>JADMNL010000029.1:144190000-146690000 GCA_016271365.2 Neoceratodus forsteri | reverse complement strand
GAAGAACCTGGAACAGTGACTAGGTAGGCAATAAATGTAAAAAATTGGATCCCTGAAAACCATCTCTCTCTTTAGAGCAAATTATCTTGAAGAAAGCCCTGTGAGGGGTCTTACCATGCCATAGAAAGGAGGATATAATCCTATTGAGTTGAAGGAACCAGGACTTCAGCAACATGTGATTAAACATTTGCAATGGATAAAGAACACAGGGAAGAACATTCATTTTTACAATACTGAGGTGGCCCCAAAGAGAAATAGGTAGAAGAGCCCAACATTGCAAATCCATACAAATGGTGCTAGCTACGGCATCAAGGTTATATTGTTACATACCCAAATATTTTAGCTTATCATGGGTCCATACCAAACCCAGGTGTTCCACCTCAGACCGCAAGGCAATGCCATTGCACGGCATCACCTCTGTTTTGATCAGGTTCAGTTTAGAGTTTGAGAGTGAACCGAATTCCAAAATAATATCTAGCACCGCAGGAAGAGACAAGGCAGGGGATATGAGATGAAGATGAAGAAGAAGATCATCCACATAAACTGAAAGTTTATATTTGCAGGGCCCTATAGGGATACCCATAACCTGAGGTAAGAGTTTAATGTTACTGAACAGCAGCTCAAGAAAGTTGTTAAACAGAAAGGGCAAAAGTGGACAGCCATGCCTGGTGCCTTGATACAAATGGAAAGGGGCAGATAATACTCTGTTACATAGAATACAGGCTGAGGGACAGGAGTAAAGCATGTGGACCCAGAGAACAAAAGTAGCAGGAATATGAAACTTGGGTAGTAAATGAAACAGATATTCCCATGAGACCCTGTCAAAAGCCTTTTCTGCATCCAGGGAGAACACTACCGATGACACGCTGGACTACCTGAATGCAGCAATGAGATGGAAAAGAGTATAGCGATAGTCTGCAAGAGCCGCCCCACCACAAAGCCAACCTGCCCACAGTTGAAAAGTGAGCTCCAGACCTGATTCAACCTACCAGACAATACTTTGCATGAATCTTAAAATCAAAATTAATAAGAGACATTGACCGGTTGTTCGAAACCAGCAAGGGGTCCCTATCAGGCTTTGGTAGCACCACGATGGTGGCCTCAGCGAGGAAAAAATCTGAGACACCCTCTTTGGAGATATAATTGAAGGTATCAAGGAGGACAGGTGCTAACTGCTGTTTGAATGTTTTGTAAAAGTCAGTGGTGTATCCATCCGGGCCCGGAACCTTGTCCAGTGAAAGACAGTCAATAGCTGCCAAAATTTCAGAGAGGGTCAAAGGGGCTTATAAGATATCAATTTGAGAGGGGTCCAGATGGGGACGATCAATGTCCTGCAAGAAGGCTTCCATCTGAGTCACCTTAATGGGGGAGGAGGATGGCTGATATAAGTCTATATAGTAGTCTCGGAAGAGACCTACTATATCCCAAGGGGAGCTAAGAAGTTGACCAGAAGTGTGTCGGAGTGAGGAGACAATTCTGTCTGTGGCCTGTGATCAGAGACGCAAAGCCTGGGTGAAATACTGGCTTGACAACAGGATAAAGAGGGTAATGGCAAATGGAGTCCACAGTGAAGAAAGGGGAGTTACTAGTAGGGTACCGCAGGGTTCAGTACTGGGGCCGGTCCTTTTTAATGTCTTTATAAGTGACATTGCAGAGGGACTGGAAGGAAAAGTATGTCTCTTTGCAGATGACAAAGATCTGCAACAGAGTTGATATGCAAGGTGGGGTGGAAAGGATGAAAAAGGACTTGGAAGGGTTGGAGGAATGGTCACATGTATGGTAGCTTAGACTCAATGCAAAGAAGTGCAAAGTAATGCACCTGGGAAACAAAAACCCAGGGGAAGAGTACACAATTGGGGGTGAGATACTGACAACAACAAAAATGGAAAGGGACCTGGGGGTAGTCATATCAGATGACCTAAAGGTGGGCCAGCAATGTGGGAAGGCAATAAGGAGGGCTGGGGAGATTCTGGGATGCATAGGAAGAGGCATCACCAGTAGAAAACAGGAAGTTGTTGGCCCTTTGTACAGACAGTTGGTAAGACCACATCTGGCGTACTGTGTACAGTTCTCGAGACCCCATCTCCACAAAGACATAGACAGGGTGGAGGCTGTCCAGAGGAGGGCAACCAAAATGGTGCAGGGTCTGCACCAGTAGACATATGAAGTAAGACTAAAGGAGCTTAAGATGTATAGCCTCGAGGAAAGGAGGGAGAGGGGGGACATGATAGAAACTTTCAAATACTTCAAGGGAATCAACAAAGTCCAAGGGGGTAGCATCTCCCGGAAAAAGAGATGCAAAGACAAGGGGGCACAATTTGAAGATAGAGGGGGGGATGGCTCAGAGGTAATGTGAGGAAGTATTTCTTCATAGAGAGGGTTGTAGATGTATGGAACAGCCTTCCTGAGAAGGTTGTAGAGTCAAAAACAGTGGGGGAATTCAAGAATGCATGGTACAGACATAAGGCAATTCTAGTGGGGGGGTAGGATGAGGTAGGCTGTTTGTTAACAAGGATCTGCATCTTATCAATTAGGTAGGGAAATGGGCAGACTAGGTGGGCCAAGCGGTCCTTATCTGCCATCAGATTCTATGTTTCTCTCCTTGGTCAAAATACTTGACCTTAGAGCACAGAATCATATGTTCCACTTTTTCCCCCAGCAGGGTATGATATTGAGACCAGACAGCTTCCAACTGGTCCCAGTCAGACTCTGAAGAAGACAAAGAAAGCTGTCATTCCATCACCTTAATCTGGCCTAAGAGGGAGGATAGGGCATGGGAAACTGTGCGCATCTCGATAGAGGCCAGATGAATAAGTTTGCCACGCAGTGAACATTTGAGTGCTCCCCAAACAAAGTCCAGCTTGGAGTAAGAGGGAGAGTTGAGCGCTAGAAAAGAGGTGATAAAACTCTGAATACACTGAGTCAGATATTCAGATTTAAGCAGCTGGCCATTAAAATGCTAAACTTTGTTGCAAACCAAAGAAGGGGAGAAACTTTAATGGAGTAAAGTTGGATGGTGGTCAGAGATTACCTTGGCCAAGTATTAAGAGGAGACAACCCCAGAAAGATGTTCAGGCCCCAATAAGAAATAGTCAATCCATAAGAAAGTGTTATGGGGAAGTAAATGAAATGAGTACTCCTGCAGGTCTAGATGCAATACACACCATGGATCCACAAGGTCAAGCGTGTCCATAAGTTCCCAGAGGGCTATTTGCCCGGGTGACAAAATTAAGCAACAGGGATCAGACCTATCTAAACTATTTCTATACACCATGTTCCAATCTCCCCCTAATAACATAGGTTGGGAAGTCCAGGGTGCAAGATGTGTCATTAGGGAGGTAAAGAAGGTGGGATCCTCAATCGTTGGTCCATACAAGACACTGAGGATAACTTCCATGGCCCATAAGGAAACACAGAATAAGAAACTGGCCTTGGGGGTCAGAAAGTTCCTGAAGCAAATGAAAGGGCTCCCTCCTTGCTATCAGAATGGCAACCCCTCGCTTAAATGAATCAACCCCCACACCAAAGGCCTGCCCCACCCAGGATTGCCTAAAAAGGAGAACCTGGGAGGGTGGCAAGTGGATTTCCTGCAGAAAGGAAACATTTATATTAAGTTTTTGTAAATGGTGTTAAATCTTTGCCTGTTTTGCAGGGAATTGGGTGTCCTTTATATTCCAAGAACAAAGTTTAAACACTGTCACCATAGCATTTGGAATAGTGGATAAGAAGCAATCCAGTTTGATCCAAACCTACATGCCCATGTCTCCCTAAAGTAGTGATGGTCCCCTGGTGGCAATAACTCCCACCCCCAACCCAGAATCCAATAAAAATGTCAGAAATATACACCACACAGAAACAATTTCCCTCCCTAGAGCAAAATCCTCCCCTCTCCCCCCCCCTAACAATCCCAAGTATCAAACCACTGGGGGTAACTATGCCTAAACAACCCACAGTTAGACCCAAAAGACATGGAGGGTGGGGGGGGGGTAATTTAATGAAGCTAGGAATAAAATAAAACAAAACAGCCAAATAGTTGGAAGTCTGGAACCTTCTCATAATAGAGACAAACGAGTTAAGGAAAATGACCCAGGCTTACCAGAAATTAGCAATCCAGACAAGAAAACCCAGCCCCGCCCCATTAAGATTTAAATATATAGGAGAAATTAAATTAGACATTAGGAGCCCTAAAAGACTAAAAAAAATACACCCCAAACCCAACCCAGTGGTAACAGCCCAACCCTGAATTCAGCTCACGGGGCCCCAAGATCAGCAACATCCATTCCCACCCCCACCACACCCCACACCCCCGGCCGACTCATTAAACTTTATGTTCCATTTGTAGAAAAAAAAAGGTCTTTTACAGTATAGTATTAATATTAATGTTGCACCAACCAAAACTCACCAAAGGTACCAACTATACTTTTAAATCAACTGTATGAGTGAGAAATCCCTTAATGGTCAAAGAGCCTCCACCCGGCGAAAATCCGTAAAGAAAAGAAAAAAAAAAACACAGTGTTACTTTAATTGCCTGGCATAGTTTAAAAATGCATATATTTATGTATATATATATATATATAAATGAAAAGAAACAGGTGTAAATAGCAGGGATTCAAAAAGTCTGTTACATATCAGTCTCTTGATAACTTTCTGCTGGAGATCGCGGTGAATTCAAAGGTCCTAGCCGATTAATAATATAAGGAGGGAGGGATACCTGAGTTGACCAGCATAATTCAGGAGTGAATTAAATGCTAGCTCAGCTGGAGAAATGGAAGTCCTGACAGGTAGTCCAAGAAAGTCAAAAGGACAAGCCAAGGATGTGGACTGTAAAAACTATGTTGCTGGAGGAGTCTAATCCTATAGAAGCAACAGTCAAACATTGTTCAGATGGAGCAGTGGTGGATTCCTAAATTGGTGTACCACATGGCGAGATATTCATTTGGTAGAGACACTGCTTACAAGTTGTCATGTGATGCAGGACCAGCATCTTGGAGCAGGTACAGTCAGGTCTGAAGAAAGCCAACAAATCAGGAAGGGACAACCACCAACAAGGTGGTAAATCAAGTTACAGCAGTAGTGTAGACCCATACATGATAGGACTGTTCAAGAAACATATACTGTAATCGGGCAGCAAATGCAGGGACAACCAGCCAGGTGGACAAACAGAAGTGGGGACACATCAAGTGTGTAAATACTGCACCTCCAGGAACAACCAAACAAGTCCTGGTGCTGCATGTCCAGATACTCACATACCCCAGGATTAATCATATTAAACAAATCCAATGCCCTTGAAAGAGGCAGTATAGTACAGTGGTTTAAGACTCTGAACTGCAAACCTATAGACCTGGGTTTGAATCCCCCAGCCTCCACTTGCATACTGTGTGACCCTGAGCAAGTCATTCAACTTCCTTGTGCTCCCAGGTTGCACCTGTAAACAAGCTTTCAGCTTAGTATATCTATCCTGGTAAAACAAAGGTTAAAAAAAGAAAAGAATAACTGTCACTAACAGGGGAGTACGCTACCTTATTGAACAGGATGGTCAGCCTGAGGTGAACAAGTCAGGTAAAAGTCTCTGGAGGTCCTTAGATGCTTGAGCACTATCTTCAAAGGAATGCCAGTGATCAGAGACACAGATCTGTAGGTGGGCTGGGTAAAGCATCCTAAACTTGAAGCCCGCTGGTATTAATTTAGAGACAATAGGGTGGAACGATGTTCTCTTTTTGTGCACTGGATCGGACAGATCATGGGAAATTCAAAGCTAATTTCCCTCCCAGAAAAGTGAGTGCATCTCTGGCAGCTTAGTTAGAATGTGCTGCTTATCAAGGTAGTTGAGGAGCTTAAGGAGAAAAGGGTGAGGTAGTGAGCCAGGAGGAGATCTGGGGCAGAGAACCCAGTGTGCCCACTCCATGATGTAGGATGGGCCATTGGGAGATGGCCCGGTCAGTTTTTTGAGCAGCTGTTGAGCAAACGGAATTGGAGTGAAGTCTTCAGCATCTTCTGGGAGCCTGAGAATAACCAGGTTGTTTCTCTGACTCCTCCCTTCCAGGTCCTCCAATTTTAACTCCATCTTGTGAATCTTTTGTCGGATAGAGGAGAGCTCTGGGTATGTTCGATCATGCCATTTTTACAGAGAGATGTACCGGGCTTCATAGAAAAATAGAAACATAGAGACATAGAAGTTGACAGCAGATAAGGACCGCAAGGCCCATCCAGTCTGCCCATTTCTTTTTCTACCTTGTAAATGTGCCATTGGCCTTTGCTCTGTCAGTGGCCTATCTATTCATACTCATCTGTATTGCTCCCTTATGCCTATCCCATGCCTGTTTGAAGCTCTGCACTGTATTCATAGCCACTCCTGAGTGTAGGCCATTCCATGCATCCACCACCCTTTTCTATGAAAAGAATTTCCTCACATTCCCCTTAATCGGCCTCCCTAATCTCATGCTGTGTCCTCTTGTACTGTTATTTTTCTTATATTTAAACATGTTAGACTCTTTCACCTTGTTAATGCCCTTGAGGTGTTTGAATGTCTCGATCATATCACTCTCTCCTCCTTTGCTCAAGGGTATACATATTGAGCTCCATTAATCTGTCCTCATATGTCTTCTGATGTAGTCTCTGCACCATTTTGGTTGTCCTTCTCTGGACTGCCTCAATTTGGTTAATGTCCTTGTGAAGGTGTGGCCTCCAGTACTGCACACAGTACTCCAGATGGGGCCTAACCAGTGTCTTGTAAAGAGGGATTATTACCTCCCTCTTACAACTTGTGATACCCCTACTAATACACCCTAACATCCCTCTAGCCTTACCTACTGCTTTAGAGGTCTGTTTGGATGATTTCAGATCATCGGTGATGATGATGCCCAAGTCTCTTTCTTCCTTTGTGACTGCCAGCAACTCCCCTCCCAGCCTATACAGTAGGTAGCTTCAGGGTTTCTCTTCCCTATGTGCATGATCTTGCACTTCTTTGCATTAAATCCCAGTTGCCACTCTTCTGACCATTTTGCTAGTTTATCCAGATCTCTTCTCATTCTGCCCACCCCATCTGGATCATCTACTCTGTTACAGATCTTGGTGTCATCTGCAAACAGACAAGCCTTACCCTTTAGTCCATCTGCAATGTTACTAATGAAGATATTGAAGAGGACTGGCCCCAGGACTGATCCCTGAGGTATCCCACTTGTGACTTGCATCTCTTCTGACTGTATACCATTTACCACCACTCTCTGTTTTCTGCCCGTAAACCAGTATGCCACCCAGTTGACCAACTTCTGACCCATCCTGAGCCTATCCAGCTGATTTATCAGTCTTCTATGTGGACCAGTGTCGAAAGCTTTGCTGAAGTCAAGGTAGGCGGCATCAACTGCTCCCCCTTGGTCCACCACTCTGGTTACCCAGTCAAAGAAATCTATGAGATTAGTTTGACAGGACCTTCCTTTTGTAAACCCATGCTGTCTTGGATCCTGTGCCCATATGGATTCCAGGTGTTGCACTATCCTTTCCTTAAGGAGTGCCTCCATAATCTTGTCCACTACTGAGGTAGGACTGACTGGTCTGTAGTCTGTAGCTTCCACATTGCCAACATGCTGAGAAATTTCCCCAATATCTTTCCTCATGGAAGTGACTTCCAGGGTAAGTGCTGCCAAGGCATCTTTTAGCAGCTGCATCTCCAGTAAAAAACATTCTTCAGTGAGAGGGGTAGATTCCACCATAGAAGTAGCAATAGACTCAGATTTAACAGTGTGGCCCTTCGACTTCTTAGAGGCCTTGTCTGACATCTTTGAAGGTGTATGATGTGGCAGTGCCAGTTTCATTTCCGCATCCATAATACACCAAAGTCTGTCGGTAAAAGTTACAGCACTGTTCACTGGGAGGTTCCTACTCACTGTAGAAGTAGCTGGTGTTCCACAAATGGTGAGTTAGGAGGCGAAAAAGAAGAAATTAGAGTACAGCAGGCAGGTGTGTAGTTTTATTTTTTTTATTTAGTTTTTGCTGACCAGGTACGTGCACTAGACAAATCCTGCCTATTTTCAGGCACAACCTGGGGGAAGGGGATATAGATGAATGCCAACTGACTTTGAACCAGATTAAGCTGTTGGTGGTATTTTTAGTGAATGAGGGAAATTTGGCCAGGACACCGCGGAAATTCCCCTACTCTTTTCGATGAGTGCCATGGGATCTTTAACATCCAACTGAACTACCACCAATCCAGGCAGATGGGACCTCGGTTTAACGTCTCATCCAAAAGATGGCACCTCAGATAATGCAGCACCCCTCTCATGCTGCACTACAGTGTCAGTACTGGGATATTAACCCAAGTGCCAGATGTGGGAACTGAACCCACAGCCCTCTGATCTCCCGGCCTCAGAGGCGAGTGTGCTACCTACTGAGCCACTGACACTGAGAGAGCTGCTAACCCTAGCACGGCATTACATGACTCTTGACCCCACATTTTCAATGTAGCCTTCTTATAACCACACCTTATGAACAATATGACTGTCATTACGCAAATCCAACACAAAAGGTGAATTCACCAATCGACTGCAAAATTACCTTTCAGGCAGAGGTTACATAACAACATCCACATTGTTCATTTGGGGGAGGGTCTCAAAAATGGTATTTAGAAAATTTGGTGTCAAAATATTCAAAAATGGTGAAGTTCTGCACCAAAGTTGAAAATCCAATTGAAATACATTGATTTCCCATACAAAAAAAAGATCTTTTTTTGTGAGTTGTCATATGAAACAAGATCTTTTTCATATAATGCCAATATGAAAAAAAAACTTTTAATGTAAAAAACACATTTTAAGGGAATTTCTGGAGCAGTAACGTGCAGAATGCAGCTAAGGGGGTACTGATAAGTAAGCTTCATGTGTTGGATCCTCCCCAGAATATCATTTTTTGGGATTTCCAAACTTGAATTTCTTAGCAAAATTGAAAATAAGAAAGGATTTTCCTCAAATGAAAAAGGATAATACCATACAAAAAAATAATTATTTTTTTCATTCCATACAGCTATCTTTTAATGCTTACTCATTATAATCAGAAGCAATTTTTTCAAATTTTTAAAATGTAGTAACTTAAAAACAGCGTATAATTTGTTTCGCCAAACTAGAAAAGGCACATCTGTTGGCTAGTCTCTTTCTGCCCTGAAAATTTCAGACCAAGATTCTATACTGTCTGGGCTGTAGGCAAGTTCAAAGAAAAATACCAGAAAATTAAATGAGAGAAAAAATGCTTTTTTCACCTCTCTGGAACTCAGAAACCACACATCTGACCAGGAATGTAACTTGCCACATCCAGAGATCCACCCTGGGCAAAGGTGCATGCAAATTTGCAAATCGGTTGATCTGTTGCAAAGTTATTAATGTGCAACATTTTGAGTTTAACACTGAAGTACCTACTCAACCCTAACTATAGGGGCGTGCCTGCACTATATATATATATATATATATATATATATGTTCTTTGCAAAAACTTTGTTACTGCATCAGTGAGGGTGGATATCACAGTGACAAAAGAGAAATTAGGTGTTATGGTTTTACAACCCTAACACTTCACCCCAGGTTCCACCCCTACCACCCCTTTCCCCACCCTCACATACCAACAGGCATCAGGGTGTGCATGGGGTCATAAGGTCTGACTCTCACACCATGTAAACATGCTTACATGCTGCAGTATAGGACAATTGGGTGAGAGTTAAGCCTTCTGATCCCATGGCACACCCTGACGCCTGTTGGTGTGTGGAGGGTGGGGGGATGGGGTGGGATGGTAGGAGATGGAACCCTGGGGGTGGGACATTAGGGTTGGAAACCCTAATGCCTTATTTCCCTGCTTTTGTCACTGTGGTATCCACCCTAACTGATGCATTAATGATGTTTTTTGCTAAGAATTTCCCTTCTTTTTCAGATAGTATAATTGTATCCTCATTTTACTATGGGAGACCAGGGTTCTGCGCTCCCATCCCATGTTACAGATAGTATGACAGTGTCTATATGTTATGATGGGAGCACAGGGTCCTTTGGACCCTGTGCTCCCATCCCTCCATCCAGATAGTACAACAGTGTGAAAAATGGGAAACACTGACAAAGGTACGAGCATGCGTAGAAACTGCACAAATGCACACTCACAATGCACTCATTTTTTCACCAAATGTTTAACATTGGCATTACAGGACCTCCCCTCATGACAGGTGCAACTTTGATTTTGTTAATCCATCCCAAAAGTTGATTTTGCTCAGCGCCTGTGCCATTCTGTGCCACAGGTGCAAAATCACATTCTGGACAGGATGTGCAAAATGACAGCTGTTCTGTTCATAAGGTGATATTAAAAATGGCAATGTTACAAATCTGGAGTGAAAATATGAAAAATTGACACAGTTATGAGTGTGTGTAGAAACTGTGCAACACAGGCTTGTAATGCAGTCATTTGGGGGAATTTTTTTCACCAAATTTTCAACATGGGTTTTAATGGGCCCTCCCCTCATGAACAGTGACACTGTAATTTTGTTTGCCCATTCCAAAAGTTGACTTCACGCAACAACCATGTCATTCTGCACCACAGGTGTGAAAACACATTTTGGACAGGATAAGAAAAATAACAGCTGCACTGTTTGTAAGGAGGTGTTAAAAATGGCAATGTTGAAAATCTGGAGTGAAAATATAAAAAATTGGTGAAGTTACAAGAGTGGGTAGAAACTACACAATGCACGCTTGTAGCACAGTCATTTTGGGGAATTTTTTCACCCATACTGCAACATGGGCTTTTTGGGACCAGTCTTCATGAACAGTGGCTCTATTGTTTTGTGAATCAGTCCCAAAAGGGGATTCTGTGCAGTGACCATGAAATTACCTTTCACAACTGAGAAACAAAATGACAGTGACAGTGCTCGTGAAGAGGCGTCCCAAGAACCCCATGTTGAAAATGTGGGGCCAGAAGTCCTAAAAGTGGCCTAGATATCAACCTAAGTTGAAACCTCCATTGAGTCTCATTATACAGCACTTACCCAATTCCTCATTTTGCAGTTTGACTTTGAAGAGTGCAGCCAAGTCTGAGTTCAGAGAAGATTGTGGCTCCCAACCTACAGAAGCTAAGTATGGGTGGGGGTTGGGTACGGGGAGGTGGGTGCACAGAGGAAGGGTGGGGAGTGGGACCGGGAGATGATGATTGAACATTTTCTTCATTACAGGCAAAAATAAATAAATAAAACAGACTTCGAGGGACTGTTTTCTTTATTTACTGGAGAAAACATTAAAAAAAATGTGGGTACACTGGGGTGGGCTCCCAGTGTAACATTTGAGTTGGGGGGCATACATGAGGCCAACAGGGGGATTGGGCATCCCTGTCGGCAATGAAAGATGGTGGGGGGAGAGACATCCGACACCAGGAGTGAGCATCCCAGTGTCGTTAATGAAAAAATCAAGTTATCTAGTCACACTGGGGTGGGCTCCCAGTGTGCCAGAATAGTAGAAATGTGCGCACTATGCTGACACGGGGATTGGGTACCCAAGTGCAGAAAGCATTGTGCTGCACATTACAGTACTTCAACACAGGATCCTGCATTGAAATTATTGAACATTTCGATGCAGGACTCTGCATCAAAGTAAATACCTTGGGGGACGTTTTTCTTCTTTTCACAAGCTTTTATAAATAAATAATGCATTTGGGCACACTGGGGTGTGCTCCCAGTATGCCCAGTACATACTATGTATTGTGTGCACAAAGTGCACAAAGAGGGTCTTCCTTGACTCTAAAGCTGGCAGCACAAGTTCCAGCTGTGGCTGCAGAAGTCAAGAAAATACCACTCTTCTCATACAGATAATGGACTCCAAGCTGTTTTCTGTATAAGCTGGCACCCAAGAAAAAAATTTCTTTGGGTCCTGCTTAAAAAAATCAGAATACACCTAAAGAGGTTATCTTTAGCTGTTTTCTGATATTTTTTGTGTTTATAACCTTCAGTACTTCAATATCCTCGCTAAGCAGCAAAACAAGATGGCGCCGCAACACAGCTCAATAGATCACAGGACTGTGAACTGTGCAAAAAATACCAGCATTCATTGCAAAAAGAAGCTGATATTTTTTGCACAGTAGTCCTGTTGTTCAAAACTAAGCTGCTATTTTTCACACAATACTCCTGTTGTGCGAAAAATATATCTTTCGTGCCTGACATACATTTTCCTATATGAAATAATGGGAAAATTAAAAATGTCATAACTTTTGAACGGATTAATATTTTTTCACTAAACCTTCAAAAGGCACATCAGTGTCCTAAAGGCTTTATATGCTGAAAATGTCAGACCAAAAGGTATTCATTAGATACAGGTGAGAAAAGAAATATTAACAAAAAAATGATTTTTCTATTTTTTCAACACTTTATATCTCAGAAACCACTTGACGTATCCCCATGAAATTTGGCAGGTCATGTGACTTACCACCAGAGATTATGCCTGCCACATGTCATGCAAATCCATTGAAGGGCTGCAAAGTTATTAAGGCTCAATGTTTGAACTTTAACATAGAAGTGCCGTTTCACCCTAACTATACTGACGTGACCGCGCCAGTATAATATATATATATATATTCACACATACATACATACATATATACATATAAACATATATACATATACACATACATATATATATATATACACACACACACACACACACACACACACACACACACATACAGGTTATTTATATTATAGGGACGTGGTCGCTCTATATTTAGGGTTCAGTAGGCACTTTAATGTTAAACCTCAAATTTTGCACGTTAATAACTTTGTAACTGTTCAATGGATTTGCACAAAATTTGGAATACACAGTCTGGTATGGTAGCTTTCTTGATTTACCAAGTTGCACTTCGGTCAGACATACGGTTTGTGCACAGCGAAGCACCAGCAATTGCACTTTTCACCACTTTTGTGCATTTTTTGCCTGTGATGCTGCATGGACATAATGTGGTCTATTGGTCCAAAACATGGGACATAGAAAGAGCTTGGGCCAAAGAACATGCCAGCATTGGTTTGGTGAAAAAATATTAATCCTTTCAAAAGTTATTAAACTTTTAATTTCCCATTATAGCCTATGGGAAAATGTATATGTATATTTTGCAAAAAAAGAATGGCAATCGGACTATCTGGTTTTCCCTCACAGCTGAAGATTTTGTATGCTCATGGCATAAGATTTTCTCGTAGCTGAAAATTTTGCTATCTCATGGCTGAAAAATGTTTAAAGGTATATAATCTTTAGAATTGCATATCTCATTAACAGTTTAGTCTTTTTACTTGAAATTTACAGGGTGCTGAGGGGATGCCCTAGAGGTATTAATTATGCTGTTTACATGTTGGGGAATTATTATAAGGGTGTGGCCATGTCCCTATATTTAGGGTTGAGTAGGCACTTTAATGTTAAACCTCAGATTTTGTGCATTAATAATTTTGCAACTGTTCGATGGATTTGCACAAAATTTGGAATGCATGGCCTGGTATGGTAGGTCTCTTGATTTACCAAGTTGCATTTCACTTGGACATACAATGTTTGTGCAGTGAAGCACCACAAAATACACTTTTAGGCACTTTAATGTTAAATCTCAAATTCTGCATGTTAATAACTTTGCAACTGTTCAACAGATGTGCATGAAATTTGTAATGCATGGTCTGGTATGGTAGATCTCTTGATTTACCAAGTTGCGTTTTGATTGGAAATACTGTTTTTGTGCAGCAAAGCATCAAAAAATGCACTTTTTGCCACTTTTGTGCATTGATTGTCTGTGGTGCTGTGTGGACACTGTGTGGTTTATTGATCCAAAACTTGGGACATAGAAAGAGCTTTGGCCAAGGAATGTGCTAGTATTTCTTTGGTGAAAAAATAGTAATCCATTCAAAGGTTATTACAATTTGAAGTTCCCATTATAGTCTATGGGAAAATGTATATGTGTATTGTGTAATGTCCATGGGGAAGACCAGAAGTCCCTAGAGAAGCCCAGATGGCCCAAATTGGAATGACCATATCTCCATAACAGTTTGGTCTTTCTACTTGAACTTTGCAGGGTGTTGAGGGGATGTCCTATGGATGTGAATTATGCTGTTTAGGTGTTGGGAAATTAATTGGTTGCAGAGCTATTCAGTGATGAAGTTGGCATTTTTCCCATAGGTTTACATTGTGGTCTGTGTCATGACTTTCAGCGCCATTATCTTGGGAAATGAAGCGAGATACAGACTTTTCGCTACTGGTAGTGTATGCCACTGGAAAAAGATTTGAAATTGTAGAGTAAGCCTGTAGTGGAACTGTTTTCGTACATTGCATGGTTCATGAGATATTGTGAAATTACTGTCACAAGGGTTCAAAGAGTGCCTGTCCAGAGCTTTTCAGTGCCCATATCTCAGAAATGATGTGAGATATGGCTTTGGTCATTTGATGTTGTGTGAAGTACTCGCAGTCATGATTACCATGATGTATGCATTTTTTTCTAGCTCTTACAGTTCGCAAGATATCTGAAAATTACTGTTACAAGGGTTTGGTGGCCTATAGAGCTACTGTGTGGCTCTGTAGCTTTGCATAAGTGGGCCCACATTACCACAGATGCATATTGTTATGCAAAAATTGGCAAGTTGGTTTGGGCCCTGCACTCCCACAATACATGTTTTTACTAGTTATAGTACACATTTTCAAAAAGTAAGGAAATTCAAGGCAAAAAACTGCATTTAATGCATCATTTAGGGTTAAAGTGAAAAAAGTCAGGAAATGAAACATTAGGGTTGAGATCCTGATCCCCCCACAAACCCTGCACCCCCATACTCCACAGACTGACAGATGCCGGGGTGAGCCATTGGGTTTGTGAGGCCCAAATCGCACCCCATTCTGCTTTACTATAGCATGTCAACCTGCTTATACATGGAATGGGGAGAGAGTTTGGTCACACAACCCCAATGGCACACCCCGGTGTCTGTCAGTCTGTGAAGTAGGTAAGAAATGTAACTTCAGATATCACACAGTATTTCCAAACTTGTTTCACAAGGTTAGTTCACCTAAAGGTGAAACAAGGTGGCAGTGGTGAAAACTACCTTGCTATGTTTTTGACATATGGGTGGTGAAAGGCATCATGGGTGCCACAATGTTAGTCTATGAGAAATTGCTCAATTTCAGAACAGTGTAACTTTATCATGTTTAAGTATTTTAGCACCAAAGTAGGAAAAGGCACATCTGTGGGACCAGGGCTTGCCATCCTGCAAATTTCAGCCCAAAAGACCCAACCGTTTTCTTTCAGGATGATAGCAAAGATATGCAGTCATTAGGAGTATACTTTCACAAAATACTGTCGCAAACACAAAAGTGTTGCAAACGGAACACACGATAGTGTTACATTTGCGAAAGCATTTGAAAATAGTGTCACAAAATACTGTTGCAAACACGAAAGTGTCACAAATACATAGCACGACACTGTCGCATTTGAGAAAGTGATTTTTGAAAGTATTTCAGGGAATGTGGAAAATACTGTTTTGGGTCTTGTACACCCCAAAATACCATAAGTGTAGTCTGTGTTATGTGTTGGTGGCAGCGTGTGGTCCAAGATGGCCAGTTGTCCATAGTAATATATATTTTGCGGTGCGTGGAACATCTGGGACCAGTTAACAGTGATGACCCCATGCCACAGCCCAATGAGAGCATGGGTGTGTGGTTTCATGATTTCGACAGTTGTATGTTATTTCTGTTACCTGCTGCTGGTTGTGTGTGATTGGTTGTTTTGCCTTGGTCCTTCCTCTACTTACATGTATGTGTGAGTGGAGGTGGTGGGGGTGGGGGGGAATGCGCAGTTAGGGTTTTAAACCCTAACACCGATTTTCCTTGCTTTTGTCACTGTGGAACAACCCTAACTGATGCATTAAACAAGTTTTTTTTGCCGTGAATTTCCCTTCTTTTTGAGAATATGCAATATAAATAGTGAATGGAATGTGGTGGTGGGAGTGTGGGGCCCATGCTGGCTATTAACGGTGGCATAAATGTGAATGCAGATGCGAATGCTAAACTTTACAGAAATGGAAGAGGAAACAGAAACAGTAACAGTGACACAAACGTAAACACAAATGAAAACGCAAGCAGAAATGCAAAATGTAACAGTAACATAAATGGAAATGGAAATTGTAACGGTGACGGAAATGTAAATGCAAATGCAAATGTTATCACAAATACTAATGGTAACAGAGATGTAAATGCAAACATTGATGGGAACGGTAATGCCCATGCAAATGTGAATGGAAACGCAAACTCTAATGGTTATGGTAACACAAATGAAAATTCAAATGGTAACGCAAACACAAACACAAAAACTGCAATGGTAACATAAACGCAAATGCTAATGACAATCTAACAGTGACACAAACAGAAACAGTAACACAAACGGAAGTGCGAACACAAGTGCAAATGCAAACACAAATAGTAACAGTAGAGTTTATAGTAACAGAAATGGAAACGCAAATGGTAACGCAAGCTCAAATGGTACGAAAACGCAAATGGCAATGGTAACATAAATGCAAGTGCAAACACAAATGCAAATGGTAACATAAACACAAACACTAATGGTAACACTAACAGTGATGCAAATGTTAGCATAAACGCAAACGTAAACAGTAACGTAAATGCAAGCGCAAGCCGAAATGCAAATGGTAATGGTAATGTTAACAGTAACACAAGCACAAATGGTAATGCAAGCACAAACGGTAATGTAAATGCAAGCTATGATGGTAACGTAAATGCAAAGGCAAATGCAAACACAAACGGTAATGGTAACGTAAATGCAAATTCTAATGGTAATGGTAACTATGACACAAATGCAAACATAAATGCAAACAGTAAAGCAAATGCAATAGTAAGTGCAGACACAAACAGTAATGCTAACGATTAGGGTAATGCAAACGCAAATGGTAATGGAAGCGTAAATGGTAATGGACAGGAAAATGGTAACGGTGAACCAAACATAAATGTAAACTTAAATGGTAGTGCAAAAGCAAACAGTTATGCTAATAGTGATGCAAACAGAAACGCTAATGCAAATGGTAATGGAAATGCAAGTGCAAACATGAATGCAAACGCTAACAGAAATGCAAGCGCAAATGTGAACGCAAATGCTAACACTAACGGTAATGCTAACGCACATGCTTTGTGTTTGAAAGAGGTGCATTCAGAAGCACAGTGAATACAAAGAATGTGGGCATAATAGTGGCCCTCGGACAGGAAAATGAGCACTTGGAATACTAAATTGTTTATATCTCAAGTACGACGCGGAAAAAAAATTAAAATCTCATATTATTTATGACTTTCCAGGCTAGTTTTGCACTTAGCCCCCCAATGGGGGGACTGACAATTTTTGGGATGAAAAGTCCGTATCTCAAACCATTTTTGAGATACGAGACCCAAAAGGCACAGCAGACGCCGTAATGTTATCCTATGGGAAAAATTGTCAACTTCGGAGTGTCATATCTTTGCAGCCCTGTTATATTTTTTCACCACACCACACAAATAGCACATCTGTGTGATGTTGTCTTTCTTCCCTGCAAATTTCAGCCCCAAAGACCAAACTGTTGTTTTGCAGCAAGGTGGCAAAGATTTCCAATTGTTTGGGCATAGTGTCACAAATTACTTTTGCAAATCATGACACTTTCGCAAAAAAAATCATGAAAGCATTGCATATGTGAAAGTACTTTGCGACACTACTTTTCACAAAAATTTAAAAAACATATTTCTGGGGTGTTTTAACCCCCAAAAAAGACATGGCTAGCATCCTCAGGGCTCGACTAGGCGAACACAGCAAGAATTGTGTCCCTAGAGGGTCCCAAATTTAAATGACAAGCATTTTTCTGACCACCAACTGAAAAAAAACTGGCTGAATCACTAAAGTAAAAGGGTAATTTGCGACACTAAAAACTGCATTTATGACACTTTTGTATAGTTTGCTAACTTTTCCCATAGGCTATAATGGGATTCAGTGTTTTTTGAATAACTTTTGAACCATTTAATATTTTTTCACGACATTTTCGAAAGGCACATCAGAGACCCTGGCTGCATCTTCAGTGAAGTGTTTGGACTGATTGCACAAACCATGCAGGCTGTAGATGCGAGCAAAGAAACATGCAAAACCCTGTAATTTATGCATTTTTTGGTGCTCTGTATCTCTGCAACTGTACATCCGACCATAACAAAACTTGACAGGTCCAGAGCTATGGCACCAGATCATGCCACCGAGATGTTTTTAGTTCTGCAGTTTGATGATGTAAAAAACCTGCACCCTTTGCCATGGGGACTCTATTCTGTACCTGCAGATTACCTGGTGTGGTGGCTTTCAGTACCTCTGGTACTTTGATTTAATGATATACATATATATGATATGATTGAGAACACAATTGCACAAGCCCCCAAAATGCAAAGCATCATGGGAAATATATACAAATCTCCATGACAGAATTTGGACTGGCTCAACTTTAAAGGGACACTGTCAACCTCCTTAGGTCTCAAAGTATCCCTAGTTTAAAATACACATTTTATGATTGCCACCATTCTGTAAAGATTGTTGATGTAACTGATAGTTTGATTCTGACTATTTTTTCTTTAAAAAAGTGAAAAACAGACTGCCCACCATACTGATGTTACCACACAAACACAGGTTTGTTTACATTCCTCAATCAGCCACAACTGTATCTTTCTTAAAGTTAGGAACACCCACAACACAGTCTAGCCACTCATGATGCAGTGGGAGTTTAGGAGGCTATTGTACCATGAGTGACTGCGCTGTTTGTGGGTGTTTCTAATGTTTAGTAAGTATGCAGTAAGAACAGATCCAGAACTGTAAACAAAGACAAGGTTGTTTATAAGTATGCATTAGTATGCATTTCAGTTCTGCTAAACTAGGAGACAGACAAAAGAAACAGTAACATCAATGAATTTTACAGAAGGTAAGCAATCATAAAAAGTAGGTTTTAACTAGAAATAATATGATGAAAAACAGGTTGACAGTGTCCCTTTAAGAATATGATATGATATCCTGTTTACAGTTGTCAGCTTTTTGATTATTTAACATTAAACAGATTCTCATTTGCTGTCACATGTATTGTGTTTATCCGTTATGGCCTACAAAATCAAAGTGCGTCTTTCATCCGTTGATTTTGTGAATGATTTTTTTTTATTGTGCTACGGCTTTCCACTGTTTGTTATTATATTTCAATGTGGGTTTTTTGTACCCTCAGGAGTAGTACGTTCTGGCTGCCAGCATCTATCAGCTTATTTCTTTATTACAGTCTAGCTGTGCTGATACTGGGTAAAGATGCCTGTTCATGTGACAAGATCAAGAGTTTTGTTAGCTCCAGCTCTTTAATATTGCATTCAGTAGAGCCCAGAGCAGCATTTGTGTAGAGCAGCATGATGCCAGCCAGGCTGGGTGGCCATCTGCAAGGGCTCTGAAGGGAGCTGAAGTCTCTCCTGTATTTTGTGCTTCTGTCCTTTATTTGTTTCCTTTGTTTTAGAGAAAGTCTGCCTATTGATCAGTTCAAGTGGGAGCTTAAAACCCATCTGCTTAGACAAGCTTTCCCAGATAGAAACATAGAAACATAGAAGTTGATGGCAGAAGGAGACTGCTAGGTCCATCTAGTCTGCCCATTTGTTCTAGACCTATTTTGACACTCTAGCTGTCCTTTGTAGTCAGGGCTCCCTTTTGTCTATCCCATGCATTCTTGAATCCTCCCACCCCCACAGTGTTGACCTCCACAACCTCTTGGGGCAGGCTGTTCCAGGCATCCAACACTCTTTCTGTGAAGAACAACTTTCTGGTGTTGGTAGAGAACCTTCCTCCTTGCAGCCTGAAGTCATGTCCCCTGGTTCTGGAGCTCTTCTTGAAGTGAGAAAGTTCCTGTGCCTGTACCTTGTTAATGCCTTTTATGTACTTGAATGTTTCAATCATGTCCCCTCTCTCTTCTCTGCTCCAGGCAGTACATATTCAGTTCCCTAAGTTTTTCCTCGTAGGACATGTACTGCAGACCCTGAATCATTTTTGTCACCTTTCTCTGTATTGTTCCCACTCAGTCAATGTCCTTCCTGAGGTGAGGCCTCCAGAATTGGACTCCGTATTCCAGGTGAGGCCTGACCAGCGATCTATACAGCGGTAGTACCACCTCTCTCCTCCTGCTCGTGATTCCCCTCCCAATTCAGCCCAGCATTCTGTTGGCCTTCAATGTTGCCTTCTCACACTGCTTACTAACTTTCAAGTCATCTAGGATTATGATTCCCAGATCTCATCCCTGGTTTGAGGTCTCCAGTTTTTTGCCTCCTAGATAATACTTCTTTCCTGAATTTTTTTTCCTATGTGCATGACCTTGCACTTTTTTGGCATTACATCTCAGCTGCCACATGCCAGACCATTCTTCTAGTTTCTTGAGGTCAGCTTCCATCTTGCTCACTTCTTCTGAGGCGTCCACCCTGTTACATATCTTGGTGTCATCTACGAACAAACACCTTCCCTTCCATAGATAATGCCTAATATCTATTAATACTAATAAGGATTTATTTATGTTATGCGGTGGATGTATTGTATTTTAAATGTTTTTAAATGTAATGTAAAGTGCATTGAATCGCAATGAGAATTGCGCTACACAAATAAAGTTGAATGAATACATGAAAAGAAGAATCTGAAACTCTGATTACTTGTTGTGTCTGGAGTGTTTTCAGTACGTTTTACATTAGTTAGAAGTAAAAGTAGGGCATAAGCTGTTAGGTAGGGTTGAGTGGTGAGCAAGTATTAGGAGCAAGTGATTTTGTTTTTAGAGTGGTCCCTGGGAATAGTGCTGTGGAGAACTACTGGTGAATAAAGACTTGAACAGCCTGTTATAGTCAGCAGTAGTGTCTGCCTGTTGATCCTGGTCATCTTTTCCTTCGTGGAAAGCTGCGGTTGTAGTGCCCAAAGGGGAAGCTGTCAGGGACAGCAAATTGTTGGTCATTGAAGGAAAAGATCCTGAACAGCTGGAATGACTTTATCATTGCATTGACATGACTGTGCGCTGCACATTGATGGCCATTGAGAGAAGAGTTCCCTAAATGAGTAGGAGTGGTCCCACTTCTCTATCAACTTGTCTGTGTTGGACTAACAAGTTTTGGGCATTTGAAATCTGCAGCTGAAGCAACCGCCCCAAATTGTTAATGTGTCCTATATCTTGGAATACCCTATGGAATCTGACTGAGATGTTTTCTGCATTTACAGGCCGATATTTTCTGCTCTGAATTATCTCGACATCGGTGAGAGGGGTGTCAGCATTCTCAGAGACTGGCCCAGAAACTGAGGGCAAGAGCTGTCCGAGAAGTTTAAATCATACTGCTGTAACTGTGTACCTCAGTAATGGTGGAAGCAGTACTGGGTAAAATCTTTAAAAAATGGCTCTTTGAAATCACCATTCCCTTACATATCCTCCCGTTTTAGCAGCTTAACAGCTTTCTACTATCCTGGGAGTGCGGTGGTGAGAGCACTGTTTCCCTCTGGGACTGCTTACTTCAGTACTGGTGAGAACCTTGCTGAAGAAATTATTGACTACTGCTGGAACTGTTGAGGTTCACCTTTGGTGTTTTTATTTACACATTTACAGTTATTTCTGGACATTGCTCTTTAAAGGAGGCGGGACTTTTATGTATTTTATTCTCCGCAGCACTTTTGCACTGGACTCTCCTATTTAAATGTGTTAGTTTTCATTTATTTTGTAATTTATTATTTATTAATTAATTTATTTATTTTGATAATCAGATTACACCTTTGAGCACAAGTGCTCTTTTTCAAAGGTTCCATGTCAATTACAAACAGGTTTAAAAAACATTGAAACATAAGAGCCACTTAGTGACACATAGATTTCACCAACTCAAGGGGAGCTAGATCAAGTACAGACATTGATGTGGTGGGGGGCCTGCAGCTCTCAGGAGAAGGTTGATGGACAACCATCTTTCTTCAAGCATGTGCAGCCATGCCATAGTAGAGGGTGGTCCTCTGTTTCAAGCTGCAACTTGCCACAGTACATCTAAAGCAATCAGAAAGGGGCAGGACTGAGTTGCTCTGGGTTTCATTATCATTGTCATCCTGTTCTCAGCTCAGCAGGCAGTCACTCGCAGACTGAGAGAGGAGAGAGCCTCTTGCCTCTTATTCATTTGCATCTAGTTTCAGTTTACTTTGATTTGCACTATAGTGACAGGCTGCAGTGCCTGTGTCTACCTACAAATTGCTTTCTAACAGTAAGAGTGTATCAGTGAGGTCACAGAAAATTGCATAATTTCAGCCCAGACATAATGCCCCAGTGATGGAACTTCAGAACATTAAAGTTCAAACCTACAGTGTAGTCACACTACACTTAGAATTCTAATGGCAGATTGATTTCTCCACTGACAAGACCAGTCACCCTGTAGCTCTGTTCAAGTCCTTGTGGTTAAGTTTTATTAAATAGTTCAGTAGTGTTTATTAGTTTGCAATTTCATTCAGTTGTTTGATGCATTAGTTTAGCTAACTTACTGTTAAATTTGTGTGGTATTTTATTGGTTTTCCCTCATTTGGTTTCTGAAAAATAAAGTGTCTTTTTATTTTAAAAAAAAGGACAGACATTCGTGTTTAACAAGGTGTAAAAGCATACAGAGTAGACAGAGGGCTATCAAGCTTCAACTTTATACAGAGAGTTAAGTGGTCATTAAAAACAACAGCAAACAGATTTCAACACAAGTTCCTTTCTTAGAGAATTCTTATAAAGTGCAATTTTGGGGAGGACCACTATGGATTCCAGGAGATCATTATTATTAGTCATGTTGTTGGAGGGGGGATGGTTGACATGTGGTGGGGGGTACTTATTATTTAAGTTTTATTTGTTATCACATTTTGTGTACTGTGTAATTTTATTTTAACTTGTTGGTTGGAGAAAAGAGGGGGTTATTACTACTTTATTTAATTGTTTTGGAGGGGTATTAATTTGGGATTTTAGTTGCAGTGGGTTGTCTCAATTGTGCAGCAGTTAGGATGTGTCTTAGTGTTAGGACCCTGCGGATTACTAGCCTGGTGTCACTACTGCTTGACCTCCACCCTTTCATTGACCTACCTTTGTCAACCACAGCACTGAGGCACTGTAGGGAGGTTAGGATCTGTAGAAGGCATGATGGCAGGCAGCGGGACGCTGGAGGTATAGTGGTAGTGAGCTGCATTAGGATGGTCAGAACCAGGAGGCACCCTGGGGTAAAATGAGGCCTAGGCATAGACCAGACGTGTTTGGTCCCCATACCCGAGGTTGCCACCGGACTGAGTGGGCAGGTAACCATTGGGTTGACAACCTTCCAAAGTCCCTTTTTGGTGGTCCTGTGTAATGCCAGATCAATTAGGAACAAGACTGTAATTATTGCAAACTGGATTTCTTCTGTCATTCTGGCTTGTATTACAGAGATCTGACTGGGGGATGACATGGGCCCAGTATTAGAGGCATCTATCCCGGATGGGATTTCCCGCAGTGCACTGCCCAAGGAGGGAATGCAGGGGTGGGAGTTGTGGCCATCTGTTTTATATCTGACCAAAAACCTTTTCCAGGCACCCGGTGGGTTCTGCTTCATCATTTGAATGCATGACTGTGTGCGGGGGTCGTGGTGCAGGCTGCAGAATCCTCCTCATATACTCGCCTCGGGGATGTGAGGGGAAGTTTCTGCAGGAAGTTGCAGACTTTGTAACTGAGAAGGTGATGGAGTCACCCAGATGGTTAATTCTGGGTGACTTCAATGCCTAGAACAGCAACAAACATTCACAGTTCAGCTATGACTTCCTTCAGTTGATGTCATCACTTGGCCTTGGACAAGCTGTTGCTTCTGCCACCAATAGCCATGGCCATGCCTTGGACTTAGTGTTCTTGCTGGTGCTTGAGGTCTCTGATCTTAGGATTGATCAAGTTGTTTGGCTGGATCACTGCAAAGTGAAGTTTTCATTCGAGGCCCCACCTGTTAGTCCCTCCTCTGTAGAGATGATCCACTAATGCCCTTTGAAGGGAATGTCCCCAGAGGGACTGATGGCTGTGATGCATCAGTCTGCTGTGAGTGTTGCTTGTGTGGCAGATGTGAATGAGGCAGTTGCAACCTATAATAAGGCTGTTGCCAAGGCACTCAGCTCTATTGTTGCAGTCCATGCATTTTTTATTTATTTATTTATTTAGTTTTTGTTGACCAGGTAAGTGCACTAGACAAATCCTGCCTATTTTCAGGCACGACCCAGTGGAGGGGAATACAGATGAATGCCAACTGACTTTTGAACCAGATTAAGCTGTTGGTGGTATTTATAGTGAAAGAGGGAAATTTGGCCAGGACACCGGGGAAATTCCCCTACTCTTGGCCAGTAGGGGGACGGGCTATCTGCAAGATGGCCACTCGGAGCAGGACGTTGGAGGCAGAGGACGTCTGCACAGTGGGAGCATTTGCCTCAGCTCCCACTGTTGTTGAGCTCGAGGCTACTTCAGCAGGTATCACTGATTTAGATTCGGAAGATGAATACCATGAAGCTCCTATCTCCGTGGAGGGACTGGAGACACCTACTACTATACCCTTGGATAAAGTTCTTTTGCAACAAGTTGATACGTGCACAGAATGCAGTGGTTTGCTTGAGGAGCATGGACTAACGCAACCAGGAGTTATGCCATCAGTAAAGCAGCTGCAGAGTTCTGCGGCACTCCCTGTCATCAGTTTAGTGCAAACTGTCAGCGTGTCAGCTGGGGAACAGCTTTCTGCAAGCCCTGCAGGGCACGGTGAGTCAACTCTCTTTCTCCCTGTCAACACTAAAGCCACTGATTCTGACAGTGTTTCTCTCAAGGCTGGCAGCAAAATCGTTGGGGAAGACAAGTGCCTAAAGCCTGAAGATTCTCTACTGAAAGACCATGATGTTTTTGATTCTGTGAGTTTCGCTAAGCCGCACGGCATTGTTTCAGCTTCTGTTTCCTCTGACTTTGGTCTAAAACTCACTACCCCACTCAGTAAGGTGGCAGGCTTTGTATTTAAAAAAACAGTAGGGGAAGAGTCTGCGGTTTCCTCAGCAATAATTTATCAGTCTAAAACGGAGTCACAAAAGGGTGTTACAGAGTTATTTTTTCAGACATTCGCCTTAAGCAGCCACATGATAAGGACACTGTGCCTACCCTTGTTAACCCTTCTAATCTTCAAACTGAAACTGAATCAATCCCTCCTAATCCATTAGGGGGCCCCTGGATGCCAGGAAAGACCCTAGTGGGTGCAGGCTGGAAACAGTCTTCATCTGGTATTTGGTTACCAGACTCGGAGTGGGGTTCTATTCTGAACTTTTCACAAGATTCCCCTTCCTTGGAGCCTGGCTTAACTATTAATTATGGTCCAGCAGCTGTGTTGAAAGGGACTACACACAGTGAACTTAGGCCTCACGCCTCTCCTATACCACCTAAACCACTACCTTTGCAGGACAATATTCCTGGAAATGACTATAATCTTTAGACTCCAGCTATCCCATCATGATTGGATAATTCTTATCCCCCTCCACATAAACCCCTGATGTTAGAACTGTTTTCTACTGTGAAGATGGAGGCCGCTCCTTGAAGAAATGCTGTGCGGATTCGCTGTAAAGGAGAGTTGGAAATCAGATTAGACAGATATTATGTGGGGAAACTCTCCTTAAAGACTCCCTTCACTTTTCACCAAAAGATGTCTTCGCCATTATAAATATATCTGGTGAGGATAATTTTGATGTCAGCTTTAGGACTTCTCATGCTTTAGATCTCTTTTGGGAACCGTATGGGCAGATCATGTTTTCTCCCACATGGACCCCTTTTCTTGTCATTCCTCTCACTAAACCTTTGATAAAATTTGTAACTGTGATGTTCCGGAATGAGGGGGTCCATGTGGAAGATATTACCTTTTGGTTATCCCAAAAATGGGAAGTTTTAAGCTCTCCAGAGCCCATTTTGGATTCGGAGCAATTTTGGACGGGGGGTTGGAAGTACAAAATCAAGCTAAATCAGTCAGATACTGGTATGGAACATATCTCTAACTCTTTTTTATTGGGTAGGGATAGAGGGGTATGTTTCTATGAAGTGCAGCCTAGTGCATGTTATAAGTGTGGCTCAAGGACTCACCTTTCCAGTGCCTGTGACCAACCCCGGTGTGACAATTGTGGGGAAGTTGGGCATGGCACTATGCAATGTGCAAACCACACCAAATGTGATCTCTGTGGGGGATATGGGCATGTTTTTTGGGATTGTCCTTGGGCTGCAAAGAATAAAGCATCATGCATAAGTCCTGAGCTTTTGATTCAGCAGGCTCAGGATGCTGCAAGTCCTATCCCCCCCCCCCGGAGATTGTTAAACACACTATTCAGACTACCTCCTCTATTGGGCCTTCTACCTCAAGGCCTTTAGTGGGGTCGAAAGCTATAGCTCCACAAATCCATGAGAAAGATAAAGTCTGTGACGCCTCCCTGGTAAATCCAGAGATGGCCCCAGTGTGCTTTACAGATTCCGTGGGCTCTGAGAAACTGATTAAGGTAGTGGCCTCTTTATCCCTGTTACCCAGAAGGAGATCCTCCAGGAATTTGTAACCAAAATCTCCTCCTTCTTCTATTTCTATAGAATCTAGCAATCCCTATGCGGCCTTGTTCACCCCAAGGGGGGAGACGGAAATGGACGTAGGGGATTCTGATTCTCAAAAATCTTCTTTGTCCACCATTTCCCATTCTGTGGACAATTATAAAGAAAAAAAAAAGAAAAAATGGAAAAAATGATAGCTAGTGGTTCTTTGCTGACTTTTCCATGCTGATAATTTGGGGTTCTTTGAATACTCATAGTTTATTAAATGTTATCAAATGGCAGGCTCTATTCCAATATATTCATGATTGCAACCTTTCAGTCAGTTTTTTACAAGAAACCTGGATGTATTCACTAGAGCAATTATCCACTTTTAAGAGAGATTGGCCCTGAGGTCCCTCCTACTGGTCCTTTGGAATAGATAGTGTGGATGGGTTAGGCATTTTGTTCAACTCCTTTGATTTTTCACTCCACAACTTGATGGATCTCATTCCCGGTAGGGTCCTGATCTTAGATGGGAAATGGCACAATATTTGTTATAGATTTATTAATGTCTACAACTCTAAAACAAAAGCAGAAAGAGTAGCTTACATGAAGGCAGTGCAACAATATTTGGTCACTTCAGTTAACATATTATGGGGTGGGGATTTTAATTGCAGCCTAACTACACCCCAGCAGAACAAAAAAATGTATTGTGACTCGAATGCACTAGCCTCTATAATTCAGACTGCTGGTTTACTGAATTGTATGTCTTTCCTCTCCCAGGGACTCAGGTTTTCATTCCTAAAAGGGAAATTACACTCTCTCATTGATTATTTGTTGGTTTCTCCTTCTGTGTTGGTTAAAGATTTTAAAATGTGTCCTATTGAGTTTTCTGACCATCTATTTTTAATCTGCTTCTTTCAAACAAAAAGCCTGACCCCTAAACCCCAGGTGCAGTGGGAATTGAGTACTTCTATTTTAGATTCCCCTCAAATAAAATCAGGTGTCAAACTGATTCTTCAAGCCTGATGATCAGTGGCTTTTTTGTATACAGACAAGGGGACATGGTGGTCTGATACCAAATTAGCTCTTCGGAGTTGGTTTAAAAAACAAGGAGTTGTAGCTAAAAATCATAAATTCTTAAAATATTTATCTTTAAGACAACAGTTTCAGAGGCTAGTGTCACTCACATACACTTCAAAACAGAATTATTCAGAGCAACTTACTGTGCTTAAAAACACTATGAAAACATATCAGTATGATAGGGCAAAAACGTTGCAAGCCATTTTTTCTAATGGTACAAGGAAATCCCCTATAGAAGACCCCTTTGAGGCTTGCAAATTACTGAAGGAATCTTCCACTATTGACTTTCTAATTAATACAGATGGTTCCAAAGCAGTAACAAAAGAACAAATTAGGGATTCCATTAGTCAGCATTATCAGTTATTGGAACCTGAGTGCCCTATCTCAGAGGATACAATTATGAATTTTTTAAGTTCCTGCAGTTTACCTTCCATACCAATGGAGGCTTTCAGTTTACTAGGACCTGTTACCTGTACAGAAATACAGGATGTTATTCAAAAAATGAAGCCTAATGTGTCACCTGGGATAGACGGCCTTCCTAACCAGCTACATAAATGTTTTTTGCAAGAATTTTGCAAAAGTTTAGTGATTCTATTTCAATAATTTTGGGACACTAATTCTATGTTCCCATCCCTTACTACAGGATTGCTAATACATTTATTCTAAGCTGGGGATAGGCATAATATTAGGGATTGGAGGCCTATTACTCTCCTAAACTCTGATTAAAAAATATTTGCTAACACATTAAACAATAGACAAACGGTATGCAAAGCTGGTAATTTTCCCATATCAGTTTTGTGGAATTCCTGAGAGACGGATCCAATCAGCCTTAATGATAATACAAGATGTAATCGAACATTTATCTCTTACTGGTACATCTGGATGTGTAGTAGCAGCATTCTTCGAGAAAGGTTTTGGTAGGGAAGTGTCTTACTGGGTAAAACATTAGGTTCTGTTATTAACAAATATTTAAACTAAATAAATCAGGGGAGAATGGGAGAATTCCTAATTCTCTTAACACAAAAATTAATGCCAGTATTGGGAAACACTAAATATTTTGTCCTTTAATGCAAGATCTTTGAATTCTTTAAAAAATGACTGAGCTTACAGCAAAATGCATCCAATTGGACCTTAGTATCATTGCTGTTACCGAAACTTGGTGGGATCATTCATCAGTTTGGTCTAGAAACATTCCTAATTATAAACTTTATCATAAGGATAGACTGGATAGTAAAGGTGGTGGTGTATATCTCTTTGTTAGAGAAGATATTATCGCACATGAAATTTCATGGACTACTTCGACTGAATCACTATGGATTTTCATTCAACTTACTGATCGCCCTAAGATTAATATAGGCATACTGCTATAGACTACCTTCAGCGAATACCCAATACGCTACTGAATTATTAAATTCAATATCGGAGTTATCCCAGAATAATGATATCTTAATTTTCAGAGATTTTAATATCCCCAGTATTAATTGGAATCTCAGCATAGGTAACAATAGCCATGATAGGTTATTCTTAAATATAATTATTGATCTAGGTTTGGACCAACTGGTAAATTAGCCCACATGTGGCAATAATACTTTGGACCTTGTAATAGCAAATGAAGGTCTTGACATTTCAGGGATAAATATTATGGCACCTATTGGTAACAGTGATCGTAACTCCGTATTTGTTAGTACTTCCTTACAAATTTTCAAAACTAATAATAACTCCAGATGTAGGGATTACAACAAAGCTAATTTTACAAAGATCAATCAAGAATTAAAAAGAACTGATTGGTCTAAAACATTCAAAGACGAAGGAGTTAATGAAATGTATGTATGTTTAACTAATATTATACACTTATTACAGGACAAGTATATTCCTTTAAAATCGACATACAACAATAAAGGTAAAATTCCTGTTTAGTTTAACAACACTATTAATAAACAAATTAAAATCAAGGAACATTTATTTAAAAAACTAAAACTAAATCCAAGTTCATCCTTGAGATGTGAATATAAAACTGCCTTGTCTACATTAAAAAAAAATCAATTAAATCTGCTAAACTAAAATTAGAGTTTAAACTGGCACATTCTAAAACTAATCAGAAATCCTTATTCTCTTGCATTAATGGCAATAGATGTAATAACATAAATATAGGACCACGCTGAGACAATGGGATTACCATAGCTTCAAATAAAGATATGGTTGACTATTTTAACAAATATTTTTGTTCAGTTTTTGATCAATCAATAAATCCTGTAATCACTACTAACAGTAGTAACTCTTCCATTCCATTATTTCAGTTATCAGAAATCAAGAATTCATTATCTAAGATCGACCAGCTCGGGTCCAGATAATATTAACGCCATATTTCTTCTTGAAACTTTACACTCAATTATTATCCCCCTCCAACTTCTATTTAACAAATCACTATTAGATTGTAAAATACCTGATGCTTGGTGTACTGCTTTGGTCACACCTATTTACAAAAAATGGTTAAAGTCCAATGTTCAGAACTATCACCCGATTAGTTTGACTTCCATTCTGGGAAAAGCCATGGAACATTTAATCAAATGCAGATTAGAGAATGCATTGGAAAAACTGGATATTTATGATTTATCACAGCACAGTTTTAAATCAGGTTTCTCGTGTACAACCAATCTTATATCATTTTATCAACAGATTACTAAATTACTGGATAATAACATTCCTATTGATGTATTACTATTAGATTTCAGTAAGGCATTTGATTATGTGTCACATTCCTTACTAATAAATAAACTTCATAACTTTAAAATTTCATCTCGATTAGTTAATTGGATATCAGAGTGGTTACTTAAATGCACCCAGTCAGTCAGAATAAATGGCGCTTTGTCTGCTCCTGGAGTTGTTATGAGTGGAGTTCCCCAGAGATCCGTGTTGGGACCGGTTTTGTTTAATTTTTTTATCCATGATATGGTTATCAACTCTAATAACTATTTATCACAGTTTGCAGATGATATAAAACTTGGTGGTAGAGTTGATACTCAAGCTAACTTCAAACTGCTCGAACAGGACTTGTATACTATAGAACAATGGACCAATAAAAACTCAATGTTATTTAACACTGATAAATGTAAAATTTTACATTTTGGTAGGAATAACCCATCTTACAAATACTACTTAAATAGGCAAGAATTGAAAGCATCAAACTGTGAAAGAGATCTTGGCATCCTAGTCAACAACAATTTGTCATCAGGTGATCATTGTAGTAAAGTAGTCCGATCAGCAAACATTATTATGAGACAAATCAAAAAAACTTTCATTAGTAAATCTGAACACAATTTAATACCATTGTACACCTTATGTTAGACCCCACTTGGATTATGGTTCTCCCTTTTGGAGCCCTTATCTTAAAAATGATATAAACCGTCTTGAGCAAGTACAAAGGAGATTAACTAAATCTATCCCTAGATTGAGAAGCAAATGCTATGAGACTAGGCTACGAGAGACAAATCTTTATCCACTGATGCTGAGAAAGCAAAGGGGAGATTTGCTTCTTATGTACAGTATAAACTAGTCCATAATCCTATGCTATTTAACATATGTGCACTAGCATATGCTAATAAGAGAATTGTGGGAAGATTACACACTAAGCAATTAAAAGTTGAGTGGGCCAACAATAAAAAATACAAAAATGTGTTCAATATAAGGGTAGCAAAATCCTGGAACTCTTTACCACCAACTATTGTAGGGGCAGTTAATTTTGATTCCTTTAAAACTAGACTTGATTCTTGGTTGCTAGTTCAATAATCTGTTTAATATCCCACTGTTGCGGGAGGACAGTCTAGAAGGGCCTTGCGCCTTCTTTTGTCCTAGTTTTATCCAGTAAATCTAGTAAATCTTCCTTATCTTTTCTCTGTCTTGCACAATTATAGGATCCCACTAAAACTGATTCAGCTTATTGAATTGCTCTATCAGCATACTATAGTTTACCCCATTTTTCAGGAGGGCTCTGTTCTGAGCTTTCAAATTAAAACTGGAGTCCAGCAAGGATGTCCCCTGAGTCCTCTTTTGTATGTTTTTTCATTAGACCCCCTGTTACAGTTTTTAGTTAACTCACCAAGATGGGTAGGAATTGGGGGAGATGCTTCTGTTATTCAGCTCCATTTACAAGTTTATGCTGATGATTTACACCTATATTTTTCAGACCAGGCACAAATCCAGGAGTTTTTGCAGGTCTTTCAGCTCTTTTCAGCAGTTTTGAATGCAAAGTTGAACTTGCAGAAAACCAGAGGTTTATTCATTGGGGCACTAAGCCCAGCTGAAGTAGTTCAGGAGAATATTTGTATTTCTAGAATACCTCTGAAAATTTTAGCCATTCTTTTTGGCCCCCAAAATCTACCAATGGAAAATTGGGAGCTAGCATTGAGAACGGTGGAGGGAAAAGTGAATAGATGGAAACAGTGAAAATACTCTAAACTTAAACGGATACATATTCTAAAACAATTCATTATACCCTGCTTACAGTATACTGCCATGATTTTCCCTGTGCCATCACAGCTGGAGACTAAGCTTTACAGTATATTTTTTTCAAATGTTGTGGGGAAATCATCTAAACACAGTAAAAAGACATTATACTTATTTGGGGAAAAAATCGGGTGGTTTGGGGATGATAGATCCAATTGTGTTTATGTTTTCCCTTTTTTTTATGAATACTATTAAATGTGGAATGGAACAAGTAGAGAGTGTTCAAAAGACATGGGGAGTCAGGGCTTTGAGCTATTATTTCAAAGTCTGGCATATTTTAGCTCCTAAAATAAACCCTCATTTGCACATACCTGTGTATTTTAGACCGGCAGCGCAAAAATTGTTTCAATGGCAAAACACGAAAACCATGATTCAGAATAATAGCATGCAGTCCATGTATAGATTACTTATGGTATCCATTGATCCACAAACTCCTTGTTTTAAGAATTGTCCCCTTGTGATGAATCCCATGGTGATTGCTCTACTCAATAATCCCAGATTGCCTTTCAAGTCAATGGGAAACTCAATGGTTTATTATGTATGGCCGTCTTAATGTTAGGGGGAGTGCAAAATATAAAGTTAAAGAAGAGAGGAACTGTCCTTTTATTGATTGCATAAATGTTGAGGAGACCGTGGAACATTTTTTCTTGCAGTGATCCCATGTAAAGGGATTGTGGGTTTACTTAGCAAATTTGTGGAGGTTGAAATGGTTACTTATGATTACATATGAAACATTGGTGTTAGGGATTTACCCCCAGTTTTACCTCTTATCATCCCAGCACTTTGCATTTATTTTTTGTGTGTGTGTTTTTTTTTTTTTTATGGCAGGCATGATGTCAATGGGTTCTTTATCAAAAGAGAATGGCTTATGAATGTTTTGCTTGTTTAGTATCAAATGGACTTTCCAGAATATACTCACAGGAAGCACAGGTGTGCACCTCGTTTAAAGTTATGAAATGGTGGAAAGGCTTTACACAGTTCATTAAATTCAAGTAATATGTTGTATGTAAAATATGAATTATAGAAATGTAATGTGTTTTCTTTTTTTTCACAAAGTGTGAAATATCTGAGATGCTTTGTATTACTGTGTTGTGATTTATGTTTCTTATTATAATAAAAACTCCCCTACTCTTTTCGATAAGTGCCATGGGATCTTTAGCATCCACCTGAACTACCATCAATCCAGGCAGATGGGACCTCGGTTTAACCTCTCATCCGAAAGACGACACCTCAGAAGTGCAGCACCCCTCTCATGCTGCACTACAGGCAGGGCCCCTGGTGTTCTGCGGCAGAATTTTCTGATTTCCGCAGCAGGGCTCCTTGACTTCTGCGGCAGCATTTTCTGATTTCTGCGGCATGATTTATTCATTTCTCTGGCAGAATGCAGTCCTGTCATTGGCTAAATATGATGTGATGTCATCAATGACATCATATGTTGAGCATAGAGGAGGGGCTTCAGGATAAACAAGGTGGGAAAGAAAGCCTGACACTATGGAAAAACAGTATATTTATATGAAAATTCACCAAAAACAATGAATTCTGTGGCACTGTATATATTCTGCAGCATGATACAAATTCTGTGGCAAATTCCACAACCACAGAACCGCAGAATTCCAGGGGCCTTGACTACAGTGTCAGTACTGGGATATTAACCCAAGTGCCAGATGTAGGAACTGAACCCACAGCCCTCAAATCTCCCAGTCTCAGAGGTGAACAGGCTACCTACTGAGCCACTGACACATATATGCATGACCCAGGTCTTCTCAATTCAGACCCCACCATGGTTTGATGTGTCTCTCAAGGAGATGAAGACCATGGGTCAGAGGTTGGTGCATTGTTGGAGAAGAACTCAGTCTGAGGAGGATAAACTGTCTTTGAGATTTCACTACGGTGAATACCAAAGGGCAATCAAACACAAGAAGGCAGAGTTCCTATCCAGGGAGATTGCTGCAGGGAAGACCAGACCAGCTCTGTTTTTTTTTTAACTGTGAACAGGATCCTTAATCCTGCCTGTTTACAGTTGAAAAAAGCATCTTCAGTTGCCCAGTGAGAGGAGTTTGCTCTGTTCTTCTCTGACAGAGTGTTCTCCATTAGGGCTGGGATCTCCTTAACTGGGCACTTGTGGCCCCATGGTGGTGAGTCGTGTATATCCAGAGGCACTGCTATTGTTAGAGGTGAGTTTAGGTTGGTTGGGATGGCTGAGGTTTGCAAGGTGATGTCAGAGCTGTGGCCCACATACTGTGAACTGGATCGGGCCCAACTCATCTTGTTCTGGGAGGTATTGAATCCATTGGGCTAGTGGTCACTGAGATTGCCCAGTGTTCACTTTCAGAAGTATGTTTTCCCAGTGCCCTTAAAGACGTTCTGGTGAGACACCTCCTCAAGAAAACATCTCTCGTCCCTGACATCTTGACAAATTTTAGACCTATCTCTAACCTCCCAGTCATGGGTAAGGTTATTTAGAAAGTGGTGTTGCTGCAGCTCAAAGCACACCTCACAGCCCATGACATCTATGAGTCCTTCCAGTTGAGATTTAGGTCAAGATATAGCCCTAATATGGCACTAGTCAGAGTGCAAAGTGATCTCCTTAGAGCGAGAGATAAAGGGAAGTGATCAATTCTTAGTCTCCTTGATCTCTCCTCAGCATTTGACATTGTGGACCATGCAGTGCTGCTGGATCACCCAATGGACCTCTGTGAACTCACCGGTACTGTCATCAACTGGCTTGAGTCCTATCTTACAGATAGGATGCAGAGGGTTGTGATGGGAAATTTCTCATCTGGCCCGAAGCCCCTGCCCTGAGGAGTTTCCCAGGGCTAGATCCTGTCCCCTGCATTGCTCGCAGTGTACATGCTTCCACTGGGTGTGATCATTAGATGGTACAGCTTGATTTTTCACTGCTATGCAGATGATACCCAGCTGTACATGTCATTTGCACCCAGGACAGATGGCACCATAGAGGTGCTAAACAAATGTCTGTCCAAGATCTAGGACTGCATGTCCCCTAGCTGGCTAAGACATAATCTTGATAGGATGGAGGAACTAGTGATTCAGCCTGGTCATTAGTGGGATGAGAACATTGCTGGGATGGGAACAGGATTATTTATTGGCCCCTCTCCCATGTTGGCATCCACCAAGGTGAAAAATACAAGCTTCATCCTCAGTGATGGGTTGACATTTGAGGTTCAGGTGTTGTCTGTTGTCAGAAATGGATTTTATGGGTAGCATGAGCCAGTGCTGAGTATGGCAGCAGCTTAAACTGAATGCTACTCAGCTTTGGTTTTTAAATTGATATAAAATAGCATTTATTTGGGCCAGTCATTAAAACTTTGCAACAAAAATGATAGAGGAAGGCATACGTGTATTACAGGGAACATTTTAGCATGTTTCCTTTTAGAGAAAGTAATTTATTTTGAATTTTAAAAAGTGCCCAGAAAAAACTGGTAATGTCGACAGGACAGGGGTGATCTACTTACCTGGTCACTGAATTCTCCACAGTGGCTGATAAAACGGACATTCAGTCCTTGATTGAATGAATGGATGACATAAAAATTAAAATAATAACTGTGAAACAAATTGTATCAGATTTAAAAATGGATTTGGCCACCATCTCAAAGTGCTTGGACTCCAGTAAAGAGCAAATTGAGAGCTTTAAGGACACAATAGTTGGATTGGAGGCTTTAGAACACTCTCAAGGTAAACATATACATTATCTGACTGAAAAACTTGATGATCTTGAGAATCGGGAAAGAAGAAGAAACAACTTGAGGATCTTGGGAGTGCCTGAGGGATTAGAAGGGGGCAATGTCATTGAGTTTTTACAACAGTTTTTAACAGCACTGCTTGATTTTCAACCACCATGGGCTCTAGAAATAGAGATAATGCACCGTACACTGGGCCTGCTGCCACAAACAGGACAGAGACCAAGACCCATCTTAGTTTACTTTTTTACACTTTTCTACAAAGGAACAGGTTCTATGATTTGCAAGAGAAAACAGACAGCTTGTTTGGAGGGGTAATAAAATACTCATATTTCAAGATGTCTCCCCATTAGTTATGGAAAAGAGAAAACACTTCATGGATGTTAAACAAAGACTCTCAAAATTAGGTTTGACATATTACTTTAAGTACCCTGCAGTCTTAAACATTGTGTAACCTAATGGGAATGTGTTTGTTTTTATTAATGCTAAAGAAGCCATGGCCTTTGTTATTAACTGTGAACAACCTGTTATAGGCATCCTGAACAATAGACACAAGGAGCGCTTCATTTCAAAAAGGCAACACATGGATGCCATCTCGTGACCTGCACACCATGTTTCAGCAGCCTGTATTGTATGCATCAAAAGAAATCACCAACTAACAATGCAGATAACAAGGATAAGGACAGGGGAGCAGAAATATCCAGTTTAAAAGTTTCTGCCCCACACCTCTACTCTTGGATGGTGCAACAGAATCCTGTGTCTGACTTTCCTCATACATCTTCCATTTCCCGCAAAACGATACCTTCAAACAAGCAAAGTCATTTGCCAGTGCTGAGATCCAAATCACAGAGAGTGAGGAGCAGATTATGAAGCAGAGGTAGTACCAGATTGTCTGGATCCTTTTACATCATGCCACCACCCGAAGAACAAGGCTTGTGGATTATCCCTAATACGCATTCTTCGATGTCAGTGACACAGGAAGAGACTTAGCCTAAACTTTGAACTCTTGCCTATGTCTCTTATTGATTGGCTGATCAGGAGTAAACTCTCCTACTCAATTTCTGGTACTTCATGACCAAGGACTTGCAGATGCAGTGGCTCACCAGAGCTTGCACTCCCTTTTTCCATCTCTTATGCTGTTCTAGGTTTCTGCCTGCCGGAGGTAAGAGAAATTTAACTGAATTACTGTTACTCAGGTCTGATTGTCCTCTGTGGAATATTCAGTTAAGTCAGACATATGACAGTATGAAGATAATCTGAAGGGGGGGAAGAGAGAGAGGGAGAGACTTCCAACTAACTATGTACTGGAAATACTATCCTGATTCATATATCTCACAGAGCTAGCTAACTTAGGAGGCAGATTGTTAATGCTTATAACTAGACCTTTGTTTACTACTACAGGTTTACAACTTTAGCATGTACAGGATGCTTTCTAATTGATAATATGCGCTTCTTACCTGATTACTATTAACAAACTAGAGGTACTGGTACAACGTTGCTGCTCTACATGTTTTGTACATTGTCCAAAGCACGGCAAGCAACCTTGAGTAGCAGGCGATGAAAATAATGGGGTATGTAAACCTGTGCAAGGTTAAGGAAATGGAAGCATTCCTTGTCATCATTAGAAGTGCTTCCTAGGTTAGGTACTAACTGTAGACAGAATCTGTAAAAGGAGGTGGGAGGAGGCTAACCTAAGCAGTTTGTCACTACTGTGTCCTGTTGACAGAAAGGAAACTGGAGATGGTAAGGCGCTCAAAATACACAGTAGTAATTGATATCTTTCACGCTTGTTTCTTCCTAACTGAATTAATACTTCATCTCTGCTGATAAGAGCTAATAAGCAGTAAGAATAGTAGTAGAGCGCAGTACTTCACAGGTAAGTTGGCAATGTATCATACTATGTGTACAATGTACAGACATGACTTGTAATGCTCTGCAAGATTCCTATTGCCCAATCAGCTTTTTTTCTTTTAATATTATAGCCTCACTCTCACTCTGGTATGTCAAAAGACAGAATATGATTCTAAAGTTAAGGGTGTATGATTGGAAGGCTATGGCTGTGAAAGGGTACTAAGGGGGATGACACTAACTGCCAAAATGAGACTGCTTAATATGGATAGCCACTGCTGCCCTTTGCTGCTATTCCTTTACTTTCTAGCTTCTAGCCTTCCCTTCTTCTCTTCCTTTTCTTTCCGTATCACTTTGCTATTGCATATCTAGCAAAATTTAGTGCTGTATTAATATCTATAAATCAAATCTGGCCTGTCAATAAGTACATTAAAATTGACAACATGCTTATATATGCCAAAGCTGAGGGGTAGTTGCTCTCATATCACAAACGCCACACAATACAACCAGTGCCCTGGACTATAGTCCGGTTCGTGTTGGGCAGCAAAAGTAGAATTTCAGGATACTTATTTTTTCTTATTCTGTGTTTTTTTTTTTTTTTTTTTTTAGATTACGGATTCTCCATTTCTGGTACTTTCATATTTTGTATTTAGTCTAATAACTACTCAACCTATTTGCGTAAGGTTATAGTTCCAGCTTTGTACAACTGTGCACAGTTGAGTTAAGTCTTTCATTGTACTTAGAACTTTTGTTCTTATACATAGTAATAATTAAGATCAATTAGTAATTCCTAGTTCAGTCAGTGTTCAAGCAAGAGGTCAACGGAACTTCCCTATCTTTTGTGCCCCATCTGCTTACTTTTATGCAAATGTTTTTTTCTGAAGATGTCACATTATAGGATTGTATCTTAGAATGTTAATGGATTGGGGTCACCTATAAAAAGAAAAAAGGTTTTATGTTACTTGAATTAAAAAAAGCTGATATCGCTCTCATTCAGGAGACACACTTGATGCAGGATGAGGTGCTCAGATTACAGAGGGTCTGGGTGGGCCAGGCTGAAAGTGCATGTTTTTCTTCCAAAAAACAGGGCATTGCAATATTAATCAGGAAAGGAATACATTTTTGCAAACACTCACATTTTTCTGATCTGTAAGGGAGATATTAGATTTTGATGGGGGCATTAAATGGGCATAATATAGCTCCATGTAATGTGTATGCGACCAACTCTGGACTGAGTGAGTTCCTTAATTCACTAACAGTAACTCTCAGTGCTTTCCTTGACTATGAGATCATTATTGGCAGGGACTTTAACGAGTTGATGGACCCTACTCTAGACAAATCCTCCAATAACCAAGTACAAATGTTCACACAATCCATGGACACTCTTATAAAGTTACTGCGTGATCTAGGACTTTCAGATGTTTGGCGGGTGGTCCACCCAACCAGCAGAGACTACTCATTCTACTCAAATAGACATCTAACATATAGTAGAATAGATTACCTTCTTCCTAACTCCAGAATCACAGACATCTTACATGCAAAAATAGACAATACCATAATCTCCGACCAAGCCATGATAAGTTTAGATCTTATGCTGGGTGGGGTAAGAGAGAAGTCACATAGATGGAGGTTCAACATTAGCCTACTTAAAAATAAAGATTTTCTGATGTGGGTCACGAAACAAACAGCTGAATACTTTGAAATTAATAATAATGGGGAGACATCACAGGTGACCGTTTGGGAAGCGTACAAAGCTTTTGTAGGGGGAAAATAATAAGTTATTCAGCAGGTAGAAAGAGGAAGCGGAACAAGACACCTGAAGAAAAAGAAAAAGAGTTAACGAGGCTTTTCAACCTATCAAAAACAAATACGACATCAAAAGGTGATATATTGCATGAATGTCAATTCTTAAGGGGGAGATTAACTTGCTATTATCGCAAAAAGCAGAATGTGCACTTTTCAAGACAAAGCAAAGATATTGGGAAGCAGGGGAAAAGCAGACAGACTCTTAGCCCTGAGGTTAAAAAAAAAATTCAACAGCAAGATGTAACAACAGGCATCCAGGATAAAACGGGTACTTTGTTTTACTAAAAATAAGGATATAAATGATACATTTTTCAAGTTCTTTAAAAATCTATATTGTAATAAAGGGAATGTGTCATGTGAGAAGCTGGATTTTTTTTTCAAATATTAAGCTACCTTCTCTTAAACAAAAAGAAAGGGAGGCACTGGGTAAAAGTATCACTCTTGAAGAAATACAGCTAGCCACACAAGAGTTACCCTCAGGTAAAACACCTGGGCCTGATGGGTCCCCAGAAGAGTGTTACAAAATGCTTGCTCCCATGCTCCTACCACATTTACTTGCGGCATGCAGTGCTGATGAGGAGCCTTTGGAAATCAGTCTATGACTCAAAGGATTGTACTTCCGATATCTTACAAATAAAATAAATTAAATAAAGCATGGATCAATAAATCATTGCCACTCACTATGAGGCAGGCTTACCTTACACTGATCCCCAAGAAAGACAAGGAAAGTTTGGATTGTTTCAGCTACAGACCACTCTCTTTAACAAACTCTGATTATAAGATTCTTGCGAAGGTACTGGCTAAAAGATTACAAGATGTTATTACCAAATTAGTGGATCGGGAACAGGTGGGGTTCATTAAGAACAGATCTGGAGTGGATAGCATATGGACATTACTTAATTTATTTTGGTCAGCCAACAAAAATAAAAAAACCTTACTTTATACTTTCACTGGACATATTCAAGGCGTTTGACTCAGTAAACTGGACCTTTATGTCGAGAGCCTTGCTTGAGTTTGGCTGTGGGAAAGAGTTCTCCGAATGGGTGGCAATACTTTATGATAGACCTGAGACTCAGGTGCTAACAAATGACATGTTATCCCCCTGTATCTGGCTAAACTGTGGTACTCGGCAAGAATGTCCCCTCTCTCCCTATCTTTTTATTCTGGCATTTGAACCTCTCATTCAGGCAATTAATAATCACTCAGCGATAAAAGACATGCCATTCAGGAAAAAAGAACATATAACTTTTGCCTTTGTGGATGATCTCCTGCTAACAATTAGTAACCCAATACACTCATGTCAGTGCTTGAAAGCAATGCTAACAGATTTCGAAGGTGTCTCGGGGCTTAGGATAAACTGGGAAAAAACACAATTGCTACATTAAGGCATGACACCTACAATTATCAGCCACTTAGAAAACATTCTTAACAAGGAATGGTTTAAATCAAAAATTACATATCTAGAATTGCAGATCTCCATCAACCTGAAAGCATAGCTCTGAATTATGATCCTTTAATCAAAGATATTGAAATGGAGCTGTCAAGATGGGGGAAACTTAACTTGTCCCTTTGGGGAAAATAAACACTATTAAAATGAATGTTGCACCTAGACTCTTACCTATTCCAAAACTTACCAATTCTGATAGGGTGTAAAATACTTTAAAAAATTGACCACATAATAATACATTTTCTCTGGCAAGGGAAACCACCAAGACTTGGGATTTCCAAACTAAGAGCACCATGTGTCATGGGAGGCTTTGCCCTACCAGGGTAGAGGCAATATCAGCTGGCTTTCATATTCATATATGCGCTGAAACACTTAGAGTACCCCCACATAGACCAAAATGGGGACTCCCAGCCCTTGTGGCTAGCTATGGAAAAAAATATTCTTGCTCCCAACTCTCTTTTTGATTACCTATACATCACACAACAGGCATATCTAACTGATAATCCTTGTGTACAAGGTTCTATCCTGATACTGAAAAAAATTAATGGTATTATTAACCCCAAGGGCATTCCTTTAGACTTAATGCCAATCTGGGGCAATCCTTGATTAACAGATGGTAGACAAGGTTTCTCAAATACAGAGTGGAGAGAGCAAGGCATCACCAGATTAACTCACTCGGTAGACATAAAGAACAGAGTTTTGCTTTCCCTTCAGGACCTTAGAAAAAAGTATGGTATTCAGGGATACTAGTTTCATTATTATTCACAGATAAGGGAGCAACTTAGGAAATCTTCCCTGTGACCTGTACCTGGTCGTGTAAAAATTCCAACCCCTCCCCCAAAAATCATTTTTCAATGGCATCTTAAGCCAGACATGCTCCAGTGCCTGAAATTTCACCTCGACTCCCTAGACTGGTCACCTATCCATAGTGCCCCTGACATCAACCTGACACTTGACTACTTTATCTTCACCTTCTCCACTGCCTGCAGTAAATTTGCCCCTTTTGTGAAATGCATCATCAAGGGTCACTCCACCCCCTGGATTACCCAGACCCTCCTGGACCTAATGCACCTTTGTGACTCCCTGTGACAACAGGCCCTCGACTCGGGCAAACTGGTTGATAGACAAAACTATCGGCCCATGAGAAACAAATAAACTTAGGAGATTCGTAATGCAAAGGCCTAGCACTACACATCCTCCCTCGCCACTACCTGGGGCTTTGGCAGAAAGTTCTGGGACAACCTGAAAGAACTAAATGGCAAACCTGTGTCGTCCCCATTGTTAACAATGGCACTGCTATCTCAGACCCCAAACACATAGCTGATATCCTAAATACCTCCTCCAACTTCAGTGGGATACTCCCTCTTCACTTCTTCAATCCTCCCCACCCAAGCCACCCCACCCCACACCTCCCCACCTTTTCACTTCAAAATGTCTCCTCTTCCAAAGCCAGGCCCTACCTACTAAAGACCTTAGGTCATGCCCGTTACAGCGCTGATTCAATTGACCTCATGCTTCTATGCCTCACTCTTGACACCGTCCTCTCCCCCCTCACCTCCATCATCAACCACTCCATCTGCCTAGGGACCTTCCCCTCCATTTGGAAGGCTGCTGTCATCACACCAATACACAAGGGTGGGGACCTCTCCATTGCCGGTAACTACTGGCTGATCGCTATCCTCCCCCATTCTCTAAAGTCCTGGAAAGAATAATTTCTGACCAACTGAATGAACATCTCAATAAATACCACCTGCCACCTGCTCTGCAAGCAGCAGCATGGTTTTCTCCAGGGCAACAGCACTACTTCTGCATTGCTGGATTTTGTTTCCCCCCGCACTCTCCACTCAACAAAGGCCATCTAGCAGGGAAAGTTTTTGTGGACTTGTCGAAGGCCTTTGACACAGTCATCCACTTCCTCCTCCTATCTGCTCTAACCAATACTGGTCTCTTCCCTGAAGCAACTAACTGGTTCACCAACTACCTCTCAGGTAGAACTCAGCAGGTAAAGATGGGCACTGCTCTCCCCTCATCCCTCTATGTCAGGTCCGGAGTCCCGCAGGGTTCTATCCTTGGGCCCATCCTCTTCAGCATATTCCTCAGCACCCTCCCTTCGGCTTGCTCTGGGCATCTGGTTCTCTACAGAGATGATGCCTTACTGTTCACCTCCAACTTAGACCCCCAAAAACTCCAACTCCATCTTCAAAAAGCCTTCTCTGAAGTGGAGTCCTAGTTCACAGAACACTGACTCATCCTAAACTACAAAAAAACAAAAGTAATGCTTTTTTCTAACCCCCAGAATCTACATAAGGACCACACCCTCAGCATCCTCAACTCCCAGTCTCAATCTCTCGACCAGGCTATGTCCTTCAAGTACCTCAGAATCCACTTGGACCCTGCCCTTAATTTCCACACCCACATATATCACCTCTGCACTACTGTAAATACCAGGATCAGCTTACTACACTGGGTCAGACACTACCTCACCCCTGTAGCCCTCTGTCTTGCTGTCTCCACCTCCATCCTTGCCCTCATCAACTATGGGATCCTCATCTATGGTGCAGCTGATACCACATCCCTCCAGAGAGTTAGAGTGACCCTCAACAAGGCCTGTCACCTTATACTAAACTGTGACTGCTACACTCACATGCTCCCTCCACAAGCAGTCCAGCTGGCTCAACTTTGACAACAGACTCAAATAAGATCACTACTGCGCTATCCCTCCCCAGTTTCACTCCCCTCCCCTTCCCTCTTGACACCTGCTCCCATAATGAAAATCACCCACAACTCCATTAAATCTCAATTTCTCATCCCTCACCTCCGAACCCCACTCGGTCAGTGAACCTTTGCTTACTGAGCCCCACTCTGGATGAATGCCACCCCTCACCACATTATGTCTGAACCCAAACTCAGCCTTTTCTAAACCCTCCTCAAAGGCCACCTCCAGATCATCAATGACTGTGACTGTCCTTAACCCCCTTGACCCTAGACAATGGACTCTCCTCCTGCTCCCTCGCCTTATACACAGCTCTATGTTTTCTAATTAAGAGCAAAACCTAGTTCTCAATGCTCCTGTTGAACTTGATACTGTCAGGCCTATGCCCTGGCTACGACTGACTCTTGTTCCATTGCTTAACTACTTAAAATTGTATTGTATATACTATAAAACATTTGAACCCATGCCGTATATGTTGACCTAACTGTTGTACTTGACTCTGTCAGGTCTGTATCCTGACTGCAACTGTCTTGTTCCAATGCTTATCTACTGTAAAATATTATGTACTCAATCTGTATATGTTGTCATAACTGTTGTATACTTGTCTATTGACGTGGTGCCTTTGGAAATGAGTCTCTGACTCAAAGGCTGTAAATCTGAAATGTTCAATAAATAAATAAATAAAATCTGACATCTTAAATAATGACGTCACTCTACCGAAATGTGAAGAATGGGATCAACCGATATGTACATCATTACTTAAGAAGGGGGCAGGGATCATTTACAAAATGCTTAATAGTAATCTAACATCTATCTCTCTGACCATTAAGGCCAAAAGGAAATGGGAAGAAGACCTGAGAGTTACCATATCCGATGAGGGATGGGATTTTGGCATGGGAATTAGCCAACAAATCTTACAAGGGAATACAAGGTGGGTTAATTCAATTCAAAATCTTGCATGGCTACCACTGCTACAGTCCAGATAAGCTGCATGCAATGGGCTATTCAACAAATGCCAACTGTTGGAGGTGTAACCAACCTAAAGCAGGGCTTGCACATATGCTATGGGGTTGTCCTACTTTAGGCAGAGTGTGGGAAGACATTTTGACTATTTGTAATAAGGTAACGTGACACAACATCCCTCCATCCCCACAAATTTTTATGCTGGGGATATTCCCAGATTCCTTAAGCTTGGACAGGTACCAGAAAATCTGGGTCTCATATGCATCTCTTAGCATTAAGAGACTCATTCTGCAAAACTGGAAAACTGCTTCATCACCCTCATTTACTGAATGGTATAACCAGAAAGTCTTCTTATTTAACAATGAAAGAATATGTTACTCTTCAACTGATAAGTTAGATATCTTCTATAAAATCTGGTCCCACTTCTGGGACATGAACTAAGTAGTATGCGACAAATGTTAACATTGACTTGTGTAACTTTCAAATTGTCTTTTTTGAGGGGGTTTAGAAAGAATGAGGGTAGAGGACAGATTTTTCTCTGGACAGTATGTAATCCTGTTGCCCTTCAAGTTTCAGCTAGGATATTAGTAAATACTGTTATTTATTTCTACTTTGAGAAGTTAGTCTGATATACGTATAGTTAATCTTAACATCTTCTGCTGTTTTTGTTGCATATGTAGCTTTTGCAGTCAAGATGAACAATATCAAAACATTTTAAAACTCAATAAAAATTATGGCAAAAAAAGAAGTGTTTTTTACCACTTGGCTAATGCTGCCCAGATAAAATTCTTGATTCTGCCTGATGATCTGCTCTCACTGGTACATGCATTTGTGACATTGCGGCTTGATTACTGTAATGCTCTGTACCTTGGGCTCAGTGGTGGGGTTCTCTGGTGATTGCAGCTGGTGCAGAATGCAGCAGTAAGGTTACTGACAGGCCTTCCAAGGTCCTTTCATGTAACCCTGATTTTGCGTGAACTTCACAGGCTGCCGGTTACAGCCTATAAGGCCTTACATGGATCAGGCACGTTACCTGACTGACCTCCTGACTCCTGCCTGTCCGTGCACTGGCTACACTTCTCTACTGAGGGCCTCCTAGTCATTCCTAGGGCCTGCCATAAGTCCTCTGGAGATTGATCATTTGAGGTGGTGGGCCCGGTATTGTGGAACTCGCTACCAAAAACACTGAGGGAGGCCCCATGGGTGGAGGTTTGTAAGTGGGTCCCGAAGGCACACCTCTTTAGATAAGCATTTTTAGAATGTTCATAAATATTTGCAATCAGCTGCAACATCTTACTTATATTTTATTTAAGTTGGATTTTAATCAGTTTTTATTTGTATTGCTTGTTTTTATGTCTGTTTATTAATGTACTGTTCTCTTACCTACCTATACAGTGCTCACAGTCTCCAGGATGGGGCACTTAACAAATAAACTTTTACTTACTTATTATGTTTAGCAGCTTCGCAGTTACTGATAATGATCGTAAGAGAAAATACAATACCATATGATCATTATCAGTAACCGAGCAGCTACCAAACACAGAAGCAGCTCTGCTTGTAAACATTTAGGCCCTACTGGGTAAAATATTAAAGGGATACAGTCACATATCTGATTTTTGAATTGTGTCTGACACTACAGTAAGTGTACCAGATGAAAGTCAAGTCGTCAACATATGGTACTATGAGAATCATTTGTTCACACATTTAGCGAGTGCTTTATTTTTCAAATTTTCTGTTTTGTTTGAGCAGTCTTCTCTAACTCCTGCTTAACCTGATGTTGTTTACATGACCACGTGTCATGTTTGGAAGGTATGCAACCCTTATATGAATGATTTTTGGGTACGAGCACCTACATGTGTGCACACTGTGCTTGATACTCCAGTAATTTGAAACGCATCAGTGCTCGGGACCACGAAGAGCTGTGAACCATTTTACAACTTATATTGAAAAATGTTAAGGCATCTGATTTTAGTTGCTAAACATAATTATCAGATCTGATTAGAGATGTGGTGAAATTAAATTTTGCTGGCGAGATTCCCACGAAATCGTCAATTTCACTGTGCAAAATATTTTGAGTGCAATTTTGCCATTTTGCAGGTGAAATTTCGCACTATGGGCAAACTTTAGCATTTTGCACCCTCAAAAACTTCAAAAAATGCATACATTTCACTAAATATTTTGTGTAACAAAATTTTGCAGTTTTGTCCATCTCTAGTCCTGATTTACATTGGTATATGGCAGAGTAGTGCCTAACCTTATATTAGAAAGGTTGCTCCATAAGATGTGATGCAATTCATCTGTTCTTAAATAAAATGGAATGGTGCTGAATAGGTTCATACAGTATATCAATAATCTAGAAAAGATGATTGTTATTTACATTATTAGAAAATGGGATATCAGCTTTTGAGTCAGTCACAGTAGTACAGCATAACTGATTTGTGGTTAAAAAATCACTAGTACAGCATACTTAATATGTAGATGAAACATGTCACTTGAAGCCTTGAGGCTACATAATTCATATGATGGCAACTGCAAAATGTTTCTGTATTTATGCTTAAGTTCAATTTTGGGGGGATGCAACTCATTTTCAGACTAACTTTGCACTCTGGCTGTCTTATATTCATAACTAACTGTACTCAAGCTTGTGCCTCCAACACACACACAACACAACATCAACAGGGCACTCTCCCTTCCCAAGTTTATATTCCACACTATTCTCCATACCAGACTCTCCATGCATGATCATATAGTGTACTGACATGTCTGAAGGAAATGACAATCAATATTATATGTGGCATAGTTAAAACTCCAGATCACTGGTTCCGTGATAACAATTGTAACAGAATGCTACCCATAAAAACAATTCAATATGGACAATTTACGGGAATGAGTAACATTTCTGAAAATAAGAACTGTATAAACAGCTGACAATTAGAAAATATTTCCTGTCTTCTGTAAGTTTGATGATGCTGTAGAGTCAGATGTCACCAGTCCAGGCATGGGAGTTGCATCAGGTGTGGTTACCCCCCTCGACATTTGGCTCGCCATCATGATGAAGCTGGCTCACAACCTGGAGGCTGGACCACTATCACTTCTCAGCAGCTGTGGCCCTGGTTGTCCATTTAAGTAATAAGACATGACAGGTTGTGCATTCTGGTGGGGTAACAGCACACCTCAGGTGTGTTGTGAGGCATGAGGCATCGCCGAGTGCCTCCAACAACCCGAGAAGTGCCATTATCCCACAACAGAGTACACCTTGGAATGTTTATAGGTTCATAGGTGTGTTATGAGTTTAGGAGATCATAGACCTATAAAAACTCACCACTGTTTAGTGGTAGTACCCATATTTTGCCAAGCCCATATGCTTATCCAATGCTTGTTTAAAAGCTTCCATGGTATTACATGTAATCACTCATTCTAGCAAAGAGTTCCACACTGCAACCACTGTATGTGTAAACCATTTTGTTCTCCTAGCAGTGTTGGCTACCTCCCCTTGCAGCTGTAAGTTGTGTGACCTTGTTGTTCTAGTTAGTATTTTCCTATTTAATTCTGTAGTCTTCCAAAATAAGACATCACTGATGGCTCTATATACTTGATGAAGGTCTCTTAACCCTCTCTGTTGCATAGAATACAGGCCTAGATCTTTTAGCCTTTCTCCATATGTCTTGTATCTCAGTGTCTTGATCTTCTTGGTATTTCTTCTTTGAATCCCTTCTATAAGCTTATGCCCCATTATACTGTGTAGGGCACAGAAGGCAGAACAATATTCCAGGCGGAGTCTCACAAGGGATGCGTATTATGGTATTATCACCTTGGAATCTCTATTTTTCATATTTTTAAATATACTTGCCTGGGTTCTATTACATTTTTATGTTGCCTTGCAAGCACAGTGCAGACAACATATGAGGGTTGCTTGAAGTGAAGAGCAGGTTTTGGAGGCATGGTCATGTTGTGGCCAGTGGTGCCACTGCTTTTTAGAGCTGGGCTCCATGGCATGAATTAGATTGAATGCTGTCTATGACAGCAGTTGCAAAATGTGCCACCAACTTGAAACATTTTAGCCACTGCAATGAGGGAGTCACCCCTTATTGCAGGACATGCCTTGCCTGGTGCAACATTTCAAGAAACATGGCTGGCAGCAGCTCACCACCACCTGCCCACCTCTCACAGTCCCTAGGAAGCCAACTTTGGGAGTGCCCAATCCCTCTGTCAGTATATGTGACCCCTTTACTTATGTGGTCTGCCGAGGGGGGTGCCCAATCCACCTCTGCATCATGCTTCTGAACACAGATGTGCTTACCGATGGGGTGCCCAATCTCCCTGTCGGCATGTTAACCCCCCTCTCCATTTTCTTGGCACTGTCCTACCCTGATTGTGTGCCACACTGGGAGCCCACTCCAGTGTGACTAACATGCCCCTCCATAGAAATGTGCCACACAGGAAGCCCACCCCAGTGTTGCCAAACCTGCAAAAAAAAAAGAAAATGGTCCATGGTGAATTTTTTTTAATTTTGCTACCTGAAACAAAGGAAACAGTCCCTCACCATCCTGTCCCCTGTCCCAGCCTGCAGTCACCCTCTGTGCACCTCACCTCCCCACACCTCATACTTGCCTCCGGAGCCTGGCGCGATGATCTTCAGTGGACCAGAACATGTCTGCACTGTTTAAAACCAACCGCAAACTGAAGAAATGCCTATAAGCTATATAATGGCATAAATGTGGGGTTTTTTTTTCAACTTTGGTGCATATCTTGGCCATTCTTGTGCATTTTGGCACCAAATTTTCAACATGGGGTTCTCGGGACCCCACCTCATGAATTCAGTCACTGTCATCTCGTTATTCGGTCCCAAAAGGTGATTTCACTGTCACTGCATGGAATCACGTTCTGGACAGATTAATGAAATGACAGTGTTACTGTTCATGAGGTGGGCTTCCAAAAAGCCTATGTTCAAATTTGGTGAAAAAATTCCCCAAAATGACCGTGTTATGAGCAAGCATTGCACAGTTTCCATGCACACTTGCAACATTGAGAATTTTTTATATTTTTACTGCAGATTTTCAGCATTGCCATTCTTTCACACCTCCTTATGAACAGTACAACTATCATTTTCCACATCCTGCAAGAAATGTGTTTTCGCACATCTGGCACACAGTGGGGCAGTCGCTGTAGGAAAACAATGTTCAGGACAGAGTAAGAAAATCACAGTAACAAAGTTCATGAGCAGAGGTCCCAAAATGCCTATGTTAAACAGCTGGTGAAAAAATTCCAAAAATGACTATGTTACAAGTGTGCATTGCGCAGCATCCACGTACAGTCATAAGTTAGAGAATTTTTAATATTTTCACTCCAGATGTTCAACATTGCCATTTTTGCACACCTTCTTATGAACAGTACAGCTGTCATTTTTCACATCCTGCCCAAAGTGTGGTTTCACACATCTGGTGCACAGTGGTGCAGTCACTGTGGTAAATCAATGTTTGGGACAGATCCCAAAATGCCTATGTTAAAAATTTGGTGAAAGAATTCCAAGAAAAGACTGTTACGAGGGTGTGTTGCACAGTTTTCATGCACGCTCGTAACTTCGAGAATTTTTAATATTTTCACTCCAGATTTTCAACATTGCCATCTCTTCACAGCTCCTTATGAATGGTGCAGCTGACATTTTTATGTGGTGCAGAATGGTGCAGTCACTGTGGAAAATCAATGTTCGAGACACATTAACAAAAATCACAGTGACACTGTTCATTTGCAGAGGTCCCACATGCTTTCATGAGGTGGGGTCACAAAAAGGCCATGTTGAAAATTTGTAGTGCAAATACCAATAAATGCCCAGGGTGGTATGGTTTCTATCCATAATGTTCCACCCTGTACAGACTAACAGGCATCAGGGTATGCCTTTGGATCGTCGGCTGTAATGCTTATGCCATTGTACCCCCACCACCACCCTGCAGCCACTGACAGCCATCCAGGTGTGCCTTGGACTCTTTGGCCCCAAAGTTCACCCCATTCTCCTATGCTGCACCCATCTCAACATACTTGCTTATGAAATGGAGTGAGCATAAGGCCCAACAACCCTAAGGCACAATGCAACAGTTGTCAGAGTCTGCAGGGTAGGGTTAGGTGAAATGGCATGAGCATTATGGCCAGTGACCCAAAAGCACACTCCAATGCCTGTCACTCTCTGCTGGGTGGGGTGGGGTTGACGTTGGTTCTATACTTCACTGCCATTCCTATTATACATCTCTCTAATGCCTGCACTACCAATGCCAATGCCAGCAAGACAACATTCAGCACTGACAAATTCTTGCTTAATCATGTTTCTAGTGTGTGTGTGTGTGTCAAAAGATAAATCATTTGTTATACTGATACCCAGGTCTCTCTCATTAGTTGCTTCTTGTAATAAATATTTTTTTATTTATTTATTGGTTACTAGGATTACAAATACCTTTGAACCAGGGGTTATTTTACAAAGGTTTCCTGTCATGATGAGAATAAACAAGAGAACAACATGAAGTCACAAAATAACAACAGGATGGAACTTAATACAGTAATGTTTCTAACAATAGGTACAATTGGTTCAGGATGATAAAGTAAAATAATACATAAGTCAGAGTACAGTGACAACAGTATGAGTGCAGCCCAGAGACAGACTTTGTCGAGGATAAGAGCACAGAGAATGTAGACTAGAAATGGATGTAAAATGCTGAAATGGGGAGGAGGGAGAGTGAGAAGGAAAGGGAACAGGAAAGAGGGGTGCAGAGTGAAAAAAGTGGGGCACTTAAAAGAGTGGGCAGATTAGTTAGGCTAATAAAGGGGGTTAAGCTAGAAGAGGGGAAGGGAGGGTGGAATGAAAAGACAAAATACACCAGGGAGACAGTAATAGTATTCTAGCATTGTCAGTCACATTTACCTAGAGAGGTGAGGTGTTGGTGGAGCTTTGTTTTATATGTGCCAATTTTTTCTTCAGAGAGAATTTCATATGGGAGACTATTTAACTAAGTTGGTGCCCAAAACCTGAAGATTTGTTGTCCTTGCAAGGCCCAACATAGAGGTACAAGGAATGATTGCTTAGCTGAACTCCATGTACAACGTTGGTTTGGTGAGGGTAGTAACAGGGTCTGTATGGATGGAGGAATTAGGAAGAGGCAGATTTTCTTGGCAAACAAGTAGGTCTGGTAGACGATCCTACCATTTATTTATTTTTTTATTTATTTATTGAAATGTTTCCCCAGGAAGGCACACTGAGAAACAAGTTGCTCATCTCCCGGTACAACCTGTGGGGTAGGGAACAAGGGGCTAGAATACAGTGAAATGTACAATGTGGAAAAATAATATGATTACATTCATACAGTGACAGCAGGTGCTGCAAGGAAAGGATTTTACAGATATGCTATAGTTGGGTACAAAACTAACATAAAACTAGAATAGATATGATAACACCATTCAACAAATTGGGAAACATAAGGTAACACTAGAAGGTATGATAACACAATAATAATTAGCAAACCTTGGTGGGACATCGTTTTTGAAGATATAAAGTGAGAATGGAAGTAGGGAATGGAAGAAATACATGGAGAGATACACAGACAGAACACAATTTGCAGATGAACAGAAGCAACAGGGTGGACTATAAGTGCATATTTGAGAGACATGGGATAGGCCAGTTCCATGTGATAAGGGCAAATTCAGGATGCCAAATGCCCTTATCACAACTCCACATCACCAAACTTCAGTTTTGGTAAAGTGGAGTCCTGGTGCCAGTAGAAGCAGTGCAAAACAAATAGTTTTTTTGCATTTATGTGGGTGGGCATGCCCCCCCACACACCCCTAAATTAAGATTCTCAAATCCAGAGGGTTGCATGTCGAGGTGGGTGCATATTGCATAAAAATAAAAAAAACACTGTCTTGGGCTGGGTGCAACAAAAACTACTGGTTCCCAGTCCTGAACCTTGCATCCCCACCACCCCAGGCCAACACCCACCCCACCATGCCATGATGCCAGCTGTCTGGCAAGCAGTGGCACCACCCCTCATAAACCCTCCTGCCCCTCATTCAGCAGGCTCACTTTCTCTCATGTGCATATATACATGCGGCATCCTATGGTCTTTTTGTGACCCTCCCTATCAAGGTCACCAACCCCACACCCTTACCGTCGAGGCAGAAGCCACAAGTGGGTCACCATTTCAGCAGGCACCCACTTGCTGCTTGTCCACATCACAGGACACCGGGTAGGCCAGTAACTATGGTGAGATTAAAGGGAAGGGAGGTGCAGTGTAGAGGGGGTGAAGAGCGAGGGAATATTGTGGGAGCAGCAGCTGGTGGGGGGCAGTAGGGTGTGGAGCTGTGGATCTGGATGTCAGCCAATCAGCTGCCTGACTCAAATCCCACAGTGGATCACTTGCATCTGTGGGCACTAGGAATGATGCTGGCGCATAAAGTGCCACATGCTTTGTTGGGGTCCAGTGCCTGGTTGACCACCCACTGGCCTCCTAGTGTGCTCCACAAGCTGGGGCTTCCTTGGTGCGGGTGCACATGACCCCGCTTCACCGCTGCAGCCCATGACTGAAACTCCCAGGGTGGGGCATAACTGGCCCCTGCCTTTACAGCTGCCCCAATGTGGCAGACGTGCCGACAGATGCACCCAGCACTCCACACAGTCATGCATCCTGTGGAGTGCTGGCACACCCCCTGCACATCCCCCTGCACCTCCCCCAGTCTGCCCCCCATGTGTCGGTCTGCACTCCACCGGGATCCATTGTGTGGGGGGGTAGGTGCGATGGGTAATGCCACACAGGAGTTGCAGTGAGCTTGGGAGGGTGCAGAGTGGACTACTCATCAGGGTTACACAGCGCATACCCACTCTGCACCTTTATGCATAGGGCCCAATGTGCATTATCGCACAGTCAGGTGATGATTTTGCACCAATCAGGAAACTCTCTGAGCCTACCTATGTCACAATACCACATAAACCACAAATGCAAAGCACAAGTGGTTTGTGATGGTATTACACACCGAGGGTGCATAAAAGGAATGAATAATGTACAACACTCCATAGTTTATTTTCTATAATTACTGGTTCACAGATTTTGGCTGACAGCTAGTGTGCCAAATTGAGAAATTTTGTTATGCAAAATATTTTACAAAATTTGCACATTTTGCAAAATATTTAGTGGGTGTGAAATGCAACATTTCATCCCAAAATGGTGAAATTTCATCCAAAATGGCAAACTTTCACTTGCAGAATGGTGAAAATTGTCACCTGTGGGTGAAATTTCTCAATTCTGGGGTGAAATTCTGTAATGTTTGAGATAAATTTCACAATGTTTGGGCAAAATTTCACAAGTTTGCACCCCACAAAATATTTAGTGGAACTTTGGAATTTTGTGAAATATTTTGTGTGGCAAAAATGTTGATTTTGCAGCAATCTTGCCGGTGACATTTTATTTCGCAATATCTCTACTAATTGCTGTCATTCTCACTTCTTGACTGCTGTCTTAATGTACAACACTCCATAGTTTATGTTCTATAATTACTGGTTCACAGCTTTTGGCTGACGACTGTCATTCTCACTTCTTGACTGCTGTCTGCTTCACTTCTCTGTTAAAAAAATATGGTTTTAATAAAATGACTTTTAAACAGCTGCTGAGTGATGCTAGATTGTGTGTGTGGAGTGGGGATGAGATGGTTGCTCTCAATTTCAAAATGCTACTGCTTATTGTCTGTGTGACACTCATGCTGTAGTAACTTATTTATTTAGTTTTTTTTTATTAAGTCTAGGATTACAAATACCTTTGATCCTTGGCTGTTTTACAAAGGTTCCACATCAAGAAACACAAATTATGGGGAACATCAAGACAGACATTACAACAATGTGGACATTGCAAACAGAGTACAGATTAATACAATTCAAGGGTAGCATTGTAACAAGGCAGCCAGTGGCATTTGTGAGAGAAAATAGACAACAGATAAGAAGTGCCAGAGTCATAGGGAGAGGGAAGAGAGGAGGGGATGGAAGGAATGTAGGATGGGCGGGGAGAAGGTGAAAAGTGCAGCACTGGGTATACCAAGATGTGAGGGTAGAATCCAGTGGGGGTGGGGCCACTAGAGCAGGAAGGGAAGTGGAGAAACAAGGTTAAGTTGTTTGTAACTGTAACTGGCAGGTTATTATGGATGGAATCTGGTTATTATAGAAGGAACTTGGTTATTATGGTTATTATAGAATCAGAAAGTGGTGTCAGTCCAGTCAATAAATTGCATCACCAGTAATTATATTGCAGTTAGGCAAAATGCATACCGTGATCGTCAATGAGTGGAGTAACAGTAGATGAAAGTCATTCTTCACCATTTTGTAAACAAACCAATAAACAACAGAGTGGGCCTGCATTCGCAGTACAACTGCTGACATTCATTTACAGCAGATCATGCTGCATGCAAGATGAAAAAGCCTGAACCAAGATAACCGTGATATTTAGGTGGCAGGGAATTGGATAGCTGACTTGGGATAACTGGATTGTCAGTATGTTATGAGTTATCCATAACCTTTCATCAGTAAATAATCAGAGGATTAGTTCATCAGCATTTAAGGCACAGCTTCTAACTACAAAGCTTGAAATAGGATAAGTCATTTAAACATGTTACTGCCACAAAGGATGGAAACTGAAAGCGTTACCCAAATCAATTTTTTTAGTATTTAGGCATTATTTACAAGCAGCACTGCTGCTTCTGTGTTTAGCAGCTTCTTGGTTACAGATAATTATTGTAAGAAAAAATACAATACCATACGATCATTATCAGTAACCGAGAGGCTGCTAAACCCAAAAGCAGTTCTGCCCGCAAACACTTCAGGTCCTGCTGAATAAAATATTAAAGATTAGAAGCTAACAAAACTGTCACTCTTGCCACATGAACAGGCATTCTAATTCAGCATGACCAGAGCTGAACTGTAATAAATAATCTAATAGACGCTGGCATACAGAGCAGACTGCTCCTAAAATACACATTTTATTAAAATATTTCACAGGTAGATAATGCATTATTGTGGAATGACTGTATTTTTTTTTTTTATTTAGTTGTTTAACCAGGTATAGCACACTAAGCTGAAAACTTTTCTTACAGGAGCGACCTGGGAGCACAAGTGACTTGCTCAGGGTCACACAGTATGCAAGTGGAAGCTGTGGGATTCAAACCCAGGTCTGGTCTGCTGGATGTCACCAAATTTGCAGCTCAGAGCCTTAGACCACTGCACTACACTGCCTCTGTATGTCTACATGAACTATAACTGTAACTGTTGTAGCTCTGTATTGTGACAACTGGGCTGGCCATGAAATGGGGGATTGGGAGATCAGAAACAAGGGATATATATTTCTTATCACCTAAATCCAGTCTTAACTGTTTCTCTTCAAAGTTAGCATGATACTGGTTAGCTAACACTGGAAGTGATGATTCTGGGAGAGGGAGTGCTGGGTGGTTCATGGTGGGTGGGTGGAGGTGAGAGGTAGGTGTTTTAGTTTTTTAAAAAGAAAGACATAAGAAAAATTAAAACACCATACGATCATTATCAGTAACCAATACATTCTGGTACAAAAACTAACCTTAAGCATTTTAAAATGTTACAAAATACCCATATATATATATGATACTGATGCTAAACGATTGCCAATGTATAAAACCCAGTTTTCAATCTAAAATAATCTACAAATTATGTAAATTTCAAACTCCTTACTCTCCTAGGAAGTCCATCCCCACTAAACTGCAGAAACACATCTATTTTCATAATTGAAAATCTGATAATTGTTTTCTCTGCAAGAACCTCCATTCAATGGCAGTGCAAGTCCTCTGCACATGCGGTACCTTATTAACTTTGAGACCTGAATCTTTTCTGATATCCAGTGGCCAAAATTAATTTTCTCCTAACTTAAATATTTCAAAAACTGCACAGATTTCCAAAGTCTCACCCCTCTAGAAAATCCTTTCTAACCAAGTTATAAACCCACGGCAAATTTAATAATTTAAAAGCTTACAGTATTTTTCTGTACATGAGTGCAAAATCTATTCTAAATATAATCTCCACTGAACAGCATTGAAACTCTTCTGTGCACACAGTCTCTGAACTCTGAACTGCACAGCAATGGCCAAAATCAATTTTTTCAAGTGTAAATATCTTTAAAAATACAAAATTCTCAAACATCAAACTCCCCAAGGAAATCTTACTCCACCAACCTATATAAAAAGATATAAAAGTTCACTGTTTAAAGATTAATATTTTATTCTGTAGAAAAGAACAAAAATTGAGAAAAAAACACTAGTGAAATCTATGGAAACTGGAAAAAAATTATCACACTTTAATATCTCTGAAAATATTGAATCGATTTGCATAAAACTTTCAGTGATTGTATATCCTGCCATGGGCAATACATCCTGAAAGTTTCCTGCAAATCTGTAAAACCATCATTCTGCAAGCCGCAAACAAAAAAAAAATTGTGTTTAACATAGAAGTCACCAGTGACTATAGGGGCACTACTGCTCCTTTATAATAAGGGAACCTATTTCATTAAGCTTCAGACTGCAAACCCCATTAGTAAAACATATAGTGCTCTGGTGGTGTTTTTGCCCTCCTATATGGTGAACTCCTGGGGCCATATGCTGACCTTACTTACAGTAGGTCATGCCCCACCTGCGGGAAGAGGAGCCAAAGGCAGTAAGTAATCGTTCTCCCACTTCTCGGTTTCCTCATGGCAAACATAATTCCTACAAAACTGTACTTACATAAAGTGAATGGGTTAGAGAACCCTATTAAAAGATGCAAGGTACCTTCTACCATTAAGAAATCCCACCCATCGCTTATTTTACTGCAGGATGCTCATCTTTCTGATGATGAACATAAACTGCAGAAATTCGGTTATTCTACAGTAGTGATGTCAAGTTATGGCATGGGAAAGAGATGAACGGTGGCAATTCTAGTACCTAAAGCTATCCTTTTAAAGTCACAACCTCATATTCTCACCCCCAGGGGAGACTAGCAGTAGTCTCTGGGCAGTACCTTGGTAGGGAGGTTGCACTTGTTACTTTACATCCCCCCAAAAAACAGACTCAATGATGTTTAATCTGCTGTCGGTGTAATACTGCAGCATCAGAAAAGGACTCTTAATCATGAGGGGTGACCATAACATGATTTATGACTTCCTGGATATGATTCAACCAAATCCACCAAGAAAGAATCGGGAGCCACAGAATGCAGCAAGCTGCTTCTCAAGAATTATGCATGGCAATTATGCAGTTGTAGAGGGTCCAGAGAGAAGCCCAGGGAAAGTGATCTCGAGGAGGGGAGAGGTGACAGGGGCTGGCAGGGGAGTCCAAGAAGGAGGCACACAAAAGATCAAGGGGGACACTAAGGTTCTCCTGCTGGGGGACTCCATGATCAGGGGTATTCATTGGGTGGGGCTGGGTGAGGGAAAATCTACTCCAGTTAAGGTAGTGTGTATTTCCACTCTGACTGTGCATAGGGCAAAGTTCATGGTGTATGAGCTGGCGAGGGACTGTGGAGGATCACTAGACTTCCTGATGCATCTGGAAACAAATGATATTGAGGGGAATAGTGTGCAGGAAATTCAGGCAAGGTTCTGAGAACTGGCCAGGGTCTGTCATGACCATGGATGTACAGTCTCCTTCTTGGAAATCCTACCAGTGCCAAGGGTCACTGTGGAGAACAAACAGAATATCAAGGAAATTAATGACTGGCTCAGGCAGTGGGGTGAAGCACAGGGGATCGGGGTGTTGGGAGACTTGGGGGGAAGTTTGGGAAGACAAGGGACTGTATGCCTGGGATAGGCTTCACCTAAATCCAGTAGGGAAGGAAGTTCTCAAACAGGGGATGATGGATTTCATTCAGGCTAGATGGGGTTTAGACTTGTGAAGGGGGGAAGGGGGCACTGCTGGGCTGATCCGGCCATCCATACCACCAGTAGGACTGATCTGCAACCCCATAGGGGGGGACAGATGGTACCCTAGGGGAGAAGTGTGGATGGATGTATGAAAGATCTGGGGATGATATGGTAAAGAAGGGTAGGGACAAGGGTTGGAGGTGGCTTTAATAAATGCCAGGAGCCTGGGGAATAAAATGCCTGAGTTCCAGGCCACGCTGTTTGAGGGTGGGGTGGATGTAGCAGCGGTCACTGAAACTTGGACCACCCCTGGCTGTGACTGGGACCTTAATTTGAGTGGGTACCTTGTGCTAAGGAAGGACAGAAAGGTGGGCAGAGGGGGAGGAGTAGCAATGTTCATTAGGGATAACATCAAGATTATGATTATTTTCTTTTGTATTTAGTCTTTTTTGCTCCCCTGCTATTCCAGCATTCTCGGTCTAGTCACGGACCCCTCGCTTCACCCCAGATCAGCTGCCCTTCTCAAAGCCCCCTGTCTTGCCCCCCAGGGTGGGGCTTCAGCGGCACTCTGTGGTCATTGGGATAGGTTGAGGAGTTGGCCTCAGGCCATAGAAGCGGGGCCGGATGTCATCTAGGCATCAGCAGGAGGAATTTTGTCCCCTTAAGGGGCGGGGATGTGCAATGATGGCCAGTGTCCACCCCACCCCCTGTCTCTAGCTGGTGTTGGTTGCTGCGGTACCCTTGGCCTCTGCCAGGGGTCTTTCATGCACCGGACACAATCCCCACCCTCCCCCGGAGAAGAAGAGCAGTCTGCGGGACGCTCCATCCTTCTCCCCCGGCAGGCCCTCCGGCAACCGGATCCGTTCCTGAACCCGGGTCACCGGCATCACAAGTGGAAAGCCAACTGCTGCTAACATTGAGATTATGAGAGTGGATGAAGCAGAGGGCAATGTGGAGGCCCTGTGGGTCACCTTGCAAACCCCTGTTGGAGGGAAGATCAAGTTGGGTGTGGTGTATAGGCCCCCAAGACTAGTGGAGGACCTGGAGTATTGCCTGTTGGCTAACATTAAGGGGCAGTGTAGACTGGAAGGGGAAGGAGTGGTATTGATGGGGGACCTTAATATGCCAGCTACTTATTGGGGTACTATGACGTTGACTGTAACCAGGGATCAGAAGCTGCTGGATGGCTTCCTGGATGCGTTCCTCAATTAGCAGGTGATGGACCCAACAAGGGAGGGTCATATCCTGGATGTGGTTTTAGTGGATGGGGATCTTATATGAGATCTGGTTGTAGAAGAACCCCTGGCTGGGAGCGACCACAACACAGTCTGGTTTTGGCTTAAACTGGGGGGAGGAGGATAATTCAAGGACAATGATAGTTGATTTTAGGGGGGTGGACTGTCAGAACATGGGGAAAATTCTAAAGGGGCATTTATGGGAGATAAAACTGGGTTTGGATGTGGAAGGTAGGTGGGAGTTCATAAAGTGGGGATTATAGAAGGCCACCAGGACTTGTGAAAGAGTGAAGTGCAAGGGCGGTAGGTCTCGTAAACCATGCTGGTGCACCAAGGAGGTCCAGGAGGTGGTAAGGGAGAAGAAGGCTGCCTACAGTACGTACAAAACAAATGAGAGGTGACAGGGATAACGAGAACTATTGCCTTGCAACCAGGAAAGTCACCAGAGTGGTTAGGAGAAAGAGCAGAGGCTGGCGCAGGGGATATGGGGTGGGAAAAAAGGGTTCTTTAGGTATATTGGTGAGCTGAGAAAGGTCAAGGGCCAGCTCAGTAGGTTGAGGACAGCTGGGGGGTGGGTGAAAGGAGCTGGAGAGCAGGCAGAGGCACTGAATGACTACTTTGCCTCAGTGTTCACTAGGGAGGAGGCCGGGGAACTTCAAAAAATAGGGGTTGAAGGACACAGAAGGCACAGCAGACCTAACTATTGGGGTCCCTGTTGAAGAACAAGCTACTGGAGAAGGTAGGTCTGGGGTGAGATATCAGGCTGGCTCTGCTGAATGGGGGGGGGGACAGATGCTGATATTCCTATCGGTTGGGTGTGGGAAGCCCTTCAGTCCCTAAAAAAGGATAAATCTCCGGGGTCTGATGCTATTCATCCCAGAGTACTGAGGGAGTTGGCGGATGTTTTGGCTGCACCATTGGTGGATCTCTTTAACTTGTCGCACTAGACGGGGGTGCCAAGGGATTGGAAGCAGGTGCATGTTGTACCCATCCATAAAGGGGGATCGAGAGAAGGGCCAGGAAACTATAGACCCATCAGTTTGACGTCGGTGGTGGGGAAGGTAATGGAGAGCATACTTAAGGAAAAGCTAGGAGGTTCTTTGGAAGAGATGGGTTACCTGGATGACTGGCAGCATGGGTTTGTGCCAGGTAGAGTGTGTCAAACAAACCTTGTAGAGTTCTATGAGTGGGTGACATCAGCACTTGACAGGGGGAGACCAGTGGATGTACTGTTCCTGGACTTCAGCAAGGCATTTGATTCGGTCCCTCACATTGGCCTAAGGAAGAAGCTGGGAGGGATGGGGGTAGGCCCATTGATGGTTAGATGGGTTGAAAATTGGCTTTCAGGTCACACTCAGCGGGTAGTGGTCAGAGAGGAGGTCGCATCTCCTAGGGAGGTCAAAATTGGGGTCCCACAGGGATCAGTCCTGGGGCCACTCCTGTTTAACGCCTACATCTCCTATATCAGGGAAGATATCAGGTGTGAAATGATTCTTTTTGCGGATGACTCTGAGCTGGGGACAGTGGTGGAGGGGGAGGAGGGGAGATTGGCCCTGCAAGAGGACCTGGATACTCTGGATAGGTGGTCCTGCACCTGGAAATTGAAATTTAACTCCTCCAAGTGCAAGGTGCTACAACTAGAGCTGGAAAACCCCACCTATGTTCACACCCTTGGGGGATGAGTTGCAGGCCATGTCAGGGGAAAGAGACCTAGGAATCTTGGTGGATGTTAACATGAATAATTCAGAGCAGTGCAGGAGGGCTGCAGTCAGGGCAAATATGATGCATCGCTGGGGGGGGGTTACCTCAAGGAACAGGGAGGTGATTTTGCCACTGTACAACATCCTGATTAGACCACATCTTGAGTACTGTGTGCACTTCTGGAGGCCGCACCTAAGGAGGAACATCCAACTCCTGGAGAGGGTTCAGAGGAGAGTAACCAGAATGATCGGGGCCTGGGGGATATGACATATGAGGAAAGACTAGGGGAGGTCAACCTGTTCTCGCTGGAGGAGAGGAGGGACCAGGGGGACATGAGTGAGGTGTTCAAGTACCTCAGGGGAGTAAATAAGAGAAGCCAAGATAGGATCTTTCGATTGAAGGAGGATGGAATCACCAGAAGACACAGCTGGAAGATTGAGGGTGGTAGGATTAGTGGGGAAAGGAGGAGGAGGAAGTACTTCACAGAGAGAGTGGTGGAGCTGTGGAATGTGCTACCTGGGGAGCTGGTACAGGCAGCTACGGTGGAGGGATTCAAGAGAGTGTGGGACAGGTATAGGCAAGGAGTGAAGCAGAGGCTGGTTTGCCCGGGGGGGGCAGGACTGGGGGATGGAGTAACAGTGGAAGGAGACAGAGGGCTACTGTATTCAATCAGGGTGCTGAAGCACAAGCAGACTTGATAGACCAATAGACCTACTCTGCTGGTGTCTAGTGTGTTAGTATGGCAAACACCTTGCAAGTTCTTAACTCCAATAGCCATGCTTACATAGCCAATGACAGCAGAAAAAGATTGATGGTCCATCCAGTCTGCCCATGGTAGACACTACTCAGCCCACACCAGATCTACACAAGAATAAATTTGATACAAATTTTCCAAGGAGCATCTGAGTTTGCTGGGAAAACATGCAATTCTTCCCAATTGTCTCTTGGACCCTGCTCCCATTGAACTCACTTTATAGGGGGTCTGACCAGAGCCAACACGCTATGGGGGCTTAACAACTCTGGCTTCAATTCTGAGGACTGTAAAACTCCGGTTAAGGATGAAAAACAGCACATATTGTCAGATGACTTACAGCCAGGGATCTCTCCTAGTACCTTTTGGGACACTGTCAGACGGTGTTGAGGGGAGAGCTAATTAGCTAGGCCTCTAGAGCTAGAATCACAACATGAAGAAAAACATGCTCCCATTCAGCAGATTCTGATAAATACACAGCACCAGTATATGCAATAAGATTCCTCAGTAGCCCCCATATTAACTAAACTCAGACAAGGCATCCAAGAAATATTAAATACCAGAACAGAACTAGCTCACCGATACCTTTGTCATAGAATCATAGAATCATTGAACTTGATGGCAGAAAAGGACCCCATGACCCATCCAGTCTGCCACTTTCCCCTTGTTAATCTACCCATCCCCTTCCTTGTGCACCCATCCCACTCCCCTGCCGGAGATATTTTGAAGAGGGGAAGCACAAGCCTCAAACATTTTGGCGTACAGACTACAATGTAAACTGGTGGCAAATTCTCAAACACATATTTGGAACCCCTATATTCCAGTACTACACATAGCACAGGGTAGAGTCCTGGAGGCCTTTAGGAACTATTGCATGCAGTTACATATGTCAAAACACCTTGCAGACCCTCAAGCTACATATGATATGACCCATGACAGACCATGGGCATATGGGGGCATTAATGCACACCCTGGATGCATTGTGAGGCACAAGGGGTTGACCGAGTGACTTCAATCAGCTGAGAAGTGCACTAGAAGAAGAATCAGCATTTATATAGCGCTTTTCATACACAGTATCCCAAAGTGCTTTACAAGCAATGCTAGACTGGTAATGAAGTGACTGAATGTGTAGTGGCAGCCATATTGCACATCACCACCCACACACAGCCTGTATAACTGCATCAACCGGTTTATGGGAAGGGGAATGTTGGCCAGGACACCAGGAATGTTCCCTGCTCTTTTGTGAAGAGTGCCCTGGGTTCTTTTACTTCCACCTGGACACCCACCAGGACGGGCAGAAGGGACCTCGGTTTAACGTCTCATCCGAAGGACGGCACACCCCAGTAGTACAGCACCCCCCAATACTGCACTCGGATGCCAGTGATTTTTAGGTGCAAGTCCAATCCCGGTGCGGGACGAGAACCCATGACCTTCTGGTCCAGAGACGGATGTGCTACCAACTAAGCCACACTGACACCATTAATGCCCCCAATATACCCATGGGGCTGGAGTGGGTTATTGCAATTATAAAATGGTATGTTTTGCAAGTGTTTTAACTAGTCTAAACATTTTAAAATCATTTAAAATTGCATTTTTTTGTGCACTTTGTCCATCCTCCTTAAAAAGTAGATCTCTTTAAAAAAAAGGTTTCCCTTGTCTAGCTCCGGTTCTCATTGGTTGCCAGTTGTGTGTGGGTGGGTTTTTGAAGAAAAAAACACGGTGGTCAAATTTCTCGCTAAACAAGAGTTTTACAGAGGGACTCAGTTGTAATTATTTTTATCATCAGACCCTCGAAAATGTCAAATTCTCTGCATATTTCTTGTGCTTGTTTAATCATTTCATGTTCTCTCACATCACCTGCTGTTGTCAATGATGGTGGTTAAAGCGAGAGAATGTGAAGGCATTGATTTGTTTTGGACATTTGGCTTTCTGTACCAGTCGAAAAAGACCCTCATGCCAAGCATTCCTCTACCAGGGCATTAATGAATGGTAAACTGACATGTTCTGACCAGTGGCATATCAGTATTTGACCTTTCATTAATGCTCATTTTATAAATCAACATTCTTGACCTCGGTTCATCTTCATTCTTTGAACCCAGAACAACTTGCCCCTTTGGAAACCCCAGTACTGGGGCAGGAGATATCTTAGGTCATCAAGAAATCTAAGAATGACAAAAGCCCTGGCCCAGGTGGCTACACTAGTGAATTTTATAAAACATTCCTAGAGGAACTTCTGCCCTTTGACAGAAACCTGTAGATGGGTGGCTAGGGGAAATACAGATCCCTTCCTGGAATCTAGCTACCATGTCCACTATCTTAAAACCGAACAAAGATGGGTCTCTCTGTTAATCATACTAACCAATATTACTTTTGAACACTGATTATAAAATATTTGCCACTTTTCTAGCTAAACATTTTGACCCCTTGTTACTATCACTCATCAAACAGGATCAAACTGGCTTTGTCAGGGCAAAGCAAATGCAAGACAATATTATCTAGCTCAGTTGGCTTCAATTTATTGAACACTTAGCCATTCCAATTTTGCCTCCTGATCCAGTACATTCTTCACATATCATCTAAATATCAATATCATCATCAGTTACAATTTTCATTCCATTTGTTTCATGCAAACAGTTCTCAAACTTTCTTTGGACCAGGTGTATACCTCGGTCCACCCCCTTCTGTATGTGCTGGGTGTAAATCCCAACCCTTTCCTTTTGTCCTTCCATAGTTCTGGGTCTCTATGTACACATTGTGCCCTCTTCAGGAGCCTCTGTGTGTCCCCGGGGCCTCCTACCTACACTCACTCCCAGCCCTGGTGTAAACCCCCAGGCCAGCTTTTCCCTTCCCTTATATCCCCCCCCCCCGCTGTCCACCTTCAGCAGTCCTTATGGTCCCATCCAACCATCCTTGTTATGCCACTTCTTCCCACATTAGAACTCTTCACCCCCTTATCTCTTTTTTTGGTCAGGTGGGCTGGACAAGAGTACCCAACAGCATTTGATCAGCAAGCTGAAAGAGCTTGCTGCTGAGGGATCTCTCCTTTTTATTGCTACCCCTCTCCTCTCCTCTCCCCTTCCCGTATCACCAATCCCTGCCTGCCACCTCTCTTGGATACCTCCCCACTTTACCTGCCTGACCCGCCTCCCATCCCATATCTAATGCAGCACAGGTACTCTGGGGAGGCGGGTCTAGACAATCCAACTTGCACTTCTACAGTATGTGGAAGGCAAGTTTCCTTTGTTCCCAGATTAGCCCCCTCTCCCCCCACTAGCCAAAGACAATGTCTCTCCTGAGGCAGCACCCTTTACACAGCCTCTGTAGCCTACTGGCCCTTAGGCTTACCAAATCAATATCCTAACTCATACCAGTGTTAAGACTATTTTGACACTGCCTCCCCTGAGGCTGCACTCTGTTAAAGTACTGTAATTATGTGTTTCTGTCACTATACTTAGCTACCACCTGTATAGGACAATTACCATTATTGGTCTGTTGTTTACTCACTGTATGACATCTTTCTGTATTCAATCTTCACAATTGCTGTCTTGGAATAACTTGTTGTTGATACTGTTGCAGTGCTATATTTTTACCTTGTATTTGACGTGCAGCCTTTGGAAATGAGTCTATGACTCAAAGGGTTTTAATTCCTATGTGATCTTCAATAAATAAATAAGCATTACATGTTCTACACAATGCCATCCAGTCAAAGAGCCCAGTTCTGCTACTCAGTTTAGACACAGAGTCCCTTTTACTGGGTGGCATGGGTATTTCCATTTTCCATGCTTCAGACAATGACTTTTCCCCAAACATTTATTAATATACTGTACCTCATACATGCTTCTCCACAGGCATATGTTAAAGTTAATGGCCAGATCTTCTACTGCTTCCCACTGTACCATGGTACATGACAAGGCTGTTCCCTGTTCCTTCTATTCTTCGGGCTATACCTCAAACCCCTAGCTCAGTCCCTTGAACAAGATCAAAACATACAGGGCATCCATCTTGTAAGCAGGCATCAGAAGTCTGCATTATGCACAAATGACCTCCTCATCCATCTCCCTTCCCCAGACATGCCTCTCCTGCCTTTGTGGAACCTACTACAACAATTTGGGGACTGTGCAGGGTACAAACGTAACATGACTAAAATGGAGGACTTGCAATTTATCTATAATCCCAATTCCCAGATACAGCAGCAGTTTTGTTTCAAATGGGGTATGCATTCTTTAGAATATTTGGAAGTTTAGTTGACAGATGATCTCTCATTGCTGATGCCAGCCAACTACTTGCCCTTTATGAAGGCTTTTCAGGATGATCTCCTGAGATGGCAAGCAATAGACTTGCCACAGATACAACACGTTCAGAATGAATGTATTGCATAGACTCCTTTATTTGTCCCAAACTCTTATAATCTCACCACCAAAGAAACACTGTGGACAACGGGACAGCTTAATATCACAATTCCTGTAAGGAGGACTGGCTCTGTTACATCTGGAATACTACCACCAAGCGATTCTGTGCTGGTTGTCTCCACGATACTCAACATTGTGCAAATCAATATAAATTGCCATGGGAGAGCTCCTTTCCATTACAAAAATGATATTACAACCATCATAAAAGGCTAGATCCTCCAGTGGGGATAACCAGTTTACAGGTACAACCTACTGTACCTACAGTGGCATAAGTACTGAATTAACCACCCAACCACACACACAACCCTACAGAATGAACCCCCCTACAACCCTATAGATTTCTCATAACTGCATTTGCATCTAGCCAGCAGTTTACCCCAGCTAGATTGGATTGCACCTACAGACAATGGTAAACACATTTTTCTCCCAGCCTATTATATGCAGGGGCAAACCTACTGGAATTTAACACACTGCCAGAAAAGTACAATTGGAGACCAACTGACTTTGTTTTGATATTTACAAATTAAAGGACATATACAGCATCACAGGAAGGCATGTCCTCGAAACCTCCCCACCCCGTTTGATTGCTCTAATATTACGGGTTTTACTGTAATATCGGTCGACAACTAAATCAACTGACTGTCATGGATCCCTGTGTTTCAATGTGGGAAATGCAAAATTATGCATTTAGGGCACAGAAACTGAGTGGCAGAGTACAAAATGGGAGAAAAGGTATTGGTGGTCTCCAAACAACAAAAATACATGGGAGTAAACATTTCTGATGGCTTCAAGATGGGGAGCTGGTAAGATTCTGGGGAGCATAGGGAAGGGTATTGCCAGCAGAAGGAGGGAAGTGATATTGGATATGGATATGGATCACTGGTGAGACTACACATAGAGTACTGTGTCCACTTCTGGAGAACACATCCCAGGAAGGATATGGACAGGGTGGAAGAAGTACAAAGGAGGGTAACCAAAATAGTGTAGGGGCTGCACCTGAAGCCCTATGAGGAGAGACTGAAGGACCTCAATATATACTCCCTGGAAGAGAGGAGGGAGAGGGTGGGCATGATAGAGGCCTATAAGTACCTTCTGGGGTTGCATAAGGTAGTGGAGGAAACAAATTTTCATAGGAAAAGATGCACGTAAACAAGGGGACATCAAATGAAGCTGGAAGGAAGAAAACTTAGGAGAGATGCAAGGAAGTACTTCTTCACTGAAAAAGTAGTGGATTCCTGGAAAAGTCTTCCAGCAGAGATGGTGGGGTAAAAAACAGTGGTGGGCTTCAAGCATGCATGGGACTGGCACTCTTAGTTGGTCAGCAAGGAGGGGGCTGGAGATCATGTAGGGTCTTCAGTGACAGTATAGGCAGGGACAAATGGGCAGACTGGGCCAGGTGGTCCATATCCGCTGACAACTTCTGTTTCTAGATCTCCCCTCAACAGTGGGACAAGTATTTGATGTATATACACAAACCCACCTCATCATTTCTATGGAAAACATTTTCATGGACACGTGTCTCCGAGTACTTCTATACACCCTCACAGCAGGTAAAGTATGCCCCATAATCTGGAACCATCTGTTGGAGACAATGTGGATAGGGAAAGGCAGCCCATGCCCATATTTTATGTCTATGCCCTAAACTTCAGCCTTTTTGGGCCCATTTCCAGATAACAATTAAGGAATTATTTGGTCCAGCTTTCATCTTCACCCTGAGGTACTATTATTTCTGGACATACCAAAAGGCTTCAGACAACCAAACACTAGAAAATGTTTGAGTAGCTACATCTTGTTGCATAGAAAAGCTATAACTAAGAATTATAAAATGGGCAAAGAATTTTGAGCAATTTGATTGGTTGTTAGACGTGAGTTAGAAGTGTCTAACACATGGTTAAAACCAGTCCTGCCAGTGAAGAAGCAGTGAAATCCTTGAGCCATACAATTTTAAAAAATGAAATAGCCACCATTTTTTTCTACTTGTTACTGAGAAAAATCATGACATACTCAAATATAAAAAGGAACAATTTTGCTTAAAACTCAAAACTAACACAACTGTCTCTTATCTTATAGCAAAATATTTCTTAAGAGACAGTATAGCACAGTGGGTTAAAGCTCTGAGTTGCAGATCTGGAGACCTGGGTTTGAATCCTACAGTCACCTAGGTGCATACTGTGCGATCCTGAGCAAGTCACTTAACTTCTTTGTGCTCCCATGTTGCATCTGGAAACAAGCTTTGGCTTAATGTGTTACTCCTGGTTAAACAATGTTCCCTTTCTTTTTTCAAACTGCATTTTTTTTTTGCATTTCTTATCACAGTGATCACTTAGCCCCCCCACTCAGCTTCTCACTGCCCCTTCCCAACTCAACCAGTCTTCTGCTCTCTCCTGCTCCCCAGCCAATACACATACAGTAAGAGCTCTTCTATAGAGATGCTGCAGCAGTCAAAAGCAGGTTTAAGTTTTTTTTTCTATTTACCTATCAGTTTCCACCCACTAACCAGCATTTGCTGCAGCACTTTGATCGCTCATTCTTCTGCTTCACCCAAATGCGTTCACTTGCTGCTAAGTGGCTCCTCATTGGACGTTACACTAGAACTGGGCAAATGTAAAAAATACATAAATAGAATTAAACATGCTGTGTACCTCCAGATGACATTGTGTGTGGGGGAGGGAGATGGGGGGGAGTGCACCTGCTAACCATAGCAACCATATTGCACTACAGTGGTCAAAATGGGATAAAAGTCTAAGGGGCAAAAAACAGTATTGCAGTTGGAGGAACTATTTTACTTCAAAAAACAGTAAAGATTTCAATTTATTTTTATTTCAACATAAAAAGTATGACCTTTACATGAATGTGATATATAAAAGCCCATTTCATAAGTGCAATAAGGTGTGTGTTAGACAGTTCTAATGCACAGCCTGGAAACACTTGACCTGTGGCTTCATGCCTCACAATGCCCCCTAGCCATGTGTTTGAACTATCTAACACACACCTCGTCATGACTTATTGCCTACTTAGCTCTCAGATAAGCTACCTACAATAGATTTATGGCAATGTTTAATGACTGACATCTATGATATGGAAAAAGTTTACTGCCAAAATAGCACAGACCCTTCCTAAGTTTGAACTGCTGTGGAGAATACGGGTGTTTTATGTTATGTTCAAAAGAAATTATTCTGTACCCTGAAAGATAAGCAAACTAATGTATTTTATATGACCCTTATATGCCTAATGCAGTCTTTACTCTGTACACCAAAATGTACCAAATATAATCACTGTACTATGCTATGGAGTAAGTTCTTGTTGCATTGTTTGATGTTATTTGAAAAATTTAAAGAGCAGCGTACGCCTCTGAAAAAAATTTGGAAAACATAATAGCTGAATACAATTTAGCCTGTATTTCACATATTGACTATAGATTTCTCCTCTTTATTATTTACTACTGAAGGAATTCCTACAAAAACAAGATCTTTATCCCTTAGAGCTCATCTGCCTCTATAACTTACTCCCTACTTGACACAATGCTCTGTTGTGACATCACAGTCTGTTGCTATGGGAATAACTGTGATGTCACAAGCAGAGTATTATTATATCAGGTTGGGAAGAAGCAATAGGAGCTGATGAACCCTCATGGAACAACTGTCCTGTTTTCATGCATATACTGTAACCTGAGTAATGAATAATGGTGATAAGAAACAGAGCTAATGAGAAATGTAAGATGCTTAGTGTCCAAATATTATGTTTTGCAACTTTCTTCTCAAGGCATCAAATAAATGTAGCAGAGGAAATCATTGATAGCTTCCTAGAAGAAACAGAAGTAACTCCAATAACAAATTAACAAAATGGACTACTTGATATGTTGCTAAGTAAGGAAGAACTACAAGTAGCAGTCAATTTGCTAACTACAGGGAAAACAAGAGGACCAGGTGGGCTGCCTAGTAAATTATTCAAATGTCTGGGTCCTCAAACAATCAGGCATGTGATAAACACATTTAATGAGTCATAGAATAAAGATTGCCTTCATAGCACCCTAGGAGAAGCGCTCAGAGCAAAAAAAGGATAAAACACATAAGAATGCTCAAATTACAGACCAATATTTCTGTTGAACACAAGTTATAAAATCTTAGCACAAACTTTAAATAACAGAATTTTTAAAATAATTCCTAAGATCATAGGTAAGAAACAGGTTGGTGTAATAAAATGAAGGCAAGGGTCAGATATTGTATGCTTTTCCATGTTAGTTTGGGCAGGATTGAGGGATTCTAGATGGTAAGTTTGTGACTGTATGTTTGTAATTGACTATGTCTGAACCTTAAGTGCAGGCATCATATTACAGGGATTAGTGCAGTTTAAATTTGAAGTCTTTTCTTAACTGCCATTTCAGTGTGCTTCCCCATTTAGTTTGGGCAGGACTGAGGAATCCTTGCTGGTAAGTGTGTGATTGTGTGTTTGCAATTGGCTGTGTCTGAACCTTAAGTGTAGGCATCATATTAAAGGGATTAGTGTAGTTTGAATTTGAAGTCTTTTCTTAACTGCTATTTCAATGTGCTTCTCCATTTAATTTGGGTAGGACTGAGGGATTCTAGCTGGTAAATTTATGACTGTGTGTTTGTAATTGACTGTGGTCTGAACCACAGTGAGTGGAGTGAGGAGCCACTGCCAGAGGAATTCTTAGCTGATTGTTGTTGGACACAGCCTTCAGTGTAGTCCCACCTCGCACCCCACAACCCACCCACCCAGGGCTCACCCTGCAGTTATAGGGTAGGTCCCATAGGGCCTTGCAACATCCTGCACTCACACAAGACGTAGCAAAGATGAATAGGCATCTTAAGCAGGCAGTAGATTGAGGAGAGAAACAGACATGATGGGTTTGGTGCAGTGCGGTGGTTGTGGAGCAGCAGTCTTCAGGGAGACATTTTGGAGGCTGCAATGCTGCCCTATCTGCAGGTACCTCTCTGGGCTGAGGGAAGAGGTTGCCTGTCTTCAAGCAGAGTTGACCTGGCTGCAGGCAGCATCCACCCCCACACATAGACTTCCAGGTCCACAGCCAGAACTTCAAAGAATGCCCGGGAAGAAGAGTGATTGGACCACAGTGGGCTCTGAGAGGGTGAGGGGGATTGTAGATAACACAACCCCCTACCAGTCCCACTTAGTAACTCCTACACTGTTTTGGAGGAACAGGAAAAACACCACTTAGGAACCTGAGGCTGGGACCCTGGGAGGATGGGTGGGTTTCCCAGGATGGAGCCCCAGGGAAGAGAGACAGGGGACCCTGGAGGAGGGGATAGCTTCTTCTAGTAGGGGACTCTACTGCCCAGATAGTGGAGTTAAGGACACCTAGCAGGAGAGAGAGAGGAATGTCAAGTGCATCCCCGGAAGTGCTGCATGGAGCAATGGGGAGCGGATCCATGGGATTGCTAGGGCAATAGCTAGAAGGGAGCAGCTGGATGTCATTGTCTACCTGGGGACCACTGCCCTGTCAGGGAGAAGGGTGGAGTTAGCAAGAGTTCAGGAGGATTTCAGGAAGCTGGGGGGAATCTGAAACAGATAGCATGTTCCATCTCATTCTCAGATGTGCTACCTATGCAGGGCACAGGGGACGATAGGGCACTCCATAGCCATACCTTCAAGTCCTAGTTGAAGGATTGGTGTGGAAAGGAGGTTTTGGCTTCAAAGGGGACTGGGGCCTGACCTGGACAGATGCAAGCTTATATGAGGAGGATGGCCTGTATCTGTCCAAGAAGGGTACCTTGGCCCTTAATGAGAAGTTGAAATGCTTCATCTGCAAGCATTTAAAGTGGCCAAGGGGGAGAGCCAGAAGGGACAGGAGGTTTAGGAACACCCAGGAACATAAGTTGCCATCAGATACAGCTGAAGCAGACAGGGAGTGGCAAGTAGGCAAAGACTGTATAACAGGTGACACATGGGGAGCACATAGGAAAGGAAACAGGGGTGAGGGGAAGACATTGGAGAGAGAGAGGACAGAAGCAGAGGGAGGGAGTGCAGACTTCAAAACATGTAAGGTCATGTTAACAAATGCCTGTAGCCTAGGAAATAAGGTTCCAGACCGGGAAGCCTTGTTGGCAGATGCAGACCTTGACATAATAGCAATAACAGAGACGTGGTACTCTGCTAATCATGGCTGGGAAGTCAATGTACCAGGCTATACACTGTTCAGGAGGGACAGAGAGGGTAAAAGGGGGGTGGCCCTGTACATCAGAGATGGCTTAAAGGCTACAGAACTTCAGGAACACATGGGGAGGCTGAGGCAATGTGGCTCATTCTGGAGCCAGGGAATGTAACAGCAATATGCACAGGGGTGATCTACAGACCTCTGACACAGAGGGAGAAAGCTGACAGACAACTAGTAGAGGACATACAGAACATGGCAGCTAAAGGAAAATCCAGCTGCTTGGGGATTTCAATATGCCAGACATGGATTGGACCACCCAGGTGACTGCTTCAGCCAGAATCACAGCCTTCCTAGAATCCCTGCAGGGGATTGGACTCAGGCAGCTGGTGCATGACCCAAGCAGGGAAAAGTCAATTCTGGACCTGGTATGGACCAATGGGAACAGAGTCGAAGAAATACAGGTTGAAAGGCAGCTGGTGTCCAGTGACTATTGCATGGTGTGGTTCAACATGGCAAACATGAACTCAAGTATGCCACACAATGGCAAAAGTATTAGCTTTTAGGAGGGCAGATTTCACTGAAATGTTTAGATGTATACATGCGGTCCTGGGGAAGGGAGCGGTAATAGAGGAGATGGAGAAACAATGGGAGAAACTGAAAGGCGCTGTAGTGGGGATAACAAATCAATGTGTTAGGATAGTGGCCAAAGGGAAAAGAAGAAGGAAACCACTATGGTTCTCTAAGGAGGTGGGGAACAAAGTCAGGGCTAAAAGACTGAATTTCAGGAAATATAAGGGGACCCAAAGGGAGGAGGACAGGGAGGTGTACCTTGAATGTCTAAGGGAAGCAGAGAAGGTTGTTAGGAGAGCTAAAGCTAAGACAGAGTAGCATTTAGCATGTGAAAAAAGAGGACAGTGCATTTTACAGGCACATCAGTGAAAGAAGAAAACCGGAGGGGGGGGATTGTGAGGCTCAAAGGGGAGAAGGGAGAGTGTAAGGAGGGGGATCTGGACAAGGCAAAAATACTGAACAAAAACTGCTGCTCAGTATTCACTAGAGAGAGGGAGAATCAAGGTCCACAGATGGGTAGCAGAGGCTATGGGGAGGGAGTGGACACCGGTCCATTCATAGTGGAGAGAGTTCTGGAAGAACTCACAAAGCTGAAGGTGGATAAGGCCATGAGGCCAAATGACATTAACCTGAGGATATTAAGGGAGCTGTGAAGGGAACTGGCACTGCCTCTGGCACTGCCTCTGGCAGCCCTGTTCATGGAGTCACTTAACATGGGTGTGGGTTCCAGAGGATTGGAGGTGGGCACATGTAGTCACACTGCACAAAAGTGGCAGTAGGGAGGAGGCAGGGAACTACAGGCCAGTCAGCCTCACCTCAGTGGTGGGAAAGGTCATGAAGACACTGCTGAAAGAAAGGATAGTGGCACACCTGGAATCTAGGGGTGCCCAGGATCTGAGGAAACATGGATTCACAGCAGGAAGTTCATGCCAAATGAATCTGATAAATTTTTCTGATTGAGTGACAAGGGAAGTAAATCAGGGAAGGGCAGTAGATGTTGCCTACCTACTGTAGATTTCAGCAAAGTCTTTGGCACTGTCACACATAGAAGGCTGGTTAACAAGATGGGTAGTCTGTGTATGGGAGACAAGATAATGAACTGGGTTAGGAACTGGTTAACAGGCAGGAGACAGAGGGTGGTGGTAAATGGGGTACAATCTGGGGAGAGAGGGGTGACCAGCGGAGTACCACAGGGATCAGTACTGGGACCAGTCCAGTTCAATGTCTTCATTGCATGACATTGCAGAGGAGCTGGAAGGAGAGGTCTACTTGTTTGCAGATGACACCAAGATCTGCAACAGGGTGGATACTCCAGAAGAGGTACAGAAAATGAAGAGGGACCTGAAGAAGCTTGAAAGATGGTCAGAGATGTGGCAACTGAGGATCAATGCAAAAAAGTACAAAATAATGCACCTGGGTAGAGGGAACCCTTGGGAGAGCTACAGATTAGGGGGTAGGAGCTGACTGTCACCAAGGAGGAAAGGGACCTAGGGGTTATCATCTCTGATGACCTTAAGGTATCAAAGCAGTGTGCAAAGGCAGCAGGGAGGGCCAGTGGCATGCTGGGGTGCATAGGCAGGGTTATCACTAGTAGGAGGTGGGAGGTGGTGATGCCATTGTATAAAACATTGGTAAGGCCTCACCTGGAGTACTGTGTGCAGTTCTGGAGGCCACACCTGTGCAAGGACATAAATGAGGTGGAGACTATCCAGAGAAGGGTGACAAAGGTGGTGCAGGGCTTGCACCACAAAACATATAAGGAGAGACTAAGGGGCCTCAGTATGTACTCACTGGAGGTGAGGAGAGAGAGCAGGAGGACATGACTTGAAACTTTCAAGTACCTGAAGAACATAAACAAGGCACAGGTGGGGGACCTTTTCCAATGTAGAAAAAGTACTAGAACAAGGTGGCACAATGGGACATGGGGGGTTAGATTAAGAGGTAATGTGAGGAAGTTTTTCTACACAGAAAGGGTAGTTGATGTTTAGAATAGTCTGTCAGAGGAGGTAGTGGGGGCAAGCATGGTGGAGGGGATTAAGCATGTCTGGGACAAGCACAAGGGAACCTTGAGAGGGGAAGGAGTGATGAAAAGCCATTGATCACATAGGGTCAGCGGCCACATATAATCTATAGGTCCTACGGGGAGACTGGATGGGCCTGGTGGTCCTTATCTGCCAACAATTGCTATGTCTTTATGTTTCTATGAAGATTGACATTGATGCTATGACATCTAGAATACCAGGAAAATCAGCAGCACTGGTCTTATTAGTCTCAGCAAAGGCCTTTGATTGCATAGACTGCTGCACCTCAAAGCCACTGTAACACAATTGGATTTTTCCCAAATCTATGCTAAATTGGATCATGGCCTACAAATTCATCAGTAGCAGTCCTAACAAATGAATTTAAATCTAAAAATGTCACACCAAGAAGAGGTATGTGTCAAACCTGCTCTTTATCTCCAAGTCTGTTTTTATTGGCTCTGGAACCATTGCTGATGCAAATTAAATTTGACCAAGGAATAGAAGGAATAAAATTGAATGGACAAGACTATAAACTGCTATTGTATGCAGGCAATATGCTAATCAGAATGCAAAATCTACAATCTTCCCTGCCAAATCTCATTAATCTAATAGACAAGTTCAATAAGATCTCTGGTTTACAGATAAACTGAGCAAAATCTAAAATTACGTCACTTAGCAAAAATACATCCCAACTACAGCTTAATTTAATTGATAGGCATCTGAAATGGAATGATTCTTTCATAACTTATGTGTATATCAAAATACCCAGTGACTATTCTGAATATGGAACCCTTAATAGAGCATATAACCACTGATTTCAAAAAGCAGAGTAGCTTGAAGTTATCCTTATGGGGGAAAGTAATTGTATTAAACTAATAATTGTTCCTAAAATGAAACATATGGTAAGCAGTATTCAAGTCAAAATACATACAGGATGGTTTAATAAAATCAACAGCAGAATATTATCTTACATTTGGAAAGGGGGAAAAGCCAGGGTAAAGAAGGTATGGGATTACTCAATTTTAAAATCTATCAAATGGTGTTTGGAGCCAGAAAATCATCAAGGTACATTAATATATCAGACAAATCAGACACCCCCATAGGGGTAACCTATGAGGTCTCAATTATGAAACTATACAGACGGTCTGACTTCATGTACACCAAGAATCCCTACCAGATTAAATCACATCCAACCATTGACCACAACATAATAGTAAATAATTATATAAGGAAGAAAACAGTAATAAGCAGACTCCCATTTTGGAAAACTCTAAGATTAAATGTGAAATTGAAATGATCCTTAATTTTGGATGGCAGAAAAAAAGGATATCTGTAAAAGAACATATTATGAACTGTGCAACAAACTCCTTGTATTCCTTTCAGTAAATCAGACATTTATTAGATAGTGAGATTAAGTCACTGGAAAAAACTGCAGGTTCAACAAGTGACAAGAGAAATATTAAGCAGCAGGAACAATATATTAGACTGACTGACAATAAACAGACTGGGAGAAAATAGTAGAGTGTGCATGAAGGAAAGCAGGGGCAGGCAAAGCTTACAAGCTAATAATTGACAACAACCCTGGTCTTACAAAACAGTAAATTCCAGGATGAAATGAGAAAGGGAACTGAAAACCAAAATACCAGAAGAGAGATGGGGTAATTCTAGAGAACTGCCTGTAAAACCAGCTGAGAAATAAAAGGTGAGGAGGTACCAATTAAGATGAAGAAGAAGAAGAAGAAGCAGAAGCATTTATATAGCGCTTTTCATACACAGTATCCCAAAGCGCTTTACAAGTAATGCTAGACTGGTAGTGAGGTGACTGAATGTGTGGTGGTGGCCATATCGCACATCATCACCCACACACAGCCTGGATAATTGCATGAACCAGTTTATGGGAAGGGGAATGTTGGCCAGGACATCGAGAATGCTCCCTGCTCTTTGCGAAGAGTGCCCTGGGTTCTTTTACTTCCACCTGGACACCCACCAGGATGGTCAGAAGGGACCTCGGTTTAACATCTCATCCGAAGGACAGCACACCCCAGCAGTACAGCACCCCCCTAATACTGCACTCAGATGCCAGCGATTTTGAGGTGCAAGTCCAATCCTGATGTGGGACGAGAACCAACGACCTTCTGGTCAGAGGCAGATGTGCTACCAACTTAGCCACGCTGACACCTACTCTAAAGATACTCTACAACTTCTACTACACCACAGAAAAGGCATCTAAAATGTGCAAAGAAGAAGCAGATTGTTGTTGGCAGTGCAATAATAGAGAATACAACTTTCTTTGCATGCTATGGGAGGGTAGACCATGAACATAGCGAAGTACAAAATGGTGACAACAAAAATGGTGACAAAATACAGCGACTGCACATATGGTGAATGGGGGTCTCCCCTCCCCAAGTTGTGCCCCCCAGAGTTGGAATATTTAGTAGTGGAAGTGTGAGGGTAAAGGGGTGCAAGGGGAAAAGCCCCTTGAAGATAAAGAGATCACTGTATGCATATTCACTGTATTCCATGTGTCGTTTTCAGTCATCACCATTTTAGAGTCACTGTTTTGATGTGGAACCCTATGGGAGTGTCCAAAACATAGAACAGTTTGGCAAGAAGTAATCACATAATGTGAAGAGATCTTTAATATAAGCATCCCTAGAGGTCCAATATTTGGGGTCCTTGAAGATATCACACTAATAAACAAGCATTTGTCAATGCCGAATGTTTGCTTGCTGGTATTAGCATTGGGCATGCAGGAGGTAGGCGTATGCAGAATAGGAATGGTAGTGGAGTATTGAAGTTCATGCCAACCCCACCTCCATCCTGTAGAGACGGACAGGCATTGGGGTAAGTGTTTGGGTCATCGGCCATGAGGGGCATGCCATGTGCCATTCTGTGCCACAAGAACAAAATCACAGATAGGGCAGGATGTGAAGAATGACAGCTATACCATCCAGAGGGAGGTGTGAAGAGATGGCAGTGTTGAACAGCTGTACTGGGAATATAAAAAGTGCTCACATGTGCGAGCATACGGCCGGTGGAAACTGTGCAATGCATGCACATTACACAGTCATTTTATGAACGTTCGTCACAAAAGATTCAAAATAGGCATTGTAGGACCTCTGCTCATGAACAGTGTCACTGTGATTTTCTTGATGTGTCCAGAACACTGATTTTCCACGGCAAGCATGCTATTCTGCGCCAGAAGTGCAAAACACATTTCAGCCAGGATGTGAAAAATGACAGCTGTACTGTTCATAAGGAGGTGCAGAAAAATGGCAATGTTGAAAATCTGGAGTGAACATATTACAAATGTGCGTAGTTATGAGCATGACTGGAAACAGTGCAACGCATGCTTGTAACACTCATTTTATGGAGTTTGATCGCCAAATTTTCAACATAGGCATTTTATGGCCTGTACTAATGAACAGTGTCACTGTGATTTTGTTAATGTGGCCACAACACTGATTTCCTACAGCGGCCATGCTGCTCTGCGCTGCAGGTGCAAAAATATATTTCAGCCAGGATGTGAAAAATGACAGCTGTACTGTTCATAAGGAGGGCCGGAAAAATGGCAATGTTGAAAACCTGGAGTGAACATATTACAAATGTGCAACATTATGAGCATGCGTGGAAACTGTGCAATGCACACTCATAACACAGTCATTTGATGGACTTTCATCACCAAAGTTTCAACATAGGCATTGTAGGACCTCTGCTAATGAACAGTGTCACTGTGAGTTTTGTAATGTGTCCTGAACACTGATTTCCAACAGCGACCGCGCTATTCTGTGCCGGAAGTGCAAACACACATTTCGGCAGGGTGTGAAAAATGACAGCTGGACTGTTCATAAGGAGGTGCGGGAAAATGGCAACGTTGAAAATCTGGAGTGAAAATATTTAAATGTGTGAAGTTACGAGTGTGCGTGGACACTGCGCAATGGACACTCATAACACAGTCATTTTATAGACTTTTGTCACCAAATTTTCAACATAGGTATTTTAGGACGTCTGCTAATGAACAGTGTCACTGTGATTTTTTTCATGCATCCCGAACACTGATTTCACACAGCGACTGCGCTATTCTGTGCCGCAAGTCCGAAAAGACATTTTGCCCAGGATGTGAAAATGACAGCTGTACTGTTCATAGGAGAGTGCAGAAAAATTGCAATGCTTAAATCCGGACTGAAAATATTGCAATTCACCAAAGTTCTGACGTGCATGTAGCTGCTGATACACACTCTTAAAACAGAAATTTCTTGGATTTTTTCACCAAATTTGCAACATACACTTTTTGAGAGCCCACTTCATGAACACTGTCACTGTCATTTTGTTAATCGGTCCTGAAAGGTGATTCCGTGCAGTGACTGCAGAATCACCTTTCAGGACTGATTAATGCCATGACAGTGACTGAATTCATGAAGAGGGGTCCCAAAAACCCCATGCTGAAAATTTGGTTCCAAAATTCCAAAAAATGCCTGAGATATGCTAAAAAGTTGAAAAAACCCTATCTATGCCATTATACAGTTTACCGGCATTCCTCAGTTTGCAGTCAGCTTTGAAGAGTACAGACATGTTCCCAGTCCACAGAAGATCATCGCACCAGACTCCAGAGGTAAGTATGGGGTGAGGGGGGTGTGGGGAGGCAGGGTGCGCAGTGGGTGGATGTGGGTTGTGGGGGAGATGGGCCTAGGAGACCACGAGGGACTGTTTTTGTTTTATAGGTTGCAAAAAAAAAATCATAGTAGGACAGTTTTTCCTTTGCAGGGGCATTGGGCACGCTGGGGTGGGCTCCCAGTATGCCACCTGAACATTGTTATTTGGGGGGTGTCACCGACGGGGGATTGGGCACCCCTGTCAGTACAAAATGGGGGGCACAAGAGCCGAGGGGGATTGGGCACCCCCCCAGTCTCTCATTACTCTTTAGGGGGGGCACTGATACCAATGGGGAGTGGGCTCCCCAGTCAGCACATCACACAGGGAGTGGGACACTACTGCTGATGGGTAGTGGGCTCCCCTGCCAGCAAGTCAACACTGAGGATGGATGCAGATGGGGACTGTGGCCCCCGTCGGCAAAAACAACATCTGTGGGGAGGGGCACATGTTGCCAAGGGGGACTGGGCACCCCCTCGGCACTATGGCTTTTTGATATTGTTTGTGAACACAGCGGCAATGTGCCACCATGTTCACAAACAATATCACACCAGCAATGGTCCCTCCAGCAATGATGAGTCACTCCCTCATTGCAGCAATCACTGAGGCTGCAATGATAAGCCGGCCCGTGATTGCTGCAGCAAAAAAGTTAGAACTTGGTGCACCTTCTGGAAGCCAGTGTCATCAGCACACTGTGCCTCCATTGGTGCACCAAGGCCAGGCCCCCAAATGCAATGCTACTGTTGGATGCCACACTGCTGCGCCTCCCAAACCCGCTTCTCTCCTAAGCTGTCACATAATATTTCTTGCACATGCGCAAGCAAACGTAAAAATGCCCTAGAAAATATTAAAATATGGTTTCTGGGAGCTCCCTTATGTTTTAAAAGATTGATACTAACAAAACAGAAAACTGATTTAATTCCATGTTTCCAAGAATGGCTGCAATAAATGAGCAGTATAGCAAATAATGAGAGGTTACGTTACCTAGCAATAGGTAAGTTACATAGAGAATAATGGATGGGTAGCTAGTTATAATGAGGATTTTATACACCCCTGAGTGGTGGGATGCCACATAAACCCCAAGAGCGAAGCTCGAGGGGTTTATGAAGGCATCCCACCCTGAGGGGGTGTATAAAATCCAAGTTTTAACTAGCTACCCTTCTTTTATTTTGTATAATTGCTAGAGATCACTTTTTCGCTGAAGCAATTATACAAAATAAATGTAGCCATGGAGCCTAGTCGCATTTGGGGTTTCAAAGTGAGCTGTGGTGACTTGGCTCCTGACAAAGCAGTGTTTAAGTCTTTTTTGTACAAAGTTGGAAGCAAATTGAAAGATCTGCACCCAAACATGTTTGTTAAAAAGAAAAAAAAAGTACTCATACTGTGGTCGTTCCCTTGAGTGTAGAGCACTGAGGAATATGACAGAAGGGGAAGGGAGGAGACAGGAAGCTCATGGGTAAAATGATGTTTTGTAAAAAGATTAAACTTTATTTTGTTTCGGGAAGCAGCTCTGTAGAAAACTAAAGAATATATTTATTAATCTGCTTGATACGCCGAGCTGTGGACAGTGGACTGTTCAGGTCTAGCATGAGCGGAGCACCAGCTGCAGGAAGGAAAGGAAGAGCATGAGGTGGTGCATGCCCAGTAGAAGGGAAAACGGGCACATGAATGTCATTATAACTGGCTGGTTATAACATAGAGAATAATATACGGGGTGGTGTGTGTAACGAGATTTTACACACACCCAAGTTGTGGGATGCTACATAAACCCCGAGGGCAAAGCCTGAGGGGTCTATGAAATGCATCCCACAATGAGGGTGTGTGTAAAATCGAGTTTTACACACACCACCCCAATTTTATTTTTTATAATTGCTGGCGTGCACTTTTTCGCCTCAGCAAATATTAAAAAATCATGAAACAGACTGGCTTTTAGGCAGAGGGGACTAGTGAGGATTTTGTGCTGTCGTGGTGCCTGGTCTGTCAGCTGACAGTAATTATTTTTGGCAAGTCATGGAGCAAGTTCTGTTCTATGCTTTTTTCTAACTTACCGGGAATGGCAGTTGAGCTTTGAAGAGTTTCCGGTAGGAAGAGGTGGGCAGATCCGCTGGCTCTTGCATGCTGGCAGGGAAACTGAAACCAGACAGTGTGCTTCAGTATTTTCGGTTTGGTTTTCCCTGCCAGTGAGTACAGGAAAAGAGGAGATTTTGTTTTTTTATTAAAAAAATATTCATCGATGACTGCAAGCAACTGTGGTTGGGTGATGTTCTAACTGTTGCAGTTGAAGGAAGAGCGCGCGACTGGAACATGCACGATCCAAAGGAAACTCGGTTATAATTTGCCATTATAACTGGGTTTCCCTATGGGAAAAAGCACTACCCAGTAATTATACTAGAATTATAACCCAGTTTCCCAATGGGAAAAAGCGGTAACCAGTTATTATATACATATAATCTAATATGGAATCCATTTATAGAGAGGAGGACAATATAATTGAATGGAATATATGACTAATATGGCCACCTATGAAAGCAACATTTCTGATAACTAAAATATAAAAGAAACATCTTGCAATCTGAAGGTAATTTATTTATGATTATAAAACAGTGGGTACAACACAAAGTACTTTTATGCAAATAGTGGAAATGATTGAGCATAACAAGCATGCTATAAAATGAAACCCTTGTGTATTAGAATGCAGTTAAGAATTGTTTATTTTACAATTACGTATATCTATGTTGACACATTGCTTAGAATACTATGTAAATAATTCATGAATATTTCTGTAATCATATGCATTTCTGTATGTTAGATTGTGCATGTAAACTATGCAATCATTTTAGTATATTGAATAAAAATCTGTAACGTAAAAATAAATGTTAGCATTAACAAGGGACCCTACATAAGGTAAAATAGGACAATTTTATCACAAACACACAAAATGCTACCCTTGGAGTATTAAACAGACTACACCATTGGCCAAAGTTATAATCATATTAAAACAATATATAAAACAAGATTTGTGTTTCCTTCAACTATTTAATAACTGCAATACAAAATACCCCACCCTACCTCCCCCTCCAAAAAAAAATGGGTGAAATAGTATACCCAGTATGCTTCACTAAGGGCATGTTCAGAAGTGTTGCTTTGGCCAGGATCCCCTAGTCTATCTAGACTCTAAGCATATGGACTAAGGGATTTCTGGTTTTCTGTTTCTAGCAATGACCCAGTAGATTCAAGCAACAAACATGTGATTTGTGGCAAGCATATGTTGGACATAGGCTGCCTTTATGCATACATCAGTTGATGAGATTTATAATCTTTTTTTTTTTTGCAACTTGTAACTGGAAAATGCACAGCAACCTAATTTAGCTTGTTTTCAGGTGCATCCTTACTAAGGGGGAATGTTGATCATGACACCAGGGAAATTCCCCTACTTCCTGTAGGTGGGATGGAGGGACTTATTTCAGAGCTGGACACAGGAAGAGCAGGAAGTGCTGATGTGGCAGGGGAGATGGCCTCCTCCCCTGTCTCTCTTCCTACAGAGGCTAGAAAAGACAGAAACTCTCCAGAAACAGTTATGGATTTGGAAGACCTGACTATAGAATTCAGCGAAGAGGATGGTGCACCCGATCCTACCTGTGTAGGGGAAATAATGGAGAAAAGCAACAGAGAGCTGATACAAAATAAAGATGGTGAAACAACAGAGAATGTGCAGGTACTGGATATTGAATTGAAAGGAAAAGTTAAAATGATTCAGTTAGAAAAAGAAAAGATCATGCAAAGAGCTGCAGAGCTAGAGAAAGAGCTTGAAACTCTGGCACAAGTACCTGATAAATCCTCTGTAGTGAATAACACAGAGATGAGTCATCCAGCTTCTGACTCACAGTCAGACCAAAAAGACAGGGCCGCTGCTTCTGTCATAAACAAGGCAGTTCAAAGCAATGCTAAACAAATGGCTGGCAGTTTAAACGGCGTAGAACCCGTGTGCCGAAAGCCGAAGGAAAAGGAATCATAAAGTGTTTGTCTCACTAAAAACATCAAAATGAGACTTGGAGTTGGGAAACAGTTGCATTTACAGGACTCACTACGAACTGAAACAATGGAGAAAACATACTCCTTCAGGGATAGGCAGAAGGAGAGAGAGAGAGAGAGAGAGACTGGGACTCCAGAGCTCCTGACTTTTGCAATGAAGGTTCAGTACAGCGTTCAATTGCACAAGTATTAAAGAATGCTGGTTGGAAACAGGGACAGCAGGGAGCCTGGGTTCCTGATTCTGAGGACCCTTCATATCAGGAAATGATAGAGCGTATACCTTCAAAAGTGGCCACCATCAATGAACAAGACATGAGCTCCAACAAACCCCGGGGTAACACTTTTTCTGTTGTATCTGGTACCAGTAATATTGATGCATGTGTTGGGGGAAATATAAATGAAGGGGAATCTATGGCAAACTGAGATATTTCTGAAGGTGTGAGTGTGAAAGGGGCAGATATTCTATTATGGATGGGACCCAGTGAGGAGGTCATACATGGGTCTGAAGATAGGCCAGCACTGGAACCTATATTTAAATTATCTGATTTGTTTTTAAACAAAGGGGAGCCTGCTCCCAGATGGAATGCTTTTAGGTTAGTGTACAAGGGAGGCTTAGAGAACCCCCCTGATAGGGCACATCTAGCAAAGCAACTTTTAAAGAATTCTATGAAATTTTTTTCATCAGAGATTTTCACCCTAATAGGGTTGGGAAACGGGAACTATGACATTAGCTTTAAAAATGTGTCAAGTCTAGACCGCTTCTGGGCCCAGTACCAGGTGTTAAAAAATACCCTTTATGGATTCCTTTGGTGGTCCTTTGAGAAACCCTAGTCAAATTAATTACAGTTTTTAGGAATGAAGGGTAAACACTGAGGACATCCTCTTTGGCTGAACAAAGGTGTGAAATCTTAATAAACCTACCCCAAATTTGGACAGTGAACAAATATGGGGCAGGAGTTGGAGGGTGAGAGTTAAACTCATTTCCACAAATACAGGCCCTGCACATCTCCCCAGTTCCTTTTTTTAGGGAAAGACAGCGGATCAATATTCTATAGCGGCCAACCCAGGTCATGTTTCAAGTGTGGGTCAAGGGCCCATTTAAGTTCTGCCTGTGACTCCACAAGATGTAACCACTGTTTAGAGTTTGGACACAGTTCTGCTAATTGCCTAAACTTGTTTCGTTGCAACCTTTGTGAGAGGACAGGTCATGCATATGGTAGGTGTCCCTGGGCATCCCAAAATAGGGAGGATTGTCCTTCACATGAGGGACTAATCAACATGTCCCAGCAACGATATGCTGAAAAGGCAGCCTCTGCAAGCATTATAGTGGCTGCATCACCAGGGCATTCAAGCTCCCTAGAACAGAATGTTCCTACAGACCCTCCTGCACCAAGGGACTCTCCAGGGCAGGATTTGGAGGGAATACAGGCCACAGAGGAAGTAATGGGAATGGAAACAGGTGAAGAAGCCCAGGGTATAAATGGGGAGTCAGGTGAAACAGAGCTGGACACGCCCCCATCCCACCCCCAGGAGAGAATGATCCACCTTTTAGAATGGTATCTCATAAAAAAGAAATAGACAAGGGAAAGCTGTGTCACAGGGGAACAGGAAAGTTAATATGAAGGAAACTGCCTCAGTACAGACTGTAAACAAATATGCGTTATTAAATTCAGAGGGAACCGATGGTGAGTCTGAAGGGGAGGGGACAGACGGTTCTTCAGTAACATCCATTACAGATTCTGAAGGAGGGGGAGAGTCAATAGCAAAACGAACAAAACAGCAAAGGTCATCCAAAACACCATGAAGCAAGTATACTGACATTTTGCCTTTTTTATATTATGGGGTCATTAAAAATCATTACTCTAAACATCAGTAGTATTAAAAATGATAGAAAGAGGGCTGGGGCCCTGCTTACTCTGGACAATTTACACAGTGACATCATTTGTATTCAGGACACTTGTCTTAAAACCCATGCTGAATTACAATCTGCATCCAGAGCCTGGTTGGCAGGGGCCTCCCTCTGGTCCTCAGGGACTGAACCCCGTAATGGGGTAGGCATTTTACTAGCTAACTCCCTCCTAAAAGTATCCAGATTAGTTGACATACATCCAGGAAAGGCTTTGATGTTGGATATCTCCTACATTTCAGAAAGGTTTCGTATAATAACAGTGTACACTCCCCAAACTAAAGCACAGAGAGTAGCCTTGTTTAAAGAGATTCAGCCTTATCTACATACATCCAGACTTGTAATCTGGTAAGGAGATTTTAACTGTGGACTCTCTACAACTGATAGAGACCTTCGAACCTCAAAGTTGTTTTGTGACACTACAGCATTACTACGGTAGTTAGAACAGCTGGTTTGGTGGATACCTATAGAAGGAAACATCTAAATGGGGGGGTTTACATATTTTAGGGGTACCTTAAGGACTTGGATGGATTTTACCTTTGCATCTAAAGTGTTAAACATTATTTCTGCTTCCACAATCCCTAATGAATTTTCAGACCATATGGCAGTTCAGATTCAGGTATCATGGGAGGGAACCCCACTATGTAAGAAAAATAAATGGCGTTTAAATGAAACACTTTTAGAGGATCCAAAAATGAAAAGGATGTGGAATCAGGACTGGTTAGCCAGGCTTTCAGTAGCGGAAATGTATGAGAACGTTACAGAATGGTGGGAGGACTCTAGAAAGAACTGGCAGAAACTTTTTCAAAATAGAGCTACGTATATAGCCAATAAGGAATATATGCAATACCTGCAATTAAGACAATATTTACAGCATCTTATTTCCCAGGCTGAATTGTCTAAACAGAATTATAGTGCAATCATTAAAAACACTAAGGGAAAAATGTCTGACATCCAATATAATAGGGCCAAGTCCCTAAACCAGGAATTGAGATTTGGGACTCAGGTAAGGCAAAAATCATTAAACCCTTTCAAAAAGTGTAATAAGAGGGTTGAAAACAGATTTATTGCAGAACTAAGCACACCAACAGGACAGTTAGTAAATTCTCCACAGGATATTTTGAATGCGGTAGAAGAATATGTGGCAGGTCTATTTGGTACCACCACTCTGGATCATGATCCCTCTAATTTATTAAAATCATTGGGGTTAACACAGATATCTGAAATAGAGGTCCAAGATTTGATTAAAGATGTATCTGTAAAGGAAGTGACAGCAGCTATTTCACAGCTAGCTCCACATTCTGCTCCAGGTATGGATGGATTAAAGTCAGGATTTTATAAAACCTTTAGTATAGAATTAGCCCCTGCTTTGGTGATTCTGTTTAATTATGTTTTAACATCATCAAATTATGCCCCTTCCTTGCAGGAAGCAGCTCTTGTACTGCTCCACAAGAAAGATCCAAGACAGATAATAGGTAACTGGTGTCCATTAAGTCTGTTAAATACAGATTTGAAAATCTTAAGTAAAATTCTGCAGACCAGATTATTGAAAGTAGCTCCAAAACTAATCTGTCCTTTTCAGTCTTGCTCAATACCAGGCAGGAAACAACAGGACAATCTTATGGTTCTGAGGGAATTGCTCTTTAGAGGGCAGGCAGGGCAAGCATAGGACTTCATCTTAAGTATTGATCAAGAGAAAGCTTTTGACAGGGTTTCTCACAAATACTTGTTTAAAACTCTCAGGGCATTTGGGATTCCAGAGGTTTTTGTAAACTGGATAAAACAAATGTATAAAGGGGCCACGATCATCCCTAGTATAAATGGTTGGGAGGGGAAGAGGATAAAGGTTGAACGAGGTGTTAGACAGGGTTGCCCTTTGAAACCCCTACTTTACACCTTTGTCATAGATATTTTTAATAGAATGTTGTTAAAAGAACAAAGGATCACAGGAGTAGTAACTAACCCAGATTGTCCCCCGGTCAAGGTGCTAGCATACGCAGATGATTTAGCTATAGCAATATCTTCTTCTAGTTCTGCAGAGGCTCTAAGTAATATATTTCAGCAGTATTCCAAATTTTCAGGTTCTAAAATTAATGTGGGAAAGAGCAAGGGGGTTACAATAGGTAATACTCAGGTACCACAGTTAGGGCATATAGGTGGTATTCAAGTGACTGATCAGCCCATTTCTATATTAGGTATAGAGTTTGGTCCAGGGGACATGGCTATGTTAAACTGGAAGGTGAAAGTGGAGAAGGCAACAGGATTAGTCAATAGTTGGAAGGGACAACAACTTTCAAAGAAAAAAAGAGTGGCTTTAATTAAAACACTACTGGTCCCAATATTTCTCTACATAAGTTATATATACCCTCCTCCAATAAGTATGTTTACAGTCATTTACAGCATATTTTTCAGGCATTCTGGGGATCTAGATTGAATCCTGTTAAGAGGGAATATACATATCGTCCTGTTTGTGAAGGTGGGGTGGCAATGATCAACCCGATCGCATTCTTTTTTAGTACTTTTCTATTAGGTAATACTAGCCCAGCCATGAGACCTGGGGATCCACCATGGAAGCTAATGTTAAATGCATGACTAGAGCCATGCAAAAGGGTATGGGAGAATAAGAACCCCAGAGAGTTGAACAGATTGGCGTATACTCCTCAATATGGAGTGGAATGTATAAAAATGCTGGTGAAATGGAACATTAGTATAGAACAGATAGTAACATTAGATAGGAAAAAAATTTATGGTTTGATTATAGATGCAGAATGTAGGGCTGAAATAGTGTTCCCAGAGTACCCTGACACACAAAAAAAACCAGTACTCCAACAGCTGGTGAACCCAAGACTTCCCCATTTTGTGTGGGGTTGTGTTTGGTTAGACAATTTTGGAAGATTAGGAGTAAGGGGTAATAACAAGCATAAACAGCTTGAAGAGAGATATTGCCCCAGAGTGACATGCGGGCAAATTGTGGAAACCCAACAACACTTATTTTTAGAATGTTCATATATAAAACCATTTTGGATATATTTGGATAGAACATGGAAGGAGCCTTTGTTCGGAAATTTGAATTATACGACTGTAATGTATGGTCCTGTAGGAGGGCTATTTGGTAAATACCGCAAAGACACTATGTACATAGTATTTGCAACAATAAAATATTTTATTTGGCAGGCTAGGTGCATGCGGGTTCTGCAACAGAAAGAAGTATCTCATCTGGAACTTTTTCAGAATGTTGGGATATCACTAAACAAAACCATGAAATTTGATATGATGAGATATACCCCTGAAAGAGCTATGCTTTTTTGGGGTCAATTGCAATGAATGGGGAATCAGTGATAAGGATATTATTTTGTAGAATATTGGTAGATTATAGTATGCAGGACATTGACAAATGCAGAACAATATGTATAAGGTTTTCTTTTGTACCGAATCTTTTTTTTTCTCTGTTACAATTAGTTAATAATTTTGTTTAGAATGTATATATACTGTATTTGTATTGTAATGAAATCCAATGTTCAATAAAATTCACCTACTGGTCTGTAGGGGGAGCCCTTGTTCATCACTAAGATGGCCAGTTCTGGTGTAGCGATGGAAGGAATGGATGTTGTGGAGGCAGGGGAATCAGCCTCGCCCCCAGTCCTTGGAGAGAAAGAAGCTGGTAGTCTGAACCCCAGGGAGTTGGGGTTGAATGATAGTGAGATGGGAGAAGAAGTGTTTCTAGCCACGGAAGATCTCAGTATATTAGAATTGGAGAAAACTATTAATGTCCCAGAAGATCATGATAGTCATAGAAATTTACAACAGAGTATGCTGCGGAAACAGCAAGATGAGGAGTGAAGACATGCTGAGTGTAAAGCGCTGCTATATGCAGAAATAGTGAAATTGCAAGTGACGGCCCAGGTTGACATCAGGCGTGGTTGTCCTGACAGAAGTGTGTGATGCAGCACCATCAAGCGAGCTTGCAGCTCAGGAACAAATGGTCCCCCACCAGGTAATTACTGTGGATACAAGTGTATTGCATAAAGAAATGATGGGTACGTCTGGCAGTAAAAGCACAAATAGCGAGTGCCAAAAGCCATGAATGCAGGATTATGTTGCGGTGGGGGATGAAGAAATTAAATAAAAGGAGAAAATAGAAAGTGATAAGATTGACAAGGAAGGGAACGGAGATGGATGTTCCGTAGAAGGGAAAATAACTGAAAAGCGGGTTGGAGGAGTGGAGTTTAAAGTTCCGACTGGATTAAACAGACATTGTGTGGGGCAAGATGGAAAATCAGAAGGCTTAACGATTTATCACAGTAAGCACTCATGACAAGACGCGGCAACTGTGTTTTCATTCTCAGCCAGAAATTAAGGGCAAAATAAAGTTGCTATGAAGGAGAAAAAAAGTAAAAGGGCAACCCTGACTTTGGCAAATAGGAATCTGGACTCCAGTATAACAACATAGCCTAACCAAGGGATGAGGGTGGGGAAGCCAGAGGGGGAGGTTGTCAACCAATGCCTTGCAACTTCAGCAGCTATCACCCGAGCTTTTGCTGTTCAGCCCATTATCAACTGACCCTTTCCTGGCTTGGTCACCAGAGAAAGCATTAAAAGAGGTGGGGTGGAAAAAAACTGTTAATGGCCAATGGCTACCAGATCCTGAGTGGATTGATCTCTTGTCCCAAACAAGCCCTGAATGGCTCCCTATGGATCAAAAATTAATCCAGAAACCGGATTTGAAAAATGATATTGAGCATCTTTTGGGCGAGGAACCTGAGGGGGAGGAGCAGGAATGGAGAAAGTGGAGACAAATTTGGAACAAGACACAATGAAGGATGAGGTCTGGGACCGGGTGAAAAAGGAAAGGAGGGTGAGATGGTAGATCACACAGAGCCTGCGCACAAAGATGAAAAGCATGAAGAAGTTCCTCCCTCTCCCCAGCAGCCTTTACTATCGGACTTATTTGCAAAATCTAAAAAGGAAGCAGCACCCAGACAAAATGCAGTTTGGATTTGTTACAAGGGAGGCATGGAGATACGGCCTGACAGGTAATATGTGGGGAAAAGTTTACTTAAAGAGTCACTTCATTTTTCACCACAGGAAGTATTCACATTTATAAACATTTCAGGCGAAGATAATTATGACATTAGTTTTGGTTCATCTTATTTGTTGAATTTATTTTGGCAACATTATAATCTGCTCAGATTTTTTCCTTTGTGGTCCCTGTTATTGGTAATTTCATTGACAAAACCCCTTATTAAGTTTGTGACAATCATGTTTCGTAACAAAGGGGCTCATGTCAAAGACATAACGTACTGGCTGTCACAAAAGTGTAAGGTTTTAAGTTCACTCGAATCTTTATTAAATTCTGAGCATTTTTGGATGGGAGGGTGGAAATACAAGGTGAAATTGAGAGAGGTGGAAAATAATACTGAGCACATCCTGAATTCCTTCCTTTTAGGCAGAGACAGGGGTGTGTGCTTCTATTAGGGACAGCCGAGGGCCTGTTACAAGTGCGGGTCACGCACCCATCTGTCTAGTACTTATGATAACCCTAGGTGCAATAACTGTAGGGAGGTGGGAAATAATAGGATCCAATGTCAAAATATGACAAAATGTGATTTGTGTGAAGAATCTGCACACTCCTTCTCGGAGTGCCCTTGGGCAGCTAAAAATAAGGATGAGGTAATAAGTCCAGACCTGTTGATTAAGAAGGCTCAAGACTTGGCTGAGACACCCCCCAACCCATCGAGAGAATTCAGATAGTTTCCTCAGGCCAGGATGGGGAGAAATGGGTGGAGGAGGCGGGTATAGCTAAAATAGATTTGGATGGAGTCTTGGAAACCCAGGAAGTGTAATGGGCTGCCTTATCACCAGTCTGTTATACTGACAAGAAGGAGAGAGGGGGTGCACCAGAGAAAACAGCTGGAAATGGCCCCTTTAGCCTCTTATAGAGTAACAAGGAATTCCAAACCAGTGGTCCCTCAGGCAGAGCATATAAGAATGGAGGTATCCAATCCCTTTAATCCCTTAGCCCAGAGTGTAGAAGAATCAGACATGGAGGTATCTGGGTCCTTACCCTCCCAACCTGGGGAGAAGGGAAGTCAGGAGTTCATCGAGTACAAAAGGAAAAAGAAGAAAAAAGAAAAAAAAGGGCCTTAGGAGTTTTAAAAACATGTCAGTATGGTACAGATAGGATCTTGCAACTGTCACAGTCTGTGGAATTATCAAAAAAGAGATGCCTTTTTCTGTTATGTGGCGCAGCTTGACCTGGAGATTTGTTTTGTTGAGGAAACCTGGATGTCTTCCCCTAAACAGAGCAGGAGTTTCAAGGCAGAGTAGCATTGGGGGCCTTCATACTTGTCCTTTGGGGCTGATAGGGCAGATGGGGTAGGCATCTTGTTTAGTGCATACACCTTTAAACTAACATGACTGGTAGACCTTATCCCAGGCAGATTACTGATTTTGGATTGGCTATGGAACTAGGTTCCATATAGATTGATTAATGTATATGGGCCCCAATCTAAAGCTGAGAGAGTAGATCTGATAAATCAACTTCAGCCTTTCCTCTATAGTTCTGCGTTTATGGTTCTGGGGGGGGATTTTAACTGTGGTCTACCACAAGAGAACACCGAGGGAAGTAACAGGAAAGTTTATTGCAATTCCAATGCATTACAAAAATGTGTATCACGGAGACGTCTGGTTGACGTCACGCACTAGATGGCAGCCTAATCTGCAACTCCGGAGGCCTGGGGCTATTAAATATTAAATCTAAGAACATCCTGCGTTACTCGATGCTCATTTTTTGCCTCTACAACGTCTTTAATCTCTGATGTAATGGGGAAGACCAAAAAAAAAGATTTGGAGAATTCAGTCAGGAGATCAGCTTCTCAGTCAGGCACACGGCCTGTTAGCCCAACAACATCCTGATCCTCAGTGCTAATTGCATCTGCAGATAAAGATGAGGACTCGGGCTCAGAAAGCAATGCTACTTTTACTAAAGCGGATGGTCACCGTATGTTAAAAATCCTATATCATATTGATTCAAAAATAACTGGCCTGAAAAATGATCTTAAAAAGCTTGAATTCCAGATGATAGCAGCTGAGGCGAATTTGGATATTTTACAGTGTGAACATATGGCCTTCAGACGCTCACTAGCATTTCTGCACCAAAGAGAGAAAGAGCTCATTTTACGAGCCGAAGATGCAGAGTCAAGGGCAAGAAGAAACAATATTCATGTCTTTGGTATCCCCCGAGGGGGTAGAACAGGCCAACATGGTAGCCCATCTAGAGTGATGATTAAAACAAGAACTCGCACCGGAGGAAGATGTCCAGCTTGAAATAGAAAGAGCACATAGGGCAGTAGCTCCCAAACCCAAACCGGCAGCTCCCCCCCCCCACCCCCGAGATCAATTCTAATTAAGTTTCTGAAGTTTCCCTTGAAAGAAAAAATATTGCACCTAGCTTGGAACAAAAAAGATATGAATTTCGATGGTCAAAGAGTCTATTTTAATCAAGATTACCCCCCTCTTATGTTGGCAAAGAGGGAAAAAATTCTGTTAGTAGTCCAGGCGCTCAAAGACAAAGGGTTGAAAGCTTTTCTCAGATACCCAGCCAGACTGTGGGTGCAGGATAAAGAAGGGATCTGTGTTTATGACTCGCTTCTTCAAGCAATTCCAATGCTGGAAACACTGGGTATACAGCTCCCTGACACTAGTGAGGAACAAGCACAGCAAGAGATAGAGGGTTTGCTTTGGGCTATCGCCCCTGGAGGTCGATGAATGCACAGAAGAAGGATTGGCTCTCTTTGCCACTTCATGCTGATATAGCCAGATGGGTCACCCCAAAGCGACATGCAACCTGAATTAAAATTCAAAGTCTTTCTGGTTTAATTACCTTCCCCTGTGCCGTGATGTGGTGTGGAGTTTACTCCATGAGGCTCTTGCTGGGCCTTGTTGAAGGAGGGCTGAAGATTGAACCGCATGGGTTTGTCTACATTCATATTTCTCCATCGCCACTAGGTGCAATTTAATTTGCACGTCAGAACTCTTGTGTTTGGGACAGTGTTTCTGTAGCACTCGAGAGGAGACCGGACTGCTTCGTCATGGGACCATCTAACCGATCCCCCTCATCAGCTCATTAGTTCATCAGCTCAAACTGATTCCTTTCTTGGCTCATCACCACAAGTACTGTATAAGATTACTTTCTGGTGCCTAATTCTTATTTTAAAGAACTGGTTTCTTTACAGCGTATATGCTGAAGGGGTTGACTTCAAGGAGTACTGTTTCTCCACATAATTTAACCTAATTTACTTTACCCATTAATCGATGAATAATTACTGCACGGAGGAAAGATACTTTTCTGGGCAGACTTAAGGAGAACATCAGTTTTTATTTGTGTGGGACTGTTATGGGGAGCAACCTTTTTTTCTTTTAAGTTATAATGTTATGAGGAGTTATATCATGATGTTCCCAAAGCCTGCACTTATTAGTGGTTTAGGAACGGGCTGAAGAATACAGCAGAGAATGTTACTTTTGTTATCTATTAATCCCCTGAGAATAGAGGGGAGAATAGGGTAGAGGGGGAAGTTTCTTATAAGATATATAAACAGTTACTGGCTTTAGAGTTTGAATTATTATACAAAGTGGCTATATACATTTCATATTAAAGGATGTTTTTATGCTTTTTTCACTCAATAGATTTACATTCAGCGAGCCCCGTGCCAGTGGTATGTTGCTGGGCTGCCTGTCAGCCGGGATATTTTAGGAAGGGAAGGATCACACTCACAAGTGTAGACTTGTGGATTTGTCCATTGGCACTTTTAGTACCATACCATTCTATTACATTTCTTGAAAGCGGCATGCTACCTCTCATAGAGCTCACTCTTGTAGTATTCGGCTCTGTAGGGTGGGATATCTTAACACCCAAGAAGCGAATTCCAGCTTATTCCACCTCAAACTCCCTCCTGTTGGCTTTTCTCCTACTAGTTAGATTTAGGTCCCAGGTTGGGGCCTCTACTTGTTAAGATATGTGTTGCATGATACTGTCTTTATGTCAATGTGGTTTGTTTTTATTATTTTCATTTTTTTTTTTAAATATGAGCAGGCTTCATATGGGGTGGGGGGATGGGAAGATATTAATGGAAAAGTGAATACCAAATACTCTAATGGCATCACTTAACTTATGTTCATTAAATGTGAAAGGTTCGAACAATGTAGTGAAAAGAACCAGAATGTTACAGGAATTAAAAAGGGTGAACTGCGATATTGCCTGTGTACAAGAGACTAAGCTGTCCAAAAGTGAACATGATAAATTAAGATGATCCTGGATGGGCTCTATTTTATCTGTTTCCCATCCCTCTGCAACTAAATCAGGCACAGTTATTTTAATTAAAAGAGGTCTTCCATTACTCAGTTGGATCCAATTTTGTGGCCCCCCGGGGTAGGTCGGCCCCTGTGGAGTTGGTCAAGTACCGCCCATTGCGGGATGTTGTCCCTGAAGACCTGGTGGCGGTTATTGACCTCTCGTTATGTGATGAATTGTGCTCTGATCCTGAGCGGCTGGTGGTGGCCTATAATGGGGCCATCTCGGCTGCTCTTGACCAGATTGCACCAACCCGTGTTTGCCCCCTTCCGTGCCGTCCTGTTACCCCTTGGTTTGATGGGGCATTGAGAGGGTTGAGGAGGTTGGAGTGGAGGTTGGGGCGTCGCTGGAGGAAGACTGCCTTGGACGACGACCATCTTACTTTGCTAGAGCATTATAAGTTTATCAAACAGAAATTTCCCGTAAGAAGGCAGAATTCCTGTCCAGGGAAATTTCTGTCGCTCGGAATCGACCGGCTCAGCTCTTCAGAACTGTTGACAGACTGTGCAACCCAGCCTGTCGGCAGGTCCATCAAGTTTTTATGCAGATTGACTGTGAAGAGATCGCTCGATTCTTTGTGAATAAGGCGGAAGACATTCGGAGGCAGTGTCCCCAACCTCACTCCAAGGTTGTTGCAGTTGATCAGTGTGCTGTCACAGAGCCCGGAGTTTCATGGAGTTCCTTTAATCTTCCGGACCTCGTGGACACTATGAGGATTGTCTCTGAGATGTGCCCAGCTTGTTGTAGTTTGGATCCAGGTCCCACTTCCTTGATTATAGGATGTAGTGAAGTTATTGGCCCGGTCCTTGCTCGGATTATTCGGTGTTCTTTTGAGATGGGAGTTTTCCCTAGCTCTCTGAAAGAAGGGGTGGTGACTCCCCTTCTGAAGAAAGCTTCCTTAGACCCGAATGACCTAGCCAACTACCGTCTGATCTCTAACCTCCCTTTTATGGGGAAGGTTATGAAAAAGTTGTGGAGGCTCAACTTGCTAACCATTTGACCATCCAGAGTTTATACGAGCCTCTCCAGTCAGGTTTTTGTAAGAGGCATAGCACCGAGACTGCTCTGGTTCCGGTGCTCAATGATCTCCTGATGGCAAGAAATTTGAGACACCGCTCTATTTTGGTTCTCCTTGATCTATAATCAGCTTTTGATACTGTGGATCATGGGGTCCTGCTCGAACGTCTGAGGTCCATCTGCGGGCTTTCAGGTGTTGTCCTCAGATGGTTTTCATCTTACCTCCTGGGGAGAACTCAGAGAGTGGTTTCTGGTTTACATTCATCCGGGGCTTTCTCTCTATTTTGTGGGGTACCTCAGGGTTTGGTGCTTTCCCCCATGTTATTCACAGTATATATATGCTACCCCTCGGAGACATTGTAAGATGGTGTGAGCTGAGGTTTCACTGCTATGCTGATGATACCCAGCTCTACCTGTCTTTTGCACCTGACCAGGTTAGTGCTATCTCGGTGCTGAATAATTGCCTCGTTGATATCCAAGACTGGATGAATACCAGTGGTTTAAAGTTGAACCCAGGAAAGACTGAGGTTATGGTGGTGGACCCCAGTCGCAGGGTTGAGGGTCTAGGGATAGGGTCCTCCTCTGGATTAGTTCTTGGGGTAGACCAGATCCCTACCTCTGAACGGGTGCGTAACCTGGGTGTGGAGCTTGACACTGGCTTGACCCTTCATTATCAGGTGTCTGCAGTAGTCAAGACTTCATTTTTTCATCTTAGAAACATCTTCAGGATTAGGCACCTGGTTCCACCAGGCAATTTGTAGGTTTTGATCCACACCTTTGTGACTTCTCATCTTGATTAATGTAACTCCCTGTACCTAAGGCTTACTGGGGTTGATATCCGCCACTTGCAGCTAGTGCAGAATGCTGCAGCACGTTTGTTGACTGGGGTGTCTAGAAGGCCCCATATTACCCCTGTGCTGCGCACTCTGCACTGGCTGCCAATACAGTGGCAGATCACCTTTAAAGTGGGTCTTCTGACCTACAAAGCCCTACATGGGTTCGGTCCCGACTACCTGAAGAGCTTCTGGTGCCTTACACCCTCTGAGACAGCTTAAGCTCAGCTGACGAGGTTGCTGGAGATTCCGGTGAATCTGAAGTCTTCTGGAGCCCTGCTTTGGTTTTTAGCTCCCACCTCTGGAATTCTCTGCCCCATCAGCTCCGAGAAAGTACAACGGTGGATAGTTTTAAGAAGGCTTTAAAGTCATTTTTGTGAAATCAGGCATTTCCTGCTGTATCTTAATTGCTTATTTTAAATATTTTATTGGTAGTATTGTTAGTGTATGCATGGTTATGTTGAATGTTATGGTGCTTTGTACAGCGACTTGAAATATTTGAAAGGCGCTTAATCAAATAAATTTTATTATTATTATTAAAAATATCAAAAGTTCAAAGAGAGGGAAATGGGAAGTGGGTTCTTCTCACGGGTGAATTCTATGGACAAATTTTGCATATTATTTCAGTTTATGCTCCCATCCCCTCATCGGGATCTTGTTTCAGAGCATTGTTCAAACTAATTGCAGACCTCTCGGCAAGTCAGTTGATTCTTATGTGGGATTAGAATTGTGTAGAGAGGGAGGTCACGTGATGGCGGTCTGAAAGTCGGCAGCTCTCCAAAGCAGCTCCGCTGTCTCACCATCTAAAATTCATAATTCAAGCCTTTTCTTTCTGCCAACTACCTTCAAAAAGGACACTATACCTTCTTCTCAGCTCTGAAAGAGAAATAAAGTGGGAAGCAATGGAAGTGTACATGAGAAAGGCGCCGCCACATCATTCTCCACCTCCGAGTCCTGAAAAAGATAAGGCCGCTAAGCGAGTGAAACAGCAGGCCGCGAGCTCGCCTAAATCCCCTGCGGAGCAAACTGCATTGTCGGAAGATAAATTCCTAGAAATAATGCAACCTATACAAGAAGTCATAGCAGCAATGTCAGCGGATTTACAGCAGACTAAATCCTCTGTTGCGGCTTTAACCATGCGAGCAGGGGATTCCGAGGTAAGAGTTACCTCTCTTGAAAATAAACAAGTAAAAACAGAACAAGACATTGTGGCGACCAATAAGAGGATGAAAAAATTAGAAGATAAGTTAGAGGACTTAGAGGGACGTAGCCAGAGAAACAATTTATTAATTATTGGTATCCCGGAACATGAAGAGGGTAGTGTGCCTATACAGTTTGTCCAGAAATTTTGTGAGAAAGTAGTAGAGCCCTCACCAAATGGCCCTGCCTATATAATCGAGCAGGCACATCGTGCCTTACGGCCTCCACCAGCAGACGGCTCCCCGCCTAGGCCACTGATATTTAAGGTCCTTAATTTTTTGGATAAACAACATATCTTAACCAAAGTAAGGGAGCTTAAGGAAATCCAATGGGATGGCAAACCTGTCAGGATAACGCAGGACCTCCCACACTCAGTGAGAGTTAAGCGACAGGAGCTACACCCACTTGTAACAAAATTCATTGCTGCGGAGAAGCCTTTTAGGGTGAAGTATCCTGCTACCCTAATGGTTAAGCATAAAGAGCAGTGGATTTCTTTTGAAACCCCCGAGTAAGCCAAATCAGAATACAAAATGCTAATCCCAGATTTGTTTCAATGAATGTGGAGCAGACATTCTTATGGGAAGGACTTTGAGTTGAACTTTGTGTTTTTCCTTGTTTGATCTCTCAGGAACTAACTGGCTTGTCTGGCAGGGCAATAGAAGCTGAGTGTAGTACTTCCCCAGCCCTGGGATAGTAGAAATATACATAGAAGATTTGTTTTAAAAGTCAGCAGGGTTTTGCCAGTGAGAAAGTTCCAAGCTGGTTCAACTTGATTCAAATCTCTAGTTGGGACCTCGTACCCCTGGTGGGGTACATAGATACATAGATACATAGATACATAGACAGTGTCGGCAGATAAGGGCCTATAGCCCACCCAGTCTGCCCATTTGAGCTTGTAAGTTCAGTTTGTTTTCCTAGAAGTCTGTTTCCCCTTACCCCTGACCTCTAGAATTCCTTTATGTCTATCCCATGCATTCTTAAATCCCGTGATTGTTTCAGCCCCCACCACTTCCTCTGGCAGGGTGTTCCACTTGTCCACCACCCGTTCTGTGAAGAAATTCTTTCTCATGTTTCCTCTGAATCATCCTCCCTCCAACTTCATCCCATGCCCTCTAGTCCTGGAACATCTTTTTCACTTAAAAATAGTGTTTTCCTGCACCCTGTTTCTCCCTGTAAGATACTTGTATGTCTCTATCATATCCCCTCTCTCCCTCCTCTCTCCAGGGAGTACATGTTCAGTTCCTTCAACCTGTCTTCATAGGACTTGTGATGCAATCCATGCACCATCTTTGTTGCCCTCCTCTGAACCTTCTCTACCCTGTCTATGTCCTTACGTAGGTATGGTCTCCAGAACTGTACACTGTACTCCAGGTGGGGCCTCACTAGTGTCTTGTATAGCGGAATTATGACCTCCTTTTTCCTTCTGGTGATGCCCTGCCTATACATCCCAGCATCCTATTTGCTTTACCTGATGCCTTGTCACACTGTTTCCCTATTGAGGTCATCAGAGATGACAACCCCAAGATCCTTTCCTGCTTGGTGCATGCTATATCCTCACCCCCAACTGATATATTGTGCCAGGTTTTTGTGCCCATATGCATTATCTTGCACTTCTTTGCATTGAATTTCAACTGCCAAACCCTTGACCATTCTTCAAGTTTCTGCAGGTCCTTCTCATTCTGTCTACACCCTCTGGTGTGTCTACTCTGTTACAGAGCTTTGTGTCATCAGCGAACAGTGAAATTCTGCCTTCTAGATCCCAAGCAATGTCACTGATGAAGATGTTGAATAGGACCGGTCCCAGCACTGATCCCTGTGGTACCCCACTGGTCACTCTTCCCTCTGTGGAGTGACAGCCATTTACCACCACCCTCTGTGTCCTGCCACCCAGCCAGTTACCTACCCACCACACTACTGTCCTGCCCACACCCATATTCCCCAGTTTGTGTAATAGTCTTCTATGTGGCATAGTGTCAAAGGCCTTGCTGAAGTCCAGATAGGCCATGTCCACTGCCCTCCCTGATCCACCTCCTAGTCACCCAGTCAAAAATTCAATGAGGTTGGTCTGACATGACCTCCCCTGGTGAAACCATGCTGCCTTGGGTCCTGTAGTCCATTGACAACCAGATGTTCCACCAATCTCTCCTTCAGTAGTGCTTCCATGATCTTTCCCACTACCGAGTGAGGCTGACTGGTCTGTAGTTCCCTGCTTCCTCTTTGTTCCCACTTTTGTATAAGGGGACTACATCTGCTGTCCTCCAGTCTTTGGGTACCTCCCTATTTCCAGTGATTGGCTAAACAGGATAGCCAGAGGTTCAACCACCACCTCTCTTAGTTCTTTAAGGACCCTGGGGTGCACCCCATCTGGCCCCATTGCTTTGTCAACTCTTATTACTTCCAGTTCCTTCAGGACCCTTTCTCGTGTAAAGGGACTTGTGTCCATTTCTGCACCATTCTCACCCCTTGTACTCCCTTCAGACCCATTACCCCTCTCTTCCTCAGTAAAGACTGAGCAGAAATACCTGTTCAATATGTCAGCTTTACTGTTGTTAACCTCCACGCGACTCCCATCCTCCCCTTCAGTCTCACTATCCTCCTTTGTCTTTCTTTTTCACTTATGTACCTGTAAAGGTTTTGTCCCCTTTAACCACTGATTTTGCAATGTGTTTCTGTCTGAGCTTTGGCTTCCTTTGACTTCCCTGCCTCCCTTTGTTTCTCCTGGTACTTCTCCTATCCCCTTCTGCCTGTGTCTTTTGTATTGCCTGAATGCAATCTTTTGGCTTTCACTTTCTTTGATACCTCTTTGGAAAACCATAATGCTCTCCTCTTCCTTTTCCTCTTGCTAACCTGCTTAATGCATAATTCTGTTGTTCTTATAATCCCCATTTTAAATACTGCCCACTGTTTCTCAACCCCTGATTCCTGTCCCATTCCCCTTAATGCTTCTTTCAAGTATCTCCCCATTTTCCCAAAGTCTGCCCCCCTAAAATCCAGGATACGTGTTTTTGTGTGGTTTGGTTCTGCTCTTTCTGTGATTTCAAACCACAATGATTGGTGGTCACTGTTACCCAGGTGCGCCCCCACTGTTACCCCCATCACACTGTCCCTGTTTGTGAGCAGAAGGTCCAGTATTGCCTTCTGCCGAGTTGGTTCCATGACCAGTTGCTTGAGGAAGGCACCCTGAAGGGAGTCCAGGATAAATCTGCTCCTAGTTGATGCTGCTGCTGGGATGCTCCAGTCCACGTCTGGAATATTGAAGTCTCCAACCAGTACTACCTCACCCTTGTCTGCCATCCTTTGATGGCTAGCATCAGCTCCCTATCTGTTTCTTCCTCCTGGGCTGGTGGTCTATAGACCACACCTGTGCGGATGGCTGGCCCCATTTTCCTTTCCAGCTTAACCCACAGTATCTCTCCCCCATTTTGTTCCTCCTGGATCTCTGTGGCCCTTATGTCATTTTTCACATACAGTGCCACTCCTCCTCCCTTCCTGCCTCCTCTGTCTCTTCTGAATATGTTGTAGCCAGGTATGGCCATCTCCCAGTCATGGTTATCATTACACCAGGTTTCAGTGATGGCCACAATGTCCAGGTCTGACTGTACCATGACAGCCTCCAGATCTTCCATCTTGTTGCTAAGGCTCCTGGCATTTGCACACATGGCTTTCCATGATTTGACCTCCCTAGCCTGCTTCACTGTTCTACTCCAGCCCCTTCCTTGGTTGTCATTTATCCCTGGTTCTCCTTGCTGTCTGCCCTTCTGCTGAATTTTGCCCCTTTTCTGCTTATCCACCTTTGGACACTAATCTCCATCTTTGCACACTGCTTTGCAGAGATAGCCACTCCTCTGGTTCACTGGTTCCACTGCTAGCTGTGAGGGGTGAGCAAGTAGGTACCCTCCTTGCTGGCCTGCCACCCCCTTTGCTAGTTTAAAGCTTGTCAATGTAGCATTTAAACTTATCATTGAGTGCTTGATCTCCTCCAGGATGGATGCAGGCCATCAGGCTTGAACAAACCTCCATCCTTCCAGGTGGGTCCCCAGTCACCAATGAATCCAAACCCTTCCTCACAGCACCAGTTCTTCAACCATGAGTTAAAGTTCTGGTACATGCACTCCTATGCTCTCCCTTGCCTCTCACAGGTAGTACTTGAGAAAGTGACAGAAGTAGCTACTTGCTTGAGACCCTCCCAGTTTCCTAAACTCTTCCTAAACTTCCTTTGGCTCCCCATTTGCCAAGTCATTAGTACCTAGGTGGATAATGACATCCAGCTCACCCTCCCGTCTTGCCTTCCCAGTGATCCCCAGTATCTTCCTTCCATCCCTCCATGCTGTGGCACCTGGTAGGCACCTCATCTCCCTGTTCTCCCCCTCCTGTGTTCCTAGCTGGATCCCTCTTACGATGGAGTACCCCACTAGGATTCGCTTCCTCCTCCTCTGGGGTCCACTGCTTTCCCCACTGAGGTCACCTCCTTGGCTAACCTCCACATCCTCTCCTTCCACTTCTCTGGGTACCTCTATTTGGTTGTCCTCATTTGCCAGTGTGGCATATCAGTTCTTGAGAGGAATAGGATCTGGGATGTGCCTCTGCCTGACTGCTCTAACCCTCCCTGAGCCCACTGTCATCCAAGTGCTCCTCGTTCTTGGCATCCTTTGAGGCAGCTGCATTGACTGGGTGGTCCCTGGATAGGGGTGATGGTACTCCTGACCCAGTTTACTTCCACTCTGAGTCTGGTTACCTCATCCCATAGTCCAGAGAGATGCATGCAGATAGGGCAGCACCTCAGTGTCCAGAAGGTCTGCCTGAATATGGCTGCCCCACAGCCACTGCATTGCACCACTCCCCACATTATACTGCAATTCCACTACTTGTCTGCTACTGAAACTCTTAGTTCTCTTTTTATTAATTTACAGTACTAAAAATCCTGTAACTGATCCTCCAATTTTTTTAAGGAAAAAGAAACCAATAAATAAATAAATGAGTCAAAACACTTGTCGTGCTGAGGGTGGGCTTCTTTCCCCTTATGCCCCTCCTACTTCACACCTCTTACTATACCCTGTGTTTAGCTCCTGTCAATCAGATTTATCAGGGCATATAATTAAGAGTTGGGGAAGGGGAGAGGGTGGGCAAAATTTGCAGCTATTAAAGACAGCACATAATTACACCACCACTATGTTTTAAATTTTCAACAGCCCAAAAACAATTATAAGTAAAGACAACAAAGAAAGAAAGTATAGTGTCACTACAAGCCCACAATCTAAGTTTAAAAGAAAAATACCAATTACCAGTTACTCTAAAGCACTGAATTGAATATGTTTCCTTCCTTCTCCTTCTGGCTTCTTCTGATGAAGGAAAGAGATAGCTTTCTCGAGAAAAATAGCACAGCCTGATGTGATTCTCTTAACAGAAGCAGTCAATCTGCCACCTTTGCATATGACCAAAAACTAAGAGCCAGCTGCGTTTCTATGATTTAATAGGTTTAGAAGACACTCCTACAGTCGGAGACTCGGACAAGACATGGGAGCAAGAACTACAAGAGGGTGCCCAGAGCTCATCGAATTCATAGACTGATTTTTATGTTCACTGTGCTTATGGCCCTGATCTTTTCTTTTATTTAAAGATTTACTTTCAAATTGCGAGTTCAAAACAATGCGATTAGTATAGCAATGCTTAGCCCCAGGAAGTATGGGAATTCAGAGGGAAAGAACTAATTGTACCCTATAGGGCTGTAATGTTTATTCCTTAAATACCTCGTAGCTTGGCGAAACTTCAATTTAAGACTTCGCTACCTCTTTTTTTTTTCTTTCTCCGAGGGACAATGTATTTTCTTGTGGGGTATGTCCTCACTAGCTCTTAGGCTATTAAAGTTTTGCATTTTGATAGATGAGCATACTTATTTAAAGTTTATAGTGGTGGAGTTTTATGCATGTTAACAGAATATCTCTATAGGAGAGTCCTGATGTCTATATTCTTAATCAAGGTTGGCATGATGTGTGCTAATGAATAAGTATTTAGTAGTTAGTATTGGAAGTTTAAGGGTGGTTGGGAGCTATTCTTCGAGATAGGGGGAGGGGGGCTGCAAAAGAATAGTGAGCTTATTCAGATTTGCGTGATAATATCACCTGACAGTACGGATATGGGAGTGCAGTTGTTTAGAACTGGGGTTTTCTTGTTTTTTTTTGGTTTTAGCTGGGAATAATAGGTTTTATTTGATAATATTACTTAGAAAGGGGGGAGGGGGTCGCCAAGTGCTGTAACAACAAATATACATAAGATTAGGCATGAGGATGGCAAGGCAAATATATTTGGTTTATACTGGTTTACTAAAAATAATAATCAGGACAAAACATGGGGGGTCCACACACTTGTGTAACATGGAATATTAAGGGGGCCTGGGATAGGTGCAAAAGGCAGGTCATTCTTAGGCATTTACATCTTTTAAAAATTGACATTGCATGCCTACAGGAGACACATGTAAAGAGGGAAGATGTCAATTTGTGGAGAAAAACATGGGTAGGGCAGGTTTTTGGAGCGGGAGTCTCTACATCTAAAAGGGGAGTGGTTATCTTGATATCGAAGAAGGTGCCTTTCACTCTGGAGAAAGAACTTTGGGACCAGGAAGGATGCTATATCTTAGTCCATGGTACCCTTGCTACATATCCAGTTCCAATTGGAGCCATCTATGGTCCCAAAAATGAATCGCCCCTTTTCTTTGCGCACCTCCTGAACTTGATAGGCAATGAGCCTACAAAGTTCACTTTACTTAGGGGGGACTGGAATACTACTTTGCATGCTAATATAGATAGATTGGATTGTAAACGGGGAGGCCTAACCTCAATCAAAAGGGCTGTTAATGAGCTCATGGACTCAGCAGGCTTACTCGATGTCTGGAGAATATTAAATCCTTCCAAACGACAATATACATTCTTCTCTCCCCCCACCGTACTTATTCCTGCATAGATTATTTTCTAATCAGTAATTTTGCCCTGCCAGGGGTTTTACATGTAGATATTCAGGCTCAGGTGATCTCTGATCATTCTCCAGTGGTAATTACTTACTTGTTGGGGCCACAAATTAAAAGGGATTCATTATGGTGTCTAAATACCCAACTTTTGCAGAGGTCAGATTCCCTTAACTGTATAATTGATTTTATCACTTCTTTTCAGGAGACCAATAAAGGAACGACCCCTAAAACAGACATGATTTGGGCTGCGCTTAAATGCGCACTTTGAGGTGAATGTATTAGGTTAGCCGCTATTAAAACGTCTCAATATAGAGCGCAAATTACTGAGTTATTACGCTCCATTCGGAAATAAGAAAAAACTCCAGAAGCACAACTGGGGGAAGAAAACAGACTTAAACTTTATAGGTTACAAACACAATATGCAGACCTGTTGGCATAGAGAGCTGAACTATTATTATGTCGTACCAAAATTAAATATCTAGAGTCCAGTTAGAGGGCTGGAAAACTGTTGACACATAGAATACGGCAAGTTGAAGCTGCTCGACATATTTCAGATCTCTGGTTTTCCAACAGTAACCAAATTTGTACAAATGCTAAAGATACAGCCAATGGTCTATGACATTATTATCAAGCTCTCTATTCAGATGACTCCAGTATATCTCCTTCTCAGGCTGCAATAAATAAATATTAGGATGAAGTCTGCCTTCCAAAAATATCACCAATACAGGGGGTTTCACTTGGGGACTGTATCACCCAAGAGGAAATACAGCAGGCTATTAGCCAGCTGCCCACAGATAAATCTCCTGGGCCGGACGGACAATCCAAAAACTTATATAAATCCTGCCAAAAAGTGTTAATCCCGATATTGCAGGAGGTTTATAATTATTGGTTTGACAACGGCTTCTCTGAGTGGAGTTTTTCAGAAGCACTGATTACCTTTATTCCAAAACCAGGAAGGAACCCCCTGTTTCCCCGAGAATTACCGGCCTATCTCTTTGTTAAACTCGGATCTTAAGATCCTGGCAAAGATACTAGTGAACAGGTTATCCCCCATAATGGGAGAGGTTATTAGTACCGAGCAGGTTGGGTTTATGACTGGAAGGTTCTCAGGAGATCATTTGCGTAGGTTATTGCATCTCATCTCGATTGCAAGAGACTCTGATATTCCCGCAGCCTTAATTTCTTTAGATGCTGAGAATGCCTTCGACCAGGTTTCCTGGGATTTTGTTTTTGAAACCTTAACCTGTTTCGGTCTTCCAGATGAATACATTAAGTGGATCCGCCTATTGTATACTTTTCCAATGGCTAGAGTTTGGTGCAATGGTATTCTTTCTAATCCATTCCCTCTTAGACATGGCACCAGACAGGGATGCCCACTTTCTCCCCTTTTATTTAACTTCTATTTAGAACCTTTAATTTGGCAACTTTTGTGCTCACAAGATATTGCAGGAATTGGGGATGGGGAACAGTGATACTTGCTTTCCGCTCACGCGGATGATCTTCTCTTGCATATTGAGGAACCACAACAAACTATCCCCGGTGTACTATGAGAAATAGGTAATTTTTCAAAAGTATTGCACTATAAATTGAATTATTCCAAGACCAAAATTTTCCCATTGAATAGTCGGTTCACGCAGGCCCAAATAGCATCTTACAATTTGTCTTGGGAGTCCAAATCGCTTACATACTTGGGCATAAGGTTAACAAGAGATATAAACTCACTTGTAACAGAGAATTTAAGTACTTTGCTGCAAACATTGAAGGCAGATATGGATATATGGGGATTATTAACCCTTTCCCTTTGGGGAAGAATTAGTATAGTAAAGATGAATGTGCTTCCCCGCCTTCTATACCCTCTGGGAATGATAGGATGTTACCTTCCGAAGGTCTGGTTTAGTAAACTGCAGAAAATGCTCAATGCCTTCATATGGAAAGGGAAAAAAGTCAGGAGGGCATACTTTAAACTCACGGCTCCTAAGACTCAGGGAGGACTGGCAACCCCATCCCTTTTCACCTACTATTGTGCCCAGCATGTTAGCAAGTTGGCTTTCTGGACTCCAAACATTTCTCCCTCAAAATCAAGTGGATATATTCCCCTTTGGGTGGAAGTGGAGAAATACCTGACATCCAAATATTGTTACTCGCTACGTGCCCTTCTATATGTTACTCCTGTTAACATTCCGAAACCACTCTGAAATACACCAATAGGATGGTCGCTTAGAGCAATTCATCAAATGCAGAAACACTTCTCTCTGAACTGGAATAAGGCACTCACGCAGCCAATTACAGGTAACCCCCACTTTAAAATTGATAATAAGCCCATTTTGCCCTCCTTTTGGGCTCCTTTGAAATGTTGCGTGGTAGCAGTCTTCTTCAGGCAAGATAATCTAGTATCACTTTCCCAATTTCAGTCTCTTCACAAAGTGTCAGACCGGCACAAATTCAAGTTTATACAGATTAGTCAAGCAATTTCTGCCTTCATAAAAGACGCATCCTGTCAGACATCAATAGAATCAGATGCGCAGACACTAATATTGGCCGTGAATCAACCCCATCCTGTTTTGGTGGTCTATAAAAAGTTGCAAGCATTAGATCCTCACTTGCCCACTGGGATTTGTTATTATTGGACACAAGAACTTCAACTTGCAGGAGAGGTTGATACCTAGAAAAAAATTTGGCAAAACTGTTATAGATTTATAAAACAGGATAGACTTCAGTTGATTCAGTTTAATATAATGCATAATTTCTATTATACGCCAGTGAAACTCTTCAGAAGTGGTCTTATATCCTCTCCCATCTGTGCAAAGCGCCAAGAGACAGAAGGCACATTGTTTCATATGTTATGGGCCTGCCCAAAGGTTAGATCTCTTTGGCAAGCAGTCAAAGGGGTATTGGATCCCCTTCAGGGTTTGGAGTCATTGTTTACTCCAGAAGTTTGTCTGGTATACTTGTTCCCCCATGGAATGGCAAAAATTAGAAAGGCCCATATTACCCTAGTGGCAGCAAATGTCAAATTAGTAATTATGCGATATTGGAAAGAGGACCAAGTACCCTCGGTTTTAGAATGGTATAGAGAGATGCTGTTGGTGTTGCAGGTAGAAAAACACATTGCCTCTATGCAACATAACAATCAAACCTACCTGGGTCTATGGGGTCCATTGGATGCTGTATTGACATCTTGGAAACCCTAACATCTCTCTCTCATAAGGATATGATGCTGTATAACGAAATAATAGAAAGTTCTGTCTTTCAGCACTTGGTGGGGGGGGGAGGATGGGGACAGGGTATTTAGTGGTAGATTCTTTTCCTTTTGCTTTATTGTACTGTGTAAAAATGGTAAAATGCTCGAACAGGAGGTTATTACAATTGTATTTGCCTATGTGAATATGACTCTGTGCAAAGTCACCGGTTTGAGGCGCAAATAAAGTATATTTAATTAAAAAAAAAAAAAGAAGAATTATGTAGAGAGCTGTACTCCAGACAAGAGCCCACCAACTGAAAAGGGGCCAATGTCCAGCTCCAGGCTCTTGTGGACCTTAACCTCGGAGGTGGGGGTATTAGATATTTGGAGATGGCAAAACCCCAAAGGGAAAGATTACACTTTTTACTCCCCAGCCATGAATTCCTATTCAAGAATTGATTGAATTTACAACTAGAAAACTGAGGTGCACAACTTTTTTAATGTTATTATTCACCCGGTCTCCTTCTCAGACCGTGCTATGGTCCAGGTTAAGGTTGACTGGGGTCCATATAATAATAGTAGGGGAGCCTGGAGACTGGACTCTGGAGTGTTATTGGATAAGGCTTTTGTGGCTTCAGTGAAAGAAACTATTAAGTTGTATTTCAAGGAGAATAGGGAGGAGGACACCCCTTTAAAATTAATCTGGGGTGGTCTCAAGGCCGTTTTAAGGGGCAAATTTATTAGTTATTCAGCTTACTGAAATAAGTTATATAAAACCCAAATAGAAGCTATGTTGAATACTATTCAAGATTTAGAAAAGTTACATAAAGTTAATAGAGACAAGACTACTTTTTAAAAGCTTAAGGAAGCCAGAGCAAATTATAATGAGTTAAAGCAATGCTGTATCCTTAATGCTATGAGATATACCAATCAAAGATACTATGGGGGGGGGAGAGCGGGCAGGCTGTTGGCCCTCCGTCTCTGGAAGCAGGCAGCAGATCGCTATATTTCTAAAATTACAGTAAAAAATTCTCCAGGTCGGGTGATGACTAAACCCCTGGAAATTGCAAAGGAGTTTGTGGCCTTTTTTAAACAATTATACCCCCAGGAGAGGACCCTTGAACATACACAGAAGATAACCCAATTTTTGGGCAAAATAAACCTACTCTCACTAACAGACTTTCAGGCAAAGACGCTTGAGAGACCATTTACTGATGAGGAGATTCAAGTGGTAATAAAGTCTTTTAGCTCAGGCAAAGCCCCAGGACCAGATGGCTTTGTTGTAGAATTCTATAAATTATTTGCAGGGGACTTGATCCCTACCTTTAAAAGGGTATGCAATGTAGCACATACAATGGGGGCCACTCTGGATACCTGGGGGGAAGCTATGATTTCACTGATCCCTAAATCCGGTAAAGATCCTCTGTGCTGTTCAAGGTATCGGCCTATCCCTCCTTTGAATGTGGATGCAAGAATTTTCACTAAACTGATAGGAGTGTGACTTCAGGCCCTTATCCCAGAATTAGTCCACTCTAATCAGACTGGTTTTATTCCAGGATGACACATTCAGACAATATACGTCTCTTACTAAATACCCTTTCATCTAATAATTTTTCCCCACACACTCAATGCAGTCATTTCTCTAGATGTTAAAAAGGCCTTTGACCACCTTGATTGGTTATTCCTGGACAAACACTGGTTAAATTTAGGTTTGGAGAAAAGTTCAGAGACTGGATTTTAAATATGTATGGCCAACCCAGGGCCAGAGTAAGAGTAAATGGGATAATTTCAGAATCTTTCAACATTCAGTGGGGTACATGATAGGAGTGCCCGCTCTCTCCCCTCCTCTTTGTGCTAAGTATGGAGCCCCTGGTGGCTTTAATTAGACAGTCAGAGATATATAGAGGAATTACGGTGGAGGGTATTGAGATTTGCATCTCAATGTACACAGATGATACTTTATTATATCTTGCAGGTCCGGTTAACTCCGTTCCAATTGTGGGCTCTTATCTGCGGGAATTTGGGACAGTTTCTGGATTCAAAATTAATGACACAAAAACAGAAATGCTACCCGTGGGTTCATTTACTATAAGTTCACTCCCACAAATAGATCAATTCAAGTGGGCAAGAAAGGGATTTCTATATTTAGGAGTCTGGATACCTGTTAAGAATAATAAATTATACCAGATGAATCACCAGGAGTGGGGGGTGGCAGTTGGGAAGAGATATGCAGAGACCACAGGTTGGGAAACCATATGAGCTTACCCTCCATAACAGTGACAAAGGACAAATGGCAAGTACTGTTGGTGATGCTAGGAAAGGAGGGCACGATGGGAGGGGGGGAAAAGGGTGGAAGGTGGTTACCCTTAATGCTAGGAACCTTGGGAGGAAAACTGCAGAGTTACAGGTTCTCAAGGCAGAGGGAGAGGTGGACATTGCAGTCATCATGGAAACATGGGCCACCCAATACAATAACTGGGACCTGTCTGTACCAGGGTACTGATTATTTCGTAGGGACAGAGTGATTGGGAAAGGAGGGGGGGTGGCACTATATGTGAAGGAAGGACTGAAGTTTGTAAGAGGAGGAAGGGAGGAGGGTAGTACAGAGTCACTTTGGATGCAAATCCAGGATTCCGGAATAGGATTCTTAGAATGGGAGTGGTGTACAGGCCACCATTTCAGATGGAGGAGTTAGACTGGGAACTAGTGGGACAGATCAGGAGGACCTGCGAGAAGGGTAGGTGGTGATTGTGGGGACTTCAACATGCCAGGAGTGGACTGGAGCACCCCAACAACCAGGAACAGAAAGGAGCAGGTACTGCTGATGCCTTCAAGACAGCTTCCTGCTGCAATGGTCAGTGAACCAACCAGGTTAGGAAATATCCTTGACCTTGTGCTGGCAAATGGGACTTTGTAGAGAGAACTTACAGTGGAGGAACCGCTGTCAGGGAGTGACCACCGCTCAGTATGGCTCATATTGGATATGGGCAAGGAAGGAGTGGAATCTGGCACAATAGTGCTGGACTCAGGAGGATGGGGAAGTGGTAAAGGGTACCTGGCCAGAATTCAATCTAGTATGGACACTAACCAGAGGTGGGAGCCCAAAGCTGGGGATAGTGGAGGCAACTAAAACCTGCTGCAAAGCCCAGAGCAAGAAGGCTAGGGCTAAGAAAACTGATCTGGTTGAGCAAGGAGGTCATGGAAAAGGTAAGGAGGAAAAGAGCTGTCTTTAGGAAGTACAAGAAAACAGGGAGGGGGAGGACAGGAGGAGTACTTGGCAGAATCAAAGGAGGTGATAAGGCAGTAAGGGAAGCCAAAGCATCTACAGAACTCAGGCTGGCACAAGGCATTAAGAAGGGGAGAAGGACTTTCATACATCAGGAGAAAAGGGAGCTGTAAGGACCACATAGTAAGGATTAAGAAGGAGGGGTTGGTGGAAGCAGGTGTGCTATAGGTGGAAGCACTAAATGAGTACTTCTGCTCAGTATTTACTAAAGAGAAGAGGGGTGACACCAAGGTGGGAGAAATGGCAGAAGCGGGGGAGGGGACAGATGGGGAAATCGTGGAGAGCAGAGTTCGAGAGGGTTTGAAGGCACTGAGGGTGGACAAGGCTCCAGGCCCAGATGGCATCCACCCCAGGGTGCTGAAGAAGGGCAGAGGTCCTTGCAGGACCTTTGGCAGACCTATTTAATGCCTCACTACATCTCGGGGTGTGTACCCCAGGACTGGAGGATGGCTCATGTGGTGCCCCTCCACAAGAGTGGCTCCAAGGATGAACCGGGAAACTACAGACCAGTGAGCCTCACATCCATCGTGGGTAAGCTAATGGAGACTATCCTGAAGGAGAGGCTGGTAGCCCTCCTAGAAGCCAAAGGACTACAGGACAGCAGACAGCATGGCTTCATACGTGGCAGATCCTGCCAAACCAATCTGGTCAAGTTCTATGACTGGGTAACTAGGCACTGGACAGAGTGTCAGTGGATGTCCTGTATCTGGACTTCAGTAAGGCATTCGACTCAGTGCCACACGGAAGGCTGGGAAGGAAGTTAGTAGGCACAGGGTGGGTGCAAAGCTGGTGAGATGGGTAGGAAACTGGCTGCAGGAATTCAACAGAGGGTGGTGGTGGTGGGGAGCTCACACCCAAGGGCAGTGATAAGTGGTGTTCCACAGGGCTCAGTGTTGGGACCAGTGTTGTTTGAGATATTCATTGCAGACATATCATGGGACATCAAGAGCAAGATCAGTATATTTGCTGATGATACCAAGGTAGGCACGGTGGTGGATGACCTAGGGGGATGGCAGGGGTTGCAGGATGATCTGGCAAAGCTTGAAACCTGGTCAGACACCTGGCAACTGGGGTTTAATGCCAAAAAGTGCAAGGTGCTGCATTTTGGGATGAAGAACCCAAGGAGGATTTACTAGCTAGGGGAGTGCAGCTAGCCCAGACAGAGGAGGAGAAGGATCTGGGTGTGTTTACATGTCAATGAACAACCTCGGCACAATGTAGGAAGGCAGCTGTAAAGGCCAACAAAATGTTGGGTTGTGATTGCAAGGGGTATATCTCGAGTGGAGGAGGAGGTGATTCTGCCACTGTATGTCATTAGTTAGACCACATCTGAGTACTCGTGCAGTACTGGCGTCAGATTCGAAGAGGGACATTGGTTACTGAGGGTGCAGTGCAGAGCGACAAAGATAATCAAGGGGCTGGGGACTTATCATACAAGAGGAGGTTGAAGGAGTTGAACATGTACTCACTGGAGGAGAGGAGAGACAGGGGTGACATGATTGAAACCTTTAAATACATGAAAGGAATAAACAAGATGGGTACAGAGGCTGTTCCAAAGTCAGGGAGGGAGGCCACCAGGGGCCATGATATGAAACTGGAGCAAGGAAGGTTCAGGAGGAGATGAGAAGACACTTTTTACAGAGACGGTGGTGGCTGGGTGAATATGTTATCTGCTGAAGTGGTATGGTAGAACATGGACTGCTTCAAATGAGGATGGGACAGGACAAGGGGGAGGGTTAATGAAGGGGAAGGGTGGAAGGGAGGGGCAGCTGCAGAATAAGGGGTGCTAGCTGCACATTCAAGCAGACTTGATAGACCTCTAGGCCTTTATCTGCTGGCAAATTTCATATGTTTGTCTGTTCGTAATCACTTAAAATTACTGAAACAGGTTCAAGAAGATCTGAACCGGTGGAACGAGCTCCCTCTTTCGCTTTCAGGATGTGTTGAAGCTGTTAGAATGAATGTCCTTCCCCTTTTTGTTAGGGGGGTAAACCTGGGAAAGGGAGAGGAGAAGGAAGGAAGTAAGGTGCCTGCCTGGTGCCATGGCTTGGAAGGACAGGAAGCGAATCCTCAGGATTGCAGAAGCAGCATCACAGGAGAGGGAACTAGATATCATAGTCCACCTTGGGACAAATGACCTAGCTAGGCATGGGATCAGTACAGTGCAGAATGAATTTGTGAATTTGTGGAGTTGGGGAAGGGTCTTAGATGGGTAGCAAGCGCAGTAACCTTCTCAGAGGTGCTACCAGTCCATGGCAGGAGTGAGGCTAGGGTACTGCACACCATGCAGTTTAATGAATGGTTGCAAAACTGGTGCAGAGCACAGGGCTTTGGCTTCATTGGGGACTGGGGGGCCAGCTGGAGAGATAAAGGTCTATTCTGGCATGATATTCCATCTGTCCACGAAGGAACCAAGCCCTAGGTGATAGGTTTAATGCTTCCTGGTGCTTTAAATCCAGCCAAGGGGAGGTGCTGATAAAAGGCAGAAATTTCAAGCTTCCCCCACAAAACATGGCAGGTCAAGGTAAACACTGAGGTACAAAGCTCAACATAGGCAGGACAGTGGTAAATAGAAAAATAGACAAGGACAGTAAGAGCAGGGATGGGAGAAAAAGGATAAAGCCAACATTAAATGGAGGGCAATGAGTACCAATGCCCGTAGTCTGGGAAACAAGCCCTGAGCTAGTAGCCCTGATGGAAGATGAACAGTTGATATTGTGGTAGTCACGGAAACATGGTACACTAAGAACCATGACTGGATGTCAACATACCAGGGTACCAATCTACTGAAGGACAGGAAGGTAAAAGAGGAGGTGGAGTAGTTTACACGTCAAGGGAAGGGATCAAAGCTACAGAACTAAAAAGTAAGGGGAGGACAGAGGCACTCTGGGTCACCTTGGAGACAGGAAATGGCATCAATAATAACCGCAATAGGGTTGTATAGACCTGTCTCAAGGGAGGAAATGGACAACAAAATGATAGAGGACATTCTCAAATGGATGAAAAGGGGAGATACTGTTGATGGGGACCTGAATATGCCAGATGTTAACTGATAACAGGTACCGCAGCCACGCCCAAGAGCAGGGTCATTCTCGAGCAAGTTCTGCAGGGGCAGGCCTTAGACAGCTTGTGTTGGAACCCACCGGAGGAGCAATATTAGACCTGGTACTCTCAAATGGAAGAGGATCACAAATTTAGAAGTCAGTAGACATCTTGGAACAAGCTTACCACTGCACAATGTGCTTCACAATGAGCACAACCATGAGATAAGCCACAAAAACAAGGATACTGGACTTTAGAAGAGCTGACTTTGGCAAAATGGTGAATACCTGAAAATGCACTAGCAAATGACCAAAAAGGAGGGTGGAAGAACAATGGAGAAAAATCAAAACTGCCATCATAGAGGCAACAAGCCTTTGTGTGAAGCAAATAAAGAAAACAAAGCGAAGTAAAAAACCACTATGGTTTTCAAATGAGGTGGCAGGGAAGGTTAAGGAGAAAAAGGCTGCATTCATAAAGTATAAGGAATCACAGAAGGAGCATGACAGGGAACTGTATCAATTAAAGCAGAAAGAAATGGGGAAGGCAGTCAGACTAGCAAAGGCCCAAACTGAAGAAAAAATAGCCAACTCAGTTAAGAAGGGGGGGATAAAACCTTTTATAGGTACATTAGGGAGCATAGAAAGGTTAAGGGAGGGATAGTGAAGATTAATAAAGGAGAGGGGAGGTGGTCAGAGGGAGACAGTGAAAAGGCAGAGATTATGAATGAATACTTTTGCTCAGTATTCACAAAAAGAAGATGAGGAGGAGTTACCTAAACCAGACAATAGAAGCACTCTGGGTAGGTGGGTTGACACCAGTCCATTCACAGAAGAAAGAGTCCTGAAAGAACTCCAAAAACTCAAGGTGGACAAAGCAATGGGGCCTGACGGAATTCACCCCAGAATCCTAAAAGAACTAAGGGAGGACCTAGTGACACCACTGACCACGCTTTTTAACAGATCATGGCAGGATGGGGTGGTACCTGAGGACTGGAGAAGGGCAGATGTGATTCCCCTTCACAAAAGTGGGAGCAAGGCAGAAGCGGGAAACTACAGACCTGTAAGTTTGACCTCAGTGGTAGGGAAAATGATGGAATCACATCTGAAAGAAAGAATTGTTGAGTACCTAGAGGCCAGCAGGGCACAGGACCCAAAGCAGCATGGATTTACAGCTGGAAGGTCATGTCAGATGAATCTAATTGATTTCTTCGACTGGGTGACCAAAGTAATAGACCAGAGAGGGGCCTTGGATATGGCCTACCTAGACTTTAGCAAGGCATTTGACACAGTCCCGCACAAAAGATTAATAATCAAGTTAGCCAGCCTGGGAGTGGGTCCCAGGGTGGTAGCCTGGGTAGCAAACTGGCTGTACAACAGGACACAGAAGGTAATAGTGAATGGAACACATTCTGAAGAAAGGGGGGTTACTAGTGGAGTACCTCAGGGCTCAGTACTGGGTCCAGTCCTCTTTAACATCTTTATAGGTGACATTGCAGAGGGTCTGGAGGAAAAGGTATGCCTCTTTGCAGATGACACAAAGATCTGTAACAGAGTTGATACACAAGGAGGTAGAAAAGATGAGAAGGGACTTGGCAAGGTTGGAGGATTGGTCAGACATGTGAAACTTAGATTCAATACAAAGAAGTGCAAAAATGCACCTGGGAAACAAAACCCAGGAGAAGAGTACACAATAGCAGGGAGGTACTAACAACAACAAAATGGAAAGGGACCTGGGGTAGTCATATCAGATGACCTAAGGTGGGTAAGCAATGTGAAAAGTCAGTAAGGAGAGCCAGGGGATACTGGGATGCATAGGAAGGGCATCACAAGTAGAAAAAGGAAGTTGTTATCCCTCTGTACAGACAGTTGGTGAGACCCCATCTGGAGTACTGAGTGCAGTTTTGAGACCTCATCTATGCAAGGACATAGACAGGATGGAAGCAGTCCAGAGGAGGCAACTAAAATGGTGCAGGGTCTGCAGCAGAAGCCATATGAAGAGAGACTGAGAGAGCTCAATATGTATACTCTTGATGAAAGGAGGGACAGGGGGACATGATAGAAACGTCAAGTACCTCAAGGGAATCAACAAAGTCCAGGAGGGTAGCATCTTCAGAAAAGAGATGTGTAAGAACAAGGGGCAATTTAAAGATAGAGGGGGACGGCCTAGGGCAATGTGAGGAAATTTTTTTCATGGAGAGAATGGTGGACACATGGAACAGCCTTCCTGAGGAGGTCATTGGGTCTAAAACAGTGGGGGAATTCAAACATGCATGGGACAGACACAAGGCAATTATAGTTGGGGGTTGCAGGAAGTAGGCTGTTGGTTAACTAGAATCTGCAGCTTAACCAGTAGGTAGGGAAATGGGCAGACTGGGTGGGCCAAGTGGTACTTATCTGCCGTCAAAGTCTATGTTTCTATGTTTTTCTTTTTTTATTTAGAGTACTCCCGATTAGGCCTCCCTCTCAGTTTTGGAAAAATTTGAGGACTTCGATCTCTAGATTTTTATAGAATTGTGGAGCACCTAGAATTAAGTGGCAGATTTTACAAAGAGCAAAGCAGGCTGGCAGCCTGGGCCTTCCAGATTTTGTTAAATATTTCTGGGCAGCCCAGTTGTAGGCCCTGGTGACCATGCGTGATGCCACGGATCCTCCACAATGGACAGAACTGGAGAAACCCTTAGTAACTGCTGCAAAATTTCCAGATATGATTTTAATGGAGTGGGAGGGTTTATCTAAACTTATTACCCTTAACCCGTGGGCCCTGACCACAAAACAAATCTGGATAATGGTAACCAGTTATATGGAAATTCAACCCAGGGCCTCTACCCAAACCCCTCTGAGGGCCTGCCCTGACTTTCTTCCTCTCCAGATGGATGGAGGTTTTCTCAGATGGATGAGATTAGGACTACAATACATAGGCCAGTTCTATGATGGGGGGGTCCTAAAGACTTTTAAACAATTATGTAGAGACTTTAATCTCCCCACACAAGATTGTTTTAGATTTTTGCAATTGCATCATTTTTTGCAGGGTATAAATCTAAATTCTCAAACACTTGCAGAGACTAATCCTCTTCAGGAGTTTTTTCTTCTTCTGACCTCACAGAAAAGTCAGAAAGGTCGGATTTCAAAAATTACAGCTTTCCTGTCCTTGAAGGATTCAAAAGCTTTAAAGGCTGTAGAAGAGCAATGGTTCAAAGAATCAGGGGTTGAGCTGGAGGAAAAAGAATGGGAACAGATTTGGGATGGGGTACAGTCTACAATTTTATCACCAATATAGAAGAAGTTTAGGTGGAAAGTGACAATTCGATATTTTCGAACTCCACAAATTACTAAACACTATAAGACCACCTCTTCAGGGTTATGCTGGAGGAAATGTGGAGAGGCGGGCAATCATGCACCTGTATTTTGGGCATGTAGGAAATTAGAGGGCTTTTGGGATCAAATAATGCACAGAGTGGGGTTGATATTTCAATTATAGCTACCCCGAGACCCAAGGATTTGGGTATGGGGCCTCCCCCTCACATTCATACCCGAGCACAGAAATATTTATTTTTCTTTCTTTTGACAGCTGCACATAAAGCCATTACTAAGAACTGGCTCTTGGCGACCCCTCCCTCCCTTGATTTATGGTACTCTATGTGTTTGGGTCTGCTGGAGATGGAAAAGCTAACAGCCAAACTCAGACTGACCTTAGAGAAATTTAAATCTAGGTGGCTACCATTTTTCCACTATCATACAGAAAAAGAGAATAGAAATGTTCTAGAAATATTAGCAGATCACACTTAATACAGGACTGCCTCTTTTAATACTACATGATTCCAAGGGTAATTTAAAAATACATCTTACTTTAGACTGTGACTAACTGAAAGTCAATTGATGACTGTGTATCCCCTCTACTTAGATATTATATAACAGATCTCCTTATTCACATAGGACTAATTCATATTTCTAACACAGGGATGTATAAAATTATTAATTGATGTCCGATTTATAACCAACCCCCCTCCCCCACACCGTCCTTCATTTTAGAAACTAGATTAAATTGTTATTGCTTGCAAAATGCCTAGCTCAATATTAACCATTTCATTTTTTTTTTTGGTTTTATTTCATTTTCTTTTTCCTTTTGGGATTTATTTTTACCAGATTTCCTTAGCTATCTCCTCTGTTATAAACAATGTTACCCCAAGGTTACACTATATAGTATAAAAGCCATAAGCTGCATATCCGAGAATTCGTCTCATGTGGTTGAATTTAAGACCTGGTAAGGGATGGCATCCCCCCGTTATTGGGAGAAGTGAATGGAGATTAATTTTGTAATATTACAAAATGTATGGAATTGTACTAACATTTTGAACCTGAAAATGTAACAGCTTTATGAGCTTAGGGCTAATGTTGTTTGTATTTATTTATAATGATCAATTTAGTTAAGCAATTTAAGGTGATTGCTTTATGTCATATTCTGGTTTATTATTCATTTATTTATTGTAATGTCTGTCTATTCTATGTCTGTCTTGTTGATGTTTGCCGAAAATGTACCTTAATAAAAATTATTATTTCAAAAAACAAATGTGTATCACAAGCTGAAATGGTAGTGTGTGCTCAATATTTATTCCAAGGCCCCAAATTTACATTCAAAAAGGTAAACTAAACTCCACCATAGATCATTTGTTTATTTCAAATAATTTTTTGGCCCTGAGGCTCACAGTCTGGCCCTCGGAAATTTTAGATCATCTTTTTCTTAAAATATCCTTTGATAAAGCCTCTGTACATAATCCTAAACAGAAAAGATGGAGGTTAAACACAGCCATGTTGGCTGAAACAAAGGCAAAGGAGGGATTAGAGTCACTTTTGTGGGCTAGGATATCTGTGAGTGAGTTATACAAAAATGTGGGTGTATGGTGGGTGGAAACCAAGCAGGAGACTGCTCAATGGTTACAAAAATATGCGAAAACAAAAGAAAAAAATACATTTTTAAAATACTTGAAACTGATAGCACAACTTCAGTATCTATACTGGTTACACTTGACATCCAGAGTGAGTTATGAACTCCAAATTGGACAGCTAAAAGATGAGCTTGTGTCAGTATGACAGAGCGAAAACTTTAAAAGTGGAATTGGAATATGGAACTCAGAAAACACCTCTGGGGGACACTTTTGAGGCCTTTAAATGCAGAAAGCATGAGAAGGATTTTCAGAAGGTGAGAGACGAGGGGGGACAACTGATAACAGATAAGGAAAAAATTCATGTTTTAATTCAACAGCAGTTTTTCAACAGCAGTTTTTTTTTTCATATAGCATGAATACGGAACCATCGGAGGAAAAAATATCTGAGTTTTTAACTGCGTTACAGATAGAAGCACACAAAGGGGAGGTAGATGATTTGGATACACCGATTACATCAGAAGAAATTGAAGCTGTTATTTCACAGCTGAAGTTAGGAATGTCACCAGGCCCTGACGGCTTGTCATATGAATTATATAAGATATTCCTGAAAGAATTTGTGATGTGTCTCAAGGAAGTTTTTAAGGAGATGTTTAGGACAGGTCGGGTACCTGAAGGGTTCACTTCTGGGTTATTAATATTTTTATTTAAATCAGGAGACAGGTATGACATTAATAATTGGAGACCAATTTCAATATTGAATTCAGATTTTAAAATTTTGACCTGGATATTGCAAGTTAGGCTATGATGAGCTGCAGTGAAGCTAATTCATCCTGTTCAATGTTGTGGGTTGCCTGATAGAAAGATTCAGCAGGCTTTATTTTTAATAAGAGATGTGGTAACCTGCTATGAAGTGAAAAGCGAGAAGTGTTGCCTCCTATCACTGGATTAGTCTAAGGCATATGACAGGGTCGATCATGGCTTTTTATTTCAGGTGCTTGCGTATTATGGAATCCCTGAAGGTTTCATGGATAAAATAAAATTATTATATATCCAAGCAAGAAGTTTTCCAATAATAGACGGAACTATTTCACAAGGAATTATTATGAGATCAGGGGTGAGACAAGGATGCCCCTTAAGTCTTTTAATGTATATTTTTTCTTTGGACTCCTTGATTAGGAAATTACATGAGTCTCAGGTATGGCAAGGCATTGAGGGCCTTGATGGTCAAGAGCAGACATAGGTCCAGGCATATGAGGACGACATTTATGTGTTTGTCACTGACTTGGAACAAATTCAGTTAGTTATCCAGATTTTTCAATATTATGCTGCAGTGTCAAATTCAATATTAAATTATGGGAAACGCTCAGGATTGTTACTTGGTAACAGTGAAAGTCGAGCTGTGTCCATAAATCATATTAATATTTCAAAGGACCAAAGGAAAATTTTGGGGATTTATTTCTCTTCAAAAAAACTGGTACATGAGAACTGGGAAACAATATTAACTGCTATGGAAGCAACATTGAACAGATGAAAGACTTGGAAGTTATCAAAATTAAAAAGAATAGCAGCTTTGAAACAATTTATTATCCCCTTAATATTATACATTGCAATGATTTTTCCTCTGCCCAGCAATTTTGAAGCTAGATTGTATACAGGCTTTTTCCAAATGGTATGGGAAAATTGACTAAACCCAATAAGGAGATGTTTCTTATATCTACCCAGGGGGCAAGGGGTTTGGGTATGGTGGATCCCATCACTTTTGTTTTGACTTTATTTTTATGTCAAAATTTTAAAATGGCTCTAAGTAATAGGCAGAGTGTTCAACAGAGATGGTTCAATAAGAATTTAGAAGGATACATGAATGAGTGGGGAGTTTCAGCATCCCCAAGGGTAACCCCGAGAATGCAAGTACCTGAATTTCTTAAAGCGGCCCTTGGGAAATTATTTAAATAGGGGGTATCAAAAGAACAGATAGTTCAGAATTCAGGGTGACAACTTCAAGTGGAGATTATGGGAAAAATTTACCCAAGAGAAGCAGAGTTCAAAAATTATCTAGACAGATTGAAGGGTAGAGTTCTAAAGCAGCTAAAGAATAAAAGGATACCCCAGCAGAAGTGGGAAGTTCTCTGGTTGTTGATGTACAGCTGATTAAAGGAGGAATGCAAAACATAAGGCTCTGGAAGAAAGATATTGTCCTTACCCTAGGTGTCAAAATGTAGTGGAAACAATGGAGCATTTTCTTTTTGAATGTTCGTATGCAAAACCTCTTTGGCTGTTCTTAGCTGCAAAATGGAAATTGGTTTTCCTGGAGCAAGCTGCTCATGAATCGTTGTATATTAGGAAATTTCCCTCAGCTTTTGGGCAAATTCCATTATGGCATGCTAATGGTGTTTTTTTGTTGTATGAAATACTTCCTGTGGCAGGGAAGATGCCAATGATCCTTACAGTAAAAATGGATGACATAACAGATGTTGAGTGTGTTGGTGGAACAAGCTATGCTGACAGTTTACAAAAAAGATATAGTAAGTTACCCAAGAGATACAGTTATGAAATGGTGGAATGGGTTGACTTGTTTTATTAAATTTAAATTAATTTAAATAAAGTGTCATAGAGGGTGTAATCTATGATGAGAATATTTTTTTCTTTTTCTTAAACTTTCTTTACTTTTCCTTATTTTTTTGAAGGCAACAAGAACATCTTACAACATACAGTGCATATAACAATTGTGACCAAGACAATGATTATAATAAACAAGACAAAATAAATAATTTAAGACATGTACAGCTGCACAGTTCATTCAAAAGTAAATAAATCAATTGAAGTGAATTGATTTCCCCAAAAACTAATTCAGATAAAGTTTCCCAAGTAAAGACTGACAGAAATTCACATAACCTGGATGAGGCTTGGATCATGTCATAGGCATTTAGGGAATAAATTCTGGTCTTAATGGGGAGATGTATAGTATCCATCTTCTCCATATTATTTCAAATTTTTCCTTTTTTTTTGTTTAGTAGGGCTGTTAAAGATTCCATTCAGTAGATGGTTATCATCACATTCTGCCATTGTGTTAGAGTTATCTTTTCCTGTGTGAGCCATTTTCGAGTAATGGTCTTCTGGGCTGCCAATATACACATTTTAAATAACTTTCTTGTATTTCCATCTCTGCAGTCCAGAGGCAACACCGAGAAAAAAAAACAGTTCTGGGGAAAGATTCAATGACTAAGTTAAAATATTCCTCAAGCCCTCCTGCAACTCACTCAGAAAAACTTTTAGTTTGGGGCAGGACCACATGGCATGGACCAAGGCAGCAGAAGCTTCCCACAACCTCTCCAACACTCTGGAGTTACCCCTGGTTGAAACTTCACCTGGATTCTAGGGGTCCTGAAGAATCTCAGAGTCATTTTCCATGAGAATTCCTTCCAAGTGGGGGCACCTATTCCCAATTGCAAGTGTGCTATAAGCCTGTCTCAAATTCCCCTTGGAATCTGTATATCTAAATGTAATTCCCATATCAATATAGTTTTGTCCAGCAAATCACCCTGCAGAGAGATTAGAACTTTGTATAGGTATGAGATAATATGCTCTAGATTGGCTTTACCATCTGTAATAGTTATCAGCATAGAAATTATTACTGGGATGGAGGATGAAACCCAGGAGCCAGGTGAGAGGGAGTTAATAAAGTCACTCACTTGAAAATACCTAAATCTATCTTGAGAGAGAAGCCCATATTGTTCTGTCAGCTCTGAAAATGGCAGTACCTTCCTTTCCTTGACAAAATGTGTCACCAAATGGAGCCCTTCCCTCTCCCATCTTTTAAAAGTTAAGTCCATCTTCACCGGGGTAAAAGCTTCTATATATGGGATAGAGTTGAGAAGGGGTCTCCAAAAAGCTAGTTTCTTCTCTGATAGGGTTTCCCTCCAAATCTGGAGGGTAACACCTGTGTAAGGGTTGGGCCTCTTCTCCTGCTCGTAAGGGCTAAATGGTGACAGGAGAGTCTTATTGGTTTGGAGGAGGTCCTCTTCCCTTGTCTCCAGGTCCTTCCATCATGCAGTGTAATTATTTTGGTGCCAATAAACAACTGTCCTCAGCTGAGCGGCTCTATGGCACTGAATGAAGTCTGGGAGGGCAAGCCCTCCTCAAGACTTGGGTAATTGGAGAACTGAGTATTTAATCCTCGGTCTGTGGTGCTGCCACAAAAAAGCTGAGATTCTCCTATTTAGGTCCCTAAAATATTCCCATGGAACCTGCAAAGAGAGGGTCTGGGCAAGATACAGAAAGCTCAGGAGGAGTACCATCCAAACTGCTTCCACTCTTTGTATGAGCAGAATGGGGACAAGGGACCAGTTTTCCAAATTTCTGCTCAGACTCTCCAGCAGAGGGGTGTAATTATAAGCAAACATTTCTGAGTTGTTAATATTTAATTTAACCCCTAAGTATTTCAGACTTTGAAGGTCCCATCTAAAGGGAAAGTCAGCCTTGACCCAAGGGGAAGGAGAATAATTTAATTTAAGAACTTCTGTTTTGTTACAGTTCAATTTATATCCTACCACAGGACCAAACTCCTCCAGAGTTTGCCACAGGGGTTCCAGAGAATCTTCAGGATTCAACAAATAAATGAACAGGTCATCAGCATATAGGGCCAATTTATGGGCCTCTCCCCCCATCTCCAGTCCTGCTATGTCTCCATTCTGTCTTATGGCCTGAGCCAGTGGTTCCAAGTATAAGGCAAGCAGGAGTGGGGATGGGGACACCCCTGTCTCGTGCCCCTTTGCAAAGAGAGAGGAGCCAGGACACCACTGTTTATTTTAATATAAGCAGAAAGGGATGTATATATACCACTGATAATTGAAACAGAATTTTCAGAAAACCCCACCTGATGAAGAACCACCCCCAGAAAGGGCCATGCAACCCAGTCAAAGGCCTTCTCCGCATCCAAACTCAGCATCAGGACATGAGCCCCTGACCTGGTGGCATAGTGCAGTAAGTGAAGGGATCGTTTTATATTATCTTGGGTTTGTCTCCTTGGCACAAAGCCCATTTGATCTTGGGCAACTAATAAGATCATTTTCAGCCTACCGGCCAAAATCAAAGCAAAAAATGTTATAATCTATATTTGATACCAACACTGGGCAGTAGGCAGCACAGTTAGTTATGTCCCTACCCGATTTGGGAATGCTGGTAATTATAGCATAATTCCAGTTTAACGGCACGGGGTTCCCCACTTGCACTTCCCTGCATACATCCAGCAAGGGTCTCTCTAGGTGTTTCCTGAAGGATTTGAAAATATCCGTTGTGAATCTATTTGGGCCTGGACTCTTCCCAGACTTCAATGCTGATATAGCTTGATGAAGTTCTTGATTTGTGACGGGTTCATCTAAGTTCTGCTGCAGAGACTGAGACAGAGACAGGGGCTTAAGGGGAGACAGATATGCCTTAATGGACTCGAGTTCTGATGTTTGTTCTTGGGTGTAAAGGACTCGGTAGAATTTCAAGAAGGCTTTCATAATCTCCTTGGGGGAATGAACCATCTGTCTGTATTCTGGATCCCCAATTTGATTAATTGTTGATTGGGCCAGTTTACGCCTTAACCTGTGTGATAGCAGGCGGGTGGCTCTACGGCCACCCTCATAATATTTTTGCTTTAGGTACTGCAACGCTTGTTCTGTGTGAATGTCCAGCAAGCATTGTATCTGTTGTTTTGTAGCCAACAGTAGTGGAGCTACACCCCTGTCCCCCCGGATGATATTCCTGAAGGGTCTTAAATTGTTGCTGCAAGGTGGAAAACTGCTGGTCCTGCCTCCTCCTATAATTAGAGGCAAATTTGATTATGTCTTTCTGAAGGACAACTTTAATAGTGTCCCATAGAAGAGATCTGCCTGTCTCTGGGGAGTCATTTTCCTGCAAGATCTAGGGTAACCTGGTGTTTACCATTTCTTTGAATTCCGGAAGGTTCAACAAAAAGTCATCGAATCTCCAGAGTTTCGGGGACCTGTCCATTGACCAGTCCAGTTTGAGAGTCACCTGAGAGTGGTCTGAGAGGACAGAAGGGGCATGCTTACACTGTCACTGGATGTAGGTGTTCCCTAGAAATGTAAAAGGAGTCTATCCTAGTGTAAAGCCCATGAGGGGCCAAATAATAGGTATATTTTTTCCCCCTTGGGTGGAAGGCTCTCCATACATTTACCCAGGGGACTTCCTTGGTGTATCTAATAGTTAATTTCTGAGCCACAGATCTCCTCATCACCCTAAGGTTAGTGGTATCTTCTGAGCTATAAATCTGATTGTGGTCCCCCTATTATTAAGGTCTCCCACTGCAATTCTGTTATCTTTTGACATAGTCACCATATAGTTGTCCCCGTGGAGTCTGGAGGGATATATATATATAAGGAGACAATATATATCAACTTACCCTCCAATTGTCCCACCACTATGGCCAAACAGCCTCCTGGGTCCACATAGGAAGTTTCCTGTTGAAATTGGGTGTACTTCAATATTAATATGGCTGTGCCTCTGCATTTTCCTCCCCTAAAGAAGGAGGCCACCACAGCTGCAAACCCAAATTTAGTCAGTTTTTGATGTTCCAATTCATTCAAATGAGTCTCTTGGAGCATCACAAATGTTGTTTTTTGATTTTTAATATGAGAAATGACCCGATATCTTTTTATGGGGTTATTTAAGCCATTTACATTGTGTGAGATACATGTAATATGAGAATTGTTAACCATGTTCTTGTATTATTTTGTTTGGGCTTCTACCATGATCTCCCCCTTAGTTAACCAATTGCAGATCCAAGTCTGTCCTTAAAAGCTTGTGGCACCTCTGGACCATCAGCCCCTTTTGCAATTCAGGAATGAAGTCATTGAAAATTGCTGGGGGTGTCAATCCATGAAATTAACTTCTCTGCTGCAGCTTTTCAGTCAAAAACATACAGAACATTAACAAAGTAACTAAAGTAACCCAGCCATTCTGAAAGAAACTATTTACATTGTGGCTTCCAAGGGAAGGGGGTTTAGAACATAACCCTCTGTTAACATGAGGGAAGGGGTGTGAAAACCTACCAAACCCCGTGTGGGAGGAAGAGTGAATGTCCTCAGTGCCAGGCCCTCCTGAGCCCAAGTAGTGGGGTCTAGGGGAAGATGTTGGTATCCCGAGAAACTGCCATCCACTCACTGTGAGGGCCATCCCATCCCCAATAAGGAACATAAAAAGAAAATCATGCTGGTACAAAATCCAGTCATATGGGTTAAAAGAAAATTCCTTGATCCCCCTTAAAATACTTAGCATGTCTCTAAAAGCAGCCACCTCTCAATATTGGGGAAGAGGAATTAGGTCCTTCAGGGAAGAGCTTTATAATAAAGGGGGTATGCACCCCATTTAACATTGCCCAGTACAACTATTGAAAATAAGTTGCCTGATCCCCACATGTGGGTTTGGAGTGTTGCACTATAGTTATAAACATCCAACTCCAAGTATTACCCACTGTATAAGAGGTAAATATCCCCTTCAAATTAAGTCAAACAAAGGCCAGCGAAATAGAGTAGAAAACATATACTGTCCTTGTCCTGATTTTCCACTGCCTGCAGTGTTAGTCCCTTTAATGACAGTGCTGAGAAAAGTCCTGATGAAATAGTGTTTGTAATCCTCGTTCTCCTGCATGGGCCAAAAAATGCAATGGTTTCTGAAAATTAAAATACTTGGAAAAAAGAGTTTCCAATTGAGATCACTGGATCAAACATTCTCCTTTTCTATCATCTGTAGCTCATCTTCATTAGGCATACGGGCGTTCAGTTGCTCCAGGAGTGTTTTAATGACCCCCCATCATTTTTGAAGCGAGCACTCGAGCTCCGCATCTTTGAGCATAACTACCAGATGTGTATTTTCTGTGCCCAGGCTGTGCATAATAAGCTCTCTTTGTGCTGGTAACTGGAGAGTTTCAACACTATGGACCGGGGATGAACTCGTGGGCTGGTTGGTTTGGGGGATAATGCCCGATGCGCCCTCTCTATTTCAAAAAGGAAGTCAGCAGGCAACTTCAAAAGCTTGCAGAGAAGGCCCTCCAAATAATCTTCCATACAGCCTGATTCTATTCCTTCAGGAAGACCGTATATTCCGATATTATACAATGGCAAGGATTTCTCCTCTCATCTGATTGGCTACCAGCACTCAGACACAGTGATGATATTAAGCAATAACATCACTGTATCTAGGTACAGCAGACTGATGACCTCATCACCTGTCAAAGTAAACATCTGTATTACTGCCCACACCACTTACCTCAGAACTGTCATGAGCTTTGAGGTGACGTTCAACATGCTGTCTCACAGAACAGTTGTTCATCACAGAAGAAGAAAAAAGTGATCCAGAAATAATCCCAGCTGTGAGTACTGGAAAAAAAAAGGAAAAAACAAGACATGTAAACCTAGAAGCAGCCACACTTCATAAAATAGAAACAGACCGGAACAAAGTAAATGCCTGATGGCAAACAGCCTGGGCAGTGCGAGTACTGGAAGATTGAATAACTGAGAAAAGCATAGAATGTAACTTTAAAACGATACCCACACACAATTTAAACAACATCCTCCATGAATTTTAAGCCACCGTTAGAAATACCAATGGAGAAGAGTACAGTATCTCAAAGTTACGTGGGTCTCAGAGCAGGAATAAACCACTTCATTAATGAGCTGCCTAACAGTCGGTCAATGAATATCATCACAGACACAGATTTTCAAGCAGCCAACAATGTCTTCATGGGGCACCTTAAAAAACATTAGACGACAGGGCAAAGATTTAGCTACCCACCACCCCCCAATGACTCGTGCTTACCTTGACAAAATCAGAAACTCCGAAGTCCTCAACCCTGAAACCACCGGAGGCTTAGTCCGTCGTATGTGGTTTGAATTACAAATCCACTTCGATCGCCATGGATGCGAGGGCCAGAGACAACTGAAGCCTGAATCTTTTGCAATAAAATACATGGAAGACGGACTGAGCTACACAACTATGTTGTTTAATGAAAAGACAAAAAAAACATTCAAGAGTACAAGAACATGACAGAGAGAACCTCCGAGGGGCTATGTTCGAAATCCCTGGGAGCCCTCTCTGCCCAGTGAAATGTTTTCAACAGTATCTCTCAAAACTACTGCCCAATCCACCCTGCCTTTCCCTTCACCCCCAAAGAAAGCCACAAACTGAGCTCACAAAAGAGAACATGTGGTTCACCCTAGAACCTACGGAGATCAAGTATCTAAGCAGCGTGCTCCCACAAATCTGCAAACTAGCAGGATTAACAACCACACACACTGATCACAGCCTGCGAGCAACAACCGTCCAGCTACCTTCTGATGCGGGACCGCAGACCAGAGAGATTATGTCCATCACTGGACACAAAAATGAAATGTCTTTGCAGTCTAACTGGAGTGCGAAATTACAGCAAAGACAAACCTGGAGTGAAATGCTCTCCCAAGCCATGCAAGAAAGCACCTACAAGCAATCCAATCCATCATTGACTGAACCAGGAAATAACCTTTAACCCGACACAGGAAATGAATCTGGGACCTCAGCAACCACGCCACAACCAAGCACCAGCAACAACAGTTCCTCCTCAACATCCCAAAACAAGGACTGCTTCAACATACAGGGAAACACAATGTGTGTATTCAATTTCTACAAATGAGCAAACCAATCACTTCAGAAGACACCCTGTTCATTTACTTGTCAAACAAAAAAATGAAAAAAAAAACCGATCGTTTTAAACTAAATTACCTACTGTTCAAATAGATTTTCAGGCATTGAATTTGTCATGATGTTTACAAAATACAGTCTTAAATGCTACAACTTTAAAGCCTTCAGTTAAATGAGTCATTAACATCTTGTTTCACAGTAATTTTTTTGCCTTACTACCACATACTTTATCTTACTTAAAAATACAGTTTATTTGACTATTGTTACAGATAGCATGTTAAAAGTGTTGAAATATTTTAAATATTTAATAAAAGTCTTAAATGTTTTAACTATTTAGCCCATTTACAACATAATTCATCTACAAGTCCTATTCATTATCAAGGGACTATTTTCTGTCAAATTACTAAGTTATTAAATTTTACTAAGTAAAAATTATTTTAAAACCAAACTGTGTCTGAATTATTTTAAACGCACCTACAATACACAACAAGCCATTGTATGATAGCAATAAGGCACTTCACAGTGTGTGTTATTGTCTAATAATGTCACTCCTGGGGTGGTGGAAGCTTCGCCTCATGCTTCAACCCACCCCAGGAGTGACATTATTAGACAATAACACACATCCTGTCGTGCCTTATTGCTTAATTTTCATGCTGAGATCTGGCTTCAAGATCCATTAACTTTTTCTTTAGCACTTCTTGGTGGGACAGCAATGGGGCTACCACCACTTGTAAGCTGTGCGATCTGTTTTTGAGGTCCAAGATCCGTTGTTCAGCTGTCTCGGTTCTCGCTTCCACATCAGTGAGATGCTTTCATAGGGTGCTGAATTCTTGCTTTGTTTCAGAGCGAAAAGCTCTGATTTCTCCCAGTAGAATTTCAAAGCGGGATCTGGAGAGAATCTGAGCTTCTTGGTCTGTATCCATCTTGCTGGCCTCAAGGCCCACTGGTGAGGATCTCCGGCTCGGTGGGTTTTGTGCGATCAATCTGTCACCATCCTGCTGCCGATTGTTTGATCTGTCCCTGGATTTGTTGGCTTTCTAATCTCCTTTATCTTTGGTAGTCATTTTAGCAAGTTTTGCTTTAATTAAAACCTGTAAGATAGAGGTTTTGTTCCCAGGAAAGGAGAGCTCTACAAAGATGCAGCCATTGGGGGGATGACATCACCGTAAGTCTGAGAATATTTATTTATATGGTGATACACAGCTTAAATGGGTACATTTATAAGATGCATAAGTAGAGGTTAACATTTTCAAGATATGAGCCTTAATAGTCATTAAAGAGGTGGGTATTGAGTCAGAGGAATTTATGATCACCAAGGTGTGGTGATATGGGAAGATATGGGGAAAGGAGGATGGTGTGTGTTTCATTTGGGTGAAAGAAACAGGGGTTGTTGGGAATTATTTATTCAATATGTGTAGGAAATCTACTCTATATCATTATGATTATTTGTTGTGTGTGTATGATTCATTTTTGTGTGTGTACTTCATGATTTATGTGATGCGACACAGTTTGATGTTAGTTGCTTTGATGTTGTATTAATAAAACATTCCCCTGCTTTCGCTGTAGGGGGCATTGGATCCCTGAAAGCATAGCCAAAGAACCCATTCTCCCTGTCGTACCTACACTGCAATGTGCTGTCAGGACTGCATTTTCTGATGCTGTTGGCACTGAAGCAGGGGAAGTAATTTTAACTACCACCTGCCCAATAGTGTGTCCATGGAGATGGATTCAGCTCACACAGAGCTGCAGTTACAGAAGGATCTTCAAGATAAGAAGCAGCGTTTGCTGCAAGGGGAGCAAGAATTCATAAAGGCACAACAAAGGACTGATGAGGGGAAAAAGAGGAAAAGAAATTGTATACACCTACCTGGTTACTCTGCAGAGAAAGTAGCCAAAGTCTTTGTACGTTCTGGAACAGCTACTACCCCAGAAAAGATGGCATGGAACCAGGAAAAGGAGAGGATGCATGATGTGCAGCCAGGTGAAGACGGATGGTCACCAGAGAAAGTACTGAGTGGAGTGGGCTGGCTGCAGAAAGGAGATGGGTCATGAATTCCTGACCCTGCCATCCAAATTCCAGGAATGAGTACTCAGCAGAAAGAGGAGACGGAGGAGGTCCCACAGACAAGAAAACACACAGGGAATACAGAGGGAATTATACTTCTCCAAGACACTGTGCCTGGGAAGAATGAAGGTAATATATATTTTTCCCCTATTGACAAAGTTGCACAGATTAATTTTTTGATGCACAGACAGGGTCTCAGGTTCCATCAGGGACTATAATTCGGGCGGCCTCAGATTCAGAAACAGCTTCTGATGTTCCAGCAGTTGTAGAAGCTGTGCCAGCAGCAACCCCAGCTTATGCCAGCCTGTTTAAAAGACCAGTGGAACTGGCTAAAAGGTGGAATGCAGTGTGCCTGAGATTCTTGTGAAATGTGGATAAAATGCCTGATCAGTTTTATGTAGGGAAAATTCTGTTGAAACAAATGTTTTTTCCCTCTGATCCACCCCCCAGTGAGAATACATATGACATTAGTTTCAGAACCCCTGATATCCTGGACAGATTCTGTATTAAGTATGTCACCCAGAAAATAAACCCAGCCTGGACTCACTGTCAGGTAATACCCCTTACAAAGCAAAGATAACTGTTCTTTTCTGCAATGAAGGCGTGAACATCACTGACATTACCTATTGGTTGGAGAAGCACTGTAAATACAGGGCAATCTGGAGCCAATTCTAGATGATTAAGGCCTTTGGAATGGGGGTGGTGCTTCAAAATAAATCTGCCACAGAATAACTCAGGGCTTCAGCATCTCCCAAATTGTTTTATTTGGGGTGGGAATAAGGGATTCATATTTTACCCAGGCCAACCACACCATTGCTATAAATGCGGCTCTCCCAGACATCTTAGCTGCCCACTCCTGAGAGGTGATCAAGTGTGCTCAGTGTGGCGAAGTGGAACACTCACTGTTCCATTGTAGGAACCCCTAAAAGTGTAGCTTATGCAAAGAAGACCATTTCTTCACTGAATGTCCATGGGCAGCGCATAATACGGACAATGCAGATTATGGCATTCAGGATTTTTATAACAATAAAGCAGTGAAGACTGCATGAGCTATGCTGCCCCCTATCACAACCTCACAGCAGGATCTCGAATTGGGTCAGTTCATGGGGTATGCATCTAAATTCATCTACATGTATGGTAATGCATGTTGGACCTAATAACCCCTTGGCCACATATACTCTAAATGGATTTCCATTACAAATAACTGTTAATGAGAAAGATTTGGGCATACATATTTCAAATGATTTAGGGTTTAATAAGCAAATAAACGAGGCAATTAGTAAAACAAATAGGGTTATATGGTCAATCAAAAGAAACACCAAATCTAGAGATCCATGGATAATGCTGCCTCTATATAGAGCTTATGCCAGACCCCATTTGGAATATTCATCACAATTATGGAATCCTTATAAAAAGAATGAGATCACTTCTCTTGAAAAATACAGAGAAAATTCACTAAACATATTAAAGGATTCTCCAAATGTCCATATGAATTACGTTTGGAAAAGTTAAATTTGATGCCCTTAACTTCTAGGCATCTTCGTGGACATTTGATTTACATGTACGATGTAGGTAATGATCCATACTTATTTTTTCAAATGGGCTTTGAGTTTAAAAAAAATATATTTAACATTAGAGATCATCCATTACAGATTAACAGGACTAAGTTTCTTCATGTTTCTAGGAAAAACTACTATATTCAAAGAATTATTAATCCCTGGAATAAATTACCATTAGAAATTGTCTCTAGTAATGACAAAAACATTTTTGAAAAACATTTGGATAAATACTTATTTGACAAACCAAATTTAGAATATTATAATTAGAAAGGTGCAGTAATGGGCCCCACAGGCCCCTTTGCACTATACCACCTTAGAAACCAGCAAGCAGCACCTATCCCTGAGGAGATACCTACACCACCTGTAGGCACACAAACTGTGGTGGCCCAAGGAACAGATAACTCAGTGGGCATTACATGATCCCCTTCCACATAAGAACAAATTCAAGTCATGCAGGATGCTAATGATTCAGATATGCCCCCTCTTCCTTTGCCTGATGAGAAGTCTTATACAGTTGGTAAAAAAGGAGTGGGCTTTGGAAGAAAAGCTTAGATAAAGTGAAGTCTCCAGCACCCCAGATCACTGTACAAAATAAATACACTGTCCCTTCAGAACAATGAAGCAGACGTGGAAACAGAATCTGAGTCTGCATCCCTTCACTCTTCACAACCAGATGGAGGGTCTGACATAAAACATGTGGGGAAGGATAAAGAGCCTAAACCACAAAATAAATGAATGGGTACTAGGGTATGGGCAAAAAAGAAAAGGTGATGAAGTAACCCATGAAGACACCCCTTTATGACTTGGTTGTGGCCTCTCTGAATGTCAACAGCATTAAAACAGAGAAAGCAGTTGCTTACCTTCATGCAGTTTGAAACTAACTTTTATGATGTCATTCTTTTTCAGGATACACACCTACATTCAGTTATTGAAATGCATGAGGCTAGCACTGCTTAGCTATGGGGGGAGACTCATTGGTCAATGGGGGAGGATTTATACAGTGAGGTGGGTATCTGTGCGAACAATCCATCAGCAAAAATAATCCACATGGCTGATGGTGTACCGGGGGGGGGTGCATTACTATTAGACATAACTTTATCTAAGATGGACTTTTGATTCATAAATGTTTATGCCCCACAAATGAAGGCTACAAGAATCGAGTTATTTTAAAAGATTCAAACCTTTTTTTTACCTCTAAGTATGTAATGCTGGGGGGGGACTTTAATTGCAGTGGGTTCACCACTGATAGAGGTTTGAAAAACAGCAACATTTACTGTGATGCGACCTGTTTGAATAATCTAGTGACACAAACAGGCCTCATAGATGCCTTCACCCAGTGTGGGACTATACCACTGAAAACTTATTTTCAGGTTAGTTCGTCTATGAGGATTGACTACTGATTTATTTCCAATAGCCTGGAGATTAGGAATACCAGGGTGATACCAGTTTCATCTTCAGATCATGTCACATTAAGCATGACAGTTTCTAATTGTGACAAAATGGGTAGAGGGCCAGGGTATAGGAGGATGATTCTAAGCCTCCTGGCTAACCCTCTAATTAAACAAGGGTTTGTTAATCTCATGGAAGCCCGTAAGTCAGAACATTTTTTATATGACTCGTCCCAAGACTGGTGGGAGGATACTAAAAGTGACACACAGAATTATTTTAAACTGATGGGGAAATTAAATGGTAAAGGGAAAACAGACCTCTATAACCAATACAAAGAGTAATTATATGAGCTTTTGTCCCTACAGTGCTAGACTAATATGGGTCTCACCACGCAAACTGCAGACATGAAACAAAAAATGTCAGACCTTCAATATGATAGTCTTAAATCATTAGAAAAGGAACAGAGATTCAGAACCCAAGGACGGCAAACTTTTGTTAGCCCATTTCAACTCTGTCGAACGCAGCAACAGAAAAAATTCATTTCCCACATTTCTACACCTACTGGTATATAGGTTACTTCAAAATCAGCCATTCTATCAGAGATTGATACACATACTGCCCATTTATTTCAGGAACCTCTGGAATCCTCTCTAAATAGTGGAGGAGTGGCTGGCTGAGTGTGCTTTGCCACAGCTTTCCAATCAGTTCCAGCTCACACTCTTGTACAGCCCATTACGAAACAGGAAGTTCTCGGTGTAATTAACACCTTAAAAGAGGGTTCGTCTCCAGGGCAGGATGGCATGTCCTATGAGTTACATAGGTGTGTGATAACAGAATTATTGGATAAAGTGGCAAAACTCTTCAGTGATATGTTACGCACTAAGAATATATCAATTAGTATGCACACTGGCCTAGTTGTTCTAATGCATAAAGCAGGTGACAAAAGCATTTTATCAAATTGGAGAACTATAACCCTATTGAATGTGGACTTCAACAGTTTTATGAAACTGCTGAGTAATAGACTAGCTTTAGTGGCAGGAGAGATCATTCATCCTTCTCAGAACTGAACTATTCCAGGTAGGACAATTTCAGTCAATCTGATTTTATTTCATGAAATAATGGCACAAGATCAGGAAGGTGAATTGTCAGGTTTCTTATTAAGTATTGACCAAGCTAAGGCCTTTGATAAGGTCTCTCATACCTATCTCTGGGCTTATATGGCTGCATACGGTATCCCAGCAGAGTTCATAGGGTGGGTTCAGGCCTGTCATGCACAGGCTTTTGCAAAACCATACTGTAATGGGTGGGTAGGTTGAGAGTGTAGAGTGAGCAGAGCTGTACGTCAGGGGTGCCCTCTAAGTCCCCTGCTGTATGTTCTGACTTTGGATCCTCTGTTGCAAAGAATAAATTGTTCTCCCTCAATAACAGGTTTGTCATTTTCTAGTGCAGATCCAGAAATAACAACAATCGCTTATGCAGGTGATGTATGTTTAGTTCTTGAAGATATAAACTCCTGTAATCAGGCAAGTGAAATGTTGGCTGAATTCTCCAAGATTACAGGCTCAACTATTAATTATTCTAAGACCAAATGCATATAAATAGGTGAGATGTCACAGTCCCTAGACACTATAATTAATATTCCTATTATAAAGGGCACCTACTCCATTTTGAGCATTCTATTTGGAAACGGATATCTATCTTTGCTGAATTGGCAGGAAAATATCCAACAAGCATATGATAAAGTTACACTTTGGAATAAGTGGAGGATGTCGAAGCTAAAGAAGGTGTTTATGGCCAAAACCTCTCTTTTATCTATATTTTTGCAACTTAGTTGCATTTTTTTCTCTGCCAGAATAGCTGGAAACAAAATTGCATATCTGCTTCTTTACATGCATATGGGGAAGCAGGTTAAATCTCATTAAACTGGGCATTTTATTTCTGGATAAAACACAGGGTGGTATAAAAATGGTTAACCCAATACCTTTCTTCTTTTCTATGTTTATTAATGCAAAGATAAAACTTGTTATATTGAGTAAACAGAAAGTATGGGTTCCATGGGTCCAAGACAGTTTGGAGCCTAAATTGCAGGCATGGCCATTACATGGGGAGACCCAAGGCAATGGTCCTTAAACTCCCACAATGCACTTTCAAACTTGTTTTGGGAGAATCAAGTTATGGATTCTAACGAAAAATCATATATGCACATTACAAAGGCAGGACATGTATAAGTATATTATGTTCCGTTTTTTTAAGGCAGTGACCCATTTTGAGTCTCGATCTAAACAGGAAAAGGAAAATATAGGGAAAATGCTGCTATCACCCCGGATTCCGCCCCAGATGTGGGACGTAGTATGGTTGTCAGTACACAGGAAATTAAATGTCAAAGGAAATCTGAAGCATAAGGGTTTTGAGGAGTGATATTGCCCTAGGCTCACATGTACAACTACAATTGAATCCATGACTTATTTATTTTTCGAATGTTCATTCATAGTATGATTTGAGGCAATTCTGCAGCATAAATGGCCTGCTTCCCCATTTCACGGCCTTACGTCGGAAATCTAATGCTTGGGAATTTTGCCTTTTTTATGGACAAAGCATAATAAACAGACTATGTGGTTGTTTTTAGTGTGTTTTAAGTTTTATATCTCCTCGTCAGCAAGCTCCAATCTCTAGGTCTCGACTCCAACTCCCTTTCTTGGATTTCTAACTATGTATCTAACCGTTTCCAGTTTGTCAAATGGGCTGGTGCCCTCTCCTCCCTATCCCCAACTACGGATGGGGTCCCTCAAGGATCTATTCTTCTGCATTTATTTTTCTCGGTCTTTATTAATGACTTGCCTCAAAACTGGGGGTGCATCGATCCAGTTCTATGTGGACGATGTCATAGTATACTGGTCCGGCAAAGATGTTTCCTTTATTCAATCTGACCTAGAAAAAGGCTTCCAGCAACTGGAAGCCTGGTTCAAAAAGAACCTGCTGGTGCTGACACAAAGAAAACTAAATCCACATCATTCTGTCATACCTCCTTTGACTTAACCTCCCAGTCTCCTCTGGTTATCAACACATCCTCTGGTCTGCCTTTTGCAGGGGTGGGATCCTTCAAATACCTGGGTATAACACTCGGTGAACATCTACCCTTCGACACACAGGTAAGCAGCATTATTAAAACTACCAATCAGAAACTTGGCCTCCTCTATCGCTCTGCCCCCTACCTTACTCCTTGTGCAAGGAAGACTGTTGCCTCAGTTAATCTCCTCCCTGGTTTATTCTATTGTACGCCCATAATTCACTCAGTCAAGACCACTACTCTGGCCAAACTTAAACAGGCCTATCACAGGATAGCTATCTTCACCACTGTGACATCAGCTCAAGACCATCACTGTGACATTCTCAAGTTCCTAGGTTGGACATCCTCTTGAGCCCAAAATGGACTTCCCTGTAGTTTGTATCACCTTTAAACCCATCCACCATTCTTCCCCGCCCATTCTCTCTGGTCTGCTCACTCTGAGATCCTTCCCCAGACCCTCAGACACTCCCAACTCCCGTTGCTGAGCCTTCCCAAATTTTGCCTAGCCATAGGCAAATGGTCCTTCACCTGCTCAGCACCACAGAAATGGAATACTCTTCCACATAGTTTACTTTCATGTAGTCTCTTTCCCTGTTTAAAAGACACTTCAAAGAACTCTTCTTTCCCCCTTCAATTTGCAGTGGCAATTGCACTTAATCCCCTCCTCTTACCCCTGTGCATCCTCCTCCCCTCACCCACGCTCTGTCTTTCCAATCTTCTCCTAAACCCCTCCCCTCTCCTGCTGTCACCTTTTCCCGCTCATATATTTGGTACATATGTAATATAATGTGTTATGTAATTTTATTATGTTGTAACTACTACTGGGCAAGCTCACCTGCTCTAGTAGCATGGTTCTATGCCTAATCAAAGGATTACTGATGTAGGACTTCTCTGGACCAGAACTGAATCATCGTCCTGCTACAGAGGAAACACACTTACTGTTCATAGCATACCTTTGTGTGTGTGTGTCTATATGTATATATATATATATATATATATATATATATATATATATATTTTTTTTTTTATTTAGTTTTTGTTGACTGGGTAAGTGCACTAGACAAATCCTGCCTATTTTCAGGCATGACCTGGGGAGGAGGATACAGATGAATGCCAACTGACCTTGAACCAGATTAAGCTGTTGGTGGTATTTTTAGTGAATGAGGGAAGTTTGGCCAGGACACCAGGGAAATTCCCCTACTCTGTAGGTGGAGTTTTCTGCTTCCTGTAAGCAACATGGATGAGTCAGGTAAGGCTCCGTCTGCCTGGGATGCTGACTCTTTGATTTCCTTCGTTTCCCTGGATAGTGCAACTACCTCTGCAGAAAAGAAAATGCAAACGCCTGCACCATCGGTATTATCAGCAAGTAAAGAGCTTATTTTACCTGAATCTCCTCGAGACATAACGCAACGCGATACAGTGGATACTTTGGGTGTTCAGAATACATCTCCACTGCATACACCGGAACGAATATTACAGGAAACGGCGGGAGTAACGCTGTCCTTTCCCCCAGCATCTTCCTGTGTTCCGCTAGGCAGTATCAGTGAACAGCAAATGATTTCGGGGCCCCAACTAGACAAAAAAATCATTTTACAACCTGGACTTATACAATGCTTGGCGGGTGAGTCCTCAAATAGCATGGCTTCAACTTCTGGACTGCAACACGTCAAATCGCCCTCGGAGGATGCTTGGTCAGTAGAGGTTTCACTAAAAGACGCTGGATGGCTTAAAACGTCGGAAGGGACATGCATACTGGATCCTGCTTGGACTAAATCTTCTCCTGGACCATCAACAATTACAAACAGGCCTGCAACGCAACAGAGCTCCAACGAGGTACCATGTACTAATGTAATGACTGTAATAGATAGCACATCTATAACTCCTTCCTCTGGGGCTACTTCTTGGGGAGATATAATGGATGGGGATGATATAAGGGTGAATCAATGTCCAAAAGGAGATGGTAATATTTTTTCAAATTCAGGGTCACAAACGGTCCCCCCTCCTTGAGTCCCCTCATTCCTGACTTGCCCTTAAATATTTCTACCTCTACTACACACACAAAGCAGAATTCTGAGCTGAATAATGTCTCTTTATTAGATGTTTCTGCACAGAATAAAGATGTTGCCTGGACCTTGGATAAAAACAATCCCCCTCCATCTCCGGCACCAGGCCGACCCCCAGTACTTTCGGATCTTTTCAAAAACAAACTTGAGCCAGCTCCTCGTAGGAATGCAGTGTCTTCGTTATCGAGGAGGACTGCCTGAATTCTAGATAGGTATTATGTAGCAAGAACACTTTTAAAAACACGTTACACTTTGCAGCCTCTGATATTTATGCCCTAATACACATCTCAGGGGAGGAAACTTTCGATGTTAGTTTTTAGACCTCGGCTGGATTAGACAGATTTTGGCACTTATACGCATGCAAAAAAATGATCCTATATGGACCCCTTTCTCGGTCATTCCTTTATCAAAGCCCACAATAAGAACTGTGACCATTATGTTTCGCAATGAAGGAGTTAGTGTAAGTGACATATATCATTGGCTGCAAAATCACTGCAATGTTCTTTCACCTCCTGAAGCCATCCTAGATGATGATGGTTTATGGACTGGTGGCTGGAGGTTTAAAGTTAAACTTTTCCAAATCGATTCGGAAATTATACACCTCCCTAATAGTTTTTTTCTTGGCAAAGATAGAGGGGTATGTTTTATGGAGGACAACCTAGGGCCTGTTATAAATGTGGTGCCACCACACATCTTAGTAGTACCTGTGATCTACTAAAATGTAGTTTTTGTGGAGGATATGGGCATCCAAGTATGTCGTGTAGAAATGTATTTAAATGTAATTTATGCAATGAAACAGGGCATGCTTATCATCAATGCCCATGGGCGAGTAAAAACAGAATGGCAGAATGGAATACAGATGCCTTAGTACAAAAAGCTCAAGATAAATCTCAAGATAGAGCAAAAGAGCATGCTATTTCCAAGCCTGATGTTGCTAATCCCCCTTTAGCTCCTTCATCTGAAAAAGATATTTCGGCCTTATCAGAAAGCAGAACCCCTCCACCACAACCAAGCCAGACTCCCCAAATGGAAAAACCTAGTATTTCTCCTTCTGAACCTTTATCTGTTACACTTTCTTCTTCTTTTACTTCTGATAAAGACGAATTTCAGACAACCAAGCGAATGACCAGAGCCACGGCTCGAAAGTCCTTAAAGCCATTAGACATTCCTACATCAAACTCATTTGATTGTTTAAAAGAAGATAAAGAAGCTACAGACAGAGATTCGGACATGTCTATAGCGCCCTCTGATATAGATGTCCCTGATAGTAAACCTCCTGATATTGTCAGGAAAAAATTAATAATAACAAAGAAAAGTGGGAAAAAGAGGAAAAATATGGCAATTACAGATGGAAGTGGTTAATATATTTTTTACTAATGACTATTCGTAATGCATCTCTAAATGTATGTAGCTTAAAAAGCTACAAGAAGAAACTACTTTTTTTCCAGTATGCAAATAGTTTGACAACAGATATTTTACTTGTTCAGGAAACTCACATTTCAAACATTAAGGAAATACAGCAATTAAAGTGTGAGTGGCACAGGGGCCCTTCATATTGGACATTTGGAGTTGATACTGCAGATGGTGTGGGTATTCTTTTTTTCAATAACCCGTCTTATTAACGTATTGCCTGGAAGGGCCTTTATTGTGGATTGCATTAAACAATCTTCATCCTTTAGAATAATAGTAATTTATAGTCCTCAGACTAAAGTGGCACGAATAGCATTATTAGATATGATTAAACCCTATTTATGTACTAGAAAACATATTTTATGGGGTGGAGATTTTAATGTTTCTGTTGATGTACAAAGCAGAGTGTCTTCAGGGAAAAAAAATTATTGTGACTCTATTGCCTTGTCTACTTTAGTTAAAGAAGTTAACTTAACTGACGCCTACAGGTTCTTACATTCAGACGCAGGTTACACTTATTATAGATCAATTTATCATACTAGGATAGATTATTTCTTTATTTCTCGCTCATGCACTCCACTGTCCATCTCCATAATTCCAAATGAGATTTCGGATCACTGCCTCCTAATAGGAAATTTTTCTGTTAACTCTTCTACTGCACCCGCATTAACTCATACTATATGGAAGTTAAACAATTCTCTTTTGTCATTGCAGGATACGCAGTCTTATATATATAGTTTTTTTCAAGCCCATCTATCAGTTTTGTTATGTTATGATTCTTTATGGGAATGGAGGGATGACACAAAGTCAGATTTGGCTCATTTTTTTAAAGCTCTAGGGAAAAAAATTGTGAGGACAACTATCTGACGTATCTATTACATCGCAATCACTTATACAAATTGATGTCTCTCAATCCACCTCTACCATAGATTATTCATATCGCAACTTTCTAAAGTAAAAGAGAGCATGCTTGCTTTTCAATATGACAGAGCCGAACGTTGGTTTTATTATGAGAACAGGAACAAATAACACACCAGGTATTGATCCTTTTATCGCCTTCAAAACTAGATTACAGTCAACAGTAATGCACGGTTTAAAAAATACTCAAGGTGAAATAATGACCTCTATCCCTGACATGATGTCAATAATGACTGAATATTTAAAAACTAGATTTTGTATTACCCATGAAAAATTTACCACAACGCCCCTTATCTTCTCAGCTCAATTCCCACAACTCCCTAAACACCATATTTCCAAATTAATCAGCCAGATAACTCAAGAAGAAGTCTCTGAAGCTATTTCTAGTCTACATTTGAAAGTCTCACCTGGACCAGATGGTTTAACACATGAATTTTATAAAACATTTAAAGATCAACTATTGGAAATATTAACACAAGTTTTTAATTACCTACTTGATAAAAAGGAAAACACATCAAGTTTTGGATTGTCTATTTTAAAATTTATTTTCAAAAAAGGAGATGCGACTTCTCTTACAAATTGGAGACCTTTGCATCTTTTCAATACGGATTATAAGATTTTCTCTAAAATTCTTTGTTCTAGGTTACGAGTAGTTGCGCCTGATTTGATTGACGTGGCTCAATCATGTGCCATCCCTGGTAGATCCATTCATTCTAATTTGTTTTTACTGCGTGAAATTTTTGAGAAAAAAATACAACAAAAGATATCTGGATATCTGTTTGCCCTAGATCAGTCAAAAGCGTTTGATTCAGTATATCACAATTTTCTGATACAAGCATTGTCAGTGTATGGTATCCCAAAGAAATTTATAACATGGATATCATATATGTTTTCTTTTGCATTTTTCTTCCCCATGATTAACGGTTTTCGAGGTCCAACTCTTTTACAAAAAATTGGATTACGACAAGGATGTCCTTTTAGTCCCTTATTGTACATATTTGCACTAGACCCCATCATTCGACATACACAACAAAGCTCAGATATTGTAGGTATCACCCCTCATCCTAGTCTACCTTCCATTAAAATATCTGCTTATGCGGATGATGTGGTCTTATTATGTTTGGATCTTTCTTCTAGCAAAAAAGCTATCTCAATATTTCAATCATTCCGGTCAGTCTCAGGAAATACATTAAACTTAGAGAAAAGTGTATGTATTCCATTACATCATTTTTCACATACTATACAAGTTATAGAAGGAATCAAAATCAGCTCTGCTCCTCAGAAAATACTAGGACTTTGGTTTAATTCATCACATGATTCAAATTACAATTGGGAAAAACATTTAGTTATGGGGAAAATAAAGTTCGCATCTGGAAAACATGGAAGTTGAGTAAAAAGAAACGAATAATGATTGTTTAAAAATTTTTATCTCCAATTTTTTTATATCTAAGTCATGTTTTTTGTCCCCCGAAACATTTAGAAACTAAACTATATAGTCTTTTCTTTCAAATGATATGGGGAAGCCATTTAAATCCTGTCAAGAGACAGGTCACATATTTACCTCTTTCCCAAGGAGGCTTGGGAATGATAAACCCCATTTTCTTTTTTTTTTTCTCTTTTTTCTTCCACCATATATTACAAAGCTACTACCACACTTTGACTGTAGTTGATTCATGGATATCACATGACATAGATGCGATGATGTCAGCCTGGAATAATTTGCCCCCCCATAGTTGCTCGTATGCCCTTTGCTCCATCATATATTGTTGATAGCTTTAGATTTCTTCGCTCTTGGAAAATAGCTAAAACTTCTATCTTAAGTTTAACTAGGAAACAGATATATAATTATTTACTTCAAATGGATGCACCAATACTAAGTTTTCCACTATGTCCCCCATCTTACACCAGTTTATGTTACAAACCCTGAAAGACAAAAGAATCCCTGCTCATATGTGGGATGTTACTTGGTTATGTGTTCATGGAAAGTTGCAGTGTTCGTGGTAACTTGAAACATAAATCAACGTACAAGAACGTTTCTGCCCTAAGTCTTTTTGTGTAAATATTGAAGAATCTATGGAACATTTTTTTTTCACCTGTACAGATGCTTTATTATTTTGGAAAACTCTAGCAAACAAATGGAACTGGTCTTTTTTAAGTAGAATTACATACTCTGCTTTGATTTTCAGTATTTTTCCCAAAGAATGGGATATTTTTCAACCCCGTACGCTCAGAGTTTTTTTTGCAGCCTGTAAATATTTTATGTGGCAAGCTAGGTGTAAATATGTTTTACAACAAATTCCGACCTGTCCACTAGTTATTATTCACTGTATTGAATCTACTTTGTTAAAGTTCCGAGACTTGGAATCCAGAAGACTATCTCCTGTTCAATTTGCATCATATTAGAAAAATATTACTCTTTAACTTTATTGGAAGAAATGTATTGTTAGAAAATGTGCATTTTGTTGTATTTCAGATTTTTTTCTCATATATTCTTTTTTCTGTAAATGTGATGATATGTATGTTTCCAATAAAAAATTCCCCTACTCTTGCTTCCTGTGAGCAGGGGGGAACCATTTTCCTGTGAAACCAAGATGGCGGCTCCCATGGATCCTGGTGGAGAAGAACTGCATACAGGAGAGACACAGACAGAAGACAAGGATCCTTTCTGTTTCAATATCTCTTGTGGACAATGGTGGCACTGTGAGACTGTTGGGGGAGAGGAACAGTCTCAGGATGGCTAACAGTGGAGGAGCTCGATGCAAGAGAGCTCACAGGCTTTACTCAGAGCAGAGGGAATGATATGGCTGGAATGCACCTGAGTGGTGGCCAGCAAATGTATCTAACCTCAAAACACAGTTTTCAGCTGGAAGGTGAAAAATGCATCGCAAGTCCAGCACATATGAGGAGTGTCTAGCTTTAATTGCAAGAGCACGTCGTTTTAAATCCAAACCGGAAGTGAGACTTCTAAATGCCGAGACAGCTGATGATGCTCGAAGATCAACAAGCTCTCACTATATTACAAGAGAAACAACACCCTTTGGGAGAAGGCTGCTATGGATTATCAAATTGCTTAGCTTCTGCTGAAGTAGAGATTTGGAATGAAAGAGACCTGAGGTAGATTCACCTCAGGTCATACAGGTACTGACTTGAAAATACATACAGTACAAACAGCCCTGAGGAAAAAAGCTTGTTCACCGAAGATTTCGGATACAGAAGTAGAATATTCCCCCACATGGTCCCCAGATAACGCCTTGAAAAGGGCGGGGTGGCTGCTGTTAGATTTGGGTCAGTGGATCGTGGACCCTGCATACCAATTCCAGGTATGGATCATACCCCTCTTGCAGTTTTAGATGGGCCCAATTCTGAGACTAGCGTTCCTGCAGCTAGGTCTGAGGGTAGTTTAGGACCTGGTTCTGTAATACAGAATGTAGAATTATCCGACATAAACAGGCCTTTAATGGATCTGGGTGCTGTGGTTAACCACAACCAGCCAGTTAGTCCTAAACTAGGATCAAAATCACCTCCACAATGCCAAAGTGGGGAGTTGGAGGAAAATGCCACCAAAATAAAGCTACTAATGATATAGGGCCTGATGCTGATCAAAATACCCTACCACGTCCTTACAACTCCAACTACCTCCTATGCTACGTTTTTTCATAAACTTGTTTCTTTGGCTAAAGATGAAATGCTGTAAGGCTGAGGTTTTGGGACCCACTGATACCATGCCTGTTGTGATTCTATGTGGGGAAAGTCTTACTTAAACAAATGCTGGTTTTATTGCTTCAGTGAGGTGTATGCCTTGATTCATACAATTAGGACAATACGTATGACATTAGTTTTCATACACCAGATATGTTAAACAGATTTTGGATGAATACCATTATTAAAGACTAATCCTGCTTGGGTCCATTTTCAGGCCATACCATTAACCAAACAGACATTCAAGGTTATTACTGTATTGTTCCGTAATGAAGGCATTAATGTGGAGGATAACTGCTACTGGTTGGAGAAAAAGTGTACCCTGAAAGGAAACCCAGAGCCCATTCTTGATACAGAAGGATTTTGGAATAGTGGTTGGAGATTTAAAGTTAATTTAAACCAAACCGAAGAAGGTTTACAACATCTTCCCAGTTGCTTTTATTTGGGAAGGGATGAAGGATTTATCTTTATCCAGGACAGCCCCACCACTGTTATAAATGTGGTTTCTGGACACCTTAGCAGGAATTGTGAAGTCATCAAATGTGTCCAGTGTGGAGAATTGGGGCATACAATGTCAGATTGTCATCATCCAGCTAAATGCTCACTTTGTGAAGAACCCCATGTATTTACTGACTGTCCTTGGCCTAAAATAAAACAAATGGAGATTTTTATGCATAGGATTTTTACCTAAATACAGCAGTACATGGTCCAGAGGCAAAACCTGTACCTCCGCCTCCCCCACCCCAAGTAGGCCTGAAACCATACCTAGTATGGAATGGGCGGACATTTCGGAAATTGTATCAACTACTCCCTCCCAGGAAGAGGAGAACTTAATATCTACTAAAATGGTGATTCTTACAGATTCTGTTGTGGGCCAGGTTATTCCTAATACTATGCCTCCCCCCCTTCCACCTGAAGAACCTTTTAAGCTCATTACTGCTAGACATTGCAGTTTAAGATCCAGGACCTCTAAAATACCTATATCTGAACAAGGTTTGATACCTCTCCAGAATGCATTTTCTGTATTACAGGAAGACATAGGTACTGAGTCAGATTCCACCCTCAGTACATTCTTCACAACCTGATGGATCTTCTGATCCAGAACCATCTGCTGATATGGATACAGTGAAAATAAAAAAAAGGGTCAACCTGGGACAAGAAAATCTACAAAAAGAAATAATAAAAATAAAAGGGAACATTGATATGAGTTATGACAACACCCTTTTTTCCCTTCTCTTTTGTCTATGTTTTTGAATATAAATTTGGCATCCTTAAATGTTAATAGTATTCAATCAAATAGGAAGCAAATGTTGATATATTCACTATTTGATGGAGGCAAGGATGATGTAGTTTATTTTCAAGATACCGGTTACATACCAGGTTTGAGGTAGAACAGGCCACTGAAAGGTGGAAATGGGGTAATTGTTTATTGGTCTGTTGGTGAAGAGTTATGCACAGCGGTAGGTATAGCAGTTAATAATCCTACAGCACGCCTATGTTCAACTTATAGATGTTTTGCCGGGTTGCATATTATTGTTAGATATGATACTTAACGATTTTACACTGTAGATTTATTAATGTTTACGCCCGCAAGTCTGAAATCTGGGCGAATAGCATTATTTAAGACTTTATTGCCCTATTTGTTCACTTCTAGATTTGTGCTTTAGGTGGAGATTTTAATTGTGTGCTGTTATCATCATGGATAGAGGTTGCTACGATCCAGAGTTATTTTGTGATACTAAGTGTCTTAATGATTTATTGACACAGTCAGGATTGGTTGATGTTTTTGATGTATTGGTAAACCACAAAAACATTTTTCAAGGTACTAAAGCAACAAGGATAGATTTCTGGTTTATTTCAGATACTTTAACAATACAAAAGCTCAACTACTACCAGTTGCACTTCTCTGATCATGTGGATACTTGAGATTACGAGTAGTAGTTATGAACAATGCATAGAGGACCAGGATATTGGCATCTTAACTCAGAATTACGGTTACTAACTGTTGAAGAAGGAATGTTGGCAGTACTACAGGTAAGGAAATCAGTGGTTAGCCTCTATGATTCATACAGAGATTGTGGAAGATACAAAATAGATATAAGACAGTATTTCCAAATAATTGGCAAGATTAATGGGAAATTTAATAAAGATATATATATAAACACCGACAACAGTTTTTAGACTTACATTTTATAGTTGCACAAGGGATTATACAGCCTTATCTGAATTAGATAGAATTAGAAAATTATTAAATTCAACACAATACAGTAGATATAAATCGTTGATGTAGAAAGAAGATTTGGTTCCCAAGGAGGTAAAGCCTTTATGACCCCTATCAGTTTTGTGCTGAACAAAGACATCAAAATATATGGCAGAGGTTAGTGACTCTACAGGTAAAAATGTGTACGACCAGGAAGAGATATTATGAATGCTTTGATAATCATATACAGCAATTATTTGATATGTTACTGTTTCTGGTTTCCCACATTCCTTATGGTTAGTTCAAGTGATTCACCTATGCTTGATAAACATAGCAGAGACATGTTGCTTGTTGATATAACATCTTTTAGAAGTATCGCTAGTTTTCATTAACAAAGGCAGAGGTCAGCCTGGGTACTGACTTGAAAATGCAAGGTGCAAACAGCCCACAAGGGGAAAAAAGCACTGTTCACCGAGAGATTTCTGGGATACAGAAGTAGAATATCTCCCCACATGGTCCCCTAGATAACGCCTTGAAAGTGCATGGGTGGCTGTTGTTAGATTGGGTCAGGGGTGGATCGTGTGGACCCTGCATACCACCTCCAGGAATGGATCATACCCCTTGCAGTTTTAGATGGGCCCAATTCTGAGACTAGCGTCCTGCAGCTAGGTCTGAGGGTAGTTTAGGGACCTGGTTCTGTAATACAGAATGTAAATTATCCGACATAAACAGGCCTTTAATGGATCTGGAGTGCTGTGGTTAACCACAACCAGCCAGTTAGTCCTAAACTAGGATCAAAATCACCTCAACAATGCCAAAGTGGGAGTTGGAGGAAAATGCCAACCAAAATAAAGCTACTAATGATATAGGGCCTGATGCTGATCAAAAATACCCTACCACGTCTTACAACTCCAACTACCTCCTATGCTAGTCATTTCTTTTCATACAAACTTGTTTCCTTAGTTAAAAGATGAAATGCTGTAAGGTTGAGGGTTTTTGGGACCCACTGATACCATGCCTGACAGATTCTATGTGGGGAAAGTCTTACTTAAACAAATGCTGGGTTTACGCCCAGTGAGGTGTATGCCTTGATTCATACACCAGGGGACAATAATTTATGACATTAGTTTTCATACACCAGATATGTTAAACAGATTTTGGATGAAATACTCATTATTAAAGACTAATCCTGCTTGGGTCCATTTCTCAGGCCATACCATTAACCAAACAGACATTCAAGGTTATTACTGTATTGTTCCTAATGAAGGCATTAATGTGGAGGATAACTGCTACTGGTTGGAGAAAAAGTGTCACCCTGAAAGGAAACCCAGAGCCCATTCTTGATACAGAAGGATTTTGGAATAGTGGTTGGAGATTTAAAGTTAATTTAAACCAAACCGAAGAAGGTTTACAACATCTTCCCAGTTGCTTTTATTTGGGAAGGGATGAAGGATTTATCTTTTATCCAGGACAGCCCCACCACTGTTATAAATGTGGTTCTGGTGGACACCTTAGCAGGAATTGTGAAGTCATCAAATGTGTCCAGTGTGGAGAATTGGGGCATACAATGTCAGATTGTCATCATCCAGCTAAATGCTCACTTTGTGAAGAACCCCATGTATTTACTGACTGTCCTTAGGACCCAAAATAAAACAAATGGAGATTTTAACGTGCAAGTTTTACCTAAATACACAGCAGTACATGCGGTCCAGAGGCAAAAACCTCGTACCTCCGCCCCCCCACCCCAAGTAGGCCTGAAACCATACCTAGTATGGAATGGGATGGACATTTCCGGAAATTGTATCAACTACTCCCTCCCAGGAAGAGGAGAACTTAATATCTACTAAAATGGTGATTCTTACAGATTCTGTTGTGGGCCAGGTTATTCCTAATACTATGCCTCCCCCCCTTCCACCTGAAGAACCTTTTAAGCTCATTACTGCTAGACATTGCAGTTTAAGATCCAGGACCTCTAAAATACCTATATCTGAACAAGGTTTGATACCTCTCCAGAATGCATTTTCGGTATTACAGGAAGACATAGGTACTGAGTCAGATTCCACCTCAGTACATTCTTCACAACCTGATGGATCTTCTGATCCAGAACCATCTGCTGCTGATATGGATACAGTGAAAAATAAAAAAAAGGGTCAACCTGGGACAAGAAAATCTACAAAAAAGAAATAATAAAAATAAAAGGGAACATTGATATGAGTTATGACAACACCCTTCTTTTCCCTTCCTCTTTTGTCTATGTTTTTGAATATAAATTTGGCATCCTTAAATGTTAATAGTATTCAATCAAATAGGAAGCAAATGTTGATATATTCACTATTTGATGGAGGCAAGGATGATGTAGTTTATTTTCAAGATACTGATTACATACCAGGTTTGAGGTAGAACAGGCCACTGAAAGGTGGAAATGGGGTACTGTTTATTGGTCTGTTGGTGAAGAGTTATGCACAGCTGTAGGTATAGCAGTTAATAATCCTACAGCCGCCTAGTTCAACTTATAGATGTTTTGCCGGGTTGCATATTATTGTTAGATATGATACTTAACGATTTACACTGTAGATTTATTAATGTTTCGCTCCTTAAGCTAAATCTACGAAGAATATTATTTAAGACTTTATTGCCCTATTTGTTCACTTCTAGATTTGTGCTTTTAGGTGGAGATTTTAATTGTAGCTGTTATCATAGGATAGAGGTATACGATCCACAAAGTTATTTTGTGATACTAAGTGTCTTAATGATTTATTGACACAGTCAGGATTGGTTGATGTTTTTGATGTATTAGGTAAACCACAAAAACATTTTTCAAGGTACTAAAAGCAACAAGGATAGATTTCTGGTTTATTTCAGATACTTTAACAATACAAAAGCTCAAACTATACCAGTTGCACCTTCTGATCATGTGATACTTGAGATTACGATAGGTAGTTATGAAATAATGCATAGAGGACCAGGATATTGGCATCTTAACCTAGAATTACTTAAGTTACCAACTGTTGAAGAAGGAATGTTGGCAGTACTACAGGTAAGGAAATCAGTGGTTAGCCTCTATGATTCATACAGAGATTGGTGGGAAGATACAAAAATAGATATAAGACAGTATTTCCAAATAATTGGCAAGATTAATGGGAAATTTAATAAAGATACATATATAAAAACTCGACAACAGTTTTTAGACTTACATTTTATAGTTGCACAAGGGGATTATACAGCCTTATCTGAATTAGATAGAATTAGAAAATTATTAAATTCAACACAATACAGTAGATATAAATCCTTAGATGTAGAAAGAAGATTTGGTTCCCAAGGAGGTAAAGCCTTTATGGACCCCTATCAGTTTTGTGCTGAACAAAGACATCAAAAATATATGGCAAGAGGGTTAGTGACTCTACAGGTAAAAAATGTAGCGACCAGGAAAGATATTATGAATGCTTTAGATAATCATATACAGCAATTATTTGGATATGCTACTGTTTCTGGTTCCCCACATTCCTTATGGTTGAGTTCAAGTGATTCCACCTATGCTTGATAAACATAGCAGAGACATGTTGCTTGTTGATATAACATCTTTAGAAGTATCGGCTAGTTTTTCATTAACAAAGGCAGGTACTGCCCAGAGGAGTGATGGTTTGCCATATAGAAATATATAAAATAATTTTACAATATTATTACAAGAATTTGTAGAGCTCTTTAAGGAAATTCTGATTACAGGATTATTACCAAATAGTATGTCAGATGGTTTAGTGGTATTTATGTACAAAAAGGAGATAGAACTAAGTTATCAAATTGGAGGCCAATTACCCTGCTAATACAGATTTTAAAATATTTACAAAACTGTTACATAATAGACTTATACCAATGGCTGATTTTCTATTACACAGTTCTCAGGCATGTTCAATACCAGGAAGAAAGATTTCTGATTGTTTAATATTACTTAGAGAAATATTTCATAGAGGTAATACTGGTGAGCTTACAGGTCTTATTTTTAGTCTGGATCAAGCTAAGGCTTTCGATAATGTTAATAATGAGTATTTATGGAGTTGTTTGGCTACATATGGCATTCCTGAAATGTTTATTAATTGGATTAAAACATGTTATAAGTCTGCCTCTGCTAAAGCCTTTTGTAATGGGTGGATAGGTCATAGGTGTGCTGTTTTAAAGGGAGTACAGCAAGGTTGCCCTCTGAGTGCTTTACTATATTTATTTACCATTGATCCGCTACTTAGAATGGTGGATAAAACTAGAGGTATACAGGGTGTATCCTTTTCCTGCAAATACCTTGAAATAAAGAGCATTGCATATGCAGATGACATTTGTTTTATAATAGGAAATATCCCATCAGCACAAAATCTGGGAAAAATTTTAACTAATTTTACGACTCATACCGGAGCTCAAATAAATTACAGAAATCTTGTTGCCTTCCTCTTAATGCTGAAGATGTCACAGATGATATAATAATTGGGGTACCAGTATTAAAGGGACAGCCCTATTTTGGGATCTTATTTGGTTCTGGAGATTTGGCTTATCAGAGATTGGATACTTAAATTGAATGAAGCACAAAATAAGGTTAATCTTTGGAATACTTGGCATTTAGCTAAATTAAAGTGAATCTACATGATAAAAACCTTTTTGTTACCCATATTTTTATATTTAAGTACAGTATATAGCTTACTGTCAACTTTAGAAGCCAGAATATATAGTTGGTTTTTTTTCATGTATCTGGGGAAACTGTTTAAATCCAATTAAAAGAGGCTTACTATTGAGAGAAAAAAGAAATGGAGGGTTGAAGATGATACAACCTGTGGTATTTTTTTTCACCATATATTTATATGCCAATTTATTCCCCTTGGTAGCTCAAAAAATTAATAGATGGTCCCCTTGGGTCTTAGATTCCTTGGGACCTATTTTCTCTATTTGGCCCATGTATGATAACCTTCCTCGACAAATTTCAATTTTTTATTTACCTGATCCAATGAGAACTTGCTTTGCTAAAATAAAGCTATGGGGTATTTCCAAAGAACATCTCCTTTCTTATGCTCAGAAAAACTTGTATGAATCTTTGATTTTAAAATATTTTCGAGAGACAACAGGATTTGATTCTTGTTCTTTGCCAGATAGAGTACTGATAGGTGAAATGTTGATTTCCCCTCGTATTCCTACTTTTATGTGGGATGTAACTTGGCTGGCCTTGCATGGTCGCCTAAACATAAGAGGAAATCTAAAGCATAGACAGGTGTCAGAGAGATATTGTCCTAGAGGAACATGTCCAGATGTAATTGAGACAATGCAGCATTTATTCCTAGAGTGCCCTTTTATTCAAGGATTTTGGCAATCTATTCAACGACGCTGGCCTACATCTCCATTTGGTTTTATGACTTTAGAAATATTATGCCTTGGTATTTTGCCTTTTCTGTGGATGAAACATGATAGAGTAACACTATGGTTATTTCTTGTTTGTTTTAAATTTTACATATGGTTTGTCTGGTGCAGATTGACTATTCAACAACTACATTTTACTTCTGATGAGTTGTTTTTTATAATAGAAACTGCAATTAAAGACATCAGGTTGCAAGATTATAATTCAATCCAGTCAACAACCTTTCAAGGAAGATGGGCCTCTATTGATTGGTTATAATAGATATAAGTAAAATGAGTATGTATAGTAAGTATATATGCCTATCATATTTAAGCATGATATAAAATAAATAATTTAGGATTTGTGTTATACGAATACACCTATAAATTATATAATTGTGTTTAAACATATGGTTTAGTTAAAATTATTGTGTGACTTAACACTGTTTGGTTTCATTTTGACATTTGGTATCTGTATATTGATTTGTATAAATTGCTTTAGGTTTTGTGCATTTTTTGATTGTATGTTCCTTTTCAACTTTAATAAAAATTCCCCTACTCTTTTCGATAAGTGCCATGGGATCTTTAACATCCACCTGAACTACCACCAATCCAGGCAGATGGGACCTCGGTTTAATGTCTCATCCAAAAGATATATATATATATGATATATATTGTCTCTTGCCTCTGATTGTACTCGTACTCTTTATTTTTTGCCTCTTGCATCCAATTGTATAGTGCACTATCTTATGGAATGTCTCTATTCCCCAGGTCACCCCTGAAAAAGGGACATGTCTATCTCAGTGGGCCTACTCAATTATTAAAATTCAAATAAATAAATACATTTTATATCTGGCATGCGAGGTGTAGACTTTCTGTCCAACAAGTAACAATATCAGAAGAACAACTTTTTTACATGATAGAAAATGTTATTGTAAAATTGAAGTCTCAAGAAAAACTCTTGTTCCCTACTCAGGTACATCAAGCATGGTGGGGCAGTATCAGCTGAAATCAGTAAAGACATATGGAAGGCTGCTACCACTTAGAGAAACTCCTGTTATGTCTTGCTAACAGATGGAGTAAGTAGACCTAGTTTTCTCCCAGGTGTGGGTAGATAAGAAAGGTTATGTTACCAGCAGACCTTGCCACTGGGGCATTATAGTGAGGTTTATTAGGATTATAATAATAGAGTTAGCAAACACATTTAGGCCTTTGATTAACACCCGGTAAGTTGGATATGCCTGAAATTGATAGTATGATTGATTTTTCTGTTCTACATTTAGTAGCACCTGATTCATAGAAGCAGGGGTCAAGGGTGACACTGCTTAAAAACAACGAGGGGAGAATAAGGAGATGGAAAGGAGGTATGAAGTAATGCTTGTTTTTTGATTATTGTTTTGAGTTAGGTTATTATAGATGTTGTACAAGAAACATTGTATTTTGACTTACAGCTGACAAGAAAAAATATTTCCTCTTGGTCTTGGAAGGAAGGGAGGAGGTGTTTCAGGGTCAGTTTCCCATACTATCCTCTCTTTTGGAGTCAGAGCTTATGTGTTCAGTTTTCTGATGTAGAAAGTATGTCCACAAAATATATCTGATTTCCTTTTAATTTGCCTTGGTATTATTTTGAAGTATATTCGACATGTGCAACATTATTGGATTGTGAAGACATAATACAAAGGCCTCTACTCTTTCAGTGGTGGGGGGGGTATTGCTTAGTTCTCAAACTTCACTGACATAGACTTGCAAATTCCACTTTGAAGTTGAATGTAAATAGCATGTATGGAATACTTATCTTGCATTTTAATTTTTGAATGATATATTATTTAGTGTAAATTAACACTGTTTGGAGTCATTTTGATTTGAAGTTAGAATAAATATTCCTCTACTCTTAAAGTAATGGGAGGGTGGGTAGAGAGTATGCTGAAATACTTATTCTGCTTTTTCTGATTATGTTTTGTATGTTTATTTCATGTGACTTTTAACATGTATTTTATTATTTCATTTTTGAAGTTATAATAAAAATTCCCCTGCTCTTCTTCAATAAGTGCTATAGAAACATAAACTTTGACAGCAGATAAGGACTGCTTGGCCCACCTAGTTTGCCCATTTCCCTACCTGTTGGATAAACTGCAGATCCTAGTTAACCAACAGCCTACTTCTTCCTACCTCCCACCAGAATTGCCTTATGTCTGTCCCATGCATTCTTGAATTACCACACTGTTTTTGACCCCATGACCTCCTCAGGAAGGCCGTTCCATGCATCCACCACTCTTTTTCTGAAAAAATACTTCCTCACATTGCCCCTGAGCTGCCCCCTCTATCTTCAAATTGTGTCCCCTTGTTCTTGCACATCTCTTTTTCTGAAAGAAGCTACAATCTTGGACTTTGTTGATTCCCTTGAGGTACCTGAAAGTTTGTATCATGTCCCTCCTCCCTCCTTTCCTCAAGGGTATACATATTAAGCTCCTTTAGTCTCTCTTCATATGGTTTCTGTTGCAGACCCTGCACCATTTTAGTTGCCCTCCTCTGGACAACCTCCATCCTGTCTATGTCCTTGCAGAGATGTGGTCTCCAGAACTGCATGCAGTCCTCCAGATGGGGCCTCACCAACTGTCTATACAGAGGAATAACAACTTCCTGTTTTCTATTGGTGATACCTATCCCTATACATCCCAGTATCCCCCAGCCATCCTTACTGCCTTCTCACAGTGCTTGTTTACCTTTAGATCACCTGATATGACTACCCCCAGGTCCCTTTCCATTTCTGTTGTTGTTAATACCCCCCCATTGAGTACTCTTCCCCTGGAATCTTTTACTTCCACCTAGACAGTGACCAGAGATTGGTAGAAGGGACCTCAGTTTAACATTTCATCCAAAGGATAGCACCTCATTGGTACAGCCCCCCATACTGCACTACAATGTCAGTTAAGGGCATTAACCTTAGTGTGTGTTCTGGGGCTAGAACCCACAACCTTACAGTCTATTTTATTTATTTTATTTTTTATTTATTTATTTATTAGAGTCTAGGATTACAATTACCTTTGAGCCAAGGCTCTTTTACAAAGGTTCCACATCAGGATGAGAACAAACAAGCAGGACATTAATTATTACAGGATTACAGGTTACAGTGGTTTATCGTCACATGAGTATATACAGATTAGGCGGTACTAGAGGCATGCACAGGACAGGGATAACATTGATAACGAGAACTTGGTGAAACACGAGAAGAAGATGCTGCCAGAGGCAATTGTCAAAACCCACAGTAAGTGCAAGTGGAAAGTGCAAGTAAGAGGAGGAGAAGGGGGAAGGTAGAAGGGGAGAGCAGTGGGGTGGATGAGAAGGGGCAACTGCCAAAAAGGTCTAGTTAATTATTTTGCTGTAATGTGTGTTAACTCCTTACAAATGCTGCATACATTTACTAAGATATAAAACTATTTGTACAGATTATCCTGCTTCATTTAGAAGTGGTACTTTGTATAATTGTATTGCTAATTTCAGATGTTATGTTTTGAAAAGAATATTTTGAACTCAATAAAATTTGAATTATAAATAAAAGAAATGCCCCATACAGCTCAGAGTAACATGGCACAAGCGTGCATAAACTTTCCCTTTAAAAATAATGTTGTTTTTCTCTTACTAATGTGATTGGACTTAGAGTCACAATAATGCCCATACAACCATGCATTTCCATTGGCTTAATGTCCTTGCTGGGGTTAATGACCCTCAACTGAACCTCAGGCCATCAGCACCTCCAGTCTAGTCTTAATCCCTAGGAAGTGTCTGGTTCTTCAGGCAATATAAAGCTTAATCGAGGATCTATCATTTGTGCAATATCAAATCCAGCATACTGTATGTTCCATTTATGTATTTAATTATCTTTAACTTTAGAAACATGTAAAGCACAGTAAGCTGTGATAGCTGATTTCCAGGTGCATCCTGGGATTGGGTTTCATGGATGTGTTTTATTGACAGGGTAATATTGGCCAGAACACTGGGAAACATCTCCATCTCTTATGATGAATGCAATAAGATCATTATCTTTCTTCTGAATAGCCATCAGAGATGGGCAGAAGAGACATTGGTTAACATCACATCCAAAGGATGCCACTGTAGCAGTTCAGCAACCCTCTAGAGCTGCACTACAGTATCATTATTGAAGATTATTCCAAGTCCATGGTGTGGGACTAGAACCCATGACATTCTGATCATCCCCCCCAAGGGCAAGTATACAACCTACTGAGCTACTGAAACACAGTCTAGCATGTGGTATTGTATCTGCACCCATAAGCCAATAGGAACTATTTTGATTAAGGCCATCAAAACCACTAGACCATGATGTAACTGACATATGAAAATCTGTGCCGCCAGGTAAGCTGAAGTTTAAAAAAAAAATCACCACAAAGACTGGATGGTATGAATCCAAAAGTACTCATGGATCTAAAACAGCATGTACTGTTGCTATGATTTTCCTGAAGTCATTTAAAACTGATGTGATGCCTGGGGGATGAAAGAAAGCAACAGTGACACCTCTGTTTACAAAGGAAAAATAGAGGTGAACCAGGTAACAAAATGCCAATTACCCTAACACTGATTGTGGAAAAGTACTAGGGACAATCAGAGTATTGGTCAGATTCCAGTTTTGAAGGCGAATCAACATAGGTTCACAAAAGGAAGGTAGTAGATCCCTATTGGTGGATTTCATCCCCTGCCCCCAGGGCAGCAGCCTGTAGCTGTTACTTTCCACAAATCTGATTGGTACAAGTCTGAGGAATTGAGGGTTTTAAGTTTAGATGAGAATGTTATGGACATGCTCCCCCCAAGCAATGCATACTGCTTCTCTTGGAATATATTGCCCCCCCACCACCACCATCATTTCATGGCATATAAGCCTGACAAAAAGTTGAACATTTCAGAGAACAGTGTTATTGTTCTGATGTTAGTGTAACCAACTTTATAAAGTTGCTTTTTCTGAAGGAGAGATACGGAGTAATATGACTAGACTTGAAAATCCTACAAAACTTCAGCATGCTTCAGTGGCTCGGTAGATATGTCAGCATGCTATAGATCAGTGGGTCACGGGTTCAAAACCTGACCAAAGAAAAATGTCCTTTTTCTGAAGGATGGATATGGAGTAGTGACTACATTTTGAAATCCTATCTAAATTCATAGTTGGTTTCTGTTGGCTGTGCCTCGGGCAGCACCTGTGTAACTGGTTTCTGTGGGTTGCCCCTGGGGCAGTGTCATTGCTGCCCCTGGGGCAGTGCCTGTGTAACTGGTTTCTGTAGGTTGCCCCTGGGGCAGTGTCCTCACTGCCCCTGGGGCAGTGCCTGTGTGACTGGTTCCCATGGGCTGCCCCTGGGAAAGTGTCTGGGTAGTTGGTCCTCATGTCTTCCCTGAGACAGTGCTTGTGTGACTGGTTCCCATGGGCTGCCCCTGGTGCAGAGTCCTCACTGCCCCGGGGTAGTACCTGAGTAATTGGTTCCTATGGGCTGCCCCTGGGGAAGTGCCTGGGTAGTTGGTCCCTGGGTCTACCCCTGGGGCACAGCCTGTGTAATTGGTTCCCATAGCACTGCCCCTGGGGTACTGCCATGATGGTTGGTTTCTGTTGGCTGCCCCTTGGGTGGTGCTCTTGCTGCCCCTGGGGCAGCACCTGTGTAATTGTTTCCCATGGGCTGCCCCAGGGCAGTGCCTGTTTAATTGGTTCCTGTGGGCTGCTCCTGGGGCAGTGGCTGTGTAGTTGGTTCCTACTGGCTGGTCCTGGGCCAGTGTTTGGGTATTTGTTTCTGTGCACTACCCCAGGTGCAGGCAGCAGGCACCAACTACCCAGGCACTTCCCAAGGCAGTCCATGAAAACTAATTACACAGGCATTGCCCCAGGGGCAGTGAAGGCAATTACAAAGGTGCTGCCCCAGGGGCAGCAAAAGCACCACCCCAGGGTCAGCCAACAGAAACCAGCCATCATGACACTACTCTGGGGCAGTGCCATGGGAACCAAATACACTGGCTGTGCCCCAAGGGCAGACCCAGGGATCCACTACCCAGGCACTTCCCCAGGGGCAGCCCATGGAAACCAATTAGACAGGCCCTGCTCCAGGGGCAGCAAAGACACTGCCCAGAGGCAGCCCACAGAAACCAATTACACAGGCACTGCTCTAGGAGCATTTTTGGACACTGCCCCGGGGCAGCCCATGGGAACCAATTACACAGGCATTGCCCCGGGGGCAACAAGAGCACTTCCCCAGGGGCAGCCAACAGAAACCAACTGTGAATTTAGCTAGGATTTCAAAATGTAGTCACTATTCCATCTCTATCCTTCAGAAAAAGGAATTTTTTCCCTGGTCAAGGTTTGAATCCTCGACCCATGGATCCATAGCATGCTGACATATATACTGAGCCACTGAAGTACACTGAAGTTTTCTAGGATTTTCAAGTCTAGTCATACTACTCCGTATCTCTCCTTCAGAAAAAAAGCAAATTTATAGGGCCAGCCCAGTGCACAGAGGGCTGAGGCACTGGCACCTTACCTCATACCACGCTGGCAAACCGGGTTCGGGAACAACCTCAGGCTGCCAGGGAGCCAGCTCGGGAGGGGAGGGTTGGAATGGGATTGAGCTATGGCTATCCCTTCCAGAGGGGTGGATGCCCACTATACCGCAGTCCCGCACCCACTGGGTGGAGGTCCAGTGGGTAGCGCAGGCAGCCAGGAGTGGTGATGCAAGTCTGGGGAAGGGCAGAAGGGGCAACCATATCCTGGCATGTGCATGCACCTCCACGCACATACAAACATTTGTACTCCGTGGCCGGGGGGGGAAGGGGAGTAAAAATATAGAAATACAAAACAGTATGCATGAAAAAAAGAAATAGAAAATTTATAAAGTTGGTTACACTAACATCAGAATAATAACACTGTCCTCTGAAATGTTTAACTTTCTGTCAGATTTATATGCCATGAAATCCCCCCCCCCACCAAAAAAACAAAAAAACAAAAGCTGGTTCTATAACTGTAAATCTCTCTCTCTGCCCTTGGAAATATGGTGGGGGGGGCAATATATTCGAAGACAAGCAGTTCACATTGCTAGGGGGATCATTTTCATAACATTCTCATCTACACTTAAAACCCTCAATTCCTCAGACTTGCACCAATCAGGTTTGTGGGAAGTAACAGCTACAGGTTGCTGCCCTGAGGGTAGGGGATGAAATCCACTAACAGGGATAAGTGGGAGATGGAGTGTAAGGGTGCTGCCATGGGGGCAGAGCTGCCAGTGGGTGAAATCCACCAATAGAAGTAAGCTGGAGGAGGAGCTAAAGGGTGCTGCCCTAGGGGCAGCACTGCCCCAAGAAATACATTATGGGAACAAATCATACTTGAGCAAGGTAGTACCAGTCTAACTGTCAGTGTTGTGTAAGTTACTTTTAAAGGAAAGTTGTCAATATTGCAAACTCTCCTTCCCCAAATCTGTAAACCCCTGATTAAGCTTTCACAGTAAATAATTGTTTGCAGCGGTAATGCTTACTAAATTTTCATTGTTTAGGCCTCACAATCTTAAAGCATGGCAGGTGCTGCATGGCGCCATTTCCTCTTACAGTGTGGCTCCGCACGATGTGATTGTATCGTAAAACATGCATGTGAATAGTGTGGAGCTGCACTATAAGGGGAAATGATGCTGCACAGCACCTGCCATGTTTTAAGATTGAGGAACATAGAAAATAAGAATTATTGTAAGTAGAAACCATTGCAAAAATTATTTTTTTACTGCAAAAAAATTTATTGGGGTTAGGAATTTGGGGGGTCAGACTGCAATATTGACAGCTTTCCTTTAAAAAGTAATCAGTTACAGGTACTAGTTACTCTCAAAGAAATGTAATCAGTTACAGTTATTTATTACTCCTCATAAAAAATAATTACTTTTCATAGTGCTTTATATTACTTTTGAGAAGTAGGCTATATTTACTCATTAAACATATTTATGAGCTAAGAAAGCTCCAAAATTTCATAAAAGGAACTAAAATACATTCCACAATCAATGGAATAGTGTGTATGTTACTTTATTTCATGTTTTCTAAATAAACTATGAAAACAGTCACATCACTTTCTTGGCTTTGCACATAATGTGCACTGTTAAGCACATTCACATCACAGGTTGATATTGCCCAGCAAATCCCATATCATGCGTGTTATTAATTTTTCTTTTAAATTTGTTTTTGCCATTTTAATGGTGTGCAAAGCTGATGCAAATATAACAAACTTTGGTCAGAGCAAAAATGGCTGTGGAGAGCTTTTGGGGTGCTTTTGCCCAATGCAGATTTACTGTGAGGCAGTTTCAATGTGGTCTTCTTTTTATACATTTTTATAATGTGTTTTCCTGGAATATGCCTGCTGAGTGTTATACTGTAAAACTGATTATATTCGAGCTTTGTTTATTTTCGCTATATTCGCTATCGTAAATTTCAAGCGAAAATAAATGGAACGCGATTTATTTTAGAAAGACAACATCAATGATGAGGAAGCAGAGCGAGTGCACGATGTAAAAAAATAAACAGAAATCAATTCAATTTTAAACAGTGTTGCAGTATCTTGAGCAATGACGAGGAAGCAGAGCTACTGCATGATTCTAAAAAGATTTTTATTTAGTAATTACGTCTCTTTATTAATAAAATCAAGGCACTATTAGAAAACAAAACTGTATCTTCATCCCAGCAGCAGATTGTTGCATTTCTATGTTAGATGCTCCCGAAACTGTATTCTGTTCCTCACTTTGCTGTGCGCTCCTGCTCCCTTAGCTGTGTCTGCAAAAACATAAGAACACAGACCTTAGAATGCAACTTTAATATTTTAAATCAAGATCTTAATCTTAAACTGGTGTTAGCAACAATTATAAACAAAATTACCGTGTTTAGGCAGTTGTTATGTGCATCCAGTATCCCGGCTTGTCTGAATCCACGAATAATGACATCAGGTTTTACTTCGAGGGATTCAATGCTTGCCTGCAGCCACCTTGCATGATGTTCTTTTAGCACCAATAGTCATAGATCGATGTTTAATTCTGCATCACCAACCCCTGATACCAGTTTGTCTGAAATTAGTGCCACAACCATGAAGTGAAGTGACCTTTCATCAGGTCTTTGAAAATTTTGTTTACAGAGATGTCCAGTGGTTGGAGGGAATCTGTGCAAGATGCTGGGAAATACATTGGTATAATACCGACTTCCTCCAGCTTCTGTAGAATGGGAGCAGTATAGTGAGCTCTATACAAGTCAAAAATTAGGATTGCTTTTTGTTCTTTAGGCAGTTCGAGTTGTTCTTTAACAGTCTCACAGTAAGTTGCGAGTACCCCTTCAATGTACCAGATGGTTGTTTCCTCATTAGCCCAATGATTAATTAATTGCGTAATGTCCCATTTGGAAGGAAATTTGTGCTGTGGGTGGCATGCTGTTGTCTTACCCTGGTAGATGACTTGGGGGGAAGCATATGGTCAGCAAGTGTGCAAGCAAGAACCAGGGAGACCTGCCTTTTATCCCCAAACCCTGTCAGTAACACTTGGTGTGAACCAGTGACCTCCATAGTCCACTCAGATACCGGCACAATTTTAACTCCAGTCTCGTCTAGGTTAATTACTAGCTGTGGAGGTATGACCTCCTGTTCACAACAATTGGATATTCATTGTAAAAATGCAGCCTTTAAATTTTGGAAGTCGGAAAGAACCTTGTGTGCCACTTTTGTGCCTTTACGTTTACTGTAGCCTATTCTATGTAACAATCACCAAGCCCATTTACTGCTTAGTTGCAGGTGCCCTCCATTCTCCATCAGAACATGAGGGCTGGTTGCCGTAACAATTCCCATCGCTATTGCATGGATAACACGACCATTCACTACTGCACTCTCCACCCTTAGAGACTATACTATCTTCTTTAACTGGTCTTCCAATTCGGATACCAAATGTGTGGGACGACCTCTTGACTTTTGGGGCAAATTGGGAGAGAGAGTTGCAGAGTCAGGGTTTGTATAGAAAGTTGATTTGTAGTCCAGCTTAAATTTCCTGATAGTGCTCTCATTGACAATATCCCCAGTTAAAGAATGATGAGCTCGTACTGCAGACATGACACCATGTTCAGCCGCATACTTGCCTAGCTGGAACCGAACCTCCGGTGTATAATTAGCATAGCTTGCTGGTCTGCTATGTTTGGAGGGAGGAGAAGCTGCTGCGATATCTCTCTCACAATAGAGGCTGCAACATTAGGTTCAACGCTGGAGATTACACCTAGTGCTTCAGAATCAAGATCTGAAGTTTCAAGCGGGTATTTGCATTTCTGCTGGGGAGGGCTTCAACCATTTGAAAAGCGACATGATGTCCTAAGAATGATTCAGTGATTCAGTGACTGATTAAATACATGCTACCTGACTATTTACTAATTGCCTGCATGCTTTCTCGTTGGAATGCGCAAATTCAATCACCCGTGATTAAATGGCTTAATAGCTGATCGTGATTACTGGCACCTGCGAATATAATCGGTTCTACAGTATATTTAGCCTGGATAGTTCACAGAAGAAATGGAATCTCATTTTCAGTGAGGCTCTACATCTACACATTATTATGCTGCATTGTGTAACATCAAAACACACTAAAAACAATATTTTACATCTGGACTAGGCTACCATGAATAAATACATTATAAAAATGATAAAATCATGGCCCCACTGAAAACAAGATATTGCATCTAATCTGGGACATCCTGAGTAAATACATTGCAAAAATGTGTAAATGAAGATCCCTGTCACAATGAGATGTAGTATCTCCCCTGCGCTATCCAGGATACAAAATATAGGATAAGAAATATTTAAAGGAACTCTACTGTAAATGGAATTTCACTGTGCTCACTGACATAAACAAACAGTTTCTTTATTGTTTTATGCCATATTAGATTGCAGTATTTATTTTGAATGTTGTGACCATGAGGATGGTGTGTACAGTGTGTGTGTGTGTGTGTGTTTGTGTGTTTTCTGTAGCTCAATTTATTTTTCCCAAAAAGCAACAAAAACTAAATAAAAATGAACAATAGTAAAAAAAATGCTTGCTGATTGCTACATATTTTGCCTGGATAGTTCACAGAAGACCTGGCATATGTCTGAAACAGTGCTTGTCATATAGTGTCTTAAGAGGTTAAAGCAACTGTAAATCTAAAACTAGAGGGGTGACATTTATGAGGTATGAATCTTTCTTGACAGACAATACCTGCCCAACTGGGGGGAAACAAATCTCCAATTTAATAGGCAAACAATATTTAACAAGCTGTTTCAGCTTCCTAATGGCCATCTCATAAGCAGCTTGGAGTTATGTCTCCAACATTCTAAAAAGAAGGGAGTATTTTATTTCAGTTGGCATAGTGATTTGTAGATGTGGAAGGATACATTGAAAACTCAAAAATATGTGTTCCATGATACTCCATTTTTCCAGCTACAGACAGCAAGATGGCTGTAGGATCTGCCAACAGCCATTATAAAACAAGCATTTGTCAATAATGAACGTTCGCTTACAAGTATTTGCATTGGTGTTTAGCATTTATGCAGCCCCCCCCCAGTTATATCCATGTTTCTTTAGCATCCATATCCCAAAAGAGTACAGTACCTCTCTGCAACTTGTCTTGCATTGGATTAACATTTCACCCTCATGCTTCTTAAGTGTCTGTCTTAGGAACCCTAACACCCGGGGTGTGCTCAAGGGTATGAACCTGCATGGTAACTGCACAACCCATGCTCGTAACACTGCCATTCAGTGGAATTATTTCACCAAATTTTTAACGTAGTCATTTTGTCACCTCTGGTCATGAACACTGTCACTATGATTTTCTTACTGTGTACTGAAAACTGATTTCCCACAGTGACCACGCTATTCTGCACCAGAAGTGTGAAAACACATTTCATCCAGGATATGCAAAATGACAGCTATACTGTTCTTAAGGAGGTGTGGAAAAATGCAAATGTTGAAAATCTGGAGTGAAAATATGACAAATTTGTGAAGTTAAGAGTGCGCTTGGAAACTGCTCAAGGCACGTTCGTAAAACAGTCATGTTTTGGAGTTTTGCACTGAATTTTCAACAGAGGCATTTTAGGACCTCTGCTCATGAACAGTGTCACTGTGATTGTCTTACTCTGTAGCGAACACTGATTTCCAACACAGACCACGCTATTTTGCGCCGGAAGCACAAAAACACATTTCGGTCAGTATGTGAAAAATGACAGCTGCACTGTTCATAAGGAGGTGTGGAAATATGCCTATGTTGAAAATCTGGAGTGAAAATACTACAAATTCGCAAACTTACGAGTGTGCATGGAAACTGCACAATGCACGCTCATCAAACAGTGATTTTTTGGAATTTTTTTCACCAAATTTGTAACATAGGCTTTTTGAGAGCCCACATCATGAACATCAACACTACTGTTTTGTTAATCAGTCCCGAAAGGTGATTCCACGCAGTGATTTTTAAATCTCCTTTTGGGACCCAATATTGCCATGACAGTGACTGAATTCATGAGGAGGGGTCACAATAACCCCACGTTGAAAATTTGGTGCCAAAATTCCCAAAAATGGCCGAGATATGCACCAAAGTTGAAAAACCCCTATTTATGCCATTATACAGCTTACCGGCATTTCTTCAGTTCGCGGTTGACTTTGAAGAGTGCAGACGTGTTCCCGGTCCACCGAAGATCATCATGCCAGGCTCCGGAGATAAGTATGGGGTGAGGATGGTGTGTGGGGAGGTGGTTGTACAGAGGGTGGGCACAGGTTAGAGGGGAAGGGGCCCAAGGACTCACTGAGGGACTGTTTTCTTGTTTTACACGATGCAAAAAAAGGAAATAGAGGCTTTTGGTACACTAGGGTGGGCTCCCAGCATGCTAGCTAGGTGAGCGGGGGTGTGTGGGGAGGTGGGAACACAGAGGGTGGGAGTAGGTTGGTGGGCAGAGGCGAGGGACAAAAAAAGGGATGCTGCTGGAACACTGGGGTGGGCTCCCAGCATGCTACCTATGTGTTTACTGGAGGGGACTGGAGCCGGAGGGGACTGGGCACTCCCGCCTGCCATACAATGTGTGGGTGGGTGGGGAAGCATGAGCATGCTGGGATGTTTGTTTTTTTGGGGTGGGGGGCTGCAGCTGACGGGGGATTGGGCACCCCTGTCAGCCACACAGTGTGCTGAGGGACACATGAGCGGCAATTGGGCACCCCCCTCAGCACACAAGGTGGGGGCTAGGGAGAACAGGGAGGGGAGGACACTAGGAGAGGGAAGAAGCTAGAGGGCTTTGAAGCCGTGCTGTGCATGACAGCACTTCAGCTAACATGTATGCTAATTGCATACATGCTACCACCGCTGCTGTTAGAAGTGAAGACCAACATAGCTGAACTGGTGTCCTATACAGCTCAGCATGTATTGGTCCCTCTAGGGTTGTACCTGCTACACTGAGCACTGCATTGGGGAGGAGGGTCACACACTTCCAAAAGGCACACTGTTGCAAGACATTCCTTGCACATGCGTGCAGACGAACGTAAAAACAAGTTCAAGTACCACATTAAGTGCTTTCTTTATGTTAGGGGGTTAATAACAATCTATAATTTCAATTATCAGTTGTCACAAAAAAAACTGTAGCATATGATGATGTAAAGAAAGTAAAAGTACGCCACCACTCATAACACTCTACATGAAGTAAAGTGGCCATACACTTCTGGTGTAGTGTGAATGATGTACTTCTTGGTGTAGACAGCTTACATCCACCTCATGAAGCGGTCAGGCAGTACACCAGATGGGAAAGCAAACAGATATTACTGCAGTGAAGGTGCCACACTCCTGTACTGCCACACAACTATGTGGTATAAATAAGGTGAGAGGGGAAAACATCTTCCAGTATGAAAAGAGTACTAGAACAAGCCTTGAAGAAACTGATCCTCTCTAGATGGAAAGATCTGAACCCAACTATTGTGGACTGGTTTAACAATATGACCATTTTTGCTAGTAATGAAAGAATATGTTGCTTGTTGGCTGATAGGCTAAAAGTGCATAACAGAACCTGGAGTCCATTTAGTGTGAAACTCTGAATTAAAAACTGAAAACTACACTGTCTCTTCATGACAATTACTGTTTCCTTATGTACTGATACCTGTTCCTTCTTTTTTAATATTCTGGCTGTGAACTTATTAACTTACTATATACATACCTAAAATATTTCTTAGGTTGTTGTATAATACTTGAACGTTCATTATTCTCAAATGTAACTGGATTGCTTGTAAACTTCTTATGAACTGAATAAAATATTTAATTTAAAAAAAAAAGGGGGACATGACACAAGATTGAAGGTGGGCCATATCAGGGGAAATGGGAGAAAGTTCTATTTCACTGAGAAGGTGGTGGATGCATGGATTGGACTGCCCCCAGAAAGTGGTGGGAGCACACACTGTGGCAGAATTAAAACATGCATTGGATAGGAATAAGGGAACCAAAGTGATGGGAAGGAATAGCTAAGCCAATGACCAAATAGAGTCATAGGCCACTAATACAGCTAGGGCAAACAGGCAGACTGAATAGGCCTGGCAGTCCTTTTCTGCTGACAACTTGTATGTTTCTATGTTTCTTTGCTGGGCCTGTGGCATTTAAGGTGAACAACCAGCACTCAGAGCAGCCGAGCCCCTCATCCAAGTGTGGTTTTGTTCTCAATTCGCACTTTGTTGTGTGCATTGCAAAAAAAACATGTTTTACTTGATGTCTACTGCAGCAGCATAGTTGACTGTATCACATGGATTCTGCTGGCTAGCAAGCTGATGTTTTCTCTCACTACAAACCTTTAAAACCCTTGCAGTTGTCTTACGTGAAAGGATGGCTACAGCAGTGGGAGATTCCATACCCTACAGACAGTGCATAATAAGAGGTTTTATAAGCTCTGGGGCCCGATGTTCAAAACTTAGCCCAGGCACTAAGGAATGTTTGCCCATGTTAACCGGATCTTGCACCTGATTTGTGGATGGGGTCTATATTCAGACACCCTCACAGCATGGGCAAAACCCATTAGCACCCGAGCACTAAGTTACTGCTGCACGTCTGCATACAGGTTCAATGGGAAATTGTGAGGTATGCACAGGCAGTAAATGCCACTTGAATGGGTGCAGTTTACCATTGCCAAAAATAAATAAATACATAAAACCCCTGAGTTAATAGGGTGCAAGGCCCTGGTGGTGGGCAAAGGTACTGTAGCCTGCCACCCCTACCACTGACCTAGGCCCTAGGTAGCTGTGCATGCCCCAGTGGTAGAAACAAGTGCAAGGGGGCAGGGGTTGCCACTAAACACCAGGTATAACTAATCTATTATGGGGAAGGAGATCAGATGGCAGGGTGTCACTAGACACCAGGAAATAATTAATCTATTATGGGGATGGGGATTGGAAGATGGGGGGTACCACTAGACACCAGTGAACAACTACTCTGTTATGGGGCGGGGATCAGAGAGCAGGAGTGCCACTAGACACCAGGCAATAACTAGTCTATTACAAGGAAGGAGATCAGATTGTGGGGGTGCCATTAGACACCAGGAAATAATTAATCTTTTATGGGGATAGGAGGGCTGGGGTGCCATTGGACACCAGGGAGGTTGTGTATCTTTCAGGGATGGACAATCAGGATGTGGGGGGCCTTTGTAGGAGTGCGGCCTTCTCAATCAATCAAAATCTTTATTTAACCAGTTGAACACCATTGAGCAGAGCTCCTTTTCAAGGTGGACCTGGGTGAACACAATTACAAGATAACAGGGTAATACACAGAAATAATGATACACAGACATGATCAAAAACGAACACAGATAATACATTGTAAGGAAAATGCAGGATAAGTGCTATATATGTTTTCAAATAAGCAGTTGGGCTAACAACAGTAACAGAAATAAGTCACTGACAGTGAAAAGATGGGGTGCCAGAAACCAAAGGGAAGGGACTGGGTGCCCTGAAGCACCATGGAGAACAAATGGAACCTAGAGCACAGGTCGGGAGATAGAATAGGGCAGTAGAACAGGGAGGGGGAGGAAGACGAATAGATCCGAGGCAAATAGAGTGGAGTATGAACCAGGGGTGCAGAGGTAAATGAGGGACCTGATGAATGGGAATAGATAGGGGATGCAGGGGAAGGGAGAGTGGGTATACTAATGGGGCAAGAGCAGTAGATAGCCGAAAGTAGGAGAGAAGAGAGGATGAAGGAGAGAAGCGAGGATGACGTGGATGGGAGAGGGCCAGAGAGAGGCTGGGATCAGCAAAGGACCAGGGGGAAGGAGGAGTAGAGAGGCAACTGAAGAGGGAATGGGGGTGCATGCACCAGCTCGGAACAGGATCTAGAATGAGCCAAGACAAGAATGATAGGGGGAGGTTTAGTCAGGGATAGCAAGCACAGGATTCATTATTGTGCTGAAGATAGAGTTCTTTGAAGGCTGAGATGCTGAGTTTAGTTTTTAATTTCAGGGTTTTTTGCAGGTTACTCCATAGCTGGGAAAGCGCATGGCCAATGGATGCCCAGCCAAATTGAGATTTGACCTTTTTTACCTTTAAGGTAATATAGGAGGCATTTCTCAGTGCATATCTGCTTAGAGTGCAAGGTGGCAGGCAGACCAAGATATAGTCAGGCAGTTTATTGATAATAGCTTTGTATGTCCAGATGGCGGCATTTCTTTGTCTGGTAAGAGAAGACCAGTCTACAGCGGTATACAACAAACAGTGGTGGGTGGAGTAAGGAAGATCTGTTATGAACCTTAGATCTCTATGATAGAGCGTGTCAAGTTTTGAAAGAGCGCCGATTGATCCGTGGCTCTAAAGGAAGTCTGTGTAGTCTAGTAGGGTAGGTAGGTAGTTTGGACTAGCCACGTCCTTGCATCTGATGGGAGGAGATTTTTGATCTTAAAGAATAGGCCAAGTCTTTGACAAAGCTTCTTTGTCAATTGTTCTATATACTCTATGAAGGAGAGTCTGTTGTCAAGCCATACACCCAGGTATTTGAAGTGAGTTACGATTTAACTGTTCGCCCAGGGCAGTGGATATCAAGAGAGACGCAGCCAAGGCTGGGTTAGGTAAATTGGGAAAGGGTGAGAAGAGCATAGCTTTTGTTTTCTTGGCATTCAAAAGCAACTTTTGATTTAGGAGCTGGTGTTGCAACAAGTTAAAGTCATTCTGGAGGGCTGTACATGCCACCTTTGGTGAGGGGCCACTGGCATAGAGCACAGTGTCATCCGCAAACAGGTGTATTTGGACTTTTTGATGGTGGCGTCTGTTCTGTTTATATAGATAGCGAATAGCAGTGGTCTAACACTTCCCATGCAAATGAGCCCATAATGTGCATGCATATGTCCCCTTAGTGCCGTGCATCCCCCATGGGATCATTTGCATGTTGCTAGCTGAATGTCATGCCAGGGACTCCTGGTGCTATCAGGTCTACGGGTACTGTCCTCTTCCCATCCCTCTCAGAGCAGCACTACTTGAAGTCACGCTGCGCTGACATGCCCCTATATTTAGTTGGATAGTGGCAGTACACTGTCCAACTGAGTAGAGCATCTTCAGGGTCGTGGTCATGGGCAAAAGCAAGTGCAGTGCAAACCTGTGCACTCCTCTTTTGGTCATATTCCAATATCAGGCCCCTGATCTTTTGTCTGCTGCTCCCACTGTCCTCACTGGGTTAAGTAGAGTCATAGAGGACTTTACCTAGCCGAGGCCCCAGTAGAGAACAGTGGGACTGGCAACCATCTATGATCGCAGTAACTTAGAAAAGCTCTAAAACTTTCACTTTAGGCATTTGTTATCTCCCACTGATGCAGCGTTCTTCTGATGTTAGCTGTAGAGGGATTTGAAGAATGTTGTGGTCATAGAACCTGTCCGCTTACAAGCAGTAGAATCAATGTGATACAATTGTTGCACAGCTGCAGTAAACAGTAAGCAAAATGAATGTTTTTGCAATGCACACCAAAGCGCAACATGAGAACAACTGCATACTTGGGTGTGTGGCTCCCTTAGTGCTGCTGACTGTTCCCCTTTAAAGAATGTGTAGTACAGTGTGAGTGACTTTAGGTAGCATTTGCAGAACACAGTTTTCCCCCTGAGGTCCTGTTAATTAAGAAAAGTAAAATAAATATGTAAATAAATAAAAACAGAAACATTCCTCCCACTTTCATGTTTCATTCATTAAAACCATTCCCATAAAAAACATGTAGTGAATACTGGCTATTATCACAGAGTTATTCACATAAAATAGGCAATGACAAGCTCCTGGTTGTAGGCTCAGCTGAGGCGATTGTCTCATGATACCACAGTAACTGATCTGGTGCTACTGCTAGAGTGGCTCAATGATGTTACTTCAAAGCAACTCATTGCTCATAGTTGTGAATGATTGTGAATAATGCAGTTGTCACTGAATGTGCATGTTAGCTCCTTTTTGTTGGTTCCGGACAGAAATGTATAATTCCCCAAAACCCTACCTGTTAATAGTAGCTGTGAAGTCATAAACCTGTCATGCCCATAGTGAAGTTGACAAGTTTGCCTCAACTATGACAGGAGGGCAGTGGCTACCAGGGCCAGGCCAAAGTCAGTGTGCAGTGGTGGGATGGGTCTTCTTGTCACCATGGGCCCCTGCTCCATCTCCAGCTTGCTCACAGTCATTTCCTTTCATGCAGTGAATGAATCACTGATGATAATTGTCAGTTAGGATAATGAGATGTCACCCCAAAAACCTTATCCATGCATAGTAGCTGCTAAGTCATCAATTGCTCATTCCTGTAGTGACTGGGGGGCAGCCACCCAGGCCAGGCCAGTGTCAGCATGCTGTGGTTCTACCTTATTCTCAGACATTTGCTCTCATGCAGTGAATGAATCACTGATGATGATACTTGTCAGTCAGGATGATGAGATATCACCCCAAACTGCTAAGTCATCAACTGCCCATGCCCATAGTGATGGGGTGTGGGGGGGGGGTAGCCACCCAGGCCAGGCCAGTGTCGGTATGCTGTGGTTCTACCTTATTCTCAGTCATTTCCTCTCATGCAGTGAGTGAATCACTGATGATGATGATTGTCAATCAGATGGTGATGATGAGGATCATAACCATATTTTATGGTAGCCTGTAATGATGGTGACTGCGATTGAGCGCTTTCAAAAAGGGCGACTCAATCATGGCACCTGTGCACAGGGCTACTGGGCAGGGAGGGTGACCGAATATGAGGTTCGGCGACTACAGTGACAGTATGTCACTATGTATACATGTACTCGGGGGTGGGGAGGGACCACGCCGTGCGATGGGCCGAAAGGGATGGTGGGTTTGTGGGGTGTAGTACAGCAGTGGGCTGCTGAGCTGGCCATGTGGCGTTGTGGGTTGGTGGCAAGGTGGGGTTGGGAGGGTGCCAGGTTCAGTTCTGGGCATGCTCATTTTTGTGCCGGGTCGGGGTTTTTTTTTTTTAAGTTTTGCATCCCCCGACATCGCGCCCCCTAGAGTTGAGAATCCTATAGTGGGGGGTGCAGCCCCCCACATAAAATGCAAAAACCTGTCATGTGCCCTTTTACTGTGTGCCATGACTGTACACCGCTGAAATTGATTTTCGGCGATCTACATTCGCCCAAGCACCGATCACCTTTCTGCGATCGATGTTATCATATTGAACCCATTTTATGACTGTGTCTGAAGTTCATGAGGATGATGATGATAACATCACTACCAGACAGTAATCCAGTATTTCACTAGAACTTGACTATGCCAAAGTGGTAGACAGTCTAGGGTTGCTTATCTTATCTGGGTTCTGAATGTCAGGTAGCTTTGGCTAAAGGTAACTGGCAACCAGCAAGTTTTGCGTTTTTGTGCAAAAGATATCAAAGAAAATTATCAATGTGTGACTACAGTGAAAATCTAAAATTGTAGGGTTAGGCATTCAGGCAAGCAAGGGAGGCCCTGGTTTACCATGCATGGAGTACATACAAGTCCACCACTCCACACCACCACCACACCAAACCCACCATAGATAAGCAGCACGGTACTTACATAGATCATCACAGAAGAAGACCAAAATGTACTTCATTCAAGTTACTTCAAGTAGCAGTTTTGTTAGTCAGTCACCAGTTTTTTTTCCAGCACTAAGTCATATTACTTAGATAAGGTTTCCCTTCAAAAAAAATCAATACCCATTTTTTGCATTTACTCGAGGCATGTAAATGAAATATAGAAACATAGAAACTGATGGCAGATCTGGGCCGCTTAGCCCATCCAGTCTGCCTATTTTTATTGTGATCGTTCATGCTGCAGACCCTGCTTGGTCTATAGCACTGTCTCTTCCACCTCTTCCTTTCCTCTATAATTCCCTTGTACCTATCCCAGGCTTTTTTGAATCCCATTACTATTTTCACCCCCATTACTTTGTCTGGAAGGCTGTTACAGGCATCCACCACCCTTTCTGTGAAGAAGTACTTATTCACATCTCTCCTGAATTTAGGCGTCCAGCTTCATATCATGATCCCTTGTTCTACAGCATCTTTTCCTCTGAAAACACCTCCCACCTGTACCTTATTCACCCCCATGAGGTATTTAAAGGTCTCAGTCATATCACACCACTCCCTTCTCTCCCCCAAGATGTATGTATTGCACTCCTTTAGCCTTTCCCTGTAGGGATTTTGATGCACCTTGTTGGTAGCCCTCCACTGGATCTCCTCCACTCTGTCTGTCTTTGCTGAGCTGTGATCTCCAGAACTGGACACAGTACTCCAGGTGGGGTCTTACCAGTGACCTAAATAGGGGCAACACCACTTCCCTCTTCCTGCTGGTGATACCCCGACCTATGCATGCCAGCATCTCACTAGTTCTCCCAATTGCCTTATCACATTGTACCCTAGCTGCCCAAATGTAGATCATTCTTCCAACCATTTTAAATCTCTTACCATCCTTTGGACACAAACCCTGGAGTGTCCACTCTGTTACAGATCTTGGTGTCATCTGCAAAAAGGCAGACCTTCCTTTCACCTCCTCCTCCTCCACTATGTCACTAATGAAAATATTAAAGATGACCAGCCCCAGCACTGACTCCTGAGGTACCCCACTGGTCACTCTTTCCTCCTCGGAGCAAACTCCATTTACCACCGCCCTCTGCCTCTGTTTCCATAACCACTGTCTTACCTATGTTGCCACCTTATTGCCCACCCCATGCTACTCAACTTGTTTAGCAGCCTACTATGTGGAACGGTGTCAAAGGCTTTGCTGAAACCTAGGTAGGCCATGTCCACTGCCCCACCCTGATCCAACACCTTGTCACCCAGTCAAAACAAATCTATCAGATTTGTTTGGCATGACCTCCCCCTATGAAACCATGCTGCCTCAGGTCCTGCAGTTCTTTGGATTCCAGGTATTTCACAATCCTTTCCTTTAGTAGTGTTTCCATTAAGTTCCCTACCACCAGTGTCAGAATTATAAATTGCTCACCTCTTCCTTGCTACCGCTTTTGTTAAATGGGACTATGTCTGCTCTTGTTCAGTCCTCCAAGACCATGCTAGTCTCCAGTGAACTGTTAAATAAGTCTGACAAGGGTGCAGCCAGTACCTCCCTGAGTTCCCTCAGCACTCTAGGGCACACCCTGTCTGGCCCCATGGCTTTATCTACCCTCAGATTAGTAAGTACTATCCTGATCCTCTCTTCAGAAAAGGGACTGATGTCCACTTCACTGCCCTCAAAGCCCCTAGTGCAGGGGTTCTCAAATGGTGAGGCCAGCCTCCCTGGGGAAGGCCCCAACCTGTTCCAAGGGAGGCTCAAGCAAGTCTTGAAAAAGTATTATATTTCAATTTTAAACTTTATAGATTTTGTGTGAAGGGATAAGGCAAACTGAAAGAGGATAATAGTAGGGGAAGTTATGTATTTAGTCACAAGTCGGTGACCAGGGAAGGTACTGTACACTGAGCAATGGCTTATTTCAGGTGTACCCAGGGAAGGGTAGTGAGAGAATACAATTCAAAATGTAACTGCAAAACACTCAAGAAAATACAAAATGAATAAAAGTACAAACAAATTAAGAACAATAAACTAACAATGCTGTCTTTTGGATGAGACGTTAAACCGAGGTCCCATCTGCCTGGATTGGTGGTAGTTCAGGTGGATGTTAAAGATCCCATGGCACTTATCGAAAAGAGTAGGGGAATTTCCCCGGTGTCCTGGCCAAATTTCCCTCATTCACTCAAAATACCACCAACAGCTTAATCTGTTCAAGGTCAATTGGCATTCATCTGTATCCCCCTCCACGGGTCATGCCTGAAAATAGGCAGGATTTGTCTAGTGCACTTACCCGGTCAACAAAAGCTAAATAAATAATAAATAAATACAGGTACTAGGAATAAGAGTAGGAGGGAGTAAAATGATCCCTGAGAAATTGCTTAAGAGCAGGGTGAGAGGGGGAGAGGCAGAGGTCAGTAGAAAGATTATTCCAGTTAGAGGGGAAACAGAAAAAGCAGTCTGACTCATGAAGGTATGGCAGTAAGGAGTAACAGTGGTTCGAGAGTCAAAATATTGGAGCACGTAGGTTGTTCTGTTTGGGGGAGGGTTACAATCAGATTAATAACATGAGAGCCAGCTATACAAAGATGTCTCAATTTATTCCTGATGTACTGTGAAAAGTAGGCTATTTTTCTATGTGGAGGCCCAAAAATATTTCAGCATTTTGGGGGAGGCTCAAGATCTTTTCCATGGGTTAGGGGAGGCTCACTATGACAACGTTTGAGAACTGTTGCCCTAGTGCCTTTTCATTGTCCCACCCCTTCCCCTTCTACTGTGAACACTGAGCAAAAGTATTTGTTTATGATGTTTGTCTTCTCTTGGTCCCCCTCCATACAGTTTACCTTCTCCTTCTTTAACCGTGCAGTTCCTCCTTTTGTCTTCCTTTTCTTGCTAACATACCTAAAACATGTCTTGTCCCCTTTAGATACTGCCTGGGCTATTCTTTCCTTAGTTTGTGCTTTTGCACTCCTTACTACTTTGCCTGCCTTCCTGCATGTTCCCCAATACACATCCCTATCTTCCTGTTTTCGATATTCCTTATACCTTCTGAATGCCACTCTTTTTCCTTAACATTTTTCTGCCACTTCCTTTGAGAACCATGACAGTCTCCTTTTCCTTCTGCTTTTACTTACTTGCTTGACATACTTGTTTGTTGCCTTTACTGTGCCCTCTTTTAGTCTGACCCATTTGCCCTCCACCCACCCAGGACATCTCCTTCTGGCAGGTCCTTTCAGATGGATTCTCCCATTTTTGTAAAGTCAGCCCTTCTGAAATCATGGACTTTTGCCTTGTGTACTTGGATTCTGCTGCTGTTCTTATATTAAACCACATTGTGTGATGATCACTGGTTTGCACATGACTTCCCACCCTGATGTGGATCCAGGTCGCTGGATACAGGGGTTGAGGGCTGGTCAGCCCTCTGGACTTTTTCTGGGGGGGGCTCCCAGATTCTTACCTCTGAACGAGTGCATGATCTGGGAGTGGTGCTTGATGACAGGCTGACCCTTCAGTTTCAGGTGTCGGCAGTCGTCAAGTCTGCCTTTTATCATCTTAGGAACATTACCAGGCTCAAATATCTTGTTCCGTCCAACGATCTGCCTGTGTTGGTCCATGCCTTTGTGACCTCACACATTGACTACTGCAACTCCCTTTACTTAGGGCTTCCTGGGGTTGATATCCGCCATCTGCAGCTAGTGCAGAATGCTGCGGCATGATTGTTGACGGGGTCGTCTTGGACTTCGCATATTACCCCGGTGCTGTGCGATCTGCACTGGCTGTTGATTCAGTGGCGGATCACCTTTAAAATTGGTTTACTGATTTATAAAGCCCTACATGGACTTGGTCCTGACTACTTGAAAGAGCTTCTAATTCCCTACAGCCCTGTGCAACAGCTCCATTTGGCTGATGAGGGGTTGCTGGAGGTTCCGAGGGTGACTTTGAAATCTTCTGGGGCCAGTGCATTTACGTTTGTGTCCCCTACCCTCTGGAATTCTCTACCCTGTCAGCTTTTGGAGTGCACAACCGTGGGGGGATTTAAACAGGCACTTTAAAGTTTTTTGTGGCGTCAGGTCTATCAGTGATTCATTGTTGTATGGATCTGTTGTGTTATTTATTATTGTTTGTTGTTTATAGAATTATGTTTTAATTATTGTAAAGCACCTTGATATCTTGAAAGGTGCTTAAAAATAAAGTGTATTATTATTATTAAGTCTGCAACACTGTCCCTGTTAGTAAGCACCAGGTCCAGCATTGCCCCACCCCGAGTGGGTTAACTGTCTAGATGCCTGAGGAATCCCCTCCACAGGCAATCCAGGACGTCTCTGCTTTTAACTGACGCTGTTGCAGGGATGCTCCAGTCTACATCTGTCAAACTAAAATACCTGCCCAGCACCCACCTCCCCCTTTTTATCCATTTTGCCAGTTTACTTCTAACATTTCTGTATCTAACCCTGTGTTGGAGGCCTGTAGATCACTCCTCTCCAAATAGCAGCTCCATTTCCTGACTACAGGATGACTCACAACATCATGGCCCCCCTTAAATTCCCTGTACCCCCATTGCTTTTATGTTTTCCTTAACATAAAGTACCACTCCCCCTCTTTTCTTTATTTTGTTATTTGCCCGGCTCCCACGGCTTCAGAGGAGGCCTTGTACCTCCTCCTACTCCATCTGCCAGGGCAATCCCCAATGCATCCCATCCCCAGTTTCATTATGCACATAGGGCCAGCGGTGTTACATTTTTCCCCTGTTTTTCTCCCATCCCCCTGCACGTAGGACATATGTCCAGGCTGACGACATGCTGACGCATGCCGACTGCCATGTGCTTAACAGCGTCTCCACTCCCCGACTCCAGTAGAGCTGCCAGTGCACTGAAAGCCTATGCTTCCACCAGTTTCAGGGGCATTGGGTGCTAGAAGCACCCCTGGTATCCCACCCCAGAGGGAGGACAGCATCCTCAGGGATGCTCAATCCTCCCTCCCCCCACTGACCCCCAGCAACCAGAATCCATTCCTGAACCTGGGTCACCACTGTAGCCCTCCTTTCTTTTCTACCATGTTCCTTCTAGACATAATGTAGCCTGGTATGACCACTTCTCAGGCATGGCTGTCCATGCACCGTGATTCGCTAATGGCCACAATATCCAGGTTCGCCTCCGCCATGATGTCCTCCCAGGTCTGGGATCTTATTTCCCTGACTTCTAGCGTTGTCACATACGGCTTTCCATATTTTGTTAGCCCTTTTCTTGTCACTTCCCCCTTTTTCCAGCTGTTCCCTCGTCCTTCTTTTTTTCTTTTGACTGGTCCTCCTCCCCCCGTGTCCTTTGCTAACCCACTGCTACCTTGATTGTCTTACATCCCAGTGGGATTCTCTCCTTTTGGGATCTCTCTACTCTCTAGTTCAGTCTGTAAGGGGGAGGGGGCAGTTACTGCCTCCACTTTGTCTTCCACCCCCCAGTTAGCTTAAATGCCCATCAAAGTAACATTTAAACTATCCACAGAGGACTGCTGTTCCCCTCTTAGATGGATGCAAGCATCCCCCTGGTTTAAGCTCTGATCCCTCCAGGTGAACCCCCAGTCCCTAATGTAGCCATACCCCTCCTCTGTGCACCATTCCTTCAACCATGAGCTATAGCTCTTAGTGCAGAGTTCCCTCCCCTTCCCCCTGTAATGGACAGACAGCACTTCTACAAAGGCTACCATTCATGCAACCTGCCTAAGACCCTTCCTCAGTTCTCTAAACTGCTCATGCACTGCTCCTGTCCCACTTGTAGCTAGGTCATTCATCCCCAGGTGGACAATGACATCCAGCTCCCCCTTTCTGCTTATTGCCTTGCGATCCATTGAATATGCTTTCCATCCCTCTGAGCCATTGTGCCAGGCAGGAAATTTACCTCCCTCTATACCCCTTCCCATTCCCCAACTGTATCCCCCTGATAATGGAATCCCCCACCAGAAGTTGCTTTCTCCTTCTCTGGGATCCTCCTTCCTCTCCTCTGGGGACACCTCTAGGGAGAGCCCCCACATCCTCACTGTCCACTACCTCAGGTGCCTCTTCTTGGCAGTCCTGAATTTCTTAGTGGTACTGGTTGAGAAATGTGCCTATGACTCACTCCTCCCAGCCTTCCACATCCCACCACCTCACCCTCCTTGAACACACTGTAGTCCAACTGCTCCTCCCTTCTGGCAGTATTTGAGGCAATGGTGTTGGCTTGGCGGCCCCTTAGTGGGCGAGATGGTGTGTTTGGTAAATGTTATGTACTGTCATCACATCAGAATCATGAAATAGCACTTAGACCAGACTACTGTTGACCAGTGACCACCAATGATATCCACCCCCCAAAAAACAAATGTGAATGTTTCTGACTTGTGCTGGTTGTATCTTATATCATTCTGTTGATATACACACATCATGATTATAGTGTTTACAATTATGCCCAATCAGCCACAAAATTCTTAAACCCGGCCATGAAAGTCAACTTTACCTTGAGTGACTCACCCAGATGGCATGCGGAAATTTGGAATATCACAACTTTCTGTGTGCTGTGAATGATTAAATGATTTTGAGTTGAAATGCTGGACACCTTTGACCACTGAGTCATTGATAAGCAGCAGTACTCCTGCTTCAACCCTCTGTTAGCTGTACTCTAACAGTTGCACTTATCGGGAGACAAGTGAATTTCTTGGGACAATATGTTCCCCTGTTGCACTTTAACTCATCAAGCTTATTATAATGTGTTTTATCTTGTCTTCCAGCTCCACATGCACTGTTCTAGCCTGTCATTGTACTAATGTATTCTGCTTGAGTTGCATGTTAATGCATTTACTGTACTGCTTGTGTTGTATTGTTCAAGCAATAAACCACAACAGGGTGTGGGGGTTATGCTGGGATTTACCCATGCCTGGTGTGGTTTGGTCACAAGGCACAGCCGAGTGACCAAATCCATAGCAGAAGTGGGTAAATCCCAGCATAACCCACACCCTGGAGTGGTTTATTGCGATTATACAATGTTCCCCAATTTTTTTAGTATAAAGAAAGTAAAAAAAGAAAAGGTTTTATGTATTTTAAATTGTTTTTGAACATTGTATTACTCCGCTAGAAAAGATAGTCCTTTGTTGCTAGGGAGACAGCATGTCACTTCAAGTTGTAGCTGTGAACTGTTCTTGAAGTCTGAAAACTGCTCTGTCCCTGCTGCCACCATAGAAATGTTTTACATTGGGCTACTGCCTGTATAGCAAATAAATGCCTCTGCCTCATAATTAACGGTGGATACAAAAACACTGAGCTGGATGGCAAACCGTGATAGCTTCAACTGGAGGAACGGAATGCTCTTTCTCGCCCCCTTGGCGTGCGTTCAGCTAGTGTCATATTTTAAGTGTCTGCTGAATGCTAAACTTGGAAAACTCTTTGTTTATTGAAAACAAGGGCTACAACTTATAGAAATCTGGGCAAAAAGTGGAGCGGTGATTCTGCGCATGTGCACATGCATGAGCGCGTGCCCAGTATCATCATTCTGCTTTTCGTCCGTGACTTTAATAACTTGAAGCCCTCATTTTTAATTAACAAAGACTTTCCTGACCTCAGCATTCATCAGGCACTTAAAATATGTTACTAGGAGAACAGGGATCATATGGGCAAAAGCAAGCCTCTGGGGTTTTAGGCAGTCGTGCTTTTACTGGGGAATTACATGGCGGCATTTTCATTTTTAATTTTGAGGTCGGATTGATTTTAGGCACATGCGGCTGACTGGTACCTTTTTGTATGAATTATAACAGGATTTACTCACGCTTCACAGTACCAGTCAGCCAATCAGACGCATCAATTTTACTTTACCATTGTATAATATTTTGTATTCCATTGCTTGTATGGTCACTCCTGTTTGCTCTGTATGTTATTTTATGATTACCGGTTCTATGTACTCTCACATGTACCCTTCCCCCCAGGATGCACCATGAGATGAGGAACCTGGTTCTTCAGTGTGCCTTTCCTGGTGAAACATTTCAATAAATAAATAAAAATAAATAGATAATGTTGATCCCTGATATTTCCTGGTGACTAACAATAACAGATACTGCTTCTTCAATTGTTGTTTTTGTTAAGTATGTAATGCAGGCTTATCATGGTGATACATGATGAGTCACATACTTTCAGAAAAAAATAATTATGCAGCCCAAATGAAAACGACCTAACATCTGTTATACTGTAAACACCATAAATACTAAGGTTAATTTAAATGTCTATCAATAAGATTTAGTGCTGTAATTATCGACATGACAAAGAGCTGTGTAAAAATAGAGAAACAGTTTTACTTTTTTGAGATTTGGATATAGCAAACAGTATAAGGTTGCTGTGCTAAATAGCAGCACAGATCAGCTCATTTTCTAGGGAATAGTGATAGAGCAAACAGAAGTGATGAGAAGATATATAGTACATAGCTTTCAGTAAGATAAACATTAAGTTCAAATCCTTGTATAGGATTACAATAAAGTGTATAAGTGGTATAATGAATATTGTTAGCATTCATATTTTTTCATTTAGTTATCAGCAAAAGTAGCAACAGAAGATGAGATGAAGATGATGAGATAAGCTAGTTCATGGTTAGTAATAATGGCATACATTTAACATTTTACCTGTCATCCAAAATATCACATACGCTGATTATAGGGGGATGTATAAATATCACATACGCTGCTTATAGGGGATGTATAAATATCACATATGCTGATTATAGGAGGATGTATAAATATCACATATGCTGATTATGGGGGGATGTTTAAATATCACATACGCTGATTATAGGGGGATGTATAAATATCACATACACTGATTATGGGGGATGTATAAATATCACATATGCTGATTATAGGGGATGTATAAATATCACATATGCTGATTATAGGGGGATGCATAAATATCACATACACTGAGTATAGGGAATGTATAAATATCACATATGCTGATTATAGGGGATGCATAAATATCACATATGCTGATTATAGGGGGATGTATAAATATCACATACGCTGATTATGGGGGATGTTTAAATATCACATAGGCTGATTATAGGGGGATGCATAAATATCACATATGCTGATTATAGGGGATGCATAAATATCACATATCCTGATTATAGGGAATGTTTAAATATCACATATGCTGATTATAGGGGGATGTGTAAATATCACACATGCTGATTATAGGGGGATGTATAAATATCACTTACGCTGATTATAGGGAATGTATAAATATCACATATGCTGATTATAGGGGGATGCATAAATATCACATACGCTGATTATAGGGGGATGTATAAATATCACATATGCTGATTATAGGAAGATGTATAAGGCAAGGGCACAGCCAGCAGCATTACAGGCCCAGGCATCATTGCCACATAAAAACTATTTTGAAAAAGTTACAGTAATGTACACCAACACCACTCTCAGTCTTTCATTGCTTTAGCATCAGAAAGGTCCATAACAGAATATTACTATTCCCAGAACATTTTGTTACAATGTAAAAGTAGCTGCTCTTCAAAGTTTTCATCACCTAGTTGGATTCTTCAAACAGTAAAGACATGTCCACATATGCTGAATAATCTTTCAACTGGTGCGCTTGATGGACATGCAGTATTGTAACACAGGAATGTTTTTTTTATTGTCAGGAATTTTTTCAAAGTGTCTGCTGTTTTGTTTGTGTCTTTGAAAGACTGCTCAAGCTCATGAAGAACGCCACCACGGCTAAGTTGCTGATTTTCTTTAAATTAAAGAAATCATTATCATCCTCAAATTTGTCTTCAGATGATGGACTTCCTCAACCAATATCTTCCTGATGTGACAGCAGTTCATTTTCAAGCATGTTTTTTAGCTGCACGTGCTTCATCCTCCCTGGCAATCCACCCCATGTGAAATTGTGGTAACGTGATGTTGGACAGAATTAACACCCTTTGTTAATGACTGGTAAGAAACCCAGTGTCCACAGCTCTCACAAGTGCATCAAGAAGAGGAATGGCATAAGGCAAAAGTGGTCTCATATCAAGCAACTTATTTTTCAGTACCACCAATGTCGGAAGAAGATATTCCATGTAAAAATTGTATTTGTGCTTGCAGAATATCCAGTAAGTTTCCAAGAGGCTGCATTACTTTGCAGTACTTCACCACGAAAGCAATTGCTGTTGCTCTAAACCTTGCTAGGCCAAGCTCCTCACCGATGTCATGCAGATCATCTTCAGCTTTTTTACTATGGATCTTATTTTTCTACTGCTCTGTAATAAGAAGTCCAGCTTGTGTCATTGGTGACAATCAGCTTAGTACCAATTTTCATACTGGGTTTCATACTTGGTGATAGAACAGAAGAAGGCACCATTGCCCATTACACCATTACCCACTTTCTGAAATAATTTTACTTGCTTGTGAACTTTAGTGAATTTTGTTCAGAAGAGCTGAACAATTTGCCATGGTGCTGTGATAGATCTTCTTGTACACAGGATTTGCAGTAGCAGAGTCTATATCCTTCACTATGGGATGCCATTAGGGACATAATTCAGAATCTCTGGCTATATACACTATATACTAAAACACATGCACCATATAGTAACATAGATATAGCATATAGTGAAACCCATTCGCTATGTAGTGAACCACATACACTATGTAATGAACCACATACTCTATGTAGTGAACCACATACACTATCTACTGAAATATGTACATCATACAGTGAAATACATATACTGAAATGCATGTCAGAGTATTGACAGAGCAAAGGCCTATGGCACATTCATAAGGTAGAAAAAATGGGCAGACCAGATGGGCCTTGCTGTCCTTATCTGCCATCAACTTCTATCTTTCTGTGAATGTTTCTATGTAAACATATATGTTATATAGCGAAATGCTTACATTACATAGTGAAATACACACTGTCTACTGAAATACACATACTGAGTACTGAAAACCCACATACACTATATACGGAAACAAATACACTGCGCATTGAAACACATGCGTCAAAGCGGCAGCGGCTAAGTGGGACGGCAAAGTAGAGTGAGGAGTCTGACCAGAGTGTGGCAGGCTCTGTGGCTGGACTGTTTAACTCATCTGTGAAGTGTGACTCCTGAAAGTGATTTCTGCTGCTAGTGAGTGAACAAAGAACTTTTAGTCTTGTCTGTGCTATCCCTCCTCCTTCCCAGTTTGTGAGACTGAGCTATTATTACACGTTTTAAAGTCAGTGTGAGTTGCTCTGTGGATTGTTTTGTGTGCTGCAATACTTAAAGTAAACTGTGGTAAAGCCTGTACTTAGAAGCAACTGCTGCTACGAGTCCAATTTGATCAGAGTGCGGTGGTGTAGAGATCGAACTTGGTCACTAGGCAACAGTACACTCCTAAAGCCGCCTGCTGCATTATTCCTAACACCTGAAGGTATTTTGAACTCTACTCTGATCTCCACATTTTTCCCATTGGTGGCAGCTTTGGGAAGTGAAGGACGGGCAACTTCAATTATTTAAAAGCCTGCACTTTCATTCAGCGGCAGCGTCAAAGCAGCAGCAGCTAAGTGGGACAGCAAAGTGGAGCGAGGAGTCTGACCAGAGTCAGACCGGTGACTGACCAGACCACTAAACTCTGTAGATCTGTGTTTTGAATTATTACATAAAGGTTTGGTACTAGATTGTATTGTCACTATGATTAATATAAGGATAGTATTGTGTGCAGTGTATATATTTTGTGTTACTTGCACTGATGGTTTTTTTCATCACATGTTAAAAAATTATTTTAGAACTCAGGAAGATGACCAGAAAATTGAGCTTGAGATTCATCAGTTTGATTTTGTTTTTAATTATAGTTACCTGTTTGGGGTAAAAGGTAAATATATGAGTTATAACCTGGGGTATAGTGTTCGGAAATATAAAATAAGAACATATGTTTTGCACGTTTGCACAAGGACTTGGTCTTATTGTTTACTCTTACTAATTTGATCTGGTAATGTTGAAACTAACCCTGGTCCCTTAGTAAACGATATGTCAGAAAGTGATTATTTTTTCATTATTCTCAAGCTCTTAAAATTATGCACTTTAATGTTTTGAGTCTACTGTCTAAATTTCATGAGGTGGAGTCATGGATTAGTTTATGTGACCTGGATGTTTTAGCACTGAGTGAAACTTGGTTAAACTCTACTGTTTTAGATACTGAAATATGTATATCTGCTTAGAAATTGTTTAGAAAATATCATACTACTAGTATAGGGGGAGTGGTTTTGTTTTATGTTAAGGATAATTTAGTGGTAAATGAGTCCTGTATCTTTAATGGTAAATTGGACTGTTGTGAACACATTATCATTCAATTAACATTGGGCCGTGTTAAGAAATTAACAATTTGCTGTGCTTATCTTCCACCTAATGGTAGTAAATTGGGTTTACAGGAATTTGTAGATAAATTAAATAATAGGGTTTTTGGAGAGTTAATAGTATTAGGGGATTTTAATTTAAATTGGATTGGTCCTGGTATTTCAAAATTAAATACTGTTTTGTTTCATTCTGGTTTGCAACAATTGGTCACTTTGCCTACTCGACATAATAATAAATCTGGTAATCATACATTGTTGGATTGGATATTATCAAATAAGCCTATTAATGTGACAAAATTTGGCTTGATTTCTGATGCTTTAAGTGACCATCATCCAATATTTTGTATATGGAATCATGATGGACTGAAGAAGTCTAAGCCAATTATAAAGATTTCAAGATCTTTTACTAAATTTGATGTGCACACATTTTGTTTACAGTTGGGTAAAATAGAGTGGTTTTATTTATGTTCTATTCCTGATGTTAATTTTGCTTTAGATTTCTTTATTACTGAGTTTACATGTGTTTTGGATCAGTTTGCTCCCATTGTTAAAAGAAGGGTTCGAGGGAAAACTCATGGGTGGTTAACACCTTCTTTGATTAAACTTATGAGACATCGAGATAAGGCATGGAAAATGTATAAAACTAATAATTCTGTTTCTAGTTATCATATTTATAGACATTAAGGAATCAATGTAAGGTCCAGATAAAGAAGGCTAAAAGAGATTTTATTCATCAAAACAATATGAAGGTTTGTCTAGCACAACAACATTTTGGAAAACAATTAACACCTTGATAAAACCTAACGTTTGTCAAGTAGGTACAATGAAACTGGTGATTTGTTAACTTGTCCAACAAGAATAGCTAATGAGTTCAATTTAAAATTTACTGTACCATTTAATTCTAGTAGTGACCAGTCTGATGTGAATTATCTAGGAAGTATTGATGGTTCTACAGATAGTCGTAAATTTTATTTAAGGACTACTACCCCAAAAGAGATTGAGAGGCTGCTACGGCACATTAAAGGGGATAGTTCAGCTGGCTCTGATGGTTTATGTCCCTGTTTACTGGCAGATGCTGCTTCAGTCTTAGCGTATCCAATTAGTGTTATTTTTAATTTGTCTTTTTTGACAGGGATTATACCTGATGTGCGGAAACATTCTTTGGTGACTCCCATTTTTAAGTCTGGTTCACATCAGGAATTTGGTAATTATAGACCGATTTCAATTTTGTCTGCCCTGGCGAAAGTCCAGGAAAGGATAGTTTATAATCCGTTGACTGAATATGAGGATTCTCTGAGATTACTGTCTCAAAATCAACATGGCTTCCAAAAAGGAAGAAGTACTGAGACTGCCTTGGTTGAGTTCACGAACACAGTACTGGATGGTATGGACAAAGGGTGTTTGACTGGTGCCGTGTTCGTGGACTTGACCAAGGCATTCGACTTAGTAGACCATCAGTTGTTAGTTTCTAGATTAGAGTTTTTGGGAGTTGGAGAGTCTTTTTTGGATTGGATGAGGGATTACCTAACCAATAGGTTCCAAAGGGTTAAGTATGGAGGTGTTGTATCTGATTCTCTACTGGTAAAGTATGGGGTCCCTCAAGGCTCCATACTAGGACCGCTTTTGTTTTCTTTATTTTTCGACCAACACGTGAATGTAATTAATAATGCTTTTCTAACTCTTTATGCAGATGATGCAGTAATATACATGCAGGGTTCTTCTGTTGGGGACTTAGGTGTTTCCTTAACAGAGGAAATATGTAATTTACAATCATCCCTTATGGCCTGTAAAATGGTTTTAAATAAATCAGAAACAAAGGTGATGGTTTTTGGAACCTCGGCTAGATTAAGATTTGAGGGACACTGGAAGTTAAACATCTTGATGGATCAATGTTCGATCAAGTAGATACATTTCAGTATCTTGGGGTATTATTAGACTCAAATTTAAGTTATGAACCTCATTTTATGAGGGTAACCTCTAGAATTCATTGTAGAATGGCTCCTTTGTATAGAATTCGTTCATTTCTTATTTCGGAGTCTAGGTTAGCTATCTCTAAACATTGTTTAGTTCCCATTGTGAACTATGCTGCCATCATAACTGATACTGCTTCTGTGACAGTAATCTCAAGGAAATCCACTTTGCTTCAGCTGATTGCTAAATTTGCTTTAAACTACCCAAAATTATCTCATCATTGTGAGATCTTGAAAGAAATGTGTTGGTTACGGGTTTCATTAAATTTTCATTATTATGTAGCTAAATTTTCACATAGAATTGTTAATTCTGGGGTTCCACAAAATTTATGTAATTTGTTGAGACTGTATAATGATGGCTATTTTTCTAGGCATAGGTCAGATGGCAAGTTTTTTAAGATTCCATTTATGAAAACTAAAAGTGGACAGAGATCTTTTGCTTACATTGCTCCATTCATTTGGAATGAAATTCCTTATGATATTAGACAGTTATGTTCTGCCAAACTGTTTGCTGATGAATTGAGGATGTTTTTTGAATCTCAATTTGATTGTAAATGTTTTATATGAATAATTTTTGTAACAAAGACATTTTATGTCTGCTATGTTTGTATTGTACATGTATGTTTATGTATGTTTTGTAGTGAATGTATGTATGTAATTTTGTTTGGGTCGCACCTGTAAAAGGAATTAGTTTTCCAGTATGTTTACCCGTTAAGCGAATAAACAAACAAACAAACATGCACTGCCTATTGAGATACATACACTACAGATTGAAAAATCCACATACACCATTTACTGAAACAAATATGCTATATATTGAAAAAATTCACATACACTATATACTGAAACAAATACACTACGCACTGAAATGCGTACACTATCTATTGAAATACATACACTATGCACTGAAAAATTCACATACACTAGTTACTGAAACAAATACACTATATATTGAAACATGTACACTACATACTGAAATACACACACAATCTATTGAAATAAATACATAATGGCCCAGATATTCAAAAGGGTTGCGAATGGCGCAACAGTGTTGCACCATGCGCAACACACTGATGCGCCCCAGTGGGATATTCAAAAGGGAAAAGTGCATGGCACAAATCCCAATGTGCCGTAGGGCGCATCAATAATGTATGCAGGCACAGGTGTGGGGGGGGGTGTGCCTATGCATAACATGCACAGCCCAATATTCAGCCCGGGATGTGCAGAGCCATGCATGCACAACCCCTACCTGCACCAGCACAAAGTTAAGCCAAAAAAAAAGGGAACAACTGATGCACACCCACAGGTGAGCTGCCGCATTGCAGGATGCAACACAGCAGCTGCCACCTGTGGGTGGCCACCCTAGTTCCGGCTGCACCTGGTGGTGCCCCCCCATGCCCGATCGCAGGCATTTGTAAAATGAGACTTCATCCTATATCCCTGGTGGTCCAGTGGACCACACTCGGCCTGATCGTGGGCATCTGTATTAATAACCCCCTATCCTATATCCCTGGTGGTCAGTGGACGCCTCTGCCGATCACAGGCATCTGTAAAAAGAAAATGTCTCATTACCCTGGTGGTCTAGGGTACCCCCTCCCCACCCACCCACTAAGCCCACTGCCCCATCCCCGGTCAGCCGGAGGCAGCAGCACCCACCCACCTGCCGCCCCACTGCCCGCCAACTGACACTCAGTAGGGCTGCACGCCCATTGGTTCACAGCCTGAGACAATGGGTGTAGCACCCTCATTGTACTTACACATTCTAGATATGTGAATGATTCATTCTCATATCTGAATGTGTAGTATGGAGCTGCACGCTCATTGGCTCATGCTGTGAACCAATGGGCGCAGTCTTACCGAGGTGTCAGTCGGCGGGTGGCAGGTGGATAGGTGCTGCCACCCGCCGGGCTGACCGGGGAGCGGGACGGTGGGGCTTAGTGGGTGGGTGGGGAAGGGGCATATCTAGACCACCAGGGTAACAGGATGCTTTCTTTACAGATGCCCGCAATCAGGGCAGACTGTGGTCCACTGGACCACCAGGGATATGGGGGGAGGTTTAGTAATATAGAGGCCCGTGATCGGGCAGAAAGCGGTCCACTGGACCACCAGAGATATTGGATGGGGGGGTTTAGTATTACAGATGCCCACAATTGGGCAGAGTGCAGTCCACTGGACCACCAGGGATATTGGATGGGATTTATTTATTAATACAGATGCCCACGGTCGGGCAGAAAGCGGTCCACTGGACCACCAGGGATATAGGACTTTTTTTTTTATTAATACAGATGCCCACGATTGGGCAGAAAGCAGTCCACTGGACCACCAGGGATATTGGATGGTTTTTTTTATTTTTACAGATGCCCACGATCGGGCTGTAGGGGGCGTTGGTCCCTGACAGCTGCTGCCTGGCAAGGCGCCAGGCGCAGGTCGTCGGGGATCGGTGCACCTGCATGCAAATGGGGCCATAATGACATGCAAATGGCCCCATGTGCACCTTGCATAAATTATGGCCCCATTTGCATGTCAACTTTTGAATATCGCAGGTGCTGTGCATGGCGCAATGGAACTGGCGCTAGCGCATCTCCATGCTCCACTTTGGCCACTTGCGCTGGCACAGTGTTACTGCACCATGCACACTGGTGGTGGCCAGGGTGCAATATTCAAAGCTGCTGAGCCATGGCACAACTCCTTTGAATGTCACTTAGTCCACACCTCTGAGCAACCAAGTTGAGCTGCGCCCAAGCTTGCGCCACAGCCGGACACAGTTTGAATATCTGGGCCAATATGTAAAAAAATCCACATACACTATATACTGAAACACACTATATATTGAAACACATACACTATCGATTGAAAAAATCTGCATACTCACTGAATCAAATACATTACATATTGAAATACATACACAGTATATTAACAATTAATATACACTATGTACTGAAACAAATACACTACATGGAGAAACAGGTACACTATATCTTGAAATGCATACACTATAGATTGAAAAATCCCTTTGTATACTGAAACAAATAACCTATATAGTGCAACAAATACACTACATGCTGAAATTTGCGCCATTCCTGGAATGGCATGCCCCTGCACTAATTTCCTGCTGCATTCAGGGAACTGTTGGCCTGGTGAGATGACATATAGGGCTGCAGAGCACAAGGTAAACAAAAGAGGGCTATCTCTTATTTTACTTCTTTATGGGGTTCTCCATCTTGGTTTGCTTGCAAACCTTTAATCAAATTTCAGAATACTGTGGTGTGACAAGAAACTTTTAGAACTGATTTAAATATACAGTAGTTTATTCTTTTAATTGAGTGCTGCCTTCATTTACTGTTAAGAACACATTTGTATTTATTTATTAATTTGGTAACTGGGTTGGTGCACTGATCCAAAGACCTCTTTCAGGCATGGCCCGGGGCAGAAACCGGCGCAAACAGCTTAATATACAGGGAGAGAACAGCGTGGATCATACAGGGAACATAACAGGGAATACAATGTAGGTCAAGCTAACAGAGAAAATATAAGGTAAACAGTACCAGATCCATCAACAAGTGAGCATACCAAGGTATATAACATTTAGGCAGTATAGCACAGTGGTTTAAGGCTCTGAGTTGCAAATCAGGAGACCTGGGTTTGAATCCCACAGCCCCCACTTGCATACTGTGTGACCCTGAGTAAGTCACTTAACTTCCCTGTGCTCCCAGGTCACACCTGTAAACAAGATTTCAGCTTAGTGTGCCACTCCTGGTTAAATAATTGTATAAAAAGGTAAACATGGTAAGGTTGCTCCATCATTCAACAATAGGAATAACAATAGTATTCAGGGCACAAGAGTAGAGCGGAGCACTGGGGGAGGGGGGCTGCAAGAGAGGTGCAGCCTTGCTAGCGGCCTGTGGGCAGATGCAGGTGATGGAGGATAGAAAGTGCATTCTTGAAAGGGAATTTAGATTTAGAGAGGGGTTGGGGGAACGTAGGGAGGAGGGGAGGTCATTCCATAGTAAGGGTCCATAGTGAGGGTCCAGCTGCAGAGAAGGCTGTTAGGCCCATCCTTGTAGTTATGTTAGGACATTCTAGTTGGATGTGGAAAGACTGTCATGGATTGCGGCAGTAGGTTCTGGGCTGGATAAGAAGTGATAGCGGTGAGTAGGAGGGATTGTACAAGGTATCAGCAGCAGTCCGGGCCAGCAGGTAGGGGCACCGTGCTTGTGGAAGGAGCCAGTTAAGGGACTTGGAAAGAGAGCAGTGATAAGTGAGGAAAGAGGTGCAGAGAGCAAGGCAGCATATATGATTGTAGGTTGCATCTAAGTGGTTCAGATTGAAATGGAGGTGAGGGAGTACACTGGGCAGCCATAGTCAAGGAGGGGGAGAAGTTTGCCACATGCAATAGCAAGGCAGGCTTCCAATGAGAGGTGGTCGATCAGGTGAAAACAGAGCCCTATCTTCTGGTTGATGCACCTGATCAATGAGGCAATGTGGTCAGTGTAGGTTAGGGATGGGTCCAGGATTACTCCCAGATGCTTGAAGGTGGGAACAGTGTCAAGGGGAGATTCATCTGGGGATTTGATAGTGAGAAGGCTGCCATCGTGGGTAAGGGAGAAGAGTTTCAGTTTGGAACCAAAAAGCATGGCCTTTGTTTTGGCAGCATTGACCAACAGTTTGTTGGTGGAGAACCAACAATGTGCCTTGCAGAAATCAATGGTAAGAGTGGAGGATAATGAGGAAGGGGAGATCACTTTGATATAGCATTAAGTCGTCAGTGTAGAGGAGTGATTTACAGGATAGGCCCTCCAACAGGAGAGAGTTAATGAAGAGGGAAAAGAGGAGGGGGGCCAATAACAGATCCCTGGGGGACACCCACAGAGACAGGCAGGAGGGGGGAGATGGCACCACCAAGGCAGACTGGGAAATATGGGAAGTTAATACTTAAAATATTCCAAACATATCACTTTCATACCATATAAACATTTTTCTCTTATGAGTTAAAGTTTTGACCAGATTTATGTGTAATTAATTACTGTGTTAGTCCAGCAACTTATGTGAGCTGAGCTGAATGCCTGGGAAGCACTGTAGGAACTATGATAGTGTAATCAAAAGCTTTCCTAGTTTGTACTCTACAGAATTTGATTTGATTTAGTTTTTGTTTTAAATGTTTTGTTTAATAAAAGTTCTTGTTTTTTTGCAGCAATCACTCAGGGCCCAACTCTCATCAGGAGCTCGGCTGGCATATGCATGATTTGTATGTTTCTATTCTGAATAACTTCACTGTGATGCCCCATCGGTACCATTCACAGTCCCTGACCACCCCACAACATATCTGCAGAGTACTGCAAGGTGGACAGTGCTTTGCCAGGCACTGGGTCTCCACCAATAAGCCTACCCTGGTCTAGCCACATACTATATACCCTGCTTGTATGGTATGGCTGTGTTATGTGGTTTGAGCTTTCCAAACTGTGTTTTATTTCTGTCTTTTTCCATAGAGATTTTTATCTCCTTAGTCACCCAATGACCCTCTTTGCCCACTAACCCGTCCAGCCCCATCACCCACCATTCCCAGGACTTACCTGCTCTGAGATTCCCTGTGGTGTGGCAGGAGGGGGAAGGCCATTCACAAGGTGACACATATTCAGACAGGAGCAGAGCCTGGTTACTGGTGTGGAGCCTGCAGCAGACTGGTGGATCATTCTGCCATTGGGGGGGTTCTACCTTTGGTTTCATCCCCTGGGCAGCCAAGCATGCAGAGATGCCAATGCATGTAAAGGCATGTGCTTGCTTTGTGCCTGCCTGAGCCCTCCTCCTTATGCTGCTCCACTGCCCTGCCAGCCCTCCTCAGATAGGTGGCTGTTGAAGAGCGGGATGGTCGGATTCCCCCTCCCTGAGAGAGCAGTCCCTGAGATGCTCAATCATCTCTCCCTCCAGCTTACCCCCATGTAACCCAGGTCCACCCCCAAAACCATACCACTGACATTGCAGGCAATACAGCTACCACCAAACAACTAGGTCAGCCCACAGATTGCTTTTATAAGGAAATAAAGACAGCACTTGGATAGAAGAAGAAGAAACTGTATTTTAACTACAGATGCTATAAACATTTTAAGTTACATCACAATGTTTTGAAATTTCATGAAAGTTTTTCAAGCAAAATAAGATTGAAAAATACATAAAGAGATACTGGTAGATAAACTAACCATTTTTTGTTTATTTTCTGCATCTTAAAAAACATCAGCCAGGATTTTTAGTCTGTTAGAACCCCATTTTCACAAGGTTAGCACAACGCTAAACATCTAAACACTGTGCTAAGTGGGAACAGCATGGTTGGATGGTTGCCATATTCAGCAGCCCCTGATGTTAACCGGATCACATGCATGTGCATATGTACTACTGCGGCCATGTAAATGAGGGATCCCCTCCTGCATACAGGGCACAGTGCTATATAAAAGGTTTTGAAAGTGCTTAACAATTTAAATTACAGTGCTGTTTACCACTTCCAAAAATCTCCCTCGTTGGAGCACACTGTGGTGTGCATTGTTACCCCACCCCTGGTCACCATTCTGATGCCCCCAAGTAGTATAATAAAATGATCCCTGTCATCTAAGGGTTCCCCATCCCTGATCACAGTTTAAATGGACCCAATCATTATAGTAAAATGATCCCTGGTATCTAGTGGTTCCCCATCCAAACATCCATTCAGATGCCCCAATTATTTTATTTGTATTATTTATTTATTTGAATTTTGATAGCCGGGTAGGCCCACTGAGACAAGACAGTCCCTTTTTCAGTGGTGACCCAGGGAACCTAAGCATTCCACAAGTTCAATTATTATAATACGGGTAGGAAAATGGTTGACAGAGAGGCAGCAAAGGGTTGTGATTAATGGTGTCAAATCAAAAAAGAGGGAGGTGATGACTGCGGTGCCACAGGGATCCATCCTGGGTCCTGGTCTCTTCAGTATGTTCATCAGCGATACCGGAGGAGGAATTTGGGGCAAGTTGTGTCTCTTTGCAGAGGACACTAAGTTCTGTGGGAGGGTAGACAGTGACGAGGGAATTAGGGAGATGCAGATTGACCCAGAAAGACTAGAGAGGTGGTCAAAAGTTTGGCAGTTGAAATTCTGTACCAAAAAGTGCAAGGTGATGCACCTAGGGAACAAGAACCCCAGGACAGAGTGCTTGATAAAAGAGGTGAAGCTGAGCACTACAGCTGAGGAAAGGAACCTAGGAGTCATCATTAGTGACTCCCTTAAACAATCAAGCCAGTGCAACAAGGCCTACAGTAAGGCAAATGGGATGCTGAAATATATTGCAAGGGGTATTGACAGTAGGATAAACACGTATTGCTTCCTTTTATAGATCATTGGTGAGGCCACACCTGAAGTACTGTGTCCAACTCCGGAATACTCACCTTAGGAAAGATAGGAACAGGCTTGAGATGGTGTAACAAAGGGTGATCAGGATGATTCAGGGCTGACAGAGCAGATCTTATGAGGATCGGCTCAAGGCACTGTGTATGTACTCGCTGGAGACCAGATTACAGAGGGGTGATATGATAGAAACCTTCAAGTTTCTGAAAGGAATAAACAAGTTGAACTGCAAGGAACTACTCAGCATGAGTAACAGTTCATGGGCATGTGGGCATGAGTGGAAACTGACAGGAGGAGGTTCAGGGGAGATATGAGAAAGTTTTATTTTACTGAAAGGGTGGTAGAGCCATGGAAAAGTTTGTCAGTCAAGGTGATGGGTACCAAAACCATAAATGTTTCAAGCATGGCAAAGTGACGGGTTTAATGGTTACTGAGGGTGTTAGTGTTAGAGAGGTGAAAAGGGGGTGGGTAGTGAAGGCTAGTATCCTGTATGGACAATTGGTCCTGAGGTTTCATAGGGAACTGTAGGCAGAATGGATGGATGGACCATTGGTCTTTTTCTGCCATCATTGTCTATGTTTCTATGAGGTATGCCTCCAGAATGGTGGCACTATTGCAGCGAAAACATTGATGCCAACAACATTGATGTTTTCACTGTAATAGTCCACCCGAGACCCCAGCACTCTCTCTCTCAGGTCCTGCACCCCCTCCCTGGTCCAACTCCAACTCAGAGTTAGAATCCTAGATACCAGGGAGTATGGGGGGCAGTGCCCCCCACATGGGGGGTTCAGGGGGCAAAGTCCCTCAATGACAAAACAGTCAGGGTCTCCAGTCAGATTTATATCAACCACAAGTTGCAGTTGACATAAATCCATTGCTGTGATGGCAGTCGACAACTTAGTTGTCGAACTGGCATCATAGAGCCTTTCTACGATCCCTGGCATCTAGTGGCCCCACCACCTCTGACGGAAATCCTAACCCTTTTCCCATCACGCCCACCAAGATCCCTCCACCCCCTCCCCATTGGCTCCCCACTTACCCAAGATGGTAATCACCTCCCTGTGACTGTGATCAGTACAGCCCCTCCACTTGTTTCCTTGGCTGGCAACTCAGTGATACGGAGTGAAAATGCACCTACTATAAAAATACGTATCTACAGTAGGCATGTGGTCACTCCCTGTCATTCAGATGAAAGCCAGCTGAGGTGGAAAGCACATGGTCTAAGCATGTTGCCCTCACAAGGGGTCACTAACAGCTGGGGTAAGTTAGAGGCCATCGTGTGGAGGGGTGGAGGGATCCAAGTGGGTGGAATGGGGAGGAGACTCAGACTTGTGACTGAGGGGTGGACTAGATGCCAGGGATCATTTTAATATACTAATCAGGGGCATCTGAATGGTAATTGGAGTGGAGGATCTACTAGATACCAGGGATCATTTGAATATACTAATTGGGGGCATCTGAACAGCAATTAGGGTGGGGGGACCACCATAGCTGCCAAGGATCATTTTATTATAATACTTGTGAGCATCTGAATGGCTATCAGGAGGTGAGGGCTGGCACTGTCTTGCACAATGTCTCCATGCAATCATGCACAGTGGCAGTGTGCGGAGATGCTAATGAACCCATAATGACATGCAAATGGCTCCTTAGCACATTGACTGCACTATGGGCTTATCAGCATGCTGACAGCAGAAAGTGACTCACAGGAGTAATGATACTATCCTAGTTGAGACATGCTACCTCCCTTTGCCCCTCTGTATCCCTGTCCTACAGGAGGCTGCAATAGTGTATAGTCACATCACAGTGGGCTCTTCCCCTGGTAACCAGTGATCACTGTACAGTGTGGTTCAACATTAAGACTGGTGCAGAGGTAAGCCACAAGAAGATGAGGGTCCCAGACTCTGGTAGGTTGGATTTTAAAGAAATGGGAGACTGCCTCAGAAGCAGTCTCACAGGGAAGGCTTACCAATAAGGAGTAGAGGAACAGTGGAGAAAATTAAGGGAAGGCATAGTGAAGGCAACCAGCTTCTGTGTGAAGGAGGTGAGCAAAAGCAGGAGGGAAAAAAACACCATTATGGTACTCTAGGCAAGTGGTCATGAAGGTGAAGGAACAAAGAAGCAACGAGTGATAAGGATAGGGAGGTGTACCATTTAAACAGAGAGAAGTAGGCAAGGCAGTGAGGGGATCAAATGCTAAAACAGGAAAGGCGAGCCAAAGAGGTAGCAAAAGGGGACAAGACGTTCTTCAGATACATAAGCAAGAAGAGGAAGTCAATGGGAGAGATAGTAAGGATAAGGAGCATGGCAGAGGGAGACTGGACAGAGGAAGATTAGGAAAAAGCAAATATCCTGAACAGATACTTCTGCTCAGCCTTCACAGTGGAGGGGGAAGGGAATGGACCACCAAGGAACAGCAGGAACACTGGAGGAGGAGGTGGACACATTGAAGTCCATTTTCAAAGGAAAGATTACTGAACGGACACTTGCCAATCTGAAAGTGGACAAGACCATGGGACTGGACAGGATACATCCAAGGGTGTTAAGGGAACTCAGGGAGGTGGTTGCTGCACCACTGACAGTCTCATTCAACAACTCTCTGGAAACAGGAGTGATTCCAGAGGACTTGAGGAGAGCAGATGTAGTCCCGCTTCATAAAAGCAGCAGCAGGGAGGAAGCTAGCAACTATAGGCCAGTGAGTCTCACATCAGTGGTTAGAAAATAATGGAAAACCTGTGAAAGGAAAAGCTAATGGAGTACCCTGAATCCAACAGCTTACAGGACCAAAGGCAGCATGGATTTACTGTAGAAGGGGAAGGTCATCCCAGATGAGGGCTTGGGGGATACTGGGATGTATAGGGAGAGGTATCACCAGCAGAAAACAGGAAGTTGTTATCCCCCTGTACAGACAGTTGGTGAGACCCCATCTGGAGTACTGCACCCAGTTCTGAAGACCCAGTCTCCACAAGGACATAGACAGGATGGAGGCAGTTCAGAGGAGGGCAACTAAAATGGTGCAGGGTCTGCAAGAGAAGCCATACGAGAAGAGACTAAAGCAGCTTATCCTTTAGGTAGGGAAATGGGCAGACTGGGTGGGCCAGGCAGTCCTTATCTGCTGTCAAAGTCTATGTTCTACGTTTCTATGTTTCCTAGGGGCCCATAATAAAAATCTCACTATAGCCTCTTTATGCATACCCCCAAAGGACCAGGCCAGTGATTTGAACAACATCATGGAATTCCTCATGGGACTACACCATAATTCGGAGACCATAATTCTGGGTGATTTTAACAAACTGGCTTTCACCTGAGGCCTGCACCTACAAGGATGCTGTCATGGCACAGCACCTCACACAGCTTGTCCCCACCCCCAGTAGGTGCAACTATAGGATGGGGATCTACACTCTGCTTGACTGGATACTGTCAAACTGCCCCGAAAGAATCTCTACGGTGTCTGTACTCCCTGATACTTTATGTGCCCACTCACCTGTTATCTGCTCTTGGGCTGACAAATTCACCAAGCCCCCTCCTAAAATAATACACACCAGGGTACTCAAGCAGGGGCACCTTCAGCTGCTAAAATCACGTCTAAGCTGGCTGGACTGGTCAAAAACGGACTCATTCAATGATGCAAACAAAGCCTTGGAACTGTTCATCAGCCGCTTTACAGCGGCCTGTGATATCCATACACCACTTAAAAAGATGAAGGTTAATGGCAGGTGTAACCCATGGATAAACTCCGAGCTTGTAGCATGGCTCAAACAAAGGGACCACCTCTAGCACTGTGCTCAAGCCACATCAGCGCAAGGGGACATTCAAAAATACAAATCTGCAAGAAATGCCTGTACCCGAGCTATACAGAAGCCTAAAAGCAAATATTTTAGGCATGCACTCTCCAACTCCTGGGGTGATGGGAAAACATTTTGGAATAACTTGAAGGACCTCACAGGCAAGGATACTAAGGCACCACCCACCATGCTCAACATTGATAGAACACCTACGCTAGACCTAGGTACCATCTCCAATACGTTCAACAATTCATTCTCTAACCTTGGCAGTGTCCTTCCACCTGATTTTTTCAACACCCCCACCATCAATTCCCCCTTTGACACTGCGTCCCAAGTACACACAGCTGCGCAGTTCTTTTTCAAAGAGATCCCAGTGCACTTGGCCAGAACCTATATATGCAAGGCCATCTGCAAAACTGGCTGCAGTGGTGACTCACTTGACCTGAAGTTGCTTGTACTAGTCCTAGATGAAATCCTTGAACCCCTGACAAAGATCTTCAACCTTTCCCTAAGACTGGGTCAATTCCTATCACTCTGGAAACAGGCAACTATCACACCTGTACACAAAAGTGGAGACAAGTCACTGCACACCAACTACAGGCCCATCTCCATCCTCACCCGTTATCTAAAGCTCTGGAACAAATAGTCTCAGACCAGCTTGTTGAGTTCCTGGACAAATACGAAATCCAGTGCCCAGAACAGCATGGCTTCTGAAAAGGGCATACTACCACCACTGCACTGTTGGAAATTACCGGATTCATCCATGACACCCTCGACCAAGGTAACTGGGGGGGGGCAGTATTCATTGACCTGACAAAGGCCTTTGATACTGTTAACCATCCACTCCTACTCAGGCAACTTACCACTCTCGGGCTCTCCAAGGATGCACTGCCCTGGTTTGCTAGCTACCTCGGGGGAAGGGTTCAATGAGTTAGGATTGCTGGCATTACCTCTGATGAAAACCCAGTCCTCTCAGGTGTCCCGCAGGGGTCTATATTGGGGCCATTGCTCTTTTCTCTCTTCCTGAACAGTCTCCCTATCATCTGCCAATGCAGAATATTACTCTATGTGGATGATGCAGCACTGTTTACTAGCAACCAAGGCTCCAAACAACTTGAGAGTCAGTTGCAGTGTGATTTCAGACATGTTGAAGAGTGGTTGAGCTCACATAAACTCATCCTGAACTATAGCAAAACTAAGGTCATGACATTCTGCAATGCATGGAGAAAGTATAAATCTCCATCCCTCACCATCAAGAACCACGTGAGGACTTCACTTGAACATGTTCCTGAGTTTAAATATCTCGGCATCATTTGGACAGTTCCCTTTCTTACACACGGCACATTGACAATGTAGCTAAGGCTGCCAACATATGGATCGGCCTGCTCCACAAGCACAAACACTGCATGACCACTGATGCCCTTAGACTGGCCATCTACACCTCCTTCACCTCCATCATCGACTACCGGTCTAGTCATCTATGGCTCTGTTCTCCTACTGTCCTCCAGAGGATATCGGTGACACTCAACAAGGCTTGTAGGCTTCTAATGGGTGCCACCCACCTAACACAAACCTGTGACTTGTATACTCAGGCCGGATGGCTACCACTCCTTAGTAGAATACAATACCAGACATGCTTATTAACCCAAAAAGTTCTCCTCGGGTTCATGCCATCAGGAGTGGCAAAGCTCCTTACTGCCAACAGCAGTACCCAGCTTACACACAGTGCTCTATATCAAATCTTCCAGGTCCCCAGATGCCAGACCACAATGGGTCAGAGGTCGTTCACGCACAGGGCTCCTCAGTGGTACAATACCCTTGACAAAGAAACACTTACAACTGCGATGCATGGTCCCTTCAAAAGGCAACTTCGATTGTTCCTCGCCGCTACCACTCAATGTGACTGCCTCTCCTAAGTAACTGCCTCCTCATTTTACCCTAGTCGAAGATGACCTGTAACCTCCCTTAACGCTCCACTTTTTTGGCACCAGTTTCCCCCACTCTCACCCCTTACCCCCCTCCACACCACACTGCCTCACCCACCCCTCCCCGCTCTAATGGCATTTTCAGATATGGGGCCCTCCAGCCCATCCACCTCACACTTTTGCCACCCATCTCTACCCGCTGACAATGGCCCCTTAGCCTGCCTACTTTTTCCTGACTCCCTCCTACCCTATACTAACTATATACTGTTCACTTGAAACTTGTCTGAAGCTGGCTTATGTTGTCTCTCTCTCCTGACTCCCCCCTACCCTGTACTAGCTATATACTGTTCACCCGAAACTTGTCTGAAGCTGGTTTATGTTGTCTCTCTCCCGATCCCTCCTACCCTATGCTAACTATATACTGTTCACCCTGAAACTTGTCTGAAGCTGGTTTATGTTGTCTCTCTCTCCTGACTCCCCCCTACCCTGTACTAACTATATACTGTTCACCTGAAACTTGTCTGAAGCTGGCTTATGTTGTCTCTCTCCTGACTCCCTCCTACCCTATACTAACTATATACTGTTCACCCGGAAACTTGTCTGAAGCTGGTTTATGTTGTCTCTCTCCTGATCCCTCCTACCCTATACTAACTATATACTGTTCACCCTGAAACTTGTCTGAAGCTGGTTTATGTTGTCTCTCTCCTGATCCCTCCTACCCTATACTAACTATATACTGTTCACCCGGAAACTTGTCTGAAGCTGGCTTATGTTGCCTCTCTCCTGACTCCCTCCTACCCTATACTAACTATATACTGTTCACCCTGGAACTTGTCTGAAGCTGGTTTATGTTTGCCTCTCTCCTGATCCCTCCTACCCTATACTAACTATATACTGTTCACCCTGAAACTTGTCTGAAGCTGGTTTATGTTGTCTCTCTCTCCTGATCCCTCCTACCCTATACTAACTATATACTGTTCACCCTGAAACTTGTCTGAAGCTGGCTTATGTTGTCTCTCTCCATTTTTGGTTGTATAATAAATGCTTAGACATCTTTGTGTTTTTAAGACTGTAACCATTGTTGACCTTTGTATGTATGTTACCCTACATCCTTTGATGCGGAACCTTTGTAAATGCGCAGTTCCTGCTCAAAGGTATTTGTAATCCTAGAGTTTAATAAAATAAAAAAATCTGATTTTTCTGACTGGGTAACTAGGGAAATAGATCAATGAATGGCAGTGGACGTTACCTACTTGGACTTTAGCAAAACCGTTGCCACTGTGTCACATAGGAGACTAATAAAGAATTGGGAAGTGTAGGGGTGGGATCCAAAGTGGCAAACTGAGCAAAAAATGGGGTGATGGATATACAAGAGAGGGTGGTGGTAATAGAGTGGATAGGAGGTGGTGGATAGAATGAATATGGTCCTTAGAAAACTCAAAGAGTGGTACAGGGCATGGCAGCTGGGGTTCAAAGCCAAAACGTGCAAAATCATGCATCTAGGGCATAGAAACCCAGAGGCTGAGTATGAAATGGAGGTGGAGGTACTGACAGTCACTAAGCAGGAAAGAGACCTTGGGATTATCATATCTAATGATCTCAAAGTGACAAGACAGTGTGACAAGGTAGTGGGCAGGGCTAGTGGGATGTTGGGGTGTATAGGGAGAGGTATCACCTGCAGGAGGAGGGAGGTGGTGTTATCTCTGTATCAGTCACTGGTGAGACCCCACCTGGAGTACTGTGTCCAGTTCTGGAGACTATATTTCAGAAAAGACATAGACAGGGTGAAGGGCATCCAGAGGAGAGCAACTAAAATGGTACATTGGTTACATCAAAAGCCCTACTAGGAGAGACTTGAGGGATCTCAACATGTAAGCCCTGTAAGAGAGAATAGATGTGGGGGGACATGATAGAAACGTATAAGTACCTCATGGGGCGAACAGGGTACAGGAGGGGAGGCTATTTCAAATGATAAAGTGCACCAGAACAAGTGGGCATGCAATGAAGCTGAGGGGGGGAGTTAAGAGGGATGTGAGGAAGTACTACTTCACTAAAAGAGTGGTGAGTGCCTGAAACAATCTGCCAGCCAGGGTGGTGGGGGCAAAGACAGTGGGGGGCTTCAAACATGCATGAGATAGGCATAAAGAAATATTGGTAAATAAGAAGGAATTGGGGAGGGTTGATGGAGACCAGGCAGTGTCTGCAGTGACAGAATAGGAAGGGAAAATCTAAGCAGACTGGGTGGGCCAAGCGGTTCTTTTCTGGTGGCAATTTCTAGGTTTTTAGGTTTCACTGTACACTGCGCTCTCACAGCTCCATATTGAGACAGGCAGTGCACATCAATTGGAGCATGCTGCCTGTCTGAATATATTCCCAGGCTGACTGTCCACTGTCTCAGTTGCAGCACTTAGGAGTGCATAGGTAGCACACCACCACAACTACATTTCAACAGCGAACACCACCACAGCAACAAATCTTGGCAGGTCGAGACTAGTCACTGTGCTGGTCCGCTGTCTCCTGATGCATCAATTCCCAGTGTTGCACCCCCACCCCGACTCAATTCCAACACGGAGTTGGTTATTTAGAGATAGGGTGTGTGGGGGGCAAAGCACCCACCGCAAAAATATAATTCTTCCCAATGGGAACACTGCCAACAGTCGGCATTGTTCCCATTGATGTCGGGGGTGTCGACAATGATGTTGTTGTTCTATTGACGTTAAACTGAGTGCATGGCACAAACATCCAGCTCTGAAAATGGGGCACATGTACCAATCTAACAGGATTAACGCTGGGGGCCCATGTACCAATCTAACAGGATTAACGCTGCACTGTGATAAGCATGACTGGTGTTATTTTACAAAGCATACTTCTGTTCAGTGCTCATCTGTTAGCGTGGCACTATTTTTTTGAGTGCAGGACTACTAATTACAACCAGGTGCCCATGCAAATGGGATTTACTCCAATGCATATCAGGTGTACAGATATCTTAAATGCTTTCTGGAAGTGGTAACAGACTGACGGCAGTGTTGGTTAATGTTTCTGGGAATTTTGCTTTAACTGTACACAATGCAGTCTGCCAGCACTGCCTGCCCCCCCCCCAACACACACACTGTCAGTCCAGGTCACAATAAAAAAAATAATTCCTTGGTAGTCCAGTGGACCCCCATTCACCCAATCCTGGTAGAGCTAGAACATTTATCCCTGTCAGTCTGGTGTCCTCTCCCCTTACCAGATTCAGGCAAAAACAGAAAACTTATCCCTGGTAATATATCATCACCGTGTTTATTGTTTATAGCTAAAATAGGTGTTACAAATACAAATGCCATCTACAAATATTTCATATATATATATATATATATAAAAAAACTACAGATGCATATCATAAATAACTACCATTACAACATGTTGATTCCAACAAACATATAAACTTGCTTAAGATGTATATGTGGGCCCAGATATTCAAACTGGCAGTTTGTGGCTCAAACTATCGCCACTCAAAAATAGCTGGGGGGGTGGCCAAGGCGATATTCAATGGAGTCGTTATGAGCAAGAACTGCTTTGAATATCGACACTTGGCAATTCCTGACTGTGCATGGCGCAGTGGAACTGTGCCAGCCAAGTGGTCAGAGTGGAGCACTGAGATACGGTGGTGCAAGTTCCATTGCGCCATGCAGCACCTCATGATTCAAAGGGTGACATGCAAATGGGGTCATAATTTATGCAAGGTGCACGGGGGCCATTTGCATCTGATTACAGCCCCATTTGCATGTTTGACAGACAGAGGTATGATCCCCATATCTGCGCTTGGCGCCTGCCAGGCAGCAGTTGTCAGACCGACGCCCCTGCAGCCCGATTAGGGACGTACTGTAAGGGACAAAGAAAGTATCTCATCCCTGGTGGTCCAGTGGACCATGGGTAGCCCGATCGTGGGCATTACTGATCGCCCCCAAAGTCCAATATCCTGGTGGTCCAGTGGACCGCCGTAGCCGATCCACGAGCTTACTGGTCCCGAGTGTTAATATCCCTGGTGGTCCAGTGAACTGCAAGTAGCCCGATCGTGGGCATTACAGTCCCCAAAGTCCAATATCCCTGGTGGTCCAGTGACTGACATTAGCCCGATCGCAGGTGGCATTCCTCTATCCCCAAGTCCAAACTCCCTGGTGATCTAATGGACCCCCACCCACCCGCCCACTGAGCCCCACCACTCTGCTCCCCCTGCCAGTCGGAATTGCCCAGCCGCCGCCGGTCAGCCGGGTATGATGGTCGAACACACCAGTATTGTCACGCAGTAGCCCATACCGCATTGTGTCCAGACATGTGAATGAATTCATTCACATATCTGACTGACTATACGCATGCTGGCTGCACACCAATTGGCCTTGCCATGCCTGAAACCAATGGGCACGCAGCCACACCGAGCTGTCAGTCGCATGGGCGGCGGGGCGGCAGGGTGGGGGTGCTGCTGGCTGATGGGGGTGGTGGGGCTCAGTGCAGGTGGGTGGGGTGGGGTCCACTAGATCACCAGGAGTTTGGACTTGGGGGAGCAGAGGAATGCCACTCGCGATCCGTCCACTGGGACCACCAGGGATAGTGGACTTTGGGGGTCAGTAATGCCCGCGATCGGGCTACTCGAGGTCCACTGGAACACCAGGCATATTGGACTTTGGGGATCAGTAATGCCCATGATCGGGGCATGGGGGGGGCACCGCCAGGTGCGGCGGGAGCATGTGATGGCCACCCACAGGTGGCAGCTGCTGTGTTGCACCCTGCAATGCGGCAGCTCACCTGTGGGTGGCCCTCAACTTGTTCCTTTTTTTTAGGCTTAACTTTGTGCAGGCACAGGTAGGGGTTGCACCAGCATAACTCTGCACAGCCCGAGCTGAATATTGGGCTATGCAGTTTATGCATGGGCATGCCCCCCCCCACCTGTGCCTGCATACATTACTGATGCACCCCGTGATTTGTGCGGTGCACTTTTCCCTTTTAAATATCACACCGGGACGCATCAGTGGGTTGTGCATGGCGCAACACCATTGCGCCATGCGCAACCCTTTTGAATATCTGGGCCATAGTATTTTATTTTTATTGCACTTCTTTAGATTTTAGAGGATCCTAATTTTTTCTTTATGTTATTAATTGCCCGAAAATAATTTGCCAGCCTATATACAGACCATGAATCTTCCATATTAATTAAAATATAAGTTAATAGACTTTTCTCAGTCTGGTAGATGTTATTTATAAATGGCGTAAGCCAATATACTCCTGGATTATTATGCCATGAGCAATACCACATTACGTGATCCAGATCTTCAGTCCCACCATGGCTACAATCACAGGCACCAGACAGTATACATTCTTTTTTTATACCTATGGAGAAGCACATTACTTATGAATTGCTCAAATTTAAAATTTGAAAATAGTGGCTCGGATATTCAGACTGCGCCAGGCTGTGGTGCAAGCCTGGGTGCAGCACAACATGGCTGCGCAGGGGCATTGACTGGGCGATATTCAACAGAGCTGCGCCATGGCACAGCATTGTTGAATATCGCACCCTGGCTACCCGCTGTGTGCATGGCGCAGTGGCACTGCACCAGCGCAAGTGGCCAGAGTGGAGCAGGGGGATGCGCTAGCACAAGTTCCGTTACACTATGCGCAACAACTGCGATATTCAAAAGTGCACATGCAAATGAAAACATAATGTATGCAAGGTGCAAGTGGGGCCATTTGCATGTCATTATGGCCCCATTTACATGCAGGTGCGCTGATACCCGGTGACTTTCCCCTGGCGCCCTGCCAGGCAGCAGCCATCGGGGACCGACGCCCCCTGCACAGCACGGCAATGTGCCCCACAGCCCGATCGCGAGCTTAAGTAGAAATAAATCATGTCCTATGTCCCTGGTAATCCAGTGGACTGCTGTCAGCCTGATCGCGGGCTTGGGTATAAACAAATAAAATCCTATATCCCTGGTGGTCCAGTGGACTGCTCCCAGCTTGATTGCGGGCATTTGTAATGATAAAGTTAAGTCAAATATCCCTGGTGGTTCAGTGGACCACTGTGAGACCAATCGCGGGCATTTGTAATACTCAAGTTAAGTCCAATATCCTGGTGGTCCAGTGACTGCTCACAGTTATTCGTGGTATTTGTAATAATTCAAGTTGTCCAATGTCCCAGTGGTCCAGTGGTACCCCCCTCCCCAACCGCCCACTAAGCCCACTGCCCTCCTCACCTCGGTCAGCGGCGGGTGGCAGCCCCACCCATCTGCCACCCGCCACCCGCCAACTGACACCATAGGTAGGAGCACTCGCCATTGACCACAGCGTGAGCCAATGGGCATGCAGCATGCACGTGCACACAGTCCAGTCTGGACCGTGTAGTACGGTATGGCTGCACACCCATTGGCTCATGCTGTGGACCAATGGGCATATAGCTTTACTTACGGTGTCAGTCGGCAGGTGGCGGGGCAGCAGGCGGGTGGGGTATTGCCGCCCGACACTGACGGAGGGGAACAGAGCAGTGGGGCTCAGTGGGCGGGTGGGAGGGGGGTACCACTGGACCACCAGGGATATTGGACTTAATTTTATTCTTACAAATGCCCGCAATTAGGCTGACAGTGATCCACTGGACCACCAGGGATATAGGACATTATTAGTTTCTACTTAAGCCCGCGATCGGGCTGACAGCAGTCCACTGGACCACCAGGGAGATAGGACATTTTTATTTTGAACAGATGCCTGCAATAGGGCATGGGGGGTGCCACCACAGAGGTGCAGCCGGAACTCGGGTGGCCACCCACAGGTGGCAGCTCCTGTGTTGTGCCCTGCAATATGGCAGCTCACCTGTGGGTGGCCAGCCATTGTTCCTTTTTTTTTTTGGCTCACCTGTGCGCAGCGCAAGTAGGGGTTGTGCATGCATGGACTCAGCACATCCCGGGCTGAATATTGGGATGTGCAGGTATGCATGGGCACGCCCCTGCCTCGCGCGCATACATTACTGATGTGCTCCGGCCGGGTTGTGCCAGGCATAATCCCCGCTTTGAATATCGCACTAGAGGCATCAGTGTATGAGCGTGGGCAACTGTTGCACCATGCACAACCCTTTTGAATATCTGGGCCAATGATCTCAGTTTAGGATCCTCTAAAATCTCCAAATAAGACTTAAATCCAAAAGAGGTATTGTTTGTGCAAACCACTTGGAATATTTTGATCCCGCTATTTGTTCTAGGTCCCTATTAATCCAGTAATTATTTTTTTTTTACATATATTTTTTGTACTTATTACTTAATGTAATGCCTAAGTCAACAGCTTTTTTTAGATTCTTTTGATTATACTTCTCCCAATAGGAGGATATAGTCGTATACAACCACCCGTCCTTATAGCCTAACAAAAAACATTCCTCTTTTTCCTTCAAGTATTGTTTAGCTAAAGTATCCTCTGTTATTCTTCTTAGTCTTAGCCAATACTTGAGTTTACTAGCCTCCATATTAGCCTTTATGTTAGCAAACCCTATCTCTGATCTAATATAGGTTTCAGGACAAGAATGGCCCACTTTGAGTATGTTTCGAGATAATCTAAAGACTGGTGACATAAGTTCATTCACACATTCCAACCCTGGTAATATAGTGGCCCCTCCGACTCCCACCATCCCCCAATATTTGGTGACAGACCCCCAGTATTTGGTGAAAACCCTCGGAAGCACCACAGGTGATCAACGAAGATATGGCTGAAGTCTCCCACAATGACAACAACACAATGCCACAAATGATCCCAACGCACTCCAGCCCGACCGCCAGAATCCCAATGCAGCACAAGCACTGAACACCACGAGGAATACTGTCACGACCTGCTGCTGAATGCTGCACCACCTACATACACATTGGAGAGTGACCTGATGACAGTCGAGCCACTGTGGACCCCGATGGGTGGCAGGATGACAAGCTGGGTAGCAGACGGGCATCACCGGTATGCACAGGGATGGAAATCAAGGGTTGGCAGCTTGATCGCATGCACTGACACACACACAGAGGCAACACAACTGGCAGACTGCTGCCTGATGCATGACTGATCAGACGGACGCACAGTTTAGTGGCAGTGGCAGCAGTAATACTATGGGATGCAAGGGACTACCCAGTGCACTCAGCCCATATGCAACAGAGGTGCAGAACAGTGGACTGGGGCACACAGGACAGTGGCAGCAAGCAGGGCACAGGCAAGGGACTGTCAACAGTGCACCCCTCCATGCACCCCAGAGCTCGCACCTGGATGCTGATGGTCACTAGCCGGCCCCATTAGGTAGTCCCTGGGGCTGCGGGTATTATGCTTGTGACCAGCTTGGGGATCCTCATGGCACCCTCCCTCCACCACCTACAAGAGTGCCTCATAGCCTGGTCAGACATGATGTTGGGCACATGATTATGGGTGTGCAGCACTGTTGGTGTGCCCTCTGAGACAGTGAGCACCCGCCCCTTGTACCATGCAGCCATGTACCCACAGCATTTCCAATAGGTGCACTCGCTGTGGGTCCTATCTTGCTGGTAGGTGTATCCTTGCACCACCAGCAGTTTGTGCCCCTTCACACTGTTAATTCTGTCAGCTGACATGTCCCCCATGTTTACTGGGAATGGATTAGCGGGTGAGGCAATCGGCTATGTAGGTGCTGACAGCACACCCGCTGACACTGTGTGGGGCATGTCACTTCCAGTACCTGGACGCTCTTGCAGTTGTCGGCATTGCAGCTGTTGGTTTTGTGGCTTCACTATTGCGGTGTCGCTCTAACACCGTGCTTCCCAGCCCTCCCATCTGGTGACAACCTCCCTGGCCCCAAGAAGGTGGCAGGCACTTACCTTCTGTTCACCACCACCACAGCTGACTAACATCTGTTACTCAAGGAACTGTATTGATTGATACAGATTTTTTTCAGCAGGCAACAACAGCCCCGTCATGGCAGTGAGTGAAGGGTAACTTCCAGTCAGCATCTCAGAGCCGGGCTGACAGGTCTTTCATCAGATACTAGTACATGAACCACTAGACTACCAGGTACAAATGTTTTAAGTTTCCTGAATGAGCTGAGGGAATGGGACTATCAGTGAGGAATGTTCTGTTTCTACTGGGATCTGGTGGGAGGGGCACTGGACTTCCAGGGAATTCTTTTTTTATTTCAACCAGGACAGAGGGTGTATGGGGTGCTGCTAGGGTTACTCAGAATCTGCCAAATGGAACTGGATTTGTCAGATTCTGATCTGATTTATGTATTAGGGTTTTAAAGCAGCAGTGCAATGAAAAAAGTTATTCCAAAAAGCTAATTTTCTGCTATGGTTATGAAAAATATTGGCAGAACTGTTGATTTGGGTTTCCTGGATGCTTCCTATGCTGTGTGCTGCATATCTGCATATTTGTCTGGATTCTCACCCTGGTCAGGTCCTCAGTATTATTTCTATGTAAAAATGAAGCAGACATCTTTTTTCTTGAGAAATAATTACTTTAAAACTTTCATCAAATTCTTAAATGATAACAGAAACTGAAAATTTTACCACCAAAATAAACTGGAAGACATCTAGCATCAATTAAGAAGAAAAAATGGTGGGGTCAATTTTTAACCTATTTTCGTTGCACTGCTGCTTTAAGATTTGCAGTCCAAAAATCCTAAATCCTAAACTGAATAGTAAAACCTATTTTATACAAGCATTAGGACTTCAGATTTAAGATTTCAAATCTGAATCCTAAATCTGATATTTATGTCCTTTTAGGATTCGAAACAGAATCAGATTATAATTCAGAAGTTCCAAACATCCTAAAATCAGATTGGAATCTGCTAATTCCGAGCATCCCTAGTACTGGCAGACTGTTTGTGTGCAGTAAAACATGATTTAAGGAAACATTGACTAGTGCTGCCCATGTAGCAGGTTAGTGCTTCAAGGAAGTATTTAAGTATGCCCTGTATGCCTTGGCGGTACCCCTCATTTGCATTGACACTTGGTTACATTTAGCAGTCCTGCCAATTAGCAACACACTAACAGGTTAGCACTGTGCTAAGTGCTTTTAAGAGTAGCACTGGCCATACTAAAAGACTGTCAGCCATGCTAATTACAGCACCACATTAATCCTGTTAATGTGACATTAGCGCATTATCTGACTAAAAATCCTGGCCATTGTCTCTTAAAATGATTTACCAAGTTTGCCGTAGTAAATGAGAGTAGTAACCTGTAGGAGTTGCGAATCAGTCTCCTACCATTCAAACTGCCAAATAACACTGTTTTCCGTGGAAAAAAATAGTTTTATTTCTGTGCTCTGCTTCATTTGCATAACCTGCCCTTTTTTCTCAGTGCTACAACCCCAACCGTGACATCATGGAAGGGAAATAACATTTTTAAAGGGACACTGTCAGTCTTTAGCAGAATCTTTACATTGTTTGCAAGTAGCTGTACGTAGCATTATAACATGTAGAAAAAAGTCTAGTGATTTGACTGGCTGAAAGCAGCTCAAGAGCCTTTTAATCATTGACCCATTATTACACTCCAGAACTACTTACAGCCATTCAAGCCGTATAAAATAAACATAGAAAAGTATCATCACACTTCCACATTCTGACAGGAGATGTCACTTGAGAACCAACCCTTCACCAGCAGGCAGTAAAAGTGAAACAGCTACACAGAATGGCAAATTAGCTATTTGGCCTACCAGCATCACAAAAACATTTTTCCAGAAGCTAATCTACAGACTGTACTGCTGTAAACACTACCAAAATAGGGCACTGCATTTTGATTAGGAAGATAGAAAAATCGACTATTTACCATACCCACAATGCCTCACTATGTAAATTAGTGTACTTGATATTATATTTCTGTGCTCACTACAGAAAAAGGAAACTACATCTCTCAGTAAAGAGGTCTTGCAGCTAGATACTGTATGCACAATGCCTTGTTTTGAAAATAAACATACAAAAGTTTATATTGTTGAAGCCACTATGGAAATAGGAGACTGCACCTCACAGTAAGGAAATTGGAAAACAGCTTCTTATTGTACCCACAGTGCCTTGCTCTGGACAGTTGCATATTAGGTGATATACTGCAGTCACCACTACCAACATAAGAGACTGCACTTCTGAGTAAGGAATATTTAAATCAACATTATAAATTACCCAGAATTCCTTGCATATGTATGTAAAACATTGACTTTCTTCATCTGTCCCAAACTTTGATTTCCCACAGCAACCGCGTGATTCTGTGCCAGATGTGTAAAAGCATATTTCGGGAAGGATGTGAAAAATGACAGCTGTACTGGTTATAAGGAGGTTTGATAAAATGGCAATGTTGAAAATCTGGAGTGAAAATACAACAAATTTGCAAAGCTACGAGGGTGTGTGGAAACTGCACAAGGCACGAATGTAACACAGTCATTTTATGGACATTTGTCACCAAATTTTCAACATAGGCATTTTAGGACCTCTGCTCATGAACAGAGTCACTGTGATTTTACGTACGAATATGCATACAAACATACGAATCTGCCAGCAGAACACACCAATTGGTCTATCTAAGTCTAGCTGAGTGTGCAGCTAGCACCCTAGATTGCAGCTGCCCCAGCCTCCTCCCCCTCAGTTCCTCCCCTGCTTGTCCCAGCTCCTGCCCCCTGACTCTTCCTCTTGCTTTATCCCACTCCTTCTTAAAGCTATTGAATGTCCTACATTACCACTCTCTCTGGCAGCGCATTCCAACTAGACACCACCCTCTCCCCGCAATGTCCACCTTCCCCTCTGAAAGGAGCACCTGAAGCTCTGCAATTTTGTTCCCCAGGCTTCTTGCATTGAGAGACCACCTTCCACCCATAACCCTCCTTCTCCTCACTCTTCTCCTTGGCCTGTGTCCCTCATCCCAGTAGTCCGCACCCTTTCTCCTCCTTACTGGGTGGTGGTGCCTTCTGCATTACCCTCAGACCACTCTGCCCGCCCCCTCCCAGGGTTACTACACCTCCACCTTTACCTATATCTAGGGGGGTGAGCTTGTTAGGTTCCCCTGTCCGGACCTTTCTACCAACCTCAGTCTGTTGGCCACCTCCCCCCTCTAGTTTAAATCCACTTTAGTAGAGATATACCCCTCTAATCCTGCCTTTAATACTCCCCTTCCCTTCCTGCTCAAGTGTAGCCTGTCCCCTGCATACAAGTCACTGTTCCCCCAGACCCTTCCCCAGTTAGTCACTTACCCATAATTTTTGGTGTAGCACCAATCCCTCAGCCACTCATTGAACTCTTCAGTCCTACCCTTCCTCCCCATGCTTGCACATGGTACCGGGAACACCTCCGAGAATGCCACCAACTCCCCCAACCCCTCACACTGCCTGCCCAACTACTCAAATCTCCCCCTCATTACTTTCACAGTCTCCCCCGCCAAGTCATTTGTACCCACATGCAACTTCTTCCTCCCCCCCCGCTGCACACTTGAGCAATGCCTGCCCTGCCCCTCCTGCAGTCAACCTGGAGATAGCTTCAATCCAAATACGACTGTGCCTTTCTCCCCTTCTGCCCCATCTCACCCCTTTCAGTATAGAATCCTCCAGGATGAGTACCCCCCATCCCTTACCCCCTTTCCCTTGTAATGCCCCTTCCACCACCCCAGTATTCATTCTTTCCTGCCCCTTATCCTCACCAGCTACACCCTCTGTGACTTCTGTATATGTACCCCCTACTTCTGCCTCACCCCCTTTTCTCTGCCTTATTCCTCCCATCCCCCTTGAACCCCTTCCCAACCTGACTATTACCTACTGGGCTTCCCATGTCGACCTCCCCTCCTCCCCTGCTGATTTCCAACCCCTCTCCTATCGCCACTGTTGATGATTTAGAGCCCTCATTCCCTTCTACCCCAATAGTGATGCCCCTCCCATCCTTCCCCTTCCTGTTGCCTTCTCTCCTCCAGTCACCACCCCTCCTTCCTTACTAGCCCCCTTCTACCCTTTCATCCTCGCTATCTCTTCCCCTACCTGTTGCCATCCCTCTCATGCCCCACTTGTCCTCCCCCTTCAGTATGTTCCTGCTCCCCCTCTCTCTCCCATAGCAGAGGCTCAAATCTATTCCTAGTCGATACCCCTCCTACATCTCTTTCCCTATCAGCCCCCTCCTACTGCTCCTCCATCCCACCCTGGTCCCTCCCTACCCGAGCCATCTGCTTTCTCCTTGGTACCCTCGTGGTCTCTTCCTCCCAAATCAGGCATCCCCTCGCCTCGGTACCCCTCCCTACTCCTCTCTTTTCTGCTAGTGCCTCTAATATTGGGTTGGTTTCAGTCCCTAGCTGTTCTTCCTCTGCCCCCTCACCATGACCCCCAGCTAGGATGCCTACCATACTCATCTGCCCTGCCACTTAGACTCCTTCCAACCTCCACAGTTCCTCCCTCAAACTAGCCAGTTGGTTACAGACCATACACCTCCCCATCCTCCAAGCCCAGTCCAGTATCATGGCGGACCCACACCCTGTCCACCCCACCACACTTCCAAAGGTGCCCACCCTATTGACATGGGACACCTGCCCCATTTTGGACCCCCGTCTTATGTTACGGGCTCTTACTCCCAGTTTCTGTATCCTACTACAACTGTTAGGCCCCTATTTACTTAAATTCCTGTCCCCCCCACACTAGTCCCCCTACTACCTCCTTGCTGACTGGGTTAATTCAGTCTCAAATCTCATCCATTAGATACTGTATTACTGTAGCAATCCTAAAGCTTCCTTGTCCATTTTTCACCCCTCAGCTAGCATACTTTTTGTTCTCAGATGTCATATAGTTTCACTTAGCCCAGTTAGAAATCCCATTGCACTCCAAGCATTACTCAGCTCAGTTAGCGAAATAAACAGGACAAATAAATATGTATTATTACAGCAATCCTAACAGTATAGCTCAGTACTTAGCTCAGTTAGAGAAAGAAACAGAACAACTAGGGTCCATATCCTCTCCTCACGTCAATGCCAGTGTAACCAGTGACCTGTGGATCCTGCACCATGCTGCTAGGCCACACACCCACCCTTAGCCAGGCAGTGGAGAACCCTCACTATTTCAAGCCTACAGGCTCCTCACCTCCCTCGGTTACCATATAGTTGCACTGGACTATGAATGCATTGTATTATACGGTTTTCTTCTTATTATATGTTTTGTACAGCGCTTTGAAAACTTGAAAGGCGCTTTAAAAATAAAATCATTATTATTATTATTATATATAAGACAAGGCCTTCCTGAGGCGGCTTACTACCAACTCATATCATGCATTGCTTTAGCTACCAGTTGTATAAGACTTAACCACTCATTAGGTAAATATGTCGATAGCTCTGTCCTGATTTAGCTACCAAATGTATAGGCATTAACCAGTGTTCAATGTAGTTATACTCTGCATTATTGCTCACCCACATTTATTCTATGTATGTACTGTATGGATGTCTATGTTTTATTCTGACATGGAGCCTTTGGAAACGAGTCTATGACTCAAAGGGTTGTAATTCTGATTTCCTATATAAACAAACAAATAAATAAATAAAACTAAACCTGTATTATTATAGCAATCCTAAAAGTATCCAATCATTGCTTTGTCTCCACCCCAGAGACCCTGCTGTAATATAGGCCCACAGATGACCATGGGTGGGAGGGTGGGCAACTCTAAAGTCCCGGCAGAGCTCTATTGAGCCCGCTTACTCACCTTCTCTCACTCGCTCATTCTATTTCTCCCGGAGGTGGAGGCTGCTCTTTTGTACTGGGCTCCTGCCTGTGTTGGGGCCTTTTTATGCCCACAAAGAAATCTGCAGCAGTCCCGAAAGAGCTCCGTTGAGCTTGCTCACTCTCCCTCTCTCACTCGCTCCTTTTGTTTCTCCTAGCACTGCAGGCTGCCCTTTTGTACTGTGCTCCTGCCTGCATTGGCTCCTTTTTCTGCCCACAAAGAAGTTTGCAGCTGTTCCAACAGAGCTCCATTGAGCTCACTCACTCCCCCTCTCTCACTCACTCATTCTGTTTCTCCCAGTGCTGAAGGCTGCCCTTTTGTACTGGACTCCTGCCTGCATTGGCACCTTTTTCTGCCCACAAAGAAATCCTCAGCAGTCCCGACAGAGCTTCGTTGAACTCATTCATTCCCCCCCTCTCTCACTCACTCATTCTGTTTCTCCTGGTGCTGCCCTTTTGTACTGGACTTCTGCCTGCATTGGTGCCTTTTTCTGTCCACAAAGAAATCCGCAGAAGTCCCGACAGAGCTCAGTTGAGCTCACTCACTCCCCCTCTCTCACACACTCATTCTGTTTCTCCTAGCGCTGCAGGCTGGCCTTTTGTACTGGGCTCCTGCCTGCATTGGCGCCTTTTTCTGCCCACAAAGAAATCTACAGCAGTCCTGACAGAGCTCCGTTGAGCTCGCTCACTGCCCATCTCTCACTCGCTTGATCTTAATCTGTCCCAAACCCTGATTTTCTACAGTGACTGTGCTATTCTGGCCGGAAGTGCGAAAACACATTTCAGCAAGGATGTGAAAAATGACAGCTGTACTGTTCATAAGAAGGTGTGAAAAAATGCCAGTGTTGAAAATCTGGCATGAAAATATTACTAATTTGCAAAGTTACAAGGATGCGTGGAAACTGTGCAATGCACACTTGTAACACAGTCATTTTATGGACATTCATTACCAAATTTTCAACATAGGCATTCTAGGACCTCTGCTCATGAACAGTGTCACTGTCATTTTCTAAATCTGTCCCAAAAACTGATTCCCCACAGCGACTGTACTATTCTGTGCCGGAAGTGCGAAAATACATTTCGGCCAGGATATGTAAAATGACAGCTGTGCTGTTCATAAGGAGGTGTGGAAAAATGCCAATGTTGAAAATCTGGACTGAAAATATTACAAATTTGCGAGGTTACGAGCGTGCGTGGAAACTGCGCAATGTACGCTTGTAAAACAGTCATTTTTTGGATTTCTTTCACCAAATTTGCAACATAGGCTTTTTGAGAGCCCACCTCATGAACAGTGGCACTGTCATTTCATTAATCGGTCCCAAAAGGTGATTCCACGCAGTGACCGCAAAATCACCTTTTGGGACCGACTAACGCCATGACAGTGACTGAATTCATGAGGAGAGGTCCCAATAACCCCATGTTGAAAATTTGGTGGAAGAATTCCCAAAAATGCCCAAGATATGCACCAAAGTTGAAAAAATCCTATTTATGCCATTATACAGCTTACCGGCATTTCTTCAGTTCGCGGTTGGCTTCAAAGAGTGCACACATGCTCCTGGTCCACCGAAGATCATCGTACCGGGCTCCAGAGGTAAGTATGTGGTGATGGGAGGTGTGGGGAGGTGGGGTACATAGAGGGTGGGCACGGGTTGGGGGGGGCACCAGACACTTAGAGAGACCGTTTTCTCATTTTACAGTTTTAAAAAAACACAGACAATGTGGGTCGGATTTTTTACTTTTGCAGGTGTGTTTTTGGTACACTGGGGTGGTCTCCCAGTGTACCACTGGCATTTGTGGGGAGGGACACCAAAACCGATGGGGATTGGGCCCCCCGGTCATCAAAGAAACGAGTGGAGGGGCTTATGATGTTGAGGGGGATTGGGCACCCCCTCAGCAACTGGAACTGGGAATGGGGGACTGAAGCCGACAGGGATTGGGCCCCCCATCAGCACAGAAATGTGTGTGGGGGTGCATGATGCCGAGGGGGACTGGGCAACCCCTTGGCACGCAACTGAAATTGGGGGTTGGGATATTATGCCGATGGGGAGTAAGCTCCCCCATCTGCAAATTAAGTGGGTCAGGGGCTTGCCGACAGGGGGATTGGACACCCGTGTAGGCATTCATAGAGCTCTGAGATGGTGGCATATAGCCACCATGTGCCTGGTAATGTTACACCAGGCAAGGTACCGCCCCTGCAATGATGGATCGCTCTCTCATTATAGTGGAATGGCTGACACTGCAATGCCAAGCTGGCCCCTGATTGCAGTGGTGAAATCCTTACAAGTTGGTGGCACTCTGTAGAACCAGTGTCATCAGGACACTGGGCCTGCATTGGTTGAGCACTGCCAAACCCAACTATGCAGTGCCGGCACTGGCCGCCACAGTGACGAACCTCCACAACCTGCTTCTCTCCGAAGCTGCCACATAATAATAAGGGAGGTGGCAGGGAACTACAGGCCTGTCAGCCTGACATCGGTGGTGGGCAAGGTGATGGAGGGCATTGTCAAGGAGAGGCTGGGGGGACCTCGAAAAGTCAGGGTGCCTGGATAATAGACAGCATGGATTCATCCCGGCGGGGAAATCGTATCAGACAAACCTTGTGGAGTTCTATGACTGGGTGACGAGTGCCTTGGACCTGGGTAGACCAGTGGACGTCCTCTTTCTAGACTTCAGCAAGGCATTTGACTCTGTTCCTCACATGGGCCTGTTGGATAAGCTGGGAGAAATGGGGGTGGAGAACCAGATTATCAGATGGATAGGCAATTGGCTCCAGGACCAGACCCAGAGGGTCGTAGTTGGTGGGATAGTCTCATCCCCAAGGAGGGTCATTAGTGGGGTCCCACAGGGATCAGTCCTTGGGCCCCTCCTGTTCAACGCCTATGGCTCTGACATAAGGACAGGTATCAGGAGTGAGATGAGTCTCTTTGCGGATGACTCAAAACTGGGGGCGGTGGTGGATGGGGAGGAGGGGAGGGTGGCCCTACAGGGGGACCTTGAGGCTCTGGAAAGATGGTCTAGAAAGTGGAAGCTGAGGTTCAATGCAGGGAAATGCAAGGTTCTGCACCTGGGGGCCAGAAACCCGGGCCAAGTGTGCACCCTGGGGCGGCATATGCTACAAGTCTCGATGGCTGAGAGGGACCTGGGGGTGCTGGTGGATGTCAAGATGAATAACTTGGAGACCTGTAGGAGGGTAGCAGCCAAGGCCAACAGGATGCTGGGATGTATCGCTAGGGGGATTACCTCCAGAAGGAGGGAAGTGATACTCCCTCTGTATAACTGCTTGGTGAGGCCGCACCTCGAGTACTGCATGCAGTTTTGGAGGCCACACTTAAAAAGGGACATTAAACTCCTGGAGAGGGTCCAGAGGAGGGCAACCAAAATGATTTGGGGCTTGGGGGACAGGACCTATGAGGAGAGGCTCTAAGAGCTAAATATGTACACATTGGAAGAGAGAAGGGACCGGGGGGACATGATAGAGGTCTTCAGGTACATGAAGGGGGTAAATAGGGGAGGAACAGTCAGGGTGCTTCGAAGGAAGGAGGAGGGGGCCACTAGAGGGCATGGGTGGAAGCTGGAGGGGGGAAGATTCAGGGAGAAAGGAGGAGGTGCTACTTCACTGAGAGGGTGGTGGAGCAATGGAATGTGCTGCCTAGGGGGTTGGTGGAGGCAGAGATGGTGGAGGGGTTCAAGAGGGGGTGGGACATGTACAGGGGAAGGGTTCTGGAAGCAAAATCCAATGCAGCGAGAATATCCAGAACTGGGGAGGGAGAAGCCAGAGAAGGCGAGGGGGGCAGCAAGGTCAGCTCCCAGGGTGGGGGCTGACCAAACAAGCAGACGAGAAAGAGCGTTAGGCCTATTCTGCTGGCATTTTAGTATGTTAGTATAATGTTTCTTTCATATTTGCACAAGCAAACATAAAAATAACAGCTGTCACAATCATGAGGTGCTGTAAAGATATAGCTATGTTGTGAATTTGGGGGAAAACTATTGAAAATTACCAAAGTTTCGAGCCTGCATTCACAAAAGTTAGTGTAGGCTCATAACTTGGATGTTTTTTTAATATTTTTACACCAACTTTTCAACATAGCCTTCCTATGACCCCACCTCATGAAGAAGAGCAGAGAAAACTTTCAACTCCTGCCCAAAAGGTGATAACGCACAGGGACTGTAAAATCACCCTTTGAGATGTAAAAAAACATTTTGGCCTGAATTTGAAAAATGACAGCTGTCACACTCATTAGATGCTGTAAAGATATGGCTATGTTGTGAATCTGGGGGAAAAATATTGAAAATTACTAATGTTTACAAATCTGCATTCACAAAATTCAACATAGGCTCATAACTTTGTTATTTGTTTTTTAATTTTTACACCAAATTTTCAGCATAGCCTTCTTTTGACCCCACCTTATGAACAAGGGCAGATACATTTTTCAACTCCTGCCCGAAAGGTGATTTTACACAGGGACTGTAAAATCACCTTTTGGGAAAGATCTGCCTAATGACAGTGCCATTGTTCATGAGGTGGAATCCCAAAGAAGGCATGTTGAAAATTTGGGGCAAAAATATACAAAAATGACCAGGTTATGGCACTAAGTTCCAAACCCAATTGAAATACATTGAACCACATACCTGTTTCCTCAGTTCATGGTCCGGATTTGAAGAGTGAAAACTTGTCTGTGGTCCAGTGAGGATTACTGCATTGGACCCCCTATCGGTAAGTAAGGGCTTAAAGGGTGTGTGGGGTGGTGGGTGCTGAGTGAGAGGGTTGGGGGAGTCTAACAGCCACCAAAGACATTGGACAGTTTTCTTTTTACAGGTATAAAAACAAATAAAGACTGAGGAATCCTGCACTGGGGGGTTGGGCATCTCCCAGTGTCACTACTACATTTCTTGGGAGGAGAAGTGAGGTGGCGGGTGCTGAGAGAGAGGGTCAGGTAAGGTGGGTGATTAAAAAAAATTACCGGGCATGCACAGTAGTGGAGGGGGTCACCCAAAAAAGATGGATTGGTGATCGTGACACTGGGGTATTGGACACCCCCAGTGTCACTGTTAAGTTTCTGGGGCAGTGGGGATGGGTGCTGAGAGAGAGGGTTGGGTGGGGGTAATACAAAAAAAAAAAAAAACTGAGGCATCCTGATCTTGACATTGAGGACTGCACACCCCAGTGTAACTCTTATGTTTCATAGGGGAGGGTTGGGTGAGGGGATATTCATAATTTAAAGACAAAAAACAAACAGTGGTCACAGTGGAACATGGCACAGTCCACCATGACCAAGATGACCGCCGCACTACACTGTGCATACACTAGTAGTTGTGCATGCACAGTACAGTGCGGTTGCCATCTTGGACATGGCGGAGTGTGCTGTGACTACCATTTGTTTTTTTATTTCTAAATTAGAGATATCCCCTACACCCACCACCCCACACACCCTCAAAAATATAAAAGTGACACTGGGGGTGCCCAGTCCCCCAGTGTTGTGATCAGGACGCTGACAATTTTTTAAAACTAAAAAAATAGTGCAGTGCAAGTGGAGTGCTCTACAGAAGCAGAGGCGACTGTGGTGCAACTCCAACGTGTTGTTTGGTTGGAAGGAATGCTGGAGTCCTTTTTTGATAGCAAGAGTTCTGCAGGGCTCTGACCGCTGCAGCCCTAAAAAGGAGTATCATATCTATTTCTTTGGTTTTTTTTTTATTTCCATCTTGTTTTGCTTACATAGTTTTTATCAAATTTCACAACGTAATGTGACAACTCTGATAACAACAGAAGTTCAAATACAGTTCTTTTTTTTTTCTTTTTTTTCCACCAGGAGAGACACTAAGCTGAAAGCTTGTTTACAGGTGCATCCTGGAAGCACAAGGAAGTTAAGTGACTTGCTCAGAAGCTGAAAGCTATGATATTTATAATATAATGCAGTCATACCATTTAAGCAGGGGATGAACTAAGGCAGTGTACAACCTATGTAGTGTGTTCAAAAACATTTTCAAAAATATTTCTACCATGAACCATGCCGGCGACCCTGGTTCGGGAACGGACTCGGGATGCCGGGGGTTAGCAGGGGAGGAGAGGATTGAGCATCTGTAGGACTGCTCTCCTCTCCTGGGGTGGGTAGCGGGTTCACTTCACTCTGCAGTGTCCCCCGGTGGAGACTGGGAGCACTGCAGGAGCGTCATTGCAGAGGGAGGAACCAAGAAAATGGAAAAAGCCTGGGATTGGCCGGATGATGGCAGCCGGCCTATAGGCGCCTCCGAAGAACCTCCCCTGGATGTTCTGCCCATCTCAGCAGCACCCTGGGGATGACCAAGTAAAGAGTGTACTGGGTTTCCCCCACCAGTGCCTTCCCCCTCGGAGGAGGGGGACCCATCCGGTGAAGGGTTATGCCGGACTACCCCAGGGACCTGGCTGCAATGTGAGGTGGGTTGGGGTCCAGGAGGGGACTAGTAGGAGGGCATCAGAGACCATGGCTGCCCAAAGGAGTGGTGGATCCTGGGAATGTAGGGGTGGCAAAAAGAAATAATGCAAAACAAAATATTTCTCTTGGCACGGTGGCGTAGAGGATTGAGGGGCTGGTGCCTTACCTCAACCCATGCCGGCAACCGGGGAACAGACTCAGGTTGCTGGGGGTCGGCAGGGGGAGGATAGGATTAAGCATCTGTAGGACTACTCCCCTATCCTGGGATGGGTTTGGGGATGGCCTCGCTTGGCAGTGACTCCCAGTGGAGACTAGGGGCACTACATGGGGAACCTAGAAATCTGAAATACCACCCGCTGGCTGCCGGATGACAGCTCTCTGTTCCTGACACCTCCAGTGCCTTCCAGGGGGCCTCCTTCTCCTCAGCAGCATCCTTGGGCCCTACAAGAGTGCGCTGGGCTGTCCTCTCCCCAGTGCCTTCCCCCTCGGAGGAGGAGGACCTGCCCAGGAAAGGGATATGTCCAGGATATCCCTGGGGACTTGCTGCAATGTGAGGAGTCAGAGAGGCTTGGAGAAGGACAGTGGGGCTCAGAGGGGACGCATAGAGCCTGAAGGAGTGGGGGTCACCGAGCATGACGGGGTGAATAAAATACGATAATGCAAAAGAAAAAATATTTCTTACCCGTATTACAGCATGGTTGTTGGAGTGTCCAGATTGCACTCCAATACCATGCTAGTCCTAATGAGTTCACAGGCGCAGATTTTGGGTCACTGTGGTTGCCTTAACCCATGTTTCAACACAAATCACTTCCACACTGCTGTCAACATGGGTTAAGGCAACAGTGTTGGTCTAAAACTGTGCTCTGGCCTACCTCTGAGAAGGGTTTAAGTAAGGTTTAGAACATGGATTGCAGCATGCTTCTTACTGTGCTACAATCTGGAAACAAACATTTTAAACCATTTTAACAGAGGTAAAATGGATTAAGAAAAGTCCTAGGGCAGGATATTCAAGCTCTTTTGTGAGTGCTAAACAGGTTAACTGGCTAACTCCACTTTTCACCTCTAAAGCAGGAGAGTACTGAAAAGGGCCATATTGGATGTGTTACCGAGTCACTAATCCATTTGTAAGTGGCCCTTATCCATCCTGGTGCACCTACAGTAAAGCCACTGATAGAACCTTGCATACAGGCACACTGGCATGCTGGTAGTTTTGAGGAGATGGTAACTAGCCATTAAATGTTAGGCTACCACTAACCCTGGTTCCCACACTGGTACATGGCATAACTTTCCCAGGTGTCTGGTGTACCCCACCCCCAATCAGCTGCCCCTAATCAGCTGCTTGGTAAGACTAGTAATTCCTCTGTACCATTTGCCTGGTATCCAGACTAGGGCTCCCCACGTACCCCAATAAGTGGCCTGGAAAGAACTGTAATTTTTACATACCACACCGTTAGTGTCCAGAGGTTCCCCCACTCCCATAGTTTATGCACCCCTCTGATGGCGTCCGGCACAGACCCTCCACTCATATCTACAGCAGCTGCCAACTGAATGACAGCTCAGTCATGATCACATGCCTACTGTAGTAAAATCTGTTTCTACAGTAGGCATGCAATCATGAACATAGAAACATAGAATTTGTTTTCAGAAAAGGATCGCTTGAACTACTTAGTCTGCCCAGATGTTTCCTGCCTATCTTCCTCCTCAGATGCTATCCGTACTCCATCAACCCTCCCACCTCCTTGCCTCTTTTCTAATATACTACTATTTCTATGCCATGCATGCTTGAAGTCCTCCATTGTCTTAGCCCCAACCTCTTCTGCTAGCAGTCTGTTGCAGACATCTACCACCCTTTCAGTGAAGAAATATTTGCTCAAAGCTCTCTTGACTCCCCCCTTCGAGCTTCCTTGTATTCCCCCTGGTCATGGTGTTCTTTTTCATTTGAAAGCCCCCACACACACACACACACCCTGTTCACCCCCTGTGAGGTACTTGTAGGTCTAGAGCATGGCACCTTTCTCTATCCTCTCTTCCAGGGTGTACGTGTTGAGATCCCTCAGTTTCTCCTCATAAGGCTTCTTGTGCAAACCCTGCACAATTGTAGTTGCCCTCCTCTGGACTTCCTCCACTCTGTCTATGTTCTTTCTGAGGTTTGGTCTCCAAAACTGTACACAGTATTCCAGGTGGTGTCTCACCAGTAAGCGATACATTGGCAACAACCACCTCCATCCTCCTCATGTAGATACCCCTCCCTATGCATCCTAGCATCCCACTAGCCCTACCCACTGCTTTGTCACAGTGTCACCTTGAGGTACACTGACTGAACCCCAAGGTTCCTTTCCTGTTTATTGACTGTCAATAACTCTGCCCCCATCCTGTACTTAGTTCTTGGATTCCTGTGCCCTAGGTGCATGATTTTGTACTTTTTGGCACTGAACCCAACTGCCATGCTTTTGAGCACTCCTTGAGTTTCCTGAGATCCCTGTGCATTCTCTCCACCCCCTTCCGAGTGTCCATCCAATTGCAAATTTTGATATCATCTGCAAAAAGGCATACCTTCCTCTTCAGTTCTTCTGCAATGTCCCCTACACTAAAGATGATTGGTCCCAGTACTGAGCCCTGTGGTACCCCACTGGTGGTCACTCTCCAGTCATTAGAGTGAGTGCTGTTAACCACCACCCTCTGTCTCTTATCTGTCAACCAGTTTTTAACCCAGTTCACCACTTTGGATCCTACCCCTAGGCAGTTGCATTTCTTTAGCAGCCTCCTATGTGGCACAGTGTCAAAGGCCTCACTAAGCTCCAGATCAGTCATGTCCACTGCCCTCCCTTGATATATTTCCCTGGTCACATATTCAAAGAAATATACCAGATTCTTTTGGCATGACCTTCCCTCTGAATTTGTGCTGCCTGTGGTTTTGCAGCCCACTGGATTCAAGCTGCTTACCAATATTTCCTTCAAGAACACAGCAAAGGAAAAAGATGTGCAAAATGAAGATGCACAAAACTCCAAAGAGTAATGCTGGTGTAAATTTATTGTGCACAGCAAAAACAACAGAAAACTGAGCACCAGCGTCGTCGAATCCCTGTGAATTCTTCATCATATATATATATCAATATATAGGGATAAATTCGCGATGGGGACTGCAATAAAAGTATTTTATTAATAAAATTAGCTTTTATAGTACTTTTACATATATACATCACAAATGGAGTTATAATTGATGTGCTAAGAGTGCAATATACTGTATCAAACTGACCTGTAACAGTATAAATACTAATACTATAATGTAATGCTGTTTAGAACGATTGTAATATAATTATGCATTTTTGACAGATCCTTGCCCCTGAGAAAGCCCGATATTTGTGAAACATTGGACATTTACAAGGGAGTGCTGAGTTAAGAAATACTACAATAAACACATTTTTATTACAATATTGTGCATGACTGACATTCATGAGTTTTGAAGACGAGAGACTGTCCGTATACCAGCCCCAACACAAACTATTGTGAAACAAATATGAAGGTACCCACTGCCTCTCTTTGCTTGCATGCAGGATATTAGCCTACCCTATCCACTCCTGTTCCTCCCTGCTACTACTACCCTGAGTAATCATTATACCCTTCATTTTGCCCCAGCCATGTTTGGAAACCATTTATGGTTTTCATGTCCACCATCTTAACTGGCAGACTATTTCATGTTCTACCACCATTTCTGTAAAATAAAACTTCCTCACATCCCTCTTGAACCTCCCTCCCTCCCTTCTGTTTACACACATGCCCCGTATCCTAGAACTGTTACTCAGACAAAGTAATTATTCTCAGTTCACCTTGTTTATTCCTTTAAGGCACCTGAATGTCTCCATCATGTCACCCTCTCTTGTCTGGTCTTTAGCAAATACATATTCAAGTGCCTTGAATGGATCCTCATAAAATCTGTTCTGCTGGGCTCAGAAACATCCTGATCACCCTTTGTTATACAGTCTCCAGCCTGTACTTATCTTTCTTGAGGTGAGGACTCCAGAACTGGGCACCATACTCCAGGTGCAGTCTCACCAATAAGCTATAATGCGGCAGTAATACCGCATTATATGAACCCATTCCAGCACATCCTAGCATCCTGTTTGCCTTACTATAGCCTTGCTGCATTGGCTTGATTGTTTTAGTGCTCAGTGTTACCCCTCCTATCCAGTACTCTGTCCTGGGGTTCTTGTTCCCTAGGTGCATCACCTTGCACTTTTTGACATTAAATTTCCAATTCTAAACTTTAGACTACCTCTCTACTCTTCACAGGTCACTCTGCAGTTCACTGCTTCCCTTGCCACAAACCACCCTCCCACAGAGCATAGTGTCATCTTCAAAGAGGCACAATGTGCCCCAGATTCCTCTCCAATGTCACTGATGAACATATTGAAGAGGACAGGACCCATGACAGATCCTTGTGGAACCCTAGTCATGACCTCCCTCTTTTCTGATTTGACATCATTAATCACAAACCTTTGCTGCCTCTCTTTCAACCAATTTCTACGTCCATAATATTATAATTATTGGGGCTTCTGAATGGCAATTTTGGGTTAGGGGCCTGCTAAACACCAGGGATCATTTTACTATAATTATCGGGGCCATCTAAACTGCAATCAAGGGTGGGATAGCCCCTAGATGCCAGGAATCATTTTATTATACTATCTGGCATTGGAATGGTGACCTGCGGTGGGATGACACTGGATATCACTGTGTGCTCCAAAGATGGCAAAGTTCTGGAAGTGGTAAACAGTGTTGCAGTTTCAGGAATTTAGTGCTTTCAAAACCTTTGTATACAGCACTGTACCCTGCATGCAGGAGGGGATCCCTTATTTGCATGGCTGTAGTGGTACATACGCACGTATGCATACTCAGGTTACCATCAAGGGCTGCAGAGCATGGCATCAACCACGCTATTCCCAGCTAGCATGGTGCTAACATGTTTAGTGCTGCACTACCCTTGTGAAAATGGGGGTCTAACTGACTAAAAATCCTGACCAGAAAGCAAACAAAAAAGGGTTATGTTATCTGTCCCTTTATGCATTTTTTCCATTTTATTTTGACTGAAAACTTTTTATCAAATTTCAAAATACTGTGACGTGACTAAAAAGTTTGTAACAACTGTAGTTAAAATACTGTTTCCTCTAAGTGCTGTCTTTATTTACTCATAAAAACACAGTCTAGTGAGCTGGTCTGGTGGCTCAGCGGTAGCACTACTGCCTGCCATACAAGTGGCCTGGTTTTGAGTGTGGACTTGTGTCACACAGGGGTCTGCCAGGGAGGGAGCATATTGAGCATCCCAGGGACTGCTCTCCTTTTCAGGAAAGGGGTCTGACTGCTCCCTCTTCCAGGGAGGGTCCGACTGCCCCTTCAGCTACCACTTGGCAGAGGACAGGTGGCAGGGCAGCGGAGCAGCATAAAGTGGAGGGCTCAAGCAGACCCAAAGCAAATGAGAGCCTCCACACCTCTGGCATCACTGCATACATGGCTGTCCAGGGAATGAAACCAAAGGTAGAAAAATGAAAATTATGCACTCACCGTAATTACTGATCTTCCTGAATATCTTCACCATTAATTCAGACACATAGTCTATAGACATAGGCATGCACGGGGTGACCCTGGCCTCACCTCGCCCATTGAAAGGCATCCTCCCACCAGATTTTAACAAGTATTGCTTTTGTTTTTGTCTGGGTGAGTTTTCCTTCAAGTGTTTTCTTCTGGGTTTTGAGATTGGCACTCTGATATTCACTAGCTATTTGTTTGTTGAAAAATGACTGTCTGAACATGCAAGTCCTGCACTGCGTAGCCGTGGGTGAAAAAAAATGGAATTCTGTCATGTGATGTATGGTCCAGCCTTACTATCTGAGCATAACAGAGCATTCAATTTTCACCCGATAAGATTTGACAGTGTCAGTGCAGAATGTGATGGAACTAAGTAGTATCTGTTGCCAGCAGCTAGCAGTCATCAAACCCTTACCCATCCCAATCCTGAGACTTCCAGACCAGACCCCTCCCCCCCAGGCAAAGTGATCCAGAGCCTGCTGTGACTGACAGTGACTGCAGCAGCAGCCATAACCTGACAAGACTGTGTGTAGGATTGAGCAGAGCGAAGAAAGGACAGTGCTAATTTATAATTTGTATGTGCTCAAAATGTACATCAGTGTGGGGGGGGGTGGATCAGATATTAAAGTTATGTCCAATCTAGTGTTTTTTTTATTATCATTGTTCATACCATGCAAAAACCTGAAGGAAAATCAATAAAAATAAACATGCAATTTCTGTCTGTACTCAGCATCTGTTCCTAGAAAAGTACACTAAGAAGCTATACCAAGAGACAAGCATGTGTTGACATTCAATATTAAACTAGACATGCTGGTACAAAATCATTTTATACAAATACAAATTAATTCTGTGACAACCAAGCATCCCCACTGGGTTCCAAATGAATGAAATCTCTTGTAGAACATGTGACATCTCCTATTTTTGAAGAGCATCTATAATGACTCAGGGCAATATTCTCCAATTTGATTACATGTCGGGGTGGGAAAGGAGAATGAATAACTCTGTGTGCTGTTTAGTTTTCTTTAAAAGATAAATTATCAAACATCTGGTATAGTACTCTTCACAATATTCAGCTCTTATTCAAGTCTACTGTATTATTGTTTACTGTGTGATAATGCATGTGGGGATTAAACTGTGCTTTGAAAGAATGAAGTGAATCAATCTTATGACCTGCTTCGCTTTAGAGAAAATGTTGCCCTGAAGAAGGGGGTGTTTCCCCAGGTTAAGCATTCTGTCGCATAAATGGATCTAAAATAAGGATGAGCAAGACTAAAAATAAATTAAAGTCCTTCTGTGTTAGACTACAGCTCCTTAAAAAACTTGTCACTTCTTATGCCACTTTTATAGATTCTGGCATCATATGTGGCGAGTTTTCAAGTCTTTCTCAGATTTCTACTAGTAACTGTTGTGTATTTTGACTTATGACACCTAGCAAGTTTTGAGGGAGATGGGAGTAAAAATATGTTCTGCCTAACTCTTTGCATGTTGACCCCAGATGTTGACACACCTGTCCATAGTCAGTAATGTATTACTGCCACAAGCAAGTGTTGGACTTGCCTCCTGCATAGCTGGAGGATTTCTGGAGAGCAACTCCCACTCTTGGGTTAGATTCTATCACCTTTAAAACATTAAATATCCTTTGAATAATACCTATTTTCTAAACATTTTGTTCTGATCTCTGCAAGTAAATACCCAAAAATGCAACTGCAGAGCCACATTGTATCACCTTGATTGCAGCGGCTTAGTAATACCAACCCTGGAACCAGCTGTTTTAATGATCTTATCATCCAAGTCCCCAGCCCTGTAAACATGCAGTGTTATCTCTCTGTTTCTCCATCTGAGTTTCTTTTCATGAAGATAGCTCAGACTCAAACCTGAACCAACACACTCCAACAATATTTCAAAAAGCTGTGCTCAAAATGGACAAAATCTTCCTCCAAATCTTTGGAAAGGTTAATAATTTATTGATTAAAAGTATAGCAATGCAGCCACCTACAACTGTTTCAGTAAAGTGCTTTTTCAAGGCAATTGCGCTGACCAATCACAATACAAGGTTTAAATAGCACGCTCAAACTAGAGAGCTTAATTTCATTGGCTTCCTATACTTGTGATGTCAGATACATATGACTTTTACAACTTCCATTGAAGAAACTGAATACCAAAGAAAAGGAGAAGGAGTGGGGGTGGGGGAGGTTAAAAGAAAAAGGGGGTTACAAATTAAAGTCCTAAAAAATATATTACACACATTCAAAAAAGTGGTATTTAATAACTTATTTACAACAGACATGCATGATTAATCTTGAACTTATTTATTTTAGCTTTAAAAATGGTTTTAAGAAAAGCCAAAAAGCTTCTCTTTCTAACAGGAGATTTTTTAAATCTTCACCTCTGGGTCCTAGAGCCACTTTTTGAATTCCCTGAAACATAAACTTATGATCTGTGCCACATTTCTGTATATGAACTGATAAAGCATTCTGCATGTCTTTGTTTAAAATGCTTCTCAAAATTTCACCTACACATTGCTTTAGCTTTCTAGTTGTTTTCTCTACATAAAATGTCTTGCATGTGCATGTTAGAAACCTAGAAACATAGACATTTGTCAGCAGAAAAGGACCACATGGCCCATCCAGTCTGCTCAAATTTCCCCTTCTAGGAAGACTTCCATCCTTCATTTCCTGCCCACCCATCATTGCTTAGGCCCATGTAGGTATCCCAAGCTCTTTTAAATCTATCCACTGAATCTACCACCACCACCACCCATTCCGGCAGTCTGTTCCATGGCCCCATGACCCTCTCAGTAAAGAACTTCCCCCTGATGTCACCTCTAAAGCTACCCCCCTCCAGTTTGAATTCATGTTCCCTAGTGGATTTGTTCTCACTCATTCTGAAGATGCTGTCAACCCTCATCAACCCTCATCCTGTTTATACCCTTCAAGTACTTGAAGGTTTCAACCATGTACCCACTTTCCCACCTCTTTTCCAGGGTGTGTAGGCCTAGCTCCCCCAACCTTTCCTCGTAAAACTTTTCATATAGCCCTTTTACCATTTTGGTTGCCCTTCTTTGGACCATCTCCAACATGTTCTTGTCCCCTTATAAGCATGCCCTCCAGAACTGGACTCTATATCCCAGGTGTGGTCTGACCATTGCTTTGAATAGTGGCATGAACTGCTACATAGACGATGCTTGTTGTATTGCAATCCATATAATTCTGTATTTTAAACACTTTGTTAACATTAGCTGCTGAAAATTCATCATCAGTATATATTACTTCACAGAACTTACAATTCATACATTTATGTGTACCCTTTGAGGATTTAAGAAATGGGCTTCTTATCCTGAGTGTAGAAAATGACTCAGTAGTTATTTATGATGAACACTTGAAATGGGGAAGCAAAAGAAATTTGAGAGGGACCGGCAAGATTGGATTCAAGGTCGAACTTTGATTGGAGTAGTAAAAATAAAACAATTATCAGCCCCAAAACCCATTCTTAAAAAAAAAACTCAATTTATAGCACTAAATGTGGAGGCTCAGATACCAGCAGAAACTTATATAAGTGGATGGAAATTGGATAACAGCTCTGATTTATTTATTTTTTTAGAACTGAGCCACCCAATCAGAAAGCGTTACAACAGCTCAATCAGGAGGTGGTACAGGTGACCCAAGTGAAGGTCAGGTTGCATCTGTAAATGGATTTAATGTCCAGTGTGCCTACCCGTTAAGCATAATAAACAAACAAACAAAACAGTGCCAATGACACAACTAGCCCCAAGAGATTTGAAACAGTATTTGGAACCTGCATTACTAGAATGCACAGTGAGATGTAGTCCATGTCTGGTACTGGTAAGAAAAAATCTACCAGGAGAGGTACTCACAGATGAGGTAGACCACAGAAATAGAGGTTATCATCATCAGCAGCAGGGCTACTTGAACAGACCCTGGAGGGGCAATTGAGGCAATCCAAATTTAAAATTTACTATGTGCAAGAACTTGGAATCCATGGATTTTTTAGATTTGACTATTTATAAAAATCAAGATGAAAGTCTATCAACTAAATTATTTAGGAAAGGGATAGAGAGAAATAATTTTTTACATTTTAGTAGACAACATCCAAGACATGTTGTAGAGAATATTCCTAAAGGACAATTTATTCATTTAATGCACAATTGCACTGAAAATGTAACTTATCAAGAAGCTGCTGAAGATTTAAAAAGCCACTTTTAAAATAGAGGTTTTAGTAGTAAGTGTGTAGAAAGAGCTGTGACTACAGTAAATGAAATGGGCAGAAAAGATTCGTATGTACTGAGACAAACACATTTTAAAGGTTACAGGAAACAGTTTGTACACCTCCAGATGGCCTCTAGTTGTTCTTTAACTGGCTACCCAGAATTCTGATATGTTGTTGACCCTTTCTGTTAAATTAATTTAATTTTGTTGCCTTTTTAACTACCCTGAATCCCTCTCTCCTCAGCAGTTGCTGCTCTCTCTTTTTGTACTGCCTGAACATTCTATGACATTACAAACTCCCATTCCAGGCCATTCAGATGAGTAACATGTAATGGGAGTTTATGATGTCATAGAATGTCTTAGAAATATGAAAATTAAGTGCAGTAGCTGGTGAGAAGAGTGGAACTCTATGTAGATCAGAGGGCACCCCAAAGCTAGATTATTTATTTATCAAAACATCATCAAACCATATCAGAATGCATAACCAGCATGGAAAGAAATATGGAAGGTCAGTTAACTATGTAAAAATCATTTCCTGTATCATTTAAAGCAGAGAATATGGTATACTTTGTTAGTAAACTCAGTACAGAAGCATATCAAATCCAGAAGATTATAAATCAGAATTGGCATATTTTAAATACTGAAGAAAAGTTAGTATCTGTAAGTGCACAGAAAACAAAATTTATTTTCAGAAGAGGGAGCACTATTGGTGATAGAATTACTCAGTTATTTTAAGGATCCAGAAGTGAATCAGCTAAGTATTCTCCCTTGGGGTACATATAAATGTATGAACTGTATTACGTGAAGTAATATATACTGATGATGAATTTTCTGCAGCTAATGTCAACAAAAGCCCAGATATTCAAACTGAGCCATTCTGAGGCGCAAGCCCCTGCGCTGCTCAAAATAGTTGCGAAGGGGTGTGGCCTGGGCGATATTCAAAAGGTTGCGCTGTTGAGCAGCTCGCTGAATATCACCCAGCCACAGCCACTGTGCATAGGCGCAGTGGAACTTGCTGCACCGCAAGTTGCCAGAGTTGAGCATTAAACTTGCGCGGTGGCGCCAGTACCGTGCGCCATGCGCAAATTCCGATATTCAAAGGTGACATGCAAATGGGGCCATAATTCATGCAAGGCGTGGGGGCCATTTGCATCTATTTATAACCCCCATTTGCATGCCATTAGCAGCAGGTGTTACTCGATCCCGAACTTCTTCAGCGCCCTGCCAGGCAGCAGCCGCCGGGGACCAACGCACCCTGCAGCCCGATCACGGGCAGTATGTCTGAATACACTCTTCCCCAACATCTCCCGAAGCCCGATCACGGGCAGTATGTCTGAATACCTCCCCACACATCTCCGATGCCCGATCGCGGGCAGTAAGTAACAAAACACCCCCCACACATCTCGATGCCCGATCGCGGGCAGAAAGTAACATGAAACCCCCACACATCTCCCAATACCCGATCGCGGGCAGAGCGTTGTATCAACCCCCAAATAAGCTCCCGATGCCCAATAAATGGGTAGAGCGTCAAAACAAACCCCCAGTGCCCGATCGCGGGCAGAATATATAAAGCCCCCAACCCGAATATCTCCCTGGTGGTCAGTGGACCGTAATGCCTGATCATGGGCAGAATGTCAAGTTACAACCCCCAAACATCTCCTGGTGTCTAGTGTCCCCACCCCACCCACCCACGAAGCCCCTCCACCCGCTCCCCTGGCAGCGGCGGCAGCAGCATCCCACCGCCTGCTGCCCCTCCCGCCAAATGACTGTCCGGTAGGGCTGCATGTTCATTCACAAATCTGGACTGTCGTATGCGGTATGGGCTGCCATAGTGGCTGTAGCTCTGCACCATTGGGCGTGCAGCCCTACCGGACAGTCAGTTCGGCGGGTGGTGGGGCGGCAGGAGTGGTGGGTCTACCCGCTGGCTGCTGGGGAGTGGGGTGAGGCCGTGGGTGGGTGGGGTGGGGACACTAGACACCAGGGAGATGTTTGGGGGGTTACAATCTTGACATTCTGCCCGCGATCGGGCATTACGGTCCACTGGACCACCAGGGAGATATTCGGGTTGGAGGGGTTTTATACATTCTGCCCGCGATCGGGCATGGGGGTTTGTTTAGTCTCTGCCCGCGATCTGGCATTGGGAGCTTATTTGGGGGTTGATACATATCTGCCCGCAATCGGGCATCGGGGGATGGGGGTTTATGTTACTTTCGCCCACGATCGGGCATCGGAGATGTGGGGGTGTTTCATGTTACTTTCCCTGCGATCGGGCTGGTGGGGGGCACAGGGACTGAGTTGGGGGCCAGTCACGGGTGGCAGCTGCTGTGTTGCGCCCTGCAATACAGCAGTTCACCTGTGGGTGGCCCTCAACTTGATCCTTTTTTTGGCTCAAAGTTGTGCAGGCGCAGGTTGGGGTGCGCATGCACAACTCTGCACAACCCGACTGAATATCGGGTTGCGCAGTTTATGCATGGTTCCTCCCCCTCCTGTTGAGCATGCATTCATTTGCATTGCGCTGTTGCTCAACCTGTTTTCAGTGGCGCAACTGCCTCCTGCTGAATATCGCAGAATGGCGCAATGTAGGACTTGCGCATGCGCAACCCTGTTGCACATGGCGCAACCCTTTTGAATATATGGGCCAAAGTGTTTAAAATACAGAATGTTATGGATTGCAATACAACAGGCATTGTTTATGTAGTAACATGCACATGCAAGAAATGTTATGTAGGGAAAACAACTAGAAAGCTAAAGCATTGTGTAGGCGAATATTTGAGAAGCATTTTGAACAAAGACATGGAGAATGCGTTATCAGTTCATATACAGAAGTGTGGTGCAAATCATAAGTTTATGTTTCAGGGAATTCTAAAAGTGGTTCTAGGACCCAGAGGTGAAGATTTAAAAAATCTCCTTGTAGAGAGAAGCTTTTTGGCTTGTCTTTAAAACCATTTTTAAAGCTAAAATGAATAAGTTCAAGATTAATCATGTATGTTTGTTGTAAATAAGTTATTAAATACCACTAATTTGAATGTGTTTAATATATATTTGTAGGACTGTGATTTATAACCCCCTTTTTCCTTTTAACCTTCCCCCCCCCACCTCCCTCAACCTTCCTTTGGTATTCAGTTCCTTCAGTGGAAGTTGTAAATCATATGCATCTGACATCACAAGTATAGGAAGTCAATGCAATCAAGCTTTCTATTTTAACATTCTATTTAAACCTTGCATTGTGATTGGTCAGCACAATTGCCTTGAAAAAGCACTTTACTGAAATGGTTGTAGGTGGCTGCATTGATGTACATTTTAATCAGTAAATTATTAATCTTTCCAAAGATTTGGAGGAAGTTTTTGTGCCCATTCTTTGAGTCCAGCTTTTTTGAAATATTCTCCAACCGAGTCCAACTTGGAGGGTGGAGTGGTGAGGCAGGTGTGGGAAGCTGGCTGTTGGCTGCTGTGCCATAACTAACTTGAGGACACTGGGCTGTGTGCCATCCTGGGCTATGGTTGAGTCTCACTTAGCTCTAAAATGCACCAGTTGCAATGAGATTTTACAAAATTTCCTGGGGGGCATGCCCCTGACCCCCTAGTTTTCAGAGGATTTTGGCCCCCCTTGTTCACTGACTCTGCGCACACCGCTGCTATAGACAAAGGCACTAGAACCCCACAGAATCTTTTTTCCTTCATAGAGGGAGCCAACAACAGCTGTCGGTACTGCCCATGTACATCATGTACCCATGTGGTGCCACATGCCGGCCAGTAACTGCTGTGAACTCCCTCAAGCACCTCAGTTCTGTTCACCAGTAGAGAAACAAAGTAAAGAGAAATAAAGGGAATACTAGAGAGTTTCTAGCCCAAAGGAATAGTAAAAGGATGTAGGATATAAAATAAACAAACAACCAAACCTGACTACCAACTTAGAGGCTAAGGGTTGGGTCTACTAGGTGGCACACGAGTAGTGGGTCTAAAAAGGAGCCAGAGCCTCTTATCACTAGCCAGGCAGAGAGTGGGTAGTAATAGGTAAGGAAGAACAGCAACCCTAAGCAAATGATTCTGACAGCAATAGCAGAGAGGGGTGCTAAATTGAGACCCCTGTACGGATGAGATGGTAAGAAGTGCCAAACAATAAAAAATGACACCTGTACTTCCAAAAAGTAATAGCCCTATGCTACAAGATAAGTTTGAGTAGACTTGAAAGTAAACTCACAACCCTGTATTCTCTAGGAAATAGAGAAAGGAAGATTAGTATAAAAGTTGCAGAATTAGTAGCCTGGGAAATCAAGATGGGAGTATCTCCTTTTTTATGCTCCAGGTGGATTGAGCAACCCCAATGCACAGAGAGAGAGACAAGGGATACTAACCAAAAAATTCAAACATAAGAAGAACATGCCCTGCTTCTCCTCACAACCAGAGGGATGTACCCTGTGTGAGGCTAGTACATTGATCCAAGTAAGGGCATGGTACCCATCTACAGCTAGAGCATCTGCTCAGTGGAGTTAGACTGAATAGTAACCAGTGCACATGTTCATATAGTGGCTAACAGAGATATACCCTAAAGAGGATACACCCTGGGCAGGGAAAAGAAGGGAGACAAAATAGAAGAAAGGTGGCTACCTACTCACTCCATGAAAGGAAAAAATGAAAAAGGCTCTCCTTTTTTCTCTTTTTTGGTGGTAAGGGGAGCCATTTCTTCTTTTTTTTCTTTTTGATGAGGGTTGGTACAGGGGGTGGGATATTCAGACTGTGCCAGGCTCTGACACAAGCCTGGGTGCAGCACAACTGGGATGTGCCAGGGTGCTGACAGCACTGGTGAAAATTGTTCCGTGGCCACCCCCATAGCACATGGCACAGTGGCACTGAACCAGTGCAAGTGGCCAGAGAGGAGCGAGGGGATACGCTAATGAAAGTGCCATTGTGCTAGGTGCATCAACTGTGCTATTCAGCTGTGGACATGCAAATGGGGCCATAATGCATGCAAGGTGCAAATGGGGCCATTTGCATGTCATTATGGCCCCATTTGCATGCAAGTGCACCGATCCCCAGCGACTTGTGCTTGGCACCCTGCCAGGCAGCAGCTGTCAGGGACCAATGACCCCTGCCCCTCACCAGCAATGTGCTCTAATGCCCGATCGTGGGCCGTAATATGTAATAAACTCCCTGGTGGTCCAGTGGACCTATCTCATGCCTGATCGCGGGCATGCAGTACTCTAAATATCCCTGGTGGTCCAGCGGTACCCATACCCGCTCCCAACCCACCCTCATTCCCGCCACCCACTTCCCTCCCAGTCAGCGGCAGGTGGCAGTACCCACCAGCAAACCACCCAGCCGCCAACCGACTGACAGCGTGCAGTATGGCTGTACACCCATTGGTCCACAGTGTTGGCCGATGGGCATGCAGACCATACTGTACTACACAGTCCTGATATGTGAATATACGGTCTGCATGTCCAGTGGCCCATGCTGTGGACCAATGGGCATACGGCCATACTGTATGCTGTCAGATGGCGAGCGGCTGGGCAGCTTGCGGGTGGGGTGCTGCCACCCGCCGCTGACTGGGGGGAGCAGGGTGGCGGGAATGAGTGGGCTTGTTGGAAGGGGGGTACAGGTACTGCTGGACCACCAGGGATAATTAGAGTACTGCATGCCCGCAATCGGGCATGGAGATAGGTCCACTGGACCACCAGGGATTCTATTATTTAAAACAGCCCACGATCGGGCATGGGGGGATGCTATGTCACCAGACGGTGCCGCCAGAGTTCAGGTGGCCACCCACCGCTGACAGCTGCCGTGTTGTGCCCTGCATTACAGCAGCTCACCTGTGAGTGGCCAGCTGTTGCTTCTTTATTAACTGGCTTAACTGTGTGTGGTACATGTAGGGGTTGTGCCTGCATATTCTCAGCACATCCTGGACTGAATATCGGGATGTGCAGAATATGCATGGGCACGCCCTCCCTTACCTGCGCTGCATATATTACCGATGTGCCCAGGCACATCAGGATATGTGCTGCGAATATTCCCCTACTGAATATTGCACCGGGGTGCATCAGTGGGTTCTGCATGATGCAACTCAGTTGCGCCATGCGCAGCCCATTTGAATATCCCACCCAGGATGCCCAACCATCTTTTCTTTTAACACAAGTAGCCACCCATAATGGCCACTGCAAATGAGATAAGGTAGTACAGCTACCTACTCCCACAGGGTGAGCTGCCGTAGGCCCTGACTCACAGCTGAGCTGGGGGATGGAGGGTGGGAATCTGAATCAATGGTTAAGATATTCAGGAAGATCAACAATTACGGTGCGTACATAGTTTTTGTATCTCCCTTGAATCAGTCTTCACCATTGATTCATACTAATGGGTCAGAGCACCAAGTTTCCCAATTAGAGAGAAGCTGGCTCACCCTGAGGATAATGTCAGCCTCAGCCCTCTGCATGTGGGGAACACCTGAGGGCAGGTTCTCCTCACAGGCCTGGCGAGGCCCAAGAATGTTTAAAGCCAATCAGGAGGTACTAACACCCCAAAAGTTTCCATCTGACTCTCCAGAAGAAAAAGTGAGTCCCCTAGAACTGGAAGTTTAGCATCTTTCACTGAGCTAGAGATGCCAGTCAAGAAATGCGAAAGCCTTGCTATCCACTGAATGCAGATTCCAGTTCCCACCAGCCTGGAGGTCACCTCATTGGCATCATAAGGTGCCTTTATCTGGTGCCTCACCAATTCCAGGCCCTTGGCAGAAAGGCAAATAACTTGCCCACTTAACTCTGTGTGTGCCATGCCAGCTAGGAGCTGTCCTAGCTGCACCTATAGGCGCTTGTTATAAGCTGCCAGGTGTGCTTGATGTTCATGGATGCACATCACAATGCGTGCCGAGGTGAAAACCTTCCTTCCCAATGAATCTGTCTGCGCAGAGTCCACATCAGGAGGTTGGTCATGCACTAAGCGACAAAGCCCATCCAGGGTCTGGAGGACTTGAATCCCTAAAGTGCGGTGAGATACTGTGCCAGCAAAGCCTGTGGGTGCACAGTACTGCTGGCAGACATCCCTGGGGCTAGAGGTAGGTGAAGGATGTCCAAACTGTCCTGGAACATTCCTTGAAGATCCTTTGCCAGGAGGGATGATGCTGTGGTCACTGCCAAAGCTATGCAAATGATCGTTGGAGAAAGGAGACCTGTTCACCGGTATTTGTTTTGAATAAACGAATTAGCACATATTGCTAGTTGCTTTTGAATCTTTTAATTCAGAAAGATATTCATATGATACAATGTTTCGCAGTATTCATCTTCTGCTTTATCAGATAACTAATAATGATGCAACATTAAGTAATTAGTTTTTGCACCCTTAAAGTGAAATACACCAACCATGAATAAAAATTATAAAACAATCTAAATTATTAGCATAATGTCCATTTGTTTCTCTTTCTACTTGAAAAATAAACAACCAGGAGTATAAACATGATAATCCTGTCTAATATAAAGATCAATGCATGTTTAAAATTAAAAATAAGTCAAATAACATAAAAGATAATTATTCATATCCCACCTGAACAGAAGAAACTTTATTTATGAACTGGGTTGTATTTGCTTCCTTAGTTCATGTATACTGTCTAATAAGAAACAAGCAAAAACATAAATATATAAGTATGCTTTCATTTAGTACTTTTTATTTAAAAGTTTTTTATGAGAATTTAATTGTATTTTAAATATACCTTCCATATCAAATTATGATGTTCCTTCTGAATTTTCTGTTTTGCTCTTAGAGTTTTGAAAATAATTAGACACCAGTCTTTAGTTGTATTGTTTTATCTATGAACAAACACAGTATAGTATATTATTCACATTCTGGCCCAGATATTTCAAAGGTTGCTATGCTGCAACAGAGATGCACCAGCGCAAGTCTGAAAATGTGCCATTCTGCGATATTCAGCGGGAGGCAGCTCGTGCCCCAAATTGCAATGTGCAAGAGCCAATGGTAATGAATACATGCAACCGTAGGGGAGGAACCATGAATAAATGGTGCAGTGCGATATTCAACAATATGCCTATGCGCAATAGGGGAGCAAGCTGAAGTTAGCGCTGAGCGAAATTATTCAAAATAAAAGGAACAAGAGAGAGGCGAAGAACGCTATAGGAAAGCCAGAGGTGTGAGCAAGGTGATAGCTACAGAAGAGAGGGAAGCAGTGAGTGGGACTGGAGAGGAGCAGGACAGGGCACACCCAGGAACAAAGAGCAACAGGACAGGAGTGGGGAGCCTGTGCCACTGTGCAGGAGAGACAGGGGATGTGCCACAGTGGACTGAGGACAGTGGCAGTGGGCAGAACAGCCAAAGTTTGGAGGTGTACCCACTGCAGGGGGGGCATCACAAAGGACAGTGGGGGGAATGGGATAACGGCTGCCAGGGGAACACCAGCCAGGGCATGGACAGTGCCACCTTCCAGATGGAGACGGTAATGAGGGGTGAGAAGGCAGGCAGCAGGGGCATGGCCATGGAAGGAGCCCATCGGTATGCCCCCAACAGGTGGTACCGATCCCGCACCAGCTTCAAGCATTACAGTGACACAGAGATTGTGGGTTGGTACCGCCTGAACCAGGTGATCCTGAGGTGGCTCTGTGAGCTGTGCAGTGATGAGATGCAGGCACCCACATGACGGAGCCATGCTCTGTCAGTGGAGACAAAGGTAACAGCTGTCATGTGCCTGCTCACCACGGGCACCTTCCAGAGACCAATAGGGGACACAACAGGCATAACCCAGTCGGCCGTGTCATGCCTACTCACACAATTCCTCAGCGCACTGCTGCCACATGCTGCGGAGTACATCCGTTTCCCCAGCACACTGGTGGAGCGCACATTCACACATACAAGAGTTCCACAGGGTAGCATGTATGGCTGGTGTGCTCGAGGCCATTGACTATACCCATGTGGCCATCCACATGCTACCTGGCCCGGAAGGTGCCATGTACATCAACCGGAAGGGCTATGCCAGCATCAACTGCCAGGCGGTGTGCGATGCTAGGGGGGCACATAACCAATGTCTGTGCCATGCACCCTGGGGGAGCACATAGCGCCTTCATCTGGCACCAGTCTGCGCTGTGCCACAGGTTTGAGAGTGGGGACATCCCCACTGGAACCTAGTGGGTGAGTATGCAAATTATGCAGGATGACATGGATCTTGGGGGGGGGCATAGTCAGAGGTGCCATGGGTACTGGCCTTGACGGTCCATGGCAGGGCGACACTGATCACCAAACTAATGTCCACCCTCTATACACAGGGGACAGTGGCTATCCACTTGTCCCTGACTGCTCACACCATACTGGCGGCCTGCAACCCCATCGCAGTAACGGTACAATGAGGCACATGCCACCACATGCAATGTCATAGAGCGGGTGTTCGGGATGCTGAAGGTACGTTTCCTCTGCCTGGACACATCTGGCGGTGCCCTACAGTATAGCCCCTCGAAGGCCTGCAGGCTATTCCTGGCCTGTTGCATCCTGCACAACATGGCCAATGACTGTGGGATAGCTGTAGAGGTCAAAGAGGGGGACAGCGATGGGAACAATGAGGACGCCGGTGCAGATGGTGATGGCAGCCCCCCCTTGGGTGAAGGGACCCCTGACTGATCCGGATGTCGCAGCTGCACCGGGACACCATCACAGAGAAGCACTTCAACCAACCCAGGTAAGTCATGGGGCCATGTGCAACCACCAGTGGCAAGGGCACAACCCACAAACTCGCATGCACAAACCCCAGGGGCGCATGGCGGAAAGAGAATTGGCTGAGCGTGGAACCGCACACACTGTCAGGGATGGGCAAGGCCTAACACGGCATGCAGTCACACACACCCACAAGACATGCACAAAGGGTAGGAGGCACGCCGAGCCCGGCCACCACCCCTAGCCACACACAGGTCCACAGATGACCACGCCCAGTGCCCGTCAATGTGCGTGTCTCAGACGCTGGGCACCTTTGCACAGTGGCAGGCAGCACAATGCAGGCATCATCATGCACATGCCACAGCAGCCAGCAGCCGGGAGGGTGTGCACATGGACCGTGTGTGTGTGCAGGGCTGGGTACTCCACCTGTGCATTGCATGTTGAACAACACACTGCACACAGGGCAGTGTCAGACAGTAGCCATGGTGGGAGACAGGTCAGTCACGCAGCACAGTGCCACAGCAACCATGGATGCGTGGGTGGCCCCACTGAGACCTGCCAGCTGTGACAGGCTGACCACTGGCCTCATGGGGTGGCACCAACGGTCCCCCAAGGGTGACGCTGTGAGAATGCTACCGTGCTCAAGCAGGGGTCTGTGGCTCGAACATGCCTGCTCCAGGCATGCTCGGGATGCCCAGAGCTGAACCCGGTGTCGACATGGAGGGTGTCGCATGACACCGGGAATGGGGAATGGACATATCACTGTGCGGTGTCTAGGGTGCATGGGCAAAAAACTGTGTTCCCAATGTGGCCATGACAGCTGTGAATGCATGTGTCTGCCTGTCAATTGCAGCAGTCATGTCCTCCCACTGCTGAACCATCTCTGCCAGGAGCAGAGCATGGTCTCTGCTACGCCACTCCTCTGCCTATTGCAGAACCACACTGAGTGTGTCCACTGCCCTGACAAGCTGCGACTGCTGATCCACGGAAGCCTGGAGTAGTCAGCTGTGCTCATCAAAGAGGTCATCCGCCGGATCGGCATGACGCCCTCCTGGTGTTCCTGGCTCTGCTGGGCATCACCCTGATGATGGGTGCTGCACACCAGAGCCATGCCATGGAATGGCCACACGGTGAACTGACATTGCCCCTGACACTGTTCCTCCGCGCCATTGGCCGACTGGTGACACTCTGCTCTGGCCACTGCTCACCAGGGCTCAATGGTGCCACCGCAGCAGCCGCAACAGACCCACTGTCCTGGACGACACCAGTGCTGCCCCACTGGTGCAGACAGGCACAAACTGGGACTGTGATGTCACGAGGCCTCCACAGTGGCACCACCCATGGCTATGCCCATGCTGTTACCTGCTGGGGCCATCTTGCTGCCCACATGTATCACTGTCCATGATGTGAGCTCCATCATCATCGGTGACAGCTCCGGCACCAGTCTGAGTCTCAGCATGCTGGCATCCATCGACGCTGTCATGCTGGGACACGGGCAGGGCCTCCTCCACACCAGCTCCACCAACTTCAGTCTGGACAGCCAGGTGGGCACACTGTTGTCTTCACCCTCGGACACCTGTGGAGGTCGATGGGTGCTCCTCTGTGTCCAGGGTATCGCCCTCAGTGGACGAACCCACCAACGCTGACCCATGTAGATGCTCAGGAGCTGTAAGAGAACACAGTAGCATTAATGTCTCTGCCCTACCCTATGGCATTTCCCCCACCCCCACACAGTGACAGATCAGGACCTACCATGCAGCGACGGGCTGCCACCCGTCTGGAAGCCACCACCTGGAACACCCTCTAGGGCACAGCGCCGCATGCTGCCAGCAACCCACTCTTCCTGGGGTGTCAGGCGTGGCATGGCTGGCTGTTCACCACCAGTAGCAGCCCATGCTGCCCTGATGGCAGCCACCTTATCTTTTATCCTCCTCTTGTCCATGCCCACCATCTTCTTGCACTCCTGCATGGACCGCTGTTGGCTGCCATGCTGGTTGACGGCACGCACCACCTCATCCCATGCCGCAGCACAGGCCTGTTGTGTGTCCTGCTGTCCACTGAGCAGCAGTTCCTGGTCAAGGTAGGCCTCAAACAGGGCATCTGATTCTGCCAGGGCGAAGTTGGGCCTCCTCCGTCTCCCACATCTCTGTTCCTCCTCCTTCTCCACCTCATATTCGGTCATTATTGATCCTGTGGGAATGACAGGTGTTACCTCTGAATGTGCAGTCCCATGCATCTCCCACACACCACAGTCCACACTGGCAAACAGCATGCAACCCACCACAATAGACTGCAATACCAGACAATGACCTCTGAAGCCCCATGTCACATTTATATAGCGCAGCATGCAAATGAGGCGGCACAACTTTAAGTGGTGGCTAATGCAGTAGCTGCGCCATTGAATTGCTGATGAGCTAATTTGCATATGCTGGCTGAATATCACGCTGTTGCACCTTTGCGAATTGTGTTGAACATGCTCAGGCAGGGGTGCAGCTCTGTGACGTGTGCAGTAGACACCGAAAGGCACATGCCTGGGTGCTGACACCAACACCTGCCGTGTTGCTGATGTGCTGAGCGGAGGCAGTGCAGGGCACGCCCACCACGTGCCAGTGACACGGGTGCGCTGTTCACATGCATAACACTTGTCCTGGGGCACTGTAGGTGCCGTGGTGCCACAGTGCGATAGGGCCACTAAGGGAAGTGCCACACAGGTGCCCTACCATGCTACACGGAGCGAGTAACTATCAAGCTGTGGTGGTCCGTAAGCGGCGATCCTTGTCCCTGTGCCTGACCTTTGCCCCAGGCACTGGGCGCCTGTATGGGTGCACCTCATCGCGTGTTCAGTGACAGCGACATTGGGGAATGGCAGAGCGTACCACACAGCATCCGCACATGGCGGACGTGTGCTAGGGAGCCATTTGGATTCTGACTTGGTGGAAGGATGACACAGAGACGGGCACTCATCTAGAGCCAGACAGAACTGGCTAACCTTGTCCCCTTAGTTGAGCCCTATGCTGGTGCTCTTTGGTGAGGCACCCTGGACAGGGTCAGGAGGCCGTGGGGAGGAGGTGGCAGTGGCCCTGGAGGAGGCGACATGGCTCCAGAGAACAGCGGAGCAGTGCAGGCACTGCACAGGGACCTCCAGTGAGGGACCCAGACAGGCTTGCTCACCTTCAGGCACGTACAGAGAGCGTCTGTTCCACTGCCAGGTAGGTGCCCCATCCATACACTGGTTACGTCCGTATGGGTATCATGATGGGCATGTGTCCACCTCACGGGGGTGGTCCATCCAGTGTGGGCAGTGGTAGTAGTGGTGGTATAGGGTGGGGGCTGAATGGTTTGGCTGTGTGGGATCACATGCACCTGGGGGTGGGGGCCCTTTGCTACTGGATTGTACTGATGTTCTCTCTCTATGTTTGCACCCTAGGCCCTGAGGAGTATCACTGTGCAGAGGAAAGGCAGTGGCATGGGAAACATATCAATGTCGAGGTCCCATACCAGCTCAGAGCCAGGACCAGCCTGATGATGGTGAGTGCCTTACATCCAGGATTTTCTGTGCATGCTGTAGCAGGGTGGGTGGGGGCATGGCCACCATCCATTGACACCACTGCTGTACATGCCACATAGTACAGTCAGCACTATCCAGTGGCACTGCATGTCTGGGAGTGCATCACTGGTGGTCCATGTGTGCATCGGGTACATGGCTTTGCCACTGCCTTCGCACCGCAAAGCCATGTCACTGTACAGCCATGGTGGTGCTGTGCAGGACTTGGGTGGTGGGTGTGTGCAGCTGTCCGCAGGGCTGTGTGCACTTGGGTGGGCAGGTCTGGTGGACACGATCACTGTGGGTGGTCGCACACATCACAGGGGCGTGTCCCATAGCTGTATGCCATGCACAATGGGTGGGCTGCAGGGGGCTGTGCATTCACACCTATTGACTCTGCTCCCTTGTCCTAGGTGGATGGAGGATGGTCCATATCAAGAGGGCACTGCAGGAGCTGCTCCAGGTGGCCAGGGCCTCTCTGGCCATACTAGAGAGGATGGATCAGCATGGCGTCCGGTGTAGACATGGCAGGAGGCACCATAGGAGCAGGGAGGGGCTCCTGCTGAAGAAAGTCCACCCATGGACTATGACAACCCCCTGACCCACCTCTACATCCTCCTCCTTCCTCTCCCATTTGTTCCCTGCCCTCACCCACCGCCACCCAGTTTGTGGCCCTCACCCCTTATTTTCTGTAAATATGTACATAGTTTTGTTTATACTTCTAATACATTTCTTTAGTTATGCCTACTGTTGTGGTCTCTGATTTGCAGCGGGCTAATGGTGCTCAGCTGCAGTGGTGTGCATGGTGTCGGGGGTAGTGCTATCATGGGTGTGTGTGTGTGTGTCCTTAGGGGAGGCAAGTTTGGTGTGGGCATAGCTCTCAGTCACTGTCTGTGGTTTGTGTGTTGTTCCCTGTGTACTGGATGACTGTGTGCAGTGGTACACGGTGCATGCGCTGTGTCCATGGTGCACCTGTCAGACCATCCATGGCCTGTGCATTGGCCACCCTTGCATGTCTGTGACCTGCACAATCTGCTGGCATGTCAGTGGTGGCAGCCCATGCTGGACTGCCACTGTACCCAGCGCGATGCCGGGTTGCCTCCTGTCACTGGTGTGGTGCACGTCTGCCTCGGGTGGCACTGTTGCCTCTGCTGTTGTTGTTCCACCTCGATGCTGTCACTTGTGTCTGTTGCAGGGGATGTGCTCCACTGTCTGTTACTTGTGCTCCAGCCGCATGCTGGTGGCATACAGCGTCGTGTTGCCTGCACACCTGTGCCGTGGAGGGGTTCTGCCCATGTGTACATGGCTGCCATGGCTACTGTGTCACTGTGTTGGTGTGCCCTTGGGTATGGGTGGTTGTTTATCTGTGCACTGTGTTGCATCCTGTGTGGTTTATGCTTCCATGCAACACTGTGGGTGTCTGCGCTGGCTGTTGTGGCCAGTACTGGGACAGGGTGTGTCCTTTGAAGGGTGTGCAGGGTGCTGTAACACTGGTGGTGGGGTCCGGGCATGCCCTGTCACGTGTGGTACCGTGTGCCGACGCATGGTTGACCCCACAGCTGTACCTGGGGTGACGTGTATGCAGATGTTGCTTTGCTGTCTGCCGCTGCTGCCCACTGTTGGGTGATGATGGTGGGGCTGCCTTGCATGGTTCTGTGTGGTGCACAGGGTTGTATTGTCACAGTGGGGGTGGTGGCATGCTTGGGGTGTCCTGCACTGTTGGGCGCTACTCTGGGCAGGGTGTCTGTGGATCGCAGTGCAGGGTGTGCTCTGCATTGGTGGGATGGTGTGGCATGGGGTGGCCAGACATCCTTGTGTGCTGGTCACAGCTTGCCAGGGGTGTGCTGGGGCACCATGCTCCAGCTGTGGGATTGTTGCTGGTGTCCGAGGGCCGGTGGTTCTTCCAGCTCTCCTCAGGTTGTGCGGTGCATGGGGTGAGGGGGTGATGTCTGTTCTGCTATGTGCTCCTATGCCCATCTCTACCATGGGTGGTGGACCCCTGCATCCTGTCCCTGAGCATCCCTTGTTGTGCTGTTGCACTGCTGCCCTGCTCCACTGAGCATTCCTGGTTGTGTTATGGCGCAGTTGGCACGATATTCAGTCGTGTGCCACTGGCGCATCTTGACCTGCACAGTGTTTGAATATCATGCGTGTTACACATGGGCGCAGTGAACTTGCGCTTGCTCCTGCCACTTTTGTGGTGCAGTTTGAATATCTGGGCCTTTATATACCTCTGGTATCTTTGTCCTACTTGTCTCTCAGAAGTAGTAAAATGTCTACCTTTCTAATATTCTGCTTGCCTAAAAGGTTTAAAACAAACTTGTTTCTAATATTCTGCTGGCAAAAAAAAAGGTTTGAAAAAAACTTGTTTCTCTTTTTCTTTTATATTCAAAGTCTGGGCAAACTAAAGAGACAGTGCAATTTGATTTCTCACCAAGGTCGTGCAATTCTTTGTCAATTAAAACTCATGTCTCAACAGTTTCTTTTCAAAATTCAAAAAGAAACAATATCCTTGTTTATACTTTCAGCATTATTTCTTTTTTAAGCAGTCATTATCAACTTAGTTCATAGGTTCTAACTGAAGTCCAATGTTTTCTTTTAGTTTCTAAACTCATTTTTATCTCTGCTGTAAGAGTTCTAGTGAATGCTCACCTGCCTTTATTGGCATGCTCCTCTGGCATCTCCTGTGTTAGAAGGCACCATTGTTGTGATGCACCTTGTTTTGTTGAACCGCCTCTTCCTGCCAGGAAGTACATTTTCATTGGTTTCACTTGGGGTGAAGAAACTGAGGCTTCTATGCTTGGAAATGAAGCTTTGTTTCTTCTATCATGCTCAGTGGGGTTAGTTTTCTGCAGTTGTAGATTTTGGAAGTTTGTTAGGGTAAAAGGAACTCCATTTCTTGAGTTTTGCGCTGTGTGATTAGTAGTACTTATTTTTCAGTTTGAAAGCTTACAAAGCATCAGAAATGCATTTATTTATGGGAAGTTCCTATTTTTCTGCATCTACATTGCAATAAGTGTGTATCCTGGTATGAGTTTTCTATAGAAGGGAGGATTTTTAAGCATAACTACACATGTAGTAAAAATATTTTTAATTTTTTATTTTACATATAAGTATTCTATTTGCTCACAGCATCAAATCTATGTCTTTCTGTTGCAAAGTTTGTAGTATATCAGAGAGCTGAATCAGGACATAGGCGCCACACCAAATGTTGACTCACGCCTCGACCCACCAATGCCACTAGGGCATATCAATGCGGCCATTAGGGTGGGACCATGGATATGGTTCACTCCAGGTGGTCAGCCCATGCCAGGACACTGTGAAATAACAAATAGCAAAAGGATCTTAGGTAGAATACATGTTCACCCAACAAATTCAGATCATACTATTTCCTCATTGAGGCCATATAGCGCTTATCCAGAGTTCCAAATCTATCTATCCAAATACGCTTCTCGCTTGAGAAGACTATTTTGATATTACCACCCGTAATGGGGTTTCTACCTTTTCTAAACCTACAAATCTGAAAGTAGAAAGATTATGCCTATTTTCTAAAAATGTTTAGATACTACTGAGTTCAGATCTGCTCATTGATGTCACTGTGGAGCTCATTAAGTCTTAGTTTTAAGGGTCTAGATGTTTGCCCTATATAGTGTAAATCACAGGGACATTTTAGGGCATAAATCATTTGTTCTGTTTGGCAAGTAATAAATTGTTTATTGTCTATTTGTTCATCTCTGTATGGATTGTAAACTGTTTTAGTTTTTCTTGTGCTGTTACAATTTTGGCAGTTCCTGCATGGATAATTTCCTATTATTTTTGATCTATCTTCAAAGACATCATACTTTTTGTGATAGTTTTTGGTACACTGCATGGCACAACCTGTCACTTAGAGATTTTGTTTTTTTGGCTATTCCAAGTGGTTTCTCTTTAAATGTTAGTGTACTCGGTTTATTCAATGTTAAAACTTCCCAATGTTTTAGGATATAATTTTTTATAAGCTAGAACTGGTCAGACTAGTTGAATGAGGCAGTGATTCTATCTTGTTGGGTATTTTGTCTCAGTTTTAGGGTAAACAGGTCATGTCTATTTATCATGTCACTTTCTTTTCTGGCTGTTACTAAAAGATTATGTCCATAACCCCTACCTCTAAAGTGGCCCGTCAATTCATCAGCAACTTTATTATAGTCTTCATTGTCTGTGCAGTTTCTTTTTACTCTAATGTATTGACTATAGGGAATAGTGTCAATAACAGAGTTTTTGTGAAAACTGTTAGCATGCAACAGAACATTCCTGTCTGCTGGTTTCCGATAAACAGATGTTTTTGATGTTGTTCCATCTTTCAGTATTGATAAGTCCAAGAAGTTAATTTTCTCTTTGTCATATGTCATAGCAAATGTTATTCTGTACTATTTATTAAATATGTCTGGAATTCATGCAGTTCTCTTTCTGTTTCTTTCATATACAAAGACAATCATCATATAGCGTTTCCAGCATGAAATGTTGTGTTTAAAAATATTATCTTCCTTGTAAAAAATTTTGTTTCAAATGAGTCCATAACTATATTGGCATAGCTAGGGACCATAGAGGGCACAATAGCTGTGCTTTTTATTTTGCCAAAAAAATTGGTTTTCAAATTTAAAATAGTTTTTGGACAAGACAAGGTCTGCCAGTTTCAAAATAAATTCATTAGGTGGGCTACTTTCAACTTCTCTTTTTTTGAAGTTTGTCTCTCAATACATTTAAACCTGCTGTGTGGGGGATACTGGTGTAGAGGTTCTTGACGTCTAAGGTCACTAATGTGCAGTCTGCTGCTACCATATTTGTTTTGTTAATGTCTTCAAGTAACAAAATTGTATCTCCACTATCTTTTTAGTATGATCTTGTAGTTGTTACTAGTGGTTGGAGGTAATAGTCTCTATAGCCTGCTACAGCTTCTAAGGATGAGCCTATTCCTGATAATGGGAGCCTAGGTGGGTCTGTGAGGTTTTATGAATTTTGACAAAATATAATATACGGGCATAATGGGAAATGGTCTGTATAGTACTCTTTGTTCCCAATCTGAAATATAGCACTTTTCTACTCCTTCCTGTAGAATCTTTTTTATTAGATCTTTAACTTGTTCGCTTAGATTAGTGTCACGTTTTTCATTAAATTCTTTGTTTTTTAGTTGTCTAAGGCATTCTTTTTTGTATTTATCACTGTCCCTAATCACGATCCCTCCCCCTTTGTCTGCTTTTGTGACTACAATGATAGTGTCATTTTATAAGTTTCTCAGTGCTCCATATGCTTTTGCTGTAAGGTTGTAAATTTAACGCCTCATCGGGTATGTTGTTTTGTAATCTCTATGTCGGCTACCATTTCAACATATGTTGTAATATTGGCTGGAATTGGGCCAGGGAGGAGGACTTTTGATTTGAAATTTAAATTCAAAGATAATGTCTTTCTTTTCTGTCTTTCTTCTGGGTTCATAGTATCTTGTATGTTTGAAAAAACATTTCTTAAATGAATTTTTCTATAAAATGTTTGCATGTCCATCTTTAAGGGTTAAAAGTTAAGTTTCTCATGGGGACAAAAAGTTAGTCCTAAATTTTTGAACTTTTTTTCAGTTTCATCAAGTTGTCTACTGGAGAGGTTAAACATTATATGTGTCCCCTCTGCTGATGTTTTTGGACTACTCTGGTCCCTATCATTTCTTGTTCTTGTCCACTTCCTTCTCCTGGTCCTGACCCAATGTCTGCATCAGGTATGCTGCTTTCTCATTGTTCTCATTGTTCTTTTTGATCGTATCTTCCTCTCTGTCCCCTGTATCTCCATTTGCCTCTGTTCCACCCCCTCTGCCTCCATATTGGCCTCTCCCCAAAAAAGGCCTAAACTTTTGTTGCTGTTGTCTGCTACCTTCAATGCTGCTGCTGTCAGAGCTATACAGATTGCCATCAGAGTCCTGGTTATAGGCATACTACATTTTGAATGGTGAAAATGTATTACAGGTATAAACTTTTCCCCTCCTTATAACCATTCAGGTCTTGTCTGAATTTTCTAAGCTTTTGGTCAATCAAATTTTTTCATATTTATCAAGTGCCTTATTTATTTTATCCAAAAATTCCAAAAATTCTTTAATGTCCGGTTTCGAATTATATTGTTCATAAATGTTCTTGATTTCTCCACTAACTTTGGTTAGCTCTGTGTTAAGAGCCTCAACCTACAAAAGTGAAAAAAGCCAATGAACATTTATTTTGAACTCCATCCATTTCTTTTCTAAATCGTTAGTGGTAAAGCCTAAATTTGGTTGATTAGGGACTCTTAGTCCTCTGGGGATACATTTTTGTTTGTAATATTCTGTAAGTGTCACACAGTGTCATTCTAGTCTTAATTCTCTCTGGCATAGATTTTCAAACTTATGATATTAATGTTTTAGTATTAAGATCACCAGATAGTTTTTCTTACTAGTTATATTTTGGAGTATTCTCTCCTCATTGTTTTTGTTAATGTTCTTGGGTTGGATTTTTCATCTGTTATTCCCTTAAGTGATTCAAACACATCCATGTTTATCTAATATAAAATCTCTATCTTTATAAAATAAATAAATAAAGGTAAAATAACATCGTAAGAGAGCCACTCAGTGTTGAACATGGTAAGAGGTAGTATATTGCTTAGGGTGGAATTTTTATTATCAATAGGGTAGAGCAAAAATGGTCATACCCTTATATTCAAGTCAAGCAGAAAGAGAAAAAAATCATAGCTTAATGGCATGAAAATGTTATTCATGTCCATGAGTTGTCTTGTTGTGCCTAATTCTGATGTAGATGGCTGATGGTTCTCGTCTTTAAGAAAACATCAAAATAGAGTTTCAAAGACTGTTTTTTATTTCTGGATTTTTTTTTTTGATAGTTCTTTTTTCACACCAAAGTTCAGTCTGAGGAAGAACTTCTGGGCCTCCTCAACATAGTCAGGAGAAATGACCAAAGGAAATCTCAGTGAAACCCCAGAGTGGCAGTGTGGCCCACTTGGCGTCTGAAAAATAAAGTATAGATATCACTGGGAGGGGTCTGTCTTCAAATGACCTAAAAATTATGCAAATTATGTTTGGAGAAAGGAGACCAACTCACCAGTATTTGTTTTGAGTAAACAAATTAGCGCATATTGCTAGTTGTTTTGAATCATTTGATTAGGAAAAATATTCATATGATACAAAATTTCACAGTATTCATCTACTGCTTTATCAGGTAACTAATAATGATACAACATTAAGTAATTAGTTTTTGCACCCTTAAAGTGAAATACACCAACCATGAATAAAAATTATAAAACAATAACAATTATTAGCATAATGTCCATTTTACTAGAAAAATAAATAACCAGGGCCCAGATATTCAAACTGCACCAGGCTGTGGCACAAGCTTGGGTGCAGCTCAACTTAGCTGCACAGGGGTGTGGCCTGGGCAATATTCAAAGGAGCTGTGCCATGGCTCAGCATCTTTGAATATCGCACCCTGGCCACCCCCAGTGTGCATGGTGCAGTGGCACTGCGCCAGCGCAAGTGGCCAGAGTGGAGCATGGAGATGCGCTAGCGCAAGTGCCATTGTGCCATTCACAGCACCGCGATATTCAAAAGGTGACATGCAAATGGAGCCATAATTTATGTAAAGGCACACGGGAGCCATTGCCGTATCTATGGCCCCATTTGCATGCAGGGTGTGCCAATCCCTGATGACTTGCACCTGGCACCTGGTAGGCAGCAGCCATCGGGACCGGCGACCCTGCAGCCCAATCGTGGGCATCTGTCCAAAATAGAATAATCCTATATCCCTGGTGGTCCAGTGGACTGCTATGTGCCGGTCGTGGGCATCTGTTTTAATAAAGAACCCCCGTCAATTTCCCTGGTGGTCCAGTGGACTGCACTGTGCCTGATGTGGGCATCTGTTTAATAAAAATAAAACCCCGGCCAATATCCTGGTGGTCCAGTGGACTGCACTCTGCCTGATCGCGAGCATCTGTACAACAGAAAATGTCCTATTACCCTGGTGGTCTAGAGTACCCCTCACCACCCCACTGAGCCTCACTGCCCTGCTCCCCAGTCAGCGGAGGCAACACCCACCACCTGCCACCCCTGCCACCTGCCAGCTGCACCTCGGTAGGGCTGCATGCCCATTGGTTCACAGCAGTGAGCCAATGGCGTACAGCTCATACCGATCTACATATTCAAATATGTGAATGATTTCATTCACATATCTGGAATGTGTAATGGTATGGTTGCACACCATTGGCTCAGCGCTGGAACCAATGGGCATGCAGTCCTACTGAGGTGTCAGTCAGTGGGTGGCGGGTGGTGGCAGGTGGGTGGTGCCACCCGCTGGCTGACCAGGGGAAGGGCGGTGGGGCTCAGTGGGTGGTGGGGAGGGGTACCTAGACCACCAGGGTAATAGGATGTTTTCTGTTGTACAGATGCCCATGATCAGGCAGAGGTGGTCCACTGGACCACCAGGGATATTACTGGTGGTTTTATTTTATTAAAACAGATGCCCACGATAGCAGAGGCGTCCACTGGACCACAAGGGATATTGACAGGGTTTTTTTTATTAAAACAGATGCCCACAATTGCGTAATCAGTCCACTGGACCACCAGGGATATAGGATGGGTTTTTCTTAATACCGATGCCCACGATCAGGCACATAGCAGTCCACTGGGCCACCAGGGATATGGGATGGGGTTTCCTTAATACAGATGCCTGTGATGGGGCACATAGTGGTCCACTGGACCACCAGGGATATAGGACGGGGTTTTGTTTTTACGAATGCCCATGATCGGGCTTGGGGGGTGCTGCCAGGTGCAGCCAGAACTCAGGTGGCCACCCACAGGTGGCAGCTGCTGTGTTGTGCCCTGCAATGTGGCAGCTCACCTGTGGGTGGCCATCAGTTGTTCTTTTTTTTGGCTTAACTTTGTGCTGGTGCTAGTAGGGGTTGCAGATTACTGATGCGCTCCAGCACATTGGGATTTGTGCAGTGCACTTTTCCCTTTTGAATATCAAGCCAGGGCTCATCAGTGGGTTGAGCATGGTGCAACACTGTTGTGCCATGCACAGCCCTTTTGAATATCTGGGCCCAGGAGTATAAACGTGATAATCTGGTCTAATATAAAGGGCATCTGTTTGCTAGAGACCAACAGACAGGAATGTTCTGTTGCATGCTAACAGTTTTCACAAAACTCTGTGACAGGTTGTGCCTTGCCATGTGCCAGGTTTCACTGAGATTTTTCCTTGGTCATTTCTCCTCAGTGGCTAAGGCAAGGAGGCCCAGAAATTCTTCCTCAGACTGAACTTTGGTGAGAAAAAAGGACTAACAAAAAAAAAACACGTTTTGAAACTCTACTTTGACATCTCCTTGAAGACGAGGACCATCAACCATCTACATCAGAAACCAGGCACAACAAGACAACCATGTGGACAAAAATAACATTTTCATATCATTAAGCTATGATTTTTTCTCTCCCCAAGAACATTAACAAAAAAACGATGATGAGAGAATAATCCAAAATATAACTAGTAAGAAAAACTATCTGGCAATCTTAATAGATAGAAGAAGGTTTTATTAGATCATAGACTTCTATAGTAATTTTTAAAAGACAGAAGTGTGAATAATGGTGAGTTTGGGTTTAGCCTTTTGGTCTTATCCACCATTCAACAAAGAAAATATGCTCTGTTAAATCAGGAAATTACCAACTAACATCTAATCCCTGAAGAAGCTGATAAATGGCTAAGGGACTGGGTGGGATACCTCAGTTATAATTGCTGTAGTAGTTGAAAAGGGAAGTGATGATTCTAAATAAAAAGGAATAAAGTTTTCAATCACAAAGCTGATTTAGAGCATTAGTGGTAAATTGTGCTGGGCTACTTATAAGGGAGAAAATTGGCTTCATGCAATGGTTACACTCCAAATTGGTGCCGATAAGACTTCTACCATGAACTTTTTGCTGAAATGGGAATACTCAGTGAATATGAAATTATCCTGGGCAGGGATTTTAGTACTACCATGGACCCACCATGAAATAGAACTGGTATAAAATTCTACACCCTGAATGGCAATGCTTCTCTCATGTTTTGGAAAATTACAAGATCCCTTGGACTAATTCCACTATTTGAGATTTGTCCATGCAAAAGAAAGAGATTATTGTTTTTACTGAGGCAAGCACAATTACTAGTAGATTACCTCTTCATTTCCTCCTTTCTGTTACTTCATTGCTGCAGCAAACATTGATACATTAACAATCCCAGACCACACTTTGTACACCCTTACTGTGCTACTGAAACCAACCAAACAAGATCAGCCTCACTGGCACATTAATGATTCCCTGTAAATCACCCAAAGTGTGATTGATGTATTTCTAAAGAAACAAAAACTTACTTTGAAATCAATGATAATCGCGACTTTATAAACGTGACTGAAAATACAGCGACTACAAAATAGTGAGCACATGAAGAGTGACAAGACATAACAGCAAATTAGCCATTATAGCAAAGAAAACTGCCATTCCCATTACAAGTATCATGACTGGCAAATTAGTGCTCAGTAACAGTCTGACTTCCAACTTTAAACCCCTAATCTGCAGTAAACTTAAAATAAATAAATAAATTAAGCAAGTTCAGAAAACATCTCCTAACATTCAGGAGCATGCCCTGGGATTGTCTGCAAGGCTGAAAGAAATAGGGTCATTTTTAACTCACTAATTTAGACAAGTAACGCTTTCCCTTGATTGGCGTCCACTCAGTAATTCTTGCCAGCCCATAAGATAGGGTCAAGAGGGTTCATTTCTACCCCTGCCTTCCCAGAACCAAGGACCGCATTTGAAAGCAGCCACACAGTAATTCTTGAGGACAGCCCGAAGATAGGTGTGAGAGGGACAGTTTCTACCCCTGCTCTCCCCACCCCGATTCAAGGATTGCATTTGAAAGGCAGTCAGTACTGGTACTGTGAGGAGACACACAGTTCTTATTGAAACTTAGTGGTGAAGGGGTCCATTTCAACCCTGCCCACCCCTCCCTCCCAGTGGATCACATTTGAGAGAACAGCCACAGAGTAATTCTGGCCAGGAGCCCCAAAGATAGGGTTGAGAGGGTTCATTTCAACCCCTGCCCTCCCTGAACTGAGCACCACATTTGAAAGGCAGACACAGTAATTCTGGCTGGCAGCCCCAAAGATATGGCCAAGAGGGACTGTTTCTATCCCTGCCCTCCCCAATTCGAGGATCGCATTTGAAAGGCAGCCACACATACAGTACTAGATGTGAGGAGACACACAATTCTCACTGAAACTTAATTTTTGTTCAGGGCAGTAAGGAAACCTGACAAATGCAGTATATAGAAGAAGTTATAAAGATATTGTTGTTCCAGCAAACCTGCCTCGCTATTATTACAGTGCTGCTGTTATGTGTGGCGCTAAGAAGACAATGAGCTATTGTAGCTCGCATTGTTAAATATGCACCGACTTTCCAATCTTGATTTTCAGTCATGATTTTCACATGGAATCTAATGGAGAAGTAAAACATGAGCTCTGTCTAGAATTCATTTAAAGGGAATAGTTAGATCCAGCGTGCACTTTATGTGCAAAACATTTGTTTTAACTTACTGTTTACTGCAACACAATAGATTGTATCAGACTAATCTTACATACTTCCTGGCTGACATTTTCTGTAACTACAAATCTCAGAATCTCCTGTAGCTGACATCTGAGCAGGACTTCAGCAGTGGGAAACACAATAGATTGCAGTACATGTTACAGCTATCATAAGTTTGATAAGATGTTTTCTAGTCCTGCTGCTATTCTGTGGCTAGGTACAGTCCTTTGTGACTGTATGTAGCCCTGGAAGGACACTGGGACCAGCAAACAAAAGGTCAGAATTTATACAAAGTGTAACATTCATTGTATTGCATGCTATTGCATCTTCCACTGCTGCAGCTCGGCTCTGCTGTCAGCTTATCTGCAGGGCATTCTGGAATTTGTAGTTACAGAAAATGTCAGGCTGGAAGTAAGCAAAATTAGTCTGATAAATCTACTATACTGCAGTAAACAGTAAGTAAAAAAATGTTTTTGCTCACGAAGTGCAAATTGGGACCAGACCCACACTTGCTTGTGGAGCTCTTAGTGCTGATTGGTCCCCATGAAGGCCTTTTTAAAGGAAGAATGATTGGATATGTAGCTCTCACAAAATAAAAAGTTTAGAGGAACTTAAAAAAAACAAGATTTGTGACTAGAGTTAGATTAATTAATAGAGTTACAAACAGAACACAAAAAAATCCGCTAAATGATTACAGAACTTTTTATTGTTAAGATCTAATATTAATATTAATAATATATATAGCAATAAAATAGAATATACCCTGTTTAGAATGAAACAATCATTTTGGGAATCAAGGGAAAAGGCAGGCACACTTCTAGCCCACAGGCTAAAACAAAGGCACAAAAAGAATATTATAGCTGGGATTAAAACAAATAATAACAAAACTGTTGTGACTTCCCCAGATATTAATGTTCAATTTAAAGAAGTTTATGGAGAATTTTTACAACTCAGTGAGTTGAATCCGAATCAGGGATCCAATGATAGTTAGTTTCAATCAGGCTCCCCACACTCTTTCCAGAAGCAAAACAAGCATTGGAAAATAATATAGAGAATAATAACTGGGTAGGGGGTTATAACGCGAATTTTACACACACCCTAAGGTGTGGGATGCCACATAAACCCCGAAAGCAAACACGAGAGGTTTATAAAGGTATACCATGCTGAGGGGTGTGTGTAAAATATGAGTTTACACCCCTACTCAGCCTTTATTTTATATAATTGCTGGGGATAATTTTTTCACCACAGCAATTATGTAAAATAAATGGATATCTCTACTGAGTCGAGCCATGGACTGTTGGGGTTTCAGCACAATCCGTAATGGCTTCTGAACAAAAGCAGTGTTTCCTTTTTTTATTTCACCCCCAAAATAAACAATTTCTATGGCCAGTGATATTTTTGTTTAAAAAAAAAAAGAGAACTTACCACCGACTCCTAGTGTCGATGAACTGTACAGTGCTGAGGAACAGAGAAAATGGGGGACAGCACAGAGAAAAGGAAGACTGTGGCTGTCATATGCACTGAACTAGGGAAACCAGGTGCAGCTGGTTATAACGGTAAAATTACAATCAGGTTTCCCTATAGGAAAAAACGAGAAACAGTAATTATAAACAAATACCTCAGGTTGTGTACCAAGTCACAAAGGTATACCAAATTAACTTAAAAGGCACTGAAATGCAACAAAATGGTTATTTAACTAAAACTTTTAAAAAGTAAACTAATAAAGGTACCTTACTCAACCCCATGAGATAGACAGATAGATAGCTAGATAGATAGATAGATAGATAGATAGATAGATAGATAGATAGATAGATAGATAGACAGACAGACAGACACAATTGTATTTTTATACAGGATATTACATGTTGTTAGGGAAGATGCCTGTTTGCAAGATAGTTTTGTGTCTAAAAGTACAAAACACATCTAAGATAAAAATACATACATTTCAACAATACACAACACAACTTATTTACAATTGTCATTCTATTTATACAGCTGTACAAATGAAATCAGTTGTTGTGGTTTAAAGACCTAATTCTAAATCATGGTAATTCACAAAAGAGAAACACCTATTTTTATGTGTTAATTACCATCCAAGGTTCATTCTTATCGACGATTATAGGATCTTCACTAAATTATAAGCTAATATAGTGCAAAAGGTTGTTCACACAGTTGTGGGATAAGAGCAAGTGGACTTACCTGTATGCCAACTAGATGGGGAGCTGACAGCATAAGGAGAATCATCTCAGCAACACAGGCAGATCAGAAAAGTGAAACTCCAATTATGGCATTGTCACTAGATAGTCATAAAGGGGGCTATTCACAAACGGGTAAAATATATATGCCAGAGGCATGTATTCCACCCTCGCAGCTCCACACCCCTGGGAGATCACATGGGGACTGGTTTCACAAACACTGGCCCCTGCATCTCCTTACATGGCCCCACCCTGGTGCACAGGTTGCAGGAGGAATGCAGGTGAGGACAGTGAATCTGGGCAGTCAGCCAATTGGCTGCCCGGTCCTGGTCCCGCAGTGGTTCTCTTGTGCACTTGGGGCACCATGCTGTCTGTCGGCATATAGTGTGCTGACCGTGATGTGGGGAAGTACCCCGGTTGGCTGCCTCAGCCCTCCCAGTGTGTCCCAACAGCTGGGATATCCGTATTGGGGGGCTGATGCCCCAGGCCATTTCTGCCATTGCCAGCAGCTGTATCCCTGGGGGAGCATGCAACTGGCAGCTTGGGGTTATGGCTGCCCTGAGGTTGCTTAGCCTCTGGCTGCCTTGTGCAGCACTCCACCATTTTGTGACTCATGAGGAGTGAGGGCACAGCCCCCAACCCATCCCCCAGCCTGCTCCAGTGTGGAGCTATGCAATCAGCCTGGGGATCAGGTGCATATGGGGGGCATTGTTGTATTGTGAATTGCACAGAGGGGGCACAGTGGCTGCAGATGGGTGCAGGGTGGGTTATGCGTCAGAGTCATGCAGCGTGTGTCCACTCTGCACCTTTGTGAACAGTCTCCAAAGACGTTTATTCACTAGTATTCACTAGTATGGAACTTTTTAACAGGGGTTCCCAAGACATTTAGAGTTGATGGATCATTCAGCAGCTTGATCTCTGTTTCATATAATAACTAAGAGGCAACTATAATCACTGTTGGGGTAAACTCTACACACTTTACTCTACAAAACTTTATTCAGTAAGGCTACCCCCTTCTGCCTTCGTTTTTCATTTCAGCAATGAAACCACTAATAAGATCATACAATGTAAATACATTCAGAATGTTAACTGGAGAAAATACATAATAATGTTTATAGCTCTGCTGATGACTTACTCTTGACAAGAGACAACCTAGTCATGTCCCTTATGACCCTTAAGAACATACTCAAGAATGTGGCTTGTTTTCAGAACTAAAGATGAATTGGTCCAAATCAGAAATGAGGTTACTTAACACCTCTAAATATAATACAGCCAAAATGCAAATGATTATTGAGGTGTCCTGGGTAGCAGATGTTATCCAATACTTTGGGCAACATTGTCTCTTTGGTCCATTATTAAATAGCATTCAATTAGAATTGGAAATATGGAAGAAGTGTTGCTTACCAATTTGGGGTAAGTTAAATTCATTTAATATGATTATTGCCCATGTTCTTCCTTTTAAACAATCTGCCACTCTACATGCAAGATTTATGGTTTAAAAAATGTAAAAGATTACTTTTAAACAATCTGCCACTCTATATACAAGTGAGAAGTAAATGCTAAAGCGCTGAAAACACGGCTACAGGACCAAATGGAGGGTCAAAATACAGCACCAGACACCAGAAACAAAGAATTAGCCTCACTCCTGGAGAGCAAAAAACTGCTTAAAGATAGCGTACAATAAAATTGTCTATGTTTCACATTGCACTTGTCCCAGATTTCCCCCGTTTTCCCTCACAAAAAGACAGAGACCATTGTTTGCTGTTGTGCTCAGATTGGCAATTAATTTATTTATATATCATAATTCCATGTTTCATTTCATCATCTTATTAGTACATCTTTCAGAATTTCCTTTATTTCCATCCATATATCAATCTCTGATCATCCCTCTTTTCCTCTTTTTCTCCCCTCAGGTGAAAACCTGGGTGCCTTCTTCTCCTTTTCTGTTAGGTAATGGTGAAAACCGAGACCACTTTTTCCTTCATCTTCTTCCTCTTTTGGTGTTATTCCTTTTCTTTTCCCCCCTTCCCTCCTTCCCTCCCCCCCTTTTCCCCCTTTTCTCTGCCATCCACCTTTGGAGTCCATAATCATATTATTATCTGCCATCCACCTTTGGCAGTCCAAACTGTCAACCGGACTCGCCTGTCATCCACCTTGACAGACCCACAATACAGTCCCTTCTTGACTGTCTTCCCTCTTGCTCTGCTTTGTAGGGTGGGTGGGAGGATCAAAACTCCAGCAAAAGTGGTGAAACCCGTCTGTGCCGTCCATTATGTACCTCCACTTGCCCCTCCCCTTCCTGTTGCCTGACCATTGTTCTATCCCATGTCCCCTCCCCTTCCTTCCCCCCTTCCCTTCTGAGCACAACCATCTTAACAAAAGGGGAAGGGGTGCACCAGGAAAACCTACAGGGGTTGTCTACAGGCCCCCAGACCAGAGGGAGGACATAGACACATTACTGTTAGAAGATATACAAAACATGACAGCTAAAGGGAGGTTCTGATTATGGGAGACTTCAACATGCCAGATACAGATTGGTCAATACCAGCAGGAACATCTGCCAGAACTAGACTCATAGTGGATTCCTGCAGGGAGGGCCTCAAACAACTGGTACAGCAACCGACAAGAGACAGGGCTATCCTAGATCTAGTACTGACTAACATAGAAGGGATCACAGATCTCCAGGTAGAAGGTCACTGGGGCCAGTGACCATCACATGGTATGGTTCAATTTGGCTACTACATCTAAATCATCCCATTCCAAGGCAAAAATATGGGACTTCAGAGGAGCTGACTTTGATAAGATGGCCAACAGAGTTAAGCTAGCCCTGGCAAAAAAACACAGTGAGGAGGTACAGGCAAAGTGGGCAAGCATTAGGATACAATACTTGAAGCAACATCCCATTGTGTTAGACAGAAAAGGAAGTGCAAAGAAGAAGGAAACCACTTTGGTTCTCAAATACAGTAGCAGAAAAGGTCAGAGCAAAAGGCTGGCCTTCAGGAAATATAAGGAACACAGCGGGATGAAGATAGGGAGGCATACCAAACTGCCCTAAGGGAAGCAGGGAAGGCAGTAAGGCAGGCAAAGTCCCAAACTGAGGAAACACTAGCACGAACAGTAAAAGAAGGTGACAAGACTTTCTATAGATACATTAGTGAAAGGAGAAAGTCCAGAGAGGATATTGCTAAGCTTAATGGAGAAAAGGGAGCATGTGAGGAGGAGGACCCTGTAAAGGCATCTATCCTAAATAGATACTTTTGCTCAGTATTTACTGAAGAGAAGGTAGGGCAGGGCCCACAGCTCAGCATCATGGACACAGGGGAGGGAGGTGAGCACTACTCCCTTCACAAAGAAAGGGTCCTACAAGAGCTTGCTAAGCTCCAGGGTGGATAAGGCAATGGGACCTGATGGCATACATCCCAGGGTACTTAAGGAGCTAAAGGAGGAACTAGCAGAGCCATTAGCAGAATTGTTTAGTGAGTTCTGAGCACAGGAGAGGTCCCAGAAGACTGGAGAAGGCTCATGTGATCCCGCTCCACAAGAGTGGTAGAGGGAGGAGGCGGGAACTACAGACCAGTCAGTCTTACCTCAGTAGTGGGCAAGATTATGGAGGCACTCCTTAAGGAAAGGATAGTGCAACACCTGGAATCCATAGGGGCACAGGATCCAAGACAGCATGGGTTTACAAAGGAAGGTCCCTGTCAAACTAATCTCATAGATTTCTGACTGGGTAACCAGAGTGGTGGACCAAGGGGAGCAGTTGATGTTGCCTACCTTGACTTCAGCAAAGCTTTTGACACTGTTCCACATAGAAGATTGATAAATAAGCTAGGTAGGCTCGGGGTGGGTCAGAAGTTGGTCAACTGGGTGGCAAACTGGTTGACTGGCAGAAAACAGAGAGTGGTGGTAAATGGTATACAGTCAGAAGAGATGCAAGTCACAAGTGGGGTACCTCAGGGATCAGTCCTGGGGCCAGTCCTATTCAACATCTTCATTAGTGACCTCGCAGATGGACTAGAGGGTAAGGCTTGTCTGTTTGCAGATGACACCAAGATCTGCAACAGAGTAGATGATCCAGATGGGGTGGGCAGAATGAGAAGAGATCTGGATAAACTAGCAAAATGGTCAGAAGAGTGGCAACTGGGATTTAATGCAAAGAAGTGCAAAATCATGCACATAGGGAAGAGAAACCCTGAAGCCACTTATAGGCTGGGAGGGGAGTTGCTAGCAGTCACAAAGGAAGAAAGAGACTTAGGCATCATCATCACTGATGACCTAAAATCATCCAAGCAGACCTCTAAAGCAGTAGGTAAGGCTAGGGGGTGTTAGGGTGTATTAGTAGGGGTATCACAGAGTCGTAAAAGGAGGTAATAATCCCTCTGTACAAGACATTGGTTAGGCCCCATCTGGAGTACTGCATGCAGTATTGGAGGCCACACCTTCACAAGGACATTAACCAAATTGAGGCAGTCCAGAGAAGGGCAACAAAATGGTGCAGGGACTGCATCAGAAGACATATGAGGACAGATTAACAGAGCTCAATATGTATACCCTTGAGCAAAGGAGGGAGAGAGGTGATATGATCGAGACATTTAAACACCTTAAGGGCATAAACAAGGTGAAAGAGTCTAACATGTTTAAATATAAGAAAAATAGCAGGACAAGAGGACACAGCATGAGATTAGAGGAGGCCGATTAAGGGGAATGTGAGGAAATTCTTTTCACAGAAAGGTGGTAGATGCATGGAATGGCTTACCACAAGAAGTGGTGGCTATGAATACAGTGCAGGGCTTCAAACAGGCATGGGATAGGCATAAGGAGCAATACAAATGACTATGAATAGATAGGTCACCGACAGAGCAAAGGCCGATGGCACATTTATAAGGTAGAAAAAAATGGGCAGACTGGATGGGCCTTGCGGTCCTTATCTGCCGTCAACTTCTATGTTTCTATGTTTCTATGTAAAGGGAAAACTCCATTGTCCCGGATTTCCCCCCTTTTCCCTCACAAAAAGACAGAGACCATTGTTTGTTGTTGTGCTCAGATTGGCAATTAATTTATTTATATATCATAATTCCATGTTTCATTTCTTCATCTTATTATTACATCTCTTAGAATTTCCCTTATTTCCATCCATATATCAATCTCTGATCATCCCTCTTTTGCCTCTTTTTCTCCCCCCAGGTGAAAACCCGGGTGCTTTCTTCTTCTCCTTTTCTGTTAGGTAATGGTGAAAACCGAGACTGCTTTTTCCTTCATCTTCTTCCTCTTTTGGTGTTATTCCTTTTCTCCCCTCTTCCCCCCCTTTTTCCCCTCTAGCCAGTCTACAGCTTGCATTGGATGACTTGCTTTCCCCTCACTTAGGGTATAACTTTCCCTTACCTCAGGGAAACCTTCTGAACCACTCTCTTTTTATTTATTTATTTTTTTATTTTCCAGTTTTTGCATGTCTCGTCCATGCTTCTATAAAACCCATCATTTCTGTGTTAAACATGTCTATGGCTAGATCCGACAGGTGAACCCCATCTTATCTGTAGAAACCTTCTACCCATTCTTCCACGCCCCACAGTATTACCTGTCCTCCCATATTCCTTACCAATGTCCCTACCCTTCTGTTCATCTTCTTCCTGGCCATATCCACTGCTTTATGGCTGTGCTTGTGCCTCCAAACCCTCCTTGGTATCATATCCGACCAGGCAAGGCTTGCCTGTAGCCACCATTGCTGTATTGTTTCCAGGTCCCTTTTATCTGCAAGTAATGTCTGCCCATGGTTTGCCACGCCAAGATCATTGCCCCCAAATGCATAATAATTAAGTCAGGGCTGAGTCGCTGCTCCTTAAGTTCCTTCAAGGTGGAAGTAGTTGTGCCCATCTCATCCCCTGATGCCATGCCAAACCAACCTACACTGTTTCACATCCTGGTACAGCTGTTTTCCCCAGCCTTCTTCTCTGCTCTCCTTTCTGCCCAGTAAATATAGGAGTGCTGCAGATCCAGACTTCTGTGATCCTCCTCTCCTATGGGGTTCAAGCAAAATTAGTTATCTCATATGTTGTCATAATTTCATCATCATCGTATCCCTCCCAGTTCTCCCTCCCACCCCATTCACCCCACCATTTGTTAACCACACATAAGCAATGTGGCACTTTCTCACTTCAGTGCTCAGATATATCTCTTATAACTGGCAGATCACCAGAGTCCTTTTCCCAAAATACTATTCACAGTTTCACCTGCCACTGCCCACTGTGAGGCAGCCCCAATCAGCAAGGAGTGGGACGAGTAGTTAACCGGGTCCTCCCCCAAGAATTGCATGCCTTTTTTGAGCAGTGCTGTGACTTGATAACTGGTGACCCCCTTTCCATCACCATGAACAAATAATCTCCTGTTCTGGTCCCATGCTCTGTGGCAAAGCCGTTCACCACTTTGGATCCTACCCCTAGGCAGTTGCATTTCTTTAGCAGCCTCCTATGTGGCACAGTGTCAAAGGCCTCACTAAGCTCCAGATCAGTCATGTCCACTGCCCTCCCTTGATATATTTCCCTGGTCACATATTCAAAGAAATATACCAGATTCTTTTGGCATGACCTTCCCTCTGAATTTGTGCTGCCTGTGGTTTTGCAGCCCACTGGATTCAAGCTGCTTACCAATATTTCCTTCAAGAACACAGCAAAGGAAAAAGATGTGCAAAATGAAGATGCACAAAACTCCAAAGAGTAATGCTGGTGTAAATTTATTGTGCACAGCAAAAACAACAGAAAACTGAGCACCAGCGCGTCGAATCCCTGTGAATTCTTCATCATATATATATATCAATATATAGGGATAAATTCCGCTGATGGGGACTGCAATAAAAAGTATTTTTATTAATAAAATTAGCTTTTATAGTACTTTTACATATATACATCACAAATGGAGTTATAATTGATGTGCTAAGAGTGCAATATACTGTATCAAACTGACCTGTAACAGTATAAATACTAATACTATAATGTAATGCTGTTTAGAACGATTGTAATATAATTATGCATTTTTGACAGATCCTTGCCCCTGAGAAAGCCCGATATTTGTGAAACATTGGACATTTACAAGGGAGTGCTGAGTTAAGAAATACTACAATAAACACATTTTTATTACAATATTGTGCATGACTGACATTCATGAGTTTTGTGAAGACGAGACTGTCCGTATACCAGCCCCAACACAAACTATTGTGAAACAAATATGAAGGGTACCCACTGCCTCTCTTTGCTTGCATGCAGGATATTAGCCTACCCTATCCACTCCCTGTTCCCCTCCCTGCTACTACTACCCTGAGTAATCATTATACCCTTCATTTTGCCCCAGCCATGTTTGAAACCATTTATGGTTTTCATGTCCACCATCTTAACTGGCAGACTATTTCATGTTCTACCACCATTTCTGTAAAATAAAACTTCCTCACATCCCTCTTGAACCTCCCTCCCTCCCTTCTGTTTACACACATGCCCCGTATCCTAGAACTGTTACTCAGACAAAGTAATTATTCTCAGTTCACCTTGTTTATTCCTTTAAGGCACCTGAATGTCTCCATCATGTCACCCCTCTCTTGTCTGGTCTTTAGCAAATACATATTCAGTGCCTTGAATGGATCCTCATAAAATCTGTTCTGCTGGCTCAGAAACATCCTGATCACCCTTTGTTATACAGTCTCCAGCCTGTACTTATCTTTCTTGAGGTGAGGACTCCAGAACTGGGCACCATACTCCAGGTGCAGTCTCACCAATAAGCTATAATGCGGCAGTAATACCGCATTATATGAACCCATTCCAGCACATCCTAGCATCCTGTTTGCCTTACTATAGCCTTGCTGCATTGGCTTGATTGTTTTAGTGCTCAGTGTTCCCTCTATCCAGTACTCTGTCCTGGGGTTCTTGTTCCCTAGGTGCATCACCTTGCACTTTTTGACATTAAATTTCCAATTCTAAACTTTAGACTACCCTCTACTCTTCACAGGTCACTCTGCAGTTCACTGCTTCCCTTGCCACAAACCACCCTCCCACAGAGCATAGTGTCATCTTCAAAGAGGCACAATGTGCTCCAGATTCCTCTCCAATGTCACTGATGAACATATTGAAGAGGACAGGACCCATGACAGATCCTTGTGGAACCCTAGTCATGACCTCCTCTTTTCTGATTTGACATCATTAATCACAAACCTTTGCTGCCTCTCTTTCAACCAATTTCTCGTCCATAATATTATAATTATTGGGGCTTCTGAATGGCAATTTTGGGTTAGGGGCCTGCTAAACACCAGGATCATTTTACTATAATTATCGGGGCCATCTAAACTGCAATCAAGGGTGGGATAGCCCCAGATGCCAGGAATCATTTTATTATACTATCTGGCATTGGAATGGTGACCTGCTGTGGGATGACACTGGATATCACTGTGTGCTCCAAAGATGGCAAGTTCTGGAAGTGGTAAACAGTGTTGCAGTTTCAGAATTTAGTGCTTTCAAAACCTTTGTATACAGCACTGTACCCTGCATGCAGGAGGGATCCCTTATTTGCATGGCTGTAGTGGTACATACGCACGTATGCATACTCAGGTTACCATCAAGGGCTGCAGAGCATGGCATCAACCACGCTATTCCCAGCTAGCATGGTGCTAACATGTTTAGTGCTGCACTACCTCTGGAAAAATGGGGTCTAACTGACTAAAAATCCTGACCAGAAAGCAAACAAAAAGGGTTATGTTATCTGTCCCTTTATGCATTTTTTCCATTTTATTTTGACTGAAAACTTTTATCAAATTTCAAAATACTGTGACGTGACTAAAAGTTTGTAACAACTGTAGTTAAAATACTGTTTCTCAAGTGCTGTCTTTATTTACTCATAAAAACACAGTCTAGTGAGCTGGTCTGGTGGCTCAGCGGTAGCACTACTGCCTGCCATACAAGTGGCCTGGTTTTGAGTGTGGACTTGTGTCACACAGGGGTCTGCCAGGGAGGGAGCATATTGAGCATCCCAGGGACTGCTCTCCTTTTTCAGGAAAGGGGTCTGACTGCTCCCCTCTTCCAGGGAGGGGGGTCCGACTGCCCCCCCTTCAGCTACCACTTGGCAGAGGACAGGTGGCAGGGCAGCGGAGCAGCATAAAGTGGAGGGCTCAAGCAGACCCAAAGCAAATGAGAGCCTCCACACCCTCTGGCATCACTGCATACATGGCTGTCCAGGGAATGAAACCAAAGGTAGAAAAATGAAAATTATGCACTCACCGTAATTACTGATCTTCCTGAATATCTTCACCATTAATTCAGACACATGAGTCTATAGACATAGGCATGCACGGGGGGGGGGGTGACCCTGGCCTCACCCCGCCCCATTGAAAGGCATCCTCCCACCAGATTTTAACAAGTATTGCTTTGGTTTTTGTCTGGGTGAGTTTTCCTTCAAGTGTTTTCTTCTGGGTTTTGAGATTGGCACTCTGATATTCACTAGCTATTTGTTTGTTGAAAAATGACTGTCTGAACATGCAAGTCCTGCACTGCGTAGCAGTGGGTGAAAAAAAATGGAATTCTGTCATGTGATGTATGGTCCAGCCTTACTATCTGAGCATAACAGAGCATTCAATTTTCACCCGCATGTAAGATTTGACAGTGTCAGTGCAGAATGTGATGGAACTAAGTAGTATCTGTTGCCAGCAGCTAGCAGTCATCAAACCCTTACCCATCCCAATCCTGAGACTTCCAGACCAGACCCTTCCCCCCCAGGCAAAGTGATCCAGAGCCTGCTGTGACTGACAGTGACTGCAGCAGCCATAACCTGACAAGACTGTGTGTAGGATTGAGCAGAGCGAAGAAAGGACAGTGCTAATTTATAATTTGTATGTGCTCAAATGTACATCAGTGTGGGGGTGGATCAGATATTAAAGTTATGTCCAATCTAGTGTTTTTTATTATCATTGTTCATACCATGCAAAACCTGAAGGAAAATCAATAAAAATAAACATGCAATTTCTGTCTGTACTCAGCATCTGTTCCTAGAAAAGTACACTAAGAAGCTATACCAAGAGACAAGCATGTGTTGACATTCAATATTAAAACTAGACATGCTGGTACAAAAATCATTTTTATACAAATACAAATTAATTCTGTGACAACCAAGCATCCCCCACTGGGTTCCAAATGAATGAAATCTCTTGTAGAACATGTGACATCTCCTATTTTTGGAAGAGCATCTATAATGACCAGGGCAATATTCTCCAATTTGATTACATGTCGGGGTGGGAAAGGAGAATGAATAACTCTGTGTGCTGTTTAGTTTTCTTTAAAAGATAAATTATCAAACATCTGGTATAGTACTCTTCACAATATTCAGCTCTTATTCAAGTCTACTGTATTATTGTTTACTGTGTGATAATGCATGTGGGGATTAAACTGTGCTTTGAAAGAATGAAGTGAATCAATCTTATGACCTGCTTCGCTTTAGAGAAAATGTTGCCCTGAAGAAGGGGTGTTTCCCAGGTTAAGCATTCTGTCGATAAATGGATCTAAAATAAGGATGAGCAAGACTAAAAATAAATTAAAGTCCTTCTGTGTTAGACTACAGCTCCTTAAAAACTTGTCACTTCTATGCCACTTTTATAGATTCTGGCATCATATGTGGCGAGTTTTCAAGTCTTCTCAGATTTCTACTAGTAACTGTTGTGTATTTTGACTTATGACACCTAGCAAGTTTTTGGGAGATGGGAGTAAAATATGTTCTGCCTAACTCTTTGCATGTTGACCCCAGATGTTGACACACCTGTCCATAGTCAGTAATGTATTACTGCCACAAGCAAGTGTTGGACTTGCCTCCTGCATAGCTGGAGGATTTCTGGAGAGCAACTCCCACTCTTGGGTTAGATTCTATCACCTTTAAAACATTAAATATCCTTTGAATAATACCTATTTTCTAAACATTTTGTTCTGATCTCTGCAAGTAAATACCCAAAAATGCAACTGCAGAGCCACATTGTATCACCTTGATTGCAGCGGCTTAGTAATACCAACCCTGGAACCAGCTGTTTTAATGATCTTATCATCCAAGTCCCCAGCCCTGTAAACATGCAGTGTTATCTCTCTGTTTCTCCATCTGAGTTTCTTTTCATGAAGATAGCTCAGACTCAAACCTGAACCAACACACTCCAACAATATTTCAAAAAAGCTGTGCTCACAAAATGGACAAAAATCTTCCTCCAAATCTTTGGAAAGGTTAATAATTTATTGATTAAAAAGTATAGCAATGCAGCCACCTACAACTGTTTCAGTAAAGTGCTTTTTCAAGGCAATTGCGCTGACCAATCACAATACAAGGTTTAAATAGCACGCTCAAACTAGAGAGCTTAATTTCATTGGCTTCCTATACTTGTGATGTCAGATACATATGACTTTTACAACTTCCATTGAAGAAACTGAATACCAAAGAAAAGGAGAAGGAGGGGGTGGGGAGGTTAAAAAGAAAAGGGGTTACAAATTAAAAGTCCTAAAAATATATTACACACATTCAAAAAAGTGGTATTTAATAACTTATTTACAACAGACATGCATGATTAATCTTGAACTTATTTATTTTAGCTTTAAAATGGTTTTAAGAAAAGCCAAAAGCTTCTCTTTCTAACAGGAGATTTTTAAATCTTCACCTCTGGGTCCTAGAGCCACTTTTTGAATTCCCTGAAACATAAACTTATGATCTGTGCCACATTTCTGTATATGAACTGATAAAGCATTCTGCATGTCTTTGTTTAAAATGCTTCTCAAAATTTCACCTACACATTGCTTTAGCTTTCTAGTTGTTTTCTCTACATAAAATGTCTTGCATGTGCATGTTAGAAACCTAGAAACATAGACATTTGTCAGCAGAAAAGGACCACATGGCCCATCCAGTCTGCTCAAATTTCCCCTTCTAGGAAGACTTCCATCCTTCATTTCCTGCCCACCCATCATTGCTTAGGCCCATGTAGGTATCCCAAGCTCTTTTAAATCTATCCACTGAATCTACCACCACCACCACCCATTCCGGCAGTCTGTTCCATGGCCCCATGACCCTCTCAGTAAAGAACTTCCCCCTGATGTCACCTCTAAAGCTACCCCCCTCCAGTTTGAATTCATGTTCCCTAGTGGATTTGTTCTCACTCATTCTGAAGATGCTGTCAACCCTCATCAACCCTCATCCTGTTTATACCCTTCAAGTACTTGAAGGTTTCAACCATGTACCCACTTTCCCACCTCTTTCCAGGGTGTAGCCTAGCTCCCCCAACCTTTCTCAGAAACTTTTCATATAGCCTTTTACCATTTATTCTTCTTTGGACCATCTCCAACATGTTCTTGTCCCTTATAAGCATGCCCTCCAGAACTGGACTCTATATCCCAGGTGTGGTCTGACCATTGCTTTGAATAGTGGCATGAACTGCTACATAGACGATGCTTGTTGTATTGCAATCCATATAATTCTGTATTTTAAACACTTTGTTAACATTAGCTGCTGAAAATTCATCATCAGTATATATTACTTCACAGAACTTACAATTCATACATTTATGTGTACCCTTTGAGGATTTAAGAAATGGGCTTCTTATCCTGAGTGTAGAAAATGACTCAGTAGTTATTTATGATGAACACTTGAAATGGGGAAGCAAAAGAAATTTGAGAGGGACCGGCAAGATTGGATTCAAGGTCGAATCTTTGATTGGAGTAGTAAAAATAAAAACAATTATCAGCCCCAAAAACCCATTCTTAAAAAAAAAACTCAATTTATAGCACTAAATGTGGAGGCTCAGATACCAGCAGAAACTTATATAAGTGGATGGAAATTGGATAACAGCTCTGATTTATTTATTTTTTTAGAACTGAGCCACCCAATCAGAAAGCGTTACAACAGCTCAATCAGGAGGTGGTACAGGTGACCCAAGTGAAGGTCAGAGTTGCATCTGTAAATGGATTTAATGTCCAGTGTGCCTACCGTTAAGCATAATAAACAAACAAACAAAACAGTGCCAATGACACAACTAGCCCCAAGAGATTTGAAACAGTATTTGGAACCTGCATTACTAGAATGCACAGAGATGTAGTCCATGTCTGGTACTGGTAAGAAAAAATCTACCAGGAGAGGTACTCACAGATGAGGTAGACCACAGAAATAGAGGTTATCATCATCAGCAGCAGGCTACTTGAACAGACCCTGGAGGGCAATTGAGGCAATCCAAATTTAAAATTTACTATGTGCAAGAACTTGGAATCCATGGATTTTTTAGATTTGACTATTTATAAAAATCAAGATGAAAGTCTATCAACTAAATTATTTAGGAAAGGGATAGAGAGAAATAATTTTTTACATTTTAGTAGACAACATCCAAGACATGTTGTAGAGAATATTCCTAAAGGACAATTTATTCATTTAATGCACAATTGCACTGAAAATGTAACTTATCAAGAAGCTGCTGAAGATTTAAAAAGCCACTTTTAAAATAGAGGTTTTAGTAGTAAGTGTGTAGAAAGAGCTGTGACTACAGTAAATGAAATGGGCAGAAAAGATTCGTATGTACTGAGACAAACACATTTTAAAGGTTACAGGAAACAGTTTGTACACCTCCAGATGGCCTCTAGTTGTTCTTTAACTGGCTACCCAGAATTCTGATATGTTGTTGACCCTTTCTGTTAAATTAATTTAATTTTGTTGCCTTTTTAACTACCCTGAATCCCTCTCTCCTCAGCAGTTGCTGCTCTCTCTTTTTGTACTGCCTGAACATTCTATGACATTACAAACTCCCATTCCAGGCCATTCAGATGAGTAACATGTAATGGGAGTTTATGATGTCATAGAATGTCTTAGAAATATGAAAATTAAGTGCAGTAGCTGGTGAGAAGAGTGGAACTCTATGTAGATCAGAGGGCACCCCAAAGCTAGATTATTTATTTATCAAAACATCATCAAACCATATCAGAATGCATAACCAGCATGGAAAGAAATATGGAAGGTCAGTTAACTATGTAAAAATCATTTCCTGTCTCATTTAAAGCAGAGAATATGGTATACTTTGTTAGTAAACTCAGTACAGAAGCATATCAAATCCAGAAGATTATAAATCAGAATTGGCATATTTTAAATACTGAAGAAAGTTAGTATCTGTAAGTGCACAGAAAACAAAATTTATTTTCAGAAGAGGAGCACTATTGGTGATAGAATTACTCAGTTATTTTAAGGATCCAGAAGTGAATCAGCTAAGTATTCTCCTTGGGGTACATATAAATGTATGAACTGTATTACGTGAAGTAATATATACTGATGATGAATTTTCTGCAGCTAATGTCAACAAAAGCCCAGATATTCAAACTGAGCCATTCTGGGGCAGCCCTCGCTGCTCAAAATAGTTGCGCGGGGGGTGTGGCGGGCGATATTCAAAAGGTTGCGCTGTTGAGCAGCTCGCTGAATATCACCCAGCCACAGCCACTGTGCATAGGCGCAGTGGAACTTGCTGCACCGCAAGTTGCCAGAGTTGAGCATTAAACTTGCGATTGGCGCCGTACCGTGCGCCATGCGCAAATTCCGATATTCAAAGGTGACATGCAAATGGGGCCATAATTCATGCAAGGCGTGGGGGCCATTTGCATCTATTTATAACCCCCATTTGCATGCCATTAGCATGCAGGTGTTACTCGATCCCGAACTTCTTCCTGCGCCCTGCCAGGCAGCAGCCGTCGGGGACCAACGCATTCTGCAGCCCGATCACGGGCAGTATGTCTGAATACACTCTTCCCCCAATATCTCCCGGCCCGATCACGGGCAGTATGTCGACATCACCCCCCACAATATCTTCGATGTCTGATCGCTGGCAGTAGTAACAGGAAACACCTCATCTTCTTCTGACAGCCTGATCGCTGGCAGAGTAACATGAAATCCCCCATTGTCTTCTCAATACTCGATCGCAGGCAGAACGCAGTCATTCCCCCAGCTCCCCGATGCCCATCGCGGCAGAACGTGAACAAACCCCTCAGTGCCGGTCGCGCAGATCGGGAGAAGTTTTCAACCTCGGTTTTCTAGGCCAGGTGACTGCACTGCCTGATCATGGCAGACTGTCTAGCGGCCCCTCACTCCTTCAGGCCCAGGCCACTCACTAACGAGTTTCTCACCCCGGCCTCTGGCAGCCAAGGGCGGCAGTATCCACTCGCTTGCCGCCCCACCGCCCGCCAAATGACTGTCCGGTAGGCTGCATGTTCATTCACAAATCTGGACTGTCATAGTACGGTATGGGCGCATGCCATTGGCTGTAGCTCTGCACCATTGGGCGTGCAGCCCTCACCGACAGTCAGTCGGCGCGGTGGTGGGGCGGCAGGATGCTGCTACCCGCTGGCTGCTGGGGAGTGGGGTGAGGCCGTGGGTGGGTGGGGTGGGGACACTAGACACCAGGGAGATGTTTGGGGGGTTACAATCTTGACATTCTGCCCGCGATCGGGCATTACGGTCCACTGGACCACCAGGGAGATATTCGGGTTGAGGGGGTTTATACATTCTGCCCGCGATCGGGCATGGGGGTTTGTTTATGTTCTGCCCGCGATCTGGCATTGGGAGCTTATTTGGGGGTTGATACATTCTGCCCGCAATCGGGCATCGGGGGATGGGGGTTTCATGTTACTTTCGCCCACGATCGGGCATCGGAGATGTGGGGGTGTTTCTGTTACTTTCTGCCTGCGATCGGGCTGGTGGGGGGCACAGGGACTGAGTTGGGGCCAGTCACGGGTGGCAGCTGCTGTGTTGCGCCCTGCAATACGGCAGTTCACCTGTGGGTGGCCCTCAACTTGATCCTTTTTTGGGGCTCAAAGTTGTGCAGAAAGCAGGTTAGGGTTACAAGATGATTAATCTCTGCACAACCCGACTGAATATCGGGTTGCGTAGTTTATGCATGGTTCCTCCCTCCTGTTGAGCATGCATTCATTTGCATTGCGCTGTTGCTCAACCTGTTTTCAGTGTCGTAAACTGCCTCCTGCTGAATATCGCAGAATGGCGCATGTAGACTTGCGTGACATAACCCTGTTGCACATGGCGAACCTTTTGAATATATGGGCCAAAGTGTTTAAAATACAGAATGTTATGGATTGCAATACAACAGGCATTGTTTATGTAGTAACATGCACATGCAAGAAATGTTATGTAGGGAAAACAACTAGAAAGCTAAAGCATTGTGTAGGCGAATATTTGAGAAGCATTTTGAACAAAGACATGGAGAATGCGTTATCAGTTCATATACAGAAGTGGTGCAAATCATAGTTTATGTTTCAGGGAATTCTAAAAGTGGTTCTAGGACCCAGAGGTGAAGATTTAAAAATCTCCTTGTAGAGAGAAGCTTTTTGGCTTGTCTTTAAAACCATTTTAAAGCTAAAATGAATAAGTTCAAGATTAATCATGTATGTTTGTTGTAAATAAGTTATTAAATACCACTAATTTGAATGTGTTTAATATATTTGTAGGACTGTGATTTATAACCCCTTTTCCTTTTAACCTTCCCCCACCTCCCTCAACCTTCCTTTGGTATTCAGTTCCTTCAGTGGAAGTTGTAAATCATATGCATCTGACATCACAAGTATAGGAAGTCAATGCAATCAAGCTTTCTATTTTAACATTCTATTTAAACCTTGCATTGTGATTGGTCAGCACAATTGCCTTGAAAAGCACTTTACTGAAATGGTTGTAGGTGGCTGCATTGATGTACATTTTAATCAGTAAATTATTAATCTTTCCAAAGATTTGGAGGAAGTTTTGTGCCCATTCTTTGAGTCCAGCTTTTGAAATATTCTCCAACCGAGTCCAACTTGGAGGGTGGAGTGGTGAGGCAGGTGTGGGAAGCTGGCTGTTGGCTGCTGTGCCATAACTAACTTGAGGACACTGGGCTGTGTGCCATCCTGGGCTATGGTTGAGTCTCACTTAGCTCTAAAATGCACCAGTTGCAATGAGATTTTACAAAATTTCCTGGGGGGCATGCCCCTGACCCCCTAGTTTTCAGAGGATTTTGGCCCCCCTTGTTCACTGACTCTGCGCACACCGCTGCTATAGACAAAGGCACTAGAACCCCACAGAATCTTTTTTCCTTCATAGAGGGAGCCAACAACAGCTGTCGGTACTGCCCATGTACATCATGTACCCATGTGGTGCCACATGCCGGCCAGTAACTGCTGTGAACTCCCTCAAGCACCTCAGTTCTGTTCACCAGTAGAGAAACAAAGTAAAGAGAAATAAAGGGAATACTAGAGAGTTTCTAGCCCAAAGGAATAGTAAAAGGATGTAGGATATAAAATAAACAAACAACCAAACCTGACTACCAACTTAGAGGCTAAGGGTTGGGTCTACTAGGTGACACAGTAGTGGGTCTAAAAAGGAGCCAGAGCCTCTTATCACTAGCCAGGCAGAGAGTGGGTAGTATAGGTAAGGAAGAACAGCAACCCTAAGCAAATGATTCTGACAGCAATAGCAGAGAGGGGTGCTAAATTGAGACCCCTGTACGGATGAGATGGTAAGAAGTGCCAAACAATAAAAAATGACACCTGTACTTCCAAAAAGTAATAGCCCTATGCTACAAGATAAGTTTGAGTAGACTTGAAAGTAAACTCACAACCCTGTATTCTCTAGGAAATAGAGAAAGGAAGATTAGTATAAAAGTTGCAGAATTAGTAGCCTGGGAAATCAAGATGGGAGTATCTCCTTTTTTATGCTCCAGGTGGATTGAGCAACCCCAATGCACAGAGAGAGAGACAAGGGATACTAACCAAAAAATTCAAACATAAGAAGAACATGCCCTGCTTCTCCTCACAACCAGAGGGATGTACCCTGTGTGAGGCTAGTACATTGATCCAAGTAAGGGCATGGTACCCATCTACAGCTAGAGCATCTGCTCAGTGGAGTTAGACTGAATAGTAACCAGTGCACATGTTCATATAGTGGCTAACAGAGATATACCCTAAAGAGGATACACCCTGGGCAGGGAAAAGAAGGGAGACAAAATAGAAGAAAGGTGGCTACCTACTCACTCCATGAAAGGAAAAAATGAAAAAGGCTCTCCTTTTTCTTTTTGTGGTAAGAGGAGCCATTTCTTCTTTTTTTCTTTGATGAGGTTGGTACAGGGGTGGGATATCTCAGACTGTGCCAGGCTCTGACACAAGCCTGGGTGCAGCACAACTAGGATGTGCCAGGGTGCTGACAGCACTAGTGAAAATTGTTCCGTGGCCACCCCATAGCACATGGCACAGTGGCACTGAACCAGTGCAAGTGGCCAGAGAGAGGAGGCGAGGATACGCTAATGAAAGTGCCATTGTGCTAGGTGCATCAACTGTGCTATTCAGCTGTGGACATGCAAATGGGGCCATAATGCATGCAGCAAATGGGGCCATTTGCATGTCATTATGGCCCCATTTGCATGCAAGTGCACCGATCCCCAGCGACTTGTGCTTGGCACCCTGCCAGGCAGCAGCTGTCAGGGACCAATGACCCCTGCCCCTCACCAGCAATGTGCTCTAATGCCCGATCGTGGGCCGTAATATGTAATAAACTCCCTGGTGGTCCAGTGGACCTATCTCCATGCCTGATCGCGGGCATGCAGTACTCTAAATATCCCTGGTGGTCCAGCGGTACCCATACCCCGCTCCCAACCCACCCACTCATTCCCGCCACCCCACTTCCCTCCCAGTCAGCGGCAGGTGGCAGTACCCCACCCACAAGCCACCCAGCCGCCAGCCGACTGACAGCGTGCAGTATGGCTGTACACCCATTGGTCCACAGTGTTGGCCGATGGGCATGCAGACCATACTGTACTACACAGTCCTGATATGTGAATATACGGTCTGCATGTCCAGTGGCCCATGCTGTGGACCAATGGGCATACGGCCATACTGTATGCTGTCAGATGGCGGCGGCTGGGCAGCTTGGATGTAGCTGCCACCTACCGCTGGACTGGGGGGCAGCAGGCATGGAATTGAGTGGGCTTGTAGGAAGGGGGTACAGGTACTGGACCACCAGGGATAATTAGTACTGCATGCCCGCAATCGGATGGAGATAGGTCCACCGGACCACCAGGGATCTATTATTTAAAACAGCCCACCATCGGGCATGGGGATGCTGTCACCAGACGGTGCCGCAGAGTTCAGGTGGCCACCCACCGCTGACAGCTGCCGTGGTTGTGCCCCTGCATTACAGCAGCTCACCTGTGAGTGGCCAGCTGTTGCTTCTTTATTAACTGGCTTAACTGTGTGTGTACATGTAGTAGCTCAGATATTCTCAGCACATCCTGACTGAATATCGGATGTGCAGAATATGCATGGCACGCCTTTACCTGCGCTGGTTACCGAGTGCCCAGGACTATCAGGATATGTACAAGACATTCTACTGAATATTGCAACTGGGTGCATCAGTGGGTTCTGCATGATGTAACCAGTTGCGCCATGCGAGCCCATTTGAATATCCCACCCAGGATGCCCAACCATCTTTTCTTTTAACACAAGTAGCCACCCATAATGGCCACTGCAAATGAGATAAGGTAGTAGCAGCTACCTACTCCCACAGGGTGAGCTGCCTGAGGTCTCTGACTCACAGCTGAGCTGGGATGGAGGGTGGAATCTGAATCAATGGTTAAGATATTCAGGAAGATCAACAATTACGGTGCGTACATAGTTTTTGTATCTCCCTTGAATCAGTCTTCACCATTGATTCATACTAATGGGTCAGAGCACCAAGTTTCCCAATTAGAGAGAAGCTGGCTCACCCTGAGGATAATGTCAGCCTCAGCCCTCTGCATGTGGGGAACACCTGAGGGCAGGTTCTCCTCACAGGCCTGGCGAGGCCCAAGAATGTTTAAAGCCAATCAGGAGGTACTAACACCCCAAAAGTTTCCATCTGACTCTCCAGAAGAAAAGTGAGTCCCCTAGAACTGGAAGTTTAGCATCTTTCACTGAGCTAGAGATGCCAGTCAAGAAATGCGAGCCTTGCTATCCACTGAATGCAGATTCCAGTTCCCACCAGCCTGGAGGTCACCTCATTGGCATCATAAGGTGCCTTTATCTGGTGCCTCACCAATTCCAGGCCCTTGGCAGAAAGGCAAATAACTTGCCCACTTAACTCTGTGTGTGCCATGCCAGCTAGAGCTGTCCCAGCTGCACCTATAGGGCTTGTTATAAGCTGCCAGGTGTGCTTGATGTTCATGGATGCACATCACAATGCGTGTCGAGGTGAAAACCTTCCTTCCCAATGAATCTGTCTGTGCAGAGTCCACATCAGGAGGTTGGTCATGCACTAAGCGACAAAGCCCATCCAGGGTCTGGAGGACTTGAATCCCTAAAGTGCGGTGAGATACTGTGCCAGCAAAGCCTGTGGGTGCACAGTACTGCTGGCAGACATCCCTGGGGGCTAGAGGTAGTGTGAAGGGATGTCTCCAAACTGTCCTGGAACATTCCTTGAAGATCCTTTGCCAGGGAGGGATGATGCTGTGGTCACTGCCGAAAGCTATGCAAATGATCGTTGGAGAAAGGAGACCCGTTCACCGGTATTTGTTTTGAATAAACGAATTAGCACATATTGCTAGTTGCTTTTGAATCTTTTAATTCAGAAAGATATTCATATGATACAATGTTTCGCAGTATTCATCTTCTGCTTTATCAGATAACTAATAATGATGCAACATTAAGTAATTAGTTTTTGCACCCTTAAAGTGAAATACACCAACCATGAATAAAAATTATAAAACAATCTAAATTATTAGCATAATGTCCATTTGTTTCTCTTTCTACTTGAAAATAAACAACCAGGAGTATAAACATGATAATCCTGTCTAATATAAAGATCAATGCATGTTTAAAATTAAAAATAAGTCAAATAACATAAAAGATAATTATTCATATCCCACCTGAACAGAAGAAACTTTATTTATGAACTGGTTGTATTTGCTTCCTTAGTTCATGTATACTGTCTAATAAGAAACAAGCAAAACATAAATATATAAGTATGCTTTCATTTAGTACTTTTATTTAAAAGTTTTTTATGAGAATTTAATTGTATTTTAAATATACCTTCCATATCAAATTATGATGTTCCTTCTGAATTTTCTGTTTTGCTCTTAGAGTTTTGAAAATAATTAGACACCAGTCTTTAGTTGTATTGTTTTATCTATGAACAAACACAGTATAGTATATTATTCACATTCTGGCCCAGATATTTCAAAAGGGTTGCGCCATGCGCAACAGAGATGCACCAGCGCAAGTCTGAAAATGTGCCATTCTGCGATATTCAGCGGGAGGCAGCTGCGTCCCAAATTGCAATGTGCAAGAGCGCAATGGTAATGAATACATGCGCAACCGTAGGGGGAGGAACCATGAATAAATGGTGCAGTGCGATATTCAACAATATGCGCCATGCTCAATAGGGGAGCAAGCGTAAGTTGCGCGATAGCGGAAATTATTCAAAATAAAAAGGAACAAGAGAGAGGCGCAAGAACGCTATAGGAAAGCCAGAGGTGTGAGCAAGGTGATAGCTACAGAAGAGAGGGAAGCAGTGAGTGGGACTGGAGAGGAGCAGGACAGGGCACACCCAGGAACAAAGAGCAACAGGACAGGAGTGGGGAGCCTGTGCCACTGTGCAGGAGAGACAGGGATGTGCCACAGTGGACTGAGGACAGTGGCAGGGCAGAACAGCCAAAGTTTGGAGGTGTACCCACTGCAGGGGGGGCATCACAAAGGACAGTGGGGGGAATGGGATAACGGCTGCCAGGGGGGGAACACCAGCCAGGGGCATGGACAGTGCCACCTTCCAGATGGAGACGGTAATGAGGGGTGTGAGAAGGCAGGCAGCAGGGGGCATGGCCATGGAAGGGCCCATCGGCGGTATGCCCCCAACAGGTGGTACCGATCCCGCACCAGCTTCAAGCATTACAGTGACACAGAGATTGTGGGTTGGTACCGCCTGAACCAGGTGATCCTGAGGTGGCTCTGTGAGCTGTGCAGTGATGAGATGCAGGCACCCACATGACGGAGCCATGCTCTGTCAGTGGAGACAAAGGTAACAGCTGTCATGTGCCTGCTCACCACGGGCACCTTCCAGAGACCAATAGGGACACAACAGGCATAACCCAGTCGGCCGTGTCATGCCCATCACACAATTCCTCAGCACTGCTGCCACATGCCGCGGAGTACATCCGCTTCCCCAGCACACTGGTGGAGCGCACATTCACACATACAAGAGTTCCACAGGGTAGCATGTATGGCTGGTGTGCTCGAGTGCTGACTATACCCATGTGGCCATCCACATGCTACCTGGGTCCGAAGGTGCCATGTACATCAACCGGAAGGGCTATGCCAGCATCAACTGCCAGGCGGTGTGCGATGCTAGGGGCACATAACCAATGTCTGTGCCATGCACCCTGGGGAGCACATAGCGCCTTCCATCTGGCACCAGTCTGCGCTTGTGCCACAGGTTTGAGAGTGGGACATCCCCACTGGAACCTAGTGGGTGAGTATGCAAATTATGCAGGATGACATGGATCTTGGGGGTGGGCATAGTCAGAGGTGCCATGGGTACTGGCCTTGACGGTCCATGGCAGGGCGACACTGATCACCAAACTAATGTCCACCCTCTATACACAGGGGACAGTGGCTATCCACTCTGTCCCTGACTGCTCACACCATACTGGCGGCCTGCAACCCCATCGCAGTAACGGTACAATGAGGCACATGCCACCACATGCAATGTCATAGAGCGGGTGTTCGGGATGCTGAAGGTACGTTTCCTCTGCCTGGACACATCTGGCGGTGCCCTACAGTATAGCCCCTCGAAGGCCTGCAGGCTATTCCTGGCCTGTTGCATCCTGCACAACATGGCCAATGACTGTGGGATAGCTGTAGAGGTCAAAGAGGGGACAGCGATGGGAACAATGAGGACGCCGGGCAGATGGTGATGGCAGCCCCTTGGGTGAAGGGACCTCTGACTGATCCGGATGTCGCAGCTGCACCGGGAACCATCACAGAGAAGCACTCAACCAACCCAGGTAAGTCATGGGGCCATGTGCAACCACCAGTGGCAAGGGCACAACCCACAAACTCGCATGCACAAACCCCAGGGGCGCATGGCGGAAAGAGAATTGGCTGAGCGTGGAACCGCACACACTGTCAGGATGGGCAAGGCCTACACGCATGCAGTCACACACACCCACAAGACATGCACAAAGGGTAGGAGGCACGCCGAGCCCGGCCACCACCCCTAGCCACACACAGGTCCACAGATGACCACGCCCAGTGCCCGTCAATGTGCGTGTCTCAGACGCTGGGCACCTTTGCACAGTGGCAGGCAGCACAATGCAGGCATCATCATGCACATGCCACAGCAGCCAGCAGCCGGGAGGGTGTGCACATGGACCGTGTGTGTGTGCAGGGCTGGGTACTCCACCTGTGCATTGCATGTTGAACAACACACTGCACACAGGGCAGTGTCAGACAGTAGCCATGGTGGGAGACAGGTCAGTCACGCAGCACAGTGCCACAGCAACCATGGATGCGTGGGTGGCCCCACTGAGACCTGCCAGCTGTGACAGGCTGACCACTGGCCTCATGGGGTGGCACCAACGTTCCCCCAGGGGTGACGCTGTGAGAATGCTACCGTGCTCAAGCAGGGGTCTGTGGCTCGAACATGCCTGCTCCAGGCATGCTCGGGATGCCCAGAGCTGAACCCGTGTCGACATGGAGGGTGTCGATGACACCGGAATGGGGAATGGACATATCATAGCGGTGTCTAGGGTGCATGGGCAAAAACTGTGTTCCCAATGTGGCCATGACAGCTGTGAATGCATGTGTCTGCCTGTCAATTGCAGCAGTCATGTCCTCCCACTGCTGAACCATCTCTGCCAGGAGCAGAGCATGGTCTCTGCTACGCCACTCCTCTGCCTATTGCAGAACCACACTGAGTGTGTCCACTGCCCTGACAAGCTGCGACTGCTGATCCACGGAAGCCTGGAGTAGTCAGCTGTGCTCATCAAAGAGGTCATCCGCCGGATCGGCATGACGTCCCTCCTGGTGTTCCTGGCCCTGCTGGGCATCACCCCTTGATGATGGGTGCTGCACACCAGAGCCATGCCATGGAATGGCCACACACGGTGAACTGACATTGCCCCCCTGACACTGTTCCTCCGTCGCCATTGGCCGACTGGTGACACTGCTTCTCTGGCCACTGCTCACCAGGGCTCAATGGTGCCACTGCAGCAGCCGCAACAGACCCACTGTCCTGGACGCACACCAGTGCTGCCCCACTGGTGCAGACAGGCACAAACTGGGACTGTGATGTCACGCAGGCCTCCACAGTGGCACCACCCATGGCTATGCCCATGCTGTTACCTGCTGTGGGGCCATCTTGCTGCCCACATGTATCACTGTCCATGATGTGAGCTCCATCATCATCGGTGACAGCTCCGGCACCAGTCTGAGTCTCAGCATGCTGGTATCCATCGACGCTGTCATGCTGGGACACGGGCAGGGCCTCCTCCACACCAGCTCCACCAACTTCAGTCTGGACAGCCAGGTGGGCACACTGTTGTCTTCACCGGACACCTGTGGAGGTCGATGGGTGCTCCTCTGTGTCCAGGGTATCGCCTCAGTGGACGAACCCACCAACGCTGACCCATGTAGATGCTCAGGAGCTGTAAGAGAACACAGTAGCATTAATGTCTCTGCCCTACCCTATGGCATTTCCCACCCCACACAGTGACAGATCAGGACCTAACATGCAGCTATCGGCTGCCACCCGCCTGGAAGCCACCACCTGGAACACCCTCTAGGGCACAGCGCCGCATGCTGCCAGCAACCCACTCTTCCTGGGGTGTCAGGCGTGGCATGGCTGGCTGTTCACCACCAGTAGCAGCCCATGCTGCCCTGATGGCAGCCACCTTATCTTTATCCTCCTCCTTGTCCATGCCCACCATCTTCTTGCACTCCTGCATGGACCGCTGTTGGCTGCCATGCTGGTTGACGGCACGCACCACCTCATCCCATGCCGCAGCACAGGCCTGTTGTGTGTCCTGCTGTCCACTGAGCAGCAGTTCCTGGTCAAGGTAGGCCTCAAACAGGGCATCTGATTCTGCCAGGGCGAAGTTGGGCCTCCTCCGTCTCCCACATCTCTGTTCCTCCTCCTTCTCCACCTCATATTCGGTCATTATTGATCCTGTGGGAATGACAGGTGTTACCTCTGAATGTGCAGTCCCATGCATCTCCCACACACCACAGTCCACACTGGCAAACAGCATGCAACCCACCACAATAGACTGCAATACCAGACAATGACCTCTGAAGCCCCATGTCACATTTATATAGCGCAAAGCATGCAAATGAGGCGAGGCACAACTTTAAGTGGTGGCTAATGCAGTAGCTGCGCCATTGAATTGCTGATGAGCTAATTTGCATATGCTGGCTGAATATCACGCTGTTGCACCTTGCGCAATTGTGTTGAACATGCTCAGGCAGGGGTGCAGCTCTGTGACGTGTGCAGTAGACACCGAAAGGCACATGCCTGGGGTGCTGACACCAACACCTGCCGTGCTGCTGATGTGCTGAGCGTGGGAGGCAGTGCAGGGCACGTCCACCACTGTGCCAGTGACACGGGTGCGCTGTTCACATGCATAACACTCTTGTCCTGGGGCACTGTAGGTGCCGTGGTGCCACAGTGCGATAGGCCACTAAGGGAAGTGCCACACAGGTGCCCTACCATGCTACACGCAGCGAGTAACTATCAAGCTGTGGTGGTCCGTGTGCGAAGGATCCTTGTCCCTGTGCCTGACCTTTGCCCCCTAGGCACTGGGCGTCTGCATGGGTGCACCCCTATCGTGCTGTTCAGTGACAGCGCATTGGGGAATGGCAGCGCAGTACCACACAGCATCCGCACATGGCGGACGTGTGCTAGGGAGCGCCATTTGGATTCTGACTTGGTGGAAGGATGACACAGAGACGGGCACCTATCTAGAGCCAGACAGAACTGGCTAACCTTGTCCCCTTAGTTGAGCCCTATGCTGGTGCTCTCTTTGGTGAGGCACCCCTGGACAGGGTCAGGAGTGCCGTGTGGGAGGAGGTGGCAGTGGCCCTGGAGGAGGCGACATGGCTCCAGAGAACAGCGGAGCAGTGCAGGCACCGCTACAGGGACCTCCAGTGGAGGGACCCAGACAGGCTTGCTCACCTTCAGGCACGTGCAAGGAGAGGCGCTGTTCCACGGCCAGGTAGGTGCCCCATCCATACACTGGTTACGTCCGTATGGGTATCATGATGGGCATGTGTCCACCTCACGGGGGGTGGTCCATCCAGTGTGGGCAGTGGTAGTAGTGGTGGTATAGGGGTGGGGGGCTGAATGGTTTGGCTGTGTGGGATCACATGCACCTGGGGGTGGGGGCCCTTTGCTACTGGATTGTACTGATGTTCCTCTCTCTATGTTTGCACCCTAGGCCCTGAGGAGTATCACTGTGCAAGGGAGGAAAGGCAGTGGCATGGGAAACATATCAATGTCGGAGGTCCCATACCAGCTCAGAGCCAGGACCAGCCTGATGATGGTGAGTGCCTTACATCCAGGATTTTCTGTGCATGCTGTGTAGCAGGGTGGGTGGGGGGCATGGCCACCATCCATTGACACCACTGCTGTACATGCCACATAGTACAGTCAGCACTATCCAGTGGCACTGCATGTCTGGGAGTGCATCACTGGTGGTCCATGTGTGCATCGGGTACATGGCTTTGCCACTGCTCTTCAGACCGCAAAGCCATGTCACTGTACAGCCATGGTGGTGCTGTGCAGGACTTGGGTGGTGGGTGTGTGCAGCTGTCTGCAGGGCTGTGTGCACTTGGGTGGGCAGGCTGGTCTGGGACACGATCACTGTGGGTGGTCGCACACATCACAGGGGCGTGTCCCATAGCTGTATGCCATGCACAATGGGTGGGCTGCAGGGGCTGTGCATTCACACCATTGACTCTGCTCCCTTGTCCTAGGTGGATGGAGGATGGTCCATATCAAGAGGGCACTGCAGGAGCTGCTCCAGGTGGCCAGGGCCTCTCTGGCCATACTAGAGAGGATGGATCAGCATGGCGTGCGGTGTAGACATGGCAGGAGGCACCATAGGAGCAGGGAGTGGGGCTCCCGCTGAAGAAAGTCCACCCATGGACTATGACAACCCCCCTGGACCCACCTTCACATCCCTCCTTCCCTCTCCCATTTGTTCCCCCTGCCCCTTACCCACCGCCACCCAGTTTGTGGCCCTCACCCCTTATTTTCTGTAAATATGTACATAGTTTTGTTTATACTTCTAATACATTTCTTTAGTTATGCCTACTGTTGTGGTCTCTGATTTGCAGCGGGCTAATGGTGCTCAGCTGCAGTGGTGTGCATGGTGTCGGGGGTAGTGCTATCATGGGTGTGTGTGTGTGTCCTTAGGGGAGGCAAGTTTGGTGTGGCATAGCTCTCAGTCACTGTCTGTGGTTTGTGTGTTGTTCCCCTGTGTACTGGATGACTGTGTGCAGTGGTACACGGTGCATGCGCTGTGTCCATGGTGCACCTGTCAGACCATCCATGGCCTGTGCATTGGCCACCCTTGCATGTCTGTGACCTGCACAATCTGCTGGCATAAGTCAGTGGTGGCAGCCCATGCTGGACTGCCACTGTACCCAGCGCGATGCCGGGTTGCCTCCTGTCACTGGTGTGGTGCACGCCTGCCTCGGGTGGCACTGTTGCCTCTGCTGTTGTTGTTCCACCTCGATGCTGTCACTTGTGTCTGTTGCAGGATGTGCTCCACTGTCTGTTACTTGTGCTCCAGCCGCATGCTGGTGGCATACAGTCGTGTTGCCTGCACACCTGTGCCGTGGAGGGGTTCTGCCCATGTGCATGCTGGCTGCCATGGCTACTGTGTCACTGTGTTGGTGTGCCTTGGGTATGGGTGGTTGTTTATCTGTGCACTGTGTTGCATCCTGTGTGGTTTATGCTTCCATGCAACACTGTGGGTGTCTGCGCTGGCTGTTGTGGCCAGTACTGGGACAGGGTGTGTCCTTTGAAGGGTGTGCAGGGTGCTGTAACACTGGTGGTGGGGTCCGGGGCATGCCCTGTCACGTGTGTGGTACCTCGTGTGCCGACGCATGGTTGACCTCACAGCTGTACCTGGGGGGGGTGACGTGTATGCAGATGTTGCTTTGCTGTCTGCTGCTGCTGCCCACTGTTGGGTGATGATGGTGGGGCTGCCTTGCATGGTTCTGTGGTGCACAGGGTTGTATTGTCACAGTGGGGGTGGTGGCATGCTTGGGGTGTCCTGCACTGTTGGGCGCTACTCCTGGGCAGGGTGTCTGTGGATCGCAGTGCAGGGTGTGCTCTGCATTGGTGGGATGGTGTGGCATGGGGTGGCCAGACATCCTTGTGTGCTGGTCACAGCTTGCCAGGGGGTGTGCTGGGGCACCATGCTCCAGCTGTGGGATTGTTGCTGGTGTCCACGGGCCGGTGGTTCTTCCAGCTCTCCTCAGGTTGTGCGGTGCATGGGGTGAGGGGGTGATGTCTGTTCTGCTATGTGCTCCTATGCCCATCTCTACCATGGGTGGTGGACCCTGCATCCTGTCCCTGAGCATCCCTTGTTGTGCTGTTGCACTGCTGCCCTGCTCCACTGGAGCATTCCTGGTTTGTGTTATGGCGCAGTTGGCACGATATTCAGTGGAGTGTGCCACTGGCGCATCTTGACCTGCACAGTGTTTGAATATCATCAAATGTTACATGGGCGCAGTGAACTTGCGCTTGCTCCTGCCACTTTGTGGTGCAGTTTGAATATCTGGGCCTTTATATACCTCTGGTATCTTTGTCCTACTTGTCTCTCAGAAGTAGTAAAATGTCTACCTTTCTAATATTCTGCTTGCCTAAAGGTTTAAAACAAACTTGTTTCTAATATTCTGCTGGCAAAAAAAGGTTTGAAAAAACTTGTTTCTTTTTCTTTTATATTCAAAGTCTGGGCAAACTAAAGAGACAGTGCAATTTGATTTCTCACCAAGGTCGTGTACTTTTGTCAATTAAAACTCATGTCTCAACAGTTTCTTTTCAAAATTCAAAAAGAAACAATATCCTTGTTTATACTTTCAGCATTATTTCTTTTTAAGCAGTCATTATCAACTTAGTTCATAGGTTCTAACTGAAGTCCAATGTTTTCTTTTAGTTTCTAAACTCATTTTTATCTCTGCTGTAAGAGTTCTAGGTGAATGCTCACTCTCGTCTTTATTGGCATGCTCCTCTGGCATCTCCTGTGTTACGAAAGGCACCATTGTTGTGATGCACCTTGTTTTAAGGCTGAACGCCTCGCCCCTTCCTGCCAGGAAGTACATTTTCATTGGCTCACTTGGGGTGAAGAAACTGAGGCTTCTATGCTTGGAAATGAAGCTTTGTTTCTTCTATCATGCTCAGTGGGGTTAGTTTTCTGCAGTTGTAGATTTTGGAAGTTTGTTAGGGTAAAAGGAACTCCATTTCTTGAGTTTTGCGCTGTGTGATTAGTAGTACTTATTTTTCAGTTTGAAAGCTTACAAAGCATCAGAAATGCATTTATTTATGGGAAGTTCCTATTTTTCTGCATCTACATTGCAATAAGTGTGTATCCTGGTATGAGTTTTCTATAGAAGGGGAGGATTTTTTAAGCATAACTACACATGTAGTAAAAATATTTTTTAATTTTTTTATTTTACATATAAGTATTCTATTTGCTCACAGCATCAAATCTATGTCTTTCTGTTGCAACGAAAGTTTGTAGTATATCAGAGAGCTGAATCAGGACATAGGCGCCACACCAAATGTTGACTCCACGTCTCGACCCACCAATGCCACTAGGGCATATCAATGCGGCCATTAGGGTGGGGACCATGGGATATGGTTCACTCCAGGTGGTCAGCCCATGCCAGGACACTGTGAAATAACAAATAGCAAAAGGATCTTAGGTAGAATACATGTTCACCCAACAAATTCAGATCATACTATTTCCTCATTGAGGCCATAGCGTTTATCCAGAGTTCCAAATCTATCTATCCAAATACGCTTCTCGCTTGAGAAGACTATTTTTGATATTACCACCCGTAATGGGGTTTCTACCTTTTCTAAACCTACAAATCTGAAAGTAGAAAGATTATGCCTATTTTCTAAAAAATGTTTAGATACTACTGAGTTCAGATCTGCTCATTGGATGTCACTGTGGAGCTCATTAAGTCTTAGTTTTAAGGGTCTAGATGTTTGCCCTATATAGTGTAAATCACAGGGACATTTTAGGGCATAAATCATTTGTTCTGTTTGGCAAGTAATAAATTGTTTATTGTCTATTTGTTCATCTCTGTATGGATTGTAAACTGTTTTAGTTTTTCTTGTGCTGTTACAATTTTGGCAGTTCCTGCATGGATAATTTCCTATTATTTTTGATCTATCTTCAAAGACATCATACTTTTGTGATAGTTTTTGGTACACTGCATGGCACAACCTGTCACTTAGAGATTTTGTTTTTTTGGCTATTCCAAGTGGTTTCTCTTTAAATGTTAGTGTACTCGGTTTATTCAATGTTAAAACTTCCCAATGTTTTAGGATATAATTTTTTATAAGCTAGAACTGGTCAGACTAGTTGAATGAGGCAGTGATTCTATCTTGTTGGGTATTTTGTCTCAGTTTTAGGGTAAACAGGTCTGTCTATTTATCATGTCACTTTCTTTTCTGGCTGTTACTAAAAGATTATGTCCATAACCCCTACCTCTAAAGTGGCCCGTCAATTCATCAGCAACTTTATTATAGTCTTCATTGTCTGTGCAGTTTCTTTTTACTCTAATGTATTGACTATAGGAATAGTGTCAATAACAGAGTTTTTGTGAAAACTGTTAGCATGCAACAGAACATTCCTGTCTGCTGGTTTCCGATAAACAGATGTTTTTGATGTTGTTCCATCTTTCAGTATTGATAAGTCCAAGAAGTTAATTTTCTCTTTGTCATATGTCATAGCAAATGTTATTCTGTACTATTTATTAAATATGTCTGGAATTCATGCAGTTCTCTTTCTGTTTCTTTCAATATACAAAGACAATCATCTATATAGCGTTTCCAGCATGAAATGTTGTGTTTAAAAATATTATCTTCCTTGTAAATAAATTTTGTTTCAAATGAGTCCATAACTATATTGGCATAGCTAGGGACCATAGAGGGCACAATAGCTGTGCTTTTTATTTTGCCAAAAAAATTGGTTTTCAAATTTAAAATAGTTTTTGGACAAGACAAGGTCTGCCAGTTTCAAAATAAATTCATTAGGTGGGCTACTTTCAACTTCTCTTTTTTTGAAGTTTGTCTCTCAATACATTTAAACCTGCTGTGTGGGGGATACTGGTGTAGAGGTTCTTGACGTCTAAGGTCACTAATGTGCAGTCTGCTGCTACCATATTTGTTTTGTTAATGTCTTCAAGTAACAAAATTGTATCTCCACTATCTTTTTAGTATGATCTTGTAGTTGTTACTAGTGGTTGGAGGTAATAGTCTCTATAGCCTGCTACAGCTTCTAAGGATGAGCCTATTCCCGTGATAATGGGGAGCCCAGGTGGGTCTGTGAGGGTTTTATGAATTTTTGACAAAATATAATATACGGGCATAATGGGAAATGGTCTGTATAGTACTCTTTGTTCCCAATCTGAAATATAGCACTTTTCTACTCCTTCCTGTAGAATCTTTTTTATTAGATCTTTAACTTGTTCGCTTAGATTAGTGTCACGTTTTTCATTAAATTCTTTGTTTTTTAGTTGTCTAAGGCATTCTTTTTTGTATTTATCACTGTCCCTAATCACGATCCCTCCCCCTTTGTCTGCTTTTGTGACTACAATGATAGTGTCATTTTATAAGTTTCTCAGTGCTCCATATGCTTTTGCTGTAAGGTTGTAAATTTAACGTCTATCGGGTATGTTGTTTTGTAATCTCTCTATGTCGGCTACCATTTCAACATATGTTGTAATATTGGCTGGAATTGGGCCAGGGAGGAGGACTTTTGATTTGAAATTTAAATTCAAAGATAATGTCTTTCTTTTCTGTCTTTCTTCTGGGTTCATAGTATCTTGTATGTTTGAAAAAACATTTCTTAAATGAATTTTTCTATAAAATGTTTGCATGTCCATCTTTAAGGGTTAAAAGTTAAGTTTCTCATGGGGACAAAAGTTAGTCCTAAATTTTTGAACTTTTTCAGTTTCATCAAGTTGTCTACTGGAGAGGTTAAACATTATATGTGTCCTCTGCTGATGTTTTTGACTACTTGGTCCCTATCATTTCTTGTTCTTGTCCACTTCCTTCTCCTGGTCCTGACCCAATGTCTGCATCAGGTATGCTGCTTTCTCATTGTTCTCATTGTTCTTTTTGATCGTATCTTCCTCTCTGTCCCCTGTATCTCCATTTGCCTCTGTTCCACCCCCTCTGCCTCCATATTGGCCTCTCCCCAAAAAAGGCCTAAACTTTTGTTGCTGTTGTCTGCTACCTTCAATGCTGCTGCTGTCAGAGCTATACAGATTGCCATCAGAGTCCTGGTTATAGGCATACTACATTTTGAATGGTGAAAATGTATTACAGGTATAAACTTTTCCCCTCCTTATAACCATTCAGGTCTTGTCTGAATTTTCTAAGCTTTTGGTCAATCAAATTGTTTTCATATTTATCAAGTGCCTTATTTATTTTATCCAAAAATTCCAAAAATTCTTTAATGTCCGGTTTCGAATTATATTGTTCATAAATGTTCTTGATTTCTCCACTAACTTTGGTTAGCTCTGTGTTAAGAGCCTCAACCTACAAAAGTGAAAAAAGCCAATGAACATTTATTTTGAACTCCATCCCATTTCTTTTCTAAATCGTTAGTGGTAAAGCCTAAATTTGGTTGATTAGGGACTCTTAGTCCTCTGGGGATACATTTTTGTTTGTAATATTCTGTAAGTGTCACACAGTGCCATTCTAGTCTTAATTCTCTCTGGCATAGATTTTCAAACTTATGAATTAATGTTTTAGTATTAAGATCACCAGATAGTTTTTTCTTACTAGTTATATTTTGGAGTATTCTCTCCTCATTGTTTTTTGTTAATGTTCTTGGGTTGGATTTTTCATCTGTTATTCCCTTAAGTGATTCAAACACATCCATGTTTATCTAATATAAAATCTCTATCTTTATAAAAATAAATAAATAAAAGGTAAAATAACATCGTAAGAGAGCCACTCAGTGTTGAACATGGTAAGAGGTAGTATATTGCTTAGGGTGGAATTTTTATTATCAATAGGGTAGAGCAAAAATGGTCATACCCTTATATTCAAGTCAAGCAGAAAGAGAAAAAAATCATAGCTTAATGGCATGAAAATGTTATTCATGTCCGCATGGTTGTCTTGTTGTGCCTAATTCTGATGTAGATGGCTGATGGTTCTCGTCTTTAAGAAAACATCAAAATAGAGTTTCAAAGACTGTTTTTTATTTCTGGATTTTTTTTTTTGATAGTTCTTTTTTCACACCAAAGTTCAGTCTGAGGAAGAACTTCTGGGCCTCCTCAACATAGTCAGGAGAAATGACCAAAGGAAATCTCAGTGAAACCCCAGAGTGGCAGTGTGGCCCACTTGGCGCCTGAAAAATAAAGTATAGATATCACTGGGAGGGGTCTGTCTTCAAATGACCTAAAAATTATGCAAATTATGTTTGGAGAAAGGAGACCAACTCACCAGTATTTGTTTTGAGTAAACAAATTAGCGATATTGCTAGTTGTTTTGAATCATTTGATTAGGAAAAATATTCATATGATACAAAATTTCACAGTATTCATCTACTGCTTTATCAGGTAACTAATAATGATACAACATTAAGTAATTAGTTTTTGCACCCTTAAAGTGAAATACACCAACCATGAATAAAAATTATAAAACAATAACAATTATTAGCATAATGTCCATTTTACTAGAAAAATAAATAACCAGGGCCCAGATATTCAAACTGCACCAGGCTGTGGCACAAGCTTGGGTGCAGCTCAACTTGGCTGCACAGGGGTGTGGCCTGGGCAATATTCAAAGGAGCTGTGCCATGGCTCAGCATCTTTGAATATCGCACCCTGGCCACCCCCAGTGTGCATGGTGCAGTGGCACTGCGCCAGCGCAAGTGGCCAGAGTGGAGCATGGAGATGCGCTAGCGCAAGTGCCATTGTGCCATTCACAGCACCCGCGATATTCAAAAGGTGACATGCAAATGGAGCCATAATTTATGTAAGGCACACGTGGGGCCATTTGCATGTCATTATGGCCCCATTTGCATGCAGGGTGTGCCAATCCCTGATGACTTGCACCTGGCACCCTGGTAGGCAGCAGCCATCGGGACCGACGACCCTGCAGCCCAATCGTGGGCATCTGTCCAAAAATAGAATAATCCTATATCCCTGGTGGTCCAGTGGACTGCTATGTGCCCGATCGTGGGCATCTGTTTTAATAAAGAACCCCCCCGTCCAATTTCCCTGGTGGTCCAGTGGACTGCACTGTGCCTGATCGTGGGCATCTGTTTTAATAAAAATAAAACCCCCGGCCAATATCCCTGGTGGTCCAGTGGACTGCACTCTGCCTGATCGCGGGCATCTGTACAACAGAAAATGTCCTATTACCCTGGTGGTCTAAGGTACCCCTCACCACCCACTGAGCCTCACTGCCCTGCTCCCCGGTCAGCCGGGTGGGAGCATTCCACCACTGCCACCCCGTTACCTGCCAACTGACACTGGTAGCATGCTGCACATACCACAGCATGAGCTATCGGCATAGTTTATACCGCATTTATATTTCAAATATGTGAATGATTTCATTCACATATCTGGAATGTGTAGTACGGTATAGCTGTCACCCATTGGCTCATGCTGTGAACCAATGGGCATGCAGTCCTACTGAGGTGTCAGTCAGTGGGTGGCGGGTGGTGGCAGGTGGGTGGTGCCACCCGCTGGCTGACCAGGGGAAGGGCGGTGGGGCTCAGTGGGTGGTGGGGAGGGGGACCTAGACCACCAGGGTAATAGGATGTTTTCTGTTGTACAGATGCCCATGATCAGGCAGAGGTGGCCACTGGACCACCAGGGATATTGGCCGGTGGTTTTATTTTTATTAAAACAGATGCCCACGATTGGGCAGAGTGCGGTCCACTGGACCACAAGGGATATTGGACAGGGTTTTTTTTTTATTAAAACAGATGCCCACAATTGGGCGTAAATCAGTCCACTGGACCACCAGGGATATAGGATGGGTTTTTCTTAATACCGATGCCCACGATCAGGCACATAGCAGTCCACTGGGCCACCAGGGATATGGGATGGGGTTTCCTTAATACAGATGCCTGTGATAGCACATAGCGGTCCACTGGACCACCAGGGATATAGGACGGGTTTTGTTTCACGAATGCCCATGATCGGGCTTGGGGGTGCTGCCAGGTGCAGCCAGAACTTCAGGTGGCCACCCACAGGTGGCAGCTGCTGTGTTGTGCCCTGCAATGTGGCAGCTCACCTGTGGGTGGCCATCAGTTGTTCTTTTTGGCTTAACTTTGTGCTGGTGCTAGTAGGGGTTGTAGATTACTGATGCGCTCCAGCACATTGGGATTCGTGCAGTGCACTTTTCCCTTTGAATATCAAGCTAGGGCTCATCAGTGGGTTGGAGCATGGTGCAACACTGTTGTGCCATGCACAGCCCTTTGAATATCTGGGCCCAGGAGTATAAACGTGATAATCTGGTCTAATATAAAGGGCATCTGTTTGCTAGAGACCAACAGACAGGAATGTTCTGTTGCATGCTAACAGTTTTCAAAAACTCTGTGACAGGTTGTGCCTCATGCCAGGTTTCACTGAGATTTTCTTGGTCATTTCTCCTCAGTGGCTAAGGCAAGGAGGCCCAGAAATTCTTCCTCAGACTGAACTTTGGTGAGAAAAAGGACTAACAAAAAACACGTTTTGAAACTCTACTTTGACATCTCCTTGAAGACGAGGACCATCAACCATCTACATCAGAAACCAGGCACAACAAGACAACCATGTGGACAAAAATAACATTTTCATATCATTAAGCTATGATTTTTTCTCTCCCCAAGAACATTAACAAAAAAACGATGATGAGAGAATAATCCAAAATATAACTAGTAAGAAAAAACTATCTGGCAATCTTAATAGATAGAAGAAGGTTTTTATTAGATCATAGACTTCTATAGTAATTTTTAAAAGACAGAAGTGTGAATAATGGTGAGTTTGGGTTTAGCCTTTTGGTCTTATCCACCATTCAACAAAGAAAATATGCTCTGTTAAATCAGGAAATTACCAACTAACATCTAATCCCTGAAGAAGCTGATAAATGGCTAAGGGACTGGGTGGGATACCTCAGTTATAATTGCTGTAGTAGTTGAAAAGGGAAGTGATGATTCTAAATAAAAAAGGAATAAAGTTTTCAATCACAAAGCTGATTTAGAGCATTAGTGGTAAATTGTGCTGGGCTACTTATAAGGGAGAAAATTGGCTTCATGCAATGGTTACACTCCAAATTGGTGCCGATAAGACTTCTACCATGAACTTTTGCTGAAATGGGAATACTCAGTGAATATGAAATTATCCTGGGCAGGATTTTAGTACTACCATGGACCCACCATGAAATAGAACTGGTATAAAATTCTACACCCTGAATGGCAATGCTTCTCTCATGTTTTGGAAAATTACAAGATCCCTTGACTAATTCCACTATTTGAGATTTGTCCATGCAAAAGAAAGAGATTATTGTTTTACTGAGGCAAGCACAATTACTAGTAGATTACCTCTTCATTTCCTCCTTTCTGTTACTTCATTGCTGCAGCAAACATTGATACATTAACAATCCCAGACCACACTTTGTACACCCTTACTGTGCTACTGAAACCAACCAAACAAGATCAGCCTCACTGGCACATTAATGATTCCCTGTAAATCACCCAAAGTGTGATTGATGTATTTCTAAAGAAACAAAACTTACTTTGAAATCAATGATAATCGCGACTTTATAAACGTGACTGAAAATACAGCGACTACAAAATAGTGAGCACATGAAGAGTGACAAGACATAACAGCAAATTAGCCATTATAGCAAAGAAAACTGCCATTCCCATTACAAGTATCATGACTGGCAAATTAGTGCTCAGTAACAGTCTGACTTCCAACTTTAAACCCTAATCTGCAGTAAACTTAAAATAAATAAATAAATTAAGCAAGTTCAGAAAACATCTCCTAACATTCAGGAGCATGCCCTGGGATTGTCTGCAAGGCTGAAAGAAATAGGGTCATTTTTAACTCACTAATTTAGACAAGTAACGCTTTCCCTTGATTGGCGTCCACTCAGTAATTCTTGCCAGCCCATAAGATAGGGTCAAGAGGGTTCATTTCTACCCCTGCCTTCCCCGAACCAAGGACCGCATTTGAAAGCAGCCACACAGTAATTCTTGAGGACAGCCCCGAAGATAGGGTGAGAGGGACAGTTTCTACCCCTGCTCTCCCCACCCCCGATTCAAGGATTGCATTTGAAAGGCAGTCACATGGGTACTGGATGTGAGGAGACACACAGTTCTTATTGAAACTTAGGGTGAAGGGGTCCATTTCAACCCTGCCCACCCCTCCCCTCCCAGTGGATCACATTTGAGAGACAGCCACAGAGTAATTCTGGCCAGGAGCCCCAAAGATAGGGTTGAGAGGGTTCATTTCAACCCCTGCCCTCCCTGAACTGAGCACCACATTTGAAAGGCAGACACAGTAATTCTGGCTGGCAGCCCCAAAGATATGGCCAAGAGGGACTGTTTCTATCCCTGCCCTCCCCAATTCGAGGATCGCATTTGAAAGGCAGCCACACATACAGTACTAGATGTGAGGAGACACACAATTCTCACTGAAACTTAATTTTTGTTCAGGGCAGTAAGGAAACCTGACAAATGCAGTATATAGAAGAAGTTATAAAGATATTGTTGTTCCAGCAAACCTGCCTCGCTATTATTACAGTGCTGCTGTTATGTGTGGCGCTAAGAAGACAATGAGCTATTGTAGCTCGCATTGTTAAATATGCACCGACTTTCCAATCTTGATTTTTCAGTCATGATTTTCACATGGAATCTAATGGAGAAGTAAAACATGAGCTCTGTCTAGAATTCATTTAAAAGGGAATAGTTAGATCCAGCGTGCACTTTATGTGCAAAAACATTTGTTTTAACTTACTGTTTACTGCAACACAATAGATTGTATCAGACTAATCTTACATACTTCCTGGCTGACATTTTCTGTAACTACAAATCTCAGAATCTCCTGTAGCTGACATCTGAGCAGGACTTCAGCAGTGGGAAACACAATAGATTGCAGTACATGTTACAGCTATCATAAGTTTGATAAGATGTTTTCTAGTCCTGCTGCTATTCTGTGGCTAGGTACAGTCCTTTGTGACTGTATGTAGCCCTGGAAGGACACTGGGACCAGCAAACAAAAGGTCAGAATTTATACAAAGTGTAACATTCATTGTATTGCATGCTATTGCATCTTCCACTGCTGCAGCCCGGCTCTGCTGTCAGCTTATCTGCAGGGCATTCTGGAATTTGTAGTTACAGAAAATGTCAGGCTGGAAGTAAGCAAAATTAGTCTGATAAATCTACTATACTGCAGTAAACAGTAAGTAAAAAAATGTTTTTGCTCACGAAGTGCAAATTGGGACCAGACCCACACTTGCTTGTGGAGCTCTTAGTGCTGATTGGTCCCCATGAAGGCCTTTTTAAAGGAAGAATGATTGGATATGTAGCTCTCACAAAATAAAAAGTTTAGAGGAACTTAAAAGAAAACAAGATTTGTGACTAGAGTTAGATTAATTAATAGAGTTACAAACAGAACACAAAAAAAAAATCCGGCTAAATGATTACAGGAACTTTTTATTGTTAAGATCTAATATTAATATTAATAATATATATAGCAATAAAATAGAATATACCCTGTTTAGAATGAAACAATCATTTTGGGAATCAAGGGAAAAGGCAGGCACACTTCTAGCCCACAGGCTAAAACAAAGGCACAAAAAGAATATTATAGCTGGGATTAAAACAAATAATAACAAAACTGTTGTGACTTCCCAGATATTAATGTTCAATTTAAAGAAGTTTATGGAGAATTTTACAACTCAGTGAGTTGAACTCAATCAGGGATCCAATGATAGTTAGTTTCAATCAGGCTCCTCACACTCTTTCCAGAAGCAAAACAAGCATTGGAAAATAATATAGAGAATAATAACTGGGTAGGGGGTTATAACGCGAATTTTACACACACCCTAAGGTGTGGGATGCCACATAAACCCCGAAAGCAAACACGAGAGGTTTATAAAGGTATACCATGCTGAGGGGTGTGTGTAAAATATGAGTTTACACCCCTACCCAGCCTTTATTTTATATAATTGCTGGGGATAATTTTTTCACCACAGCAATTATGTAAAATAAATGGATATCTCTACTGAGTCGAGCCATGGACTGTTGGGGTTTCAGCACAATCCGTAATGGCTTCTGAACAAAAGCAGTGTTTCCTTTTTTTATTTCACCCCCAAAATAAACAATTTCTATGGCCAGTGATATTTTTGTTTAAAAAAAAGAGAACTTACCACCGACTCCTAGTGTCGATGAACTGTACAGTGCTGAGGAACAGAGAAAATGGGGGACAGCACAGAGAAAAGGAAGACTGTGGCTGTCATATGCACTGAACTAGGGAAACCAGGTGCAGCTGGTTATAACGGTAAAATTACAATCAGGTTTCCCTATAGGAAAAAACGAGAAACAGTAATTATAAACAAATTACCCTCAGGTTGTGTACCAAGTCACAAAGGTATACCAAATTAACTTAAAAAGGCACTGAAATGCAACAAAAATGGTTATTTAACTAAAACTTTTTAAAAAGTAAACTAATAAAGGTACCTTACTCAACCCCATGAGATAGACAGATAGATAGCTAGATAGATAGATAGATAGATAGATAGATAGATAGATAGATAGATAGATAGACAGACAGACAGACACAATTGTATTTTTATACAGGATATTACATGTTGTTAGGGAAGATGCCTGTTTGCAAGATAGTTTTGTGTCTAAAAGTACAAAACACATCTAAGATAAAAATACATACATTTCAACAATACACAACACAACTTATTTACAATTGTCATTCTATTTATACAGCTGTACAAATGAAATCAGTTGTTGTGGTTTAAAGACCTAATTCTAAATCATGGTAATTCACAAAAGAGGAAACACCTATTTTTTATGTGTTAATTACCATCCAAGGTTCATTCTTATCGACGATTATAGGATCTTCACTAAATTATAAGCTAATATAGTGCAAAAGGTTGTTCACACAGTTGTGGGATAAGAGCAAGTGGACTTACCTGTATGCCAACTAGATGGGGAGCTGACAGCATAAGGAGAATCATCTCAGCAACACAGGCAGATCAGAAAAGTGAAACTCCAATTATGGCATTGTCACTAGATAGTCATAAAGGGGGCTATTCACAAACGGGTAAAATATATATGCCAGAGGCATGTATTCCACCCTCGCAGCTCCACACCCCTGGGAGATCCACATGGGGACTGGTTTCACAAACACTGGCCCCTGCACATCTCCCTTACATGGCCCCACCCCTGGTGCACAGGTTGCAGGAGGAATGCAGGTGAGGAGCAGTGAATCTGGGCAGTCAGCCAATTGGCTGCCCGGTCCTGGTCCCGCAGTGGTTCTCTTGTGCACTTGGGGCACCATGCTGTCTGTCGGCATATAGTGTGCTGACCGTGATGTGGGGAAGTACCCCGGTTGGCTGCCTCAGCCCTCCCAGTGTGTCCCAACAGCTGGGATATCCGTATTGGGGGGCTGATGCCCCAGGCCATTTCTGCCATTGCCAGCAGCTGTATCCCTGGGGGAGCATGCAACTGGCAGCTTGGGGTTATGGCTGCCCTGAGGTTGCTTAGCCTCTGGCTGCCTTGTGCAGCACTCCACCATTTTGTGACTCATGAGGAGTGAGGGCACAGCCCCCAACCCATCCCCCAGCCTGCTCCAGTGTGGAGCTATGCAATCAGCCTGGGGATCAGGTGCATATGGGGGGCATTGTTGTATTGTGAATTGCACAGAGGGGGCACAGTGGCTGCAGATGGGTGCAGGGTGGGTTATGCGTCAGAGTCATGCAGCGTGTGTCCACTCTGCACCTTTGTGAACAGTCTCCAAAGACGTTTATTCACTAGTATTCACTAGTATGGAACTTTTAACAGGGGTTCCCAAGACATTTAGAGTTGATGGATCATTCAGCAGCTTGATCTCTGTTTCATATAATAACTAAGAGGCAACTATAATCACTGTTGGGGTAAACTCTACACACTTTACTCTACAAAACTTTATTCAGTAAGGCTACCCTTCTGCCTTCGTTTTTCATTTCAGCAATGAAACCACTAATAAGATCATACAATGTAAATACATTCAGAATGTTAACTGGAGAAAATACATAATAATGTTTATAGCTCTGCTGATGACTTACTCTTGACAAGAGACAACCTAGTCATGTCCCTTATGACCCTTAAGAACATACTCAAGAATGTGGCTTGTTTTCAGAACTAAAGATGAATTGGTCCAAATCAGAAATGAGGTTACTTAACACCTCTAAATATAATACAGCCAAAATGCAAATGATTATTGAGGTGTCCTGGGTAGCAGATGTTATCCAATACTTTGGGCAACATTGTCTCTTTGGTCCATTATTAAATAGCATTCAATTAGAATTGGAAATATGGAAGAAGTGTTGCTTACCAATTTGGGGTAAGTTAAATTCATTTAATATGATTATTGCCCATGTTCTTCCTTTTAAACAATCTGCCACTCTACATGCAAGATTTATGGTTTAAAAAAATGTAAAAGATTACTTTTAAACAATCTGCCCACTCTATATACAAGTGAGAAGTAAATGCTAAAGCGCTGAAAACACGGCTACAGGACCAAATGGAGGAGTCAAAATACAGCACCAGACACCAGAAACAAAGAAAACTTTTAGCCTCACTCCTGGAGAGCAAAAAACTGCTTAAAGATAGCGTACAATAAAATTGTCTATGTTTCACATTGCACTTGTCCCAGATTTCCCCCGTTTTCCCTCACAAAAAGACAGAGACCATTGTTTGCTGTTGTGCTCAGATTGGCAATTAATTTATTTATATATCATAATTCCATGTTTCATTTCATCATCTTATTAGTACATCTTTCAGAATTTCCTTTATTTCCATCCATATATCAATCTCTGATCATCCCTCTTTTCCTCTTTTTCTCCCCTCAGGTGAAAACCTGGGTGCCTCTTCTCCTTTTCTGTTAGGTAATGGTGAAAACCGAGACCACTTTTTCCTTCATCTTCTTCCTCTTTTGTGTTATTCCTTTCTTTTCCCCTCCCTCCTTCCCTCCCCCTTTTCCCCTTTTTCTCCTGCCATCCACCTTTGGAGTCCATAATCATATTATTATCTGCCATCCACCTTTGGCAGTCCAAACTGTCCAACCGGACTCGGCCTGTCATCCACCTTGACAGACCCACAATACAGTCCCTTCTTGACTGTCTTCCCTCTTGCTCTGCTTTGTAGGTGGGTGGGAGGATCAAAACTCCAGCAAAAGTGGTGAAACCCGTCTGTGCCGTCCATTATGTACCTCCACTTGCCCTCCCTTCCTGTTGCCTGACCATTGTTCTATCCCATGTCCCTTCCCCTCCCTCTGAGCACAACCATCTTAACAAAAGGGAAGGTGCACCAGGAAACCTACAGGGGTTGTCTACAGGCCCCAGACCAGAGGAGGACATAGACACATTACTGTTAGAAGATATACAAAACATGACAGCTAAAGGGAGGTTCTGATAATGGGAGACTTCAACATGCCAGATACAGATTGGTCAATACCAGCAGGAACATCTGCCAGAACTAGACTCATAGTGGATTCCTGGGGAGGGCCTCAAACAACTGGTACAGCAACCGACAAGAGACAGGGCTATCCTAGATCTAGTACTGACTAACATAGAAGGGATCACAGATCTCCAGGTAGAAGGTCACTGGGGGCCAGTGACCATCACATGGTATGGTTCAATTTGGCTACTACATCTAAATCATCCCATTCCAAGGCAAAAATATGGGACTTCAGAGGAGCTGACTTTGATAAGATGGCCAACAGAGTTAAGCTAGCCCTGGCAAAAAGAAACACAGGTGAGGAGGTACAGGCAAAGTGGGCAAGCATTAAGGATACAATACTTGAAGCAACATCCCATTGTGTTAGACAGAAAAGGAAGTGCAAAAGAAGAAGGAAACCACTTTGGTTCTCAAATACAGTAGCAGAAAAGGTCAGAGCCAAAAGGCTGGCCTTCAGGAAATATAAGGGAACACAGCGGGATGAAGATAGGGAGGCATACCAAACTGCCCTAAGGGAAGCAGGGAAGGCAGTAAGGCAGGCAAAGTCCCAAACTGAGGAAACACTAGCACGAACAGTAAAAGAAGGTGACAAGACTTTCTATAGATACATTAGTGAAAGGAGAAAGTCCAGAGAGGATATTGCTAAGCTTAATGGAGAAAAGGGAGCATGTGAGGAGGAGGACCCTGTAAAGGCATCTATCCTAAATAGATACTTTTGCTCAGTATTTACTGAAGAGAAGGTAGGGCAGGGCCCACAGCTCAGCATCATGGACACAGGGGGGAGGGAGGTGAGCACTACTCCCTTCACAAAAGAAAGGGTCCTACAAGAGCTTGCTAAGCTCAGGGTGGATAAGGCAATGGGACCTGATGGCATACATCCCAGGGTACTTAAGGAGCTAAAGGAGGAACTAGCAGAGCCATTAGCAGAATTGTTTAGTGAGTTTCTGAGCACAGGAGAGGTCCCAGAAGACTGGAGAAGGGTTTCATGTGATCCCGCTCCACAAGAGTGGTAGCAGGGAGGAGGGGGAACTACAGACCAGTCTAGTCTTACCTCAGTAGTGGGCAAGATTATGGAGGCACTCCTTAAGGAAAGGATAGTGCAACACCTGGAATCCATAGGGGCACAGGATCCAAGACAGCATGGGTTTACAAAAGGAAGGTCCCGTCAAACTAATCTCATAGATTTCTTTGACTGGGTAACCAGAGTGGTGGACCAAGGGGGAGCAGTTGATGTTGCCTACCTTGACTTCAGCAAAGCTTTTGACACTGTTCCACATAGAAGATTGATAAATAAGCTAGGTAGGCTCGGGGTGGGTCAGAAGTTGGTCAACTGGGTGGCAAACTGGTTGACTGGCAGAAAACAGAGAGTGGTGGTAAATGGTATACAGTCAGAAGAGATGCAAGTCACAAGTGGGGTACCTCAGGGATCAGTCCTGGGGCCAGTCCTATTCAACATCTTCATTAGTGACCGTCAGATGGACTAGAGGGTAAGTTTGTCTGTTTGCAGATGACACCAAGATCTGCAACAGAGTAGATGATCCAGATGGGTGGGCAGAATGAGAAGAGATCTGGATAAACTAGCAAAATGGTCAGAAGAGTGGCAACTGGGATTTAATGCAAAGAAGTGCAAAATCATGCACATAGGGAAGAGAAACCTGAAGCCACTTATAGGCTGGGAGGGAGTTGCTAGCAGTCACAAAGGAAGAAAGAGACTTAGGCATCATCATCACTGATGACCTAAAATCATCCAAGCAGACCTCTAAAGCAGTAGGTAAGGCTAGGGGGGTGTTAGGGTGTATTAGTAGGGGTATCACAAGTCGTAAAAGGGAGGTAATAATCCCTCTGTACAAGACATTGGTTAGGCCCCATCTGGAGTACTGCATGCAGTATTGGAGGCCACACCTTCACAAGGACATTAACCAAATTGAGGCAGTCCAGAGAAGGGCAACCAAAATGGTGCAGGGACTGCATCAGAAGACATATGAGGACAGATTAACAGAGCTCAATATGTATACCCTTGAGCAAAGGAGGGAGAGAGGTGATATGATCGAGACATTTAAACACCTTAAGGGCATAAACAAGGTGAAAGAGTCTAACATGTTTAAATATAAGAAAAATAGCAGGACAAGAGGACACAGCATGAGATTAGAGGAGGCCGATTAAGGGGAATGTGAGGAAATTCTTTTCACAGAAAGGTGGTAGATGCATGGAATGGCTTACCACAAGAAGTGGTGGCTATGAATACAGTGCAGGGCTTCAAACAGGCATGGGATAGGCATAAGGGAGCAATACAAATGACTATGAATAGATAGGTCACCGACAGAGCAAAGGCCGATGGCACATTTATAAGGTAGAAAAATGGGCAGACTGGATGGGCCTTTGGGTCCTTATCTGCCGTCAACTTCTATGTTTCTATGTTTCTATGTAAAGGAAAACTCCATTGTCCCGGATTTCCCTTTTCCCTCACAAAAGACAGAGACCATTGTTTGTTGTTGTGCTCAGATTGGCAATTAATTTATTTATATATCATAATTCCATGTTTCATTTCTTCATCTTATTATTACATCTCTTAGAATTTCCCTTATTTCCATCCATATATCAATCTCTGATCATCCTCTTTGCCTCTTTTTCTCCCCAGGTGAAAACCGGTGCTTTTCTTCTTCCTTTTCTGTTAGGTAATGGTGGAAACCGAGACTGCTTTTTCCTTCATCTTCTTCCTCTTTTGGTGTTATTCCTTTTCTCCCTCTTCCCCCTTTTCCCCTCTAGCCAGTCTACAGCTTGCATTGGATGACTTGCTTTCCTCACTTAGGGTATAACTTTCCCTTACCCTCAGGGAAACCTTCTGAACCACTCTCTTTTATTTATTTATTATTTTCCAGTTTTGCATGTCTCGTCCATGCTTCTATAAAACCCATCATTTCTGTGTTAAACATGTCTATGGCTAGATCCGACAGGTGAACCCCATCTTATCTGTAGAAACCTTCTACCCATTCTTCCACGCCCCACAGTATTACCTGTCCTCCCATATTCCTTACCAATGTCCCTACCCTTCTGTTCATCTTCTTCCTGGCCATATCCACTGCTTTATGGCTGTGCTTGTGCCTCCAAACCCTCCTTGGTATCATATCCGACCAGGCAAGGCTTGCCTGTGGCCACCATTGCTGTATTGTTTCCAGGTCCCTTTTTATCTGCAAGTACATGTCTACCCATGGTTTGCCCGCAAGATCATTGCCCCCCAAATGCATAATAATTAAGTCAGGGCTGAGTCGCCGTTCCTTAAGTTCCTTCAAGGTGGGAAGTAGTTGTGCCCATCTCATCCCCCTGATGCCATGCCAAACCAACCTACACTGTTTCACATCCTGGTACAGCTGTTTTCCCCCAGCCTTCTTCTCTGCTCTCCTTTCTGCCCAGTAAATATAGGAGTGGCTGCAGATCCAGACTTCTGTGATCCTCCCTCTTCCTATGGGGTTCAAGCAAAATTAGTTATCTCATATGTTGTCATAATTTCATCATCATCGTATCCCCCTCCCAGTTCTCCCCCTCCCACCCCATTCACCCCCACATTTGTTAACCACACATAAGCAATGTGGCACTTTCTCACTTCAGTGCTCAGATATATCTCTTATAACTGGCAGATCACCAGAGTCCTTTTCCCAAAATACTATTCACAGTTTCACCTGCCACTGCCCACTGTGAGGCAGCCCCAATCAGCAAGGAGTGGGACGAGTAGTTAACCGGGTCCTCCCCCAAGAATTGCATGCCTTTTTTGAGCAGTGCTGTGACTTGATAACTGGTGACCCCCTTTCCATCACCATGAACAAATAATCTCCCTGTTCTGGTCCCATGCTCTGTGTCGAAAGCCCTCAAAGCCTGTACTGGGCATATCGTGCCCTCTACCTGTCTTTTTAGTGTCACCATGCAACCCGTCTCTTTTGATCCATCTTTGACCTCTTCATTTTGATCTGTATTCTTTCATCCCCAACTTATATCTTCCCATTCCAATCCCTTTTTTGTCTTTGCCATGGCTCACCACCTCACTCACTCATAGCCCCTGCAAACATTATGACATAGACAGTGTGAAATAGCTGGCCTCGGCCTTGACCTGCATATTGCTGGTAACACCTCCTTTAGTTTTGCTAGCCACTGTTCCCCTATTGGTCTTCTATTGTCTGCTGGCCCTTGCTTCAACCTACCCCATCCCTGCATCATCCTTCTAATAAACCACGATTTTGTTGGGTCCTTCCATCCCTTAAGGCTGCATATGATGCTTATCCCTGCTAAATAGACCCCCATTGTGGTGTGGGCTATTCCTTTTTGCCATTGCTCCACGATGAACTTTCCAAGTTGTTCTTCTATGAGTGGCCTACTTACCTCCATCTGGTGTGTTGCCCTGAATGTTTGAAACACTCTCCAGGCCCCATCGTAGGCCCTCAGAGTACGAGGTGCCCATGAGCTGTGAAACAACAGTTCTGTTCCGTCTCACCAACGTCCCAGATGATCGTTGGTATGGGCGTTTTCTGCTCCTCCACTGCCGGTGCCAGCCTCCGAAAACGATCCAGCTGCAGACGGGAAAGGTTGTCATCCAGGGTGTTGTGTACCCCTTCCATGTGTTTTGCTCTGAATGACATGTTCAGCTGCAAGGCCCTTAAAACTAAATGAGGCAAAACTTGCATGACCGTTTCTGACCTGGACCCCTTGTTGTTTAGAACCTCCACCACTACTCTATTGTCACACCAGAATGTCACCCTCCGATCCCGTAACTCTTCCCCCCACACCAGGGTACATGCCCAGATGGGCATGATCTCTAGCAATGTTATATCTTTTACCTTGCCATCCCATACCCACTCAGACAGCCATGGTTCCGCAAACCACCTGCCCTTCAGGTAGCCCCCCCATGCCTATTCCCCCAGCTGCATCTGTGTAAAGCTCGAGGTCTTTGTTATACACCCATTCTTCCTGCCAGAAAGAGCAGCCATTATAATCCTTGAGAAATTCCTCCCATACGCTAAAGTCCCCCCTAACACCTCTTGTCAGGTCTACCCAATGGTGTGGTTTGGTTACCCCGGCTGTAGCCCTTGCTAGCCTTTTTGTGAATGCCCTTCCTGGTTCAGTAGTCCTACAGGTGAAGTTCAGGTGCCCCAGAACCTGCTGTATTTGTTTTAGCTGCACCCTTCTCCTGCTGGTATGCACTAGGATCAATTCTTTCAGTTTTTCTACTTTTTGGGCTGGCAGCTGAAATATTTCCCTTGGGTCATCTATCTCTATGCCCAGGAATTCTAGCACCCTGCAGGGTCCCTCTGTTTTCTCCAGTGCCAGTGGCACCCCTAACTCCATGCACATCTCTTGAAATTTGCCCAACATTTCTTGCATTTCTCTTCTACCACTACTGATGAAAAGGAAATCATCCAAATAGTGAATAACCATTCTATGACTGGTTTTCTCTTGGTATATCCACTGCAAACAAGTGCTAAATGCTTCAAATGTTGTACATGCTATTGAACATCCCATGGGCATGGCTTTGTTGAAATAGTACTGCCCCCCAACTTTAAAACCCAAAAGGTCCCAGTCCTCTCTCCTGACTGGCAGCAAACTAAACGTGGATTCAATATCCGTCTTTGCCATCCATGCATCCTTAGTAGCCCGGATTATCCGGACTGCATCTTTCAATGTTGAATATGTTACCCTACTATACTCCTCCCCGATAAAGTCATTCACCAAATCCCCTTCAGGAAAGGACAGGTGGTGAATCACCCTATACTCTCCTTCCTGTTTCTTGGTACCAGCCCTAATGGCGAGATCCTCATGTTCTGTAATGGGGGGGTATCAGATGGGTCTTCTACTCTTCCCACTACCTTTTCCTTCTCTATTTTTTGTCCTAACATCTCTTCCTTCCCTTTTACTTACCCCAGGTTGCGTGCCTCTCTTGCTTGTCTGGGCCCATCACACTGCAATGAAAAACCTGTGCAAAAACCTTTTCCATTATCCCAGCCACTTTTTTGTTCAGATATCTGCCAACCAACCTCTCCATGCCTTTATCATGATGGGGGTTCTGGCTATCCCAAATTGCCCCCTGTCTTTTTTCTCTTTCTCCCTCCCCGAACCCTGTCTCTCACTCAGTGTCTAGCTTTCTCGGTCAGTGATTCTGACCTCCTCTGCTTGAGTTCCCCCTACCCTTCCCTCCCCTACTCCATGTCTGCCCCTTAAACCCCTGTCCTTCATGAAAAAACTGTTGACCTGAGATCTGACCCCCAGATCCCTGTGCTCCCAGGGCCCATGTCATTCTGCATCTGTTTGCCAGGTGTGTTCCCCCACATTTTGAACATGCGTGCGGAAAACAACATTGGGGCCATGAACAAAAGGCCCTGTTATATGCCCAACAGTACCTCTGGGGCCCAATACCTTTTCTCCCCTATTCCCCTTCAGGTGTGGACTGATCCGTGACAAAGTCTGTCCATAAGTCTAGCTGCTTTGTATCCCATCTCACATCCCCATATGTTGCCATTCTCTGCCGAAAAAATTCATCATAGTATATCCATCTCACTTCCCCTTTTGCTTTTGCCCGTCTTATTATTAGGGAGTATATGATGAGTGGGATGCCCAAATCTGGCCTTTTTTCTAATACTATGGCTGAGAAAGTGGCAAAACCTACATACCACCCATCCCAAGTCTTCCGTTTTGTGAATTTTTCTTCCTGCTTCTTCCCTAACAATACTACCGCTGCTGCCATTTCACTCTTCCCTATGTTCTCCAATTCCTCATATTTCGCAGCCACTTCCCAGCTCACCAATGCAAATATATCCACATATTCTCCTTTCCATATCTTCTCCTTTGTGGCCAGTGGAACATGCTCACCCACCCTCATCCTGGGGGCACCTATCTCCCTTGTTCCTCTACTTTCTTTTTCTATACCTCCCTCCTTCCCTTTTGGTACCTCTTTTTCCATCCTGATCTCTGCTAGGGCTGACTCCATTTGCCCTAGCCCCCCTGTCCCCAGTGCCGACACAATTTGACTAATGTACTCTTTTATACTGTCACCCACTGCACTGGGTGCATTACCTGGGTCCTTGTCCGAGCTTTGTTGTCTGCCATCCTCTTGGTGCCCCGTTACGGCACTCATTGGTTGAGGGGGTGGATACGCCACTATCAGCTGAGGAGGAACCACCATGCTCGGGAGATCCAGTCCGGGTTCCCCTTGTGGAAACCCGACTTGGTCTTGGGGAGATACTGGCAGCACTGAGTCACTGGGATGCAGAAGTACTGGATCGGCCACCTTGGTGGGTCACACCGCTATTGGTTGTACCTTGTTGGGACTGCTTGGCCCTTTGGCCAGCCACTTCCCTCTGCCCCCTTTTTCCCTTCTCACTTTCCTCTTCTCCCCGGGTCTCCCTGGTTCCTCCCTTTCCACCAGCTCCCACATCCTGTTGGCTTTTTCTGCCAACTCGACTATAGCCCTGTAAGCATCTTCCTTCGAGGGCCTACTCTTCTTAGGTGCCATATCTTCCGTCCTCTCTCACCGTAAAGACAAACTGAAGAGAAGAAAACAAGATTCTGTTGTTAACTTATGTTTTCATCACGACCACGTGTGGCCATCCTACATTGCACCCATACTACAGGCCTCTTCCAGCTGACTGACCCCCGGTCCCCACGGCTCACTTCCCGCCTTCATTCAGGGTCTAAGACTCCATTACAATGCCCCTTCATCAGCAAATCTCTAATACAATGCCCCTTAGCCAGAAACTCAGTATCAATATTACAATGCAAGCCTTTTAACCAACTGCCTATTCAGCCCGCACATAGCACAAAAAAAACCTTTTTAGAGGTTCTCTCCATTAATTTAGATGTACTGCACTGTTAAATAGCCTTAACACAAAAGGCACCAACTCTCCGGTATAATGCCACTTCCTGAGGAGTGTTTGTGTGCCCATGCTGATTGGTGAGCTCTTTGTAGGCACAAATTCAAGTGTGTGATGCCCTTCCTGGCTTGTCCTAGGCCTTGTCCCCTTTGTTCCATGCCCTTCTGGCTCCTGAACTGAAGCCTAGCCTCCCGCTTTGCATGCCCTGCTCCCTGTTGGTCTCATGCCCTTGCGGCTGCCGCCACATTCCTTGTTTCCACCCCTTTCTTCCTTTGTAGCTCTGGCCTTCCCCCCCTTTCTCTGTGCTTCCCCCCCAGTGCACGTTGTCCTGGCTCCCCTTTTTATGGTTGGGCATAGTCGCTTGCCTCTGCTTTCCAGCAAACTTTTGTCCCGGACCTCATGGTCTTGCAACGTGTGACGTCATCACATCCACCTCGTGGCCTGCTCCGTGCAGGCCCCTTCTTTACCTGTACTCTCCCAATCTCCCCCCCACCCTGCCTTCTACTGCCTGTAGTCATCTAGGTCCCCACCCGCACCCATAGCTTGCTCCCCTTCCTCGTGGCCTATGCGCGGTGTGTAACGTCACGCCCGCGTGGCTGCCCACATCCGCTGTTGCTTCATCCTCACACTAGGCCCTCCTCTTCGGGCCTCCTATGCGTGCCTCCCCCACTGCGGTCTCCAGGCCCCATCAGACCACCAGCTGCCTGCCCAGGGCCCCTGTTTTCTCCAATCCCCCCCGCTCCTTTTCTTCAGCCCTGTGTCCCAGTTTCCCTTTTTTAGAAACCCCCCTTTCCTTCCAGGGCCATTCTGCCAGGCCCCTCAACACATTTTCTCTGGTCCCTGTTTCCTAATCACTGCCACTACCCAACTGCACAATCCTCTGTCCTTCAAACCCCCTGTATCCTCCTTTCGCCTCAAAGCGCTTGCAACCCATCATTAAATTCGCCACTTTTCTTCTCCCTCTTAACCTTCCTGCTGCTATATATGCCTCGCTCCCTGAAAACAGCCACTGATGCCTGTGTCCACAACCTAAAGCTCCTGCTGTTACCGGCCTTCTTTTTTCCCTTGCCGACTGTATCTCACACTCGTAATTACCACACAGCTGCACCCTATACTGGAATATGCCTTCGTTTCTCTACTTAAACGAAACTCTCTTTTTTTTTTAATTCTGTCTTTTACTTCTGCCTTGCACTATAAATGCTATTGATACAATGAGCCTCCTTGCAAACTCAAACATTCTGCCACATGCTTAATCCCAAAATCTTCACATCACAGCCAAATCCCCCTGCCCTTCTGCCTTATCCTTCAGGTTCTACATTCTCATTTCTTCTCATGCTTTCTTTCTTTTGTCCTTTCCTTTTTTTTTTAAATTCAAACACTTGTACCATACTGTTTGTTTCTCCTTACCTCTTTCCTTGCTGTACCAACCTTCCAATTAATCTGCCAATCCGACGTGCTGCAGTTTCAAAAGATCAAAACTCCAGCAAAAGTGGCTGAAACCTCCACTGTGCTGTTCATTATGTACCTCCTCTTACCCCTCCCCTTCCTGTTGCCTGACCATTGTTCTATCCCATGTCCCTTCCCCTTCCTTCCCCCTTCCCCTTCTGAGCACAACCATCTTAACAAAAGGAGAAGTGGTGCACCGGGACAACCTGGTCTGCCCCGTAAAGGGCAAACTCCATTGTCTTGATAAGCGCCGGTGCGATGCGAAACATAGACGCTTGTGTGAGGGAGGTGCTACCTTTGTATTTAATAAATTATAAATATTTTATCATACGTTATCTTTAAGTGGTTTTTTGCTCTCCAGGAGTGAAGCCAAAAGTTTTCTTTGTTTCTGGATTTTATATACAAGATTTATGGTTTAAAAAAATTTTAAAAGATTATCTCAAAATTTTGTAAAGGAACAAAATCACCAAGGTTGAAAATTATTGTAAGCCCCCCCTCCCTAATGTCTAGGGGCCCAATTCTCAAAGGGGTATCTGGAGCAGCAGAAGCTGTGCCCAACAGCAGCTTGCATGGATGCCCCTGTGCCAGGGACCCTGACCCCTATTCTCCTTTGGGCAGGATCCCAGTGGCTAAGTTCCCCAGCTTGTGGCATCCCTGGTGTTATGCCAAACAGACGGCACACTGGCAGTGTGTGCCACAAGTCATGGGGCAGCTGTGTGCCTCTCTAGCTAGTCCCTGGTGGCTGGCACCCCCCTCCCCACATCCCAGATGTGACCTCTCAATATTATATAGTGTGTAACCCCCATCCCTGTCTGTAATACATTTCCCTCCCCAATGTTACCCCTCTTCATAATGTTGTTTGTTACCCCATCCCTGTCTGTAATGTATTGTCCCTCCATGAGCCCTGATGTGCCAAGCGCAATCATATAGAATAATAACCCCTTCCCTGGCAGTTTAGTGGCCCCCACCTGCCTACCCCAGCAGGTAGATAAATACCACTCAGTGACAGTTGAGTCGGCACTGACCACAGAGGTGTGAGGATGGTTGTGCTGGTGCCAGCTGTTCTGTTTTGTAATGGGAGGTGGATCAGGGGGCACTATCTGCTGGGGTGGGTGGGTGCTGGGCCACTAAACCACCGGGGAAGGGGTTATTCTATATGATTAAGCATGGCACCTTGGGGATTGTGGTGGGGGATGCATTACAGACAGAGCTGGGAGTAACAAACAAAGTTATGAAGGGGATCACATCAGAGATCATGGAGGGGGAAAGCATTACAGTTAGAGATGGGGGTACCAAATAAAATTATGAAGGGGTTCACATCAGGGATCATTGAGTTGGACACATTACAGAAAAGGATGGGGGTAACAAACAAAATTATAAAGTGGGGCCACATCGGGAATCAGAAAGGGGGTACCACCAGCCACAGCACATTGCTGCACACAACAGTTCTCCCAGAGGAGAATATTCTAAGTACCCTTAGACCAGTGTAAATATTGTTTAGTGGGTAATGGTTCTCTTCTAGGTTCTTCAGCCCCCAATCTAGGCTTTCAAATTCAAAAAACAAATATAGGAAATGTTGTGGAGCCCTTTGAAGTAAACACTCTTCGCTCAAGTTGTTGTTCTTCAATCTTTCTTTTTATTTCTCTTGCCCCTATGTTTCGCTTGACTTGGAGCTTGTTCATGGGGTTTATTCTTTGTTACACATCTGTAAATACATTTATTTTATGTCATTGATCAGCATTTTTTTAATATGATATTGTTACATTTTTAATTCTTTGGTGTATATGCATACCATTCAATAAAAATTATTGCTTGTGCACCCTTGTATATATTCTAAATTTTTCACAGGGTTAATTTATTTGTACTTGTTTAGATAATAAGTTGCATCCTAAAAAGACATACACAGTATGTTAGTGAACACATCGCTGCTAACAACTTGGAACAAGGTTAAACTACTGCCTATAAGGCTTGTTCCCCATATTTCTTGGTTTGCAGCATACCTTATATATATTATTTAAAACTTCTTGTCTTTCTTGTAAAGAATGATTTTGGGCCTGTGAAAAATTAACCATCAGATTGTTAAGCCATTGTTGTATGGAAGAGGATTCTTATCCTTCCAGTTTTAAAGAAGCAGTTTTTTGTAAGCAAGAGCACAGGCCAAGAGCCAAAATTTCCTCTGCTTGGGGATATTTGGGATCGAATTAGTATCACCAAGTATAAAAACAAATGGGAAAAGGGGACAAATGAGCCAAGAATAGACTGCAATGTGGCATGAATCTGTCTCCAGTGAAAATAAATCACCTTACAATGCCACAACAGATGTGCCAGGCCTGCACCAGGTTCCCCACATCTCCAACAATTGTTGTCTGCCCCTACCCCTATGCTGAATAGCTGTTTCAGGGATTAGTAATAACAATGTGGTATTCTGAACTGTATTTCTCTGGATGATTTGACAGCATTCATCTAAATCTTGTCCCACATCTCCTTTGAAATAACAAGACCTAGGTCTTCCTGCCATTTCAACCTAGCACATTCTGTTAAATGTAATATCTGTTTCATTCAAAAAGGCATATATGAGACTGAAGCCTTTATGTAAATAACAAATTTTAAAGAATTCTCCCAAGTTAAGGAAGTGACAAGTTTATAGGATATATCCAAAAAGTTGTTAAGAAGTAAGCTCCTGATTTTAAATAGAAACAGAAATCTCATTTAAGTAAATAAAATTTTCTTTAAGTTTTATTTTAATGATGATTTGTGATAAGATACAAAATGTGTTTGTCTTTTGTATTAAGTAATTTCTTGTATTCAAGTTCAAGTTTATTGCAAGAAATCTCCGTTGAGCAAGCTCATTCACAAGGAGGTCCTGGACAGGTATACAGACAAGTATACAATACATAAAGAAAATTACATAACAATATATAGCATACATAAAGAGTTCCAGTGGGTACAAAATGTTCATGATGAAAAGCAACACTGATGATATAGAGCGCGAGAACCTATGGTACCGTGTGGTAGCTACATGGGAACCACGATAAAGGCGACAAGTTTAATGACAGCTACAAGTGTCTTTTATTTTATCAATAGCTATCCTTTTGAAAAAGTTAACAGGGACAATACTGGATAATTTCAGTGAGGATTGTAACTGATTCCAAATAGTTGGCAGGGAACATGAGACAGCGCATTTGCCAAAGGAGGTTTGTTTGTCTTTAATTGTTGAATTTTTGCATTTGACTTCAAAACAGGTGCACCTTGTAAAGAAGGCCATTGTGGCCCTAATGCTGTTTGAAGTTGTCTTCATATCCTGTATAAATACATTTTTACTACTACATCAGTGAAGGATAGTAGCCTGTTTTGATCATCTAACAGGTCTCCCAGTAATACGATGCCTTTATGTTTCCAACTGATGTCCCTAATGGATTTATTATCTGGGGTCATCCTGGGATTATCACAGATAGGCATACATTGTAGGGGGACAAATTCCATCTTTTTTAGAGAACTGAATTTCTTGCAAACCATTACTGAGACTTGAAGAGCAGGTTGATTTAATAAATGGCCTGTAGTCTTATAGAAAAAACAAACATGTTAGCTTTAGAGAGTATACAATCTCTTTTTCTATCCTTACCCATAATGGAGTGTCTAAAGAGTCATTCAACAAGAACTTATTGGCTACCTGTTTCAACTTGTATGCCCAGAAGTAACCTTGCCACCATAGTAAGGCCAACCCACGCAATTTAACTGGTGCCCTAAGTTTAACTTTAGAAAGCCTAGGAGACCCCCCATAAGAAAAATGAAACAGCTTTTTTAATTCGTTGAACCAGATAGTGAAGATGTTTTCCATAAAGTTGTTCATGAAGTAAAATCATTTGGGGGCAAAACTTATTTGCAAAGAATTAATTTCCCCCCCATAATGACAAGTGCAATTTTGCCCACCTAAGTCAGATTTTAAATCCTCTATAATTTTTGACATATTATGGGACCAGATCCTGCCTAGAGAGTCAAACACTTTTATCTCCAAATATGTCAAACCTTTGTCAGGCCAAGTCACATCAGAGAGAATTGCAGAAATGGAAGATTCTGAAACAGAAGGACATAATTTTAAAAGTTCAGTCTTAGACCAATTTAAATATAAACCAGATATTTCTCCAAAATTTTGTAGCAATAGTTTCACATGTTTTGGGGAGTCAGTAGGGTTAGTTATGGTAAAGAGTACATTGTCTGCAGAAGTTAGTACTTTATTGGTGTAATTACCAGTTCTAATGCTGCAAATGCTATTAGATTACATAATCTTCCTGATGAGTGGTTCTATTACCAACACAAATAATAAAGGGAAAAGCGGATACCCTTGGCTGGACCCTCTGCGTAACCGAAAAGAAAAGGATCTAAACCCATTGGTAACCACACATGTTCTGGGAGATGCATATAGCATTTGTATCCATTTCATTAAACTGGGCCCAAAATTATATTTCCCTAATACTAGGCTTCCCTATAGCTAGTTCCATTCAAGCGATTTCAAGCCTTTTCCTATATCTAGTGAAATAGCCAAAGAAGGGGAACAGTTTTGTTTTATAGAATGAGCTGACCAAAGGATAGAAAACAATCTTCAGAAATTATCAGCAGCTTGTCTGTTTTTTCAGAAAGCCCACTTGTTTCTTACCCACTAATTTGTTGAGGAGTTTAGCTAGTCTGGTAGCCAAGATTTTTGCCAAAATCTTATAGTCGAAATTTAAAAGAGAAATCAGCCTGAAATGACCACAGTCTAGAGGGTCTTTCCCTTTTTTTGCTTAGTAAACAAATGTATGCTTCGTCATAGAGCCAGGTAGGGCTCCAGCCACAAAAGAGGTCTGAAAAGCATTAAGTAAGTGAGGGGCTACAATGCAGTTCAGGTGCTTATAAAATTTACCAGATAAGCCATCCCTTCTCGGTGATTTCCCTTTGGGTGACTGTGCAATAGTTTCTGAAATCTCCTGTAGAGAGACTAGTCTATCTAACAGATGTTTATCCTCACAGTATAGGCAAGGAAGTTTAACTGAGTTAAGAAAATTAGCTAAAATATCCACCTGTACAGAGCCTTTAGATTTACACAGGTTCTCATAGAAAGATTTAAAGCAACTATTAATTTCCTTAACATTATATTTATCAATTTGGTCCAGAGAAATTCCAGGTTATAAATTATATCATAAAAACAGATTAGATAAGCAAGGCGGTGGAGTTTGTATGTACATATGAAATGATATTCCTTCTTTTGAAGTGTGTTCTCCCTTTCCTTTGGAAAGTATATGGGTTAAAATCTTATTGAAGGAGCAGTCCTATATAACTATTGGTAACATCTATGAACCTCCATCTGCAAATTCAGATTACACAACTGATATGTTTAAAGAAATTACACATTTTTCAGAATCTCAAGATACTGTAATATTTGGTGACTTTAACCTCCCTCATATTAACTGGGACTTATTCTCAGGACAGTCCTATGCTGAGAAAGGACTACTAGATGTGGTAGTTAGTACAGGATTACAACAACTTGTTACTGAACCCACTCGAGGTCCTAATATTTTGGATCTATTATTTACTAACATAGAGCAACAAATTAGCAATTTACAAATTTGGGATCCACTTGGGACCAGTGATCATTCATCTATTCTTTTTGAAATTCAACATTTTAAAACTACACAAAGGAAGTTACTGTATACTGTACAAAAAATTATAATAAAGCAAATTTTTCTAAAATCAATGAATACTTACAAAACATAAACTGGGACTCTAATCTTCTTAATTGTACAACACAATATGCTTAGGACTTTTTTAAAAACATTGTACATTATTTGGAAAATACCTTTATTCCATCTAAGAGGAAATTTAATAATAAAGGAAAAAAAACTGTTGGTTCAACAAGACAATTAAAAATTAGATTAAAATAAAAATTAAACTTTTTAGGAAACTTAAGAATAGTTCTGTTCCATTTAAAACTACTCTATTACATAAATACAGACTATCTGTGAAAAACTTAAAAAATTCTATTAAATTGGCAAAAAATAAGCTGGAATTTAAACTAGCTCACACAAAAGACTGTCACAAATCTCTTTTCTCCTATATAAATAGTAAAAAAGGTGTACCAAGGACCATTGGTCCCATTATAACCAATGGCTCTTCTCTATCTGATATAGAAACCTCAAATCTCTTTAATAAGTACTTTTGTTCTGTCTTCTCTCAAAAATTGCCTATTAGTACATTTAAAGTTCACCACATAGATTATCATAGGTTCTATCCAACTGACATTACACAGGCTATCAAAAAACTAAACAAAAATACTAGTCCAGGCCCAGACGGTATTCATCCATGGTTTTTGATCGAAACCTCTATAAATATTTCTATACCTTTGTCAATTATCTTCAACAAATCCTTACAAGAAAGCATTGTACCAAATGATTGGCGTTCAGCAATAGTTGGTCCCATATTTAAAAAAGGCAACAGAGGTTCTGTGCAAAATTATCATCCAATTAGCCTGACCTCAGTGGCTGGTAAATTAACGAAACGAGTAATGAAGTCTCTAATAGATCAAGATTGTAAAAAATTAGGAATTTATTATTCAAATCAGCATGGGTTTACTCCCAAGTATTCCTGCACCACCAATATGATATCTTTTTACAATAATATAAGTACTCTACTAGATGTGGTTATCCCTACTGATGTAATTCTTTTGGACTTTAGTAGAGCTTTCGATAAAGTCTCACATGAAAAACTCATTACTAAAATGCACAATCTAAGTTTGTCACCTGATATTGTCAATTGGCCTTTAAACTGGTTGACAAATCATTCTCAGAGAGTCAGAATTAATGATATCTTGTCTGATTCGGGTAGTGTGACAAGTGGTGTACCACAGGGATCGGTCTTAGGACCAACACTGTTTAATCTCTTTATCAGTGATTTACAAACAGGGCCAAATAACTTCATGGTTAAATTTGCAGACGATACTAAATTGGGGAGCAAAGTTAATAATCAAGAAAATATTTCTGCATTAAAGAAGGATTTGGAAAAATTAAAACTTTGGGCAAATGAAAATCATATGCAGTTTAATCAAGACAAATGTTTAGTAGTGCATGTCGATGTAAATAATCCAAAAACAATATATTATGTAAACGGACTACCACTTCACTCATCAAATTGTGAAAAAGATTTAGGGATATATGTTAATAATAAACTTACATCAAATGATCATTGTGTTAGAACTGCTTGCATGACCAACAGAATTTTGAGGCAAATAAAATGCACTTTTGTTAATCGCACTGAACAATGCCTTATTCCATTGTATAGGGGATACATTAGACCATATCTAGACTATGGCTCCCTTTTCTGGAATCCAAACCAAAAAAAAGACATAGCAATTCTTGAACAGGTTCAAAGGAGAGTAACTAGAATGATTCCAAGATTAACAAACTTGGATTATCAGAACAGATTAAAAGCTACTGGTCTCTTCTCTCTTCAAACTAGAAGATTAAGAGGTGATATGCTTATGGTTTTTAATTTAATTAATTCACCAGATCTAATGGAAAAATGCGGTCTAACACTCTCCAAAAGGAGACATGTTCCGAGACTGCATAATAAACAGCTTGAAGTAAAAACTTATAAAACCAGCAAAAGGGGAAACTTTATTTCAATAAGAGCATCCATTGTATGGAACACCTTGCCACAATATTGGTAGAGGCAACTAGTGCCACTTTCTTTAAAAACAAATTAGATGTTTGGTTGAGGGATAATAGATAAATAATGTCCCACATAGTGTGGGGAACAGTCTCGATGGGCTCTGGCCTTCTTCTGTTCTTTCATACCAAGTAATACCAAGTAATTATATATAATTCCTCAGTAGCTATCTTTAATTTCTTTAATATTATTCTGATTTGGGATTTTTTGCAGCCTATATGCCAATAATTCACCAGCCTTCTCACCTGTTTCCCAGTAATTTTGTTTCATCCTAAATAAAGAATATTCAATTTTTTCAGACTATATCTTATTAATGTCATATTTGAGTCCCATGGTTTTAAAAAGCAGATCCCTCTTATTAGGCGGATTTTGCTTTAAATCTGAAGGAGTTTTTGCCAAGAGAATCTTCCATTTCTTTTAGTGTTTTCAGCTTTTCCTTTTTTATTTTTGAATGCGCAACTGACAATCCTTCCCTCAATTAATGCTTTGTAAGCATCCCATACAATTTTGGGAGAGACTTCCCCATTACAGTTTACCCTGAAAGATTCCTTAGATTTCTCTTGAATCCAAGTTTGAAACTTGACATCTTGCAATAGAGTGGTGTTAAATTTCCAACTGGTGGATCTATCAGATTTGTTTTCAAATGGTGTTGAGCTCTTCAAGAGGCAGCAGTGGTCTTTGACAAATATATTCTCATGTGAAATGTGACTAGTATTATTACATAGATCCAGAGGAAGAAAAAAAATAATCTATTCAGCTAAAATTTCCAAACCTTGCTGATAAAAATGAATAATCCCTGTCTCTAGGTTGAATCAGTCTCCACACGTCTAATAGGCCCAAATCTTACAATACCTTATGCAGACAGACTTGTGGTGCCTATAACCTGTCCAAATTATGAGAGTGGGACCTAACAACAGATCCATCACTGTATTAAAATCCTCTCCCAGTATGACTTCGTACTTCCCTACATTTGCTAGTGTATAGGCTAAGCTTTGGAAAAATATTTTCCTCGTACATGTGAATTAGGGGGCATAAACATTACATAGGGCTGTATCTTTACCATATAAATTACCCAGTTGTGTTTGGAGCCTTCCCTCTGGATCAGTCAAGTGATTGTGTTTGATAAGCACCTTTCTGGATTAAAATAGCCACACCCTTTTTTTTATGAGAAACAACAATGATTAACTGTGGCTACCCAGCTGCGAGCTAGCTTCTCTGCTGCCTTCAGAATAAGATGAGTTTCTTGAAGTATGGCAATATCTACTTTATGTTTGTTAAGATGACTGAGCACTCTGTGGGCAGCATTCACAAACCAGATGCGCAGGACACAAATGAGACGTGCCAGCACAAGAGGGAAATGAGCCATGGCACCATTCAGAGAGAGCACAGATGCCCTGGTGCAACCTGGATGCATTGCACTGCATGGGATGTGCTGGAGACCAAAATTAATAATATGTGGTGCATCTGGAGGGGGCATGCAACTGCATATACAGTGCAGAGCCATTCACAAAGCAAAATGAATGCACAAATATGGAGCATTCACAGTGCAAGTACCAAATGTGCCATTAGGAGATAAGTATAAAAGAAGTAGACTTAAGTGCAAGCCCCCAGCAGGCTGACCACAGGATAGCAGCAGCAAGTAGGAGTACAGCAGCAACTGCACAGTACCATTATGGTTTGCCAAGACTCACTATCCCAACTCTGACCTGCCTGGGCAGTATTGCCCGACAGGTTCAGTATCCAGATAGTGAGCATCCCAGCAGTAGGGAACCTAATGGACATTTACAGGGGTAAGGTAGCGGATGTGATGGCTTGCTACCTCAGCCCTGTTGAGGGGATTTAAATACTGGAGGAACTGGGGAGCTAGCTGACCTGCCCCAGTGGTGTTGAGGGCTAAACCACTGGCAGCTCGGCCAGCATGCTCTGCATGGAGCAGGTTCTATCCCGCGCTGCATCTGGTAACATTTTAAAATGTTATACCCCAGTAACTAATTTTTTGTGACTCCGAGGTCAACTCCCCCTTGGAGTTAGTTATTTTAGTTATGGGGTGTGGGGACGGAGCCCCCCACATGGGGGGTTCAGGGGCAAAGCCCCCCTTATTGCATTTTGCATTTCTCAATCAGATTCCCGAAATTGTATTTTCGGGCATCTGATTGATTCGGGAGCATGGATTTTGGGCCAGTGGGGTCGGTATCCAGAGACTTAGGATACTGAGTTTAGGGATACCATAGTATATCCAGCTGATCACAAATATGGATGGAGCACCTTTCCTGATGGTGGGAATGTTAACGGGGATGAGGAGAAGGGCAGACTAGCAATGTGGTGGTGGAAGGCACCGTAGGCGTCCAGTCCCATGGTGGTATCATGCCAAACTAACATTTGAACAGCTGACAGACACCAAAACAGTCAGCCGATACTGCCTGAACAGGATTATTCTGAGGCAGCTCTGTGAGTTGTGCCATGAGGAAATGTAATCACCCACTAGAAGGGTCATGCCATATCAGTGGAGACCAAGGTGACAACAGTAATGTGCCTGCTCACCACGGGAACCTTCCAGAGGCCAACTGGAGACACCACTGGTATATCCCAGCCATCCACTTCCCGGCTCCTTACATAATTTCTCACGCACTGCTCCCACATGCTTTGGAATTCATCCAATTCCCAAGCCCACAGACAGAGTGGACAGAAGTGATGCAGCAGTTCCACAGGGTGGTATACATGCCAGGCATCATAGGGGCCATTGACTGCACCCATGTGTCAATCCGTGCACCACCTGGTGAGGATGCCATGACATATGTCAACTGCAAGGGCTACCACTCTGTCAACTGCCAGGTGGTGTGCAATGCCACTGGGCACATCAGCAATGTCTGCACCACACACCCTGGAAGCACACATGATGCTTTCATATGGCACCAGTCCACCCTGTGCCACCTGTTTGAGACAGGGAGCACAGCCAGTGGCCATTTAGTATGTGGGTGGGGCATGCAGATATGCCCCTGAACAGGGCACCATTGCACAACAAATGATGTTAGGGGAGCAGGTGTGCATGGGCCATGGCAGGGACTGCACGGGGGAGTTGCACAGGTGGGACAATGGAGGTGGACACACCAAGGGAACTGCACATGCAACAAGGGGGACATTGCAGCAGAACAGTGCAGCATGGGAGGCAGGTTGCAGTGCAACAGCAGGCATGACTGGCAGGGCAGAACACACCACATGCAGTCATGCATGGGTGACCAGTTACAATAAGGCAGACATCGCTACGCACACCACGGCTGCTACGGACTTGTGGGTGGCCTCACCCATGCCTGGTGGTCACTAAGTCAGCACCACTGGCCACAGGGGGGGTAGCCAACACACCTGGAGGGGTACTACAGTGAGACCATGAATGGGTGCTCACAGGTGTGTTGTCCCCACGATCCATGTTGGATACGTGGTTGATGCGGATGGTCATGTGTGGTGATGGTGTCAGCAGCAATGGGTCCACCTGACGCCATGACCTGGGCATGCATGTGGCACTCCTGGGGGTGTGGCTGGAGGCACAGCAGCCATGTGGTGCACTCTTTGCATACACCACCTTGGCAGCATGCGCAATCTGCCCCAGAGCTGTGGTCATGTCCACCTGCAGTAGGCGAGCCTCTGCCAACATCTGGGTGCACCATGATGCCAACAACTCATGTTCTATGGCCAGCAGCATCTGAAGGCCTCTGAGCTCTGCCCATAGGGATGTCTTCCCCTCCACAGTGTCCCACAGGAGGAGTACATAGCCCTCAATCTCACTGGTAGGTGATGGCTCACAGGGATGGCACCGACAGGCATGTGGGATGCCGGCCTGCTGCGGTGCATCCACTGTAGGTGGACACACCACATAAGGCTGATGAATGGGCAAGGATTGAGCTGGGGCAACTGCGGCTCATCCAGGGAAGGCTGCATCACAGTCCTCCACTGCCTGCTGCGGCACCACAGTGCCTTGCTGACCCATGCCAGCAGTCCCTGTCACCACAGCAGCACCAGGCACATAGCCCACAGCAACCACCACCATGGGTGGCTGTACAGGCCCTGCAGGTGCACCAGGGGCCACAGGACCACCATTGCCTGATGATGCCACCCGTGCATGCACCTGCATGTCAGTCACCCCACTGTTGGCCATCTCCCCCCAAAGTTGAGTGGTGTCTGGATCATCATCAACATCGCTGTACATCCCCTGCGTACCAGATGCCAGTACCAGCAGGGCATCTGCAATGTCAACCCTGTCCCTTGGGTCATCATCAGCCATACCCAGAAAGCTGACCAGCCATTAGCAGTCCTGGTCACCAGTCATGACACAGGTAGCCACGGAGTCAGACAGCCCTGCTACCACTAGCACTGCATCCGGGGCTGCTGTGGTGTTGGAAGGACCCGGCACAGCATTGTCCACAGCCCCAACTGTAGCCCAGTGTGATGGCCTGGCAACATCCCCTGCAAGGTCACCCATGATGCCCCAGCCATGGCAGCACCAGTGAGGTATGATGGAGCTGTAACAGAAAGAAGGGATATATGGTTATAGACATGTGTGACAGTTGTGTTCAGACAGGCCTGTACAAGTGATCATGCACCTGTCCCAGTGGTGTGCCTGACATGCCTTGCAAGTGACAGTTGACAATGGTTCAGCTGATGCAGCCATGCACCGGCTACAGCAGGACTGCACCGGTGCCTGTACCTGCCCCCTTGGACATGTGTGTGACCAGCACAACACCCTGGACACCACCCACAAGGATGACATCACTGAGGTGTAGCGGACTCACACACCAGGGGTGCCCCACCCAACTGCACATGGCTGGTCTGTCATGCAAATGCACAACATGGTACATGGATGGGGCATACAGAACCATGGTTGGTGCACACAGGCACATGGTAGAATAGTGATCAGCAGTGGAGCTGTCAGGGCACCCATAGCACACACGGAGTGACAGGTACAGTTTCCGGATCATGTATACTCACAGTGCTGCAATGGACTTCTGCCTGTCTGGAAGCCTCCTCCCAGAACACCCTGCACAGCTGCCAGGCCCATGCTGGCCACCAGAAGCTCCTCCATGGGTGTGAGGTGCACAGCTGTCTGAGGCCCACCCCATTTCCCACGCAGGGAGGCCTCAATGTGCTCCACCTTCTCCTTGGCTCACCTCTTCTCATCATTCAGGTGCTTTCTGCACTCGTAGGGTGTACTGTTGAACTTCCCAATGGTGTTGACATGCCTTGCCACAGCCTCCCAGCCCTCATCCCTCAGCTGACGGCTGCCACCCCTGCCAACAGGATGGCCTTGCAGATGAGGTAGGCCTCAATCAACACCTTGTCCTGGTCTGTGGTGAAACTGGGATGTCTGCATCTCGCAGCTGTGCCCTTTCTGGTCATAGTAGTTTCTGTGGGTGAGAATACACAGATATTAGCACATGCCAGGCAACTATTTATGTGTGCAGGCACAGTGTGTGGCTGCTGCAAGGTTCACAGTACCCTGTCTGTATCCTTCTCACCTGCCTGCAGTGCATATCTAGAACAGCACATAGGACAGTCAGGGACAGCTGGCCAATGTAAGGTACAGATATGTAGCACTGGTACACGTAGCTAACATGTCCTGCACACGTGTCTGGTGTTGTTTGGCATGTACCATCAGATGGTGGTCTGGCCTGCAACACACGTCTGCAGTCAGTTGTACCATGCTACCTGACACACCAGCAACAGCCCCCCCCCCCACATGAAACTTAGTTGAAACAGTGGGACACTGTGGGGCACTCTCAGGGACATACCTGTTGACCAGCAACAGTTGAGTGTTATGGCTGTATGCCATAATCCACACATTGTCATTTTGTGCTGTCACACTGACTATGGGAGAATGTAAACAGACTTACCTTCAAGGATGCAATTCCTCTCAGTCACCTGAGCTCTGTGTAGGTGCATTTAGGAGCATTTATGGCTCAGGGCATGCAAATAAGATTAGAAGCATCTGTAATGAGATGCTAAATGGTGAGATGCCCCTGATTCTGGCAATGAGCTGATTTGGGAGTAATGTCTGTGAATTGCATAACTGCCCCCAGCTCATCCCAATCAGCAAAACACAACTGCTGCATTGAGTGCATCACCCTACGGTGCATTTACTATGCATGCAAGTTGGACATGGGCATTTCCTGAATACAGCACAAATTCCATGGTGCATTTCTGCACATGCATGATGTCGGGTTAGTGGCATGACAGGCATAGCGCAACTGGTCCGATGTTCCTGACTGTGTAATCGCCTGCGAGTGCATATCCATGTCCACTTGAGCAACATCTGCTGTGTCGTCTGTCTTGTATTGTGTGTGTATTGCACTGCAGCATGACATTGCATCAATGCACACCTGTAGATGACAGTGCAACACTGGCAGTGTTCATGGTGATACTGATACTGCACTATGTGTGGTATTGCTTTCCACTCACAATATGAAGGATCTGCATGGAATGTGCATGCGTGACCCGGTCATGACCCATGACCCTGTGTTCCCGCCTGTGCATGGCACTGTGTGCATACATGGTGACGTGCTATTGGTGGAAACTGTGCATTGACATGCCCCAGTACTGTGTTGCATGGTCGGTGCATGATGGCCAATCACGCATGTGGTGCAAATGTGCCATTGCATACCAGCAGCCTGATCTGTGCACACCTGGCCAGGGATCACTGAGAGGGAACATGCTATGTGCGCAGAGAACAGGGTCAAGGACCATGAACTGGGGGAGTTTGAGCTCCTCAACCTTGTGGCACTGGTGCTGTAGGTGGAGGGACAGCTGTTTGGGTCAGATGACCTCACTGAGCCCCGCTCATCAGTGTGGGCCAGGATCACTGAGGGGCTGGACAGGGGACACCCGCACTGATGAGCAATGCAGGCACCATTAGGGTGATCTGCAGAGCAGGGACCTGGAAAGGCTCAGGTGCCTCCAAGAATGTGGATACAGGGGGCAGTGCCACACCCACATAAGTAGCAGTACACTGCAGCTACACAGGCAGGCTGGGGTATGTGTCCATGGGGGAGTTGACATACTGCACACCACCACACACACCTACACACACACACACACACACACACACACACACACATGGACTGCGGAGCACCCTCAGCATATGGTGTGCTGGCATGACCACCAGGGGTAGCCATGTGTAGCATGGTGCATGAGTGGGGGGGGGTGCATGGCCACTGTGGCATGTGTGATGTAGTGCAGCCGTTGGCATGGCACACATCCAGATGCACACACACACACACACACACACACACACGGTGGACATGGGCTGGGGAGCTGTGTGTTGCTGCATGCTGTCAGGGGCGCCTTAATCGGGGCATTGTGGAGGTAGTACCCTCACTGCATGCTGGCACTGGTGTAGTTGCTGGAGGCCAGAGGGGGAATGACACACCTCCCATCTCCTCACAGTGCTCTATTCTTTTGTTCCTCTTGCAGGGCCAGGGCCGCAGCTGCGGTGAAGGCCAGGTGCGATAGGGCCAGTGTGGAGCCCATGGACAAGGATGTGCTGGTGCTGGTGAGTGTCTTTCTTGTGCTTCCTCTATGTGTTCAGGGGGGTGGTACCCTCTGCAGGCCATTGCCAGTCCCTTGTGCATGTCCAAGTGCTGCTGGATGCACACACACATGGGGTGTGGGCATAACGGCGTGTGCTTGGGCCACAGTACACCTGGCCCCTGTGTGCCCATCCACCTTGTGTGCATCTCATGCAGACTGTGGGCACATTGTGGTGCTCCAGTGGTGTTCAGACAGGGCCTGCATACCTGTGCAGTCTGCTGGCATCTGCACAAGCTGTGTGGGTCATGGCTGCATGCCCCTCTGCGCCTACCTCTACATGCACATGTGGGCCATGAGCTGTCTGAGTAGCACTGCATAGTCACAGTGTGGCACTGTGTGCCGGCCTGTTGCTGGCATGCGGTGTGCTTGGCGGGCTGTCAGCCATTGCTGTGGTGGATGCCTCCCACACAGTCGCATGGTGTGCGGTGGGGCCAGTGTGGAACATGGCACTTAGTATCTGTTTTCTGTGTCCCCCACTGTAGGTCCATGGGTGGTACAACCAGCTGTGCATAGTCGATGGGGGCAACATGGTGTTCTGAGGCTTGCAGGGATGCAGCTCCAGAGGGTGATGAGAAGGACATTACACTCGGTCTACAGGTGCCAAGGACAGTTCCTGCAGTCACTGACCATGTTGGTCAGTGTGCTGAGTGCCAGGGGTCATGGGGTGGCTGCCGTGCTGTGGCCCATCGCACACATTAGGGATATGGACTTTCATAAATAGCCCCTAGTTGTTCTACCCCACATTCCTTGCCTGTCCACATTGTCTGCTGCTGTCCCCTGTTCCCCCCACACCCATACCATCACCCTCCTATTCACCTTTGTTGTTGTTCCTGTACAGATCCCCACATCTCACCTTCCCTGTTCCTACAGCCTGTTGTTCTTGTAAATGGTTGTTGCTATATTGATTTTTACTAAACCTTTTTCTACTGCAACCGGTGCCTGTGGTCATTCAGTGTGCCTTGTGCTTGTGCTCTGTTTTGGTTACTGCTGTCCGCTATCCCTTTTTTCCCATCCACATGTGTGCACCTGTGGTACTGCGCACACATGCATCCTGTCCCCCTGTCATGGCAGCCTCACTGTGTACCCTCCTTGTTGCCTGTGGCATGTGGGTGGGCATTGGGGCATGCTGCCCTTCTCAATGCCCCTGTTCTGGGTGTGGTGCATGTGGGCCACTTCTGTTGCGCTGGTGCCCTGTTGTGCTGCTCTACTTGCAGTCCACATTCTTGTGGGCATGTTACACCTATGAGGGGTGTGACCTTTGGCCTGTCCGGAATTGTGCCTGTCCACCTGTGTGCACCTGTGTGGCACCTCCATAGTCCACACCATTGGGTTCCTGTGCACCAGGTCACATACTGCTATCTCCGCCATGCTTCATGGTGCCCATGTGCAGCTGTAGCACACCTTAACTGGCACCTAAGTGCATGGCATCTGTGCCTGTTAGTCTCCTGTGTGGGGGTGTCTGGTGCTTCCAGGTGTTTCCATGTGTGCTCTGTCTGTGATCCTCTTCTGCTGTGGCCGCTCTCTAGACATTTGGCACTCTGGTCAGTCTCTGCTGGTGTGTTACCATGCATCCTTTGTGCCACTGCAGTTCCCCCCATTGCTCTTTTGTCTCTTGCTTACTTGCTCCATATTCACTGTTGTGATGCCCCGGCTGCTTTTACGCATCCCTGCTGTGCTGGGGCATCTCAGCTTGCACCATGCCACATCTAGGTGATTCACAGTGAGGATGCGCACAGTGCAGCTTGTGGCACATCCTTCTGGGAATCACACTGTCAGGGGACAGTGCATCTCATTTGCACCCAGCACATCTGCTTTATGAATCCTGCCCTGTATCTTTTAATGGGGGATCCTAACCCTTGGACATTCCAGGAACTAATATTTACCGAACTCATGTCAAAAGATATATACTAACTAGACATTAATAAATGTAATTCAATATGAAACTTAATAGGAACTAATAGCAGTCAGTGCAATAAAGCTTATAGTAAGAAACAGTTCTTAATAAACAGCACAGGTGGTTTAACTTTAATGCTTATAACACTAAGGACATTATCTAATTGGAAGATTTGTAGTAACTTACAATAAAGTAATGCACTTAACTACAGATTGTTAATCAAACAGCTAAAGTAACTTATTAAATACCCGAGATATTACTCAAAATGTGACTGAACTTAAAATAGCACTCTAAAGGCAAAACTGAACTCTTTGCTAATATGTATAATGAGAACCGCAATAAATAAATAGAACTATTACATACTAGAAAGCGGAAACAACAACTCTCACAAACCCACACACTCACACTAACAAACACACAAGCACAGCAAGATGTATGAACACTCACTGAGGAGACCGCAAAGTGATAACGCACAGCTTACAGACAGCCTACAGCAGAGAACCCATACTCGTTTATATGCAAGTAAAGCATTTTATATCTATGCAGAACAGCTTAGTCCTTATATATAAATGGAGAGGCACTTTGTGCTGCACAATCACCCCCCAGTTAATAAATATTTGTCTATCATTATGTGATAACAACTGACTTATTGAGGTAAGACAAGCAAAAGTTTGTCAAATAAAGAGTAGAATTCTCTTATATTCTGTTACACTGCTAGTGAGTACACAGTACATTGCCCATAAGTTTCTGTCCCTGCACCAAGACATGCTTACACAGCCTTAAAATAAATGGTCTCTGCATCCCTGCTTCTTTATCAAGATTGACATTAGCCCTCATTCACACTCCAGGGGCCTGATTACAAGACACATGTTGCAACTTGAGGGCATATGCGAGCTACGCCATGTGGCAGTATGCTGGGGACCCTGCACCCTATTCTAAGAAAAGCAGGGTCCCCGGCACCTATGCCCATGACTTGCGGCAGCCGCAGACTAGCGCCGAGGGAATGGCACAATGGACCCGGCTGCCACAAGTCACAGTATGCAATCTACTGCCCCTGAATCCTCCCCACCCTGAAATGCACCAGCAAGCACCTTTGGGCATTGGGGGGGGCTGGTCAGTCAGCACAGGCGATCGGGGGGCATGATGCAAAATGAACCCAGGGGTCCCTGAAGTTCGGGGTTGGGGGCATGACAGAGTGGGGGGGCATGGGGCACAAACATGTGGTTTCCATGGTGCTGTGGGGGGCATCTGTCACTGTACCAGGATGGATGCCCCTCAGACCACCTCCTAGCTGGTCTAACCCTGCTATGCCATACCGGGTCCTGGAATGGCATAAATGGGTTACAGCAGCTGCCCTTCTGGACTAGGTCACAGTTGCTGACATAACCCACCCTTGTGCCATGCCGCTGTGGGTTGTGGGCATAGTGGGTGGCGTAGCCCACCTTTGGTGCAACTCGCATCAGGCATGGCACAAGTCACCTCTTGGAATCGTGACTTGCATTATGCGTGGTACAAGGTGCGATTTGTGCCATCAGGTTTGGTGTAAATCACCTTGCACCAGGCATAACCCGACTTGGAATTGGGCCCCAGGTGTTTACCTGTAAAAATGACATGCCTTTGAAATCAAAAGCATAAGGCAATAGCTTATTCATCAGGCATGCAGAATCCCAAACCTTATTTAGTCTGGAGTGCCCAATAAGCCTAGATAGGTTTCGATAATTTAATTAGTAAATGTCAGGTATATGCTAACTGGACCAATAACAAGGCTATATAGGACAGTGCAGGCAAGAAACCTTAGGTATATCAATAAAATATAGTATATGTAAACATCTCTTTTGCTGGCTTACTATCCTAAGAGTCTGGCTAGATGTATCCCCACTCTACCCCCAACCCCATGATGAGCACAGAGAACAAATCCATAAACATTTAGACTAGTCATCTGCAATTTTGAGTAATAAATGTTACTGAAAGAGAATCTTTTAAGCTTAAACTTACTTTCAAGACATATACAAGTTTCCAAGAAGAAGCCCTTTACATTGCATCATGCACTTCCCTAAGGAATCGCCCCACAGGAGCTGAGCTTGTGTTATACTTTCTGTTTCACAGACCCTAAATACAATCAGTTAGAACAACAGCAATTTCAACACATTTTCAATGACTCGTCTTAAAACTTGTAGTAAATAATTTGCAGTAAGATTTTAAAACCCAGCTTAGATTCCATATTTCCCTTTTGCAAGTTTATCAGGAAAAAAACATTAAAAATAGAAGTTCCAGAACAAAGTGTCAGTTGATAGAAATGCTCCAATCCCTGCATAATATCCACAAATTGGACCCTCCTTCCCTTAGAAAGAGACAAGCGACAGAGCTTCAAGGCAACATTTTTTGTTTATATTACAAGTGATTCTATTTCTGAAGCAGGATAACTTGGAGATGAAGGTTCATCGAACATATTTGCAGCTGGGCTGCAAGGATCTTTCAGACAGTCAGGTATTTCAATAGCTGGACAGTTCAAAGAGACTACTGAGGAGACATGAGATGGGGGCAAATACCAATCATTGCTTGCAGAGTTTTTGGGTGCAATTGAAACAAGAAGAGTGGACTTGTTTTTGTAGAAGGTTTGGGTTTGGGTTTTTCTTGTAATCTTTGATGGCCAGGCCACAAATTTTAGAAGGGATGCTTTTGTGTTGGGATGTCTGACAGCGTGTTTGAGCACTGTAATATGTGTATGTTTTTGAGACTCAGCATATCAAACAGCTTCCACAGGAGCAGGCATAGTGCATGGACTTCTCTGTGGGATGGAAGTACATGCCTGATGTTCTGTAGCTGAATTTCCATCATTTTAAACTTTAGCAAAAGCCGTTGGAGGAATACGTAAATTCATACTGTGTTTAGGCCTGTCATGTATGATCTTTACAGCTTCAGGCCAGTTTCTTGTGATAAAGCTCCAAGCTTCCTCTGGAGACTTAAAACTGTGCGACCCCCCCCTTTAGATAATACCAGTACAGCTAGGTATTTAATGTAATAAGGGACTTTGAGAGTCTGTAGTACAAGTCGAATGTCATTGTAAGCTTTGCTTTTCTCAACAATTTCAGCCGAATAATCCTGAAATATGAAAACACGCTCATTCCCCCAACAAAGAGCTTTCTTCTGCCTTGCTACGCTCAAAATTTCTTCATGTTGAACCTCAAAAAATGAACTATTATGGGTCCGGTTTTTTGTCCTTGCTTTGGCGTAGCTTTCGAAGATCTATGAGCCCATTCAATATCTAAGGGCCACTGCCAGTTATAATTGAGAATGGAATGGATGAAGTCCTGTAAAAATGTTATCATGGCATTCCTTTCTATATGTTCTGGGACTCCCACTAGCCATAAATTGATCCGCCTGCTCCTGTTCTTCAAATCATTCACCTAGGCAGCCAGATAATCAGTTTTGGACCAGCTTTGCTCACTTTTACACTCCACTCTACAGAATGTTTCTTCTATCATAGCCATCCATTCCTCAATTGTGTTAGGCTTCTCTTCTAAAATTTCAGCTTTGTCTCTGTCTGTACCAGCTTGTTTTAATGGCACTGTATCCGTATGCGTACTTTGTAACTTGTCGTTTATAAAATTCACGTCAGATGGACCAGGAGCATTACTATTGTTATTGCCTTTTGCAGATCCTTTTGAACCACTCCATCCGCTGTTAGAGTCGGGAGTCCTCGGAGGCAAGATCCTGGACTAACCTGAAAGTCCTGCCATGATGGGTTGATTGTCAGATGGCATGATGAGGAGAGGTGAGTGCTACCAATAACAACTATGATAAAACAAAATGAACCGAATGACTGGAACACTTCAAAATTTCACAAACGTCGTTGGATAGACTTTAAATCAAGTCAGACTACAAATAAAAATAAAACTTTAACTTTAACTTGCTGTATTAATGCTTATATCAGGACTGGTGGGAGAGCTCACACTTAGGTTGCCATTTCTTTCTGGCACTAGCGCGCGACCCTCAGATTTGTCCTTACTATTGATAACCTTCAGGGGTAGCTTATTCCAGGGGGTTACAATCCGTTGTGTGAAAAATGCTTTTCTTTTTTTAGATTGAAATTTCCCTGGCCTTAATTGCAGTGGATAGCCTCTAGTACCCTGAGTGTCATTTCTGAATTCAAAGCCCAATTCGTTCTTCAAGTAGTCATCCTTCATTATGTCATGACATAACAATAAGCCACCCCTCAACTGTCTGGTCTCAAGGAACATTACATTTAAATGTTTTAAATGTTCATTGTAATCCAGGTACCTGATAGTATGTGCTATTTTAGTGCCCTGTCTTTGTACTGTCTTGATTTGTCCAGTATGTACCTTTACCTGAGTGAACCCCAAAAACTTCAGCCGTAGCCTTGGACTGGCTGTCACAGGGCTGGGGCCTCCACAGTCAGCACTTGTGGTGTCACTTTCCAGACCACTCTCTCTGCTGTATTAACTTCTACTCTCTCTATTTGTAGCGGATGACCAAAGTGGGTACCCTGAATTCAAGACAGAGACCACCCTTTTGTGAGCTGCTTGCAGAGACTTACACCCAGGCTTCCCATGCTATCTGTCCATTCCCACCCACTTCACCATTCAGTTCTTTTACCGAGCACCTGCACTCAAAGAAAAGGGAGTTAGGTTCTCACCACTGCCATGCAGAGATGGGACAGGCTCTCACCACTGCCCATACACTTCTTCCCAGTGCTGCCTATTGCAGTGCGGTGGGCCAGGAGGAAATCACTCCACCCCAGCCCTTTGCCCTGGTCCCTCTCACAGACCAGGCTTCCCAATTCATATCTAAATCCCCCTTTTAAGGCTCCCACACCCATCCAGGCTGCCCACCAGCAGGTAGTCCCAGAAGATGTCAGGAGTTAACCCCTCTGATACTAGTAAACCCCATGGGGGCTTATACTCTCCCTCCCACACACATAAATGCTCACCCCCTGGTGAGTGCATGCCCAGTTACATGGCATGGACCTCCAGAAGGAGATATGTGCACTCTGCCTCCCAGGTGCCACCCGGTACTGCTGGTATCACTGCCGTAATGGTGGAACCCCCCCCCAAAGCCAAACCTGCACCACCTGAGCCCACTCTCACTACCCCTAAACCTAGACTACCCAGGGGAATTGGCAACCCACCAACCACACCCTTGGATGATTTGCCTAAACCACAGCAGTGGCATCTCATGCCTAAACCCACTTAACTGCCAGATATGCTGCTGCCATCAGAATAATTAATTAGAGGAGAAACTAGACCCACATAGTTCACAACGGATATTAAACACACAAACACCAGCCTGCAGCACCAACATGGGCACAGGCAATGCTTCCAATCATTTTTTTCTTTCTCTTAAAGAACAGAAGCAGTTAGAGAAACCAGCTGCAGGAGGTATCGGGTCCACTGAGTGAGTGCTATTACCGCGCAGCACTTACAGTGTCTAAGAAAGGAAAGCGGGTGAGCATACCATGGATGAGAGTAGGATATAACCACGCAAGGTACAACATTCTCATTTACTCGGAGGTGTGTGTGACCTCAGATTTGATTATATTAATTTATGGGGAGTTTGGGGAGCAAAGCACCCTGATGAGGGTGCGTGGGGTGCAGCCCCCACAGTGAAAGTGTGTTAGACACGTGTTTGTTATCATTAGTGCTGAGTCATTTAGCTTTGTAGCACCTGTCTGTGTTTTCTACTAGTAGTAGTCTAAGGTACTGAATTTGTCTAGTTTTGCTGAGCTGCTGCCGTGGAGCAGTGGTAAGGTGATAAGCTGTGGTGCTGGCAGCTGGGGTTCATTTCTCAATTTGGGATTGTTATTTTGTGTTAGTGTATCATAGTTTTTTTATTCTATTTTATGCTCAGCTGACTTTTCTCACTGAAATTATGTCCTGTACGGGGTTGTCATGTGGAAAACTGAAGTTAAGCAGCATCTTCTTAGCCAGAACGTCTGTGATTGCTTGAACTGAAACAGTCCTCTCACGTATTGATCTCTACTCAATCACACCCCCTTACACATTTGGTTGCCCCGCTGACACCTTACCTCACCTTTTCCTGCTGTTACTTCCCCTCTTCTCTACCTGTCCCCCACTTGTACACCCACTGGTGCCCCCTATTCTCTTCTCTCCCTCCTTTCTTCCTCATCCTGTCCAACTCTCTACTCCTCCCACCAACTTTCTGCACCCTGGTCCTTGTTTCCTTTCTCCCTGCTTCGGCACTTTGTGCCCCCCCCTTATTCTACAGCACCCCTCTACTCCTCCCTTCCCATCCCCTCCCAACCTTCATAGCACATTTCTCCTATGACCCTAAACAATGCCCACTGGGGCTGCAATGTTAGTTTCAACTGCAGTTAGAACACCCTTGTTTGTGATGTACATTTATGTGTTTCCTAAAGAACAAATGTAATAGTACAAACATTGCCTGTAACCTGATTATTTTGTCAAGAAATGCTTGTATGTATTGTCTGTTCTGAATTCCTGATAAGAAACCTTTGTGAAAGAGTTTGTACTCAAAGGTTGTTTCCGACTAAATAAATAAACACATATCCTCCCCACGGTACTGTGATATAGCAGCACTGGGGTGCTCAGTCTCTGATAAAAACATCCACGGGATAGTCCTACGGCACGGTCCAAGGATGCTGAGGACTAACAGCGTTTACCCCTTTTGTCCAATCTGGGAGACTCACCCTAATAACTAGAAAGAGGCAACAAGAACATTTGAGCAACATTTAATCAATAAAAAGGGTTGGTCTCACCAACTCTCCTTTGACTCAGCAGTCATTACTAGGTGTTCATACAGGGGCTTTCCAAAAGTGCAGTGCACAGTCTTGCAGTTCTGAGGGGGGGATTTCAGTGGGGGCTGGACTTGACTTGACTTGCCACCTCCACGGGCATGTAATAGAACTTGGTCACCACTACTCCAAGCAAGTCTTGGCTGACCATGTAATATTTGGTGCACTTCCCTTCTATGTCCTGGATGACAACAAAAGTTTTGAACAAGGTAGCTCTGGTGTAGGCCTGCATATGACACATGGCATGTATGTGGCGTTGGGCCACTTGAAACTGTACTGCAGTAATGGGGGGGCTAATCCACCACTTGGTGTACACTTTGTTCAGTATGGCATGGAAAACCAAGTCAGCACAGTGTTCCTCAATTATGTCCCTAATACATCCGGGAAGATAGATGGGGTAGCAGTGTCCAGGATCCTCCTTACAAATTTGACGTCTGATGAATCTCTCAGCTTGGGACCAGTCTGGAATGGCACGTACACTGGTCTAGGGAGCCTCTCCATCTGCTAGCCACATTCCAGTGTGGTAGGTAAGAACCTAAGGGCCAGTGGGCCTAAGCTGGTCCAATTTCTCCCTATGTTGGCGGCACACCTCTGACAGGGTGGACGCCTTATCAAGGAACCGAAACATACTGTAGTTGATGCATACAGCTTAGGCATGTCTATCTCTAAAATTTGGTGATCAAATGTCAGCTTGCCGCTTAGGCTGGCCATAACAGCTACCAGCTCCTTTTCTTCCTTCTATGGGTCCAACCCCGAGCTGCTCCCTCCTTCCTCCATCACCTCTCTATCTCAAAATCAGGCCAATTTGTCACTTTAGGGGTGGCCTTTTTTCTGCCCCATTGACCACCTGACATCAGCCCTTCCTTCCGCCTTGCATCCCCTATAGCCGTGCCCTCACTGATACCCCTGACTTACCCCCTTGAGGTGGGGCCACCACATTCTGAACCAGCTCTCTATGATGGGTAAGGTGCAGAGAACCAACATTGCCTCCCTGGATTCCCCACCAGGGCAGGGTTCAGGTCCAGGCAGTCCATGGTGGAACTGTGGCTGGGTCAGCAAGGAGCAATTGAGGCCAGATGGAGCGCTTCATGATGGCGGCTGGTGAGAGATTTTTTCCCCTGTTAGCAGGGGTGGGGTTAGTGCAATGACGCCAGTGTCCACCCCACCCCTCAAGCATGATGGTGACAGACACGTGGAAATCCCCCAGTCTCTGCCAGGAGTCCTCAGTGTGCCAGCACTCAACCCCCCCCCCCGAAGAAGGAGAGCAGTCTGTAGGACACTCAGTCCTTCTCCCCCTGGCAGGCCCTCCGGTTCCCCAGGTCTGTTTCCGAACCCAGGTCGCTGGTGTCGCAGATGGAATTCCAATCACTGCGCTAGTGGGTCAACCATGGGATGGACTTTTTAGATTGCTCTTTTGGTACAGTACCAGGATCCATGGGCAGCAGCTCTTTTGATGAATTGTCCCCATGGCCACGTCCTCTCCCTCTGCCAACAGGAGGGTCAGAACTCAGGGCCAGAGAAGGGCTGGCCAGGTAGCTAGTGCCCTTCTCTGGTGGGACTACAGGACTGGACTCTGGCTTCACTTCTTTCCAGATCTCTGTGCTGATAGTGTCAGAACTGTGCAAGGTGAAAGGCCAACCCCACCATGACATGTAGAGCGGAAAAGCTTCAGAGGATTCAGCAGCTCCACAGGAGCATGTGGGGCATACCCATAGTTCCATAATGCAGGGGTCATTATAGTTGCAAATGACGCACTGATCTTTAGTAGTCAGTCCCTCCACAGTCTCCCACACCCATCGGAGCATGGTGGCAGGGAAAATGACCTCCTTCAATGACATGGCTGGTGAATGTGCTATCTTTTTGCATCAGTTCAAGCTGCTTTCACAGGTTCTTCTCTTTTCTTTGTCACATGAGCTGCACAGGTTTTGGCTCCTCTCCCTCTCTGGACTCTATAGGCTCTCCTCCAGTAACCTCTGACCTCTCTCACAGTTCTCTTCGCAGCAACCAGTCTTTGCAGCCAGTCACAACCATTCCAGGGGCATTAGCATGGCCTCACATTGCTGTTGTTGAACTTTCTGCCTTCCAGACTCCCAGGTACTGCACCCCAAAGATGCAAGTTTCCATAAGTCACAAAATGTCTGCATGCCAATACAAGGTCCAGTCCCATCTTACATCCAATTACCCCACTGCAGCACATGATAACTATCCAGGGAAATACAGGCACCCCAAAACAGCATCCCAGATGAGCCTCCACATTGTAGGCCCCCTCGCAATGTCTAGGAGTATGGTGGTATGTCCTCAGAGAGGGTGCAACCACACATAGCAGTAACTACCCAGATGGTTGCATTACCTGATTCCTGGTTTTCTCCCTTGGGGGTGGCCAAATCGCAGCGTGCTGCAGCTATAGGAGGAAATGGGATTAACCAACATTCAAGAGCAGAAAACTAAAAAGTCCAGTGTTCAATCTAGAATAAAAGTTCATAAAACTTCATTTAATTGTAATAATTGCAGAACAACAGCCACTCCAGGGAGTGTGGGGTGTTACATGAGGCAACAGTTAATGTCTAGGCACCTCATCCTTCAGGTTACAAATGATCATGAAGATCTCCCTCTGGCTGTTTCACAAAGTTGAATTAGACTTCCCAAGGCTGGTGGCAGCAACATGTCCTGAGGCTGAATCAGTCCTAAATGCATCCTCTAGAAGCTTCAACTTCCTAGCTGTCTTCACCTCCTGCCCAACTTTGTTACTGGTAAACAAAAGTCTCATATTGCTGGAACTCCATGACTGAACCCCAAAAACTTCAGCTGTAGCCTTGGATTGACTCTTACAGGGCTCAAACCTCTACAGTCAGCACTCACTTCGTGGCCCACTTTCTCTGCTGAATCAGCTTCTACTATCTCTCTCTCTCTCTCTCTCTCTCTCTCTCTCTCTCTCTCCCCCTCTCTGCCACTGGGCACACGATATTGGATGACCAAAGTGGGTACCCTGAACACAAGGTAGAGACTACCCTTTTGTGAGCTGCTCACAGAGACTTACGCCCAGGCTCCCCATGCTATCCATCTGTTCCCACCAGCTCTGCCATTCAGTTCTTTTCTCAGGCACCTGCTCTCAAAGAGGGGCAAGGGCAGGCTGTCACCACTGCCCACAAACCCTTCTCCCTCTACAGCATTACACCTCCTTCTCTCCTGGGCTTCTCTATCATGGCCGCTGTAAACATGGACCTCATGGAATGCTCCATACACTTCTCCACTGCGCTGCCTATTGTAATGCAGTGGACCAGGGGGCAATCACTCCACCCTGGCCTTTAGCCCCAGTCCCTCTCACAGACCATGCTCACCGATTCGCACCAAAATCCCCCTTGAAAGGCTACTGTGCCCATCCAGGCTGCCCACCAGTGGGCAGTCTCAGATGACATCAAGAGTTAACCCCTCTAATACTAATAAGCCCCATGGAGAGCGCACATTATGAAACTCAAAGCACCCTGAAAATCTGGTGGCTTTGGCTTACCATGGGTACAGAGGTGTCAATGGACCTTCCGAGCCAAACAAGCCTCATTTTGACTCTAGCCATTACTATCACCAAATATCTCTCCCATGGCACGGTTAGAAAATAACCTGGCAATCCCAAGCAGGATTACAGACTACCTATTTATACAGCTGCCTAACTTCCTAAACACTCATTCTTCCATAAATAGAACCATTAAAAGTGCTCAAGAAAATTTAATTTGTCCTGCAATGTGATTCTTTTCCTCTACACTAAACCTCATTATGGAAATATCCTGAATGAAATCTTGAAGGTAAAATAATCTTTTACTCGCCTTGGCAGAATGCTAAGATTTGTATTGTGAATGATCTGATTAACTCAGCATCTGGGACCTTGTTATTTTTGGAAGCTACAAGAGAAAATGTCTATATACATATATTATTTACCTGCAAATTAGAGAAATATGTCTGTCTAATATACTTATACTGGACTACTCTGTTCAACAAGTACTCTGGGATAAAATTGTAAAATTGAGAAACCTAAGAAAATGTGCTGGTTTGATTTACAAACTTCTTATAGATATGGGAAATGCTCTTACACTTGGTTCCAAAAGCAAATTGGAGAATGATATGAGCATCTCATTATAAGACAACATATAAAATTCTTTTTTTTTTATTTTTTAAAACTCAGCTTCATTGATGGCATCTGACAGTCATGATAAAAGTTAGAAAGTACATACAATGAAATAATGCTTTGAGAGCACATGAGTTTTATTTTCTTACAAAACTGTAAACTCAGAGTCCGCATGGTCTGTTTGCAGTATTCTGTTCATGATACGGAATTCTTTATGAGAGAACAGATACAACTGTAGCAAAGATATTAAGGGGAGGTTAATGTGATTTAAAATACTTTGTAACATGGCATAAATAGGCCTTTGGCCTCGTGCACCAACCCCACAGCCATGCATTAATTCCTTAGTGGAAGCCTCCTTTCTCATGGTTTAATGCTTACATATGGTTACTATTATTTACCACCAGCAAAACAAGAATCAATGGGCCTGCTTCTGGTTGGACCATGCTGCAGATGTAATAGGCTTCTTTAGGGCATATGGCGTGAGCATGTCCAAATATTCGAACTGTTGGAATTTCATTAGAACCATTTGTTCTGACAGTTCTAAATTGGCTTTATCACCTGACCCAGAGTAATAGATCCTGAACCATTTTCAAAAAATACCATTTATTAATAAATATAAAAAAAATAGATTCAGCTTGCTTCAGAAGACAAATTGTATCAAGCTGGAAAAACAACATCTCCTCATCTATGGAGGAATGGTGGAAAACATGAGTGTATAAGCCTTCAGTTAATGCATTGATTATCTAATGTCAAACAAGACCAACATATTTTAACAACTTTGGTCCTTATTCTGTGATAAACTTAATATTACCAACTCCAATTACTGTATTGTAAATAAAAGTAAACCACACTCAGCAGTCGTTAATTGCAACTTTGCTAAAATACTTTAATGTGCAATAATAAAGCCCGTTTACATGACGTGCTCCCCCCATGAAAACTTCAGGTTTGCTCTAATTATTGTATCTTGACCTGGCTGATGACAATCTCAAAGCCATAAAAAAAGCTGACATTTTCCCTTTAAAGGTATTTCAGATTAACACCTTTTGAGCACAGGTGCTCGTTTACAAAGGTTCCTCATCAAGACAAAGATACAAGAGCTACAAAATAAATAAAATCAATCAAGACAGTTGGATGGCATCAAAGGTACAATAATTGTGTTTACATACAGTCATTAGCTAAGTAGAGCATAAAGGTGTGCTTAGAGCTGCAGTGGGTAATTCAAGATTTGGCAGTTACAATTAAATCTGGATTTAGGCAGCACCTCGAGCAGCATTGTCAAAGTAAGATGAGTTACTACAGAATAATACAAAGGCTAGGGGAGCAAATTAAGACCTGGTCAGTCAAGGGAGGAGAGAGCTGTCAGGGTTGGGTGGGATCAGCTGTGGCAGTCACAGATGGGGTTAGGCGTAAGAGACTTTTTCAGCTCTCTCTTAAATAATGATAGCTTGGAGAACTCCATAGCAAAGTCAGGCAACTCATTTAACCATTATGGGGCCCTAATGGTGAAGGAACACAAGGCAAGGCTAGTTCTGCAGTATGGAAGAGAGCGGGCATATCTGGCCACACTCCTGGTAGTGTATTGACCATTAACAGGGGTAAACAGGTTTCTGACTGAGGATGGGAGAGGCCCAAGAGTGCTTTTTTCCCTAGTAGGCATACTCGGTTTTTGATCCTAGTTGGAGGGGGAGCCAGTTAGCATGGGCATAAAGGGAGCAAATGTGGGTGAGTCCATCTGCCCTGAGCACGAGGTGGCATGCCTTGTTGAGGACCATCTTGACCCTCTTAAGAACGGTGTCAGTGGCTGCACCATATACTGCAAGACCATAGTCGATTATGGGCAAGACAGTACTGGGAACGGCAATGCACCTGGCTTTGGGTTTGAGGTTGTACTTATTTCTGTACAGTGCAACCAATTTTCTGTTAGCTGTGCTAACAGTGATCTCAACGTGTGGTTCAAAGGAGAGTGTATCATCGATAGTGATCCCTAACTGTTTAAAAGAGCTAACCTGTATCAGGAGAATCCCATTTTCATTGACAATAGAGAGGAGGTGGAGCTTTTTTCAAGTCTGAGCACTCATAAACAGCATTGCCTTAGTCTTTTTAAAGTTCAAAAGCAGCTTATTTACCTTGAACCACACCTCCAGAGTCAAAGCTGCATTGTAGATACTGGGTGAGATCCTCCTGGTGAGGCCCACTAGAGTAGATGACTGTGTCACCTGCGTGGATTAGAACCTTAGCTGTCGGGCAGGCTTTAGGTAGTTTAATAATAAAACGGCCAAAGAGAAGGGGCCCAGTATTGATCCTTATGGAACCCCAACCGACACGAGTTTGGTGTCAAATAGGGCACCATCAATCTTAACATGCCAAGTACGATCAGTGAGGTAGCTTTGAAACGAGGACACTGTTTCAGTGGAGAGGCCTATCATGTGCAGGTATTCACCAGAATGGATGGTGCTGATTGCAGGGACCACCCTAAGTGAAAAATGCTTTATTGAAATGTTTTGAAATGTCTCTCTAATATACATGCTCAAATTCAGTGAGACAAGAAAAGCACCAAAAGAAAGATATAAGGAAATGTTTGCACAAAAGAGTAATGTGTTAAAATGATGGCTTAAGGCTATTAAGGCACTGGCCCAGTGATGCTGAGGGTTAAGGCTCTAAATGCCTCATCTCACACCATGCCGATGACCCTGGGTTCAGGAACGGGCCCGGGAAGTTGGGGGTCGGCAGGGGTGGGTAGGGATGAAGCATCAGTGGGACAGTTCTCCCTTCCCAGGGGGAAGTAGGGAAAGCGTCGCTCCTGAGCAACCCCTGGTGATGGCCGGGGGTAGCCAGGAGGTATGCGATGTGGCCGATGACAAAAGGGGGCCGGAGCTCAGTGGATGCTGGTCATCATTGCCCAACCGAGCTCTGCGGTGGGGGGACAGAACAAAGCCAGAAAAGCCTCCCACACCATCAGTGAGATGACGGTAGCCACAGTGGATTTTGGCCGCATCCCAAATGCTGGCCCACCGTGCCCAGGATCTCCTCCAAAGGTCTGCCCCGACAACAAGCAGGTAGGTGCCTCACACTTAGGAGCCAGCCGCCGAGGGAAGGCGGAATCAGCCCCAGAGATGGTACCGGGGGTCGGGCCTGCCTGTAGTCGTTCGGGGAGGAGGAGATATGGGGAAATGCAAGAGTTCAGGCTGGGATTAGGGTGGACTCCAAGTGGGCACTCCTGAAGGATGCCCGGGGGTGTGGGGTGAATAAATAAAGTTAAAAAAAAAGGGTATTAAGGCAATTACTGCTAAGACAATACAAGAAGTGGTTCTAATGGAACTAGTTTTATGACTGGTGCCATAGGAATTGCATTATGACTGCTGGACAGAACCCCCAGAACTATAAAGAAAGCAGCTGAAATGACTACTCAGTTTTTGTCCAGCAGGTCATACATCCAGAGAAAACCCAGTGGGAGAGGGACAGCAGAAAGTTCTAAGGGAATGATCACTGGCTGCCTAAAGTAAACAAGCCTAACCCCAAACCACAGGTGAAAACAGGTGAGAGCAGAGAGGATAGCCGTGCCAGAAACTGCATTGTTTCTCTTGAGATTGTCCAAAGAATGAAAGGAGGGCTGGAGTGCAGAGAGATGGAATGACACTGTGACAGAGCAGTGACTAGTTATCACTGCAGGGCATGCAGTCCACAGTAACTCCATTGCTCATATTCAATCTCTCTCTCACTCTCTCTCTCTCTGTTAATAGTGAAACCACACAATGATTTGCAAGACAGAGGTGCTTCCATATCTACGGCTAAAGAGTTGCTGACATCTGGGCAGGTAACTTACGCACAGTAACTGATTGACTGAGAAGCCAAACCAACCACTAGTTTAATTTTTTATCCACAAAATAATGAAATGGTTACTTTAGTATGCAGCACCTGTAACTTCCATATATGAGCTGAGTAGCCACCAAGTGCTATAGCCCCATCCCCCAAAACAGCATTTTAACATAGAAATAGATTGTCAGCCAAAAAACACCCAGAGGCCAGCCTGGTGGTGCAGAGGACTGAGGTGCTGCGTGCCTTACCCGATGTCATGCCGGTGACCGGAGTTCGGGAACGGACTCTGGTTGTTGGAGAGACTGCATGGGGGGGGCAGGATTGGGCAGAAGAAAGGCAGCTCTCCTCTCTTCTCCTGGGAGGCTGTCCCCCTCTCAAAGTTCCACTGCCATTGGGTAGGCAGGAGGGGCTGCAAGTAGCGGGAGGGGTGTCCCTGTACCATGGCATGCCCATGCCTCCACACACACACATGGCCGGGACAGGGGCAGGGAGAAAACAGGGGGAAAACTGGGCTATAAAAACTTAAATAAACAAAAAACACCCAGAGGAATATCCAGTCTGCCCATTTCCCTGCCTAGCTTCAAGCTTGGCCTAATGTTGGGCTGGATTTAAAGATCTGAGCACCCTAGTAGCTGATCATTCACCACCTTTTCCAAATATTTTTCCCTCTTCTGTCTCTGGATTTCATTAGATTATTCCCTAATATCCATCCCACCCAAGTTTAATTTCCATCTTATTCTTGACATTAACCACCTCTCTGGGCAGTCTGTTCCATTCATGCACCACCCACTCCATGAAGAACTTCCTCTTGTCCTTCCTAAATCAACCTCCCACCAGTCTCCACTCTGTCAAGTCACTAAGTCCTTGTCACTCGTGAACAAGTCCTTACAATCAACCCTGTGATTCCTTGCAAGAACTTGCATGATGCTATCAAATCCCCCCTTTCCCTCCTGGCCTCCATTTTACATATGTTAAATAAAGTATTCCAACCTTTTCTCATATGTCCTCCCTTGCTGCTCCTGGATCTTCCTTGTGACCCTCCATTGTATGTGGTCTTTGTCATTCCTGTGGTGTGGACTCCAGAAATGTGTTCAGTACTTCAAGTACAACCTTACCAGGGATCTGTACAGTCAGAGCCAGTATCCCATCCTTCCTCTTACTATCAAATCCCCTTCCTATACATTTCAAGCATCTTGTTTGTCCAATAGGCTTTGTCGCAATGAGCAGCGGACCTGCGGCTGTCACTAATGACCACCAGGTCTTTCTCCTCAGTTGTCTGCACCACCCTTACATACACAGACACACACACGTACACACGCATGCACACACACATGCACACGTGCACACACATGCTCACACACACACATGCACACACACTACTTAGTAGTCTGTTTCAGGGATCTTTCTACCAAAGCGCATCACTTTGCAGTTTTTAGCGTGGAGCTTTAGTTGTCATAATCTGGACCACTTTTCATGTTTTTCCAAATCTTTATTAGTCTTTCTCCTCAGTTGTCACTCTGCCATAGATCATAGTGTCATCAGCAAAGGGACACAGCGTATTCTGGATTTCATATTCTATATTGCCAGTAAAGGCATTGAAAGACCCCTGTCCCGCAACCAATCCCTGTGATACCCCGCTCGTGACGTCCCTAGGCATTGAGTGCACCCCACTGAAGACCATCCACTGCATCCTGCCTTCTAGCCAGTTCCCTATCCATCTGGTCAGTTTGTCCCATACCCCCCAGTCACCCTCATTTTATATTAGCCTATTGTGAGGAATGGAGTCAAAGGCCTTGCTAAAGTTTCTACTTCTTGGCTCCTAGCCATTGCCTTTGTAACTCAGTCAAAGAAGTTGATCAGGTTAGACGTTAGTTTGGAGAGATTTCCCTGTACAGACCCATGCTGCTTCCTGCTCCATAACCAATTTTCCCCCAGGAGTTCCACTATCTGTTCCATACTAATGGTTTCCAGCAGCCTTCCAACTATCAAGGTTAGACTGACTGGTCTGTAATTTCCCAGTCATGGGGTCCCCACTCTTTTGAAATGGCTCCACATTAGCCACCATCTAGTCTGCTGGAACCACCCCTATTTCCAGGAAACAATAAGACATGTTTGCCAAAGGCATTGCCAGTGTCTTCCCCACCTCCTTCAGCACCCTAGGGTGCAACCCATCAGGACCAAGAGCTTTGTTGACTTTCAGGGTTTGGGGGTACCTGAGCACCCTTGATCATAACTACAGTCCTCTCATTCTTTGACCTGCACTCTGCACTCTGGTAGTGGCCCCTACTTCTCTTCCATGATGAATACTAAACAAAAGTAATCATTCAGTGTATCAGGATTGTTCCCATCCTCCTCCACCTATGTCCCTTGCTTCTTTAATCTGATAATCGTTTATTAGTTTTTCTCTTTTCCCTAATGTACCTAACAACAGGTTTATTCCCTTGATCCCTACATTATTCTCAGTTCCATCTCTGCTTTACTTTTTCTTACCATTTTTCTGCCTTCTTTCACCATTTTTCAGATAACCATCCCCATTGCCCTTGCTATATTCTCAATTGTAGTTTTTGAATGCTAAACGTTTTACCCTTATAGCCTCTCCCAGGCCTCTGGAGACCAGATATTTTCTTTTTTTGCACTTTTGTTGTTCCTTTTCTGTTTCATGCCTAATTCTGCCACCTCCATTTCACCCCTCTAAATAACACCCCATTTGGCTTCTGCCCCTTCTGCGCACTCTACCCCAACCAGCTTATCTTGCATCATTTCCCTCATCTTGCTGACATCTGACCATTTGAAGTCCAAGACCACAGTTTTTGAACAGGAGTGATGTTTTCCTGTAGTCATGTTGAACCACACTGTATTGTGGTCACTGAACTCCAGTGGTTCCTCTACCTCTACATCTTTGATTATTTCAGCATTTGACAGAACCAGATCAAGAATGGCCTCTGCTCTAGTTGGTTCCCTGACCCACTGCAGGAGAAAGTAGTCTTGAATTACTTCCACAAGTGCCTGATGTCTTTCATTGCTATCTGCCAGGATTTCCCAGTTCACATTCACAGTTTTGATTATGCAAAGTGGGCATCAGACTGCAGAGCTGTTAATGGACTATGAGTGAAGATGGGGGGCTTTTATTACCCTTCCTATATTTGAGTAACTCTCTCAGTTTCTAGCTGTGGACATTGGGGGTCCAATGAGCACCCCAAGTTGAACAGGCAAGAGGTGTATACAAGTAGTCGTGGATTACTCAGTCAGGTACCCAAATGCTGCAGCAATGTTCTCCACAGAAGTTGGAAAAGTGCTGTAGCAACCCTTTTTGGATTGTTAAGCTGAGTAGGACTTCCCTGTGAGATTTTGTCTGACCGGGGCACAAATTTAATGGTGGTCCTTATAGCATGTTTGTAGGAGAAGTATGGGGTGCGACAACTTAGGTCATACTGGAGCTACCCAGAATGAGTTGGTTTGATTGAAACTTTTTTTTTTTATTATTTCTATTTTTCCACCCCCCCCCCCACCGACAGCCCCCATCTGATCGGCTCCCCCAGCCCTGTCACCCGAAATTACCAGGGCTTACCTTATGACCGGCCCAGGAGCAGTGCCTGTGGGGAGTCGATCATCATCCTGCCACCAGTGATTTTTCCTCCATTTTTCTCCCAAGTGCCCCAGGAGAAGGACGCATGCACGTGGAAGCATACATGTGCCTTACAGCTCCAGTACCAACCCCCTTCAGCCCACCCCATTGGCCTAATGCCTTGTACCCTCAGAGCCTGCGCTGTCCCCTGGCCTCCACCAGGGGGCAGCCATTAGCTGAGGGATGCCGCTTTACCATCCCGGAGAGGAGAGTTGCCTGCCGGCACCTCCATCCAGCTCCCCCCTCCCTCCCCCCACCTTGTTGACCTCTGACGTCCCAGGCTCATTCTCGAACCCAGGTCACCAGCGTGCCACGAGGTGTGGCGTCCAGTGCCTCAACCCTCTACGCCACCGGGCTGGCAGTGCTTGATTGAACCTTCTAATGGAAACCTAAAACAATCCTGTGAGAATGTACAGATTAATGTGATGGGGACTGTGAACAGTATTTACCCCCACCTCCCATACACCTACAGGGAAGTCCCACGGGAGTTGATGGGGTACAATTTTCAAGCTTTGTTTGGTCGCTGAGTAAGGGGACACCCCTAGATTTAGTGTAAGATGACCAAGAGGGCGAACTTGCTTCCCAAGAAGAGTGTTGTGTAGTATGTCTTGAACTTCATGTCACGCCTCAAGGAGTTCACGGGGGGGCTCATCCAGGATCACTTAGCCACTGCACGAAGGCACTGAAAAACCATGGGGACAGTGCCTGAAAGTACAAGGCTGGACAATAGATGATGGTGCTTATCCATGACTGACAAAATACATTGCAGGCAGCCAAGAGGGTCCTTACTCAGTGATAAGAAAAGTTAATGAGGTTAATCGTGTTGTGGAATTACTTGACAGGAGGTGCAAGTAGTGTTCATATCAAGTTAACTTAATGACACCTTACCTCAACAGAGGCAAAATTGTCCTAACTCAGTGTACAATCCTAGAGGAGGAAATAAGATGGATCCACTAGTAAACCTACTTGGAGAAGTTCAGGGAGGATCCTCAGTGGATGCCATCACCACCACCACCCCCAACCCCCAAACAGCTAATATCTGTACAAGCAGCCAATATGAGCATGGTGCTGTAATCTTTCAGAGACATGCTCAGAGGGAGACTAAGGTACATCACAATGACCAAACTCCACATTGACATGGGGACACAGAATCCACTCTGGCAGCCACCCTATAAGGACCCGAAGGGGGTGAAACAAGTTAGAGAGGAGGAGGAGGAGGTTAAGGTGATGCTGACAGTTTGGCTCATACAGGAATTTAGCAGTCCCTGTGCATCTCCCAGTACAGCTTATTAGAAAAAAGTATTCCACTATGCCGTGGTGACATGGATGTCGGTGACCTCCCCTACAGCAACACATGGTCCCTGACATCCCTGACACCGCCAATCCGGACTCCCAACTGGAAACTACACCGACACCTGTTCGGTGTACATGTGGGGGTTGTGCTCTGCACCCCCTGGACTTCTAAATACTAACTCCAGGGGGGGCGAATGTCAAGGGAAAGCAGCCAAACTCCAGAGTCAATGACTCGGTCATCATGCCGGCAACCCATTCAACACTGCGGATGTCGACAGGTTGTTGTCATTGTAACAGCATCACTGTGAAAGCATTGCTATTACAATGGTGTACCAGAAAAAAAGATATAACCAAGAGGTTTCACAGGGAGTACCGAAGGTTTAGTAGCTGCATGGAGTCCACTGCACACTCAAAATCCATGATGGATGAGGTCCTAGAAAAGATGGGGGCAGGTCCTTGACCACTACAGTAAAACAAAGGGTACTCCGCACTGTTGAAAAAAAGATGCCAAACTTCAAAAGTAAAGCAAATAGCAATTTAATGTGGCAGGAAAGTGCTTAGGAGAACAACAATACATCCTATATCCCCAGCTCTTCAACCCCACACAAGGCCTTCCTCAGGGGGCGGGTCTGTGGGTTGAAGCGCTGGGGACGTAGGGTGTGCTGTTGTTCTCTTAGGCACTTCCCTGCCACATTAAATTGCTATTTGCAATACTTTTGAAGTTTGGTGCCTTTTCTTCAAGAGTGCAGCGTACCTTTTGTTCTACTGTACTGTGCCAGCAGCCATCCTCCAGCACTGACAAGTTTCTCCTGTACACACCATTTAAACTGCTTCCTGAACCACTACAGACCTTGCAAAATGGCACTGGCAGGTATTAATAACAGAAGCCAGGGAAAGGTCAGCATTTAATACAAAATGTGGCCTTTTTGAGTTCTAAGTAATGCCATATAGAATGAAAAATGTACCAGCAACATTTCAATGACTGGTGTACCACATTCTGCTGTTGGGGTTACTTTACAGTCACATATGTAAATGAGTTAGTTATTTACCACAGCTTGAGAGGCTTGCAGTACATAGACCATGTGAGCAGTGAGCATATCTGCTCTAAGCCTACAAAAAATGAGGCTATCCAGGAGTGGCCCACGACAACAACAAAGTAACAATATGAGCATTTCTTGGGACCACAGGGTGCTATCAGGTTTGTGGATCATTTTATTGCTACAGTAAGACTCTGTCAAACTTCACAAAAAATTAAATGTCTGAACAGATTCAGTGGATCAAACACTGCGAGGCAGCATTCCGGCAGCTGAAAGAGGCATTCTGTTACACACCTGTGCTAAATAAACCTTGACATTAGTTGTGTCCATATATGCTGCAGACCATGGACTGCTTGTGCCCATGGAGGAAGAATGCCCAATTGCATGTATGGAAAGGAAACTGAAACCAGGGAAGGCCTACTCTACAACAGAGAAAGAATGCTTGGCCACAGACTGGACACTCCAAAGGTAACAGCTATATTTATGTGGAAGAGAGTCCACATTGGCCATGGACCATGATCCCCAGCCTGATTCCACAGCAGGGGTGCTCAGAACGGCAAGTTGCTGTAGCGGAGAACTGGTCTACAGTCTAGTCCTGTGTGGAATTTTTAAATTCCAACAAAATGGAATTCCTCAGAATGTCAGAAATACTTACTAATTCCCAGAATTCCATTGGTAGCAGAAGGGACAGAATTCCAGCAGAAAACAGTGGTATGTATTCCCTCCAATCACTGAAAGAGATGTTCCACAGAAAGCTTTCTGCAACCATCACATTAATTCCATGAAAGCAAACTAGTGAGTTTTATCAGCAAAAGCATCATTTGCTGTTTTATGCCTGTTACAGGCTTGTGTTGATCATTAATTGTATCTTTTATGGTTTTAATTAATGTTCTCCCGAGTTCCTATATTTTGCCAAGCTCCGTCATGATCTGTGGAACTGTACTGCATGGAATAAACATTTCATGGAACATGATTCTGTGGCCAACCCCATGATACCTTGGAACCATATGGTGCTACATTCCAAAGCAAATGCACCCACGTGACTTCCTGAGCTCACTGCCAACCTTATGGGCATTTGAGAGAGAATGGTCTGCTCTGTAGGGCTCCTGATTTATGTCCTATAAGCTCTGTGCAAATAATCCTCTAAAAACCTGCTTTTAGCAATTGTTTTTACAGGCTTGTAGTAAACCTTACAGCAGTGTAGCTGGTGTGTTTTGAGTAGTTTGTTTTGTATTTATTTTGTAGTTTCCAACTTAATTTGCTGCAGCTGTATTTTCCCAGTATCAGATGAAGGGGTGCTATTAGTTTTAGTATGAGAGAGAGAGAGAGAGAGAGGTACACACCCACACACACACACACACACACACACACACACACACACACACACACACACACACACACAAACACTGGGATGTGCACCAAATCCTAACTGACTGCCAAATATAACAAATATTAGTCGAATTTGGACAAATTCTGAATACTAGCTGTATTTGAATTTGTCAGTTCTGTATTTGCTACAAAAGTATTTTATTAAAGGAAGATTTTTTTAAGCCTAACCACCTCTCACATACAGTATGTGGCAGTGTTGCCCACCCTTCTCCGCCCCCCTCCCCATCACTAAGGAATGTATACTCCCATTGCTTTACCTTCAGGTAGTGCCACATCATCCCTTCCCCCGTGCAACAACTTCCATCCCAGCTGAGCAAATTAAATGAATTCCTGGCTGGGCTGGTGCTACCATCAGTAGTGCAGTCAAATCCCCTTCTCCTGCTGCTGCCTGACCTTGATAGAAACACTGATTCCCCCACACCACCCTCTGACATCCACCACTCTCCACCCACCCCAGCATTCATGACACCTAATTTTACACAAAAATCAAAAAATGCGGTCACACAATGAGGGACTGGCACAGGCCTCCACCTGAGACAGCCACCATACAACAGATACAATACCCATATCATCCTCTGTCACCCACATGAAAATAGGCATATTCAGACCTATTCACAAAAGATTGGATTGCCTATGTACCATATATATGAGGCTCATAGCAACCCTAAGTTGCTATGCCACACAGCAGGGGTCCAGTGAACCCCCAGCAGCATTCACAGCTGGTGCACACCCCCAGTGCACACTCAGTCCCCTGGCCACCCTCATAGCAATGCACCACAGGAGGTCTGGGGTATGACAGAGGGCATGCCCGCTATTCACTAAGGCACAGGGTGCCGGGTGAGGGGGACATGATTTACATGAGGGTGCACCCTGCCATAACTGCTACATGCCACCCCAGTGGAAACCTGCCAGCAACAGTGGACTAGGAAGCCCCTCCACATTGCTGCCCCAGCCCACTGGGCAGACAGGGAGGTCTGGAGCAGCCAGTCAGGCAGATATCTGTCGTGTCCAAAAAGTCAAGTCCTCTGCCATCCCATGATCCCCTGAATGCGTGCAGCAGGGAATCCACTGCAGGACCCAGAATGGGCTTGGATGCCCACCTGTGCCCTGCTATGGACCATCATGCAGCTTTGCACCAGGGGACAAGGCCATGGACAGTTGCCCTGCAGGTGCTCGGGTAGTGAATACCATGCACTCTGCACCCATCGAGGGGAGCACAATTTTTTGCAATAAACAAATATACTCCATATAGTTAAATATGAAGAAGAACAGTTGGGCAGTGGACATGGGCATTGGACTGGATTGTGTAGTTGTCCTTAATGAAAAGGACAAGTGAAGAGCTGTGCATGTTGTAAGGATGCAGCAGCATCAGAATATGTTGTGCATGTTATCCAGAGCTCTATAAATCAGATGCTGGCAGCGGCTGCTGGAATAACAATGGCTTCTGTAGTGCCATCAAACTCTGGGGGAAGGAATGTCAAGGGTGACAGGAATACAACTGTTCAGCCTAGTAGCCTAGAGAAAAAAACTGCTACTGATGTGGCAGAAATGTTAATGTTGTCTTATTAAATGGGTAGGAAAATTCCAGAATCCTGTTTGGTCATTAGACACGCATTAGAAGTGTCTAATGCATAGCTAAGAACAAGTGCTGGCAACATGGACACAGCACCCAGATTAAACTAATGTGCAGTTAAGAATGTTAATTTTATTTAGAATGTTAAGGGCCACCATTTTTCTGCCAGTAAAAAAAGCACAAAAAACTGAACAGTCTCACACATTCAGTATTGTCCTAAACTTATCCTCCTAAATCCATTTTTATGTTGGCTTGCGCTTGCGCACCAGCCAACATATTGCAGTAGTAGCAGATTTGGAGGCGCGGTCACTGTTGGGCGAATGCAGAGCATGCATCAGTAGGTGCGTCCCTCATTCCCCAATAAGCCAGCATGCAGGCACCACACCAGGAATACATAATGTGGCGAGCACATCTAAGGAAAGGTCTGCTGCAATGAGAGCAAAGCTCGTCATACACAGCGGCACCTCCTAACATGCCTTCCCTGGTGAAACATGAGAGTAAACATGGCTGCACACTGTCTGCCACAATGCTGACTTTGGGGGTGCCCAATCCCCCTGTCGACATGCCTTGAACCACTTAATGTGCCGACAGGGAACCCACTTCCCGTTGGCATAATGCACCCCCATTTGTTATGTGCCAAGGGGTGGCCAGTCCCCTCAGCTCTTGCCCCCCTTCGGCAAGGGATGCGGGGCCCAGTCCCCAATGGCTAGCCTCCCCAACACTCAGCTGGCATGCTGGAAGCCCACCCAGCATGCCAAATGCCCCTGTAAAAAAAAAAAGTCCCACAATGTTTTTTTAACCTGTAAAAGAAGAAAACAGTCCTCGCAGTCTGTCCGCCTCCCTGCCCCAACCCGCACCCACCCTCTGCGCACCCTGCCTCACCACACCCCCCCACCCATTCCTACCTCCGGATTCTGGCTCGACGATCTGGTGGACGGGAACATGTCTGCATCTTCAAAGCCGACCACGAACTGAAGAAATGCCAGTAAGCTGTATAATGGCATAAATAGTGGTTTTTCAACTTTGGTGCGTATCTTGGGCATTTTTTTGGAATTTTTGTACCAAATTTTCAACATGGGGGCTGTTCCTCATGAATTCAGTCACTGTCATGGCGTTATTTGGTCCCGAAAGATGATTTCGCGGTCACTGCGCGGAATCACCTTTTGGGACTGAGTAACGAAACAACAGTGCCACTGTTCATGAGGGGGCTCTCAAAAAGCCCATGTTGCAAATTTGGTGAAAAAAATCCAAAAAATGGCTGTTTTAAGAGGGTGCATTGCGTTGTTTCCACACAAGCTCGTAACTTCATGAATTTGTAATATTTTCACTCCAGATTTTCAAAATTACCATTTTCCCACACCTCCTTATGAACAGTACAGCTGTCATTTTACATATCCTGGCCGAAATGTGTTTTCACACGTCCGGCACAGAAAACCTTGGTTGCTGTGCAAAATCAGTTTTTGGGACAGTTTCAGAAAATGACGGTGACACTGTTCACGAGCAGAGGTCCTAAAATGCCTATGTTGAATATTTGGTGATGAAAGTCCATAAAATGATTGTGTTACAAGCATGCGTTGCGCATTTTCCATGCACCCTTGTAACTTCACAAATTTGCAATATTTTCTTGCCAGATTTTCAACATTGGCATTTTTTCACATCTCCTTATGTCATTTTTCACAGCCTGCCCAAAATGTGTTTCCGCACCTGTGGCGCACAATGGCGTGGTCGCTGTCGGAAATCAACATTTGGGACAAATTAACAAAATCACAGTACCACTGTTCATGAGAAGAGGTCCCAAAATGCCTATGTTGAAAATGTGGCTAAAAAATCCCAACAATAATTGGGTTACGTACGTGTGTTGCGCAATTTCTATGCATGCTCATGACTTCACCAATTTTTCATATTTTCACTCCAGATTTTCAACGTTGCCATTTTTCTACGCCTCCGAATGAACAATACAGTTGTCATTTTCCACATCCTGCCCAAAATGTGTTTTCATCCCTGTGTTGCCAAATGGCATAGCCGCTGTGCAAAACCACCTTTCAGCTAACACACTGATAGTGCTGCTCTTCACGAGGTGGGGTCACAAAAAGCCTACGTTGAAAATTTGGAGTAAAAATACCAACAAACTCCTACAATGTTAGGGTTTCCAACTGTAACACCCCACCCTGTAGAAACTGCCAGGCGTCAGGGGTGTGACTTGGGATCGTTGGCTGTAATGCTCATGCCATTCCACCCCAACCCCCAACCTGCAGCCAGTGACAGGCATCGAAGTGTGCCTTGCAGTGTTCGGCCCTAAAATTTATCCCATTCTCCTATACTGCACCTGTCTCAGTGTATTTCTTGTCAGTGTCTACACTGTAGGGTGAGGTAAAATGGCATGAGCATTATAGCTGACACCCCAAAGGCACACCCCAGCGTCTGTCAGTCTCTGCAGGGTGGGGTTGGGGTTGGCATCAGTTCCATACTTCACTGCCATTCCTATTATGCATCTCTAACTCCTGCACTACTAATGCCTGCCAATGCCGGCGAGACAACATTCAGCATTGACAAATGCTTGTTTGTAATCACATTCACTATGCAAAGCTTTTGTCTGTGAATATAGTATTGGGCTGCACCTGTGTTACATTGCAATGCTCAGTTTCATTCCTGCTTTTTTTATAAAACTTTTGCCGTCTGTGCTGCTCTGTGCTTACATCTCTGCACCCACCACTCCCAACCTGTGCTTGCTCACTCGTTTTTTTTTTATATATTTTTTTAAATATATTCTTGTGAACTGTAGAACAGTTCACTTAAGCCCTAGAAAGACTGGCTTCTTTACCAGCGCATCTCTGCTGCAACATGATTACGTCTTCGACAGCAACTTTTCTCCTGACCATTGGTTCACTTCCCACTCCTGTGCTGCTCTGAGCTAATTTATGTGCACTCCCCACTACCAGCATTTGCTTGTTTGCTCATTTTTAAATATTTTTTAAACATATTCTTGTGAACTACAGTACAGTTCACTAAAGTGCCAGACAGCCTGGTTTCCCTATCAGTGCATCTCTGGTGCAATATAAACACATCTCCACCAGTAGCCTTCCTCTCGTTCACTCCTTCACTTGCCCACTTGGCTGCTACAACATACAGTATAAAAATTATACTACATATATATATATATATATACACACACACACACACACACACATATATATATTGTAAAAAAACAAAAACAAGGTGCTGCGTCAGCATGTGGTCTAAAAGCAAAACAAAATGGTTATATTAAATGCATGCTGAAAATAGAAAATACAGTTAAAAATCTACATTTCGACCTTAGGTCTTCTTCAGGAAAAATCTAAAAGAGAAAAAAAACAAGTTAGTGTAGAGGAGAGGTAAAATGAGAGAGATACATATGTGGAGAAAGAAGAAAGGGGAGGCTCAGGGAGAAGAAGTGATAAATGGTAAGATTAAGAGAGAATCTGTGAAACAAAAAGGTGATGATGGGAAAGATAAAGCATAATGGGAGTGAAAGAGCTGGGGAAGTTCCCAGGTGGGGACTAATTAACAGGGCCTAGTAAGAAAGCAGAAAGGTGACAAATGTGTGGGAAGGAGACAGAGATGGAGACTTAAGGTGAAAATGAAAAATAAATTAAATGAGTACAAAAACAAATAGACTTTAGGGAAAAAAAAGGGATGGCTGAAAGATGTTAGTGGAAAATAAGTCTATCATTTAAACCGGAGGGCTGCTGGGAGCCAAGGCGGATGATCAGCTTGGCTTCCATGTTTTTTCTGTGGTCAGAATCCCAGAAGCCCTGCTGAAGGACACAAACAGAAAGGCCATTGACATTGTGGTCCCTGGAGATAAAGTGGGATACAACGGGGTTTAGCAGTTTCACCATTCCTGACTGCTCTGTAATGTTCCCTGAAACGGTCAGCAAGACGCCTACCAGTCTCTCTGATGTAAATAGCTGTACACTTCCTGTAAAGAATACAATACACCACATTAGTGGAGGTGCATGAGAACTCCTTGGTGATGTGAAAAACATCTGTAGACCCCTATATATATATAGATATACTGTATATAAGACAAAGAACCTCTGTGCGCAAACACTGAGGCAAGGGTTACCCTAAAGGGCATTTGGCTGGGAAGCCTAGTTTCAAGAAAGTACAAAATCACACATGGCACATTTCTTATTGTGTTGGCATGTGTGATTTTATATATATATATATATATATAATAGTGGCATGGCAGTGCCACTATAGTTAGGGTTGAGTACCCCATAAGTGTGACATTTTGCAGTTTAATAACTTTGCTACCATATGACAGATTTGCCTGAAATTTGGCACTGTGCCAGCGCAAGTGGAAAGAGTGGAGCAGGGAGGATGTGCCAGCATAAGTGCGGTTGCCCTAGGCGCAGGAGCTGTGATATTCAGCAGTGGATATGCAAATGGGGCCATATTGCATGCAAGGCATAACTGGGGCCATTAGCATGTTATTATGGCCCTATTTGCATGCAGGTGCGTCGATCCCCTGCGACTTGCACCTTGCCAGGCTGCAGCCGTCGGAGACTGACACCCCCTGCACATTGTGGTAAAGTGCCCCAATGCCTGATTGCAGGCATAAGTATATGTAAATACATGTCCAATATCCCTGGTGGTCCAGTGGACCACTTGCAGCCCGATCGAGGGCATAAGTAACTTTAAACACATTTTCAATATCCCTGATGGTCCAGTGGACCTCTTGCAGCCCAATCACGGGCATAAGTAACTTTAAACACATGTCCAATATCCCTGGAAGTCCAGTGGACTGCTTGCAGCCCAATCGCAGGCATTAGTATACTTAAAATCATTTTAAATTATCCCTGGTGGTCCAGCGGTACTCCCCCTCCCCATCTGCCCACTGAGCCCCATCACCTGCTCCCCCTGGTCAGTGGCGGGCGGCTGCTCCCCACCCGCAAGCCACCCAGCCGCTGCCGACTGACTGCATACAGTGCTCTACGCCCATTGGTCTACAGCATGGGCCAATGGGCTGCAGACACCATGACGCATTATTAAGTCCAGATATGTGAATGGCTCCATTCACATATCGACTGTGTAGTACAGGCACGTCTGCATCGCCCATTGGTCCACACTGTGGACAAATGGGTGTACAGCCGACAGTGCGCAGTCAGCCGTGGGCAGCTAGGCGGCTGTGGGTGGGGAGCTGCCACCCGCCGCTGACTGGGGAGCGGGGTGGTGGGGCTCAGTGGGCGGGTGGGGAGGGGGTACCGCTGACCACCAGGGATAAAGTAGAATGTTTTTAAATATACTAATGCCTACGATTGGGCTGGAAGTGGTCCACTGGACCACCAGGGATATTGGACCTGTTTTTAAATATACTCATGCCTGTGATCGGGTGTGGGGGAGAACGCAACACCAACAGACCCTGGCCCCGGAGCTCGGGTGGCCAGCCACAGTTGGTGTCTGCCATGTTGCACCCTGCACTACGGTAGCTCACCTGTGGGTGGCTAGCCCCGCGCCTATTTTGTTTTGGCTCAACTTTGAGCACCAGTGTGCGGCACAAGTAGGGATTGCTCCAACATATGTGCCGCACACCCCAGGCTGAACAGCAGGATGTGCGGAATATGCATGGGCACACCCCCTGCACTTGCACTGCATACATTACTGGTGCACACCGGTGCATCGGGATCTGCGTGGTGCAACATCTCCTTTTGAATATTGTGCCGGGGCTCATCAGTGGGTTGCATATGGCGCAACACTGTTACGCCACACGCAACCCCTTTGAATATCCCACCCACTGTGTTTCTCTATGCAGCTGTTGGGCAAAAACAGGGTGTGTGCTTCTGTTACTGTTACAGTTAGTGTTCCCAGTTGCATTTCCATACCCATTTGCATTACTGTTCCCGTGTATGCCACTGTGTGCGTTTCGCTTTGCGTTTTCATTTGCGCTTGCATTTGCATTACTGTTACCATTTGTGTTTCCACTACTGTTTCTGTGTATGTTTCATTTTGCATCACCGTGTGCATTGCCATTTGTGTTTGCATACACGCTACTGTTTGCATTTGTCTTTCCTTTGTCATCATCATTGCTGCTACCGTTACCATTTGCATTGCCAATTGTGTTACTGTGACCGTGCACATTACAGTTTGCATTTTTGTACCTGCTTGCATTTGCATTTCTGTTTCCATTACCGATTTGGTTTCTATTACCGTTTGTGTTATCGTCAACATTTGCGTCATGCTGTGCGATAGCGTTTTCACTTGCATTTGCATTACTGTTACCATTTGTGTTTGCGCATGCGCTTCAGTTTGCATTTGTCTTTCCTTTGGCGTCATCTTTACTGTTACAGTTACCATTTGCATTTCCAATTGCTTTACCATGACCGTGGTGTTACTGTTTGTGTTTCCATACGCGCTTGCGTTTACGTTTCTGTTTATCTTTCCTTTGGCATCGTCGTTGCTGTTACCGCTAGCATTTGCATTTCAAATTGTGGTACCGTGACCGTGTGCGTTACCATTTGCGGTTCCATACATGCTTGCATTTGCATTACTGTTCACTTTGGCGTCATCATTGCTGTTACTGTAACTGTTTGCATTTCCAATTGCATTACCGTTACTGTTTGTGTCTTCGTTACCATTTGTGTTTCTGTTGCCCTTAGCATTTGCATTTTCAGTTGCATTTCCTTTGTCCATTGCATTACTGTTTTCTTCTGCAGTGCCGTTGCCTTAACCATTTGTATTTCTGTTTGCATTTGTGTTACTGTTTGTGTTTTTCTTACCATTTGCATTTCTGTTGGCATTAGCATTTGTGTTACTGTTTGCTTTAATTTTTCTGTTTTCATTAATGTTTGTGCTTGCATTCCTCTTACTATTTGCATTACCATTTATGTTTGCGTCACCATGTGCGTTACCATTTGCGCTTGCATTTGCGTTACCGTTAGCTTTACTATGTGACAAAAAATTCACTATTTATAGTGCTCATTCTCAAAAAGAAGGGAAATTCATGGCAAAAAAATCTGTTTAATGCATCAGTTAGGGTTGTTCCACAGCGACAAAAGTGAGGAAATTCGGTGTTAGGGTTGCCACACCTTAGACCTGAAGCCCACCCCATCCCCACCAACAGGCATCAGGGTGTGCATTGGGGTAATCGGTCCTAACTCTCACCCCATTCTCCTATACTGCACCACCTCAGCTTGTTTACACATGAGATGGGGTGAGAGTTAGGACCAATGACCCAAACGCACACCCCGATGCCTGTTGGTGGGGATGGGGGGGGCTTGGGGTGTAAGGGTTAGCAACGCTAACATCGAATTTCTCTTTTGTCACTGTGGAACAACCCTAACTGATGCATTAAACAGAGTTTTTGCCATTTATATATATTGCAAAATATTATTAATGCCTAGTTAGGGCAAGTGACAAATGTTGGGAAATGAGGCATTAGGGTTTCCCTAACACACGCCCCAAACCAGGCAAGAGAGCAGGGTGGGTGTGCTTGCTTCTGAAGCCTAACACTCACCCCATTCAATCTGTAAATAAGGTCAGATTTGTAGACTTTATGAGAATGGGGTGAGTGTTTGGCTTGAGAAGCCCAAGGCACACCCAACACCTGCTCTTCTGCCTGGTTTGGGAGGGTGGGATGTTAGGGAAACCCTAACATCTCATTTCCCAAATTTTGTCACTTTGACCCTAACTGGAGCATTGACAACGTTTTTTGCAACTTATTTCCTTACTTTTTGAGACAGTATAATAGTACTCTTATTTTCCTGTGGGAATACAGGGGCCTTTGGATCCTGCGCTCCCATCCGTCCGTAGATGCAGAAATGTACCCTCTGGGCCATATGCTTCCATTTATAGGACAACAGTGACTATATTGTCAACATAGCCATCTTATTACCCCACCTCATGTACCCAATACAGAAAATTTTTAGATCCCTGCCAAATCGTAATTCTGCATAACTGCAATGCCGTTCCATGCCACAGATGTGAAAACACATTTTGGGCAGGATTTGAAAAATGACAGCTGTGACAAACATGAGGTGGAGTAATAATTTATTTATTTATTTCAAAAGTTTCACCAGGAGAGACATATTGAGCCATAAACAACTTGTTTCCAGAAGTGTCCTGGGGGAGAGGGGAGAGAGAGAAATACATGTATTTATGTATTTAACTTTCGGATTAAGACCTTTGAGCCAATGACTCTTTTACATAGGTTCCACATCAAGAGACAAATACAGACAATTATCAATACAGTTAAAACATTGGGAAAATCCAGTACAAGTAAGCAAGCACAGGCAAGTACAGTACAGGTATACAGAAAGGTAATATGTACAGTACCAAATAAAACATTAGGTAAATCCTCTATAAGTACGCAAGCAAGGCAAACAGTATGAGTAAACAGAGAGGTAATATGAAGTACAGGTAACCAATACCAAGTGGTTATGAACCCAATGGAGGTACGGGAGTCAGGGTAAACTTAAAAGGTGAACATCTAGGAAGAGCGTAAAATGGGGTGTAAGAGTGCACAACGAGAGTAAGGTTGGTGAGGGGTAGATATTACTGGGGGTTGGTGAGGTAGGTAAGGTTGGTGAGGGGTAGATATTAGTGGGGGTTGGTGAGGTAGGTAAGGTTGGTGAGGGGTAGATATTAGTGGGAGTTGGTGAGGTAGGTAAGGTTGGTGAGGGGTAGATATTAGTGGGGGTTGGTGAGGTAGGTAAGGTTGCTGAGGGGTAGATATTAGTGGGGGGTACAGTCAGAAGGCCTTGTCAACAGAATGAGGCTTGAGGCATGAACTGCGGTATGTGCTAGGGCCAAAGAAAGAATAAAAGCAAAATAATGCAGGCTAGCAGGGAGATTGTTTGGCCCAGATGGCTTAGTGGGAGTGTGGGGTAAGTTACTAGTAAAGTTGGCAGAGGGTTGGCAGGGGAGTTTTGAGTCCAAGTTAGGGATGCATGGGCTAGTGGGAGGAGGAAAGATAGGCCATGTTAAATATAGGCCGGGAAAGGGGGTTAGGTGAAGCAGTCGCAGGAGGCAAGGGCAACAAGGTTTTCATGGAGCTTCTGTTTGAAAGGGGCAAGGGTGACAGAGTTTGCAATCTCACTGGGTAGGGAATTAAACCCTTTAGGAGCTCTACAGGCAAAAGACCGCTATCCTTGGGATGTGCGACAACATACATACATATCCATACAGCGTAAAAATATTAACAGAGAATGTACACTTATATTAAGGCACACTTTTATACAATATGTCATAAATTAAACACTGAGTAATATACATTGAATGTACAAGAGAATATACATAGGAATTTTTTACAGACAATGCAGCAACAGCAGTAAGTAACATTTGTCTACAAGAATAGGGGATGAACCAAGTTCGTGTAAGTGGCTAAGGGCAGTCTAGCAAAGGGCGAAGATTAGAGAGGGGGAAGAAAGGAGAAGGTAGATCATAGGAAGGAGACAAGGGAGGTCCAGAATTAGAGTAGGTAGGTAGAGGAGGTAGAGGAATGGGGGAAGGGAGAAGGGGGAGATATGTAGCATGAGAGTCAGGGGGTGGGGCAGAAAAGTGGGATGGAGATCGAGGAAGAGGAAGATTTGGGGCAATAATGAGGGGAATGATACGAAGGCTATGTTGACAATCTGGGGTCAAAATATTTAAAATATCCAATGAAACAAGCGTCTGTAGTGAAATTGCAATGAATGGTCATAACTTTGCCATTTTTTTTTATTTTGACCGCAAATTTTCAACATAGCCATCTTATGACCCCATCTCATGAACAAGGGCAAACAAATGTCTGAATCCCGCCCAAAAGGTGAAATCGCCAAGTGACTGAAAAATTACCTTACAGGTGGGAGTTGCATAACGACAGTCATATTGTTCATGACGTGTGGTTCCCAAAAGGCTATGTTGAAAATTTGGGGTCAAAATGACAAAACATGGCTGAGTTATGTATAAAAGTTGAAACCCCCATTGAAATACATTGAACCACATTTACTTTAGTTTCTCATATTGCTGTCATCAGTTCCAGCAGCAAGACGTGTCTTCGATCAGAGTGAGTCTTGAACCTGGAACCTATTCAGATGAGTGAGCGTGTGTGGGGGTGTACCAGGGAGGGTGGGGTGTTGGATGCTGAGTGGGAGGTGGGAGGGCTGATCGGTGAGGGACCGTTTTTTTTCCACAGGTTTAAAAAAAAAACATTGAAGGACCGTTTTCTTTATTTCATTTTTATTCTTAAATACTGCAAGGCATAACAGGGATGGTGATAAGCGAGTGGGGTGTGCCACTAGACACCAGGGAGGATGCATTTTGCATAGCACCAGTCTCACCTGATTCACTTCCAGAACTACCCTTCCCACTTTTATGCTTCTGGGGTGTAACCAGGAATTTTAAACTTGTACTTGAGAATAGACAGCACTGTTGTGTTCCCCCTCCCCTCGGACGGCACTGTTGCCCCCCCATGACAAACATAAACCAAAAGATGCAGTGCCATGCCACACAAACAATAGGCCCACTCCCCCAATTTCAGTCAAATATGTAGTAAGCCAATATTCCCAATAAATGTATAACAATTTATCTTGTCCTAACACACACACACACACACGTTGGCTGGATTTTAGTTTGTTTGTTTAAAAATGATACTCTACATTTATCCTTATTAGTTTTACTTTTATCCTCTAATTTTGAGATGTTCACAGACTTTAAAGAGCCCAATTCACAACTGTGCATACGACTGACGAATCATGCACCAAATGAGACGCGTGCGCCTGCACTGCTGCACCAAAAACCATGCACCAAATTCAGAGAGAGAGAGACACCCAGACATGCGCCAAACACCGTCAGCATGGTGCAGAGTGAGTGACACAGCTTAAGAGTGATGCACTGTGCTCCCGGTTTCAGCATGCGGCACTTTAAGTGTAGCGATGGCAGACACACAGAAGGCACAGCAAGCACAGCCAGGACATAAACGGCAGGCAAACTTTACTGAATGTGAAACAGAAATCCTAATTGAAGCTGTCGAGGCAGAGGTATGTACAGCAGTGTACGGTGTAGGTAGCAGTGTGTCAGCTGTTGTGTAGGGCAGGAGCCACACTGATCATGGCAGTGGAACAGCAGGCAGCACACACAGTCATGGGGCCATAAGCACATAAGGTCAAGGTGTCTTCCCTTCACACCTGTGATGTGTGACAACCCCCAACACTCACACAGCTGTGCAGCATGTGTGTGAGGTGGCACACACACCTGAGGTGCTCACAGCTGGATGAGACATGCATCCTATGGCCCACCTGCCAGTGCTGCACACCCGTGCCACAACGAAATAGAAACCATGTCACACCACCACATGACTAGTGGAATGACCACCGTGTGCTAGTCATAAGTCCACCTGTCATATCCCATGCCAACACCAGCCCCGCCTGTAGCAAGACCAGGTGGCATATCCTCCCCCTCCACATGTCAGACAAGTGCTATGCACATGTTCAGTCGTAACATTTCAAAGGATCAATGGAGTAAGAGCAGGCTAACACTGCAATGCACATTCCCACAGGTCGACCTGCTGCTATCAAGAGGTGGCACCAGGGAGCTGCGTGCCCACAGCGAGCAGGCATGGGATGAAGTCATGACCAAGGTCAATGCAGTAGCACCCTGTAAATGGCAAGTCAGGATTTGCAGAAGAGAAACCATGACCTGTAGAGGCACTAAAGGAGAAGCTAGCACACAGCCAGCAGTGTGCAATGGGGTGTGGTGATGGCCACAGAGAGCCCATCCCTCTGATGCCACGGGAGCAGTGCATCACTGTACACATCAGTGTCCACACCATTTAGTGTGACAGTGAGCTGGACCAGTTCTGGCTACAGCATGATGCAGGTACGTATGTGTAGGCATGCACAGGGTCGGGAAACAGACACAGGACACTGGGGATAGGACAGGAGTGCACTGGCACAGCGCAACAGACACCAGTTGCTTACCCACCGAGTGAGCTATGATGATTGCAGGATACTCTGAGTGGGTTTGCTGTTTGCTTAGCTATGTAGATGGGGAACATATGTTCCAGGAATGGAGCCTTCTGTGTGCTGCCAGCCCCCCAAGAGGTTCTGTCATCTAACATGTTCAGTTGTCCAATATGGAGTACCCCTGCACCTACCTTACCTCCTCAGTAACCCCCCCAATATCTTCCCCCCATCTGGTTTGCTACTGTTATGTAGGATGGTAGGATGTCATAGTGCTGCAGTGAAAGGCTCTAGACACCTGTAACATGCGGGGGACCCAGAGCCACTGCTTCAGAACTGCTGTGCATAAGGTGGCACAATAGTCATCACACAACGAAACGTATGCTGGGTCATGGGCCACCATGCACTGTGTGTTGATGCTGCAGTGGCAGCACGTGTATGTTGCGGGCATGTGCTGGCCTGTGGCAAGTTCCCTGTGCTGTACCCATGTGCCATGACTGTGACTACTTGCAAGCACTCTGCATGGCTCTTTGTCTGTGTTGATGCACAGCACATGTCACTCTGCAGGTGACACATGGGTCTCACTGTGAGGGAATAAGCCTGACCCCCGCTAGCACAGACTGCATGCCACAGGTGCATGCATCATGCACTGTGTATTGCACCCACCAAGTGACAATAGCATGCCACCTTGGCATCACGTATGTCTGGAGGGAATGTGCCCACACCTGTCCGAATGCAGCATCAAGTCACGTATGTGTGGTACTGGCTACTGACATTTAGCATACAGTGCTGAGACCAGGGACCTCATGCTGCATATCAGCCACTTGTGACTGTAGCATGGCAAGCGTGATGTACAGGTGTGATGCAACGTGCGTCAGTGCTGCAACGCACAGTGCACCAGCATCATCGTGTGTGGCATGCAACCAAGTCACATGCATGTGGAGGTAAAGTCTGTACATGTGCTTAGGCCCAGTGCTACAGACTGCAGCACATGCAACCAATATCAACAGGTACAGTCTGCATAAAGGAGCTTCCTGCACAGTGCATGACTGCCAATTGTGAGTCCCTGCCAGTTAAGGGAGCTGCAATGACAGGATGGACTAGCGCCCCAAACCTTACTGATGAGGAAACTGTCCTACTCATCAGTTTAGTAGAACAGTGGTCACGTGTGCTACTGCAATGCCCTGGTGCAGCCTCCACAGCAGATGGAAAAGCGCGTGCGTGGGCTACCATAGCACAGAAGATTAGCAGGTTGTCAGGCGTGTGTCGGACTAGCCGTTCCATACTCCACGGCTGGAATGACCTCTGCTGGAGGGAGGTGGAACTACTGAGCCACCTCAGAGGCATTGCAAGGGAGGCAGATGTAAGAATGCATGGTGGAAGGCCAAGGATGGCAGGTAGGTGCATCAGCACACACATTGTCATACATTACTGGCTGATCAATGCATGCATGTCACAATGCTAATCATGCCTCTACATCTTGATGTCTCCATAGGCCATGACCATTTGGTGGAGGACGCTGGTGGAGAGGGATCTGCGACCGGTGGTGCACACAGCGAGGATTGGCAGAGGGATGCCCAGGCAGCAGCTGAGCAAGGTAGGTATGGCTGTAGTTGGCGTAGTGGGTAATGCTGCCATGTGTCACAGAGCCTCTTACAGAAGCACTCACAGCTGTCGGTGCCACAGTCACTGAGCAGACACGGATGCAGTACAGGATGGTCGTATGTGCACAAAAGGGGAGGGATGCCAGCACGGGGCACTCATTTGCCAGACACACTTGATACTATGGTCAGCTTCATGGGCACAGTTCATCACCCAGTATACATGTTACTGTACACTGCATACTGACTGCGTGGGCACAGTTCATCACCCAGTATACATGTTACTGTACACTGCATACTGACTGCTTGGGCTCAGTTCATCACCCAATATTATTTATTTAGTTGTTTAACCAGGAACAGCACACTAAGCTGAAAGCTTTTTTACAGGAGTGACCTGGGAGCACTGGGAAGTTAAGTGACTTGCTCAGGGTCACACAATATGCAAGTGGAAGCTGTGGGATTCAAACCCAGGTCTGGTCTGCTGGATGTCACCAGATTTGCAGCTCAGAGCCTTAAACCACTACACTATACTGCCTCTGTATACATGTTACTGTACACTGCATACCGACTGCGTGGGCATAGTTCATCACCCAGTATACATGTTACTGTATACTGCATACTGATTGTGTGGGCACAGTTCATCACCTAGTATACATGTTACTGTATACTGCATACCGACTGCGTAAGCACAGTTTATCAGCCACTATACATGTTACTGTATATTGCATACCGACTGCGTGGGCACAGTTCATCACCCTATATATATATGTTACTGTATACTGCATACCGACTGCGTGGGCACAGTTCATTACCCAGTATACATGTTAATGTACACTGCATACCGACTGCATGGGCACAGTTCATCACCCTGTATACATGTTACTGCATACTGCATACCGACTGCGCGGGAACAGTTTATCACCCAGTATACATGTTACTGTATACTACATACTGACTGTGTGGGCACAGTTCATCACCCTGTATACATGTTACTGCATACCGACTGCGCGGGAACAGTTCATCACCCAGTATACATGTTACTGTATACTGCATACCGACTGTGTGGGCACAGTTCATCACCTAGTATACATGTTACTGTATATTGCATACCGACTGCATGGGCACAGTTCATCAGCCACTATACATGTTACTGATACTGCATACCAACTGTGTGGGCACAGTTCATCACCCTGTATGCATGTTACTGTATACTGCATACCGACTGCGTGGGCACAGTTCATCAGCCACTATACATGTTACTGTATACTGCATACTGCATACCGACTGCGTGGGCACAGTTCATCACCCTCTATACATGTTACTGTATACTGCATACCGACTACGTGGGCACAGTTTATCACCCTGTATACATGTTACTGTATACTGCATACTGACTATGTGGGCACAGTTCATCACCCAGTCTACATGTTACCATGCACTGCATTCTAACTACGTGGTACACGCATGGCCCAAATAATCTCCAGACACGCCGGCACCTGTGTGGGACACTGTGCTGTTGATGGTGTGCAAGGCACATGCACATGTGCTACATCAACCTGTTTGCAATGCATGGCCATTGAACAGCACATGGCATCCATGGGACATGTGGGTGGGGTTATGTGGCTGTTACAGACATCTCCACTGTTGCCATTGTCACTACCCATGGTGCACCTGTACCACATGACATGTCCCTGACCAGATGCCCTGGGCACTGGAGCCATTACCATGGCAGCAATATGTTCTGGGCACATTACTGCGTACCTAGGTGTAATTACACTGATCATGCCTAGGTGACATGTGGACTAGTAACACCATGCTGCAGTGAGTACAGCTCTGCACACAGACAGGGTAAATGTCATGGCATCACCATGCGCAGGGTATTGTCTTGCATGCGTCAAAGCTGAACATGACAGTTACAGAACATACTGTCTGATGGGCACCACTGTCTCTCCACAGGTGCCCAACAGCACCAGGCCAGAGGGACTACTGCAAGGGGACCAAGGTGGAGGGGTCTTGAGAGGGCCATGGAATTTTTTTTTTATTATTATTTATTTAGTTTTTGTTTACCGGGTAGGTGCACTAGCCATAGAGATGACTATTTTCAGGCACGACCCGGGAGGTTATAGGGTAAAACATTACAGAGATACAACAAAAGGTAGTTTCAGCAAGGCTGAATAGGGAGGACACCATTGCATATGCCCAACGCACACAGAGGAGGTTACAGGAGGCACACCAGAAGGCTGTGGAACATGTGGCAGAGGACCAAGGGAATGGGAGGGATGCGTTAATAGATGTGCCAGACAACACCATGATGTGCTGGACTCAAACAGTGGTGCTGGTGTGGCAGTTGTGGGACAGAAATAGGGGCCTGGCAATGTCAGACCCAATGTGATTGAAGGCCTGAGGTCGGTGGATATAGCAAAAGATGAGAAACATAGAAACATAGACTTTGACGGCAGATACAGTAAGGACCGCTTGGGCCACCTAGTGTGCCCATTTCCCTACCTACTGGATAAGCTGCAGATCCTAGTTAACCAACAGCCTATTTCTATAGATATAGATATAGATGCAGGGCCTTCTGATGTTGGGGATGGTGCTGAACAGCGAGGGAGCAGCAGGCAAGGGGATGTGGAGGGCAGTGTTGAGCATATGCCAACAACACACACAGTGGCCCAGGAAATGTGTGACACAACGGTGTCTGGTATTGTGCAGACACCTGAGCAGGGTGCAACAGTCACAGGGACTGTGTCTGTCACTACTGCAAGTGCAATGGCTCAGGTGGGTGACTCTGGTGCCGGGCTCATGTCCGACATGTATGAGCGCATGGTGCCTGCAAGCCAACTAGGTGCCTACATAACCCAATGGTGCAGCACCTAGACATGTTGAGGGAAGATATTGTTGCCCTGCTTGACTTCATCGAGGTCCAAGGGAGGCAGTGAGATACAGCCTCAGTCCGACTGTTACCTGGTGCCCTGTGTCTGTGACACATTGTAGTGCACACGCGGCCACACAGCAGTGTGGGACACACAGTACCCCCTGCCATCACACTGAGGCCATCCATGTTATTCTATATTGTGGCACGCTGTTATTGCCTGTATAATTGTCAGACTGTCATGGTCCTATAGTTTTGTTTCTTGGAGTGTTGTGCGTAGCTTTAGCACTATGTGTACTTGTGTAATGCCTGATTTACATAGACAGTGTCTTGTTATGCTACAGTTCGTGTTATTATAGTATGTTTATGGGTATGCTGCACACATGTTGTACACAGTTATATTAACATGCATACCAGTGTGAGTGCATGTCGCCTTCAGTCATGTATGTATGTATTGCTGCTGTGTATACAATAAAGCATTGGCAGTTATAATACCGGTGTTATCCTCCCCTGATGTTTAGTGCACTGTGTGATGCATTGCATAACTAGCTGCTTGAGTAGCACTCATCATGGTGTCATCACTCACTTGTGTTGCCATTCTGTGTCACATTGTGTGGGCCATGTTTCCTGGTGCATTTAGTGCAGTGTTGTGACTGGAACCTCAGTTGTGCAATGTGATGGGTTTATTGGCATAACCTACACAGTAGCACATGTTATATTGGCACTGGTAGCTTAACGTACGATGCTGCAATGCAGCCTGTTTCCCTGACACACACCTGTGGCCTTGTCTGTGCCATTGTTGTGTGTGTGTGTGTGTCTGTCTGTGTGTGTGTAGCATGTTGACAGTTGTGCATTGCCGCATGTGCTACCATGTGGTTGTGAATGGTATTCACATTCCCAAGTGTAGTGTGCCCTTGCACCCTTGCTGCTGCATTGTGTATCCTGTGGCCACAACAGTATCTCTCATGCCCTGCTGTGCGGTGTCCCATGTGTTCACTGTCTGGCTTCCCATCCATCCATGTGTACATGTCTATGTTGGTCCACGTCCCTTATGGTACTTACATGCCTGTCACTGCACTGAGTTGCACTGTCCGTACATGGACTAAGGACACGGTCTGATACCTGTATACACCTGCTGTGTGCTGCACATGTATGGCAGCTGTACCTGTACGGCTGCACGGCCTACTATTGGTGGGTGTGACATGGGCAGTGTTGTGCCTCCATTGCTGGGGGCCTGCACTTGTATGCGATCCATTGTGATGCCTGCATCCATTGATATTGTAGTTTGTTGCTGCCTGGTGCACACAAGCCATGGGCACCTTTCTGTTACATGCTGCCATGGTGTGTGTGTTGCCCCAGATGGTTACACCTCCGCATAAACTCCTCTGGGACAGGGCACGTTGCCACTGTGTCATAAATGGCATGTTGTGATACTGGATGGCACTACGTGTGTGTTTCCATGTAATGTATGGGCACAATGTGACACATATGCATTTATGGTTTCTGTGACAGGTTACATGTGCTGGTGAGCACACACACACGGTTCATCGCATAGTCCAGTGCCCGGCCATGTGCTGCTTGACTCCACACATGCATTGCCATGTGTGTTCCCTGTGCATATTGCTTGGTTCGCACCTTCATGTGGTTTGGGGTGTTTGTTCACAGCGTGGATCTAGGTGAAGTGGCTGAAGATCAGATTGCCATATCTCTTCTGTCCAGCTACAGTCTGCTGCACACATCTTCGCCCATGCTGTGGTCTTGGTGGCCACCACTCCTCCGCTGCATCTCCCTCCTCCTCGACTGGCTCCTCTTCAGGATCAGGCATTGGAGTGCAATGGGCTTTTGCAATATTGTGCACCACACACCATGCTACTACTATTCTGCATGCTATCTGAGGGGTGTACTGCAGTGCACCTCCAGACCGGTCCAGACATCTGAAGCACATCTTCAACTGCTCAAACGTCCATTTGATGACACTACGGATTGATGTATGGGCCTCATTGTAGCATGTGTGTGGGAGAACTACTGGGTGGTGGATTGGTGTCATCAGCCACGGCAGCTGGGGATATGTAGAGTCACCTGCACAGTAAAGAACAGCATGTTACTTGGGTATGTTGCCTCAACCGTTTGCTGCTGGCATTGATGCACATGTACCAGGGTTTGTTACTGAGTGACATTTGATATGGCTTTCTTCTGGGGCCACAGACAGCTGCTATATGTGTGTGACATGCCTACACACACATGTATTCCATGGCACACAGTGTGGTGCCCTCCTTTTGCTTATATGCATCCAGTGTCTGGTTGTGTCTGTGTGCCCTACTGTGGCGTCATGTCCAACACTGTCATATGACCACTGTGTGTGAATGTACATACCGTTGTACCCTGATGGTTGGTGTTACAGGTGTGTCACACTCCCATGCCCATCCCTTCACTGTATGTACGGCTCTGATGGAGATGCTGTATCACTGCTGTGCATATGGTGCGAGCCCCCTTCCCCACCCATTACCTATGCCACACAAGCCACTATTTTTGCACCATCAGGATGCTGTTCGCATGCATGTATGTTACTTGTGTATGTGTAGCCATGTGTGTCTGGGACAGATGCCGTGCAGGATGGTGGACATGGCCATCCTGAGACCATTAGGAACACTGGTGTTCCTGCCCCTGTCATGTCCCTGTTCCACTGTTCATGGCCACCTGTCTCCCTTGATATTCCACAGGCCACAGTGTGCATCACTCTGCCTGTAATGGTCTGTGCTTTGCATCACTGTAGCCACTACAGTAAGGCACTATTTGCATCCATGGCATGTGTGGTATCCCACTGTGTCATATGTGTTCACATCCCCATCCCTGTGACTCTGTATGTTCCAGGTCGTGTATCACTGCTGTGTGTTCAGCATGGCCCTGGTGCATGTTCTCTTGTGATGCTATTCCCAGGCATGTTCGTAGTCCTATACTGTGCCTTTTCACTGGTGTGTGTGCCATGGTCACACCATGCCCGCCTTCCCATAGCCACACTGTGTGTTATGTGCCAGTCATTCATCATCCCTTATTGTCTGTCGTGCTTGTGTTGTTTGCATGGCCTACCTATTAGCCACCCATCCTGCAGGATGTTGTTCTCAAATGCATGCCCAAGACCACTGTTCCTGTAGATGTGGGCATCATGGCAGGATCCCGGGTACTTTGCTACTGGGTATGTTCATGGAACAGAGTACCAACTTAGAGACTAACTTCTCCAGCTTATAACTGGCACAACAAGTGTTTAGTAGCAAAAATGTGTATATTGGGTTGTTGCTGATACTGAGCAGAGATAAAAAAGGTAAAATGAAAATCCTAGCACAGCAACTTTTTTTGTTTTTTTACACATAATAGCCAAAAGGTGTCATGTATTTCTAGGCTGAAATGTGACATTAAAACCTATGACATTTGTACTGTACATACTCCAGTGAATAATCATTATTTATAAATAAATCAGTGCTGAAATCCAAGGTATTGTGTGTTTTCTTTATTTATTTTTGTTTACAGCCCAAGGGTGTTCACAGGGATATTAAAGTTTTGCAGCCAAACCCTCGTGGCATTTCTACTGACGGTGTCCACGAGGCCAGGCATGGTTCTGATTTAGTTTGCAGCTGTTTGCTCTAAAATTGCATTTTTTTCAATTCTCTGCCTCCTTCCTCCCACCCCATACTGTGTAAACACCCTCCCTGTTGTTTTAATATCCTAACCCCCAACTCCTCCCGAATGACCTTTGACACGCCCCAACCATGGTGTCTAGCTCTTGAAGATGTACATACACCACGGCCAGGAGTTGGAAACCGGCCTTAGTAGTCTATGGAAGCCTCATAGTGATGTGGTAGGGAGTGCTCAGAACACTGCTTAAAAGGTTCCACTCCAGAGTTCTTAGTCCTTCTTGCCACTGGACTATCGCGCTGAAAGAGCTTGGTGTCCACTGCCAGCATCCACCATACAAACACCACAGTCTTGCCTTTAGCATACAAACACCACATTTTTCAGGGAGCTTCTCAATCATACTGCTGGACTGGAGGACGAGGAGCGCCGAGATTATTTCTCTTTTAATCAGAAAAGCAGTCAAGGTATGTTGTTTTTTTTTTGGGGGGGGGCAGTTCAGTGAAATAAATAAATGAGCTAAATGATGGCAGTGTACACCAAGCACTGTAGTGTCCGAGTACATACACCACAGTGAGTGCTTGGTGTCTCTGTACATATTCCACAGTGGTCTTGATCGAGTGCATTGCTGTTGAATTGAAAGCTTTTGAGCAGCACTGCTTGCCTTGTGTGCCAGCCCTCATTTGGAGAACTATATTGCTCACCGTTTTTGCACAGATGGACCTGCTTGTGTATGGAGCTAAAATAAAATTTTCTTAAGCAGAGCCCTCAGTACAAAAAATTGTTTTTTGTATGCTTCTCTGGTAAATTTATGGGGTTGATCACCTGAACAGAAAATAAATTGCACTGAGGTCTTTGTGATGGTGGTGGTGTTGCTGGTGTTTGAAGGGTTTGGCTCCGCTGGTAATTGTAAGTAATGTTGACTACAGATGTTACCAGCATGATGGCTGACCATTCATGGCCAAACATACCTTGACATATATAATTTAAAAGTGCAGTCTTTGTCCGGGTATGCTTGCTCGGAGACACTAGGCCATCTTGTGTACCGTGCAGCCTTGACTTGTGAGGAAGAGGGTGGATTGCACTATTTGCTTCTGTTTTGTTGTTGAAATGGTCTTTTTTCCTTTTTTTGCCCCTTATCTCTGCCACAGACGAACTTCCTCAGGGATCCATAGACTGTGAGACTGTGTACCCCCTAATCCCTCCCCGCGTACCTCCCACGGCGACACTCTGACCTAACCCCATCCTGCCTCGGCCTACCCCTCGGGGGAGGAGGGGGGAACCCCATTACCCCCTCCTGTCCATTAGTGTGCATCAGGAGGTCCTGCTGCGGCATCCACTGGGAGCCCGGTTGTAGGTTATCTGGGGCAGCTGGGTCCTATCTCCGTCCTCCATGACAGACTCCCTTTTTCCTGGTTTTCTGGCCCTTCCCACTAGACATCATCATGCTTGGAGAGCCTAGGGGTGGAGCATGTGGTGGCGCGCATATGCTCTGGCTCGGCCAACGTCCCTCCTCCCTTCTTCCAGTTATCCTGCTGCACCTCCACCTGTGGTCACCCAGATGGCGGTAGAGCGGCGGGACAAGCAGTCTACCCCCCCAGAGGAGGAGAGCAGCCTCTGGGTGCTCTATCCTCCTCCCCCCCGGCCAACCCTCCAGCCACCCAAGTCAGTTCCTGAACCTGGGTCACTGGCACCACACGCGGTAGAGAAATGGTCATTTAGATGTACTTGCCATCATGATGTCTGACCGTTGCTGGGCAGGCACACCTGGACAAAGTTATTTAAAAGCACAGCCTGCAAATTCTGGTTCTTCGTCCAGGTGTGTTCGCTCAGACACGCTCGGCCATCTTGTGCACCATGCGGCATTTGCTTGTGGGAAGGGGGTGGATTGTACTGTTTGATTCTGTTTTGTTGTTGAATGGTCATTTTCATGTACTTGCTATCATGATGTCCAACCATTGCTGGGCAAGCACACCTGGACAAAGTAATTTAAAAGCACAGCCCGCAAGCCCACAAGTTCTGGTTCTTTGTCCAGGTGTGTTCGTTCAGAGACACTAGGCCATGTTGTGCACCATGCGGCCTTTGCTTGTATTGTGGGGGTGGGGGTACTGGATTGTACTGTTTGCCTCCTGTGTGTTGGTGAAATGTTTATTTTGACATGTTGATTGCTAGCATGATTCCTGACTGTAGCTGGGCAAGCACACCAGGGCAACAAAAAAGAGAAAAATCATGGCCCTGCCACTGGTTGTCCAGGTGCATTTGCCCAGCAATACCGCCATTTGCTGCACCATGCAGCCTTGACTTGTTGGGGATTGTACTGTTGCTTTTGTTTTTTTGACAAAATATTGATTTTTGATGTACTCAGTAACTTGCCATGATGATGTCTGACCATTGGTGGGCAAGCACACCTGGACAAATTAAATTAAAAGCGCAGCTTCCAAATTCTGGTTCTTTGTCCAGGTGTGTTTGCTCAGAGATGCGCGACCATTTTATGCACCATGTGGTTTGACTTGTGGGGGTGGGGGGCTGGATTATACTATTTACCTCTTGTTTTTTTTCAGAAATGTTTATTTTGAAATGTTTGGTGTCCACGTACATACACCACGGTGTCCACGTACATGCACCACTATGTCCACGTACATGCACCACTGTGTCTGTTGTACATACACCACAGTGAACAGTCCTGTTTCCAGGCATCTTTAAGTCAGTTATCTTACCACATGCCCACTTTTAACCAGTTTTATCATGGTATCGTAAACCACATTGAAATGTATCGATGTGCTTCTTACTGGTAACTTTTGTTTTCAATTACAGCAGCTGATTGGTGTCCATGTACACTCATCACAACTATTTTGTGTCCACTTGCATACACCACGGTGTCCACGTACATACACCACAGTGAGCTGTCTTGTTCACAGGAACAATCAAGGCAGTTATCTTACCACATGGCCAGTTTTTACTGGTTTGATCATGGTATCTCAAAATACATTTAAAACTTCATATGTTTTAAATTTAAAAATGTGACCTTCAGGTCACACGTTGGTACACCATTTTCATGAACATATCCTACTACATCCAGGATGTGGCTTTTGCTGTCTCACACCACCTGGACATTGATTCAATGAAATCCTTTCCAATTCACATACACCTGTGGGTCATCAGTAGGGATATACTATGGTATCCCTAAACTCAGTATCCTGAGTCTCGGGATATCGATCCCACTTGCCCAAAATCCATGCTCCAGAATCAATCAGATGCCCGAAAATACAATTTCAAGCATCTGATTGAAAAATACAAAATGCAATTTGGGGGGCTCTGCCCCCCACACACCCATAACTAAATTAAATAACTCTGAGGGGAGGTGGACCTCAGAGTTACAAAAATTAGTTACGGGGTTATAACATTTTAAAAATGTTATCGAACACAGCGCAGGATAGAACATGCACCTCCCAGAGCATGCTGGCCAAGCTGCCAGTGGTTTAGCCCTCAACACCACTGGGGCAGCTCAGCTAGCCTCCTGATTCCTCCAGCATTTAACTTTCATCAACAGAGGTAAGGTAGCAAGCCGTCACATCCGCTACCTTACCCCTGTAAATGTCCATCGAGTTTCCTACTGCCGGGATGCTCACTATCTGGATACTGAACCTGTAGGGCAATACTGCCCGGGCAGGTCAGTGTCAGAATAGTGAGTCTCAGCAAACCATAAGGGTACCATCAGTGGGTGCTCTGATGGCTATATGGGTGCAGTCGACAGCACCTAGCACCCGTGGGAAGCCAGCAATGGTGTAGAAGCCATGTATGACATCCTGTTGCTGTGGCCCAGCTTCTGGTAGGTGAATGTATTGGCCTGAATGCTTCACTAGTGCATTCACAAACTGCTTGAGGCAGCGGCTCATGGAGGGCTATGATATACCAACAGTGCCGCCACTGGGTGACTGGAAGCCACCACTGGCCAGTACATGGAGTGCAGCACAGACCTTGACATCACTGGGTATTGCCCTCCCCCTGCATATGTGTCTGCATATCATCACGCAGCTCCTGGCACAGCTCTACTATGGCCATGTTGCCCAGGCGGTAACGGGCGATGCACTGGTCCTCCATCAGGTCTACATAGGACTATGCCTCCTGTACACATGCAGTGCTACTCAGTGTGCTTGTCTCTGTCCTCTTCTGTGTGGTTCTACCCCCTGCCCATGGGTAGCTATGCCATGGCACTGTGTGTGCTGCCGTCAGCATACTCTTATGGCACCTGCCATGACCATCAACATCATATGCCCAGACATGTCTGTCTGTCTCTCTGTCTTGACTGCTGTTGTGGTTTTGCCTCATGAGGGTTGCCACACAGATTGCCTTCTGCTTGCTCTTTATATATGCTCAAGTGACCCTTAGACCTGCTTTTCCTGGTCTTGCAGGTGTTTGATTTTGGCTCCTGTAACCTGCTTTGTGAATTGGGGTTTGGGGCACTGGATGGCCATGATGGAGGCAACGCACCTTGCACCATGTCGCTGGTGGTGTGCTGGTGTTAGTGTAGTGCAGGGCCATTTGGGGCATGCACGGTGTGTTCAGCGCAGTGTGAGCCTATGAATCCCACTGTGGCTTGCTGATGGCCCAGGGTGCGTTGTGTGTCATTTGTTGGCACTAGCACAGTTTGCATTGGTGCTAGCACTCTGTGAATCGGGCTGAGTATATGCCAAAGTACTCTCTTAGAATATTTACTCCCAGCCTCCCCTCACCCCACATCCAGAATTTGAACAAGGCTATTTTGTGGTTTTCTGTTGCTAGTAATCATTGTGTTTTACGATTTATTATGCCACCACCTTTCTGACTCTTTTTTTTCTTGTTTTTGATTCTGGTGCTAAATTCCACAGCTGGCTCTGACAACAGTTTTCTTTTAAAACTGTCTTTACTTTTTCAGGATGCTTGTTTGAGCAGAATGGTGAGACAGAAACTCCTTTGAATGTTGTTTGTGTTTACCTGTTGCTATCTACACCAACCCTTACAACAAGACAGCTAGCACTTGTGCATCCCTATTCCCATAAATACCTGTTATTTTCATCTTCTTTTATTTCATTTTTATTAAATGGGTTAGGTCATTGAGCGAACTCATTTAAAATGGTGACCCATATGGCTCTGTAATTCAGAAGATAACCCACAGATCATAATGCACATCTGACACTAGATCTGCTTCACCTGCCTTGAAACTCTAAAGACCAGGAAACAAAACAATTGGGTGATGCAAATGGCCTTAAAAGGATGCAAAAGACATGACATAAATAGATTTCTTGATGGTAGACAGAGTGAATCTTTACCTTCACTAGTCTGTTTTCTTTAACAATTAAAAGTAAGCATGAAATGCTCCCACCTAGGGAAATCTGGAGTGGGAGTCATTCTCTGCACTGACACAGAAACACACTGGGAAGTTAAAAAGCATGAGTTGGGGCTAAAACAGGGCACATAAACAAAAGCAATATTGTGACGGACATTCAGGTTACCTAATGGAGGAGTGCTCGCTAACTTAAACAAATTAAATCACCATTTCAGTGCAGACAAAACACCCATATCGAGAAGAGTAGTGCCATGATAAAAGCAGGTGAGGGTCAGTGTGGAAACACATGGGTAGTCAGGCTAGAAGGTACACAAAACAGGGGAAAACGAAGTAAAGGCTGAGAACTCTGTAAAAAAATAAACAAATAAATAACTACGGAAAACTTTGATAGACACTTGCAAAACCAGTAACACTGTATAAATCATTTGATGAACAGATGACACAAACAAAAGACAGTCGGTGTGAGCAGTACAGTAAACATTGCATACAAGCAGTAGCATTGTAGAAGCCGAGACAAGGAAAACAAACAGTGAGGGTGGCAGTTTAATTCCTGCGAAAATCATAAAGCAAACTGAAAACTCCATTATAGTCAAAACAAATAAAACAAACGAAGTGGCAAAAGTTGATTTATAAATACCATATAGTTAGTCCTGAGCATTACATAAATAAAAACTTATTCGGAGGGTGCTAGCAATTTGATTTAAGATTAAAGAGATCAAGATACCAAAACAAGATCATTACTGTGGCTTCTAAAAATAAATACGGGGAAAAGACATTACGTAACCAAGTAGCTAAAATTTGAGATATCTTACCCAACCTAGCTTGCACATTTCCACCATACAGCCAGTTTATGCAGGAATTAATTAAACCAAGTTCTGTGTCATGTAAATATTTTGGATGATCAACTAGAAGTCTGGAGAATGCTACTGAATTTTGATGAGTGATTTGCATATTTATTGTGAATGTTAGTACCTACTTTGTGTTTTGTACTTAATGTTTTTAAATGTTTAGGCAACTTGTGGAAAATAGGACAATCTTGTAAAGTAGGCCAACTGCCCCAAACATTTGTTTTCCTGTATAAAAATAAAGTTTTTTAGTACTACTACTCTCTCTCTCCTCACCAGATCTCAGATCGGGTATGCTGAGCTCTCGGAGTCTTATGCTCCTCGGTCCATCGCTTCCTGGTAGCTACCACTGGCCCACAGCTGTACCACATCTCTGAATCCCAAATTACATTCCTTTGCATTCCATCGACTGACAGAGTCATCAGATCCCTGTGCTGGTTCAAGGTCACTGCCTGTTGCACCACCCTGTTTGATCTCCTCATGTGTCACAGCATGCCACAGTCGTCTTCTTCTCCTAAGTCCTAAACACACGACACAAAGTGATTTGAACAGGTTTGATGTGGAGCTGTATAGGGAAAGGAATGGCAGTTTAACCCTCCCACTGACTGGCTCGGGGTGTAGTTTCCTCAGGTTTTTATTAGTTGCTTATATGCAGCATAAAAGCAACAATATAACTTCAGCTGTGTTTGTACTCTTTGTTTTGGAAGCTATCGGGCTTCATAGTGTTCCTATCTTTGAAAATTATCCCTTGTTTGGAGTAAATGGCAGTGTTGTTGGGTTGTGCAGTGTGTGAGGAGAGGGGTGCACCACCAAACACCAGGGAAAGAGTGGGGCGGCTCACAGCTCACACTGCAGCCAGCAGCATGAGTTCAACTGTGACTGCAGAAGTCAGGAAAATCCACTGTTCTCATACAGAGAATGTGGAGGAAGGGCTCCTCTTGCTAAGCTGGGAACCCGGGACTTTGGGTGCCCAGAAAAAGTATTTCTGGCCCTAACTGTGAAAACAAACATCAGAATCTAGCTAAATGGGGCCATTTAGTTACAGTAGGTTCTGGTGTTTGATTCTTAAAATCACATTTTTATGTATTCCCCACGCTGTTTAGTTTGTGGAAAAGATCAACAAGATGGCAGCTCATGAAAAAGGAATTTTTTCCTCACAAAAAAAGGAATGGCCCCTCGCGAAAAAGAATCCCTTTTCATGAGACTGAATCCTTTGTTAAGCTTTCTCACTCTATCCTGGAAAGTGATCTTCCCATTGAAAACAATGGGAACTTACAAATTGAATAACTTTACAACAGATTAATATTTTTTCACCAAACAAATTCATAGCAGTTCTGTTACCCAAGCTGTTTCTATCATAAAAAAAGATCACACCAGATTTCCACACCATATGGGTGCAAGGTGATGAAAAACTGCAATAAGTGGCAACTGTTAAGGATTTCGCACTATCCGGATCTCAGAATTCATACATCTGACCAAAACACAACTTGTCACATCAAAAGTTCTACCCCACGGAACAGAGCATACCAAATTGTGTGCAAATCCATTGATCAGTTGCAAAGCTATTAAAGTGCAAAATTTGAAGTTCAACATTAAATGTGCTACTCAACCCTAACTGTAGGGGCATGACCCCACACCCCTATAATTTATATTTATATATACAAATTGCAATTTAAGTGTTTAAAATACTTACAATCTCTGTGTCTTTGTAAGTGTGTGTGCATGCATGCGTGCGTGCGTGGGAGCGTTCATGCGTGCGTGCATGCGTGTATGTGTGTGTGTGTGTGTGTGTGAGACCATAACAACTAGTTGGTAACCATAACAACCAGTTTCTAGTATACAGGTATGGAGGCTCCAGTGGGACAAAAAAGAAGCACATTAATGAAGCCATAAGAACTATTTTTCATCAAAACAAATTAAAATTCACACTGTTTTAACAATTAAACATATGCATTTATTTTTCTTAAAACATTTAAAATGAGCCGACATGGTGGTACTGAGGGTTGAGGCGCTAGATGCCAAACCTCGCACTTTGCCAGTGACCCAGGTTCAGGAACAACCTCGGGTCAGCAGGGAGCCAGTGTGGGGGGAAGGGGGAGCAGGATTGAGCATGCCAATGGGCAGCTCTCCTCTCCTCTCCTGAGGGTGGTGAGGGTGGGTTGGCACCCCCCAGTACTGCTCCCAATGGGTGGAGGTCCGGTGGGTAGCATTGGTGGAGAGGGGGCACCAAAAAAGTTATCAGAGGTGGAAGGAGCTGAGCTGGTGCCACAGGGTGCATAGCGTGCCTCCACACACTCACACAACCATGTGCTGGGGCCTCAGGGGGGTCTGGGGAGAAAATCCTGTAAAGCCTTATGTGTCCCCTTATCCAGTTGGTGGGAGGAGGCAATGGGGACCAAACAGCTCTACAAAAAAACAATTTAACATACAGTAACCCATTTTATAAGCACAATAAGACACTCTGGGGGTGTGCACTAGACAGTTCTAATGCACAGCCAGGGGCAGCCAGGGGCTGAAGGCACTCAGCCTGTGGCATCATGCCTTACTATGCCCTTGGCCATGCATTAGAAATGTCTAATGTACACCCTCTTGTGTCTTGTTGCCTACATAATCACAGAGCAGGTCATCAGTACTGGAGGAATCCCAGGATACTGTGGAGTCTGAGACACAGAAGATGGAGTTAGAGGAGTCTCCGTGTGAAGTTTTAGATAATGAGGCACAGAAGAAGCTGCTGAAGAAGTTGAGGAGAATGATTCCCAAGAATTGTTGCCAATAAAGGAGATTGGCTATGGAATACGAGTACTGGGGAAATGCCAGAGTCCCCAGGGATGGAGACTATTGATGTGGGCAGCAGTGCCTTTTGGTCAGCTTTGGATGTTCCAATATCACATGTCAATTGGGAGTCAGAGAGAGACCCATGAGTCAGTTTCTAAATGTGAAAACATTGAAGTTGACGAGGAGGATAAGAAGGGTGACAATTATCAGGGACCTACATGCAACCACATTTTTGAAAAGGAAGGGTAAGAAATGGTAAGGGCAATGCACAGGAAAAACAAAGGGACTGCAACAGGAGAGCAGCCCAGGGCATCAGTGGTCATGATGCGGATGTAGCTGCAGGTGCCAGCCCAGTCCCACACATCCTTAGCATGGGATTTTTTTTCTAGATCCAAAAGATGAGAGACTTGACATATGTTAGATCTGCAAAGCTAAAGTTAGCCATGGCAAAGCTGGCTCATATCTTGGAACTACCAGTCAGTGGAGTCACATGTAAACAAAACATCTTATTAAGCGGCAGCAGTTCAAAAAGGTTGCACAACTTGGTTTGAACAGATCTGTTTATGGCCATGGTAGAGGGGCAGATGATCAAGAAAGGCTCAAGGAGACTGATCATAGTGTACAGTAGTGCAGTAGTATCAGCACCAGTTCCTCGTCCATGTATGTCACAAGCACACTTCCCAGTAAAGCATCGCATTCGATATCTGGCTTTATTTTTACATTTAAAATAATTAACAAACCTATCCCTGGCAGGAAAAATGTGTCAAAGTCACCAGGCAGGATGCCTTCCTGATCTGTGTATCTCCCTAGTGCAACCCATAACCACAGAGGCACTTTCTAAACATAGTAAACATCATGGCAACCACCCAATCTTCAGGGAACTCAATGCATGCTTAGCGCAAATGTTGGCAGTGGATATGCTGCACTACTCTTTAGTTGAAAATTCAGGTTTTCGACATTTAACGAGAAGGGCAGTTCCCAAATGGAGTATTCCATCCAGAAACACATTTTCATCAAAGGCAGTTTCTGAGTTATAGCTAAACCCTTAATCTTTCATCTCCCATGATCTAAGTCACTGTGCTGTGAATACTGTCAACCTCACTACCGATATGGGCAGTGGCGGGCCTGTGGTGGGGTCCCAAGGAACAGAAGACGATAAACCTCAGCCACTCCAGTCACACAGCTTCAAGCTCCAAGTAGCTTGTTATCTTCTCCCAAAAAAATCAGCCACATTTTTTGTGACCTTGTGAAGGTCATAATCCCGTCCAATTTTTATAGGAAAATAAAATTCCTAAAAAGCCTATTCTGTTTTATCGTGTCCTATACTTTACCCAGAACAAAAGGTACCCAGCATACTAAACTTTGGAACCTGCTACAATCACAGGAAATCAGTAAGGAACAGAAATCAAAGCAAAGCAGTGCACAAAAAGAAAAAGGCAGAATGCCAGAAATGATGAACAAAAAATGGTTGTTTACAAAAACCTGCACACTCTCTGGTGCTTCAAGTCTAATGCAATTCTTTGTCTGTGGGTAGGGATCCCCCATACAGGTATCTCAAAAATAGTCAGTGTTTAGAGGTATAGCACTGTAAAATTACACAGGCTACAGTTGATGAAGAATACCTTACAAATTAATCCCATAAGGCACAGACTGACTCTAATATGGAATATCCATGTTCCACAAATGAACTAGTAAACCACCAGTGTTACAGTCAAAAATGAAACTCTAAAAATGAAAAGGAGAGAACTTGAGATAGAGAGCCTGAGACATGAACTGGGGGGGTGGGGACAGGTACTAGAGGTTGAGGAGGAGATGAGGCATAGGGGCAGGGAGGGTTCCATCACAAGATAGACCAGGCTGCCACAGGCTGGAAGGGGACACTTGGCCAGGGGGTCCAAGTCCAAAGGGTCCTGGGAGCACCAAAAGGGGTTGTTGGCAGGTGGTAGGGAACATGGGTAGACACAGAGGAAGTAGGAAAGAGGATCAGGGTAAGCAGAGGCAGGAAGGGATTTCAGGGAAGGGCAGGGGCAGGGACAGGAGGTTGGAGACAACAAACAGGTACGCAGTACTGGTTGATGAAACAAAACAGGAAGGTGGGGAAGCCACCAAAGAACAAGAGTCAGGTGACCAGGAGGGAAGGGGGGGAATATACAATACAAGGAAAGAGAGAAGACGGTGGTGTAAAAGTGGGAAGAGACAGGGAAGTAGGTCAAGTTGGCATGAACAATCTAAACAAAGGGGGAGGAAGGCCAAAACATGTTGGGAGGAGGGGAGGAGGTGGCACAATACAGGAGGCAGTGGGAGGATGTAAAAGTAGTGGAGGGGGAGGAAAGAAGCAGGTGGGGGTGCAATTGGAGGAGAAAGGAGAGGGAAAGGTCAAGGTATTAAAGCAGAGGACACTGAGGAAAAGGGGTTCATAGGAGTGCAAACCATAGGGGACATGCAAGGGATGGGGAGCAGGTAATTGTATTAGGGGATTCTATGCTCAGGGGGGTGAGATGGGGGGGTAAGGGAGCAAGGAAGAGCCAAACCTGGGTGGAGTGTATGCCAGGTATGACAGTGCGGAGAGTAGGGCAGTGCATTCAGAAACATGTGGAGAAGGTGGAAGGGAAGCCTCATATCATTGTGCACCTAGGAACAAATGACCTGGAGGGCAGTACAGTAGAAGAAGTGCAGGAGAGGTTCAGGGAAGTGGTGGTATCTGCAATCGGGTGGAAAGCTCAGTGGCATTCTCCGAGGAATTTTATTTATTTATTTATTGAGGAGTCGGAAAAGTACCTTTGTGTCACAGATTCCTTTAGAAAGGTTCCACGTCACAGAAATTAGATACAAAATAAACATTACATGGCAATTCACCAGGACACGAAGCAAGCTATATACAGAGCCGGGAAAGGTTAACAGTTAGATACTTGGAATAATAAGCACAGTTCTTAAGCAATTTGGTAATAATACTCAGAAATAGAGCTGAACCTGACAGACTTAGGCTGGAAACTCAACGGGGCTGGGAAATAAGCCGGCCAGAGACCTTAGTCAGGGAAGGGAAGGGATTCAGTGGCAATCACAGTTATTTGAGGACTGGAGATGTTCCTTAAGCTGAGTTTTGAAGGTGCCAATTTGGTTTTCATTAGCAAGAGAGGTGGGTAGGCCATTCATCCAAGATGGAGCTCTGTAGCCAAAGGACTTTTGGAATTGGGAGGTACAGCAGTGGGGTACTGTGAGGAGCTACTTAACAGGGCTTTGGGTGTGCTTAAGCATCGGAGCCGAATGGATTAGAGGTGTGAGCCCCGGAGGGCGAGGCCAAGGGTAACCTTTTTGCCATGAGGCAGGCGTGGTACCTGATTCTATTTTCAAGGTTGAGCCAGTTGTGGTATTATATAGTGATCATGTGTGGGTGAGATGGTCACAACCCAGGGTAAGGCAGCAGGCTTTATTAAGGGCAAGGTGGAGTCTGTAAAGGGCTGAGGTGCTCGCCGCGCTATAGATAAGTAAGCCATAGTCAAGTAGTAAGAAGACCGAGGAGGAGACAGCAAGCCTAAGGGCGTCTTGAGTAAGACAGTGTTTGAAGCGATGCAGTATCCCAAGACAAGTATTGAGGGCGGTGGAAAGGAGGTGTATATGTTGATGGAAGCTTAGTACTGGGTCTAAGGTAATGCCCAGGCATTTAAAGGAGTCCACTGGTTCAAGAGGGGAATGATTGACAGTTAGTAGAGGGGGGAAGTGTTCCTTCTGTGAGTTTTGTGGGTGGGAGAAGATCATAACTTTCATCTTCTTATAGTTTAGTATGAGGCGCTGTGAAGAGAACCAGTTTTCAGTACCACTAAAGGAGGTTTGAAGGGAGTGATGGAGTCGAATGGGGTCAGAACTGGAGGAGTATAGGACAGCATCATCCACGAAAAGTAGCAGGTTGTCTGTGCAGGACATGGGGAAGGAGTTGAGGAACAGGCTGAAAAGCAGTGGCCCAAGAATGGAACCCTGGGGGACGCCGGAGAGAATGAGCAGTCTACTGGCAGTCTACTGGATAAGGTGTTACCAATTTTTACCTGCTGGAAGCTGTTCGAGAGGTAGTCAGTGAACCAGCAGAGGGCATCCCAGGAGAAACCAAAGTTGGAAAGTGTGGTTAGTAAGAGAGACTGGTTGACAGTGTCAAATGCCTTAGTGAGATCAATGAAGGCAGCAACAGTGATATGGCCCCGTCTAAGGTGGTGAACGCGGGCAGTGAACTCCAGGAGGGCAGTAGTGGTACTGTGCCCCTTGCGGAAGCCATGTTGCTGTTTGCAGAGAAGGTTGTATTTATTGAGGTGGTCAGTAAGATGATCAGAGACAATCTGCTCTAGGGCCTTTGAAAGAGGAGGGAGAATGGAGATGGGGCGATAGTTGTTGGTGCTGGTACGGTCCTCACTTTTAAATATTGCTGTAATGGAGGCAGATTTCCACCGGGAGGGGAATTTTCCCTGACACAAGGAATGATTTAGAACATGTGTGAGGGGGTTAAGTACCTCCTGTAGGGTGAGTCATAGGAGTTTCAGATCTAGCGGGAGTGCCTGAGGGCTTTTTTGAGGTTAGGCTCTGCAGACTTGGGTGTAATGCAGTGCAGATGGAAGGGAGGGCTTCTGTGGGGGGAAAGGGGGGGGCTAGTTGAGGGTAGGTACTCCCGGTACCTAATGCAAGCACAGCAAGAAAGCTAAGAATACAGGAGTTTAATGGGTGGCTGAATGGTTGGTGTGTAGAAATGGGGTAAGGGGTAGTAGGAGAGTGGGGCAAGACATGGAACAATAAGGGGCTTTATGCCAAGGATAGGCTGCATCTCAACATCGAGGGTACAATGGCATTCACACAGAGACTGGAGAAGTACATTAAAAACCACATACATTTAAACTGAGGAGGGGGAGGGGCTGAGTTGGATAGCAGGGAGGAGGCACCTTCCAGGGAGACTGAAGGCTTCGCCCCCAGAGAGGAGGAGGAGGAGGAGGAGAATGAGGGGAAGTTACCAAGTCAAAAATGGAAGGGGGAGAGACGGAAAGAGGAGGGGCAGGACACAAGGTGGACTGTAGTATCCTTGAATGCAAGGAGCTTAGCAAACAAGGTGGCAGAGTTCCAGGCAATGATGGCAGAGGTGGAGGTAGATATTGTCACCATCTCAGAGACCTGGGCCACCCAATACCGTGATTTGGATCTCACAATCCCGGGATACAAGCTGTTCTGCAGGGACTGGGAGGGGGGAAGGAGGGAAGGGGTGGATATTTATGTCAGAGAGAGGATACTGTGTACAAGGGAGAAAGAGGATGAGGGGAGGCCAGAAGCCATATGGGTATTGCTCCAAAGCCCTAAAGGCAAGAAACTCAGGATGGGAGTGGTGTACAGCCCACCCTCACAGAGCGAGGAGGTGAATAGGGAGCTGGGGGAGCAAATCAGGAAGGTCAGTGGCAAGGGAAATACAGTTATAGTGGGAAACTTCAACCTACCTGGGGTTGACTGGCAGACAGTAACTACAGTACACGCCAGCGAACAGGTGCTGCTGGAGGCTATACAAGACAGTTACCTAGTGCAAGGGCTAATGGATTCTACTAGGGAGGGGAGCATATTGGACTTGGTGCTAACAAATGGAGACCAAGTCCAGGATGTGGTAATACAGGACCCTCTAGCTGGAAGCGACGACTGCTCAGTGTAGTTCCTCCTCAACACAGGGAGGGAGTCTACTAAGACCAGTACAAGAGTGTTGGATTTCAGGAAGGCAGATTATGTCAGAATGGGCAGCATCCTAGAGGGATATTTAGCTGAAATTAATGCAGATATGGATGAAAAACAGAAGTGGGCAATCATTAAGAAGGGATTAAATGAGGCCACAAACACGTGTGCCAAATCTCAGAGTAAGCAGTCCAGGTCAAAAGACTATCCTGAAGGAAAGGCTTGTGGCCCTCTTAGAGGCCAAAGGACTATAGGACAACAGACAGCATGGCTCCATATGGGGCAGATCCTGCCAAACCAACCTGGTGGAGTTCTATGACTGAGTAACTAGGCAACCGGACAGGGGCCATGCAGTGGATGTCCTGTATCTGGACTTCAGTAAGGCATTCGACTCGGTGCCACATGGAAGGCTGGGAAGTAAGTTAGTAGGCACAGGGACAGGTGCAAAGCTGGTGAGATGGGTAGGGAACTGGCTTCAGGGAAGGCAACAGAGGGTGGTGGTGGGTGGGGAGCTCTCACACCCAAGGGTAGTGATGAGCGGTGTTCCACAGGGCTCGGTGTTGGGACCAGTGTTGTTTGGGATATTCATTGCGGACATATCATTGGACATCAAGAGCAAGATCAGTCTGTTTGCTGATGATACCAAGGTAGGAGCAGTGGTGGATGACCTAGGGGGATGGCAGGGGTTGCAGGATGATCTGGCAAAGCTTGAAACCTGGTCAGACACCTGGCAACTGAGCTTTAATGCCAAAAAGTGCAAGGTGCTGCATTTTGGGATGAAGAACCCAAGGAGGAGTTACCAGCTGGGGAATGCAGCTAGCCCAGACAGAGGAGGAGAAGGATCTGGGGTGTTCATTACAGGGTTAATGAACAACTCGCACAATGTAAAAGCAGCTGCAAAGGCCAACAAATGCTGGGTTGTATTGCAAGGGGTATATCCTCGAGGAGGAGGAGGTGATTCTACCACTGTATGGTCATTAGTTAGACTGCACCTGGAGTACTGCGTGCAGTACTGGCGCCCGTATCTGAAGGGGACATTAAGTTACTGGAGGGGGTGCAGCACAGGGTGACAAAGATGATCAAGGGGCTGGAGGACTTATCATACGAGAGGAGGCTGAGGGAGTTGAACATGTACTCACTGGAGGAGAGGAGGGACGGGGGGACATGACTGAAACCTTTAAGTATGTGGAAGGAATAAACAAGACAGGTACAGAGGGGCTGTTCAAAGTAAGGGAGGGGAGGGACACCAGGGGCCATGATATGAGACTGGAGGGAGGAAGGTTCAGGAGGGAGGGAGATGAGGAGACACTTTTTTACATAGAGGGTGGTAGCTGGGTGGAATGCGTTACCTGCGGAAGTGGTATCCAGTAGAACAGTGGACTGCTTCAAAAGGGCATGGGACAGGAGAAGGGGGAGGGTCAATGAAGGGGAAGGGTGGAAGGGAGGGGCAGCTGCAGAATAAGGGGTGCTAGCTGCACATTCAAGCAGACTTGATAGACCTCTAGGCCTTTATCTGCTGGCAAATTTCGTATGTTTGTATGTTCGTACAATAAGGTAGGGAGGTATAGACAACATTCATGGTATCAACGGAGGTACAGACAACATTCATGGTATCATCGGAGCACAGCAAGTCAATTGGTAAATAAGTGGGAACAGTGCTACACACTCAAGATTACAAGCAAGCATAGAAAACCATAAGGTACTTTTGAAGCAACGTTGCTAATCAGAGGTGTGGCGGAAGGGGTAAAGTAAGGAAGGGGTAGGGGAGATGAGAGGGCAGAGTCCAGACAGAGAAGGAAAAGAAAATATGTCAGCCAGAGGCCTTGTCGTAGGGTGAGAGGGAGGGGAGGCTAAGGTGAGGGAAGGGGAAAAGGAGGACGGATGAAGGGAAAGAAGATAAGGGAGAGTGGGGACCAGAGGGCCTGGCAGGTCCAGGAAGGGGGGGGTCAGTGGGATAAGAGCTAGGAGGGGGTGACGTAAGGGAGGAGGTGGCAGGGGGAAAGGGGAAATTGTTCTGTCAGGAGAAGTGAAATGAAACAGGAAGCCAAGTAAGAGCCTCAGAGAGTGAAAAAAGTGGCATAAGGATGTCTGCAGAAGTAGGAAACTAGGTGTAACAATCACAAGTGCTTTCGGTTAGGAGATGCTGATGAAGCATAAGTTTATATTGGGACAGACTAGAAAGACTGCTCAGTTGGTTGGTTAGATTATTAAACCAAAGGGGGGCTCTGTATTGAAAGGATCGCTGATACTGAGCAGTCCGACAGTGGGGTACTAGAAGGAGGTCAGAAACTGAGGTATGTGTGTGTTGGGTCTTAGGGGATTTGTTTAGCAGGTAACCAATGCTCGGGGTAGTAATCCAAGTAGAGCTTTTTTGGACAGGAGTCAGTTAAGAGATGTGGAGGTTGCAGCACAGTATATGATTAGACCATAACCAATGATTGAGAGAACCGAGCTGTGAACTGCAACCTTCAGGGCTTCTTGAGTAAGACTTCGTCTGTGTCTGAAGAGGAGCCCAATTCTGGTATTAACATCTCTGGCAACATTTTCAGTGTGAGGCACAAAACTAAGGTGACTACCCAGGGTTAGTCCTAGGTATTTGAAAAGCTGAGTTTGTTCAAGAGCGTCTCCGTGGTTGTTGGTGATAGTGAGTTGATGGGCCTTGAACTTATTCCGAGAGGATGAAAACAGCTAGACTTTAGTTTTTTTGTAGTTAGCACTAGTTTGTGATTATTAAACCATCTCTCTCTCTGCTTCTGTGAAGCCTTGTTGAAGACTGTTTTTAAGAGTGTTGGGATCCAGGTAGCTAGTAAAGATGACCGCGTCATCTGCGTAGAAGCGAGTACACTGGTTGCAGACAGCTGAAAGGTCGTTCAGGAAAATACTGAACAATAAGGGACCAAGGATTGAGCCTTGAGGTACCCCTGATTGGACATCCCTCTGCTCTGAAACTACACTTGATATCCTCACCCTCTGCAGTCTATCACTGAGGTAGCTTCTGAACCATTTCAGGGTGTTTGGGGCAACACCAGTTTTAAAGAGTTGGCCAAGCAACAGTGTGTGATTCACTGTGCAAAGGCTTTTGTTAGGTAAACAAAGGCTGCACCTACAATCTTGCCTTGATCGATGGCCTGTTGTATGAAGCTTGTGAATTCTAATAATGCTGTGGTAGTTCTGTGCCCCTTTCTAAAGCCATGTTGTTGTGGGCATTGGATGGAGTATGTGGCCAGATAAGCACCAAGCTGTTGGTAACAATTCGCTCGAGCACCTTGGAGAGTAGAGGGAGAATGGATATAGGCCTATATTTATCCTGTAAGGGACAATCACCGGTTTTATGCACCGGAGTTATGATGGCCATTTTCCAGGCATCAGGAAATTGTGCCAGTGTAAGAGAAAGGTTTATAATCTTAGTTATAGGTAGGAGAACTTCATCTAGGGTTAGGGTGATAAGCTTAAGGTCTAGTCCATCACTACTGTGTCTTGCATTTCTTAGGACCTTAGCTAGTAGTTTTCTAACCAGGTTGCATGATACCCTTTTCAAATAAAAAGGGGGGTGCTCAGGACTATTTTCATCACCGTGGCTTGTGGAGCGGGCAGCATCATCATCATCAAAAAAGTCAGGTGGGAGAACATAGCTCAAATTGGTAAAAGCATTGTTAAAGGCATTAGCAATTTTCAGAGGGTCAGTGGTAGGGGTCCCATTTATGTTTAGCATTGTAGGTGATACTTTTGTTTTTTTGCCAGTGACGTCATTTATATTAGACCAGAACCTTCTGCTATCACCCCAGGAGTTGGTAAGCATCTCCCTATGGTACTTGTCTTTTGCCTGGTGAGTCTCCTTTGTGCAGTTGTTTCTAGCAGCTTTATAGGCTTGTAGGTCCTGCTGCTTACCAGCAGCTTTTGCACAGTGCCAGAGATGGTCCCGAAACTTCATGTGGGAAAGGAACTCAGGAGTGATCCAGGGGTTAACCGTGCCAGAGACCTTAATATTTTTGAGAGGGGCATGTGTATCACAAGCAGTGTTGAAAACCCTTATAAAGTGACAGAGGGCTACATTAACATCATTGATTGAGTCCAGGATGTTCCAATTTTGAGCACAAAGCTGTTGTTTTAGGAGGTTCAGGTGGCCCCTTCTGAGAAACCTGCTGTAGATAGTTTGGGGGGAATAAGTAATTTATGAGTCCGACTGGATGTGATTGGGGAATGGTCACTGATGGAGTCAGGGTGCATAGTTACATTGGAAAGGCAGTTAGGTTGGTTGGAAATTATCCAGTCAAGGGTGGTGCTAGTCCCCATTTTGTAGTTTATCCTAGTGGGTGTATTAACAAGTTGAGTTAGGTGAAGGGCTCTTATTGTGTCCTTTAGTGAGTTGGTTGCAAGTGACAGCCAGTTTATGTTAAAATCTGTCATGATAATTGTCTCCGTAAGGTGATTTTGTGAGCGGAGATGGTCAAGATGACTGAGGAGACCAGTGGCTGGGTCTTTGGGAGGTATGTAGACTGAGAGTACTGATATTGTTTTATGGTGAGCCCACAACAGCACTTTTACCGCCAGTGCCTGAGTATTGCCAGTGAGATCAATTGGTGGCATGGCATACCCCTTTAGGGAATTTTTACAAATATAGTGCATCCAGGTCAGCCTGTCCAGCCTAAATGTAGTGTATCCAAATATAGCTACTGCAGAATCCAGTATTTTGGGGGTCATCCATGTCTCAACGACACATAGTATGTCAGGGTTGTGCTGGGTTACCCAGACTTTCAGGATGTCAATTTTGCTTAAAAGGCTACAGATATTAATTGTGGCCAGTTTAATGGAACCTTGTATAGGGTGCACATTGTAGGTGGGAGGTGTTTCAAGACCTGGATTAGGATGAATGTTTCCAGATATCAGAAGTAGCATAAGGACTATCCTGAGTAGGAGTTCTTTTCAAGCACTGGAGGAACATTTAACCTTCATGCGAACACCGCAAGGTTTTGTCTTTTCTCTGTATAAAATGAGGATGGTGTGGTCCTTAAGGACACGTTGACGGGGATGTGATCCACCTGGGGGCCAAATATATATAGGGGGAAGGATCATTGAGGTAGACCAAGGTCCTTTATTAATAGTGAAACAGTTCCCAGATGAGCAACCTATGATGACATGAAGGTTTTTCAAGATTTCAGTACTGGGTGAATAAACCAAACTATGGCTTGTCTTTCTTGTGGAAGTGGGCAAAGACAGAAATATGAGAGTGGGAAAGGCACTCAGTAAGAGTTTAAAATGTGGGGCCATGGTTACTTAGGGAGTGAGCAGGGAGTGATAGCTGTGTACCTTTAAGATGAGATAGGCCAGGGTACAGGAAAAATATAATAAAATAGTTCGTGTTGATCAGTATGCAGCCAATGGTAGAGAAGGACATAAGAAAATGGGCGGGAACTATATGTATTTAATAGCAGCTGGGGTTGGTGTGGTGGTCTCTATGGCACAGTGGTAGGGTGATGGATTATGGTTTGTTAGGGCGTAATAATCTGCTTTAGGGAAGAAGGACCCAGGTCAAGAAGTGCTTAGGGGATAGCAGTGGGAAGAGGAATGCAACTTAAAAGAGTTGTTGCCCTCTAGTGGCTTTGCAGTATACTTTGCAAATGGAAAAGTAGACACTTAAAAAAAGGGGATCAGAGAGAGGGGACTAGGGGTTCTTTAAACACATAAGGGAGAAGGGGAGTTGTAGGGATGACATCATTAGAATTAAGAGAGGGAGGATGGGCGGAACAAGGGGAAGATCAGGCAGAGGCACTCAATGAGTATTTCTGCTCAATGTTCACAAAATAAAGGGATGGCCCAATACAGCAGGGGAAAGGGGCCAAGGGTGGGGAGGCAGAGATAACAGACAAGATCATCCAAGAGGATAGAGTTCTTAAGGGCCTTAAAGGCTTGCGGTTGGGCAAGGCACCAGGACCGGACGGTGTACACCCAAGGATCCTAAACTAACTGGTAGAGTTATTGGTAGGCCCTCTGATGAACCTGTTCAACACCTCCTTGGAGACAGGGAATGTACCCAGGGATTGGAGGATGGCTGAAGTGGTGCTCCTTCACAAGAAAGGACCCAAAGACCAACCGGGTAACTACAGACCAGTGAGCTAGACTTCCATAGTGGTGAAGTTGATGGAGACCATTCTGAAGGAGAGGTTGATAACCTTTCTCAGTAGCAATGGCCTGCAGGATGAGAGATAGCATGACTTTGTCACGGGAAGATCTTACCAAACTAACCTGATTGACCTCTTCAACTAGGTCACTAGGGCAGTTGACGAAGGCCACGCTGTGGATGTCCTGTATCTGGACTTCAGCAAAGCTTTCGACTTTGTGCCACACAGGAGGTTAATGAGCAAGCTGAGGGACATGGGGGCAGGGGGGGAAATTGGTGGGGTGGTTTGACAGCTGACTGCAGGGCAGACAACAGAAGGTAGTTGTAAGGGGGGGGAGACATCCAAGCCATGGCCAGTAACGAGTGAAATACCACAGGGTTCACTGTTGGGCCCTGTTTTGTTCAATGTCTTCACCGGAGACAATGCAGAGGGGGTCAAGAGTAAGATCTGCCTGTTCGTGGACGACACTAAGATTTGTGCAAAAGTGGACAATGAGAAAGAGAGGCAGGCACTCAGAGAGGATCTAGCTAAACTCAAACATTGGTCTAAGGAGTGGCAGTTGGGGTTTAATGCTAAGAAATGCAAGGTCATGCACCTTGGAGCCAGAAATCCCAGGACCAGCTACTGGCTGGGGGGAGTGCAGGTAATGGCTTCAGAGGAGGAAAGGGACCTGGGGGGTAATAGTCACAGGGGACATGAAGGTATCTGCAAAGTATAGGAGGGTGGCAGCAAGGGCAACTAGGATGCTGGGATGCATTGTCAGAGGCATCACCTCTAGAAAGGGGGAGATCATCCTGCCATTGTATAGATTACTGGTGAGGAATGCTGTGTACAGTACTGGTGCCCATACCTCAAAAAAGATTCGAGATTGCTGGAGAGGGTGCAGCGTAGGGCTACAAAAATGATCATGGGACTAGGGGAGTTGCCATATGAGGAAAGGTTGAACATGTACTCACTGGAAGACAGAAGGGTAAGAGGGGACATGATAGAGACTTTTAAGTACTTGAAAGGCATAAACAAAGTCAGGAAGTGATGACTGTTCAGCTTAAAGGGGGGGAAGGGTCACTAGGGGGCACAGTCTGAAGTTGGAAGGGGGAAGGTTTAGGAGGGAGATGAGGAGGCACTACTTCACAGATAGAGTGGTGGTGGGTTGGAATGCACTGCCAGAGGAGTTAATTGCTCAAAGAACAGTGGATAGCTTTAAGAGGGGTTGGGATAGAGTCAAGGGCAGGGTTAGTACAGACAAAAACACAAAGGGGGGGAAGGACCGGGAAAGAGGAGGAAGGGAGGGGTTTGGGTGGGGTGGGGCAGCTGTAGTGATATGAAACTAAGAGCTGCACAATCAGGCAGACTTGATACACGTGTGGGCCTTTTTCTGCTGGCAATTTCGTATGTTCGTAAGTTCATATAGTGTTAAAAATGTTTTAGTTCAGGTCTTGATAGGTACATTATTATATTACTGGGAACTCATCAACTGCATAATTCCTGTAGAAAGGAAACAAACCAGTAAATGAAAAAGATTAGGATAATATTGATAAATAAAATAATAATAAATTATAGAAACATAGAAAATGATGGCAGAAGGGGACCTCCAGATCCATCTAATCTGCCCATGAGCCTACCTCCCCCCCCCCCCATAACTGCTATTCAGTGTTATGATTCTTTTGTACCTATCCCAAGCCTTTTTGGATGTTCCAACTGTTTTCGCTTCCATCACCTCAGGTGGCAGGCAGTTCCACGCATGCATCACCCTCTCTGTAAAGAAGAACTTTCTTGTGTTACCCCTAAATTTGCCCCTTTTAGCTTCATGCTGTGACCTCTGGTTCTTGTGTGAAAAAGGTCCTGAACCTGTACCTTGTTTATTCCCTTCACATATTTGAATATTTCTATCACGTCTCCCCTATCTCTCTGTTGTTCAAGGGAATACATGTTGAGTTCTTGCAGTCACTTCTCATCGTTTTTATCGTGGAGTCCCATTTTTTGTAGCTTTTCTTTGCACTGTCTCAAGTCTGTCTATATCCTTTTTGAGGTGTGATCTCCAGAACTATATACTGTACTCCAGATGCAGTCTCACCAAAGATCTGTAAAGTGGCATGATAACCTCTCTTTTTCTGCTAGTAATCCCCCCTCCCTATGTGGCCCAGTATTCCGTTGGTCTTTAATGCTGCTTTCTCGCATTGTTTGGATGCTCTCAGGTCATGTGATATGATTACTCCCAGATCTCTTTCTGCTTTGTTACTTCTAATTTGACTCCTCCTAGAAGGTATTCAGCAGCTGGATTACTCTTTCCTATGTGCAGGATTTTGCACTTTTTAACATTGACATTTAGTTGCCATGTGTGACTAACGTTCCAGCTTTCTAAGGTCAGCCCTCATCCTTTTCACTCCACCAGGAGAGTCCACCCTATTACATATCTTTGTGTCATCTGTGAAAAGACTCACTTTGCCTTCCAGAACCTTAGATATGTTGCTGATAAAAATATTGAATAGGATAGGGCCCAGTACTGATCCCTGTGGTACACCACTAGTCACCTCCCTTTCTTCCGATAGGGAGCCGTTTACCACAACCCTCTATATCCTTCCTTTTAGCCAACTCCCTATCCAGTCTACAGTTTTTTGGCTCTGCGATGCCAGTTCAACAAGAAACATGTTGACTGGCATCACAGCGCCAGGCTCCATGTCGACCGCAATTTGCAGTCGGCATGGAGCCGCACACATCGGTGCAAAAGTGCTCATGAATGCCCTCTTTCATGGGTGTGGTAGTTTGTCCATTGTAGAGTTTTGGACAATCACACCACAGAGTGTATATGAGTAAAGGGTGTGGCAAGTAATGAAGCATTTAACCTGATGGTTGGCCTCATTAGAAGGATTAGTAAAACTGGTATCCTATGAAATCCAGCTGGAAGAGGAGATCTTGTATGGGGGGAAATGGTACCATCTGAAATAGAACTGTGAACCACATCGTCCTTGATATTTCTACCCCTTTTATACACCACCTTAGGGCTGTCAACATTACTTGGTGCCAGTTCAGGATCTGCAGACAAGACATGCCATTATCTTTTTAAGGCACCAGCCGCACTGGGGGCTACTGAATTATATAGCCAGTAATAAAATTTATTCTAGGGTATGGTAGGTTAGAGTTGGCCTTGGGTATCAAGGGTTCCCACCTTTCCCTCTTCCTGGCTTTTTCCCGTGCTTCATCAAGGGTACTGGCATCATAGCCACATTCCACAAAGTGACAAAATAAATCAGTCGCCCATGTGTTAAATATTTTAAGGTCAGAACAACTGTGGTAAAGCCTCAAGTACTGTGCAAATGAAATAGCCTTAATGGGATGGCCTGCATGGAAACAAAGTGGTGTTTTGACAATCCTCAGTTGTGATTCTACCATCCTCATTGCCAGTAAATGGCAAATCAAGGGAAGTAACACTTCATGAGTTGATTGTTCATGTAAAATTCAGATCAAACTCATTTTTATTAATGCATCTGAGGTAGGAGTCTTCTTCTTCTTCCCTTTTGCCATTCAATATACCTAAAGTAACATAAGTGTAATGCCCCTGAACTGAATCCCATCCACAGAAGGGTTGTTCTTGGAGTCATAGATGCGGCCCCCCCCCTCCCATCAACCCATGAAAAGTTCAGCATAGGAAGGGGCCATCAATGACCACATTGCAGTACCACAAATCTGTAAATAAAAATGAGAAACAAAAAGTAATTTGAGGACAAGATTTGACTAAGCGCATCAGTGATGAACTCTGGTTCAATCACATCTTCGGCAAACTTTTCCATAAAGAAATGCACAGCGATAAGACCCCAAATTATATTTTATGCTGGTGTAGAGTGACGCTACATCAGCAGTGAGCCACTGATAGCTAGCATCTCACCTAAGGTGTCTCTTAAATATGATGACACCTGAACCACTAAGGTTTGTAGAAAAGTGACGAAAAATGTCAGGTGAGTAACCTTCAGTATTATCGAGCATTACCAACTGACCCCACAGTTTTCTCTGAACATCATTTGGAGAACTTTTGTATTAGCTCCCTTTAATCTGGCATTGTCACTGAACCAGAATGGGATTTTCTGCTCCAGCAAATCTCAACAATACCCATTTTTTAGATGCTACCTAAGGTCCACAAGGACCTCCAGCATCCACCAGGAAGATCCATTATATTGTAAATTGGGTCTTGCACTGAACATTTGTCAAAGTTTATTGATGCTTGTCTATAAATTACTCTTTGTTTAATTCTTATTTACAGATTTGTTCTACTGCAATGGAGTGCTTGATGGCCCCTCCTATCCAATTGTTTCATGAGTTAGAGGGAGGAGGGGACCATCTATAACCCCAAGAAAAACCCTTTTCTGGACAGGATTCAGTACTGAGGCATTACACTGATGATATTTTATGTATCTGGAAGGGCACAAATGAAGAGGCAGACTGCTTAATCAAATACATTAATAACAAGCATGTGTCAAAGCTGAATGTTTGCTGCTTGCATTGCTGTTGTACCGGGTCTTTCTTGTACACATTTTTACTATATATTTACCCAGGATAGACTAGGGAAGATGCACTATCTCATTTTCAGTGGTGTCCTGCTTTAACACATTTTTAGATTGTAGTTACCCAGGATAGGTTGGCTAAGAGGCAATATTAATTTTTCAGTGGGCTCCCACATTTTGACCCCAAATTTCTAAGTGTTTTTATGACCTGACATTATGATCAATAGAGGTGGAATTTTTTAAATCCCATCCAAAAGGTAATTTCTCAATGAGACTGCAAAAACAAGTTTCGGCGAGGATTTGAAAAATAACACATCATGTTCAGTGGGTAGGGTAACACAAGGAATATGTTGATATTAAGGGCCAAAATCTGTACAAATAAAGTTATGAATAAATGTTGGAACAGTTCAGTGTTTCTTCTTATCTTGGTTGTTTTTTTCACATTTTGACCCCAAATTTTCATCCTAGCCTTTTTATGACCAGTCATTCTTAACATGACAGGTATCGTTTATAAATTTGTGGCTGAAACATCATTTTGCACCACAAGTGAAAAAATACAGTTTGGCAATGATTTGAAAAAGACAGCTGTCACATTCATGTCGTGGTGTGAAAAAAATGGCTATGTTGAAAATTTGGAGTCAAAATATTGAAAATTACCAAGATTATGAGCATGTACTGAAAATTTTCAATGTACGCTCACAACTTTTTTTTATATATATTTTTACCGCAGAATTCGACGTAGCCTTCTTATGACCCCACCTGATAAACAAGGGCAAAGAAAATTTTCAAATCCTGTCCAATGAGTGATTTTGTGCCTCAAGTGCAAAAACATGGCCAGGATTAGAAAAATGGCAGCTGTCACGTTCATGAGATGATGTGAAAAACTGACTATACTGAACATTTGGGGCCAAAAGTTGAAAATTACCAAAGTTACAAGTGTATGTTGAAACTTTTCAATGTACACTCATAGCTTTATTTTTCAATATTTTTACCCAGATTTTCAACATAGCTTTCTTATGACCCCACCTCATGAACAAGGGTGGAGAAAATTTTCAAATCCTGCCCAAAAGGTGATTTCATGCAGTGACTGTGAAATCACATTTCAGAATGTATTTGGATAATTTAACTACCCATGTTCATGAGGTGGGCTCTCAAAAAGGTCATGTTGAAAAGTTTGGGGAAAAATTACTAAGTTATGAGGTCAAGTTCAAACCCATCCTGGTCTGGTGTTAAAGAGTGGAGACATGTCTCTGGTCCAGAAAGGATCATGGCATTCAATCCTGGTAGGTAAGTAAGGTGTTGGGGGGTGAGGTGGGGGGTGCTGAGTGGGAAGGTCAGATGGAGAAAAAGTAATGGTGGCAGTGGGACAGTGGCTGCAGCAGACATAGAAGGATGGTTTTCTTTTTTGTAGGGTGTATATAAAGGATTACGAGGGATGGTTTTCTTTATTTCAGGTACCGACACTGGTTATTGGGCACCCTAGTGTCAGTTTAGCCTCCAGGGGCACAGGAAGCAATGGGAGGTGGGAGGGATATTTGGCAGAGGGTGGGATTACAGAAAGTAAAAAAAAAAAATTATAATCATAAAAAACGACTATGGGGTTGGTTTTCTTTGTTTCAGGTACCAACACTGGAGTTTGGACACCCCAGTGTCAGTGTTATGTTTGGCAGCACCGGGTCGGTTCCCCGGTGTCATACAATGAAAATGGGCAGTGTGGGGAGTACTAGCCGGCACTGGGGATTGTGTCAGAAAATTAAGAATGAAGGGGCATGAGCATAACTATAGAGGGGATGGAAAGCACAAGTCACCCCCCCCCAACATTTGGAGCAGCCTAAAATTGGTACTTTTGTACCCCCCAACATTCAGACACCCACAAGTTCCAACCACACTACCTCACTTCACTCTCTGCTCAACTTTATTGCAGGCAAACAGAAAACGCAGTTTCCAAAGAGCAAGCACCAAGATCGAGCAGTCAACTGCCTGTCAGCATGGTGTGTTTGTTCAGGCTCAGAAGCATTTAAAGTACCCTGTGGAATGAGAAGTTCACTACACTGTCCATGAAGCTACTGGGCTGTGTGCACGAGTGAATCACAAAGCAGGAGAGAGCAGAGCCGCACAGTGGGGAACAAGAAAGGGAGACTGCAAGCTGACAGCTGAGTGCAGGGGATGGCATATGGGTGATTTCACTTTTCACAGGCACAGCAGCAAGATGCAGCCAAGATGGAGCAGGAGGTGGCAGGGAGAGACTTTAAGGAGCTGTAGCAGGCAAGCCACACTGGCACACGCACTCATACGGTTATTATTGCCAAGGTTTAATGCACCCTGTGGAACTACAAGTTTTCTGCTGGCCATCAAGTTGCTGGACTGGGGGATTATCCTTAAAATGTAAATCCACATTTTACCCTTCTAACCCTGGGGAGCAAGGAAGCGAGAAGCAATGGGAAGTGGGAGGGATATTTGGCTGAGGGTGGGTGGGATTGTTTTTTCATTGAGGGGAGAGGACCACAGCATGCTGATCATGACATTGATCAGCTCTGCTTGCTGGGCGGCATTATGCAGATCAAAGGAAAGAACCACCCTATGATTTGGGCAGCTCTTTTCTTTGAACTACACAAAGTTTCTCCCCAGCAAGACAAGAAGAAGACCATGATCAGCCTGGCTGCTGACTGGTCTGACACTGATGAGCCCCTTTCAGACTGCCCTGAATTGCACTGACAGTGACACATCTCCCAAAATCCACTATCATACCAGTATGTTTGCTTTGCACAAGCACAAGGATGAATGTAAAAATGGGCCTCAGCCTCCTCTCGTATGTAAAAATGGGTTTTATCAGAATGTTACATACACAAACGACTCATGAAGTGTTAAATTCCTTAATCTGATCATTACTAGCTGCAAGGATGGTAGAATCACAACCGAGGGTTGTCGAAAGCCCACTTCAGGGAATACCCCATTGCAAGCTGACAGCATTCATCCAGGCCATCTAATTAAGGGTATTCCATTTGTTCAGTTCTTGAGGTTTTGCTGCAGTTGTTCTAACCTTAAATCATTCAACACACAGGTGACAGATTTACTTTGTCACATTATGGAATGTGGCTATTAGGTTTACTTGGTGCATAGGACATAAGGGGACCAATTGGTCCATCGGGAATGCCCCCCACAAAGGTGGGATGATTAAACCACCATTTGTCTGAAGTAATGTAATTCATCTAGTTGATTTTTAAACATATTAATATTAGATATTTCAACTACATTCTGTGGTAGACTGTTCTATGCCATAATAGTACGCACAGTAAAGAAATTATTTCTCTTATTAGTATTAGCTTTCGGAACTAGTAGCTTTTTATTATGTGATCTAAGATTTTCCCTCACATGGCTGAATTGGATTTCACATTTCAACATTAGTTCAGGGGATTTTATTATTTTAAACAGAAGTAAAAGGTTGCCCCTCTGTCTACGGGCCTGCAATGAGTGTAGTCCAGTATGGATTTAATCACTCCTGATACGGTTTATCCCTTAAACTAGGTATCATTCTAGTAACTGATCTAGGTATCATTCTAGTAACCAGGTACTGACCACAGTACCCTTCATGAAGTAAGGGGAAAAAAGCAAGGAAGAAGAATAGGAGTGAACCCTTGATGTCCAAGGCCAAATCTAACCTACCAAAACCTAGGAAAAATGTTATGACTGCCTATAATTCAGTAGCCCCCAGGGTGGCTGGTGCCTTAAAAAGGTACTGGTACATCTTGGCTGCAGATTCTGAACTGTCACCAGCTATTGGCTACAGCCCTATGGTGGTGTTTAGAAGAGGTAGAAATAGCAAGGATGATGACAGTCACATTTATCTGTCAGATGGTAAAGCTTCTGACATACAAAATCTCCCCTTCCAGTTGGATTCTATAAATGTGGGTCTTGTAATGTGTGCCATTAAAATGCACAGGTTACTAGTTTTACTAGTCCTTCAAGAGGCAGCAGTCATCCAGTTAAACACTTCCTTACTTGCCGCACCCCTTTTGTTGTGTACACTCTGTGATGTGATTGCCCAAAACTCTATGTTGAGTGAACCATCAGTCCCATGAAAGAGTACATTTGGGAGCATGTTTGCTCAATCCTAAATAAGAAAAATGAGACACAAGTGAGTATACACTAGCAGAGAACCCACAGTTCAAACCTGGTCAATTTCTATTTTATGGGAATTGACCACATACCAGCACCTCCTTAAGGTAACAGGATCTGCAGCCTTCTTCAAGTAGAAAGCAAATTGATCTACAAACTGAGGCAGACCTAGCTACATTCTGCTGGTTGCTTGACTGAAATATTGTTATTGAGAGCCAGTGCATGATTTTGGTGGGGTAGAAGCACTGGCAGGGACTCAGGACATTGTAGTCCAAAAGCCTACACAGAGGACTACAGAGTGACATCACTTCCTGGGGAGCACTTCCTAAATACAAAAGGGTAGAGGTGTGTTATATTTTTGGTAACAAAAACTCATTCTGTTAAGAGTGGGCAGCCAGAAGCCAGCCCTGTGGTGCTGAGGGTTGAGGCTCTGGATGCCACACCTCGTGCTACGCTGGCAACCCAAGTTCAGGAGCAAGCTCGGACACTGGGGGTCATCAGGGGAGGGAGAGGACTGAGCGTCTGATGGACTGCTCTCCTCTCTCGGGGGGAGGACACAGGGCTGTCCAGCATCCCAGCAACCCCCGGTGGAGATTGGAGACACTGCAGGATGCGGACCAAAGGCATGGAGGACCATGGCAGATTCCGGCAGGGTTGCCATGTGTCATGGCATCATTGCACGCCATGCTCGGGAGGGGGGAGGAGCGCAACAGAACAAGGAAACAACCAGCTCTGCAGGGTAGGCAATGGCACCTGACCCCCATGCCCACCACTGGATCTTACCCACCCAGCCTTCCAGTTCCTCCACCCGGGCCCTCACCTGCAACTTGGCCAGTGTATAAGAGAGTGCCCAAAGAGGAGGAGTGGCTCCACCCCGGAGAGGTTAAGCCAGGGGTACTGGCTGCAGGTGGAGAGGGGAGAGAAAAGGTTCAGGATGGGGGGACCTCAGGCAGGCAGGATCAGGCCACGATGCCTGAGAGAGGCCTCGCAGGCTGTGACCAGAGGGAAAAAGAGGTTAAAAGAAAGAGTGGGCAGCCAGAGAGTTCCCCTGTAAGTGCAGGTTAGTGGTTTTAAGGGTTTTTAGCATGGGATTCAGTTGGTGAGATAGCGAGCAGCTCAAGGGACATCACGTGACCCAGGCCTGTCTTTCAGGTTCACAAACTTTAAATTGGGAGCCCCAAGCGAGAGGGATGAACTTGAGTGGGGCAAGCACGCGTCGTTGCACGCGAAGACACGTGCAAAGACATGCTCAATGCATCTGCACGTGTCTGCAGGCGTCAGTAGGGGAAGAAGGGGAAGAGTGCACCTGAGACTGTATTTCAACCAGGAGGTAAAAACTAATGTATAGCTGTGGGAAGGGAGATAGTTGCCCAACTATGGATACAAGTAGAGTTAAACTTGAGGGGGGTCTAATAGGCCTCAGATGTATTGTTTATAGGAAATTTAGTACTGAGGCAGCAAATGAGGTGTTAATATTTACTTGTAATGAATGTTTGGTGATTAGAGATCTTAGACAGAAACTGCTAGAAGCAGAAATAACAATAGTCACATCGAAGCAGTCTAATCTGCTACAGGAGACAGAGGCTACTATCAATCAGGAAATTGTTACAGTAGAAGGAACATTACATGATGACAGGAAAAAAAGGTAGGGGGCAGGGGCAAGAGGATACATAGCATGAAACTGAACAGAGAAAATATAAAAAAGGGAGGAGAAGAGCCATGGGCTTTATCCTAACACTCCAAAATAAGTTTGAGCCATTGCTAATTCTGGCAGATGGTAACAGTGAAAATATACAAAGCCCAGCAGAGTAAAACCCAACAGAGACAGATAACTGCATCTTGCCAGGACCTAGTTTAAACCAGGAGCAAATTGAATTAAACATAAGGCATATTGAGGTGGAAATATATCCACCAAGGAAGAGTGGTGAGAATACATTGGATATGGCAAGGAGTGGAAGCAAGGAAGGGGCCGTAAGTAATCCGAATACAGAAACGATTGGTGACGTAACAGGTGAAGGTAGTACAGCAGTGGGATTAGGAGGCCATCCTGGAGTACAAAATGAGGGCCTAATGATGGACACAGCAGAGCCTAAACGGGATGCCACAGGTCTAGGAGAAAATGGAACTAGTGAAAGAGGTAGTAAAATGGTGTACATCCTGGGTGATTCAATAATAAAATTCACCAACAGATACACTACAGGTGTACATAAAGAGTGTGCTACCTCTAGCTATTTTTCAGGAGCAAAGATACATGACATAAAAAAGATGTTAAAAACATAGTAACAGAAAAGGATGGTTCCACTACAGTGATACTGCATGCGGGCATTAATAATTTAAGAGGATATGGTCCAACAGATATCAAAAATGAATTTAAACCTATATGAGAAGAGGCTAGTAAATGCAATTGTGCTATTTATTTTTCAGAAATCCTGCCAGCACCTAGGGAAGGCCCCTTTAATGTGGATAAAATAAGAGAGATCAATAATTGGTTAAGGCAGTGGACGTTGCAAAACAACATAGGTTGTATAAGACACTTGGAAGAATTCCTTGAAAAACCAGTGTATTATTGCTGAGATACATTACACCTCAGTAAAAGGGGCAGTAGGAAATTAGGGTTAACATTAAGGCAATTTGTAGAGAAAGCTTTAAACTAATACGATTGGGGAGAGGGACTGGGAAAAACTGTGGTGAGCTAGGCAGGTCATTGAATAGCAGTACTGCCAAACATCATAACAAGAAAAGAGCACAATCAGAATTAAAAGTGTGCCCCCTGAATGCAAGAAGTTTGAATATTAGCAAAAAGCCTGAATTGGAAATAATGTTGCAAATGGAAGAAATTGATTTATGTATGGTAATGGAAACTTGCCAGGAACAAGGCATAGAATGGAAAAGGGAGATAGATGGATTCCACCTCTTTTGTAATGATAGAATAAACAAAAGAGGAGGGGCTTGGCCATGTATGTGAAGAATCACATCAATGTTACACCATGTACAAAATGGGTGGAATCTAATACAGAATCATTTTGGGTGACTATACAGTTAGCCAGCCTGGGAGTGGGTCCCAGGGTGGTAGCCTGGGTAGCAAACTGGCTGCACAACAGGACACAGAAGGTAATAGTGAATGGAACACATTCTGAAGAAAAGGGGGTTACTAGTGGAGTTCCTCAGGGCTCAGTACTGGGTCCAGTCCTCTTTAAAGTCTTTATAGGTGACATTGCAGAGGGTCTGGAAGGAAAGGTATGCCTCTTTGCAGATGACACAAAGATCTGTAACAGAGTTGATACACAAGGTGGGGTAGAAAGGATGAGAAGGGACTTGGCAAGGTTGGAGGAATGGTCAGACATATGGCAACTTAGATTCAATGCAAAGAAGTGCAAAGTAATGCACCTGGGAAATAAAAATCCAGGAGAAGAGCACACAATAGCAGGGGAGGTACTAACAACAACAATAATGGAAAGGGATCTGGGTGTAGTCATATCAGATGACCTAAAGGTGGGTAAGCAATGTCAGACATCAGTAAGGAGAGCCAGGGGGATATCGGGATGCATAGGGAGGGGCATCACAAGTAGAAAAAGGGAAGTGGTTATCCCTCTGTACAGACAGTTGGTGAGACCCCATCTGGAGTACTGTGTGCAGTTTTGGAGACCTCATCTATGCAAGGACATAGACAGGATGGAAGCAGTCCAGAGGAGAGCAACTAAAATGGTTTAGGGTCTACATCAGAAACCATATGAAGAGAGACTGAGAGAGCTTAATATGTATACCCTTGATGAAAGGAAAGACAGGGGGGACATGATAGAAACTTTTAAGTACCTCAAAGGAATCAACAAAGTCCAGGAGGGTAGCATCTTTCAGAAAAAGAGATGTGTAAGAACAAGGGGCACAATTTAAAGTTAGAGGACTGGCTCAGGGGTAATGTGAGGAAATTCTTTTCACGGTGGGCGCATGGAACTGCCTTCCTGGAGAGGTTGTGGGATCTAAAACAGTGGGGGAATTCAAACATGCATGGGACAGACATAAGGCACTTATAGTGGGGGGTTGCACGAAGTAGGCTGTTGGTTAACTAGAATCTGCAGCTTATCCAGTAGATAGGGAAATGGGCAGACTGGGTGGGCCAAGTGGTCCTTATCTGCTGTCAAAGTCTATGTTTCTATGTTCTATGACTAACAGATAGAAAACTATTTGTAGATTTTTATTACAGAGCCTCCGGTTCCCACAGGGAGAGATTAATTGGGGCCATACAAATAAATTGGACCACAGAAATAATCACTTTCTGGGCATGTGAAATACAGCAGGCCTAAGTCAGTTAATTTATAAGCCAACATGGGCAGCCAATGTTCTGGATCTTGTAATTACTAATAGGGAGGATTTTGTGAGTAAAATAAAAATAAATAATGGTAATAATATGTGGTTATCACTTAAGAAAACACTTTAAGAGTTGGAGGAACTGAATGTTCTCAATATAAAATTGTACAACAAAACGGGCAGGAGACCAGTGTGGTGTACAACTAAAGTATTACGGTTGAGCACACAAAAAAAGAAGGCATTTGTAAGAATGAAAGCAGATGGAACATGGGTTAATAAAAAATGTTATAGAAATTTATTAAAAAACCTAAAAAAAAATTATTAGGGCAGAGAGTACCAAAGTGGAATTTAAACTATCACATAACAAGGATAGCGGCAAAAGTTTCTTTGTTTACATTAATACCCAAAGCAGACAGAGAAATCATTTGGGACCTATAGCAGTAGATGGCAAGGAACTCCAGCACCCCAGGGAGATGGCGAAGGCTTTTTATGAATACTTCAGTATTATTCTACAAAGGGAGTGACTGTAGGAAAGTTAAGCTTAAAGAAAAAAATAACAAAGACTTAAACTTAGGAGATAATGCCGTAGAAATAAAGGATTTACTAAGCCAAATTATAGTTAATAAATCAGCAGGCCCGGACCAGATTAGCCTAAGACTGGTCAAGGAAACAGTGGAGTTTATTCAATATCCTTTAGCCACAATTATTAATGCTTCTTTCAAAACTGATGCGGTACCTGATGATTGGAGGCAAGCTACAGTCATCCCTCTCTATAAGAAGGGAAATAAGTTAGAAATGTCTAATTATAGACCAGTCAGTTTAACATCAATACTAGGTAATTAGCTGAAACATTGCTAAAAGCTAAAATAGAAGAGAACCTTAGGATATTGGGTTATGAAAACAGTAATCAATATGGCTTTAAGAAATTTTTTTTTTTTAGGTATTCGCATCATACCTTTGAGCTCAGAGCTCTTTTACAAAGGTTCCACATCAAACAGTGACAATGACAACAATAACAAACAGTTTACATACAATACTCGAATAGTGGATCACTAGTATACAATAAGGTTACAATGTCATTCATAACACCAATGGTGACAGTACAGCATCAAGAGTATTCAACTTGAGTAAAGGACAGTGTTTGTATGTAGCGAAGGAGATAAAGATGTGTGACACCTAGTGTGAGAGTCCAAGGAGGAGTCAAAGTGAGGGGGAGGGGCGACTGGGGGGGAGAGTGGGTGGCCAAAAGAAGTGGCTTTGTCTAGGAGGTTGGGAAGAAGTGGTAGTAGGTTGGTTATAAGGTTAAATAGGTAAAATAAGGGATGTAACACTAATCTGCCTTGGTTTTTTTAATTAAAATAATTGCCTCAATGAAATCCAAGATTGGACGAAGCCCAGTTGGCTGAAGTTGAACCCTGGGAAGACAGAGGTGATGGTTTTGGATCCAGGTCACCGGATAGGGGGGCTGGGGGCAGGCTGCTTCTTAGGATTGTTCCTTGGAGATGCTGAGCTTCAGGCCTCTGAACAGGTGCGAGACCTAGGGGTGTTGTTGGACGCAGAGCGCAGGTGTCATCCGTCATAAAGTCATTTTTTTACCATCTAAGAAACATCGCTAGGATCAAGCACCTTGTTCCATCCGGAGTCCTTCCTACACTGATCCATGCCTTTGTGACCTCGTGCTTAGATTACTGCAACTCGCTTTACTTTGGGCTACCAAAGCCGCTTGCAGCTGGTGCAGAATTCAGCAGCCCGGTTGTTGATGGGGATTTCTAGATCTTCCCATATCACACCGGCACTGCGGGAACTGCACTGGCTGCCGGTTCAGTGGCGGATCACCTTCAAAGTCAGGTTACTGACATATAAAGCCCTACACGGACTTGGCCCTGACTACCTGAAAGAGCTCCTGATTTCTTATCACCCTGAGCGACCACTCCGCTCGGCTGAAAAGGGGTTGCTGGAGATTCCAAGGGTGACGTTAAAATCTGTTGGGGCCCGGGCATTTATGTTCATGGCCCTGACCCTCTGGAATTCTCTACTCCGTCAGATTAGGGAGCACATGATCATGGGGAGATTCAAACAGGCTTTAAAAGCTTTTCTGTGGAATAAGGCTTACGGTGAAGATGATGGCTGATAGTGTTTGTATTTATTGAATGGGTGATGATGTTTTGTTTTACTTGTTTTAATTGTACTGCGCCTTGGTACCTGAAAGGTACACTATAAATAAAGTATTATTATTATTATTATTTTATGAATATATAAATAAGAATGTGAGTAATAACATATCTATGGATATCATGTACTTAAATTTCCAGAAAGCATTCGATAAGTTACCTCATAATGGCCTTTTACAGAAGATGGTGGAAATTAGTATAGATGGTAGAAGAGTGAGTTGAATCCGGACTTGGTTGGATGGCAGAACACAAAGAGTGAGAGTCTTGGGGGATTATTCAGATCCTATTATTGTGTCTAGCGGACACAGTGTTGGGCCCTGTTCTATTTTCTTCATTTATAAGTGACCTCCATCTAAACATACACAATAAAATAATTAAATTTGCAGATAATATCAAGTTAGGCAGTCCTGTAGCTACTGCAAACCAACAATATGAGATGAAAAGGGACTTAGAAAAGATAGAAGAGTGGTCACTTAGGAACAAAATGCCTTTTAGCATTAACAAATGTACTGTGATGCACGCAGGTAAACTTAATATCCAACATTACACATTAAATGGTCTGGGACTAAAAGTAAGTACATTGGAGAAGGACTGTGGAGTTTTAATAGACCGTTTGATGAATGAGAGGGATCATAGGTTAGTTGTAATTAGGAGAACTAATCTTATGATTAAGAACATAAAGAGAAGTTTTGTTAACAGAAGCATGGGTTGTCTGTTACCCTTATACAAAACGTATATAAGACCCCATGTAGATTATGGGTCACAACTGTGGAATCCATACACAGTAGGTGAAATTGATAGAATGGAAAAGATTCAGAGGTGCTATACTAAATTAATAGGATCTTAAAGAAATTACAGCTATAAAGATAGATTGGCAAAAATGGGCCTATTTTCTCTGCAACAAAGAAGAATCCAATGGGACCTATTGGCGATGTAGAAGATCATAAATGATACAAGTCTAATGAATAAAATTGTTATTATACTCCAGGAGAAATCAATAAGTTTGAGGGGGCACAAAAGATCAAGTTAGACGCTGCTAAAAATAACATTAGATACTTCTCATTCATTAATAGAACTGGAAGGTTATGGAATAAATTGCCTAGTAATATTATAGACTGCAGTACAATAAGAGCCTTCAAAATACTAGTGGATAAATGGTTAATCTAAAATTCTGTCAAAATGACCCAATAATGTGGGGAACAGTAAATATGGGCTAACCAGCCTTCCTCCATTCTATAACCCAGTATAAGAACCTAGTGTATACTGGGGGCTGTGTCACCCAAGGGGTTGAATGGGGAATGGGATGTTGTACCATTTTCATAACATTTTCTGTAATCACATTTAATCCTCCGCCATAGTTTAACTGTTTCTTGTCAATTACTCTTTCATATTGAATTATTTTATTTATGGATAGTATACAACTCTTTTTTTTTCCTGTTTTATTCCCTTTTTATAGGTATCATGCAGTTGATGGGTTCCCAGAAGTATGATGATTTACCTGTCAAGATCTGAACTAAGACATGTTTAACACTATGTGAACTTGTCCTCGCCCCCTCATTTTTAGCATTTTCCTTTTGAATGGTGTACTGTAGCACTGGGGAGTTACTAATAATTTGGGTAGCATGGACATGCCTTATTACAGTTAGCCTGTGTCCAGGCCAGCCTGCTGGTGCAGCAGTAGCTCTACCACTTGCGATGCTGATGACCCAGGTTCAGAAGCAAGTCCGAGGTGTCAGAGGGCCAGCTGGGGGAGGAGGATTGAGTATCCAAACGACCACTCTCCACCTCCATGGGGGAGGAAGGGGTAGAGCTCGGTACTCAACTGGCCTTTTGTGGAAGCCAGAAGAAAGGCAGCCTGAGCCTAGGAGGTGGGGGAGATGTGGCAGATGTTTATGTATGCGCCTTGATGTCAAGCACACGCTACATCTCCCAGGGAGAAAAATGGAAAAAGGACTTCTAGCACACAGGGTGATCATTGGCCTCCACAAGCCCCACACCCAGAGACTCAAGCATTTCCCAGAATCTGGATACAGTCCTCACAGGATGAGGGACTCCCCAACACCCTGCCACAGAGGGCTGGGAGAGCTGGCGGGAAGGAGGGTCAACTGGGGGATGAGGCAGCTAAAAAAAAAAAGAACCTGTGTCCTGCGATATTAATTTGCAGGGTATTGTTCATCAGCTACATACTTTTATAATGTTACACCTTTAAACACAAACTATTTAAGAGATGTCTGTATGGATAGTCTCCACCACCCTGAGGAAGAATCACGTTAGATTTGAAGCATCATGAAGTGTTTGTTGTTTCCAGGTCTTTGTAATAAACCGATTTTCATGCACCACATTTGGTATTCTACCTTTTTCTTTTCATGCACCACTTTGCCTTCATTTTTCCTCTGTAATTAAACTGTCCTTTCCATCTGTTCAAAAATCGGTTGCTCAACCATATTCTTGTGGGACCTAGGAGCTGGTCCCTTCAGCAGTCTGATAGCCCTCTTCCATCCCTTGGTTCTTCTCCAGTACTTCCCTGTCTTGTTTCTCATACTGTCATTGTTGTTCTTTTGGTTTTTGTTTGCTTTCCTTCTCCTTTTTACTGCAATATATGGTGACTCCTCCATGACATTAGACATACAGGGTCTGTAGTCACACACTTAGGGGTAACTGAAATGGATGTGAGCTGCTCCTCAGGAGGTAAAACGGAACCCATTTTTTTTTCTTTAAACTAGGAGTTTGTTAAAGAATACATTAACTCTGAAAGTAGAAAGGGGTTAATAATCACAAGTCTTAGAGCTGTTTTATTATAGTTAGATTTTATTAATTTTACGAATAATACATACAGACATTAAATAGACGCCTACCCACTATATATATTAGGATAATCAGTTTATATCATTAGGAGAAATCAAAGAAAAATAATTTAATGAAATATCAACTTGTTATACAGGACTCTCCCAGCCAAAAGACCACTTAGGTCCACCTGCCCAACAGGGAGAGCATTGTTACTGTGCAACTCCCTTATCTTGCTCTGGGCCCCCGTCTATCCCAATTTGTCTCCTCTCTGCCTACCTGCAAGCCTTGCAGCATTGCTGCCCAGAACGATGAACACTGACTTACATATGACTACCATACTGTTCTTCTACCTACTGCCTGCATTGTAGACCCCTGTTGTTACTTGTATTGACCCTGTGTGCTAATGCTCTTTAATGTAATCCTTCACTTGTTTTTGCCCGGTGTTCATGTATGTACCTTGTAATCTCCTGGGTCGCACCTGAAAATAGGCACCTTGGCTGTCTAGTGTGCTTACCCGGTTAACAAAAGCAAATAAATAAATAAATGAATAAAATCTAGGATTAAAAAGACCTAGAGCAATGATGTAAATCTGATATTCCTTCAACATGAGATATTGTATAGTGCAATGCAACTAACACAAAACAATGAGCCTGTGGGGGGGGGTGGTTTACGAGAAGGCTTGAAAAGACAAGAATACGGTGCACGGCACCCCATGGCTGATGTTTTATTAGCTGGCTATTCAGAATAATATACTTTATGATATTGTCAGGATGTTAACATTGTGAACAAATAACAAAATGCAAGCTTTGAGCAGTCTTGGATGAAGCCTTTCTCTCACCTCTGGAGTGGGACCTCAGGAGACAGTACCACCTCATCAACCAATTAGGCCATGTACCAACCATTTCAGGTAGGACAGCCCATGTGTTCTGTGTATTTTTGTTGCCCACTTTACTAGGATTCTGTCAAGTGCTGCTGCCCAAAATGTGCTGACACATGCTGATCCCTGTAATATCTAACAATAACAGCAAGCACAGACAGTTAGGTAACCCACTCTGCACCCGAGTCCCAGTCCTTGCCCAGGGCTTCTGTCATCACTCCACTCTGTGGCTTGTGCTGTTCTCACCTTATTGCTCTCAATGACAACTGGACTGTCTCTCTCCCTCCCTCTCTCTCCACCCACTGGCTCCCACCTTACAGGCTCTTCACTGACCCAGCAGGGGCTCCTCTTTACATACATAGGTACATAGAAGTTGACAGCAGATAAGGACCTTTGGGCCCACCCAGTCTGCCCTATTTATCCCTACCTAGTATGAGGTCTGATGCACAAACTGAACTCCAGAGGGCACACCCCCACCTTACCTCCAGGATACCCTTGTGTCTGTCCCACTCCTTCTTGAATCCTGTGACCATTTTAGCCCCTACCACCTCCTCTGGTAGGCCACTTCAAGTGTCCACCACCCTCTCTGTGAAAGAATATTTTCTCATGTTACCCCTGAGCCTGCTCCCCTCCAGCTTCATTCTGTGCCCCCTTGTATTGGAACATCTTTTACTTTGGAAAATGCTCCCTTCCTGTACTCTGTTTATACTAGTGAGATGCTTGTATGTCTCTATAATGTTCCTCCTCCCTCCTTGCCTTCTGGGAATACATATTTAATTATTTCAGTCTTTCCTCATAGGTCATCTCCTGCAGGCCCTGCACCATTTTAGTTGCACTTCTCTGCACTGCCTCTACCCTTTCTATGTCCTTTCTCGGATGAGGCCTCCAGAACTGGATGAAATACTCCAAGCATAGTCTCACCAGCGCTTTATACAGGGGCAGATCGTGAGGTGAATTAAATCTAAGCTGTTTTAGCAGCTGCTTTCATACCAACAGATGATCAGATGACGTTAGTCACATTTGAATTTCCAGCTTATTACAAGTATAACATGCTTAAGACAAACGAATGATAAGTTTTAGAGAGAAAAAAAGGGGAGACATAGTTATATAAAGCTAACCCTCTTTTATAATATTGAAGGACAAGTAAAAAAGTACAAGAAAAATTTGACAAAACCCTCAACAAGAAGTCCCACCTGCTGGGTTAGGTCAGCCCCTTTTGATGATATCATTAGACCTTCCCATAAAAGCAAAAGCACTGAGGCATGGACCCTTCTAAGGAATTCAGGAAACAGCCTGGCTGTAGCTATCTCATTGCCAACTTCCAGATAAGGGAAACCATTTTAAATACATTCAGGAATGTACTTCTCACACAGAGAAATACTCCTTCCTAGGCTAGCCTTCCAACAGACAAGAGAAACCCAGAAATAATCAGAAGTGCTTTTAAATCTTCTCTTTTCTATGTATGTGCTTCAGGACTTGTCTACTCATTCTTCATCACTACTGGTAACTAGTAGCAGTGTTTTCTGTTGAATGACTAACAGGGCTTAGCTTGGGCATCTATGCAAACGTACGAAAATGCCTTCAGAAACAGGTCTCACAGTCTATTGAGTCTGCTCGAGTGCATAGCTAGCACCTTATAATGCTGCTGCCCCTCCATTCCCCCCATCCTATTACCCCTTCCCTTTCCCCTATCTCAACCCCTCTTGAAGCTGTCTGCTATCTTGCAGGCCACTACGTCACCTGGCAAGGAGTTCCACTTGTCCACTACTCTTTCTGTGAAAAAATGTCTCCTCACCGCTCTCCTGAATCTACCCTCCTCCAATCTCTGTTGGTGTCCTCTTGTGTCCCTCCCCTTTCTCCTCTGGAAAATCCTCTCTGTATTAGTCTTTTTATTCCCTTCCAGTACTTAAAGGTCTCAATCATATCTCCCCTGTCCCGCCTCTCTTCCAGAGAGTACATATTCAACTCCCCCAGCCTTTCCTCATATGGCTTGCCCTCCAATCCCTGGATCATCTTTGTAGCTCTACGCTGTAACCCCTCTAACAATTAACTATCTTAATGAACTAGTTGTTTAAAGAGTGTATTTGCATAGTTTTTAACTGGTTATGGGGGTTTAAATATGGACAGTCAGACAAATAAACTGCCTATAGCAAACAGACAGAGTACTCAAAAGAGTCAGAACTTAAAACGGCTACAGCAAACAAACAAATGTGGAGAAAAGTTAAGTATGATAGCAGTTTATCCCTTAGAAAGTCTTTAGAAAAACTAGCTATCCCCTGCAACCTTTCCAGTGCTCACAAATCCTCACAAATGGGTAATCCTCCAGCATCCTATTGGACGATGCATGATCGTAAATCTTTGGTCTGCTAGAGACCAATCCCCCTGCTCCAGCCAGAGAGACCAGTTTACTTTGTGCATCTCCTGGCGGTCGGTCATGATCTAAATCATTCCAACCTTAGGTAAAATTTATTTCCCCTTTTTTGCCTTTCTCTTACCTCTACCACTTTCTAGGGTAGTCTCGTCGACAAATGAACTCATGTAGGAGCTTAGGTTTTTTTTCCCACTAACAGCATGCCTACATTAACTTGTTAGGGATGTGAACAAATTATAGCTGCTCGCCACTGCAGGAGCAGGAAGCAAGTGGAGCCAGACCCTCAGGTAGCATTTGTCTGCCACCCCTGCTCCAGTTGGGGACCCTCTGGTAGCGTCCGCAGCCTCGCTGTACCAGGGAGTGGTCCCTCAAGTAGCACCCACTCCTAAGGTGAATGCAGCAGTAAAGAGAAATGAGTTAAGCAGCGGCAGTCAGGGACACCCCTTCCCCCTGACTCCCCTTAATGCACAATGCTGCACTGTTGTAGGGCTGGTGCCCCCCTGTGTTAAGGATTCCCTCTCTCTTCTACCATATGAACACCATTCTCCCCCTGGAAGCAGCAGGAGCGAGGGTCCAGATACCCCCACATGTCTGCGAGGCTCTCCCAGTGACTAGCTCACCTCTTTTCGCTCTGCCACTCAGGCAAGCAGCCCTTTGGGTCTCCAGATGGCTCCTTGGATCCTCCAGTGTCAGCCCTGGGCACTCAGGGCTTTCAACACAGCACGGAGCTCCAAAGACATGATCGTGCCATTCGGCAGCTTCTCTTGCCTCCCCCGCACATTTCTCTGTCCTCCATGCTGCCTCCTTGTCTCGTGGCCGTTGGCAAGATGGCGTACCTCACGAGTGCAGTGCCCAAAGTCTTGCAGCTGTCAAACAAACATGGCGACTCTTGGGAGACATGGGTGAGAGGCAGGAGTGATTGGGAGCAACTAGGGAATAACATCCGGTTGCTCACCGAGAAGCAGGCAGTGACACGAGTGCAACGGGAGAATGCAAATAGATTCTCCAGTGCCCGATGAGATATTAACCTCATTATTGGTGCATGAATTCCCACAGAAGGGAAAATCCACTGGAAAGGGAGTCACGGGACCAGATGTCATGCTAGACTGGTGGCCATTTTGAAGGGGGCTTTTATGGAGGACACCATTTTAGAAGGCACCACAGGGTAGATGGCCAGAACTACCAAAATGGTGCACACAACAGCCAGGCAGTTTTATATGATGTGACCTCAGTCCTTAAAGGGGTGGAACACCACGACCCACTTACCCTCACCTCCTAGACAGACACTGTAGCTCTTGTGTTTTGCAAACAAGGAGGCAACTGAGCCATGTTCCTGATTCAGTTTTTTATTTCTCCATCTTCTAGATCAGATGGCTCACATTAGATGGCTACCATGCCCACCTGCCTGGAATAAGGCTCCACTCTACCAGAGACCCATGTGGGGGACCCTTTGTGTGCAGTCTACACAGTTTCAGAGAATGGGGCCCCGCATAGTCCCAGATTGGATGTGGTCTCCACCAGGACAGAGGCGGTTCCCTCGACTGCACCACTGACCCTGAATGCCGCATAGGCAGGACTCCTGTTTCAATGGCTAGAAAGGATGCAACAGCAGATGCAGGGGAACTCGGATACAGCCTCAAAGTGCCCGAGGTCAACTCAGACCCCGCAGCCACCAAAGAAAAAGCCTAGGCAGGCGGAGGGGACAGAGGACGTTTCAAAGGATGACGAGGCTGATCAGGAACCCACTGCAGGCAGACTCTGCCAGCAGGAAGATGTACCGGAGCTGCTGAAACTGATCTGAGAAGTGTTGCAGATCCCATAAGAGCCAATGACACCTTATTCCTCATCAGACCTCCTTCTTTCATCGCAATCCAAGACAGCGGGGACTGTGTTCCCCACATGCACAGCTTTTGAGGCCATTCTGGACAAGGAAATGGAAGCACAGGAACCTGTAAGGGTCCCAGAGAATAATTCTGTCCAGAGATCGTAACCAGTGCCCCAGGTGCACCAGACCACATGGCATATGGTGCCAAAGGTGGAAACTCCACTGTCGGCCCTGGCCAGTCGCACTGTCATACCAGTGGAGCGCACCGCAGCTCTTAAGGACCCAATGGATAAGAAAGCCAAAGAGTCTTTGAAGAAAATCCATGAGGTCACGGGAATGGCCCTGTCAGTGGATACAGCAGTATGGTACACCAGCCGAGCCATCTTGCGCTGGGTAGAGGCCATCACAGATGAACTCCCAGAAGACTCACCACTGGACGGGCAAGCAGACTGTGTGGTGCAGGCCACCCGTTACCTCACCGATGTGGTGTCTGACATCATGAAATTTGGCACTAGGGCCACTGCACTCACCAGTGACACCAGGCAGGCCCTTTGGCTTAAGCTCTGACAGGCAGATGCTGAATCCAAGGCAACACTGATGAAGCTCCCATGTAATGGGGGGCCATCTGTTAGGCGACACACTCACCCCATTCTTAAGAGATAAGGCTGGAACAAAGCAAATGGTGCACAAGAAGGACCTCTACCTTCCATTGGGTGGCCATTCCCACCAAGTTCAGGTGCAACAGGGGTCAAACAAAGTCAGCCCATAACAACTCCCAGAAGGGTGGCGCCTTCAAGGCACGCTTCCAGAACAAATCCAGGTTCAGGGGAGGTTTCAGAAAAGGTGGAGGCTTCCACAGCAACAAGACCAGTGGAGGCTCTGCAGGAAAGAGCCAATGAGATCAGGCAGGCCCCGGTGGACAGCCCGCCTGTGGGCTGTTGTCTGCAGCTGTTCACCGATCAATGGGCCCGAACCACAACAGACAAGTAGGTAAGGGACCTGGTCTCTTACGGTTACACCATAGAGTTATCCCAAAAGATAATTCCACACAGATTGAGCCCAATGACTCCAAAGGCTGGCAGTGATCCAGCAGACCCTCCATGAACTCCTCAAGAGCAATGCGATTGCACTGGTGCCACCTCAGGAGAGGAACACAGGGGTGTATTCTATGTTATTTATGGTCCCAGAGAAGACGGGGGCCTATGCCCAGTCCTCGACCTCAAGTTCCTGAACAAATCTGTTGTATACAGAAATTTCAAAAAGGAAACACTCCAGTCAGCGCTGATGGCAATACAGCCAGGGAACTACCTAACCTCAATTTACTTAGGATGCTTAGTTACACATTCCCATTCGACCCCTCCACCACCGCTACCTCAGGGTCCAAATCAATGGACGTCACTTCCAATACACTTGCTTACCCTTCGGCCTGGCCTCGACTCCAAGTGTCTTCACAAAAATGCTGGTAGTGATTGCAGCATCCCTTCGACAGCAAGGGATACATGTAATCCCTTACCTGGACAATTGGCTCATAAGGGCCAGGTCACCAGCTCAAGCTCAGAACAACACCAAGGCTGTGCTCAAGTGTCTGTAACAGCAAGGCTGGATTGTCAACTGCAGCAAGAGTCAAGTGACCCCAGCACAGGAAATCATCCACCTGGGAGCCAAAATCAACACCAACATGGGCAGTCTTCCCAAAAGAAGACAAGGTAGAAACTCATCTATGGCCCCTACAGTCTGTTCATTCACAGCCCTGCAGGCTGGCCCACCTGTATCTTCAGCTGTTGGGCATGATGGCATCCATGATAGCAATGGTGCCTTGGGCTCACCTGCACATGCAACCACTTCAGAGGTACATCCTGGATGCATGGGATCAGTCAACCCAGGATTTCGAGTACAGGATCTAACCCAGCCAGCAGATCCTACTGAGTCTCACTTGGTTGGATCGGAGCAACTTATACAAAGGCATGCCATTGTCGGAGAGCCACACAGTAACAATGACAACGGATGCCAGCCTCATGTGCTGGGGGACTAACAGTCCACCTGAGAGTCCCAACTTCCCATCAATGTGCTGGAAATGTGAGTGGTATACAGAGCCCTGCTGTTCTTCAAGCCAAGGCTGATGGGTCAGCCGGTGCTGATCCAAAAAGACAATCAGGTCACCATGCCTTATATAAACAAGTATGGTGGGACGCACAGCACAGCAATGCTCCACAAAGCGTTATGTACTTTGTGTTGGGCAGAGAACCACCTGCCAATGATTTCAGCCATGTACCTGGCGGGAAAACTGAATTCTCAGGCTGATTGGCTAAGACAAGTGACCCTCAGCCAGGCGGAATGGCAACTCGAACCCCAGGTGTTTCAGGCTGTGGTTCACAGATGGGCCCTTTCCAGGTAGACCTGATGGCATCTTGATACAATGCCCAGCTGCCCACTTTCCACTCCCATCTCCCCAACAGTCAGGCCAAAGAGGTAGATCCAATGGCTGCTACATGGATCTTTCAACGGTTATATGTCTTTCGCCCCATTCCCATGATAGCAAAAGTTCTTCTCAGGATCAGAGCCATGAGGATGACCATGCTGATGGTGGCACCAGACTGGCCAAGGAGATCATGGTACTCACTACTCAGGACAATGTTGATAGACTCACCATGGTGCCTGCTGATCAGACCGGACTTGCTGATTCAGGGACCGATCCTTCAACACAACCCACAGACACTCCGACTGATGGCCTGGATGTTGAAAGATTGAGACTGTTGGATGAGGGATACCCTCTGAGTGTGGTGGACAGTCTCTCACAGTCCAGGAAAGCTCCAACGAACAAGACTTACCAGAGACACTGGCATATTTTTTGCAAATGGTGTATTGCAAAAGGCTTGTTATCTTCGGTGGCAGGACTTCCCCAGATTCTTGATTTTCTCAATGATGGGACTGATAAGGGATTAGCCTACTCCACCCTGAGGGCCCAGGTCTTGGCCATAGCAGCAGTGAGGGGACGTCTTCCCAGGGTGGGAGACATCGGGTCACATACAGATGTGGTTCATTTGCTCAGGGAAGTGCAGATTGCGTCTCCTAGAACTCACCCACTCTGTGCTCCTTGGCAGCTTAATTTGGTGCTGGACAGCCTAAATAGGCCTCCCTTTAAAGATAAGTCTCCTTACTGGGTTACCCTGAAAACAGTGTCCCTCATGGCTATCTGCTCTGGCAGATGGTGGGTGAGCTGCAAGCTCTCTCTTGCATTCCTAGCCATTCATAGCCATTCCTGACTTTCCATAATGACAGAGTATCACTGATGATTGTGCCCTCATTCGCTCCTAAGGTGGTTTCACAGTTTCATGAGGAACAGCCAGTCCATCTACCAACCATGAGAGGAATGCAGTGGCATGCAGAGGGGGTTCTTCGTACTTTAGACATGACCTCTGTGATAAAAGCTTATCTATCAATGTCCGAAGGTTTTCATAGGTCCAACAGACTGTTTGTGTTCTTTTCCAGAAGAAGGAGAAGAGGACAAGCGGTTTCCAAAGAGGCCATTGCCAGCTGGATCAAGGGGGCCATACTGGCAGCTTATCAAGGTGGAAGTTAGGAACCACCATAAGGTATAAAGGTGCATTCCACCAGGGTCTTGTCGGCTTCCTGGGCAGAGAGAGGAGGGGCGTCCATACAGGGAATTTGTGCAGCCACTACCTGGTCATCGATACACATCTTGGTGCACCATTATTGATTGGATGTTGCCTCAATGGAAAGGGCAACATTTGGCAAAGCAGTGCTTCAGGCTGCAGCAGATTTTTCCTGAGGGAGTGGTACACCCTTGTTTACTCACCCATTGGTTTTGTCTGGGCACTGCTACAAAGTCCCATTTGTGAGGATGTATGAGCACTGGAAAGGTTGCAGGGGATAATGTTATTTACTCACCTGGTAAAGGTGATTATATCTGCAACCTTTACAGTGCTCATGCTCCCTCCCATAATGGGTTGAACCTGATGTGCTGGGGCAGCCAGAATCACCATAGCTAAGTCACAAGGTGTTCTTTTCAGGACAGCTGACTTTTTATGTTGGCTTGCATGCACACGCAAGTAACAACTTGTGGTGGTAGCACAAATGTAGAGGTGTGTCAGTGTTGGCCAATGCAGGGGATGCTTTAGTGGGTACGTCCCCAGCCCCCAATCAGTGAACATGCTGCCAATGACAGCAGTTTCAAAGAGAGCCACGGAGATGAAACAAATCTGCTGTTGCAATCAAAGACAAGCTCGTCATTGCAGCGGCAGATGGCATGCCTCCGTTACGTGCCTGTCCTGGTGAAACATTTCAGTAAAAATGGTGGCTCCTGCCATCCACCACACAATCCACAAAACCAACATCGTTGAGCCCAGTCCCCATGTTGGCATGTTCACAGCTCCTGCCACCTGCCACACTGCAACCTCCCACTACTGTTACCCTCCCCGCTCCCTCCATTTCCCTCCCACCAGAATTGTAGCACACTGGGACCCCACCCCAGTGTGCCTGTTGTTTTTTTTTTTGTTTCTTAACCTGTAAAAGAAGAAAACTTAGCGTTTTTTTTTTTAATTTTTCCCTACAAACAAGAAAACTGTCCACCAATGTCTCCCCATCCCTCCCATCCCACCTCCCTCTGCGCATCCACCTCCCGCACCACCCCTCACCCCATACTTACCCTCCAGAGGTTGGGAGCCATGATCTTCTCTGAACCGGGACGTGTCTGCACTGTTCAAAGCCAAACTGCTATGTGAAAAAATGACAGTAAGCTTTATAATGGAAAACAATGGGGGGGGGTCAACTTAGGTTGGTATCTCAGCCATTTTCTGGAATTTTGGCCCCAAATTTTCAACATGGGGTTCTTGGAACCCCACCTCATGAACATGTCACTGTCACTTTGTTTCTTGGTCCAAAAAGGTGATTTCACGGTCACTGAGCAGAATCACCTTTCAGGACTGATTAACGAAACAGCACTGCCACTGTTCATGAGGTGGGGTCCCAAAAAGCCCATGTTACACATTTGGTGGAAAAATTCCAAAAAATGACTGCATTACAAGTGTACATTGCACAGTTTCTACGCACACTCATAACTTCACCAATTTTTAATATTTTCACTCCAAATTTTCAAGATTGCCATTATTTCACACATCCTTATGAACAGTACAGCTGCCAGTTTTCACATCCTGCCCAAAACATGTTTTGCCACCTGTGGCGTACAATGGGCATGGTCATTGTGCAAAATCAACTTTTGGGACAAATTAACAAAATCAAAGTGCCACTGTACATGAGGAGAGGTCCCAAAATGCCCATGTTGAAAATTTGGTGAAAACATTCCAAAAAATGACCATGTTACGGGCATGTGTTGCACAGTTTCTACGCACACTTATAAGTTTATGTATGTTTCATATTTTCTCTCCAGATTTTCAACATTGCCACTTTTTCACACCTCCTCATGAACAGTACAGCTGTCATTTTTTGCATCCTAATGAAATATGTTTCTGCATCTGTGGCTCCAAATGGCGCAGTTGCTGTGTAAAATCACCTTTCAGGATTGAATAATGAAATGATAGTGCCACTATTCATGAGGTGGGGTCCCAAAAAGCCCATGTTGAAAATTTGGAGAGAAAGTACCAACAAATGCCCAGGGCATTAAGGTTTACAACTATACACCCACCCAGTAGAGACTGACAGGCGTTGGGGGGTGTAACTTGGGTTCATCGGCTGTAATGTTCATGACATTCTACCCTCGCCCCCCACCCTACAGCCACTGACAGGCATTGAGGTGTGCCTTGGGGTCTGTCGTCCTAACATTCACCCCATTCTCCTATACTGTACCCATCTCAGCTTATTTCCATATGGCATGGGGTGAGCATAAGGGTCAAAGACCCCAAAGCACACCGCAACACCTGTTGGTGTCTTCAGGGTGGGGTGAGGTGGAATGGTGTAAGCACTATGACCAATGACCCAAAGCCACACTCCCAACGCTCTTCAGTCTCTGCGGGGGGGGGGTGGGGTTGTCATCAGTTCCATGCTTCACTGCCATTCCTATTATGCATCTATATAACTCCTGCACTACCAATGCCAATGCCAGCAAGCCAACATTCAGCATTGATAAATGCTTGTTTCATATATTGTTGTGGTTCTGCTACTAGCGATTCTGCCGGGTCTGTATTCTGCAAGGAGCTGGACCAGGAAGGTATAGTAGTCCCTTCCATATTCTGTATGTTATTTGCTTTTTCAGCATATTTCCTATGCACTACGTTATTTTCTCTGAGTATACCATATATAGGCACCTGCTTTTTTTTTAGTGTATACAATATATTGCTGAGCATCATTGGCTAATCATTATGCCTAGGTTTTTTCCACTAAGTAAAATTCAATGCCTTTCATTTGATTAACCTCTTGTTGGCCTGGGTCATTTATGCTTTGGTTTTATGCCATATTACCTGTCATACTTTTGTATGCTGGGTTTTTTTTCTTCTGGTTGTTTGGTTTCTTTTTCTGCTAGAGAAATGTCATACTGGTCTCTTTGGCTGGACCCGAGTGACTGACCTCTAGCAGACTAAAGATTTACGATTGTGCATTGGCCATTGGGATGGTGAAGGATTACCCATTTGTGAGGATTTATGAGTACTGTAAATGTTGCAGGTATAATCACCTTTACCAGGTGAGTAAATACCATTTTTATTCTATGTAGATACCTTCAGTTTCTTCTTTTATCTTTCTTGATAAGGGTGGGGGGGTCCAAACCAGCAGAAGGAATGCAAGCATTAAAAAAAAAACATACCAGGCAGCCTTGCATTTACTCTCAGAGGGCTCTAGCTAACTTACAATGTGCAATGGCTAGCTAATAGTAGTCAGCCTCCAGCCTGCATTTGTATTGACTACAAGTAGCAGTTTCAGTAGAAAAGAAAAAGCAAAAATAAGTCAAGGCATACTCATGGCTGATCAGGTCAGCGGTAGTAATAGTAGCAGTAGTTGTTTTTGTTTCTCATGCGCCATTCACTGGAGACTCAGGGTGAAATAAATAACATAACAAGTGTCATAAAACAGTAGAAGACAATACATAATTAAAGTAAACATCAATAAAAGCATGACACCTTCTCAGTATAGTCAAATAAGTTACAATAAAATAAGTAATAAAATAAACCATAAAAAAGAAGAAAAAGAGCAGCTATAGTGACTAAAGTGCAAAGGGGTCTTCAAATGTCACCAAATGCTTGTCTGAAAAGGTATGCATTCGGCCCCCTTTTAAAGATGTCCACCAAAGGGGCCTCTTTCAGTACCCCAGGAAAAGTGTTGCAGAGTATGGGGCCAGTGACCTCAAAGGCACTATCTCCTGAAGATTTAAGCTATGCCCTGGGAACTGAAAGGAGACCTACCTCGAAGTAGTGGTGAGGGAAATCAAACTAGAGAGGATTCCAAAGTTTCACCTACCATCCTAGAAGGGCAAGAGTAGCTCTCCGGCCCCCTCTAGCTGCTGGAGGTCTGCCTCTGAGCAAGTAAGTGGTCTACTGAGAAATATAGGATATTCTTGTCTCAGAACAGGACAATCAGGAGCTTAAAGGGCACACAGGCAGAAAGTAAGGAGAGAGAGAAAAAAAAAAACAGAGGAAAGAGTAAGGACTGCAAACAGTTAAGAGGCCAGAAATAAGACATGATTGGAGTGGTGCAGTGCAGTGGCTGTGGAGCAGCAGTCTTCCGGGAGACGTTCTGAAGGATGCGTTGTTGTCCCATCTGCAGGCACCTCTCTGGGCTGAGGGAGGAGGTTGCTCATCTCCAGGCTGAGTTGGCCAGGATTTGTGGGACCTCCTGTGCCATCCAGGGACCACCAGTACCACTGCCGTTGCCTCAGAGGTTGCCAAGAAAGAGGAGCGGTTGGACCACAGTGGGCTCAGGGAGGGTGAGGGTGGTGGAACAGAGGTGCATCCTCCAGTTGTACCCTCCACAATTCCTATGCCATTCTGGCAAAGTGTGGTTCCTCTATGGAGGCACCCAAGTGGAGACCAAGGAGGATGCTTTGGAACCTCCACAAAGGAGACCCACAGGAGGGTGGAGGGGACCCTGCAGGGGAAGGAAACAACTCTGGTGGGGGATTCCATTGTTAGGAAGGTAGAACTGGGGGAGGAAGGGGAGAGGGAGGTGGCAGGCCTGCCTGGCGCCATGGCTTGGAGGGACAGGGAGCGAATCCTCAGGATTGCCGGAGCAGTTGCACAGGGGAGGGAGCTGGATGTCATTGTCCACCTAGGGACAAATAACCTGGCTAAGAAAGGGATTAGAGAAGTGCAGGAAGAGTTTGTGGAATTGGGGAGGGGCCTTAGTCAAGTAGCACGCACGTAACCTTCTCGGAGGTGCTGCCCATTTATGGCATAGGAGAGGCTAGGGTGTTCCGCACCATGAGATTCAATCAGTGGTTGAAGAACTGGTGTGGAGCTCAGGGATTTGGCTTCATTGGGGACTGGGGGTCCACCTGGAGTGATGCAAGCCTATACTGGCATGATGGGCTGCATCTGTCCTGGAGGGGAACCAGGATCCTAGGTGATAGGTTTAAATGCTTCATTGGCAAGCTTTTAAACTAGCCAAGGGGGGAGGCACTGGAAAGGAGCAGGAAATCCTAGCCCCCAAATAATCACGGTAGTAAGTGCGGCAAACACCAACATAGAGGTGTCGATAGGGAGAAGGGCAGGGGTAAATGGAGAAAGTGACAAAGGCAAGAAGGACAGGGATGGGGCAAAAGGGAGTAAGGACATCAGGAAATGGAGGGTAATGAGTACCAATGCCCGTAGTCTGGGCAACAAGCTCCCTGAGCTGGTGGCTCTGATGGAAGAGGGATACCTGGATATCGTAGCAGTCACAGAAACATGGTACACAGAGAACCATGACTGGGATGTTACCATACCAGGGTACATAACCTACAGGAGAGACAGGCAGGGGAGAAGAGGGGGAGGAGTAGCTCTCTATGTAAAGGAAGGGATAAAAGCAACTGAACAAAAGAGTAAACAGGGAGGAGAGGAGGCACTGTGGGTCACCTTGGAGACTGAAAAGGCACCACAATCCGCACAGGGTTGTGTACAGACCCCATGTCAGGGGAGGGAATGGACAAGGATATGATAGAAGGCATTCTTAGAATGGCAGAGAAAGGGGAGATACTGCTGATGGGAGACCTGAATATGTCAGATGTTAACTGGAGCACATTTGCTGCAGCCACATCCAAGAGCAGGGCCATTCTGGATGCCCTACAGGTGGCAGGCCTTAGACAGCTAGTTTCGGAACCCACTCATGAGGGAGCAATCTTAGGCCTCGTACTCTCAAATGGGGGCACTGAGAGGATCTCAGATCTAGAAGTGGGTTGCCATCTGGGGACAAGTGACCATCAAACAGTGTGGTTCACATTAAACTCAGCTACAGAGTCAAGCCATACAAAAGTGAGGGTTCTGGACTTTAGGAGGGCTGACTTTGGCAAGATGGGAGAGGGCCTCATAAAAGCACTAGCAAACAGGCTAAAAGGAGGTGTGGAGCAACAATGGGGAATCATCAAAACTGCCATCACAGAAGCAACAAGCCTTTGTGTGAAGCAAATAAACAAATCAAAATGAAAGAAAAAGCCACTATGGTTCTCAAAAGAGGTGGCTGTGAAAGTCAGGAAGAAAAAGATAGCATTCCGTATGTATAAGGAAACACAGAAGAAGCAGGACAAAAAGCTGTACCAGTTAAGGCAGAAGGAAGCAGGGAGGGAAGTCAGAATAGCAAAGGCCCAAACTGAGGAAAAGATAGCCAACTCAGTTAAGAAGTGGGATAAAACCTTTATAGGTACATCAGCGAGCGAGAAAGACAAAGGGAGGGATAGTGAGGCTGAATAGAATGAGACGGTGGTGGACAGAGGGGACAGTGAAAAGCAGGGATACTGAACGAATATTTCTGCTCAGTATTCACAAAAGAGGAGGGGGAAGTGCCTAATCCAATTAACAGAAGCACTCTTGATAGGGGGGTCGATCCCAGTCCTTTCACAGAAGAAAGGGTTCTGCAAGAACTCCTAAAACTGAAGGTGGACAAAGCAATGGGTCCTGATGGAATTCACCACAGAATTCTAAAATAATTAAGGGATGAACTAGTGAAACCACAGGCTACTCTTTTTAATAAATCATGGGAGGATGGTGTGGTACCCGAGGACTGGAGGAAGGCGGATGTGATTCCCCTTCACAAAAGTGGGACCAAGACAGAGGCAGGAAACTACAGACCTGTCAGTCTGACCTCTGTGGTAGGGAAAGTGATGAAGTCATTTCTGAAGGAAAGAATAGTTGAGTACCTAGAGGCCAGTGGAGCACAGGATCCAAGGCAGCATGGGTTCACTCGTGGAAGGTCATGTCAGAGCTAATCTAATAGATTTCTTTGACTGGGTGACCAAAGTAGTAGACAGGGAGGTGCTGTGGACATGGCCTACCTAGACTTTAGCAAGGCATTTGACACAGTCCCACACAAAAGATTAATAGTCAAATTAACCAGCCTGGGAGTGGGTCCCAGGGTGGTAGCCTGGGTAAAACATTGGCTGCACAACAGGACACATAGAAACATAGAACATAGAAACATAGAATTTGACGGCAGATAAGGACCGCTTGGCCCACCCAGTCTGCCCATTTCCCTGCCTACTGGATAAGCTGCAGATCCTAGTTAACCAGCAGCCTACTTTTTCCTACCCCCATCCCCTAGAATTGCCTTATGACTGTCCCATGCATGCTTGAATTCCACCACTGTTTTTGACTCCACGACCTCCTCCGGAAGGCCGTTCCATGCATCCACAACCCTCTGTGAAAAATAATTCCTTTAAATTACCTCTGAGCCGCCCTCTATCTTCAAATTGTGCCCCTTGTTCTTGCACACCTCTTTTTGAAAGATGCTACCCTCTTGGACTTTGTTGATTCCCTTGAGGTACTTGAAAGTTTCTATCATGTCCCCCTCTCCCTCCTTTCCTCGAGGCTATACATATTAAGCTTCTTTAGTCTCTCTTCATATGTCTCTGGTGCAGACCCTGCACCATTTTAGTTGCCCTCCCTGACAGCTTCCCATCCTGTCTATGTCTTTGCGAAGACTGGGTCTCCAGAACTGCATGCAGTACTCCAGATGGGGTCTGACCAGCTGTCTGTATAGAGGGATAATAACTTCCTGTTTTCTACTGGTGATGCCTCTCCCTGTGCATCCCAATATCCCCCCAGCCCTCATTGATGCCCTCTCACATTGCTTGCCCACCTTTAGGTCATCTGATATGACTACCCCCAGGTCCCTTTCCATTTTTGTTGTTGTTAGTATCTCACCCCCCATTGTGTACTCTTCCCCTGGGTTTTTGTTTCCCAGGTGCATTACCTTGCACTTCTTAGCATTGAATCTAAGCTGCCATACATTTGACCATTCTTCTAACCTTGCCAAGTCCCTTTTCATCCTTTCCACCCCACCTTGTGCATCAAATCTGTTGCAGATCTTGTGTCATCTGCAAAGAGACATATTTTCCTTCCAGTCCCTCTGCAATGTCATTAAAGACATTGAAGAGGACTGGTCCTAATACTGAACCCTCGGTACCCCACTAGTAACCCCTTTCATCAGAGTGGACTCCATTTACTATTACTCTCTGTGTCCTATTTTCCAGCCAATTTTTACCCAGGCTGTCATCTTGGGACCCACCCCAGGCTAGCTAACTTTGTATATTAATCTTTGTGTGGGACTGTGTCAAATGCTTTCTCAAAGTCTAGGTAGCCATGTCCACAGCCCTCCCTGATCTACTACTTTGGTCACCCAGTCAAAGAAATCTATCAGATTTGTCTGGCATGACCTTCCTGCTGTGAATCCATGCTGCCTTGGGTCCTGTGCCCCTCTGGCCTCTAGATACTTGACAATTCTTTCCTTCAGAAGTGATTCCATAATTTTCCTACCACTGAGGTTAAACTAACAGGTCTGTAGTTTCCTGCTTCTGCCTTGCTCCCACTTTGACACAGAAGGTAATTGTAAATGGAGTCCACTCTGAAGAAAGAGGGGTTACTAGTGGGGTACCACAGGGTTCAGTATTGGGTCCAGTCCTTTTTAATGTCTTCATCAGTGACATTGCAGAGGGATTGGAAGGAAAAGTATGCCTTTTTGCAGATGACACAAAGATCTGCAACAGGGTTGACACACAAGGAGGCATGGAAAGGATGAAAAGGGACTTGGCAAGGTTGGAGGAATGGTCAGAAGTATGGAAGCTAGGATTCAATGCAAAGAAGTGCAAAATAATGCACCTGGGAAACAAGAACCCAGGGGAAGAATACACAATGGGTGGGGAGGTAGTAACAACAACAAAAAAGGAAAGGGACCTGGGGGTAATCATATCAGATGACCTTAAGGTTAGCAAGCAATGTGAGAAGGCAGTAGGGAGGGCTGGGGTATATTGGGATGTATAGGGAGAGGCAGTAGCAGCAGAAAACAGGAAGTTGTTATCCCTCTGTACAGACAGTTGGTGAGACCCCATCTGGAGTACTGTGTCCAGTTCTGGAGACCCCATCTCCACAAGGACATAGACAGGATAGAGGTAATCCAGAGGAGGGCAACTAAAATGGTGCAGGGTCTGCAAGAGAAGCCGTATGAGGAGAGACTAAAGGAGCTTAATATGTATACCCTTGAGGAAAGAAGGGAGAGGGGGGACATGATAGAAACTTTTAAGTACCTCAGTGGAATCAACAAAGTCCAAGAGGGTAGCATCTTTCAGAAAAAGAGACTTGCAAGAACAAGGGGACACAATTTAAAGATAGAAGGAGGACGGTTCAGGGGCAATTTGAAGTATTATTTCACAGAGAGGGTAGTGGATGCATGTGACAGCCTTCCTGAGGGGAGGTTGTGGGGTCTAAAAACTGTGGAGAATTCAAGAATGCATGAGACAGACATAAGGCAATTCTTGTGGGGGGTAGGAAGAAATAGGCTGTTGGTTAACTAGGATCTGCGGCCTATCCTGTAGGTAGGGAAATGGGCAGACTAGATGGGCCAAGCGGTCCTTATCTGCCATCACAGTCTATGTTTCTATGTTTCTAGGTAACCGGGTCCAATCCATGTAGGGCCTTATAGGTTACTAAACCAACCTTTATTTTATTCATTTATTTATTCATTATAAATCGGGTTTACAACCTTTGAGTCAGAGACTTATTTACAAAGGCACCTCGTCACGGGGGCAGACATCAAGACAGTTATTACAGTGCATATTAAAACAGAGGATAAGATTACAAGTGCAGTAAAAGGAACATTTAACATAGATTGACAGTAACATGCCACTTCACAAGCAGACAGTGCAGTTCATGCAGGACTGGGGTCACGTGGCTAAACCTTGAAAGGTCAGATTTTTTTATTTATTTTATTTGGATTTTGTTAATTGGGTAAGCTCACTGAGTCTAAAAGTCCCTTTTTCAGAAATGATCCAGAATTAACTGCATTCAACAGTCATTTATAAAATAGAGGTAACAGTCCATGACAATAAGATATAGACAGCAACAAGAAATAACAGAGTACAGACAGTATTAGCAAACAATTTGCAATTGTTGCAAAGCCAAGGCATATTGACAGGCTTAAACTATACAGACTTTAACATGAGACTTTAGAAAGTATAGCAGCAAGGTAACAGCAGCAACCAGAAGCCCATGCAAGACGATAGGTTAGGCCAATGACCTCACAGGGGCAATAGGCAAGATTCAGCCAGGGCAAGTACACTGGCTGCACACAAGGTGTATGCCCCTGAGGGAGGATTTGAAGGACTTGTGATTGGCGCAAGCCTAGATATGAGCCAGGGGGGTGTTCCATCACCTAGGAGCCACAGAGGCAAAGGCACTTTTGCCAGTAGCTGTTGCAGTTCTAGGGACAGTGAAGAGCAATTGGGAGGAGGACTGACGGACTCTCCTGTGAGGATTAAGTTCTGGGATAGAGGCAAGGTTAGGGGAGTGTACAATTTTTGTACCAGGCAGAGTGTGGAATAGTAAATTCTACCTTCTAACTGTGGGCAGTTTAGCGAGGATAGTGTCTTGCAGTAGTGTACCCTTTTACTAATACCAACAGCAAAATGGGACACAAGGTAATATAAGGTTTTAAGTTTAGTGATCTCACTATTTTTGAGAGAAGATAGGATGGGGGCACCATAGAGGATGACAGGCAGTAAAATACTGTAGCTATGGATGCTCTGGCTTCAGTGGTGTGGTAGGGGTTTAACTGACAGAGGAGCCCTAGTTTCCTCCAAAAGTAAAAAACACAGCAATTGCAATCCCAGTTTATAAGTATACAGATCGGATTGACTACCCAAATGTGGGGGGGGGTTGTGCTATCTACGTCAGAGATTGCCTCCAGACACAAACACCCTTACACTATCTGATTCTACCTCTAGCATGCAAGCCATAGCTCTTAAAATACTTCCCAGGAAGTTCAATAAAACTCTCACTATTCTCACAGAATATATCCCTCCTGGCCAGAAGACACCAGGACTTGACTCACTGATGAACTGCCTCAATGCACTCAATACAGAAATAGTGCTACTGGGAGACATTAATGCCAACTGGCTCTCCCCAGCTGCTAGCCCATATAGGGATGCAGTCTCGGCAATGCACCTCACACAGCTAGTTACCTCAGCCACCAGGATGAACTACAAGGCAGGTACCTCTACTCTGCTAGACTGTCCAATCGGCCTGAGCACATCTCTCAGACTACAGTTCTGCCGGTTACCTACAGTGACCGCTCACCGGTCTTGTTCAGCTGGGCAAACAACTTTTCCAAACCTCCATCAAGAACAGTTACAAATAGAGTCCTAAAGCCTGGACATCTTGAACTGTTAAAAGCTGACCTCCAACAACAAGACTGGAATAGCGTCTATTTCTCCAGTATGATTGATGCAGCTCTTGATCAATTCATCCAACTTTTTAATGTCTTGGGCAATCGGCACACTTCGATCAAGAAACGTAAAGTCAAAGGCAGCAGAAACCCCTGGTGCTCCACTGACCTCCTAGAACAAATGAAAATGAGGGCTCACCTGTGGTGCCATGCCTGTGTCTCGGGTAACCAGGTGGACATTCAAAGGTACAAAAAAGCACAAAATGATTGCACAAGTGAAATACGCTCAGCAAAAAATAATTATTTCAAGGAAGCCCTTAACCACTCCTGGAGTGATGGAAGGAGATTCTGGGCTAACCTCAGTGAAGTCACAGGGAAAGAACAGAAGGCAGCACCGACAATGCTTAGCATAGACGGTGCACCAACTACAGATCACAGTACTATAGCAAATTCATTCAATAATGCCTTCCCTGACCTTAGCAGTGTACTCCCTCCTGACTTCTTCCTCCCTTCAACCACCTATCAGTCTACCAGATCTGATAACCAGCCACCCTCTCATCCTCCATTCCACTTCTGAGCCATCACCACAAATGAAGCAAGGAATTACTTTCTAAAGGTACTAGGCAAGTCATGTTTCAGCGGAGACTGCCTTGACCTTAAATTCGTTGAGCTCACCCTGGACTCCATCTTGGTCCTCTAACGCACATTATCAATACCTCGCTTAGATTCTCCCGATTCCCACAACTTTGGAAAGCAGCCCTTTTGGCATCTGTCTTCAAGAGTGGGGACCGAACACTACAGGAAAATTACACACCCATCTCAATTCTCCCGCCGCTGTCTAAGTCCCTAGAAAAAATAGTTGCAGACCAGCTAACTAAATACCTGGAAAATTTTTATTTACAGTGTTCATAGCAGCATGGTTTTTTGCAAAGGGCACAGTACCACAACTGCCCTACTAGAATTCACTGGGTACATCCATAACTCTCTTGACAACAGAGCACTCACAGTGATGACATTTATTGATTTATCAAAAGCATTCAACTTGGTTATCCATGTACTGCTGCTTGAAGAGCTGGTATCCATTGGGCTCTCCCAGGATGTAGTTAGTTGGTTCTGAAGTTACCTGACCAACTTATCTCAGCAGGTCAAGAGCAACAGAGTACTGTCAGATAGCAGGCCGGTCCTCTCCGATGTGCCCCAGGGGCCAATACTGGGGCCTTTACTGTTTGGCATATTCCTAAACTAACTTCCTTCTGCCAGTCACTGCCAAACACTGCTCTACGCAGATAATGCAGTCCGATTCGCTAGTGACAAGGACCCTAGGCTGCTTGAAAGTAAGCTGCAGGACAGTTTCTCGTTAGCTGAGAATTGATTCAAGGACCACAAACTTGTACTGAACTCAAGGAAACCAAGACTATTATGTTTTATAATCCTCAAAACAAACATATCGCACCTTTCCTCTCAACATAGTAAATGAGACTGAGGCCCTGTTAGAACTAGTTAACAACTTCAAATACTTAGATATCACACTGGACCGCACCCTGTCATTTGCCAGTCACATTGATGCTGCTGTCAAGGCTGTCAACACCTGCATTGGCCTACTCTACAGGCACAAGCAGAGTCTTACCCCAAAGCTCTCATCCTAGCTATTCTTAGTTCAATAGTGTCACTTGTTGATTACAGATTATTATACAATGGCAAGAACATTTCCTGGACTCTGATTGGTCAGTGTGTGCCTGAGACAGTGATGATATTACACAATAACATCACTGTGTTGATTTTATGGACCCTGAGCTTGAGCTTGAGCTTTTTTTTTTCAGAAACAAAGATATACTGCCTCAATAAAAATCTACTAAAAAACATTTTTATTTTTATTTTGTATAACATCGAGCCATTGTATAATTGCAATAAGGCACTCCAAGGTGTGTGTTATCTTGTGTAATAACGTCACTCCTGGGGTGGTGGAATCACTCGGCTTCGCCCCACCCCAGGAGTGACGTTCTTACATGATAACACACACCTTGTCGCACCTTATTGCTTAAGTAGTCTATGGCACAACAACTGATACTGCACTCTGCTGCATCACAGTCACATTAAATTTTTTTTTTTTTATTTAGTTGTTTAACCAGGTATAGCACACTAAACTGAAAGCTTTTTTACAGAAGCGACCTGGGAGCACAAGAAGGTTAAGTGACTTGCTCAGGGTCACACAGTATGCAAGTGGAAGCTGTGGGATTCAAACCCAGGTCTGGTCTGCTGGATGTCACCAAATTTGCAGCTCAGAGCCTTAGACCACTGCGCTATACTGCCTCTCACCTGTCACCGCCTAACTGGAGTTACAAAACTAAAGCATACATGTAATCATTATGCCCAGGCTAATTGGCTGCAGCTCTCAGGTAGACTCAAATACCAAACCTGCCTCTTGGCAAAGAAGGCCTCATGCCTCTAGGGGTGCAGAAGCTCCTCTCCCCCTATGAAAGTAACCACCTGACCAGAGGCTTGGATAATATCATCTTTAAGATTCCCTAGTGTCACACATCCCTGGGTCAAAGAGCCTTCACCCACTGGGCCCCCAAATGGGTCAATGCCCTGCCTCTAGCCTTGTTCTCAGAAACCAAGATAGGCACTTTTAAACACGAGCTCAGGAGCTATCTTGTTGCTAAAGCCAGCTGTGACTACTTTCACTAGACCATGTAGACACCTCACCTGTTTATGGCCTCAATTGCCTCATCCTCCCCCTTGCTCACTTCCGTAAGTCTCACACCTCCAGCCTTCACCCCTCCCTCACTTCACTGCCTTCCCTTCTCATAACTGCTTCATAAGCCTCCACTACTCTACTACTCTGTTTAATGCAAACTCCCCTTCATACCCTGACGTGGCTCATCTCAGGCTGATAATCTCTCTAATTCCTAGCACATGCCTTACCTTTAGGTTCTACCGAGGATCTTTCTCCCCTACAACTTTTCACCCTGTACCCTCTGTTCTGTTGCCCTCTCCCTCCCTTAACTGACTCCTCTTGTCCCTCTAGCCGACCCCAGTGAAGCATTTTTCCCAGGACACTCATTATGTCTGTTTGCCTAACTTCCTTATGCTCTTAAATGTATTCTTATTTATACTTTGTTACTGTATTTTACAATGTTACATGTATAACCGTGCTTGTATTATGTCTGTTCCCTGTTTGCCCTAAGCACTGACATGGAACCTATGTAATGAGCCTGTTCTCAATGGTGTCTCCTAGATCACAATAAATAAATAAATAAAAGGTTTTGGTTCAATAATTTGGTCACATGGTCAACATGAGGCTTGACTGACATTTCCTGATCCAATATGACTCCCATGTACGTCAGAGAATTGACAGTATCTATCACCATTCTGTGAGCATATTTTTAGTTATTTACTCATATCAGGGCCAAGGCAGCAAGGGCCAAAGAGAACCAACTTTTCTTGGCATGCAACAGCAGCTTGTTTGCTTTAAACCACATTTCAGATAATGGAAGTCAACTCTGAGGCATGACTCTATTGAGTGAGTGTCTGAGTGACTTCTGTACGGCACATCGTCTGCTTAGAGCAGAGTCTTGGCAATGCCACAGTGTTTTGGCAAGTCATTAATAAAGAAAGAGAACAACGAGCCCAGTATAGAACCCTGGGTAGCCCCATCTGTAATATCTCTCAGGGTGGAGTGGCTACCTCCCCATTTAACTAGCACTTATGGCCAGTTAAGTAGTTAATGAACCAGGAGCGGGACAAATTGTCAAGAACTAGCCTTTTGAGTTTATCTAGAAGCAATTCATGATTGACTAGGTCAGATGTCTTACTCAGGTCTAGAAAGATAGCAGCAGTAGATTTGCCTGTCTCCTGGGCTTCAAGAAGGTCCATCCTGAGCTGAACTAGGGCTGTGTCTATGCAGGGGTTCTTCCAAAAGCCATGTTGGGTATCGGCAACCAGAGAGGGAGGTTCAGGGTAGGACTGGAGCTGGTTATAGAGCAGTCTTTCAAGGACTCAGGATAGGGTGCAGAGAATGGTGAATGGCAGGTACTGCTCTACAGGTTCTTTAGCACTCCCTTTGTATACAGGAACTACGTGGGCCTCTTCCGTATGTTAAGTAGATCACTCCGCAGGACAGACATATTAAATAGTGCTACAATGACAGCAGCAAGAATATGGGCTCCAAGTTTAAGCAGCCTGGGTTCTAGCTTGCTATGTCCCGCAGACTCTTCCACTTTTAACCTAAGTAGTTGGACTAGTGCCTCCTGTCTAAAGAACAGCTTGAAATGAAGTTCAGGCCAGGATAGTGTGTGGGAGGTGGGGGACAGAGCCTGATGGAGAAGAATCCTAGGAAGGGCCAGCAAGCAGTGCCTTAAACAGTGTAAGATCAGAAAAGAATCTGTTGAAGGCATCACCTGCAAGGACGGGGTCACTGGTAGATGTGGTTTTGTACAGTATGTCCTGGGGGGGATTCACTTTGCCTTTGAGAAGGCTATTCGTTTGGGACCAGAACTGTATGGGCTTTGCAGGTGTTTGGACTGCAATTTCTTAAAATACAGTGCCCTCACTTTCTTAAGACTGACCTTGCAGAGATTTCATAGTGTCCTATAGTTTTGCCATTCTGAGTACAGGTCTAATGCTCTGAAAGCATCCCGAGCTTTGTCCCTATTTTCATGAGCTTACAAAGATCAGCTCATTATGAGCACAAGCCCATACCTCTTCTTTGGATCAGAGGAACATGCTTGTTAACTATGCTAACGAGACTGATTACTAGAAAGTCTAGGGCAGTACTGACATGTCTGAGTCTACCTATTTCTTCCCAGTTGACAGTAATGAGGTCCTCCAGGAAGGCACTTTCATTAAATTGAGAAAAGTCACTGACTTATAGTTCTTGGTGGGGGCTTAGTGAAACTGTAACTCCAAATACAAAAACTTGGAGGGGTAATCACTGAGTGAGTCTGCTAGTATTCCAGATGTTCTGATTCAATCTATTCTGCTGACCAGGAGCCAATCCAAGAGGAAATGATTACCTGATTCACCTTTGTGGTGGATAAGTTCAGTAATAATTTAGAAAGTATATTCTGCTCCTACCAGAACTAATCTATCAATAGAGTACCAGATGAAGTTGCTACAGATAGCTCTCTCTCTGCTACCTGTAGGACAGTCAGTGATAAAATATAAAATACTTGGCCAGAAGGCCCTCTCACCACCTGTGGGCATCCCAAGGTAGTCCTCCTCCTCCTCACAATGATGGTACAGGGAACCAGGATCGAACAAATCTCAATTTGCTCACTGCTCCATCTTAAGAGTACAGCAGCCAAATGTTCATGACAGATCAAGTGCCCTGACCACAAACATAGGGACACACTGCCTCAGCAGATTCTGTAGCCCCAGTCCCTCACACCTAGCCATGTAAACACCAGTCCAAGTGCTCCAGGACCCAGGTAGCAAAGTTAGAAAAGAAGACAGGCAAAATAAATGGGCTGGCAGTATAGCCTAGAGGTTAGAATAATGAGCTGTGAATGAGCTTGGTATATCTAGCAGACCTGGGTTTGATTCCCACAACCTCCACTTACATACTGTGTGACTTTGAGCAAGTCACTTAACTACCCCAGTGCTCCTGGGTTACCCCTAAAAAAACAGGCACTTGCAATCTTTACCTGGTGACCTGGTCACTCCATCTTGGACATTACCAGACACATTTTCATTTTTCCAATTGCTTGGGTTATTCTCCCTGACATCACTCATGGGTTGATGAGAGACAGTGCAGACCCTACAGTATCTATTCACCTGACTATAGATACCTCACCAGAAACAATGGGAGAGTAGATAAGTTATCATTACCCACCTTCCCACATGTCACCATCTGAGTCAGCATGAGCTTCTACTATCATCTGTGGTCTGAGTGCTTTACTGATCACCATCTGCTCCTCCACTTGGTAGATGTGTGCATTACACTTCCCTCTGTATATTTGCTTACCTCTATTGCTAATACAAGACTTGGGGTGATTACGCACCTCAACCATAGCGTGTCTACCCTTTCTGTTTTTAGGTTGCATTCTACCCCTTTTTTCGATGGAAAGGAACCCAAAGATGTCTAAGAGTATTACTTCTGGTGGCATTCCCCACAGAACTCACAGTAACATGTGTAGTATATTTGATAACTTTAGTCCCTTCAGCCTTTTCCTTAACCTCTGATTGAGTACAACAAGTGCTGCAAACAGTACTCACATGAATGTCCTGCTGCCCATTACCATGCTTTTCTGGAGCTGTTGCTGCATTGTCCTCTTCAACTATCCTTTCCTGGCAACCACAACAGTCCACCACTGTGGTCTCTGCTTGGATGGCCCTTTCCTCCTTGTCCACTTTGGTTCTCTTTTGAACATAGATACGTGGACAGTGTCTGCAGATAAGGGCCTACAGCCCACCCAGTCTGCCCATTTGAGCTTGTAAGTTCACTTTATGTTTTCCTAGAAGTCTGTTGCCCCTTACCCCTGACCTCCAGAATTCCTTTATATCTATCCCATGCATTTTTAAATCCTGTGATTGTTTCAGCCCCCACCACTTCCTCTGGCAGGGTATTCCACTTGTCCACCACCCGTTCTGTGAAGAAATTCTTCCTCATGTTGCCTCTGAATCATCCTCCCTCCAACTTCATCCCATGCCCTCTAATCCTGGAACATCTTTTTCACTTAAACATAGTGTATTCCTGCACCTTATTCCTCCCTGTAAGATACTTGTATGTCTCTATCATATCCCCTGTCTCTCTCCTCTCCTCCAGGGAGTACATATTCAAGTCCTTCAACCTGTCCTCATAGGACTTGTGATGCAATCCATGTACCATCTTTGTTGCCCTCCTCTGAACCTTCTCTATCCTGTCTATGTCCTTACGTAGGTAAGGTCTCCAGAACTGTACACTGTACTCCAGGTGGGGCCTCACTAGTGTCTTGTATAGTGGAATTATGACCTCCCTTTTCCTGCTGGTGATGCCCCTGCCCATGCATCCCAGCATCCTATTTGCTTTACCTGCTGCCTTGTCGCACTGTTTCCCTACCTTGAGGTCATCAGAGATGATAACCCCCAAGATCCCTTTCCTGCTTGGTGCATGCTATATCCTCACCCCCCAACTGATACATTTTGCCAGGGTTTTTGGGCGTCATATGCATTGTCTTGCACTTCTTTGTATTGAATTTCAGCTGCCAAACCCCTGACCATTCTTCAAGTTTCTGCAGATCCCTTCTCATTCTGTCTACACCATCTGGTGTGTCTACTCTGTTACAGAGCTTTGTGTCATCAGCGAACAGGGAAATTCTGCCTTCTAGGTCCTGCGCAATGTCACTGATGAAGATGTTGAATAGGACCAGTCCCAGCACTGATCTTTGTGGTACCACACTGGTCACTCTACCCTCTGTGGAGTGATAGCCATTTACCACCACCCTCTGTGTCCTGATGCCCAGCCAGTTACCTACCCACCATACTACTGTCCTACCCACACCCATATTCCCCAGTTTGTGTAATAGTCTTCTATGTGGCACAGTGTCAAAGGCCTTACTAAAGTCCAGATAGGCCATGTCCACTGCCTTCCCCTGATCCACCTCCCTAGTCACCCAGTTGAAAAATTTCAATGAGGTTGGTCTGACATGACCTCTCCCTGGTGAAACCATGCGGCCTTGGGTCCTGTAGTCCATTGACAACCAGATGTTTCACCAATCTCTCCTTCAGTAGTGCTTCCATGATCTTCCCCATTACCGAGGTGTGGCTAACTGGTCTGTAGTTCACCACTTCCTCTTTGTTCCCACTTTTGTATAAGGGGACTACATCTGCTGTCCTCCAGTCTTTGGATACCTCCCCTGTTTCCAGTGATCAGCTAAACAGGATTGCCAGAGGTTCAGACACCACCTCTCTTAGTTCTTTAAGGACCCTGGGGTGCACCCCATCTGGATCCATTGCTTTATCAACTCTTACTACTTCCAGTTTCTTCAGGACCCTTTCTCGTGTAAAGGGACTTGTGTCCATTTCCGCACCATTCCCACCCCTTGTACTCCCTTCAGACCCATTACCCTCTTCTTCCCCAGTAAAGACTGAGCAGAAATACCTGTTCAATATGTCAGCTTTACTGTTGTCAACCTCCACGTGGGCCCATCCTCCCCCTTCAGTCTAACTATCCCTCCCTTTGCCTTTCTTTTTTCACTTATGTATCTGTAAAAGGTTTTGTCCCCTCTACCCACTGGTTTTGTAATGTGCTCTTCTGTCTTAGCTTTGGCTTCCCTTACTGACCTCCCTGCCTCCCTTTGTTTCTCCTGGTACTTCTCCCTATCCCCTTCTGCCTGTGTCTCTTCGTATTGTCTGAATACAGTCTTTCTGGCTTTCACTTTCTCCGCTACCTCCTTGGAAAACCATAATGGCCTCCTCTTCCTTTTCCTCTTGCTAACCTGCTTAATTCATAATTCTGTTGTTCTTGTAATCCCCATTTTAAATACTGCCCACTGTTTCTCAACCCCTGATGCCTGCCCCATTCCCCTTAATGCCTCTTTCAATCATCTCCCCATTTTCCCAAAGTCTGCTCCCTTAAAATCCAGGATACGTGTTTTTGTGTGGTTTGGTTCTGCTCCTTCTGTGATTTCAAACCTCAATGATTGGTGGTCACTGTTCCCCTGGTGCTCCCCCACTATTACCCCAATCACACTGTCCCTGTTTGAGAGCACAAGGTCCAGTATTGCCTTCTGCCGAGTTGGTTCCATGACCAGTTGCTTGAGGAAGGCACCTTGAAGGGAGTCCAGGATAAATCTGCTCCTAGTTGATGCTGCTGCTGGGATGCTCCAGTCCACATCTGGAATACTGAGGTCTCCAATCAGCAATACCTCACCCTTGTCTGCCATCCTTTGGATGGCTAGCATCAGCTCCCTATCTGTTTCTTCCTTCTGGGCTGGTGATCTATTGACCACACTTGTGTGGATGGCTGTACACAGTTTCCTTTCCAGCTTAACCCACAGTATCTCTCCCCAATTTTGTTTCTCCTGTATCTCTGTGGCCCTTATGTCATTTTTCACATAGAGTGCCACTCCTCCTCCTCCCTTCCTACTTGCCCTGTCTCTTCTGGATATGTTGTAGCCAGGTATGGCCATCTCCCAGTCGTGGTTATCATTAAACCAGATTTCTGTGATGGCCACAATGTCCAGGTCCGACTGCACCAAGACAGCCTCCAGAGCCTCCATCTTGTTGCTAAGGCTCCTGGCATTGGCACACATGGCTTTCCATGATTTGACCTCCCTAGACTGTTTAGCTATTCTACTCCTGTCCCTTCCCTGGTTGTCCTTTATCCCTGGTTCTCCCTGCTGTCTGCCCTTCTGTTGAATTTTGCCCTTTTTCTGCCTATCCACCTCTTGGGCACTTGTCTTCATCTTTTGCACACTGCTTTGTAGGGACAGCCACTCCTCCAGTTCACTGGTTCCACTGCTAGCTGTGGGAGATGGGCAATTAGGTACCCTCCTTGCTGGCCTGCCACCACCTTGGCTAGTTTAAATGTTTGTCCATGTAGCATTTAAACTTATCATTAAGTGCTTGGATTCCCCTCCAGGATGGATGCAGGTCATCAGGCTTGAATAAGCCTCCATCCCTCCAGGTGGATCCCCAGTCACCAATTAATCCAAACCCTTCCTAACAGCACCAGTTCTTCAACCATGAGTTAAAGTTCCTGGTGCATGCACCCCTATGCTCTCCCATGCCTCTCGCAGGTAGTACTTCCAAGAAGGTGACAGAAGTAACTACTTGCTTGAGACCAGTCCCCAATTTCCTTAACTCTTCCTAAACTTCCTTTGGCTCCCCATTCACCAGGTCATTAGTACCTAGGTGGATAATGACATCCAGTTCACCCTCCCATCTTGCCTTTCCAGCAATTCCCAGGATCTTCCTCCCATCCCTCCATGCCGTGGCACCTAGTAGGCACCTCACCTCCCTGTCTTCCCCCTCCTGTGTTCCTAGCTGGATCCCTTTTATGATGGAGTCCTCCACCAGGATTCACTTTCTCCTCCTCTGGGGTCCACTGCTATCCCCACTGAGGTCACCTACTTGGCTAACCTCCACATCCTTTCCTTCCACTTCTCTGGGTACCTCTATTTGGTTGTCCCCATTGGCCAGTGTGGCATATGAGTTCTTGAGTGGAATAGGATCTGGGATGTGCCTCTGCCTGATGGCCCTAACTCTCCCCGAGCCCATTGTCATCCAAGTGCTTCTCGTTCTCGGCATCCTTTGAGGCAGCAGCATTGGACTGGGTGATCTCTGGATAGGGATGATGGTACTCCTGACCCAATTTATTTCCGCTCTGAGTCTGGCTACTTCATCCCGCAGTCTAGAGAGATGCATGCAGATAGGGCAGCACCTCAGCGTCCAGAAGGTCTGCCTGAATATGGCTGCCCTACAGCCACTGCATTGCACCACTCCCCACATTGTACTGCACTTATACGGCTATTCCAGTACTTATCTGTTACTGAAGCTCTCTAGTTCCCTTTTTATTAATTTACTGTCCCAAAAATCCTACCACTGATCCTCAGATATTTTTCTTCAAACAATGAAAAAATAAATAAAACAGTGCAACATCTTCCTGCTGGACGCGTCCACGGTTCTCATTATTAGTGGACTCAGGGACATTCAGTTTATGTTTATACAGGTAATGTCCCACATTACCATAGAGACCCCCACACCACGTTCAGAAAGAATAATCTAAAAGGTATAACTGATATTTGATAAATGAGAAAAATATAAATTAGAGACATGAAGCTAAAATAAAGTGATTACCAGTCACTAAAGAAATCACTTGGGTATTTACATTAATATATTAGACAGATATATAAATTATCAAGGAGTTATCTTACACATTATATTAACTTAGAATAGTATTAATTGCTAGTCTACAATGTTGTCTAAATAAATGTATGACATTTATACAGTTTTTAAACTATTTCAACAGATCTGCTGCATCATCCACTGTTATGAAGTTAAATAACAAATTCTGGTCAGAGCCAATATGGCTGTGGTGAGCTGTTAGGAGTGGCAAGAGCAGTGAAAAGAGTATGCAGTGCCCTCACTGCACTAGAGTCAGCCATAATACTGCAGCGATTACAGTACTGCGCATGCATGATACTCGCACGTGTGCAGTTTGACCCAGAGTCAGCCTTGTTCAACATGGCGGTGCTGACATAACTACGTGTAACAGGTCTGATCGCTGTTCACCCTGCTAGCTACCAATTGTAACCAATCACTAAGTCAGTCTACATGTATTGTTGCACTATTTTGCTTGCCTGGTCTATTTTACCAGCTTGTACACTGTTGTACTTTTATTGTTTGTTATTGTTTCTACTTCCTGACGTGGAGCCTTTGAAAATGAGTCTATGACTCAAAGGGCTGTAATTCTGATTTCTCAAATGAGTAAATAAATAAATAAACAACCCAGTCCCCTCGGGTACTGGAATCTTATTAGTACAAGTCTTAGGCAGGTGGGAAAAGGAAGCTGGTGGGGAGCTCATTAGGGGCTTTCTACATAATGACATCATTGTTTACTCAGCTAGCCTGAGAGAATAATGATTATATCATTCAGATCTCACACAGCAACATAACCATTTTAGAGTCAGCGGCTCTCGGGGAGCTTAGAATATTCATCAGTAAGTTCAAATGTGGCAGCCAGAGTGGCAGGAGGTCTGCCATTGGGGCTCTGTCAAAGGGAGACTTGGTATTTCTCACCCTAGTTTGGTAAAATCTTCAGTTTGCCTGCAGGACTCTTTAGTTTCACTCCAGGGGGAGTGAGAGGGAATGCAGTTCTTGTGGATTCAAGGGGCAATCGCCTGAAGTTCCTGAAGTTCACAAATGCCTTAAGGAAGAACAATGAGTAGAATCTGACAGCTACCAGAGAAAGAAAGGTGCCTTTTGTTCTTTCCATGACTGGGAGAAAGGAACAACTAATCTGTGAGTACAGAATTTGAGACTGTTCTCTGAGGGAGTTGTCTGAGGTGTGTGTGCACACTAGATAAGGCTAGATCACACAGGTCAGGACCCCTTTCACTACAACTGTACTGAATTTAAAGTTAAAGTTGGGAGTCATTAGCAATTCATTGGGGACTGGAGACTCATTTCGTGTAACCCTGAAGGAATGACAGAGGCTGTTTGGGGCAAAGGGTGGGAGGAACGCCATCTGGAGTTTCAGGCAGGGCTAAGTGGTTCGTGAATGGGCAACACTATTCCCTGGGCAAAGATCATGCACCAGGAGGATTTTAAAGTCTGTGTCGCATCCTACAGATATAAACTTTGGAAATGGAAATGTGTGGAAAATATTTTAAGTGTGTGGCACATCCCATAGATATACACTTTGAAAGAGAGAGATAGAGATGTTTTTGTTAAAAACTGTACTGCCTAGCAAACTGTCCTGCAAAAGACAGTGTGCCTGTATTGCAATGACAAACCTTTGGGGGACCAATCTTGCTTTAAGTAACATCTGTAAATAAAGCCATACTGCAAAATCCCAGTTACGGCTTTGGACATTCTACTTGTTGCTTCTAGTGTGAACGTTATTGGAGCCCCTCAGCAGTTAGGTCTAGCATATGCCTAGCACTCTCTCCCCTGGACCTGGTTGTAAATAAAAAGGTTCATTTTAGTATTTACCCCCACCCCCCATCCTGTAGATAATGAGCCTGGTGTACACTCCAGTACTAGGGGTGGTACCATGAGTGTAGTTCTACCAAAAGAAAATTGTATGCCATGTAGTTGGCAGTAGTTCTTTTAAGGGGGGTGCCAGCTAGCCAAAGGTGGTGTGAGGGTTACATATGTATGCACAATACTTGTGCATGCACACTTTAAGTCAGCACCACCATGTTGCACACGGTGGCTGTCACTTCCACAGTTGCAGAAAAGAAAAGTAGTGCACCAGGAAGTGGGTATGTTTATGTGGTCTGCAGAGGGGAAGGGCTGCATAAACAGAAACACTGGAATCTATACTGGAGCACTGTGGCAGAACATCAGACAGTGATCCAGTTACATGCTTCCATGGTTCTCTTATACAAATCTGATGATGGCATAACATATGTGAAGCTTGGCCCACACAGCCATAAAAATCAGACTCAGAAGGAGACTATTAACACACTAGATATCTGGTCTGGGATTTGCTCGTCATCATGGTCACTTTCTCATTCTTTTCTAAGCAGTAATTTCTGGTAAATGTGCCTTAACCATATTGATCTCAGTACTGGTAGACTACTTCAGGTTTTCCCCAGATTGTATTAGGCGGGGGTAGTAGCAGTCTTGAAGTGGTAGCTGCCGGTGGTGGAATGCTCTGAAATAAAGTTGTCCCCATGCTTGTCTGCACATTTTAGAAATAACCCCTTTCCTTGTTTTTGCTGTAAAAAAACGGACCCCTTTAACACAAAAACAAGGAGTCGGTTATGGCCTCCACCCTCACCCCTTTTTGTTTCAAGTGAGGAACGTGATTATGGGTTTGCATCAGATGTACAGTGGCAGCCATAGATGCATAATATTGTTAAACAGTAATCAACTGCATGTAAAAGTTTTTTTTTGTTTGAATGTGTGCTTTCTTAATGTTGTCAGTACTACTCCACCCATTTTGTACTCTGCCCCTGGATTTCTGTGCCCCAAGTACATTATTTTACATTTTTGTGTTCAGGACAAAAATGATTTTTAAATGAGGGCAGTCACTAATCTAAATTCTTTATAGTTTCTTTTTAATTGCAATCAGAAATGTGAATTTTGTCAAAACAAAAATGGAAATACATGTAATAAGATAACCATATTTTACAAAATATAAGACATTCAGATTAGTGACTACTCTCATTTGAAAGGTCTTTTTGTCCTGAACAACTTTCAGACTGGTTATTTTTGTGGACCTGGAAAAGTTTTAAAGATATTTAGATTTGTTTGGAACGTGTGCACGTTTGCTAAGAATTGTGCAGAATGCCTTAGGAAGATTCTCAGCGAAAAGCAGCTTGCAGTTCTGTCTCCAATGTTCTAAACACACAATGGGTCTGAATGAGGTAAAGTGGACAGGAATTGATTACTTAGTGCAGCTGTTTGAAATGTTTCTATTTTCACAAATTATATTCAACCTCTAAAGGATCCGTATTTAATTATGCCTGAATAAAAGCTGAAGCTGTCAGTTGTGTTTTGTTTTGGCTTTAGATTTATAGAACTGTTATTTAATACAACAGCAGATTAGGTACATATGGACACATGTTGATACATGGACATATTAGAATAACAGTATCTCAGTTACAAGGAGGTCTGTGTTAGGTTTGGGTTTTGAATATGCACATACCCTAATCAATTGTTACAGAATTGCAGATACATCATGATTAAGACAGTATAGGGTTGACTATTAATGAGTAATATGAACTTACTGTACACAAAGTTTGAGAAAAATGCATCTGAACAGTACACTGTGTAAAATTTGATTGACACCACTGTGTGAAACAGCTGGTGAATGCTTTATTTATTTATTTATTTAAGAGTTTTACCAGGAAGGCATTCTGAGCAGTATACAGCTCAATTCTAGATGTGTCCTGGGGACAATCCAAAATAAAGAATGTGAAGCATACAATATAACAAGGTGAGATAATAGGTTAGGCAAGATAACAGCAAGGTTACAACACAATACATGGTATAACATGGTACAGGATACAAGTGCATTTACCATAAGAGTTAAGATAACTGAAGGGCAAAGATTAGTAAAATAATGAGCCAGGTGTGATAGTGCAACCAAACCAATCATGACTGAAGTTTGCATTGGGATTACAAAACTGAATAAGGAAGGCTGATTGGTGGAAACCGGTGGGGAGAGGGTAGCTACCGTCACAATGGGAATGTGATTAGGCACATGAGCAGGTGGTGGTGCAATGTGCAGATAAGATACTATTTAGGTGCTGGAAGGGTGAGAAGTGTCAAATGTGAAGAGGAAGAGAGTTCCAAATCTTGGGCATGCGGTAGCTGAACGCTGCCTGGCCCAACAAGGAGGACCTATGAGGAATATAGAGGAGTCTAGAGTCATTTGTTCTGAGCTTGTAAACTGGGGATGGGTGAGTGGACAGGGCCAAGGAGAGATAGGGAGGCAAAGCATGGGTCCAGTACTTGGCAGTGAAGCATGCACAGTGTGAGGATCTATGGTTCTCAAGGGAGGGTAGGCCTAGTGATTGGAAGAGGGTACAGTGATGGGTGGAGTAGGGTCAATCAAGGGTGAAGTGACAAAAGGAGTGGAAAAGGGGATCCAGTCTGTCCGGCAAGGACTTGGGGGCTGCACTGTAGACTATGTCTCCATAGTCAAACATTGGCAGTATCATTTTCTGTACTATGGCTCTGTGAGTCAGCAGTGGGATGTACCCATGATTACAGCAGAGGGCACCCAGTCTGGGGTGGAGTTTTTTTTGGATGGCATCAATGTATACAGAAAAATCAAGGTGCTGATCTGGCCAGACCCCACAGTATCTGAAGGAATGGTAAGCCTCCAGTACAGTCCCATCTTGGGTGTGAAAAGATGGGGGTGGAGAGCCAAGATACTCTCTGCCTTGTACCGAGGTTCATGGAGACAGTCTTCTTGGCATTGAGGTGAACCTGGTTTGAGCAAAACTAGAACTGGACACTGTTGATGTCCTGCTGCAGTCTGGTTGCCACATCCCCAGAAAATCGGCCAGATGTGTACAGCACAGTGTCGTCTGTGTACATGTGAATGGAAGTAAGGGGACAGGTGAAGGGTAGGTCAATGAGAAAAATGGAGAACAAGAGAGGACCCAGAACACAGCCCTGCAGTACACCCGAGGAAATGGGGAGGAGATCAGAGGTGGAGTTACCTATCCTGACTGATTGTGTCCGGCCAACCAGGTAGGAGTGGAACCAGGCAGGAACCAGGTAGGAGCAGAATTTACACAAGGGCAGGCTGTCTTCTAACCTATTTTTTACTTAATACATACATATTTTCATATGTATAAGACAGTTAACATTATTTACTATGTATTGCTGAAAGAGCTACTGACGCCTGAAAGAAAACTATGAAAAACATAATAAGTAGGTAAAATTGGACTTGTATTCCATATATATTCTAGATTTCTCCACCCCATTATTGATTACTGAGGAAATCTGCATGCAATACATTATTTTTATTCCTTACAGTTACTTTAAAGTTAATCTGCCTCTATAGCTTACTCCCTACTTCACGTCATAATGCTCTGTTGTGACATCACAATCTGTTGACATGAGAGCAACTGTGATGTCACAAGCAGTGCATTATGACCTCAGATAGGGAGACAGCAACAGAAATAGTTGAACTCTTAAGGAGAAAAAAATCCTGTTTTCATGCAATTGACCTCAGCAATAAATAATGGAGAAGAGGAATAAAGAACTGATCTGAAATACAAACTGAACTTTATCTAAATATTATGTTTTGTTAAAGTTCTCCTGAAGTTGTCAACTGCTCATTCAGCTTATTTTTCCTTGTGGTTTTTCATTATTGTCATTTACTAATGCTAGCACAGACACACACAGAGGGTTCTAAAATGAAGCTTCGGTTGGTTTATAGATTTTCTCAGGGAGTAAACTTTCAAGTCAGTATCATTTGACCTTGGGATAGCTTTCCTTTGATGGAACTGTTGTTGTCTTTATATGGGTATGTTGTTTTTTTGAATGCAGTTTTAACCAATGGGGGTCTACTGAAACATGTTAGACTCTTTCACCTTGTTAATGCCCTTAAGGTGTTTGAATGTTTCGATCATATCAACTTTCTCCCGCCTTTGCACTAGGGTACACATATTGAGCTCCATTAATCTGTCCTCATATGTCTTTTGATGCAGTCCCTGCACCATTTTGGTTGCCCTTCTCTGGACTGCATCAATTTGGTTAATGTCCTTGTGAAAGTGTGGCTTCCAGTACTGCACGCAGTATTCCAGATGGGGCCTAACCAGTGTCTTGCAAAGAGGGATTATTACCTCCCTCTTCTGACTTGTGATACCCTATTAATACACCCTAACATCATCCAAGCCCTACCTACTGCATTAGTGGTCTGCTTGGATGATTTCAGGTCATCAGTGATGATGATGCCCAAGTCTCTTTCTTCCCTTGTGACTGCCAGCAACTCCCCTCCCAGCCTATAGTTAGCTTCAGGGTTTCTCTTCCCTATGTGCATGATCTTGCACTTCTTTGCATTAAACCTCAGTTGTCACTCTTCTGACCATTTTGCTAGTTTATCCAGATCTCTTCTCATTCTGCCCACCCCATCTGGATCATCTGCTCTGTTGCAGATCTTGGTGTCATCTGCAAACAGACAAACCTTACCCTCCAGTCCATCTGCAATGTCACTGATGAAGATATTGAAGAGGAATGGCCCCAAGACTGATCCCTGAGGTACCCCACTTGTGACTTGCATCTCTTCTGACTTTATACCATTTACCACCACTCTCTGTTTTCTGCCCGTCAACCAGTTTGCCACCCAGTTGACCAACTTCTGACCTGCCCCCAGCCTACCCAGCTTATTAATCAATCTTCTATGTGGAACAGTATCGAAAGCTTTGCTGAAGTCAAGGCAGGTAATATCAACTGCTCCCCCTTGGTCCCCACTCTGGCTACCCAGTCAAAGAAATCTATGAGATTAGTTTGACAGGACCTTCCTTTTGTAAACCCATGCTGTCTTGGACACTGTGCTCCTATGGATTCCAGGTGTTGCACTATCCTTTCCTTAAGGAGTACCTCCACAATCTTGCCACTACTGAGGTAAGACTAACTGGTCTGTAGTTCCCTGCCTCCTCCCTGCTACCACTCTTGTGGAGCGGGATCACATGAGCCCTTCTCCAGTCTTCTGGGACCTCTCCATACAAAGAAAACAATACAAAACACAACTGACAGCTTCAGATTTTTATTCAGGCACAGTTAAACAGGGATCCTTTAGAGGTATAAATGTAATTTATTAACATAGAGACATTTCACACAGCTGCACATAAGTAATCAATTCCTCTCCACTTTAAATCAGGCATGACAAGAGATGAACACAGTGATCTGGTTTAGAATTTCACTTGAGTGACATAGTTATTTGCAAAACTGAGGCTGTTTAGAAGTGCAATAGGAGTTATGCTAAGCAAATGTAAATATCTCTAAAAGTGTACAAGTTACAGATAAAAAAATATAAAATTGTTCAGAACAAAAAGACCTTTCAAATGAGCATGTTCATTAAGCTGCACTAATTATATTTGTTAAACTCTGCCCATCTGATTACCTCAATTGTAATTTTTCATAGCTGTTATACCAAACAAATGTAAATATCTCTAAAAGTATACATGTTACAAATAAACCATCAGTATGAAAATTGATAAGGACAAAAATGTCTTTCCAATGAGCCTATTCATTAAGCTGCAGTAATTATATTTTTCAACCTGTGACCATCTGATTACCTGAATTTTCATTTTTCTTCACAAATTTTGGAAGGCTATATCTGAAAAATCTAATGAATTCAGATAAGTGAATACCTTCATTTGAAAGGTCATTGTGTCCTAAACAACTTTCAAGTTGGTTGTATATTGGTAACGTGTATACTTTCTGAGAGATTTACATTTGTTTGGCATGACTCCTACTGTGTTCACATAGAGAGAAAAAAATGAGGTTGTTTGGAAGACCATATTTTATAAAATATAAAGAATTCAGATTAGTGACTGCCCTCGCGTGAAAGGTCTTTTTGCCTTGAACAAATTTCACACTGTTTTTTTTTATTTTTGTTTTTTTGTGCATCTTGAATAGTTTTAAAGATATTTATATTTGTTTGGAAGGTGTGCACATTTGATCTTAGAGAAAAGCAGTTTAGAGTGCTGTGTCCATCATTCTAAAAAGAAAGAAGGGAGTAATTTTTAACTGCCATAGGGATTTGCAGTGTTATGGAAGGATACACTGAAAACTACTAAAAAATGTGTTCCACGGAAACCCCTTTTCAAGCTAAAGTGATATGGCTGTAGTCTCCACCCACAGCCATAAAAAGAAATCAGTCAATATACTTTAGTGTCACACAGGAAACTTCTTAGCACATTTTAAATAGAATAAACAGTTTATTATTTACTTTTGATGTTTTCCGCCATCAGCATCATCTCTTCTTTGAATAATGTAGGAGAATCACCGTCATCTTCTCTGTAAGAGTTTATTTCATCATAAAGTATACTTAACACAAAAAAAGAGTCTGTTTCATAGTAAGACCACATAAAGGTGTTGAGTTGATCTGTATCAAAAAAATGTACTGTCAGCACTCATGGGTAACCCTTAGTTTGGCTGGTATCAGCAACTGAAACTCAGCACCTAATTCTAAAATCTCTTGTCTGAAAACAAGGAAGTGGCATCTGCACTGTGGTGTGGTATATGAGAAATCAAGGTACATATAGAATAGGTGCCCTTTAAAGACAGTGTACGTTTTAGTTGTGAGAATTTGACTATCAAATCTCTGTCCACTTCTAAAGCTAATGCAAAAAATATAGTCTGCTTTGTGGTGGTGGATTCTTGAGGTGCACCCAGTGCCGTATTATCATACAGGGCATTTCCAGATAATGGATTATCCAAACTCCTCTTTTAACCAAATCAAAGGCCTTTGCCAAAAAAATGGGAACTTTGTATTTGCTAATCTTAGCATCCCTCAGTAAGAAATCCACATTTCATAAAACAGCTGTCAAGAGTGTCTATTCAATTCAATATCCAAGCCATTGAGTCCCCCAGTGTATCAATGGTGTGCCTTTTACCACTGAAAATATTTTGATGAGGTGAGGAAGCAGTGTGTCATTTTGTTGGCTGAACCTTCAGCTGTTTCAGTGCCATTTCAAGTGTTTCAGCAACTACCAACTTCACAATACCAGACAAATTTGCTGTCTCATTTAACTCTGCACCAGGGACTTTACAGCTTTACTGGTGTAAGTCAGAGTTTGGGCACACAATGTAGAGGGTTTTGTAGGACTTGCTGAATTCAAAATACAAGTGGCCTCAGAAAGATTCTTCCCATGTGAGGCAGCTACAGGAGCTAGTAGGTTAGATGAACCATACAGTCCCCCAACACTCCTTGAGCTGGGTATGGTCTAAGCTGTTAAGCAGTTTTATCAACAGAGAGATGTATTCCGCCAATCAAGTTGATGAAAATGCTTTTCTTTTGTCGTATGTGGAAATGAGGATGATTTTAGTAATGTTAGTGGTCCAATAAAATGGACTTTGTTATGAGTTGTCATAGAGGGCAAATCTATAAAACTGTTGCCCACCCTGCTGCCCATTTTTGATCTCCCAATTTTTATAATTATATTTTATTAGAGCTGTTTTTTCTTATTTGTCTGTTTATCTCTATGCACTCAAAATGATGGCTAATTGAGTGTGGTGTGAAGAGAACAAAAGGGAACAGGGAGGACAGATCAGAAAACAGTGAAATGCAAGGGGGATTTTGACACAAACATTGAACTCTCTGAGAAGAAGGTGCAGATTGCCTAAGAATCTAAGTGTAAGCAAGTTCTAACCTAGTGAAACAGATTAACTTGAAACTACAAGGTATTACTTCTTACTGCTTAGAAAGGGGGTCTGCAATTTTTATATGAAGCAAGAATCTTAGAGCAGATATGGAGTGCAAAAGACTTTGCTGAACTGTTCTTTTTATAACGGACATAATGCAACAGCCAAGTCAGTTTTTAAAAGCTGTTTATCGTTTTGAAGTCATTCGACAGAAGATAAATATTTTTTGTGTTTTGAATAAAATGATGCCATTTGCACCTTTTATGTTATTCCATTTTCTGTCCCCCCCAAATAAGGGGTGGGGGGAGAAAACATGGAAAGCAGACAGACAGTAGCAGAGTTAGAGCAAGGGTCAAGTGGAAGGGGGTATGCCATAATGCCAGGAGCCTAAGTAACAAGCTCAGTGAGCTCCAGGCACTGATGGTAGATACTGAGGTGAATCTTGTGGCCACCACAAAAATGTGGGGCATGGAAAACAATGATGGGGAGATGGCAGTCCCTGGAAATACTCTGTTCAAGAGGGATATAATAACTGGTAGAGGGGGAGAAGTTGCCCTCTTTGTCAAGAAGGGCTGAAGTGACAGAAAATGGAGGCATCAGAGGTAGCAATGGGGAGACTGAATCTGTATGGGTGCAACTCATGGCAGCCTCAGGCAAGAAAGTACACTTAGGGGTAATCTATAGGCCTCCAGAGCAAGGGGAGGAAAGGGACACAGAACTCAGAGAGGAACTTAAAAGAGGGGTAGCAAAGGGGGAAGTGGTGGTGGGAGACTTGAACCTGCCAGTCGATTGGGAGGTCCCAGTGGCCAAGATTGCCAGGAGGCAGACATGGCTGGATGCCTTCCAAGATTGCCTATTGGTGCAGCTAGTTAAGGAACAAACCAGGCAGTCCACAAACCTTGATATGGTGCACACAAACTCAGGGATGGTGGGTGCTGTGGGAGTGTGGGAGCCGATAGGGAAGAGTGACCATAACTCTGTGAGGTTTGAATTGGCCCTTGAGGCTGGTGAGCTGCAATCAAGAACTAAAGTTCTTGACTTTAGAAGGGTGGACTTTGATAGGTGGAGGGAACGGGTCAGAGACAAGTTAGTAGGGTTGGAGGACATAGCTGGGGTGGAGGAAAGATGGGGGACAATTAAGGGAGCCACCCTTGATGCATTAAAGACATGCATAAGAACAGGAAAAATGAAAAACAGGGTTAAGAGACTACTATGGTTTTCAGCTAGGGTCGGGGAATCAGTTAGGACCAAAAAGAAGGCCTTTTATAAATACAAGGAAAAGCAGAGGGAATCAGAATGGAAGGAATAGCTACAGAAAAGCAGGGAGGCAAAGAGGCCATCAGGGAGGAGAAAACAGACAAAGAGCTGTGCATCTTAGAGGGGTCAAGTATGGAGAAAAACAGTTTTTAGATATATTAAGGAAAAAAGGAAACAATGGGAGAATCATACAGCTATTTGAGGGGGTAGGGTGATAAATGAGGATGGGCAAAAGGCTGCTTTCCTGAATTACTACTTTTGCTCAGTATTCACTAAGGAGGACTGTGAGTCCATGCCAGACAGTGGCATCAAAGTGGCCACTAAGGGAATCCCGGAAATAAGACAGGCATTATTTAGTAGTGAATGGGTCCTGAAAGGGTTGGCAGACCTAAATATAGATAAGGCCCTGCAATCAGATGGGTTACATCTGAGGATACTTAGGGAAATTAGCAGTGGAGTTGGCTGAACCACTGACTGGGCTGTTCAACAGCTCACTCAGGCCTGGAGAAGTTCCAGAGGATTAGACAATGGCAGACGCTGTGCCAGTACATGGAGGGGGAGTATAAGGAGCAACCTGGGAACAACTGGCCTGTCAGTCTGACATCTATTGTGGGGAAGCTAATGGAATCACTGATCAAAGAGGGCCATGTAGACTACATGGAGTGCAGTGGACTTCAGAATAGTAAACAGCACAGTTTTATCACAGGAAGGGCTTGTCAGACTAACCTGATAATTTTCTTTGACTGGGTGATGAAGTAGATATGGGCCACTCTGTGGATCTGCTGTACTCTGACTTCAGCAAGGCTTTTGATTTGATATCAAACAAGAGGTTGCTTAAGAAGATGGAAGACCTGTGTGCAGCTAAAACCCTTAGTGAACTGGGTGGGTAATTGGCTAGAAGGGAGGTAACAGAGGATGGTGATCAATGGGGTTAAATCAGAAGAGAGGGAGGTAATGAGTGGAGTTCCACTGTGATGTGTTTTGACTCTGATCCTCTTCTACATGTTCATTAGTGACATTGGTAAAGGAATCCAGGGCAGATTGTGTCTCTTCGCGGATGATGCAAAACTATGTGGGAGGGTGGATAGTGAAGAGGGTAGAAGGAATATGCAGAAGGACCTACAAAAGCTTGAGAGGTGATCAGAGGTCTGGCAGTTAAAATTCAACACCAAAAGTGCGTGGTAATGCATCTGGTGAAAAGGAATCCCAAGACAGAGTACTAGGTGAAAGGAGAGAGTCATAGCACTACAGATGAGGAATGGGATCTAGGAGTCATCATCAGTAACTCTTTTAAACAAATGAGCCAGTGCAACAAGGCCTATTTAAAGGCTAACAGGATACTGAGATGCATTTGGAGGGTATTGACAGCAGAAGAAAAGAGGTAACACTTACCCTCTACAGATCCCTGGTGAGGCCTCACCTGCAATACCATGCCCAGTTCTAGAGTCCTCACCTATGAAAGGAAAAGGATGGGTTAAGGGCAGTGCAGCACAGAGTAACAAAAATGATTCAGGGACAGCAGGACAGATCCTATGAGAAGTGTCTCAAGGCACTATATATGAACTCATTGGAAACCAGAAGGGAGAGGGGAGATATGATAGAGACCTTCAAGTTCCTCAAAGGAACTAATAAAGTGAACAGAAGGGATTTATTTAGCCTGAATACCAACCCGTGGTCTCATGCACATGAATGGACATCAGCAAGAGGGAAGTTCAGGAGGAACGTGAGGAAGTACTTCTTTACAGAAACAGTGTTGGAACCTTGGAACAGTCTGTCGGCTGAGGTGGTGGGTATGAACACAGTCAGGGGATTCAAGCATGCCTGGGATAGAATGAAGGGAATATTGGTTGCCTCAGGCGACAGGTCCAGGGAAGAGTATGGGGAGAGGGCCAGGATGGTTAGTACCCTGGAGGAACAATAGGTTCAAGGGAATGTTCCAGGGATAAAGGGAACTTGGGCAGACTGGATGGACCCCTGGTCTTTTTCTGCCATCATTGTCTATGTTTCTATGGTTCTGTATGTACTTCCTGACTCACTCTTCTACCACAGGCATGCTCAGTTAGGATACAGTTCTCCTGTTGAACAAACAGTGCCCTAGGAACCTTATATGCTGTGTTCTGTACACCCTCTTAACTGAAGATATTTTCATGTTTTCAAATACTTTTTTAACACTATCTTGAAATGTCAGACTCTTCCTTTGCTCTGAACACAGTCAGACGTGAAAGTGAACCATGTACCCATGCAAAATTACAGAATTGGAAGCTGCCAGTGAACTGGCATTCCATGAATTGCATTGACGTCCATTGGAGATCTACAGTATTACATGCCAGTGTATTATCACTGCATTAGTGAAATGCACACCCATATTACAGATATGCACATCTGAGGAGACGCAGAACAGAAATCTGCTGAATTACAACTGTGCAAATACACTCTGTGGTTATACTCAGAATCAGTGGAATTTGACCGTGCTTCAGAGTACACTACCAGCCATCATGGCATCTTAATGGACCCCAGGTACAATAGGTGCGTTGGACCACTGGGAAGCAAGAGAGTGCATTGTTTTGCACTCCTTCCCATCAGGCAGCCCTCATTCTCAGTGACCCCTTATATATGGCCCGACACCCAGCATTGTTGGGACTTAGCCACCTATCTTTAGTGCCTCACAATTTACTCTCAACGGTGGGGCTTGCAGGTTCCGAAGCCCCAAAGGAGTTCAGCCCAGATGGAGGTAGGGTGCTCAGTAGGCAGTGTGGAGCCTGCAGAGGGTCACTGCATTCCCTGTTCAGCCTCACTTGGTATTTTCCTGAGTACTTTTTCCCCAAACCCTGGGTGTCTCATGGGCTAGGATGGCAATTGATGTGAGCATGCTAACATTCTCATGTCACAGTCAGGGGGCCCCTGCTGCCCTCCCCTGACACTGTGGCTGCAGCTTTGTCCACCACCTGTAGTTACCTAGTTGGTGGTAGCATTGCAGAGCTTGCAATCCTCCCTCCCTACCTGGAGGAAGAGAAATGAATCCTCCACCTGCTAACAGCCCTTCAACAATCCAGGCTTGAGGTGCAAACCTGGGTCACCGCTGTCACAAGTAATACTGTAGCTCTTCCACTGCACCTCAGACTGGCCTAAGTGGTGCATTTTCAATTAAATGCACCTACTTGATTCCATGGGCATTGCATGCAATGCTCACAAATGACTATCTGTGGAATAAACTGCATATCAGTGTGCTTCAAACCCACCTTATTGATCAAGAGTCAGTCCACGGAACTGCATCAAATGAATTCAATAATAAAGGAAGGATTACTGTTAGAATTTCACACAATGCAACAGCAGTTTTTGAAATCCATTCTGACAACATTCTGCTGAAGGAATTCCACATTCTGCATAGCTCTATTATATGTTAATATGTCCCTTGGAGCCACTCACTGCCGTATAAGAGTGTAGTAGTAAATACATTTATTGATCAGCATGAAGCCGTATACAATATGACATTTTGACACCACATTACAAAAGGTAAATAAAAACAGTTAAAATACTGTGCAATATTAAAAACAAATTAACAATTAATATAATATATTTAACACTTTATCAACCAGTGCTCAATATCACATATCCACACTTTTACAGATGTGTTGATAAAAGAAACTTTGCCAAAAGCACCATGGTTTTTATATCCATAGTCCTGAACAAGTAATCCAAAAGATCAGATGGGGGAAGACTGAGACCACCAAGTATCCCTCCCAGCCATTTTTTCCTGGATATTTCGTAGAGAGGGCATAAAAAGACAACATGCTTCAAATTGTCTATAAGCTCCAATCCACAATTACAGTAAGGTGAGGAGGAAACCTTATTCTTATATTTGTACTGTACATGGTTTGCAGTATAACATTCAGTCGTACATCTTGTGTAAATTATCCTTAACATAGGGCATGTTAATAGTACTAGATATGTCTCAAAACTACCTGTGGTCTTAAGTGTCTTATAATATCCATGTAATTTAAGCATGGAAAGTTGTGAGAGGAGACAAATCCTATCCAAATCAGCTAGTCTCAGTTTAACTTCCTGCTTGATTTATACAAAGGGTCTGAGATATATTTTGTATAAAAGATGTCCCAAACCAGCTGGCATTATAGTATCTTTAATGAGCCGTATACTGGGATGTACATATCCCAAACTAGCCATCTCTATGATTTTTTCTAAACACATTCTAGGGTATCTTTTTTCTGGTAAAGAAAAACATTTTAGTAGGAATAAGATTTGTTGCTCCTGTATAAAGGAAGATAAAGTTTGCTGTCCTAATTCCAACATCAGAATACATTTTGGGGTTCCTTGTGGTAACGTAAGAATATATCGATACAATGTGTTCAATATAACTTGTAGCCTTCCATTCTCTACATAACCCCAAACCTCTGATGCATATAGCATACTCGTTCTCATTTTAGCATTTAATACCCTCATTATTCCTTTTACTGATGATTTCCCCATTTTGTTGTTAAAAATCTTTAGGGCATTTCCTGAAGACCTCATTTTGTTCTGTACAACGTCCAAATGATTAGTCCAGGAAAAATCATGTGCAAATCGAACACCTAAGTAATCATAATGCTTAACGCTATCTATACTTACTCCGTCTATCTTGAAATTTACATTATTATTCCTTTGTTTTCCAAACACCACCACATTTGTTTTACTATGATTGATCCTCAGTCTAAGTTCAGGACAGAGTGCTTCAAACTTCATCAATTTCTCTTCAAACCCAAAGCTGAAGTAAAGAGTAGGACCAAGTCATCTGCTTATGCCAAAGTATCTATCCTGCAAGCGCACACCTTGGGAGCATGAAAGTCATGTATAAGAGTGGTTTCACACATGTTCGGCTGGAGTGAGAATAGCAAAGCCGAGCTGTTCTGGCTCAAATTGAACGCAAGTTAAACCACTCTTATGCAGCAACAGGTGGTGATGGGGAACTTATTATTATATTATTGATCGAGCTTGATCAATAATATATATATTTTTTTAAAACTTTCCCAGAACATGCCTGTTTCCAGGGCATCTGTGCATGAGATGCTCTTCATGGCATAACAGTGTCTCATGCACAGAGGAAAGGAGTACTCTAATTGGTCAGGAGCACTCCCTCAGTCTATAATACAGTCGTACAACACAGAGAATACTGGATGGACAATTATGCATGCACAACTAGTGTGTTCTGGCACAGAGGTGTTCTGATTCCCATTGACCTTGAGAGAGAAGTTCAAGAGGTCCATGGAAATCAGAACCCCGAGGTGGCAGAACATGGTGATTGTACATAGAGTTTCACATCTGGTATTTTTTTTTCATGTATGGTGCACCCAAAAATAATCCAGATACACTGTTTCAATACTTAGCCATACAACCAGTTTTGTTTCATACAAAATCAATTTGTGTTCTACTGTGTCTAATTCCACAGTTCAGGGTTGTTTGGTAGGGTCAGTGGTGTGGTTGTTAGGAATGAGACATCCCTACATCTATAGCATGGACTTCTATTGGTTGTCAACCATGTTTGGGAGAGATTTAAAAAAAAAACAAAAAAAAAACATGGCAACTATATTTCTCACTTAGCGAGAAGTCACTTACTGCAGAACCGCAATGGAGTTTGTGAATAATTTTAAATATCTGGTTGGTCCAGCGTTGTTTTTTAAATATGTGGTTGACTCTGCATCTTCGGGGAATTTATGTGAGTAATTGTGTGGTGTGGCATTTTATCTGATTGATACTGCATTCTGTCATTTGTGTTTTCTAAGCTGCTGTGTGGCTCATGCACTTTCCAAATCAGCTGGAACACTGTTGTACCACGGCATTTTGACTGAGCTGGAAATGTAGTTAGAACAAACTCTCACCATATGCCATGTGATTATTTAGCACTGTAATGGCTCACAAAGGGTCAACAACATGGGTGATTTGTTAAGGCAGATGGCCTGAGAGCAGGAGTTTGGGGGTCTTGGGGGGGGAGGGTACAGCCTAAATTATGTGGCATCTAGAAGGCTTTGACTTACTGCATGCATGCAAAGCATCATTTGGGTGCACCAGATGTGTGCTATTTCATATTTTTAGGGAGGAGCTATGACATCCTCATCTCAGCAGTTGTAAATAAAGTTCCTTTTATGCTATTGTTTTTTTAGATACAGTATTTGTTTCTGTCTATTAAAAAGTAACAAGAAAACCCACCTCCCACACCTTCATATAAAATGACACAGTACTACAGTATCATAGAAACATAGAAAATGATGGCAGAAGGAGACCTTATGATCTATCTAGTCTGTCCATTGAAAACATGAGCTATCCCTTCCCTTATCAGACCAAAATATGATAGATTTATTCAAATATGAATAATTTTATACATTCCTAGCAGTAGTAGTAAATTACGTAACATTTTGCTTGTCCAAAGTGCTTTGTCAAGAGTAACTATAGCCCCCAAATATCCACCCTAAATACAGCACTCCCTCTTTATAGTGAACACCTCTGGAACCAGCTGAGATGTTCACAACAGTGAGGTATTCACTATAGCGAGGTACTCATATGCCTACTCAGGCAACAATGGGAGCATCAAAGGTGTTCATTATAAGAGGGAGTTTGTTATAGAGGGGTTCTTTATAGAGAGGGGTACACCCAATTACAAAGCACATGAAAACATTAATTTATATCCACGTGCAATCAGAGATGCAAAAACTATAAAGTGACATTCACCAAGCAACATTTAAAAGCAACAATGCTTATGAGAGTACCATCAATTATATCTATGTACGGTTAATATATGTGCTTTCTCAGTGTGTGATCAGTTTAGCTGCAATACTTTTAATGGGAAAAAAACTTAAAAAGCAGGTGCAAACATGAATACATATGCTATGATGGTCAATTATTTAAGCAATAAGACATGACCAGGGGTTAGATTAACAGTCTGTTAATCACCCACTAGGGGTGTAATGTGGCACGAGGCACAGCCGAGTGCCATATTGCCCCTAGGGGGTGATTAACTGACTGTTAATCTAACTCCTGGGAGTGCCTTATTGCTATTATAAACAAGCATTTGTCAATGCCGAATGTTTGCTTGCTGGCATTGGCATTGGTAGTGTAGAAGTTACAGAGCGGCATAATAGGAATGGCAGTGAAGTATTGAACTGAAGCCAACCCCACCACTACCCTGCAGAGAGTGACAGGCATTGGGGTGTGCCTTTGGGTTGTCAGGCATAACGACCATGCCATTTCACCACACCCTACCCTGCAGACACTGACAAGTGTCACGGTGTGCCTTGGGGTCTTTGGCCCTTATGCGCACCTCATTCCATCAGGAAATACTGTGAGATGGGTGCGGTATAGGAGAATGGGGTGAACTTTGGGGCCGAAGAGTCCATGGTATTCCTTGATGCCTCTCACTGGCTGCAGGGTGTGGAATGGTATGAGCATTACAGGCAAGAATCCCAAGTCACACCCCTGATGCCTGTCATTCTCTACAGGGTGGGGTGTTATGGTTGGAAACCCTAACACCTCAGGCGTTTGTTGGTATTTTCACTCCAAATTTTCAACATGTTTTTTTTTGTGACCCCCCACCTCATGAACAGTGGCAATATCAGTTTGTTAGCCGAAAGCTGCTTATGCACAGCGACTACGGCATTTAGCACCACAGGTGCAAAAACACATTCTGAACAGGATGTGAAAAATGACAGCTGTACTGTTCATGGGGAGGTATAAAAAATGGCAATGTTGCAAATCTGCATTAAAAATATTAAAAAAACTGGTGAAGTCACGAGCATGCATAGAAACTGTGCAACGCACACCCGTAATGTAATTAGTTTGGGGATTTTTTACAGCAGATTGTCAACACAGGCATTTTGGGACCTCCGATCACGAACAATGTCACTGTGATTTTTTTTATCTGTCCTGAACAATGATTTCCCACAGCGACCATGCATCTCTGCGCTGAAAGTGTGAAAACACATTTCAGCCATGTTGTGAAAAATGACAGCTGTACTGTTCATAAGGAAGTGTGGAAAAATACCACTGGCTAAAAATCTGGACTGAAAATATTACAAAGTCATGAACTTACGAGGGTACATGGAAACTGCACAATGCTCACTCGTAACACAGTCATTTTACAGACTTTTGTCACCAAATTTTCAACATAGCCATTTTAAGACCTCTGCTCATGAACAGCGTAACTGTGACTTTCTTAATCTGTCCCAAACATTGCTTTTGCACACCGACTGCACCATTGTGTGCTACATGTGCAGAAACACATTTTGGGTGACATGTGAAAAATGGCAGCTGTACTGTTCATAAGGAAGTGTAATAAAATGGCAATGTTGAAAATCTGGAGTGAAAATATTGAAAATTCACAAACTTCTGGCGTGCATAGGAACTGCATAATGCAGCTCATAAAACAGTCATTTTAGAATTTTTTCAAGAATATTCAACATAGCCATTTAAGACCTCTGCTCATGAACAGTGTCACTGTGATTTTCTTAATGTGTCCCATACATTGATTACACACCGACCGCGCCATTGTGCGCTACATGGGCGGAAACACATTTTGGGCAAGATGTGAAAATGACAGCTGTACTGCTCATAAGGAGGTGTGTTAAATGGCAATGTTGAAAATCTGGAGTGAAAATATTGAAAATTAAATGAACTTCTGATGCGTATTAACTGCCTAGCAACATGCTATTAAAACAGTCATTTTTAGGAATTTTTCCACCAAATTTTCAACATAGGCTTTTTGAGAGCCCACCTAATGAACAGTGGCAGTGTCATTTCATTACTGTCCCGAAAGGTGATTTCACACAGTGACTGCGAAATCACACAGTGACTGCGAAATCACGCTTCGGGCCCAATTAATGCCATGACAGTGAGAGCATTCATGAGAAGGGGTCCCAAAAACCCCATGTTGAAAATTTGGTGCAAACATTCCAAAAAATGCCTGAGATATGCAGCAAAGTTGAAAAAAACATATCTATCCCATTATACAGCTTACCGGCATTTCCTCAGTTCTCGGTCGCCTTTGAAGAGTGTAGACGTGTTCCCGGTCCACCGAAGATCATCGCGCTGGAGTCTGGAGGTAAGTATGGGGTGAGGGGGGTGTGGGGAGGCAGGGTGCACAGTGGGTGGGCGCGGTGGGGCCAGAGACAGAGAGGGACCATTTTGTGTTTCAGGGTTGTTGTTTTTTAAAAGGGACGACGACGGGATGTTGCCATGCTGGGGTGGGCTCCCAGCGTGGCACAAGGATGGCTGTTTGGGGGTGTGTGGAGCTGACGGGGGATTGGGCACCCCCATCGGTGATAGCATCTGTTGCCATGCTGGGGTGGGCTCCCAGCGTGGCACCCTGTACTCTCTGTGGGGGGGACAGTGGAGCCGATGGGGGATTGGGCACCCCTGTCGGCTATACGATGTGTAGCCACGCTGGGGTGGGCACCCACCATGGCATGTGGAACTCTGTTTGGGGGGGGAGCGCAGCATAGCCGACAGGGGATTGGGCACCCCCGTCAGCTATACAGTGTGTGCGTGGGGGGGCGAGCATGCAGCATGTGTGCATGTGTATGTGTGTGTGTAGGGGGAGCACACATGAGCAGGCAATATCTTATCGCTGCTCACTGAAGTGTAGCTCCCCCTTTCAACTGTACTCCACTGCATTTTCGACTGCTGTCATAAACCGCTCCAGCAGCCATTGGAGAACTGTGGCCATGCCTGCAAACACACTGACTGAACAGGAAGAGGGCTGCCACACCTCCGGAAACTTGAATGATGGCACTATGTTTCTTGCACATGCATGCAAGCAAACATAAAAACACACCAAAAGAAAAGAGTTTAAAGTATACTTTTTCAATGTTTTCCTCATTTAAAGGGAGATTTTTAATAAAATAGTTCTTCCACCAGCAGTTTAAGAATGCTGGTTCAAAATCAGAATGCATCATTCCACACATTCAGCAGGGCTAGAGGATGGAATACTGACAGAAAGAATTCATGTGCCATGGTGATCAGACTGTACATGACAATATAACATGGATTAATGTAAGGCTGTTGGAATCCTAACAGCCAGTCAGATTGCAGCATTTCTTAATCCCTTTTTATAATTAAAGTTCTACCTATCCTGTAGAACTTGGTGCACCACCATCCATCAGGGGGTAATTTCTTGGTTCCAACTTCGATCAGCAGAAAAGTCAGCCATTGAAACACCAGCATACAGAAAAACACACTGTAGAAAGATAACAGGACACTGTAAGAACCACATCATGTTTATGTCAAGAAAAGAATCACGCTGAATTCATCATTCAGTCCTATTCCAATAATAGGTCCCAATTTATAGATCCACGCACTTTCTCACTGTACAATGTGTGGATCCATATCTGCTTCCCACAGTCCAAGTGTTACTTTTTATATACCCATGAATGTAGATTCATGACTGTTTCCAAATTTATCCACATGGGATGGTAGAGCATTACTGAGGTCCTTATTAACTATAGCACAGAGGTGTTCTCTAACCCATAGCTTGAGTTTCTGATGGGTCTCACCCATATAGAAACAAAGGCAGGAACATGTGGCTAAGTAAATGACAGCCTCAGAATCACAAGTGATGAAATCTCTAACTTGAAACACTTGCTCAGTTTCTACACTAGTAAATGAATGGCTTTTAGTCATCACCCTGTCAAATTTACAATGGTCACATGCATGATTCTCTATTGGGGGGGGGGGGAGCAGCATCCAGAGAGGTCTATTATTACACCTGTTTTAATTAAATTGCAAACTACTAAGCACCATATTGCTTCCAGACACTGTGCAAAGTCCCTAAAAATTAGAAACTGGACTTCAGGCAAGGGATATGGATACAAAATGTTATGTTGATATAAGTACTGTATGTGGATGTACAAACTGGGTACTATGAGGGGCATAGGACTGAATGATACATTTTTTTTTTTAGTTGTTTAACCAGGAGTAGCACACTAAGTTTGATTCCTTTCATGAAATAAAAATGGTGTGGTTCTTATAGTGTTCTGTTTTCTTTCTTTTTTTTTAATATCTTTTTTACTGAATGATTTTGTTACATATATGTCAAGAGTATGTTGCATACATTTCATTATATTGCCACGTATTTTCTCTTTTTGTATATTGTTGACAGTCTATATTCTCTATCCTAAGGTCTAAAAGGTTGGTGTGATAATTATACAGCTTTTAAAACTTGGATCATTATTTATTATTTAGTTGTTTAACCAGGAATAGCACACTAAGATGAAAGCTATTTCACAGGAGTGACCTGGGAGCACAGGGAAGTTAAGTGACTTGCTCAGGGTCACACAGTATGCAAGTGGAAGCTGTGGGATTCAAACCCAGGTCTGGTCTGCTGGATGTCACCAGATTTGCAGCTCAGATCCTTAAACCACTGTGCTATATTGCCTCTTAATTGAGTAAAACTCCAGCTCCATTTTATAAATATCTTTCCTTATTTACCCCTTATGCTTTTTCTGTTCGTTCCTTTACTGCATCTCCAGATGATGAATGCCTTATGCCTTGATTAATCCTCCTCCTCTCAATTAACTTCCCTTTTCCCTCAGTTCTTCTATAACTATTCGGTCCTATCCCCCTGGTCCTCCCTTGGTTAAGTAGTTAAGACTAGGGGGAGAAATTTGGTTCCACCACAGCTTGGTGGAACACCCATTGCTGCCATCTCATCATGTATTTACTTGGTTACTTGGTTAGATGGACAAAAGAAGGCCATAGCCCATTGAGATTGTCCTCCACATGTGTGGATCATTGTATATGGTACTTATTTTAATAACCATTTATCTAGTTTATTTTTGAAAATCATAATAGTAGGTGAATCAACAATATCTTGTGGTAATGTGTTCCATAACATAGGAGTTCTAATAGTAAAGAAGTTTTGTCTTTTATTTGTATTAGACTTTTTAATATCCAGTTGTTTATTATGCAACCTAGCTACAATTTTTCTGTTGGATAATGTTATACCACATTGTTCCATCAGAATGGGTGATTTCATGATTTTGAATAGATGTAAAAGATCACCTCTAGTTCTTCTTTGTTGGAGTGAATACAAGCCTGTCTTCTGTAATCTAGAGTCGTAATCCAAATGAGCATAACATGGAATAATTTTTGTCGCCCTGCGCTGAATTTGTTCAATTCTATTTATGTCTGATATTAGGTAAGGACTCCAAAAAGAGGAGCCATAGTCCATGTAAGGTCTGACATGAGATCTATACAGGATCATAATACACTGTTTGGACTTAGAAACAAATGTGCTGTTTATCCTGCGGAGAAGAGCATTAGCTTGATTGGCTATTTTATTACAGTGAGAAGATGAGGAAAGTTTATTATTTGCTAGAATCCCAAGATCTTTTTCTAAGCAAGATGCCCTAATAGTTATGTTATTCAAAGTGTATACTTGTTTAGGGTTGTTTTTACATTTATGTAAGACTGCACATTTTGTTACATTGAAGTACATTTTGTTTATAGTAGCCCAATGTTCAATTGAAGCAAGGTCAGTTAATAAAGTTTTTATGTTGACTGCATTGTTCACAGTACCCCCTAATTTGGTGTCATCAGCAAATTTCATAAGAATGGTAGGAGAGCAAATTTTCATATCACTGATGAAAATGTTAAAAAGAGTGGGTCCCAAAACAGAGCTCTGGGGAACTCTGTTGTCACCCTACCCAAATCTGAAAAGGTGCCATTTATCCTAACCCTCTGAGTGTGATTACTCAGCCAGCTGTTTATCCATGAAACTAATGTTGATGAGAATCCTAAATGAATGAGTTTTTTAATCAGAATGTCATGTGACACTTTATCAAATGCTTTACTGTAATCAAATAGGATGACATCAGTTGGAATATTTGAATCAAGATTCATACTAATATAATTATAGAATGAAAGCAGGTTTGTGGTGCAAGAAAAAACTGTTTTAAATCCATGCAGGGTTGTATCAATTATGTTCAAGGTTTCCATTTCTGTTTCAAGAAAAGTTTTAATTATTTTTTCCATTAATTTACAAGGGATTGAAGTTAAGCTAATTGGGCGATAGTTTTCTACTTTTGAGTGGGAACCCTGTTTGAAAATGGGAGTCACTATTGCAGTTAGCCAATCAGAGGGAACCCTTGATTCGTGAAGAGATTTGTTAAAAATAATAACGAGTGGTAGGGCAATAGTATCTTTAACACCCAAAAGAAATTTGGGACATATGTCTTCTGGGCCAGGACTTGTAGATTTCTTTAATGTTAATAATAGTTCATAGACATCATTCTGTAAAACTTTATATTTTGTATGACTTGGGGGGTGTCTATCGAAGAGAATTTGGGATGGGTCCTGAACAAAAACTGATGAGAAATAGTTATTTAAAGCTGAAGCGGTCTCAGAGTCGGAAGTAATCATTGTGTTATTTATATTTAATGGACCAATTGTCCTGCTATTTCCTTTTTTACTATTTAGGTAGGCATACAAAGCTTTATGAGAGTCTTTATTATGCTCAATACAAAATTCTAAGTTACGTTTAGCTAACAGAATCAAATTTTTTAATGCTTTAACCAATTCCCCGTATTTAATTAATATTTCATTCTTATGAGTAAGGGGACATTTTTTTAATAATGAGAAAAGTTTTTGTTTTTGAGAGATTTGTATTTTTATAGATCTGTTAAACCAAAGGGGGATTTTGCCTTTATGATTGTACTTATGTTTTTCTGGAATATACTGATATTCAAGTTCTTGAATTTGTGTTTTTAGAAAATCCCATGCTTTATCAATGTTAAGTGGGGAAATAATATTGTCCCAATTCAATGCTCCTAGATGATGATTTATTTTATGAAAATCTGCCCAGTCATATTGCTTAATTATCTGCTTGTTTTTTACTGGGCGTTGACAGAATGGGATAGTAAAAAGTAAGGACATATGATCACTATTACCAAGTGGTTCTGATATTAATAAATTATTCACAGGGATGTCTATGTTGGTTATGACAAGATCCAAGATGTTACTTCCCCGGGTTGGTTCCTTAACCAATTGATAGAGTCCCAAATCAATAACGGTTGCAAGAAATTTTTGGTCATAATGGTTTGAACCCGTTAAAGTATCCCAGTTTATGGTTGGAAGATTGAAATTCCCTAAAATTAGAACTGAACCATTTCTTGCTAACTGGGAGATTTCATTGGCTAACTGTGAACTTTGGTTAAAGTCTGCTGATGGTGGATGATAACAAGTCCCAAACAGTATCTGGGAAAAACCCTTGGGTTGAATATATACCCATATACTTTCAGACTGAACATTCACTGAGGATTTGTAAGAAGTGATGTTGTCTCTGACGTAAAGTCTGTCCCCACCACCTATTTTATTGTCTGGTATGTTTTTAAAATAGTATTTGAATCCTGGAATTTCAGTTGTCCAGGTTTTTTCAGTATTGCCCCATGTTTCTGTTATAGCTATTAAAGACAAGTCAAGGGCTTGGGCCTTAGGTTCCAACTCTGCTATCTTTGCAATGTTTAAAGATCGAGCATTAGGAGATAATGGCCCAGATATTCAAACTGCGCTCAAAACTGGCGCAACAGCAGGAGCAAGCACAAACCAGTTGCGCAAATGCGCAACAGGTGCGATATTCAAACATGGAGCAGAGCAAATTGCACAAGCAACCAACGTCTGAATATCGCACATACTGCGCCATCGCGCAACCAGGAAGGAGAAGCTGAGCCAAAATGCTGCGCTATGGCGCAACCATGGAAGCTCAGCTGAGCAGTGCAGAGCTGCCATAGCGCAAGCACAGCCCCCCAGAGCAATGGAACTGCACATCCAGGGAGGCAGGCTGGGGCCCACCGCCAGCCATGCCACACATGGGCACAGGAACTCACTGCAGAACCCACACCACACTGGCACACCCCAAGCACAGCATCACTGGGGGTGGGACGGCTGATCCACGTGCCCATGGGGACAAGCCAACTAAAGCATAGCAGAGCCATGACGCCCCAGCACAACCACTGGCAAGCAGAGAGTGCCACACCCAGGGGGTTGACAACCACAGTGCACATCAGTCCCCCCTGTATGCACAGCACAGCGTGCACCGTGCCCCCAAGACACCGCTCATGTGCAGTGACAGGCACTGCAGGAAACACCATGCACCCCCCGTGCCACACGTCAACCCCATGCTGCAGAGAAGCAGACCACCCAGACCCACCCTGTGCACCCAGCAGTGGGTGGCAGCAGATGGCGAGAGCAACAGAAAGGCAATGCTATGCTGGTGATACCTCCCCATGGATACACACACACACACACATATATCCAGGACCATAGTAGCCCAGATGGCATGTACACCCCTGCAACGGAGCACCCAGAGCCAGTTGCAAAGCAGACACCAACACAGCAGTTGTACCAAAATAGAATTTTATATTCAAACAAAAGAGGTAACAAAACAGCTAAAACTATGTACAAGTTGGGGGGACGGGTAAAAGGCAGGAGGGTGTGCAAGGGGAGGAAAACAACTTGAGAGGGAAGTCAGGGTGAAAGGGATGGGGAAGGGCAACAAAGGTGGGCTATGGTGCAGCAGGCTCCCTGCCTCCCCTGCCGCCTTCCCTCCTGTGTCTGTGCCGCCTGCCTCTGTTGCTGTAGGGCTTGCAGGAGCTCTCTGTTGTTGCTGGCCAGCTGTGTCAGGTGCCGGACATCATGCGCCATGCGCTGAAGCACACCGAGGCCTAGGAAAATGGGAACACAGTCCAATGGCTGAGACTGACCACAACCCCTGAACACCACCCAACCTGCAACCCAGCTAACCTAATGTGCTGCACATGTGATGGCATGCACCACCCAGTGAACATGCACATGGCCATCACAAACAGGCGGCACCAGCCATGCGCACTACCGCCCACACACACTGCCCACGCCAATCACAGTACAAACTAGGCTGTCATGTGATGTTGCAATGTGGTGCATGCCAGTCACACAGCTATGTGCCCAGTGCATGCCTGGACCACCTGTGATGCATACACAGACGTGTCGTGATGCTGCACTGTGATGCAGGTCACCTGTGTCACGCCTACATACATGGATACATAGACAGTGTCAGCAGATAGGGGCCTATGGGACACCTAGTCTGGTCATTTGGCCTTGTACGATCACTCTCATGTCCTATAAGTCCATTCCTCCTCACCCCTGACCTCCAGAAGTCCCTCATGGCGAGCCCACACATACAGATCTCCCATGACCAAGTCAGCCCCACCATATCCTCTGGCAGGTGTTCCACTCGTCCACCACCATGATGTGAGGAAACACATTCATGATGTTTCCTTTAAACGAGCCCCTCCAACTGCATCCCATGCCCTCTACACCTGGAACATCCTCTACGCTGACAAATATTGGTTCCTGCACACTGTTCCCCCTGTACAATACTCGTATGACCCCATCATATCCCCACACCCTCCTCCCCTCCAGGGAGTACATGTTCAGTTCCGTCAACCTGTCTGCATAGGACATGTGATGCAATCCATGCACCATCCATGTCGCCCTCCTGTGAACGCTCTCCACCCAGTCCCTGTCCATACGCAGCTATGTGTTCTGAACTGTACACTGTACTCCAGTGTGGGGACTCACTAGTGTTACGTATAGTGGAACTACTACCACCCATCTGGTTGTGTCCATCATGGTTGGTGGTCCTGCCCCCCCAGCATGCAATAGCATCCATGATGTAATGATACTCACACTCCTCCAGCAGCTCAGTCTGCCGCTGCTGCTGCTGCTGTTGATGCTGCTGCTGCCGCTGTGGGCCAACGGCCTGTGGGACTGGGGCCCTGGCATGGCCCACATCAGCCGCGTCCGGCGCCGTCACCATCCGGCCTGTGGGAGACATATGGTGAGACAAACATTAGTGTGACTCAAAAGCAGAGTGCCCCCTGCCCCAGTAAGACTGCCTGCCCACACAGCCATAACCATCCATTGCACAGCTGCACACACTGACACACGATGCACAGCCACCCAGGCACACACACCTCACAGAGAATATAGGTGAATAGATGGTACACTCACGGGGCCTAGGCACCAGGCCCCACCTGGCACAGGAACGCAGCCGTGCTAACAGCTCCGGGTCCCTCCGGCGGAGATCACTGACCCGGTGCCGGCACTGCTCCGCAGACCGGCCCCGGCCAGTGACCCCCACCAGGTCAGTGGCCACTTGCTGCCACACATGGGTCCTCGGTCCGGTGAGGGGGGCCTCACCATACAGTTGGTCATAGTGGGGCTCCACTAGGGCCACCAGGTTGGCCACCTCAACTTGGCTCCACGGCACCGCCCTCCTCCCAGCCATGGCACCGACTTTACAGCAGGCAATATGGCGCCCCGCTGCGCTGTGACCCCACGTGGAGTTGTTGTGCAATAGACCAGCACAGGCACCTATCGCGCTTGTTCGCACAGCGCCGTCACTTTACATGGCGCTGTAGCCAGACAGAGCAATAGGGACGCACACATGGCATGCACTAGCGCCAGGGTCAGAGGGCATACCCGGTCATGGCATGACGCAGGCTACACACAGCGCTATAGGATGCATAGGTATCCTGCGCGACCGCGGCTACAGCACCAGTGCCACAGGACTATCGCGCAGAGGTGCCACAGCGCCACATAGTGCCCAGTGCTGCAGCGCCACTGGCACAATGGTGGCTATGTCCAGAATAGCCTATCGCGCCAGCAGTTCTGCGAGCGCGATCGACGCTATGCGTAACCGGCTGGGCTTGCGCAATGCAGTGTAGCACACAACCACAAACATGCGCCATCGCTCTAGCCGACCTTCCCTATTGCGCTTAAGCGCATTTATGCGATATTCAGCGACGTTATAGCGAAAGCAGGCGATCAGCCATTCAAGCGCTGAGTGGCGCCGATTAGCATGTCATTAAAGTTGCGCCACACCTCATTTGCATGTTGTTGCGCTATAAAAATACAACACTGGGCTGTGGGCGGCCAGATTTGGTTGTTGCAGCTGAGGGGTGAGTTACATGCTGTGTGATGCTCAGGACAATGCACATGGGCAGGGGTGCTGGAGGGTGTCACGGGATGAGGGGGCTGAGCATGATGAGGGCACTTAGAAGGGGCAGAGGGCACCCTTTCCATCAGTATCTGCCAGGCAGCGAGGAAAGGGGGCTTCTGCCCCCGGCCTGCAGCTATGCTCATGGGGAAATGCTGTGGACTGCAGAGTGACAGGTGTCCACTTCCACCCATACAGATCAGCATGACTGACGAGAACCAGGCTGAGGGTGTGGACGGTGGGCGTAGGAGGAGGCCGAACTTCACCACAGCAGAGACCGAGGCCCTCTTCCAGGCCTACCTGGAGGATGAGCCGCTTTTGAGTGGGCGGAGGGGGCACCCCTCAGCAGCGTGCAGCTGCATGGGAGGGGGTAGCTCTGGCTGTCAACCTGCACGGAAGCCACCAGCGCTCCGTGCAGGAGTGCCGCAAGAAGATGGGGACTGACCGCAGGAGGCTGAAGGAGAAGGTGGCAGCCTTCAGGATGGCATGTGCTGCCACTGGTGGGGGACCACCAGTGGTGTTGCAGCTGACCCCGACCGAGGAGACACTGGTCGCGGCCATGGAGCCGAGTGCCATTGCGGGTGTTCCTGGCGGAGTATTCCAGACAGGTGGAAGCCCATCACTGCACGGTATGTCATGGTGATGCTGTGGGGGGGGCGGCTGTTGTTCACATGCACTCACATGTACTCTCTTTTCTGTTTCAGATCCTGTTCGTCTGCAGGAGACGGTGGTGGTGGGTGCTGACAGTGAGGCAGACCTGCTGGACCAGGAGGAGGGACCTTCCACCTCCACCAGCAGCCTGCATGCACTGCAGCAGCAGGCCGGCTGGGCTGACAACTCCGCCGGCAGTGATACGGGTGCAGGGGGTGCACAGCCTGTGTCACAGCAGTCTGGCATGCAGGTGTGCCAGCATGCTGTGCCTATGGCAGTGGCATGCACCGGCACTATTGAGGATGGCAGGCCTGCAATGGCCAGTGAGAGGTGTGTGTCCCACGAGGGACACACGGCAGGCCAGCACGTGCCCCCGGGCCATCCAGCTCCACACCTGTGTACCAGCATGCTGGCACAGTCACAGGCTGGGCCTGTCAGCACCGTGGGCAGCACCGTGGCTGAGCAGGTGTCTGGCACTGTTGACAGCACAGGGGTGGAACAGGTGGACCTGGGGGCTCAGCAGTTGGAGGGGCAGCAGCAGCAGTTGAACACCAGGCCTGGGGGACAGTGTCAGGCAGTGGCACTTGTCCACCACCCTTGGATCAGCCCATACCTGGTCCTGGCGAACAGCGGCCACCCTCAAGGGGTGCTGTGCACCAGGACCATCCACACCCTGGGGGTCACGATGCCATTGGGGCACAGTACCCTTTGGACGTGCACACCCGCCTGCTGCAGGAGTCAGTACAGCTGCAGGGGCAGGTTGCAAGGTCCGTGGAGGCACTGACTGTGTCCGTGGAGCGGCATAGCAGGGAGTGTGCTCGGGACCGGGCCGAGATGGTCCATATGCAGACAGATGTGACCGCTGCCATCGACAGGCTGACCCAGGCAGTGGTCTCTGTGGCGACCGCATTGACCACACTGTCTGGTGACCCTGTACCACGCACCCCACACAGTGCGCACTCCACTCCCCATTCCCGGCGTCGTGCGACACCAGGCCTGTTGATGCCGGGTTCTGCTGTGGGCATCCCGAGCACCCCTGGTGCAAGTTTCTTTCGCGGGATGCAGACCCCTGTGCGGGCAAGGTCGCGGTCACGCACTGGGACCCCTGGTGGTGCAGTAGTGCCACCCGATGTGGCCCCTGCGCAGCCTGCCAGTGCTGCTAGGCCACGGCGGGGCCGCCCACGCATCCGTGGTGGCCGTGGGACAGTTCTCCCTGACTGAGCTGTCTCCCAATGCAGGCCCTGTCTGGTGCTGCCCTGTGTGCAATGTGTGTCATGGTGGGCAGTGCACTGCTGGGTGCTCTGCTCACCAAACTGACACACGGACCACCTGCACACTCTCCCAACTGCTGTCCACAGGTGCGTGTGGATGATGATGCCTGCATTGCACTGTACACCAAGGTGCAAGGCTGCCCAGGTCCTGACACACGACGTGGACAGTCCAGGTGGTGAGGGTGGTTGTGGTGCTGTGTGATAGCTGTAATTTCCGCATTGCTGTGCTGCTGCCCTGTATGCTGCCTGGTGTGTGTGTGTGTGTTTTGTTTGAGTGCTCACCCCTCTTGCTAATGTGTTGGTATGCGAGACCTTCAACTCCCTGACCTTCATGCACGGTGTGTTCCCCTGTGTGCCTGTGGTTTGCGTGATAGACAGTGTTGCCTGCACATGTCCCCTTGACTTACCTGTGTTGTGCGTGAGTGCTCTTCTGCAATGGTGTCCCGGTGCAGCTGGGCCTCTTGGGTCAGTCGGGGTCCCTCCGTCTCTAGGGGCGGCTCATCACCCATATCACTGGCGCCACTGGCGTCCCCATCGCTGTCCTCTCTTGGACCTGTACGGGTTATCCCATGGTCTTTGGCCATGTTGTGCAGGATGCAACAGGCCAGGAATATCCCACAGGCCTTTTGGGGGCTGTACTGTAGGGGCTCCGCCGGAGGTGTCCAGGCATCGGAAGCGTGCCTTGAGTATCCCGAACACCCGCTCTATGATGTTCCTGTTGCTGCGTGTGCCTCATTGAAACCGGGTGCGCGCTTGGGGTCGTGCCAGTATGGTGTGAGCAGCCAGGGACGGAGTGGGTATCCACAGTCACCTGTGTGGAGATAGTGGAGATCAGTGTTAGGTCAGGTCCATATTGCCCATATCCTTGTGTGCCACTACCATGGCACCTGTGTCATTCCCACCCTTGCACAGAGTTTGCATTCCATACATGTGTACTCACCCACTAGATGACCCGTGGGGATGTTCCCCACTCGAATCGATGGCACAGGTGCAGATTGGTGCCATATGAAGGCATCATGTGCTCGCCAGGGTGTGTGGCACAGACACTGATGATGCGCTCAGTGGCATCACACACCACCTGGCAGTTGACACTGAGTAGCCCTTTCGGTTCGATCATGCTTTCTTCGCGGGCCAGGTGGCATGCGAATGGCCACATGGGTGCAGTCTATGGCACCTAGCACGCCAGGCATTTGTGCTACCCTGTGGAACTCCTGCATGTTTGCTGTACGCTCTGCCGCGGTGCTGGGGAAATGGATGTACTCTGCAGCATGAGGCAGCAGTGCGCTGAGGAATTGGGTGAGGATGCGTGACGTGGCTGACTGCGTGATGCCTGTGGTGTCCCCTGTCAGCCTCTGGAAGGTGCCCGTGGTGAGCAGGCACATGCAGGCTGTCACCTTGGTCTCCACGGACAGAGCATGACTCCGTCGTGAGGGTGCCTGCATCACATCACTGCACAGCTCACTGAGCCGTCTCAGTATTGCCCTGTTCAGGTGGTACCGGGCCACGATCTCAACATCACTGTACAGCTCGTAGCTGATGCGGGCACGATACCGCCTGTCGGGGGCATACCGCCGACGGGCCCCTCCACGGCCACGTCCCCCTGCAGCATGCTGTCTCACCCCCCTCATTACAGCTTCCATGTGGAAGCTGACACTGTCCATCTCCCTGGCTTCTGCCCCCCCCAGCTGCTGTTCCTGTGTTACCCCCACTGCCCCCACTGCTGCTTCCACTGCACCGGGCACCCCACTGGCCTCTCTGTCCTCCAGGACCCACTGTCCCTCTCTGTCCTTCCTGCTCCTGTCTCTGTCTCTGTCTCTCTCTCTCTCTCTGTCTCTCTCCCCCGGTTTGTGGCCTGCTCGAGTTCTTGCGCCGCTCCCTTGAGCCGTTTATTTTGGCTCAAATCGGTGCACTCGCGCAACTTCCGGCTTGAGCTACTCTCGCGCATTAAGTGTTCAAATATCGCATTGCGCACTTTATGCATGGACCCGCCCCCTTCAGTTGCGCATGCCTTCATTTCCATTGCGCTGTGGCTCAGCGTGTTTTCGGTGGCGCAACTGGCCCCTTCTCAATATCGCAGAATGGCGAATTTTTGGAGTTGCGCACGGGCAACCCTGTTGCGCATGGCTCAACCCTTTTGAATATCTGGGCCAATATGTTTAGATGATTTTAATTTGAAAGGTGGGTCCTAATAATAAGAGTATTGGTCGATAGCCCAATATCCTCCGTCGCCATCAGTTTAAATGGGTATGTATGAAGGTAGCAATTTTACATCCCAGTAATGTACTTCCCCATCTGCTAAAGTGTAAGCCGTCTCAACAAAAGAGGGATGGATTTTGATGAAACTCTTCCCGTATGTCAGACAGGGAATACTTTGTCTAAGACACAATTTTCGGAGCCATTCATTTAAGGCTTTTATTTTAGATATGATATATTCTGTAGCTCGTGGAACTGGCAAAATTTCAAATAGACATATGTTACAATCCCGTTCAACTAGTAAATTACACAAGGAAACATAATCTTATTTTATTTGCTGCAAAGGTAGTTTAGAGATGTCATTTGTTCCTCCATGTACAACCACTAGTGTATTTTCTCCAGCTGGTTGTATGATTGAATTAAACATTGAGGTGATATCTGAGATCCTTGCCCCCGATAACTGGAGCAAGTACGATGTTCCTTGTCGGGTTACAAACCACACGATCTATATATTTTACGATGGAATCTCCCAGGACAAATACTTTCTTTTTGGGTATTTTCTCATGGGTAGTTAAGGGGGGGAATTTTGAAGATGGATCTGAGCAGTAAGTAGCTGCTCGCTAGGTATTTGGTTAAGTTTTGATTTGTTATCAGCACTTGTACCAAGTACTGGGCTCCTTGACACAGTTTCATCAATCATTTGTGAAAGGTGTTCAAAAGAATTGTGTATAGGGATCTGAAATAAAGAAGGGGGGAGGAGGTAATATTTGCAGTTTTCTTTAACCCTGTTTGAAGTACTGTAGTCCAAGAATTGACTTTACTTGTATTTAACTGTTGCCAGCTAGCGGCCATAGTTAAAGGAGTGGATGTAATGATTGGGTGTTTTAATACAGGGACATGTGGCACATCTAAGTGGGGCTCCCAGTGGTTCACATCATCTACAATTTTTGTCGGGGAGGTGTTAGTTTCTACTAAAATAGGCATCTGATCAATGTAGTCTTCCAGTGCTTTAATATCTAATTTTAAAGACATTTTGGGCTATAATCGAGTAATTTCCTCCTGTAAATCCCCAACCAGAATACACTTTTCACAGATATAGTTAGGTGTTTGTTTGCCAGAGGCATACATCTTACATGTAGTACAATATTTATTGGCTTTTTTTCATTTTGAAAGAGGATTCTGGAAAGACACTTGAAAGACACAAGATAATTAACTGCCTGTTCTGTACTATGGCAATAAAATGTGTGTTGGAGCTTTGCCCTGGATTTTTGCATTAAGGCTTTCTATAGCATATAAAACAGACATAGTAGTTCTCCATTCTGAAATTGTTGGAATAGTACTAGTCATCCACCTGCGGGTAATGGACTTTTTGGCCGCCATCAGAATAGGGGGTATAAGGGTTTGTTCCAATGGGGGGAATGATCTGGAAAGATCCCCAGTAAAACCTGCTCAGCCATTAGTTCTACTGTCTGTACCAACAAAGCAGTAAGCTCATCTTGTAGGGAAAACCAAAAGGGCATCAAACCAGGACACTGCCAGAATATGTGCCCCAGTGTCGCCCTTGGGCATCCACACTTTCACCAGCAGACTCCATACTCCTCCAGAAGGAACCTGAGCAGAACCGCCGGGGCTCTGAAAAAACAAGAATGACACTTTCACACAAATTCCCTCCAAAATGGAGAAGAAGTGATCCTCACTGCACTCAAAACTGAGCCCCTCCTCTACTCCATAGTGATTTCTAGGTTGAGATCTCTGTTCCACTCCTGTAATATAGATTCAGTGGATTATTTTTGTTCATTTCTCATTTCCCTATATATTATACCTATTAAATGCTTACTTAAGTTCCCCTTTACAGCCTCATAAATAATTTGAAGAATTCCAGAGTTGGGTACGGAAGCCTGGGTTGTTTCAATCGGTTTTGAAGTATATGAATCCTAACCTGGAAATAACAAAACTAATCAGATCTGCGGAGACTATATTGGGACAGTAATTTATCAAAAGGAAGTATCCCCTGAGGGGATAGAAACTGGAAAAAATGTGAGAGACTCAGTCTCCTCCATTCCTGGAATGTAGAGTCCATATGTATGGGTACAAATGAATCATCTTCAGATATTAATTTAAAATATTCATATATATTACAGAGTGGCCTAGTTTGCCTTATGCATTTCTAACACTTATAAGTTTGTGCCGTAATATCCGTTAAGGCTGTGAGTGACAGAGATCTCTCCCCCGATGAGAAGAGAATTTCTTTAATATCAAATAGATCATTTAGATGAAATTCAATATCCTTCCAAGGAGCTGAGTAGGTCTCCATCAACCAAATCAGTATTGTCCTAAGAAATGATGCTTTAGAATATAATTTAAAATCTGGAAAATTGAACCTTCCCTGAGCTAAGAATAGTTTGAGAATAGATAGCCGTATCCTAGGGCGTCCCTTACCCCAAATAAATGTTGAAATTAATTTATTCCATGACTTAAAGTAATATGTGGCCAGTAAAAAGGGGATATTTTGAAATAAACAGAGTAATCTTGGAAGTATGTTCATACAAGCAATCTCAATCCTTTGATGGAAGGGATTGAGCTTGCTTGTATGAACATACTTCCAAGATTACTCTGTTTATTTCAAAATATCCCCTTTTTACTGGCCACATATTACTTTAAGTCATGGAAATGTGTAATTTCAGAGTCAATTCTTTAAAAAAAACTCTTATACCACTCAGATGTAAAGCCATCAGGGCCTGGACACTTTGCCGGTTTCAAGTTTTTAATAGCCTCCTGGATTTCCAACTGAGTTATGGGTGTCTCCAGAATCTGAATTTGAGAGGGGGGGGAAGGGTAGGTAGCGGTATTTGGTCTAAAGATTTAGATATTTCTGATTGTTCAGGTGATGTTTCCAGTGAATATAGATTTGTATAGTACTCTGAGAAGGTCTGTAATATATGTGCGTCCGAATGGTATGTTAGACCAGTATAAGAGTTTCTAAGTTTCAGGATTGTTGAGGTAGTTTTTCTAGCCTTGAGTTTCTGAGCTAATCTCTGAGCCCTCCTTTGAACCTCATGAACAGTTTGTCTTACATATATTAAGGATTGTTGTATTTTATTATGTATAATTTTCTGTAACTCTGCCTTTGTATCCCAAATTTTTTGACATAATTCGATATCTCCCTCTCAGTATAGCATCTGATAATTCAATAGCTGGTCTGATAATTCAAGATACCTCACCTCTCTCTCTCTTTATTTTTCTTAGAAGTGTAAGCTATGATCTCGCCTCTCAACGTTGCCTTCATGACATCCCATAGTATTGCCTCCGTAATATCCTGAGCATCATTTTCTGAGTAAAATTAGTATATTCTTTTTTTGATTATCTCCTGAAATTCCTTATCTTTAGAGATTAATGGATTTAATCTCAAAAAGGTCCTCTTCCTTTCCTGTCCCATATCCAAGTTCAAAATTAGGGGTTGGCGATCACATAATAATTTAGGGCCTATTGTCATGTCCTGAACTGACAAAAAATGTTCGCATGTCACCATAAATTTATCTAAATGGGAGTAGGATTTAAAACGTGGTGAAAAATATGTATAACCCGGGGCAGAGGAGAATAAGTATCTCCATACATCAATAATGCCACAATGATCTCATGTTCTCTTAAAATGCTTTACTGTTGTATTTATCCTATGGGTCTGTTGATTAGAACAATCCAGATGCAGGGATAGGGTCATGTTGATGTCCCCTCCCAAAATCAACTGGCCCTGTAGATTGTCTAACACAGTAGACAAAAAACCTTTCAACATTGGGAATTTTGCCTGGGGGTGGGGAATAAACACTAGCCAGGGTAGTTTTTTGGCCCTACAGTAGTCCTTGTAGTATTACATAACCACCCTGGGTATCCACATGGGACTTTTGTATTTCCAAGGGAGTTGCTGATGGGATTAAAATTGCTGCTCCTCGTTTTTTCCCCCTTGGACCCCCTTGGATGTGAGGAGGCTATAACCCTATATCTATCACCCCAAGCCAGCTTCTTATGCTCTAAATCAGAGAGGTGAGTTTTCTGGAGATAAATAAGATCTGCCTTCTGTTTATTCAAGTATTGTTTAAGGTGAGCTCTTTTTATAGGACCACGAAGCCCATTAATATTTAGTGAAATGATTTTAATTGGATCCACTGACATCATTATTTCTTTTCAAACTAACTGTTTGTATTTTCTTTTTCCCTAGGTGGAAGGACGTTTTCCCTTTCCAGATCATTCCCCATCCAGGGTCAGCGGGTCAGTGTCCATAATAAAGAAACCACTGTCTTTTTTATATATATATATATATATATATATATATATGCAATATAACAATAACAATGTTTTAAGCCTGATAAACTCTTGACTCATGCATTTATTACCCCTCCCCCCATGGTATCCAATACTGCAGTTATCTCTTATTAAATCTATTTTAACCCAAGGACACCAATTAGCTATATCAAAACCTGAATAAATTAAATATCGTATCATTAGGCTGTTGTATACTATCAAAACATAAACTTGGTAAATGACATTCAAGATGCCTTTCTTTTTTATTTAGTTGTTTAACCAGGTATAGCACACTAAGCTGAAAGCTTTTTTAGAGGAGCGACCTGGGAGCACAAGGAGGTTAAGTGACTTGCTCAGGGTCACACAGTATGCAAGTGAAAGCTGTGGGATTCAAACCCAGGTCTGGTCTGCTGGATGTCACCAAATTTGCAGCTCAGAGCCTTAGACCACTGCGCTATACTGCCTTTCCTTCCCCTTGTTCCTTTAATTCCCTTAAACAGATAGTAAAACTGAAAATTGATGTGATTTGAACATAATAACTGTACTTAACCTTATCAATTCTATCAAGAACTTTATACAAAGTGATTCCCACTTGAGAGATGCTCAACTGAAGCTCCCACGGAAGCCCCCTGTCCTTACCTCCCATGGGAGCAGGAGAGGAGTCTGAAGCTTTAGGCAGTATCTGGATAAATAATATACCCAATGTAAGTACTATAGCCCAAATGGAATGGAAAATACTCCATTCCACAAAGGAAAAGGTATGCCTGGTGGCATTTCCCAGCCTTGTCCGAGTAGGCTCCCACCTGTTGATCAGAGTGGCTTTATATTATTCATTTGCCCAAATGAGGAGGGTAAGTGCCCTCTAGTGAGTGATCTTAAAATTACCATTACAGTCAAAACCAATTTCAACTCCAGAGTCTTGTATTGTCCAAAATGTAAACTGTATTTTCAGTCATTTCCCACATATCCCATTAAAGACAGACTGATGTGTGGAGGGTCCTGAAGATAGAAACGTTTCCCAACTTTCCTATAAGAGCATTGTACTGAGTGCAATACCGTATACATTTCTCCCAGGCTTGTGACTCAGTTACCCATCACAGTTTGAGATAAAATTAAAACCATGCCTGTCACAAAAACTGGAGCATTAGTATCTTCTTAATCCTACTAACTTCCCTACAGTACTCTGTAACATTGTAGCTCTGGTCAGCCTGGGCAGGATCCACCTCAACGATCTGGCGGAGGTTATTCCAACCAACCTTAAGAAGGGGGAAGGCTTAACGGAAAATAGGGGACAAAACAGGATATCCACGAGAAAAGGGCCATAGTCTCCTTGCCTTAGTTCCTGAGCCTGAGTAAATTCTCTGCCATCTAGGAGTCATGTAGGGTTCAAAACTAGCAACCCGTAACCAATTAGCCAGATACTAAAGAAGGATTTTAAGTAAATTATTGTTGCCTGAATCCCTTAGAGATGCCCTCACCCGATTCCTACATTTCCCCACTCACCCGCAGCCCTCCCCCAACCATCATTTCCCAAGAGGCAATCCAAGGCCAAGACCGAAACCAGAGATAGTTACCCCTTAATCTGGTGGGCTTTCAGGTAGGCAAGGTAGGATTCCTGTACTGCTGGAGACATTTTAAGATATCCGATATTTGCAGTTGCGATGCTTGGAGCCCGTTCTGTTCTGACTGACTGGTTTGTCCACATCAAGCTTTAACTGTCTCTGCCATTTTGTCGTTAATCACTCCCCTCTTCAGAAGATCTGTTGTTGCTTCCACCACTGAATTATATGAATGTTGACCAGATGGGAGGAATACTGTTAATCCTGCAGGGTATGGGCTACGGAAACAAATCTTCTGGGCTCGGAGCTAGGGGAAGAGTAGACTGTAATCCGGTTTTTGCTTATGGATGGCCGGGGCATAGTTGTTATCAAACAGTAAATGTTGTTGGCCCCACATTACTTTACCCTTCTGCCAGGCCTTTGCTGAAATTGTCTCTTTTGTTTGGTAACTGAGTAATCTGATGACGCAAGAATGGGGCCTAGCCTCAGACCGTGAAGGTTTTGCGCCTAGTGCCCTATGCGCCCTCTCAATGTCCAAATGAAAATCAAGATCCAGATCAAGCAATAATCACAGAAGGTAATCTGCAAAGTCCCTGGGATCATTACCCTTTTCGTTCTCAGGTAGGGCAAATATTCTTATATTCCTCCTTCTGCCTCGATTTTCAGCATCTTCCTAGCAGATGGAAAGTGCCAGTTGCTCAGCAGCTAGAGTTCTCATAGTCTCCTCTAGGTCATCTAATCTGGTGGTGTTCAAAGAAATGTGTTGGTCTGCTTCTGTCATATGGCCTTGTAGAGTGCTTATTTCTGTCTTAAGATCTTGCAGCGACTCGTGAACCTCTCCCCTGAAATCCGCGATCGCCTGCAGTATTGCCTCCAAATTAGTGTCTGGTTGTTTTCTTGCAGAGCTTTTTGTTCTGTTAGAGGAGGAGGCCTGATTTTTTAATTTGGAGGCTGGAGAGGGCTTATTGTGCTGTTCTCCATCATCCGACATGTGGTCGTCTCCCTCATTCATTTCGGCGAATGGCTGAAATCTATTCCAGTTTTCTTTTGCCATATTATAGCTTGCGGGCGAAGATGAAAAGAACTTCTTTCCTATCTGAAGGTTGATATTAAGAGCATTTAACTTGATTTAAGCCCTTTTAGTATTTGTCTGGGTGGGAGCCTCTCCACTCGTGTGCTCAGCCCACCATACCAGAACCAGAAGTCCTGTTTTATTTCTTCAGTGCATTTTTTGTACTCCCGTGATTCTGTGGCTGAACTTGCTGCTGATGTAAACTTGGATGCATGAAATTACTCCCCTGCTGGATGTTGCTGCACCAAGTTGTACATAATGGACAGAACTTCAAATAAATGACCATCATAACATATGTGTTCATTCTTGTACCTGATTTTTTTTTTTATTGCTTTTTCTGTTTTTCTCCCTGGTCCAGATCCCCTGCCTCGTGTACGAGCTCATATTGATGCACATTCTTGCCGCATCTCAAGGCACCTTCCCTACATGTTTCCCACCCCCCCGCCTACACTAACCACCAGGCCTCCACTCGGTGGCAGTGGGACTAAGGGTGGATGGCGATCACCCCAGGAGAGAAGAGCTACCTTCCGGCTGCTCAATCCTGCTTCAACCCCCCCCCATGCTGGCACCCTGATGACCCGAGTCTGTTCCTGAACCCAGGTCACCAGCATAGCATGTGGTAAGGCGTCCAGCTCCTCAGCCCTCAGCACCACTGTGCCAGCTGGTACCTGTTCATTAAAACTAATTTCAAAGGGTTATTCCACTGTTACTCACTAGAAGACCTTCTACAACAATTTTGGTGTGTTCGGTTGTGATGATTTGCATTTAAATAGGTGGGGTTCTACCATACTAGGGAAAGCTTTTGAGAACATTATCATCAGACATTTAAACTAGATAAGAAGGGGGAACAGAGTACTCAATAAGACCCAGGTTGCAAAACGGCATCCAACCTTACCTCTGAGTGTACATTGTTGCAAATTAATGCTAGAAGTCTTAACATTATAAAAAAAATGGAACTAGAGCTTTGCTTAAGACAGGACGACACTGATATTGCATGCGTTACCGAAACATGGTGGGATGAGTTGAGTTTCTGGATGGATAACATTCATAGATACATAGGCAGTGTCAGCAGATAAGGGCCTACGGCCCACCCAATCTACCCATTTGAGTTTGTAAGTTCACTTTATGTTTTTGTAGAACTCTGTTGCCCCTTAACCCCGACCTCCAGAATTCTTTTATGTCTATCCCATGCATTCTTAAATCCTGTGATTGTTTCAGCTCCCACCACTTCCTCTGGCAGGGTGTTCCACTTGTCCACTAGCCGTTCTGTGAAGAAATTCTTCCTCGCGTTTCCTCTGAATTGTCCTCCCTCGAACTTCATCCCATGCCCTCTAGTTCTGGTACATCTTTTTCGCTTAAAAATAGTGTATTCCTGCACCCTGTTCCTCCCTGTAAGATACTTGTATGTCTCTATCATATCCCCTTTCTCCCTTCTCTCCTCCAGGGAGTACATATTCAATTCCTTCAACCAGTCTTCATAGGACTTATGATGCAATCCATGTACCATCTTTGTTGCCCTCATCTGAACCTTCTCTTCCCTGTCTATGTCCTTACATAAAGTAAGGTCTCCAGAACTGTACACGTACTCCAGGTGGGGCCTCACTGGTGTCTTGTATAGTGGAATTATGACCTCCCTTTTCCTGCTGGTGATGCCCCTGCCTATGCATCCCAGCATCCTATTTGCTTTACCTGCTGCCTTGTCACACTGTTTCCCTACCTTGAGGTCATTAGAGATGATAACCCCAAGATCCCTTCCCTGCTTGGTGCATGCTATATCCTCACCCCCCAACTGATATATTGTGCCAGGGTTTTTGTGCCCCATATGCATTATACTAATATACTAATTGCCAGCAGATTAGGCCTTATGGTCTATCGAGTCTGCTCGAACCTCAGATCCCTAGTTGGGTACCGAGGCCCTCCACCCCCCTTGTGTGTTCCAGAAACCCCTATCATCCATTCCCACCCCCCTGGGCCAGGCCATCATCTGATACATCCACTTTCTGTGTCTGTCCCACCCTCTCTTGAAGCCCTCCACTGTGGCTCTCTGAACCAGCTCTCCAGGCAGCACGTTCCAAGGATCCGCTGCCCTCTCAGTGAAAAACCTCCTCCTCTTCCCCCCCTCACCCTTCCACCTTCCAACTTCAAACCATGCCCTCTGGTGATGCTGGTATTATCTTGCACTTCTTTGCATTGAATTTCAACTGCCAAGCCCCTGACCATTCTTCAAGTTGCCGCAGGTCATTTCTCATTCTGTCTACATCCTCTGGTGTGTCTACTCTGTTACAGAGCTTTGTGTCATCAGCGAACAGGGAAATTCTGCCTTCTAGGTCCTGTACAATGTCACTGATGAAGATGTTGAATAGGACCAGTCCCAGCACTGATCCCTGTGGTACCCCACTGGTCACTCTTCCCTCTGTGGATTGACAGCCATTTACCACCACCCTCTGTGTCCTGCCGCCCAGCCAGTTACCTACCCACCACACTACTGTCCTGCCCACACCCATATTCCCCGGTTTGTGTAATAGTCTTCTATGTGGCACTGTGTCAAAGGTCTTGCTGAAGTCCAGATAGGCCATGTCCACTGCCCTCCCCTGATCCACCTCCCTAGTCACCCAGTCAAAAAATTCAATGAGGTTGGTCTGACATAACCTCCCTCTGGTGAAACCATGCTGCCTTGGGTCCTGTAGTCCATTGACAACCAGATGTTCCACCAAGCTTTCATTCAGTAGTGCTTCCATGATCTTCCCCACTACCGAGGTGAGGCTGACTGGTCTGTAGTTCCTCGCTTCCTGTTACCACTTTTGTAAAAGGGGACTACATCTGCTGTCCTCCAGTCTTTAGGTACCTCCCATGTTTCCAGTGATCGGTTAAACAGGATTGCCAGAGGTTCAGCCACCACCTCTCTTAGTTCTTTATGGACCCTGGGGTGCACCCCATTGGGTCTCATTGCTTTATCAGCTCTTATTACTTCCAGTTCCTTCAGGACCCTTTCTCGTGTAAAGGGACTTGTGTCCATTTCTGTACCATTCCCACCTCTTGTACTCCCTTCAGACTCATTACCCTCCTCTTCCTCAGTAAAGACTGAGCAGAAATACCTGTTCAATATGCCAGCTTTACTGTTGTCATCCTCCATGTGGCCCCCTTCAGTCTCACTATCCCTCCCTCCCTTTGCCTTTCTTTTTTCACTTATGTACCTGTAAAAGGTTTTGTCCCCTCTACCCACTTGATTTTGGAATGTGCTCTTCTGTCTGAGCTTTGGCTTCCCTTACTGACCTCCCTGCCTCCCTTTGCTTTTCCTGGTACTTCTCCCTATCCCCTTCTGCCTGTGCCTTTTTGTATTGCCTGAATGCAATCTTTTTGGCTTCACTTTCTCCGCTACCTCCTTGGAAAACCATAATGACCTCCTTTTCCTTTTCCGCTTACTAACCTGTTTAATGCATAATTCTGTTGCTCTTGTAATCCCTATTTTAAATATTGCCCACTGTTCCTCAACCCCTGATTCCCTGCCCCATTCTCCTTAATGCCTCTTTCAAGCATCTCCCCATTTTCCCAAAGCCCCCCTAAAATCCAGGATATGTGTTTTTGTTTGATTTGGTTCTGCTCCTTCTGTGATTTCAAACCACAATGACTGGTGGGCACTGTTCCACAGGTGCTCCCCCACTGTTACCCTCATCACACTGCCCCTGTTTTTGAGCACTAGGTCCAGTACTGCTTTCTACCGAGTTGGTTCCATGACCAGTTGCTTGAGGAAGGCACCCTGAAGGGAGTCCAGGATAAATCTGCTCCAAGTTGATGCTGCTGCTGAGATGCTCTAGTCCACGTCTGGAATATTGAGGTCTCCAACCAGCACTACCTCATCCTTCTCTGCAATCCTTTGGATGGCTAGCATCTGCTCCCTATCTGTTTCTTCTTCCTGGGCTGGTGGTCTATAGACCACACCAATGCAAATGGCTGGCCCCATTTTCCTTTTCAGCTTAACCCACGGTATCTCTCCCCCATTTTGTTCCTCCTGGATCTCTGTGGCCCTTATGTCATTTTTCACATGCAGTGCCACTACTCCTCCCTTCCTACCTGCCCTGTCTATTCTGACTATGTTGTAGCCAGGTATGGCCATCTCCCAGTGGTGGTTATCATTACACCATTCAAGAATATCAACTGTATTATAAAAACAGGGGCAACAGAAAAGGGGTAGGAGTATGTTTCTACATTAAAGACAATATAAAGTGTACCAAGATAAATCTTACAAACCAACTTAACAATCAGGTAGAATCGTTGTGGCTTACCCTATACTTTCTAAACTCACCCAAACAAACCCTCGAAACATGTTATAGGCCACCATCTAGCACCAAAGTTTACAATAATGCTCTACTTCATGCAATTGAAATGCCATCCAACCTAGGAGAGATAGTAGCAGTAGAAGATTTGAATGCTCTGGGGGGTGAATTGGACTATACTCAAAGGGTCAAACGAGTTTGAAAAAGACTTGGCAGACAATATAAATTCTCATGGTTGTGAACAACTAATAATGTAACCTACTAGAGTCCAGTATTCTAGATTTAATAATCACAAATACTGAAAATAGAATAATCCATCCAAAGATAGTCATAGTTAATCATCTTGGTACCAGCAATCACTCCATGGTCACTGCATGGTCCAATGCACTGTATTAAACTGTAGGTCCAGAAATAAACACCCGTATCTGATTAAAGACTACAAAGAAAACAATTGGTCAAAACTAAGAGAGGCAGTATTGGGTGATTAATTGGGAAAGCAAATTAAAAGATCTGGATATGGAACAAAGTTTGAAACTTATACATCAAATTATCTTAGACGCTGGGGCATTACATGTGCCAGTTAGACAAAAATATAATAATAAGGGTAGTTTTTCCCTTATGGTACACTCCATCTATCAAAAAGCAAACATGCAGAAAAAACAAGGCCTTTAAGAAAAGTGAAAACAGTCCCTCTGCTTACCATAAGTTAGCATACATGCAAGAACAGTCAAAACTAAAGAAAATGGTAAAGAAAGAGAAACTGAAATTAGAATTCAGGTTGTTTCATACAAAAGACAGCAAAGGGTTCTGTGCTTATATGAATCACAATAAACAATCATCTAATAAACAGACAACTTTGAGATAGCTCAGTGCTTTTGCTCATATTTCTGCTCAATATTTAATGATGCACCAAGTCTTGAAACAAGCATTAGTACATCAGATGTCCAGCAAATTTATTTCAAGATAACTCCCATACTGCTCAAAGAGCTTGCCCCGATAATAGCCCTTCCAATGACTGTCCTATTTAATAAATCCCTGGAGTCTGGTCAGGTCCAATCTGATTGGAGAAGGACCACAGTGACACCCATTTTTTAAAAAAGGGAACAAAAGTGAAGTTTCAAATTACAGTCCCATAAGTCTTACTTCATTGTGTTGCAAACTGATAGAGAAACTAATAAAAAAAGGAGGTAGACAAGAAGATTATAACCTTAGGACTGGAAGATACCACCCAACATGGGTTCCATAAGAGGCTATTTTGCATTACTAACTTGTCTACTTTTACAACTTTGTGAGTGACAGTGTTGGCAAGGAAAAACCAGTAGATGGCATCTTACTGGATTTAGGCAAGGCATTTGACACTGTACTGCATGACTTGTTAGTCAAAACAATAACTGAACAGGGGCTTAATAAGCTCATCACAAGATAGATTTAGAACTGGATACGACCATTTACAAACTGTGGGCCCTATGCACTATGCCAACATGCCACGTAAACCAGAGGCATTGGCATAGCTAGGTCGGAATGGCGGAGATTGGTGGTCACACAGCATTTACAACTGGGGCATGCAATTGGCACCCACCTGATCCCCTGGACATGTGAACAGCAATGTGCCTGGATGGGTGGGGGTGTGCCAGGGGCATGCCAGCAGTACGTGCCATGCACCATGGTGAGAAGTGCTGTGCACCAAAGTGTATAGGGGCAGATAGGTATGCCAGAGAAAGCCCTGTCATAAGTGCCCCTATGCACCTGGTCCCTGCACACAACAGTCAGAAGAATGGGTCCATGAACAGCAGGCAGTACCCCCCCACACAGCATGGGCCAACCCCAACCCTGTATCCCCTTGGCAGACACCCCCAAACTCAGCGGAGTGATCTCCACCCTCGATGCTGACCATGGCTGCACTGCAGTGCTTAAGCAGCCCATCACCCTGATGTGCCGACATGGCACCCAGTAGGGCACAGCCAATCCCCCAGGCACTGACAACCCCCTACCCACACCTGCAGGTGTTGGACTGGGAACTGGACAGCCAGCAGCACAGCCCTCCACACACCTCCACATCCACTGGCCATCTAACCTATGTAGGGGTGCGCAGCCAATGCGTGCCCATGTAGGTCAGGCGGCCAGCGGCTGTGGAGGTTTGCAGAGGGCTGTGCTGCTGGCCATCTGGCTCCTAGTCCAACACCTGCAGGTACGGGTAGGGGATTGTATGGGGGCACCACGGAACACAAGTGTGTGATCGGGGGTATGGGGTTCGGGGCTCACTGGTGTGGGGCAGCAGGTGCACCAGTGTGCGGTGTGTGCAAGGGGAGGGCGCCTTGCTACATGGGTGCTAAGGTCCCTTGGGCTGGGGAGGGTGGCTCAGGTGGCCCCTGTGCACCGGTTGTGTTGCCTGAGGACCTGAGCCTGATGGGGCATTGCTGTGAGGGTCCAGGAGCCTGCGGGTATGGTTCACGCACCTGGACCTGCGCCCAGCTGCATTAGTGATCCACTGCGGACACAGAGTGGGCATCCAATTGAATTCCCAGCTAGGTCTGCTACACCTCCCCTGGCCACCCTGCATGAACATGTGCATCGACGGGGGCAGGGCCACAGACAGGTGGTGGCCAAGAGTGAATTCTGGCCGGTGCACACCTGTCCACAGGTGCAGTGCTACATGGGCAGGTTACATGCCTCCAGCATGTATAACCCATCCATTCGTGCATTGGGTCCAGTGAGAGTAAATGGATATCATTCAGATGCGGGAAGGGTGAGTAGTGGTGTCCTGCAGGGATCGGTACTGGGACCAGAACTGTTTGGGTTGTTTATTAGTGCTATGGGTGCTGGCATCAGGAGTGGTATAGCAAAATTTGCAGATGATACTAAAATAGGAGGGGAGGTGGACACAAATGACAAATATGTTTCTTTCTATCATGATTTGAAACTGATAGATGAGAGGGCAGCAAAATACAAAATTAAATTTAATTTATCCAAATGCACAGTATTACACTTTGGCCATAGCAGTCCCAACCACAAATACCACCTAGGTGGGGAAATCTTGAAATCATTAACCAGAGAGAGGGACGTAGGTGTAATAGTAAATAATGATCTATTATCAGTAGGCCAATGTGAGCATGTAACAAAAATGGCAAATAGCTTGATTTACTCAACAAAAAGAACGTTTATTAGCAGAAATAGAAACTGTATAATGAAGTTGTATAAAACATATGTAATTCCACACCTGGACTTTGGTTCATCACTGTGGAACCCCTGCTTAAGGAGGGATGTAAGCCTTTTTGGAAAGAACTAAAATAAGTAACAAAACTCATTTCTGGAGTAGCCCCCTTGAGTTATGAGGATCGACTCAATTCGCTTGAACTGTTTAGGCTAGAAACTAGGAGGAAAAGAGAGATTTACTATTACTATTCAATATCATGAAAAATCAGAAACTTATGGATTTATGTGGTCTACAGTTAAACCACAGATCAACACAGTTAAGATCACATAATAAGCAACTTCTGGTTCCCCGTGTAAATACCAGCAGGAGACATAACTCTGATACAGTCAGAACTGCGAGACTATGGAATTCTTTACCAAGTGGACTGGTACAGTATATTCCACATCTTTTGAGACATTCAGAAATGGGCTTGGCAAACTTTTTTTGCTCGATGAACACTAAACTTACGCCACTAGGAGTGGGAAACAATTAAATGGGCCCTTGGCCTACTTTGTCTAATCCTTTTAAGTAATTCCAAGTAATATTTTTGAAACAAAAAGCACTAAAGTTGAACTGGTTGCACACTGAGAAAGTACATAACACATAACTGTGTATAGATATAATTGATGGTACTTCTCATAAACCATCGTTTTTAAATGTTGTTTGTTTGGTGAAAGTTACTTTATGGTTTTTGCATATCAAAATTCACATTAATGCAAACTGCATCATGTTTTCACGTGTTCTTTAATTGGGTGTACTATTTAGGATAGAAACATAGATTTTTGCCAGCAGAAAAAGGACCTGTAGGCCCATCCAGTCTACCCCAAGTCCTTGCTGTTCCATCACCACTGGCCCTACCAGGACATAGGTGTCACTCCCTCCCCCTGTTCCTGTACCTAATATACCCCTGTGCTTATCCAATGCATGCTTAAATCTACCCATGTCTTTGTCCCCACTACCTCCTCTGGTAGGCTGTTTGAGTCATCCACCGCCCTTCCTGTGAAGAAGCATTTCTGCACATCTCACCTAAACTTCCCTACCTTAGCTTCATTGCTTCATTGTTCTAGTGCATTTATCTCTGATATAGACCCTCCACATGCACCTTGTTCATTCCTGTGAGGTACTTATAGGTTTCAGTCATGTCACCTCTATAGACCCTCCGCTTGCACCTTGTTCACTCCTGTGAGGTACTTGTAGGGTTCAGTCATGTCCCCTCTATAGACCCTCTACCTACACCTTGTTCACTCCTATGAGGTATTTGTAGGGTTCAGTCATGTCACCTCTATAGACCCTCCACTTGCACCTTGTTCACTCCTGTGAGGTACTTGTAGGGTTCAGTCATGTCCCCTCTATAGACCCTCTACCTACACCTTGTTCACTCCTATGAGGTATTTTTAGGGTTCAGTCATGTCACCTCTATAGACCCTCCACTTGTACCTTATTCACTCCTGTGAGGTACTTGTAGGTTTCAGTCATGTCCCCTCTACAGACCCTCCACTTGCACCTTGTTCACTCCTGCAAGGTACTTGTAGGTTTCAGTCATGTCCCCTCTACAGACCCTCCACCTGCACCTTGTTCACTCCTGTGAGGTACTTGTAGGTTTCAGTCATGTCCCCTCTATAGACCCTCTACTTGTGCCTTGTTCACACCTGTGAGGTACTTGTAGGTTTCAGTCATGTCCCCTCTACAGGCCCTCTACTTGCGCCTTGTTCACTCCTGTGAGGTACTTGTAGGTTTCAGTCATGTCCCCTCTATAGACCCTCCACTTGCACCTTGTTCACTCCTGTGAGGTACTTGTAGGGTTCAGTCATGTCCCCTCTATAGACCCTCCACTTGCACCTTGTACAGTCCTGTGAGGTATTTGCAGGTTTCAGTCACGTCCCCTCGCACTCTTCTCCCTTCCAGGGAATGCATGTGGAATTCCTGCAGCCTTTCCTCACAATGGCAGCACCACCTCCCCCTCCTGCCATAAATACCTCTTCCAATGCACCCCAGAATCCTGCTAGCTTTTCCTACTGCTTTGTCGCACTACCCAGCTACTGTGAGGTCATTAGATATCATGACCCATAGGTATTTCTTGTTTGGTGAGCATAAGCTCCTCTCTCCCCATCGTATGCACAGCCCCTGGGTTCTGCAGGCCTAAGAGTATAACCTTGCACTTTTTGGCACTGAGACCTAGCTGTCACCCCTAGACCATTCCTGTAGTTTCCTCAGATTCATTTTGCATTCTCTCCTCCCCTTCCTGAGTGTCAGCCCTGTTGTATATTTTAGTACTACCCACCAAGAGGCACATCTCACCCTCAGGCTTCTCCACAATGTCACTTATAAAGACATTGAAGAGGACCAGTCCCCGGACCAAACCCTATGGCACCTCATTATTCAGCCTCCTATTGCCTGAGTGGCTACTGTTTACCACCACCCTGTGCTTCCTATCCCTTGGTAGGTTTGATGCCCACCTTGTCACATTCTCCCCCAGGCTGCTTAGTTTCTTAACTATCCTGCTGTGTGGCACAGTGTCGAAAGCCTTGCTGAAGTCCAGCTAGGCCACATCTACTGCCCTCCCTTAATCCAGCTGCCTGGTAACCCAGTCAAAGAAATCTATGAGATTAGTTTGACATGACCTACTAGAATTTTATGGCAAAGTTAGTAGAGCATTAGATGAAGGTAACTCAGTGGACGTTGTGTTTCTGGATTTTGCCAAGGCCTTTGAAAAAGTTTCCCATGAGGAGCTGGTTGAAACCCTTAAAGAACTGGGAGTCCAGCCAAAAATATCTAAATGGATTAGGGACTGGCTGATGGGGAGAAAACAAAGGATATGTATTCGGGGCGAATTGTCCAATTGGGCAGATGTGACCAGTGGGTCCCCCAGGGATCTGTACTGGGACCCTGCCTTTTTTTTTTTTTAATTGTTTAACCAGGAGTGGCACACTAAGCTGAAAGCTTGTTTACAGGTGCAACCTGGGAGCACAGGGAAGTTAAGTGACTTGCTCAGGGTCACACAGTATATGCAAGTGGGGGCTGTGGGATTCAAACTCAGGTCTCCAGATTTGCAGCTCAGAGCCTTAAACCACTGCCTTTTTAATTTGTACATCTCAACAATGAAGCCCAAAGCTGACATCTGGCTTTCCAAATTTGCGGACGATACGCGATTGGGTTTCCCAATAAATAGTCAATTGGATGCAGTAGTACTACAAGAATCACTAGGGGAACTTGAAGCTTGGGCACAAAAAAAGAAATCCCTGTTTAACATCGAGAAGTGCACAGTGATGCACTTGGGAAAAAAAAACCCGTTCTGAATTATACACTGGCAGGGCAGGTGCTAAAAGTAGTTCAGAATGAGCGAGACCTGGGAATCAGGGTTAGTAATGACCTTAAATTTATACTGCATTGTAACCAGGTGATTAAAAAGACTAGTGGAATCCTGAGTTGCATCCATAGAAACAGGAGGCGGGATGTTTTGCTTCCTCTTTATACTTCTCTGGTGCGGCCGCACACCGAGTACTGTGCCCAGTTTTGGGCCCCTGGGAATAAGGGTGATATAAAAGCCCTAGAGAGAGTTCAAAGACGGGCAACCTGAAGAATTAAAGAGGTCTAGTTGTTAGACTATTAACAAGGACTGAAAGAACTAGAGCTGTATTCTTTGGAATATCGCAGATCCACATCTGTGGGAACAGCTGGGCCTCACCCTTAGAGATCAGAATTACACCACCAGTGCCCATCCCTTACAGCTCAAGGGAGATAGATACAACACGCATACACGCAAGCATTAGTTCTCAGTAAGGGCAGTTACAATTTGGAACTAACTCCCAATAGAAGTAGTAGGGAGTAAAACCATGGAGGCATTTAAGCATACCCTAGACTCCTACTTGACTACTAAAAATATTACTGGGTATCCCTAGATTTTAAAGCGAGCTATGATGGACTTCGGTCTCTACAGAGCTCAGGAAGAACCTATGTAACTTATGTAACCTATGACCTCCCCCCCCCCAGTGAAGCCATGCTGCCAGTGATTCTGCAGCCCTTTTGCCTTCAAGTGATGCATGAGCCTCCCATTCAGTAGTGTCTCCATTAACCGCCTCACCACTGATCTGTGACGGACTGGTCTGTAGTTGCTAGCATCCTCCCTACTGCCACTTTTGTGCAGAGGGACCACATTGGCCCTTCTCCAGTCTTCTGGAGTTTCCCTCTCTCTGCTGAGGTGCTTAAAAGTGCTACCAGAGGGGTAGCCAGCTTCATACTTCATTTCTTTAGGACACTTGCATGAATTCCATCTGGCCCCACCTTAGTTGAATTGATATAAGCATTGGTCAGCTGAGGGCTATAGTTACTCTCGACAAAACACTTTGGGCATGCAAAACATTGAGTAAATGACTACTGCTGAGCATGCAGTAACTTATTTATATTTGAATAAATGTATCATATTTAGCATCGATACTATCGTACTAAGTCAGTTTGTGGGGCCGGTCTGTGACCTGGATTGTGTTGTTACTTTGCATTGCTTTTAATCCAGGCATCACAGTTGTTTTTGGAGAGGTTTGAATGTACTTTGTGATTTCTGCCTGTTAAACCTTGCATAACAAGTCTGAGGCAGTGAAGGCAAGTTCTGATAAACAGTCTGGAAATGTTTCTGCCAGTTCAGCTGGGGTTGGGAGGTGACTGTAAGTATCCAGGTAAAAGCCCTGACTGTTAACAGTAAAAAAGAGAATAATGGATAGTTTGGGGTGTATTACCGGTCAGTAATACCATCGAGAGGTTCCTAAATGTCCTGAACCTCGAGATGGTATGCTGACCGGTAATACAATCTAAACTATTCATTGTTTTTTTTAATATATGGAGCCAAGTTTTTTTAGTGGGCAATCGGCTGCTGACATGAAGGATTTCATTAGTCCTGGCCGACTGCCGCATTGTCTCACTCCATCTCTTTCTCTCCCGCCCACACACACAGGACACTGCCTCCCTCCGTCTCTTTCTGTGCTGCCTGCTTGCACACATGGGACAGTAAAAAAATCAGTTTTGTATTCATATCTTTTCTTCTTTTTATGGTGGGGGGGAGGGAGCTCAGGATCAGCCAGATAACTCCTTCTGAAAATAAAAAAATGGGAAGTATAATGGAGAGTATGCGCTCTCGCTAAGCGAAAAATGACCGCCATGTTTTGAAAACCATTTAGCTTGCCCACAGACAGAAAGCGGCCAATGATTAGCCGCATTGTGAGTGTCAATGGTTGATTGACATTTACAAGGTTTACTGATTTGGGGAGTTGTGGGCTTGTGCTGTTGAGCTTGGCTGGTAATACTATCGTTCTGGTCCCGAACGATACTATTATGGGATGTGAACAATAGTATTATCACTCTCAAGGTGTGGTATTATCACTTCAGGAGTGATAGTATTATCGGAAATGTTTTTATGCTTTAGGACAGTATTAAATTCAAAATCCATATATTAAATAATTACATTGAATACAGCAAGGCTCCAAGGCAGGATGAAGTCAATAAACTTTCCATCCCTGTTTTGAATATGGAGGGGGTCAGGTCTATGGTTGGCCTAACGATATGAATGTCTTTAGAATTAGAAGAGTTCCACAGAGAGAAAGAGCAATCAATCAAAACCAAAAGGATGGCACATTCAGGGAGAATAAGCTAATTTCATCTGTGGTTTACTCCATTTGTTTGAAATGAACACACAAAAAGCACTAGGAAGTACCTCAATTCCACAGAGATTGAAAAAGAAAAAAACATATGTCCTACTGCTTTTTGTTTGTGACTGCTTTATTACTTCAGATAAATGGTGTAAACCTCTGATAAAACAAGTTTATTCTCCTTCAGTGCAGTGTTCTTGTGGCTGTGACTAAGGATTGAAGCAGCTGCTCCTCCTCCTTGCACCCAGCAGACTTTGCTGCCCATCCCTTTGTGCTTTACATTGGAAGAGTCATTAACCCTGAAACATACTGCTAGCCTCCTTCCACAAAGTGTTGTCACAGAGAAAGTGATATAAGCCAACCCTGGCAAGGCTGGGAAACTCCAGACTCGCTATACAGCAGGAGTGCAGAGTTCAGAGTCACCCTTTCCTCTGACATTCTAAGAAGAAATTGAGCTTTGGAAACTTGGGACACCTTGAAACCAAGAAATGCTTCGTCAGTTTCTGTGTCACCTTTTGCAAAGATATGGAGACGTTTTAAGGAGCTATTGCTGCATAAACTTGAAGAAAGCTGTATGCAAAGTTCTCAAATGTGTGTGGTAAGACAATTCACCTTAGTTTAGTACTTTTTTTCTGTTTGCATTTCTAGTTTAATAACAATTTAGTTGTAATTTTTCAAGTATTTAATGGCCATCCCATCTGCTATTTGTATATATTTCACAGTTTGTAGATGCAATTAAGTACTTCATGTTTAATCCATCTGTGACCAGGTGTTTTGAAAAATACAGGTAACATATTTCTCTATCCACTCTTTGTTCTGTCCCTCAGAGCATGTTAACAAATCAAAGTGAGGCCACGTCAGGATCAGAAGCTGGGTCAGGAGTGTCTAATGTGTATAGGAGTCCCTATACCCACATCTTGTTCAGGCCTTGCTAGGATGAGGGAGCAGCTGCAGGGGAAACCAGAAGATGTAAGGGTGGCAGATGAGGTGGAAGGCAAGTGGGAAGTGATAAAATGGAATATCAGATATCACAAATCTATATGTAATGGTAATAGAAAAACATAAGAGGGCTAAGAAATGATTATGGCCAAGACCCCCTGTTTTCTGTGGTTCTGCAGCATGCAGCGACTGCTGCAGAAATCAAGGCCAGCCACAGAATTTCAGGTTGGTTGCAGAATTCATGGATGGCCACAGAAATTACATAGAAATAGCCCTAGTGAGAAGAGATTGTACCCAATCCTTTCTGCCCATTATTCTGTTTGTAGCTTTATAAGAACTAAAATTCACACCCCTGCCGGCCCGGTGGCGCTGAGGGTTGAGGCACTGGACGCCACACCTCGCTCCACTCCGGCGACCTGGGTTCGGGAGTGGACTCGGGTCGCTGGTGGGCCGGCCGGGGAGTTAGGCTGAGTGTCCCACGACAGCTCGCCTACTCGGAGGGTTAGGCACAGCTCCGAACACTTGTCTGACTCCGAGTGGAGGCTCGGAGTACTGCAAGCCCCTAATGTTAGGGGAAGGGCTGCCATGATACAGCGTGACGTCGGCACCTTGCGCCTTGACGTCAGGGGTCCTATGCTGTAAGGGGTGGAAGAAAAAGTGGAAAATGCCTGCCATCGCCGGGAAAATGGAGCCTCCAGAGACGTGCCCTCGATGTACCTTTGCCCGCCCGATGGCCCTTGGACCGACGCAAGTTGATTGATGGGGTAAGGGGGCTCTGCCCCATCCCCGCCGGGGTAAACCGAAGCTCCATGGGGTTCCAGAGGGTCATGCAGGCAGCGTGGAAGGTAGAGATATGTCAGCCTTGAGGCTCCTGAAGGGTCAGGGATGGCAGGCAGGGAGGCGAATAAACAGAAATTTCAAAAAAAAAATTCACACCCACCATCTTAGCCCCTCAGACTCTTCCCACCCACCCATTCCTAAGAGCCCCCTTGAGTCACCCTATTTTTTTTTTTATATTGACACCCTTTTCTGGTCAAAGGCCACTTGGTGATCCATTGCCTTTTCCTATCACTTCTAGTGGGTCATAATGCTTGTTTCCCATCCCAGTAGTTCTTTTCGGGGCCCACACAAAGTCATAATGAGGCATGAATCAAGCAAATAGGCCAAGCAGAAATAGAAAGAACATATGAGCATACAAAGAAGCCATCAGAAGAAGGCCATTTGGTCTATCAAGTCTGCTCGATTTGCCGGATCTACAGCTTGAGCTACTGTCCCTGCCCTCCCTCCCTCCCCACTCTTCCCATCATCCCTACCCATGATCCTCACCTTCCCTTATGCATATCTTAGCCTCTCTTAAAGCTACCCACTGTCTTCAACAAGATGACCTCTTCCGGCAGTGCATTCCAAGTGTCCACCACCCTCTCTGTGAAGAAGTGCTTCCTGACCTCCTCCTAAACCTCCCACTCTCCAACTTATGACTGTGCACCCTCATGTTATGTTTGTCACTCAGCTTAAAGAGACTCTCCTTATCAACCTTATTTATCCCTTTCAAGTACTTGAAGGTCCCAGTCATCTCTCTCTCTCTCTCTCTCTCTCTCTCTCTCCTGTCTTCCTAGGAGTACATGTTCAGTGCCCTCAACCTCTTAAGAAGTAGAGGATTGTCTTACAGTGTTGGACCAAAAAAGGGTACAATTATAGAAAACAGAGTGGCTCTATTGAGCTCTGTATGGAGTAAGTTTTGGGGCTAAGATACGTAGGGTGGGGTTTTTCTTGTTTTATGAGGAAGCACAGTAATCTGAGAGAAAACCTTACGTAGGAACATATAAAGAAGCCAGCAGCAGAAGGCCATTTGGTCTATCAAGTCTGCTCATATTGCAGAATTCACAGCTTGAGCTAATGTCCCTGCCCTCCCTTCCCACTCCTCCCATCCTCCCTACCCATGATTTTTACCTTCCCCTATGCCTGTCCCAGCCTCTCTTGAAGCTGCCCACTGTCTTCAATGAAATGACCTCTTCCGTCATCACATGCCAAGTGTCCACCACCCTGTATTTAAAGAAGTGCTTCCCTACCTCCCTCTTAAATCTCGCCTCCTCATGTTATGGTTGCCACTCTGCTGAAAGAGACTCTCCTTATCAACCTTATTTATCCCTTTCAAGTACTTGAAGGTCCCAGTCATGTCCCCCCTCTCTCTCTCTCTCCTGTCTTCCAGGGAGTACATGTTAAGTGCCCTCAACCTTTCCTCATATGCCTTACCCTGCTGACCTGCTATCATCTTTGTAGACCTCCTCTGGACCATCTCCAGCAGGTTAATGTCCTTTTTGAGGTGTGGGCACCAGTACTGAGCTCCATACTCCAGATGCGGCCTTACCAGTGATCTGTACAAGGGCAGTATAACCTCCTCTCTCCTAATACTAATCCTCCTAAATTTGCATCCCATCATCTTATTTGCCTTTGCTGCTGCTTTCTTGCACTGCATGGAGTGTTTCAGGTCACTAGTGATCATCACTCCCAGATCCTTCTCCTCCTCTGATGCAGATGCTGGGACTCCACCCAGGTAGTACTCTGTCCTGGGATTCTTGGATCCAATATGCATAACTTTGCATTTCTTGACATTGAAGCCAAGCTGCCAGATCCTGGACCACCTCCCTTACTTTTCCAGATCTTCCTGTAGGTCCTGTATCCTTTCAGCTGTGTCCACTCTCCTGCAGAGCTTGGTGTCATCCACAAATAGGCACATTGTGCCCTTAATGCAATCCCCAATGTCACTGATGAAGACATTGAACAACACTGGCTCCAACACCGAGTCCCGTGGAACCCCACTGGTTACCTCTCTGGTGCCAGATAACTCTCCCCACACAACCACCCTCTAGGTTCTGTCCCTCAGCCAGTTTTCCACCCATCTGGCCATCTTTTCCCCAACCCCAAGATCCATCAACTTCCTGATCAACCTTTTGTGGGACACAGAGTCAAAGACCTTGCTGAAATCAAGATAGAGGATGTCTACCACTTGGCCCCTGTCTACTGTCTTAGTGACACAGTCAAAGAAGTCAATCAGATTTGCTTGACATGATCTCTCCCGCCCCCATGAACCCATGCTGCCTCGCAGCCTGGAGACTATGCACCTCTAGATATTCCACCAACCTTTCCTTTAGTATGGTCTCCATGAGTTTGCCCACAATGGAGGTCAGACTGACTGGTCTTTAATTCCCTGGGTCATCCTTGGGACCGCTTTTGTGGAGGGGCACTACATGTGCTGTTCTCCAGTCCTGCAGTACCACGCATGACTCTAATGAACTATTAAATAGGTCAGCCAATGGCCCTGCTGGCTCCTCAGCCAGTTCCTTTAGTACCCTTGGATGTACTTTGTCCGGGCCTGGTGATTTGTCCACCTTTAATGCCAGCAGCCCCTCCCTCACTTTATCCTCCTCTATTACTACATCTGTGTTCCCCTTCCCCCCCACTCCTCTTTTCCCTCCTGAAGGCACTGGTCCATCCTTCTCCCTAGTGAAGACAGAACAGAAGTATTCATTTAGTATCCCTGCTTTTCCCCCATTATCCTCCACCTACTCCACCCCTTTCTTAAGCCTAACAGTCCCTTCCTTCTTGTCCCTTTCCTTACTTATATAGTGAAAGGAAGCCTTCTCCCCCTTCTTAATTCCTTTAGCTATCTGCAGCTCCTTCTGTGACTTGCTCTCCGGACTTCCTTACTTGCCTCACTAGCCAACCTTAAGTAATTTTCCCTATCCACCTCTCTCTTGGTCTTCCTGAATTTTCTATAAGCCAACCTCTTTTCCCTTACTGTCTGGGCACTTTGGCCCTTGTGTTCTTCCCCGAGCCTAACGCACTCATCTGTGGCAATCAGTATTCCTTCCTTAATAATGGACCACTTTTGGTCCACCCCCATATCTGCTCTGATGCCTACCAGATGGCTCCTTAGCACTTCACCCATGTTCCTGAAGTCCGCCCTCCTGAAATCCAAGATTTTGGTCTTAGTTGGGATGCTTTCCTAGCCCACATCTAACTGGAACCACACTGTGAAATGGTCATTTCCAGCCAATCCTTTTGTGGGAGGAAGAGACATGGCATTTTGTTCAGTGTTTGACTGGATAATACCACTCAATGGCACTGTCAAGGAAGGTTCCAAAGGTGGTGGGACTGAGATGGACAGGGGTGGGATTTACCTGTTTTAAATCCATGAGAAGGCAAAGTGCTGGTTGTGGTTCGCGATTTGTGATCCTTAGGGAGTTAAGCACAAAAAGTGGCTGTGGGTGGGGTTAGGAGGTTGCCAACAATAAACAAAATTGTTGGGGCAGGAAAAGAATGAGAAAATGCTAGAAACAGTGAAGAAATTACAAAATGAAGCCAGGGTAAGAAAAGTGAAAAGTTAAAGATAAAGATTATGAAAAATGTGTAAAATAATTAAGGGAAGAGAGAAACAGAAAAAAAAAATCACAGTGACACTGGAGATGATACATTTTTAAATGTTTTAATATTTATACACTGTTGCTCTGGGACAATATTATATTGATACTGGTATAAAATGCAAGGGTAGGTGAGAGATATGGGTGAAAAATCTGTGAGCAAGATAGATTTCAAGCTCACGGCATCTCAGCTAAAAATGTTGCTGAGAGACAAGTAGATTTATTCAATGAGCAGTAATGCAGCTTCAAAGTTTTTTTTTTAAAAGCAGAAATAGCTTGACCTTTCAATACAGTACTCAAAGCAATCAAATAACTATTTGAGGATGGGACTTATTTAACTGAATGGATCAAAGGTTGGTTCTGTGGAAATGACAACCCCATCTCTTTCCACCTAAAAGAGTAGTGCACTCAGAATTTGCCAAAACATATGGAGCTCAATTCTCAAAGGCATTTGAATGCCACAAGCCCCAGGTGCATCAAACTCACATCGCATGTGGCTCATGGCATTCCCTGCTCATCAGTCAAGAGTCTCAGTTCCAAGCACCACAAGCCCAAGTTAGACTCATTTCTCTCCACCATCTCACATTTTTACATTCCTAGTGACAATATCACATATTTCCTTTGTCCATTCTTTTTGTCAGTGAGCAAAAGGGGGGTATCCCAATGGGAATCCTACCAATATAGGTTCCATTCACACTCTTCATTTAGTCCAATTTGAGGGTTTAAACAGTCCAAAGTAAAAATCCAGTATACTTGTATCTTATGAAGTGCTGTGTTCCGGTCAATGTCAATTTTAATGGGTTTATCCGCATGCTCCAGACCCCAGAAGCGCAATGAAGAAACAGAGTAGCTCACTCCATTAAAAAGGGATTCCAGCCAAAGGTGATACTTTGCAGAATTAGAATAAGAATACCCCCAGTAAATCTCATACCAAAAATTAGGTTTCTATGATATTTCATTTAAAAGCTATGAGCTATTTTGTAACCCTGATTTCACTACCTGTTCAAAAAAATCAGTTTTAGTGAAGAGCTGATGATGATGTTATCTCCAGAACTCACAGTCTAGTATTCCCTGTCAGCAAGCTTACAGGACCTGTTTCTCCAAAGTTTAAAAATATGTGCAATGGTTTTTACAAGTAAAAGAGGTAGCAACATTCAAAAAACATTTCTATTAAAACTATGCATTTCAGGTTTTGGAACAAAGTTGACAAATTCATATTTTTAATGCCTTTTTGATGTGGTCCATTTCTCTAGGGTTGCTGAATGCTGAGTCAGCATGCCTCCAGGCTGCTGATAACATTGGAGTGCTACTCTACTGTGTCTGTTAGGATGTTGTATTCCTACTGGTATTGTATAATGTTGGTAACTCCACTGCTGTTTGTCAGTGTCTGCTTGATAATGTTTTAAAGAGCACATTTCCCACTTATTTTGACTTTGATGCATAAATTACCTCTTCTTGCATTGATTCTGGAATTGTATTTCATTACTGTCCTCTGCAGTTAGTTTTTGCATTCTGTAAAAGGAATGCAATGCAATTCCAGAATCAGTACAAGAAGAGGTAATATATGAATGAAAGTCAAAAGGACTGGGTTAGGTGCTCCAAATCTTGATCTCTCCATCTCTCAACAAAATATTACTCTGTTTTATCAGCTGTCTTTTCCTAGCAGTTGAAACTCAGCCTCCTGTTCTTGTAAGTTTCATGTCCTGTCTTTCACAAAATGGGGTAATTTTTACATGAAAGTTGAAAGGACTTGGAAAGATGCTGACAGCAACTCTATCTTCTCTTAATTACCATACCATGCATTGTTACCAAGGCAGAAGAAAGTCAATTTTACAAAAATAACATACTGACAAGGCATTTGGATTTTGGCATAATGTATTGCTAGCAGGAAATATTGGGGAAGGGGGAACATAGTATGTACACTGATCTTTTGGTCTTGATGAACTCCAGGAAGTAATTTATTCAGAATGATTTGAGATCTACAGCCCAGAAGATTGCTCCTGAACATACAATCAGACTATCCCTCTTTTTGTTCTTTTGCCTGGTGGACAGTGACAGTGTCCTGCTTTGCTGCAAACAATAAAAAAAAATTGACATGGTGGACTCCCAACCAAAGTGAGAGTTTGATTTGGGGAGACATTTTCTTTTATTTCTCTGGTGAGGTGAGAGCTGTCACAGATTGTAAATGATCTGTTGGAGAAAATTGTGGCAATCTCTTTTAAACTAACTCATTATTTTTATCTGCTCTGTTCATTTGATACTTTATATCTATGTATTGCATTGTGGAGTTTGTATGGTGTGGTGTATGATTGGAAAGTTTGTATGGTGTGTGGTGTATAATTGAAGTTGAGTGGTTGGGTGGATAAGTGTGGTGTGGATTAGTGGTGTTGGTGTGGATTTATTTTAGGTGCTTGTTGAGGGTGTAAAGATGTGCTGGGAATGTGCCAGGATGGTCAGGCATTATTTCCCCTCCAGGCTTAAAGACCTCCACCCTATTAGGTGTCCCCCACTTTCCCCGGAGGTATACAGATGGTGTCGGGCTCTGGGGATTGTGAAGAGGAGGAAGGCAGGGGTAGGGCCTGGTGGGGGAATGGAAAGGAGTGGGCGTATTGAGACAGTGGGGACAAGAAGATGCCCTGGGGTGAAATGGGTTCAGAAGAGGGATCCTCTCTGCCTGATTCCCATACCCAAGGTTTCTGCTTGTAGCAGGCAGGCGGCTCGGTCATTACCGGTGACTCATCCTACTCGGACAGTGTTATGTAATGCCAGGTCCATTAAAAACAAGACTGCTATAATAGCTGATCTTGTTGGGTCATTGAACCTGGTGTGCATCACCGAGACCTGGCTGGATGAAAATGCTGGCCCTGTTTTGGCTTCAGCTATACCAGTTGGGTTTTCGGTGATACACTGTCCAAGGTTCGATTGTAGGGTTGGGGGAGTGGCCATCTGTTTTAGATCAGAACTGAACCTGGTGGAGGTACCAGTGGGAACCACCAACTCCTTTGAATGTATCATGGGCAAGGGTGTGGGGTGCAGGATCCTTCTCGTTTACCGTCCTCCAGGTAATAGGAATGTTTTCCTGTGGGAAGTTGCAGACTTCTTTGTTGACTTGACATTGGGATCCTCCAGATGGCTGATCCTGGGGGATTTCAATGCCTGGGTCGACGATGAACTCTCGCAATTTGGTCAGAACTTCTTCCAGTTGATGAATTCTCTGGGCTTCACACAGGTTATTTCCTCCTTGACCCATATAGATGGTCATTCATTGGACTTGGTGTTTCTCCTGGGGATGGAGATATCTGACTTGGTGATGGAACCAGTTGGGTGGTCTGACCATCACACCATTGGGTTCAGTTTCCTGGCCCCCCCAGTAGGCCGGCCCCTACAGAGGTGGTCCGGTACCACCCTTTGAGAGGTTTTTCCCCTGAGGGCCTGATGGTGGTGCTGGACTTATCAAGTCTACCGAGTGAATTCATGGATCCCGGGGACCTGGTACTTGCCTATAATAAGGCAGCGGTACGGGCCCTGGATTCTATTTCTCCTGTTCATGTTCACCCCCTCACTCTTCACCCCAGGTCTCTTTAGTTTGATGAGACCTTGAGGGAGTTGAGGAGAGTGGGACGAAGGCTTGAGAGATGTTGGCGGAAGTCAGGCCTGGAGTGTGACAGGCTGAGCTTGATGGACCATTACCAGGTCTATCAATCAGCAATTACCCATAAGAAGGCAGAATTCCTGTCCAGGGAAATTGCTGCTGCACAGAATTGACCAGCCCAGCTCTTCTGGACTGTGGACAGATTGTGCAATCCAATCTGTCTTCAGCCCGGACATGTTTTTTTCACAGGAACGATGTGAGGAGTTTACTCAATTCTTCGCAGATAAGGTTGCCACAATCAGGTCCAATCTCCTTCTAACTCTCTCAAATAGGAGCTGTGGTGGTCGGCAGGAGATGTTGGACACCCAGTTTGTGTGGTGTGACTTCGACCTATCCACAATCAATGACAATGTGATGGTCATCCAGTCACTGCAACCGACCAACTGTAGTTTGGACCCGGGCCCCACACGCCTTTTAGTAGGATGTGTGGAAAAATTGGCCCAGTCCTTGCCAAGATAGTCTGGTTGTCTTTGGAGAGGGGGATCTTTCCTGATCCCCTGAAGAAAGCCATGGTTCAGTCCTAAGGTTATTGAGAAGGTGGTTGCGTCGCAGCTGGATGATCATTTGAACAGCCACAATGTCTATGATTCTCTCCAGTCCAGATTTAGGAAGAGACATAGTACCGAGAAGGCCCTTGTCCGGGTACTAAATGACCTCCTAATAGCGAGAGATTGTAAGACCCGTTCCATCTTGGTCCTTCTAGATCTCTCTGTGGCATTTGATACTGTGGACTATGAAGTTCTGTTGGAGCACCTGCAGTTTATCTGTGGACTGTCTGGTTCAGTCCTCAGTTGGTTTTGATCTTTCCTTGAGGGTAGGACTCAGAGGGTGGTGTCTGGGATTTTTTCCTTGGCACCACTCCCCCTGTCCTGTGGGGTACCGCATGGCTCCATCTTGGCACCCATGTTGTTTGCGGTGTATATGCTGCCGTTGGGAGTGATTATTAGGCGGTACGGCTTGAGTTTTCACTGCTATGCAGATGGTACTCAGCTGTACATGTCCTTTGTGCCTGGCCAGGGCGATGCTGTCTCGGTGTTTAACAACTGTCTCAACGAAATCCAGTACTGGATGAGTGTGAGTTGGTTGCGGTTAATCCCTAAAAAAACCTAGGTGTTGGTTGTGGACCCAGGTTGTCGGGAGACGGGTTTGCTGAGGGGATCACCTTCAGGTCTTTGGCTTGAGGGCGTCCAGTTAGCTACCTTGGATCGGGTGCAGGATCTGGGCATTATATTTGATGACTGCCTGACCCGTAATTCACAGGTGTTGGCTGTTTTCAAAACTTCTTTTTACCATCTGAAGAATATCGCCTGGGTGAAGCAACTGGTTCCTTCCAGCGATCTTCCAATTTTGGTCCATGCCTTCATTACCTCCCGCCTTGACTACTGCAACAGCCTTTACCGAGGGCTACCAGGGGTTGATATCTGCCACCTGCAGCTAGTGCAGAATGTGGTGGTCAGGCTTCTGACTGGTACCTCTAGGACCAGTCGTATAATGCCTGTCCTCCGTGGACTGCACTGGCTGCCAGTACAGTGGTGGATCACCTTCAAGGTCAGTTTGCTGACCTATAAGGCCCTACATGATCAGGGACCTAGTTACCTGCAAGATCTTCTTCACCACTACTGTCCCCTCCTGCCCTCTCTGATCCACTTATGAGGGATTGCTAGAGATTCCCAGGGTCCCTTTAAAGACATCAGGGTCAGGTCATTTAGTTTCATGGCCCCGACCCTGTGGAATTCTCTACCTCATCAGGTGTGAGGTTACCTGACCATCCATAGTTTTAAAGCAACCTTGAAAACGTATTTATTTAGCCTAGCGTACCCTGTTTTTTAATGATGTTATGTTGATTGGTTTTATTACATTGTTTATTTTTTGTGTATTTTAATTATTCACTGTGCAAGCGCCTTGGCTTTGGAAAGGTACTTTTTTTATAAATAAAGCATGATTTGATTCGAGTGCTGGTAGTTTTCCCTTGTAAAACTGCTGTGACTGCACTGTACTACACAGTGTGAGTCACTCCTCTGCCCTAAAGTGATGCCATCGGTAGCCAGCAGCTGAACAGCAAAGGCAAGTGCAGCAGGGTTAAAGTAGGGCTCAAAAACAAATCCAAATTATGGAAGGCAGAGTAAACCTTGGCCAAAAATAACAAATGCACACACCCTTTCAGGTCTAGTACTGCATTTAATGCCTACAAGATGTAATTTCTGGACCATCATGAAAGGTGCTCTTCAACAGAGCCCTAATATGTGCTAATTTCTGCTAGTGGTAGAAATTTAAGCCCTGGTCAAATTATCATTTTAATATGGAATACAACATAGATGAGTCTGAATGTAGGTTAAATAACAGCCTGTCAGGTAGAAAACACTAGGGACCAGATATTCAATACTTCGTGCTTGGCACAAATCAATTGTGCCACGATTGCACCACATTTGCGCTGGAGTGCTATATTCAAAAGGCCAAATTGCGCCGGCACAACGTGATAGTGCCAACGCTATGAGAAAATGTATGCATATCACAAAGTGAGGGGCAGGAACATGCATACCGGCACAACAGTATATTTAAAAGTACAGCACTGCACAATGTGTGTTAGCGCAACATGTAGTGCAGTGCAAATTACCACCCATGAAAAGGTGGTCTTGATGCCGGGCAAACCCAGAATGGGGGGGCATGGACACAGCAGCAACAGGAAACAAGGTTGTATGCATTCAATGAGGAGGCAGTGTGGGAGGCCAGCCACCCTGAGCCACTCCATATGTACGGGCACACAAACTGTGGAATGCAATGCCCAACAGTGCTGTGATGTGAACATTCATGTAAATGTTACAACTGAGCTAGAACACCACTTACAGCAACACACTATTTGTACAGTATTGTAATGTGTACCTAATGTGATATTTGTGTATTGTGTGTTGTTGTGCATTGTATGTCTTTATTGTACACCGTTGCATCTCAGCCACACAGTTAGTGTCTCCGAGTCATTCCTGACATTGGGCCTTGGCCCAGTGTGCTTACCTGGTGCACAAGGTGATGAAAAACAATAAGCAGAACACATACATGGCAGAGACATGCTGCACACAGATGGCACCACCCATGTCGCCATCATCTGGCACCAGTCCTAACCCTGCCAGGCATTAGTGGGTGCCTCAGCACCCCGTGGACACCATGGTAGTGGGTCCATGCAGCACACACCCCAATTCCCCCACTGGGGTACACCAACACAGTCCAGCAGACATATGCTGCACTGGAAGAATGGAGGGCATTGAGGGGAGGGTGTACAGGTGGCCAGTCTGCACCACATAGTAGGTACCAGCTGGGGCCATCCACACAGTGCACATGTTCCACTGATGGGACTTCTCCAGACAGCAGTGTGCCAGTATGATGGTATGTGTGCTCCCCCCCCGGGGCACATACCCTACACTTGTCCAGGATCCACACACATACGGACAGCCATGTGTATGGTAGTGTGGGGATCCCATGGCACTGGTGCAGCACATGAGGATCATAGAACAGTATGATTGTGGTTTCTACTGTCAGACCACACCTTCCAGCTGTGCTTGCCACTGTGTGGATAGCACCAGTAACTGTTGCCTGACACACCATAGGCATTGCTGTGTACCTCACAGTATCGCCTACTGTGGTACTGTACCACCTGATAAACACTGTGGCAGGAACAATGATTTGCCTCTGGCATACAGCATGACCATCCGTTCCTGTAGTGCTACTCCCCTGTGCCACATTAGTCTTTGCATTTGTGTCCAAACCAAGACTGCAGCTAATGTTCTGTGAGCTGTGAGCACACAATGAATGTGGCAACTGATCTGTAATACCAGTCAGACCTACAGGTAGAGCTGTGAGCACATAAGAAAGAAACGTGGCTACTGACCTGTAATTCCAGTTGGACCTACAGGTGGAGCTGTGTACACCATGTTATAGCGTCGGGCAACCCACATGCAAAGCAGGCTGTAATGAGATGCTAATGTGGCTGTTTGCCATGGATTGCCTGAGTAGGCTCATTTGCATTGCAGTTTTGAATATAGCAAACTTTAGCACCTGGCAAACGGGACTGCGCCTGGCAAACATGTCAGCGCCACCAAACGTGTTAACGCCATTCAATACTGTAATGTTCCATTACATGGTTCTGCAGTATTTGTCCTGCACTGTTGTTTGCTGTTATTGTGCTCCACTGCTTTGCTGGCACACACGTTGCCCACATTGTTCAGCTTTACCTCACTCCACTTCTGTGTGCACCGGGCCGCTGTTGCAGTTTACACTGCTCTTGGTTGCTACTGTATATTCAGTGCTGTCTTATTTGCTGGGCTATTTTGCACTGTACTCTCAGCCCTGTTTGCACACTATATTCAACTCATTTGGCCCCGGGGCTATTCCTTTGAATATGGCATGCAAATGGTTCTGGGCTAGTTTTGCCCACCATGCAGTGCTAATTTAGCCCCAGGGCAAAGTTTTGAATATCTAGCCCTAGGTTGGCTGTGTTGGCTACTTCATAGAAACTCATAGTAAGGTTTCAAAACAGCATTACCTCTCCCACCCCCATTTACAGGAAGATAGAATAATTGTTTTAAAGTGCCATCCTGAGAAATCACCTCAATTGAATGACAGGTGTGAATGATCACAGCCTTCCACCACATCAGAAATTATTCAGTCTGCAAACCTCACCAGTGAAAACAGGAAATTTTGCTCACTTGCCTTTCCAGTATAAAAAATAAACTGAAACTAAAACTAAATCTCACAGCAGTGTGCTATGATTCAGCATTCAGCAACCCTGGAGAAAAGGACCACAACATAAAGGCACCAAAATAAATAAATAAAATACACATTTGTCAACTTTTTTTTCACAAAACCTGAACAGACACAGTTTTTATTGCAATGTTTTTTGAATGTTGCTGCCTGGTTTACTTGTGAAAACTATTGCACATGAACTCCAGCCTTTAAAGAAACAGGTTCTATAAGCTTGCTGACAGGGAAGGCTAGACTCTGGGTGGGATATTCAGAAGGGTTGCGCATGGCACAACACAGTTGCACCATGTGCAACCCACCAATGCGCCCCAGCGCAATATTCAAGAATGGTTGCACAAATTCTGATGCGCCAGAGCACATCAGTAATGTATGCGGCACAAGTAGGGGGGGTGTGCCTATGCGTGCTCCGCACATCCCGATATTCAGCCCAGAATGTGCTGAGCCCATGCAGGCACAGCCCCTACTTGTGCTGCACAAAGCTGATCCAAAGAAAAAAGGAGCAACAGCTGGCCACCCACAGGTGAGCTGCCGTATATCAGGGCGCAACACGGCAGCTGCCAGCTGTGGGTGGCCACTGGAACTCGGCTGCACCTTCGTAGTAGTGCCCCCCATGCCCGATCGTGGGCATTAGTATTGTAATAAAGGTCCTATATCCCTGGTGGTCCAGTGGATGCTCCCAGCTCGATCGCAGGCATATGTAATAAAATAAAAGTCCAATATCCCTGGTGGTCCAGTGGACTGCTCCCAGCCTGATCGCGGGCATATGTACTAATATTAAAATGTCAATATCCCTGGTGTCCAGTGGACCACTACGCACCCGATCGTGGGCATCAGTAATAAAATATGACAAACCAATCCATCCCTGGTGGTCCAGCAATACCCTCCCACCCGCCCACTGAGCCCCACCACCCGCTCCCCCAGTCAGTGGTGGCGGCAGCTCCCCACCCATGCCGCCCTGCCACCGCCAACTCACTCCATATGGTAGGGCTGTACGTCCATTTGTTACCATACTACACAGACCAGATATGTGAATGGATCCAATGGGCGTACAGTCCTACCATATGGAGTCAGTCAGCAGGCAGTGGGGCGGCAACCGGGTGGGGAGCTGCCGCCCGCCGCTGACCGGGTGGAGTAGGGTGGTGGGGCTCAGTGGGCAGGTGGGGAGGGGAGTACCGCTGGACCACCAGGGATGGATTGGTTTGTCATATTTTATTACTGATGCCCTCAATCGGGCTGCGAGCAGTCCACTGGACCACCAGGGATATTGGACATTTTAATATTAGTGTGTATGCCCGCGATCACGCTTCGAGCGGTCCACTGGACCACCAGGGATATTGGATGCTTTAATATTAGTACATATGCCCACAATTGGGCTGCGAGCAGGCCACTGGACCACCAGGGATTTTGGACCTTTCATTTTATTACATATGCGCTCGATCGGGCTGGGAGCGGTCCACTGGACCACCAGGGATTTTGGACCTTTCATTATTTTATATATGCCCGCAACTGGGTGGTGGGGCACTTTGTCGCTTGTGCAGGGGGCGTCTGTCCCTGATGGCTGCAGCCTGGCAGGGCGCCAAGCGCAAGTCGCCAGGGATCGGCGCACCTGCGTGTAAATGGGGCCATAATGACATGCAAATGGCCCCATTTGTGCCTTGCATGCATTATGGCCCCATTTGCATGTGCACTTTTAAATATCGCAGTTGATGTGCCTAGCGCAATGGCACTTGCGCTAGTGCATCCCCCTGCTCCTCTCTGGCCACTTCCGCTGGTGCAGTGCCACTGCACCATGCACAATGTGGGTGGCCATGGAGCGATAGTCAATGGTGATGAGCCATGAAGCAGCACCGTTGAATATCACTCTGTCAGCGTCCTGGCACATCCCAGTTGCGCCACGCCCAGGCTTGCGCCACAGCCTGGTGCAGTCTGAATATCCCACCCTCTGAGTTCAGGAGATGACATCATCAGCAGATCTTCACTGAAACTGGCTTTTTTGAACAGACAGTGAATCTAGGGTTGTAAAATGACCTGTAACTTTTAAACAAAGTAACCTAGAGAGCTCGTTTTTGGTATGAGGCTGATTGGGGCTATGCTGATCCAAATTCTGAAATTTATTGATGCCAGAAATTTTGAATGTAGCCCCTCTTCAGGGTTTTATTTAACTCCAAATATTGATTAGCGTTTTGCTCATTAAAGTGCTAAAACATTGTGAAAATGCATAGCACTTGCCTCATTGTGTTTAACAAACATAACACTTCTAGAAAACCTATATAAATACTTTCTGTACAGTTAGCATTGTCCCAAGATGAAAACTGCTAATCAATTATTTAAAACCCTGCTCTTTAAAGTGTTTTGCAGCTGTTAAATTTTTGTCTCCTAAGCAAATATCGCTTTTGTGTTCACCTATGCAATTCTTCAATTCCCATGTTGTCTTCCCTACATATAGTTTATCACAAGGACAACAAAGCACATAGACAACATGATCTGTCTTGCAATTGATATGTTGTCTTACTAGGTATTTCTTGTTCGTATATGGATCTTCAAAGATGTTCTTCCTGCTTGTGTTTCCACATTGGAAACAATGTCCACAGGGAAAACTTCCTTCTGCCTGTGGACCCAGTAACAATTGTCTTCTTACTGGTTCAGGGGTGCAATATTGTGCATGCACTAGTTTCTCACTGATTGTTTGGTTGTTTTTTGAGGTGAACAAAGGGGGCTTCCTAACATGTGCTACCCCCCCCCTTATTTCTTATCTGCACTATGTGCCAGTTGACCAAAAGGATTTTTTGGACCTTCCAATGCAAATGACTGTAAGCCATAGAAAATACTATCCTATCTCCTACTTCTACCCTGGGTTGTATTGTTAGGTATTCTTCTCTTGGTTTGTCGGATACCTTTCACATGCTGTTCCTTACTAAAGGATACTTATATCCCCCTGAAACAAATCTGTTCCCCATGTCTTCTGCAACCCTTGTGTATTCTGAATCCTCACTATAGCTCTTCCTAGCTTAAATAAACTGTTATTTAGGTATACTTGATTTCAATTTTGTATCATGGTAACTCCTGTAATGTAAAATAGTGTGTTTTTTCTGTTTCTTTCCTGTACAGTGTTGTTTGTAGTCCCTTCTGTCCTTTGTATATCTTTGAATTCAGGTATGCTATGCTCTCTTTGTTTGCTATCGTTGTGAATTCTAGGTTTAGGGTTCTGCTGTTTAAGTAACATAGAAACATACAGAAACATAGAATTTGACAGCAGATAAGGACCGCTTGGCCCACCCAGTCTGCCCATTTCCCTTCCTAATGGATAAGCTGCAGATCCTAGTTAAAGGAAAGCAGCCCAAAACATGGGCTCCCTCCCTCAGACAGCTTACCCTCCGGTTTAGCTCTGACCAGCAAGAGTGGGATTTTTGTGTGCCACAACTTGCTGTATTTATATTTTTAAAACTCAGGAACCTGGAAGTATGGAGGAGGCAGGGGAGTTCCATTTGTTGAAATGGTGCAGCACCGCACCGCTCGCTTCAATACAAAAGTATTGAAGTGAGCAGTGCGTTGCCGCACTGTTTCAGCAAATGGAACGTCCCTGCCTCCTCCATACTTCTGGGTTCCTGAGTTTTAAAAATATAAATACAGCAAGTTGTGGCACATGAAAATCCCGCTCTTGCTGGTCAGAGCTAAACCAGAGGGTAAGCTGTCCGAGGGAGGGAGCCCATGTTTTGGGCTGCTTTCCTTTAACCAGCAGCCTACTTCTTTCTACCCCACCGCCTAGAATTGACTTATGACTGTCCCATGCATGCTTGAATTCAACCACTGTTTTTGACTCCATAACCTCCTCTGGAAGGCCGTTCCATGCATCATTCCAAGTAGTCATAGAATCTCCCTAAGTCTGTTTCTGTACCTTGCCATATCAATGAAATGTTATCAATATAACGCTTCCATTTTATTATTTTATTGAAAAATGGATTTACTGTTTGATCCAAAACAGTCTGCTCTATTTCCCACATATATAGATTGGTGTATAAAGGGGACACAATGCTTTCCATAGCTGCCCCCCTCGTTTGAAGGAAGAATTCTTCCTCAAATTTAAAAATGTTTTTTGTTAGTACTATTTCTGCCATTCTACATAGAAATTCACTAGGTGGCTGTTGTTCTACTCTTCGCCTTATTCCTTTAGTAGTGAGTCCAATCCCTCTTCATGTACTATGATGATATACAAATGTTTGATATCAAATGTAACCAACCAAAGTTTGCCCCAATCACTGATGTTCAGATTAATTTCTCTTGTAATGTCTATCACATGGCCAGAAGCCCTGCCATAAATCCCCATATTGCTTACTTTGGTATTAACATGAAAATCAATGTATTTGGATAATGGCTCCAAAATAGATTCTACACCTGATACTATGGATCTGCCTGGTGGTTTTTCAGGGGTTTTATGAAACAAAAAGAATGGACAAATGAAATATGAGATATTGTAAATGGTAATGTAAAACTGTGAGATGGTAGAGAGAAATGAGTAAATACAGGAATAGAGAAATGACTCAGGAAAACTTATTACTATATAGTTATGGGCTGCTAACAAGGAGAGACCTGTTTCCCTGATTGGTCAACCTGATGCCACACAATTCCCTTGGTAGAAAATAAAATTCTTTAGAACCAATAAAGGAGAAATATATATTAGACAATGACTAAAAACAATAACTACAAAATAAAGAGAGTTCAAGGACTAACATCCCTGAGTGGGGGTGAACCGTTGTCCTCTGCATCATCTGGACAGGGAGCTTGGAAGACCAGCACTTTCCTCCCTTGCCACCAGGTTATGCAGTTCTATAGGCAGCAGTTAGCATTGCCATGTGACATAACAGATGATGTTGGTTCTCCCCACACCACCACACAGTTATTTATAAACTGAGCATGTGCAGCCAGTGGCCTCTCCTGAGGACACAGAGGAGTCAGCTGACTGGAATGCCTGGATACAAGTAAGATATTTCCCCTTACTCAAAGTATTTAAAAGAGATTTACATGATTAGAAATAAAAAGAATAACGTTTTAAGATACCACCTTTCCATTACTGTTGAAAGATGGCTTTGAAATGTCAAACAAATTGAGAATGAAAAGTCAACAAACAAAGGAATAGGTGAGCAAAGGCAAAAGAGAACCAGGAAGTAAAAAGGTTTTTTGCATTCCATGAGAAAAAGAGCGTATAACACAGTAAGTAGTTTTCTAACGTATAGATACAATAGACGGACAGGACAAGAGCAGTTCCAGCAACCTGAAAGAAAAACAGAGTGTTAATAAAAAATGTATAAAAATAAGTTTGAAATGAATGTAAACATGTGGTTATTATCACTGGGGAACTGGTTATATAAAAATATGAGGAAAATGAAGGAGGTAAATATGTAAATGTGAACAAGGGAGAAATTAAGGAACACAAGTAAGGGTAATGAATTCTTACTTCCAGAATACATGGCAAAAGAATAAGGAATAAGGTCAGGAGAGGAAGTAGCCAAGGTATTAAAAGCAGAGTGCAAAAAAGAACTGTTGGTGTGGGGGTGCACGAGTCTGGTGTTAAAGGAAATAGAAAAGAGAAATTGTAAAGAAAATAGTGAACTTATTTTGCTTTGTATATTATTAATAGAAAGAAACAGCACTTGTCCTCAGGAAGTGGCGATGCCATGAAACTGTCACCCATGAAACTGATGTGTGAAGTGACTAAACAAAAAGAAAAAGTTAATTGGATGTACCTTGGAGGTCATCCATTTTTTTCACATTTGCAAGGTCTGGTACTTTTTGGATGACCCACCACTATAAAGATTGACCTTTGAACCTTTGGGACAATCTGAACCAAATTCCATGTACAAACCTCTGTGTGGTTCCAAAATCTGCCACCCCACACTGCAAGAGTGTATGAGGCTTCTGATTGGTGTTAACAGAAGAGGGGAGTCTTGGGGGCTATCTAGTAGGTTATTTTAGGCTCCCATGGGGAACAACTGTTCAGCTGTATGCTTTGCTGCCAGCAAGTTGGGGGTACCTGCCAGTAGCTGTCAATGTTGCTTGAAATGGCACTAAGCCTTAAACAGAGTTAAATCAATACAGTGAGCCAAAACAGCTGCTGAAAAGCATAACACTGGATGTTTAAAGGAAATTATGTTACATACATTTATGTGATAGGAGTTAGGGGACCTTCTCGCAGGCCATCTTTCTTGGGACCTCTCCAAGCTGTAATGCTGGTTCTGTATGATTTATTTAATAATGTGCTGCAGAACTTTAATCCTTCCAGCAGAACGTAACCTAACAGTTCCGCAGATGTTCCAAGTCCCTACCACAGAAGTTATGTCTACAGTACTCAGAGAAAATGTGGTCTTGATTATGTTCACAAGAGAGTTGAGGTAGCAAAGACATTTAAAAAATAAAACTGGCAGAGGGGCTAGAGTAGAATTTCAAAGCAAGATGAAAGAGGCCAGTAGGGCCATGAGAAAGGCTAAGGGTGATGTAAAGTTAAAGATAACGGAAGGAAAGAAGAATGGAGATAAGTTTAGACCTTACATATGGGAGAAGTAAAAACCTAAGAAAAAGAGAGACTTGTGGGAGGAGGAAGAGGAGGATAAAGAGAAGGCAGACATCCTGAAAACATGTTTCTATATAGTGTTCACAGTATACTAAACAGAGCCATTGCCTGATTGTGCCATCAGGGCAAAGTGGGGAGGGGGAGGGTGTCAATTAGGATCCAATATCAGTGAAAAGGGTATTGGAGGGCTTTAAGAGCACAGAAGTTGGATACGTTTATAGGCCCAGATAGGCTACAACCCCATATGCTTACAGAGATTGGGTAGGTATTAGCTGAGGCACTGGCTGAGCTCTTCAACAGCTCACTGGCAATGGGGATAGCACCCAAGAACTGGAAAACAGAGAATGTAGTTCCCCTGCACAAGAGTTATAGTTGGGATAAACCAGGGAACTACAGACCCGTTAGTCTAACATCTATAGTGGGCAATCTGCTGCAGACCATAATAAGGGAGGGGATAGTAAGATTCCTTGAAGCAAAAGGGCTTCAGGACAAAAGACTGCATGAGTTATTGGTGTGAGGGGGGGTCATGGCAGATAAACCTGATCAGTTTCTTCAGCTGGGCGACAATGGTAGTGGACAAGGGGCAGGCAGTACACATTCTCTACCTTGACTTTAGTAAAGCCTTCAGCTTCATCCTACATTGGTAAAGAAGATGCACAACCTGGGAGTGGGAGTCTAAATCACAAGATGGATGGGGAACTGGTTGAGTGGCAGTGCCTAGAAGGTGGTAATTAATTAAACATTTTAGGGAGTCAGGGGAATTACTAGTGGAGTGCCACAGAGATTTGTCATGGGACTGGTCCTCTTCAGCACCTTCATCTGTGACATCAGGATAGGGATACAGGGCAAGATATTCCTTTTCACAGATGATAGGCAGACCTTTGCTAGGTGGACAGTGATGAGCAGGTCAAAATGATGAACAAGAAGAATGGATACATTAAAGAAGTGGTCAAACATATGGCAAGTTAAAATTTAATGACATGAAGTTTAAGGTGATGTGCGTAGAGGTAAAAAGTCCAAAAACTGACTACAGAATGGCAGAGATAGTTGTGGGAACACAACAGGTTAGAAACTCATGGTGGTAATAGTTTAAGAAAGTCTGAAGATAACAGCCCAATGCAATAGGGCAGTGAGATGGGAAATGGGATGGGAAATAGTATTAGCAAAATTTATTTAATATGGCAATCTTACCCAGAGGCTCAAGACACTTAGCAATCTCAAGACCAAGACAAGCAGCAGCAATTTATGTATTTATTATTTATTTCAAAAGTTTAACCAGGAAAGTGATAGTGAGCTGGGATCAGCTAATTTCCAAATGTGTTCTTGGGAGGAATAAGAGACAAGAATAGATATAAAGTGCACTGTATAAAAATATTAAAATACTAGGTATCATACTAGGTAGTGATAGATGCACAGAAGGCCACATGCGCCCATTATGGTATATCTCCTGCAAGCAGGTCAATAGGTGCCTGTAGGGTTTAGTAAGTACTTGTCTAGTTTAGATTTACAATTACTTAAGGTATCTGCTTCAACCATTTCTCTTGGCATGGAGTTCCATAGTGATACAGTCTTTTGTGCGCAGAAATATCTTCTAGTGTTACTTTTTGGGAAGATCAGCATTAGCTGACGATTATGGCTTCTAAGTGAAAGAGCCCTATTGTTTCTACCAATCTCAGGTCAGCAAGAAGTTGGCTGTATCTTGAATTTTAAACACCTGCAAGAGGTCTCCCCAGTACACCTGAGCTCCAAGGGGTACAGGTTTAAATCTATAAGCCTTTGTTCATAAGTCATACTGTGGAGTCCATCTACTATCATTGTTGCTCTTCTCTGCACTCCCTCAGCTCTCCTAATATCCCTACAAAGATGAGGGCTCCACAGTGAAGAACAATAGTCCAGATGTGGGCGTACATAAGCCCTGAAAAGGGGCAGGATGCAAGACCTATTCCTAGATGAAAATGATTTTTTAATACTGCCAATGATTCTGTTTGACTTTTTAGCTACTTCATTACAGTGATCACTAAACTTGAGGTTCTTAGTAATAATCACCCCAGGTTATTTTGGTTATCTACTGATTTTAAAGTCCTCCCATTCAAAGAGTAGTTATTGCAGGTGTTCGACCACCCTAGATGCATAACCAAGCATGTATTTGCATTGAAAGCCATTCCATTTGACTTAGCCCATTCCTCCAGTCTAGAGAGATCTCTACTGAGAGCCTCCACCCTCAAGTCAGTTTTCACTTCAGCTGCGATCCTGGTGTCATCAGCAAATTTAATACAAAAGCTGCTAATATTTTGGTCATGTTGGTATGAACAGAAAAAACAGGGCATGTCCCAACACATATCCATGTGGCACCCCACTGGAGACATATCCCTCACTTGACAAGTGCCCCCTAATTCTTACAATTCTGAGTTCTATTGTTTAAACACACATCCACCCCGTTGGTAATAGTTCTATTGATCCCAAACCTGTGCATTTTTTCTATCAAAGTCATATGTGGGACTTTGTCAAACGCTTTACTAAGGTCTAAACAAATAACATCAACTGGAGATTTTTATCAAGTAAAGCACTTACTTTTTCATAGAACATCAAATTGCTCGTAAGGCATGATCTATGATTAGCAAAACCATGTTGGGATTGTCAAGCTGGTTCTTAGTAATTTCATATTCCATTCTATCCTTTATTCAAGCCTCCATATTTTTACCCAGTATGCTGGTGAGACTTATGGGCCTGTAACTGGCCATATCCCCCTTGTCCACTTTTTTGTAAATTGGAACCACGATGAAAATAAGTATAGCAGAATATACAGTTTCAATAAGGCTTAAAGAATGAAATTGCAAACAGTAAATTACAATACAATAAATTTGCGAAATGGGCAAGAGAACATTAGGCAGTAAGAAACACAACAAAATAAAGAACAAGGAAAAATAACTACTACTAGGAGAGCAGGGTAGTGCTGTTGTCACTGTTGGTTGGAAGGCAGGTGAAGATGAGTCCACTTCAATACCAGAAACAACTGCAGGTGTGAATAAAGAAATCATGGAGGAGAGATTTCTGAGCAGGAAGGGGGAAGAGAGACCCATAGTTTAGGGAAGCTATAAGTTGTGGAAGGTAATTCATGCACTCTTCTCTCCTCTGACCAACCCCCCGTTATCAAGCTGGCCGATACTCCTATCCCTGACCCCACTGCAGTTACCTCATTTTTCAATTCCTTTTTCACCTCTTGTGCCTGTTCACTCCTCTCTTCCTCCTTTTCCTCTTCCTGTCTTTCTCTTCCTTTCTTCCTCTCTTCCCTCTCACTTTCCTCTACCTGTCCTGCTGGCCCCCTCCTCCCTTTTTCCTTTCTCACCTATTACCCTTGCTGATGCTCTTAAGGCCTTCTTGGCTTCCTATCTTTAACCATGGTGGTGAGCACTCATTCTTGGCCACTATTCTAACACGAAGTCCTAACCCATTTTCTGACAGCAAACACCACCCTAAATGGGACTATGCAACCTGTAGGTATGCACTATTCCTTGTCTTCTCTAGTCCCCCAATGTTCCGTGCCATTATACTACTTTGTGCATCTTTGCATTACTACCTGGCTAGACACAAAAAACGGTCCACGTTGGCACGCTGTATTCACAAACATAATTATAAAATTAATAATAATCCCTTAAGGCTATGGCTACAGCAAATAACCCCTATGCTTCTCCTATGCTCAGATAACATAGAGCTGAATCCAGGACCTATCTCTGCCTTAGCATCCCCTGCCAACATTGCATCAGTTAAGGGGCTAACAATGGTGCTTATAAACATCTGGAGCCTTCAAAAAAAGCTGACTGTTGTTCAAGCCTGGGCTTTCCATACTGCCCCAGATATCTTGGTTTTAACAGAAACCTGGTTAAAGGGTATCACCTTGGACCAAGTGCTGGCCTTACCATCTTATTCCTTACATCATGTTGACAGACCTACAAGGGGATGAGGGGTAGTCATCTATGTAAAAAATAGGCTATCTGCTTCTGTCCTCCATACCATTTCTAAACCAAAGGAATTTGAATGTCTTGCTCTAAAACTACCCATCTCTCCAGCTGAATCAATTAACACACTGGACTTCTAAAGACCTTCTTCTCATGTACAAAATTTTATAGATACCAACTCAAACAAATCGATCATTCTTGGAGACATAAATTTGGACTTGCTCAGTCCAAAATCAAGCCCGTGAAAAACCTTTGTGATGTGCTAGGCCTCAATCAAGTCAGTAACGAACCCACAAGACCAAATCATAAGAACCACCTCACAAGCTCGCTAATAGATCTTATCATAACAATTAGACCACACAAAATCACTCATGCAGCTATTCACCATAATGATCTTAGTGATCATAATATTGTCGTATGTGTTAGGAATTTACTAAAACCTACCCCAACTGGTAAATTTGTTACAAAGAGGAACCTAAAGAAATTTAACACAGCCAACTTCTTGGCCGACATGAAGGCCATCAGCTGCTAGGGATTCTGTCTAGCTGCAACTATCAATGAAGCTGTGCACATCTTCAATTCCACCCTTACTAGTGTCATAAATAAACATGCCCCAATGGTCAAATGTAGGGCAGAAAATGCATCTTGCCCATTGTTCAATGGGAACATTAAAAAAGCATTATTAAAAAGAAATCAGCTATGGGCAGCTGTGAGGTGCACCAAATCCCCTGAAGACTGGGCAGCTTTCAGTACTTGTCACAATACATGCTCTAGGCTGGTTAGAGAAACAAAAGAGAAGCACTATTTGAATATCTACAAAAACAAAATACAGCTCCAGCTGTTGGGAGTGTGCATGAAGCAATTGAACGAAATGCCAAAGAAAAAGTTCCAGCACCACTCCAGGTCTTGATAAATCCACACATAAAAGTTTATTTGTACACAGGACGCCGACAGCAATGATGACGCATCTGTTAGTGAGAAACCGGTAGAGGTTCACTGGTTGGCCGTTGCTGTCGGCGTTCTGTGTACAAATAAACCTTTATGTGTGGATTTATCAAGACCTGAAGTGGTGCTGGAACTGTTTCTTTGATTATTTGAACATCCTTGAGACTGTGAAAGGGAACCCATCAAAAATATGGTGTACAGTTAAATCAGTATAAGGTTGCAAATTACCTCAACCTTGCCCATCAAAATCAACTCATGTGGCTCCATTATTACTGACAAATCTCTGAATCTAGACAAGCGTAACGCACATTTCGCAACAGCTGGTCTTGCATTTGATACCTCTCAGGCAGCCAGCCTATGCTCCGCCACCACATCCAACACTCCACCAACCAGGCTTTCCACCCATGTTACCTTCACTTTCTCTACCATAAGATACAAGCAGATCGAAGATCAATTACTTAAACTGGATATAAAAAAAGAGTGCTGGAGCTGACAGAATTGACCCCTTTTTCTTGAAAATAGAATACCACTACCTGATGGCTCCCATCACCCACTTATATAACTTGTCCTTATCAGAAGGGACAGTACCCCAGGAATGGAAAGCAGCTGACATACTGCACCTGTTCCAATCCGGATACCCCAGCGATATAAATAACTACAGGCCTATTTCAATCTTACCAGTCCTTTCTAAGCTACTTGAGAAATTGGTAAATATTCAGGTCAGGGAGTATCTTGACAAACACAACCTAAATAACCCACTACAATCTGACTTCAGATGACATCACAACACTACATCTGCTTTGGCAATCGTCTCTAATGACTGGTTGGAAGCCATGGACCATAAACAGGTTACAGGGGCTGTATTCTTGAATCTAATCAAGGCCTTCGATACGGTCGACCATGGCCTTCTCCTGGAAAAATTAAAGGACTATGGACTTGAGACCCTGGTAGTAAATTGGTTTGCCAATTACCTTGCTGGCAGACAGCAACAAATCAAGGCAAAAAGGACATTCTCCTCCCTATTGCCTCTGGTAAGAGGGGTTCCACAGGGCTCCATCCTGGGCCCTCAACTGTTTTTTCTATATGTCAATGACTTGAACAGCAACATTATGTGCTCTAAAATTCACCTTTTTGCAGATTATACAGTGCTCTATACTTCCAAACCATCATTTGCAAAAGTTTGTTCTGAGCTCCAGGCAGATTTTAACCAACTACAGCTAACTTCATTCTAAACTTTTACTGAATGCTAACAAAACCAAATCAATGTATTTCCATCAACCAGACTCTTCAAATTCCCTTCCAAATCACTATCCTTCTCCACCTATCACAACTTTTCGGGGTGACACGCTTAAAGTAGTTGACAGATTTAAGTATTTAGGTTTCCTGCTAGACTCTAACTTTTCTTATTTCTCTCATCTTGAAGCACTAATCAAAGAGCTGAAGCTACAATAGGGTTTCTTCTTTAGAAACAAATCCTTGTTCTCCTGGGATTCCAGAGTCAGATTAGTCCAGGCCTCCATCTTACCTCTCTTTGACTATGCAGATATCATCTATAATAACTGTGCAGCAACCTACCTACACAAGTTGGATGTCTTATACCATCGAGGTATCCACTTCATTACCATTGCTCCCCACAGAACCCATCATTGCACTCTGCATAAAGATATGAACTGGACCTCCCTGGCCTCCAGGAGACTACTACATACCTATTTAATGGGTACACAAAGCACTCGTTAACAAACTTCCCCCTTACATTGCTAATCTCCTCCTCACTCCAAACATTCATGTGCTCTAAGAAAAAATTCATACATCTCTCTGGATGTACCCAAATTCTGCACTTGGTATGGCAAATTGGCTATCACCACGTACTTCCTACAGCCTGGAACAAGCTACACTTAAGCTTCATACTCTAATCCCATTAAATGCATTCAAATCACTTGTGACCAAATTTACTACCAACACTTGCCATTGTTACTAAACCCTTACCTTATAATAACCATTCCCCTCACTTCCGTCACCTTATTGCCCTAGTCATTACTGTCTGTCCCTCTGAATTCCCCCTCCCTCAATAACCTCTATTGCTTGTTATCTACCCACTATACTTAAGCAATAAGGCATGACAGGGTGTGTGTTATTGTCTAATACCTTCACTCCTGGGGTGGGTTGAAGCACAAGGCATAGATGAGTGCTTCCACCACCCCAGGAGTGACGTTATTAGACAATAACACACACCCTGGTGTGCCTTATTGCTATTATACAATGGCTCATTTAAAAAAAAAAATAGAAAGCTTAAAAAAAATGCTATAACATTTTAATTTTTATTCTTTTTGTATGGGAGCCATATTTTGGCAATACAAGAAAAAGTAGCCCAATAGGTGCTGCTGCTTATACTGTGGGTTTCTTGTACATGGTCAACCCCCCCCCAACACATTCGCTGTTTTGTGGTGACCTTTGCTCTACCATGATATTTAATCAGTGTGGTCCTGTTGCTTGTCCTCTGAGTCGGTGAAGATTTTTTAATAACGTCTCCCCTGTGAAAACTATAGCCAGTAAAAATGATAGCAGAGCTGAGCAGACACTTCCGGTTTCCCGTGTTCAGTCAGATGGTAACTGGGCATCATCAAAATGTGTAAGGTACAAAGCTGTTGTGTTTTTGTGTTTTTTGTTGTGCTAAACTACTTTGTTTGAATGGCCAGTGTGTGTGTGAGTTTGCTAACAAACCGCTATGGTTTTGGGTTTCTTGTGGAAACAGACGAGCAGACGAGTGCATGTGTTTTACTAGAGTGAGACAGCATTGTCTGTAAAGTGAAAGACAGACGGCTACCATTTTCTTTTAAAGAAGCCGAATCTGACAGCTTTTATCTGGATTAAGTAGCTTTTCTGCGAACTAGCTGGAGGAGCGAGACACACAGGCAGTGAGCTTTGTGCCTGTGGGGGGGGGGTGGCGGCTAAGCCATGCCAGCTTCAGGGTATTGTCGGCTTTGCAGTGACTTGTGTCATGAGGGAGAGATCTTTAAGTGTTCTCTGGTCAGTTGTGTGCCTGGACTTAATACAGTGATGTTGTAGTTCAATAACTTCACTGTCCAAGGCACACACTGACCAATCAGGATACAAGAAATTCTCTTGCCATTGTATAATTATTGATATCCACCCTTCCTCTGTCTACATTCAGTTACACTCCTATTACATTTATGCTTGTAAATTGTTCCTAACTGTAAGATACCCATGTTACTTATCGTATATATTGTAAATAATAGCCATTAGAATCTGATATCTTTTTTGCTGTGTTTGCACTATGTGTTTTTTGTCCTTTATCATGTAATGCACTATGTATTGTACTTGATGTACTGTATGTTTGTCCCAAGGGACCTCCTTGCAAATGAGCTTGCTCAACGGATATATCCCTTCACAATAAAGTTGAACTTGAACTTGAACACAGCTCAAGTAAATCAATAACAGGTGTGGGGCTCATGATAGCACAGTTTAAATGGTAAATTAGAGAGAAACACTCATTCACTACAGGTTAGTTACAGTTCACCATTAAATAAGACATTAGATCAGAGGGAGGTACAGTATAGAAGACCAGGGGAACAGCATGGTCGGCCAATGGCAGACTCATGGCTGACTACAGGTAGACTGCATGATGTCCTTTAGCTATGGCCCTTAAACGTTAGCAGCTCAGCGAAGTACCCCTAGAAAATGGGCCAGAAATACTAAAGTAAACCCTGCCCACTTCTCAGCACTGCTCCTTATTAGAGCACAAAGTAGATGTGTTACCCAAAAGCTGATACAACACCCATGAAATTAGCAGGCACAACAGGGGAAAGAGTATCTATTCAATCTGATGTGGATAGTTTATATAATTAGGCTATAAACAGGGTGCTGTCCTTTAACTTTGATAAGTGCTGCATGTTATATCTAGGCATGCAAATAATAAAATACTCCTACAGTCTAGGTAACAGGATACTAAACAAGTCCTCATGTGAACAGGATCTGGGGGTTACAATTAATCAAATACTTGAGTCATCAGATCACTGTACCAAACAAACAGCAAAGGCAACTCTTATATTGCATTTTATTAAAAGAAGTTTTAAGAGTAGGATGGCGGATGTTATTGTGCCCTTGTACCTTGTATACATGAGACCAACTATGAATTATGGCAGCCCAGTACGGTTTGTTGTACAAAAGGGTAAAATAAAGAAAGAAGAGAGGGTGCAGTATAAAACCACTAAAACAAGCATTTGTCAATGCCGAATGTTGCTTGCTTGTATGTGCTGTTTAGGTATTTGGAAGTGATAGTTCCATGCCTTCCTCCCAAGTTATCCACTGTGTCTTTCCGCTCAGTATTCACCGAAGAGTGGGAGGAGCAAGGGCCACAGCAGTACAGCAGTTGCCAAGGGGGTGAAGAGGTGGACAATAGTCCATTCAAAGGCAAAAGAGTCCTACAGGAGCTCACTAAATTGAAGGTGGACAAAACGATGGAACCAGATGGCATACGCCCAAGGATATTAAGAGAACTGCAAAGGAAGATAGCAGTACCTCTGGCAGCCATGTTCACTGAGTCATTCAACATGAGTGAATTGGAGGAGGGCACATGTGGTCTCTCTACACAAATGCAGCAGCAGGGAGGAGGCAGGGAACAATAGGCCGTTCAGCCTCACCTCAGTAGTGAGAAAGATCATGGAGGCATTGCTTAAAGAAAGGATAGTGGGGGATCTAGAAGCCATCGGAGCCCAGAACCATAGACAACATGGATTCACAGTGGGGACATCATGTCAGACAAATCTGGTTGATTTCTTTGACTGGATGACAAAGGAAGTGAATCAGGGTGGGGCAGTGGACAACGCTTACCTTGATTTCAGCAAAGCCTTTGACACCATCCCACATAGGAGGCTGATAAACTAGCTGGGTAGGCTGGGCATGGGGGAAAGGGTGGTAAACTGGGTTAGAAACTGGCTAACAGACAGGAGGCAGAGAGTGGTGGTAAATGGGGTGCAGTCTAGGGAGAGGGGGTGACCAGTGGGGTGCTGCAGGGTCTTCATTAGTAACATTGCAGAACGGCTGAAGGGATTTTTTCCCAAATTTTCAACATAGCCATTTTAAGACCTCTGCTCATGAACAGTGTCACTGTGATTTTCTTAATCTGTCCCAAACATTGATTGTGCACACTGACTGCACCATTGTGCGCTACACGCACAGAAACACAGTTTGGGCGACATGTGAAAAATGACAGCTGTACTGCTCATAAGAAGGTGTGACAAAATGGCAATGTTGAAAATCTGGAGTGAAAATATTGAAAATTTGCTAATTTACGAGCGTAAGTAGGAACTGCGCAACGCACGCTCGTAAAACAGTCATTTTTAGGAATTTTTCCACCAAATTTTCAACATAGCCATTTCAAGACCTCTGCTCATGAACAATGTCACTGTGATTATCTTAATGTGTCCCATACATTGATTTCGCACACCGACTGCGCCATTGTGCGCTACATGGGCGGAAACATGTTTTGGGTGAGATGTGAAAAATGACAGCTGTACTGCTCAAAAGGAGGTGTGGTAAAATGGTAATGTTGAAAATCTGGAGTGAAAATATTGAAAATTTGCGAACTTATAACGCATGTGAAACTGAGCAACACATGTCAGAAACAGTCATTTTAAGATTTTCCACCAAATTTTCAACATAGACTTTTGAGAGCCCACCTTATGAACACTGGCAGTGTCATTTTGCTAATTGGTCCCAAAAGGTGATTTCACACAGTGACCGTGAAATCACCATTCGGGCCCGATTAAGGCCATGACAGTGCAAGAATTCATGAGGAGGGGTCCTAAAAACCCCATGTTGAAAATTTGGGCCCAAAATTCCCCAAAATGCCTGAGATATGCAACAAAGTTGAAAACCCCCTATTTATTCCATTATACAGCTTACCGGCATTTCCTCAGTTCGCGGTCAGCTTTGAAGAGTGCAGACGTGTTCCTGGTCCACCAAGATCGCCGACCAGACTGCAGGTAAGTATGGGGTGAGGGGGGGAGGCAGGTGCACAGTGGGTGGGTGCGGGTTGGGGGCAGGGAGACTACGAGGACCTTTTTTGTTTGCAGTTTTTTTTTTTATTAAGATGACGCGGGGCCGCTTGCCACGCTGCGGTGGGCTCCCAGCGTGGCAGCTGGAGAAAAAACTGTTTGGGGGCTGGAGCGGCGGGAATTGGGCACCCCATCGGCCATAACAAGCTTTGCGCGCTGGGGTGGGCTCCAGCGTGGCACCTGAAAACTTTGGGGGGATGCAACCGTGGAGCTGGCGGGGATTGGGCACCCTGTCGGCTATAATAGCTTTTGCCACGCTGGGGTAGGCTCCCAGCGGGACCTGACAGCTTTTGTGGGGGTGGAGCCGACGGGGATTGGGCACCCCGGCCAGCCATATGCGTGGGGAGCGATCAGCACACAGTATGCGTGCTTGCGTGTCTGTGTGTGTGGGGGGAGAGAGCTCTGCTCACTGAAGCGGAGCTCTCCCTTTCAGCTGTATGACCACTGCATTTTCAACTGCTGTCATAGACAGCTGCAGCAGTGATTGGGGAACTGGGGCCGTGCCTGCAAACACACTAACTGAATTGGAAGATAGGTGCCACACCTCCGAAAACTCGGATGATGGCACTCTGTTTCTTGCACATGCATGCAAGCAACATAATGATCCATGCACTAAAGGATCTGGGATATCACAGCAGGCTGAGACATCTAAATATGATCTCATTGGAGACTAGAAGAAAAAGGGGAGATCTTTTCCTGTGCTACAATATTATGCGGGATGATTCTTTAATCAGTGAATTCAAACCAAATAATATCTGCACAAGGGGATACCCCATGCAAATTAGACCAGTAACATTTCACACTGATAGAATAATTCTACACACAGTGCATAGTAAATATGTGGAATAAGTTACCAACCCACATAATAATCAGCAAAGATAAAAAAGCAATTAAAGCAAACTTGGATAGACACATATTAGAGGGCAATTAATTTTCATTATAGAAAATGTACGAGAGCAACTATGGGCATCTTGCCTCCTAAGCGTCATACTGCCTTTAGTGTAACCTTTAGTAAAAGCTAGAAGCCTGCTACTAACAGGTTGGGACCCAGACAGACAGTCAAAAGTCCCACAGCACAGAAAAATTCACTCCAGCAGAGCCCAGCTGGCTCCTGACATGCAGAAACATGAACACAGCAGCAGTGATTTAAACACTGAGGACCGGATATTCAGACTGTGCCAGGCAATGGCGCAAGTGGGAGCACAGCGCAACTGAGCTGCGTGGAGCCAGGACAGGGTGATACTCGAAGGTGATGTGCCATGTCACGTCACCATTGAATATCACACAGAATGTGCATGGTGCAAGTACAATGCAGGAGCACATCTCACAGACAGGGAGGACCGAATGCTCCAGTTATTAACCGTAGCGTTGCATCGTGCAAATAACTGCAATGTTCAGGAAGAGGGCATGCAAATGGTGCCATAATATAGGCATGGTGCAAATGGGGCCATTAGCATGTCATTATGGTCCCATTTGCATGCGTGGCGCAGGGAAGCCCAGCAAAATGTGCTTGGCACACTGCATAGCTGCTTGCAGCAGGTAGTTTCCCTGGTAGGCTAGTGCACCCCTCCTCCCTTATGCCCATTTGTGGGCTTATGTAAAATAAATTATAATCTGATGGTCTAGTGTTCCCCCCCCCCCTCCATCATGCCCGATCACCGGCATCAGTGAATTATGACGCAGGGGAGGTGGGACCACTAGACCACCAGGTAGTATATTAATTCACTGATGGTAAAAAAACAAGCAGCACCTACTAGCACAGCCAGAGCCATGATGGTGAAAGAAGTCAGCACTTGACAGGTAGGCTGGAAACCCTTGACAATTAGACAAGGTCAGCTAATATTGGGATGTTAGTCTCCTTGAAGAAAGAGAGGGGGACCATCTGATTATGTTTGTCAAACACTGTTTGTCTGACAAGTTTTTACTGGAGGAAGAGGGGAGATTTTTCCATGCAAAAAAAGTATTGGGTCCCATCATGTGTCAAACCAGTGGATAATGATTGAACGCTGCACCCTGCTGTTGGTTACCTCAGGAAATGAAGATAGAGACTGTATCATAAAATGTGCTCAGTGTGCTAAATGTATGGGCCTCCTGACCCAGAATAGCAGAGCCATTCACCTATTCCCAGATATTAGCTGTTCCACAAGGCAGAGGCCCAAGAAATGTGACGGGTGCACAGTTCTGGGTCAGGCCTCCGCTGCCCACTCAATTGTTTTTCCTCGCCAGACTACACATAGTGCACTGAGGGAAGGTTTGGGTCTTCACTGGCCCTACTGAGGCTGGAAAACGGGAGAAGACAGCAGCTGTTTTATTAAAGTGTTCGTGAAACTCGAAGGGGCTGAGACTCAGAGGGGATATGAGGAAATGCTTCTTCACGCAAAGGGTGATGGATGCCTGGAACAGCCTCCCAATGGCGGTGGTTGGTGCTGAAACAGTAACAGGATTCAAGCATACAGAGGATAGACACAAGGGGACCTTAGTAATAGGGAAGGGGGAGAGGGGAGGCCAGAGACTGAGTAGGGTCTGTGATGGCACAGTAGGTAGGGAAAATAGGGCAGACTGTGGGCCAAGAGGTCCTTATCTGCCGACAACTTTTATGTTTCTGTGGAATGCTGACAGAGGGGACCGGAGACTGAAGAAGATCAAGGAAATACAGATGCTTGAGTCGGTGACTGTAAATTTTATTTTTCTATATGCTTCAAATCAGACTGGTATCAGCAATTGAAACTGTGGCACGGTTTAGAGTGCTTGGACAAGGCGAGTCATATTGAAGTCCCACATTATAAAATTGGGGCAAGCTCCAACTAGGGGGGCTAGGTTCATGGATTCCTAATACTGTGGACAACTTTTAAACAAGTGGACTACAGAGGAGAGCTACTAATACTTGGGACATGGTGCATTCTCAAACGTTTTTCTTTTTTTTCTCATCCCTCCCTGACATTAGTTATTATAGGTTCACATGCACAATGGGTTTTAAATTTAAATGTTGCAGATTCTGGAACCATAAAGTTTTGACTCTGAACATTAAAACGGAATTATTGTTCAAACTGAAACCAATGCTTTAGTTTATTTACCTTATACTGTTTTCCCTTGATAGAGTTGGGGGGGGGCTGTTAGCCCTAATGTTTAAAATGTTACATTGGCAGTTTCTATTGCTTGCCATATAGAAACTGTCGGCAGATAAGGACCGCTAGGCCCATCCAGTCTGCCCATAGGCCCTATAAATTGCATGTGGCCACTGATCCTATGTGGTCAATGGCTTGTCATATCTAGTTTATTCTGGTGTGTGCAACTTTTTTTTTTTTTTTAGTTGTTTAACCAGGTATAGCACACTAAGCTGAAAGCTTTTTTACAGGAGCGACCTGGGAGCACAAGGAGATTAAGTGACTTGCTTAGGGTCACACAGTATGCAAGTGGAAGCTGTGGGATTCAAACCCAGGTCTGGTCTGCTGGACGTCACCAGATTTGCAGCTCAGAGCCTTAGACCACTGCACTATACTGCCTCCTATTTAAGGTAAGATGCATGACAATACATTATCTCTTTATGGATATGGTCTTTTAATGGATTTGTTTGTTTAATTAGGTTTTATTAAAGTGTTTTAAAAGATGATATCAATAAAATATCATTAAATGAAATACATATCGAAAGCACAACACAGATATTCACAAACATGTCTAAAATGTCTTTTCTCAGTATTACATACATTCAGAAATTCAATATTTCTCAGCACTGCTCATATGCATAAAAATGAAGATAACATACAGCAATATCTACAAAGAAACAGAACAAAAAATCATTGTTGTACTCTAATTAAGAAAAGAGAAAGAGAGAAGAAAGCAGAGTAGTAGTGATCACATAAAAAGACTTCATATTCATAAGAGTAGTTTATTTTTTTTATTGAAATGTTTCACCAGGAGGGCACACTGAACAAGTTGTTCGTCTCATGGTGTGACCTCCTCGGTGCGAAGTTTATATAAGAACCATTCCTGCTAATCGTAAGGATAATGGTTTATCTGAAATTATACATAACATTCAGAAAACTAAGGTTTTTGCCCATTTATATATATTTTAGTACACTTATGGAAAGTTTCAGCCTACTCTGTTCTGCCCTTCTGCTAAGAAAGTGTAAATGGTTCCCCATTTAGAATAAAAGTCCCCCCTATTTACAAATAATCCATATACAAATTGTTCTAGTCTAAGTGTTTCATGAACCTCAGATTTCCAGTCATTTAAAGTTGGTGCTCTCTCTTCAATCCTTACATTTAATGTAATACTTTTCATTGTCACACCTACTAAAAATAAAGGGCTCAATTTTCAAAGGCCGCACCGTAGGAAAGACATCGATAGGATTGAGAAGGTGCAGAGGAGAGCCACAAAAATGATTCAGGACCTGCATCAAATGGCATATGAGGATAGGTTGAGGGAGCTCAACATGTACTTCCTGGAGCAGAGGAGGGAGAGGGGGGACATGATTGAGACATTCAAGTTTATCAAGGGTATAAATAAGGTAGCAGTACAGGAGCCTATTCAGGAGAAGAAAAGCATCAGAACTAGAGGACACGATATGAGGCTCAAAGGTGGGTGTTATGAAGTTCTTCTTCACTGAGAGGGTGGTCAACCCATAGAATTGCCTTCCTCAGGAAGTAGTGGAGGCCAAAGTGTTAAACGGGTTCAAAAACACCTGGGATAGGCACAAAGGTATCATTTCACAGAAAGGATAGAAGGGGGGGTAGTTACCCATATCGGGCAGACTAGATGGATCTTGCGGTCCCCTTTTGCTGTCAATTTCTATGTTTCTATGTTTAAGGGGCACCGTGTATCACAACTTGTGGCAGTCCTGATTTTCAGACACTGGCTGTGGTGAAATCGGGTCCCCTTGTACCAGACTTGTCCTGCACCAGAAACTGGGGTGCACCATTGTGGAAGGGGCTTGTGGCAGAACCCATCTGAAGCATCCCCTACTGTGGTATTCTAGAAGGCCTACCACAGCTGCAGGGTACACCGGTGCTTTACCCTGGAGTCAGGGGTCAAGTTCTGCCCCCTGGCCCAGGAGTCAAGGCCCCACCCTCTGGCCCAGGGGTCAAGGCCTGGCCCAGAGGTCAAGGCCCTGCCCCCTGCAAGGAACAAAGTCCAAAACAGAGCAGGATACACCAGGTTTTGTTATCTGTAGGCTAGTAAAGGAAGCAATAGTCATGAGAGAATCCCCAACTCCCCCCACTCTAGGCCCCCCCACATCAAGTCACTCACACAATTTCTGAGCACAGTGCATCCCCTTCCGGGATGCTGTACCTGTTTAGCAGACGTCGGGAGAGAGAGTGTGGCATAAATGGAGTCAGTACTGCATTTCACTGCATACCCATATACGCCATTATCACCAGTTAGGAAGGTAACAGAGAAAGAGTCTGAGACTCTCTCTATGTGTCCATGGCCAGCCATGTCCAAAGAAAATATATATGAAGTACTGCATCTTTCAAGGGCAGATACTTAATATATTATTTTTTGGGCGTAGCCATAGACACATAGAAGACCAGACGTCAAAATTAAGTTTTTCAGCCAGTAGCCAAAAAGGGCTAGTGACTGGGAACACACCAGCTCAACAGACATTTCCAGTAGCACAGCTGTGTCCTAGAAATCCAAGAGCCATTATATACAGTAGACCTGCTTTTTAGTAGCCACGGGCCCACATAACAAGAGTGGAAAAGTAAGAACTCTAGAAATAACTCGGCTGGCAGCTGTTGCTTTTTCATGCTTCCCTGTGCAGTTTAATGAGGAGTGCAGCTGCGTTTTCTTTTGTTTTACTTTCTCAATATGCTGTAATCGTCACTCTTCCCAACTGATCTTTTTGACCCCTCTCAGGTCACATCTGTGCCCCCTTCTCATCACCACACCTCTCTTCTCCCACAAAGCTTAACCCCCCCCTTCAAAATCCTTGATTAATGTTGACAAATGCTTTAGCAAAAAATATGTAACTTACAGTTTTCAGCCCAACAGAAATATCACTGAACTGGGATTTATTTCGTCTCACTAGCATGTGTCCCACTGGGAACAAGTCTGTAATGTTCGATTATAGCTTTAAGTGGATTTCCAAACTTTTTGTCAATCACAGTCTGAAACATGGTAAAGTCTATTTCACCAGGGGTACGTACTTCACATGTAAAGTATAAGTCTGCAAACTTTATTTAGAATTTTGCAGTTTGTTTTTGCCCCTTGAGCCTGACACCTTGAAAAAGGTGCAAAAAGCTGCCCAAGGGGCAGAAATCAAACTGCAAAATTCTAATTAAAGGTTGCAGGCTTATATTTTACATGTGAAGTATGTATCCCCTGATAAAATAGTCTCTTTATGGCTGGCCCGGTGGCACTGAGGGTTGAGGTGCTGGATGCCACACCTCGTGCCACGCTGGTGACCTGGGTTCAAGAACGGACTCGGACCTCCGGGGCTTGACAGGAGGAAGGAGGATTGAGCGTCCCCACAGATGCTCTCCTCCTTCGGGGAGGGATACCAGGGGTGTGTGTATATCACACCCGACGTCCACGAGAGATGGTGGTAGCACTGACTCTCGGGGCAATGGTGGCTTCCATTAGGGGAGCCAGGGAGGGGAGGATGCCATCAAGGCACTTGGCAGGCGTGCGTATGCACATTCCACCTGAGCCAGGTGTCCTCAGTGGGCGGGAGTGGGAGGGACAAGAAAAAGTGGAAAAAGACCCTCGGTGCTCCTGGGTGACAGCCGCTCCAGCCTTCCAGTCTGCATCACGGGCAGACCCCACTGTGCAGGTGCTCTGTGGAGGAAGAAAGAAGGTAGGAGCTACTAAGGGACAGACTCTGTGAGGGATGGGAGACATTGAGCGACCCGATTGAGTGGAATGGCAAGGGTGACAGAAGGGAAAAATGTAATTTCAAAAAAAAAAAATAGTCTCTTTACCGTGTTTCAGATTGTGATTGACAAAAAGTTTGGGAATTCACTTAAAGCTATAATCAAATATTACAGACTTGCTCCCAGTGGGACACATGCTAGAGAGATGAATTATACAGTGGCGAGGAAATTTCCTGTACTCCAATTGGTCAGTGTGTGCCTAAGACAGTGATGTTTTTACACAGTAACCGCACTGTATTGATTTGTTGCCACATGATTAGCATTGTTTGTTCTTCTCTTAAGAAACAAAGATATATTGCCACGCTAAAAATCTACTAAAAATGTTTAAAAATGTTTTTATTTTGTATAACATCGAGCCATTGTATAATTGCAACAAGGCACTCCAAGGTGTGTGTTATTGTCTAATAATGTCACTCCTGTGCTGGTGGAAGCACTCGGCTCTGCCAAGTGCTTCAACCCACCCCAGTAGTGATGTTATTACATAACACACACCTTGTCATGCCTCATTGCTTAAATAAACCCCAGTTCAGTGATATTTCTGTTGGGCTGAAAACAGTACATTAAATTTTTTTGCCAAATCATTAGTTATTGCTAATAAGCATTTTTTTCTTTTCCCCGTGGTATTTTCAAGAAACTGATAAACAAATACACACTAATCACAGCAGTGGTGGCAATGATTTGTTAGCTGAATATGAGATCAGGTAGACGCAAAACAATGATCTGATTAGGGCTATGATTGTACTGGTAGGAAAGGTAAAGGATGCTCATATTTCAGAAACTGCTAGTACTACATGACTTTGTTCTTGTATTTTCAGGAGGGAAGAAACATGCCCAGGCTGTGTTGCTGCTTATCCCATGACAGGGCCATTAGGATGGAAACGGAGACCTAGTGTACTGGCTAGCTTACTAACTTGCTTGCTGAAGGCTTCAGCAACACAGTAAACAAATTAGAAAGCTAGTCAGTAGGCTAGGTCTCTCTTCTCATCCTAAAGCTCCTCAGGCTGTCCCCCCCTCCATGCATCAGACACTGCAAAGCTGCCAGACACAGTCCACCTCCTTGCCCATCAGACAGTCACACACTGATGCGGAGACAGACCACCACACCCATTTCAGTCTCTGGATTCAGCAACCCCTCCCATCTATCCCCACAGAGGCAACATCAGCATCCCTCCCATCATCCCCACAGAGGCAACATCAGCATCCCTCCTGTCCATCCCCACAGAGGCCATCATACCTTATTACCTGGTTACTGCAGTGTTTACCCCCATGACAGGGCCTTTGAGATGGGAATGGAGACCTAGCCTACTGGCTAACTTGATAACTTGCTTGCTGAAGGCTTCAGCAAGACAGCAAGCAAGTTAGCAAGCTAGTCAGTAGGCTAGGTCTCTCTTCCCATCATGAAGCTCCCCAAACTGTCCCATTCTTATTTAGTTACTGCATGGATAACATTTACCAAACCACAATCAAGAATCAGTATTTCCTAACAAAAGACAGACTGGCATTTCTTATGGTTAAAATAAGTTTAAATGTGCCAGCCCCTCACCCAGCATGGGCTAAGCAGCCCAGAGTATACCATTATGAGCTGACGTTCCTGAGGAGCAGGGCTGGTTTCCTAGCCAGATTGCCAGGAGACACTCTGTGAATGTGCACCCCACACCTGCAGTGGGATTGCCGGTGGTATAGACCAGGGCATTTTCCTCCAGTTCCTGTTTCTTTCTGTGAAGGTGCTGGACCACAGTGACACACATGTGTGTGCGGCAGCATGCATGCATGTTGGTGACAGCTGGCTGCCACTCACCTCCAACTAGCTGCCCCCAGTGTGCTTCCACTTGGTCTCCACCAGGGAACAGTCAAGAAGAGAAGCTCAGAGTCCTCACCCTGTACTGAGGGGGAAAAGCTGTCCTTAGGCTGCTAAATCTACTCTCCCCAGGCAGGCCCCTGAGCGACCCCAGTCTGGGTCACCAGTGTAGTGAGGGGTTATGCTACTGTGACACTGCTGAGCCTTGAGAAGTAGTTTGACTTCCAAAAAACTAAAATTACTTCCAAATTTGGACCTGTGGAAGTATTTGACTTGAAATCCTTACAAGAAAGCATTGTACCAAATGATTGGTGTTCAGCAATAGTTACTTCCACATTTAAAAAAGGCAACAGAGGTTCTGTGCAAAATTATCGTCCAATTAGCCTGACCTCAGTGGCTGGTAAATTAATGGAACGAGTAATGAAGTCTCTAATATATCAAGATTGTAAAAAATTTGGAATTTATGATTCAAATCAGCATGGGTTTACTTCCAAGTATTCCTGCACCACCAATCTGATATCTTTTTAGAATAATATAAGTACTCTACTAGATTTGGGTATCCCTACTGATGTAATTCTTTTGGACATTAGTAGAGCTTTCGATAAAGTCTCACATGAAAAACTCACTACTAAAATGCACACTCTAGGTTTATCACCTGATATTGTCAACTGGACTTTAAACTGGTTGACAAATCATTCTCAGAGAGTCAGAATTAATGATATCTTGTCTGATTCGGGTAGTGTGACAAGTGGTGTACCACAGGGGTCGGTCTTGGGACCAACATTGTTTAACCTCTTTATCAGTGATTTACAAACAGGGCCAAATAACTTCATGGTTAAATTTGCAGATGATACTAAATTGGGGGGCAAGGTTAATAATCAAGAAAATATTTCTGCATTAAAGAAGGATTTGGAAAAATTAACACTTTGGGCTAATGAAAATCATATGCAGTTTAATCAAGACAAATGTTTAGTAGTGCATTTCGGTGTAAATAATCCAAAACGATATATCATATAAATGTACTACCACTTCACTCATCAAACTGTGAAAAAGAGTTAGGGATATATGTTAATAATAAACTTACATCAAATGATCACTGTGTTAGAACTGCTTGCATGCCCAACAGACTTTTGAGGCAAATAAAACGCACTTTTGTTAATTGCACTGAACAATGCCTTATTCCATTGTCTAGGGCATACATTAGACCGTATCTAGACTATGGCTCCCCTTTCTGGAATCCAAACCAAAAAAAAGACATAGCAATTCTTGAACAGGTTCAAAAGAGAGTAACTAGAATGATTCCAAGATTAACAAACTTGGATTATCAGAACAGATTAAAAGCTACTGGTCTCTTCTCTCTTCAAACTAGAAGATTAAGAGGTGATATGCTTATGGTTTTTGCTTTAATAAATTCACCAGATCTAATGGAAAAATGTGGTCTAACACTCTCCAAAAGGAGACATGTTCTGAGACTGCATAATAAACAGCTTGAAGTAAAAACTTATAAAACCAGCAAAAGGGGAAACTTTTTTCCAATAAGAGCATCCATTGTATGGAACACCTTGCCACAAGAATTGGTAGAGGCAACTAGTGCCACTGTCTTTAAAAACAAATTAGATGTTTGGTTGAGGGATAATAGATAAATAATGTCCCACATAGTGTGGGGAACAGTCTCGATGGGCTCTGGCCTTCTTCTGTTCTTTCATACCAAGTAATACCAAGTAAGTAAGGTGATGCACTTCAGGGCTAAGAACCAGAAGAGGGACTATTGGTTGGGGATCACAGAGGAGGAGAAGGACCTAGGGGTGCTGGTAAATGGGAGCATGAACAACTCGGCCCAGTGCAGGAAAGCAGCAGCGAAGGCAAACAGGATGCTGGGATGCATCGCAGGGGGGTTCTCATCCAGACACAGGGATGTGATCCTACCTCTCTACAGATCATTGGTCACACCACACTTAGAGTACTGTGTGCAATACTGGAGGCTATATCTGAGGAGAGATATAAAGTTACTGGAGGTGGTGCAAAGGAGGGCAAAAAAAATGTTAAAGGGGATGGAAGGAAAGGCATATGAAGTTAGGCTGATGGAGCTGAACATGTACACACCGGAGGAGAGCAGGGGTGGGGGGATATGACTGAAGCGTTTAACTACCTGAGGGGGTAAATACACCTAGCACCAAGAGGGTGTTTAAACTGAGGAGTGGAAGAGAGATGAGGGGGCATGGACTAAGATTGGAAGGGGGACGTTTCAAGAGGGAAATGAGGAGGCACTACTTCTCTGAGAGGGTGGTGTCTAGTTGGAATGCGCTGCCAGAGGGGATGGTAACATGTAGGGCAGTCAATAGCTTTAAGGAGGAGTGGGATAAAGCAAGAGACAGAGTTGGGGGCAGGGGATGGGAAAAGTGGGAGAAGAACTGAGGGGGAGGACTCTTAGGCAGCTGCAATCTAGGGTGCTAGCTGCACACTCGGGCAGACTTACATAGACCGATTGGTGTGTTCTGCTGGCAGATTCGTATGTTCATATGTTTGTATGTATGTTTTTATGTAAAATCACAGTGATGCTGTTCATGAGCAGAGGTCCTAAAATGCCTATGTTGAAAATTTGTTGACAAATGTCCATAAAATGATTGTTACAAGCATGCATTGTGCAGTTTCCACGCACCCTTGTAACTTCACAAATTTGTAGTATTTTTTACTCCAGATTGTCAACATTGCCATTTTTTCACACCTCCTTATGAAGAGTACAGTTGACAATTTTTTTTTTGTTTTTGAAATCTCTTTTTAGCCTCCTGATCACCCTGTCATTCCATTCCTTCAGGCTCACTCATGTCACCCTCCCGACACACTGAGTCTGCCCCTAGAGTGCCCCTGGTGACTCCTACCTTCCTCCCTCCATGGAGCACCTTGCACAGTGGGGTCTGCCCGTGGTTCCTGGACTAGGTGGCTGGAGAGGCCATCATCTAGGCCCACCGAGGTGGTTTTCCACTTTTTCTGAACTTCCCTTCCATCCTCCCCCCCCCCCCCAAGGACGCCGGCTCATTGTCCTAATATACTGGTCCAGAAACAAATGGTTTGATACCTTTTATTGGACCAACAGAGATGTATTAAAGAAAGCGGTGCCTAAGCTTTTGAACCAACCAAGTTCTTCCTCAGAAGCTTATGCCAAAGCATAGGGTATTCATTTTTATTGATACCAAGCGGCTCCAGAAGTTCAGTGGGAGCTTATTCCATTTTTCACTGTCTGAAATTATTTTCTTTTTAACTTGTTGAATGCTTTCTGCAATGACTTTAGTTGTTGTTTTATAAATCTTTATTCCCAGGTAATCTAAATTAGATTTTGCCCAATTAATTCAAATATTTTCAAATGACGTCTTTAGGCAACTATTATGAAGAGATAGGAAGGTAGTTTTGTCCCTGTTTAGTTTAGAACCAGACAATGCTTCAGACTCTTGGATGACCATTAATATTTTAGGTATTGATTGATCAGGATCGGCTATGGGCAAAAGAATATAATCTGCTTACAACAAACACAAGGAACTCTTAGCACCAACTTCGATTCCTTTAATCCATAGAAACATAGAAACATAGAATTTGATGACAGTGTCAGGAGGTCTAAACCTCACTCTCAGGTTCTTGGCAATATTGGGAATGCAAGTAATCACAGACACGTTGCATAAGAGTAATAAACTTGTTTATTACTACCAAAAAGGATAAAATCACAGTTGCCCTAAGCAGTTCTTACCAATATGAACCGGGAGCCAGTGCTAAGCGTTCCCTATACCTCGACGTTTCTCCTGGGATCTCCGCGATACAAGACTAGTGTATCACATTATATACCTATGATAATTACTATGGTTACTGTAAGATAGAAACATTTCTAGTTACAGAGATGAGCTCTATTGGCTAAATTAGAGGTGGCTCCACGGTCCAAGATAACATTATACAATTTTGTAGTAGTCATCAGTTTGTGAACAAAACAGTTCTTATACAGAGTCTTACATAACTCAGTGTAGTAGTACAAATCACCAAAAGGTGGCAATGCCGACTTACATATCATAATTATTCCAAGGACACAGGTGCCTTGGCATCTTACAAGTAAGAAATACACAGAAAATACATAGAAAAATACATATGTATTAGCAAGCAAAGTGTATTACAACAACATGCGTACATATCCTGACATCTACTGTTGTACGGTAGATGCCCTTAGCTCTATATGTTAGCATAACATATGCCTAAGCGCTGTCTACAGTGTACCTCTGAGGGTACCAATAAGGGTGCAGGGACCTCGTGTAACAAGAAATAAGGACCACTTGGCCCACCTAGTCTGCCCATTTCCCTACCTAATGGATAAGCTGCAGATCCTAATTAACCAACAGCCTACTTTCTCCTACCCCCCACTAGAATTGCTTTACGTCTGTCTTATGCATTCTTGAATTCCCCCACTGTTTTTGACTCCACGACATCCTCAGAAAGGCTACTCCATGCATCCACAACCCTCTCCATGGAAAAATACTTCCTCACATTACCTATGAGCCGTCCCCCCTCTATCTTCAAATTGTGCCCCCTTGTTCTTGCACACCTCTTTTTCTGAAAGATGCTGCCCTCTTGTACTTTGTTGATTCCCTGGAGGTATTTGAAAGTTTCTATCATGCCCCCCCCCCTTCCTTTCCTCGAGGGTGTACGTATTAATCTCCTTTAGTCTGTCTTGGTATGTCTTCTGGTGCAGACCCTTCTGGTTGCCCTCCACTGGACAGCCTCCGCCCTGCTTATGTCTTTGTAGAGATGGGGTCTCCAGAACTGCATGCACTACTCCAGATGGGGTCTCATCAACTGTCTGTACAGAAGGATAACAACTTCCTGTTTTCTACTGGTGATGCCTTTCCCTATGCATACCAGTATCCCCCCAGCCCTCCTTACTGCCTTCTTACATTCCTTGCCCACCTTTAGTTCATCTGATATAACTACTCCCAGGTCCCTTTCCATTTTTGTCGTTGTCAGTATCTCACCCCACCCCCCATTGTGTACTCTTCCCCTGGGTTTTTGTTTCCCAGGTGCATTACTTTACACTTCTTTGCATTAAATCTAAGCTGCCATACATTTGACCATTCCTCCAACCTTGCCATGTCCCTTCTCATCCTTTTCACCCCACCTTGTGTATCAACCCTGTTGCAGATCTTTGTGTCATCTGCAAAGAGACAAACTTTTCCTTCCAGTCCCTCTGCAATGTTACTTATAAAGACATTAAAAAAGACCGGACCCAGTACTGAACCCTGCGGTACCCACTAGTAACCCCCCTTTCTTCACTGTGGACTCTGTTTAGTATTACCCTCTGCACCCTGTTGTCCAGCCAATGTTTTACCCAGGGGCTACCACCCTGGGAGCCACTCCCAGGCTGGCTAATTTATTAATCTTTTGTGTGGGACTGTGCCAAATGCTTTGCTAAAGTCTAGGTAGGCCATGTCCACAGACCCTCCCTGATCTACTACTTTGGTCACCCAGTCAAAGAAATCAATTAGATTCATCTGACATGACCTTCCCACTGTGAATCCATGCTGCCTTGGGTCCTGTGCCCCACTGGCCTGTAACTACTCAACAATTCTTTCCTTCAGAAGTCATTCCATCATTTTCCCTACCACTGAGGTCAAACTGACAGGTCTGTAGTTTCCTGCCTCTGCCCTGCTCCCACTTTTGTGAAGGGGAATCACATCCGCACTTCTCCAGTCCTCAGGTACCAGACCATCCTCCCATGATTTGTTAAAAAGGGTAGTCAGTGGTGTTACTAGTTCTTCCCTTAGTTCTTTTAGAATTCTGGAGGTGAATCCCATTAGGCCCCATTGCTTTGTCTACCTTCAGTTTTAGGAGTTCTTTCAGAACCCTTTCTTCTGTGAAAGGACTGATATCACCCCCCCCCATCCAGAGTGCTTCTATTGACTGGATTAGGTACCTCCCCCTCCTTTTCTTTTGTGAATATTGAGCAGAAGTATTCATTCAGTATCCCTGCCTTTTACTGTCCCTCTCTGCCCACCCACCCTCCTCTTTGTTCAGCCTCAGTATTCCTCCCTTTGTCTTTCTTTGCTCCCTAATGTACTTATAAAAGGTTTAATCTCCCTTCTTAACTGAGTTAGCTATCTTTTCCTCGGTTTGGGCCTTTGCTATTCTGTCTGCCTTCCCACTTCCTTCTGCTTTAACTGGTACAGTTCTCTGTCCTGCTTCTTCTACGTTTCCTTATACTTCCTGAATGCTATCTTTTTCTCCCTAACCTTCCCCGCCACCCCTTTTGAGAACCATAGTGTTTTTTTCTTTCATTTTAATTTGTTTATTTGCTTCACACAAAGGCTTATTGCCTCTGTGATGGCAGTTTTGATGTTTCCCCATTGTTGCTCCACCCCACCTTCTTGCCTGTTTGCTATTGCTTTTCCAAGGCACTCTCCCATTTTGACAAAATCAGCCTTCCTGAAGTCCAGTGCCTTCAATTTTGTATGGCTTGACTCTATAGCTGAGTATCATGAACCACACTGTTTGGTGGTCACTTGTTCCCAGATGGCTACCCAATTCTAGATCTGAGATCCTCTCTCCGTCCCCATTTGAGAGTACCAGGTCTAAGATTGCTCCCTCCCAAGTGGGTTCCAACACTAGCTGTCTGAGGCATGCCCCCGTAGGGCATCGAGAATGGCCCTGCTCTTGAATGTGGCTGCAGCAAAGGTGCTCCAGTTAACATCTGGCAAATTCAGGTCCCCCATCAGCAATATCTCACCTTTCTCTGCCATCCGAAGGATGCCTTCTATCATCTCCTTGTCCATTTTCAGAAAAAGAGACGTGCAAGAACAAGGGGGCACAATTTAAAGATGGGGGGGCGGTTCAGGGGCAATGTGAGGAAGTATTATTTCACAGAGAGGGTAGTGGTTGCATGGAACAGCTTTCCTGAGGAGGTTGTGGGGTCTAAAACTGTGGGAGAATTCAAGAATGCATGGGACAGACATAAGGCAATTCTTGTGGGGGGTAGGAAGAAATAGGCTGTTGGTTAACTAGGATCTGCGGCCTATCCTGTAGGTAGGGAAATGGGCAGACTAGATGGGCCAAGCGGTCCTTATCTGCCGTCAAACGCTATGTTTCTATGTTTCACTTCCTCCCCCTGAGATGGGGGTCTGTATACAACCCCTGTAAGGATTGTGGTGCCATTTCCAGTCTCCAGGGTGACCCACAGTGCCTTTTCTCCTCCTTCCTGTTTACCCTTTAGTTCTGTTGCTTCGATTCCTTCCCTTACATAGAGAGCTACTCCTCCTCCTCCTCCTCTTCTACCCTCCCTGTCCCTCCTGTAGATTGTGTACCCTGGTATGTTGACATCCCTGTCATGGTTCTCTGTGTACCATGTTTCTGTGACTGCCACGATATTCAGGCATCCCACTTCCATCAAAGTCACCAGTTCAGGGAGCTTGTTACCTAGACTACAGACATTGGTACTCATTACCCTCCATTTTCTGATGGCTTTAGCCCCTTTTGCCCCATCCCTGTCCTTACTGCCTTTGTCTTTTTCACCATTTACCCCTGCCCTTCTCCCTATCGACTTCTCTGTCTTGGTGTTTAACTCATTAACTATTCCAATTTTTTTTGGGGGGGTGCTAGGATTTCCATTCTCCTTTTCAGTGCCTCCCACCTTTGCTAGTTTAAATGCTTGCCAATGAAGCATTTAAACCTATTGCCTAGGATCCTGGTTCCCCTTCTGGACAGATGCAGACCATCGCACCAGTATAGGCCTGCATCCCTCCAGGTGGTCCCCCAGTCCCCTATGAAGCCAAATCCCTGAGTTCTGCACCAGTTTTTCAACCACTGATTGAATTCCATGGTGCAGAGCACCCTAGCCTCACCCATGCCATAGACAGGCAGCACCTCTGAGAAGGTTACCGTGCATGCTACTTGTCTAAGGCCCCTGTCCAACTTCACAAACTCCTCCTGCACTGCTCTGATCCCTTTCCCAGCCAGGTCATTTGTCCCTAGGTGGACAATGACATCTAGCTCTCTCCCCAGTGCAGCTGTTCCCACGATCCTGAGGATTCGCTCCCTTTCCCTCCATGCCATGGCACCAGGCAGGCACCTTACCTCCCTCCCTCTCCTCTCCCTCCCCCAGTTCTATCTTCCTAACAATGGAGTCCCCCACCAAGAGTTGTTTCCTTCCCCTGTGGGGTCCCATGCCACTCTCCTGTGGGTCTTCTTTGTGGAGGTTCCCAGCATCCTCCTTGGTCTCCACTGCAGGTGTCTCCATAGAGGAACCACATTCTGCTAGAACAGCATATGAATTGTGGAGCGGTACAACTGTAGGGATGCACCTCTGTTCCACCACCCTCACCCTCCCTGAGCCCACTGTGGTCCAACTGCTCCTCTTTCTTGGCAACTTCTGAGGCAGCAGCGGTGGCCTTGGTGGTCCCTGGGTGGGAAAGGAGGCCCCCCAAATCCTGGTCAACTCAAGCTGGAGATGAGCAACCTCTTCCCTCAGCCCAGTAGGGTGCCTGCAGATGGGACAACACCGCATCCTCCATAACGTCTCCTGGAAGACTGCTGCTCCACAGCCACTGCATTGCAATACTCCCATCATGTCTTATTTCTGGCCCCTTAACTGTTGTTTTGTAGACTTACTCCTTCCTCTCTCTGTTTATATATTTTTTTATATGATTTTTCTTTTTCCCTACTTTTCTACTGCATCCGTGCCCTTAAAGCTCCTGATCTTCCTGTTCTGGGACAGGAAGTTCCTATATTCCTCAGTAGTCTCCTTCTTACTTGCTCAGAGTCAGATCTCCAGCAGCTGGAAGGGGGGGTGGAGAGCTACTCTTTTCCTTCTAAGATGGTGAGTCTTTTGTGCCCCTGTGATCACTCCCTTCCTGCTCCCAAACAGGAAATTCCTGTTTTCAGTCAAATCCTGTGCCTATAAAAGTAGAACCGGCTAAGAGTGTGTGGTGGGGGGGGGTTGGAGGGCAATATTGTCCCAGTAAAGTTCTAACAGCAGCTCCTTCCTCTTGCTGTTCTCTTCCCTTCTATATATTCCAATTTTCTTGCTAAAGGATCCAGTATTAGATTGAAAGCAAAGGAGACAACAGACAACCTGGTCTTTTACCTTTTTTGTACTGAAATAGTTAGATATTACCCCAGTAGAGTTCCATGTCAAGATAGCAACTCCCAAAAAGCAAGGAGTGAAAATGACACAAAATCACCATGTGTGCCATATCGGACAACTTTCTGCATACCGCCCTCCTTACTTAATATACCAACTCCAGGAAGCAGACCTTGGGGAGGGAGGAACCGTCAGTCACAAATACACATGCTGTGATTTCGTGCCATTTTCACTCTTTGCCATTTGGAAGTTGCTATCATTTTGCAGTTAAACTTTTTATTGAGTTTTCCATAATAACAACAACATACAGTACCTATATCATGTCGGAATAAATGTACATCCCTTACCGTTGTATAGAAGAACAAATAGGATAAAGACAAACTGGAACATTAGTGATCAGTGTGTGATAGTGGTGCTGGCATTAAAGAGGGAAAGATAACAGAGACTTGTCACCATCCGATGTCCAACATGCTCTAGGTAAGTGGGTGGGTTGTCAAGGCATCTTGTACCCTGAAACAAAACAAACATCCACACAGAAAATACAGTTCTACTATAAACTACCACCAATGATTTATATACAGGGACTAGGTCTTAAAGGTCATGTGAGCATATTCTAAGCCATCAATGCTACTTGCTGTGGTGCAGGGTGGAAGAGTCTGAGGTCTCTTGTGTGTTGTTTGCTCTTCCTCAGCCTATCCCAGTTTTTGGGATATTGCAGGTGTGGAAGGGCTTCTAGCATATGTCATAGGTAGAGAGTGTGTCACTTGCCAGGTGTGGGAGATGGTCTAGGGATGCAAGTTGTACCAGAGACAACATCACTTCTTGGATCGAAGGGATCGTGGGTTTCGCCATGTACACAAGATAAGATGCTTAGCCTGCATTGTTAGTAAGGCCAACCATCTATGTTCATGGACTGACAGGTGTGGGACTAAGGATTTCATAACCAATATCAGTAGAGGAGCCAAAAGTGGGATATTTCTGTGAAGCATCTGAGTGTCCATGTGGCGAACCTGTTCCCACAGGGGTTTTAATTTGGGGCATGACCACAGAATGTATAACATATCTCCTACCTGGGAGTGGCACCTCCAGCATAGATCCGAGTTCAACATTCCTGCTGTATACAGAACTGCAAGGATGTGATGCCAGGAGTAAAGTATTTTGTTTTGAATTAGTTTGCTTCTAGTGTCCTTAAATGCTTTTTACACAAACTGACACCTTTCAGCCTACTGCTGATCTGTTATGGGTGCTGAAGTGCGTTTTCCCATTTGGTCCTGATTGGTTGGACACAGAGTCCCTAAGGGCTGAGTACTGTATATCTTACTGGCCATGTAGTTGGGGTTTGCAATCCAAGAGGGCAAAGGAGTGGGGAGACCTCTACTGGGCACCTTGTTAAGGAGCGCCGGGAGTGCACTGCATGGCTGCAAACACCTCCAGAAGTCTCTTGTGGGTAAGCCCGATCTGGACTGTAGATTTTGGAATGTGTCTATAGTTCATGAGCCTGGAACCAGAAGGTTCTATATTATTTTTATGCCACTAGACACCCACCCCAGCCAGATGATTGGCTGGCCACCAATTTGCAGCTTGTCATTCCCCAGACTGGAGTGAGTTTAAATGGAACTAGTTCGACCCCTAGTTTACGCTGCATTTTGGCCCAGAGTTTGAACGATGGCCCAATTGTGGGGTGTCCTTTGAGGGTGGTGGGAAGCAGGCTGTAAGTTAGCAGTGCTAGGAAATGTCCCTGACTCGTTGCATGTTCAATTTTCTCCCATCGAGGAGTCTCCTTCCCTCTAGGACACAGCCACTGAAGGGTTTGAGCACTTTGGAAGGCCCAGTTGTAGCCTTCTACCCATGGTATGCACCAGCCTCCCACTTTCCAGTGGGTTTGCAGCTTATTCTGGCTGTATCAGGGTGAGTTGCCGTCCCATAAAAAGTTGCCTACTGCCTTATTTATTTTCTGACACCAGGATAAGGGGAGGTCAGTTGGCAGGTGGGAAAGTAGGTAAAAGATCTTTGGGGCAATCACCATTTTGACAGCAGCTATCTTCCCAGTGAGTGTAAGCTGTAGTTTTTTCCACCAGTTCTTGTCCGTGGAGAAGTCTGCTACTAGGGTCTGCATATTGAGATCCCATAGTGTAAGCAGTGTTGATGTAAATTTTATACCTAGGTATGTGATACTTTCCCCCGCCCATCTCAGCCCCACATCTCCCACCTTTTCTGGCCTACAGTGATAGTTTACAGGTAGTACCTCCGTTTTAGTTTGGTTCGCCCATAACCCAGAGTATGTAACAAATCTGTGTAGTGCTGCAAGCAGTGGGTTTATGGTCATGCTTAGGTCTGATACCATGACCAGCAGGTCATCCACATACATGAGCATGGTGTATTGTTCAGACCCCACCATAATGCCCTGTATTTGAGTGTACTGCCTTAGGAAAGCCACCAGGTGTTCCACAGCAAGTGCAAATAAGAGGGGAGAGAGTGGGCAGCCTTGTCTGGTGCCCCGCTCAGGGGTGAAGGATGATAACAGGGTCGAATTTGTCAGAAGTTGGACTGCTGGGTTGGTGTATATGGCTCGGACCCAGGACCTAAAGCAGGGCCCAACCCCACGTGTTGCAGTACCGTATGGAGATAGTCCCACTCCAGCGAGTCAAACTCTTTCTCAAAATCTATTGCCATCGTGGAGAGATGTTTAGCCTTGTGTGTTAGGTTAGTCAGAGTTCTACTGTGGTCTGCACTGTATCTTGGTGGAATGAATCCCACTTGGGATGGGTGGATTAAATGTGGGAAGAGTGGGTTTAGCCTGTGGGCTAATGCTTTAGTATACACCTTTCCATCCACATTTAGTAGCGACATGGGTCGGTAGCTGCTGAGCAGAGTGGGGTCTTTCCTCTTTTTGGCTAGCACTGTGATGACTGCTTCATGCAGGGTTGGAGGAATCCTGCCCTCCTTTTCAACCTCAGCTTACTCCTGTTGTAAGATGGGTGATACGGTAGTGGCAAGCAGTTGCCAGAATTCCACTGGGCACCCATCCCCCCACCCGGGGGCCTTACTTGCTCGTTGGAACATACGGGCCTGCTGCACCTCCTCCGTGGTGAGTGGTGCATCTAGCGTATCTGCCTGTTGTTGGGTGAGGGTGGGGAGTTGAATTTTGTTGAGAAAGTCTTGGGTGGCCGTAGGGTTTGCCTCTCTACAGGAGGTATACAGTGCCTTGTAGTAGACTTTCAGTCTCACTCAGTAGGTCTGGGGAGGTTTATACCACCCCTTCCATATCTCTGTGCCCCGCTATGTGTGAAACCATTTGTTGCCATTTAAGTCTATAGGCTAGTACCTTCACCACTTTTCCCACTTCCCAATATTTATGTCTGAGTCTTAAAATGGATACTTCATTCATGCGGGACAGGAGGGTGTTTATCTCTATCCATAATCCTGCAATTTCCCTGTCTAAGGGGGATTGGGGAATTGGATGTTTCTTGCCTTTAAATGTATTTTCAGCTGCCTTCAGGGCTGATTCCAGTTGTTTTAATTTTTCCTCCCTCTTCCTCCTTCTAGCCACTGAGTACCCCATAATCTTGCCTCTCATGGTAGCTTTGAAAGCCTCCCATGTGTTCCTAGTGGTAGTGTCCGAGATGGGGATCTCTTAAAAGAACATCTCAGCTTCTAGCGAGACCCATGCCCAGTATTCTGCATCTCTAATGAAAGTGGGGTCTATTTGCCATGAGGGCGAGGGGGGCAAGGGTTGGCCCCACAGCAGTGTCAGTTGGATGGGGGCATGATCCGAGATTATCATGAGAAGGATTGTGGAGTCCACTACCACCTGGGTGATTGGGGGATGTGAACCAGAGAGCTCCCCGGTTGTATGAGCCATGCACCATCAAGTAAAATGAGTAATCTCTGTCCCTGGGTTAAAGACTCTCCAGATATCAGATAAGCTTTGGTCTTCCATAAAGCATTTTAGGGCCTTGCATCCCCTGGTATGGCATCCATTTGTCTGAGCACCTATCCACCGAGGGTTCCAATACTAAGTTAAAGTCCCCACCCAGAATGACAGAGATCCCCCATTTGTATATGATTTACAAATTGTGGCCAGCTTCGTGGAAAAATGTTGGGTTGTCCTCGTTGGGACATAGATATTCCCCAGCACTATACGGCCCTGTGGGGTGTTTAAGAGCACAAACACCTACCTCCCCTGTGAGTCTGCCTTAGTGCTAATAGTGATCCATTTAAGCTGTTTATGAAGCAAGATTGCCACCCCTCTAGATCTTGTGGAGGCAGAGGAATGAAACACCTGACCAGCCCATTCTCTTTTTTAGGTTCTCATGGTCACCCTTAGATAGTTTTGTCTCCTGCAGGAAGGTCAACTGAGTTTTTGCTTTTTTCAGATATGTCATCACCTTTTTCCTCTTTACCAGTCTGTTCAACCCCTTTACATTCCATGTGTGGCAGATCAAGTCATCTATTTTCAATGTGGGTAGTAGTACTGGAGAGTAAGGATAACGGCCATGACATTAAGATATGCATTAAAGGAAGGCTGTCCAAATAACTCTAGCCAGTGACTAGGGCTGCAGAAACGCCCAATTAGCACAACCTTTGGGTGCTTACAGTTTACCAACTAACCTATGTTCTGTTTCTGTGCCTTGATAATGGTACCGAGGTCTGTGCTGAAGCCACCATTTTAAAAGTGCGACCGCACCGGAAGACTGTGCATGAGCTCCATTCATTACTTTGCTTCCTGTGATCTGCTGGAACGCTCGTTCATGATGAGCCAGGTACATTTTCACGAAGGGAAAAGAAACACTATGCCATGTAGTACTCGTTGAGCTGCACTTTTAGAAACAAACCCGATTGAACAGACATGTAATCTATTTTTTACTGAATTTGAGCTTTGTTTGCGCGATTAGCCGCCAGGCACCAGCGCGCATGCCCGGAATCAGAGCTTCAAGTTTCAATGAAAAAATAAATAGGTTACAGTGCTCCATTTTCAGTCGGGTTTGCGTCTAAAAGTGCAGCTCAATGAGTACTACATGGCACATCACTTCTTTTCCCTTCATGAAACTGTACCTGGCTCGTCATTAACGAGCGTTCCAGCAGATCAAGGGAAGGATACTATGCTAATTTGCATATAAGTTGCGCCTCTAGCTGCTGCAATCAATGAAATGGCGCCACTCACTCCAGGACATAAAAATAGCAAGTTAATAGAAAAAGAGTGCCCTTCAGCAGAAATTCAAGTCTCTCCCTGCAAGTTGACAGCTGAGTAGAGGCTGGGAGAAAACTGGAGTTTATGACAGCTTTCCTTTAAGTTTTTGAGTAAGGGGTTGCACATTAGACAGTAGGGGACTGGGATCCTTAGTCTAAGTGGGATGGGGTATAGGGGTCCCTGGGGGAGTGGGCCGCCCTTGAAGTAGAAACACAGAAACATAGACTTTGACGGCAGATAAGGACCGCTTGGCCCACCCAGTCTGCCCATTTCCCTACCTACTGGATAAGCTGCAGAACCTAGTTAACCAGCAGCCTACTTCTTCCTACTTGGTCCTGATCATGTCCTAGGGCCCCTGTGCTGCCTTCCTGCAGTTTTAGTGTACTTTACACCTTGGGAAGGGGGATCATGCCTGGTAAGCCTGCTTCATGCCATGATTGCTATTCTCTGGTAGTCATGTTGTCCCATCCTTACCCCTACCTAACCAACAGTCATATAGCATTGATTCCTCCTCCCTGTTAATCACATCATTTCCAGTAAAACAACCAAACCATTTACAAAAACTATTTACACATTGCACCATAGTGCAGTAGTAGATAAAGGTACCTATGACCTTATGCTCCAAGGTGCCATGCAGGCCACACTCTAGGCCCCTTGAGGGCACCTGCGCCTTTTCAGAGGGGGAAATGCCTGTAGGTGGTTCAAGACTATTTTCTCCACTGTGCATCCTTATCCAGGGTGTGGGTTATTACCCACTGAGTGTATAGGTTCCTTCCAGCCTCCAACGTTGGGAGGGGCATGCCCTTTTTATAGAATTATACCTTGAGTGTTTGAGGTTGCAGGTTGAACCTGGTCTGAGAGGGGTTTATGTCCTATCCTGTTTCATTTGTGACCCTATACAGTCAGTGATCTGCAGGAGTGCAATGGCTAACTCCCCTCATGGCCCCATCATCTCCCTGCTTACCCCTGCATTCCATTACCCATCAGTCCACCCTCCCTTCTCAGAGTTCCTTGGCATCTCCACCTAGGTCTTTCCCCTCCCCCTCCCCCCGAACCCAAGTCTGCATATCTGTACATGTGGGGGAGGGGGGTTGGTGGAGGCCTTCTTTGGTGCACTAGCTTACCCTGGCTCAGTTTGCCTTATGGTGGCCACCTCACCATCCCCTCATTTTCCTTAGTCTAACCAGAGCATACAGGGCATCGGGAGGGAGGGAGGGCCTTGTATGTCGCAACAATGGGCCAAGTGGTCCGTACCAGTCCAGCAATGTGCTTTCTGGCATGGAAAACAGGAAGGCAAGTTTCTGGGATCAGGTCGTTCTGTCTCACAGTTAGCATCTCAGACTGAGCCTTGTGTCCCATTGCTGCAGACTGCCTGTTATTCAGTTTAAAGCATATTTAAGCAATACAACATTTATACATTTTTTTTTACATAGTAATCTGGTCTGAAGACCCCGGTTGTGCCAAGCCTCCCTACTGAGGAAAAGGGAGAGAGGGAAGGAGCATCCATATGGCATCAAGGGGATCGGGCTCCTTGCCCATTCAGGGAGGTGAGAAGATTGTTCCAGGTCAGTGCCCTGTCCCATCTATGTAAGGGGGGAAAGACATCATCAGAGCAGTGCATCCTGACATGGGGCCCCTCGCCGTGACCCATTTACCCCAACAGAATAGTAAAACACCACTTATCTCATCAACGGTTCACATTTTCAGGAGCGGGCTCCATGGTGAACACAATCTGTATTACAGGAGCCTCAGCTGTGTCTTCCTCCCTGGCAACCAGAAGCAAAGGGAGGCAGGGAGGTCAGTAGGGGAAGCCAAAGCTCAGACAGAACAACACATTGCAAAATCAGTGGGTAGAGGGGACAAAACCTTTTACAGGTACATAAGGGAAAAAAGAAAGGCAAAGGGAGGGATAGTGAGACTGAAGGGGGAGGATGGGGGCCACGTGGAGGATGATAACAGTAAAGCTGACAAATTGAACAGGTATTTCTGCTCAGTCTTTACTGAGGAAGAGGAGGGTAATGGGTCTGAAGGGAGTACAAGGGGTGAGAATGGTACAGAAATGGACACAAGTCCCTTTACACGAGAAAGGGTCCTGAAGGAACTGGAAGCAATAAGAGTTGATAAAGCAATGGGGCCAGATGGGGTGCACCCCAGGGTCCTTAAAGAACTAAGAGAGGTGGTGGCTGAACCTCTGGCTACATCCTGTTTAGCCAATCACTGGAAACAGGGGAGGTACCCAAACACTGGAGGACAGCAGATGTAGTCCCCTTATACAAAAGTGGGAACAAAGAGGAAGCGGGGAACTACAGACCAGTCAGTCTCACCTCAGTAGTGGGGAAGATCATGGAAGCACTACTGAAGGAGAGATTGGTGGAACACCTGGTTGTCAATGGACTACAGGACCCAAGACAGCATGGCTTCACCAGGGGGAGGTCATGTCAGACCCACCTCGCTGAATTTTTTGACTGGGTGACTAGGGAGGTGGATCAGGGGAGGGCAGTGGACATGGCCTATCTGGATTTCAGCAAGGCCTTTGACACTGTGCCACATAGAAGACTACTACACAAACTGGGGAATATGGGTGTGAGTAGGACAGTAGTGTGGTGGGTAGGTAACTGGCTGGGCGGCAGGACACAGAGGATGGTGGTAAATGGCTGTCACTCCACAGAGGGAAGAGTGACCAGTGGGGTACCACAGGGATCAGTGCTGGACTGGTCCTATTCAACATCTTCATCAGTGACATTGCGCAGGACCTAGAAGGCAGAATTTCACTGTTCGATGGATGACACAAAGCTCTGTAACAGAGTAGACACACCAGAGGGTGTAGACAGAATGAGAAGGGACCTGCAGAAACTTGAAGAATGGTCAGGGGTTTGGCAGTTGAAATTCAATGCAAAGAAGTGCAAGATAATGCATATGGGGCACAAAAACCCTGGCACAATATATCAGTTGGGGGGTGAGGATATAGCATGTACCAAGCAGGAAAGAGATCTTAGGGTTATCATCTCTGATGACCTCAAGGTAGGGAAACAGTGTGACAAGGCAGCAGGTAAAGCAAATATGATGCTGGGATGCATAGGCAGGGGCATCACCAGCAGGAAAAGGGAGGTCATAATTCCACTATACAAGACACTAGTGAGGCCCCACCTGGAGTACAGTGTACAGTTCTGGAGACCTTACCTACGTAAGGACATAGACAGGGTAGAGAAGGTTCAGAGGAGGGCAACAAAGATGGTACATGGATTGCATCACAAGTCCTATGAGGACAGGTTGAAGGAACTGAATATGTACTCCCTGGAGGAGAGGAGGGAGAGAGGGGATATGATAGAGACATACAAGTATCTTACAGGGAGGAACAGGGTGCAGGAATACACTATTTTGAAGTGAAAAAGATGTTCCAGGACTAGAGGGCATGGGTTGAAGTTGGAGGGAGGACGATTCAGAGGAAATGTGAGGAAGAATTTCTTCACAGAACAGGTGGTGGATAAGTGAACACCCTGCCAGAGGAAGTGGTGGGGGCTGAAACAATCACAGGATTTAAGAATGCATGGGATAGACATAAAGGAATTCTGGAGGTTAGGGGTAAGGGGCAACAGATTTCTAGGAAAACATAAACTGAACTTACAAGCTCAAATGGGCAGACTGGGTGGGCCATAGGCCCTTATCTGCCGACACTATCTATGTATCCTGATTTGGCTGCAACTCTGCAGCCGAACGGCCCTTTCATGCTCCTGCTGTAATGTTTTTTTCAATTCAATGAGTTCCTTGGGGGTCGCACACTGCGAGGTCAGGGACGCAGGTGGCCTCTTCTGGGAGAGTGGTGAATGTGGCCAGAGACCTTCATACCTGTTCAGTGTTGCATACTGTTCCAGATTCAAGGGTCTTCCTGGTGATCCTTCTGTGGGCTGCGATGAATGTTCTGTTGCCACTACTGTGGGTGTTCCCTCAATTTATGCGGTGAACAGAGTTGCCTCTTCTGATTCCAGCATGGCAGGGCCCAGTCCGTCTGCTCAACCCTGGCCTCTCATACCTCTATCTCGTCACTGTAGCACTGTTCCCTGGGGTTAATGGGCCTTGCCCTGTGGTCTCCCTGGGAGCATTGATCTTGAGTAGCTCAGTGAGCTGTCATTTCTCTAGGTCAGGCCCAATGTAAAACATCTTCAAGAGCCTCAGGGGTATCAAAGGACAGCTGTGTCCCATTGTGCTGGACTTTCATTGTGGCAAGGTACTAAAATGAATACATTAGGCCAATTTTTCACATGGCATGGTGGAGTTCAGTATAGACCCTGCGCCAGGCCGAGAGGTCCTTTGAAAAATCTTGGTACATTTGAATAGGGTGCACCTGCCACTTCAGTCTCCCCAATTCTCAAGAACGTGATAGAATGGCTTGTCTGGTATTGTAACTTAGCAGTTTCACAAGTATGGGTCTAGGCCTTCCATCCCCCTTAGGCATCAGGGCTATGGTCCAGTGTGCTCTCCCACTATCAAACCGCACATCTCTGTTTAGCTTTAGTATTGTTGGCAGGATATGCTGTAAGCATTTATTTGTGTTCCTTAGCTCAGCCCCTTCAGGAAAGCCCAGCAGCCGGAGATTGTTCCTCCAGCTGCAGTTCTCCAGATCATCGACTTTGAGGAGCAGTCCCTGGATTTGAGCGGCCTATTCCCAGGCATTACTCTGGAGCTCCTGGATTGCTATTTCTTGGAGGCAACTGCATTTCAGTCCGGAGAAGCCACCCCTCCAGTTACTGAATGGCATGTGTGGTCTGGTGGGAAGCAGCAGTTACCGCCTCCATTTGTAGTAACAGTTTGCTAAACATTTCCTCCACGACCACCTGGTATGTTAGATTCTTTGAGGCCGCTGCCATGCTGCAGCAGTTGCGAGAAGAATGGACAGTTTCTTTCGGTGCTATAAGGACCAGATTGGAACAAATGAAGTATCGATCACTTCTTTGTACCTTTGGGCAAATAGTTCTGTTAGGCGATAAGTCAGGTTGCACCTCTAATTATGGATTCAGCTGGATATAGTGCATTGGGGATAGACTCTGGTTAGATTAAGTCTCCATCTTGCTTGTGGCAAAACCACGCTCCCTGGGAGTCACTATCTTGATGGGCTACCCTCCAGTAATTATAGCACAGATGATAAGTCTCAATACAAAATCATAATCCAATCAATAGATATATCTGGGAAGCCATAGGTGTTGTATGTGTTATGGATATGATACCATGCCATCCTATCAATTGTTTTTCAGCATCCAAAGCAAGAAGCCCGACTGTTAGCTTGATTCTTCTGCTATGTTCATTAAATCAAAGATCTTCCTCGTGTTGTCTGCTGCCAATCAAGATTTTATTAATTCCATCTGTTGAGTGCAATTAAAAGATGCATCACTTTCTCCCATCTTATATGCTAGTACATTTGCTAATATTTTAGCATCTGTATTTATTAGTGATGTGGGTCTGTAGTTCTTAACGTGTTTTATCTTTGCCAGTTTTGTGAATTACAGTGATTATACTTTGTGTCATTGTGTTTGGTAACTGCCCTTTACCACAAGCTTCTTTATGCACCTTTTCTAGTATTGGTGCCATTCCTGATAAAATTTCTTATGACTTTTTATCCCCAATTTTTGGAACTGGCCGGCAGGGTTCCACTCCCCCCCCCCCCGGGAGGCCTTGCATCCGGCCCGGTCTGCTTCACAATCATCAGGATCGCAGCCAGGAGCATCGTGGAGCCTGCCCACTCTGTTTTCTCTCTTCCCCTCTTGTGGATGCATGCACATGTTTGGAGGTGCACACACGCTGCATTCCCGCAACACCCTCCTTTCCTACCACCCTCCATCCAACACTGCTGCCAGGCCTCCACCCAGCAGCAGTCATATGGCATGGGTGGCAACATCCCTCCCCAGGAGGGGAGAGCTGCCTTTCGGTTGCTCAATCCCACTCCCACCTCCCCACCCAGCCAACTCCTGACAACCCAGGCCCATTCCTGAACCCCGGTCACCGGCATGGCACAAGATGTGGCGTCCAGTGCTTCAATCCTCAGCGCCACTAGGCTGGTGCTTCCTGATAAAATTTGACCGAATAGCCATCTGTGCCCAGAGTTTAGCTTTAGCTAAGCTTACTTACAGCTGCTTTAATTTACTTGATTGAAATTTCTTTGCTTAGCATCTCCTTAAGGTATTCTGACACTGGAGGCAGCTCCAAGCCTGCAACAATTTTTTATGGGAGTTAATATTACTTGTAATGTTTTCTTTATAAAAATCTCTGTAATAATCAGCGAAGATTTTGCTTATTGCTTTATGACCTGTGATGATTTGCTCTGAAGAGGGTTTTTTTCAGTATTCCTATGCCATTGTTACTTTGTTTTAGCCATATTACAACACTTTTAGTCTCCTTTGATAAACTATCAATGTAAGTTCATTTGGATTTGCAAATATTGGATTCTGCCTCCCCCCAATACATTCATTATATCCCATTTTGAACTGTGACTAATGTTCCCATTTCTGATCCAAGTTGGAACCTATCAGTTCATTTTCTGCCAGTTTAATTTTTTCTAAAGTTCTGTTGACTTCTTAATTTTGGTTTTTTTAATGTAGATGCGACACTAATTAAACGACATCTGAGCCAACATTTCAGGCAATCACTTGTTGTTGCCTAGAAAGTGTCTATTGCTTTATTATGTGTGAGAAAATCAGATATTTGCTCTTTAATTTAAACCACTAGCTTTTCCTTGTTGGGAAGGAAATTGTTAAGTTTCTATCTTGGACTCTTCTCTGTATTCCTTACTTCCTTTAATGTTAATGTAACTGGTGTATGGTGCGAAATTACCTGTTTAGAAATTTTAACTTCAAATATTCTGTGTACCATATCTCTTTGAAAATATATATTATAGGGGTGCGGTAGCACCTCTATAGTTAGGGTTGAGTAGCCTGGTTAATGTTAAACCTCTAACTTTGCACATTCGTATATTTGGCTCCCTTTGATGGAATGAGCTGAAATTTTGTATGTGTTGTCTAGAAGGCAATGTCTTGTTGTGTGGAAATTTTTGTGATGGCAGCTTGTGTGGTGTCTGAGATCTGAATGTGTCATTTTTTGTAAAATTCTTTTTTCCTACACTTAACGGGGTTTTTTTGCTCTCCCCTACAGTCTACGTGGAACGGAATTTCTATCCTGAAGTTGCAGTGGACATGTGCCTTGTCCTAATGTAGGGCCTTTGACCAATCTGGTGAGAAACTATTAAAGGATTCTAGAGTTATAAGGCATTAAATGTTACTGTTTTCCCACCTGCACGTGTGCAGTAGGGTTTTTGAAATAAGGTTGCTCGACGAAAGTAAAAATTTGATGATGCAAATGCTGGTTTTTGCTTTTGCACCATTTAATTAGCAGGGCATGAAACATTTTTTGTGCCGTGCCAACCACCATATTGTTCATTTTTTCCACGAACTGACAAACGTTGAAAATACATAAAACTGCTGGGATTTAAAAAAAACATCAGCACCTAGCTAAACAGGACCCATTTCACTAGATTCTGATGTTTGTTTAGTGACATTATGCCCACAAATATATTTTCTGAGCACCCAATGTCCTGGGTGCCCAGTTTAGTAAGAGGAGTGCTTCCCCCTCCCCGTTCTCCGTATGAGAACAGTGGGGATTTCTTGACTTCTGTAGCCACAGCATAACTTTTATTGTGGGCTGCAGTGTAAGCTGTGAGGCGCCATTTCCCTAGTGTCTATTGGCACCCCTGCCCCCCCCATCAAGGTCACAGTGTCTTGCCATCTTTCCCGAAACTCTCCCCCTTTCCCCGCCTCTTGCAGTGTACTTTTGTGGAGCAGTTGAACTTCGTAAATTAGGTATGCCATGTCTGACAGAATGACAGAGCCCATAGTAAAACCTGAAAACACAGGCAACACTATTAAAATTAGTGAATAACTATGGGCTCTGTCTAATTCAATCTATGCATGCCGTGATATTCAGATGTTCATAATATGGTCAGGGGCTATGAAGGAACCCTGGGATGCCCTCAGTCTAACCACTTGCCTACACTGGCTGGTATCATATGTGATGAGGGTCCTCCATAACCCAATGTGTGTGTCTGTGGGTTTACTGTATCAAGTAGTGAAGAGGTACCACCTTACCAGTCCACTGCAGCTGCTAAAGGAGGTGTGTGAGCCCCCATTACCGAGGACGGCCCGCTGTAGTAACAGGCACTCTCTGGCCCTGACGGACTCGCCTACTCGCTGTCTTTGCTCCACCATTCCTCCACTATGAAGGCTTACACCAAGAAGTGGCTGTCACTCTTGAGTAGCAAGGTGGAAGTTGATGCCAAAAGCTGGGAGCTGGACCCATAATTCTGGGTGCATGAGAGAGGTACCCAGTGGTAGAGCTGCTCCTGGGACACCAGTGGGGCAGGCTCATCAAGGAAACAGGTTTCAGAAGAAAAAAAACAAGGCTTAAAAACTGGCTAAATAAAGAGTAAACTTGTAACACATAATAAGAAATGTGTCCCAGACCACTGACAGGTATGTTCAACCCTACAGCAAAGGTGGTGAGCTCCCCCAGTTAATTTATTCCAACAGAGTGCAGGCACCCAGACTCCAGCAGAACAGAAGATTTTAATAAGTAAATTGTGATATGTTCTGGACTCCTACACGTGACAGTTGAGAGGTACGTATCTATTTGGCATGATCAAAGTTCAGTTAGACATAACAACATGACTTTGTTTACATACATAACATTCATTTCAAACAATTCCTCCCCCGAGGGCCATGCAGGATGGCATGTGAGAGGTTTTCTCTCAATACAGACTTGTTTGGGTGGCTGGCAGAAGCTACATGCCCTGCCTTCTGTTTTACTCTGAAGCTCATTCTGAGCACCTGACTCCTCCCAGGGTTTGCCTACTGTAGGGCTGCAACTGAGTCAAAAGACCCCCAACACACACACACACACATACACACACACAAACACACACACACACACACACACATTGGCTGGTGGTAACCTAGTCCAATGGTACTTGAGTAGCAGGAAAAAGGTTTCGGGATGCCCTCAGTCTACATTTCACAGGTTCAAATGTCCTGCCTATTTTAGTTGACCAGCATCAGATTTGTGCTCTGAAATGAAATGAGAGAGCTTGGCAGGGGGTTACCCAGTGGTAGAGCTGCTCTTGGAATGACGGTGCAGTGGGCTTGTCGAGAGAGCAAGTTTTCCAGGAGCTGGTAGTGTGCCCCACCAGGTCCACAGTGCAGTTGCAACAAACATCAGCGGGAACATGAGCTTCGACTCCCCCTTGGGCTAAGGAGGCACAAAACTGTAAATGGAAGAAGTGAGAGCGGTATTAAGAAAATTGTTAAGAAATTATGTAAAATATTTTGAATCTTCACCATTCTGCATTTCTTTTAAATAATTATTCATAGTTAGTGTATTTGCATGTCATTTTTAAATAGTTTTCTTCACACTGACCTCCAAAGACATAAAAGGGGAGGTGGACAGATATCACTTCTCTAGTTGTCAGTGCAGGTACACCCAGCCCTGTCTACCTGCGTCCCTCCCTTTCTCTTAAAAAAAATAACTAAATAAACAAATCTTACATGTCAGAGAACAACAGGACTTTCAATGTTCAATGCCAAGAATCACAAAGTGGTGCAGAGAGAGAGGGAGGGAGGACATGCAGTTTTGTCTATGTGCTGCGGTGACACTGTACAGGTTCCCTTGCAAGTGGGCAGCATAAGATTTTTTTGCTTATAAACAAATATTTTTTTTAAGTTTGACACTGCTATTGAACTTGAAATTGCACCAGTTCTGACAGTGTTTCGCGGTAAAGCTCTATTTAGTTACAACTTGAGGGATAACAGTTAACAGCTGGCAGAGGTGACATTCTGGGTGTGTACTAGTCACTGTGAAAAATGGGCTTTTTGCTAATCTGCTTTTCAGTTTAAATAAAAATTAAATTAAATCCAATGTGTCTCATCACAATTAGTAATAGTACGAAAAGGACTTTATATTTAACTGTTGAGTCATAACTGAATGAGGCTTCTCTGAAACATTGTCAGAACTGGTGTCAGTTTCAAGTTCATCGGCACACTGAAAAACATTTGCAAAAAAAAAAATTTGATTGGCAGTTGTGTTTGAGACAAACTTTACAGTGATCATGATCGGGTGATTTCACCAAGAAAAAAACAGGAGTCTGAAACATTAAAAAACTATTAAAACCCAAGCCTAAGCTGCTATGTTGCACCCTGCAATACTGCAGTCCACCTTTGGGTGGCCCAGAGTTGTTCCTACTCTGCAAGGGTTCAACTTTGAGCCCTCCATATGGCGCTGCAGGGTTGTGCCAGCATATGCGCCACACATCCTGGGCTGAATATTGGGATGTGCTGCATATGCATAGGCATGCCCCCTGCATCTGCACTACATACCATTACATTGCGCCCCAGCGCATTGGGAGTTGCGCTGCGCCCGGCAGCCTTTTCAATATCCCACCGGGACACAATGCGGGGTTGCACCAGGCCCAACCCCTTTGAATATCTGGGCCATTTTGTAAAGTAGTGAACAGGGACATGGAAGAAAATTTTAGAAGACAACAAAAAATAAAGAAGAACATAACAAAAAAAGAGACAGAGGCACTGAGCAAATTAAGTACAAACAGGGAGATTGAAATAAAAAAAGGCTGATAACGGTGGAGCTGTTGTTATATGGCCTACAGATATGTACCTTAAAGAAGTTTACAGACAGCTCGATCAAGAACATTATTACTCGAAGTTAAGATCTGATCCAACAGAAGAAATTATAAGTTCAGAGTAGATGAAATGCTAAACATAGCTGAAGAGAAAAAATGGATAACAAAGGCAGAAAAAGAATTAGTGACAGTAAATCACCCAATTAGACCTATCATTTACCTACTGCCTAAAGTGCACAAAGATGCAAACTGCCCCCCCCCGCCAGAGCAGACCGATAGTCAATAGCATAGGCTCCATCACAGAGCCGTTCTCCAAATATGTAGATTGTTTTTTAAGACATACTAACATACTATTTGCCAGCAGATTAGGCCTTATGGTCTATCGAGTCTGCTCAAACCTTAGATCCTTAGTTGGGTGCCGAGGCCCTCCCATCCCTTGTGCTCCAGAAACCCCTATCATCCATCCCTACCCCCCGGGACAGGCCATCATCTGATACATCCACTTTCTATGTCTGTCCCACCCTCTCTTGAAGCCCTCCACTGTGGATCGCTGAACCAGCTCGCCAGGCAGTGCATTCCAAGGGTCCACCACCCTCTCAGTGAAAAACCTCCTCCTCTTTTCCTCCCTCACCCTTCCACCTTCCAACTTCAAACCATGCCTTCTGGTGATACCTCCCTGCTTTAGGCTAAAGATCCCCTCCATGTTTACCCTATTTATTCCCTTGAGGTACTTGAAGACCTCAATCATGTCCCCCCTGTCTCTCCTCTCCTCCAATGAAAACAGGCAGAGCTCCTCAAGTCTATCCTCATATGTCAAATCCCCTAGCCCTCGTATCATCTTAGTTGCCCTCCTCTGTACCCTCTCCAGGAGCTGTATGTCCCTCTTCAAGTGTGGTCTCCAGTACTGTACACAGTACTCAAGGTGGTCTAACCAGTCCATTGTACAGCGGCAGAATCACTTCCTTGCTCCTAGAGGTGATCCCCCCGATGCATCCCAACATCCTGTTTGCCTTGCTAGCCGCCTCCTGCACTGCTCAGAGTTATTCATACATGCATCCACCATGACCCCTAGGTCTTTTTCCCCTATTGAGGCCTCCAGCACCTCCCCTCCCAGGGTGTACCTGTGTTTAGGGTTTCCCCGACCAAGATGCAACACCTTGCACTTGGTGATATTGAAATTTAATTTCCATGTGTGAGCCCAGCTTTCCAGGGTGTCCAGGTCCCCTTGCAGGGCCAACCTCCCCTCTTCTCCCTCAACTACTGCTCCCATCTAGGAGTCATCCGCGAAGAGACTCATTTCACATCCTATACCCTCCCTGATGTCCGATATGTATGCATTAAACAGGATCGTACCCAGGACCAAGCCCTGCGGTACCCCACTACCAACCTCTCTAGGGTTCGAGAGCTCCCCACAGACCACTACTCTCTGGGTGCATCCAGCTAGCCAGTTTTCAATCTATCTGACCATCAAAGGGCCTAATCCTAACCCCATCAGTTTCTCCACCAGACCATTGTGGGGGACAGAGTCAAACGCCTTGCTGAAGTCCAAGAATAATACATCCACAGGCTTTCCCCTGTCCAGTTCTGATGTTACCCATTCGTAGAACTCCACAAGATTGGTTTGACATGATCTACCCGGCACAAACCCATGTTGCTGACTATCCAGACCTCCCACCTCCTCCAAGTACACCCCCAATCGTTCCTTTAGTATACTCACCATTAATTTTCCCACCACCGAGGTCAAACTGATGGGTCTATAGTTACCTGGTACTTTCCTCGACCCCCCTTTATGGATTGGCACCACATGTGCCTCTCTCCAATCCCTAGGAACCCACCCTGTCTCAAGTGACCTGTTGAAGAGCTCTGCCGGTGGTGCAGCCAGTATGTCCGCTAATTCCCATAGTACTCTCAGATGAATGCCATCCGGCCCAGGAGATTTGTCTTTCTTTAGAGCCTTGAGGGCTAACCACACCCTTTTGGCGGAGATAGCATCATCCGTCCCCTCCACCTTATTGGCCTTTTTTATCCTTATCCAGATGTGACACCCCTGAGGTACCTCTCCTTCCCTCTTGCTCCATTTCTGTTGCTCCCCTCATCCCACTCACTACCGCTTCTATCCCCTTCATGCCTTGCTTTGTAGATATCCCATCCCCCTCCCTAGTGAACACAGAGGCAAAGTACTCGTTAAATACCTCTGCCTGGTCCCTCGCCTCTGCCACCCACCCTCCTCCTGATCTCAATCTGCTGAGATGGCCCTTAGTTTTTCTCCGCTCCCCAATGTACCAGAAGAACCCTTTTCCTCCTTGTATCCCTGTGCCAGCCGCTGCTCTTACTGACTTTGCTCTCCTCACCATCCGGTGACTTTTCTAGATGCAAGATGGTACATTTCCTTATCCCTATCCCCTCTTGTTGTTTTATATTTTTTGTAGATCGCCTTCTTTTCTCTGACTGCTACCTGTACCTCACTGGACCACCAGCATGGTTTATGTGACATTGCTCCCTTACATTTCAGCTTAGCGCAGATCCTGACTGCCTCATGAAGTCCCCATTTTATGACCTCCCATCTCCTTTCCACACTTGTCATTGATGTAATCCCCTTCAAGTGATCCTTGAGAATATTTCCCATGCCCACAAAGTCTGCCCCCCTGAAGTCCACTGCCAGTGTCCTAGAGCTCACCCCTCCCCCATGCTTATTTGAAACCAGACAGTATTGTGGTCGCTCCCAGTCAGGGGGTCCTGTACAACCAGGTCCCTTACCAGATCCCCATCTGCCAGAACCACGTCCAGGACATGCCCCTCCCTTGTGGGCTCCATCACATGCTGTGTTAAGAACACATCCTGGAAGCCGTCCCAGCAGCCTCTGCTCCCTGGCCACCTTAGAGGACATGGTTCCCCAGTTTGTACCTGGCATATTAAGGTCCCCCATCAACACCACTCCTTCCCCTTTTGGTCCACACTGGGCAATGATGTTGTCCAGCAAACCATCCTCTAGAACACCACTCATCCTGGGGGGCCTATATACTACACCCAGCTTGACCTTATCTCCTGCTGGGGATCTAAGTGACCCATAAGGCTCCACGTTTCCCTCTGCCTCTTCTACCATAGCAATTTCTATGTCATCTCTAATGAACATAGCCACTCCACCCTCTGCCCTCCTTTTCTATCCTTCCTAAGCATAGTGTACCCCACATGTTTAGGTCCCAGTCATGGTTTTTGTTGGCCCACATCTCCATGACCGCTGCACATCCACCCCCCGAATAGCATGGTTTGGAGCTCTGGCAACTTGTTTCCAAGCTCCTGGCATTTACTAACACCAACCCCCACCTTATCCCTGATCCTCTTGTTGAACCCCACCCAGATTCCTTATACTTCCATCCTCCCTCTGCTCCTCCTGAAACCTCCACCCCCAGTATGTTTCCTCCCCTTGGGCTTGAAGGCTACCTCATCTGAGGAGAGGGCTCTGGTCAGCCCCCCTTATCCCTTCCCCCCCACAAGTTTAAACCCCACCTTTCTTGAATGTAGTCAGCCATCCCCTGTTTAAGGACTTCCTTCCCTAATGGGGCAAGATGAAGCCTGTCCTTGGCATATAGTCCCTTATCCTCCCAAACTCATTTCCAGTTCCCTAACACCCCCAAACTTCTCTCTTCACACCACTTCCTGAGCCAGTCATTAACGTCTGTGAGCTTCATTTTTTTCTCCACTGAGGCCTTTGGTACTGGCAATATCTCCGAAAAAGGAAATGTTGCATCCATTATCCCCACAGACTCTGGCAAGTTCTTGGAACCTTGCTTGGATTTCCAAAACGCTATTTCCCTCTAGATCGTTAGTTCCCAAATGCACCAGGAAATCCGGTTTCCCTCCATAATCCCTAACCATTTCATACACCATGAACTTTGCTCTGTGCACTGTCAGCCCAGAGATACTCACTACCTTCACCTGGCTATGGCATCCACCCCCGTCCCTCCCACTGGATACCCCTAATCATCGAGTCTCCCAATAACAGAACCTTAACACCGCCATCATCCTTATGGTTACCTCCACTATGCCCTCTCAGCCCCCCATCCCCCCCTTTATTCGTGATCTCAATTCCATGGGAGTCTTCCTGCCTTATTAGAGACCCCCTTGTCACCCTCCCCTTTCTGCTTCCCTCATTATTTTGCCCACTTAACTCAAACCCCCTCTGAATAGGTGTCCCCTTTAACCCTCTCTTATCCGAACCATTTATCCTGGCCCTGATGGTTTCCCCTTCCCCCACACCGCCATCCTCCCCCCTTGTAATAGTACCCCTGCCTCCAGAGGCTCTCTCTGGGTCCCCTTTAGCTAGGGTCCCATCTTGGTACTGCCCCCTGCTGAAGGGGGCTCCTCCCACCTCCTTGTCTCCCAGTTTCTCTCCAGTCATGCTCTCCTCCTCATGTCTGCAATATGTTGCATCTCCCCATTTGCTTAACATTTATGTTTCCCTTCTCCCTCTGGGACTATTTCTATCCTTTCCATTGCCAGTCTGTGATGCCCTATGGGTATCCGACTCCCTCCCTGGCCTCTGTATAAGTTTCTCATTTCCACCAACCCTTCCTCCCCTCTAGGTTGCTTAGTAGCTCAAATTTATTGTGACACCTCTATGTCAGCCTCCATCAAGTAACCCGTGTTTCCCTGACTGCACCTCTAAACTGCCCCTTTCTTCCCTCTTGCTCTGTTCACCTTAGGAGCTCCTTCCCACAGTCTGCTGTTTTAGGCTTCCCACAACAGCCCCTCCTGACTCTTCCCCCTCCACTCTCTTTGTATTCAGAATGTTCACCCCATGCTTTCCCCTTAGCATCAACATCCCTATCTAAGGGTCCTCTGTCCCTAATATCCCCCCTCCTGCTTGCTGTAACATAAAGTCCTGTAATTTCAGAGCGTTGCCCCAGCCTCCCCTCAGCCCCACCCTTCTGCTGCCCATATCCTCACCCCTTATCCTTGGACACCCCCAGCTCCCCCAGCTTACTCCTTAACCAATACACCTCACTCCTGATACAAGATAGCTGTCTACAGAGTGGGCAGCCTCCCTCTCTCCAGGCCCAATTGAGAATTATTGCCATCCCACAGCCTGTGCAGCCTACAACCCTTCAGAAGATGCCTGCCATGGTGGAATATGGCCACCCTGTTTATCCCCCTCTGTTTATAATGGCACATCCCCTTTTCTCAGTCCCTTTCCCCGAATACAGTTTCTCTCATACTGACTGCAGTTATTTACAAACCCAATTTCAACCCCACCAATAAAGTTCCCAAGTCTCACAAACACATACAGTCCAGTGTGTGTCCAGTCCTACTAACAGTGTGTGTATGCAGACATCAGGTACCGTATGATGTCACAGGCCCACCAGCTCCTGTTGCTTCGAATTTCAGTCCCAAACAGAAATACTCAGCCCTTCAATCCCAACTCCCAGTGGCTTTTCAGTATTTAAGAAAGCCTACAAAACAGGGTGGGTGAGAGGGCTCTTACCAGCACCAGGCAAACAACACATTTAAATTTCACTCTAATTATCACTGCCAAACAAGTGTTCCCAAGCCTCAAAAGTTACAATATCACAGCACAAGTAACAGTTCTAACTCAAGGTAATAATTTTTAACACATAGAACTAATTTCACATACAAAACTATTCAAATATTTCAGTTAAAACAGAATATAACCCCAGACCTCTGTCCTTACCAGCCTCCTGCTTATGTTCCCAAGTGAACAGTTCATGGCTTTAGAAAAATCATATATAGAGGACACGAAAACTGTATTAAAGCTATTAAAAGAAATTAATGCAACTGAGTTGAACCCACTGGTGATCACTATGGACATAGAACCACACAATGAAGGATTAGATACAATAAAAGAAACCCTACAGAAAAGATAAGCCCAGCCATTTCCACCATGAGAACTAATAGTAGATATGTCAAAATACACACTAGAATAAAACTACTTTCTATTTAATGGCAATACTTTAAGCAACATCATGGAACGGTGATGGGAACAGCATTTGCACCATCCCTAGCAAATCTATATGTAGGACAATGGGAAAATGAATGTATATGGAATGTGCAGAACAATAAGTGGAGGGAAAAATATGGGTCCATTTTATAGATGATGTGCTTTGTCTGTGGAAAGGAACAGAAGATAAATTTAATGAATGCTATATATACATTAACAACGGTAGCAGGCATTTGCACTTTACAGAAGAACAAAGTCAAAACAAAGTTAACTATTTGGATCTACAGATATATAAAAAGGGAGAGAGTATGGAGACATCACTCTTCAAGAAACTGACAGATAGAAATACACTCCTGCACTGGGAAAGTAACCACAGAGACCATGATCCGAGTATATTAATTAAAGCAGTAAAAAGAACAGAAACAAAAACTATAAGTGAACTGTTAGAGAAATGGGTGAGACAGGAGGAAGAAAATATTGTGACATACAGTATAGACAGTACAGTATACATCAAAGATACAGAGAAGATCATAGAAGTAATAAGAAAGCACTGGGGTATACTTGCTGCTGAACCATGCCTGAGTGACATAGTAGACCAAGGACCCAGAATAACACGAAAAAGGAAAAAAACTCAGAGACACCCAGATGAGACATTTCTATGATGAACCAAGAGATCTGTGACCAACTTGGATGCCAGAAGCACCACAAGACAATTTTAGGTGTGGGAATGGTACCCCCTGCAATAATACCAACAACGCGAAAACATTTAATCACCCCAGAAAAGGAAGAAAATGTAAGATAAATGGCCTTATTAACTGTAAATCAAAGGGTGTGGTTTATATGCTAACATGTCCATGTGGTCTTATTTATATAGGCCAAACATAACGCACACTAAAACTATAGACTGGAGAACACAAGACAGCCATCAGAGTGAGAACCCCTACATACGCAACGGCAAGACATTACAAGAGAGGAGAGGAGACATGGGTCTCCAGCATCACTGAAATTCATTGGGATTGAACTTTTTCAAATACCAAAAAGAGGAGGAGACTTAAGAGCATTGTTACAACAAAGGGAGAGTTTCCGGATTGAGGAACTGGATGCCATGGTCCCCACAGGCCTGAATGAAGATAATGGCTACCATAGTTATTTAGGATAATAAATGAAGTTACTGTTGTTATATAAGGCATTGAACATGCTTCCAAGATAAATAAATAATAACGCAAGAAATGAAAATGTCAATAATTGAATTTTAAGGGGCAATGCCTGTATGCCATAATCCTAACAAAGGGTAGTGTTGCAGGGTAAATTATGTCAAATCTGGAATATTTGGGACTCCTTGTTTACAGTACTACTAAAAATAGGTTGTGTAACTACAACGGAAATAGCAGGGTTATTTTATTTGAGTATTATAAATGGAAGTGCTGGGCCCGGAGGCAAATAAGGATTCAATTACACTATCTCAAAAAGTAAGGAAATAAATTGCAAAAAATCTTGTTAATGATCTAGTTAGGATTAAAGCCACAAAAGTAGGGAAATGTAGTGTTAACGTTTCCAAACCTAACACCCCACCCCCACACTGCACACATGAACAGGCATGGGGGGGAGTGCCTTGGAGTCATCAGCCCTAACGCTCACTTCATTTTCCTATACTGTACCCATCTCAGCTTATTTACTTATGGAATGTGTGGAATTTGTGTACAACATGTTTGAAACATTTTGCTTACTTAGAGATGCTGGCAAGTTACAATGCTCCTAAAAACGAAGAAAATTAATAATTTTAATAGAAATATAGGGTATATTTAAGCAATAATGCCCAACAGGGTGTGTGTGTGTCATGCTGGGATAATGTCACACCTCAGGTGGTTGGGCAGGAGGCCGCAGGCCAAGTGCGTCCAATGACTGAGGCGTAACGTTATCCCAAACAACACACACCCTGGAGGGCATTATTGCTATTATACAATGGCTCATTGTTATTCAGAATAAAAAAAATAATTTTAAAGATGTTTTTGTGTGGAAAAATATTTTGTTTTTTAAGAGAAGATGAAACAATCAAGCAGAAAAAAAATCAAGCAAACAATCATCTCCAGGTTCACAGTGAGGCTGAGACTAGACCCGTGATATTGTACTGGGATAACAGCACGGGTCCAGCCCAAGACTGACCAATCAGAGTCCAGGATTTTTTCTTGCCATTGTATAATATAATTTATTTATTATTTATTTAGTTTTTCTTGACCAGGTAAGTGCACTAGGCAAATCCTGCCTATTTTCAGGCACGACCTGGGGAAGGGGGATACAGATGAATGCCAACGGACCTTGAACCAGATTAAGCTGTTGGTGGTATTTTTAGTGAGTTTAGTGAATACATATTGGAGTATCAAAAGGAAATTCAATGAACTATCAGCAGTATCAATGTTTAAACATGCTTTTTACAAAATATTTTGGAACATTTCAAGAATACAATTAATAGACACAAACCTTTTTTTTTAAGAAAATGTAGCCAGAATGTTCTTACTGAGTGGTTCCTTTTGCATCCTCTGCAGACTGATAACGGCATCCCATTCAGGCAGCACATTTAAACATGCTTTTATATATACAGTGCAACCCGCTTATAACGGACTACTCGGTCCATCGCCGAAACTGGCAATATGACAGAGTGTCCATTTTAACACAAAGTGATTGTTTTCTATTAGGGCACTATCTACTCTGAGAGCTGAAGAGTTGGGCACAACTCTTTGCTCCATGGCCTTACGCAGAGTTATGAGGGCAGCTCAAACATCAACGGGTGACACTAAGGTAATGTACCGCAGTCTTGTCACAGTTAAAAACATCTTTTTTAGAAAGAGTCAAAGTGTTACATTTCACTATTTGAGAACAGGGAAAAAGGAAACTGAAAGAGCACCTTAAATGAATGGCAGAACACCAAGGCTGAACAGGTACGCACACTCACCTCTCACACCTCCACACAGACCACTGAGCCCTGAACAGTCGATAAGGGCTTAAGTAGCTGATAATCACTGCTAATTGCCTATAGCCAGACAGTCAATTAACTCTTTCAGAGCCATATAGTGTCCCAGAAATTACCAATTTAGATGGCGGATATCAGTCACTATAACTACGTTTTGACATTGATCTCTATGTACTGGGTTTGGGGTTTTGAAAAATGGCTAATATATCCCAAAAAATGTTTTAACAGTGTCCGGTTTAGTTGGGTTGGACTGCAGTAGCAGAGGATAAAAGTAAGAACAAACAAGCAAACACTGAGCAAAGGAGAACACTGGTGCATATTTAAACTTTAGACTTTTACAGCTCTAGTGCATTAAACTTAGAAGAAGCACAACAGAACAAGCAGAAGACCTAACACATGAAAGCCCTTGTTTGCTTCCTTGTTTACAACCTGGAACTTAGACTGTTTGATTACACAATCACAGTTTAACTCAGAGAGTGAGCCTGCAGTTGCAGTACAAGTTAGTCTGGCTATTCTGAATACAGCATTCTAAAACTGAAAGTTAAGATCCTTGACAAGAAGAAGGGCATAAAATGAATTATGAACCGTCGATCGTAATTCGAGCAATCTGATTGGCCGACACCTCTTTAAAGCCGTGATGATATCGGGCTACATCATCACGGCTTTAAAAAAGCTCCGGTGCCACCAGCCTCCTTACTAAGCTACATTAACAAACTTCTCCAACCCTAAACGCTCGCCACATCGCTCGCCTGTAGATTTTTTCAAACTGTAGAAATGCTGAACATCCGTTTACTCAGGACCACATTAAGTCATTCACGAAAGCCTCAAAAACAATATCCAGCTATTTTAAAAGTAACCGGGACCAGCGAACATGTTTCTCACCTCCTGAAGCACTGCTCGTTTCAAAACGGCAGCGGCAGCGCTTCTACACTGACTAAACTCATCCTCGCTCCCGTTACTTCCGAATCCTCATTTATTGATCACCAACTTAATTTTTATTTCATTTACTAAAGCTCACCATGCCTGAGTCCATCGCTCACTACCACATTTATCGGCAGACCTGGCACCACGGACGACTGAAAATACCCTGGCAGATTAGCAGCTTCACACACTAACACAGCTCAGTCACCATGTAGCAGCAGCACCATCTGCTGGACAAAGTAGAAACTGTGCACTTTTAATTAAAGGTATACATCCACATCATAAAATACAATAACAAAAAGTATTTAAACACATTTTTTTTTTAAATAAATGAACTGAAATTTTAGCCAGTTCATAATAGCAATTGTCACCAGGGTTGCAGATATCGTCACTTTCTCGGATGGGATACACTGCCCGCGGCCTCGCAATAAGCCCAACCACCGAGGCGTGATTTGGTTATCCCACGATATACCACACCCTGTCGTGCCTTATTGCTTAATTATACAATGGCAAGAAAAATCCTGGTCTCTGACTGGTCAGTTCGGGATCTGACCTGTGATGTTATCCTAGCACAACATCACGGGTCTAGTGTCAGCCTCACTGTGAACCAATGCAGATGAGCTTATGGCTCCTGATCTCTTTTTTTGCATCTCCTCTTAAGAAACAAAAATATTTTTCACTAATAAAAACATTCTTTAAAACTATTTTTTAATTTTATGTGTACTAACGAAATATTAGATATAGTAATACTGGCCTCCAGGGTGTGTCTAGATTATGTCATCACTGTGGTATTGGATGCACTCGGCCTACGGCCTTGTGCCCAACCACCTGAGGCATGACATTATCCCAGCACGATGCACACCCTGTTGGGCATTATTGCTTAAATATACTGTGAGGATCTCTTCTAGTCAAACAAGCTGCTCCTCTGATGACTTGAAGCCCAGTCCAATTCCATACAAAGGATTAATCACAAAAGCCTAAAATACACAAATTTTATAGAAAATTCCTCACACGTACTGAAGATCATTATCATTCATTTCTCCCTTCAGTCATAATATAAATAAAAAAACAGGAAAGTGTCCTCTAGTTTCAAAGACTTGTACATATATATTAGTGAGGACAGCCCCACAAGTAAACCATTTAGATACCAAATTAGAAAAATTTATCGAGCCCACAGGATTGCTCAAGCCAGATTATTACTACATATAACTTTGCACCATTGATCTGCCAGTACAAGAAAAGTCAGGATTTCTACTAAGTTGCACAATATCTGTATCTTTTCAAACCTGAAGGTTGCCAGGTAGCGTTCCTTCGCCCATGGTGCCGAATGAGTGAGAGACCCTCCCTCCCCAGGGCAGAATTAGATGATGCTAGCCCCTGATCCAGTGGGGGCTATTTAAATTAACTTCCTGAGGTCACTGATCTAGAGGGAACAACCCATGTGGCTACAAGAGTTTTAAGTCATTGTGTGTACTTGTTTTTGCATGTTAAATGTTAAACTGAGAAGGAGAGCAACCCCACACCACAGCAGCAGACCTCTTACAATTATTTATTTATTTGAAAGAGATTTACCAGGAAAGACATACTGAGTCAAAAAACTTGTTTCCAGATGTGTCCAGTAAGTGAACCCTGACATGTAAGAAGACATTCAGTTCAGATAATGTCAGTGTTTAAGTGCTTTTGAAGGGAGGAGCCGAAAAATCTAAATTACTGTACAACTGAGGAAAGTCTTTTCTCAGCTCGGATTTGGCTGTCTCGAATCCATTATAGATTTTAAGACCACTGTCAGACCAGTCTCTCAGTTGTGTTGGAAAAATTAGGCTATATTTAAATCCTGCTTCTTGAAATTTTTTTTTTATTGATATAAATGCATCTCTCTTCCTTGTTGTTTCCATCGGAAGATCGTTGAACACTTTTAGTTTGATTTTCAAATGTGATTGTTCATCTCTCAAGGCCTTTTGCACAAACAACTTTTGTTGAAAATCTAGCAACTTCAAAACCAGAGATCTTGATTTGTCACCTGTACTAGGGCTTTGAAGACCTGTGAGCTCTCTCGAGCATGTATTTGGCACTGTCCAGTGGTAAACCAGCAATTGTTTATGAGTAAACTGTTACTAAAAGCACTAATATCTGACCTTTCTATCCCTTCTCTTAGTCCAAAAATGCTTTGATTATTCTTCTACTCCTGTTCTCAAAGTCTTCTAACTTTTCTTCCATTTTTTGCTATTTTCCTTCTGCGAGTAATCCTTTCTCCACTCTCCCTTTCTACTCGATCTTCTGTGCTACTAATCCTGACTTCGGCATCTGGAAGTCTCATGTTATGACTTTATACTTTTTGTCTTGTTTCTTTGTAACCCATCATCATTTTTGCTAACGTGATCTTAATGCTGGTAATCTCAGGCACTTTTGTGTTAAAGTGTGCCACAGTGAGGGCTTTGTTATTAGGCTTTTTTTTTGCTCCAGATTACAAGTGACTGAGACTGGTCTTTTTAAGTGATTTGTGTCACCAGAAGTAGAAGGGATCGCCATTTCTATTAAATTAGCTCCCAGTTTTTGTAATATAGAAGACTGGTGTTATATTCTCATAAGTCCAGTACTTATAGTTTTGTTTTACAGTTCCCATTCTGATTAATGCTATGTCATTTGATGTTGTGCTGTGTGTAAAGGCGGATGCACTAACAAACTGAAGTTGTCTTTTTCAACTTTTTTCTTCTGACAACACTAGAAATATAAAGACAAGAAAAAGCAGCAGTTCTTACCCTGAAGTGTCAGTTGTTTGACTGATACGCTCGAGTGTGAGGCATCATCACGGAGCTCAGCAGCACATGGCCAACTCATTTGGTGCCATGATTCGAATCTTCATGGCTACAGATACAGCTGACGTTCGCTTTAGGGTACACTCATGCTGCTCACGGGCTCTGTATCAGTTACATATTTTTTATTCTTAAGTAGATTCAAAATAACTAGGGTACCGTCTCTAGGACGTACCAAAATACGATGGCTGCATTTTGTTAATTGCATCATGCTGGTTCTGTTATCTGTGGACTGTTTATCATATGTAACAAACACAATGGCTACGAAGTTGAACTAGTAATAAAAACGTAATTCAAAAAATGTCAGTCACTTCTTAAAGGACTCGGCTGACAGGGCCTCTCTGAGGGCTCACGGGAGAGCATTCCATATTACTGGAGCAGTGACTACAAATGCCCTGTCCCCCAGTGATTTCAACCAAGCCCTAGGAATGTCCAAAAGACCCACATCAGGGGATCAAAGAGGACAGCAGGGTGAGTAGGGAGACAGCAATTTAGCCAGGTATCAAAGGCAAATCTTGTGCAGGTGTTTATAGGTTATTATATTACAGGTATTTATTTTAAGCCAATCAGAACAGAGGAAAACTGTAATTTACTACCCCAGAAACTACTGCAGCAACATTTTAGACAGACCCACAGTAGGTTACCTACATTTTAATCATGTCCATAGTTGGTTATCCATTTAGTTCACTGGACGAAAAGAGGGAAAGAGCACATTTCACTTCAACTACCACAGAACTTTAAAAATCTTAGGTTTAAAGTTAGTATTCATATAATAGGAATACATTAGAGATGTGCGAAATCCATGAATTTCATTCCGCTAAATATTTCACAACATTTCACCAGCAAAATGTGGAATTTCGCCCATGAACAGTGGATTTTCACTACTCTTGGACACAATTCCATCACTTGCGGGTCGAAATTCTGCAATTTGCAGGAGAAATTCACATTTTTTTCCTGGCAGACGTTCACATTTTGCACTCGCAAGATTCGTCAGCAAAATCTGCAAATTTCGCAGAATGTTTCACATGGCGAAATTCATGATTTTGCCAGAATTTTGACAGCGAAATTTAATTTTGCTGCATCTCTGAATAACATTCAGTTAGCAGGAGTACACTATGAGTAATCAGCTTCTGTGGTTGACTAAACCCTGAGGCTGCTTTAATCACCCATATCAGCCAGCTATTCTTTTGCATACTCTGCCTAACTGAATGTTATTACTTAAATAACCCAACCTGTTCTTGAAGGTGATATGTCACTTCACCAGTAGCCCTGTGTAGCTCCCACAGGACTGCAGGCATATTGTATGACCTGGCAGGCCCACCATTAGTCTTGCGGCTGCATTCTACACTAGCTGCAAGCATCGTAGCATCACCCATTTAACCCCACCATTTAACCGTGGTATAAAGTGTTGCAGTAATTGAATTGGGATATCACAAAACTAAGCACTAATGTCAATAGGTCTTCAGAGAGGATAAGGAATTTAATACGGTCAATGTTCTTTAGATGGTAAAATCAACACCGGGCCACTGCTGACAGCTGAGTCACCAATGTTAGCCTATTATCCAGAATGACCCCCAGAGTTTTTACCTTTGCAGGGACCTCAAGACTGAAGTTCCTGAGCCTTAGCCCCATCACCTCTTTGGCCATCACCATTCCCCTCCTCTGGAACAGGTCAGTCACCAGTACCTCTACTTTGACTGACTTGAGCCTCAGATGGCTCAATGCCATTCAATCCTGAATCTCAGCCAGACATGTATTTAGCATCTTCACCACATCATGAGTCCCAGGTACATGAAACATAGAACACAGAAGTTGGCAGCAGATAAGGACCTCTTGGCCAGCCTTATCTGCCCAGCTTTCCCTGCCTACTGTGCCACCACTGACCCTACTCGATCTCTGGTCATCTCCTCTCCTTGCCTTGCTACCAAGGTCCCCTTGCATCTGTCCCATGCATGCTTGAATCCCGTTATTGTTTTGGCACCCATTATCTCTGCTGGAATGCTGTTCCAGACATCTACCACCCTCTCCATGAAGAAATATTTCCTCACATTTCCTGTCAGCCTCCCCCTCAACTTCATATTGCAATCCCTTGAGCTTCTTTTTCTATGGAAAATACTACCTTACTGTACCTTATTAATACCTACTAGGTATTTGAATGTTTCTACCATATCCAACATTTCCCTCCTCGCCTCCAGAGAGTACATATTCAGTTCCTTGAGTCTCTCCTTATAGGGCTTTTGATACAGGCCCTGCACCAGTTTGGCAGCCCTCTTCTGTACTGCATCCAACTTATCAGTGTCCTTCCAGGGGTAGGGCCTCCAGAACTGGACACAGTACTCGAGGTGGGGTCTTACCAATGATCTGTACAGGGGTAATACTGTAGAATAGGAAAAGAATGTGTCAATTATTTTAAGCACTAGCCACAAAGTGGCTTTATTTATATACATTTATTTTCACTCTAAACGAAATGTCTTCCAGTCACCTTAGTGGAAAAAGTGCTAATTAGCGTAATTTTATTTTCATGCTTCTAAGCACTTCAGTGGATATAGTGAAAATTGATGTACAGTGAATATTTCCTATTCTACAGTATTACCTCCTTTTTCCTACTGATGATATCCCTCCCTATGCACCTGATCATCCTGGTAGCCTTACCCACTGGCTTATCACACTGCTTGGCTACCTTCAGGTCATCAGAAATGATTACCCCCAGGTCCCTTTCCTGTTTGGTGGTTGCCAGTACTTCATCTTCAAATTGGTACGTAGCCCCTGGGTTTCTGTGCCCCGAGTGCATGATTTTTCACTTTTTGCATTGAAACCCAGCTGTCAAACACTTGAACATTCTTGCAACTTTTTCAAATCATCCTTCCCCCCCCCAATGTGTCTACTCTGTTGCAGATTTTTGTGTCATCTGTGAACAGGCATAATTTCCCTTCTAACCCTTCCACAATGTCTCTGATAAAGACACTGAAGAGCACCAGGTCTAGTACTGAGCCCTGGGGCACCCCACTGGTCACCTTGCCTTCTCCAGAGTGGATTCCATTTACCACCACCCTCTGACTCCTATTGCTTAACCAATTTCTTACCCAGTTCATAACTTTTTGACCCACTCCCAGACAGCCCAGCTTGTTCACCAGTCTTCTATGCGGAACGGTGTCAAAGGCCTTACTGAAATCCAGGTAGGCCACATCTACCACTCCTTCCTGATCCACTACCCCAGTCACCCAGTCAAAGAACTCTATCAGGTTTGTCTGGCAAGAGTTCCCTGCTGTGAAACCATGTTCCCTTGGATCCTGTAATCCACTGGTTGCAAGGTATTCCACTATCCTTTCCTTCAGTAGTGTCTCCATTACTTTGCCCACTACCGAAGTTAGGCTGACAGGTCTATAATTTCCTGCCTCCTCCCTGTTCCCACTTTTGTGAATTGGGACCATATTTGCCCTCCTCCAGTCACTTGGAACCTCCCCTGTTTCTAACAATAAGTTGAACAGAGTTGTCAGAGGTGCAGCCACCAGCACCTCTTTGAGCTCCCTCTATATCCTGGTGTGCACCCTATCAGGTCCCATTGCCTTGTCTACTTTTAATTGTGCTAGTACCTTGAAGACTTTCTCCTCTGTCAAAGAACTGGTGTCCACCTCCCTATCATTTATGCCCTTGTCCCTTATCATTGGCCCGTCACCAACCCCTTCTTTTGTAAATACTGAACAAAAGATTTTGTTCAAAATTTCTGCCTTCTTTTGGTCCTCCTCCTCGCGAACTCCTTCTCCCCCTTTTATCTATACTATTCTCCCTTTGATCTTCCTCTTCTTCCATATATATCTAATGAAAATTTTATCCTCTTCCTTTACTGATTAGGCAATATTCTCCTCTGTTTGTGCCTTTGTGCATCTAACTGCCTTCTCTGCCTCCCTTTGTTCCTCCTAGTAGTTTCCCCTATCCTCCTCCTCCTCCTTTTGTGTCTTTTTGTACTTTCTAACTGCCAGTATTTTTCTCCTCTTACTTTTTCCTGCTATGTCTTTAGAGAACCACTGTGGTCTCTTTTTCCTTTTGTCCTTGTGAACCTGCCTGACACAGAAATTTGTTGATTTTTCAATGTTCCCCCTTATGTTTGCCCATAGTTCATCAGTTCCCCTCAGATCCTCTATCCCTGCAAGGGGATTTCTGAGGCATTCTCCCATTTTCCTGAAAATGGCCCTCCTTAAGTCCAGGACCCTCGTCTTAGTGCAGATCGGTTCTGGCCCCATCCTTATGTTGAACCACGTTGTACAATGATCACTGTACAAACAGCATGTACAACTGGGTGTCATCTGTGTAGCAGTGAAAACCCAACTTGTACCATTTAACTATCCTGCCTAGGAGAAGCATATATACTGCCAACAACATGGGTGATAGGACTGGCCCCTGAGGCACTCCACTGGGCAGGGGCACAAATCATGAATAGAGGCTCCCCATCACTAGCTTCTGCATCCTATCTCTGAGGTAGGTCTCAAACCAGCATATGACTTTGCCTTTGAGCCCTCCGTACTACCTCAGCTAGCCCAACAGCAGTCCATGGTCTACAATATTAAATGAGAAAGAGAGATTGAGGAGGATGAGAACTGATCATTTCCCTCCATCGCTTGCCCTAAGAAGATCATTATGCACCCTGACTAATTCAGTTTCATGCTAATCCTAGACTTAAGTCCAAACTGAAGGGGCTCAAAGATGTCATAGTCCATAATGTGTGCCTCAAGCTGCAACTCCACAATGTTCTCAATAACCTTGTGCAAAAAGCACAGGTTACAGAATCATCTATAATTTTCCAGGTGGTCCAGATCCAGCGAGGGCTTCTTGAATCGGGGCCATACCAATGCATTCTTCAACACAATCAGAAAGCTTCCTCTAACAAGGAACACCAAACTATCCCAGAAAACACCAGGCCCAGTTGCCCTAAGCAGCTCACAATTAACCATGTCAGACCTGGGTGCAGTTCTTAAAAAATTGGTCACAGCTCAGAAATCACTCCACAGATCTCTTCCGCCATAACTGACCTAAAATTTCCCTACACAAGATGAGTACTTCCATATCAGGCAGACTCAACACCACCAGGCCACCACAGCCCCATTGGGGAAATCCCAACTTGAATGGAGGAAACACTGTTTGAGAAGAATCAAGAGAACTCCTTGCACTTTGCCTGCAACAGTGCTCTAACAAACTCTAGACAGGCAAGGTGTAGCGACCTGTCTACTGTCTGGAAGAGCTGAGCTGGTTGATTTCTCCAGCAGCAATCTCCCTAAACAAACAAATCTGCCTTCTGGGTGACTGCCTTCTGGTATTACTCATAATCAGTTTGTAGAGCCACCTGGACCTCCTCAATGAAGTTCCAGCCTCTGCCCTCTGGTCTTCAACTGCCTGAACTCACCGTTAAATCAGGGAAACCATGCAATGAGACCATGAGGTGTACATGGAACGGCATGAGATGGAGTCAAAGGCAGTGATGATGGCCTCCACCACCTCTAGCCCTATCTCACAAACTGCTAACACATCCAAGATGCCCAGCATTGCCTGAAGTCCTTTTGGCTCCAGCCTTCTTAAAGAATAGTACCAAACCATCTCCACAAGAAGTAGGCTTCAGGGAGGCCCTGAAGGAGAAATTCACTGTGCAATGATCTGACCAAATGACTAGGTCAGCCTCGAGATTACCACTTTCAAGCCCCAGGGGAAAAAAAACAAGTCTGAGGCTTGATCCTGTTGATGGGTCACAGAAGTAACCACTGGTGTGATACTCAGTGAATTTATCAACTAGAAGAAATCTTGACTGAAATGCAAGAGTTGGGCATCTACCCAGGCATTACATTTGCACAGAATTATCCATCTAGGTGCTTTCAGAACCCTATCAGTGACAAAGCCTGCTATTTCCTGAAGGAAATCCCCCCATGTCCAGGAGGCTAGTACACAAGAAAGATTCTCCTACCTGCACATGGACCCCCCATGCATGGCCAGGTATTCAGATTACTAGGTTTCTCATACTGGGTGACAGGTGAAGTCTAACCCAGCCTTATCATAGATACAAATGCCACCCCCCAATGATCCCTCCTTGGGTAGTGTACCACAGAGTAATCCACTATGATAGCCACTTCCAAAACTGTCCAGCATCATCACCCAGCCAGATCTCCATGACACTTACAAGACTGGCTGAGAAACCAGAAATAAAATCTGTGATAATAGCAGTCTTGCTCCTCATTGACCTGCCATTACATAAAACTGCCCGAAAGGGATGTCATAAGGCAGCTAACCCTTCAGCTACCTGTCCACTCAGAATGGTGGAAACCTTTGATATGGGAACTAACTACATCTGGCCTTGTTCTGCATCCCATGTCCCACCAGGAAATCTCCTGGTCTTCACTCACATCAAATAGCATGTTGGGGTACATACTGTAGGTAGGGGGATCATCAGCCATATAAGATAGGTGCTTCTAGGGGGCATGGCTGGCTCTGTAACATGGCGGATGCAGTCTAGCTTAGCTACTCACAGCACTTTATTTAAAAGCATTTTTGAGGTGCCCCAAATCTGAGCAAAAGGCAATTTTGAGCAGTAAATGTGTACAAGGGGTAAATGGCCTTGGGAAGACAAAAAAACAAGCACTCAAGATTACATTTTGAGCCTTCAGAACCATCTAAAGAATCTCGCTGAGGGCAGGAGGCATATTCAAAGGCCTCAGAAGCTGAAATCGAAACACGCACCATGGCGGATCTGGAAATATGTTTGGCAACGGTCCCCGCTACTCTGGCACAAATGCAGCATGAGATGAAGGCTGGATTTACAAATATTATCACCCAGATTACTCACCTCCAGAGTGTAGTCACCGGTCTTTCCAAAACAACAGCTGCACACTCGACGCAGATATCCGAACTGGAGCATAGGGTGGGGGATTTGGAGGATTCCCTGTAAGCAGTAACAAATGAAAGAAACAGCTTGCAAAAGGCAATAGAAGAACTAATGGCTCAAGTAGACAACCAGGAAAACAGGTCCCGGTAATCGAACCTCCAAACTGTGGGACTTCCAGAAGGCGTGGAGGGGAAGGAATTGGAGAAAGGTCTACACAGTTGGTCAGTGGAACATCTGAACCTGCCTCAAGAAATGCTGCAATGTGAGGTGGAGAGAGTGCATAGGGTGGGCCCTGCTCCTAAACCCGGAGAAAGACCACAACACTGCCTTATTAAGTATTTAAGATACATTGATAAAGAAGCCATCCTGAAAAAGGGCAAAGCAAAGGGGCCCATCTCACTTAACAACAGCAAAGTGTATGTTTTTCAGGACTATAGCAGGGAGTTGCAGGCAAAAAGACAGCAGTTTAATGTAATCAAGTCAAAGCTTCACTCAATGGGTTGGGCATTTCCAGATGAAAAGCCAGAAGATCGCCTGCTAACCCGAACTTCGTAGGCAACAGCTAAGTACAATTTGCCTACACAATTTTACAGAGTTGGATTTGAACTACAGAGTGGGGCTTAAGCACCTCACCATGTCGGGAGCATGTTTTATCTACCTCTTGAGATTTGCCACTATACCTTAAGGCCCAGCTTAGAAGGTTAGAGCCCCGGTTCATTGTCTGCATGCTTGGGTGGAACTACTCCATTCTGCTGCTGGGTGACCTCATTTTTAATGGAACAGAATATATCCTGAAGATGCAAGGTCACTGAAAATTTAGTTTGTCATCTGCAGTGACTTGTATTGGACACGAGGTCACCAGGAAGATTGAGGGAGCCACCCTCCCCCCCTTCTCTCCCTTGCCTTGGGACTTGGGTACTGACGGGGAAGGGGCAGAAACATCTAAAACCACTCTTCTCTTAATGTTTAATTCAATTTCAGATGGCCTTAATTTAGAACCAGTTAACTCTAAGGAGCGAACTCTAATGCTCATTACCTGAGCCATGATGTGCAAGGGATGTTCTGCAGAATCAGTTCTAATGACTGCTTATAGCTATTGAGTTTCTTTTTTTCAATGTGCTATGTTATTAACTTACCTAAATAGTGACCTACCCGGTTCTAATAAGTTGGAGTCTTTGTTAATCAAATATGTAATTAGAAACATAGAATTTGACTGCAGATAAGGACCACTTGGCCCACCCAGTCTGCTCATTTTCCTACCTAATGGATAAGCTGCAGATCCTAGTTAACCAGCAGCCTACTTCTTTCTACCCCCACCCCCTAGAATTGCCTTATGGCTGTCCCATGCATGCTTGAATTCAACCACTGTTTTTGACTCCACAACCTCCTCCGGAAGGTGGTTCTATGCATCCTCAACCCTCTCTGTGAAAAAATACTTCCTTACATTGCCTCTGAGCCACCCCCCTTTATCTTCAAATTGTACCCCGTTGTTCTTGCACACCTCTTTTTTTGAAAGATGCTACCCTCTTGGACTTTGTTGATTCCCTTGAGGTACTTGAAAGTTTCTATCATGTCCCCCCTCTCCCTTCTTTCCTCGAGGCTATACATATTAAGCTCCTTTAGTCTCTCTTCATATGTCTTCTGGTGCAGACCCTGCACCATTTTAGTTGCCCTCCTCTGGACAGCTTCTATCTTGTCTATGTCCTTGCTTAGATTGGGTCTCCAGAACTGCACACAGTGCTCCAGATGGGGTCTCACCAACTGTCTGTACAGAGGGATAACAACTTCCTGTTTTCTACTGGTGATGCCTCTCCCTATGCATCCCAGTATCCCCCCAGCCCTCCTTACTGCCCTCTCACATTGCTTGCCCACCTTTAAGTCATCTGATATGACTACCCCCAGGTCCCTTTCCATTTTTGTTGTTGTTAGTATCTCACCCCCATTGTGTACTCTTCCCCTGGGTTTTTGTTTCCCAGGTGCATTACCTTGCACTTCTTAGCATTAAATCTAAGCTGCCATACATTTGACCATTCCTCTAACCTTGCCAAGTCCCTTCTCATCCTTTCCACCACACCTTGTGCATCAACTCTGTTGCAGATCTTTGTGTCATCTGCAAAGAGACATACTTTTCCTTCCAGTCCCTCTGCAATGTCACTTGCAAAGACATTGAAGAGGACCGGTCCTAATACTGAACCCTGCGGCACCCCACTAGTAACCCCCCTTTCTTCAGAGTGGACCCCATTTACTATTACCCTCTGTGTCCTATTCTCCAGCCAATTCTTTACCCAGGCTATCATCTTGGGACCCACTCCCAGGCTGGGTAACTTGTATATTAATCTTTTGTGTGGGACTGAGTCAAATGCCTTGCTAAAGTCTAGGTAGGCCATGTCCACAGCCCCTCCCTGATCTACTACTTTGGTCACCAAGTCAATGAAATCTATTAGATTCATCTGGCATGACCTTCCTGCTGTGAATCCATGCTGCCTTGGGTCCTGTGCCCCTCTGGCCTCTAGGTGCTCGACAGTTCTTTCCTTCAGAAGTTATTCCATCATTTTCCCTATCACTGAGGTTAAACTAACAGGTCTGTAGTTCCTGCTTCTGCCCTGCTTCCCACTTTTGTGAAGGGAATCATCTGCCCTCCTCCAGTCCTCAGGTACCACCCCATCCTCTCATGATTTGTTAAAGAGGGTAGCCAGTGGTGTCACTAGTTCTACCATAGTTCTTTTAGAATTCTGGAATGAATCCCATCAGGCCCTATTGCTTTGTCCACCTTCAGTTTTAAGAGTTCTTTCAGAACCCTTTCTTCTGTAAATGGACTGGTATCAACTTCTGTATCCAGAGTGTTTCTATTGTTTGTTTTAGGTACCTCCCCCTCTTCGTTTGTAAATACTGAGCAAAAATATTTGTTTAGTATCTCTGCCTATTCACAGTCACCCTCTGCCCACCCCCTCCCCTTTATTAAGCCTCACTATCCCTCCCTTAGTCTTCCTTCGCTCCCTGATGTACCTAAAAAGGTTTTATCCCCCTTCTTAACTGAGTTGGCTATCTTTTCCTCAGTTCGGGCCTTTGCTGTTCTGACTGCCTTCCAGCTTCCTTTTGCTTTAACTGATACAATTCTCTGTCCTGCTCCTTCTGTGATTCCTTGTACTTTCTGAATGCTTTCTTTTCTCTTGAACCTTCACTGCCACCTCCTTTGAGGAACCATAGTGGTTTCTTACATCGTTTTGTTTTGTTTATTTGCTTCACACTAAGGCTTGTTACCTCTGTGATGGCAGTTTTATTATTCCCATTGTTCTTCCACCCTCCTTCTGCCCATTTGCTAGTGCATTCCTTAGACACTCACCCATTTGGCAAAGTCAGCCCTCCTTAAGTCCAGTACTTTTGCCTTTGTATGGCTTGACTGTATTGCTGTGTTTATTGTGAACCATATTGTTTGATGGTCGCTAGTTCCCAGATGGCTACCCACTTCTACATCTGTGATCCTCTCTCCATCTCCATTTGAGAGGTCCAGGTCTAAGATTGCTCTCTCTCAAGAGGGTTCCAATGCTAGTTGTCTAAGGCATGCCCCCTGTAGGGCATCTAGAATAACCCCACTCTTAGAAGTGGCTGCTGCAACTGCACTCCAGTTAACATCTGGCATATTCAGATCACCCATCAGCAATATCTCCCCTTCATCTGCCATTCTAAGTATACTTTCTATCATTTCCTTGTCCATTTCCTCCCCCTGAGAGGGGGGTCTGTATACAACCCCTGTGCGGATTGTGATGCCATTGCCTGCATCCAAATTGACCTACAGTGCTTCTTCTCCTCCTCCCTGTTTACCCTTTTGTTCTGTTGCTTTGATTTCTTCTCTTATGTAGAGAGCTACTCCTCCTCCTCTTTTACCCTCCCTGTCCCTCCTGTAGATAGTGTATCCTGGTATGTTTACATCCAGTCATGGTTCTGTATGTACCATGTTTCTGTGACTGCCACGATATCCAGATGTTCCTCCTCCATCAAGGCCACTAATTCAGGAAGCTTGTTACCCAGACTACGGGCATTGGTACTCATTGCTCTCAATTTTTTGATGGCTTTACCTTCTGTAGCAGCATCCCCCACTGACCTTTCTACCTTGGTCTTTTTCTCATTTAACACCCTGTTTTGTAGGGGGAGGCTGGGATTTTCCTGCTGCTTATCAGTGCCTCCCCCCTTGACTAGTTTAAAAGCTTGCCAATGAAACATTTAAACCAATTGCCCAAAATACTTGTTCCCTTCCTGGACAGATGCAGACCATCCTGCCAGTATAGGCTGGTGTCCCTCCAGGTGGAACCACAGATGCCAATGAAGCCAAACCCCTGTGCTCCACACCATTTTTTCAACCACTCGTTAACTGCACGGTGCAAAGTACCCTCGCCTCATCCATGCCACTGACAGGCGGCACCTCTGAGAAGGATACTGTGTGTGCAACTTGTCTTAAGCTCCTCCCCAACTCTACAAAGTCCTTCTACACTGCTCTAATCTCATGATGAGCCAAGTCATTTGTCCCTAGGTGGACAATGACATCCAGCTCAGATTCCCGTGCAACTGTTCTCATGATCCTAAGGATGCACTTCCTGTCCCTCCAAGCCATGGCACCAGGCAGGCACCTTACTTCAGTTTTCCCTGGTCCCCACAGTTCTATCCCCCTAATAATTGAGTCCCCCACCAAGAGCTGCTTCCTTTCCCTGTAGTGCCCTCTGCCTCCTTCCTGAGGGCCTCCCTTGTGACAGTTGTTTGCACCCTCCTTAGTCTCCTCTGCAGGTGCATCCATAGGGGAACTATGCTCTCCCAGAATGGAGTATGGATTGTGGAGTGGAACAACTGACTGGGTGTGCCTCTGTTCCACCACCCTTACCCTCCCTGAGCCCACTGTTGTCCAACTGCTGTGCTTTCTTCTCAACCTCTGAGGTAGTGGTGGTGGCTCTGGTGCTCCCTGGATGGGGGAGGTTCCTTGCTACTGTCCAGTGCAGCCTGAAGATGGACAACTTCCTCCCACAGGGCAGACAGTTGTCTGCAAACAAGGCAGCATCTCAGCCTCCAGAAAGGCTCCCAGAAGACTGCAGCCCCAGCCATTACATTGCACTACTCCCCACATAACTGTCTACCTTGTTTAGTTGTTTTTGTTTGTGTGATTGGTTTGTTATATAGAAATATATGTATTTATATAATGTGTATGCTTATATTGTCAGTGCAGTGTGCTAGAGAGGATATGACAGTGATATGCACCTTGCCCTCTTGAAAATGATGATAGAACCCAGGTATAAAGGAACTATTTCAGGGGTGGGTGGGGTGAGGGTGGGAAGGGTTTGGGCCAAAACTGTGCCCTCATGAAACAATCAGCTAAAAGCTCTGACCTACCGCTGCGATGAGTGCCTTCCTTTCAGCAAGATGCCCTACATGACAGTTTGACAGAGAAAATACCCTGCTAATCAAACAAAGAAAAATCCAAACATCCAAGTCAGACACAGTTAAACCTCCCCAGCCCCAAAACAGCCTGGTGGCTTGTGCTTTGAAAGCAGTCAGCCCCAAAACACGTCACCTGTGCAGAAGGGCAGACACAGAAAACATATTCAGCCCCTGTGGGTTCAAACTCTTCCTGCACTGAAAATCTTAATAATTGTAACAAAAGTAAAGCAATCTCCACCTCCCTCTGTTGATTGAAAGACTACCTTTTCTGATAATTCTGAGTTCCTTATTTCACCCTTCAGTTAGAAGTATCCTCCACCTGAAGAATATTAACTTTCCTAAGGAATCTGCTTCAAACCAAAGACAATTGTAAATTGTAAGGTTCACCTCCCTCTGTTGTGAGCACAACTCACTTTCTTGCAAACCTTAAGTCCAGTGTTGCAGCTTCCAGCCAGAGGTAGCTTCACTTGAAGACTATTAGGTTAAGCTCCCTGTCTCACTGCCTACTTTAATAACCACTGGCTCACTGAGCTGCAATCTATGGTTAATGGGGGCCTCAGTATAACTGAATAATTCAGAAAGTGCCCTTCATCAGATAGGGAATGTTCATACTTAAAATACTTGTTTTAATGTTCGCCGATTGTTTGTAAGGGACTACAGTTCAGGTGCAAATAGGCTTGAAGGGGGGAGGGACATTGGTTACAGTTTGTTAGTGAGGTTGGGGGGTTTCTCTGTGTTTAGTAGCATACATAATATGCGAGGAGGAAGGAAAGAAGGTTTTCTTAGGGGAGGTCAGGAGGGCCGAGGGACCTGCCATTCAGCTGATGTCATTATTGCTGTACAACTCTTCTGTTTGGCGAGCACTCCTGCCCTCTCGAATACAAATGGGTGAGGAACTGTTGAAAGTTGGGGTAATAGGGGACAAAAGTTGGATGTTGTGATGTGATGTTTACTTACTTTTATATCTGTCTGATGTTAAGCTGCAGTACGTGTCAAGGATGGGATTCTTTGAGAGCAACTCTCTTTGTGTGTATGATTCTGACCTGCAATTCTCATGCTGCCTGCTTAAATATGTTGACTATGGCTAGGTCATTTAAGGTAGCAACATGGAACATAAATGGCCTAAAGTCAGGGATCAGGATGAAACAATTCCAGGCCTAGGTTAAGAGATCAAAATGGTAAGCAATACTCTTACAAGAGACTCACATGTCAGGGGGAGAAGCCATCAAAACTGGCTCTGCAATGGGGGACCTGGGTTTCATCCACATTCTCGTTCAAGGACAGGGAATCTCTGTCTGACTCTCCCAAGGAACTCAGGTTAAGGTGCTTGACCATATTGTAGACTCTGCTGGGAGGTATGCCTTAGTTAGGGCCGATGTGATGGGTGTGGGGTCGATTTACACACCCAACATGGAGGATCCTGTTTTTCAAAGTTGGTTTTGGAGATGGCTGGGTGGATGGGCCCTGGATCCTGGGTGGAGACTTTAATTGTGTCCAGGACACTGTCCTGGATCACTCAATGTTACCCGGCTCCCATGTTTAGAAATGCCCATGCTTTGGGAAAGCTGGAAAAGGAATTTGGGCTGGTGGGCATTTGGAGACACTGAACCCCACAGGTAGATATTATAGCTTTTATTCCCATGCCCATAAATCCTATGCTAGATTAGATAGACTGCTGTATCTCTATGCTTCTACCATAGCGAACACAACTCGCTACTCTCTGATTTTACTATCAGATCATGCTTCATTATCAATGGAAATGATCCCAGCAGACTCCACCCAGTGGTTAGACACTGGAGATTGGACCCACTACTTTTAAAAGATCAAAGTATATAGATGCAATGACAGGCAGTATACAAGAATTTCTAAGTTTCAGTAGAAGGGGGAACACCTCTCACCGTACCAGATGGGAAGCTTTGAAAGCCTACATTAGAGGGCAATCCACAGCCTTTTCGGCTTACACTAAAAAAAATCAGAGCAAGATATTAGTAAACGCTGAATTAAAACTGAGGCCTGTGAGGATGCCCATAAATCAAAGCCTACACGGTCTCTCTATAGGCTGATCCAGAAACTGAAATGGCGTTTCAACGCACTGAGTAGTGCTAAAGTTGAAAGGTCCATTTTATTAGTGCAGTCTGGGCCTGTTTTGATGGGGACAGAGGGAAAATACCTAGCCTGGCAGCCACGTGAGGCAGGAGGAGAAAGGCTTATTGGTCATCTCCACAATTCTTCGGGCCAACTAGTTTTTTTTTTTTTTCCATTTTTATTTTTTATACTTGTGAATCCAAATGAGTAAACTGCCTGTTTTCATTGGAGACAAGTTTAAAACTAAAAAACACACAAAATATTAACAAACAAACATAATACAAACAAAACATTCAATCAATAAAATACAATACATAAAAATACATCATGTTTCCAAAGATAGCCACTGTTTTAACCGTGTCTTAAAACCCTGACAGGAGTTATTATTAACAGCTTCTGAAGATTTCATGTGAACCTGAAAAGAACTATTCTGAACAATTTCTAATGGAATTCTATTAAAAAAACTAGGTGCTCTAAATAATAAGGATCTTTGCCCAAAAGTAGTCTTAAAAAATGGTATTTTAATCCTCTGTACTGCAAGGGATCCAGCGTGCCTTGACCAGGCCATGGACCCCTCAATTTCTGGAACCTAAACAGTTTTTCAGAAATCCTCTGTACTGCAAGGGATCCAGCATGCCTTGACCAGGCCATGGACCCCTCAATTTCTGGAACCTAAACAGTTTTTCAGAAATCCTCTGTACTGCAAAGGATCCAGCTTGCCTTGACCAGGCCACGGACCACTCAATTTCTGGAACCTAAACAGTTTTTCAGAAATCCTCTGTACTGCAAGGGATCCAGCGTGCCTTGACCAGGCCACGGACCCCTCAATTTCTGGAACCTAAACAGTTTTTCAGAAATCCTCTGTACTGCAAGGTACTAGCCCTGACTTTCGGATTTGGTACCAGTGGAAGCTGATTTCCAAGTGGCCCACACTATCTCCTGCTGAACACACCTCTAACTACTGTATCTCCCTCTGTGTCTCTAGTTGAATTTATGTGCTAGGGTTTAATAATTTGTTTAATCCTTACAGTCATTTTAAGTTCTGAGTTGATATTAGAAGTGAATTTAGAGCTTTTTTTTTTGTTGTTGACTTTTCCATTAGCAGATTATATCCTCTCACCACTAGAGGGCTATATCTCTATCTCTTTATCTAGTACATAAGCCATGTGGGCCTCTCTGCCTTTCTCTGCCTCTCTCTTCCTCCTCCTTTGCCCTGGCCCCCTCTTCTCTCTCCCGGTCCTAGCTACCCCCACCCCCACCACCCTCCACTCTGGTTTCGACTGCTACTCCAAGGAACCTCCACTTCCACTCGAGACTTGTGCTTGGTGCACCATTTGGATATTCCTGGTTACTTAACCCAACCACTACTCTCAACAAGTGTGGCCACCTCTCTACACTGTACCACCTTGCAGTCCATATGGGACACCACCTGGAACCTTGCAACTTCTACTCCAGGAAACAACAAACAAAACTATCTCTCAAAGAGCTGCGACTCTGCTCCTTAAATCTCCTACTCCTCCTCCTTCTCATCTCAGGTAGCGTCCATCCCAATCCTGGCCCTAGAAGCTCAGGCCACACACAAACTCCAGGTGTCCTTATCCTTGCAACCATTAATATCTGCAGCCTACTACCAAAGCTGGATGCACTCCAAGCCTTCATATACCAACACAACCCTGACATCCTTGCAGTGGTGGAAACTTGGCTGACACCTAAACTTCCTGACTCAGCAGTAACAATACAGAGCTACAATGTCCACAGACTGGACCGGATATCCTAAAAAGGTGGTGGTTGCACAATCTATATCAAAGACTCCCTGTCTTGGCACCCTGTAGCAACTCCATCACTTTCTGCCTCAGCCCAGATTCTGCCAATAAAAATCATCCTAGGTCCCAACCATAAAGCCCTGACTATTGTCTCCATATACATCCCACCCAGGGACCCTAAACAGGGATTCAACGACGTCCTAAACTTTATCAACTCTCATCCTCCCGAAGCTGAACTTATTCTACTAGGGGATTTCAACATAACCTGGTTAGCATCGAGTGCCAGTGTCTATAAAGACTCTATCTCAGGTGCTAACCTCACACAAATGGTGAACTCCCCTACTAGGATTAACTACAAGACTGGCACCAGTACCCTCTTGGATTGGGTCCTCACCACTCACCCCACAAGGATTTCTCGTATGACCATTCTCCCAGACTCACTCAGTGACTACTCCCCAGTCATGTGTGCATGGTCTAACAAATTCCTTAAGCCCCCTCCCAAAATTATCACTAGCAGAGTCCTTCCTCATGGAAAACTTCCACATCTCAAACAACACCTGCTTCTACAAGACTGGCTACTCATCAATGAAGCAACAGATGTTAACTTGGCTCTTGATCACTTCATCTCAATTTTCAACAAAGCCTGCGACCTCTTTGCCCCTGCTAAAAGGCACAAAACAAAATCTCTCTCTAACCCATGGGTCACCGCAGCTCTTCTCTCACAGCTGAAACTAAGGGATCACCTCTGGGCAGTTGCCAGGGCCACTGGCAGACAACTGGACATCCAAAATTACAAACAAGCATGAAATGCCTGCACAAAAGCCATATGGCTAATGAAATCCACCTATTACAAAGACGCTCTCACCAATACATGGGGAAATGGTCGTGCTTTCTGGGACAATATCAAGAATGTCACAGGGAAGCAACCAAAAACCTCTGGCCATGTTAATGGTTGATGGATCCTCAACCCTTGACCCCAAGGTGATCGTAAACATCTTTAACACGGCTTTTCAGACCTTAGTGCTGTTCTACCCCATGACTTTTTTCGAAAACAGGGCCTACTCCCCAAATACCTCCCAGCCCTCAGTCTAACCATCCTCTTCTACTTCAGGAAGGTAAGGCTGAATGAAGCTTGCTGCTATATTACTGCAGCTATCTCTAAATCTAGATCTAGTAGCGACACCCTGGACCTTAAGCTTCTGTTGCTCACCCTCGATGAGGTAATTCGTCCATTAACAAAAATCCTAAACCTCTCTCTGCTGTGGAAAATTCCCGGACCTATGGAAAACAGCCACTGTGACACCCATCCATAAAAGTGGGGACAAGATGATTCACTCAAATTATCGCCCTATCTCCATACTGCCCCCACTCTCTAAGGCACTTGAGCGCATCGTGGCTGATCAACTTACCGACCACTTGGATAAATACAATATACCTTGTCCACAACAACACGCTTCCGGAAAGGTCACAGCACCACTACAGCCCTTCTTGAATTCACTGGAGCTTTGCACAAATCCCTTGACAACGGCCTTCTCACAGGGGCCGTTTTCGTCGACCTCTCCAAGGCCTTCGATACAGTACACCATGGACTACTAATACACCAACTACTGAATGCCGGGCTATCACCTGACTATTCTCTCTGGTTTAAAAGCTACTTAGAAAACCGGTCACAGAGAGTAAAAATTGTGGACGCTCTCTCTAACACCCTGCCTGTTCTCTCGGGTGTCCCACAGGGATCCATACTGGGACCCCTCCTTTTTAGCCTTTTCTTAAACTCCCTCCCTTACCACTGCTCTGAGCAGATCATACTATATGCCGATGATGCTGTTGTATTCTCCACTCACAAAGATCCTGCAACTCTTCAACACAACCTTCAACTTGGTTTCAGTTCTGTAGAGACATGGTTTCTTAATCATAAACTGGTTCTCAATGACAAGGAAACCAAATCTATGCTCTTCTGCAGCTCTCATAACCCGCACAAGCTACACCACTTGGCTATCTCCACCACCCAGGGGAACACTCTAGATCAGGTGGGGTCCTTCAAATACTTAGGGATACAGCTTGACCCTAATCTCTCCTATGGACTTCATGTAGATATTGTAGCTAAAGCTGCTAATACACGGCTTGGTCTCCTCTACAAACACAGACCACACCTCATGCCAGAAGCTTTGAAGGTTGCAGTCCTGAGCTCTGTGATCTCTGTAATAGACTATGGTCTCATCATTTATGGCTCAGCCACAACCACAACCCTTAGATGCCTCTCAACTGCCTTAAATAAAGCATGTCGGCTCATCACTGGTGCTCACCATCTCACCCACACATATGACCTGTACACTCAGACCGGCTGGCTCCAACTATCAAACCGCATAAAGTTTCTCACCTGCTCCATGGTGAAAAAAATCTACCTTGGCCTTGCACCTTCTGGGGTCTCAACTCTGTTACAACACCGAATTAACAAATGGTGCCTTAGGAGATCCACGCTACAGCTACTGAAAGTCCCCCACTGTCACACTTCACAGGGACAACGCTCTTTGCTTATCGAGTGCCACTCTGGTTCAATGGCCTCAGCCCAACCATCTCCTCTGCTCCATCTATCGGTATGTTTAAAACTAGGCTCCAGGACTATCTCACTACCAACAGCTCCTGTGACTGCCCAACTTAACCTTGTTTCTCCACTTCCCTTTCTGCTCTAGTTGTCCCCTCCTCCCTTCCCCTCCTCACTGGATTCTACCCTCACATCTTGGTATACCCAATGCTGCACGTTTCACCTTCTCGCCACCCTTCCTACATTCCTTCTCCCCCCTACCCTCTTCCCTCTCCCTTTGACTCTGGCACTTCTTATCTATTGTCTATTTTCTCTGACAAATGCCGCTGGCTGCCTTGTTACAATGCTACCCTTGAACTGTATGAATCTGTACTCTGTTTGCAATGTCCACATTGTTGTAATGCCTGTCTTGATGTTCCCCATAATTTGTATTTCTCTGACGTGGAACCTTTGTAAAAGAGCCATGGCTCAAAGGTATTTGTAATCCTAGACTTGATAAATAAATAAATAAAATTTTAAATTTATAATTGTGCTGGGACCTAGTAAACAACGCATTAACTAATCTAGGAAACATTAAAGAAATAGAATAAGGAAAAAAATTACATTTAACTTTAAATAAGAAAATGCCCATCTTATAAAGTACTCAGTTTTCAAAAGATAAGGAAGATGACTGATTGTACAGATCAGAGCAATGGGTTCGAAAGGGTAAATTTAGCAAAAACCTCAGAGTTGAATGATAAATTACTTTAAAAGGACTCAAAACATTAGTACATGAGGATGTATAAATTAGTATGCCATAATCGAGTATGGAGAACAGAAAGCTATGAACTAAGAGCTTTCTGGATTCCAAAGTGAAAAAAGATTTAACTCAATAAAGCATACCCAACCTCTGATGAAGGATTTTCCTAAGATTCTGAATGTGAGGTTCAAAAGAAAAATGTGTGTCCAACGTAATACCTAAGTATTTAAAACAGATACATTTTCAATTATGTTTCCTGTCCTATCAGAAACTGAAGCAAATCAATTGGTACATTTTTCTTCTTAGAAAACACCATTACTTTGGTTTTCTGGGAATTCAAAACCAGGTGACTATAGGATAACCAGTCCTGCAGGAAATTAAAATCAGTTTGAAGACAGGAAAGGGCGACATTGGGTCTGGGATCTGAACAAAAAAGAACAGCATCATCTGCGTAAAGAATCATTTTAGTTTTTGTACATATATCAGATACGGAATTCATAAATAAGAAAAAAATAAGTGGTCCCAGAATTGAACCCTGGGGCGCAACACAAACTAAGGGAAGAGAATTGGATAAAGATGAACCAATAATAGTTCTAAATGATCTTTCAGATAAATAGTTTTGATACCACGTATTTACTTCAACAGAAAAATGAAGACCTTGAAGCACACCAGGAAGAAGATCAAATTCAACCAAATCAAAAGCCTTGGTGAGGTCCACGAACAGTGCCGCACATGAAAGTCCACTATCAAGTGCTCCATGGACACTGCCCATGAACCCCAACAAGGCTGTTTCAGTGTTATATCCTGGCTTAAAGCCATGTTGGTTCTTTGATAACAAAGAATACCTCCCAAGAAAATCTAAGGTTTGGTCCATGACAATCCTTTACAGAATTTTTGAAATAGGCAATAAAAGGGAAATAGGACGATAATTAGTAACTAAAGTTCAGGATCCCTTAGCGATTGGCAAAGAATTTGGGGGTTCTACAAGCCCTTTACACCTCTGAGGTGGACCCCTCCTCCCCAGAACTGGATCACTTTTAGCAAAGGCCCACTACAGATTTTAAATGAGGAAAGGGCAAGTGAATTAGACACTATTACTAAAGCTTAGATTAGCACAGCCATTATGTTGCTAAAAAGTGGCAAAGCCCCCAGCCGAATGGACTTCCTATAGACTTTTCAAAATCTTTTATAACTATTTGTTGGACCCCTCTGTGACATGAGTGAGGAGAGCCTCGCTGAAGGTGAGTTCCCGCTCCCAAGGTCTGCCACTATCACAGTGCTCCCAAAGCCGGGTAAAGATCCAGCCTGGTGTATATCATACAGACCAATATAATTATTAACGGCTGACTATAGATTCTGGCAAAGGCCCTAGCCTCCAGACTTGACACAATGCTCCCAGACATCATCCACCCTGACCAAACTGGCTTTGTAAAGGGTTGTCAGGGCAAGCATAACATTCGCAGAACCTTATACATACTCTATAAATGGGGAAAAAATTCACATTTGCACAGGGCTGCAATACTAGCGATAGAGGTGGAAAAAGCATTTGACTATGTGGAGTGGGGGTATCTTTTCAAAACACTGAGGAGGGTGGACATTGTCCCATCCTTTCAATCATTTGTAAAAACCCTCTACACCATTCCCAAGGCCCAGATAGCAGTGAATGGCCTGATTACTTCTCCCTTTGATTTGGGGTGGGGAAAGAGGCAGGGATGCCCTATTTCCCCCTGTTTGTATGTGCTCTCACTTGAACCATTAGCCTCAGTGCTCAAGGCACATAGAGGTATTAAGGGACAGTTGGGAGGGGGACCATGAGCACAAAATCGTGTTATAAGCAGACGACCTGCTACTGTATCTACAGCAACCCTCAACAGATTTACCAGCGGTCCATCAATTGATTTGGGAATATGGGACGTTATTGGGGCATAAAGTAAACTGGACTAAAAGTGAGCTCCTCCCCATAGGCAAGCATGAGAGGTCAGCTCTAATAGCGAACTTGAGTGGCCTCAGTTAGTCACTCAAGTAAAATACCTAGGGATACAGATCTCAGGTAAGATCAGTTCGCTATATGCCCTTCACTATAAGTCCCTGATGCAAAAAATTGCTAAAGACTGCGAAAGATGGCAGGGTCTTCCTTTATCTTTAACAGGGCAGGTGGGGGTCATGAAAATGATGATTTTGCCTAGATGCCTGTACCTTTACCAATCACTCCCCATAAAAGTTCCTAAATCCCATTTTAAGTTTATAAATATGATTATACACAGGTTTCTGTGGCAGGGTAAAGCAGACAGAGTAGGAAGAGTCATTTTACAAATGCCTCAGAAGATAGGTAGGTTGGGTCTCCCTAATTTTCAATGGTATTACTTGGCCACTCAGCTTGTATACCTGCCCACTGGCCAGGAGGGGGGTAAGCTTGGGTGGGTAGTACTGGAAGAGGAAATAATATCTGGCTCCATGAAGGAGGGGGGTTGCTGGCTGAGGCTCTATGGCCTGAAGGACCTTGGAGGTGGCTAACCCCCGTTACAGCGGCCACCTTAAAGGCACATGGGTGGAAGCCCATATTCACATAAACACATTCCCACCCCTCTCCATACATGGACTTGATATCAGCAATGAGACTTAAAGGAGCATGCATGATAGCACTGTTACAGAGGCTCCTTCAATGGAGATGTAGAGGGTAACATCGGTGCAGCACCTATACAAAGAGGAACAATCTTAAGCTTTTCATACCTCTGCTCCAAATGGGGCCTACCTCATGGTGATTTCTTTGTATATCTCAAGCTTAAAAGTCGCCTGGGGGATTACTTAAACTCATCCAATGGTTGGGCCCCTTCCCCATTTGAGGAAGAGCTCTACAAACCCCAACCCAGCAAAAAACTGTAACCACTTATCAAACTATTCAAGGTATGGATTGTAGCCCCTTAAGGAAGGTGCAGAACTCGTGGAGTACAGATTTATGTGTCCCATTTGATGCCAAGATCTGGAGACAGGCAAGTCGACATCTGATGTATTGCTCCAGGAGTAACAAGCTTAGATGAGTACAATTCAACTTTATATATAGAGCCTATACTACCCCTGTTAAGCTCCACTCAGTGGATCCACAAAACCTAACACTTGTCCTGAATGTTTAAGTGGGAGTGAGACTCATTCACCTAGCTTTAGCTTGCCCAAGAGTTGCCCCCTTTGTATGGTGTGTCTACAAGCTAATGGCAGGTGTATTGGGATATTGACCCTCTAATGCACCCTTAGAGCTGCTCTTGGGCACAGATCCCTGCCACCCTGGGGGAAGGTTGCTTAACTCCTTATGGTCCTTAGCATGGATTAATGCTCGTAAGACTATAGGCCCATCATGAACGGCGTCTTTGCCTCCTACCATACAACAATGGGTGAATAAACTCAAACAATGTATGATACTGGAGAGGGCCCAGTGCACAGCACTTGGTAGGAGGCAATCCTGCCTCATTACCTGGAACTCCCTTCGTGCTGCCATGGAGTAAGGAATGTTTTCAACTTAATGTAGACCTTAACCTGGAATAATGTGAATGTACAGTCCTCTGCATCAATGAGTTTGCATGTAACCTCTTACCACCAGGTGCCAACTATATCACACTGACTTGATTAGAACACTGGCCAAACTGAACTTCTGTTATCCCGACAATATAAACTCTGTTCTATCTAGTTGCTTTTTTCCATAGCATGTGAAAAATTGCATGGTAGTTAAGAAATGTGAATGAAACTTGTACATCAGTGTATACCTGCAACTCATGTTGTAACGTCCTTTTCAATAAAATATTTTGAAAAAAAAAGATAGGTGCTTCTACCACTGTATAGCACATTGGTTCTTCCTCACCTGGAATATTGTGTGCATTTCTGAGACTGCAAGACAGGGACACAGTGGAGGTGGTACAGGGGAGGGTAACCAAGGTGATCCAGCAACAGCAAGAATGGCAATACAAGGACAGGTTGAGGCACCTGGACGTGTACACACTGGGGGAGGACATGACTGAGAAATACAAATACCTTCACGGGGTAAATAATGATGACTGCGGGGAACTGCTGGAACTGAGTGGGAACACAAGCACCAGGGATAACTCCATGCAGCTGGCAGGGGAAGGGGGTTTTAAGGAAGATACCAGAAAGCATTATTTCATGGAAAGGGTAATGGAGGGTGGGATAAGCTACCAAAAGAAGTGATCTGGTTTCAAAATCAGTGGCAGGATTCAGACATGGGTGGGACAGATACGTGGGCTTGGTAAATACAGTATCAAAGGGGAAGGGAGGGGGGAGTGTAGAGCAATTGGGGCTCGAACAGTCCCATTAGATAGGTGGGACTGAACAGACATGATGGGCCCAAGGGCCTTTTTCTGCCAGCAGCTTCTGTGTTTCTACATTACTGCATGAGCAAAAACATAAATGAAACAAGAAGGAACATCCCAGTGAGAGATTGCCACAGACTGGTGGCAGTGAAGGGATGGTGTCCTGACCTGCTAGTAGTCGGTGAGAAAAGTCCTTCACAGAGAGGTCTGGATATGGGGAACATTTAGACAGGCTATGTACAGTACATTGTCCCTGTAAAAAAGAAGGCTGAGAAGAGACTTGATTTCAGTTTTTAAACTTTTTTCCTTGACATTTATACATGGGAATACACAAATAAAGCTCCCATCATGTAGAATAATACCACTTAGAGAGAGAAAGTTGTAGAGAATGTGAATTAGGCAAAGGTTCAATGTCCAATCCACTCTCACCTATACATTAAACAATTGTTAGCAAGTGTTTGAGCCTTCCCACCTGAAACAGCTGGAAAGGCTGTCAGGCAAATTCCTCCAAACAGAAAAAAAAACATACTGTTGAAGCTGAGCTATCCATTTTGACTGAGCATAGCATAGATCTACTCAATGCACTCTTATTCAAATAAGTGAAGGGTAGTTATAGACTGAGAAAATATAAGAAAATAAACCTGGTACTTAATAATGCACAGAATAAGGGACAGGGCCTGGGAAAAATCAAACACACTCATTTGCTGGCAGACTGGCAACATTATAAAAAGCAGTGCAACACCCAACTAAAAGGGCAGAGGGATGCCAGAGCAACCTTTTCAAGCAGCGGCTCCTCATCTTTCATGCTGAAACCCCTGGTCTATTTTGGTAATTAATTAAAACTCTGAACAGTGCAACCACTTAAGCTTTATCCCACTCTTTCATAATAGATAACTCTAGAGTGAAAGCTCCTTACTATATTTAGCACCTTTAATAATTACTTCACAGTCAGGAATAACAACTGGCAAACCACTCACACTAGAGGCCAAGTAAACTTGCTAACAATGTACTAAAACGATGCAACCTCTTGTTCACTACAATCAGCACTGAGGAGGTCCTAAAATTGCTGCTGCAACTGGACCAAAGGCAGTCAGGGACTCTGCAAGGGTTAAACAGTCAACTGCTAAAATACACAGCCCCCATCATCTGTCACCCCTTATCTACACTGTACAACCTCTCACTGTCGACTGGAGAGTACCCCCTAGAATGGAAAACAGCCAAGACATTCCAATCCATAAAGTTGGCAAAAATTAGTTTTCCAATTACTGACCACAGCCTTCTATCCATGGTATGAAAGATTCTGGAGAGACTGGTATCAACTCAAATTATTAGGTTTCTGATTGAAAAGTTGTTTAATAAATGACAGCCTGGATTTAGACTTGCACACAGCACTAAGACTACACTAATCAAAGTTTACAATAACTTACAAATGGCAGTAGATAAAATATTGCATGCAGGCAAAATATACATCCATCTGTTCAAGGTCTTTGACACTGTGGACCACAGGCTACTGATACAGAAACTTGTTACTTTAACCCCACCTCCCAAAGATGGGTGGAGCACCACCTTACTGACAGGTGATAATTGGTAGCAGTGAGGGATATACTCCCCAGCCTGTTGAAAGTGGGGAGAGTGCTCCCCATGGATTGGTGCTGAGACCACTGTTTTCTCTGTATTCATGAATGACATAGACAGAGGCATACATGACCCTTGGGAGCACATACAGTCAATACAGATGACACAGTCCTCTATGCAAGCAACAATACCCAGCAGTGGGGGTGGTACTGGGCAATACTGGACCTCTCAGGGGCATAATTTATTTTCATTTATTTACTAAAGAATCGGAATTTGAAAACCTTTGAGCTAAGAGCTCATTTACAGAGGGCCCTCATCAATCAAAGGAGGGGAACAATTATATGAGTTGGGAATAGCAAATGCAGCTAACAGGCATTGTCATAAACATATTAGTAACACATTAACAAACTAATATAACATAAGAAATTGAGTATTAAAGACAGAGGCAAATTGTAAAGTACAGTCTTAATACAGAGCACATAAGGAACAAAACACCGGCAGTATAAATACGGTGCTAACAGTTCAGTTAGGTACTCACAAATAGCAGCTAAGAAGCCTTGTCGTAGGCAAGAAGATGCCAAGGTAGAAACATCTCAGTGAATGTGTAGCAGGCAATAGGTAAGAGAGTGGGGAGGCTGATTCAGCAGAATATGTATGTATATAGCCTATTAGGGTACCCAGGTAATGCCCTGGGGGTTAGGTAGAGCAGTAGCAGTATATGGGTGGGACAATGGAATTCTGATGATAATGAGGCCTGACACCATAGGTAGAGAGCCTTATAGCCCCTGGAAGGTCCAGTATTGCCCATACTACCCACCCTGGAGGGTATTATTGTACTTAGTAAATGGGCTACCTGTGGTAGTTTTATGTGAGATTTTAACATAGAAACATAGAATTTTGAATTTTTTTTTAAATAAAAATAAATAGAAAGAATGAAGTTTAAGTCATTGGTTTGTAAAGTTGTCCCTCATTTCTGTGCTATTCCATCTCCTGTTGCTTCCCTCCACAGATCCATTCTGTTGTTCTTTCACTCCCCACCACCACCGCGAACAAGACTTGGAGTTTTTGTGGAGCTGTCCCACCCAGCAGCCTGCTGTTATCGTTATTGTACTACAGAAAATAAAAAAGCCAATAGTTTTCTACCACACTTTAAGGAGTCTTTTTTCACCTTTGGAACATGCAGCTGTTAGGAGTGTGGCCTTGTTTGACCCTGCATGTAAAACCAGGAAATGTGTTCGATCCCTGCTACCTGCCCTTGGGATTTTACTAATGGCTTTTTAACAGATTCCGGTCTGCACTGCCTGCCCTGAGGACCGGACTGAGTTCTTACTGTTTTTTTTGTTTTGTTTTGTTATTGTTGTTTTATGGGTTTCTGGTCCTCGCTGCCAGCCCTGAGGAATGGGAGTGTGAAGAGGAGTGCCATTCGGTAAAGCGATTTAGCCTCACTGTGTAGGTATGGAACGGACGAGCCACAAACAACAACAGACTTGCCAGCGGACACAAAACCTTAGGCACTGTTGTTCGGATATCTGTGGAATGGGCTGTAGCAATTTATGGAAGAGAAGGTTGTTGTTTTTTTCCTTTCTTTAACAGATGGTAAGATCAGAGGCATAGTGCAGTCGAGAAGGACTGTAACAGGGAAATGGTACATTCCAGCAATCGCTCCATAAGCAGAAGAGAAAGTTAGAATACAAAAGGTTGTTTTTATTTGTTTTCTTTTTATACTGCTGTGATTTTTTTTTTTACATTACTGGGTATTGTGTCTGGGCTATGGATTGAATGGGGTGGGGGGGCTCTCGCTCACTATCTCACAAAGCGAGGGGAAGAAATGGCTGCTACTGACTTTTAAATTTCAAACTGGCACAAAGACACCAGTTTGACATTGGGGCATGGGAGGCTGGAACTTTTTATTTACTGGTCATCTATTGAAAGTTAATGTACCCCCTTGGCAGGGGTGCCAGCCAATTGGTGACCAGGAAATAAAAAGCCTATTTTCTAAGGATGACAGAGAGGATATGGTGTCCTTGCAATCAACCCTCCAGAGAGGCTTTGACCAAATCCAACTGTTTCTAAGAACTAACGAGCTGGCTCTAAACTCAGCCATAACTCAAAGTACAATGTTTAGTACCCCCATATGTTAAAATCAATCAATCAATCAATCTTTATTTTACCAGGTGGATCATCATTGAGAGAATTCATTTACTAGGTGGACCTGGGTCAAGGAGAACATAAGTCAGCAATGCATTGCAGCACAGGATGGAATCATATAACATTCACAGAGCACAATATAACAGAGAGAATAAAGCATGGGTCGGGTGTGTAATGAGATTTTATCAACCCGAGTTGTGGGATGCTACATAAACCACAAGGGTGAAGCCCAAGGGGTTTGTGAAAAGCATCCCACAACGAGGGTGTGTATGTAAAATTGAGTTTGAAACTCATCTGACCCATATTTTATTTTATACAATTGCTGGGTTTCCCTTTTTCACCTCAGCAATTATATAAAATAAAAAGCTTCCAGTGCATCCGCTGTGTGGCTTCTCAGGTGCCGATTTGAATCGGCGTATTTTAAAACATTTTGTTTTGTCCTGGTTTGTGAGGTTTTCACTGTGTAGGGTGGAAAAAAGAACTTAACACCGAGTTCTTCTGGCAGTGGTGGTGCTGTTTCGGGAGAGATGGAAGCAATCAGCGGTCTTGAGTGGTGGTGCTGCTGCGTGAGGATGCACACAGCAAGGGAAACCGTGCGCGTGTTTGCCGTTATAAACATTCCTTTATAGTGGCAAATGACGCCATGGTTTCCCTATGGGAAAAAGGGGAAGCTGGTTATTATAATGACATATAGTACACCTAAACAAGAATTAAGATTACTATTAAGTTGAGAAGCAAGATTATAAGGAGGGTAGATGAAAGAGGTAGATGGCAGGGAAGAGGAGGAGGAGGAGGAGGAGGTAACAGCAACAAGTCATACTAGATGAGAGCTGGGGTACAGTGCAAGCATACAAAGCTCCAGACATGAAGGTGGTTAAGGAAAGCAGTTACAAGTGTCTTTTTTTTTTCACTTAATGTTTATTGCATTGTAAATAAGCAATGACATACTGCACAACTCATGTAAGGCATAGGAGTGAACTTATACAAATACGTGCCATGTAACAGATTTGTTTAGCCTATACAATCTGGTTTACAAAACAAAGGGGTATTCCCTCAAAAAAGAATAGTAATGATATGGTAGTATATAATAAGCTGCACCCTACATACTGTAGACTTTTGTCAGTCAGTCTCAAAAATAAAATATCCTTAAAGAGTTCACAACACTTCGTGCTGATATGACCCCAGATCCAAACATTGTTCGGTCCAGATGGGAATGCTCTTTATAGGATCAGTCCACAAATACCAGCCATCAAGTTAACAAAAGTAGTAAATTACTGAATACTATACCCCATAAACAAGCAGTGCCATATAACAGTAAGGCAGAGCCAATGTAGTCTAATGACTTAAGAGAGAACATGTTCCAAACAGAGGTGAACTAATAGAGGCTATAAATGTTAGACATAAATGCAGTTACAAGTATCTTTAATAGAACGTGCAAGCAGAGTTTTAAAGATGGCCATTTTAACAAACTTTGATGGTTTCAGGTTTTTGGAGAGTATTCCAAGGACAGGAAGGTCATGGCTCGTAGAAGGGTATCCAGTGATGATGGCGACTGAATATGAGCGACCATCAAAATGACAACTCATATTCATCGCTTTCCGCCTGGCTACCCTGGAAGGGCAATGACCCTACATGAACCCGAGGATACTACACGGTGACAGGAAGGGGGATAGTGAGGGGAAAGGGAGGGAAAGGGAAGGGAAGGGGTTTTGGAGGAGTGGTGTACCTGCTGCTGCCAAGCTAGCCGTGTGGTGTGGTGGTGTGGGTGGCTAGCTCAGGTGCAGCAGATACAGGGTTCGGGACCGGGTGCAGGAAAATTTACTACTGCCTGCAGCTACGGCACTTCATTTTTTTTAGATGCAGGGATTTTGCCCCCTCCCCAACATGCGGCCCCCCCCCCAGAGTTGAGAATCCTTATTCGGGGGGGCAGGGGCACAGCCCCCCACCAACACAAAAACACTTTATTCTTTTTCTGGATGTCGGATCGCATGGGAGTGTACTGTATATCGCCAATTTGCATTTCAGCGATATACACTCACCATAATGGTGATCGCTCTTTTGCGATCGCTATTATGACATGGAAACTCATAGAAGATATGCCACAGCCCGTTCTGATTCGAGGGTTATTGAGAGATGTAGGAGTGGCTTCTCAGGAAGTAACTTCTAGGGGTACTAGTTAGCAGGCAATTGGAAATGTATTGTGGGAGCTTGTTAATAAGTGCTCTATAGGTCCAAGTAGCTGTGTTTTTTAGTCTTCTGGATTTAAGTGACTTCCAATCAAGCTGGGTATTCCCAGAGAGGGAGCAATGGTGGGTAGAGTACAGTGCTCCAGTTGTAAATCTTAGCACTCTATGATACAGGGTGTTGAGCTTGGTTAACGCAGTGCTGGGTCCATGACTATAAAGAAAGTTGGCATAGTTAAGGAGAGGGAGGAAAGTAGTTTGCACCTGTCTTGTTTTGGCATCCTGTGTTAGTAAGTGTTTAAATCTAAAAAAGAGACCTAGTCTTTGTTTTAACTTTTTCCAGTTCCTCAAGATGATCAGAGAAGGAAAGTTTGCAGTCAGTCCAAGAGCCCAGATATTTAAATCTGTCCGCTAGCTCAAGTGGCTCCTCCAGGAGGGTTGTGATTTGTGGTGTGACACCTAAGAAACTGTCTGTTGAGTTGACATGCAGGAAAAGAACGTGTTTTATTTTTTAGCATTTAACAGACGTTTTAGGAGCAGGAGGTTTTGCTGTAACAAGTTAAATTAATATTGCAGTTCCTTCACACACGTTCAAGGGTGGGCCTGCAGGTAGAGGATGGTGTCATCAGCAAAAAGGTGGACGTTTGTAGAGTTGATATCATTGATATAAATTGCAAATAGTAATGGACCTAATATAGACCCCTGTGATACACTTCTCTGAAGTGTTTTCAGAGGGGAGAGGTCCCCTTCCACCTTGACTTGCTGCTGCCGGCCTATAAGGTAACAGGAGAACCATCGCAATGGAGTGGAATCGAGACCAATGTTACGTAGTATGAGCAGCAGCAGGTCATGATCCACAGTGTCAAATACCCTGCTCAGGTCAAGAAATAAGGCATTCATGTGGTTTTTAAAGTCGAGTGCTAGTTGCCAGTCATTGGTCACCTTACTAGGCAATTACCATGCTGTGATTCAGTCTAAATCTGAACAGTACAGGGTTAAGCATGTTAAATGATTCTGGGTGATTTCTTAGTTGTGAATGAACTATTTTTTCGAGTAATTTAGATGGGAAGGAGAGATATAGGTCAGTAGTTATTAAGGTCACTCGGATCACCTGACTTAAATAGCGGGATTACATGTGCTATTTCTGCCCTCAGAGCTGATTGTGGACCACCTGCCACATACAAGCCCACTTAACTACCTTGGGGCATTCTGCCCTCATAGCTGCTTGTCGACCACCCACCGCATTCAGGCCCACCTAACTACCTTGGGGCATTCTACCCTTGGAGCTGCTTGTGGACTGCCCATTGCATAGAAGCCCACCTAACCACCTTGGGGCATTCTGCCTTTGGAGCTGCTTGTGGACTGCCCACTGCATAGAAGCCCACCTAACCACCTTGGGACATTCTGCCCTCAGAGCTGCTTGTGGACCGCTCACACATACAGGCCCACCTAACTACCTCGGGCATTCTGGCCTCGAGCTGCCTGTGGACCATGCACCGCATACAAAGCCTACCTAACTACCTTGGGGCATCCTGCCCCTCAGAGCTGCTTATGGACTGCCTGTTGCATACAAGGTATGGAACAAAGACACAGATGAAAAATGCTCAGCTCCTGTTCTGAATTTAAATTTGGCACCTTTTCTGAATGCCGTTTTGGCTTCTCAGACACTGTGATCTGTGTTAGCTGGGTGCCGTTTCTTTTACCTCAGTGAATCAGAGTAAATTAATTCCTTTTAGGGATCCATGGTGCTGATTTAATCCATTTGACTGAGTTTACCTTGTTTAGTGTGCAGCAGAGTATTGGAGCTGTTCTGCCGTGCGGTTCTTATTCACTCTGTGCACATTTTCCTTTGGTACACAGGAATTTGTTCCTGGGGCTGCTTTAATTAAATACAGTGCACATTTCTTTGCACTTGTCCTTAAGCCCAAAGCTCACTTTGGTAGCCTTATTGTAACTGGGGCAGTTTTAATAATGATCAGGGCAGTTTAATTTAATCTTGGAAGGTTGAATTCTGTGTAGTGCTCATCTCTTTGCTGCATGTTATTTCATTAATTTCACTTCTGCATGGTGTAAGGAAACTGTATTTAATTAATTTCACTTCTGCATAGTGTAAGGAACTGTATTTAATTAATTTCACTTCTGCATAGTGTAAGGGAACTGTATTTAATTAATTTCACTTCTGCATAGTGTATGGAACTGTGGGGTTGAGGACTTATCTCTGCATGCTTCTGCTGTACTTGCTGCTAGACTTCCCCTGCACGGCTGCTCCCCACCCCCCAATACCCTCCCATACTTAGCTGGCTTTGTTTGTATAGCCACAGGTCATCACATGCTAGAGGCGGTGCCCTGCAGAATTTATTTCTATCAGCTCTGTTTCCCGCCTGTGGGTTATTCTATTGCTCCACTAGATGTCGCCATCATACTATTCTGCTTAGGACACATTCTGTCAGTTAACAGCTTCTATCCCCTGTTGTGATTCTTTTCAATCTGGTCCACAATCCGTAGCTCTTTTGTATAAAACAGTGAGGCATGGTGATTCCTTGTGCCTAGAAGCACCTTTCTAGTGTTCCTTACTTCAGTTTGAATTTTATTTCAGTCTGAATTTCTCCCGCCTAAACCCCATCCCCAACCTCTATTAAATGCTCTGTCTTGGGGGCAAGTCTCTGTCTCCTGCCTCCTAATTGGTCTCATTCTGCAGTGCTCTTTTTTCCTTGTTTTTGGCTGTACTTTAATCAACACTGGTTACTACAACCAGGATAACGGCTGAGACTATCCCCAACCATATAAAATGAAGTTACTTATTGAAATACTCATAGTCCTACGGATGGGTGCACAACTCCACATAACCTCTGATGCGCCCCCTCTACAGCAACTGACCCTATCAGACACCTCCCCACTCAAGTCAAGGGTGTCAACGGGGACATCCTCCAACATCCACCTGTACCTGACTCTCAAACTTAAGCTGCAGCCTTTCACCCCACTGGTACCGCTAGTCCTCTCTGTAGCTGCATTTCTACACAGCCGGGCATATGATGTAGCCACATCCTGCCCCAGGGATGGTAAACAAAATCCTACCAAATCCAAATGGGTATTCCAGTCGCATCATACCAGGAAACTGATCCTAATAATGCTGCTCCTATCAGACAATGTCCACCCAAATCCTGGTCCGCCCTATAAGGGCACCATGCCTAAGACCGGACACCTCAAATTTGTTTCCTTAAATATTGGGGGCCTAAAGTCCAAGCTTACACAATTCCAGGCAAGGGTAGAACTAATTAAACCCAATATAACTGCACTCATGAAGTCCTGGCTATCACTAAAGATCCACGATGACACAATTGCACTGGACGGGTACAAATCATTCTGTCAAGACAGGCAATCTAAATGAGGAGATGGTTGTCTGATTTACCTCAAGAATGATATCCGAGGGCCTCATTGTGCCTAGCAGCCTGCACACCAAAGATGTGCAAATCCTAAACATTAAACTTTCAATTGTTCAATAAAACAAAGTATTATTACTCACAATGGTATATATACCACTGGGGAGGCAAAAGCAGGGTTGAACAGTTCGAATCAACCAAGGACAAATTGACCAAAACTGGGAACGGATTGTAGTTGATGACTTTAACGTTAACTGGCAATCCCAGGCAGCAGATACAGTAAAAGATCATATAGCAGGCCTGTATCTAATCCAGATGGTTACACAGGCCACACAGCAAAATTATAAAACAGGCACTAGCACACTTATTGACTGGCTCCTCTCCTCCTGCCTGGAACACTTTTTTGAAAACTCAGTCCTTCCTGACACCCTGAGCAACCGTTCTCCAGTTATGTGCATCTGGACCAATAGGTTCACAAAATACACCCCACATCACAGTAGATCCCATTCACTACAACCTGGGCTGCTGGATACATTCAGACAATACCTGAAATTGATTAATTGGTCCCCACTTGATGCAGCCACAGACAGTAATCAGGCACTTGACTTCTTCTGCTCCGCCTTCACGTCTACATGCAACATATTCACCCCCTACAAGACCAAAAAGGTAAAAGGGTCTGTAAACCCCTGTCTCACTAGCCCCCTCCTGGATCTCATGTGAATGAGAGATAATCTCTGGCATAAGGCTAAGGTGACTGGTAAACTGACAGACATCACAACCTATAAGGCTGCCAGAAACAAATGCACATACCAAGTTAGACTAGCCAAACCTCTTATTACAAACAACTGCTACATAAGAACTGGGACGTGGTAAGAGTTCTGGAACTCAGAAAGCTCTTACAGGAGGAAGTCAAAGGCTCCTCCAGATCTTATAGTAACAATGACAGGGATCTTACAGGAGCCAAGTGGAAATAGCCAGTGCTTTCAACCTGGCCTTCACTGACCTGAGCACTGTCCTACCCAGTGATTACCTTAACGCACAGCTGCCTTGTCAGCACACAAGCAACATTTCTTTATCAACAACTCAGCTGGATATACCACCATTCTATTTTAGGCAGATTTCAGATCTGAGACCACTAAGTATGTCAGACAGGTCCTAGGCAAGACTAGGATGGGGAGTGATCAATTAGATATGAAGTTGGTCGCCTTCACATTAAATGAGCTGGTGGAACCTCTCACCAAAGTCTACAACAAATCCCTAAACAAGGAAATGTTCCCAGATAAATGGAAGGAAGCACTTGTCACCCCAGTTTTCAAAAGCAGTGATAGAACCAACCTGGCTAATTATAGGCCAATTTCCATATTGCCCCCACTCTCCAAAGCCTTAGATTGAGTGATCTCAGACCAGCTCACAGAGTATCTCAAAAAGTACAATCTCTTTATCTCCACAACAGCACTGCTTTCGTAAAGAGTATTCAACCATTACAGTCCTGGTAAATTGCACCACCCAGCTCTATAAAGCAATGGACAACGGATTGGCAGTGGGGTCTATCTTTATAGACCTCACCAAGGCATTCAACACTGTCAACCATCAGCTGCTATTACAATACCTATCAATCATTGTCCTGTCAGTAGACACTGTTAACTGGTTTGACAGCTACCTCTCTAATAACTCCTGAAGTGTGAGAGTAAACAGCTCCCTCTACGAGCACAGGGAAGTGAACCTTGGGGTCCCTCAGGGATCAACTGTGGGACCATTACTCTTTAGTCTCTTTATAAACTCACCGTTGACAGCCTGCCTGGCACACATGGTCAGTATATGCAGATGATCGGTAATCTCAGTTACTGGCAGTGATTTAACCACAATTACTTATCTTGGTTCACTACTGACAAACTATTCCTCAACTATAAAAAGAAAGAGTATGCTTTTACAGTACTGCAAAACAAAGAAAAATATGGCCAGCTTGTACTTCATAGACACCAAGGTCATACTCTCGAGCAGATTAGGACTTTCAAATATCTTTCAAATATCTTGGTGTAAACCTTGATGACACACTCACTTTCCTGCCCATGTTGACCATGTCGTAAAATCAGCCAGCATCAAGCTGGGGTTCTGCATTGCCACAGACATTCAATGACCCCTGAAGCTGAAACTGGTAACATGCATTTTGGTGCTATCCACCATAGATTATGATCTCGTGATCTATAGTGCTGGATCTGACTCCACGCTGAAAGGGTTAAAACTCTCCTCAATAAAGCCTACCAGCTGGTTCTTGGGGCTAGCTACCTGACACACATCTGTACACTATACTCCAAGACAGGGTGGCTCCCCTACATCTCCATTTTAAATATCAAGCTTACCTACTGGGTAAAACATCCTTATTAAGGCAAACACCTGAGACCACCGCCAACCTCTTTAAGTACACTCAGCCCTCTGCTAACACCAAAAGCACTACTAAAGGGGACTTTTGGTGCCTTTGAAGCACACATCATTAGCTCAAAGAACCCTTTCCTATCAGGGACCTAGGCTGATCAACAACCTTCCTACTGATGTAACTGGCTGTGTGAAGACTAGCCAGTTCAAACGTGGCTTATGCTCCTATCTTGCCAGTGAGTCACACTGCGGCTGTACTCTTTAAAGCTTGGCAGAGCCCTCTCCAGTTCTCCTCTCTCCCATATGCCTTTACACCTGTGTCTCTGTACTTACCCCACCAACTCCCCCCCCACGTCCACATTCCCTCTATGTTTTTCCCTGCACAAAGCCACCTCAACCTGCTTCTAACCTCCTGTGCGCTGAGCCTGGGCTTAGCCCTGAACCATTTGTCTTTTTCGCAGTGAAAGGCTGTATCACACTACTAAAGTGTTGTTGTGAATATCACTTGTTTTTTGCAACTTGTATGTAAATTGTAACCAATGTGATTGTTATTTATTGTAAATATCTCCTGTAATGCTGCTGTCACCCAGGATCCTGTTTTGTACCTTCATTTTGTGTATTGTCCTGTTGCATGTCTGACTCGGAACCTTTGTAAACGAGCCACTGGCTCAAAGAGAGAGCAAGCGACATGTTAAAGAGACGAATGATGGGTGCAGTCAGAACATGATAACCTAGTTTTAGGAAGAATGGATCAAGCTGATCAGTGCCTGTGCTTTTTCTTGTATCAAGACCCAGTAGAAGATCTTCTACCTGCTTGAAAGTGATAGGGCAGAATGAGAATGTTGCTTCTTGCACAGGAGTGCTTATGGTTGGACAGGACAAGTCAGGGACAATGGTCTGGGAGTGCAGTTTATTTGCAGGAGAGGTATTGAAAACTAACCCAGCTGTAGTGAAGTGATTATTTAGAAGGTCTAAAATAGACTGTTTACTAGTAGTAGTAATACCACCAGATGAGATTTTGGCGGGGAGAGTTAGCTGGACTGTGCCCTTCAATTTTCTTCAGTGTTCTCCAGAACTTAGCAGGGCTATTAGATGAGGAGTCCAGTTCCGACTGGAAGTATTTGACTTTCTTGGCCCTTATGAGCTTTGTGCATTGGTTCCTCATCATTCTGAATGCTGCCCAATCTGTTGGCTGTTTAGATTTGCGTGCTCTTTTCCATAGGGCATCCCTGTTACACAGGGCTGCTTTTAGATTGTCAGTGAACCAAGGGCATGACTTTTTCCTAGTTCTAATTTTAACCAATGCGGCATGTTTATCTATGACATTTGAGACTATATTTTGGAACCGGTCATAGGCCTCACACACAGTTGTAGCTAGGTAGAAGTCTTGCTATCTGGTATTCTTTAAGTCCGAGAGGAAGGCATAGCAGTCAAAATTATGACAACTTCTTTTGAATATATATCTAGAGGTGGAGATAGGTTTAGGAACAGCCCTCACACAGGTTATGGAACTATGGTTACTTACTGCATTGAAAAAAGTACCAGTGTGAGTTATAAAGTGGGGCTTATTTACCTTATTTACAAGAATTAGGTCCAACAGTGTACTATTTGCAGGATTTTTTATGATTTGGGTGGGTGATCTCAGAGATAAGCTGGGTAAGACCCTAAGCATCACAGAGGTCTTTTGGTGGTTTAGAACTAGGGGAGAGCCAATCGAAGTTGAAGTTGTCCATGATGATCTCCTCTGATGACAGTGAATCCAGGGAGTTAAGTAGATGACCCAATTTGAGCCCCTGAGGAGGTCTGTAACAGCCCATAATGCATAGTGACACAGTCGGAGATAATAGGACTTTTATCATGAGACTTTCAAATTCTTTGGGTGTGGTAGTTGAGTCAATTAGAGAGGCCATGAATTTATCTTGGATGTAAATCGCACCCCCCCCCCCGGAATTTCTGTCAGCTCTGAATACATTATAAGAAGGAAGGTTTAACTCATGTTTGGGGGTGGAGCTTCTAAGCCAAGTTTCAGTTACCAGTAGTACGTCAGGTTTGGTATGGCAAATCCACGCTTGAATAGTATCAAGTTTTCTTAACAAACTGCTAGCATTTATTTGTAGAAAGCTCATGCCCTTTAACAGTGCTAGACCAGGCAGAGCAGAAATAAGAGAAGGGGGCCTGGATTTAGTTCAACATTACCTGAGCGTAACAACAATAAAAGTCACCATCAATGATAACTACATGTGAATCTGGGAGGTGGGGTGTGGCAGTGGGATGGCAAAGGGGAGGGGAGTGGGGCAGCTGCAAACTAGGGGTGCTAGCTGCACACTCGAGCAGACTTAAACAGACCAGGTGGTCTGTTTCTGCTGGCACATTAGATGTCTGGGTGACAATGCACCTCTAAAATGTGGCCAATATAAATATCTGTGCATCTGAAAGTAGTAGTTGCAGTAAATATCTTTATTTTTACACAGAATAAAACTACTGGGACCGAAAGGCCCTATTTACAAAGTTGTCCTGTAATTCATACCGTTGTTACAATTTGTTACAGTGCAGAAACAAAACACATTTCACCAGTCAGAGTTATAGAAAAAAACATAAAACAGCATATGTAACATTTGACAATATATCAAAGTCAGAAACATTCACGGGTATAACATTTCCTCAGATATTCAATTTTTGAAGAACTTTAACTTGTTAAAATATCAAATTGCTGGGGTTAATTGATTTCATGTTTTAGAGACCCAGCAGCTAGCTAAAAACATTCCATAGTTTGTATGCAGTTTTGGCACAAGATACCCCCTGTACTAATGTCCCACAGTAGGTATTTACTGGGATTAGTGGATACACTAATAAAATTAACACCAAATACAAGGTTATTAACAATCGAATAGGCCATTATTATTTTTTGCTTTTCTCATGTAATAGAAAAAGTGTCCCTAGCTAATGTTTTATAAAGGGCACAGTAGCGAGTCTGTAATGGCTTGTTAAGAACAAAGTGGGCTAATTGGTTATATATCATATCTAATCGATCCAGTATATGTTTTGAAGTATTACTATATATCGTGACTACTATAAGAATTAAAGATAGTTATCCTAATCCATTTAGGTACCAGTTCAATATGTTGTACGCTTAATAGCGTACAACACAAGTGCTAAACAGAAACAGCGCAGTACATGACAGTGAGAGGGTGCAATACCATGAATGATTTTGTGCATGGTACTGCACCCTCTCACTGTCCCAGGCAGAGGATAAGACCTTTGTTGGGACAGGCTTCAGCCGAGCAGCTGCCGTGGCGCGATGAGATAAGTCACTAGCAGCAAGGGAAGGAAGCAGAGCATTTGGGACAGTTCAATTCTGGTCCCAGATGCATGGCAATATTTGTTTCGCACTTTGTGCGATATTTACTGTAACCCTCCCCACCCCAGGAGTTAGTAATCTTAATTGGGGAAGTCAGGGTGGTGTGCGAAGGAATTGTGCTGTATTGAAAGATTTCTTATGTATGCGTATAATGTCTTGTGACATTATGACCCCATGCCATCAATTTAAAATAAAAACAACGAAGTGTTAGAAAATTTAAGTCATAAAACTCTAAGTCTCATCCTGTTATAAACTTGTTGTGTCCATTTGTCAGTACAGGATTCAGTTTTTCAAGCTCAAAGATACATTCTTGTTTTCTACTTACAGATAGATTCAAACCAGGGCCAAATTGGGTGGGGTGAGGGGAGGACAAACAGGACAATCTCCCAGGGTCTTCTCTGAGAAGGCCCTTGGCTGGCTGACATATTACAAATAGATCTAGCAGCCAGCCTTCAGCAGTATCTGTTGATAAGGTCCTCCCTCCCCCCATGTCAGTTCTGCACTATATCATTACATACAACCAGGTGTGAACGTTACTACTCTGCCTTTCCGATCCCCTCCCTTGGCGTTCAGTTTCTTATATTGTTACTGAAAGAGCAAGACGGTGGAATCACAGTTCACTAATTTACCCTGACATGGGGCCTTTGTAACCAGCCCTTAATTTTGACTGTTTGCTTTTACTTGAGCTCATTTACTTTGTTTTCTGTTGCTTGCTATTAATGTATTTATCTTCCTGACGAGGAGCCTTTGTAAAAGAGTCCCTGACTCAAAGGGTTCTAATTCTGATTACTTCTTAAAATAAAATAAAATAAATACAAACAATGAGGTGTGTGTCACAAACCCACTCAGCAGGTCAGCCCTCTACTCCCAAAGTACCAACCTCTGAGCGTAGAACTGTGAACAGTTTAACAGAACAAGGTAACCCTCTTGTCTGTTTGTGGGTTCGAGTCACCTTTGTCCCAAGTTCTGGAGGGATTCAAACTGATAACGTCTTGCTATCATACCCAATTGTCAAGCTCAGATAATTCTGTCTTGGGGCCAGATATCTTTGCCTCACGGGCACCTAACCAGGTATAACAAAATGAACCCTTAGAACTCTATGCAAGACCTAGAGAACTCTTATCTGTTTCCCAGTTTGGTATCACAATAAGCACATGCACAGTGTCAATTATAACCATCTAAGCTTCACTTATATAAAAATAAGTTTCAAGGCACACCAGGCTGTTTCTGTTAAAATATATATCTTTACTTTAAAATAGGTAAAATAGGAAAACAGTAAAATACAGGACAAGATATCCCCACACATACAGTCTTAAAAACAAAACAGGGTTTTAAAGTGCAAATTCCTACAATACATACACTCAGACTGGTCTTATCTAAGGTCTCCTTACTTCTTAATCTTTCACTGCTTTGTTGTTCCTCTTTTCTCAGTCAGCAAATAATTGTGAGTCTCTGTGAGGTCTGCTTAGTATCTTAAAAGCAGTCTTGAGCTGGCCTTCTCTCTGACGTCACCTAACTCCGTCTTGGTGTATTAAAATTTATATTTTATAACACAGGATGTCCTAATAAAATATTTTAACAAAATAGGTGACCAATGAATCTTCTCTCTCCATGTGACCTGTCAAAACCGGTCTGTGATCTGCTTTACACTGACATCAAAGCCTCTTTGATGTAATTCTGGCTTCCTTAGATAACACCCCCGAACACATGCATATTGGACTTCTTGAACCAGTCTGCAATCTGTTTCCCACAGACATCAAAGACTCTTTGATGTAATTACTGGCTATCTTGGGAGACACCCCAACACATGCATTTTCTCCTTCCTTCATGACACCTAGTGCAAAGCAAAGGATTTCCCTGTGGACGTCATGAATGGATATTTTATTTCCTGGGCTTCAAAGAAAACTTAACAAAGTAATTGCAGTTCAGATATCTGCAGTTTAAGCTACCTATTGTCCTTTGAACTTATCCCTGGGGGTTTGATGTGTCAATTTCGGCAAGACAGTATTTTCTTCTGACAGACACCCCCTTACATATTTTATATTGCAGAAAAAATATCATATTGAAATCAGAACCAGCTGTTCACGTGCCACATTTACTCTCTTCCAGCAAGTCCAGAAGGGTGTCTCCTTTGTCCGTCCCCTCCCCACGACTGGTGTTTAGTTCCTTATATTGTTATTGAAAGAGCAAGACAGTGGAATCACAGTTCACTAATTTACCTTGACGTGGGGCCTTTGTAACCAGCCCTTAATGTTGACTGTTTGCTTTTATCTGCACTCATTGACTTTGTTTTCTGTTGCTTGCTATTAATGTATTTGTCTTCCTGATGAGAAGCCTTTGTAAACAAGTCCCTGACTCAAATGGTTGTAATTCTAATTACTTCTTAAAATAAAATAAAAAAATAAAATAAATACAAAGAATGAGGTGTGCACTTCACTCTGCCTTTCTGATCCCCTTCCTTGATAGCATCTTTTTTTATTGTTAAAGAGAGTTGCTCGCACTGCTACCCACCTGCCTTGTCTCCAGACTCCCTATTGTGCAGCATCTGAAATCACAGTAGCAGCCAAGATTAAAGCAGAAATGGCCAGTTAAGGCCCAGGTACTTCCTCTGTAGAACCAGGTTTTGGGCTCGCCCCCTTCCCCCCACCCTGCCATATGTCCAAAGTTCTCATTTGACTCATGATTACCAGTCAGCCCAACCTACACACATGCAGCAGGTGCATGACTTTTGCTGAATTAGTCAATCCTATAGGACTGCATCTGGCACCCTTTGTGCCAAATCATGCTGGAGGCATGGAGATTAGAATTATTTGTAGCAGGGACCATACATTTATGGTAGCAATCAAGTGTCCCCTCAGTTGTCAGGATTGTGTCCCAGATCAGAATCAACAATCCTTGACTGCGACAGCATCAGCACCACTAAACAGCTCAGCTGAGCACTGACTCAATGTACTGCCAAGACTGTCAGTCTGCACCAGGTCAGTGCACTAAGAGATAACACAGCAAATGGCCCCACTGATGAAGTCTGACCCAGTTAAATTACTGAGGTCAGACTCAGCACTGCAATATAAGCTGGCACTACAGACAAGTTGAATGAGTCCACCTACATTTCCAACCACTGCTGGTCAGTCAAGAGTTGGGAAGCCAGAAGGATCCAAGGGTGGTGACCAACCCAACATCTTTGCTGGTGCTGAGGACCCTGTCTGAACTGGACCTAGAAGATGAGAAATCTGCCCAGCAGTTGTCAGGACCTGTGACTGGGGACAGTAGGAACCTTCTTCTTTTTTTAAAAATAGTCAGGTAAGGAGCCCTGATAATGGCAGAACATATTGTAGTACTTGAGTGAATGTGGGCACTATGGGGGAGGGGCTTGAGCTCGAAAATATCCCAGGGTCTTTGTACCCTTAACCTAGCCCTGATTCAAACACTGACCGGGAACAGAGGAAGTAAGATCAAAGCCATGTTCTTTCCATACATTATATTACAGCCTGCAAAGTGATGCTTAATCAACAGTACTGGATAACCAGGAAGAGATTTTCAAAATTCTACTTTTGGTTGTACCTGTGCATCCATAATTCTAGTTTCCATATTTACAAAAGTTAATGTCCATCAATCTGTATTTTGAGAGATATTAAATCACTTTAACCATTGTTGTGGATCCACAGCAAATATGGCTGGTGCTGCATTTACAGTCAAACTCCCCTTCACACCTCAGCACATCCTTTGTTTACATACATTTAACACTCTGCTACAAGTTGCCGCTCTCCTACTGTGGTACAATGTAGCCGCTTACAATGACCGTATACAAAACTGGAAGTGGAGGCATTTACAGTAGGTGCAATAGCAAGTAAACAAACAAAGCTGGATCTTCAAAGATAGAATTTTATGTTAAAATGACAGTTTCTGTAAAAACCAAATACAGATCACTGCTAATCAGGAGGTGAGCAAGTATATTAAACAAAAGCAAAAGTATGCATTTAACTAGTACTGCTGCTTTAAATTCAAATAAGAAATGAGATTAAAAAAAAGGGTTTAAAGCCTAACATAGAAACATAGACTTTGACAGCAGATAAGGACCGCTTGGCCCACCTAGTATGCCCATTTCCCTACCTACAGGGTAAGCTGCAGATCCTAGTTAACCAACAGCCTGTTTCTTCCTACCCCTCACAAGAATTGCCTCATGTCTGTCCCATGCATTCTTGAATTCTCCCACAGTTTTAGACCCCACAGCCTCATCAGGAAGGCTGTTCCATGCATCTACCACCCTCTCTGTGAAAAAATACTTCCTCACATTGCCCCTGAGCTGTCCCCCATCTTCAAATTGTATCCCCTTGTTTTTGCATATCTCTTTTTCTGAAAAAATGCTACCCTCTTGGACTTTGTTGATTCCACTGAGGTACTTAAAAGTTTCTATCATGTCCCTCCTCCCTCCTTTCCTCAAGGGTATACATATTAAGCTCCTTTAGTCTCTCCTCATATGGCTCCTCTTGCAGACCCTGCACCATTTTAATTGCCCTCCTCTAGACTTCCTCCATCCTGTCTATGTCCTTGCAGAGATGGGGTCTCCAGAACTGGATGCAGTACTCCAGATGGGGTCTCACCAACTGTCTGTACAGAGGGATAACAACTTCCTGTTTTCTGCTGGTGTGTCTCTCCCTGTACATCCCAGTATCCCCCCAACCCTCCCTGCTGCATTCTCACATTGCTTGCCAACCTTAAGGTCATCTGATATGATTACCCCTAGGTCCCTTTCCATTTTTTTGCTGTTACTACCTCCCCCATTGTGTAATCTTCCCTGGGTTTTGTTTCCTAGGTGCATTATTTTGTACTTCTTTGCATTGAAGTCAAGCTGCCATACTTCTGACCATTCCTCCAACCTTGCCAAGTCCTTCTTATCCCACATGCCTCCTTGTGTATCAACCCTGTTGCAGATCTTTGTGTCATCTGCAAAGAGGCATACTTTTCCTTCCAGTCCCTCTGCAATGTCACTTATAAAGACATTAAAAAGGACTAGACCAGTACTGAACCCTGCGGTACCCCACTAGTAACCCCTCTTTCTTCAGAGTGGACTCCATTTACAATTACCTTCTGTGTCCTGTTGTCCAGCCAATGTTTTATCCAGGCTACCACCCTGGGACCCACTCCCAGGCTGGTTAATTTGACTATTAATCTTCTGTGTGGGACTGTATCAGATGCCTTGCTATAGTCGAGGTGGGCCCTGTTGGTCTAACTGGGTCACTCATGCCACTCCAGCATGAGCTGCTGCATGTCGCACTGCTGGAGCAGTTCACACTTTGATGGTCAGTGGCCTTACCTCCTGACATCACCCACTGGTCATGGTAGCTGTGTCCCAGCTTACTGAGCACCATGACCAGGCAATGGATGGATACAGCAGGAACTGTGCTCTGGGCAGCTGAAACGGTCACTTCCAGCAGGATATAAAGATCAGGATCCCAAGTTGGTAAATGGAGCAGCTGACCACAGTTCTTTATGGTAGCTCATACTTTTGAAGGTCTGCAACCCCACCCCCTGACATCCCTGCCAGTCCTGGTAGCTTCTCCCAATCTTACCGAGCACTGGTCAAGGCAATGGATGGATGCAGTAGGGGCTGAGCTCTGAAGTTAACAAGGGCATCTCATAAAAACCAGTTACTGAAAAGGATGGAGCCCAAAATAGGATTTCTTTACACGCAACAGTTTAAAATACTTTTTCAGGTATGGCAGAAGTTGATAACAGCTGTGTTATTCTCAGAACTGGACTGGGTGATATTGTATATGGCAGCACTAATAAAACCATCCTGAGAAAGCAAGACTCCCATGTACCACAGCATGGCCTTTATTTTTGATGCCCCAAGGGAAACCCACCTCTGTGATATCCAGCATAGGCTAGGATAGAGGGAATAGGCAAAAGGCACAGCAGACTGATTTAATGTGCAAATGCATCACCAACAGTTTCTAGCATACATTACTGAGCTTCTGCATAGTCCTGCTATGAGGTCTGGCCTTAGTGCTTCAGTCTGCCATGAATTGGAACTCCCCAGAATCAAACACAGGCAGGGCCACCATGCTTTTTCCTATGTTGGTGCACATACTGTACAGTATATGGAACTCTCTACTGGCCCAGTAGAGACCTTGCCCTGGTCCAGTACTGGCAACAACTTCTGGAAAATGGTACCTAAGCCAGTTTAATGTGAAATGTGATTCTTCATCAGTTCACACATCACCTGACTGGCAGTAACACAAAACTACTTACCATGAGGGCTGAATGCCATTTCTACCAGTGTTCATAGGACATAATGATGCAACTGGGAATTGTTTTGAATTCATATTTGTCTACTATTTTATGTGTTATATATATTCAGTAAACTTTACATGTACTTCATAAATACTGTGTAACCTTCAAAATGACTGATTTTCATGAAAGACACCATAGAAACCGAATCTTGACCCAGTAGTTTGTAACATCATTCCTTGATTTTTCAGTTCAAGCTAACTGATGATGATGATGATGATGATGATGATGACAGATCAATAGATAATTCCTAGAAATATTACAAATAATACTTTAGCAAATAACTGTAAAATAAAAGAATCTCTTCCCCATAAAGGGAGAATAAAATAAAGAAATTAGTGCAGTGAAGCTGGAAATAGTAAAACACAAACCCACTCACTATTAGGAAATTAATACAATTTAGTCGATCAAAATTAAGTACACATGTGATTAAGGCCACAATATAAAACAGATAAAATTGAACAATGTAAAAATAAACACCAGTTTACTAGTAACTGCAGTACTGTTTGAACTATTTATAAAAGGTCCCATTGGAATCTAAATGACCCAAGGTCCAAAGATGAAAAACTCAAGAAACAGTAATTTAAATCAACAGTAGAAAAACGTGTTACCTATTAACTTCATCACCTATTCTTCCAGCTCCTCCTGATCTGGTTCAGACAGTGTGGCACTGAGTTTAGAAATCTGTGGCTGCATCAGAATCTGTAAAGATATTGTCTGATGAAATCAGGTACATAAAACTAGGCAGGGGAAAAAACATGTAATGGGCAGACTAGGTGGGCCAAGCGGTCCTTATCTGCTGTCAAAATCTATGTTTGTGGACATACGGTGCTGGGAAAAATGCTGCTACCAGTCAAGCATGTAGTTTTTGTAGGTCTGAATCCACGAGGAGCTATCAAGACACAAAGAGGTTTTTTGTTTGTTTGTTTGTTTGTCATTGGATCTGCAAATTGCTCTTCTTTTGGGCCACTGACAACACCAAAAGCCTCTTCTCCAGAGAAGCCAAAACCACTAAGACCATCAAAGACCATCTTACTCCAGTCTGTCTTTGACAGCAGTAAGAAGCAAAATGTTCACTTCATTTTATGTTAGCGCTTGCGCAAGCCAGCATCTTGGGACAGTGCAGTTTTGGAGCACGGTCACTGTTTGAGGTGAATGCATGGCACACACAGTAGGTGCGTCCGCATTCCCCAATTAGCCTGCATGCCGGTGCCACACCATGCATACATAATGTGGCAAGCATATCTAAGAAAAGGTCGCTGCAATCAAGCCAAAGCTCATCAGATGCAGCGGTCCTTTTCTCCTGCCGTGTTGCCATTATTGCATGGCAGCACACTGGCCACTGAACTGCCGACTTCAGGGTGCCCAATCCTCTGTCGGCTGCCCCTGCCCTAGAATGTGCCGACGGAGGAGCCCACTCCCCATCAGCATAAAGCATCCCTCCCCATTTGTGATATACCAAGGGGGTGCCCAATCCCCAGCTCTTACCCTGCCCCCTTTCCTCATTGCCAATGGGGAGCCCACTCCCATCAGCAGAAATAACCAATAATCCCCCGTGTTGTTTGCCAACAAGGGTGCCCAATCCGTCGACTATAGACACCCCCAAAACAGTTAGGTGGCATGCTGAAGCCCACCCCAGCATGCCAAATCCTGCAAAAAAAAAACTGTCCCAGCAATGTTTGTTTTTTTTCCCATTTTGAACCTGTAAAGGAAAATGGTCCCTCGTAGTCTCCATGCCCCCTCCCCCACCCGCACTCCACCACTGCGCACCCTGCCTCCCCACACCCCTCACCCCATACTTACCTCCGAGGCCGACGCGACGATCTTCGTGGACCGGGAACAAGTCTGCACTCTTCAAAGCCGACCACGAACTGAGGAAATGCCGTAAGCTGTATAATGGAATAAATAGTTTTTAAACTTTGCTGCATATCTCAGGCATTTTGCGAATTTTGTCTCCAAATTTTCAACATGGGGTTTTGGAGCCTTCTCATGAATTCTTGTACTGTCATGGCATTATTGGTCCCAAAGGTGATTTACGTAGTCACTGCTGCGGAATCACCTTTTAGGTTCATTAATGAAATGACAGTGCCACTGTATTCATGAGGGGCTCTCAAAAACCCTATGTTGAAATTTGGTGAAAAATCCAAAACATGACTGTTTTACGAGCATGCGAGTAACCGCGCAAATACACGCTAAAGTTAGCGAATTCACAATATTTCATGCCAGATTCTCAACATTGGCATTTTACCACACCTTCTTGTGAACCGTATAGCTGTCATTTTTTACATTCTGGCCGAAATGTGTTTTGCACTTCCAGCACAGAATAGCATGGTCATGGTGCAAAATCAGTGTTTGGGACACATTACGAAAATGAAAGTGACACTGTTCATGAGCAGAGGTCCTAAAATGCCTGTGTTGAAAATCTGGTGCCAATACTCCATAAAATGACTGTTTTACGAGTGTGCGTAGCAACTGCGCAACGCATGCTTGTAAGTTAGCGCATTCACACTATTTTCATGCCAGATTCTCAACATTGGCATTTTACCACACCTTCTTGTGAACTGTATAGCTGTCATTTTTCACATCCTTGCTGAAATGTGTTTTCACACTTTCAGTGCAGAAAAGCGCATTCGCTGTGCAAAATCAGTGTTCGGGACACATTACGAAAATGACAGTGACACTGTTCATGAGCAGAGGTCCTAAAATGCCTGTGTTGAAAATTTGGTGACAATACTCCATAAAGGGACTGTGTTATGAGCGTGCATTGTGCAGTTTGCACGCACACTCGTTCGCAAACTTCTAATATTTTCACTCCAGATTTTCAACAGCGCCATTGTTCTGCACGTCCTAATGAACAGTACAACTGTCATTTTCCACATCCTGACCAAAATCTGTTTTCGCAGTTCCAGTGCAGAATAGCGTGGTCGTTGTGGAAAGCCTGTGTTCGAGACACATGATGAAAATGACAGTGACACTGTTCATTAGCAGATGCCCTAAAATGCCTATGTTGAAAATTTGGGAACGAAAGTCAATAAAATGAGTGTTTTATGAGCATGCATTGCACAGTTTGCAGGCACGCTCATGACTTTGTGAATTTGTAATACTTTCACTCCAGCTGTTCATCATTGGCATTTTCCATACCTCCATATGAACACTACAGCTGCTTGAAATGTGTTTTCGCACGTCCGGCACAGAATTGCACGGCCACTGTGCAAAATCAGTTTTTGGGACAGTTTTTGGAAATGACGGTGACACTGTTCATGAGCAGAGGTCCTAAAATGCCTAGTTGAAAATTTGGTGCCGAAACTCCATACAGTGACTGTGTTGCAAGCGTGCATTGAGCAGTTTCCATGCACCCTTGTAGCTTCATCAATCTGCAATATTTTCATGCCACATTTTTGCCACTGGCATTTGTGCACATCTCCTTATCAACAGTCCAGCTGCCATTTTTCACAGCCTGCCCAAAACATGTTTCCACAGCTGTGGCGCACAGTGGCGTGCTCACTGTGCAAAATCATCTTTTCAGACACATTCACAAAATCACAGCACTATGCATCTCTAGCTCCGCCCTTCCCACTGCCAATGCCAGCGCAACAACATTGGGCATTGACAAATGCTTGTTAAGGTTAGTGACATGTTTGAGTCTCTGTAAGCCTATAGGGAACTGGTGGAACAGTATCTTGGCCTCTTTTGATTCCTGTCAGGGACCATGGACAGTGAGTGATGTGATATTAAACTAATGGTGCTGTGCATGCATGTGGGGAAAAAGTGCAGTTTGGCTGCTCAGGGTGACAGGGGAAGGTGACCATGGTAGGGAGATGGGTAGCTACAGCTTCCCAGGAGGTTGTCCTAACAGTCATTTAAATCACTATTATTTTCTCTTGGTGGAGGCACCATGCAATATCACCAACCTACCGACAGTTACTGAGGAAAGAACCTAGGAGACACCTTTACCATCCACAGCAGCCTGGTACAATCCATGAAATGACAGAACAGTGATTATAAAGAAGGCTGATAAAGGGGTACCATAGACCTTTAGGACTATGAGGCTTAGAAGAAAGAATGTATAAGAAAATTAAGGATGAAAATGATTATGAGTGGTGGTGAGTGAGTGGTGATGACTGACTGACTGATAACCCATGCCAGAAATAACAAATAAGGCGAACAAAGTTTTGGATTTAGGACTGGAAGAAAGAAAAATGACTGGGAACATAGATCACTGTAGAGTAAGTTTCCACTGATACCAGTTTACTATACATTACCAAAGATTCATAAAAATAGTGAATGTTCACATGGTAGATCAATAGTAGCCGGCACTGGCTCCGTGATTGAGTAACTGTCTGTCTTTGTTGACAACCAAAGGACAGACTGAGTCAGAACAATGGCATCCTCCACTAATGACACTAAATACATGATTACTATCAGAGAAGATATGGAATACAGTATTCAGAAGGGGAAGCAAAGGGGCTTATTTTTGTAGTGTAGATAGAAAAGATCCGTTCATGTCCATACGTGACATCAAGGATTAAGAGCAATGAGATATTTTTGGGAGCGATATCTACTTTAACTAGCAGAGCTTGTACTTTTGATAGATCATTTCAGTTCTGAAAACAGACTTTATATGCAGACAAAAGGCATGTTGATGGGATCTTCTATGGCCCCATCATATGCAAATTTGACAATGGCTATGTTTGAAGATCATATTCTTAACTCAGACAAAAATCATTTTTTTCTAGAGCTTAAACTCTGGAAAAGATTGATTGATGATATATTAATCATTTGGATAGAGACAGAGGAAATCTATACAATGTTGTTGACTTTTTGAAATTTAAATTAGAATGGAGCAAAGACAGCATACTTTCTTTTAGAATTGAAGGTGATACAAGAATTAAACATGTTGAATGTGAGCTTATGTAGAAAATGAACAGATAGAAATACACTGCTCCATGCATTTGTCTTTCATCCTCAATATATGACTCAGAATATTCCTGTAAGACAATTTAGGAGGGTAAAGACAAATATGTAAATGAGAATTTCAAGAGATCCACAATGGGATTTAAAAACAATGATCTTGGAAAGAGGATATGCGTTAGGCATTTTAGAAGAAGCAGAGAAAAGAGTGAAGCGTATTCCAAGAGAATCTCTATTACAGAACAAAAACACAAGTAGAGAAAAGAGAGACGTTAGCAATGGCTAAAACATTTTTGGGTTAACAGAGTAAGAGTATATGCAGAATTAGTTTAGTTGCCATATTGGTCCTTAGAACAGCTCCAGAAACACATGGATTAATACTTTTTATTGGACCAACATAGATGTAACAAAGGAAAACAGTGCTTAAGCTTTGTGACCAACCAAGTCCTTCCTCAGAAGCTTATGCCAACAACTGGCATAAGCTTCTGAGGAAGGACTTGGTTGGTCCCAAAGCTTAAACACTGCTTTCTTCTGATTATGTCTATGTTGGTCCAATAAAATGTATTAGACCATTTGTTTCAGAGTAACAGTGGAAATATTACTGGAAGCCTTTTCAAGATCTCAGAAGACATAATTTATGTTGGTCATTATATTAAGCAAGATCTCATGACCAACAAGAGCAATCACTTTTGAGAGGTAAACATAGACTGTACCCATGACCTGCTCCTCATCCATGGCACTCATCACCTGATTCACAAATTCAATGAAGACAGAGTCTGTTGGCCTCCCAGCTCTGAATCCTGATTGCTGATTTACCAAAAGTGAGCATTGCTCCAAGTACTTGACCAGTTAAGTGCTGACCATCCTCTAAAGCATCTTAGGAAGGACAGACAGCAGTGAGATTGGCCTGTAGTTGAATGGTTCATAGTGTGCTCCCCTCTGAATAGAGGGCCACTTAAGCACATTTCCAGTATTCAGGAAATCTTCCTTCTATGAGACTTCTATTAAATAATTTAGCAAGTATAGGGATATTTTATTAACAGACATTTTCAAAATGTTGTTTCAGATTGATCAAGGGCAGATACCTGGTTAGCATTTGAAGCACTAATGCAATGAAATAGGACAAAAACTTTGACCCTATCTTTTTCACTAGAAAAGATTCCAAGCATCTTCCGTTTAATTTGGTGGTAACATGTTCTAGTTCCATGAAAATATAATTATTTTGTAAATGTTTTAATGTTTTTCTCAAGAAAAAAAGGTGACCACCACATTTGGCTTAGGAATACCATGTAGATCAAACAAGGGTTAGGATGGAGGAAATAAAAAAAATTCATAGTGCTCAGCATGGGAGGCACCTAGAAAAATAAATTTGACAGGTATGCTAATATTTTTTCATTAATTATTGCTGAAACTAGTATTTAGGGAAAAACATGTTTTTGTTGCACTGCTGCTTTAATTTAACAAATTCCAATGTCAAGTCTCTGCTTGTGATTTATGTGAATGTTCACACTCCATATTACCACCGGTGTTGGGAATGACAGCATCAGGCAGTTTATAGGGATATTTGTTTAGAGTGTTTGCTGTATATTGAAGGGATTGGTTCATGCTATTTTCATTTTCAAAATTCACTTTGGTCTTATTGTTTGAGATGGTCAGCTATTGCCTTTGAAGGGATTGTTTCCAGAAAAACAGACCAACTCAGCTTTTCAGACTATAGACAGACTTTTACATCCTGTCTGCAGCGAAGAAGGCTGCTTCAGTCTGATATGTTAGGAGTTTGCTCTATTTTTCTCTGACAGGGGTGTCCTCTATCTGGTCAGGGATTCCATTCAGTGAGACAAGTTTTGCCTTGAGTAACCACCCCACAAGGAGTGGATGCCTCTGTCCATCTGGGATGAGTTTAAACCAGTGGAGGTGGCTGAGGTCACTGAGGTGATCTTAAAGCTGAAGCACACCTACTGTGAAATGGACCCAACCCCAATGTGTTTCTTGATGAGGTGCCCTAGGACCGTTGGCCTGGTGTTCACTAGGATTGCCTGGTGTTCAATGTCAGATGAAGTCTTTCTGGATGCCTTGAAGGAGGCTCTAGTAAGACCCCTCCTGAAGAAACCATCTCTCAACCCTGACATCCTGGTGAATTACCCTCTAATATCCAACTTGCCATTTTTGAGCAATTTGTTAAGAAATTAGTGGCACAGCAGATTGAGGATCACCTCATGTCCTTTGAGATCTATGAGCCATTCCAGTCAGGTTTCCGGTCAGGCATAGTACTTAAACAGCACTAGTTAGGGTACAAAATTACCTCCTTAGTGCTAGAGATAGAGGACAAGTCAGTTCTTATCCTGCTCAATCTCACCTTAGCATTTGAATATATTGTTTGTTTGTTTGTTTATTAAGCTTAGCAGGTAAGCACACTGGAAAACTAGTTCCTTTACAGGTCGACCCATAAAATACATATATTCAATACAAAGACATGCATATACAATACAAATATAGTAGACAAAAAATGTCTTTGTTACAAAAAGACATAAAAATATTTACAATTAGACTGAAATTCAAAAACATCCTTAATTAATCTGCAAACGTTTAGCAGAACGTAACTGTCTTATGTCACAGGGAATTGCATTCCAAATGAATGGGCAATATAAGCAAAAGCTCTTGTCCGCTTTTAGTTCTCATAAATGGAATTTTGAGAACCAAACCATCTGTCCTATGTCTAGAAAAATAGCCCTCATTATACTGCCTCAACAAATTACACAATTTTTGTGGAACTCCAGAATTAACAATTCTATGTGTAAATTTTGCTACATAGTACTGAAAATTTAATGAAACTGGAAGCCAACCCATCTCTTTCAAAATCTCACAATGATGAGATAATTTAGGATAATTTAAAGCAAATTTAGCAATCAGCTGAAGTAAAGTGGGTTTCCTAGAAATCACCGTCGCAGAAGCAGTATCAGTTACAATAGCAGCATAATTTACAATAGGAACTAAACAATGATTAGAAATAGCTAACTTAGACTCCATAATAAGAAATGAATGAATTCTATATAAAGGGGCCATTCTACAATGAATTCTTGAGGTTACCCTCATAAAATGAGGTTCATAACTTAAATTAGAATCTAATAATACCCCAAGATACTGAAATGTATCTACTTGATCAAACAATGATTCATCAAGAGATTTAACCTCCAGACACTGTCCCACGGTTCTTAACCTTGCTGAGGTTCCAAAAATCATCACCTTTGTTTTTGATTTATTTAAAACCATCCTACATGCAATAAGGGATGATTGAAAATTACACATTTCTTCTGTTAGGAATCACCTAGGTCCTCAACAGAAGAACCCTGCATATATATAACTGCATCATCTGTGTAAAGAGTTAGAAAAGCATTATTAATTACTTTCACTTGCTGATCAAAAAATAAAGAAAATAAAAGTGGTCCTAGTATGGAGCCTTGTGGGACCCTACACTTTACCATTACAGATTCAGAAATGACACCTCCATATTTAACCCTTTGAAACCTATCAGTTAAATAATCCTCTATCCAAATCAAAAAAGACTGTCCTGCTCCCAAAAACTCTAATCTATAAATTAACAACTGATGATCCACTACATCAAATGCCTTGGTCAAGTCCACGAACATGGCACCGGTCAAACAACCTTTATCCATTCCGTCCAGTACCATGTTTGTGAGCTCGACCAAGGCAGTCTGAGTGTTTCTTCCTTTATGGAAGCCATGTTGATTCTGAGACAGCAATCCCAAAGAGTCCACATAGTCAATCAACTGATTGTAAACTATCCTTTCCTGGACTTTAGCCAGGACAGACAAAATTGAAATCGGTCTATAATTACCAAACTCCTGATGTGAACCAGATTTAAAAATGTGAGTCACCAGAGAATGTTTCCAAATGTCAGGTACAATACCTGTCAAAAAAGACAGATTGAAAATAACACTAATTGGATACGCTAAGACTGAAGCAGCATCTATCAATAAGTGGGGACATAGGCCATCAGAGCCCGCTGAACTATATGGATCTCAACGTTCTTCTGGATCGCCTTCAAGGGTTATGTGGAATCACTGGCACTGTCATCTGCTGGTTTGAGTCCTATCTCTTTGGCAGGATGCAACAGGGGATGATGGGGAATTTCTCCTTGTCCCTGAAGCCTCTGTCATGTAGGGTTCCTCAGGTCTTGATCCTGTCACTGCATGTTATTCACAGAAGACATGCTACCCCTAGGAAACCTCATTCGACAACATGGCATAGGGTTTCACTGCTATGCAGATGACACCCAGCTGTATTTGTCCTTTGCCCAAGGAACACATAATTCCATGGACATTCTTAACAGCTGCCTTGCTGAGATCAAAGACTGGATGTCCTCCAGCTGGTTGTTGCTGAACCTGGATAAAACAGAGGTACTGGTGATCAAGTCAGGTTGAGGGTGTGATGGAGGCATAGCTGGAGCAGATACAGGTTTGTTCCTGGGATCAGCACCACTGCTGGCTTCCAATAGAGTGTGAAATCTTGGTGTGATCCTCAACAGCAGATTGACCCTGGAAGCCCAGATTTCTTCTGTTGTAAAGGTGTTTTTTGCCACCTGAGGAACATTGCCAGGGTTGAGCACCTAGTTCCCCCCGAAGACCTCACAATGCTAGTATATGCATTTGTTACATCAAGGCTTGATTACTGCAACTCTCTGTACCACAGGGTCACTGGATGGACCCATCTCCAGCAGCAGCTGGTGCAGAACTTGGCTGCAAGGTTGCTGACTGGCCAGTCCAGGTCCAGTCACATGACTCCCCATTTTGTGAGCTGCACTGGCTGCTGGTCCGGTGGAGAGTCATCCATATGGTGTGCTGGCTCCCCTATAAGACCCTCTATGGGCTGGGCCCCTAGCTATCTGACTGAGCTCCTCTCACCTGCAACCTCAAGCCACTTCAACTAGAGGGCTCCCCAACATTCCTAGGGTTAGGCTTAAGACCTCTGGTGACCGTGCATTCAGTGTTGCTGGTCCTGTCCCATGGAACTCGTTTCCAGGTAGTGTCAGAGGAGCCTGGACAGTTGAGGCCTTTAAGAGAGGGCTGAAGACCTACTTGTTCTTGCAGGCCTTCCCTGAAGCAGTCACATGATTACTGTACACCAACATGTCTGAGCTGTGATTTGCTCTGCTTTTAAACTATAATATATTCAAATATAGCCTTGCTTTATTATTGCTGAAAGTTATTATAATGTTTTAAATTATTTTATTTGTGTATGTTTTATTCTGTATTATACAATGGAAGAAAAAATCCTGGCGCTGATTGGTCAGTCTTAGGCTGGACCGTGGATTAGTCAGTCTTGGGCTGGACCCGTGCTGTTATCCTAGCACAACATCATGGGTCTAGTCTCAGCCTCACTGTGAACCTGCAGATGATCATTTGCTTGATTTGCATTTGCTTGATTGTTTCATCTTCTCTTAAAAAACAAAAATATTTTTCCAAACTTTTCCACACAGCATCTTTAAAATATTTTTTTTTATTGTGTATAACAACGAGCCATTGTATAATAGCAATAATGCCCTCCAGGGTGTGTGTCATTTGGGATAACATCACGCCTCAGTTATTGGACGCACTCAGCCTGTGGCCTCGTGCCCAACCACCTGAGGCGTGATGTTATCCCAGCACGACACACACCCTGTCAGGCATTATTGTTTAAATTCATCTCCCTGTTTCACTGTCTGTGTAATATTTTCTGTAAGGTGCCCAGAGCCCCTGGGATTGGGGGCCATAAAAAAATAAAATTTGCCTTGCCTTGCCTTTCCTAAATCAGAGGGCAGGAAATTTAGGTTCGAGAGACATCCCTTACTTGTTATAAATCCTTTCATAGATGGAGCAGTGATAATCTGTTTCAGGTCCAAAAGAGTTAGACTGGCTTCATGTTTTTCACCCCAGGCCATTTCCATGAAACATAGAATTTGATGGCAGATAAGGACCACTTGGCCCACCCAGTCTGCCCATTTCCCTACCTAATGGATAAGCTGCAGATCCTAGTTAACCAACAGCCTACTTCTTCCTACCCCCACCCCCTAGAATTGCCTTATGACTGTCCCATGCATTCTTGAATTCCTCCACTGTTTTTGACTTCACAGCCTCCTCTGGAAGGCCGTTCCATGCATCCACAACCCTCTCTGTGAAAAAATACTTCCTTACATTACCTCTGAGCCGCTCCCCCCCATCTTCAAATTGTGCCGCCTTGTTCTTGCACACCTCTTTTTCTGAAATATGCTTCCCTCTTGGACTTTGTTGATTCCCTTGAGATACTTAAAAGTTTCTATCATGCCCTCCCCTCCCTCCTTTCCTCAAGGCTTTACATATTAAGCTCCTTAAGTCTCTCTCATATGTCTTCTGGTGCAGACCCTGCACCATTTTAGTTGCCCTCTCTGACTGCCTCCATCCTGTTTATGTCTTTGCAGAGATTGGGTCTCCAGAACAGCACGCAGTACTCCAGATGGGGTCTCACCAGCTGTCTGTACAGAGGGATAACAACTTCTTGTTTTCTACTGGTGATGCCTCTCCCTATGCATCTCAGTATCCCCCCAGCCCTCCTTATTGCCCTCTCACATTGATTGCCCACCTTTAGGTCATCTGATATGACTACCCCCAAGTCCCTTTCCATGTTTGTTGTAATTAGTATCTCACCCCCCACTGTGTACTCTTCCCCTGGGTTTTTGTTTCCCAGGTGCATTACCTTGCACTTCTTAGCATTGAATCTAAGCTGCCATACATTTGACCATTCCTCCAACCTTGCCAAATCCCTTCTCATCCTTTTCACCCCACCTTGTGTATCAACTCTGTTGCAGATCTTTTTGTCATCTGCAAAGAGACATATTTTTCCTTCCAGTCCCACTGCAATGTCACTTATAAAGACATTGAAGAGGACCGGTCCTAGTACTGAACCCTACGGTACCCCACTCGTAACCCCCCTTTCTTCAGAGTGGATTCCGTTTACTATTATCCTCTGTGTCCTGTTCTCCAGCCAGTTCTTTACCCAGTCTACCATCTTGGGACCCACTCCCAGGCTGGCTAACTTGTATATTAATCTTTTGTGTGGGACTGTGTCAAATGCCTTGCTAAAGTCTAGGTAGGCCATGTTCACAGCCCCTCCCTGATCTACTACTTTGGTCACCCAGTAAAAGAAATCTATTAGATTCATCTGAAGCATTAAATCTCCTAATAACAATAATGATTTGCCATTTATATGAGCTTCTAGAACCCAAGACAGATTTTCAGAGTTTGTTCATTTAATTTTGGGTGGTGAGTAAATTACACCCATGCAAATTCTTAGTTGGACAATATACAGTAACACAACTTCAATACCATTTATCAATCCAGAAAATAGTAATTCAGAGTATCCCAAATCTTGTCTCAAGTATAACAGAGCTCCCCCTTCAGTCATTCAGTCATAGAAACAGAAACATAGATGTCAATTGCAGATAAGGGCTCTCAGGCCCATGCGTCTGCCCCTGTTCTGTTGCTATCATGACCCATTGAATCCAACAAATTGACTACTGGTCACTCTTATTAATTTCAGGCTTTCTATGTGCCTGTCCCATGCCTTCTTGAAGTGATAGTGATAGTTTCTGCCCCTCTACCACCTCGCTGGCAGACTGTTTCCATCTATCCACCACCCTCTCTGTCAACAAAGTGCTTTCTCCCATTTTCCTCAGAGACACCCTCCCATATTTTCAGGTAGTGGCCTCTAGTCCTTGAGCAGATTTTCTTGGAAAAGTTCATCAGCTGCATTCTGTTTCTTTCCGTGAAGTATTTATAACTTTCAATCATGTTCCCTCTCTCTCTCTCTCTTTCCTCTCCTTCAGAGGATGCATATTTAGTGTCTCAGCCTGTCTTCATAGGGGTTTGTTATGTAGGCTTGCTCACCATCTTGGCTCCTCACTCTGCACAGCCTATACTTGATGATATGTCATCCTGCAGATGGGATTCCAGAACTGGACGCAATACTCACAAGGCAAGGCCTTACCAGTGATCTATACAGGTGGAGTATGACCTCCTTTCTTCTGCTGGTTCTACCCCTGACTATGCAGTCCAGCATCCTGCTACATCTTCCTTCTGCCTTGTCAGACCTGAAATAATAATAATCGGTCAAGTGACACTTAACTATCTTGAATTTTATTGCACAACCACATCTCAGGTTAGGCCCACAGTATCCAAATTCAGATCACAAACTCATAGTTTAAACAGGTCCATTTTTAAATTAAACTCCTAGCATTATGCAGCTTTCAGTGTATTTTGCTGTATCTGTCTTGGGTCTGGGTTTAATTCAATATGCCTCCTAGTGCTAGTATCAGTGCTAACGGTGTAGAATTTCACCCTATGGGTCTTGATTTAGCCACAGATAATTTATTAAGTTACTGGTTTTCCTGACTAAATTAAATTGCTTCCATCTTGTGGCAAAAAAGTTTCTTCGGGACATTTTTGGTGGTACCTTTCCGCAAATGTTCTCCAGGTACCCAGGTAATTAAGCTATTTGATAAAAATCTATTTTTCCTAAGATTAACAGTTTGATATATATATATATATATATATATATATATATATATATATATATATATATTTATTTATTTATTTATTTATTTATTATACTGGCACGTCTAGACCTAGTATAGTTAGAATTGAGTAGGCAGTTTAATGTTAAATCCCAAATTTTGAACTTAATAACTTTGCAGCCATTTAACAGATTTGCATGAAATTTGGATTGCTCAGTCTTGTATCATAGATCTCTTGATTTGCCAAGCTGCATTTTGATCAGACTTGTGGTTGTCATGCAGCAAAAGCACCAAAAACACATTTTTCACTTTTATTTGCACTTTTTGCTGATTTTCACCCATAGCGCTGTAGCCACACAATTTGTTATTTTGGTCTGTCATTTTCAGGATAAAAGAGACTTGGTCAAAGAACAATCCAGTATTGGTTTGGTGAAACATATAAATCTGTTCCAAAGTTATTTAATTTTGAATTTTTGGGTTCTGAGCATGCTCAGTTCAGTCTAAGAGTTATATGTATGTTTTGTGAAAGGGGACTGGGCTCACGAGCAAGGATTTTGTCACCTCGTGAAAGGAGATTTATAAAATCCCCATTCATGAGGAAAAATTCCTCTTTCGTGAGCCACAATCTTGTTTTCATTTTTTCCTCCAAACAAACTCTTTCAGCTTGCCCCATGACTGACTTCTTTTGCAAATGAAGCATGGGTTTTGAATCAGAATTCTGATTCAGATATGCTTAAAGCAGTAACAGAAATTGAAAATACGATGTTGGGGACATAATTAATTAAATAATCAATTGAATAATTAAGCATAAATATTATAGCATACGATAGTTAGTAATATGTTATTTGTTCTGAAGTGCGACCTTGATATCTATTGAATTCTTGGTATTTACAAGACTTATTTAAAAACAAATACATTTCAACTCCTTTTTGGTTTCATGAAATGTTAATCTATTTAATCATTGTGATCTTTCCTCTCCTTTTTTGTTTTGTGATTGGGTACTGTATAAGAATATTCTTTTGGTTGTTTTCGTTTTGATTGATAAAATGGATATAAATAAAATATGATAAAAAAAGTAGTGGGTTTTGTTCATGGTGACACCCTCTACAAACCCATGCCTTTGGTTTTCTTCATTTTGGCCAAAAAATTGCCATTTTAATTTAAAATTCTTCGTTTGTGACTTGCTTCCAATCCTCTTTCGCGAGCTGACAAAATCCCCTTTTGCATGCTGATCCCCTTTCATGAGGTAACAAAATCCTTGATCGTGACTTAGGAACCAGATGGCCCTATCTCATGAACAAGGATCAGCTCATGAAAGGGGATTTTGTCAGCTCGTGAAAGGGGCTCAGCTCATGAAAGGATTTTGTCAGCTCACAAAGGGGATTGGTGTTTTGAATCCTTCTGAGCTGACAAAACTTTGCGAGCTGACAAAATCCCCTGTCACAAGCCAACTCCTTTCATGAGCTGACAAAACTTTGATCGTCATTTCTCGACCAGATGCCTTCTCGCGAACAAGAATTAGCTGTACAAGGGGATTTTTACACCTTGTAAAAGAGGGTTGGTTTTTTAATTTCCCATTCGTGAGCTGACAAAATCCCATTCGCGAGCTGTTAAAAAATCCCCTTTCATGAGTAAATCCCTTCGCAAGCTGACAAAATCCTTGATCGAGACTTCCAGACCAGATGGCCAAAATCTGATTATCAAGGATTTCTCATGAACAGCAATTTTGACAGCTCACAAACAGGGATTGATCTCACAAACAGGGATTTTGCCATATCACAAACTAGGAATTTAAAAACTTTGGCAATGCACTGTAAATAAATGGTTTGATCTTTTGGCTTGAAATTTACAGGGTATAAAGAGGGGTGTCCCAAAGATGTTAGTTATGCTGTTTAGTTATAAAAAAGTTAATCAGTTCCATAGAGATGCCATCAAGAAGTTGAGATTTTTGCCATAGGATAACATTGCAGCACCCACAGTGACCTTCGGTGCCCGTATCTCAGAAAAAATGCAAGATATAGATTTTTCACAACCCGCAGCTTAGGTGAGCTTAGCATGCGTGGAGGTTTTTAAGTCATGATTACAACTGCAGTGGAATTTTTTCATAGCTTGTATGGTTACTGAAATTAGTGTTACAAGGATTCCTTTTCAGCCCTATAGGGCTACTGTATAGCTTTGTTGGTATGTGTAAATAGGAACTCAGGGCCCAGAGGGCCAGCTCCCACAATGCTCTCGTTATGCCCAAATGGGCAGCTTAGTGGAAGCATGGGGCCTGGAGGGCCACACTCCCACCAACACATACCACTTATCAGTTACATTACACTTTCTCAAAAGTAAGGAAATTCATTGCAAGAAATTTCATTAATGCATCAGTTAGGGTTGAAGTGACAAAAGTAGGGAAATGAGATGTTAGGGTTGAGCCCCAACCCCCACCCTAACAACCCATCCCCATCCTCACACACCAACAGACATCAGGGTGTGCCATGGGTTATTGAGCCTAATTCTCCTCCATTTCCCTATGCTGCACCATGTCAACCTCTTTACACATGGAATGGGGTGAGAGCTGGGCCTAATGACCCCACGGCACACTCTGATGCCTGTTGGTGTGTAGAGGATGGGGGTGGGGTTAGGGGGCTCAACCTAATGTCTCAATTCTCACTTTTTTGTCACTTCAACCCCAACTGATGCATTAATGAAGTTTTTTGCAATGAATATTACTGTATATATATATATATATATATATATATATATATACATATACATACATATATTCATTGCAAAAACTCCATTAATGCATCAGTTAGGGTTTCTATTAAAGCAACAAATGACTGGAAATTCAGTATTAGGGTTACCAACCCTACCACCCCACCCGCCCGCCACCCTCCACACACCAACAGGTGTCGGGTGTGCCTTGAGGTAGTCAGGCCTAACTCTCACCCCATTTCATGTGTAAACAAGCTGAGATGTTACAGTATAGGAGAATGGGGTGAGAGTTGGTAACCCTAACACTGAATTTCCAGTCTTTTGTTACTGTAATAGAAACCCTAACTGATGCATTAACAGAGTTTTTTTTGCAATGAATTCCCCTTCTTTCTGAGATAGTAAAGTATCTTTATTTTACTGTGGGAGTGCATATGTATGTAGGTGTGGAAGCGCATGGCCCTCTGGGCCCTTCACTTCCATGTATCCAACAGCAGTGACCCAATTGTCAGCATAGCCATCTTATTACCCCACATGTACCCTGGTAGAGAGAAATTGTGAAATGCAAGCAAAATGTAATTATGTACAACTACAATATCATTGTGGGGGATAATCTCTGAGGCACTCTACACTCCTTACACATGGGTTGTGTCCACCTGATAGGTTGCTGATGCACATGTGACTTCAAAAGAAGTTCAGTCCCTTTTCCCTGTGATGCTGCCTCTCCTGGATCAGTTCTAAATGTGCATCTGTACAGGTTGTGGCACACCACAATAGCTCCCCAGCAGTTACTCAAATTCTACACAAATAAGGTAAGCCCAGTTATCTGGCTTAATGATGGTTAAAAGGGAACAGAACAAAATAGCAGTGCTTCATTCAGGATATTAGTGAGAAAGAAGCATCTTATTGAATTTTACGTCATGAAAAGACTAATTGTTAACTTGGTGGCAGTATATAGCATTCTATATATATCAGTCTTGTTTGTTTCTGAGCTATCAAGTATAAAATGCCAGTAATTGTTGATAAAGAATATTACAGAGCACTCATCTAAAATGATATTATGCCTCATGGAGCAGAAATATATATATGCCCGTGGTAACTAAGCAGCTCGCTTTGGTCCACCTACTAGCAGACCTAAGCCAATTTACCCAAAAATAGACCTCAGCTGCTAGGCATTTTGGGACTCCTGCTAGCAGTCCCAGAATCAGCCAAATCCCACTACAAGCATTCTGTGGGAAAAGGGGAACATCCTGTGGCTCCTACCAGTGGCCACAGGAATGATTCCTACTCTAGGAAAGAAGTCTACCCTCACAGTGTGCTGTACTGAGTGTTTAAAAAATAAGTTCAGTCACAAGGTTCAGTTTGGTGCCTACCTCCACTCACTATTCCCTTCTAGCACTGAGTTATTCAATTTCTTCATCCACTTGCTGTCTCCTTAATAGAGCTACTGGCATCCTAACATGGCATTTTTTTCACAGTTCCCTGTCTCTTGTGTATTTGGGGAGGATGGTGGCCATGATTTAAATTGTCTGCTCTACCTATGATTCCCCCTCTCGGGAGATCTACACACCCTACACCCCATACATTGTGCCCATGCACACAGAATTCCCCATCATTGGCGCATGCATGCAAGCTCAGCCAAACACACGCATGTTACACAACCTGAGCTCATGCATGTGCACTACACCCGTCACCATCTTGCAGATGGCAATATTACAATGATCCTCCACTCACACTACCGCGAGCACCAAGAAATGTTTTGTGTTCAACACTACTCAGTGTTGGAACATGTAGCCCCTACACATATGGACACAATGTTCCTGGGGGCTCATGATGCCTCAGAATCCATCGAGTGGTTGTTTTCAGCCACAGTCTCTTCCATTCTCCAAACCCCTCCCAGACAAATACACTGTGTGGGACATAGCAAGACCCTCTCTAAAAGGGGAACCCTGACAAGCTGGCTTTATATCTAAAGCTACAGAACACAGAGAGTTACAGCTAAAGGACACTCTGCGAGAATTAAGAGGGCCACAGCTGCTATTATGGACCAGCTGATATTTACATCATACAGTTATATTTGTGTACCCAAGAATTGGGAGGGGAAGCTACACTTACAGTACACTCACTTACAGTGCTTTTTGTGCATTTTGACCTAAAACACTTTCCCATATGTTCCATTCACTCACAGACATGGGGAAGACAAAAAGCTGCAGGCTCTGTAATGTGCCCATACCTTCAGCACAGCTAGGAAGAATATGCACCGCTTGCGCAGAGGACCCCCCCCAGCTTCAGCACACAGAGCAGAGTAGAACACATTTGCAGGCACTAGCAGCCTACAGGAGCCCAAGATGACACATGGGTTAACCCATCAACTTCACAAAATAATGTAGATACCAACACCATTCTCCTACAAAATCAACAAGTCCTCCAACTGCAACAGCAGTTCATGACAACCATGTGGGACAAATTGGCTGAGATTACATCATCTAGGCCTCCATCTATCACACACCAGCTCCTATTCCACTGACACCATCTGATCCACCTAGATCAAACACAAGCTCAGCTGAATCCAACTCCAATATTATTTCCTCTAACTCCGAGCCCAATTCGGAGGATGAAGAGGACAAAGAGGTCAATCCACAGTCACTCATGGCCAAATAGTGCTTTCCAGATCAGATACCAGCCTTGGTATGCAACATTATGGCTACAGTAGGTTTTGAGGCACCTACCACACCTGCCCCTCAGTCTAAATTACTGCAATCATTACAACCAGCAATGAAGATGACATTCAAATTTCCCATATGTGAGGCCATAAATGAATTAGTCAAACAAGGAATGGGACTCAGCAGACCCTGCCCGTATCCCAGAGAGAAGATCATGGGACAAAATGTACCCTCTAGAGGCTGATAAAATGGCTTTATGGTGCACGCTCCCCAATGTTGACCCACAAATTGCCTCACTCAATAAAAAGTCTGTCCTACCCATGGAGTCCACCTTGGCACTAAGGGATCCAGTGGACAGAAAACTAGAGGGCATTCTCAAGAAGAACTTTGAGTTAGCAGGCCTAGGGGCAAGGGCAGCCACCAGGGCCATATACACCACCAGAGCTCAGCTCAAGTGGCTACAAGAGGCACAAAAAGCAATGATCCCAAAGACAGTAAAATCACAATTACTGGACAACGCCATCCTGTCCACAAAGTACCTTGCTGACAGTAGATTCCCTAAAGATTAAAGCCAGAGCAGCCACACTCCTAAATAGGGCAGGAGATGTATATGGATGAAGCTGTGGAATGCAGACAATGAATCAAAATCACTACTACTAAAATTACCATGCAAGGGTAACCTCTTATTTGGAAGGGCCTGAGAAATACTTAAAGGGAAGGAGGAAGAAAAGGCGCTGGGGAAGGATAGAGTAAATAACTCCACCCACCTGCCAGCCAGACAAGCCAATTGCTCACACTCCTTTCGAGACAAACACAGAGGTCAGTATGGATATAGGAAGCAAAGCTACAGACCGACCTACACCCCTATAACTCATACAATATATTCAGGAAACCCGGGCACCGGCCAGAGCAAGAGGCTCCTACCAAAACAGGAGAAGGGGTAACAACAAACAATGACTATCACTATTACACACCCTCCCACGACTCACCCATAGGTGTTCGATTAGCCCAGTTCACCCACGAATGGGTCAAGACCACTCAGGACAAATGGGTCCTAGAGATAATCCAAAAGGGTTATGCCATAGAATTCACAGAGAGGCCAAGACAAAACAGGTTGATAATCTCACCAGTACCAAGACAGAGGGTGACACCCTCACAGTTAAAAACAATACTGGCAGAACTAACATTAAACAATGCCATTACAAGGGTGTCCCCAGAAGAGAAAGGCCAGGGTGTATACTCAATACTATTTACAGTACTAAAAAGGCAGAGGACTATTGCCCAGTCCTCGACCTAAAGTTCCTAAACAAGAGTGTCAAATACAAACCCTTCAAGATGGAAACAATAAGATCTACACTAAAGGCTGTCAGACATGCTCTCATCCATAGATCTGAAGGATGTATACCTACACATTCCCATAAGACTATCACACCAAAGATTCCTAAGGTTTCACATCATGGGAAAACATTTCCAGTACAAGGTACTACCCTTCGGACTAACATATGCTCCCAGAGTCTTTACAAAGGTCTCTATAGTGCTTGCTTCAAAACTAAGAGGGCAAGAAATCCAGGTCATACCTTACTTGGATGACTGGTTGATCAGAACACGATCAATTCAGCAATCAGTAAGAGAGATAGACATAGCAATACAGGGTCTTGAAAGTCATGGATGGGTCATAATCAAGGAGAAAAGTCAGCTCAAGCCATGCCAAAGACTGGAACACTTAGGCATTCTCATAGACACTATAGAAGGAAAGTTACAACCAACAGAAAAGAGGGTCACAACCCTATAAGCCACAGTAGTCAAACTACAACACACCAAACACCCATCACAGAGGCCATATCACATACACTAGGCCTAATGTCGTCTTGTATAGACACCATCCCATGGGCAAGATGACACATGAGACCACTATTATCATTCCTCATTCAACAAGGTCCAACATGCGACTTGTATTTTACAAGAAGAGTGTCAATCCCACCAGATGTTACACATTCATTAACATGGTGGTCACACAAAGACAGCTTACTAAGGGGTATGCCACTAGACATACAAATGGACATTCAAATAGACACAGATGTCAGCCTAACAGGCTGGCGGCAACAACAGGTCAAAGATCAGCACAAGGAAGGTGATCAATACCCGAGTCAAAATTGCCCATAAATGTCCTAGAAACAAAAGCACTGTTCAGGGCATTACTCCACTCCTCAAGGGAAGTCAAGGGGAAGAATGTATTAATATGTTCAGACAATCAGGTAACCGTCTCATACATCAACAAACAGGGAGGAACAAAAAGCAGGGCGATGCAAAGACAGACAGAAAAGCTTATTCCTTAGGTTCAAAAACATCTCACAAGTATAATAGCCATCCACTTGGCAGGCAAGTTAAATACCATGGCAGACTGGTTAAGTCAGCAAATGATACATCCAGGATGGTGGATGTTGTACCTGCAAATATTCCAATCCATCAACAGATGTTGGGGGCCAATAGAAATAGACTTGATGGCATCCAACAAGAACAATCAGTGCCCCAGGTTCTACTCCTGCCTTTGGGACTACAAATCCATGGGAGTGGGTGCACTATCAACAACCTGGTCATTCCAGGTTGCCTACATCTTTCCATCAATTCCACTAATCCCACAGGTTCTAAAGAAGATCCACAGAACCAGAACAAGGGTGATATTAATCACACCATACTGGTCCAGGAGAGCCTGATTCACCACGATAGTGGCCATGGCTCTGGACCACCCCTGGATACTCCCATCCAGATATGACATTCTCTTTTTTTCTACAATAATTTTGATTGAATATTTTGCATTGAAACATGAAGCATAATACAGACAGTAGTAAATGTGTTTCCACAACTGTGAGCTGCAGAATACAGACATTTTATTTATCAGAATAATACAAAAGAATAAAATAAACAAAAGTAAGTAATGCAGAACTTAATAAATAACTTATAGTATTAGATATTAACTTTAAATTTAAAAGGGTTACCAAGTGAAAAATTTGAATGAAATTATCTGTAAATACAATTATAAAAGAAAAATGTTCAGTAAGGTGTTGCTTACTTCAGATTCCAAAAGGGTGACCATAGTTTGTCTAATATTTCTGTTCTATCTGTTATGAAGTAGCAGATTCTTTCATTCTTAAATAAAAGCACCATATGTGCATATCATTCAGTTACAGTAAGAACAACATTGCTTTCCCAGTTCTGCAGTATAAGTCATTTGACACTAAGGGCTGCATATGAAATCCAAATTTTTTGATATTTGACAAGTCTAATGATTCTGGAAAAAGTTCTGCAATGAAAATCATAGGCGTTAATGGGAAACTAAGCCCTGTTACTCTACTACACATAGAAATAACTTCTTTCCAAATGGTTCACACCTTAGGACAGTCCCATAACATATGCGCTAAATTAGTGTGTGCCTGATTGCATCTCCGGCAATTGGCATTATCTAGATACTCCATTGCATTTAATTTTGCTGGACTCTAGTAATACCCATGCAAGATTTTATATTGAATCAACCTACTTTGAAGTTCCTTACAATATCTACTTGCTGATTTCCATGCCATATCCCAATTCTCTTCCGATAAGCCAAGATTCAACTCCACTTCCCATCTCATTTTGGCCTTAATGGTCAGACAAGCATCAGTTAGGTTTTCCGTCAAAATTTTATAAATGATTCCTGCACCTTTCTTAAGTGTTGTTATATGTACCAATTGTTACCACTCCTCACAAGGCGATAGAGTATGGTCCGATTCTAACATATTTGTTTTCCTAAGTTGCTCCCTCAGTTGTAAGTAAAAGTGAGCTGATACCTTGAATGTTATACCTGTCTTTAAGTTCCTGAAAAGATAGTAGAGTTCTACTTTTGGGTCTATTACATGAATCAGCCTGGTAATATCTAATCTTACCCAATCTAAATTAGTGCAGCCTTTTTCTCTCTCTCTCCTGTTATCAAGGATTTCCCATAAAGGCATTGAATCTCAGGATTTAATTTAGGGCTGATGTCCTTTTTTTAAGTGCCAATATTGATCATAAAATGCAAGGATAATCTACTATTTTTTGCACTCAACGGAATGTAAAAGTAGTCAAAAGGGGAGTTAGGCCTGGGACCTTCCATACTTAACCATAATGGCTGCAGTTCACCACTAGAGCTTTTTATGGGCTCTCTAAATGTTTTAAAGTGTGTTTAAATATAAAAGCTAATTGATATCGTTCCCACCCGGGTAATGCAAACCCTCCCGATATACACAGCGCTCTTAGTTTGGCGCTACCTAATCTGGGTGGTTTTCCTTGCCAGAAAAAGATCCTTATAATCCTATCTAGCCATTTAAGTATTTTCTTTTCCACTAAAATAAGTAAACTTTGAAATAAATAGAAAAGCCGTGGTGCTATATTCATCTTAACAGTTTTATTTTGCCCCATAGGAAAGATTAGGTTCCCCCATCTAGATAAATCTAGTTCAATTTCCTTTAACAAAGGAATATAATTTAGGTCAGGAATTTCTTCTAGATGAGTGGAAATTTTCAAACCTAGATATGTGATACTAGATTTAAACCAGGATTTAGCAAGAATATTGGCCTAATGGTTCATGGTGTGTTTTGAAATCCCATTTTGTAATACTTTCGTTTTGTCCCAGTTTATTTTAAGACCTGATACTCTTTCAAAATCTGTTAATATTGCTTTTAGACTCTGACAGGAGTACAATGAATTGCCTACTGTTATAAATAAGTCATCTGCAAAAGCAAAGGACTTGTGCTCCTTACCTCCAAACTTTATACCTTTGACCCCCAGGTGGTTATTAATTACATGTAAGAGGGGTTCGAAGGCAAGAATAAAAAGGTAAGGGGGAAAGTGGGCAACCTTGCCTAGTTCCACAAGCTAAATCTATTTGATGGGATAGCATACCGTTGGTTAAGACCTGAGTCCAAGGTTTATCATATAACATTGTTGCCCAGTCAGAAAATTCCTTACCACACCCAAATTCAGACAAAGCCTTCGATAAAAAGGCCCAATAAATCGAATCAAACACCTTAGGAATGTCAAGCAACAGAACAGCATAAGGCTCTTTTTTTATTAGCTGACCAGATCAAATTGAGCAGTCTGCAGACACTGTCTGCTCTTGACCTTTCCCTAATAAATCCAACCTGTTCCAGGCCCACCAGTTTAATTATGACATCTTGAATTCTTAACCAGTACCTTAGTGAGTATTTTGTAGTCAGTGTTCATCAATGAGACTGGCTATAATTGGCTACAGTCCAAGCTATCCTTACTTTTTTGAGAATCAAAACAAGATATGCTTGTCGCATAGTAGGAGGGAGAATTTATTGTCCCACGATTCATCTAGAGCTATCTGCAGCTCGATAATACTGCAGGGGTGAATTCTTTGTAAAATTCACAAGAGAGTCCATCAGGCCCTGAAGTTTTCCTGATGGAAGGTTTTGTGTAACAACCTGTATTTCTTCTAGAGAAATTTTCTTTCGAATGCTTTCCTTTCATCTAGTTGTAATGAGGGCAGCTTAATTCTAGGAAAAAATGCATCAAGTTTATCAGGTAAGGAAACTCCCTTATACGAGTATAGTTCTGGAAAAAGTTATGGAATTCTGCATTTATCTCTTTATTCTTTGTAAGAATTAACCCTGAGGAATTCTGTATCCCACTATTATGTTTTGCTGCTGTATCTGTTTTAGATGCCAGGCTAAAAGTCTACCTACCTTTTCCCCAGATTCTCAGTACTTTTATTTTGTCCTAAAAGCTATTCTGCTTTGTGAGATAGTATGGTATTATTTTACTTTTAAGGACTGATATTTTGTGTAGAAGTTCACCAGAAGGTGTCATACCTTTTTGGGTATTAGATAGAGATGTTAAAAACTTTTCTTTTCCAACAATTCGTTATCCCTCCTTTATTTTTCTTCAATGAATAACTTAATATCCTCCTCTAATATAAGCTTTATATGCTTTCAGACGGAAACATGAGATGCTTCTCCAGTCTCATTCATTTCAAAAAATTCCCTTGTGTCCTTTGTGATCCCAGAAATGAATTCCTTATCTTTTAGTAAACTTGTGTTCATTCTCCATCTTTGTGACTTCTTTCTTGAGTCACCCAGCATCAAATGTAAACATACCATAGCATGATCAGAGATAATTATATTATCAATTATAATGTCTAAAATATTTGTTACCAAAGTGTCTGAAAGCAGAAGATAATCAATTCTACTATAAGTTGATTTGATAGGAATGTATAGTCTCTGCTTGTTGGATGTATTAACCTCCATGCATCTGTCACACCTAAATCATGCAACAACTTCTTAAAGGATTCCCTAGAATTTGTGTTTGTCTGCACCCTTTTCGTGGAGGACCTATCTAACACAGGGTCGAGCAGTTCATTAAAGTCCCCACCTATAATAAACTTATAGTCAGAGAAGGTACTGAGGGTCATGGTTAGCGAGTTAAAAAGTCTCGTCCTTTGACGTTCATTGCCATTACGCACAGGAACATCTTGGGAGAATGGGACACTTTGGAGGTGTGCCCTCCTCTGCAATCCCTGCTCCATTGAGCAGGCGTGGCAGTCCTGCACCAATCAGATGCGGTGCTGTATGACAGCCGGTGGTCTTCTCTTCAAAGAAAACCACCACTGTGTGCTTGCACCACATCACGCCGCCCCAAATCTTTGCTGCCACGGCTGAAACCCACCCCAGCGTACTTAAAACATCCCGTGTCGCTCTGCCGACGGGGTGCCCAATCCCTCGTCGGCTCCACAGCCCCAGCCATCCTTCTGCCACGCCTGGGAGCTCACCCCAGCATGGCAAACGTCCTGAGTCATCTGCCGACCGGGGTGCCCAATCCCCATCGGCTCCATGCCCCCCAGCCATCCTTCTGCCATGCTGGGAGCCCACCCCAGCGTGGCAATGTCCCACAGCATCTTTTTTTCAAAACCTGTAAATTAAAACGGTCCCATGGCGCTTCTCCCAGCCCCCTCCACAACCCGCACCCACCTACTGCACACCTGCCTCCCCCACCCCCTCACCCCATACTTACCTCCGGAGCTTGGCGCAACGATCTCGTGGACCGGGAACACATCTGCACTCTTCAAAGCCGACCGTGAACTGAGGAAATGCCGGTAAGCTGTATAATGGGCTAGATAGGGGGTTTTCAACTTTATTGCATATCTCAGGCATTTTTTGGAATTTTGGCACCAAATTTTCAACATGGGGTTTTTGGGACCCCTTCTCATGAATGATGTCACTGTCATGGCATTATTCTGGCCAGAAGGGTGATTTTGCAGTCACTGCACAAAATCACCCTTCAGGCCCAAATAACACCATAACAGTGCTATCATTCATGAGAAGGGTTCAAAACCCCATGTTGATAATTTGGTGCAAAAATTCCAAAAAGTGACTGTTTTACAAGCATGCGTTGCGCAGTTCCTACGCACGCTCATAGGTTTGCGAATGTTCAATATTTTCACTCCAGATTTTCAACATTGCCATTTTACCACACCTCCTCATGAGCAGTATAGCTGTCATTTTTCACATCCTGCCCAAAACGTGTTTCCACCCATGTAGTGCACAATGGCGCAGTCAGTGTGTGAAATCAATGTATGGGACAAATTAAGTAAATCACAGTGACACTGTTCATGAGCAGAGGTCTTAAAATGGCTATGTTGAAAATTTGGTGAAAAAATTCCTAAAAATGACTGTTTTACAAACGTGCGTTGCGCAGTTCCTACGCACTCTCGTAAGTTCGCAAATTTTCAATATTTGCACTCCAATGACTTCCAAATACCTAAACAGCACATAGAAGCAAGCAAAATTTGGCATTGACAAATGCTTGTACTTCTTTGTCACTGATTTTTAAGCCATGTCCAGTGCCAAATACCACTGCAAATACTCAGTGTTTAACGTTCGGCATTGACAAATGCTTGTTGAATTGGGTACATAAACATTGCATAACGCTACTTTTTGGCTGTCCAATAGACCAGTAAGGATCTGATATCATCCTTCAGTGTCAGAAAAATGTGCATGCTTGTTAAAATTAATTCCTCTTCTGATTAAAATGGCTGTGCCATGTATTCTAGAAGAAAAGTAAGCACTTTCGATTTGGCCCACCCATGCTCTTTTAAGTTTCAAAGCTTCTCCATCAGTTAAATGAGTCTCCTGAATAAAATCTATATCTGCTTTCCTTTTACCCAAGTAATCTAATTTTTTTTCTTTTTTATTGGTGATCCTAAGCCATTCACATTTCAAGAGACCACCACGTAATGAGACATTTTAGAAATAACTGGATTATTAAATACACTATATTCCTGTTTCTTTTTTTTTTTGTATAATGTCTTTATTGAAACTTTTTTTTATAAAGTTAAGTATTACAGCAAATGACAGATGACACCTACAGAAAAGAAAAAACAGACTCCAACATACATTAAGACAAAAACAAGCATGCAGGTGCATACCGAAAAGATAGAAAAACAGATAACCTGTGTACAATTCATTTTTCTGGTCTTCAGAATACAGTTACTCTAAAAGGTATGTGGCACAAATAAAATACTTTAGGCAAGTAAGAAATACCAGACATAGACAAGTTCTGTCCTCTTTGTTCCCGAGCACAGTGTAAATTGTGAGTTTATAAATGTAACTCCACTTAATCTATCCCCGAGCTTCCTCTTAATACCATTTGCTCTACTGGGTTCAAGGAGGACAGAACAGGGCCCATCTCTGAAGGAAACTCTCCTCTCTTTCTTGGATAGCCACGTAAGTCTTTCCAGTGCTAGGGTTTGTAGAGTCAGGGTGGGCCACTGCTGTATTGTAGGTTTAAGCTAGGCGATCCACATGTTCTGTATCAATGACAGGCCAAGACAAATAGAGTCCTCACCCACCTGGGAGAAGAACCCCTCCCTCCTTCCTCCTCCTCCTCTACTCCCAAACAAACAGGCCAGGGGTTCATTACAAACTCTTTCCAAGCAGGTTTTCAACCTCAGACACCACATCTCCCAAAAACTTTCAGTATTGGACATGTCCAAAAACAGTGTATATATGTCCCTCTCTATACCCCGCATTGACCACACATAGGGGAAATCGGTGGGTGGACCTTGTGCACTATCACTGGAGGATACTACAACCGATGCATAAATTTAAAGAAAGCCTCCTTAAATTTATTGCAAACCATTATACCAGAGTGCATCGGGAGCACCACCCCCCCCCCCAGTTAGCCTTGGAGATATTCCTGTCTAAATCTCTTTCCCACAATCTTTTGATTTTCTCCATTAAATTTGGGAATTGTAGTCTCCCCTGCTTGGCTACCCTCCTGAAAAATCCCTTAGAGTCATTTTTAGCCTGATCACAAGGCTCTCTACTGGGTCTAGTGTGATCTGCTTGGTTTCTTCTTTCCCTAAGCTATTCTCAAAAGCTCTATCCTGCCAGTACCTGAATTGATGATGTCTCCCAAGCTGCAAAGTACACTGCAATTGGGAAAAAGGTACACATTTCCCCCTGCACCAAAAGATTACCCACATTTCGAATTCCATTTTTTTTCTATTCCTGGAAACCTCCATCCCCCACCCCAAGAAGAAAAAAGGAGTTACCTACAATTGGAAGCAAACTGTTTTCCCCCTGTGGGCATCCATCCACTTTTAAGTTGGCCCCATGCCTACAACACCGTCCCAACCATTGGATTACCATTCCCTTCCCTTTTAAAGGCTTTGAGCCCTTTAGTATGAAAGTATGCCATTAGTCTACCAGTGTTACCCCCTTGTTCCAGGTCCACCCAACTGGCAATCGACGGCTGATAGACCCAGTCTGTTATGTACCACTGCTGTATAGCAAGATGATAATTCCCCAGATCTGGAAAGTTTAATCCACCCTTATTCTTCTCCACTTTCAACCTTTCGAGACTAGCCCTAGGTTTTTCCCTCATCAAATAAAATTAGAGAAAGCCCCCTCTACCTATTTCAAATCATTCTTTGTTAACCCCATATAAAGCATCTGCATGTGATAAAGAATTTGAGGAAGGAATTTTAATTAGATTGACTCTTCCAAGCCATGAAATTGGAATTTGCATCCGCCTTCTATGGTCTGTTTCAATCACTCTAATCAGAGGGAGTAATTCAAGCAATATAATGATCCCAGAGCCCTTCCTCTTTTACTCCAAGTTACGTGAAGCTTGTTTGTACCACCTTTAACCCTCACTTCTCCTCTTCTTGCCCCAAGTCAGGAAATGTAGCAGTTCAGACTTTCTCAAATTAATCTTATACCCAGAAAAATCTGCAAAATCTCTTATTAATGCCTCTGGGGGCACGGACACCTGTAGGTTTTGACAAAGAGGAGCATATCATCCACATAAAGAGTGGCTTTATGCATAATTCCTGACTCTCCCTTAATCCCTGTATACCATTATGTTGGCAAATCACCGCCACTAGTGGTTCTATTGCCAGGGCATACAACAGTGGGGAAAGCGGACACCCCTGGCTGGTGCCCCTTTCAAGATGAAACTGGTCCAACAGTGCCCCATTCACCAAAATCCTGGCTCTAGGTTCAGCATACATTGCCTGTACCCAACCTATGTATTGTTCACCCAGATCAGACCAGGACATAATTTCAAATAGATATTCCCATTCAACTCTATCAAATGCTTTTTCTGCATCCATAGACACTATACCTATACCCCCTTCCCCTTTAGATGATCCCCACACCACATTTAGAAGGCGGTGCATATTATGATAGGATTGCCTCCCCTTAATGAACCTGGTCTGGTCTGGGTGAACCAAGTCTGGCAAGACCCCCTCTAATCTAGTAACCAAGACCTTCGCCAGTATTTTAACATCGCAATCAAGCAGTGATATAGGCCTGTATGAGGTACAATCAAGCTCATCTTTACCCGGTTTGGGCACCAAGCAAATTATTGCCTCAAAACAGGTGTCAGGTAGGGCCAGCCCCTCCCCTTCCACTTTTTAAACACTTGGCCCAACACCTCTGCCAACTGTCCCTCAGCATTGGTAACACTCTCTATCGGGAACCCATCTGGTCCACTAGCTTTTCCCCTCTGCAGTTTTGTATGGCCTCCCTTATCTCCACTGATGTAAGTCGACGATTCAACAATTCTTTCTGTGCAGGTATCAAACTTGGCAGTTTGACATTATCCAAAAAGCACCTTATCTGTTCTTCCTTTCCCTTATGCTCCGCCTGATATAACTGCTGATAAAATGTTCAAAAACGTTCTCTTATGCCTTTGGCATCTGTACATGTGGTCCCTGCTGCATTTTTTATCTCTGTAACCCTAACTGGGCACCATCCCTCCTTCATTAAATGTACCAGCATAGGTCCTGGTCGGTTACCCCATTCAAAAACCTGATGTTTGCAGTACATCTGTGATCTCCCTGCCACTTCTCAGAGCATAGCATTTAGGGTCTTTCTGGCTGTTTTCAGTAATTTCTCCACCTCTCCCCGTTCCCCTCCTGCCACCCTCTTCTCCAGATTTTTCAATTGCAATTCTAATATGTTCCTGTTTCAATAAACACAACTATGTACACAAAAGTGCAAATAAAACTTGTGTTACTATGTAACCTTATCTATAAAAACCAGGCCGTCTACCTGTAATATTAATATACTATGCTATAAGTTAAACAGCTTCAACCAGTATTAAGTAAGATCTGAAACTGCATAGAAAAGGAACTCAGACAATTTAAAAGATAACAGTCAAATGAATGAGATAAAAACAAATAAGTAAATAAATAAAAGTAGGTTGTAGTCTACTTCTATTACCCAAGCGTACCAGATCCAGATCCAAGATATCAGGTTTGCTGTGTGTTAACTACCAAAACATAGAGAGGGCCACTCCCAGCTTTGACATTTATAAGCATAATAATGTTATGACAATACTTTGTTAATGGGTCAGAACTCCAGGTACTAAAACCACCAGTTGAGCATCCAGGAATACATACTTTAAGTAAATAAATAGAAACAGAGGAAGAAGAATGGAACAAGAGGCAGGGAGAAGGAGCAGAAGTCTTAGGGTAACAAGAACAATAAACACGAACGAGGCTAAAAACAGAGGAGACTACACATTACTGTTTGCCATTCAATTTGTAATTTAGCCATGAAACATCATAGTCATTCCAATTACTATACTGGTGGCAGTAAAATGTAGATTTGTTTTTAATGTGAGGAATCCAGGAACACTGTCTGCACAGCACGCACAACAACACAGTAAGATTAAATGAGGGGTCCCTGTGTCACATAACTGTGTCTTACACATGTTGTGCACCTCATCAGCTTACCTGTGAGACCCTCTAATCTATAATTACTCCCAGATTCCAACAAAGTTCCTCAATTATCAGTTAAAACAAAAAAAAAATGAAATAAAGAAAAGGAAAATATTTTACTAAAATGCATTTTCCTGTTATACCTCTGCTTTAGTCTTCTTTCCCTATTGTTTCCTTCCTCAGTACAAAATGTTGCAGTGATATTATGCCTATAACTGTATAGCTCCCTTTACATTAAACCTCTTTCTCTTGAGAAGATGTTAAAATGGAATGTAACCAGGGGAAAAATAACACTAGAGCATCACCCTTCACTTGAAATCTGCATGCATAACTAATGCAATGGTCGACAGGATCTGAGAATTCAGATAGTACAATTAACAGGCAAAATGAACAGGAAAAATAACAAGGCACAGAAATAACTTTGGAAATGACTTTAAGCAACCAAGAAACACCTCACATATACTTTATAGACTGGGAAGTGGAAAGTCCAGCATAATAAAACTTCCTATTTATGAAGTTGCATGACATTGATAAGTTAATTGTTGTCAGCAGGACCCCCATGGCCAGTGAAATCAGTTATTTCTTACCTCCTCGCCACCTGCTATTACCCCAGAAAAAGTTAGGAAGGATCACAGTAGCATTACAACTCCATCTGGATGAGAGGAGGATCAAGAAAGAACCAGAAGTGATATGAAGGTTTCGAAATGAACCAATCAGCGCCATGTGACCTAGAGGATCATTGAGAGGATTACATTCTTTCACGTTGTGGCCATCGGCACTCCGGTGACAAAATCGAGCTGTGAGTTTGTGTCTTCCGATTGCAGTGGTGATGTTACAAGAGCCGAGCTGGTTGAACAGGTATTTTCCCTACTGTGGGATCTGCTTCTGACACATTGAGTTTTGGTGCGAGGGATAGGAAGGTGACTTTGTTTGTGAGGTTCTCTAGTTCTTCTAGCGATGGTTGAGGTGTACACAGAACTTCTCGCCATCGGTTTCACAACATTCTCAATCAGGGCCCAATATATCACCCCAACCTGAAGAACCTCAAGTTGACGGCCTGGCTCCTGAAAGGGAAAGACTGCTGAGAGCAGGTTACCACCCCATAGTTATCAACACTATGGCTACTGTAAGTCAAGAAGGAATTCCACTACCCTGACATACCAAAGACATTGGAAGGTATTCTACAAGTGGTGCACAGAGAAAAATATTGATCCACTAACTGCGACAGTGGCTAATATTCTTCTTTTCCTTCAGGAAGGTCCAGAGAAGGGCTTATCTCCAGCATCACTATGAGTACAAGTAGCAGCAGTGGGGGCAGCTAGGGGCCCTATCAAGGGTACCACCTCAGGCTCACACCCAGACATCATCAGGTTTCTCAAGGCAACATCCAATGTCCATCCAAAAATCAGACAATGGACTGCCCCATGGTACCTTAACCTGGTACTCAGGGCAATGACAGACACCCCATTTGAGCCACTGGATGCAGTTTCACTTCAATGGTTAACACTCAAGACAACCCTCTTAGTCGCTATATGCTCAGCTAGATGCATAAGTGAACTACAAGCATTATCTTGCAGAGAACCATTCCTGGTATTCCAAGAGGACAGAATTACTTTAAAGACTATCCCCTCTTTCATACCCAAGATAAGTACAGTGTACCACACTAAACAGGACATCAAGATCCCAGCATATATGCCTGCAGAGGAGGTAGATCACAAACCCCACCTACAGCTACTGAGCATGAAGAGAGTACTTTCAACTTACCTCATTAGGACAGCAGACATACGTCAAATGGATAGACTCTTCGTTATCAGGCAGGGCCACAGAAAGGGACAGACAGCTGCAAGATCCACCATAGCAACCTGGCTCAAATTAGCAATCACTGAAGCATAAAAAGCAGCCAATTAGGTTCCACAAACAAAGGTAAAGGCCCACTCTACCAGAGCAATAGCCACATCATGGGCAGAGAGGAACATGGTGACAGTGGAAGAGATATGTGCAGCCGCCACTTGGGCATCACCTCATACATTTACCAGACATTACAGGGTGGATATGTCTATGGACTCAAAGGCTAATTTTGGTTGAGCAGTGCTATTAGCAGCAAGAACGACCACAGCCCAATGACTGACTACCCACCCTACCATTCAGGATACTGTTACTTACTGTAAACCCATAAGTAAGGAGTATGAAGTGCCTCAGAGATTATCCCCACAATGGTAGTTTAATCACCCAGTAAAGGTGATTATGGGGGTATATATCTCTGAGGCACTCCACAACTCACCCAAGTAGTCAGCTACATAAGATAATTCAGATAAGGTAATATGAAGCATTGAAAACTGGCATGCTGTATGGACTGGATAGTACCAGCGTGTATAAATAGGAAATAAATGGACATATAAGGTCTAAAACATTGTTGAATTGTGACAAGTGTGTTATCTAGTCTATTCATTTACTGTTTCCTATACATATATTACAAAGACAGAAAGATAAATAACAGGTCAAAAAACATTGATTCCCTAGTAGGTACAGCTTTGGAAGACATCAAACTGATCCAGGAGAGGCAACATCACAGAGAAAAGGGGTTAGACATCTTTTGAAGTCACATGTTCATCAGCAACCTATCAGGTGGACACAGCCCACATGTAAGGAGTGTGGAGTGCCTCAGAGATGTACAGTATACCCCCACAATCACCTTTACCAGGTGAGTAAACTACCATCTGCATCACAGGTGCAAAAGCATGATTTGGGCGGGATGTGAAAAGGACAACGGCACTGTTCATGAGGTGGTGTGATAAAATGGCTATGTTGAAAATTTGGTGGCAAAATATTGAAAGGCCCAAAGTTATGTGTGTGCATAGAATAAATTCAATGGACGCACATAATTCAGGCATTTTCAGGAATTTTCTCACCAAATTTTCAACATGGCCATTTGGGAACCCCACCTCATGAACACTGGCACTGTGATTTCATTAATCCATTCTGAAAGTTGATTTTGCACAGTGACCACGCTATTTCACAAAAAATACCACCAACAGCTTAATCTGGTTCAAGATCAGTTGGCATTCATCTATATTCCCCTTCCCCCAGGTCGTGCCTGAAAATAGGCAGGATTTGTCTAGTGCACATACCCGGTCAACAAAAATGAAATAAAAAAATCAATTCTATGCCACAGGTGTGAAAACACATTTCAGGCAGGATGTGAAAAATGACAGCTGTATGGTTCATGAAGATGTGTGAAAAAATGGCAATGTTAAAAATCTGAAGTGAAAATATGAAAAACTGGCGAAGTTACGAGTGTGTGTGGTAAGCACTGCTGATATACGCTCACAACACAGGTGTTTTTTGAATTTTTGGGACCAAATTTTCAACATGGGCCTTTTAGGACCTCCCCTCACGAACACTGGTGCTGTCATTTCATTAATCAGTCCTGAAAGGTGATTTCGCACAGCAACCACAAAATCACCTTTGGGGATTGAGTAATGAGATGACAGTGACACTGTTCATGAGGTGGGGTCCCAAAAAACCCATGTTGAAAATTTGATGCAAAAATGTTGAAAAATGCCCGCGATATCAACTTAAGTTCAAACGCCATAGATAACCATTACCTTGATTCTTTTAATTCATGGTTCGGTTTTGAAGAGTGCAGACATGTTCTGGTCCAGAGAGATCACAGCCACCAACCAGAGGTATGTATGGAGTAAGGGGATCACGGGGAGGTGGGTGGACAGAGGGAGGGGGAGGGGACAGGAAGATGATGAGGGACAGTTTTCTTTTAACAGGATTTTATTTTGAATAAAAGACATTGGGGGACTGTTTTCTTCTATTTCAGGCATTATTTAAATAAATAACATTTCAGGACACTGGGGTGGGCTCCCAGTGTCCCAAAGTGACAGTACTGGTAGTGATGGGGATATGATATAACCGGGAACACTAGGAGTGGCTCCAAGTGTCCCACTTTGGTAGGGGCTAATGCCAACACGGGGATTGGGCACCTGTTGTGAGTTATGGAGTTTTCTGTTGGGGACACTGGGGTGGACTCCCCAGTGTTCCAACTCAGAGGGTGTGATCTAGTGCCAACACGGGATTGGGCACCCGATGTCAGCATAAAACTTAATTTTGTAATTAATAATCCTATTTTGGCTCACAACGCAGGATACTATGTCATATCTCGGCATTATTTAAGCAGGATCCTAGGTCATTCTATGCTGATATGAACTAGGAATTAAATGATTAAATAAAACACATTTTATGGACATATTTCATCAAGTAAAGTGCAGAATACACCGAAGAGGGTCCCAATAAGCAAGCTACATAGATACATAGACAGTGTCGGCAGATAAGGGCCTATGGCCCACCCAGTCTGCCCATTTGAGCTTGTAAGTTCAGTTTGTTTTCCTAGAAGTCTGTTGCCCTTACCCCTGACCTCTAGAATTCCTTTATGTCTATCCCATGCATTCTTAAATCCCGTGATTGTTTCAGCCCCACCACTTCCTCTGGCAGGGTGTTCCATTTGTCCACCACCGTTCTGTGAAGAAATTCTTTCTCATGTTTCCTCTGAATCGTCCTCCCTCCAACTTCATCCCATGCCCTCTAGTCCTGGAACATCTTTTTCACTTAAAAATAGTGTTTTCCTGCACCCTGTTCCTCCCTGTAAGATACTTGTATGTCTGTATCATATTCCCTCTCTCCCTCCTCTCCTCCAGGGAGTACATGTTCAGTTCCTTCAACCTGTCTTCATAGGACTTGTGATGCAATCCATCTTTGTTGCCCTCCTCTGAACCTTCTCTACCCTGTCTATGTCCTTACATAGGTATGGTCTCCAGAACTGTACACTGTACTCCAGGTGAGGCCTCACTAGTGTCTTGTATAGCAGAATTATGACCTCCTTTCCTGCTGGTGATGCCCCTGCCTATACATCCCAGCATCCTATTTATTGCTTACCTGCTGCCTTGTCACACTGTTTCCCTACCTTGAGGTCATCAGAGATGACAACCCCAAGATAGCTTTCCTGCTTGGTGCATGCTATATCCTCACCCCTCAACTGATATACTGTGCCAGGGTTTTTGTGCCCCATATGCATTATCTTGCACTTCTTTGCATTGAATTTCAACTGCCAAACCCCTGACCATTCTTCAAGTTTCTGCAGGTCGCTTCTCATTCTGGTTCCTCCCCAGAATATCATTTTGGGAGGTTTCCTTTTTTTTTTTCTCAGGCTAAACTGAAAACAAGATGACAGCCATACAAAGTAGGAATTTTCCCATACGAAACAGGATTCCTACTTCGTTTCATACAGCTATCTTGAAGTGCTTACTGAGCATGCTCAGAAATGATTTTAAGTTTATTAAATTTTCAATAAACAGTACAATACCTTTGCACAGAATTACATAATGAAAAACCATAAAATGTTATAAGTAAATTTCAAGTCCATTACAACACATATATGATATTCTATAAATTGACAAAGTCTTGTGAATAATACTATAGGGGCCAGATATTCAAACCTTTGTGCCTAGCGCAAATCCGTAGCACTGGAATAGCGCTGGATTTGTGCGAGGCTGCAATATTGGAAAGCTCTATTAGCGCCGGTGCTGTGTGGTAGCGCCGACACTAATGGTTAATGGTATGCAGGGGCATGGACAGGAGAGCGCCCATGAATGCCAGCAGTGTGGAATATTCACATATATAGCGCCACGCAACAGGCATTAGCATGACCTGTAGAGTGGCACTAGGTACCACCAGAAAAAAGCTGGCAGTATTGCGGCAGTGTTCCCCCCCATCGTGGACCCTGTAGCTGCAGTATAAGCCCTGGTAGTCTAGTGCCCCCCAAGCCGGTATCCGACCCCCCGTTCCCCATAGAAAGGCAGAAATTCCCTGGTAGTCTAGTGGTCCCCCCCAAGCAGGTATTTGACTTCCATTCCCCATAGAAAGAGAGAAGTTCCCTGGTAATCTAGAGGTCCTCCCACCCCCCAGCACCTATCCCAACCCATTCACAATACAATTAAACTTTATTTTCCTGGTAGTCTAGTGGTCTTCCCACCCCCAGCACATATCCTGACCCATTCACAGTAAAATTAAACCTTATTTCCCCTGGTAGTCTAGTGGTTCCCCCACCCCGCAGCACGTATTCTGACCCATTCACAGTAAATTTAAACCTTATTTCACTGGTAGTCTAGTGGTCCCCCCACCCTGCAGCACATATCCCAACCCATTCACAGTAAATTTAAACCTTATTTCCCTGGTAGTCTAGTGGTCCCCTACCCCCCAGCATGTATCATGACCCCCGTTTCCAATAACAGTAAGCTATTTTCCCTGGTAGTCTAGTGGTACCCCCCCCCCGGTAGCACCACCCCCCCTCAGCCCACCCATCTGCCATGAAGAGAGCTGGCGGCCGGCTCAGCCCTCCTCACACCACCACGGCTGGCCACCTACTGAGGAATGAATGAGCCCCTACCCCCCAGCAATGTGGAACATTGGTGAACCCACCCCCAGTGTCCAAAAATATATTTATTAATTAAACCCTGTAAAAAGAAAACTGTCCCTGACATCTTTTTCAGACCTGAAAAAAAGAAAATGGTCCCTCATCATCCCGTCATCCCTCTCCCCATCCCGACCCACCCACTGAGCACCCACCACCCCACACCCACACCCTTACCCTATACTTACAACCAGAGGTCCTGGGCTGTCATCTTCTGTGGACTGAGACATGTCTGCACTCTTCAAAGCCAAACCAGGAACTGAGGAATGGAATCAAGTAAGTGCATATAATGTTTTTCAATGGCATTTCAAACTTATGTTCATAACTTTGTCATTTTTTTGAATTTTTACACCAACATTTTAACATAGCCTTTTGGGGTCTACACTGTTACTGTCTATTTCATTAACTGGCCAGAAAAGTGATTTTGCAGTTGCTGTGTGAAATCACCTTTCAGGTCCAAATAACGAAACTTCACCACCAGTGTTCATGAGGTGGGGTCCCAAAAGACCATGTTGAAAATTGTCCGAGTTATGAACGTTCATGGAAAGTTTCTGTGCACGTGCATAACTTTGGTAATTTTTAATATTTTGAGTCCAAATTTTCAACATAGCCATTTTTAACACCACCTCATGAACAGTACAGATGTCATTTTTCACATCCTGTCTGAAATGTGTTTTCACACCTGTGACACAGAATGGCATTTCAGCATGGATTTGAAACTTTTCACCTATGGGGTTTATGAGGTAGGATCAAAAGAAAACTGTTGAAAATGTGGGGTCAAAATATGAAAAAAAAGAAAAAAACACAAAGTTATGACTATTAGTTGCAATTTTGCTACGCCCACTCGTAACTTTTGAAATGTAAAATATTTTGACACCAGGTTTACAGAATAGCCTTCTTATTACCTTATTTCATGTATGTCACAGCTGTCATTTTTCAAATGCTGCCCAAAATGTGTTTTCACACCTCTGGCGTGGAAAGGTATTACTGTTGCTCATAATTACATTTTGTGGGATTGGAAAATTATCTGTAATGGGTACATGAGGAGGGGTAATAAGAAGGCTATGCTAGCAGTTTGGTCACTGTTGTCCTATAAATGGAAGCACAAGGCCCAGAGGGCCCCTATAGTTAGGGTTATGAAGCCACTTCTATGTTAAACCCAAAATTTTGCACGTTAATAACTTTGGACTAGTTCAATGGATTTGCATGAAATTTGGAATGTGCAGTGGGGCATGGTAGATCTCATCATATGCCAAATTTCATTTCAGTTGGACTTACGGTTTTTGCACCCCAAAATGCTGAACAATGCACTTTTCACCAGTTATGTGGGCAGTTTTGGGGATTTTTTCTGTGGCGCTGCATGGCCATCATTTGATGTGCTGCTCTATGAGTGGGCTTGTCTGAAAGAACTTCAGTCAATGAACATGCCACTTTTCATTTTGTGAAAAAATATTAATCCATTCAAAAGTTATTGTAGTTTTAAGTTCCCATTATAAGTCAATGGAAAATTGATATGGTTGTTTTGCGAACAAAGAATAGGGTTTTAGACATCTGGTCCTCCTCACAATCAAAGAATTTGCTGGCTCACAGTCAAAGAATCTTTGACCATGAGAATTCTTTTGTTTATGACAGCTGTCTTCTTGTTTTAAGGTTACTGTCAGAAAACTCAAATATCTCAGCTCAGGAGTGACTCCAAAATAAAACATGGATGGGTTTTGCTCAGGGGCTTTGCTCTATCAAGCCATGCCTTTGGTGTTGTTCAAAATGGTACAAAACAGAGTTTCACATTTTATTCTTTGATCGTGACTCGCTAACAATCTTTGTTCATGAGCCTGCAAATCTTTGATCGCAGATTCTTTGACCTGATCTTTGATCGTGAGCGTAAGGACAAGATGGCCAGTTGAAAAAAACACATTTCTTAGCTCGGGGTGGGTTGTAAACACAAATGAGGGTGGGTTTTGCTCAGGGGGGCTTCGTTTTATCGAACCATGCCGGTGGTTTCCTGTATTCATGTATAAAATTTGAATTTCAGCATTTTTTGTTCTTTGATTGTGAGCCTGCAAATTCTTTGATCGTGAGTCCGCTAATTCTTTGATCACGAGATTTTTTGACTGCGATCTTTGATAGTGAGGAAGGGGCAAGATGGCCTGTTGAAAAAAGCAAATTTCTCAGCTCGGGTGGGTTATGAACACAAATGAAGGTGGGTTTTGCTCAGGGGGCTTTGTTTTATCAAACCATGCTGGTGGTTTCATGTATTTATGTCTAAAATTTGAATTTCAGCATTTTTTAATTCTTTGATCATAATCCTGCAAATTCTTTGATCACGAGCCTGCAAATTCTTTGATCGCAAGATTCTTTGATTGTGATCTTTGATCATGAGGGAGGGACTAGATGGCCAGATTTTAATGCAACAGATAGGCCAATTTTAACAATCTTTAACTTTAAATATCTCGAAACGGTTTTGTCTTTTTACTTGAAATTTGGAGGTGTTGACAGCATGTCCTGTAGATGTGAATTATGGTATTTACATGTTGGACAACACATTTTCTGAGGACATATTGTGTGGTGCAGTTTACATTTAGCGGACAGCGTTTTCCATTCTCGTACTGGCTTGAAATTTATACAGTACCTAGCCTTACTGCTATGGATCTACTTTTCAGTTGTTAGGTGTCTAATATCTTAACAGGTGTGGAAGTCTGCCACTCCAGTGAATGAAAATCTCAAACTTTCTCATGTTGCATCTCGGAAACGGTTTTGTCTTTTATATTGAAATTTGGAGGGTCTTCAGGACATGTCCTGTTCATGTGCATTATGGTGTTTAGGTGTTGGAAAATTAATTTGCTGTGGACATATTGTGTGACACACTGTATGTTTTGCGTATGGTATTTTGCATTGTGGTACTGGGTTCACATTTATAGGGTGCCTAGTGTTACTGCCATGGAGGTAATTTCCAGTGGTTATGTGTCTGACGTGTAAACAGGTGTTGAATTATGCCACTGTGATGACTGACACTTTACTTTCTTTCAATGTGGTGGGAGCTTTTGGGTCCCATGCTCCCACCCATATGCGCTCCAGCAATGCATATGATATTCAGTACTTGTAGTCTTATCTTTTGCAGAAATTTATAAGTTGGTGGGAGTGTGGGGCCCAAAGGGCCCGCACTCTCAACAACATCCGTGAATTTTTACTTTTATATTCTTTCTCAAAAAGTAAGGAAATTCTGTGCAAAAATCTTTGTTAATGCATCATTTAGGGTTAGAACACAAAAAGTAAGGAAATGAAACTTTTAGGTTTGACCCCTCACCCCTTAGACCTACCCATCATTCCGAGATTGACAGCTGATGGGGTGTGTCCTTGGGGTTGTGAGGCCTAAATCTCACCCCATTCTTCTTTTCTGTGGCTTGTGAATATGATTACACATGGAACTTGCTAAGTCTGATTCAATATCTTTTATTAAGGGTAAGTAATTAATCTTAATCAAGGAACCCAGGTTGTTGGAGATTCATAGGCCCAAGTAAGTTATTTAATCCTTTACCCAGCTATTGTTGAAGATTTCAGATAAGTTCTTTTTAATAAAAGGTGAGGGGTTAGGACATAATATTTGGGATTTATCCAAATTAACCTGTAGACCTGAAAGATTCCAAAATGTAAAAGTAATTCTTAAGTGCATTATAAGATCGAACTGGTTTTGCCAGGGTTAAAAGTAACTCATCGGCAAAAGCATAGGTTTTCTGGAGATATGACTTGATGTCAATCCCAAATATTCTTGGGTGATTGTCTGTTGTTCTAATCAGAGGCTCTATGGCCAATATAAAAAGAAAGGGAGAAAGAGGGCATCCTTGCCTGGTTCCACATGCCAGTGAAATGGGCTTAGTTACTAGACCATTAGTAATGATTTGAGCCGTTGAATTTTTATACAACAAAGAGACCCAGGTACTGAAATTATCTCCACATTAATAGTGCTTAAGAACTTTAAACATATAATCCCTGGACAAGGAGTCAAATGCTTTGAATAGATCTAGAGATAACACTATATAAGATTCCTTAAATTTATTAGCATACCAGATTGTATGTAGCAACCTTCTAACATTGTCTGCTCCTGTCCTACCCTGCATAAAACTCACCTGAGCCTTACCAATAATTAGATCTATAACTTATTGAATACATAATGCTAATATTTTAGCTAATATTTTATAGTCTGTATTAATCAGTGAAATAGGACGTATAGCTGGAACAAGACAGAGGGTCTTTGTTCTTCTTAAGAATCAAAGTAACCAGAGATTGTGTGAGAGTGGGGGGATCTCAATATTCCTCATACATATTAAGTAAATGAGGGGCTATCTTAAAATTCAAAATCTTGTAGAATTCACTTGGAAGGCCATCTAAACCTGGGGTTTTGTTGCTAGGTACGATAGTAATTGTTGAAGATATTTTTTCCAATGCAATTTATCTGTTTAGGGAATCAAAATGTTTTTGAGATAATCCAGAATCTTGAATTGAGTTTAGAAAAGAATCTGCATCAGAAGTATCAACGGTCTTATGAGCATACATATTGGCGTAAAATTCCTGAAATAATCTATTACTATCCTTATTATTATTATTACTTGTTTTACCCATATCATCTCTAATCCCTGGTATAATATTCTGGTTGTTAAGTTTTTTTAAGTCTATGGGCTAACAATGTTCCAGCTTTTTCCCCAGATTCCCAGTAGCTTTGCTTTAAATGAAATAAAGCATATTCAGGTTGGGCAGAGTATGCTGTTAATTTCAAATTTAAACAATTCTATTTTGTGTACTAATGCCAGTTGAAGTCTATTAGATTTTTTGAGATCTGATTCCAAATCAGCTAATTCCAGTTGCTTTCCTCTTAAGGTTTTAGCTTTGTCTCTTTTCTTACATGCTGAAAAACTAATTATTCTGCCCCTGAAAAAAGCTTTGTAGGCTTCCCATAAACAGGACTTAGATACTTCACCATTGTCATTATTTCTAAAGTATTCCTCACTTTTATTTGTTATCCAATCTATGAATGTTTTGTCCTTTAAAAGGGTTGTATTCAGTCTCCATCTGTATTCTTTTGGTTTGCCTTCCCCTATGATCATAGTCATGTCAATTAAAGCATGGTCAGAAATTGTTATGGAATCTATATTAGCATCAGCTATTGAGTCTAGGAGCTCAGAAGAAATGAATAAGTGGTCAATTCTACTGTATGATATATGTCTATTAGAAAAAAGTAAAATATTTAGGCCGAGGGTTCACTATTCTCCATGGCCTAATAGAGAAAGATTCTGAACCAGTTTATACAAGGCCAAACAAGTTCTGGACAAGGTCAATGTGGTTTCCATTTTCTTCCTATCTAATATAGGTCCATGATCTCATTAAAACCCTCCCATAATGATTTTGTACTCTGAGTACTTAGTCAATGCTGCTGAAATATTGTCAAAAAATATTTTGTGCCCGGCCCGATGGCGCTGAGGGTTGAGGCTGATCGCTACATCTCGCGCCACGCCCGGCGACCCGATGTTCGGGAATGAGCACGTGTTGTCGGGGTCGGCGGGAGGAGATGGATCGAGCATCGGGAGGACTGCTCCATCTCGGGTGGGGGATTCGGTGGACGGTGCTTGCCTGACCCCAGCAGAGGCTGGGGATCGACAAACACGCAGCCGCAGAGACAGGGGGAGGTGGGATGTGGCAGATGTTGATCAGTGCGCCGCATGGGAGGCTGCTGCATTCTCAGTCACTGGCGCTGCACTTACGCCCGCCAGGAGAAATCAGGGAAAATGGAGCCTGCAGCACATGACGTCATTCCCGTTGCCATTCCCGGAGGATGCCTCCCTGGCATGGACCCGTTCTGGTGGGTTGAGTCACTCCCCACCACCCTGCCATGAAGGGTAAGTCACAGGGTGCTGAAGGGAGGGGGTCTCATGTCCGGGGATGGCGCCGGAGGAGCAGCAGAGTGCGGGGGGGAGGCTCCTGAGAAATAACATCGTAAAAAAAAAAAAAAAAAACATTTGTCCTGAATTAGTAGCATAGATGTTGACTAAACAACCTTAAACCCACTGAGTGTACCAAGAAGAAATTGGAATCTACCTTCTGGGTCTGAAAAATGTTTAGATTTCACAAAATGAATACTTTTTCTACTCAAAACAGCAGTACCTCTTTTCTTACAGTTGAAGGTACTCCACCATTGCTACCCAGGATCTGCATAATTTGACCAATTCGGTATCATTCAAATGTGTTTCTTGTATGGAGGCAATATCTGCCTTCTTTTTGTTAAGGTATGTCAATATTTTTTTCCTTTTAATAGGGGTTCCCAAACCATTCACATTCCATGAAACAATTCTATAAGGAAGCATTTTCTATACCAATAATTTTCTAGCTATAAGAACAGATAGAATATAGTAAAATAGTTAAAAGGTGAAGCAACTATTCCTTAATTTGAGAGTATTTTACTCCCAAAATATAACATACGGTGAAAATATTGTATGATCTCACAAAATTTTCAATAACTAACTGTCTAGAGACCAAGTTCTAGAAATGATTTTAAAAGGATTAAACCTTTAAGAGGAAATAAAGCAGTAGGATGTTAGCTACTGCAGCAGTCAGTATTGTCCACGGACTACTGTCCAAGGTTTAGCTGACCAGTCACACTCCACAGCAAGTAATACAAGAGAGGGCATCAATCCTTCCAGTTGCAGCATGAGATGCCCCAAAACAAAACAAAACAAAAACCTAGGCCTAAAGCATTTGATTAAATTCAAAGAATATCATATAGCAAAATAAACGGGTGAAAGAAAATAGGCAAGATATCAAGCAACAAAAATAATCACAAAACATAAGTGCAAAGAGCATAATAAAATGTTTCCTAAAGGGTGAAAAGAAATAGTTAGCCCTGTTCAACTATTATAACATACTACCTAAGCAAATACCAATATTAAAGAGCTATCTTATCTGTGTAAAAAACATCCACTAGTTTTGAGCATATACAGGCCCTCGTCAGCTTACCAACTCTGATGCTTACTTGCTCTGCACTCTAAATACTAGTTATATTTAATGGAAATTAGGCATTGTGAACACAGAATAAGTCTAGGTATTTGAGCTGTATTTTAAGGCAAAGACTCTGACTAGGGCTTAACCATAGAAGTTATTATAGGTGAATGACAGTAACAGCAGAAAGAGTTATCAGGAAAGTTTAGAAAGGAAAAGAGCACACCACAAGTGACAGGCTTCTAGATATCAGTGCCTATTTTGTAAAATTGTGCAAGCAACACAATATCATTTATCAATACATTAATGTCCGATTTGCTTTTAATCAAATTACTAAGGACCTTGCTTCTTTAAAATAGACTGCTGCGTAAATCATGATTTTTTAGAAATCCCTTTGTCAAGATATATAACAAAATCCTACAACTATATACAAATCATAGCCACGTTGTTGATCACATCCATCTTAGACATTAGGAGCTACAGGAAGTGGTCCGACTGAAATATTATGTATATTCTTTTACCCCAGGCACTGGTTCTATAGAGGGGTTGTTGTTGTTGCAGGGGACTGATTTAGTTTGGACTGACTCAGAGGCATCAATTTCCTCTTCATGCATCAGATCTGGTGAAGATCTTGGTGAGGATGTGTAGCTGTTTTCTTTGCTTTGCTCTCTCTTCTTGGGGATACCAACAGAAGTTGAAAGTCTCAGGATGCTGGAATATTTAAAACATTGTCTAGCTCTTCTCTGAATGTCAGAACTCCAGGTATGATCTAGATCAGTACTGGCAACTTCAGCAAACAGACGCGGAGTGGATGGTTGGGGGGAGGGTCATAAGAGTATTACTCTGCAAAAGTTTGGAAAATCACAATGGTGTGTGTCTAGTGTGAGTTTCAGTACCTAGATGTGCTGTTTCTGAGGAAGTTTGTGCTGATTTTGAAAAATGTTAGTTCATCTTGGTAGTTGGTGGATTTCTAAAGTAATTTTTTTTAAAAGACTGAATGAATCACCATGCACTAGTTGGAGAATCACATTTGGGCCCAGATATTCAAAAGGGTTGCGTGTACGCAACTCCAAAAATGCGCCATTCTGCGATATTCAGAAGGGGCCAGTTGCGCCACCAAAAACATGCTGAGCAACAGCGCAATGGAAATGAAGGCATGCGCAACCGAAGGGGGCAGGTCCATGCATAAAGTGCGCAATGCGAGATCGAACACTCGCGCACGCGCAAGAGTGGCTCAGCCGGAAGTTGCAAGAGTAGCGAATTGAGCCAAAATAAAAGGCTCAGGAAGTGGCGCAAGAACCCTAGCAGGCCGCAAACTGGGGAGAGAGACAGAGAGAGAGAGAGAGAGAGACAGGAGCTGAAGGGCAGAGAGGGACAGTGGGTCCAGGAGGACAGAGAGGCCAGTGGGGGTGCCCGTGCAGTGGAAGCAGCAGTGGGGGCAGCGGGGTAACATAGGAACAGCAGCCGGGGGCAGAAGCCAGGAGATGGACAGTGCCAGCTTCCACATGGAAGCTGTAATGAGGGGGTGAGACACCATGCTGCAGGGGGACGTGGCCGCGAGGAGCCCTGCCGGCGGTATGCCCCGACAGGCGGATCGTGCCAGATCAGCTCCGAGACCGTACACAGACGCCGAGATTGTGGGCCGGTACCGCCTGAACAGGGCACACTGAGATGGCTCTGTGAGCTGTGCAGTGATGTGATGCAGGCACCCTCACGATGGAGTCACGCTCTGTCCGTGGAGACCAAGGTGACAGCCTGCATGTGCCTGCTCACCATGGGCACCTTCCAGAGGCCAACAGGGGACACCACAGGCATTACACAGTCAGCCACGTCACGCATCCTCACCCAATTCCTCAGCGCACTGTTGCCTCATGCTGCGGAGTACATCCATTTCCCCAGCACCGCGCAGGCGTAACAAACATGCAGGAGTTCCACAGGGTAGCACGATGCCTGGCATGCTAGGGCCATAGACTGCACCCATGTGGCCTATTCACAGCCACCTGGCCCCGACGGCCAGGCATATCGGAACCGAAAGGGGTTTTCCAGTGTCAACTGCCAGGTGTGTGTGATGCCACTGGGTGCATTATCAATGTCTGTGCCACACACCTGGCGGAGCACATGACGCTTCATATGGCACCAGTCTGCACTGTGCCATTGATTCAGAGTGGGGACACCCCAGGTCATCTAATGGGTGAGTACACATGTATGGAATGCAAACTCTGGGCAAGGGTGGAATGACACAGGTGCCATGGTAGTGGCACACAAGGATATGGGCAATATGGACCTGACATGACACTGATCTCCACTATCTCCACACAGGTGACTCGGATACCCACTCCATCCCTGGCTGCTCACACCGTACCGGTGCCCCACGACTCCAGTGCAGCTATGCTTCAATGAGGCACATGCCGCAACACGTAACATCATAGAGCAGGTGTTTGGGATGCTCAAGGCATGCTTCCGATGCCTGGACACCTCCGGCGGAGCCCTACAGTACAGCCCCCAAAAGGCCTGTGGGATATTCCTGGCCTGTTGCATCCTGCACAACATGGCCAAAGACCATGGGATAGCCGTACAGGTCCAAGAGGGGGACAGCGATGGGGACGCCAGTGGCGCCGGTGATGTTAGTGATGAGCAGCCCTCCCTAGGACGGAGGGACCTCGACTGACCCGGGAGGCCCAGCTGCACCGGACACCATTGCAGAAGAGCACTCCCAACACAGGTAAGTCAAGGGACATGTGCAGGCAACACTGTCCATGCGCAAACCACAGGCACACAGGGGAACACACCGTGCAGGAAGGTCAGGGGAGTTGAAGGTTCCAGGCATACCGACACACCATCAGAGAGGGGTGAGCACTCATATGGACACACACACACACACACCAGGCAGCATACATGGGCAGCAGCACAGCACTGCGGAAATGACATTGCCAACACACAGCACCACCAACCACCCCCACCACCTGGACTGTCCACGTACGTGTGTCAGGACCTGGGCACCCTTGCACCTTGGTGTACAGTGCAATGCAGGCATCATCATGCACACGCACCTGTGGACAGCAGTTGGGAGAGTGTGCAGGTGGTCCGTGTCAGCTTGGTGAGCAGAGCACCAGCAGTGCACTGCCCACCATGACACACATTGCACACAGGGCAGCACCAGACAGGGCCTGCACTGGGAGACAGCTCAGTCAGGTAGCACTGTCCCACAGCCACCACGGATGCATGGGCGGCCCCGCCGTGGCCCAGCAGCACTGGCAGGCTGAGCAGGGGTCACATCGGGTGGCGCTGGTGCACCACCAGGGGTCCCACTGTGCGAACACGACCTTGCCCGCACAGGGGTCTGCATCCTGCCAAACAAACTTGCACCAGGGGTGCTCGGGATGCCCACAGCAGAACCCGGCATCAACAGGCCTGGTGTCGCACGACGCCGGGAACGGGGAGTGGAGAGCGCACTGTGTGGGGGTGTGGTACAGGGCACCTGGACAGTGTGGCGATGCGCTGCGACAGAGACCACTGCCTGGGTCAGCCTGTCAATGGCAGCAGTCACATCCGTCCGCATGAGGACCAGCTCGGCTCGGTCCGAGCACACTCCCTGCTATGCCACTCCACGGACACAGACAGTGCCTCCACGGACCTTGCAACCCGCCCCTGCAGCTGTACCGAGTCCTGCAGCAGGCGGGTGTGCACATCCAATGGGTACTGTGCCCAAATGGCATCGTGACCCCCAGGGTGTGGACGGTCCTGGTGCACAGCACCCCTTGAGGGTGGGCGCTGTTCGCCAGGACCAGGTATGGGTGGATCAAAGGGCGGTGGACATGTGCCACTGCTTGACACTGTACCCCAGACCTGGTGTGCTACTGCTGCCGCCGCCCTCCAACTGCTGAGCCCCAGGTCCACCTGTTCCACCTCCATGCTGACAACAGTGCCAGACACCTGCACAGCCACGGTGCTGCCCCACGGTGCTGACAGGCACAGCCTGGGACTGTGCCAGCATGCTGATACACAGTGTGAACCAGGAAGGCCCTGGGGCACGGTGGCCTGCCATGTGTCCGTCATGGGACACACACCTATCACTGCCCATTGCAGGCCTGCTATCATCAATGGTGCAGGTGCGTGCCACTGCCATAGGCACAGTATGCTGGCATACCTGCATGCCTGACTGCTGTGACACAGGCTGTGCACCCCTGCACCCGTATCACTGACACCGGAGTTGTTGGCCCAGCGCATGCTGCTGCAGTGCCTGCAGGCTGGTGGCGGAGGTGGATGGTCCTCCTCCACGTCCAGCAGGTCTGCATCACTGTCTGGACCCACCACCACCACCGTCTCCTGAAGACGAACAGGATCTGTAACAGAAAGAGAGTACATGTGAGTGCATGTGAACAACAGCCCCCCCCAACAACACCACCATGTCATACCGTGCAGTGATGGGCTTCCACCTGTCTGGAATCCTCCATCTGGTACGCCCGCAATGGCACTTGGCTGCATGGCCGCAACCAGTGTCTCCTCTGTAGGGGTCAGCTGCAACACCACTGGTGGGCCCCCACCAGTGCCAGCACGTGCCGCCCTGAAGGCTGCCACCTTCTCCTTCAGCCTCCTGCAGTCAGTCCCCATCTTCTTCTTGCATTCCTGCACGGAGCGCTGGTGGCTTCCGTGCAGGTTGGCGGCCGAGCTACCCCTCCCATGCAGCTGCACGCCCTGAGGGTGCCCTCCGTCCACTCACTAGTGGCTCATCCTCCAGGTAGGCCTGGAAGAGGGCCTCCTCTCTGCCACGGTGAAGTTCGGCCTCCCTCCTACACCCGCCATCCACACCCCTCAGCTTGGCTCTGGTCAGTCATGGTGATCTGTATGGGTGGAAGTGGACACCTGTCACTGTGCAGTCGACAGCATTTCCCCATGAGCATAGCTGCCGCCTGGGGGCGGAAGCCCCCACGCTTCCACTCCGCATGGCAGATACTGATCGAAGGTGCCTTTGTCCCTTTCTAAGTGCCCTTTCATGCTCAGCCCCCTCAGCCTTTATCATCCTCCACTCATGAGAATTGTCCTGAGCATCACACAGCATGTAACTCACCTCTCACCTGCAGTAACCAAATCTGGCCAGCACAACCCACTGTCACATTTTTATAGCGCAACACATGCAAATGAGGTGTGGCGCAACTTTAATGACATGCTAATCGCGCCACTGCGCCTTTGAATAGCTGATCGCATGATTTGCATATGTCGGCTGAATATCGCATATTTGCGCTTTGCGCAATACGGAAGGTCCGGCAGAGCCAATGGCGCAGGTTTGTGGCTGTGTGCCACACTGCATTGCGCATGCCCAGACAGCTTACGCATGCATCTATCGTGCTGCAGACCTGCTGAGCGCGATAGGCGATTCAGACCATGGCCACCATTGTGCCAGTGGCGCTACAGCACTGGGCACTATATGGCGCTGTGGCACTACTGCGCGATAGTCCACTGTGGCACTGGTGCTCAGCTTGGCAGTCGCAAAGGATGCCTATACGTCCTATGGTGCTGTGCGTAGCCTTGCGTCATTGCCGTGACCTTGTGTATGCCCTCTGACCCCTGGCGCTGTTGGCATGCCATGTGTGCGTCCCTATTGCGCTGTCTGGTGACAGCGTATAAAATGTGTGGCGCTATTCGAACAGCGCGATTGGAACCTGTGGTGGTCTATGCTCAACAACTCCACGGGGGTTACGCAGCGGCGGGCCATATTGCCTGCTGTAAGCTGGTACCATGGCTAGGAGGAGGGCGGTGTCCTGGAGCCAGCTTGAAGTGGCCAACCTGGTGGCCTGGTGGAGCCCACTGTGAGGCACTGTATGGTGAGGCCCCTCACCATGCCTAAGACCCATGTGGCAGCAAGGTGGCCACTGACCTGGTGGAGGTCACTGGCGGGGCGGTCTGCTGAGCAGTGCCGGCACCGGTACAGTGACCTCCGCCGGGAGGGAGCCGGAACTCTTTGACGCTGGCCGCGCTCACGTGCCAGGCGGGCGGGTGCCTAGGCCAGGTAAGTGTACCATCTATGCACCTATATTCTCTGTAGGGGTGTGTGTGTGCTTGGGTGGCTGTGCATAGGTGCCGGCTCGGACACGGTGGGCTGTGTCAGTGTGTGCAGCTGTGCGATGGATGGTTATGGCTGTGTGGGCAGGCACTCTCACTGGGGCAGGGGGCACTCTGCTTTTGAGTCACACTGATGTTTGTCTCAACATATGTCTCCCACAGGCCGGATTGTGAGGACACAGGGCCAGGGTGACGTGGGCCGTGCCAGGGCCCCGGGTGCCGGGGGGTGTTGTGCCCCAACAGCAGCAGCAGCAGCAGCAGCAGCATCAGACCCAGCTGCTGGAGGAGTGTGAGTATCATTACTTCATGGATGCTATTGCATGCTGGGGGGGCAAGACCACCAGCCATGCAGGACACAACCAAAGGGGAGGTCATAATTCCACTATACAAAACACTAGTGAGTCCCCACACTGGAGTACAGTGTACAGTCCCGGAGACCATACCTACGTATGGACATGGACTGGGTGGAGAGGGGTTCAGAGGAGGGCGACACGGATGGTGCATGGATTGCATCACAAGTCCTATGCAGACAGGTTGACAGAACTGAACATGTACTCCCTGGAGGGGAGGAGGGTGTGGGGATATGATGGGGACATACAAGTATCTTACAGGGGGGAACAGAGTGCAGGAAAACAGTATTTTTAAGCGTAAAGGATGTTCCAGGACTAGAGGGCATGGGATGAAGTTGGAGGGGGGACGATTCAGAGGAAACATGAGAAAGTATTTCTTCACAGAACGGGTGGTGGACAAGTGGAACACCCTGCCAGAGGAAGTGGTGGGGGCTGACTTGGTCACGGGATTTATGAATGCATGGGTTAGCCATAAAGGAATTCTGGAGGTCAGGGGTAAGGGGCAACAGACTTATAGGACAACAGAGTGAACTTACAAGGTCAAATGGACAGACTGGGTATCCCATAGGCCCTTATCTGCCGACACTGTCTATGCATCCATGTATGTAGGCATGACACAGGTGACCTGCATCACAGTGCAGTATCACGGCACGTCTGTGTATGCGTCACTGGTGGTCCAGGCATGCACTGGGCACATAGCTGTGTAACTGGCATCGCACCACGTTGCCACATCACTTGCCAGCCTAGTTTGTACTGTGATTGACATGGGCAGTGTGTGTGGGCGGTGGTGCGCATAGCTGGTGCCGCCTGTTTGTGATGGCCATGTGCATGTTCACTGTGGGTGGGTGCATGCCATCACAGGTGCGGGACATTGGGCTATATGGCTTGCAGGTTGGGTGGTGTTCAGGGTTGTGGTCAGTCACAGCCATTGACTGTGTTCCCATTTTCCTAGGCCTCGAGGTTCTAAGGAGGATGCAGCGGGATGTCCGTCGCCTCACAGAGGTCAGCGTGGCAAGCCACAGGATCCTGCGAGCAATACAGAGGCATGGACGCCATCAGGGGCAGACTGGAATGGGGCACCAGCAGGGGGAGGACCAGGAGCCGGCTGGGCCAGAGCCCGCATTACCCTTCCCACTTCTTCCATCCCTACCACCCTGCCTTCCCTCTCCAAGTTTTTAATCCCTCCCTCTTGAACACCCCTTCCTTGTACCCGTCCCCCCCCTTGTAAATAGTTTTTATTGTTCTTGTTGCACTATGTTTAATATACATTTCTATTTTGATATATGAATACTGTGTTGGTCTCTGATTTGCAGCTGGCTATGGGTGCTCAGTTGCAGGTGTGTACATGCCATCTGGGCTGGTATGGTCCTGGGTGTGTGTGTGTGTGTGTGTGTGTGTGTGTGTGTGTGCATGGGGAGGTATCTCCAGCATGGCAGTGACTTTCGGTTGGTCTTGCCATCTGCTGCCACCCACTGCTGGGTGCACAGGGTGTGTCTGGCTTGTAGGCTTCTGTGTTGCATGGGGCTGACGTGTGCTGGGGGTCTGCATGGTTTCCTGCAGTGCCAGTCACTGCACATGGGTGGTGTCTTGGGGTCACAGTGCAGGGTGCGCTGTGCATACGGGGGGCTGATGTGCACTGTGGTTGTCAACCCCCTGTGTGTGGCACTCTCCACCTGCCAGTGGTTGTGCTGGGGTGTCAGGGCTCTGCTATGCTTTGTTGGCTTGTCCCCATGGGCACGTGGATCATCCGTCCCACCCCAGTGATGCTGTGCTTGGGTGTGCCGTGTGGTGGTGGGTTCTGCAGTGTGTTCCTGTGCCCATGTGTGGCATGGCTGGCGGTGGGCCCCAGCCTGCCTCCTGGATGTGCAGTTCCATTGCTCTGGGGGGCTGTGCTTGCGCTATGGCAGCTCTGGAATGCTCAGCTGAGCTTCCATGGTTGCGCCATAGCGCAACATTTTTAGCTCAACTTCTCCTTCCTGGTTGCGCGATGAGCCAGTATGTGCTATATTCAGGCGTTGGTTGCTTGCTAATTTGCTCTGCTCCATGTTTGAATATCGCACCTGTTGCGATTTGCACAACTGGTTTACGCTTTGTTTCTGCTGTTGCCAGTTTTGAGCGCAGTTTGAATATCCAGGCCTTGGTGTTTTTTCCCCTTGTTCCTGAATAATGAGAGTAGCAGGATATTTGAAATAATATTTTAGACCAAAGTCTCTGAAGCATTGTTTGACCTCTATAAACGCTTTCCTTCTGGCCACCACTTCACTGGAGAAATCTTGAAAAATTAAAATATTTTCCCCTTTCCACTTAAGCGACCTTCTTTCCCTTGACAGTCGCATTATTTCCTCTTTGACAGAGAATCTTAACAAGTAGGCAATTATTGGTCTGGGCTTTTGGTTAACTGGTTTAGGACCCAACACTCTGTGAGCTTGTTCAATCTCTAAAGAATTACGCCATTGATATCCAAGAATTTCAGGAAAAAAGGATTTGAGAAAAAACAACATATTATCCCCCTTAGCCCCTTCTGGTATACCCAGTATTCTGATATTGTTACATCGATCTCTGTTTTCAAGGTCATCTACCTTTTGTGATAATTAGTAAATCTGCTCAGATTGCTTAAATGTAAGTTGTTCTAGGTAGGTAATTGCTGAGGTCAGCTCTGTAATTTGTTTATCATTTTTACTCATGATACTACACATTTCCTCATGCTGCTTAGAAAGGGCAGCTGTAGAATTTTTAACTTTAATTTGACCCGTTCATGTTTCAGATAATATCTCTTTTAACTGACAAATGTCATTTTTTGTGGCAAATTGTTTGGAGCTGTCAGAACAATACATATTGGTAGTATCTGAGTAAGTTGTGCGTCCAGGTAAACGGGGGAATGGGGCCTCCCTGAAGGCATTTTTCCTTAGTTTAGGCTGAATGTAAATCACTTAAAATGCACTTAAACCTTCAATTTGATGAAAACCACTTGCCTGAGTGAAGAATTGAAGATCGGAAAGTCTGTTTTATAAACTTTAAAATTAAATTGGGCTATAAATTATTTAAAATGGAAGGATCTGATGGAGCTCATCTCTTGCAACTGTCGCCATCTAGCCAAGGCACCTAGGGTTTCCAACCCCACACACCATCCCCATGCTGCAGGCAGAAACAGGCATGGCATGTGCCTTGGGGTTGCTAACCCTAATGCTCACCCCATTCCATGAGTAAAAAGCTGAGATGGGTACAGTATATGAGAATGGGGTGAGCATTAGGGTTAACTACCCCAAGGCACACCCCACACCTGTTGTTGCCTGCAGGATGGGAGTGGGGGGGTTAGGGTTGGAAACCCTAACATCACATTTCCCTACTGTTGTCCCTTTAATCCAAACTAGTGCATTAATGAAGTTTTTTTTGCAACAGATTTCCTTACTTTTTTATACTACTTTTTCTGTAATTAGTTTTTATAAACACATGAATATTCTTCTGTAATTAGTTTTTAAAAATGCATGAGTTACTATAAAAAAAAAATTGACGATATTCATTGGGGCCTGTGGGATTCAAAACCAGGTCTCAAGGATCATGATCCAGAGCCTTAGCCACTGCACTACATTGCCTCCTTTGATAGCACTCTGTCAATGTTCTATTATCCTAAGTCAAGACAGATCCAATCTAAAACAGCCAATAATACTTTTCTGTTTCTCTATATTAGCAAAAGTCTTTTTAAACTTTGCATATTTCTAAGCCATTAAATAATCTGAAACTGTTTCAGTTCCATGAACACAAAATCAATACTGTAATGTCTATTTTAATTCAATTCAATTTTATTTTACCAGGAAAATACTATTGAGAAAAACTCATTTGCAAGGAGGTCCTAGAGGAATAATACATAAAAAGCACAATAGGGCAGTTACAATTGCAGGAGGGTTACATGTGAAGGGATATATATAGACACAGGAATTATATAATTATGATACAATGAACATCATGAAAGGAAACACCTAACAAGGAGTGCTAACGTTTGAGTTGAAGTTGCAAGAATTACAATAATTAAGGTAGAATGAATTTCATTCATGGTAACACCGTTCTATCATAATAGCTTAACATGAAATGGTGATCGCTATTATGACACTGTACTCGCCAAAAAGCAAATCAGAAATATACATTTACGGTGAACTGACACCGGATACTTAAAGTGTTTTTACACTTTGTACCCCGCACCCTCCTGAATTAGGATTCCTAACTCCAGGGGGGGGTGCATGTCGGGGAAGGAGCACAATCCTGATGAAAAAAAAAATTAAGTCCGGGAGCTGCAGGCAGCAGCAAAATTCAAATTCTCCCATCCCCAGCCCTGAACCCAGTACCTGCTGTGCCAGAGCCAGCCTCCATCACCACCACACCACATGACTTTCTTGGTGGTAGCAGGCACACTTCCTCCACATAACCCTCTTCCCTATCCTCCCCTCCCTTCCCTCGCCATTCCCACTTTCTGGTCACTTTCCCTACCTTCACGCTAGAACTAGTCACTACCCCTGCAGGTTGCCTATAACAATAACACCAAATATGGAGTTACCATTTTGATGGTCGACCATTCAGTCACTATTATCATGGTATGCCAGTAACACCTGACATCTAGCAAGGAGTGCTAACACTAGAGGAGACAAAACAATTACATATGGGATAAATAGGTAAAACAACTGCTGTCAGGAAGGAATGAAGAAGGGGAGTGAGATTGAATACCTGGAGTTATAAGAGATAGAGGAGAAGGGGAGGCCAGAGGAAGGGGAAGAGGAGGGAGAGGAGGGAGGGATGAGAGGACTATGGTGGGCTGGAGGGAGAAAGGGATGGAGAGTTACAAGGAACTGACTGAGGGATATGGCCTACAGCCCAGAGTAGTCCAGAGGAAGGATTTAGCAGAAAGGAGGTCAAGGGATGACAAGGAAGAGACTGAAAGGGTGAGGACTCATAGATCAGAGGAAGGATTTTAGAAAGGAGGCCAAGGATGACAAGGAAGAGACTGAAGGGTGAGGACTCATAGACCAGAGGAAGGATTTAGCAGAAAGGAGGCCAAGGATGACAAGGAAGAGACTGAAGGGTGAGGACTCATAGACCAGAGGAAGGATTTAGCAGAAAGGAGGCCAAGGATGACAAGGAAGAGACTGAAGGGTGAGGACTCATAGACCAGAGGAGGGACTTTGCAGAAAGGAGGTCAAGGATGACAAATATAGGGGAGAACAGCAGGGTAGAGAAAGTAAGTGCTATAAGCGGTGACAAGGGCAGTATTATATGAAGATGAAAATGAGGCTATGAGTAGCAGTTACAGATGTCATTTAGTGCAAGCCTGGTCAGTGACTTGAAGGTACAAATCCCAACAGATTTAGTAAGCTTAAGGGTCCTTTGTAAAGTATTCCAGAGTGTAGGTATGGCATAGCTTAGGTGAATGCAGTGTAGCAGGTTCTTATTCTAGGATATCAAGTGAAATGAAGGAATATTTTCTAAGCGCACACATGCAGGGGGAGCATCTGAACAGAGAAGAGATGTAGGGAGGCAGTTCATGGAGATGGCTTTGTAAGCCCAAGGAGGCATTTCACCACCTCCTAGTGTACTTAGTGAGGACCAACCCAACTGCGAATACAGGGAACAGTGATGAGTGTTGAATGGGGCATTTGATATAAATCTTAAGGCTCTGTGATAAAGCATATCCAGTGCCGATAGGGCTGATCTGGAGCAGTAGCTGTAGAGGAAGTCATCATAATCAAGTAGGGGTAAGAAAGTTGCTGGTACCAATCTTGGTTTGACCTCGTAGGTAAGCAAATACTTTATGCAGTAGAATAGTCCAAGTCTTTGGCATAGCTTTTTTGATACTTCTTCTGTATGGGTCACAAAGGATAGGCTGCTGTCACACCAAAAACCTAGGTACTTGAACTTACTCACAATTTCAATTGATTCCCCCAGGAAAGTCATGATGCCTAGGTTGGTATTTGGGGGGGGAGCAGTTGTAGCTTTGGCTGGGGATAGTAGCATAACTTTAGATTTTTTCATTGAGTAATAGTTTTAGATGCAAGTGTAATGAAGTTGGTCAAATTCACACTGCAATACTGAGCAGACCAGTTCTGGGTCAGCTGGCCAACACAGAGCAGTGTCATCTGCAAAGAGATGAACACTAGCAGTATTAATATTACAGTCAATACCATTGATATATAGAGCAAAGAAAAGGAGGCCCAAGATAGAACCTTGTGGGACTCCTCCCAGTAGGATTTTTTTTTTTGGGAGGAGGGCACCATGGGCTTTCACTTGTTGTTATCCTTTGAGACAGAAGGAGAACAATTTCAGAGAGGAGTCATCGAGCCAGAGGTTGCTTAATGTGAGTAGCAAGAGATCATGACCCACAGTATCAAAGGCCTTGCTAAGGTCCAAAAACAGAGCACAGATATGGTTTTTGGCATCAAGAGACATTTGCCAGTCATTTGTGACCTTAGCTATGATTGGGCCTGAACCCAACCTGTAAGGGATTCAGCAGGTTTGCGGAGTCCAAGTGATTCCTCAGTTGCACATTGACTAGGTTTTCAAGTGACTTTGAGAGGGTGGATAAAAGAGAAATTGGCCAGTAGTTGTTGAGATCACTTGGGTCACCAGATTTGAAGAGTGGAATGATGTACGTTATTTTCCAGATAGCAGGAAGAGTCCTTGCATAAGGAACATATGTTAAAGAGATAGGTTATACTATAGGGGAGACAGGAAGTGGTAGCCTAATTTCAGAAAGAAAAGTTCAAGAGGGTCAGCACCAGCACTTTTTATCATCCACTGTAATTAGTAGGTCTTCAACCTGCTTAAGGGTGATGGGCCTGAAACTGAAGTGAGGTGGGAGAGTGACCTTGGACAGAGGACAAGAAGAGACACCAGTGCAGGTCTGATGTAGTAGCTTACTGGCAGGGGAGTAGTCAAAAGCTAGGCCAGCAGTGACAAAGTGTTGATTTAATCGATCTAGTAGCTCCTGTGAGTTTGTGAAGGTGTCACCCCCTAGTACTATTTTAGTTGGGAGGGCTAAAGATGATGAGCTATGCCCTTCAGTGTCTCTAAGGGTTTGTGAGAATTTTGTAGTACTGTTTTTAGTCGCATCAAATGCAGTTTGGAAGTATTTTGCCTTTTCATCCCCTATAAGTCTGGTACAGTAGTTCCTTGTGGCTCTGAAGGCAGTCCAGTCTCAGTCTAGTTGTGTCTTACATGCTTTTTTTCCAGAGAAAGTCTGTCATAAAGATGTTTTTAATGCTTTTGTAACCAGGGAGAGTTTCTTTTCCTAGGTCTAATTTTAACCCTTGCTGCGTGTTTATTGATAACTTCCAAGACAAGGTTCTGGAACTGGTGGCAGGCTTGAGACTGTGGATGCAAGGTAAAGGTCCTGTCACTTAATCAAGCTTATATCAGCCAGGAAGCTGGATACATTAAATTGACGAAAACTCCTTTTAGGAATTAAATTGGCTGGAGAGTTAATTTTGGGTAGAAGTCTGACACAGGCTACAGCCCTGTGGTCACTAGTGTGTGGAATAGTCCAGTGTAGGCTATTTTGTTGGGTTTGTTGGTGAGGATTAGGTCAAGAAGTGAGCTGTGTTCTGGAGTTTGATGCTGGGACGGTGATGTTGCAAATTAGTTGAGTGAGGCCATGGGTGTCACAGAATTATTTTAGAGGTTTGGAACAGAGAGTTCCAATCTACAGTAGGTTAAAATCCACCAAAATAAGGCTTCTGACTCTATTTGTTCTAAATCTCTGAAGGTGAGGGAGTATCCCAAGTCCACTGAGGGGGTCTATAGCAATGTACAGTTACTCATTAGAGGAGAGGGAGATCTTTAGGTGAGGCATTCAAACTCCTTAGAGAGGAGGTGGAGTCAATGACTGAGATGGAGAACTAATCTAAGACATAAATAGTGACCCCACCTCCCTTGAGGGCCTATCAGTCCTGAATACTTTATAGGAGGAAATGTTAATGGAGTGGTCGAGGGTGGCAGTTCTAAACCAGGATTTAGTTATCACCAGTACGCCTGGAGTGGTATGGAGGGCCCAAGCCTGGATCAGATCAAGTTTCTTGATAAGGTTACAGAATTAATGTGCAAAACTGATACCTTTTAGTTGTGGCAGATCGGAAGGAGCTGCAATAAACTGTAGAGGCCCAGGTTTAATTTATGTTGTCAGAGCAGAATAGCAGTAGAAGGAGAAGTTTCTTGAACCTGTTGATGAAGGTTTTGAGAAATAATATCTGACCCCATTTAGAGCGAGCATTCTTGGGTGGGGTGGAATAAGGGGCAGTGTAATGGTGGAAGAGTAACAACACATAAGGAACAACTCGGGTAGGTAAGCACAGTGTCTCAAAACTGCAGGGAGTAGGCAGAATAAGCCGATAAGGCTTGATGTGCCCATGGGTAGCAGTGCCAGGATAATAGTGGTACTGCAGGTGAAGTGGCACATGCGACAGGTGGGGTAGCATATGCATCCTGTGGGAAGAAGAGGACAGTAGGGATGAGCCAGTGTGCTCTTACCTAGACTAATGTTGGCAGGTACTGTACACTATTGAAATCAAAGAAGTTAGTAGAGTAAGGCAGTGGAGGAGAAAATAGTATGCAGAGAAGGAGTTCATTTTAATAAGAAGCCTGAATGGTAGAATAAAGAATATAGGATGGCAGCTGTAGACAGAGGAGGCAAATTCCAATTATGTGCAAAGGTATAAGGTGATGAGAGATATCATGGGGTAGAGAGAAAATTTTGAGAGGAGAATGCCAGCAAATTGATGTGCGGTTGGAAGGGGAGCAGAGTCCTCTTGTGGCTATGCAATATAAAGTGCTACTGAGCAAGCAGACACTTACAAGAATAAATAGTAGTCAGTGGGAGAAACACATGATCAACTGTAACTATATAAGTAGATCTCGAATAGGGCAGGAGGGAGGGGGGCGGGTGGGGAGTTGGCACACAGCACCAGCGGTACATACAGAAAGCAGGAGAGCCTACAGAAGCAGGAGAACCAGGAGTAAAGTTTTATAGAGGATTACTACATTTTCAAGCAACAAATTCAAGTAACAGTAGATTGCACTCTAAAAACAGTAATATAATGAACTGTGGTAAATTAATTCCAAACGTTGGTTCAAATAGCTAAGGTCAGCAGAGAAAAATGGGGTAACAGAGAAATAGTTAAAAAACAAGGATGGCAGCCAGTCATAAAGTTCCTTGGTAAAGGTGCCAGAATTCAAAGACTCTGAGCTGAGCCAGAGGGCGTGGTAAAGTTCCATACCTATAGCAGCTTGCTGTGCAGACAGGCTTGCTGGCTGGCACAGTCCTTGAACTGCAGGAGCAATTCTCTTGGAGGTGGGGATGAGTCAACTGTGCGGGGCTACTCACAGCCTATAGCAGCTTGCTTTGCAGGCGGGCTTGCTGGCTGGTGCAATCCTTGAACCCTGGGACTGGTTCTCCTTGGAGTCAGGGATGAGTCACCCATGCAGGGCTATTCACAGCCTATAGCAGTTTGCTGTGCAGACGGGCTTGTTGGCTAAGCAGTCCTTGAACCGGGGAGCAGTTCTTGTGAAGATGGGGAGGAGTTAAAAAATTACTACTTTCCTTCTATAGCCCTAATGTTTAAAATACTGATTTGTAGCCCATGTTTCAAAACAATTCACACTTCCCAAAAGGATAGCTTGTAGTTTTCATCTGATGTTTCTAATTTCCCAAATTTAAAAACAGGTATGCAAATAAACTCATGATTATTTATGAGCAACGAGTTACAGTGACATTTTATAAATGTGGGGAACATAAGGAACTGTTATTTTAATGTGAAGAGGTGAAACCAAAAAGAAATTTAAACGTGATTTTGAACAGCTCAAGCTTCCCAAAGAGGGATTGCTTGTAGTTTTCACCCGATTTTTCTAATTTCCTCAAGATAAAATCAGGTATGCAGATAAGCTCATGATTATTCATGAGATATGAGGTTACTCTAGGCATCCAAGCCACACCTGTTTATACAGCTATTTTGAAGTGCTTACTGAGCATGCTCAGAACCTGAAATTTTAAAATGTAATACCTTTGGAACAAAGTAATATTTTTTTCACCAAACCAGTGAAAGGCACCTCTGTGGGCCAAGCCATTTCTACCCTGAAAATTGCAGACCAAAATTTCAAACCATCTGGGTGCTAGGTGATGAAAAAAAAATAAAAAAACGGTGATTGTTTTATGTTATTTTGCTATCCACATCTCAGAATCCACATATCTGACTGGAAAGAAATTGGGGGCATCAAGAGATCTACCCCACAAAACTGTGCATACAAAATTTCATGCAAATCCATTGAACGGTTGCAAAGAATATTAAAGTGCAAAATTTAACATTTACTACTGCCATCTGCAGGGCAGTTGCTGAATTACACATGAGTGCCATCATAAATTATACACTTTTTCTGGCTAGAACTGATCCCTCCTTCCATTTGTAGGGCAGTCACTAAATTACACATGAGTTACATTATAAATCATACATTTAACCATCTAGAACTGATCCATCCTGCCATCTATAAGACAGTCACTAAATTATACATAAGTTCCATTATAAATCATACACTTAACCATCTAGAATTGATCCATCCTGCCATCTATAGGACAGTCACTAAATTACACATAAGTTCCATTATGAATCATACACTTAACCATCTAGAACTGATCCCTCCTGTCATCTGTAGGCAGTCACTAATTTACACATAAGTTCCATTTAAGCAATAATGCATGACGGGCAAGGCAAGGCAATTTTATTTGTAGGGCACCCAGCCCTGGAGGTTCTTGGTCCCTAACAGAGTTTAAAACAAAAACAGACATAGAACAGTCATAAATAACTATAACAATAACAGATTAATAAAAACTAAAAGCAGCAGTTTAATTATAAAGGGCTTTTGGACTGTCACATATGGGACTAGAATAAAATGGAATCAGCAATCTGCAAAAGCCAGGACAAAGAGATGGGCCTTCAGCCTCCACCTGAACACCTCAATCGAGGGGACTTCCTGGACTAGAGTTGGTAGTGAATTCCACAGGGTCAGCCCAGAGATGCTAAATGTGTGATCACCTGAAGTCCTGGGCCAAACTCTGGGAACAACCAGCAGGCCCCTCAACGAGGAGCTGAGGGAGCGAACAGAGGTCACCGGTGTCAGGAGCTCAGACAGGTAACCAGGACCCAGTCCATATAGGGCCTTAAAGGTGAGAAGACCCACCCTGAAAATGACCCTCCACCTGACTGGCAACCAGTACAGAGCCTGCCGGACTGGAGTCACATGACTGGACCTCAAAGGGCCCATCAGTAACCAGTCCACCACGTTCTGCACCAGATGCAGTTTGCAAAGGGTCCCTCACATGACCCTGAAGTACGGAGAGTTGCAGCAGTCAAGCTGGGAGGTCACAAAAGCATGCACTAGCGTCAGCAGGTCTTCAGGTAGAATGAGGGGCTTAATCCAGGCAATGTTCCGCAGATGGTAAAAACTACTGCTGACAACACGTGACACCTGGTCTTCAAAAGTCAATCTATTATCAAGGATCACACCCAGATTTCACATCCTTGGGGAAGCCACCAATGGAGTGAAACCCAGGAAAAGCTTTGTATTAGCCCCAGGAAGCAACCCGTCATGCCCGCAACCAGGCTCAATCACCAGTACCTCCATCTTGGCTAGGTTAAGTCTCAGCCAGCTGGAAGCCATCCAGTTATCGATTTTAGCCAGACAGTTGTTAAGCACATCAACAGCTCCTGATGTTCCAGGGGCAAAGGACAAGTACAGCTGGGTATCATCTCCATAGCACTGAAACTCCACATTGTACTGTCCAGTGATCTCGCCCTTGGCAGTATATACACTGTGAACAGCATCAGTGACTAGATCAAACCCTGAGTCACTCCACAAGACAGGGACATTGGGGAGGAGTAGAAGTTCCCCATCACTACCCCCTGCACCCAGTCTGAGAGATAGGACCCAAACCATCTGATGACAGTCCTAGCGAGTACACAAAATTCACAGAGCCAATTAAGAACACAGCGTGCTCCACAGTGTCAAAGGCTTAAGAGAGATCGAGGAGAACAAGAACTGACATGTCTCCTCTATCTCTAGCCCTGAGCAGATCATTATGCACCCTCACTAGAGATGTTTCTAAACTGTGTCTATCCCAAAAACCCTACTGAAATGGCTCACAGATGTCCGAGGACACCAGACAATCCTCGAGCTGTTGTGTCTGATACACATAGGGACTAACAAACTCACCAGCCAGTCAGCTGTGGAGACCAAGGAACACCTAACCAGGCTGGGAGGAAAACTGTCATCCATTTCATCTGGCATCTCCTTCTCTGAGAGCTTGCCAGTCTCGGAGGGGATAGATGGACGGAAGGTCAGAGAAGGGGAGATGGGGAGAGGAGGAGCTAAACATGTGGCTCAAGGGCTGGTGCTAGAAAAAAGGACACAAATTTGTAGGTAACTGGCAACAGTTCTTTAAATTCGATGGACTGCATCTGATTAAGGAGGGAGTCAGTGCATTGGGGCAGAAATTTGATGTCTTTGCAGAATATTTAAACTAGCAAATTGGGAGAGGGGTGCAGCACCCAATACATCAAACAGGAAGAACACCCTTCCCCCCTCAGCTAGTGATCAAACAGGAGTTCAGCATGTTTGCAGTTCATTTGCATCACCAGGTAAGGGAAAGGTCTGGCTCCCCATATGACGTGCAGGGGAAAAGCCGAACCTAACGCACCAAAGTCTGGCCAATGGGAAATCGTGTACACAAATGCCCACAGTCTGGGAAACAAGATCCCAGATCTAGAGGCAACAATGACAGAGGCTAAACTGGACATAGTAGCCATTAGCAAGACATGGTTCACCAGTAGCCACACTTAGAGACTTCAGTACCTGGCCATGTACTGTTCAAAGGAGACCATAGTGTAAAAAGGAGGGGGAGTGGCCCTTTATGTAAATGAAAATATCAAAGCTACAGAAATTCAGAATACACATAAGGAGCCAAAAGAACTGTGGGTCACCCTGGAAACAGGAAATTGGACAGCCATATGAACTGAGGTTGTCTACAGGCCTCCAGACCAGGGGGAGGACACAGACACATTACTCTTGGAAGACATACAAAACATGACAGCTAAAGGTGAGGTTCTGATAATGTGAGACTTCAACATGCCAGATACAGATTGGTCAATACCAGCAGGAACATCTGCCAGAACTAGACACATAGTGGATTCCCTGCAGGGGAAGGGCCTCAAATAATTGGTACAACAATCCACAAGAGACAGGGCTATCCTGGATCTAGTACTGACTAACGAGGAAAGGATCACAGATCTCTAGGTAGAAGGTCACCTGGGGGCCAGTGACCATCACATGGAATGGTTCAATTTGGCCACTAAAACTATCATCCCATTCCATAGCATAAATATGGGACTTCAGAGGAGCTGACTTTAATAAGATGGTCAACAGAGTTAAGCTAGCCTCAGCAAGAAGAAATACAGGTGAGGGGTACAGGCAACGTGGGCAAATTAAGGATGCAATACTTGAAGCAACATCCCATTGTGTTAGGGAGAAAAGAAAGAGCAAAAGAAGCAGGAAACCACTTTGGTTCTCAAAAACAGTAGCAGAAAAGATCAGAGCCAAAAGGTTGGTCTTCAGGAAATGTAAGAGAATTTATTTATTTCATTTTTGCTGACTGGGTAAGTGCACTAGACAAATTCTGCCTAATCTCAGGCACGACCCGGGGGAGGGCGATACAGATGAATGCCAACTGACCTTGAACCAGATTAAGCTGTTGGTGGTATTTTTTTTAGTGAATGATGGAAATTTGGCCAGGATACTACTCTTGCAGTAGGGTTCCCCTCTGAGACGTGTAGTGAGACCTCAGTATGTCTCAGCCTTTGGAGAGTGAGGATGTGTTGTCGAGACCTCTTGTTGTTTTGAACCCTGCTGGAGCTGTTGGGGTTCTTCCCACGGATATGCTTCCTACTTCTGCCATTTCGGTCACATTGCCGGCTGAAGACCAGTCTGTTTTGGGAGTGAGTGGAGATTGTTTATCTGAGGATTTGTATAGTGAAGAGGAGAAGAAGAGAAAGAGACCAGCTGGAAGTCTGACCATTACAGCTGGTATTGCAAAGCGCTGTTTAAAACCCTTGAAGGAGGATATACCTACAGTGGCACAATCTTCTGTGGCTTCTGAGTCGGAGCTCAATTCCTGTCCTTTTCCCTTTACTGCGCACGACTCGTCATGGTCCCCGGAGTTAGCGCTGGAAAAGGCTGGGTGGATCAAGGACAAGGCTCGATGGATCTTTGACCCTTTAGTTCCCTTACCTTCAGGTGCTCTAGTTTTGCCCAGCACTTCCCCTTCGGCTTGCACTCCTATGCTTCAGGCAGGGTTTCCTGCTGTTGAGAGTACCCTACCAGCCGCGGTTTCGGCGGTTCTCCCAGGTGAGGTTGACGACAACAGTGATACTGCATCAGATGCTGTTTCTGGCAAGGTGGTTTCACAGATGGGGTCTTTGTCTGTTCCCCCGCATCGAGAGGAGCTGGTGGGAGATAATACTGCTATGGTCAGTTCCATTTCTCCGGTTGAGCCTTCGGGTCTGTCCTCCTCCTTTTCGATGGAAAATTCTGTTTCTGTTTCTGGACATAAGTGTTCGGCTGACAATCCTGGGTCTAAACCGATGAGTTATGCATCACTTTTTCAAAATACGGGGATGCCAGCAAGGAAAAGATTTGTGGCTCGAATTTACTACAAGGGGGGTTTAGACCTTCTACCTGATCGAATTTATGTGGGGAAATATCTGCTGCTTGACTCTTTGAAACTTACTCCTTCTGATGTTTATGCCTTTTTTCATTTCTCTGGGGAACATAACTTTGACATTGCATTTCATTCGGCTGGGATGTTGGATAAGTTCTGGGCAGCTTATTATACTGTAAAAACTACTCCGGTCTGGAAGCCCTTCATGTTTATTCCAATCACTAGGCCTACAGCTAAGGTTATAACTGTACTATTTAGAAATTAAGGGGTTAATGTTCTGGATATCCTGTATTGGTTGGAGAAGAGGTGCACTGTGAATGGTGTGCCTCAAGCACTGATCAATGACAATGGGTTTTGGACAGGGGGTTGGAAATTTTCAGTACAATTGAAGATGACTGATGAAGGGATTCAACATCTGCACAATTGTTTTTATATTGGAAGGGACCGGGGTATTTTGTTTTATCCAGGGCAACCCCGCTTGTTATCACTGTGGTTCCTTATCCCACTTCAATTCGATTGTGACCAACTTAAATGCTCATGGTGGCACTTTTGGGGCATACTGTCCTGTCCTGTACAGTCCCTCCCACCTGCAACTTGTGTGGGGATGCCTCACATGTGTTTGCTGCTTGCCCATGGACTGCTCACAATTCAGCAGACTATATGGAACATGATTTTTATGTTAATAACTCTGCAAAAGCTAAATCAAGAGGTTTTGAAATCCCTACTGAGTTCCCTGTTACAAAAACGCCTTTGGCAGCCCCGCCCATCCCTGTTCCTACGAAGCCAGCTCCTCAGGCTCCAGTTGTAGATCCCCCCTCCCCCCATTGATGTTAACTGTTCCTTCACCTGCTCAACAATTGAACCCCCCTTCCTCTATGCCTATTCTTCCTGATAATCCAGAAGATCTCTCTGCAGATTTCCAGCCTGTTTGTTCTAGACTGAGATCTGCTCAACAAGTGGAGGACAGTCAGATGGCTGGTGTTTTGGTGGAAAACTGATATGAGCCCCTACAGAGTTGGGGTGATGTTATGGAGTGGGATTATATAGAAGGGTCTCTCCAGATTTCCCAATCAGATATGATGTTGGGGCACTCAGACATTCCAGGAAAAGGGTTGAAGAAAAGGAACACCAGATCATGAAAAAAGAAATGATTGTTTTTTTTGTGTACTCTGGTGTCTATTATCTATGTCTTTGAACTTTTCCTCTCTATCATTGGCAAGTCTCAATGTAAATAGCATCAGATCTGATTATAAGAGGAAGGCAATTTTTATGACTTTACAACATTTAGATATTGATGTCTATTTTTTGCAAGATGTTCATTTTAACACCTCCAGTGATATAGAAAAGCTTCCAAGGACTGGTTTCTAGAGCCTCTTTCTGGTCTTTAGGTCAAGATATGTGTTCTGGTGTTGGGTATTGTTTTTCCTTCCAGGGTTTTTTTATTCAAAATGTTGTGGATTTGGTGCCAGGGAGAGTACTGATCTTGGATCTAACTTGGCAGGATTTAAATTACAGGTTTATTAACCTTTATGCTCCTCAACAAAAAGCCATCAGGGTACAATTTTTAAAAAGATAAAACCTTTTTTATTTACCACTCGGATAGTGTTGTGGGGAGGTGATTTTAGCACTAACCTGGATAAATCTGTTGGGAAGGTATACTGTGATACCAATGAATTGAAAACTATGCTGCTGAAGATAGATTTTATAGATGTTTTTGCTTCTGACCCCACATTTACTTTTTCTACTGGACATATGTCATCCAGAATAGATTATTGGCTGGGTTAAAAAAATATTGGTAATTTTCAAAGACAGGTTTTACCCATAGAGACCTCGGACAATAATTTGTTAGTGTTGTGGCTTAATCTGCACCAGGTTTCCTCGTATGGGCCGGGAATTTAGAGAGTCAATTCTCAGTTGTTATCTGACTTGGATTTTTGTGTCAAATTCAAGGATCTGGTGTTAGACAGGGAAACCATGATTTTTCTTTATGCTTCTCTGATTGACTGCTGGGTAGATTCCAAGGCTTGTATTAGAGATTTTTTTTAAAACCCATTCTCAACAATTGGCTGATTGCTGACATTGACAGTCAAAGATATTATGGGATATCATGTATGCTTTAGTTTCCAAACAGTGTACTTCACAGGTAGACTGTGGGGAACAAATATGTCAAATTAAAGATCAGTTGTCACAATTGCAATATGACCAACTGAAATCTCCGGAATTTGAACAAAAATTTGGGACTAAGGGTAAGAAATGGCAAGTGAATCCTTTTTTAGATTGTAGAACTAGTTGTCGAACTAAGCAATTTCATGCAGTGAAGGATGAGTATGGCCATTTGGTTAGTGAACTGTCCGCAGTTATTCAGTATGTGGAAAATTATATTAACATAGAAACACAGACTTTGACGGCAGATAAGGACCGCTTGGCCCACCTGGTCTGCCCATTTCCCTACCTAGAGGATAAGCTGCAGATCCTATTTAACCAACAGCGTATTTCTTCCTACACCCCACAAAAATTGCCTTATGTCTGTCCCATGCATTCTTGAATTCTCCCACAGTTTTAGACCCCACAGCCTCCTCAGGAAGGCTGTTCCATGCGTCCACCACCCTCTCTGTGAAAAAATACTTCCTCACATTGCATATTAGGGAACAATTTGAATTACCTTTTACTGAGACCAAAGATATGATGCTTTTATTACAAGCTGTGAATCTACCTACCTTGTCTAAAGAACAGCAGGATGTTTTGGTACAACCATTTTTAGCTGAGGAAGTTGCAGCGGTCTTGTCAGATATGACAGACCTGGTTGTACCTGGCTCAGATGGCTTACTTCCTGTTCTTTATAAAAAATTATGGGAATTTATGCCTTCTACATTGTTGGCAGTTTTTAATGCCTTTTTGTCAGAGGACCATCTCACAGAGCAAATGTATGAGGGCCTAATTATTTTTTTTATTATTTAAAAAAGGGATAGGATGGATTTGAACAATTGGAGACTGATTACTTTGTTAAACACAGATTTCAAAAGTTTTGCAAAGTTAGTAGGAAATCGAATAAAAAAAATATTGGCCTTTCTGGTCTACCAAACGCAGTTTTGCTCTGTACCTGGCAGATCGATCCAGGATGCCTTGATTTTGGTGCAGGAAATACTTTCACAAGGTCTTTCTAAATGATTGAAAGGGTAACTGTTTAGTTTTGATCAGCATAAGGATTTTGACTGTGTTTCACAAGACTTCCTATGGTTGACGCTTCAGGCGTATGGGTTTCCTGACCTGTTTGTAAACAGGCTCTGTATGTGTTATTCCTTGGCTTATGTGAAACCTTATGTTAATGGCTGGCTTGGAGAAACTTGTTTTCTCCGAAGAGGTGTCTGACAGGGTTGTCCATTAAGCCCTATCTTATTTATTTTGATACTGGACTCCATCATTCATATTGTGCAGCGATCTCCTGGTCTCCCTGACATTACCAGGATAGGTATTTGTGATATCAAAACAATTTGTTATGCAGATGATTTGTGTGTGGTAGTTCCAACGGCATTGGTCGTCCACCTTCTATGTTGTGTTATTCCTGTGCTTTTGCATTGTATTGGCTCCCGGCTTCATTTTCCAAAAAGCGTTTGTTTTAATTTACAGGGGTTCCAGATGGGAGTCTCCCATATTGGGGGTATTCAAGTGCTGGATTCCCCCCACAAAATTTTTGGTTTATTCTTTGGGTCATCAGATATGGCCTGTTACAATTGGGAACTTTGTATTAATAAGGGTAGAAAGAAGGTACATAGATGGAATACTTGGTCTATGGGGAAGAAGAAGAGAATTTTTTTAATTAAGACTTTCTTATTACCTCTTTTCTTATATGTTGGTCACATTTTTTCAGTACCCAAATGATTTTTTTGTACCTCTTATGAGTATCTTTTTTTGTTTGTTTTTGGGGAAGCCGTCTCAATCCAATTAAAAGAAATATTCTATATTTGGATTAAAAAGAAGAGGGGAATTTGTATGATGCATCTGATTGTTATTTTCTTTTTATTTTATTTTATTTATTTAGTTTTTGTTTACCGGGTAAGTGCACTAGGCAAATCCTGCCTATTTTCAGGCATGACCCGGGGGAGGGGGATACAGATGAATGCCAAATGACCTTGAACCAGATTAAGCTGTTGGTGGTATTTTTAATGAATGAGGGAAATTTGGCCAGGACACCGGGAAATTCCCCTACTCGGTAGGGGGCGTCGCTGCTATCGGCCATGGCGGCAGTCGGTGAGGACTCTGTGAAGGAGATGGACATAGAGGAGGCAGGAGGGTTCATTCCACCTCCTGCTTCTCAACTATCTGGAACGGAGCGGGTGCCGGACCCGACTTTGGTAGAACAAACAGTTACAGATGTGATATTGAAGAAGGCTCAGGATATGGATGACGATGAATTTTTAGCTTTGGAATGCCAGAAACGCTGGCTTATGGAAGTTATACATCAACAAGAAGCTTTGCTGGCTAAAAGAGTTACCTGTATGCACAGTCAGCCTTTGACTACGGTACCAGCAGTTTGTACTTGGGAGGAAGAAACAGTTTTGGATGATAAATTACTCTCTTCTACTCAACAACAACAGTTTTGCTCTCAGCAGTCTCCTTTGGAAAGCCCTACACATCGTGTAATGACACCTTCAGAAGTATTGAAATCACCACTGTTAGTCTCAACTACGCAGCTGATTCAGAATGTTGACGTGGCAGCATCAAAGGCCTTGCCGAATGAGTCAGCCTGTGACGATGCACACCAGGGTTTGCTTGTTTCTCACACACCTTCTACACCGGAATTGCTGCAGTCGACTCCTACAGAGTCTTGGTCAGTAGATGCTGCTCTGCGGGCTGCAGGGTGGGAGAAAAATGAAAATCGCTGGGTTTCTGGTACGTCTCCCATTGCTATTTCTAAAGATATAGAGGGACCTGTGGCTTCTAGTGTTAATGCTGTTCCTCCTCTTGATATTTCTACTAATACTACACACACAAAAGTGTTGATGACTCGGCCTGAATTTTCTGTTCTGGAGGCTCTTTTAAACTTTAAACCTGACACATCCAAAAAATCATTTGCTTCTTTGTTTCGTTTACCTATCGCCCCTGCTAAACACCACAATGCGGTTCGTTTAGTTTATAAAGGAGGACTGGACTGTGTGCCTGATCGTGTTTATTTGGGTAAAAATCTGATAAAAGATTCTTTACGTTTTTTTGCACCCGAAATATATGCTCTAATTCATGTATCAGGTGAACATACGTTTGATGTTAGCTTCAAGACTACTGCTGGCTTAGAACATTTTTGGAAACGGTATAATGAACTTCGCAACTCTCCTTTATGGACTCCTTTTGAAGTAATACCCCTGACAAAACCTGCTGTAAAATTCGTAGCTGTTTAGAAATGAAGGGGTTAGTGTGACGGATTTGACATATTGGATAAAGCAAAGATGTACTGTTCTGGATGGACCTACTGCTATCTTTGATAGCGAACATTATTGGACCTGGGGTTGGAAATTTAAAGTTTTACTGTCCTCAACTAGTGAGGGTCTTACACATTTACCTAATTCTTTTTTTCTTGGGCATGATAGAGGAGTCTTATTTTATGCTGGCCAACCTAAAGCCTGCTATAAATGTGGCTCTGAGGGTCATACAAGCGGTATTTGTGATAAAATAAAATGTTCCCTCTGTAATGAATTAGGTCACGTCAGTAGCAATTGTCTAAATGAAATGGTCTGTAGCTTATGCGATGAAAATGGGCATTCTTATCAAAGTTGTGCTTGGGCCGCCCATAATAAAAACCCTGGTGGAGACTGTGAAGAACAACGACTGCTCATAGCAGTTGCCCAGCGGCAACAGTCTGAACTTGTGTTTTCTTCACCTCCTAGGACTTTCCAAACAACAGTTGAAAAACCACAAGTGGATCCCTTGGTGGTTTCACTTCCTACTCCCGTACCGTCCTCTCCACAGCAGGATAATGCGGAGTTAGACTTGGTGACTGTGCCTTCTGAGATACCAGATATGGTGATGCTCTCCTCCTGTAGCCTATAATACCAGGAAAGGTATTCTGGCTCAGAAAAGGGCAGAAAAACCTGTTCAGGCTGTAAAAAAGGCAAAAACACATATTATCTCTCTTCAAAATCAGTATCAAGACCTCCCTCTGGCAGATAGTGATTCTGAAATACTTTCAGATTCATCTTCCATGGTAGGGGATGGGGAGGTGGATCAAACTGAAGTACCAAAGATCGTTCCACGCCAAGAACCTTCAAAAAAAACTTACCCATTGCATGTTAAACTTAAATCTAGGCTGGATACTAGAAGTAGGGGTAAAAAGAAATGATCTGTGTTTGTTTTGTTTTTTTCTCCATTTGGATACACCTTTTCTTTTTTCTAATGGCTATATTCCTAACTTCTGTGAATGTGAACAGTATTAAGAGCCTGAGAAAAAGGAATGTGTTTTTTTCCACTTTACTTCATCAGAATCCAGGCATTTATTTTGTGCAAGATACAAGACTGCACACTTTGCTTGATGTGCAAAATGCTACTAAAGCCTGGTATGTGGGACCTTCTTATTGGTAAATAGGTACAGACCAATGCTCAGGGGTATGGATTTTGTTTCAAGGTCTTGAATTTACATGTTTAAAGTTGTTAGATTTGGTTCCTGGGCGGGCTTTATTAATAGATATTTGTGTCCAAGGTAAACCGTTTCGTCTTATTAATATCTATGCTATGCAATCTAAGGCCGACAGGTATCTTTGTTTAGAATTATTCAACCTTTTTTATATACGGCACACTTGGTAATTTGGGGAGGTGATTTCAATTTTGGGTTAGATAAATGGGATAAGGGTTTACGGACTAAAACTTTGAAATACTTTTGCGATTCTAATTGTTTATCTGACATAGTACGCAAAGCGGATTTGATTGATGCTATGTTGTTCCATCTTAAAAAAGTAGTACCAACTTTTTATAAAGGTCCTACTAGGATAGATTTTTTTTTTATTTCCCACCACTCTTTTATTTCCACAGCCACTGTACAAGCAGTGGAATATTCTGACCATTCTATGCTTTCTCTTGTTTTGGGTCATGGGGTTCAGATTGGACGGGGGTTGTGGAAATGCAATTCATCATTATTAAATCAGAAAAACTGTCCGACACAAATACAGTATTTTTTATCTGCCAAAAAGATTATATTTTTTTATATGACTCACCGATACAATGGTGGGAGGATTTAAAAAAGGAGTTAATTGTTTTATTAAAAAGTATGAGTAAAAAAGAGACAGATATTCAATACTCAATATATCTGCGACATAGAAAACAATTGCAATCTTTAATTTCTTTATCATATGTCTCTACGCATGATTACAGTGCTCAAATTTCTTCTTTGAAAGAACACATGCGTCTCTTTCACGAAAAGAAAGCAGCTGCTTTGGCTTTCCAGCAGACCTTTGGTTTACAAGGGCCCATTTCCAATATATGTCCATATGATACTTGTCATCAGCGTGTGAAATCCAAAAGAATAGATAGCTTACAAGATTTGTTAGGGCATCTATGTAATATGCATGACGACATTATGAATATTGTATATACACATACTACATCTCTTTTTTCTCACACTAACATTGATTTAGAGGGTATTCACACTTTTTTACAATGTATTGAGGTTCCAGAAATCCCATTTTTTTAATACAGAAATTGCAGAAGGATATTCACTCCTCTGAAATACAATTGGCTATGAAAACTATGCCTAAAAATAAATCTCCGGGGAAGGATGGTTTAACCGCTGAGGTTTACAAATTTATTGAGGAACTTTTGGCACAAGAATTGGTACAGGTTTTCACTTTAATGTTACAAACTGCCTTACCTTTCAATATGGCACAAGGATCTCTACTTTATTTATATAAAACAGGAGACCGAAATCTTTTAACTAACTGGAGACCAATTTGTCTGTTAAATACAGATTTTAAATTACTGGCAAAAATGTTAACCTTGTGACTACAACCTGTAGCAAATCATGTGATTAGCAAAGCACAAGCTTGTTCGGTGAATCATACTAATATTCTGGAACATCTCCTCTTACTCCGAGAGATTACTACTAGAAGCACAAAAAAGGAAGTGGAAGGGTTTTTATGCTCATTGGACCAAAGTAAAGCTTTTGATTCTATTAATCATTGTTATCTGTGGGAAGTTCTAAGACTCTATGATATTCTGGATACATTTATTCATTGGATAAAACTGTTATATGCATCTGCTACGGTAACTCCTATGGTGAATGGATATGTTGGACCAATGATTCCAGTACACAGAGGAGTTCGGCAAGGCTGTTCCCTTAGCCCACTCCTCTATGTTTTTTGTATTGATCCTTCATTAAAAAGTATTAATACACACCCTAGAATACGATCTTTACAAATTGGGTCCTTACCAAGTCCAGCAAAGTGTCTTGCATATGCGTATGATCTATGTGTTCTGTTACCGGACGTACAATCTATATCTTTAGCAATATCAATTTGCAATGTTTATTCTTTAATATCAGTGGCTAGTTTAAATACCTCTAAAAGTCAAGGTATATATTTGGGTACACGACCTCATGTTGACCCTCAGATTTTGGGTATTCCCATTGTCTCTCATCCTATTAAGATTTTAGGATTATTATGGGGTGTAGGAAATCTAGATTTACTTAATTGGACATTAAGGATGGAACTGGGAAATGCGATAGTGTCAACATGGAATACGTGGAAACTCGATAAAAAAAGTGTGGTTTTAATTAAAATGAAACTCTTACCACAATTTTTGTATGTTAGTAAGGTTTTTCCTCCTCCTAAACAATTGGAAACTAGATTATTAAGTTTGTTTTTTCGTGCGGTATAGGGTAGTCGACTAAATCCCATCAAAAGGAATATTATTTATTTACCAGTTTCATCTGGGGGTTTGAATATGGTAAACCCTTTATTGTATTTTTTACTGTATGTTTTTTTTATACTAATCTTCAACCCCTAGTAATAAATCAGGATCAGTTTTGGACGTCATATTTTTATGATACAGTTCAACAATGGTTTTCAATTTGGGAAGGATCTAGGGTCACTCATTTGAAGTGTGACCCTACACTTCCTGAGTTTTATAGAGAAATCTTTATAAAATTATGATTATGGGGGGCATCTAGCCAATTATTACTTAGCAATACAAGAAAACAGTTGTACCAACATATAATTACTACACATTTTACTGAACTGATCACTTTTCCCCATCGACCTTTGCATTTACAAAATACCCATTTGACTTTGTTAAATGAACAAAGAATTCCAAGAAAATTATGGGATTTCCATTGGCTCAGTTGCCATGGTAAGATTAATGTGAAAAACAATCAAAAACATAAACAGTTTGCTGATCGTGGCTGTATTAGGATTCACTGTGTTTCAGCAGAAGAAACTATTGAGCATTTATTTTTTCTTTGTTCATTTATAAGACCATTTTGGTCGACCCTAGCAAGTACTTGGTCTGTACCTATTTTTGCTACGATGACATATGAAGAATTGATGCATGGTATTTTTCACCCTGGTTGGCAGTGTTTTCATACAGGTACATTAAATATTGTTTGTTCAGTAGTAAAATTGAATATTTGGAATGCTAGATGTGGTTTTATGCTACAACAAAGGGATACTCCTATTGAACTAATTATTCAGAATGTTACAAGGGATCTGTCTGTTATTTTTCAGAAGGAAAGTATGGTTTTTCCAAAACTAATTTTAGAAGCCTATTGGCGCAATATGCCTTGGGTGACTACTTCAGATTTTCCTGTTACCTGAAAGTATTTTTTTTCTCAGTTGTTTATTTTGCATTATTATGTACTTCTTTGTATGATTTCTTATTTAAATAAATTCCCCTACTCTGCTTCCTGTGAGCAAGGGGGACCCATTTTCCTGTGGGACCAAGATGGCAGATCCCATGGATCCTGGTGTGGAAGTGCTGCAGACAGGAGAGCAGGCCTCATCTCCTGATCTGTGTTTGGTAGAGGTACAGGAGTCTGAAATCTTCCAGACAGTTCACGGTATGGAACTTGAGCATTTGGTGGATAACCTTATAAATTCGTATGAAGAAGGTAATACCCAATTGAATTTTTTCCACGGAGGATCTTACTGCAAATTTGAAAATTGAGGAAAAAGTTATAAATACTAAGGATTTAGCAGAAGACACTGAGCAAGCATTACATTTAATTTTGCAAAGAGAAGAACAAAGGCATGCCCAAGAAAAAGGCAAATTACAAGCTAAACTTGAGGAGTTGCAACGCCTAGTTTTAAGTGTCAATTCTGCGGAGAAGCCTGTCAGAGAAAACTATGATGCAGCAAGATCAAAGGCCCAGCTGGGGCACGGTGAGTCAGTTAATGTTTACAATGTTTCTTCTGCTTCTGTGAAAGTGAAAGGGAAGAGTCAGCCAGCTGGCAGTTCAAATGCTGAGGATTTAAGCATGTGCCTACAGCCGAGTCCCCCAGCTAAAAGAGATGAAATGTCTGGGACCAATATTCAAAGAACGAATATCTCAATGTCTACTAAATTAAATACTGACACTCACCTAAACCCAAAGCATATAACATTGTCTAAAACTTTGGGCTTTGTGGCTTTTCCTGATGTCCAGGCGGCTGTCAAATTTCAAACAAATAACTTAGACTCTCAAGCCACAGTGATGCAGTTTTCCTTTACAAATTTGTCTAAACAGGGTCAGAAGGATTTACAAAAAGACAAAAGGCTTACACACACCTTAGCCAAAAGACATTTAAACATGGATTCCTTAAAAGTGATTCAGTACCATCTCACAAAACAGCTGAGTTGCTTGACTCAACATGGACTCTGGGAAGCATTGTCCGTTGGTTCAAGCAAACCCGTGGGGATTTGAGTCCCAGACCCGAGTGGGATGATAAACTACCATTCACCCTCCTCCTCTACTTGGGTTCCAGGGCAGGTTTTGGATCCAATAACAACTATTTCTCAAGTCCAAGAAGTTCCTGGTATAACATCTGCAGATGCACCACTCCCTCAAAATAACACAACTGAAAAACCTCCTCAAGTAGAGGGAGTTGAACCCATAGAACTGGTTGGTGAAACAGAAAAAGACTGCAATGGTGACAAAAATTCAGAAAATGACCTAAATCATGATACACCGACAAATAAACAACTCCTATTGTCTGAACTATTTGCAAATATAAAGAAAGAAGCTGCTCCCAGGAGGAATGTGGTTCGTATCCATTATAAAGGTGATATGGAGGACAGGCCTGACAGACATTTTGTTGGAAAAATCTTATTGAATGACTCCTTGAGGTTTTCTCCCCCGAGAGGTGTTTGCTTTTATAAACATTTTGGGAGAAGACAATTTTGACATAAGTTTTCATTCTGCCCATTTTTTGGATCTTTTTGGGGAGCGTTATACCCAGGTGAAATATTCCCCCATTTGGTCTCCCTTTGTTGTCATTCCTTTTTCTAAACCTCTGGTTAAATTTATTATGGTGATGTTCAAACGAGGGCATGCATGTAGCTGATATTACATACTGGTTGTCACAAAGATGTGAACTTTTGGGAGACCCTGAGGCTATTCTGGATACAGAGCTCTTTTGGACTGTGGGGTGGAGATACAAGGTAAAACTACAAAGTACAGATTCAGGCATTGTACATATTCCTAACTCTTTTATGTTAGGCAGGGACAGGTGTGTGTGTTTTTACGCTGGACAACCCCGAGCCTGTTATAAATGTGGTTCACGTACCCACATTTCTAGCACATGTGACAAACCCAGATGTGGGAATTGTGGAGAGGTAGGACATATTTCTTTCCAATGCGCACCTCACACAAAGTGTGATCTTTGCAAAGATGTGGGGCATGTCTTTAAGGACTGCCCATGGGCAGCTAAAAATGTTGCTAGTAATGTTAGCCCAGATCTTCTCATTTAACAGGCACAAGACATAGCAGAAATACCTGGAAAAACCCCACCAGGATGAATCAGCCAAAAATTATTTTCTCACTACTGAAATTATAAATCTATGCGATCATAAGGAAGGTACAGAAAGAAAAATTGTGCAGGTTAAAGTTAAGGATCCATTCCTCCTTTCCTCCCTTCCCCTCCCTCCCCTCAAATGTTGGATCCGAATACTTCACCGCAGGAGATTCTTACCCCGGTTTGCTATAGTGACCCTGTACAAGATAGTGTTCCTTTTGCTTTATCTCCACCTCAGAGGTGTAGATCCTCTAGGAATTTAAGGTTAGCCAGTATTCCCCCCCCCTCCCCTTCTTCCCCATCCCCTACTTCTCTTTCTGATGATATAAATTCAAATAACCCCTTTGCTGTGTTGGCACCAGAATGGGGGGATTCAGACATGGACCAGGAGGAAGGAGATAGTAATCCCACAGATCAGGACATGGAAACACAAAAAATGGGTTTTGCAGGGTACAAAGGGAAAAAGAAAAAAAGAAGGAAAAAAGTTGATCACTGAGCAGGCTTAAAAATTTCAATGCATGGCAAATCTAAAATTCGGATCAATAAATGTACATAGCCTCTTAAATTCAGGTAAAAGAATGATGGTTTTTGAGTATTTACATAGGTTCCAGTTAGAAATCTGTTTTTTACAGGAATCTTGGGCATTTTCTATGCATAATATCAGAAGCTTTCAGGGAGAATGGATTTGGGGACCTTCATATTGGTCCTTTGGACAAGATACTGCAGATGGGTTGGGGTTTTTATTTAACTCATTTTCTTTCCATTTAATAAAATTGGTAGATATTTTCCTGGAAGAGCCTTATTATTAGATGGGATGTGGAAGAATAAAACATATAGGCTGATTAATATTTATGTTCCACAGCTGAAAGCAGGGAGAGTGGTACTGTTTAATGCCATAAAACCTTACTTAATGACCACTCACAATATAATTTTTTGTGGTGATTTCAACTGTGAGATACCCTCATATACTAAAATTAAGAAACCTAAATCTAACATTTATTGCAACTCCAATGCCCTTATTGAATTGATATTATCAGCCAATATGATAGATTGTAATGATTTTAGGAAACAAGGCCCTAATTTCACTTTTAGGAAGGGTAATATGAAGTCTACCATTGATTATGTTTTTGTTTCCAAAAATCTACCTACAGTATAGGGGGAATGGAAACTTGTCCTGTGGAGTTTACTGATCATGTTTTATTAATTGTAAATTTTCATGATATTCCTATAATTCAAGCCTTTACTACCAGATGGAAACTGAATGTGAAAGCTCTGAATGAACTTAGGGTCCAAAAAAGTATAAGAGCCCTTATTAGAGCAAGATGTTCTGTCTGTTTTTTGTATGTAGATATTGGACAATGGTGGCTAGATTCCAAACAAGATTTTCAAAATTGGTTAAAAAAATACGGGAAACATAAAGAAAATAGTACATTTTTTAAAATATCTCTCTTTGCTCCAACAGTTATACAAGCTGTATACCAGGTCTAACACCTCTAGATTTAATTACTCAGACCAAATAAAAAAGATAAAATTGGAAATGTTATCCTATCAATACAACAGAGCTAATACTTTAAAAGTGTTGTTCCAAAATGGGATAAAAAAAATCCCCAGCGGGGGATCCTTTTCAAGCCTGCAAAGCCATGAGGGATAATACCGAAATGGCAGCTCTTTATGACACTCAGGGGTTGCGGAGTTCTGAAAAATATTTATTTTTTATTATTAAAGAGCATTGGGCAACACTTTTACCTGACAGACGTCCTACAGTACAGAAAATCGAGGCTTATTTAAGGCACATTCAAGTTCCTCCTATACCTTCTGAATTACTACAAAATTAAATTAATATTATCCCTCAAGAAATTAAACTGGCCATTCAGAAAATTATTCCAGGAAAATCTCCAAGGTTGGATGGGTTGCTCATTGAATTTTATAAAGAGTTTAAGGATGAATTATCCGAATGTTTAGCAGTTGTTTTTGGTTATTTTTCAAGAATGAACAAAATTCCCCCTTCTTTTTTAGATGGGTTATTAATGTATGTATATAAATCAGGAGATACTGTAGAATATTTCAAATTGGAGACCTATCACTATACTGAATTCAGATTACAAAATTTTAACACATATTTTAAACAATAGGTTAAAACTTTTGCAGAATATGTAATTTCCCCAGTTCAATACTGTAGTTTACCTTCTGATAAAATACAATCAGCTCTAATGGTTGTGAGGGATATAATTGAACATCTTTCTCTTTCTGGTAAATACGGTACACTAATCACAATAGATCAAGAAAAAGCATTTGATAGGGTTTCACATGTGTATTTGTTTTTGGTTTTACAATATTATGGGATTCCAGATTATTTAATTAGGTTAATCAAATTAATTTATAAATCAGCAGCTGTTTATCCAATTATTCAAAGACAAGTGAATTTCAACTTTTGGACCCAGCTTGGGGTGCATCAGGGTTGTCCCCTGAGTCCACTTCTGTATGTGTTTTCCTTGGATCCTTTCCTAAGATTTATAACTGATAGACCTAAATGGAGGGGTATTCAAGGAATGGGCATACAGTCTGCCATTAATACTCAAGCATTTGCAGATGATTTATGTATTTTTTTTCAGAAATCTCACAATTTCAGCAGTTCATAAAAATTATGTCTGATTTTACGTTAGTATATAATTCAAAAATAAATATTGCTAAAAGTCATGGTCTGTATAGGGGAGTAGGATACCTGGAATTTACAGGGTCTCAGTGTATCCCCTGAACCATTGAAAATCTTGGGTATAACTTTTGGGCAACAAAATATGGCTTTGTACAATTGGGAACAATCTTTAAAAAAAGTGGAATTTAAAGTACGTCAATGGAAGTCATGGAGCATGTCAAAATTAAAACGTATTCAGCTAATAAAAAAATTCCTGGTTCCAATTTTACTTTATGTAGCAATATTGTATCCCCCACCAAAATCGTTAGAGACTAGGCTAAATAGTGCTTTTTTTCAGATGCTATGGGGAAACCGATTAAATCCAATCTGAAGGTGTTTTACATGTCTCCCAATTAAAAAAACGGGCTTAGGAATGCTAGACCCTACAGTTTTTTTTTTCATACTCTGTTCATATCAGAGACAGTTAAATGTGGACTAGGGTCATCACCATCGACACAAAGGTCATGGTGCAGGTTAATTTTGGAAAAGTATTTTAGGGCATGTGGGGCGGTGGCCCCAAGATTAGGGAGTTTTTTGTATGTTCCAGATTTTTTTAAATCAGCAGCTTCAAAATTATACATATGGAATCTCGCTAAAATGGATATTCTGTCCCACTCTGGTTGAAAGTTGTATCAAATAGTATTTGATAAAATCTATCCAAAGGAACCCAGTTTTAAATGTTGTGCTCTGGAGTGCAACAATTATGTTTTAGCTCAATTAGTGAATCCCAGAATCCCACTTCAGATGTGGGAACATTTATGGCTTTCTGTTTATGGTAGAACACAGGTGAGGGGGAATGCTAAGCATAAAGCTTTAGAGGAAAGGAATTGTCCTTATCTGGACTGCATTAATGTAGAGGAAACCATGGAGCATTACTTATTTTTCTGTTCCTATTCTAAACCTTTATGGGGTTATTTAGCTAATGTGTGGAATATGCCCTGGCTCAATACTATGTCTTATAAAGTATGTGTGTTAGGCCATTATGCCATTTTGGGCTCTAGGTTTCATTCAGATACTCTTGCCTTATTTTTCTGTTGTTTAAAATTTTATTTATGGCAGGCAAAATGCAGTTGGGTATTACGGCAGAGTAAAATGCCTTTCAAGACGGTTAGGATCTCAATAAGTGAAGCTATGTGGCACGTATATGAAAAAGGTGCAACATATTCAACAGGGAGACAAGTTCAAAGACGGTGGAAAGGTTTTTCTTTTTTCATTAAATATAAATAAGAGGCAGTATGGTGCAGTGAGTTAAGGCTCTGAGCTGCAAATCTGGAGACCTGGGTTTGAATCCCACAGCCCCCTAGGTGCATACCTGTGTGACCCTGAGCAAGTCACTTAACTTCCTTGTGCTCCCAGGTTGCACCTACAAACAAGCTTTCAGCTTAGTGTGTCTCACCTGGTAAAATAATTGGTAAAAAAATAAATAAAAAGAGTTCAAAACATTTATATTAAAAATGTTTGTTTTCATCATTTATCTATTCTGTTTAATGGGGAATAGGTTATGGAGTTATATGAAGGAAGGGGGGAGGGGAAAAGGAATTTTTGTGTTCTGAAGGTTTAAATATTAACTTTTGTGATATGTTTCTCTTTTCTGTCTTCATGGAATGTAGTTTATGAATTGTCTTGTTTTCTTTGTATTTCAAGTTGTCAAATGGATGTATTTTGTAATGTTCTTTTCAAACAAAACTACACCTCTACTCTTTTCGATAAGTGCCATGGGATCTTTAACATCCACCTGAACTACCACCAATTCAGGCAGATGGGACCTCGGTTTAACATCTCATCCGAAAGACGGCACCTCAGAAGTGCAGCACCCTCTCATGCTGCACTACAGTGTCAGTACTGGAATATTAACCCAAGTGGCAGATGTGGGAACTGAACCCACAGACCTCTAGTCTCCCAGCCTCACAAGCAAGTGAGCTACCTACTAAGCCACTGACACTTCCTTATTTGTGGATTCTAATCTTACACACTTGTGTCACAAGGTAAATACTTTATGGTCATTTTTAGTTACTGATCAGTTGCAGGTTATTTTGCAGGACTGGAGTTCTGACAGTTTTGTACATAAGAATAAAAGGAAGTATGTATTGTCCTCAGACTGGTTTTGATCTTTGATTTAATAAAATCTTGGCAGGTTACTCCGGATATGGTTGTGGCGTTCTCAAGAAAATGTCTTTATCAGTGTATATTAGACACTCATTTTGCAGACCAGGCATCTCCAGACTTCTCAGACCTAGACAGGACTAGGATTGGAGATCGCTTACTCAACAAAATAATTCCTGTGGCTATGTGGGATATCGCATGGCTTGGAGACCATGGAAAAATTAATGTAAGAGGTAATCATAAGCATAAGATGTTGCAAGATAGATATTGTTTCTGAGATTTCTGTTCTATGGTAGTTGAATCTATGTCAAATTTGTATTTTGAATGCCCATATATCATTCAATTTTAGTTTCTTTGGAAGCGTAAACATTGGCAACATGGCTGGAAATTATAGGATCCGAGGTCTCTGTTTTATGGACTGTTTCCTGAGGAGTGGGATAGATATGATTCCGGTACTATGAATCTGATAGCCATCATTATTTTATATTGGATTTGGCAAGTACGATGCTCTTTTTTGTTTCAACAGAAGTTTATCCTTCCTATTGAACTTTATGGCATAATCAAAAGAAATATCGACCGTATTATGGAGGGGCAGTGGAAACTTCTTAAAAGAAGCATGTGAGAACGTTATTGGAAATCCCTTGATTGATTTTTATTTTCATTACTGGTTGTCTTGTTTGAGATGTCCTGTTTGTTTTGAGTAACTTCTGCTTTCAGAGTATTTTCTTATGAGTTTTTCCCTCTTCCTGCCTGATGGTTACTCCTGTGGTTGGATGACTTTTATTTTTGTTTTCCTTTATTTTTGTGTTTTTAAATATTTGTTTTGCCTTTTTTATTTTGGTTTTGAATGGCTGTACATTATGTATTTACTTTGTTATGTTTTAATAAAAATTCCCCCTACTCTTTTCGATAAGTGCCATGGGATCTTAACATCCACCTGAACTACCACCAATCCAGGCAGATGGGACCTCAGTTTAACATCTCATCCAAAAGACAGCTGCAGCAGGATGAGAATAGGGAGGCATACCAAACTTCCCTAAGGGAAGCAGGGAAAGCAGTAAGGAAGACAAAGGCCCAAAATGAGGAAACACTAGCACGAACAGTAAAAGAAGGGGACAAGACTTTCTATAGATACATTAGTGAAAGGAGAAAGTCCAGAGGGGGTATTGCTAAGATCAAAGGGGATAAGGGGGAATGTGTGGAGGAGGACCAAGGAAAAGCATCTATCCTAAATAGATACTTCTGCTCATTATTTACTGAGGAGAAGGTAGGGCAGGGCCCACAGCTCAGCACCATGGACACAGGGAAGGGAGGTGTGCACAAGTACCTTCACAAAAGAAAGGGTCCTACAAGGGCTCACTAAGCTCAGGGTGGACAATGCAATAGGACCTGATGGCATACATCCCAGGGTACTAAAGGAGCTAAGGGTGGAACTAGCAGAGCCATTAACAGAACTGTTTAGTGAGTCTCCAAGCACAGGAGAGGTCCCAGAAAACTGGAGAAAGGCTCATGTGATCCTGCTGCACAAGAGTAGCAGCAGGGAGGAGGCAGGGAACTACAGACCAGTCAATCTTACCTCAGTAGTGGGCAAGATTATGAAGGCACTCCTTAAGGTAAGGATAGTGCAACACATGGAATCCATAGGAGCACAGGATCCAAGGCAGCATGGGTTTATAACAGGAAGGTCCTGTCAAACTAATCTCATAGATTTCTTTGACTGGGTAACCAGAGTGGTGGATCAAGGGGCTGCAACTGATGCTACCTACCTTGACTTCAGCAAAGCCTTCAATACTGTTCCACATAGAAGATTGATTAATAATCTGGATAGGCTCAGGGTGGGTCAGAAGTTGGTCAACTGGGTGGCAAACTGGTTAGCGGGCAGAAAACAGAGAGCAGTGTTAAATGGTATACAGTCAGAAGATGGACTGGATGGTAAGGTTTGCCTGTTTGCAGATGACACCAAGATCTGCAACAGAGTAGATGATCCAGATGGGTTGGGCAGAATGAGAAGAGATCTGGAAAAACTGGCAAAATGGTCTGAAGAGTGGCAACTGGGGTTTAACACAAAGAAGTGCAAGATCATGCACATAGGGAAAAGAAACCCTGAAGCTGCCAATAGGTTGGGAGGGGAGTTGCTGGCAATCACAAGGGAAAAAGAGACTTGGGCTTATCATCACAGATGACCTGAAATCATCAAGCTGACCACTAAAGCAGTAGGAAAGGCTAGTGGGATGTTTGAGCTGTATTAATGAGGGTATCACAAGCCGTAAGAGGAGGTAATAATCCCTCTTTAAAAGACACTAGTTAGGCCCGTCTGGAGTACTGCATGCAGTACTGGAGGCTGCACCTGCACAAGGACATTAACAAATTGGAGGTAGTCCAGAGAAGGGCAACCAAAATGGTGCAGGACTGCATCGGAAAACATGAGGACAGATTAAGGAGCTCAATATGTATACCATAGAGCAAAGGAGGGAGCGAGGTGATATGATCAAAACATTCAAACATCTGAAAGGCATTAACAAGGTGAAAGAGTCTAATATGTTTCAATAAAAGAAAATAGGTCAAGAGGACATAGCATGAGATTAGAAGGAGGCCGATTAAGGGTAATGTGAGGAAATTCTTTTCACGGAAAGGATGGTGGATGCATGGAATGGCCTACCTCAGGAAGTGGTGGATATGAATACAATGCAGGCCTTCAGACTGGCATGGGATAGGCACATGGGAGCAATACAGATGAGTATGAATAAATACGCCATTGGCAGAGAAAAGGTCTATGGCACATTCATAAAGTAAACAAAATGGGCAGACTGGATGGGCCTTGAGGTCCTTATCTGCCATCAACTTCTATGTTTGTATGCTACTAGCTTCTCAACAACCTTGCCCTAAAAGGGCAGGTTGGAGATAGGATGGTAGTTCGCCAGGACGTCAGGAAAGATTTCTTTAGGATGGTCCTCACCACAGCTTCTTTCAAAACCACTGGGAGGACCCCCTCTGCCATTAAGCACCTGGCAATCCTAGCAAATATCAGGACAACAGCCTCAGCACCTCCCATTAAGAAACACATTGAGGCCAGGTCCAGTTCACAAAATATGTGCTTCAGCATTAAGATCACCTTAATCACTTCAGACACCTCCACTGGCCTAAACTCCTCCCAGACAAGTTGAGTGCCTCTGCAACCCCCAGCTCGAGCACTGCGAGGCAAATGCCTCCCTGGCATGATCCCCAACTGGATGGCCGGCACTCTGTCAGAGAAAAACAGAGCAAACTCCTCTCACAAGTGGATGACAATGCTTTTCTTGGCTGCAGGCAGGCTGGATGAAGAAGCATGTCTACAGTCCAAAACAGCTGAGATGGTCTGTTTTTCCCCGCAGCAATTTCCCTGGACAGGAATTCTTTTTCTTATGGGAAATTGCCCCCTGGTACTCCATATAGTGGGAATGCAGGGCCAGCCTGTTAGCCTCCAGCCGGGTCCTCTGTCAGCAATGCTCCAACCTCTGACCCTTGATCTTCATCACCCTGCAGTCCCCATCAAACCAAGGGGACCTCACGTGAGAAGATCTGGGTCATATATGAACTGGTGCAAGGGCATCCAGAGCTTCAGAGGGACACAAAGAATTTTACACATGCCTAATAACTTTGGAATGGATTCATATTTTTCAACAAACCAGCAAAAGGCACATCTGTGAGCCCACCCCTTTCTACCCTGAAAATGTCAGACCAAAATTCCAAACCATCTGGGTGCAACATGATAACAACAAAAATAAAATAAACTGCAATTTTTCACATTTATGTGTGCTATCTGCATCTCCAAATCTGCACATCTGACCAGAACAAAACTTGGCACATCAAGAGATCTACACAACAAAACCATGCATGCAAAATTTCTTGCAAATCTGTTTCATGTTTGCAAAGATATTAAAGTGCAAAATGTAACATTTACTTTTGCCATCTGTAGGGCAGTCGTTGAATTACACAAATTCCATTATAAATTAAACACTTACACTGGCTAGAACTGAACCCTTCTGCCATCTGTAGGGCAGTCGCTAAATTACACATGAGTTTCATTATAAATTACACATTATACAATGGTGTGTGAAAATCCTGTAACCTCATAGGTTAAAACATTTTCATTTCTTTTATGTATTGAAGGTCTAGGAATTACAACCCTTTGAGTCAGAGACTCATTTGCAAAGGCTTCACATCATACATAAATGAGGACAGATACACAGTATAACAGAATACAGAATACTGCTCTAATACAGAATACAGCACTAGGTACAGAGTACAACAGAATACAGAAGACTGCTCTAATACAGAATACAGCACAAAGTACAGAGTATAACAGAATACAGAATACAGCACTGAGTACAGAGTATAATAGAATACAGAACACTGCTCTAATACAGAATACAGCACTAGGTACAGAGTATAACAGAATACAGAACACTGCTCTAATACCGAATACAGCACTAGGTACAGAGTATAAAAGAATACAGAATACTGCTCTAATACAGAATACAGCACTAGGTACAGAGTATAACAGAATACAAAATACTGCTCTAAGTAAATAATAATACGCGACAGGGTGGGCGTTGTTGGGATATAATGGACTGCCCAGGGGCATAATGAGGCCTGACGCCGCAGGCGGAGGACCTTATAGCCCCTGGAAGATCCGTTATAGCCCATAATGCCCACCCTGGAGGGTATAATTACACTTAGAAAATGGCCGAACATTATATTTTGTTTATAATAAACTTTATAAAAAAAATAGTGTGAAATATTAAGAAAAATGTACAGAAATGGTAGGTTCTGTAAAATAGTCCCTTTGGTGCCACTAGAGGGTGCTGCTGCTTATGAGACTTTTTCCTTTGTAGCTGGTAATTCAGTACACCCGTGTGAGTTTTGGGCTCCTTTCAGATTGTTTTTGTAGATAGAAAAATGATTTGTTTGCAGAGTGTGAGCAGGGAGCAAGCGGGAGTGCTGACTCAAGAATGGTGCGATTGTACAGGTAACGACCTTAGCACTCAGCACTGATAGTAAGGAAAAAATATATATTTTGATTTAGGTGGACATTTTGCTTGTTTATATAGGGAATATTTGTGTGTGGCCGGGGGCAGTTTTTTGTTTTTGCCAGTAGTGCTGTTCAGTGTCTGAAGATGGCCACAGCGGGGACAGGAGCGGGACCTTCTTGAAATCAGTCCCAGATTTGGGGTTGCGGTGCCAGCTAGCGTTAGTTGACAGATCGGGATACCGACCAGAGGATGGGAGTGGTCACAGTGCTGGTGTTTTACTTACGTTTGTAAAATGGAAAAAAAAAAAGAAGCAAGCTGGTGTTTTCTTTTTGGTTGCTATTTTTGTTTTAGGACATACTGTGACAACAAGAGGAAGGGACAGTTCTGAGGACTGAGTTGGGGGGCCTCTGACTTACTGTCTCACTAAGCGGGGTGAAAACGGTGAGAGGTATTATCTTTCTGGTGGGTACAGGGATACCAGGTGGTAATGGGTGCTGCCAGGAAGAACTTGATATTTGCAGGGCGTTGTTAAGAAATAACAGCCCGTTTACCAAGCTGGTTCAGCCAATCAGGATGCAAGCTTTGATTTACCCATTTTCTAACACAGAATACAGCACTAGGTACAGAGCATAACAGAATACTGCTCTAATACAGAATGCAACACTAAGTACAGAGTATAACAGAATACAGCACTAGCTACAGAGTATAACAGAATATGGAATACTGCTCTAATACTGAAAATAGCACTAAGTACAGAGTATAACAGAAAACAGAATACTGCTCTAATACAGAATATAGCACTAAGTACAGAGTATAACAGAATACAGAATACTGCTATAATACAGAATACAGCACTAGGTACAGGGTATAACAGAATACAGAATACTGTTCTACTACAGAATGCAGCACTAAGTACAGAATAAAACAGAATACACAATACAGCACTAGGTACAGAGTATAACAGAATACAGAATACTGCTCTAATACTGAATACAGCACTAAGTACAGAGTATAACAGAATACAGAATACAGCTCTAATACAGAATGCAACACTAACTACAGAGTATAACAGAATACAGAATACAGCACTAGCTACAGAGTATAACAGAATACAGAATAATGCTATAATACTGAATACAGCACTAAGTACAGAGTATAACAGAATACAGAATACTGATCTAATACAGAATGCAGCACTAGGTACAGAGAATAACAGAATACAGAATACAGCACTAGTCACAGAGTATAACAGAATACAGAATACTGCTCAAATACTGAATACAGCACTAAGTACAGAGTATAGCAGAATGCAGAATACTGCTCTAATACAGAATGCCGCACTAGGTACAGAGTATAACAGAATAGGGAATACTGCTCTAATACAGAATACAGCACTACGTACAGAGTATAACAGAATAGATAATACTGCTCTAATACAGAATACAGCACTAAGTACAGAGTATAAAAGAATACAGAATACAGCACTAGGTACAGACTATAACAGAATACAGAATATTGCTCTAATACTGAATACAGCACTAGGTACAGAATATAACAGAATACAGAATACTGCACCAGGTACAGAGTATAACAGAATACAGAATACTGCTCTAATACAGAATACTGCACTAAGTACAGAGTATAACAGAATACAGAATACGGCACTAGGTACAGAGTATAACAGAATACAGAATACTGCTCTAATACTAAATACAGCACTAGGTACAGAGTATAACAGAATACAGAATACTGCTCAAATACTGAATACAGCACTAAGTACAGAGTATAGCAGAATGCAGAATACTGCTCTAATACAGAATGCCGCACTAGGTACAGAGTATAACAGAATAGGGAATACTGCTCTAATACAGAATACAGCACTAAGTACAGAGTATAACAGAATAGATAATACTGCTCTAATACAGAATACAGCACTAAGTACAGAGTATAAAAGAATACAGAATACAGCACTAGGTACAGACTATAACAGAATACAGAATATTGCTCTAATACTGAATACAGCACTAGGTACAGAATATAACAGAATACAGAATACTGCACCAGGTACAGAGTATAACAGAATACAGAATACTGCTCTAATACAGAATACTGCACTAAGTACAGAGTATAACAGAATACAGAATACGGCACTAGGTACAGAGTATAACAGAATACAGAATACTGCTCTAATACTAAATACAGCACTAGGTACAGAGTATAACAGAATACAGAATACTGCTCTAATACAGAACACAGCACTAAGTACAGAGTATAACAGAATACAGAATACTGCTCTAATACAGAACACAGCACTAAGTACAGAGTACAACAGAATACAGAATACTGCTCTAATACTGAATACAGCACTAAGTACAGAGTATAACAGAACACAGAATACAGCACTAGGTACAGAGTATAACAGAATACAGAATAAAGCACTAGGTACAGAGTATAACAGAATACAGAATACTGCTTTAATACCGAATACAGCACTAAGTACAGAGTATACCAGAATACAGAATACTGCTCTAATACTGAATACAGCACTAAGTACAGAGTATAACAGAATGCAGAATACAGCACTAGGTACAGAGTATAACAGAATACAGAATACTGCTCTATTACAGAATACAGCACTAAGAACAGAGCATAACAGAATACAGAATACAGCACTAGGTACAGAGTATAACAGAATACAGGATACTGCTCTAATACTGATCAGAAAATGGGCATGTGAAATCTTCCTTCTGATTGGCCAGTTCCCAACTCAGAGCCCTGGTCTATGTGACAATAGAGCCCGGATCAGGAAAATTGCCAAATGCAACTGGGCTAATTACTGAAATGATGGGGCCACTTAGAATTTTTCAAAGCTGACGTGCCGCCATTGTCTTCTCTTGCTTAGAGGGTGAGTTGGCAGCCTGTCATCCCCCATTCAGACTTATTTTCATTTAAATACATGACTACAACAGCAGCCACACATTTTTAAAATAAAAGATACAAGAAGTTGCCAGTCCGATTCGCTTTACCTAACCAACATTTTTTAAAAGGGCAGCGGGCGCCTCTCAGTAGCAGCTGAGCTCATAAATGCTACGTGCCTGCGCTGCTTGCCGTTCAACTGCTATCTCCCAAAAACAAATTAAAAACTGCCAAGAAAGCCTTGGTACACCCCACTGCCTCCACAAAAACTGAACAAACTTACCAGCAATCAGCCACTGTAACGTTAAACAGCATGAAATGTTTTGCGCTCGTTCACGCCATAGCACCTTTTTCTTCAGCACACAGTAGTGCTTCTTAAGAAACTGCTCTGCCTCTAAACTCATTTCCCCATTTTGCCCTTATGCAGATAACCCGCATACTTTACCAAGCCAGCAACTTTAAGCCTTGTGTGTGAGTGTCGGGTGGGGGGTTAACCATGACAGGCAGCTCCAAAAGAACAAAGTCCTAAACAGTACAGCATTTTTAATACAGGCAGAGGAACTATTTTCTTACAAACGAAATCAAACACTAAGAGTTTCAACAGATAAATATAATTGTTTTTTGGCAAACATATAATACAGTTGCCCATTTTCTAAGCACAATAATACCCAAAAGGGTGGGTGGTATTGTGCTATAACGGACCTTTCTGGGACTATAAGGCCCTCTGCCTGCGGCGTCAGGCCTCATTATGCCCCAGGGCGGTCCGGTATAGCAGAATACCGCCCACCCTGTCGGATATTATTGCTTACATACAGCACTAGGTACAGAGTATAACAGAATACAGAATACTGCTCTAATACAGAATACAGCACTAGGTACAGAGTATAACAGAATACCGAATACTGCACGAGGTACAGAGTATAACAGAATACATAATACTCCTCTAATACAGAATACAACACTAAGTACAGAGTAAAAGAGAATACAGAATACAGCACTAGGTACAGAGTATAACAGAATACTGCTCTAATACTGAATAAAGCACTAAATGCAGAGTATAACAGAATACAGAATACTGCTCTAAAACTGAATACAGCACTAGGTACAGACTATAACAGAATACAGAATACTGCTCAAATACAGAATACAGCACTAGGTACAGAGTATAACAGAATACAGAATACTGCACGACGTACAGAGTATAACAGAATACAGAATACTGCTCTAATACAAAACACAATACTAAGTACAGAGTATAAGAGTATACAGAATACAGCACTAGGTACAGAGTATAACAGAATACATAATACTACTCTAATACAGAATACAGCACTAGGTACAGAGTATAACAGAATACAGAATACTGCTCTAATACAAAATACAGCACTAGGTACAGAGTACAACAGAGCACAGAATACTGCTCTAATACAGAATACAGCACTAAGTACAGAGTATAACAGAATACAGAATACTGCTCTAATACAGAATACAGCACTAAGTACAGAGTAAAAGAGAATACAGAAAACAGCACTAGGTACAGAGTATAACAGAATTTAATACAGAATACAGCACTAGGCACAGAGTATAACAGAATACAGAAAACTGCTCTAATACAGAATACAGCACTAAGTACAGAGTACAACAGAATACAGAATACTGCTCTAATACAGAATACAGCACTAAGTACAGAGTATAACAGAATACAGAATACTGCTCTAATGCTGAATACAGCACTACGTACAGCGTATAACAGAATACAGACTACTGCTCTAATACAGAATACAGCACTAAGTACAGAGTATAACAGAATACAGAATACAGCACTAGGTACAGAGAATAACAGAATACAAAATACTGCTGTAATACAGAATACAGCACTAGGTACAGAGTATAACAGAATACAGAATACTGCTCTAATACAGAATACAGTACTAGGTACAGAGTATAAAAGAATACAGAATACTGCTCTAATACTGAATACAGCACTAAGTAAAGAGTATAACAGAATACAGAATACTGCTCTAATAGTGAATACAGCACTAAGTACAGAGTATAACAGAATGCAGAATACAGCACTAGGTAAAGAGTATAACAGAATACAGAATACTGCTCTATTACAGAATACAGCACTAAGAACAGAGCATAACAGAATACAGAATACAGCACAAGGTACAGAGTATAACAGAATACAGAATATTGCTCCATTACAGAATACAGCACTAAGAACAGAGCATAACAGAATACAGAATACAGCACTAGGTACAGAGTATAAACAGAATACAGAATACTGCTCTGATACTGAATACAGCAATAGGTACAGAGTATAACAGAATACAGAATACTGCTCTAATACAGAATACAGCACTAGGTACAGAGTATAACAGGATACAGAATACTGCATGACGTACAGAGTATAACAGAATACAGAATACTGCTCTAATACAGAACACAATACTAAGTACAGAGTATAAGAGAATACAGAATACAGCACTAGGTACAGAGTATAACAGAATACAGAATACTACTCTAATACGGAATACAGCACTAGGTACAGAGTATAACAGAATACAGAATACTGCTCTAATACAGAATACAGCACTAGGTACAGAGTACAACAGAATACAGAATACTGCTCTAATACTGAATACAGCACTAAGTAAAGAGTATAACAGAATACAGAATATTGCTCTAATACAGAATACAGCACTAAGTACAGAGTATAACAGAATACAGGATACTGCTCTAATACTGATCAGAAAATGGGCATGTGAAATCTTCCCTTCTGATTGGCCAGTTCCCAACCCAGAGCCCTGGTCTATGTGACAATAGAGCCCGAATCAGGAAAATTGCCAAATGCAACTGGGCTAATTACTGAAATGATGGGGCCACTTAGAATTTTTTAAAGCTGACGTGCAGCCATTGTCTTCTCTTGCTTAGAGGGTGAGTTGCCAGCCTGTCATCCCATTCAGACTTATTTTCATTTAAATACATGACTACAACAGCAGCCACACATTTTAAAATAAAAGATACATGAAGTTGCCAGTCCGATTCGCTTTACCTAACCAACATTTTTTAAAAGGGCAGCGGGCGCCTCTCAGTAGCAGCTGAGCTCATAAATGCTACGTGCCTGCGCTGCTTGCCGTTCAACTGCTATCTCCCAAAAACAAATTAAAAACTGCCAAGAAAGCCTTGTTACACCCCACTGCCTCCACAAAAACTGAACAAACTTACCAGCAATCAGCCACTGTAACGTTAAACAGCATGAAATGTTTTGCGATCGTTCGCGCCATAGCACCTTTTTCTTCAGCACACAGTAGTGCTTCTTAAGAAACTGCTCTGCCTCTAAACTCATTTCCCCATTTTGCCCTTATGCAGATAACCAGCATACTTTACCAAGCCAGCAACTTAAAGCCTTGTGTGTGAGTGTCGGGTGGGGGGTTAACCATGACAGGCAGCTCCAAAAGAACAAAGTTCTCAACAGTACAACATTTTAATACAGGCAGAGGAACTATTTTCTTACAAATGAAATCAAACTCTAAGAGTTTCAACAGATAAATATAATTGTTTTTTGGCAAACATATAATACAGTTGCCCATTTTCTAAGCACAATAATATCCAAAAGGGTGGGCGGCGGTATTGTGTTATACCAGACCTTTCTGGGAGTATAAGGCGCTCTCCCTGCGGCGTCAGGCCTCATTATGCCCCTGGATGGTCCGGTATAGCAGAATACCGCCCACCCTGTCGGATATTATTGCTTACATACAGCACTAGGTACAGAGTATAACAGAATACAGAATACTGCTGTAATACAGAATACAGCACTAGGTACAGAGTATGACAGAATACCGAATACTGCACGAGGTACAGAGTATAACAGAATACAACACTAAGTACAGAGTAAAACAGAATACAGAATACAGCACTAGGTACAGAGTATAACAGAATACTGCTCTAATACTGAATAAAGCACTAAATGCAGAGTATAACAGAATACAGAATACTGCTCTAAAACTGAATACAGCACTAGGTACAGACTATAACAGAATACAGAATACTGCTCAAATACAGAATGCAGCACTAGGTACAGAGTATAACAGAATACAGAATACTGCACGATGTACAGAGTATAACAGAATACTGCTCTAATACAGAACACAATACTAAGTACAGAGTATAAGAGTTTACAGAATACAGCACTAGGTACAGAGTATAACAGAATACATAATACTACTCTAATACAGAATACAGCACTAAGTACAGAGTATAACAGAATACAGAATACTGCTCTAATACAAAATACAGCACTAGGTACAGAGTACAACAGAGCACAGAATACTGCTCTAATACAGAATACAGCACTAAGTACAGAGTATAACAGAATACAGAATACTGCTCTAATACAGAATACAGCACTAAGTACAGAGTAAAAGAGAATACAGAATACAGCACTAGGTACAGAGTATAACAGAATACAGAATACTACTCTAATACAGAATACAGCACTAGGTACAGAGTATAACAGAATACAGAATACTGCTCTAATACAAAATACAGCACTAGGTACAGAGTACAACAGAGCACATAATACTGCTCTAATACAGAATACAGCACTAAGTACAGAGTATAACAGAATACAGAATACTGCTCTAATACAGAATACAGCACTAAGTACAGAGTAAAAGAGAATACAGAATACAGCACTAGGTACAGAGTATAACAGAAAACAGAATACTACTCTAATACAGAATACAGCACTAGGTACAGAGTATAACAGAATACAGAATACTGCTCTAATACAGAATACAGCACTAAGTACAGAGTACAACAGAATACAGAATACTGCTCTAATACAGAATACAGCACTAAGTGGAAGAGTATAAAGAATACAGAATACTGCTCTAATGCTGAATGCAGCCTCTACGTACAAGCGTTATAACAGAATACTAGAATACTGCTCTAATACAGAATACAGCACTAAATTGCAGAGTATAACAGAATACAGAATACAGCACTAGGTACAGAGAATAACAGAATACAAAATACTGCTGTAATACAGAATACAGCACTAGGTACTGAGAATATAACAGAATACAGAATACTGCTCAATACAAGAAAGAACTAGGTACAAGTATAAAAGAATACAAAATACTGCTCTAATACTGAATACAGCACTAAGTAAAAGTATAACCAGAATACAGAACACTGCTCTCTAATACTGAATACAGCACTAAGTACAGAGTATAACAGAATGCAGAATACAGCACTAGGTACAGAGTATAACAGAATACAGAATACTGCTCTAATTACAGAATACAGCACTAAGACAGAGCATAACAGAATACAGAATACAGCACTAGGTACAGAGTATAACAGAATACAGAATATTGCTCCATTACAGAATACAGCACTAGGTACAGAGTATAACAGAATACAGAATACTGCTCTAATACAGAATACAGCACTAAGTACAGAGTATAACAGAATACAGAATACTGCTCTAATGCTGAATACAGCACTACATACAGCGTATAACAGAATACAGAATACTGCTCTAATACAGAATACAGCACTAAGTACAGAGTATAACAGAATACAGAATACAGCACTAGGTACAGAGAATAACAGAATACAAAATACTGCTGTAATACAGAATACAGCACTAGGTACAGAGTATAACAGAATACAGAATACTGCTCTAATACAGAATAAAGTACTAGGTACAGAGTATAAAAGAATACAGAATACTGCTCTAATACTGAATACAGCACTAAGTAGAGTATAACAGAATACAGAACACTGCTCTAATACTGAATACAGCACTAAGTACAGAGTATAACAGAATGCAGAATACAGCACTAGGTACAGAATATAACAGAATACAGAATACTACTCTATTACAGAATACAGCACTAAGAACAGAGCATAACAGAATACAGAATACAGCACTAGGTACAGAGTATAACAGAATACAGAATATTGCTCCACTACAGAATACAGCACTAAGAACAGAGCATAACAGAATACAGAATACAGCACTAGGTACAGAGTATAAACAGAATACAGAATACTGCTCTGATACTGAATACAGCAATAGGTACAGAGTATAACAGAATACAGAATACTGCTTTAATACAGAATACAGCACTAGGTACAGAGTATAACAGAATACAGAATACTGTACGACGTACAGAGTATAACAGAATACAGAATACTGCTCTAATACAGTATACAGCACTAGGTACAGAGTACAACAGAATACAGAATACTGCTCTAATACTGAATACAGCACTAAGTAAAGAAATTATAACAGAATGAGAACACTGCTCTAATACTGAATACAGCACCTAAGAAGGTACAGAGTATAACAGAATGCAGAATACAGCACTAGGTACAGAGTATAACAGAATACGATACTGCTCTATTACACAATACAGCACTAAGAACAAGAAGCATAACAGAATACAGAATACAGCACTAGGTACAGAAGTATAACAGAATACAAGAATATGCTCCATTACAGAATACAGCACTAAGAACAGAGCATAACAGAATACAGAATACAGCACTAGGTACAGAGTATAAACAGAATACAGAATACTGCTCTGATACTGAATACAGCACTAGGTACAGAGTATAACAGAATACAGAATACTGCACGACGTACAGAGTATAACAGAATACAGAATACTGCTCTAATACAGAACACAATACTAAGTACAGAGTATAAGAAAATACAGAATACAGCACTAGGTACAGAGTATAACAGAATACAGAATACTACTCTAATACGGAATACAGCACAAGGTACAGAGTATAACAGAATACAGAATACTGCTCTAATACAGAATATAGCACTAGGTACAGAGTACAACAGAATACAGAATACTGCTCTAATACTGAATACAGCTCTAAGTAAAGAGTATAACAGAATCCAGAATACTGCTCTAATACTGAATACAGCACTAAGTACAGAGTATAACAGAATGCAGAATACAGCACTAGGTACAGAGTATAACAGAATACAGAATACTGCTCTAATACAGTATACAGCACTAGGAACAGAGTACAACAGAATACAGAATACTGCTCTAATGCTGAATACAGCACTACATACAGAGTATAACAGAATACAGAATACTGCTCTAATACAGAATACAGCACTAAGTACAGAGTATAACAGAACACAGAATACAGCACTAGGTACAGAGAATAACAGAATACAAAATACTGCTGTAATACAGAATCACAGCACTAGGTACAGAGTAACAAGAATACAGAATACTGCTCTATTACAGAATACAGTGCCTAGGTTCAGAGTATAAAGAATGCAGAATACTGCTCTAATACAGAACACAGCACTAAAGTACAAAGTATAACAGAATACAGAATACTGCTCTAATACAGAACACAGCACTAAGTACAGAGTACAACAGAATACAGAATACTGCTCTAATACTGAATACAGCACTAAGTACAGAGTATAACAGAACACAGAATACAGCACCAGGTACAGAGTATAACAGAATACAGAATAAAGCACTAGGTACAGGAGTATAACAGAATACAGAATACTGCCTAATACGAGATACAGCACTAAGTACAGAGTATACAGAATACAGAATATTGCTCTAATACTGAATACAGCACTAAGTACAGAGTATAACAGAATGCAGAATACAGCACTAGGTACAGAGTATAACAGAATACAGAATACTGCTCTATTACAGAATACAGCACTAAGAATAGAGCATAACAGAATACAGAATACAACACTTGGTACAGAGTATAACAGAATACAGGATACTGCTCTAATACTGATCAGAAAATGGGCATGTGAAATCTTCCCTTCTGATTGGACCAGTTCCCAACTCAGAGCCCTGGTCTGTAATGTGACAATAGAGCCCAGATCAGGAAAATTGCCAAATGCAACTGGGCTAATTACTGAAATGATCAGGCCACTTAGGAATTTTTCAAAGCCAGCGTGCAGCCATTGTCTTCTACATAGAGGGTGAGTTGGCAGCCTGTCATCCCCATTCAGACTTATTTTCATTTAAATACATGACTACAACAAGCAGCCACACATTTTAAAATAAAAGATACAAGAAGTTGCCAGTCCGATTCGCTTTACTAACCAACATTTTTAAAAGGGCACGGGCGCCTCTCAGTAACAACTGAGCTCACAAATACTACGATGCTTGTGCTGTGCCCGTTCAACTACTATCTCACAAAACAAATTAAAACTGCAACAAAGCCTTGACACCCACTGCCTCCACAAAAACTGGAACAAACTTACCAGCAATCAAGCCACTGTAACGTTAAACAGCATGAAATGTTTAAGCGCTCGCTCCATAGACCTTTTCTTCAGCACACAGTAGAGCTTCTTAAGAAACTGCTCTGCCTCTAAACTCATTTCCCATTTTGCCCTATAGCAGATAACCCGCATACTTTACCAAGCCAACAACTTTAAGCCTTGTGTGTGAGTGTCGGGTGGGGAGTTATACATGACAGGCAGCTCCAAAAGAACAAAGTCCTAAACAATTACAACATTTTAATACAGGCAGAGGAACTATTTTCTTACAAACAAAATCAAACACTAAAGTTCCAACAATAAATATAATTGTTTTTGGCAACGTATAATACAGTTGCCCATTTCTACCATCAATAATACCCAAAGGGTGGGCGGTATTGTGCTATACGGGACCTTTTCTAGATGCATAAGCCCTCTGCCTGCGGCATCAGGCCTCATTATGCCCCTGGGCGGTCGGTAAGCAAATACCACCCACCTATCAGATAATATGTGCACACATCCAGCACAGGTACAGGTATAACAGAATACAGAATACTAACCTAATACAAGGATACAGCACTAGTACAGAGTATAACAGAATACGAATACTGCACGAGATACAGAGTATAACAGAATACATAATACTCCTCTATTACAGAATACAACACTAAGTACAGAGTAAAAGATACACAGAATACAGCACTAGGTTCAGTATAACAGAATACTGCTCTAATACAGAAAAGCACTAAATGCAGAGTATAACAGAATACAGAATACTGCTCTAAAACTGAATACAACACTAAGTACAGACTATAACAGAATACAGAATACTGCTCAAATAAGAATACAGCACTAGGTACAGAGTATAATAGAATACAGAATCCTGCAGCGTACAGAGTATAACAGAATACAGAATACTGCTCTAATACAAAACACAATACTAAATACAAGTATAAGAGTATAAGAATACAACACTAGGTACAGAGTATAACAGAATACCAATACTACTCTAATACAGAATACAGCACTAGGTACAGTATAACAGAATACAGAATACTGCTCTAATACAAAATACAGCACTAGGTACAAGTACAACAGAGCACAGGATACTGCTCTAATACAGAGATACAAAGCACTAAATACAGAGTATAACAGAATACAGAAAACTGCTCTAATACAGAATACAACACTAAGTACAGGTAAAGAGAATACAAGAAAACAGCACTAAGTGCAAGTATAGCAAAATTTAATACAAGAATACAGCACTAGGTACAGAGTATAACAGAATACAGAAAACTGCTCTAATACAGAATACAGCACTAAGTACAGAGTAACAACAGAATACAGAATACTGCTCTAATACAGAATACAGCACAAATTACAAGTATAACAGAATACAGAATACTGCTCTAATGCTGAATACAGCACTACATTACCAGAACAGAATACAGACTACTGCTCTAATACAAGAATACAGCACTAAGAACAAAGTATAACAGAATACAGAATACAGCACTAGGTACAGAGAGAATAACAGAATACAAAATACTGCTGTAATACAGAATACAACACTAGGTACAGAGTATAACAGAATACAGAATACTGCTCTAATACAGAATACAGTACTAGGTACAGGTATAAAGAATACAGAATACTGATCTAATACTGAATACACAGCACTAAGTAAAAGTATAACAGAATACAGAATACTGCTCTAATAGTGAATACAGCACTAAGTACAGAGTATAACAGAATGCAGAATACGGCACTAGGTAAAGTATAACAGAATACAAATTCTAACTCTATTACAAGAATACAGCACTAAGAACAGAGCATAACAGAATACAGAATACAGCACAAGGTACAGAGTATAACAGAATACAGAATATTGCTCCATTACAGAATACAGCACTAAGAACAGAGCATAACAGAATACAGAATACAGCACTAGGTACAGAGTATAAAGAGAATACAGAATACTGCTCTAATACAGAATACAGCACTAGGTACAGAGTATAACAGAATACAAAATACTGCATGACGTACCGAGTATAACAGAATACAGAATACTGCTCTAATACAGAACACAGTACTAAGTACAGAGTATAAGAGAATATAGAATACAGCACTAGGTACAGAGTATAAAAGAATACAGAATACTACTCTAATACGGAATACAGCACTAGGTACAGAGTATAACAGAATACAGAATACTGCTCTAATACAGAATACAGCACTAGGCACAGAGTACAACAGAATACAGTATACTGCTCTAATACTGAAACAGCACTAAGTAAAAGTATAACAGAATACAGAATATTGCTCTAATACTGAATACAACACTAAGTGAGTACCAACAGAATACAGAATACTGCTCTATTACAGTATACAGCACTAGTACAAGTACAACAGAATACAGAATACTGCTCTAATACAGATACAGCACTCACGTACAGAAATATAACAGAATACAGAATACTGCTCTAATACAAGACTAGCACTAGAAAGTACAGAGTATAACAGAACACAGAAGGCAGCACTAGAGTACAGAAAATAACAGAATACAAAAATACTGCTGTAATACAGAATACAGCACTAGGTACAAGTATAACAGAATACAGAAGATACACTCTCTAATACAGAATACAGTACTAGGTACAGAGTATAAAGAATACAGAATACTGTCTAATACTGAATACAGCACTAAGTAAAAGTATAACAGAATACAGAATACTGCTCTAATACTAAATACAGCACTAAGTACAAGTATAACAGAATGCAGGAATACAGCACTAGTACAAGTATAACAGAATACAGAATACTGCTCTATTACAGAATACAGCACTAACAGACAGACCAGAAAGAATACAGAATACAGCACTAGGTACACAGTATAACAGAATACAAAATTAGCTCCATTACAGAATACAGCACTAGAACAAGAGCAAAACAGCAGATACAGAATACGGCACTGAGTACAAGGTATAACAGAATACAGAATACTGCTCTAATACTGATTAGAAAATAGGCATGTAAAATCTTCCCTTCACAATTGGTGATTCCCTACCCAGAGCCCTGGTCTATGTGACAATAGAGTCAGGATCAGAAAAAGTGCCAAATTCAAATGGACAAACTACTGAAATGATGGGGCGCTTAAAATTTTTGAAGCTGACGATGCCGCGTTGTTTTCTCTTGTAGTGGGTGGTTGGCACTCAGGCTGGCAGGCGAGTTCCCCATTCAGACTTATTTTCCTTAAATACATGACTACAACAGCATACACATTTTAAAATAAAAGATACAAAGTTGCCAGTCAAACTCACTTTCCCTAACAGTGACGTTTTTAAAAGGAGCAGTCAAGCCCCTCTCAGTAGCAACTGAACTCACAAATGCTATGTGCCTCGCTGCTTGCCCGTTCAACTGCTATCTCCCAAAAACAAATTAAAAACACAAAGAAGCCGCGTGACACCACACTGCCTCACAAAAGTGAACAAACTTACCAGCAATCAACCACTGTAGCGTTAAACAGCATGAAATGTTTTGCGATCGTTCACGCCATAGTTAATTTCTTCAGTACAGTAAGTATGCTTAAACTGCCGCCTCTCAACTCATTTCCCCCCTTTGCAGACAACCCCATACTACCAAGCCAGCAACTTTAACCTTGCGTGTGAGTGTTGAAATGTAGGACAAAACAGCTCAACAGAACAAAGTCCTAAACAGTACAGCATTTCATAAGCAGAGAACAATTTTCTTACAAAATCGAACAAGGTTTAAACAGTTGAACATAATTTTTTTGCAAACATATAAAACACGCCCAGCCTACAAGTGCAATAATACCACCAGGGGGAAATGTCCTATCTGGACATACCTGGGCTATAAGTCCCTGTCTGGCATCAGGCACCAATGCCCCTGGGCGGTCTGGTATGCCACAACACCACCCTGTCAGGTTTATTCCTAACTACAGCACAAAGTACAAATATAACAGAATACAGAATACTGCTCTAATACAGAATACAACACTAAGTTACAAATATAACAGAACAGAATACAGCACTAAATACAGAGTATAACAAATATAATACTGCTCCAATACTGAATAAAGCACTAAATCACAGTATAACAATACACTCTAATATGAATACAACACTAAGTACAGAGTGTAACATAATACGAACACTGCTCTAATACAGAATAACATAAATACAAAAGTAAAACAGAATACAAAACTGCTCTAATACAGAATACAACTAGGTGATATAACAGAATACAGAATACTGCCAGGTACGAGTATAACAGAATACAGAATACTGTCAAATCAGAACCAATACTAAGTACAGAGTAAGAGAATACAGAATACAGCACTAGGTACAGAATATAACAAAAAAGAATACTACTCTAATACAGAATACAGCACTAGGTAAAGTATAACGAAAACAGATACTGCTCTAATACTGATCAGAAAATGGGCATATAATCTTACTTCTGATTGCAGTTCCCAACAGAGCCTAGTCTATGTGATAGGCCGGATCAGAAATTGCCATGCAACTGGGCTAATCACAGAAAGTGGGGCCCTTAGAGTTTTCAAAGCTGACGCACATCATTGCCTTCTCTGCCCAGAGGTGGTGGGCCTGTCATCCCCCATTCAGACTTATTTCATTTAAATACATGACTACAACAGCAACATTTTAAAAATAAAAGATACAAGAATTGAGCCGATTAGCACCCTAACACATTTTTAAAAGAACTGGGCGGCCTCTCAGAAACGCTAGCTCATAAATCCCTCGTGCCTCGCTGCTTGCCGTTCACACTATCTCCAAAAACAAATTAAAACTGCCAAGAAAACCCGGCCACACCCCTGCCTCCACAAAACGAACAACTTCCAACAATCAACCACTGTAAATTAAACAGCAAGAAATGTTTTGCGATGATTCGCATAACTGCCTTCTTCAGCACACAGTAGTGCTTCTTGAAACTGCTGCCTCTAACTCATTTCCATTTTGCCTTATGCGATAACCCGCAACTTTACAAGCCAGCAACTTTAAGCCGTATTGTGAGTGTCGGTGGGGTTAACCATGACAGGCAGCTCCAAAGAACAAAGTCCTAAACAGTACAGCATTTAATACAAACGAAGAACTATTTTCTTAAACGAAATCAAACACTAAGGTTTCAACAGATAAATAATTGTTTTGAAACATATAATACAATTATTTCTAAGCACAATAATACCCAAAGGTGGGTGGTATTGTGCTATAACCGACCTCGACTATAAGGCCTCTGCCGCAGCGCCAGGCCTAGTATGCCCAGGCGGTCCGTATGCAGAATACGCCCACCTCTCGAACTGTGCTTATACACACTAGGTACAGGTATAACAGAATACAGATACTGTCTAATACAGAATACAGCACTAGGTACAGGTATAACAGATACAATACTGCAGTACAGGTATAACAGAATACATAATACTCCTCTAATAGAATACAACACAAAGTACAGGAAAGAGATACAGAATACACTAAGTACAAAGTATAACAGATACTGCTCTAATACTGAATAAAGCACTAAATGCGTATAACAGAATACAGAAGAATACTCTAAAACTGAATACAGCACTAGGTACAGACTATAACAGAATACAGAATACTATAAATACAGAATACAGCACTAGGTACAGAGTATAACAGAATACAAGAATACACACGACGTACAAGTATAACAGAATACAGAATACTTCTAATACAAACACAATACAATACAGGTATAAGGTATACAGAATAGCACTAGATAAAGTAGAACAGAATATAATATACTCTAATACAGAATACAGCACTAGATACAGGTATAACAGAATACAGAATACTACTCTAATACAAAATACAGCACTAGGTACAAATACAACCAGGCACAGAATACTGCTCTATCAGAACACAGCACTAAATACAGGTATAACAGAGTACAGAATACCACTCTAATAAGATACAGCACTAAGTACAAATTAAAGAGAATACAGAAAACAGCACTAGGTACAGAGTAGAAAATTTAATACAGAATACAGCACTAGGCACAGAGTATAACAGAATACAGAAAACTGTCTAATACAGAATACAGCACTAGTACAGGTACAACAAAATACAGAATACTGCTCTAATACAGAATACACACAAGTACAGTATAACAGAATACAGAATACTGCTCTATGCAGAACACAGCACTACATTACACATTAACGAATACAGACTACTGCTCTAATACAGAATACAGCACTAAGTAAGTATAACAGAATACAGAATACAACACTAAGTACAGAGAACAGAATACAAAATACTGTATTAGAATGCAACACTAGGTCCAAGTATAACAGAAACAGAATACTGCTCTAATACGAATACAGTACTAGTACAAAGTATAAAGAATACAGAATACTACCTAATACTGAATACAGCACCGTAAAGTATAACAGATACGAATATACTCTAATGTGATACAGCACTAAGTCAGTATAACAGAATACAGAATACGCACTCGATAAAAGTACAACAGAATACAGAATACTATCTATTACAGAATACAGCACTAAGAACAGACATAACAGAATACAGAATACAGCACGGTACAGTATAACAGAACCAGAATATTGCTCCATTAGAATGCATAAGACAGAGCATAACAGAATACAGAATAACACTAGGTACAAGTATAAACAGAATACAGAATACTGCTCTAATACAGAATACAACCAATAGGTACAGAGTATAACAGAATGAATACTGCATGGGAATACCACTGCGTACAAGTATAACAGATACAGAATACTGCATGGTACAGGTATAACAGAATACAGAAACTGCTCTATACAGAACACAATACTAGTACAGGTATAAGAACACAGAATACAGCACTAAATACAGGTATAACAAAATACAGAATACTATAATACGAAAAGCACTAGACAAAAGTATAACAGATACAAATACTGCTCTAATACAGAATACAGCACTAGGTACAGAGTACAACAGAATACAGAATCTGCTCTAATACTGAATAAGCACTAAGTAAAAGTATAACAGAATACGATATTGCTCTAATACTGAATACAGCACTAGTACAAGTATAACAGAATGAGATATAACAATACGGTATACAGCACTGGTACAGTACACAGAAAGAATACTGTCTAATGCTGAATACCACTACATTACAAATATAACAAATGAATCTGCTCTAATGAGAATAGCACTAAAAGAGTATAACAGAACACAGAATACAGCACTAGGTACAGAGAATAACAGAATAAAATACTGCTGTAATACAGAATACAGCACTGATACAAGTATAACAAATACAAATACTGCTCTAATACAGAATATACTAGGTACAGAGTATAAAGAATACGAATACTGTCTAATACAGATACAGCACTAAGTAAAAGTATAACAGAAACACAAGACTGCTCTAATACAGATACAGCACTAAGTACAGAGTATAACAGAATGCAGAATACAGCACTAGGTACAGTATAACAGAAGAATACTGCTCTACAAATACAGCACTAAAACAGAGCAGAAGAATACAGAATAAGCACTGGTACAGGTATAACAGAATACAGTGCTCATTACAGGACAGCACTAGAACAGAGCATAACAGAATACAGAATACAGCACTAGGTAAGAGTATAGATACAGAATACTGTCTAATACAGTTAGAAAATAAAAATATAAATCTTCCCTTCTGATTGGCAGTTCCTACGAGCCCTGGTCTATGTGACAATAGAGTCAGGATCAGGAAAAGTGCAAATTCAAATGGACTAACTACTGAAATAATGGAAAAGCACAATTTTTGAAGCTGACGATACCGCCATTGTTTTCTCTTATGAAGTAGGCGAGGTGGACCTCAGGCTGGCAGGCGAATTCCCCATTCAGACTTATTTTCACTTAAATACATGACTACAACAGCAGCCACAATTTTAAATAAAGATACAATAAGTTGCCAGTCAAACTCTTTCCTAACGGCCGGTTTTAAAAACGGTGCAGCGCCTCAGTAGCAGCTGAACTCAAAAATGCTATGTGCCTGTGCTGCTCGCCGCTCAACCCTATCTCCCAAAAACAAATTAAAACTCCAAGCCTTGTTACACCCCTGCCTCACAAAACTGAACAAACACAACAATCAGCCACTAGCGTTAAACAACATGATGTTCGTAGTTCAGCCATAGTTCATTTTCTTAGTACAGTAGTGCTTCTTAAGAAACTGCTCTGCCCTCTCAACTCATTCCACATTTCCCTTTGCAGACCCATACTTTCCAAACCAGCAACAAGCCTTCGGTAGCCAGTGTTGAGGCACATAAACCAAACAGCTCCAACAGAACAAGGCCTAAACAATGCAACATTTTCATACAGACAGAAGAACGAATTTTCTTACAAATGATCGAACACTAGAGTTTAAACAGTTGAACATAATTTTTTGCAAACATATAATACACTTGCCATTTCTAGGTGCAATAATACCCACCAGAATGGGGGTGTGCTAACACTGGACCTTCCTGGGGCTATAGACCCTCTGTCTGTGACATCAGGCCTCAGTATGCCTGGGCGGCCAGTATGCCACAACACCACCACCTGTCGGATATTATTCCAACATAAGCACTAGTACAGAGATAACAGAATACAGAATACTGCTCAATACAAAACACAGCACTAGGTACAGGTATAACAGAAACAAGAATACAGCACTAGGTACAGGTATAACAGAATATAATACTGCTCAATACGGATAAAACACTAAGTACCAATATAACACAATGCTGCTCAATACTGAATACAGCACTAGTACAGTGTAACATAATACAGAACAACTCTAATACTGAATACAGCACTAGGTACAAGTAAAACAGAATACAGATACTACTCTAATACAGAATACAGCACTAGGTACAAATTAACAGATACAGAATACTTACGACAGAGTATAACGAAAACAATACTGCTCAATACAGACACAATACTAAGTACAGAGTGAAATACAGAATACAGCAAAGTAAGACTATAGAAAACAGAATACTACTCTAATAGAATACAACACTAGGTACAGAGTATAACAGAATACAGGACTGCTCTAATACTAATCAGAAAATGGGCATATGAAATCTTCCCTTCTGATTGGCCAGTTCAACCCAAACCTGGTCTATCAGACAATAACCCGGATCAGGAAAATGCCAAATGCAACTGAACAATTACTGAAATGATAGAACCACTTGAAATTTCAAATGACGTGCCGCCATTGTCTTCTCTTGTAGAGGTGAGTTGCAACCTGCCATCCCCATTCAGACTATTTTCATTAAATACATGACTACACAACAGCCACACATTTTAAAATAAAAGATACAAAGAAGTTGCCAATCGATTAGCTTAACCTAACCAACATTTTAAAAGGCAGAGGCGCCTATCGGTAACACTGAGCTCATAAATACTACGTGCCTGCGCTGCTTGCGTTCAACCATATCTCCCAAAACAAATTAAAACTAAGAAAAGCCTTGACCCCCTGCCTCCCAAAAACTGAACAAACACCAGCAATCAGCCTGACGTTAAACAGCATGAAATGTTTTGCGATAACAGCGCATAGCACCTTACTGCAACACACAGTAGTGCTGCAAGAAACTGCTCTGCCTCTAACTCATTTCCCATTTGCCCCAGCAGATAACCCGCATACTACCAAGCCAGCAACTTAAAGCCTTGTGTGTAAGTGTGGTGGGGGTTAACCACGACAAGCAGCTCAAGACAAAAGTTCTCAACAAACAACATTTAATACAGGCAGAGGAACTATTTTCTTACAAAAGTAAACACTAAGGTTACAGATAAATATAGTTTTTGACAAACATAATACAGTTGCCATTTCTAAGCACAATAATACCCAAAGGGTGGGCGGTATTGTGTTATACAGACCTTTTCCGAGTATAAGGACTCTCCCGCAAAAGCCGGCCTCATTATGCCCCTGGCGGTCCGTATAGCAGAATACCCACCCTGTCGGATATTATTGCTTACATACACTAGGTGAAACAACAGAATACAGAATATGCTCTAATACAGAACACAGCACTAGGTACAGAGTTAACAAATACGAATACTACCACGAAAGTAACAGAATACAATTACTCCTCTATTACAGAATACAACACTAAATTACAGGTAAACAGAATACAGAATACAGCACTAGGTACAGGTATAACAAATACGCTCTAATACTGAATAAGCACTAAATGCAGTAACAGAATACAGAATACTGATCTAAAACTGAATCACACCAAATTTCAGACTATAACAGAATACGAATACTGCTCAAATACAGAATACAGCCTAGGTACCAGTATAACAGAATACAAGACTGCACGGTACAGACATAACAGAATACTACTCTAATACAGAACACATTAAGTAAGTATAAGAGTTTACAGAATACAGCACTAGGTACAGAATATAACAGAATACATAATACTACTCTAATACAGAATACAGCACTAAGTACAGGTATAACAGAATACAGAATACTGCTCTAATACAAATACAACAGGTAAAGTACAACAGACACAAATACTGTCTAATACAGAATACAGCACTAAATACAAAGTATAACAGAATACAGAATACTGCTCTGTACAGATACAGCACTAAGTGAGGAAAAGAATGAGATACAGCACTAGGTACAAGGTATAACAGAATACAATACTACTCTATTCAGAGACAGCACTAAATACAGAGTATAACAGAATAGAATACTCGCCTAATACAAAATAGCACTAGGTACAAGTACAACAGAGCATAATACTGCTCTAATACAGAATACAACACTAAGTACAAGTATAACAGAATACGATGCTGCTCTAATACAGAATGCACTAAATACAGTAAAGAGAATACAGAATACAACACACAAACACAGGTATAACAGAAACAGAATACTATAATACAAATACAGCACTAGGTACAGAAACCAACAGAATACAGAATACTGCTCTAATACAGAATGCAACACTAAGCAGAGTACAACAGAATACAGAATACTGCTCTAATACAGAATACAGACTAGTACAGAGTATAAAGAATAAGAATACAACAAATCTGAATACAGCACTACATACAGCGTATAACAGAATACAGATACTCTAATACAGAATACAGCACTAAGTGCAGTATAACAGAATACAGAATACAGCACTAGGTACAGAGAATAACAATACAAAATACTGCCAACCAATACAGAATACAACACTAAAAACAGAACAGAACAGAATACAGAATACAGCACAAGGTACAGGTATAAAAGAATACAATACTAACCAACATGAATACACACGTAAAGTATAACAGAATACAGAACACTGCTCTAATACAGATCACACTAAGTATGAAGTATAAGAATAGAATACAGCACTAGGTACAGGTATAACAGAATGAATACTGCTCAATTACAGAACAGCACTAGAACAGGCAACAGATACAGAATGACACTAGGTACAGAATATAACAGAATACAGAATAGGTTCCCAGTAACAAACAGCACTAGGTACAGAGCATACAGAATAAAGATACCGCTCTAATACAGAAGACACCACTCAAGTACAGATACAACAGAATACAAATACTGCTCTAATGAATACAGCTTTCATAACGTATAACAGATACAGAATAACCTAATACAGATACAGCACTAAGTACAGAGTATAAAAGAATACAGAATACAACACACTAAGTACAGAATAAGAATACAAAAATACTGTAACACAGAATACAGCACGTACAGAGTATAACAGATACAGAATACTGCTCTAATACAGAATAAAGTACTAAAGTACAGGTATAAGAATACAGATACAACTCTATACTGATACAGCACTAAGTAAAAGTATAACAGAATGAACACTCTAATACTGAATACAGCACTAGTACAAAGTACAACAGAATAGAATACAGCACGGTACAGATATAACGAATACAGAATACTACTCTATTAAGAATACAGCACTAAGAACAGGCATAACAGAATACAAATACAGCACTAGGTACAGGTACAGAATACAGAATATTGCTCACTAAGATACAGCACTAAGAACAGAGCACAGAATACAGAATACAACTAAGTACAGGTATAAACAGAATACAGAATACTGCTCTGATACAAGAATACAGCAATAGGTACAGAGTATAACAGAATGCAGAATACCACTTTAATAAGAATACAGCACTAGATACAAGTATAACAGTCACAGAATACTGTCTGACAGACAGAATATAACAGAATACAGAATACCCACAGTATACAGCACAAAGCACAGCAACAGAACACAGAATACCGCTCTATACGATACAGCACTAAGTAAAGTATAACAAATGAGAACACTGCTCTAATACAGATACAGCACTAAATACAAGTATAACAGATCGAACAGCACTAGGTACAGTATAACAAATACAGAATACAACTCTATTAGAATACAGCACAGGACAGGCATAACGAATACAGAATACAGCACTAGGTACAAAGTATAACAAATACAGAATATTGATCAGTACAGAATACAGCACTAAAACAACATAACAGAATACAGAACCAGCACTAATACCAGTATAAACAGAAGACAGAAATACTGTTCTGATACTGAATACAACACTAGGTACAAATATAACAGAATACAGAATACTGACGTACGAGTATACAATACAGAATACTGCTCTATCAGAACACAATACTAGTAGGAGTATAGAAAATACAGAATACAGCACTAGGTACAGAGTATAACAAACACAGAATACTACTCTAATACGGAACACAAAAGGTACAGGTAACAGAATACAGAATACTCTCTAATAAGAATATAGCATAGGTACAGTATAACAGAATACAGAATACTGCTCTAATACAGAATACAGCACTAATAAGGTAACAGAATACAAAAATACTGCTCTAATACTGAATACAAAAATAAAGTACAAGTATAACAGAATACAGAATACAGCACTATACAGAGCACAAAGAACAGAATACAACACAATAAGAATACAGCACTAGGACAGAATAACAGAACACAAAATACAACAGCAACGGAATACAGCACGGTACAGTATAACAGAATACAGAATACTGCTCTAATACAGAATAAATACTAGGTACAGGTATAAAAATACAGAATACTGTCCAATACTGAATACAGCACTAAGTAAAAGTATAACAGAATACAGAACACTGTCTATACTGAATAAGCACTAAGTACAGGTATAACAGAATGCAGAATACAGCACAAATTACAGAATATAACAAAAAGAATACTACTCTATTACAGAATAAACATAAGAACAGAGCATAAGAATACAGAATACAGCACTAAGTATAAGTACAACAGAATACAGAATATTGATCACTACAGAATACAGCACTAAGAACAGAGCATAACAGAATACAGAATACAGCACTAGGTACAGAGTATAAACAGAATACAGAATACTGCTCTGATACTGAATACAGCAATAGGTACAGAGTATAACAGAATGCAGAATACTGCTTTAATACAGAATACAGCACTAGGTACAGAGTATAACAGAATACAGAATACTGTACGACGTACAGAGTATAACAGAATACAGAATACTGCTCTAATACAGTAGACAGCACTAGGTACAGAGTACAACAGAATACAGAATACTGCTCTAATACTGAATACAGCACTAAGTAAAGAGTAACAGAATAGAGAACACTGCTCTAATACAGATACAGCATAAGTAGAGTAACAGAATGCAGAATACAGCACTAGGTACAAATATAACAGAATACAGAATACTGCTCTATTACAGAATACAAGCGCTAGAACAGAACATAAGAATACAGAATACAGCACTAGGTACAGAGTATAACAGAATCAGAATATTGCTCCATTACAGAATACAGCACTAAGACATAGCATAACAGAATACAGAATAAGCACTAGGTACAGTATAAAAGAATACAAATGCTGCTCTGATGAATACAGCACTAAGTACAGTATAACAAATACAGAATACTTACCGTGCAGTATAACAGAATAGAATACAACCTAGTAAGAACCAGTACTAGTACAGGTATGAAAATACAGAAGACAGCACTAGGTACAAGTATAACAGAATACAGAATACTACTCTATGGAATACAGCACAAAATTCAGAGTATAACAGAATACAGAATAATGCTCTAATAGAATATACACTAAATCAGAGTACAACAAATACAGAATCTGCTCTAATACTGAAACACTCTAAATAAAAAAAGTATAACAGAATCAGAATACTGCTCAATACTGAATACAGCACTAAATACAAGTATAACAGAATGCAGAATACAGCACTAGGTACAGAGTATAACAGAATAAGTGCTCTAATACAGTATACAGCACAGGAACAAGTACAACAGAATACAAATACTGCTCTAATGCTGAATACAGCACTCATGCAAGTATAACGAATACAGAATACTGCTCTAATACAGAATACAGCACTAAGTGAAAGTATAAAGAACACAGAATACAGCACTAGGTACAGAGAATAACAAATACAAAATACTAACAATACGAATACAGCACTAAGTACAGAGTATAACAGAATACAGTATACAACAGAATACAGTACTAGGTTCAGAGTATAAAAGAATGCAGACACTGCTCTAAACAAAAACACAGCACTAAGTACAGAGTATAACAGAATACAGAATACTGCTCTAATACAGAACACAGCACTAAGTACAACAGAATACAGAATACTGCTCTAATACTAATACAGCACTAAGTACAGAGTATAACAGAACACAGAATACAACATAAGTACAGATAACAGAATACAGAATAAAGCACAAGTACAGTATAACAGATACAGAATGCTTTAATACGAATACAGCACTAAGTACAGAGTATACCAGAATACAGAATACTGTCTAATACTGAATACAGCACTAAGTACAAAGTATAACAGAATGCAGAATACAACTAGGTACAGAGTATAACAGATACAGATACTGCTCTATTACAGAATACAGCACTAAGAATGAGCATAACAGAATACAGAATACAACACTTGGTCAAAGTATAACAAATACAGGATATAACCTAACACACAGCCAGAAAATGAGCATATGAAATCTTCCCGCTGATTGGACAGTTCCCAACTCAGGCCCTGGTCTATGTAATAGAGCAGATCAAATTGCCAAATGCAACTAAGCTAATTACTGAAATGATAGGGCCATGAGAATTTTCAAGCGGATGCGCCATTGTCTTCTCTTGCTTAGAGGTGAGTTAGCCTGTATCCCATTCGCTTATTTCATTTAAATATGACTACAACAACAGCCACACATTTTAAAACAAAAGATACAAAAGTTGCAATCGATTAACTTTACCTAACCAACATTTTTAAAAAGCAGCAGGCGCCTCTCAATGCAGCTGAGCTCATAAATACTACGTGCCTGTGCTGCTGCCGTTCAACTGCTATCTCCCAAACAAATTAAACTGCCAAGCCTGTACACCCTGCCTCCACAAAAACGGAACAAACTTACCAACAATCAGCCACTGACGTTAAACAGCATGGAAATGTTTTAAGCTAGTTCACGCCATAACTTTTCCTCCAGACAATAGTGGTGTGAAACTCCTCACCTCAAACTCATTTCCCATTTGCCCTTTGGATAACCCCCACTTTACCAAGCCACAACTTTAAGCCTTGTGTGTGAGTGTCGGGGGGGTAACTAAGACAGCAGCCCAAAAGAACAAGTCTAAACAGTACAACATTTTAATACAGCAGAGGACTATTTTCTTCAAACAAATCAAACACTAAAGTTTCAACAGATAAATATATTGTTTTGTAGCAAACATATATCAGTTGCCATTTTCTAAACACAATAATACCCAAAAGGGTGGGCGGTATTGTGCTACGGTTCTTTCTGGAGTATAGGCCCTCTGCCTGCAGCATCAGGCCTCATTGCCCTAGGCGGTCGGTATATACCACCACCCTCCGGATATTGTGCTTACACTACAACACTGGTACAGGTAACAGAATACAGAATACTGCTCTAATACAGAATACAGCACTGGTACAAGTATAACAGAATACCGAATATACGGTACAGGTATAACAGAATACATAATACTCTCTAATACAGAATACAACACTAAGTACAGAGTAAAGGAATACAGAATACAGCACTAGGTTCAAGTATAACAGAATACAACTCTAATACTGAATAAAGCACTAAATGCAAGTATAACAGAATAAGAATACTGCTCTAAAACTGAATACAGCACTAAATTACCGAGCTATAACAGAATACAGAATACAACAAATACAGAATACAGCACTAGGTAGAGTATAATAGAATACAGAATCCTGCCGGTACAGAGTATAACAGAATACAGAATACTACTCTATACAAAACACAATACTAAGTACGGTATAAAATTGAGATACAACCTAGGTACAGGTATAGCAGATATAATACTCTATACAGGAATAAGCACTAGGTACAGGTAACGAATACAGAATAACTCTATTAAAATACAGCACTAAGTACAAATACAACAAGCACAGGATACTGCTCTAATACAGATACAGCACTAAGTACGGTATACAGAATACGAAAACTAATAATACAGAATACAGCACTAAGTACAAGGTAAAGAATACAGAAAACAGCACTAGGTACGAAATAAAGAAGTTAATACAAGGCCAGCACTGGTACAAGTACAACAGAATCGAAACTGCTCTAATACAGAATACAGCACTAAGTACAGGTCAACAGAATACAGATACTACTCTAATACAGAATGCAACATAAGTACAATTAACAGAATAAGAATACTGTCTAATACTGAATACAACTTTTCATCAGCGTATAAAGAATAAACTACTGTCTAATACAGAATACAACAAAGTGAGAGTATAACAGAATACAGATACAGCACTAGATACAGAAGAAAACAGAATACAAAATACTGCTGTAATACAGAATACAACACTAGGTACAAGTATAACAAGAATACAGCTCTAATACAGAATACAATAATAAATACAGTATAAAAGAATACAGAATACTGCTCTAATACTGAATACAGCACTAAGTAAAGGTATAACAAATACAGAATCTGCTCTAATAATGAATACAGCACTAAGTACAGGTATAACAGAATGCAGAATAAAGTAGGTAATATAACAGAATACAAATTCTGTCTATTACAGAATACAGCACTAAGAACAGGCATAACAGAATAGAATACAACACAAGGTACAGGTATAACAGAATGAATATTGTACTTACAGATACAGCACTAAGACAGGCATAAATACAGAATACAGCACTAGGTACAGTATAAAGAGAATACAGAATACTATAATACAGAATACAGCACTAGGTAGAGTAACGGAATACAGATACCGCAGCGTGCAGGTAACAGAATACAGAATACTGCTCTAATACAGACACAGTACAAAGTACAGAGTATAAGAGAATAGAATAAAGCACTAGGTACAGGTAAAAAGATACAGAATTGGACTGGCCCCAGAACTGATCCCTGAGGTACCCCACTTGTGACTTGCATCTCTTCTGATTGTTTACCACCACTATCTGTTTTCTGCCCATCAACCAGTTTGCTACCGAGTTGACCAACTTCTGACCCACCCCAAGCCTACCCAGCTTATTAATCAATCTTTTATGTGGAACATATCGAAAGCTTTGCTGAAGTCAAGGTAGGTGACATCAGCTGCTCCCCCTTGGTCCACCACTCTGGTTACCCAGTCAAAGAAATCTATGAGATTAGTTTGACAGGACCTTCCTTTTGTAAACCCATGCTATCTTGGATCCTGTTCTCTTATGGATTCCAGGTGTTGCACTATCCTGTCCTTAAGGAGTGCCTCCATAATCTTGCCCACTACTGAGGTAAGACTGACTGGTCTGTAGTTCCCTGCCTCCTCCCTGCTACCACTCTTGTGGAGTGGGATCACATGAGCCCTTCTCCAGTCTTCTGGGACCTCTCTTGTGTGGAGAGACTCACTAAACAGTTCTGATAATGGCTCTGCTAGTTAGACCCTTAGCTCCTTTAGTACCCCGGGATGTATGCCATCAGGTCCCATTGCCTTGTCTACCCTGAGCTTATCAAGCTCTTGTAGGACCCTTCCTTTTGTAAAGGGACTAGTGCTCGCCTCCCCCCCCGTGTCCATGGTGCTGAGCTGTGGACCCTGCCCTACCTTCTCTTCAGTAAATACTAAGCAGAAGTATCTATTTAGGATATATGCTTTTACATGGTCCTCCTCCTCCTCACATGCCCCCTTATCTCCTTTGAGCTTAGCAATACCCCCTCTGGACTTTCTCCTTTCACTGATGTATCTATAGAAAGTCTTGTCACCTTCTTTTACTGCTTGTGCTAGTGTTTCCTTGGTTTTGGCCTTTGCCTGCCTTACTGCTTTCCCTGCTTCCCTTAGGGAAGTTTGGTATGCCTCCCTATCTTTATCTTGCTGCGTTCCCTTATATTTCCTGAAGTCCAGCCTTTTGGCTCTGACCTTTTCTGCTACTGTTTTTGAGAACCAAAGTGGTTTCCTTCTTCTTTTGCACTTCCTGTTCTCCCTAGCACAATGGGATGTTGCTTCAAGTACTGCATCCTTAATGCTTGCCCACTTTGCCTGTGCCCCCTCACCTGTATTTCTTTTTGCCAGGGCTAGCTTAACTCTGTTGGCCATCTTATCTAAGTCAGCTCCTCTGAAGTCCCATATTTTGCCTTGGAATGGGATGATTTAGTTGTAATGGCCAAACTGAACCATACCATGTGATGGTCACTGGCACCCAGGTGACCTTCTACCTGGAGATCTGTGATCCTTTCCCTGTTAGTCAGTACTAGATCTAGGATAGCCCTGTCTCTTGTGGGCTGTTGTACCAGTTGTTTGAGGCCCTCTCCCTGCAGGGAATCCACCATGTGTCTAGTTCTGGCAGATGTTCCTGGCAGATGGTTTCCATAGGTGGGAGCACAGGGTCAAGTGGGAGCATGGGCCCTCCGGGCCCTGCACTCCCACCCACCCAGGACTGTAGTGACATAGCATAGGAGGGCCCAGTGCTTACAGTTTAGAATAAATAGTATGCATAGGTGGGAGTGGGCCCTCTTGGCCCTTTGCTCTGACCTACACATAAGTATAGACACATAGCACAGGCTCTAGAGGCATTCCAAGTAACCTTTGTAATGCATATTTGGCAATATCTCAGTAACCATAGCAACTGCAGAAAAATTATTTCCGTTGTATTCATGACCTACCACCTTCACGCATGCTTAGCTGCACTGAGCAAACAATCCATATCTCGAACTGTTTTCAAGATATAGGCGCCGAAAGGTGGCGCAGCCATCACAGTGTTATCATATGGGAAAATTTGGAATACTGTAACTCTGTAACCAGTGTAAAGTTTTGCACCAAACCAGATAAAGGCACATATGTGGTGCAAGAGCTTGCAACCCTGCAAATATCAGCTCAAAAGTCCAAACTGTGTAGTGGCAGTGAGGTGGCAAATAAACTGTGGTTTTGGTGGACACCTCAATGTTATCCTATGAGAAAAATTCACAATTTCAGAGTACTGTAACTATGGAACAGATGTAAATTTTTTCACCCAACCACCAAAAGGCACATCTGTGGTGCAAGGGCTTGCCACCCTACAAATGTTAGCTCACAAGTCCAAACCATGTAGTGGCAGAGAGATGGTAAAGAAATGGTAATTTTTGGGACAGTAGTGTTGCAAGTTGTGACACTTTTGGCAAATCTGTTCAAGAACAGTGCGAAACTTCCACAAATTTTGCAAAAGTGTCATACAGTGCTTTCATATTTTGCAGAAGTACAGAGGGGCAAATCATGGAAAACATATTTCAGGGCTTATTTTACAAAACTAATGGCAGCATTGTATTCCTCCAGCCCTGATTAGGTAAACACAAGTGTCAGTGTTTACCAAGGGGCACTAACATTTGAATTACAGCAGTTTTTCTCCACCACTAACTGAAAACAAGTTGGTGGTGGCATTACAGTACAGAGGCCATTTGCAACAGAAAAAGGTGCTTTCACAGACACATCTGTCACTGTCACCCAGAACATATATTTTTTCCCATAGGATATAATGGGAAACTTAAAACTGTAATCACTTTTGAATGAATTAATATGTTTTTACCAAATCTTCAAAAGGCCATCCATGACCCAGTCCCCTTACACCCTGAAAATTTCAGCCCAGATGGACAAAGTGTTTTGGCTGTGGAGACGAGCAAAGAATTTGCAAAAGTTGAGTATTTTTCACACTTTTGATGCTCTGCAGCCACAAATCTGATGAGAACAAAAATTTTGTGATGCAGAGAGCTATTGCACAACAACGTAGGTGCCAAATTTCAGGCAAATTGGATGAACAGTTGCAAAGGTACTAAAGTGCAAAATGTTGAGTTTAACATAGAAGTGGCTGTGCAACCTCTAACTATACCTGCCTTACAGGCAGAAACATTGAAACATAGAATGTGACAGCAGAAAAGGACCACCAGGCCCACCCAGTCTGCCTAGTATGCCTAGCTAACCGCTAGGACTTTATTATTTCCTACCAGCCCTGGATCTAAAAGGCAAGTATAATATATATATATATATATATATATATATATATATATATATATATATATAATGTAAAAATTGATGTTAATGCATCATTTAGGTTTAAAACACAAAAAGTCAGGAAATCAGACCTTTAGGGTTGCCTCCCCCCCACGTACCCTCCCATCCTCCCGAGATTGACAGATGCCGGGGTATGTCATTGGGGTTGTGAGGCCTAAATGTTACCCCATTCCATGTGTAATCATATTCACAAGCCACAGTAAAGAAGAATGGGGTGACATTTAAGCCTCGCAACCCCAATGACATACCCCAGCATCTGTCAATTCCGAGAGGATGTAGGGGTACACAATGGGGGAGGGGCAACCCTAAACATCTCATTTTCTGACTTTTTGTGTTTTAACCTAAATGATGCATTAATCTATTTTTTGCATAGAATTTACTTACCTTTTGAGAAAGCATAGAAAAGTACCAATCGTGCAAGTTGCATCCCCCAACTTGTACATTTCTGCCTAACGTAACAGTACAAGTACTGAATACCATATCTATTGGTGGGAGCTTGGGGCCAAACCAGCTTGAAACAAAACAAAGTTTCATCCATTGGAGTGGTATAATTTTGCACCTTTTACATTTCAGACACCTAACCACTGAAAATTACCTCCATGAAAGTAAGGCTACCCTATAAATGTCAAGCTACCACCACAATACAAAATGCTACATGCAAAATGTAAAGTGTCACACAATATCTCCACAGCAAATTAATTTTCCAACACCTAAATACCAGAATTCACATGTACAGGACATCCCTTCAACACCTCCAAATTTCAAGTTAAAAGACCAAACCGCTTCTGAGATATTACATTTTAAAGTTTGAGATTTTCATTCATTGAATGGCATAATTCTGCACCTGTTTACATTTCACACAACTTACACGAAAAGTACATCCATGGCAGTAAGGCTAGCTACCCTATAAAGTTCAAGCCAGTACCACAATGCAAAACGCTCTCCATAAAAACATAAACTGTACCACACAATATCTCTGCAACAAATGCATTTTCTGACACCTAAACACCATAACTCACATCTACAGGACATTCCTCAACACCCTCCAAATTTCAAGTTAAAAGACCAAACCTTTTCCGAGATATTTAATTTTTTAAACTTTAGAAAATTGACTATCTGGTCCCTCTAAATCTGGCCATCTAGTCCCACCCTCACGAACAAAGATAATGATCAAAGAGTCTCATGATCAAAGAATTTGCAGGTTCATGATCAAAAATTTAAAAATGTTAAACTCAATTTTTCAGAGAAATACATTAAACCACCGGCATGACTTGATAGAATGAAACCTGAGCAAAACCCATCCTACTTTGACTTCATAAGTCACTCCTGGGCTGAGATATTTGATTTTAAATCTAGCCATCTAGTCCCTCCCTTGTGATTAAAGATTGCGTCAAAGAATTTGCAGGCTCATGACCAAAGAATTTGCAGGTTTCGTAGTCAAAGAATAAAAATGTTAAAACTTTATTTTTCAGAGAAATACATTAAATCACAGGCATGACTCATTAAAGTGAAGCCCCTGAGTAAAACCCATCCTAGTTTGACTTCATAAGTCACCCCTGGGCTGAAATATTTAATTTTTAAATCTGGCCATCTAGTCCCTCCCTCGTGATCAAAAATCATGGTCAAAGAATCTTGTGATCAAAGAATTTTTCGGTCTTGTGATCACAGATCGTTAGCGAGCTGCGATCAAAGAATTTAAAACTTTGAAACTCTATTTTTTGACAGAATTACAAGAAACCACAGGCATGGCTTGATAGAGAGAAGACCCCTGAGCGAAACTGATCATAGTTTTACTTCAGAAATCACCCTTGAGCTGAGATATTTGTTTTTTCCTACTGCAAAATGAAAACAAGATAGTGTCCAAGGCGGGTCAAAGACCTCGTGATCAAAAATTCTTTGATCGAGAGCCTGCAAATTCTTTGATTGTGAGGAGGGACCAGATGGCCAAAACCCCATTCTTCTTTCGCAAAATAACAACATAAATTTTCCCATAGACTTATAATGGGAATTTAAAACTTTAATAACTTTTGAATGGATTAATATTTTTTCACCAAACAAAAAGTGGCATGTTCCTTTGTCCAAGCTCTTTCAATGTGCCAAGTTGCAGACTGGCATGCCACACAATGGCCGCACAGCACCACGGACAAATCCCCAAAACTGCCCACAAAACTGGTGAAAAGTACATTTTTCAGCGTTTTGGTGCACACAAACCATAAATCTGGCCAAAATGAAATTTGGCAGATCAAGAGATCTATCATGCCCCACCACACATACCAAACTTCATGCAAATCCGTTGAATGGGTCCAAAGTTATTAACATGCACAATTTCGAGTTTAACATAGAAGTGGCTTCATAACCCTAAATATAGGGGTGCAACCACGCCTATGATAGATCTACATACATATATATATATATATATATATATACACACACACACATATGGCAAAAACTAAATTTAATGCATCAGTTAGGGTTGTTCCACAGTGACAAAAGTGAGAAATTCAGTATTAGACTTGCCTTCGCTTACCCCACACATCCCACCCCATTAACAGGCAACGGGGTGTGCATTGGGGTCATCGGCCCTAACTCTCACCCCATTCCATGTGTAAATAAGCTGAGGTGGTGCAGTATAGGAGAATGAGGTGAGAGTTAGGCCTGATGACCCCAATGTACACCCTGATGACTGTTGGTGGGGGTAGGGTAGGTGTGGGATGCAAGGGGTGGCAACCCTAACACTGAATTTCCTCACTTTTGTTGCTGTGGAACAACCCTAACTGATGCATTAAACAGAGATTTTTGCCATGAATTTCCCTTCTTTTTTGAGAATGTGCACTATAAATAGTGAATGGTAGGTGGTGGTGGGAGCATGGGGTCTTTTGTCCACGCCCCACCATGCTTCCCATTTATGCAATAACCCTAACAGTATTGGTAATGCTAACAGTAACGTAACGCAACGTAACGGTAATCCTAATGGGAACATTAATGCTAACAGTAATGCCAATGCTAATGGTAATGGTATTAGTAACAAGAACTGCAACGATAACGGAAATGCACATGCAAATGGTAATGCAAATGGTAACGAAAATGCAAACGGTAATGGTAATGCAAATGCAAGCGGAAACAGTAACACCAATGGTGATGCAAAGGAAACAGTAATGCAAACAGTAACAAAAACACAAGCCAAAAGCAAATGGAAATGGTAATGGAAATGCAAGCACAAACGTGAACACAAACAAAGATGGTAATGAAAACAAATGGTAATGTAAACAGAAACGCAAATGCAAGCACAAATACAAATGCAAACGGTAAAGCACATGGTGATGAAATGTAACGCTAATGAAAACAGTACCAGAAACACAAATGGTATTGGTAACACAAATGCAAATGGTAATGCCAATGGTGAAGCAAAAGGAAGCAGCAACACTAACGGTACTAAAAACGTAAGTGCAAACGCAAATGGCAGCATACACAGTAACTCAAATGGAAACGATAATGCAAATGGTAATGGATATGCAAGTGCAAATGTAAATGGAAACACTAATATTGGAAATGGTAACAGAAACACAAATGGTAACGCAAATGCAAATGCAAACAGTAATGATAATGGCAACAGCAATGCATGGAACAATGCAACGACAATGGAAATGCAAGTGCAAATGTTAATGGTAACAGAAATGCAAATGCAAATGGTAATGAAAACGGTAATGGTAATGCAAATGGAAATGCAAATGCAAATGGTAACAGTTACGGCAACAGTGACACAAAGGAAACAGTAACACAAATGGAAATGCAAACACAAGGGGAAATACAAATGCAAATGGTAATGCACACGGTGACACAAGCAGAAATGCTAATGAAAACGGTAACAGAAACGCAAATGGTAACAGTAACGCAAACGCAAATGGTAACGGTAACAGTAACAAGAACAGTAACAGTAATGAAAACGCACACGCAAATGGTAATGAAAACCCAAACATTAACTGTAATGCAAACGCAAGTGGAAATGGTAATGCCAAAGGTGACGCGAAAGGAAACAGTAACGCAAACGGTAATTAAAACGCAAGTACAAAAGCAAGTGGAAATGGTAACACAAATGAAAACGCAAGCACAAATGTGAAACCAAACACAGATGGTATCGCAAATGGCAGTGAAAATGCAAACAGTAACGGTAACGCAAACAGAAATGCAAACACAAATACAAACGCAAATGGTAATGCACACAGTGACACAAACGGAAATGATAATGCAAATGGTAATGGAAATGCAAGCAAATGTAAACGCAAACATAAATGTTAACTAAATGGTAAATGGAAATGCAAAATGGTAACGCCAATGCAAATGGTAACAGCAATGGCTATTTGACAAGGAAACAGTAATGCAAGCGACAACAGAAACACAAGTGCCAATACTAATCTAACCTGCAATGAAAACGCAAACAGAAATGGTAATTCAAATGGTAATACAAATGCAAATGGTAATGGTAATGCAACTGAAATGCAAATGCAACGGTAACACACACGGTGATGCAAATGGAAATGCTAACTAAAATGGTAATGGAAACCAATGGTAATTAATGGTGACACAAAAGAAACAGTAACACAAAACGGTAATGCAAATGCAAGCACAAACGCACATTTGAACGGTAATGCACACAGTGACGAAACGGAAATGCTAAACAAACGGTATGGAAACACAAGCGAAACATAAAGCAAACGCTAATGGAAACAGTAACACAAATGCACATGCTTTGTGTTCAAAAGAGGTGCATCCAGAAGCGCAGTAAATATAAAGAATGTGGGCATAATAGTGGCCCTCAGACAGGAAAATGAGCACTTGGAATACTAAATTGCTTATGTCTCAGGAACCGTATGATGTAGAAAAAAAATTAAATCTCATATTATTTATGACTTTCCAGGCTAGTTAAGAATTTTTGTGATGAAAAGTCCATATCTCGAACTGTTTTCGAGATATGGGACCTGAAAGGCGCGGCGGTCTCCGTAATTTTATCCTAGGGGACAAATCATCAACTTCAGAGTACTGTAACTTTGCAGCCCTGTTATATTTTGGCACCAAACCACCAAAAGGCACATTTATGTGATGCTGGCTTTCTTCCCTGCAAATTTCAGCCTAAAAGACAAAACTGTTGTTTTGCAGCCGGTGGCAAAGATTTCCTGTTGTTTTGGCCATAGTGTCTCAAAGTACTTTAGCAAAATCATGACACTTTACAAAAAAAAATCACAAAGTGTCACATTTGCAGTACTTAAGCACGCCACTTTTATAGCAATTTAAAACATATTTCTGGGGTATTTACCCAAAAGACACGGATAGCATCCTCAGGACTCGACTAGGTAAACACAACAAGAATTGTGTCCCCAGAGGGTCCCGGATTTAAATGCCATGCTTTTCCTGACCACCAACTAAAAAAAGGCTGAATCACAAAAGTAAAGGGTCATTGTGACAATAAAACTGCATTTGTGACAGTGTTGTATAGTTTAACTTTTCCCATAGACTATAATGGGATTCAAGTTTTTGAAGAACTTTAGAACCATTTAACATTTTTTCATGAAATCTTTGAAAGACACATTGGGGACCCTGGCTGCATGTTCCCTGATGTTTTTGGACCGATCACACAAACTGTGTGGGCTGTAGGTGCGAGCAAAGAAACGCACAAAAATCTGTAATTTATGCATTTTTTGGCACGCTGTAGCTATGCAACCATACATCTGACTGTAATGCAACTTGCCAGGTCCAGAAATATATTGTACCAGACCATGCATTCCAAATTTCAGGCAAATCCGTTTTACAGTTGCAGAGTATTTAAGATGCAAAATCTGAGATTTAACCTTAAATGGGGTACTCAACCCTAACTATAGCAGCACTACTATGCCACTATTATATATATATATACATATATTTATCTATTCATGGCAAAAAAATCCATTTAATGCATCAATTTGGGTTGTTCCACAGTGACAAAAGTGAGGAAATTCAGTATTAGGGTTGAAAACCCGAACTGCACATTCCCCCCCCCACCATCACACACACACACATACATGCAAGTAGGGAAGGACCAAGGCAACACAACCAATCACACACAACCAGCAGGAGGTGTGTACCTGTGTTACCATAGCAAGTAGTTAAGATATCCAACTTCAGGTATCGTACAGTATTTCCAAACTTGTATCACAAGGTTAGTTCACCTAAAGGGTGAAACAAGTGGCAATAGCTAAACTGTGTACCTCACTACATTTTGACATATGGGTGGTGAAAGGCATCATGGGTGCCGCAATGTTAGTCTATGGAAATTGCTCAATTTTGGAACAGCGTAACTTAGCCATCCTTAAGTATTTTAGCACCAAAGCAGGAAAAGGCACATCTGTGGGACAAGGGCTTGCCACCCTGCAAATTTCAGCCCAAAGGACCTAACCATTTGCTTACAGAAGGATGGCAAAGATGTGCAGTCATCAGGAACATACTTTCACAAAATACTGTCACAAACATGAAAGTGTCACAAACGGAACACACAATAGTGTCGCATTTGTGAAAGCATGCAAAACAGTGTCACAAAATAGTGTTGCAAACGCAAAAGTGTCACAAATGCATAGCACGACACTGTTGCATTTACGAAAGTGATTTTTGAAAGTATTTCAGGGAATGTGGAAAATCCTGTTTTGAGTCTTGTACACCCCAAAATACCATATGTGTAGTCTGTGATATGTGTTGGTGGCAGTGTGTGGCCCAAGAGGACCAGTTGTCTTAGTGATATGTGTTTTGCAGAGCGTGGAATGTCCAGGATCAGAGTTAGCAGTGATGACCCCGTGCCACAGCCTGATGGCAGTATAGGTGTGTGGTTTTGTGGTTTAGATAGTTGTATGTTATTTCTGTTACCTACTGCTGGTTGTGTGTGATTGGTTGTGTTGCCTTGGTCCTTCCCCTACTTGCATGTATATGTGTGTGTTGTGGTGGCAGGGGTGGGGAGGAATGCGCAGTTAACCCTAGCACTGAATTTCCTCACATTTGTTGCTATGGAACAACCCTAACTGATGCATTAAATGGAGTTTTTTGCCATGAATTTCCCTTCTTTTTGAGAATGTGCAATATAAATAGTGAATGGAATGTGGTGGTGGAAGGGCCCCGTGCTCCCAACATGCTGGCCATTTGTGCATAATAATCCTAACAGTAATGATAACGCTAACAGTAATGGTGACGCAAGCGCAAACAATAATGGTAACGGCACGCAATGTGAACGAGACGCAAATGCTAACGCTTACAGAAATTAAAGATGAAACAGAAACAGTAACAGTAATGATGACACAAACCTATACGCAAACGAAACACAAGCGAAAAGTAAAAGGTAATGGCAACATAAAAAGAAATGCTAACAGTAACGGTAACGGTGATAGAAAGCAAACGCAAACATTAATGCAAACGCTTAATGGTAATGGTGATGGAAACGCAAACATTTATGGAATGGCAATGCCCACACAAATGTGAATGGAAACACAAATGCTAACGGTTATGGTAATGCAAACAAAATCTCAAATGGTAACATGAACACAAGCGGAAACGCAAACAGCAGTGGTAATGTAAATGCAAACGCTGATGACAATGCTAACAGTGATGCAAACAGAAACGATAACGAAAATGCAAGGACAAACACACGTGCAAATGCAAATGCAAATAGTAACAGTAACATTTGCAGTAATGGAAATGGAAACGCAAATGGTAACGCAAGCGTGAATGGTAACGGAAATGCAAACGACAATAGTAACATAATCGCAAGTGCAAACACAAATGGTAACGTAAATGCAAACGCTAATAATAACGCTAGTGGTGATGCAAACAATGTAAACGCGAACGTAAATGGTAATGTAAACGCAAGCGCAAATAGAAATGCAACTGGTAATGGTAACACTAACGGTAACACAAACGAAAATGGTAATGCAAGCTCAAATGGTAATGGTAACATAAATGCAAGCTGTGACAGTAACGTAAGTGGAAGTGCAAATGCAAACATAAATGGTAATAGTAACATAAATGCAAACGCTAATGGTAACGGTAATGGTGACACAAACGTAATGCAAATGTTAAAGCAAACACAATAGTAAACACAGATGCAAATGGTAACACTAACGGTAAGGTAACTCAAATGCAAATGCAAATGGTAACGGAAATGCAAACAGTAATGGTAATGGAAAGGAAAACAGTAATGGTAATGGTGAACCAAACGAAATGGAAATGCAGATGGTAATGGAAACACAAACAGTAATGGTAACGTAAAGGAAAACAGTAATGGTAATGCATGAACCAAACGTAAATGGAAATGCAAATGGTAATGCAAACACAAACAGTAATGCTAACAGTGACACAAACTAAAAGGCTAATGCAAATGGTAACGGAAGTGCAAGTGCAAATGCAAACGATAACGGAAACACAAATGCAAACGAGAACAAAAAACACTAACGGTAATGCCAACGCACATGCTTTGTGTTCAAAAGAGGTGCATTCAGAAGCACAGTGAATACAAAGAATGTGGGCATAATAGTGGTCCTCGGACAGAAAAATGAGAACTTGGAATACTAAATTGCTTGTATCTCAGGAACTGTATGACGCAGAAAAAAATGTAAAATCTCATATTATTTATGACTTTCCAGGCTAGTTTTGCACTTAGCTCCGCAATGAGAAGTCCATATCTCGAACCGTTTTCAAGATACGGGACCGAAAGGTGTGACAGACACCGTAATGTCATCCTATGGGAATCATTTTAAACTTCGGACTGCTGTAACTTTGCAACCCTGTTATATTTTTTGCACCAAACTACCAAAAGACACATCTGTGCGATGTTAGCTTTCTTCCCTGCAAATTTCAGCCCAAAGGACCAAACTGTTGTTTTGCAGCAGGGTGGCAAAGATTTCTTATTGTTTTGGGCAAAGTGTACATAAATTACTTTTGCCAAATCCGACACTTTTGCAAAAAATCACGAAAGTGTCGCATATGCAAAGGACTTTGTGACACTACTTTTAAAAAATTAAAACATATTTCTGGGGTGTTTTACCCCCCCAAAAAAGACATGGCTAGAATCCTCAGGGCTCGACTGGATGAACACAACAAGGATTGTGTCCCTAGAGGGTCCCAAATTTAAATGGCAAGCATTTTTCTGACCACTGACTAAAAAAACAAGGCTGAATCATGAAAGTAAAAGGATCATTTGCAACAGTAAAAACTGCATTTGTGACACTTTCGCATAGTTTGTTAACTTTTCCCATAGACTACAATGGGATTCAGTGTTTTTTGAATACCTTTTGAACCGTTAAAACTTTTTTCACAAAATTTTCAAAAGGCACATCAGAGACCCTGGCTGCATGTTCCCTGATGTTTTTGGACCAATCAAGCAAACCGTGTGGGCTGTAGGTGTGAGCAAAGAAATGCGCAAAAACCTGTAATTTATGAATTTTTTGGCGCTCTGTAGTTCTGCAATTGTACTTCCGACTGTAACGAAACTTGGCAGGTCCAGAAATATATGATACCAGTCTGTGTGTGCAAACTTTCAGGCAAATACATTACACAGTGGAAAAGTTATTAAGGTGCAAAATGTGAGATTCAACCTTAAATGGGGTACTTAACCGTAACTATAGTGGCACTACCGTGCCACTGTAATATATATATATATATATTTATTTATGTAATAGATAAACCACTCTGAGGTGTGCAGTCACACTCTGATATATGCACGCCTTGATGTGCTTTGTTACGCATGAGGCCGCAGGCTGACTGCATCAACCACCCAAGGCATGCATATATCAGAGCGTGACCGCACATCTCAGAGTGATTTATCTATCTTATAAAATGTCAAAATTGTTTTGTAGGGATAAAAAGAGTGTGGTGCGTCATCATACGCACGGTCATGTGATGTGTTTTATACAATCAGAACACTGGATTTTGATTTGTATTTGGATACCCATTTTATAAGTATATATATATATATATATATTAATTACAAAAACTCTTTTAATGCATCAGTTAGGGTTGTTTCCTCAGTGACAAAAGTATGGAAATTCGACATTAGAGTTACCACCCCATTCCCACACCCCATCCTCAAACCCCTAACTCTGCATTCCCCTCACCCCCCCCACACACACACACGTAAGCAGGGGAAGGGCCAAGGCAACAACCAATCAGAGCCAAACAGCATCAGGTAACAGAAGTAACATAGAACTCTCTGAACGTAGTACAAGACACATCCATCATCATGGTCCAGCAACTGTATGAGTTCTGCTGCCATCAGAGTGCCTTGTGGGTACACACGCATGCTGGGCAACCATGGGAGATGGTCCACAGTAAGCATTTTTCTGCTACAAACATCAATAGCAAGATTTAAGCAGATGCCTATATTTCAATTGTTAAGAAATGATGAAACACACAGTATGTTATATATAGATAGCTGTATTGGAAGGAAGAGTTTGGATAACCTGAGCAACAGTCATTGGATGTTTACATGTTTGTTTCTGATTCATGTGATGGTGCTAGTTTCATACCTGAGCAGTATCTGAAAAGTACTATGTATGTATCTGCTGTGTCTGTCCTGCTACCACATGCGAACCAACTGTAGAATTAGGACACATAAAAATCTATATTTAGAAAGTTTGCGCAAACTAAGTTTCACTGTATGAAAAAGATATGCCAGCTATAATGTGTCATCATACTGTGCTGGCAGTATAGAGTCGATCATACTGTGTGATCAAATTTCATTACATAGTGCTATGTGGAATGAGTACAGTGTCCAGATTATTGTGGTTACAGATGTGGCTGACTGGTGCTGTGTCTTACAATCTTGCATGTCTCTGCAAGTGTGTGTGTGGTGGGGTGGGGTGGGGAATGCGGAGTTAGGGTTCGAGGATGGGGGTGGGGTGGTGCAGTGGTAACCCTATCATCGAATTTCCACACTTTTGTCACTGTGGAAACAACCCTAACTGATGCATTAACGGAGTTTTTTTGCAATGAATTTCCCTTCTTTTTAATAAAGTGCAATATAAATAGTAAATGGCATGTGTTGGTGGGCCCTGCGCTCCCACCAAGCTGCCCATTTCTGCATAATGATATGTGTTTGTTGGAGCACGGGCCCTGGCTCCCACTTACACATAATCATGGAGCCATACAGCAGCTCTATAGGCCAACGAAGCCTTGTAACACAAATTTGCTAATATCTCTGGAACCACAGCAGGTAGAAAAAAACATTCAAGTGTCATCGTAATCATGAGAATGAGTAGTTTTGGCAGCATAAATTGACTGAATCCAGATCTCTCATCGTTTCTGAGATATGGGCACTAGAAAGCACTGAGGAGGCACCCTTCAAACCCTTGGAATATGTTTTTGCCAATATCTCTGTAACCGTAGCAAGTAGGAAAACAATTCCACTGCAGGTGTCATCTACTGCTTCCAAATTGGTTTTAGCAGATTAGTTCACCTGAAGATGACCTAAGCTACTAGTATCAAAAACTTTGTATCTCATTTTGTTTTTGAGATACTGGCACCAAAAGGCGTGACGGATGTCGCAATGTTATCCTATGGGAAATTGCTCAACTTCGAAATACTGTAACTTTGGACCCCTTCAATGTTTTGGCACCAAACCACCAAAAGGCACATCTGTGGGACCAGGGCTTGCCACCTTCCAAATTTCATCCCAAAGGACCCAACCATTGGGTTGCAGGAGGATGGCAAAGTTTTGCAGTTATTTTGACATACTTTCACAAAATACTTTCGCAAATCACAATAGTTTCACAACAAAAGCCATGAAACGTTCGCATTTGTGAAAGCATTTTGCAAAAGTGTTTTTCCCCTGAAGTTGAAAAATGCATTTCTGGGGGGTTTAACCCCCCAAAAAAGATATGGCTCGCATCCTCAGTACCTGACTAGGTAAACACACCAATCAGTGTTTAATTAGAGGGTCCCAATTGTAAACACCAGACATTTTTTTGTGTCACTAACTGAAAACAAGATGACAGAATCACAAAAGTAAAATTGCCATTTGTGAAAGTAAAACAGGCATTTGCAAAGGTTTTGTGATTTTTTGTTAACTTTTCTTATTGACTATAATGGGAAATTTGTTTTTTGAATAACTTTGGAACGGTTTAATATTTTTTCACCAAATCTTCGAAAGGCACATCGGTGACCAAGGCTGCATCTTTAGGGTTGCACAGTTAGGGTTGCACAACCACTTCTATGTTAAACCCAACATTTTGCACTTTAATACTTTTACAACTGTTAATTTAATTTGCTTGAAATTTGGCACACTTTGTTGTGCCATAGCTCACTGCATCGTGAAATTTTCATTCTGGTCAGATTTGCATTTGCAGAGCTGTGGAGCATCAAAAAGTGTGAAAAACCCTCAACTTTTGCAAATTCTTTGCTTGTCTCCACAGCCCGAACACTTTGTCTGTTTGTGCTGAAATTTTCAGGGTGTAGGGGGACTGGGTCAAGGATGTGCCTTGTGAAGATTTGGTGAAAACATATTTATCCATTCAAAAGTTATTAAAGTTTAAAGTTTCCTATTATATCCTATGGGGAAAAAATATATGTTCTGGGTGACAGTGACAGATGTGTCTGTGAAAGCACTTTTTCTGTCGCAAATGCCCTCTGTACTGTAATGCCTCCACCATCTTGTTTTCAGTTAGTGGTGGAGAAAACTGTAATTCAAATGTTGGTGCCTTGGTAAACACTGACACTTGTGTTTACTAATCGGGAGCGGAGAATACAATGCTGCCATTAGTTTTGTAAAATAAGCCCCTGAAATATGTTTTCCATGATTTGGCCTCTGTACTTCTGGTAAATGTGAAAGAACGGTGTGACACTTTGCAAAATTTATGAAAGTTTCACACTGTTCTTGTGCAGAGTTGTCAAAAGTGTCACAATTTGTGACACTATTGCCCCAAAAATTACCATTTCTTTACCATCTCACTGCCACTACATGGTTTGGACTTGTGGGCTAACATTTGTAGGGTGTCAAGCTCTTGCACCACAGATGTGCCTTTCGGTGGTTGGGTGAAAAAATTTACATTGGTTCTATAGTTACAGTACTCCAAAATTGTTTGTTTATTCGCTTAACGGGTAAGCACACTGGAAAACTAATTCCTTTTACAGGTGCGACCCACATAAAAACATACATGTACAATACAAAAACATACATATACAATACAAACATATCAGACCAAAAAATGTCTGTGTTACAAAAAATCATAAAAACATTTACAATTAGATTGTAACTCAAAAACATCCTTAATTCATTTGCAAACACTTTAGCAGAAAGCAACTGTCTTACATCACAAGGAATTTCATTCCAGATACAGTAAATGGAGCAATAAAAGCAAAGACTGTCTGTCCATATTTAGTTCTCATGAAAGGTATTTTGAGAACCAAACCATCTGTCCTGTGTCTGGAAAAATAACCCTCATCATAAGGCCTTAACAGATTACAACATTTTTGTGGGATTCCAGAATTAACAATTCTATGTGTAAATTTGGCTATATAGTAATGAAAATTCAATTAAACTGGAAGCCAACCTATCTCTTTCAAAATTTCGCAATGATGGGACAGTTTATGATAGTTTAAAGCAAATTTAGCAATCAGACTAAAGTAGATTTCTTAGAAATTATTGTCGCAGAAGCAGTATCAGTTATAATGGTGGCATAATTTACAGTAGGAGCTAAACAATGACTGGAAATAGCTAACCTAGACTCCCTAATAAGAAATGAACGAATTCTATATAGGGGGGGCCATTCTACAATGAATTCTGGAAGTTACCCTCATAAAATGAGGTTCATAGCTTAAATTAGAATCTAATAAGACCCAAGATACTGAAATGTATCCACTTACTCAAACAATGATCCATCAAGGGATTTAACCTGCAGACACTGACTCACAGTTCTTAATCTCACCGTAGTTCCAAAAATCATCACTTTTGTTTTTGATTTATTTAAAACCATCTTACTAGAGATAAGAGACAATTGAAAATTAAACATTTCTTCTGTTAGGGAATCACTTAAATCACCCACAGAAGAGCCCTGCATATATATTACTGCATCATCTGCATAAAGAGTTATAGAAGCGTTGTTAATTACTTTCACTTGCTGATCAAAAAACAAAGAAAACAAAAGTGGTCCTAGTATGGAGCCTTGAGGGACTCCACACTTTACCATTGCAGATTCAGAAATAGCACCTCCATATTTAACCCTTTGAGACCGATCACTTAAATAGTCCCCTATCCAAACTAAAAAGGACTGTCCTGCTCCCAAAGACCCTAATCTAGAAATTAACAATTGATGATTTACTGAATTTGTGAATTTTTCTCATAGGATAACATTGTGGTGTCCACCAAAACCACAGTTTCTTTGTCACCTCACTGCCACTACACAGTTTGGACATTTGGGGTGAAATTTGCTGCGTGGCAAGCTATTGCACCACAGATATGTCTTTTGCTGGTTTGGTGCAAAAATGTACATTGGTTCCAGAGTTACAGCACTCTGAATGTTCCCATAGGATAACACTGTGGTGGCTGTACTACCTTTCGGCACCTATATCTTAAAAAAGGTTCACGATATGGATTGTTTGCTAAGTACAGCTAAGCATGCATGGGGGTGGTAGGTCATAAATACAACTGCAAAATAATTTTTTTGCAGTTGCTATGGTTACTAAGATATTGCCAAATATGCATTACAAGGGTTACTTGGAATGCCTCTAGGCCTGTACAATGTGTCTGTACTTATGTGCAGGTCAGAGCAAAGGGCCCAGTGGGCCCACACTCCCACCTATGCATACTATTTATTCTAAACTGGGAGCACTGGGCCCTCCTATGCTATGTCTCTACAGTCATGGGGGGTGGGTGGGAGCACAGGGCCCGGTGGGCCTACACTCTTACCGGGCCCTGCGCTCCCACATATAGATACCATATGAGTAAAATTTTGTTTTCTAAAAAAGAAGGGGAATTCATTGCAAAAAACTCTGTTAATGCATCAGTTAGGGTTGATTCCACACCAATAAAAGTCTGGAAATTCAATGTTATCCTATCCACCCACCCCCCACCATCCACAGACTAACAGGCAGCAGGATGTGCCTTGGGGTCATCATGCCTAACTCTCACACCATTCTCCTATACTGTATCATCTCAGCTTGTTTACACATGGAATGGGGAGAGAGTTAGGGCCGATGATCCCAAGGCACACCCTGGTGCCTCTTGGTCTGTGGATGCTGGGGTTGGGGTGGGGGCTAGGTTGGTAACCCTAACATTGAATTTCAGACTTTGTTAGTGGAATCAACTTCTAACTGTGCATTAATGGGATTTTGCAATGACTCCTGCTATACAAAGTCACACATGCCCCACAGTGCAAAGCATCATGGGCTGCATATGCAAATCACCACAGAATGTTATGCTGGTCCAACTTTAAGCAGAATTGCATGGTGCCAAGGCCTCTCACACAGTTTGCAAAGGGTGCTAACAGAAGACATAAACACGTGTTTCATCCTACCAGGACTCATCAGTATGCCTCGTCTGTTTGAAACCCCAGTGGAATAGACCAGCTACCCTTAAGGCAGTGTGCCTTGGATATATTGTGGTGAACCCACTGGGGTGTCAAACAGATGAGGCATACTGATGAGTCCTGGTAGGATGAAACACATGTCTATGTCTTCTGTTAGCACCCTTTGCAAACTGTGTGAGAGGCCTTTCGGCACCATGCAATTCTGCTTAAAGTTGGACCAGCATAACATTCTGTGGTGATTTGCATATGCAGCCCATGATGCTTTGCATTGTGGGGGCATGTGTGACTTTGTATTTTCTTGAAACTTGGCTTCCCAGCCAAATGCCCTTTGGAGTAACCCTTGCCTCAGTGTTTGTGCACAGAGGTTCTTTGTCTTTAAATAGTTTTTATTTTAATGGGTTCACCACAATATATCCAAGGCACACTGCCTTAAGGGTAGCTGGTCTATTCCACTGGGGTGTCAAACAGATGAGGCATACTGATGAGTCCTGGTAGGATGAAACACGTGTCTATGTCTTCTGTTAGCACCCTTGCAAACTGTGTGAGAGGCCTTTCGCACCATGCAATTCTGCTTAAAGTTGGACCAGCATAACATTCTGTGGTGATTTGTATATGCAGCCCATGATGCTTTGCATTGTGGGGGCATTGTGACTTTGTATTTTCTTGAAACTTGGCTTCCCAGCCAAATGCCCTTTGGGTAACCCTTGCCTCAGTGTTTGTGCACAGAGGTTCTTTGTCTTTTATATATATATATATATATATATATTAATGCAAACATCATGGCTGCATATGTAGATCAATACAGAATATTATGCTGGCTGAACTTTCAGCATAATATTCTGTGGTGATCTGTATATGCAGCCCACGATGCTTTGCATTGTGGGGGCATATGTGATTTTGTATTTCTTTGAAATTTGGCTTCCTGGCCAAATGCCCTTTGGGGTAACCATTGCCTCAGTGCTTGCGCACAGAGGTTCTTTCTCTCATATATGTATATAGTTGCTCAGTTGCACCACTATAGTTAGAGTTGAGCAGGCACGTTAGTGTTAAACCTCAAATTTTGCACTTTAATAATGTTGTAACTGTTCAACGGAGTAGAACTAAAGTTTGCATGCACGGTCATGAGGGGTAGATCTCTTGACTTACCAAATTTTGTTTTTGTCAGTTTGGCAGTTTTCAAGTAGCATATAGTGAAAAAGTATGAATTTTGCTGTTTTATTGACATCACACTGCTGCCAAACTGTTTGGAATTTTTGTTTGAAATTTTACAGGTTGAAAGTGCTTTCACCACAGAACGTGTCTGCATTGGGTTGGTGAAAAAATATTAATCTGTTCCAAAGTTATTTAATTTTAAAATTGCAGGTTCTGAGCATGCTCTGTTCACTCTTTTGGATAGAGGAATGGAGCGAAAAAGGATTTTGCTCTGATGAAAAAGGATCCTTTTTCTTGAAGGACCAATCCTTTTTCATCAGAAGAAAATCCTTTTTCATGAGCTGCCATCTTGTTTTTTTATTTCTGGCCAAAAAAACTGTTATAACTGCACCCAGGGATGTCTTTTACAGACATGAAAGGATGTGTCTTGCTCAATGGAAGTTGATGAGCTGCTGTGTGGGTTTTTTTGTGTGTTTTATATGGCCTCCAAAGTTTTTTACATTTAAATCCTTTGCCATCAGTTTTCATTATGGTGAAAAAGGAATTCATCTGGCAAAAAGGATTAGGACTTATATTTTTCAATCCTTTTCGTCAGACAAATTCTCTTCACCACCACAGCAAAGGATTGGCAGAAAAGGATTTCAGATGTCAAAAATGATTGTTTGCTTTTTTAATGGGTTCTCTTGAACCCCTCATAAAAATCCTTGGTGTCTAGTGGCACCCTCTCACCCTGAATGGCCATATCTTTTTTTTTCATTATTTTTATGTTGATCATGCGATGTGCAAGAAACATATTGCAGCAGCTTTCTCCAGAAGCAGGTTGTGGAAGCGCCGCACTGTTGGGTCCTAGTGCCCCCACAGCCTTTAAAGGCTTGTCCTGCTTCTCCCAATGCCATGGTATACTGCTGCTGACACTAGTTCAGCCAGCGTGCTACCAACTTGTAAAATTTTAGCCGCTGCAATCAGGGGCCGCTTTGTCATTGCGCAGTGTCATTATTCGCTGCAATGAGGAGCCACCGTCATTGCAGGGTGGAACCTGAATACTGATATTGTTTATGAACATGGTGGTGGCTTGCCACCGTGTTCACAAACAATATTAACCCCCCCTGCTGAGGGGGTGCCCAATCCCACTCGGCAGCATGTGCCCTCTCCAGTGTGTTTGTTTGCCAATGGGGGCCCCAATCCCTGTCATCTTCAGTGCCCCAAGGTTTATGTTGCCGATGGGGGAGCCCACTCCCTGTTGGCATTATGTAACCTCCCCCACTTTTGTTGTCTGCTGATGGGGAGCCCAATCCCCATCAGCATAATGTAACACCCCTCTTTTGTTGTGTGCCAATGGGGGTGCCCAATCTCATCGGCTACAGCTGCCCCCAAAGACTCTGTTGACACACTGGGAGCCCATCCCAGCATGCCATATGCCCTTGTAAAATCAAAATGGTCTCACAATGTCTTTTTAACCAGCAAAAGGAACGGTCCCTTGGCGTCTCCCCTGCCCCTCCCGCAACCCGCGACGACCCACTGTGCACCCTGCTCCTCCCCACACCCTCACCCCATACTTACCTCCAGAGTCCGCGTGATGATCTTCGGTGGACCGGGAACACGTCTGCACTCTTCAAAGCCGACTGCGAACTGAGTAAATGCCGGTAAGTTGTATAATGGAATAAATAGGGTTTTTTCAACTTTCATGCATATCTCAGGCATTTTTTGGAATTTTGGCACCAAATTTTCAACATGGGGTTTTTGGGACCCCTCCTCATGAATTCTGGCACTGTCATGGCGTTATTCAGCCCTGAAAGGTGATTTCGCAGTCACTGCATGGAATCCCCTTTTGGGACTGATTAACAAAAACAACAGTGCCATTGTTCATGAGGCGGGCTCTCAAAAAGCTACACTGCAAATTTTGTGGGAAGATCAAAAAAATGACCGTTTTACGAGCGTGTGGTGCTCAGTTGCTACGCACGCTCATAACTTTGTGAATTTGCAATATTTTCATGCCAGTTTTCAACACTGCCATTTTTTCAGACCTCCTTGTGAACAGTACAGCTGTCATTTTCCACATCCTGGCCAAAATATGTTTTTGCACTTCTTACGCAGAATAGCGTGGTCGCTGTGGGAAATCAGTGTTCAGAACAGGTTAAGAAAATGACAGTAGCACTGTTGATGAGCAGAGGTCCTAAAATGCCTATGTTGAAAATTTGGTGATGATACTCCATACAATGACTGTGTTACGAGCGTGTGTTGCGCAGCTTGCATGCAGGTTCATAACTTCATGAATTAATAATATTTTCACTCCAGATTTTCAACATTGCCATTCTTCTGCACTTCCTAATGAACAGTACAGCTGTCATTTTTCACATTCTGGCCAAAATGTGTTTTTGCAGTTCTGGCGCAGAATAGCGTGGTCGCTCTGGGAAATCCATGTTTGGGACACATTATGAAAATGACAGTGACACTGTTCATTAGTAGGGGTCCTAAAATGCCTATGTTGAAAATTTGGTGACGAAAGTCTATAAAATGAGTGTGTTACAAATGTGTATTGTGCAGTTTCCACGCACTCTTGTACATTCGCAACTTTGCATATTTTCACTCCAGATTTTCAGCATTGCCATTTTGCCACACCTCCTTAGAACAGTGCAGCTGTCATTTTTGCATGCTTGCCAAAATGTGTTTTCGCTCTTCCGGCGCACAATAGCCCGGTCGCTGTGGGAAATCAGTGTTCGGGACATATTAAGAAAATCACACTGACACTGTTCATGAGCAGAGGTTCTAAAATGCCTATGTTGAAAATTTTGTGATGAAACTCCATAAAATGACTGTGTTACGAGCGTGTGTTGTGCAGGTTCCATGCACCCTTGTAAGTTTGCAAATTAGTAATATTTTCACGCCAGATTTTCAACACTGGCATTTGTTCACACCTCCTTATGAACAGTACAGCTGTCATTTTTCACATCCTGGCTGAAATGTGTTTCTGTGCTTCCGGTGCAGAATACCACAGTTGCTGTCAGAAATCAGTGTTTGGGACAGATTAGGATTGAGTGACGGGGTGGAGGACCGAGCTCAACTGGAGCTGTCGGGACTGCTGCAGATTTCTTTGTTGGCAGGAAAAGGCAATAACGCAGGCAGAAGCCCAGTACAAAGGCCAGTCTGCAGCACTGGCAGAAACGGAATGAGCAAGTGAGAGAGGGGGAGTGAGCTACCTCAACGGACCTTTGTCAGGACTGCTGTAGATTTTTGTGCAGAAAAAGCTGTCAACAGAGGCAGGAGCCCAGTACAAAGGGCAGCCTGCAGCGCCAGCAGAATCAGAATGAGTAAGTGAGAGAGGTGGAGTGACCCACCTCAACGGAGCTCTGTCAGGACAGCTCTAGATTTTTGTGGTTGGCAAACGTGCCAACACAGACAGAAGCCTGGTACAAAAGAGCAGCCTGCAGCACAAGGAAAACAGAATGAGTGAATGAGACAGGCAGAGAAACAACCTCAACAGAACTCTGTCGGGAGAGCCGCAGATTCCTTTGTGGGCAGAAAAAGGTGCCAATGCGGGCAGAAGCCCTGTACAAAAGGACAGCCAGCAGCGCCGGGAGAAACACAACGAGCGAGTGAGAGAGGGGGAGTGAGCGAGCTCAACAGACCTCTATCATGACTGCTGCGTATTGCTTTGTGGGCAGAAAAAGGCGGCAACGCAGGCAGGAGCCCAGTACAAAAGGCCAGCCTGCAGCGCTGGCAGAAACGGAACGAGTGAGAGAGGAGGAGTGAGCTACCTCAATGGATCTGTGTCAGGTTTGCTGCAGATTTCTTTGTGGGCAGAAAAAACTGCCAACAGAGGCGGGAGCCCAGTACAAAAGGGCAGCTTACAGCACCAGCAGAAACAGAATGAGCAAGTGAGGGAGGGGGAGTGACCTACCTCAACAAAGCTCTGTCGGGACAGCTGCAGATTTCTTTGTGGGCAGAAAAATGTGCCAAGACAGGCAGGAGCCCAGTACAAAAGAGCAGCCTGCAGCACCGGGACAAACAGAACGAGAGAGTGACAGGGCAGTGAGTGAGCTCAACTGACCAATGCAATCAACATTCAGCATTGACAAGTGCTTGTTTATATGTGTTTTTCTTTTATTTTATTTTTTATTATTTCTGTAAAAAAAGGTCCATCATTGGTCAAACCTGCACCCCCACCCGACCCCCCACTGTACCCCTGACACCCCACACTCCCTGACTCAACTGAAGAGGTCCCAGGTTCAAGATTCACTCTCCCAATTGAAGATACATCTTGCTGCTGGAACTGTGACTGCAAAATGAGAAACTGAGATAAATGTACTTCAGTGTATTTCAGTAGGTGGTTCAACTTTTATGCATAGCTCGGCATTTTTTGAGATTTTGACACCAAATTTTCAACATGGCCTTTGGGGACCCCTTCATGAACAATGCAACTGTCATTTCACAACTCCTTCCTGAAAGGTGATTTCACAGTTGCTTGGCAAATTCTCCTTTTGGGCGGGATTTGTCATATAGTCTAGTGGTCCCTCCCCGATGTCTAATCCTAGTGCTGATACAGTAAAATAAAAATGAACTTGCATTCTAGTGGTCCCTCCTCTGTCCCTGACCCCCCCATGGTGAAAACACATTTTGGTCTACTGACCCCCCACCCTCCCACCAATTTCAGTAAGCACTCACCACTCTGCTCCCCCAGGATCCCAAAGGGTGTCTGCAACCACCACAACTCTCCTCTCACCTCCATGGATGGCTACAGACTGCACTATGAATAAGCTGTACCACACAGTGTGATATGAATGTTCATATGATGTGAAACATGACAGCTGTACTGATCATGTGGTGGTGGTGGTGTGAAAAAATGGTTATATTGAAATTCTGGAGTCAAAATATTGTAATTTACCAAAGTTAAGTGCCTGCATAGAAATATTTCAACACATGCTCATAACTTAGCCATTTATAGGAGTTTTTTCACCAGATTTCAACATTAGCTTTTTGGGACCCCACTTCATGAACACTGACACTGTCATTTTGTTAATTGAGCATAAAAGCTGATTTTGTACAGTGACCACAAAATCAACTTCCAGGTCCAATTAACGAAACAACAGTGACAGTGTTCATGAGGTGGGGTCCCACAAAAGCATATGTTGAAAATTTGGTGAAAAAATGCCAAAAAACAGAAAAGATATCAACATAAGTTGAAAACATCAGTGAAATACATTATAGGGCACTTAGCTTTATTCCTCAGTTCGCAGTTCGGCTTTGAAGAGTGCAGACATGTCTCAGTCCAGAGAAGATAACAGCATACAATCACGCAGGTAAGTAAAGGGTAAGAGGTGTGTGTGTGGTGGTGAACAGTGGAGGGTCGGAATGGGGAGGGATGCAGGAAACAACGAGGGACATTTTCTTTTGAAGGTTACAAAAATAAAAAGATGTTGGGGACTGTTTTCTTTTTACAGCTACACATTCAGTAAGATATCATATCGGGACACTGGGGTGGGCTTCCCAGTGTCCCATACTACTAGGTGGACAATCAGGACATATACTTAATTCTGACATGGGGTTGGAGCCCTGATTTCAGTAACAAGTTATTAAACAAGGAGCTGTAGGGGGAGGGGTCCAGCACTGGGAGTGGGTATCCTGCTGTCGGATTATATGAAATATTTTTGAAACTATTTTGGGACACTAGGTGTGGGCTTCTCAGTGTCCCACACTGCTGGGGGTTGAGATCTGACAAACGCTGACAAGGGATTGGGGCCTGCAATGATGGCAACCATTTATTAAACAACTGGCTGGGGGTCTGGCACTGGAAGTGGCATCTTGGTGTTGGATAAAGACAGAAAGACTCCCACAATGCATCCTCCTTGTGTGCAGAAAATTGACAAGTGGTAATACAGTAAAATGGGAGTGTTTCAGCACATACAAAGTCCCCCAGAATTAATGGCACACTCAGTCATGCGCGCAGTGGTGGCACAACGTCCCCAGATTTTTTCTGCCTGCCCACAATGCATCCATCTTGTGTGCAGAAAATTGACACAGGGTAACGAAGTGAAGAGAGACTGTTTCAACACATACAAAGTTCCTCAGAATTAATGGCACACTCGGTCATGTGCGCAGTGGTGGTACAGAGTCTCCAGATTTTTTCTGCATGCCCACAATGCATCCTCCTTGTGTGCAGAAAATTGACAAGTGGTAACAAAGTAAATGGGATCTTTCAGCACGTACAAAGTCTCCCAGAATAAAATAATGACCGTGAGCGAACTGTTGCTGGTCCAATGTGTGCTGTGATTCGAGTAAATGCAATGTGATCATCTCAACTGGATTGAAGGGTGCCTTTGTCTGTACACCAATAGTAGCCTTGGTGAGTTGATATATAATTATAGATATATGTTTGTGTATTTTGTAGGTGGGGGTTGACATGGACATGTATTCATGGTATTGTTCTGTATCACAGGTCACAGAACGGTTGGTGTGCACATTCCAGTGCTCGAGGAGAACTTTTGTGTTGAAATTTGAAATGTATAACTCTCAAGCACATGAAGATAAGTATTTTTTGGGGGTGGGGAAGCATATTTGCAGGTTTGTCTGTAATGGTTTCTTATTTGTTACTTCACAGATTTCATCTGCATCCTTCTGAGTCTGGTTGTTAAAGATGGTCATGGTCATCTAATGAAACGACTTCTGTGTGTTGTTGGGGGCCTGATGTTTAAGAACTTGTTTGGATAAGGCCACTTTGATAGAACAACAAAGCATCTGGAAGTTTTCTAAAAAGAAATGAATGACTTCTTCCAACTTGATTGTAATATGTCCCTGGTTCTCAATCTCAAGTCAAGTTACATTTCAAAACCACATCTTGTCAAGTAACACAACCTGTGTGCAACGTTTTCAACACTGTCATGGGCAGGGCTGCACAGCTGCAAGTTCAGAATACAGTGCATGGATGATATCTTACAAAATAGTTTTGGTGACGTATACATGTCACCTAGCTTATGAATCATACTCAGTCACATTTGCTGCAGTCTTTCCAAAAGATGAAATAAAATCTTCATACTTACCAGAATGGATTTCACATGGATATTCCATAGGTTCCTCTGTACGGAACAGCTGCAGTACCATTCCCACCGAGTTTAGCACAGAGACTTCTTTTGTTAACCTGTAAAAAAAAAAAAGTGTACCATATGTGTTTGACCATTGCGGCTATGAAAAGCTACAGAAAGCAAAACATACAACTAAAGGAAGTGAAACAGCATAACAAACATGAGTACACATACTCACTTTATGGTTTAAATATTAAGAAGCTTTGTGTCTGTGGCTGATGGATGTGGTGGTCCGGATATACTCATGCTCAGTGGTGGCAGTGGCTAACATCAGTCCCGGTGGTGGTGGTGGTGGTACGGGGGGCGGACAGACTCACGCTCAGTGGTGGCAGTGGCTAACATCAGTCCTGATGGTGGTGGTCCGGAGGGCAGACAGACTCATGCTTAGTGGTGGCAGTGGCTAACATCAGTCCCGTGGTGGTGGTGGTCCAGGGGCAGACAGACTCATACTCAGTGGTGGCAGTGGCTAACATCAGTCCCGTGGTGATGGTCTGGGGGGCAGACAGACTCATGCTCAGTGGTGGCAGTGGCTAACATCAGTCCTGGTGGTGGTGGTGGTGGTCCAGGGTGGCACACCGCCTTTTAACAACTTCAGTTAAAACCTGCCAACATTAACCACATCATCATTCTCATAAAGAAAGCTGCCCTCACAGTCATCGATGTCTGAAGTCTGACCACTGGGAAATTCTTTCTCCATTGTGTCATCATCTGCATCAGTGGTGTGCCGTTTCAGGCAGCCAGTGCCAGTGCCACCAGGATGGTCCATTTCCACATCACCAAAACCACTATGACTAGGCCAGGGTATGAATACCAAGGTTGCAGTCTATGCTGGTATGTGCCTCTCATTCATTTTAATGAATGTTAGCAAACTAACATTTGCAGGAGACAGGTTTGTTCGACAATCCCTGACTATTGCACCTGCTGAGCTGAATACCCTCTCAACACTTACACTGGAGGGTGGGCATGTGAGGTACTAGTGCCACTGCAGTCAGGTCTGGCCATTCACTGACCTTTCCACTCCAGTCGAAAGAGGATCTTCACTTATTGTCAGATGCCTGTTTTCAGACAAATATGACTCAACCATTCTCTGTGCCGCACTAAGTCCAGCTGCTGATGCATCATCCTGTTCTTATGAATCATTTATTTCACAAACACCCACTTGGGACAAAGCCTCCCACAGTGGGTTGATGCCAGTCACTTTGGATGACAGACCACCCTTCCTCTTGCAGGATATTCTTGATGGTCCTTCAGGTACACCTTCATCCAGATTATGCTGCTGAGATTTGCTGACCTTGGCAAGTGACTTCTGTGCCCCATGAACGAAGCGCACCAGTTGACCACTGATATTTTTTACCTGTTCAGGCCCTCCTTCCAGTACTGATGCAATTCCACATTTGTATCGTGGGTCCAGCATTGTTGCTATGGCAAAGTTGTCACTGTGCTGAATGCTCAGAATGTGACGATTCTGGTCGAATACTGTCAGCATGTGTTGCAAACAACATACTGCTACCACTGTCTCCAGCAACATCAAGGCCATGCTGTACATTCACCAATGTCTGCCTCAGCACCCACAGCAGTGGAATTGATTGGCTAATGGAGGCAGACTCACTACTCACTGCCTGTGTGGCATGTTCAAAAGGCCTCAAAATTGTTCTTACAGAGTCCATGAGGTGCCACTGTTCAGTCGTCATAGACATGGAGGCCCTGGAACTGTCACGGCTTGTGTGCATCACAAGATATTCTGAGAGGGCTTTATATTGTTCATACAACCTCTCTGCCATTTAAAAAGTGGAGTTCCATCGGGTGACAACTTCCAGCTTCAAGCGGTGCTGAGACAGGCTGTTTTGTATCTGCAACTGCCGCAGTTGGTCACAGGCCTTTCCGGATCATGGAAAGTGAGAGCAGATACATCGTGCAACGGTCAGCATTTCCTTTACATCAGGGTGCTGCAGAAACTCCTGCACCACAAGATTTAAACAATGGGCCATGCATGGAATACAAAAAAAAAACACTATTCGTGATGCATTTCACCATATTTGACCCATTGTCACTTGCTTTGAACCCAGCTCTCAGGGACAGGGAGTTCAGCCACTTGTCAATTTCAGTCAGTACCATGTCCAACATGTTCAACACCAGTGTGTGAACAGGTCACATTGTGCATAGCGATTTTTGCGTGCTGTCGAATTCCTGGAAGATTGCTACCATGACAATCCACCTTACTGCACTGATTATTCACACTACCAACATCACAAACAACCCCTGGCACCTGCGCCCAGTGTGCAGTTATACACAAATATGAACTCCCTGCTGTTTTGCCACTTGTCCACATATCCATACTTAAATGGATGAATGGAGAGGAGGAATGTTGAAGGATATGTCTTACTGAGTCGGACACAGTGCGGAACAACTCTGGGTCAGCACGGATAGAAAAGTGTGTCCTGGATGGGACTTTCCATTTTGGACAGGCACGTGCAGCAAACCACCAGAACCCAGAATTCTCCACAAAGGAGAAGGGCAAAAGATCAATTGCCAGCATTTCTGCTACAGCAGCATTAAGTTCACGTGACACTGTATGATTGGGTGTGGGGGTTTAGCTTATACGCAAAAACACTCTGTAACATGGACTGACTTAAATGTTTTACACGGGGTGTGAACACAAATGGTTGTGCTCTGTGATGAATGGCATTGACAGTGGGGTGGAGTGTGGACGTTTGATGAAGACGGTTGCACAGGTGATGATGACAAACCCAGAAATGCAGTTATTTTGCCAGATTTTCCAACCGGGTTGATGTACCACTTTGCACTAGACATACTGCATTCACCACCACCACCACCAAAACTGCTACTCTCAGCAGCACTGGACAACATTTCAAAATCATTATTCTCCTCCACCTCATCATGCCTGTAGTAATCCTCTGCTCTTATTACCTCTACTGCACACATTTAATTTACTACTGGACTTAGTCATGGAAGGGGATAACATGCTCGTTATGGTTGCTGGTGATGAGTGTGAACACCCCACTGTGGTATTAGCTGCCAGCTTGTGCTGGGTCCACAGTGCCATGTGCCTATTCTTAAGATGCGTATGCTGTCCTCCTGTGCCCAGATGGCTCCCCTTTTTACCTTGACTCACACGCACATGGCAAACCTGGCAGATTGCAACTGACTCATCATTTAGAAACACAGAAACATAGACTTTGACGGCAGATAAAGACCGCTTGGCCCATCTAGTCTGCCCATTTCTCACTCTACAGGATAGGCTGCAGATCCTAGTTAACCAACAGCCTATTTCTTCCTACCCCACAAGAATTGGCTTTTATGTCTGTCCCATGCATTCTTGAATTTTCCACAGTTTTAGACCCCACAACCTCCTCAGGAAGGCTGTTCCACGCATCCACTACCCTCTGTGAAATAATACTTCCTCACATTGCCCTGAACCGCCCCTTCTATCTTTTAAATTGTGTGCGTTGTTTTGCATGTCTCTTTTTCTGAAAGATGCTACCCTCTTGGACTTTGTTGATTCCACTGAGGTACTTAAAAGTTTCTGTCATGTCCCCTCTCTCCCTTCTTTCCTCAAGGGTATACATATTAAGCTCCTTTAGCCTCTCCTCATATGACTTCTCTTGCAGACCCTGCACCATTTTAGTTGCCCTCCTCTGGACTGCCTCTATCCTGTCTATGTCCTTGCGGAGATGGGGTCTCCAGAACTGGACACAGTACTCCAGATGGGGTCTCACCAACTGTCTGTACAGAGGGAAAACAACTTCCTGTTTTCTGCTGCTGATGCCTCTCCCTATACATCCCAGTATACCCCCAGCCCTCCCTACTGCCTTCTCGCATTGCTTGCTAACCTTAAGGTCATCTGATATGATTACCCCCAGGTCCCTTTCCTTTTCTGTTGTTGTTACTACCTCCCCACCCATTGTGTATTCTTCCCTGGTTCTTGTTTCCCAGTGCATTATTTTGCACTTCTTTGCATTGAATCCTAGCTGCCATACTTGGATTTGCATTTGAACAAAAAACCAAAACAAGGGATTGTGATGCTTTACTTTAACATGTCTATGATGCTGCTTATTTAACTCTGTTCTTTAAGCACTGAAGTGGGGGCACATGATGTTTAGGCACTGCACACCTGACTGTAACTGACCACCATGACTATCTGTCATTATTACTGGTCATCATCATCAACTAAAACTGGTAAATCCCAAGTTTTTATGGGGGGGGGCCTGCAAACAGACTCAGACACAGCCACTTTGACTGGGGTCAATTACATCATCATCATATTCATCAATGTCACACACATCCGCATCTTCTGCTTGGATGCTAGCATGTGGACTGCATGTTGCAACAACAGCAACATCATCATCATCATCATCACATTCATCCTCATCATCATCTACACCACCATCACCTGATATTTTTTCACCACACTGTGAATCACTGCATGGAAAATGCATGACATTAACCGCCACGGTGGACGGAAGATCACATTGTATGCTATTGTTGACATGATCATCAGAATCCTCAGGTTCAGTTACTGGGATGTTACTGGGAAGTATGACATCATCTACACTGCCACCACTTGCACTGCTTCACACTCACTATATTTTTGGCTACGGTACACTGGTCAGAATTGAACTTGAGGCACCAGTACAAATACTATCACCACCACTAACACCACCAGCTGGGAAAACATCATCTCCTCCAACTATGAGTGAAGCTACTGATTAGGCTGTAAAAACATTGCAGGAGAAATACCTTTCCTCACATCAGCATAATGCACTTCTGCATCTGCGTACTATCATGCCCACAGACTGTCTTACTGGCAGCAGTGCCATGCATAGAACCAGCTTTGTTTGCACATCTCTTTGGGCATTTTGGGGATCACTAACAATATTATAAACAAATTTAGATTTTGGTACTTTCACTCTTTGATTGGGGATGCTGGATGTGAAGCCAAAACAATAACTGTGGCTTCAGCAACAGATAGAGACTGTCACACAATGAAAACAACTTCAGTAACCAGTGGTGCTGATGAAGTCACAAAAACAATCCAATCTGGTAAAAATTCTTTGCTGGTGGGGTGGGGAGAACTGACTGCAGATTTTAACGGCAGTACAAGCAGCAAAACAAAGAACAGATGCCACGATTGCAGTACAAAATCAGGCAGCTGCAGTGGATAGCTGGTTCATACTGCTGTACCTGCAATTACACTAGTCTGTGGCACAATAAAAGGTGTATTATTTGATGCCATGCAACACCACTCACACACACACACAACAGTTTGTCTACAATGATGAACGAGTAATGCGTAGCAAATTGAAAAGTTCAGTAATATGCCACGTATTTAATGTAAACAACTGGAAATTACGAACTGCTGCACCAGATCCACACAACACACAAGCAGCAAGAAAATTTCAACAATTACTGACAATATTACTGTGTTTACATTAACACAGTGAATTATATAACAAAATATAACCAAAAACAAAGAAATCACTATTTCTCCAACTTAAATCTACCTACACTACAGATACGCCTCCTCCAAAGTACACTTTCACTGTCTTTCACTACACACTCAATGTTGTACATTAACATTCAAAATCCACACAAAACAAAAATGCTCGATGATATGAGCACAGGAGGTTTTCTGCAATCGATGAACTAAAGGTGGAGCCCCCCCCAAAAAATGCAAAAATGCTTTTTTAACAGTTTTTAGAAAGTTTCAATCACAGAGAGCTCTCAGAGCACACTGTCTCCTACTGCTTCCTACACACACTACCCCAAACTGAGGCTATGCAGATCAATATAGAGCCCATGTGACCTGAAATCCCATGAATCACTACAAATTCACCTTGGAGCTCAAAAACAAGGCAAAGTGAGGTGAAGTGTTGTTCTCAATGCACTTTGCTTAAGATTTTGTGGAGTAGTGGTCTGGGAAGGGGAGTAATGCAAAGTCATTTTTTCAATGGACTTAACGTTACTCATTATAATAAATTACTCCCTTAGCATTGTGGAGCACTCCATGAATCTACCTTTACTCCATGAATCCCTTGCAGAAGCAGATTGAGCCCACTTCACCCACCACTACATGTCAGGGGTGGACTTAGAGTCTCTGGTAGGAACTACCACAGTCTTAGAGGGGGTGGACTTATTAGAGTCCATGGACCCCCCTCTAGTTTTCTTTTAAGCCTCTCCCACATTTTCCACTGTCTTAACAGGGAAAGACTACAAATATCACAGTCTTCATTGAAGTGCTGTTGCTGAAGGCAGATCAAGGAAAGATCATGCTTGTCTGCCTTAGCAAACACCCTTCATACTTCAAGCAATTCTGAACTCAGGGGTCCTGTTTTCTTTTTAGGCTTGTCTGACATTATAGAAACAGGAACCAGTAACTGACCAAAAATAGACTAAATTTAAATATTTGCAGTCGGTTTCAATAGAATAACAGTCGGGTCAGGAACCGATAAAGTGAAAACCTACTGGGTCATAATGTCATACACTTAATAGCATACGACATTATAGCATAAGAGCACTGTCTAGGACAGCGAATGGTGCAATACCGCATATACTGCTGTACATGGTATTGCACCATTCACATTCCCAGGCAGAGGATAAGACCTCTGCTGGGAGTGGGTTCCGCTGAGCAGCTGCCGGGCTCACTGGACAGAGCCACAGCAGCAGGAACCCAGGCACTGTGTCTGGTACTGGGTTTGAGTCCCGGTCCCATAGATTTTATTTTTTCCAACACTTTGTGTGCTCCCCGAGTTGGACCCCTCCGTAGTTGAGAATCTTTAGTGGGGAGGGTCCGGGGGGCGCAGTTCCCTGCAACGGGGGGTGGGGGGTGGAGTCCCCCACAGAAAAAAGAGTTGGCATAAATTGCACTGTATTGGCAGTGTGATTTAGCCATGTGGCATAATGTCTTGTGACATTATGACCCCGTGCCAAGTGAAAAAACTATCGGTTCCGATTGGATCCGGAACCAAGAAACCGCTGAGGAAAACCAATAAACCTCGATTCAAAAGTGGTTAAAATTAATTAAAATGAAAGAATAAAGTAACTGGAACCCTCTAAAAAGGTTCCAATTAAATAAAAAAAGAAGGTTGATTGTCCCTCGGTTCAAAGGAACCGCGAGGAACCTATAAACAAGTTTAATTTAAAAACTAATGACATATAAAACACTAAAGAACAATGACACTAGGCAGTAATGAAAAATAAAACAAAAATACTTACTTTTTTTGCCCTATGCACTACAAGAATTTGTCTTGATTGAGAGGGATCTCCAGGGCATCTGAACTTTGCAGCAGAGCGAATAAATCTGAGGTAGAATGTAGGCAGTTGACACTGGCAGTTTGAAAAATAGATGCACAAGCTAAACATTCCATGATTAGCATAGCATTCTATTCTTTCTGGGGCAGTGCTGGCTTAAGGGAGCACTGCAAGAGTAATAATATTAGTGGATTCCTGGGGTTAGAACACTGGATTACCAGGGACATTTTTTCTATAATAGGATAGCAATTGGAGCAAGGGGGTGGGGAGGGACCATTGGACTACCAGGAGATTTTTTTCATAACAGGATGGCAATTGGAGCATGGAGAGGGAGGAGGACCACTAGATTGCCAAGGACATTTTATTCTATAACAGGACGGTGATTGGAGCATGGGGAGGAGGGACTGCTGAACTACCAGAGAATTTATTTTTATTATATGGGGACGGTGATCAGAGTATGCTGGAGGGACCACTGGACTAGCAGGGACATATTGTTCTGTAATGGGACGGCAATCAAAGAACAAAGGAGGGACCACTGGACCACAAGGAAAATTGTTTCCAAATACTAGGCGGGTAATTGGGTGGCAGGAGGGACCACTAGACTACCAAGGATGCAGTGTTGTGGGTCAGAGGGGTCACCTTACACCACCTCCACCAACCACTAGGGTTGCACAGAGTTGAAAGGACATTTTTCCTCACTGGTATTTTCTCTACACAAGTGAACCCTGCAAACGGCCCTTGTGTGGAGAAAAGGCTTAGTGAATGGGGCTGCACTGGTATGCAGGTCCCCTCCCCCTCATTTGCACTGCAGCCCCCTCAAAATGTTGCCCCAGCACAAACCCAGTTTGCTGGCGCAAACTGGGCTGTTGTGAATACCACTTTGGGGCAAAACTCAGTTTGCATGGTACAAACTTGATTTGTGCCAGGGCAAGATTTTCTGAACTGGGCCCCTGAGAGCTTATATTGTTTTAACTACTATTCAAATAGGAGACTGCACTCCCAGTAAAAAAATAGAAGACAAACTTATACTGTACCCATAACACCTTGTTATGAACATTTACATATTAGGTGCTATACTGCGGTCACCACTACTAAAACAGAAAATTTCATTTCTGAGTAAGAAAAATTAAGTAACCTTATGATCTACCAAGAATTCCTCATTGCTGTTTGTAATCAACTTATTAGCAGTTATACTGCTATAACCATTACTAAAATAAGAGTTAGCTGACTGAACAAAATGAACTACTTTATGTCCAAAAGCAGTTAAAATAATAAATTATTATGTTTTTGAAAGCAGTTTTATGAGTATTTTTTTCAATTGTACAGCTTTAACAATTTTCTACATATGTTTTAACTTATAATGGAACTCTGCAATTGAGTGACTGCCCTTCAAATGGTAGGAGGGATCAGTTCTAGCCAGGGTAAGTGTATAATTTGTAACGGAACTTATGTGTAATTCAGCGACTGCCCTACAGATGACAGTAGTGAGCATTAAAGTTTGCACTTTAATATCTTTGCAACTGTTCAATGGATTTGCATGAAATTTTGCTGGTGCAGTGGGATAGATCACTTGATGTGCCAAGTCTTGTTCTGGTAGTATGTGCAGAGTCTGAAATGTGGACAGTGAAAACACATTAAATAAATCACTGTTTTTTTGCAGGTTTTTTGTCATCACCTTGCACCCATATGGTTTGAATTTTGGTCTGACATTTTCAGGGTAGAAAGAGCTTGACCCACAGATGTGCCTTTCACTGCTTTTATACTATATACTATATACGTAACCTGGCGCAATGGTCTGCATCTGTCCAGGAGGGGAACAGGGATCCTAGGTGATAGGTTTAAATACTTCACTGGCAAGCATTTAAGCTAGCCAACGGGGAGGCACTGTAAAGGAACAGAGAAATCCCAGCCCCCCAAATAAATCTAGGTAGTTAGTAAGGTAAACACCAAGATAGAGAAGTCGATAGGGAGAAGGGCAGGGGTAAATGTATAAAAAGACAAAGGCATTAAGGACAGGGATGGGGCAAGAAGGGGTAAGGCCATCAAAAAATGGAGGGTAATGAGTACCAGTGCTCGTAGTCTAGGTAACAAGCTCCCTGAACAGGTGGCCTTGATGGAAGAGGATGCCTGTATATCATGGCAGTCACAGAAACATGGTACACAGAGAACCATGACTGGGATGTCAGCATACCAGGGTACACAATCTACAGGAGGGACAGGGAGGGTAGAAGAGGAGGAGGAGTAGCTCGTAGTGCAAAGGAAGGATCAAAGCAATGGAACTGAAGGGTAAACAGGAGAGAGGAGGCACTGTGGGTAACCCTGGAGACTGGGAATGGCACTACAATCTGCATGGGGGTTGTATACAGACCCCCATTGCAGGGGGAGGAAATGGACAATGAAATTACAGAAGACATCCTTAGGATGGCAGTAAAAGGGGAGATATTGTTGATGGGGACCTGAATATGACAGATGTTAACTGGAGCACCTTTGCTGCAGCCACATCCAAGAGCAGGGTCATTCTTGAGTCCCATGGGGCATGCTCAGACAACTAGTGTTGGAACCCACTCAGGAGGGAGCAGTCTTACACCTGGTACTCTCAAATAGGGACGGAGAGAGATCTCAGATTTAGAAGTGGTAGCCATCTGGGAACAAGTGACTACTAAACAGTGTGGTTCATAATAAACTCAGCTGCAGAGTCAAGCTATACAAAAGTGAGCATACTGGACTTTAGGAGGGCTGACTTTGTCAAAGTGGACAGTGCCTCAGAAAAGCACTAGCAAACAGGCAAGAAGGAGGAGTGCAAGGAACAATGGGAAACATCAAACTGCCACCACAGAGGCAACAAGCCTTTGTGTGAAGCAAATAAACAAATCAAAATAAAATAAAAAAACACTACTATTCTCAAAAGAGGTGACTGGAAAGGATAGGAAAAAAAGATAGCATTCAGGAAGTATAAGAAAACACAGAAGGAGCAGGACAGAGAACTGTACCAGTTAAAGCAGAAGGAAGTGGAGAAGGCAGTCAGAATAGCAAAGGTCCAAACCAAGGGAAAGATAGCCAACTCGGTTAAGAAGGGGGATAAAACCTTTTATAGGTACATTAGGGAGGGAAGAAAGACCAAGGGAGGGATAGTGAGGCTTAATAAAGGGGAGGGTGGGTGGGCAGAGAGGGACAGTGAAAAAGCAGGGATGCAGAACAAATACTTCTGCTCAGTATTCTCAAAAGAAGAGGAGGGGTAGGTACCTAATCCAATCAATAGAAGCACTTTGGATAGGGAGTCGATACCAGTCCTTTAACAGAAGAAAGGGATCTGAAAGAACTCCTAAAACTGAAGGTGGACAAAGCAATGTGGCCTGATGGGTTTCACCCCAGTATCCTAAAAGAACTAAGGGGAGAACTAGTAACACCAATGACTACCCTTTTTAACAAATCATGGGAGGATGATGTGGTACCTAAGGACTGGAGTAGGGTGGATGTGATTCTCTTCACAAAAGTGGGAGCAAAGCAGAGGCAGGAAACTACAGACCTATTAGGTTGACCTCAGTGGCAGGGAAAATGATGGAATCACTTCTGAAGGAAAGAATTGTTGAGTACCTAGAGGCCAGCGGGGGACATGACCCAAGGCAGCATGGATTCACAGTGGGAAGGTCATGTCAGATGAATCTAATAAATTTCTTTGACTGGATGACCAAAGTAGTAGAGCAGTGAGGGGCTGTGGACATGGCCTATCTAGACTTTAGCAAGGCATTTGACACAGTCCCACACAAAATATTAATAAATAAGTTAGACAGCCTGGGAGTAGGTCCCAAGGTGGTAGCCTGGGTAAACAATTGTCTGGATAGCAAGACACAGAGGGTAATAGTAAGCAGAGTCCACTCTGAAGAAAGGGGTTACTAGCAGGGTACAGCATGGTTCAGTACTGGGTCCGTTCTTTTAATGTTTTATAAGTGACATTGCAGAGGGACTGGAAGGAAAAGTATGCTTCTTTGCAGATGACACAAAGATCCGCAACAGGGTTGCTACACAAGGTGGGGTGGAAAGGATGAGAAGGGATTTGGCAAGGTTGGAGGAATGGACAAAAGTATGGCAGCTTAGATTCAATGCAAAGAAGTGCAAAGTAATGCACCTGGGAAACAAAACCCAGGGAAAGAGTACACAATGGGATGGGGGTATTAACAACAACAAAATGGAAAGGGACTTGGAGTAGTCATATCAGATGACCTAAAGGTAAGCAAGCAATATGAGATGGCAGTAAGGATAGCTGGGGATACTGGAATATATAGGAGAGGCATCATCAGTAGAAAACAGAAAGTTGTTATCCCTCTGTACAGACAGTCAGTGAGACTTCATCTGGAGTACTGTGTGCAGTTCTGGAGACCCATCTCTGCAAGGACATAGAATGGAGGCAGTCCAGAGGAGGGCAACTAAAATAGTGCGGGTCTGCAACAGAAGTCATACAAAGAGAGACTAAATATGTATACCCTTGAGGAAAGGAGGGAAAGGGGTACATGATAGAAACTTCAGCACCTCAAGGAATCAACAAAGTCCAAGAGAGAGCATCTTAAGAAAAAGACATGTGCAAGAACAAGAGGACACAATATGAAGATTGAGGAGGGGGCAGCTCAGGGGCAATATGAGGAAGTATTTTTTCACAGAGAGGGTGGTGGACGCATGGAACGGCCTTCCTGAGGAGGTCGTGGGGTCAAAAACAGTGGTGGAATTCAAGAATGCATGGGACAGACATAAGGCAATCCTGTGGGGCTAGAAAAAGTAGGTTGTTGGTTAACTAGATCTGCAACTTATCCAATAGGTAGGGAAATCGGCAGACTAGGTGGCCAAGGAGTCCTTATCTGCCATCAAAGTTTATGTTTCTATGTTTTAATCTGCTCCAGAGTTATTGTTAGGTGTTTGTAAATCTGACAACAACACACCACGTGTTGTGCATTATTGTTAAAAGAAACTCATGTAATTCAGTGACTGCCATACAGATAGCAGGAGGGATCAGTTCTAGCTGGGTAAATTAAGCAATAAGGCACAACAGGGTGTGGGTTATTGGGGATCTACCCGAGCCTTGTGTGGTGTGTCATGAGGCACAGCCGAGAGACTTAACCACACAAGAAGTTGGTAAATCACCCAATAACTCACACCCAGGCATGTGTTATTGTGATTATACAATGGACCCATGTGTAAAATAAATTTAAAACATGTTTAATTATGTTTTTTATAAATGCCATTCCTCAGCCATGGGTTATGTAGAATTTACACACAGTCGTATGACATGTATGTATTATGTATCTTTTGCCTCTGTAAGTAGTGCTGTATTCTGTAGTAGAGCTGTATTCTGTATTCTGTTATACTCAGTTCCTAGCGCTGTATTCTGTATTAGAGCAGGAGTCTGTATTATGTTATACACTGTACCTAGTGATGTATTAAGTATTAGATCAGTATTCTGTTATACTCTGTACTTAGTGCTGTATTATGTATTAGAGCAGTATTATGTATTCTGTTATGCTCTGTACCTAGTGCTGTATTCTGTATTAGAGCAGTATTCTGTATTCTGTTATGCTCTGCACCTAGTGCTGTATTCTGTAATCTGTTATACTCTGAACCTAGTGCTGCATTCTGTATTAGAGCAGTATTCTGTATTCTGTTATGCTCTGTACCTAGTGCTGTATTCTGTATTAGAGCAGTATTCTGTATTCTGTTATGCTCTGTACCTAGTGCTGTATTCTGTATTAGAGCAGTATTCTGTATTCTGTTATACTCTGTACTTAGTGCTGTATTCTGTATTCTGTTATACTCTGTACTTAGTGCTGTATTCTGTATTAGAGCAGTATTCTGTATTCTGTTATACTCTGTACCTAGTGCAGTATTCTGTATTCTGTTATACTCTGTACCTAGTGCTGTATTCTGAATTAGAGCAGTATTCTGTATTCTGTTATACTCTGTGCTTAGTGCTGTGGTCTGTATTAGAACAATATTCTGTATTCTATTATACTTGTACCTAGTGCTGTATTCTGTATTCTGTTATACACTGTACTTAGTGCTGTATTCAGTATTAGAGCAGCATTCTGCATTCTGTAATACTCTGTACCTAGTGCTGTATTCTGTATTCTGTTATACTCTGTACTTAGTGCTGTATTCTGTATTAGAGCAGTATTCTGTTTTCTGTTATACTCTGTACTTAGTGCTATATTCTGTATTAGAGCAGTATTTTGCATTCTGTATTCTATTATACTCTGTACTTAGTGCTGTATTGTGTATTAGAGCAGTATTCTGTATTCTGTCATACTCTGTGCTTAGTGCTGAGGTCTGTATTAGAACAATATTCTGTATTCTACTATACCATGTACCTAGCACTGTATTCTGCATTCTGTTATACACTTGTCTTAGTACTGTATTGAGTATAAGAGCAGCATTCTGCATTCTGTTATACTCTGTACCTAGTGCTGTATGCTGTATTCTGTTATACTCTGTACTTAGCGTGGCATTCTGTACTAGAGCAGTATTCTGTATTCTGTTACACTCTGTACTAAGTGCTGTAATCTGTATTAGAGCAGTATTCTCTATTCTGTTATACTCTGTACTTAGTGCTGTATTCTGTATTAGAGCAGTATTCTGTATCCTGTTATACTCTGTACTTAGTGCTGTATTCTATATTAGAGCAGTATTCTGTATTCTGTTATACTCTGTACCTAGTGATGTATTCTGTATTAGAGCACTATTTTGTATTCTGTTATACTCTGTACCTAGTGCTGTATTCTGTTATACTCTGTACTTAGTGCTGTATTCTGTATTAGAGCAGTATTCTGTATTCTGTTATACTCTGTACTTAGTGCTGTATTCTGTATTAGAGCAGAATTCTGTATTCTGTTATACCCTGTACCTAGTGCAGTATTCTGTATTCTGTTACACTCTGTACTTAGTGCTGTATTCTGTATTAGAGCAGTATTCTGTATTCTGTTATACTCTGTACCTAGTGCTGTATTCTGAATTAGAGCAGTATTCTGTTATACTCTGTACTTATTGCTGTATTCTGTATTAGAACAGTATTTTGTATTGTATTATATTTTGTACCTAGTGCTGTATTCTGTTATACACTGTACTTAGTGTTGTATTCAGTATTAGAGCAGTATGCTGTATTCTGTTATACTCTGTACCTAGTGCTGTATTCTGTATTAGAGCAGTATTTTGTATTCTGTTATACTCTGTACTTAGTGCTATATTCTGTATTAGAGCAATATTCTGTATTCTGTTATACTCTGTACCTAGTGCTGTATTCTGTATTAGAGCAGTATTTTGTATTCTGTTATACTCTGTACTTAGTGCTATATTCTGTATTAGAGCAGTATTCTGTATTCTGTTATACTCTGTACCTAGTGCTGTACTCTGTATTAGAGCAGTATTCTGTACTCTGTTATACTCTGTACCTAGTGCTGTATTCTGTATTAGAGCAGTATTCTGTATTCTGTTATACTCTGCACCTAGTGCTGTATTCTGTATTTGAATAGTGTTGTGTACTGTGTTATACTGTGTACCTAGGGCTGTATTCTGTATTAGAACAGTGTTGTGTATTCTGTTATACTCTGTACTTAGTGCTGTATTCTATATTAGAGCAGTATTCTGCATTCTGTTAAACTCTGTACCTATTGATGTATTCTGTATTAGAGCACCATTTTGTATTCTGTTATACTCTGTACCTAGTGCTGTACTCTGTTATACTCTGTACTTAGTGCTGTATTCTGTATTAGGGCAGTATTCGGTATTCTGTTATACTCTGTACTTAGCGCTGTATTCTGTAGTAGAGCAGAATTCTGTATTCTGTTATAGTCTGTACCTAGTGCTGTATTCTGTATTCTGTTATACTCTGTACTTAGTGCTGTATTCTGTATTCTGTTATACTCTGTACTTAGTGCTGTATTCTGTATTAGAGCAGAATTCTGTATTCTGTTACACTCTGTACCTAGTGCAGTACTCTGTATTCTGTAATAATCTGCACCTAGTGCTGTATTCTGTATTCTGTTATACTCTGTACCTAGTGCTGTATTCTGAATTAGAGCAGTATTCTGTTATACTCTGTACTTAGTGCTGTATTCTGTATTAGAACAGTATTCTGTATTTTATTATACTCTGTACCTAGTTGTATTCGTAATCTGTTATACACAGTACTTAGTGTTGTATTCAGTATTAGAGCAGTATTCTGTATTCTGTTATACTCTGAACCTAGTGCTGTATTCTCTAGTGCTGTATTCTGTATTAGAACAGTGTTGTGTATTCTGTTATACTTTGTACTTAGTGCTGTATTCAGTATTAGAGCAGTATTCTGTATTCTGTTATACTCTGTACCTAGTGCTGTATTCTGTATTAGAGCAGTATTCTGTATTCTGTTATACTCTGTACCTAGTGCTGTATTCTGTATTAGAGCAGTATTCTGTATTCTGCTATGCTCTGTACTTAGTGCTGTATTCTGTAATAGAGCAGTATTCTGTATTCTGTTATACTCTGTACTTAGTGCTGTATTCTGTATTAGAGCAGTATTCTGTATTCTGTTATACTCTGTACCTAGTGGTGTATTCTGTATTAGAGCAGTATTCTGTATTCTGTATTCTGTTATACTCTGTACTTAGTGCTGTTTTCTGTATTAGAGCAGTATCTGTATTCTGTCATATCTGTGCTTAGTGCTGAGGTCTGTATTAGAACAATATTCTGTATTCTACTATACCATGTACCTAGCGCTGTATTCTGCATTCTGTTATACACTTGTCTTAGTACTGTATTGAGTATAAGAGCAGCATTCTGCATTCTGTTATACTCTGTACCTAGTGCTGTATGCTGTATTCTGTTATACTCTGTACTTAGCGTGGCATTCTGTACTAGAGCAGTATTCTGTATTCTGTTACACTCTGTACCTAGTGCTGTATTCTGTATTAGAGCAGTATTCTGTATTCTGTTAAACTCTGTACCTAGTGATGTATTCTGTATTAGAGCACTAATTTGTATTCTGTTATACTCTGTACCTAGTGCTGTACTCTGTTATACTCTGTACTTAGTGCTGTATTCTGTATTAGAGCAGTATTCGGTATTCTGTTATACTCCTGTACTTAGCGCTGTATTCAGTAGTAGAGCAGAATTCTGTATTCTGTTATAGTCTGTACCTAGTGCTATATTCTGTATTCTGTTATACTCTGAACTTAGTGCTGTATTCTGTATTAGAGCAGTATTCTGTATTCTGTTATACTCTGTACCTAGTGCAGTACTCTGTATTCTGTTATAATCTGCACCTAGTGCTGTATTCTGTATTCTGTTATACTCTGTACCTAGTGCTGTATTCTGAATTAGAGCAGTATTCTGTTATAGTCTGTACTTAGTGCTGTATTCTGCATTAGAAGAGTATTCTGTATTTTATTATACTCTGTACCTAGTGCTGTATTCTGTAATCTGTTATACACAGTACTTAGTGTTGTATTCAGTATTAGAGCAGTATTCTGTATTCTGTTATACTCTATAACTAGTGCTGTATTCTCTAGTGCTGTATTCTGTATTAGAACAGTGTTGTGTATTCTGTTATACTCCGTACTTAGTGCTGTATTCAGTAATAGAGCAGTGTTCTGTTTTACTCTGTACCTAGTGCTGTATTCTGTATTAGAGCAGTATTCTGTATTCTGTTATACTTGGTACTTAGTGCTATATCCTGTATTAGAGCAGTATACTGTATTCAGTTATACTCTGTACCTAGTGCTGTACTCTGCATTAGAGCAGTATTCTGTACTCTGTTATACTCTGTACCTAGTGCTGTATTCTGTATTAGAGCAGTATTCTGTATTCTGTTATACTCTGTAACTAGTGCTGTATTCTGTATTAGAACAGTGTTGTGTATTCTGTTATACTCTGTGCTTAGTGCTGTATTCTGTATTAGAGCAGTGTTGTGTATTCTGTTATACTCTGTACTTAGTGCTGTATTCTGTATTAGAGCAGTATTCTGTATTCTGTTATGCTCTGTACCTAGTGCTGTATTCTGTATTAGAGCAGTATTCTGTATTCCGTTATACTCTGTACTTAGTGCTGTATTCTGTATTAGAGCAGTATTCTGTATTCTCTTATACTCTGTACCTAGTGCTGTATTCTGTATTAGAGCAGTATTTCTGATTCTGTTATACTCTGTACTTAGTGCTGTATTCTGTATTAGAGCAGTATTCTGTATTCTGGTATACTCTGTACTTAGTGCTGTACTCTGTATTATATAGAATTCTGTATTCTGTTATTATACCCTGTACCTAGTGTGGTTTTTCTGGTATTCTGTTACACTCTCGTACTTAGTGCTTGTATTCTTTATTAGTGAGCAGTATTCTGTATCTGTTATACCTGTACCTAGTGCTGTATTCTGAATTAGAGCAGTATTCTGTTATACTCTGTACTTATTGCTGTATTCTGTATTAGTATCAGTATTTTGTATTGTATTATATTTTGTACCTAGTGCTGTATTCGTTATATACACTGTAAATTAGTGTTGTATTCAGTATTAGAGCAGTATGTTGCATTCTGTTATACTTTGTACCTAGTGCTGTATTCTGTATTAGAGCAGTATTTTGTATCTATATGCCTCTGTATTTAGTGCTATATTCTGTATAGAGCACATCTGTATTCTGTTATATTTTGTACCTAGTGTATTCTGTATTAGAGCAGTATTTTGTATTCTGTTATACTCTGTACTTAGTGCTGTATTCTATATTGTGAGCAGTATTCTGTATTCCTATGCTCTGTAAATCTAGTACTGTATTCTGTATTAGAGCAGAATTCTGTGTTCCATTATACCTGTACTTAGTGCTGCATTCTGTATTGTATATATTCTGTATTCTCATACTCTGCCTAGTGCTGTATCTGTATTAGAGCAGTATTGATTCTGTTATACTTTTACCTAGTGCTGTATTCTGTATTAGAGCAGTATTCTGGTATACTCTGTACTTAGTGCTGTATTCTGTATTAGAGCAGTATTCTGTATTCTGTTATACTCTGTACCTAGTGCTGTATTCTGTATTAGAGCAGTATTCTGTATTCTGGTAAACTCTGTACTTAGTGCTGTATTCTGTATTCTGTTATACTCTATAACTAGTGCTGTATTCTCTAGTGCTGTATTCTGTATTAGAACAGTGTTGTGTATTCTGTTATACTCCGTACTTAGTGCTGTATTCAGTAATAGAGCAGTATTCTGTATTCTGTTATACTCTGTACCTAGTGCTGTATTCTGTATTGTATAGTATTTCCTGTATTCTGTTATACTGGTACTGGTGAAAGTATCCTGTATTAGATAGTATACTGTATTCAGGTACTTGTACCTAGTGCTGTACTCTGCATTAGAGCAGTATTCTGTACTTTGTTATACCTGTATCTAGTGCTGTATTCTGTATTGGGAGTATTCTGTATCTGTTATACCTGTAATTTAGTGCTGTATTCTTGTATGTGTGTTGTGTATTCTGTTATACCTTACCTAGTGCTGAATTCTGTACTAGAACAGTGTTGTGTATTCTGTTATACCATGCCATGCTGTATTCCTATTAGGTTGTGTTCTGATTCTGTTATGCCTGTTCTAGTGCTGTATTCATATTAGAGCTGTATCCTGTATTCTACCTAGTCTGTACTTAGTGCTAATTTGATTCTGTTATACCTGTACTTAGTGCTGTATTCTGTATTAGAGCAGTATTCTTGTATTCTATATACTCTGCACCTAGTGCTGTATTCTGTATTAGAGCAGTATTGCATTCTGTTATACTTGCACCTAGTGCTGTATTCTGTATTAGAGCAGTATCTGTATTCTGGTATACCTGTACTTAGTGCGATTCTGTATGAGCAGTATTCTGTATTCTGTTATACTCTGACCTAGTGCTGTATTCTGTATGGTTAGTATTCTGTATTCTGTAAACTCTGTACTGGTGCTGTCTTGTATTCATTGCTTCATAACTAGTTCTGTATTCTTCTAGGCTGTATTCTGTGTTGAACAGTGTTGTGTATTCTGTTACATTCGCATTTATGTTGTATTCAGCATAGAGTATGTCTCTGTTATACCTCAAATTTAGTGCTGTATTCTGTATTAGAGCAGTATTCTGTATTCTGTTATACTTTGTACTTAGTGCTATATCCTGTATAGAGCAGTATACTGTATTCAGTTATACTTGTATTTAGTGCTGTACTCTGCATTAGAGCAGTATCTGTACCGTTATACTCTCACTTAGTGTTGTATTCTATAGATAGTATTCTATTCTGTTATACTGTAACTAGTGCTGTATTCTGTATTAGAATAGTGTTGTGTATTGTGTTATACTCATGCTTATGTTGTATTCTGTATTAGAGCAGTATTCTTGTATTCTGTTATGCCTGTACCTAGTGCTGTATTCTATATTAGAGCAGTATTTGTATCTTATGCTCTGTACCTGGTACTGTTCTGTATTAGAGAATTTGTATTCCATTGTTCTGTACTTAGTGCTGTATTCTGTATTAGAGCAGTATTTGTATTCTTATACTCTGTACCTAGTGTTGTATTCTTATTATAGCAGTATTTCAGATTCTGTTATACCTTGTACCTAGTGCTGCATTCTGTATTAGAGCAGTATTCTGGCCCTGGTATACTCTGTACTTAGTGCTGTACTCTGTATTAGACAGAATTTGTATTCTGTTATACCCTGTACCTAGTGTGGTTTTCTGTATTCTGTTACACTTGTACTTAGTGCTGTATTCTGTATTAGAGCAGTATTTGTATCTGTTGTACCTGTACCTAGCTGTATTCTGAATTAGAGCAGTATTCTGTTATACTGTACTTATTGTTGTATCTGTATTAGAACAGTATTTGCCATTATATTTGTACCTAGTGCTGTATTCTTGTTATACACTGTACTTAGTGTTGTATTCAGTATTAGAGCAGTATGCTGTATTCTGTTATACACTCTGTACCTAGTGCTGTATTCTGTATTAGAGCAGTATTTTGTCTTCTGTTATACTTGTACTTAGTCTATATTTTGTATTAGAGCAATATTCTGTATTCTGTTATACCTGTACCTAGTGTGTATTCTTATTAGAGCATATTTATTCTGTTATACTCTGTACTTAGTGCTATATTGGTATAGAGCAGTATTCTGTATTCTGTTATACTTGTACCTAGTGTTACTCTGTATTAGAGCAGTTCTGCACTGTTATACTTGTACTTAGTGCTGTATTCTGTATTAGAGTGTATTCTGTATTCCATATCTGTACCTAGTGCTGTATTCTGTATTTAAATGTTGTGTACTGTGTTATACTTGTACCTAGGGCTGTATTCTGTCTTAAATAGTGTGTATTCTGTTATACCTGTACTTAGTGCTGTATTCTATATTAGAGCAGTATTCTGTATCTGTAAACTCTGTACCTATTGATGTGTTCTGTATTAGAGCACTTTTGTATTCTGTTTGTTTGTACCTAGTGCTGTACTCTGTTATACTCTGTACTTGTGCTGTATTCTGTATTAGGGGTATTCGTATTCTGTTATACTTGTACTTAGCGAATTTCGTAGTAGAGCAGACTTGTATCTGTTATATGTACCTAGTGCTGTATTCTGTATTTTGCTGTACCTGTACTTAGTGCTGTATTCTGTATTCTGTTATACTCGTCCTTAGTGCTGTATTCTGTATAGAGTATCTTATTCTGTTATACTTGATATAGTGCAGTACTCAGTATTCTTTATAATTGCAATCATGTCTTGTATTCTGTTATACTCTTGTACCTAGTGCTGTATTCTGAATTTAAAGCAGTATTCTGTTGTACCTGTACTAGTGCTGTCTTTGTATTAGAACAGTATTCTGTTTTATTATACTGCACTAGTGCTGTATTCGGTAATTGTACACAGCATTTAGTGTTGTATTCAGTATTAGAGCAGTATTCTGTATTCTGTTTACTCTGCAACTAGTGCTGTATCTCTAGTGCTGTATTCTGTATTGGAACAGGTTGTGTTCTGTTGTACCCGTATTTAGTGCTGTATTCTGTATTAGAGCAGTATTCTGATTCTGTTATACTGTACCTAGCTGTATTCTGTATAGCAGTATTCTGTATTCTTATGTTCTGTACCTAGTACTGTATTCTGTATTAGAGCAGTATTCTGAATTTCGTTATGCTCTGTTCTAGTGCTGTATTCTGTATTAGAGCAGTATTCTGTATTCTGCTATGCTCTGTACTCGCTGTATTTTCCGTAATAGAGCAGTATTCTCCTGTATTCTGTTATACTCTGTACTTAGTGCCAGAGCCCCAGCTAGGAGCAGTATCTGTATTCTGTTATTCGTACCTAGGGTGTATTCTGTCTTGGAGCAGTATTCTGTATTCTGTATTCTATTATACCTGTACTTAGTGCTGTATTGTATTAGAGCGTATCTGTGTATTCTGTTATATTCTGTGCTTAGTGTTGAGGTCTGTATTAGAAATTATTCTGTATTCTACTATACGCTGTACCTAGCACTGTATTCTGCATTCTGTTATACATTGTCTTAGTACTGTATTAGGATAAGAGCAGCATTCTGTATCTTGTTATACCTGTACCTAGTGCTGTATGTTGTATCTGTTATACTCTGTACTTAGCGTGCATTCTGTACTAGACAGTATTCTGTATTCTGTTAGACTTGTACCTAGTGCTGTACTTATTAGAGCAGTATTCTGTATTCTGTTAAACTCTGTACCTAGTGATGTATTCTGTATTAGACACCAATTTGTATTCTGTTATACTCTGTACCTAGTGCTGTACTCTGTTATACCTGTACTTAGTGCTGTATTCTGTATTAGAGCAGTATTCTGATTCTGTTATAAATTTCACTTACGCTGTATCTGTAATAGGTTGGTGAATTCTGTACCTGTTATAGTCTTGCCTATGCTATATTCTGTATTCTGTTATACTCTCAACTTAGTGCTGTATTCGTATTAGAGCAGTATTCGTATTCTGTTATACTCTGTACCCAGTACTCTGTATTTGTTATAATCGCACCATGCTTTTCTGTATTCTGTTATATTCTGTACCTAGTGCTGTATTCTGAATTAGAGCAGTATTCTGTTATATTCTGTTAGTGCTGTATTCTGCATTAGAAGAGTATTTGTATTTATTATACGTACCTAGTGCTGTATCGATTAGGCAAATCCCTTGCAGCCTATGTTAAATTTGGTGCTCTTTATACTAACTCGGTCAAAAACGTTATTACTGTATTACTGTTTGCTACTGTAACTCTGTTTAAAACATGTACTTTTTTTATTACCCTTTGTTCTTGTAACTGACATGGAACCTATAAATGAGAACTCGTTCACTGGTGTAATCCAAGATCTCAATAAATAAAAAAATAAAAATACATACATACACACATACATACATAAATACATACATACATACATAAATACATACATACATACATAAATACATAAATATATGCATACATGCATAAATACATGCATAAATATATACATACATAAATACATACATACATGCATACATACATAAATACATACATATATAAATATATACATACATAAATACATACATACATGCATACAAACATAAATACATAAATACATAAATACATACATACATACATAATCAATAAAAATGAATCTATGTACAACAGCATAATAATATGCTGACATAAACACTAAAGAATAATAATAAATCAGAGATTTCACCTGAAAACACCCAATACATTTCTTTCTAATAATTATGTATTTCTTTTTCGTACAAAGGTTCATACAAAGGTGTATGGGAGCTAAGAAGGCCAAAAGGAAAAAGTAGTCCATAGCCGCTCCATTCCAGTATCCCTTATTAGGTGATTTTACCCTCTTTCATTATATAGTTATCCAACTAGGTTTTGAAATGTTGCTTTGATTTAGAACAGATGAGTGACAGTGGGAGCTCGTTCCATGGGGCCACCAACCTCTGTGTGAAGAAGGCCCTCCTTCTATTAGTATTGTATCTTATGTGCCTACGCTGAAGAGGGTGATCCCTTGACCCTTTGATGTCATTTTTAGATTGGAGGTTTAACTCACTTAGTAAATAATCATCCCACATTTTATCATAACAGAGTAGTAAATCTACTCTAACTCTTCTTGTTTCAAGGGACATAAGCTTCAAATCCTCCAAGTGCCCTTCATAGGGCAAGTTTTTAATATTATGTATCAATTTAGTGGCTTGCCTTTGAACCCTTTCAATGTCATTCTGCTGCTTTAGTTATGGGTCCCCATACAGGGGCCCCATAATCCACAACTGGTCTAACATATGCCCTGTATAAGGGCATGATCACTTCCTCATTACAGCTCCTAAAATTTCTTTTTATGTTGTATAACACTTGCTTGGCTTTTACAATCTGTTTGTGTGAGAGCGTAGGTCAGTTTGTGATCTATAAGAATTCCCAGGTCTTTCTCTTCACAGATTTATGCAGCACCTTACCATTCATATGATAGTTTTGCATACCATTATGATTCCCAAATGAATTACACAGCACTTGTCCACATTAAATGTCATACCATAGATGATGCCCAGTCACAAATATTGTTCAGATCGGCCTGCAGGCCTCTATCTCCTTCTGGGTCACTTACTATTCTAGCAAGTTTGGTGTCATCAGCATACTTACTAATCTAGTCACAGCTGTCCCTGCCCATACAGGACATAAAACCCCTAAAAAGCACTGGGCCCAGGACCAACCCCTGCATGACCCCACTAGTGACACCTCCCTGTCTAAGTAATATCCATTTATACACACCCTCTGGGTCCTCCCACTCAGCCAGGCACTGATCCAGCATACCACTCTGTGGTCTGTATCTATATCAGTAAGACAGTGGAGGACCTGGTGGTGGAGGACCTTATCAAAAGCCTTCACCAGATCCACATAAATACAATCCACATCCTGCCTGTTATCCAACACCTCTGAGATCTTCTCATAAAAACATAGTAGATTAGTCACACATGATCTCCCCAAAACAAACCCATGCTGCTCTCTGTCCTCCTGACCTGTCCTCCTCAGGTGGGCATCAATGACGTCTTTCAGGATGGATTCCATAAGCTTACCTGGGACTGAAGTCAGACTAATGGTCCTACAATTGGTACAGTCCACCCTGTCTCCCTTTTTATGCATGGGCACCACATTTGCTTCCAACCAATCTCGAGGCACAGTCCCACTTACAAGTGATTTAGTGAACAATATGGCTAGAGGTGTTGCTATGCAATGAGAAAATAGTTTAAGCATCCTATCTGAAATATCATTGGGACCTGCAGAGTAAGTACATTTGAGGGACTGAATCTTTTTCAATATTATCTCGGCAGTGATGCTTATGGGTCTCTCATCATTTGGCCTAATATCAAATTTACTTTGCTGTTTGCTGGAAAACACTGTACCAAAATATTCATTAAATATGTTTACCACTTTGAGTGGGTCTGTGATGATCTCTACCTTTTTATAGATCATAAGTTATGTTTGGATTTCCTAAGGGATTCTACATAACTACAGAATTGTTGCATATTATCTCTGTTGGCTGTGAATGCTAGATTCACTTCCATTTTACTCATTCTTATCAGTTTCTTACATTTGGCCTGCACCATTTTATATTTGCTCCACAGTTGAGGGTCCTGGTTATTACTTTTGTATACGTTAAACAAGGTCTGTTTTTTTGTAAGAGTTTTAGTATATCTTTGCTTAACCACTTAGGTTTTTTCCCTTAGTATTGTATAGTTTTGTCTTTTTCAATTGTTTGTCACATAATATGAACAATTCACAATTAAATACATTCCACATATCCTCCAAGGGCTTGTCTTTTAGTTTGCTATTCCAGTTTATTTGTTCAAGTTCAGCATTAATTTTATTGATACCAGTGTGGCAAAATGTATAAACTTCCCTGCATCCCTTAGTGATGGGAATATATTGGGCAAGAGTAAAAGATATCCCACTGTGGTCACTATTCCCTGGGGGGTAGTTACACAGGATGTAATGTTAATTTCCTTTGAAGATAGTGCCAAATCTATTATTTCCCCTTGTGGGGGTTACAACACTTTGAGTCATATCCATGTCCAGACATAATTCCAAGTATTCTAGACTGAGAGGGGCTCCTGCTTCAAGAGCCTGACAGTTTATATCCCTGTAGTTCAGGTCTCCTACTAACAAAACCTTCCCTAATTCACAAGCTGCTTTTATTTCTTGATTTATTTCTCTGGAGGTCTTAATAGAAATTGCAGGGGGCCTATAGCATACCCCTATAAGGATAGGTGTAGTGATTCCTGTTTCTAGCCCAATCCAAATGGTCTCAGTTCCAGTCCCCACATTCTTCTTTATCTTCTCTGAGATATTTGTATATTTCAGGGTATTTGATATATATGCAGCTACCCCTCCTCCTTTTTTGTCCCTCCTGTCCAGATGATACAAATCATACCCAGATATATGTCATCCCCAAGCATCATCACCCATCCACCAGGTCTCTGTGATAAATGCCATCTGTATTCCCTCATTTAGTTCTGCTTGCACAATGTTAACAGTTTAAGATGAACGTTTTTATGCTTCCCATGGTAAAGGGGTAATCAGATGAAACATTTGTATCTATACATTTAATCTTATAGTCAGGTATAGAGGTTCCCCAAAAATGGCAGTACATATAAGTGATGCAATTTCTCTGCAGTTTCATTAGAAACATAGATGTTAACGTGAAAGTGTATTGTATAGCATTAAAATAAAGCATAACCATACAGAACAAGATAAAATAAGCTACTATCTGAAACATTATAAATCATTAATGAGCTGTTTCTATAACTTATGACACCTAAATAGCCAAACACCTTGACTAACAAAAATATACACTGATTAGTTGGGCAAACGTAACATTCAGTAAGGACCATTGTGAGAGTCATGTGAAGGTAAGGGGGAGGAAAAAGGATGGAGGATGAGGAAGGGTAAAGGTAAGGGGAGGAATGGGTGCATGCATGTAATTGAGAGGGTAAGTGTGTCATAAGGATGAAGATGGGGACAAGGAGGAACCTGTAAGTATAAGGTAAAGGGAGAGGGTGGACATAAGGTATAAGTTTAAGAAAGGATGTTGTAAAGTTATCTTATCAGACCATATTCCAGATTTAATTTCAGGTGCATCAGCAATTATTATGGAAGAGAGGCTATAGGGTTGCAATAGTGTAGAGAAGATGCAGTCCAGGAAGCTGTTTGATGGACGCAACTGTATCCTGGGGCACATAATCATTTATCACAAAAAGCTGATTCCACAACTTTCAGTATGGACCAGAAGAACCTCCCCATCTTCAAGAAGGTCTCATCCTGAGTGTAAGTTCGATTGCATTAACATCATAACTCCCAAGTTCTATGCATAAAACAGATGCTTCATATAATATCCATGTTTTAAGTTTATGCACCATTCAGGTATTATATTATAAGGCCATTCATACTAGTAGTAATGGCAGGTCTTCGGATGCCAAAGCTTAATAATAAATGGGGGGTAATATAGGGGAAGGAGAGGAGGAGTTGACAATTGAATGGGAAGAAAAGTAACAGGATAACAGAACAAATTCTGGCCAGAAACAATAGGACTGAAGCCGAGGAACTGAGGTAAAAATATTGTAAATTTGTTTAATACTTTTATACCAAATTTCCAACATATATCTTACTTTACTTGGTATTACTTGATATGAAAGAACAGAAGAAGGCCAGAGCCCATTGAGACTGTTCCCCACACTATGTGGGACATTATTTATCTATTATCCCTCAACCAAACATCTAATTTGTTTTTAAAGACAGTGGCACTAGTTGCCTCTACCAATTCTTGTGGTAAGGTGTTCCATACAATGGATGCTCTTATTGGAAAAAAGTTTCCCCTTTTGCTGGTTTTATAAGTTTTTATTCCAAGCTGTTTATTATACAGTCTCGGAACATGTCTCCTTTTGGATAGTGTTAGACCACATTTTTCCATTAGCTCTGGTGAATTTATTAAATTGAAAACCATAAGCATATCACCTCTTAATCTTCTAGTCTGAAGAGAGAAGAGACCAGTAGCTTTTAATCTGTTCTGATAATCCAAGTTTGTTAATCTTGGAATCTTTCCAGTCACTCTCCTTTGAACCTGTTCAAGAATTGCTATGTCTTTTTTTTGGCTTGGATTCCAGAAAGGGGAGCCATAGTCTAGATACGGTCTAATGTATGTCCTATACAATGGAATAAGGCATTGTTCAGTGCAATTAACAAAAGTGTGTTTTATTTGCCTCAAAAGTCTGTTGGTCATGCAAGCAGTTCTAACACAGTGATCGTTTGATGTAAGTTTATTATTAACATATATCCCTAAATCTTTTTCACAATTTGATGAGTGAAGTGGTAGTCCGTTTATATAATATATCATTTTTGGATTATTTACACCAAAATGCACTACTAAACATTTGTCTTGATTAAACTGCATATGATTTTCATTTGAATGTTAATTTTTCCAAATCCTTCTTTAATGCAGAAATATTTTCTTGATTATTAACCTTGCCCCCAATTTAGTATCGTCTGCAAACTTAACCATGAAGTTATTTGGCCCTGTTTGTAAATCACTGATAAAGAGATTAAATAATGACTCCAGCTGATGAACAAGGGCAGAGAAATTTTCAGCTCCTGCCAGAAAGGTGATTTTGTGCAGGACCATGAAATTTCACTTCTGGATGTAAAACACATATTGGCCAAGATTTGAAAATGACAGCTGCCACATTCATGAGGTGATGAAAGATATGGCTATGTTGTAAAGTCGGGTAAAAATACTGAAAATTACAAATGTACAGAGAGTGTGTTTGCAAATTCAGCTTGGTTTATAACTCTGTTGATTTTTAAATATTTTACACCAAATTTTCAATGACCCCACCTCATTAACAAGGGCAGAGAAAACTGTTAACGCCTGCATAAAGGTGATTTTGCACAGGGACTGCAAAACCACCTTTCAGGATGTAAAAAAATTTTGGCCAGGATTTGAGAAATGGCAGCTGCCACATTCATGAGATGCTGCAAAGATATGGCTATGTTTTAAATTTGGGGTAAAATATTGACAATTACCAAAGTTACGAAGTTGTGTTCACAAAATTCAATGTAGGATCATAATTTTGTTGTTTTTCAATATTTTTACACCAAATTTTCAACATAGCATTTCTATGAACCCACCTCATGAACAGGGCAGAGAAAATTTCAACTCTGCCCAAACCTGATTTTGCACAGGGACCACAAAATCAACTTTTGGACATATTTGTCTAATAACAGTGACATTGTTCATGAGGTGGGGTCCCAAAGAAGGCATGTTGAAAATTTGGGCCAAAAATATGCAAACATGCCCAAGTTATGCTTCTAAGTTCAAAACCCCATTGAAAACATTGAACGGCATACATGTTTCTTCAGTTCATGATCTGGCTTGAAGAGTGAAGATGTGTTTGTGGTCCAGAGAGGATTACGGTATTGGATCCCTGATGGGTAAGTAAGGGATGAGGGTGAGGTGGTGAGTTCTGAGTTGGAAATGGCGCAAAATACATCAATGGATGGTTTTCTTGAAACAGATTAAAACAAAATCAAAAACAGGACAGAGATGCCAGACATGACAGTGTGGGATTGGGCACCCCCGGTGTCAAGGTTATGTTTCTGGGGGGGGTGGTGTGGTGGGTGCTGAGAGGGAGGGTCAGGTGGGGGAGGAAAGCAAACAAAATAATAACAAATAACCATGCATGCGTGGTAGTGAAGGGGATGTAGATTCCTGAACTGGGGATCGTGCACCCCCAGTTCCACTGTTATGTTTCTGGGGGAGGGATGGGTGCTGAGAGGGAGGGTCGAGTGGGAGGGAAGCAAAAAATAAACTGTGCTTGCATGGTAGTGAAGGGAGGATGAGAATTCCTGCACTGGGGGATTGGGAACCCCCCCAGTGCCACTGTTATGTTTCTGGGGGGAGTGAGGTGGTAGGTGCTGAGAGAGAGGGTCAGGTGGGGAAAACTATAAAAATTTATAGAAAAAAGCACAATCGTGCATGCGCGGTAGTGGTGGTGGATTTCGTGATTGGGACACTTGAGGATTGGGCAACCCCATTGTCACTATTATGTTCCAAGGGGGTGGTGGTTGCTGAGAGTGATGGTTGGTGGGGGGTTATGAATTTCAGCAGTCATAGACTGCCAAAAATAAAAAAAATTGTGTGAGCGCTGAGTGTTCTGACACGGAGGCAACTTTTCTGTCACTCCAGCATGTTGCTCATTGGCAAGGAATGCAGGAGTCCTTTTTCCAAAGTAAGAGGCCTGCAGGGCTCTGCCACTGCAGCCCTAAAAAGGAATGAGTGGGAGAAAAGGAGAAGTAAGGAGTAGCGCATTCATATTATATCAGTGTGAGTTCATATACTTCAGATTGTCTTATTGGACATATAACTGTATAGCAGTGAAACCATAAACTGATAAATGTTTTTGTCCAGTCTAAAACAATTATTGTACTTATTACTAAGTGTGAAATGATTGTGGGTTATTGTGCCATCTTAGTAATCTTAAAAAAGTTAGATAAAGACTTGTGTAATTCATATTGCCGTATCAGTGATCTTAGCACATATACAAGCAATTTGAGATGAGGAAAGCAAGGGTTAAATCTCTTTCCTTAGAGAAACAGGTGTGTTTAGGTGGCTATGACAGGTGCAGGGGATCTTCTGTAAGGGGAGCTGCAACTGGAGGCTCATCACTGGGTTAGGAGGAGGTCCCATAGTGTAAGGATTTCCTGCTTTTCATACTAAGGCTATGATCTTTCACAGGAAAATACCTGAATCCACATTTGTATTAAACTTGGTTCTGGTTCTCTCCCTTTGGCAAATGTTTCTTAAAATATGAGTTCATTTAGAGCTCATGTAGGGATGCTGTGTTTTTTGCTGCAATGAGTTGATAACATTTTTCTTAAAAGCAGATGAAGAGGATTTGTTTTGTCACTGTGTTATAAGACCCTGCTTGAATGCTACAGACTCATTACCATGTGAGGAGGAGGAGGAGGAGGAGGAGGAGGTCCTGTGCCTGAGCAGGCCTTTGTTGTGCTGACCCTGAGAGCTTGTGTTAATATTAGGTCAAACTGATGAAACAAATTTCCATGCCTCCCTTACATCAGTAAAGTGAAAGTGTTTATCAAACACAATAAAAAAGGCAGCAGGGTAGTTGAAATAATACATAACTCCATTTCTTTTGTGTGTTAGTCATAAAGTATCAAGTTCTCTGCATTTTTTATTACTTCTGCTGAGAATTCTAAGTACATCTGTGCCCATACAAAAACTGTAAATTTTGACTGGCAGCTTTGAAATATGTTCTTTAACAGCGAACTTCAGAAGGTTAAAATGATTGGTAGAGGTTTATCATGCCCAGGCAGAGCCCCTTGCAAATCCCAAATAAGACACAAGACACAGTTCTATGGGGAAAGGCCGAGGTTCACTCAAACAAATTCAGATTGTATACATTATCATACATCATATCAAATCACACTGTACAAAGATTACAATACGAAAGGAAGGATACAGTAGGGTATTCCCTATGGGGCAGCAGACAAACCCGAACATGATCCAATCAACACCTGCAAGTATGTAAATATATACAATATATAATATATATGTGTATATATATATATATATATATATATATATATATATATATATATATTATATATATATTATAGTGGCATGGTTGCCACTATAGTTAGGGTTCAGATGTCACTTCCATGTTAAAATCAAAATTTTGCTCATTAATAACTTTGGACCTGTTTTCAACGGATTTTCCTGAAATTTGGTATGCATGGTGGGGCATGACAGATCTCTTGATTTGCCAAATTTTGTTTCAGATGGGCTTACGGTCTTTGTGCAGCAAAAACGCTGAAAAATGGAAGAAATAGGCTGTTGGTTAACTAGGATCTGCGGCCTATCCTGTAGGTAGGGAGATGGGCAGACTAGATGGGCCTAGCGGTCCTTATCTGCCGTCAAAGTCTATGTTATCTGTGCAAAATTATCAATCTTTGGAGGCTGCTTTTGGTATTTTGGACGTGGCCCTGAGCAGTCGTCATGTGGTGTGCTGCTCTGTGAGATGGCTTGTTTGAAAGAGCTTTGGTGGCGAACATGTCGCTTTTTGTTTGGTGAAAAAATATTAAGGCATTCAAACGTTATGCCACTTCTAAGTTCCCATTATAAGTCAACGGGAAAATTTATATGTAAGTTTTGTGAACAGAGAATAGGGTTCTGGCCATCTGGTCCCACCTGGCGATCAAAGAATTTGTAGCCTCGCGGTTCAAGAATCTTTGTCCCCGAGAATTTGTTAAATTCTTTGATCGTGAGGTCCGTCATCTTGTTTTTAGTTTTCCAATCAGAAAAACACAAATATCTCGGCTCAGGGGTCACTCCTACAGTAAAACTTGGGATGGGTTTTAGTCAGGGGGCTCTGATCTATCAAGCCATGTCTTTGGTTTCATCCAGCTCGGTCAAAAAATAGAGCTACATGCTTTTAAAATCTTTGATCGCAGCTCACTAACGATCTTTGATCGCAAGTCTGCAAATTCTTTGATCGTGAGATTCTTTGATTGCAACCCTGCATCGTGACCTAAATACACAAATATCTGGGCTCACAGGTGGGATAGGGACACAAATGGGGGTGTGTTTTGATCAGGGGGCTTCGATCTATCGAGGCATGCCATTGGTTTGGTTCAAATTGGTGAAAAAGTTGGGTTTCATCATTTTACAGTCTTTGGTCATGAGTGTGCAATTTCTTTGATCGCAAGCCTGCATATTCTTTGATCACGAGATTCTTTGATCGTGATCGTGCATCGCGAGAGAAGGATGCGATGGCCGGAATAAAAATTATTATTTCTCAGCCCAGGGGTGTCCTAAGAAGACAAATGAGGATGGGTTTTACTCAGGGGACTTTGTTCTGATGAACCATGGTGGTGGTTTACCGCAATTTTTTTGTATTTTTTAAATTACAAGACTTTTTATCCTTTGATCGTGAGGCTGCAAATTCTTTGATCGCAAGCCTGCAAATTCTTTGATTGCGAGATTCTTTGATCGCGATCATGCTTTGTGAGTGAGGGACTAGATGGCCAGATTCAAAAATCAATTTTCTAAGTGCTGGGGTGCTCTAGGAAGTCAAATGAGGGTGGATTTTGCTCAGGGGCCTTCGTTCTGTTGAACCATGGGGGTGGTTTACCGAAATTCTTTTAAATTTTTTATTTATAGCATTCTTTATTCTTTGTTCGTGAGCCTGCACATTCTTTGATCATGAGCCTGCAATTTCTTTGATCGTGAGATTATTTGATCACCATTTTGATCACTGGAGGACAAGATGGCCTATATTTTTATAATGAAATAGATAGGGAATTTTACCAATATTTAACATTGAATATCTCGGAAATGGTTTGGTCTTTTACTTGAAATTTGGAGGGTGTTTACGGAATGTTGTGTGGATGTAAATTACAGTTTTTATGTGTTGGGAAATATTTTTGGGTGGAGATATGGCATGGTGCAGTTTACATTTTGCCAAATAGAGACATGGCCCTTGATCCTAGAAAGGTTCGCCTGGCATAATAACTCTTGCACCAAGTAGAATGGGTCAAGTAGCAACTATGTCTGCAGTTGTGACTTGTGGCATTCTATTAAGTGGTTTCTTGGTGCCACAGGCTACTTGTGGCAAACAGCTGTTACACTGGTAGTTTTACCATGAACCCTCTGTGACATGGCACTAAGGGGTTTAGGCAGCAGCTGTGCCCCATTCCAGAATGGCAGCAAAAAGTACCCAATGTTGGGATTCTACAAGAATCTCCAGAGGAGAACTAGCAATGTAAGTTACACCTGAATTTAGCTGGTGTAACTTACATCCGCATTGGAGGGTCCTGTGGAACCTGATCCGGTGTTCCCCCAACATGGCCAGACCACCCCCTGTTATTTCCACACTGGGCATCACGCATGATGCTGCCTGATCTCCATACTGTACATGCTTCCCCATACAGTGATGGCCCTGCAGGGTCACTCACACCAAGTACATGGCCATGTGTATGTTAAATGCCCCGCAGGTCTGCCCACACCCCCAGCACCCTGAATTCCCCATTGTTAAATGTCTTGCAGGGTGGCTTTGTCATTACCCCACCTGTGTAATGATGCCTGAGTCGCTAGCTCTAAATGCGGCAACTAACCTGACAAGACCTGGTATAGAGATCATGCTTTATAATTGGGCCCATGGAAATAAATGGTATAGGTGTCTCATGACAGGTGCACACACATTTGAACACTGACAAGTTGGATGGCCCCCTCAGCCAGTCTTGCCAGCACTCCAGCACCCCACCTGCCCCCAGCTGGCGCTGGCACAGCTCAAGTCTCACCTCCACAGTCAGTTGTTGATCGATTTATGTAGGGAGCGCCATTGGAAAAAGACGTGCTCAGATATTAATTTCTGAGTGCATCTTTTCAGTAGCGCCTCCTACATAAGTCAGTTAGTGGCTGGCCATGGAGATGAGAGGTGGGCTTATGTCAGTCACTGGCTGGGGATCGGGGAGGGTGCTGGAGGGTTGGAAAGGGTGGGTGGGGTGGGGCCACTAGACTATCAGGTGTTGTTAGGTTATTTGTTGCATTTACAGCTAGCAACTCAGGGATTGGGGCATGGGTGGGGGGATGACAGCACCAAGTTGTGGGGCATTTTACAATGGGGGATTTGAGGTGCTGAGGTGTGGGTAGCTCTGGTGGGCAGTCACTGTTAGTTTCAGGGGCAGGAGGTGGGCAGCCCTGTGGGGCTCTATGTGTACACCTGGGGGTGGCAGTTGATGTGGGTAGCTGTGTGTGGCACCTATTGAGGCTAGCTTGGCATGGGGGCACTTGCAATCTGTGTTGCAGCTTGTGGCTGTGTGGAACACCTATTGAGACTAGCTTGGCATGGGGGCACTTGCAATCTGTGTTGCAGCTTGCGACATGCTTGCCAGATGCACCCACAGTTCAGCATACCTGGCTGCATGTCACAAGTCATAGGACTTAACTATGGAAACTCTGCCCCTTCTAGAATAGGGTGCAGGGTCAATGTCACAATTGCAGGTGGTACAAGTTGTGTTTGGTGGTGACTTGCACCACCGTTCTAAAATTGGGCCCATGGAAATAAATGGTATAGGTGTCTCATGACAGGTGCACACACGTTTGAACACTGACAAGTTGGATGGAGTCAGCCAGATAATTGCCTACCCCCCCACCCAAGAGGCACTATGTGGTGAGTACAGAGATAGAGCCCAGGTAAGGTCATTTACATCAATGGTATTGCTCTGTGCTAGCATGTGCATACTTATCACTACATTTAAGAGTTGCATGGCATCAGTCAATGAATGCTCTGAACCCATCAGACCAGGAATTGGATGCTGAGTTGAGAGTCACAGCAGAAATAAATACATTGACATTTATGGTATGCGTTCTTCTTACCAGCTGCACATAAGTTAGAACAGTGAGGAGTTGCATGTCTTCAGCCAGAGATTTCCACCCACCCCCAAAACCACTGTCTGTGAACAGCCACTGGATGGTGAATGCAGATGTAGAAGTCAATTAAGGTGATTAACATGAACGGAACACTTCTGTGATAGTTCCTGTTTAGTAGTTATGCTGTTTAAAAGTTGTACAGTGTCACACAGGGAATGCCTCCACCCCACTAGAGCAGTAATTTGATGCTGAGTGCAGACCACAGCCCAAGTTAAGCCATGGATATAACTGGTATACCTTCATCTTATGAACTGCACACAAATTAGAATAGTGATGATTTTAATATGCTCAGCTAGGTACTGTATTACTTCCTCTGTACTAAATGGGTGCCTGATGATGAGTGTGGAGCTACAGTTGGACTAAGTCTATGAAGATCAGTGGTGTAGTTGTGCAATGCCATCTGCACAGTAGTTACTACACTCATGACTTTGTAAGGTACTGCTGTATTATGCACTGTGTTTCAATGTTTGATGGCCAAAGTGAGTGTATGAAAGGTTCATGAAAGGTTCAGAGTAAGGTTTATAAAAAAGTACAAGCCTTGTGGTCAGGAGCTAGTTGAAACTGACATTATTCTTACCTGCCATTATTCTCACCTGCCATTATTATCACCTAATGTTGAGTATGTGATGGAAAGAACATACTAAATTTGCAAGTCTTCAATAATCTATTTAGTAGCTATTTGTCTGTTTAATAGGTTATTCATTAGCCCTATTCATTAGTTATCTATATAACTTCCAGTAGGCCATTCATTAGCTATTAGCTCTATTCATTCACTGTCATTTGAATATTTGCATATCTTCTCTGGAAGCAGCTATCAGGCAGAGTGTAAAATGTATATAAACTGGCTGAATTAGCCAGAGTTGAGCTGCACATTCTGACATCCTAAGAACCTGCCATCAGCTTCCAGGAGAACAGGTAATATCCATGCTCTATTATCTTGTAAACTATTGCCAGCTATATTTTTATTATAGTGCCTGTAATGCTAATGCCTATATGCTGAAATAAACCTCCACCAGGTGAGGAAACAAGAACTCACTGTGTTGAGTGGCATTTATACTATTCCTAGTACTGGGATCCCACAGCCATAAGTCCAAATCATGCAAGATTCTTACAGTGGTGACCATGTGGCAGGACTACTGGTTAATCCTCAAGACTGAGAGTAAGTTAGGCATGTATTACAGGCTGTATCCTCAATAAGGTTTGCAACCTAATGAGGACAGGGAGAAAGACTGAAATAGTCTGAGTGTTTGTGTAGTCCACAAACCAATAGTAAAATGGCAGTGAAAGACATTCTTAGTTTAGAACATCTTATTGAACAAAAAGTTACTAAAGTTAAGCCATATTCATCCCTACAGGATGACTTGCAGGCGGATGCACCGTGAGTGCAGTGCTGATATCTGTATTTAGGAGTGTAGTGATAAAAATGATCTCACAAACAGGCTTTCAAATTGTGTTTGAGAGCTGCTGTTGCAATTGCTAAAAATACTGATGTCCTAAATAAAGAATGTGCAGACAGGCACTCACGGGATCAAGCTAGAATTATAGATCTCAGTGAGAGATTACAACAGTGTAACTTAATAGTGCAGGACAAAGTAATGCAGCAACAGTATGTTGCTAACTTAAGAGAAGAAAATGAAATTTTAAAGAAACAAGTTGATGAACTCAGACACTCTTTAGAAGATGCCCAAGCCACCATTCATTACCATCTGGACTCTATAGGGGAAGATAGAGACTCATATGGCATGGAGCATCACAGATGTAAGCAAAAAACTAAACAGTTTGAAAATGAAGTACTGCGATTGTCATCAGTCATTATGGCTCAGTGGCAAAAAGGCACCGCTCTATTTAAGAGCCATGGACAAACTCAGTTCCGACGATGAGTCAGATTCCGAAGATGTCTGTAGCCAACATAGTCATCGAACAGATGACTGGAACTTGGAGAGGGAAAATGATAAAGACCATTGTAGAAAATACCCTGATGACTGTCAGCCGACACACCCATCAGCACCACCCTTCCCCGAAGTGCCTGTTCACACCATTACCACTATGGTGGGAACAGGAAATGATGCATGAACAACCACAACCAAAAAGACCGAACCCCTCACCTAAGCAGACTGGCAAGCATTGGAGAGGGAATTAGAAGATATTTGCCCAGGGGATAATGGTTCTGACATTGCCCACTGGGCAAACATATTCAAAAAGTTCCACTCTGAATTGAAAGACACAGACATCATAAATGTATTGCATACTGCCCTGCATGTGGACTTACAGTTCTGAATGCCATCTAAAAAGGGGTGATGAAAAATTCAAGGAGATATTGGGAAAAATTGTTACTTTGGCCACATGGGACCCATGACTTTCTGGCTGATATTGTAAATGCCCAGCAAAAGAACCAGGAGTGCTTTAGTTCTTGGAGCTACCGCTTATGGGTAAAATATGTTCAAGCCTATCCGACTGGGGACGGTACCTTGCAGGGAAACCCTCTTGCCCGAGAAGAAAAACCCAGAAATGATGATGTCGCTTTTAAACGTAGGCTGATAGTGGGAGTAAGACCTGCTCTCAAATGTATGGTAGGAGTGCTAGTTAATCACAAGTCCCTGTTTAAAGATATCGAGGCAGCCACTACAAGGCCGGATGCCATGCTTCCCTCAGAAGAGAAGTCAAAGAAAGCAAAGGTTTCAGAGGTCAAAGGACCATCCATAGGAGGCCGTCCTAAGTTAAACAAGGGGAGGAGAGACACAGACCAGATTATTTGTCATAATGTGACAAGCCAGGACACATCCGCCTAATTGTCCTGAGTTCAAGAAAGATTCAACTATGTGGGATAAAGCACCACAAGCTGGTAAGAAACGAGATGGATCCTCTTATGCAGAAGTAGTAAGGCAATTAGAAGAGCTTCACCATAAGTACACAGAAACATCTCCAGATGTGAAGCTAGATAGTAAATAGGAATTACAGGTCTCCCCGTCACTCCATGTGTGAGGTTAGGGAGAGAAGCATGGAATCGTCCAGTTGTTCAAGTAGCTGTGAAGGAGGCCCACAGCAAATTATGCTGGTGGATTCTGGAGCATCCATGACAATTGTACATACCTCACAACCAATTTTGCACCCGCTTGCTACAAAACAATGTAGATCTATGATGGCATTTGAAGGAACTGAGAAAAGCAGTAGTTGTAAAGGAAACAAAACTGTGTTTTGATAACAATAATGAATTTGCTTGTGCACCTTTTCTTATGTGTCTGCCAGATGGTAGAGGTATTCTAGGTTCAGACTTTCTATGTGGTCTTAGATATGATTAATTACTATATGTGGTTTAGTGATTCTGAGTCACAGGCTGGGATGATTGATGATGCATTTGTTGTTGTTGTTATTAAGGCGTGGAAACTTAGAGTTGCCCACTTCATCTGAAGAGTCAGTTGCTGCTATAATTCAAAACATGCTGACTTATTTGCTACCCATAAACATGACTGTGGTAGGATGGAAAGGAAGAGCATGTTGCAGGCAAAGCACACCCACTGCAAAAGCAATATAAAATTCCCAAAGAATGTGAGCAGGCAATTGACCAGACAATCCAATCGCTTTTGGATCAAGGGGTGTTGAGGGAATGTGAGTCTACAACTAACTCCCCTATTTGGCCGGTGAAAGAGCCGGACTCATCGTGGAGATTAATGGTAGACTGTAGGGCTTTAAATGCCGCTACCCTGTTAACTGCACCTGTAGTCCGGGAGGCTCCAACCCTCCTGAGTACAGTGCCACTCAAAGTTAAGTGGCTCTCCACTTTGGACACAGCTAATGTATTTTGGAGTGTGCTTCTGGCTAGAGAATGTCAGTATAAGTTTGCTTTCACCTTGAGAGATAGACAGTACACATGGACCGCCCTCCCTCAGGGGTTTCATTGCAGCCTAACCATTTTTCACAAACACATGGCAGCCATTTTAACACACTTTTCTAAACCAGATTGTTTATTGCAGTATGTAGATGATTTCTTGTTGCCAATTGAGACAAGGGAGGAGCATGTGGCATTGTTAGATGAGTTGCTCGCTTTGTTAAAAGCGGCCGTGTTAAAGTAAATCAGAAGAAATGTCAGTTGTTGTGTTGGAAGCTTCCTTTTGGGTGTGGTAGTTTCGGAGATGGCAAGTCCCCGCACTCTGCCAAAGTGGCCCTCATTAAAGGAATCCAGTCCCCAATGACAATTACTGCTCTACGCTCCTTCCTGGCTTAGTTAACTACCAGAGGGATTTTATTTCCCACTTTGCTGAAACAGTGCCCTATGTATGATTTGTTAAAGGGAATTAAGGACCTGCCGAGTGACTCGATTGCTGAGCGTTGGACCATGCAACATGCTGAGGCTTTCAGGGCACTACAGGCGGTCGTGTGGAAGCCTCCTGCTAATTGTTCCTGACCCACAGCAGCTATTTCATGTAGAAGTGGCAGCCTCCCAATGCCATTTTGGCTGTGCTGTATCAAGAGCATCATGGCAGGCTCTGCCCCCTTGCATACGCTTCATGTGTTTTGACAGAAGTGGAGAAAAAGTTTATGGCTTGTGAAAAACATCTTTTGGACACCTTTTGGGCTGTTCACCATTTTACCTATATTATGGGACTACAACATTTAGTCATTCACACACTCCACACACCCTTAAATTATCTCTTAAAGCCAGGGAATAACCACATCTCTTCCCAGCGCTTCTCAAAATGGACCCTTATGCTTATGCAGAGAGACATTGATGTCACTTGCCAACAACTTACAATGCTGCCTGCCCTTGCTCTGCAACCGGAGAGCCACATCAGTGCCCCAATGGCACAGCAGCATATGACATACCCCTTCCCCTGCCTCTGATCCAACATACTCCAATTGCAAATGCCTGTCATTGGTATACTGATGGCTCATGCTATTATCAGGATGGTCAGCCTATACAGGCTTTTCAGTAGTTACTGAAACCAACACCCACAGTTATCGCTGTTTGCCCCATTCTGCCCAAGTGGTTGAATTTTCCTGCCATTATTTGTGCAGTTTGTCTGGCGGACTCCTTCCAACAAACATCTATTCGACAGTGTTTATGTGTGTAATGCCAGCTTCATGATTCCCTTACCATCAAAATAACTATCTTGCTACTGATGGAAAAACCCTCAAGACAACATTTTTTGCAACTTTACATGGTTTGTTGTCTACCACTATTGTTTCGATTGCTATTGTTAAAGTTAAGGGACATTCTAAGGGCACTATGCATGCTGATGGCAATCAAAAGCTCATGATGCAGCACAGCTGGTGGCTATCTCAGGAAACTTGTGGTACCTCCCCATGTCCTCTTCCCATCATAGCAGCAGCTACCCCTACCACTGTGGACTTGCTATCCATCCAAAATTCTCATCCACCTTTTGTGAAGATTTGAGACTTTTTGCAAGGCTCTGCACTGGATCCTCCCCCCATGACTGAGCTAAGCATGTCATTTTGTCACCCAGTGAGGGAGAATCAGCACCAAAACTTTTAATGCATTCCAAAGATACTTCACTACCACCAGTAGTTTGTGTGCCTCCAGCACTTTTCCTGGAGATATGGCATCTGTACTACTCCCATCCAACTGCCGGCCATTTCTCTCTAGAGAAAACTCTCTCAAAATCACTCAACATTGATGGTGCCCAGACTCCATCAGCTTTGTCAAGAGGCCTATGCTTCTTGCCTGCCCTGTCTCCAGACTAACCCTCCCCATACACTAATCAAGCTCTTCTGTGCTCAGCCGTGCCCCCTTCTGGTCCTTGGTGTCATATACAAGTAGATTTTATTGAAGGTCTCCTAAAACTAAGGGTAATTATGTGCATGCTTTAGTCATAGTTGACTTGTTCACCTGGTGGATAGAGGCATTCCCACCAGAGACAGGAAGGCTGCTACTGCGGCACTCCTGCTGGCTTCTTAATTATTTCCATGATGAGGCTTACCTCACATTATCTCTTCGGATCAAGGGCTGGCCTTTACTGATAATGTTTTTCAACAATTGCAACAGATGTTACAAATTCAACAACAACTCCACATTCCTTACCATCCTCAATCCTCTGGAGTCGTGGAGAGGGGCAATCAAACATTAAAAACTTTGCTGACTAAATTCTGTTATCAACATCCTACCCAGTGGGCTGTTATGTTGCCTCTTTGCCTGATGGTGATTCACTCCACTCCATCTTCCTCCACAGGAAACTCACCTTACCAGGCTATGACTGGATGCCTGATGTGTACTCCAGCGCAACTATTGCTGCCATCTCAAACTCCATGTCTCAATGCTCCCATAACTAATGCATGGCTTGAGACATATCTACAACACATTTTAGAGGTTAATAAGTTTACAGCCTCTCAATTTGGTAAATCTAAAAGCAAATCAAAAGTGTTGTGATAACAAGGTTAATCCATTTCAGTATGAAGTGGGTGACTCGATCATGATAAAGAACTGTGCTCCAAAACAACACACATTTAATGTAAAATGGAAAGGGCCCTTCCCCATTGTGGAGAAGGCCAGTCCCTCAGTGTATCTAATCAAAATGACAGGAAAGAAAAATGCTGTCATACTGAAATGGTTCCACATTAACCAGCTGAAATCAGTAAAGTAAAAGAACAGATACTAACCTTAAATTTTCCTTTTCTACAGACAATATAAAGGGATAAGAAGTGGTGGGTGTGGCTGATTATATGTGTCTCAACAGTCACCAGCCTTCATATCAGCATCCCACAAACTCATGTAACCTGTGGATACCAGCAGTCAGTGACTTTAGTGACTTCCTGGAACTAGGACCCTGGCGATATTGATGATACCATGGAATGACAATGGACCATCTGCTGGACTATGGATAACTGAACTATAACATCTACCAGGTGGTGCGCAGAAGGGCTGGATCTGGAGGGACCTACATGCCCCTCGGCCTATAATAGGTTGCAACGCGGTTACATAGACTGGGACAGTGGGTTTCTAATTATAAAAATACCCATACCAAAGGACAATGGTAAATATATGTTGGTAATATTTTATTGTATCTGGTCTACCTACACAGATGTCACCAGCTATAGCATAAGTCAAGGTCTAATGAGCAATGGAACCTGTAACAAAAGTGGAACTTGTTATGCCAATTACCCTCAGCTGCAATACACCTGACTGTGATGCCACCCCAGTGTCCAAATGTTGCACAAGGACCACCTAGTGGACTAACTTCAATGCCTGTTGAGAAAACTTTAATTAACAATATACAGTATATTAGGTTACCTGTAATATTCAATTTTTCTAGTTGGGATTTAAACTCCACAGGGCAATGTTCCAACTCTAATGTATCAAAATGTTATGCCACCATGCTAATAGATATGGTTAGCACCTTCCAGGCCAAACAGATAGATTGGAGAAGAAAAGAAACAGTAAGTGAGCAAAATGTAAGCATGTCTAGAAGGCAAAAAAGAGATTTGTTTGGGGACACGGCAGGCCTCTTTGGGTCCAGCATGAGCATTTGGAACAGAGCAGACTTGGAGGCTCATAAAGAGTTTTCCTATCAAACTGATCAGGAATTGGAAGGAAAAGCAATATTACCTTTGGTAATAAATCAGGCGGGTTTAATCCAAGAAGAACACTTAACTGTATATAATATGCATGATATTGCTAATCTTTTTAAAGAAGTACAAAATAAAATCAATGAGATTATTCAACATAATAATAAAGAAGTAAGAAATAAGACTGTTGGGCAATCCATTATTTGTATGGTATATGGGTCATATGTACTCACAACCATTGCCAAGTTGTTTGAACATCTGGACTTGGGAAAACTCTCTGATATGGTATCCAATGCCCAAATTAAGTTATGGTACAGACCCATGTGCACTGACACCAAAAACACCCACTGCCTATCCTCATGTGCTATACATGAGGTGCCCCTAATTCCCCGGTCAGAAAAGTAGCCACCACCCGGGTACACTTACCAAAATTTACCTGTCAACCCAACTGCAGCCTCAGCCAGACCATGGTGGTCTCCTTTACTGTAAACCTTCCTCATGTAGATGTAAAAACCCAGGTGTAACAAGATATAGTAAGAGTTCATTCAGTAGGTAAACTAGTAGGTGACTACTATGCTTACCGTGTTGAGCCCTCGGAGGTTTTGGTGTTAAAGAAAACTGTACATGGTTTGCAATAAAATTCCATTGCTGTTCTCCAATGAGCAATCTCTGGGTTTGTGATTGTGATGCTTTTACAGGAACAGCCCATCTGCAGAAAAGAACCTATTGATAATCAATCTACTACCTCCACCTGGTGTCTGGTCCGAATATCTAAATGGACTACCAAGCAAATAAGAGTCACATATAATAGTACTAATCAGTACTGTGTGGTCACTAACCTTCAGGTTATGACTCACCAAGGACTCCAATGTCCGATCCCCTATCCTAATTTCTGTTTTGTGCCCCTTGAAGACACTCAACTGGGGAACCGAGTTCTCCATCCTATTACCACTCATACCTACAAAACGTCATATGTTAATGCCTCAGTCCCCAGGCAGAGTATTTTAAAGAATATGCCCTGCCTTCGTGGTACCCATACCACCCCTTACATTAAATGTACAAAGATTACTAGATCGCCAAGACACACACCTCATTCAAATTGAGAACTCTGCTGCAAGGGTACAAATTACCATGTGCAAATTGATAAATGCTGCAGACTCAGAGCATTTAATATATTCTACTCATGGTGGTGGTTGGGGAGTTTTATCCTTTAAGGTTTTACTAATGTTACAATTGGTACTAGTGTTTTTCCTCTTGTTAAGTATTTGTTATCTCTGCTGTTTAATAAGAAATGTCAGAAATGAAATGCTTATGGTCAGAGCTACCTCCCCGACCATCAGAGCTCCCCACAGGAGCCACGGACTACCAGGTGCCTGTAGAGGTAATTCCAAAGGTCTCTGCCTGCACTCTTTGTGAAGGGGGTTAGTCTCACAACGCGCTGCATGCATTGACTGCCCCGCCCACCCCAACCACCCACCCACCCAGGGTCATCCCTTCATTTATAGACCCTTTCTAATGACATCACTTCCTGCTGTGAATACTAAGTCCCCATCTTTCCATTTGCAGGTTATACCTGCCTGCCACTAGAGGGACCTTGAGACCTTGTACTAGCTCATCTACTCCTGAAAGCCTCCCCTTTTATCCTGCCTCTGCCAAAGCTACCCATCTCTCCTCCATTCTCCATCAATTACAGGCTACCTTGCCCACACCCAACCCTAAACTAGTCCACCCTTAGACCTTCTGCCACTCACCTCAAGCACACACTGAGCGACCTCCCTCCCAGGCTCCATTAACTACATCTGCCTTACCTACACCTCTCCCGTGCCCAACTCTGTAATTACCCCACACACAGACCTCCTGCCTTTACCTCTAAGCCTACTCTTAGTGTCCACTAGGAGTCACTATTGTGCTCTCCTTTGAGCCAAACGCACTCTGCTTTCTGAGCCCAGTGTGGGGACACAGCCCTCACCCAGGCCCCTTTTTCAACTGCCCTGAGTTGGTCTTGAACCTGGTACCCTGCTCACCAGAGTCCGTGTCACTACCACTAATCCAAAGTGGCACCCACACTTGGGAAGGAATCTAGACTGCATCAACCTACTACCTACTGCTACTGCTAGCAATTATGTTAGCCCACCTCTTTCTAAAATGCCTCCCTCTCATCCTTTCCTGACACCACTGTCCCCTGTACCTGATATTCCCTCAGGCGCTCTGGCACCCACTCCTGCTCTTGTTCCAGAGCTTATACAATCCCACCCTACGCTCATCATCTGCCCCAGTGTACAGCACCTTCCCCCTAGCCGTCTCCCTACTATTTCCTCAGGCGCTCGCTGGAGGCTTATTGCCCTCACTTTCTCAGCCTGGAAAACCCTGCCCACCCCCTGTGTTCAGAAACTCCCCTCATCCCCACGACATACCTGTCGAAAGCTCACCCTATACTGTCCCCTGGCCAGGGCTGTGGTTATTTTACTACTCTTGACAGGCAATATACATCTGAACCCAGGCCCTGCCCACTGTAGCTCACCAATAGGGTCACTTGGGCCTGCATAGCTCTATGAACCTATGCAGCCTGCTGAAAAATTTGACTCTTTACAATGTTGGATCACTTTACACAGGCCAGATGTCATTGCACTGGTGGAAACCTGGCTACAAAAATCCACCCCAGACTCCTTTGTCTCCATTCCAGGCTACTCCCTTTACCGGGAGGATCGGGTAGGTAGACGAGGGGGTGGTTGTGCGATCTATGCTAGGGACCTCTCACTGGACTGACACCGTGCCCCTGTTCTCCCATATAGGGCACAGGCCCCAACCTTAAACTGACTTCTGACCCTCCAGGGGCCCTCATGTCTCACCACTGCCTACTTTCCTCCAAAACCAAACCCTGGCGCTGGTTCCATTAACTGATTATCTCTCAACCCTACCTCATTCAGCTGACCAAATCCTCGTGGGTGACCTGAATGTTAACTGGCTCAGCCCATCTGCCGCCACCACCCGTGACTCCTTCGCAGCCTTAGACATGTCCCAACTAGTTTCCCAACCCACCTGAGTTAACTTAAAGAAAGGTACCAGCACCTTACTAGACGTTGTCATCACCAACCATCCCCAACAAATCCATGATACCCAGGTCCTTCCTGATTCCCTTAGTGACCACTCCCTTATCCTTTTCAGCTGGGCAGCCACCACTCCCAAACCCATGGTCTTCCCAACTCTACGTCGGCGCTTCAGACCGGTGGACTAAAAGCCCTTAAGCTACATCTAGCCCAAATTAACCGGGTCTCCCATTCACTATGCCCTGATATTGATACTGCCCTACCTACTTCTCGCAAACCTTCAACAAAGCCTGTGACATCTTCGCACCCCATGGCTGTACGAACCAAAGTTCGTAATGCCCTTGGGTTACCCCTGCCTTGTTGCAACTGCTCAGACACAGGGATGACCTTTGGCACCTGGCCTCCGATTCTGGCCAGTTGTCTGACAGACAGGCATACAATGCCACAAGAAACAAATGCACCTGGGCCATCAGGAAAGCGAAAGCGGATCACTATCAGGCCGTGCTCACCACCTCTTGGGGGAATGCGAGAAATTTCTGGGACAACATTAAACAGCTAGATGGGAGTGTGCGCTCCCCGCCCCCCTCCCTGATCACTATTGAAGGCTCTGTCTCCACTGACCCTGCCCGCATTGCCAATCTCCTCAACTCATCTTTCACAGACCTTAGTTCTGTCCTCCCTTGTGATTTCTTTGATCCTCCTTCTTCCTTACCTGCCCTAGACACTCGCTATCCTAGCTTCCACTTACATGGGGTCACTGCCCAGGAAGTCAGGCCACACCTGATTAAGCGCTACAGAGCAATAGTACTGGCAGTGATTCTCTGGACCCATGTATTCTCCACTGGGTTCTGGATCAGGTCTTTGCCCTCTAACTAGCCTGTCAATAAGTCCTCTGCCTGGGCAGTTCCTCAGCATGGAAAATTGCCACAGTTACACCCATTCACAAAGGAGGTGACAAGTCATCTGCTGGGAATTACCGCCCATCTCCATTCTCCCACCCCTCTCCAAAGCCCTACAAAAACTGGTGGCTACCCAAATCACGGATTACATAACCAAATACAACATCCTCTGCCATGAGCAACATGGTTTCTGGGCAGGGCACAGTACCGGCACAGCCCTAATTGAGTTTTCAAATTTTCTTCATTCCTCCCTGGACTCTGGCACTCGGCGCAGTGTTTATTGACCTCTAAGGCTTTTTGACATGGTCTCCCACCCTACTGCTGGAAACCCTCAGCCACTCCAGTTTTGCCCCTGGTCCAGTCTCCTGGTGCTCCAGCTATCTGTCTGCCCGCTCCCAACGTGTTAAAATTAATATGACCCTCTCTGATACATGCCCTATCTGCTCAGGTGTCCCCCAGGGCTCCATCCTTGGTCCTCTTCTCTTCTCTCTATATCTCAACACCCTCCCCAAAGCCTGTTCTGGTAAAATCCTGCTGTATGCAGATGACGCCGTCTTTTTCGCCACCACCGAAACCCCAACTCCTACAAGACTCCTTGCAACAAGCCTTTGGTGATGCCGGCCTGGTTCAAAGAGCACAGACTTGTACTCAATCTAAAAAAAAACAAAGCAATGCTCTTTGCCCATCCCAAAACAAATCCAGAAATTTCCCACTCCACAGCCTCCCTGGCTCCAAGCATCCTTTTGATCTAGTCCGCCTGTACAAATACCTTGGGGTCTTCTTTGACTCAGCACTCACATTCCATGACCACATAGATAATCTAGCCTCTGCTACTAACACACGGCTAGGCATCCTTTACCACTATAAGCATTGCCTCCCCCCCAATGCCCTCCAACTTGCAGTCACCTCATCAGTACTGTCCCTTGTAGACTATGGCTTGCCTGTGTATGGTGCTGCAGACATGACCGCCCTCAATAAAATTCACCTCACCTTGAATAAGGCCTGTAGATTAATCACGGGTGCCCCTAGGCTCACACATACCTGTGGACTATATGATATGGCCAGGCTACTTAACCTGGACGAATGGCTCAGATTCCAAACCTGCCTCATTACAAAAAAAACCCTCCTTGGACTATCCCCACCTGGCCTGACAACCTCTATCCACCTTGCACAACCCTTAGTCAATACTCGTAACACCTCTAAGGCCACCCTCCTTGTCCCTAGGCTCAGGACCACATGGGCTAAGGTCCTTCTGCTACAGAGCCCCTCCCTGGTACAACACTCTCCACACCTCCATCACTGACACCCGTACAATCTCCTGTTTCAAAATCTCACCGAATCAGCTCTTTAGCATGAGCTGTTCCTGCCCTAGGTGATCTAGTTCAAATGCCCTGACAAAGCTCTCTGAGTGGCTCTCCTATACTGACTGATAAAACTGTGATTACCATTCCTGTAACACTTAAATTGTAACTAAGTTATAACTGCCTGTTCTACCAAAACTGTAACCTCAGAGATGTATGCTGTAACCACAATATTGTAACTATATGTTGTACTGTGTTTGTCCTCTTTGTGACGAGGTACCTTTGGAAATGAGCCTCTGGCTCAAAGGTTGTAAACCGATGTATAAATAAATAAATAAATAAATCACTCGCTCTGTGCTGTAGCTTAAACCAGGTGAAGGATTGAGTTCTCTCTCTCCTTCAAGTGGGGGACTGTAAGGTACTGCTGTATTATGCACTGTATTTCAGTGCTTGATGGCCAAAGTGAGTGTATGAAAGGTTCATGAAAGGTTCAGAGTAAGGTTCATAAAAAGTACAAGCCTTGTGGTCAGGAGCTAGTTGAAACTGACATTATTCTGACCTGACATTATTCTGACCTGACATTATTCTCAACTAATGTTGAGTACATGATGGAAAGAACATATTAAATTTGCAAGTCTTCAATAAGCTATTTAGTAGCTATTTGTCTGTTCAATAGGCTATTCATTAGCCCTATTCATTAGTTATCTGTATACCTTCCAATAGGCCATTCATTAGCTCTTAGCTCTATTCATTCGCTGTCATTTGAATATTTGCATACCTTCTGCAGAAGCAGCTATCAGGCAGAGTGTAAAATGTATATAAACTGGCTGAATTAGCCAGAGCAGATCTGCAAATTCTGACATCCTAAGAACCTGCTGTCAGCTTCCAAGAGAAAGGCTACTATCCATGCTCTATTATCTTGTAAACTATTGCCAGCTATATTTTTATTATAGTGCATGTAATGCTAATGCCTATATGCTGAAATAAACCTCCAGGTGAGGAAACAAGAACTCACTGTGTTGAGTGACATTTATACTATTCTCAGTACTGGGATCCCAGAGTCATAAGTCCAAATCTTGCAAGAGTCTTACAGCTGTATGGTGTCAGACAAGTAATATCTGCCAGCTACCTAGAGCAGGGATTGGATGGCTAGTGTGAAGTCACAGCACAAATAAACACATGGACATAAATGTTATACCTCCATCATGGAAGATGCACAGAAGGTAGGACACTGAGGGGTTGCATGGTTTCAGCTAGCCAATGCTTCCACCCACAGCCAGTGCTGACCAGGAATTGGATGCTGAGTGTAGATGTACAGGCAAATAAAGGCATGTGAAAAAATGGTATTACTCTCTCATTCAAGCTGCACATAACTTAGAACACTGAGCAACTGTACGGGCCAAGTCACGCAATATCCCCCTGCCACACACACACATGCAAGAGGCAGTCCAGGGTGTGAGTTATTGGTGATTTTCCCACTTTTTGTGTGGTTAAGTCATTTGGCTGTTCCTCGTGAGATACCACACAAGCTGTGGGTAAAATCCCAGTAACCCAGACTCTGTTGTACCTTATTGTTTAAATATCCCTCTTGCCAGCTGTAGAGAGGTTAGAACAATGATCAGTTGCACAGCCTTAACCATATAGTGCCTATCCACAAGGGGGATCAAGGGAGATGGCAGGGAACTACAGGCCTGTCAGCCTGACATCGGTGGTGGGCATGGTGATGGAGGGTATTGTCAAGGAGAGGCTGGGGGGGATCTGGAAATGTCAGGGTGCCTGGACGATAGACAGCATGGATTTGTCCCATGGAAATAGTGTCAGACAAACCTTATGGAGTTCTACGACTGGGTGACGAGTGCCTTGGACCTGGGTAGACCAGTGGATGTCCTCTTTCTAGACTTCAGCAAGGCATTTGACTCTGTTCCTCACAAGGGCCTGTTGGATAAGCTGGGAGAAATGGGGGTGGGGAACCAGATGATCAGATGGATAGACAATTGGCTCCAGAACTGGACCCAGAGGGTTGTAGTTGGTGGGATAGTCTCATCCCCAAAGAGGGTCATTAGTGGAGTCCCACAGAGATCAGTCCTTGGGCCCCTCCTGTTCAATGCCTATGTCTCTGACATAAGGACAGGTATCAGGAGTGAAATGAGTTTCTTTGTGGATGACTCAAAACTGGGGGTGGTGGTGGATGGAGAGGAGGGAAGGGTGGCACTACAGGGGGACCTGGAGGCTCTGAAAGGATGGTCTAGAAAGTGGAAGCTGAGGTTCAATGCAGAGAAATGCAAGGTACTGCACCTGGAGGCCAGAAAACCAGGCCAAGTGTACACCTTGGGGGGATGCTACAAGTCTCGATGGCTGAGAGGGACCTGGGGGTGGTGGTGGATGTCAAGATGAATAACTCAGAGACTTGTAGGAGGGCAGCAGCCAAGGCCAACAGGATGCTGGGGTGCATCGCTAAGGGGATCACCTCCAGAAGGAGGGAAGTGATACTCCATATGTATAACTGCTTGGTGAGGCCACACCTTGAGTACTGCATGCTGTTTTGGAGGCCACACTTAAAGAGGGACATTAAACTCCTGGAGAAGGTCCAGAGGAGGGCAACCAAAATGATTTTGGGCTTGTGGGACAAGACCTATGGGAAGAGGCTCGAAGAGCTAAATATGTACACATTGGAAGAGAGAAGGGACTGGAGGGACATGATAGAGGTCTTCAGGTACACGAAGGGGGTAAATAGGGGAGGAACAGTCAGGGTGCTTTGAAGGAAGGAGGAGGGAGCAACTAGAGGGCATGGGTAGAAGCTGGAGGGGGGAAGATTCAGGGGAGAAAGGAGGAGGTGCTACTTCACTGAGAGGGTGGTGGAGCCATGGAATATGCTGCCCGGGGTTGGTGGAGGCAGAGACAGTGGAGGGGTTTAGGAGGGTGGGACAGGTACAGGAAGGGTTCTGGAAGCAAAATCCAGTACAGCGAGAATATCCAGAACTGGGAAGAGAGAAGCCAGAGAAGGTGAGGAGAGCAGCAAGGTCAGCTCCCAGCATGGGGGCTGACCAAATGAGCAGACACAAAAGACCGTTAGGCCTATTCTGCTGGCATTTTAGTATGTTAGTAGTAAGTCTTACATCAATAGACATTAACACATAATTTAAAATATATCTATGTCTGTCTTAAACATGAACAAAATACAAATTTGTACCCACTAACTTTAACAATAGTCAGAACAAAGACTCTAGCCATTACATATACACTTCATTTTAAGATCATATCCGATCACATCCTAAAAATACTTTAGTGTGTGTATTTTCTGCTTTCCTACCTCAATAGGAGCCCATAAATGAGCCACTTTATAGCCAAAAGTAATTTTTCCGTATTTATTCATTAATTTAGGGCCGGATATTCAAACTGCGCCCAAAATGTGCGCAACAGCAGGAGCAAGCACAAACCAATTCAAGATATGTGCAACAGGTGCATATTTAAACATGGAGCAGAACAAATTGCCCAAGCAACCAACGCCTGAATATCGCACATACTGCGCCATAGCGAACCAGGAAGAAGAAGCTGAGTAGAAAATGTATGCTATAGCGACAACCAGGGCAGCCCAGCTGAGCAGTCCAGAGGTGCCATAGCACAAGCAGAGCCCCCAGAGCAATGGAACTGCACATCCAGGGAGGCAGGCTGGGGCCCACCACCAGCCATGCCACACATGGGCACAGGAACACACTGCAGAACCAACAAGACACCTGCACACCCCAAGCACAGCATCACTGGGGGTGTGACGGATGATCTACTGGCCCATGGGGACAAGCCAACAAAGCACAGCAGAGCCATGACACCCCAGCACAACCACTGGCAGGCTGACAGTGCCACACACATAGGGGGTTGACAACCACGGTGCACATCAGCCCCCCGTACACATAGCACACCCTGCACCATGACCCCAAGACACCACCCATGTGCAGTGACTGGCACTGCAGGAAACCATGCATCCCCCAGCACACATCAACCCCATGCAGCAGAGAAGCATACAAGCCAGACACACCCTGTGCACCCAGCAGTGGGTGGCAGCAGATGGCAAGACCAACAGAAAGTCACTGCCATGCCGGAAATACCTCCCCATGCACACACACGCACACACACACACACACACACACACACACACACACCCAGGACCATACCACCCCAGATGGCATGTACACCACTGCAACTGAGCACCCATAGCCAGCTGCAAATCAGAGACCAACACAGTATTCATATCAAAATATAAATGTATTTTCAAATTTTCAAAGAGTAAATTACAAAACAATAAACCAGAACTATTTACAAGGGGGGGATGGGTACAAGGTAGGGGTGGTCAAGGGGTAGGGATGAACAACTTGGAGAGGGAAGGCAGGGTGGTAGGGATGGGTGAAGTGGGAATGGTAATGTGGCCTAAGGCCCAGCAGGCTGGTCATCCTGTGCCTGGTTCCGCTGTTCCCTGCGATGCCTCCTCCGCAGGCCATGTCTCCGTATGGAATTCAGGATGGCCTGGTTATCCAGGGACACTTGTGTCAGGCCCCGTATGTCACGATGGATCCTCCGGAGAACTGTGAGGCCTAGGAAAATGGGAACACAGTCAATGGCTGTGACTGACCACAACCCTGAACACCACCCAACCTGCAAGCCATATAGCCCAATGTCCCACACCTGTGATGGCATGCACCCACCCACAGTGAACATGCACAAGGCCATCACAAACAGGCGGCACCAGCTATGTGCACCACTGCACACACACACTGCCCATGTCCATCACAGCACAAACAAGGCTGTCAAGTGACGTGACAACGTGGTGTGATGCCAGTTACACAGCTATGTGCCCAGTGCATGCATGGACCACCAGTGACGCATACACAGACGTGCTGTGATACTGGACAGTGATGCATGTCACCTGTGTCATGCATACATACATAGATACATAGACAGTGTTGGCAGATAAGGGCCTATGGCCCACCCAGTCTGCCCATTTGAGCTTGTAAGTTCACTTTGTTTTCCTATAAGTCTGTTGCACCTTACCCCTGACCTCCAGAATTCCTTTATGTCTATCCCGTGCATTCTTAAATCCCATGATTGTTTCAGCCCCCACCACTTCCTCTGGCAGGGTGTTCCACTTGTCCACCACCCGATCTGTGAAGAAATTCTTTTCATGTTTCCTCTGAGCCGTCCCTCCTCCAACTTCATCCCATGCCTCTAGTCCTGAACATCTTTTTCACTTAAAAATAGTGTTTTCCTGCACCCTGTTCCTCTCTGTAAGATACTTGTATGTCTCTATCATATCCCCTCTCTCCCTCCTCTCCTCCAGGAAGTACATGTTCAGTTCCTTCAACCTGTCTTCATCGGACTTGTGATGCAATCCATGCACCATCTTTGTTGCCCTCCTCTGAACCTTCTCTACCCAGTCTATGTCCTTACGTAGGTATGGTCTCCAGAACTCTACACTGTACTCCAGGTGGGGCCTCACTAGTGTCTTGTATAGTGGAATTATGACCTCCCCTTTCCTGCATGGTTGTGTTGTGCATGGCTAGTGGTCTTGTGCCCCCCAGCATGCAATAGCATCCATGAAGTAATGATACTCACACTCCTCAAGCAGCTGGGTCTGCCGCTGCTGCTGCTGGGGCGCAACACCCACCGGCACTGGGGCCCTGTCACGGCCCTCCTCACCCCATGCCTGCATCCTCACATCCCGGCCTGTGGGAGACATATGTTGAGACAAACATCAGTGTGACTACAAAGCAGACTGCCCTGCCCCAGTGAGAGTGCCTGCCCACACAGTCAGACCCATGCATCTCACACCTGCACACACTGACACAGCCAACCATGGCAGAGCCATCACCTATGCACAGCCACCAAAACACACTCACACCCCTACAGAGAATACAGGTGCATAGATGGTACACCCACCTGGCCTAGGCACCATGCCCCTCCTGGCACGTGACCGCAGCCAATCGAGAAGATCAGGATCCCCTCCGGCGGAGGTCACTGTACCAGTGCCGGCACTGCTCAGCTGACCGGCACCATCCAGTGACCCCCACCAAGTCAGTGGCCGCTTGCTGCCACACCTGCATCCCGGCAATGGTGAGGGGCGCCTCACCATAAATTGCCCCATAGTGGGGCTCCACTAGGGCCACCAAGTTGGCCACTTTGACAGGGCTCCACTGTACTGCTATTCTGCAAGCCATGGTACCAACTTTACAGCAGGCACTATGGTGCCCCGCTGTGCCGTAACCCCACGTGGAGATGTTGCACAATAGACCACCACAGGTTCCAATCGCGCTGTTTGAACAGCGCCGTCACTTCACATAGCGCTGTCACCAGACAGCGCAGTAGGGCTGTACACATGGCAGCCGAACAGTGCCAGAGGGCAAAGGTCGGACACAAGGTCATGGGCAATGACGCAAGGCCACGCACAGCGCCATCTGACGTATACGCATCCTGCGCGACCGACCAGCTGCATACCAGTGCCACAGTGGACTATTGCGCAGTAGTGCCACAGCGCCATATAGTGCCCAGTGCTGTAGCGCCACTGGCACAATGGTGGCCATGGCCTGAATTGCCGATCGCGCACAGCACGTCAGCAGCACGGCAGACGCCTGTGTAAGTTATCTGGGCATGTGCAATGCAGTGTACCACACAGTCACAGATCTGCGCCATTGGCTCAGCCGACTCAACCGTATTGCGCAAAGCGCAAATTCGCGATATTCAGCCCACACATGCAAATCATCTGATCAGCCATTCAAAGGCGCAGTGGTGCGATTTGCATGTCATTATAGTTGCTCCACTCCTAATTTGCATGCATTGTGCTATAAATGTGCAACATTGGGCTGCTCTGGCTAGATTCGGTTACTGCAGGTGAGAGGTGAGTTGCATGCTGTGTGATGTTCTGGACAATGGTCATGAGAAAATGCTGTAGACTGCACAGTGACAGGTGTCCACTTCCCCCCATACAGATCGCCATGACCGAGCAGAGCCAAGGTGAGGGTGAGGACGGTGGGCATAGGAGGAGGCCCGACTTTACCCCAGCAGAGACAGAGGCCCTCTTACAGGTCTACCTGGATGAGGAGCCAGTACTGAGTGGACGGAGGGGCACCCCTCAGTCCCGTGCGGCTGCATGGGAGGGGGTAGCTCGGGCTGTGAACCTGCACGGAAGCCACCAGCGCTCCATGCAGGAATGCAAGAAGAAGATGGGGACAGACCGCAGGAGGTTGAAGGAGAAGGTGGCAGCCTTCAGGGCGGCATGTGCTGGCACTGGCGGGGGCCCGCCATTGGTGTTGGAGCTGACCCCGGCTGAGGAGACACTGGTTGCATCAATGCAGCGGAGTGCTATTGAGGGCATACCAGGAGGTGGATTCCAGGCAGGTGGAAGCCCATCACTGCACGGTATGACATGGTGGTGGTGGTGTTGGGGGTTGGGGGAAGGTTGTTCACATGCACTCACATGTACTCTCTTTCTGTTACAGATCCTGTTCATCTTCAGGAGATGGTGGTGGTGGGTCCAGGCAGTGATGATGACCTGCTGGACATGGAGGAGGGTCCATCCACCTCATCACCAGCCAGCAGGCACTGCAGCAGCATGCACGCTGGGCCGCCAACTCTGGTGTCGGTGATTCGGGTGCAGGGGGTGCACAGCCTGTGTCTCAGCAGTCTGGCATGCAAGCATGCCAGCACGCTGTGACTATGGCTGTAGCACGTACCTGCACCATTGATGATGAAAGGACTGCAATGGGCAGTGATAGGTGTGTGTCCCATGACGGACACACAGCAGGCCAGCACATGCCCCTGGGCCTTTCTGGTTCCAACTTGTGTACCAGCATGCTGACACAGTCCCAGGCTGTGCCTGTTAGCACCGGTGGGCAGCACTGGTGGCTGTGCAGGAGTCTGGCACTGTTGCTAGCACAGTGGTGGAACGAGGACCCTGGGGCACAGCGGTTGGAGGGCAGCAGCAGCAGTCACCCACCAGGTCTGGGGGTACAGTGTCAAGCGGTGGCACATGTCCGCCGCCCTTTGATCCACCCATTCCTGGTCCTGGTGAACAGTGCCCACCCTCAAGGGGTGTTGTGCATCAGGACCTTCCACACCCTGGGGGACAGGATGCCGTTGGGGCACAGTACCCATTGGACGAGCACACCCACCTGCTGCAGGAATCAGTACAGCTGCAGAGGCGGGTTGCAATGTCCGTGGAGGCACTGTCTGTGGCTGTGGAGCGGCACAGCAGGGAGTGTGCTCTGGACCGTGCAGAGCTGGTTCGTATGTGGACGGATGTGACCGCCGCCATTGACAGGCTGACCCAGGCAGTGGTCTCTGTCGTGGACGAATTGGGCACACAGTCAGGTGCCCCGTACCGCACACCCCACACAGTTCACTCTCCACTCCCCATTCCCGGCGTCTTGCGACACCAGGCCTGTCAATGCCGGATTCTGCTGTGGCCATCCTGAGCACCCCTGGTGCAGGTTTGTTCGGCATGCTGCAGACCCCTGTGCGGGAAAGGTCGCATTCGCACAGTGGGACCCCTGGTGGTGCAACAGTGCCACCCCATGTGGCCCCTGCTCAGCCTGCCAGTGCTGTTGGGTCACGGCGGGGCCACCCACGCATCCGCGGTGGCCGTGGGACAGTGCTACATGACTGAGCTGTCTCCCAGTGCGGGCCCTGTCTGGTGCTGCCATGTGTGCAATGTGTGTCATGGTGGGTAGTGCACTGCTGGGTGCTCTGCTCACCACGCCGACACGGACCACCTGCACACCTCCCAACTGCTGTCCACAGGTGTGTGCATGATGATGCCTGCATTGTACTGTACACCAAGGTGCAAGGGTGCCCAGCATCTGACACACGATACTTGGACAGTACAGGTGGTGGGGTGTTCTGTGGTGCTGTGTTAGCAATGTCGGTTCTGCTGTGCCGCTGTGCATCTGCCCATGTACGCTCTGTGCCTGGTTTGTGTGTGTGTGTCCATATGAGTGCTCACCCCTCCTGATGGTGTGTTTGTATGCCTGGACCTTCCACTCCCTGGCCATGCACCCCTGGTGTGTTACCCTGTGCGCCTGTGGTTTTGCGTATGGACAGTGTTGGTTGCACATGTCCCCTGACTTACCTGTGTTCTGCATAGTGCTCCTCTGTGATGGTGTCCGGTGCAGCTAGCCTGCCGGATCAGTCGGGGTCCCGCCTGTCCTGGGGGCTGCTCATCACCATCAACACCGGGCGCCACTGGTGTCCCCATCGCTGTCCTCTCTTCAACCTGTATGGCTATCCCATAGTCTTTGGCCATGTTGTGCAGGATGCAACAGGCCAGGAATATCCCACAGGCCTTTAGGGGGCTGTACTGTAGGGCACCGCCGGAGGTGTCTAGGCATCGGAAGTGTGCCTTGAGCATCCCAAACACCCACTCTATGATGTTGCGTGTGGAAACATGTGCCTCATTATAGCGTTGCTGCGATGGGGTCATGGGGCGCCGGTATGGTGTGAGCAGCCAGGGACGGAGTGGGTATCCGCTGTCACACGTGTGGAGATAGTGGAGATCAGTCTCATGTTCAGGTCCATATTGCCCATATCCCTGTGTGCCTCTACCATGGCACCTGTGGCATTCCCACCCTTGCCCCGAGTTTGCATTCCATACATGTGTACTCACCCACTAGATGTCCTGTGGGGATGTCCCCACTCTCGAATCAATGGCACAGTGTGGACTGATACCATATGAAGGCATCATGTGCTCTGCCAGGGTGTGTGGCACAGACATTGATTATGCACCCAGTGGCATCACACACCACCTGGCAGTTGACACTGGAGAATCCCTTTCTGTTCCTATATGCGACCCCATTGGGGCCAGGTGTCGCGCGAATGGCCACATGGGTGCAGTCTATGGCCCCTAGCACGCCAGGCATATGTGCTACCCTGTGGAACTCCTGCATGTTTGCTGTATGCTCTGCCGCGGTGCTGGGGAAATGGATGTACTCCGCAGCATGTGGCAGCAGTGCCCTGAGGAATTGGGTGAGGATGCGTGATGTGGCCGATTGTGTGATGCCTGTGGTGTCCCTGTCAGCCTCTGGAAGGTGCCCGTGGCAGCAGGCACATGCAGGCTGTTATCTTGGTCTCCACCGACAGAGCGCGGACTCACGTGAGGATGCCTGCATCACATCACTGCACAGCTCACAGAGCCATCTCAGTATTGCCCTGTTCAGGTGGTACCGCCCATGATCTCTACATCTGTGTACAGCTCAAAAACTGATGCGGCACGGTACTGCCTGTTGGGGCATACCCGACGGGTCCTTCCACGCCATGTTCCCCTGCAGCATGCATTCTCACCCCCTCATTACAGCTTCCATGTGGAAGCTGGCACTGTCCATCTCCCTGGCTTCTGACCCCGGCTGCTGTTGCTGTGTTACCCCGCTGTCCTCACTGCTACTTCCTGCACCGGCACCCCCGCTGGCCTCTACAGCCTATGGCCCACACTTTGCTTGCCTGCCCTAGCCTGTCTGCTGTCTGTCTATCTGTCTCTCTCTCTCTCTCTCCCACTTGGCAGCCTTGTAGCGTTCTTGCACCGCTTCCTTGAGCCTTTTTATTTTGGCTCATTTCCGCTAGTGCGCAATTTCCGGCTGTGCCGCTATTGCACATCGCGCAAGTCTTTGAATATTGCATTGCGCTCTTTATGCATGGATCCACCCTCTTTGGTTGTGCATGCCTTCATTTTCATTGCGCTGTTGCTCAGCATGTTTTCGGTGGCGCAACTGCCTCCTTCTGAATATCGCAAAATGGCGCATTTTGGGACTTGTGCATGCGCAACCCTGTAAGGCTGAATAATTTACTACTTTAGGAGCATAATTTCCATACATTATAAACAGTAAAGGACCCAAAATCGAACCTTGAGGGACTTCTCTTTTAATAAACCCTGAATTTGAGAGAACACCTCCAACCTGAACTTGCTGCTCCCTATTTGTTAGATATGACTGAAACCAAGGAAGGGTTTCATTGTCAATCCCGAAGCTTAACATTCTTTCATATAAAATGTTGTGATCAGTGGTGTCGAAGGCCTTGGAGAGATCCACCGATGAATTTCATTATGGCTGACAGAGCACTTCCTCTAGATTGCAAGGCTAACTCTGCCGTCTCTATACCTTCATTCTCTTCCTACAGACTTGTACTGTGGTGCCTGTCCATGGGTTGGTGACTGGGGCTGGGATCAGTCATCATCCAGCACTGAGAGGGGTGTTTGCTGGTTTTCTTCCTCTTAGTCTGTCCTCCAATAATGGTGCCAGTACAGAGGACTGATATTCGGGCAGACCCACAACCCAAATAAAGCCATTGACATCATTGGTATACCTCACTGATACCAGCTGCACACAAGTTAGAATATGGTACACTTGCACAACAGTGAGGCAATGGTCCCCCAGACCTGTGGACTAGGCACTCGTGCTGACTGCATATCAATACCACAATTAAAGGAATGGACGTTATTGGTATACATCAGTTATGCCACCTGTGAACAAGTTAGGCACTGAGGTGTTGCATGACATCAGCCAGACTATGCCTCCCACCTGCCCCGCCAGGTACTGCATACTGAGTGCACAGTTACATAGAAACTGAAGCAATTGACATCATCAGTATGCCTCACTGATTCCACATGTAGAATAGTTATGGCACTGACCAGTAGCAGAGCCTTGGTCAGGAAATGCCACTCACCATCCCTCTTCTAGCCAATGTAGTGGATACTGAGTGCAGAGGTAGAGCCAAAGTAAACACATTGAGATCATTGCTATACTTCACTAATAACAAGTGGACACAAATTAGGAGATTGAACAGTTGTATGTTGTCACCCAGCAGTGCTATGTCCCTCCACATCAGGTACTGCATCATCAGTTCAGAGACAGTGCAAGTATAGCCATTGACATCATTGCTTCACCTTCATGATATGACATGCATAGAAGTTAGTACAGTGTGTGGTTCAATGGTGTCAGCTAGGCAATCCCCTACCCTCTTGATCAGGTACTGCATCCTGAGTACAGAGGCACATCCCAAGTAAAGCTATGGACATCTAGATCATCGGTATACTTCTTTGATACCAGCTGCAAACAACTTAGAACAGTGGACAGTTACTCAGCCTCAGTCAGACTATGCCCCTCCCCTGAACAGATCAGGTTCTGCATAGTGACTCCAGAGCCACACCCCAACTGAAGCCATGTACATGACTGGTAGGCATTGCTGATAGCAGTTACACACAAGTTAGGATAGTGAGCACTTGCACAACTTTAGCCAGGCAATCCCCCCTGAGACACACCAGGTGCTGCGTCCTGAGTACAGAGCCACAGCCCAACTAAAGTCATGGATATTATTGGTATACTTCACTGATACCACATGCAGAAAAGTTACCCACTGACCAGTAGGATAGCTTTTAGCCAGGCATTGCCCACCTCACCTTCCTGTCCAGACCAGGCACTACATCATGAGTGGAGAATAACAGCCCAAATAAAGCCATTGACATCATCATTATAGTTCACTGATAACAGCTGCACACAACTTAGGTCCCAAGCATTACGCACCAGCCATTAGATTTTCAGTACAAAGGCTGAACTGTTGAACAAGTATAAAGTAAAAATTTGAAATTTTCAAATTTAGTATAGAAGTGGCTTTATTACCCTAAAGCTGCATTATTAGATAATAAGACAGCTGGCAGCTGAACAGCTGGTGTGCTAACACACGCTGTTGTCAAATGCCCACAATGTCCTTACCAACCCAAGTCTGTAGAGACACCTAGTGCCCTGATGCCTGTTCTTCTAGTGACACTGCTGTGTCAGGTGCTAAATGTACTCTAGGAACCTATACTAGCAGGAGCAGAGCATCTGTTGGTATGGTCAGTCATCTTTCTACCCTCTGACCGCTGGAGACCTGTGTAGGTTTTATCAATTTAATATGTTTTTGTGTATATCTCTGTGAAAGAAGTTGAATCACAATATTATTTCTTGTACTTTTTAACACTTTAAACAACATATGGTGCATATTCTTCAGTAGAGATAGATGGGGATCAAGGTAAAATTTCTGATTGTGAATGATATTCTTGATGGGCAGATATCAAGTCACAGTTGCACTGCTGCATTACATTGCTACACTGCAGCACTCCTTTTGCTGGTGTGATGTTGATGATATTCTGTTATATCTGATATCTGAGACCTCCAATTCAGAGATGAACAGTTGCACCAGCATATTGAACAGACATACTGTACTTAATAGGAGTTCTCTGGAAGATTAGTATGTCTGAAATAGTAAACCACTGAGTTGCACTGTCTATAAAGATCTGTTGTCACTGAAACTATGTTGGTATGTGGGTGAAAAGGGTGTATACAAGCATTTTACTGTTGTTCAATTTTAAAATCATTTGTTACTGTATGAACTTATTTTCAGCTTTGTGAATATAGTGCTGCATTAATACAACTCTTGTTATATGGTTTGATCAATGAATGTACAGTTTTTGGATGTTGTTTTGTACGAATAGAAATCTAACAACAGGTACTTAATTTGCCTTGTTTTGCTGAACATTTGTTTATAGATATGACAGCTACTAGTTATGTAGATAATGACAATTTATTATATTTGTATTCATGTTGCTTGATCTTAAATTTACTGTTGAAGCACAGTTACTGTATGTTCATCCGGGATATGTGTGGTACAATTCTGTTACAATCAATTTATTTGAACTATGCTGTCTGACCTGAGAAACCTGATGAGCTGGAAGAGATCACAGAGTAGTGTACAAATGGTAGTCTTGCCACATGGGATCTCAGGACTACCTTGCCTGTCGAACCATAATGTGTGACCCACAGTACACCCTGAGAGACCCGCACATATATGGTGGTGAGAGACACACAATGGGCTAGGGAGTGTATCTGTGGAATACTGTGTGACTGGAACGTAGGACATCTGTGTACCTCTGTGAAGGGGGGTGGCATCTGTGGCCCCTTAACTAGTGCACTTCCACACCTGTTGCCTTGTTGGACAGGCCTTTCCCACACAGTCAGCATGAATGAGCATTACTGAGTGTATACAGCTGTGCTTCATTGTAGGCTGCCTAACCATTATAGTGCCACAGTGCAGACAATTAACAGCAGGACACATCACAGCAGGGTGAGGGGGTCAACCAGTTACAGCTGCTGAGGTTTTATCATTATAGAACTTTTGCACATACTGCCAAACAGAGATTTTTGAGGTCTTTCAAGAAACAGCATTAATTGACACCTATTCTGAGGTTTACAGTACCACATTCTGCTGGAAGAACTGTGACACCATAATATCTGAAAGGGTGGGGGAAAATGTGTGACCAACAAATGTAAATGACAGTATTATAAAGTTAACATAGGTTTACTGATGTGACATAGATGTAAATACATCTCGCTTATCATTAATACAACAAATAAACACAGTTCAGTGTAAGTATATTACCACAACACTACAGAACAGCTTACTTTAATGACATGTCTATTCTTGTATTTTTTGTCTCCACAGGGCAGATAGCCATTCTAAATAAAATAGTAACACCTCAGCCAGCTGCCGGAGGCCATGCAGGGTGGCAACAGGGCTGCAGCCACGCCCATGACACTGCAGCAAATTAAATGATGTCATAGGACAAGGGGAGCTAATAGCTCAACAGGCAGAAATAATAGATTTGCTGCAGCGTCATGAGCGTGTGGGGCATGCGGCCTTAGTAGCCACCTGTGGGCTCAAGCAGAACAATAGGGGCCTCACCCAAGTGATTCGCTCACTAAGAGACCTGGAAGAGGCCTCTGTTGCTTCGCTTGAGTCCATGCACAGTCGTATGGTGTGGCTGGCTGAGAACCAGCTGGAGGCCACAGGAGCTATCCACCACCTGCTTCATCAGGACTGGCAGCATTTACAGGATGACCAGCCCTCCACAGCTGCTCAGCAAGAGCCCCTCGAAGGTGCCCCTCCAACAACACCACCTTCAGCTGCAGATGAGGGGCACCAGGCTGTACCTACTCCTGCGTAGCCTTCCTTTTCCTCCTCCTCCTCCTCATCCTCTCCCCAAGGCCTAACAGCCTGAATGGCCAGCGCCTTCCTATCACTCCTGGCCACTCTTTGTAAATAGTTAATTATATAATTTCTTTTATTTATTTATTTATTTATTATTTATATGTCCCCCCCAGTACAAGTGTGAAGTAACACTTTCATTTTATTTTTCAGTACTTGTATTTAATTTACATTTTATTATTCATTCCCCTTTCTGCATGTGAAGAAACACATTTATTAATTTTTGTATTTGTGATTTTTATAAGTATTGTATATAGAACTTTTACTGTATATTTTTCTAAAAAAATATTTTATTAAATATTACAGTTTTTCAATGATGTGCTTGATGCTGTATTACAAATACGTATGTTCTACTGCTATAAGAAAGTGTGGTTTAGTTGGCATCTGTGTCTACAGCTGTGCTTTTGTACCGGTTTATGGTGCTTCAGAGCATTGTTTGGGTCACCCTATGCAGCTTGTCACTGTCCTAACAGGTGGAACTGGTATCAGTTTTGTATCCTGTATAAGTCAACACCCTTTTGTTGACTTTAGCTGTGTACTCAAGATACACTGAGTCATGTGCACATGGATGGGTGCATTCACGTTGGCGCTATCCAACCACTGAGTGTCTTAGCATTTGTACAGCTGATACCGATCACATATACTGTTGATGTTTACACCCTCATTTTACTTGTAGCTCTGTTGTGAACACTAAGTACCTAGGTTTGGGAGAGGTGGGACATTGTTTGCATGGCAGCATCTAACTATAGGTGTATACATGCAGTTATGCAATAGGGTATGAAAATCTTGTAACCTCATTAGTAAAAACAGATTGCATGTCCATGGTATATCCGGTAATAATACATGCCTGAGAAATGGCACTTATGAAAAACATACTTTAACAAATTTAGAATTTATTTTACACATAGGTCCATTATATATTGACAATAAGGCACTCCATGGTTTGGGCAATTGGGGTATTTACCCACTTATTGTGTAGTTGAATAATTTGTCAGTGCCTCATGAGCGATCACACAAGGTGTTGAGAAATCCCAGAATTACCCACACTTTTCAGTAAATATTCAGTACCTCTTTGTGGTGGGGGAGGATTGTCTGCCTAACAGCATGCAACTCGTTGGTGTTCTATCTTTCCAGCCAATGCTATGAACGAGGCATGCCATTGATGTACATGCATTTAGTTGGACTGTACGTCTCTACTCAACATGAAATTAGTGGTATGTTATGGTTCGTGTTATTTTCTGGCTCAGGCTATGCAATTCATGACAGTCAGGAAGAATCCACTGGTGCTATAACAGCTATGTGACGTTGATGTATATCCGTTTACTTCGGCTGTGGTTTTGCACTAAGCATGTACCACATGTTTTGGGAGGGGGGGGACATTGCCTGCGTTAGTATGTAAAGTATTCAGTGTTCTGACTTGTATGCAGGTCCAATGATGAAAGTGTGTTGTGAACGTGTATGACCTTAATTTGCCTGTTGCTGTGCACTCACAATGGAATTATTGGTTACAGAGAGGTGAGCCCATTGCATAGCTGACAATATACAAATCATGACTATGAGACCTAGTAAACAGTTGGTATCAGACAAATATAGTGTTGATGGTCATGGTCTTGTTTGGGCTATGATTCTTGACTTATGATGCAGTAGCTGTTATGCAGGGATGGGCTGATAACTTGGGTGAAGCATTGTTCTGAATGTGTTTATATAAAGCTTAGATAAACTTTTTAACATGTAGTGTGGTAAGAGAACCTTGCATTTTTATTTCTTTCTCAAAAAGTCAGGAAATTCTTTGCAAAGAACTGTGTTAATGCAACAGTTAGGGTTTTTGCAGTGACAAAAGTGAGGAAATTCGATGTTAGGCTTTTCAACCCTAACTCCGGCTCCCCCCATAGACCCACCGCCCCCCACTGGCACACACACACACACACACACACACACACACACACACACACACAGGCACAAACATACACACACACACACACACACACACATATACACCCACACACAGAACACACAACTATGGGGGGCAGTACAAGGCAAGACCACCAATCACAGACAGACACCATAACGCAACAGAAATAACATATAATTTCCTAAACATACCGCAACAGGCATCCATCATCATGTTTCACCAACTGTATCATTTGTCCTAGCATCCCACTCTGTTGTCTGCATGGAGCAGGATGTGCTAGAAGCATATCAGAAATAACTACCCATACATCTCCCTCATCACTCATACCTGTATGGTAGTGTTTAAGATAAATAAAAGCTCCAATAACAGTGTGTGCCCATGTTATTATGTTACAATTATACAATGGTGTGTGAGAATCTTGTAACCTCACTGGTAAAAACAGTCACATGACCATGGGTAAATCCTGCATTACTCATGGCTGAGGAATGGCATTTATAAAAACTTAATTAAACACATTTTACATTTATTTTACACATGGGTCCCTTATAATCACAAATAAGGCACTCCAGGGTGTGAGTTATTGGGGATTTACCCAGTTCTTATGTGGTTAAGTCACTCGGCTGTGCCTCGTGACACACCACACAAGGCATGGGTAAACCCCCAATAATCCACACCTTGTTGTGCCTTATTGGTTAAATACAGAGTAGTTAGTAATACATGATGTTGCTACTCATATAATGGTGCTATGCAGAAATGCGCAACTTGGTGACAACATGGGCTACGTCATCATCCACAAATCTGCAAGTTGGTGTAGCATGGCAAGTAAGAGGGCCTCACACTCTCACTAATACATGAGATGTACTCCTTATATCATACTGTTCTGCAGAAATGGGTAACTTTGGAAACTTGATGCAGCTGGAGTGGGTCTAAAGCTCCTGTGTTCTCACCAAGTCATGTGTTTGTCTATTTTTATCATGGTGCTATCAAAAACTCAAGAATTTGATGGGAAGATTGGGATATGCTGCTATGTGGAAATGATCAAGTTGCTGGTCCTTTATCCCCAGTAATATGTCTCTCTTACCAGTTATTTAAAAGTTTTACAGAAAAACTGGCAAGTAGGTGGAGCCATGGGTATAGTGCCATGCAGAAATGGTACAGTTTATCGTATCATACTGTAATGCTGTTATGTACAAATTGTTAAGTCACTAGGGGCTAAGTACCATTTCCTTAACAATCAATGTATTTAAGTATTTATATTATTGTGTTATCCATAAATGGGTAGGCTGACATATCATGGTGCCCTGTTATGCACAACTGGCAACTTTGTGATACCGTGTGGCTATACTCTTATGCAGTAGCAAGTAACTAAGTGAGGTGTGCAGTATGCTTTCATGCAAAATGACAACATTGGTAGTGGCACACTGCTGTGCTTCTATGCAGAAACTGACTAGTTGGTAACACAGCAGTAAACGAAATGGCTCTACACTCTGAACAACACATGTGCATTACTGTAGTGAATATGCAGTTATGTAGGAGGCTGTGCACATATAGGAAAGTGGAATGGCACAAGAATTATACAGTTGGTGAAACATGATGATGGATGCCTGTTGTGGTATGTTTAAGAAGTTGTATGTTATTTCTGTTGTGTTATGGTGTCTGTCTGTGATTGGTTGTCTTGCCTTGTACTGCCCCCCATAGTTGTATGTTCTGTGTGCATATATGTGTGTGTGTGTCTATGTTTGTGCGTGTGTGTGTGTGTGTGTGCCAGTGGGGGGGGTTGTGGGGGCTGGGGAAGCCAGAGTTGGGCCTGAAAAGCCTAACGTTGAATTTCCTCACTTTTGCCTGGTAAAACCCTAACTGTTGCATTAATGCAGTTTTTACAAGAAATATATATATATATATATATATATATATGCACTGGCCAACCTTTGGCTAGGTAGACTGGCAGGCCTCACTGGGCTGGCCAGCCCCTTGACAGGCTTGACCTGATGGATTCAGACCTGTTAGGCTATAGTCATGCAGCGCTGCCCTCACAGGGCCTCATCTGTCCAGCCATCACCCCCACAGTCCTCCACTCTGTCTCATGGTTTACTGTACAAGTGACCCATTTCAGAGTGTGCCTTCAATGGGACACCCCTTCTAATTACTTTTCACCTCAGCGTTTTTCTTACAGGCCAGAATAGTCCGCTGCAAGCTCCCCACTAACCACTGACTCTTGATTCAGCCCTTGACTCTTCCAAGGGAGAGTGGGAGGGCTTTGTAGTGTGACCTTCTCACATCCAGGCAGAAAGAGAGGCAAATTCTCTCCTGCCTAGCCCTTAAGAGAACCTCTTTTTCAGCACCCACATTGAAGCTATAGCTAGCCCCACTGTGGTCAGATCCAAAGACTATTGGTCCTCCCCCCCAGCCATTCAACCTGGTGGAAGGTGAGACCTAGGGATTGGCTGTGGTCACTGGGCAAGTTACCTCCCAGAGATAGCTAGGAGGGCCATTCGGTTTAGGTTTGGGGTCTCTCTCATTTCTAATTAGGCTTATGTAATTAGGCTTCCGAGGAAGGACTTGTTGGTCCGAAAGCTAAAGCTCTTTGTTTTTTCTGTGACATCCTTGTTGGTCCAATAAAAGGTATCAAACCATTTGTTATGGATTTCTTCATTTCTAAAGGAGCCATCTGTTGGTATTGTAGTGCATTAGGAATCAAGTTTTAAAGAAAAGCAATGAGTGGCTGCATGAGACCCTTAGGGATCCCTGCTATTCTCATATTATTACAATGTCCTGTTTTCAAGGTAGTAGATTTTAACACATAGTGTATCAGTCTGTAGTCTGAAATAACTGGAGGACTCCTCTAAATGAATTATGGAGTTCACAGTAGTGCGTATCCTGTTTTCTGATTCATTGATCCTGAGTTGTTGCCCATATGTGAGAGACTGCCAGTTTTAAGTGAGTAGGGTTGTTCTGGGTATTTGCCAGCATACGTAAAACTGTGGTAAGATCAGGGTTTGTTTTAATATTTGTTTTGTTTGCAAATCTGGTTTCATTTAGCTCAGCTTCGTTTCTGCCTCCCCTCTTTACCGTACTTAGTATGACTGGTGTTGGTGGCATTGTGGTGGAAGATTCAAATAGCCCTTAGAGATTCACAGATACATGTCACAGTAAACTATAAATAAAACAAAAAATACTACTTTGACAGAGACTAAACTAAGTATAAATACTCTATGGAGGATTATCTATGTCCCAGTCAGATTGTAACTCCAGTAGAAAATGTTTTCCAGCAGCTTTTCTTCAGGATTTGTTTTGCTGAGATGGCTGTGTCAGTTTTAAGCTGTCATCCCATTCTGGGCAAGTGTGTCCCTCTCCTACAGCATACTATTATAAACAAAGTATAGTATAGGTCCAAAACAGAGGACTGTACATAAGACGCTGGGCAGATTACAATACCAGTTGAATTCCAACTAGGAGGCCCAAGGGGACAAGTGGAGGTAATAGAAAAGAGTGGTGGACAGAGGAAGACTAGAGGTAGTGCATGAGGGATATTGGCCTTCATATGATGAGAAGATGGCAAGTTGTTGAGTTTGCCAAGCTTCAAAATTATTTTCTTTGCTTGTTTTAATCATTAATGATAAACTTAGAACAGTATCATTCATTTCTTTTGCAAAAACATGACCCTACTTGTTTTACAGTAAGTATGATCTCAGAGGACCAGCAACATTTTAGAGAATTTGTGTCTCTGTATAGACAGTATTGCAAAATGTGTTCCTTTTCACTATAAAAAAACACCAGTTTACCCGTGTTTCAATAGCCAGGCATTCCTAAATTCTTCCCTTGCACAGAATTTGGATTGAAAATGACCAGTTTTATGAAACTCATGTGAAAAGATTTTCAATTTTACTCAACGCTGTTTATAAGGGTCTGAAAATTAATACTGGAAACATTAGGCCAGTTAACCTTTTTCACATAAAAGATATCCCAGTTAACCTTACTCAAATCCTCTTATGAGAGGATCAAATAAAGATATCAAAGGAGGCTGCCTTTTCACTTTCGTTCATACTGACTGCCTTAAAAGGGGAATACATATTACAGTGGTCCAGCCTTTATCAGTCAGGCTCTGCATTATACCTGTATACTGTAGAAATTGCCTTGGATCTGCTGTGATAGTTTCTACAAGTTCACAGAGTTGAGCACCAAACACCTTCACGAATGTTTGTCCTCATTTCTTTGAGAAAATTCCATATGAAAAGTGTGAAATGCTTATCTTTCTTCCAAGTCAGGTCATGGAGTGAGGAAACTGCACTGAAAATGACATTTTTGGTATTTGCTCTTTGTTAAGGTGACTGAGTCATTACATGAGGTGGTAGAGCAACAGGATCACTTTCCATTAATCTAGAAACTCCATTTTGGACTAAACCAAATCTGTTGGGTAGGTACACAGGCTGATGATAAATGATTGGAGCATTACAAGGAGGACAAAGCCCTTGGGGTGTATTTAAATGCCTTTGTGTCTTCAAGTTAAGTTTGGAAAACTACAATTGGTTTGGTCATATGTGTTTTTTTAAAGTGACACGTGGTTTTATATCATGAGCAAGTTTTTCATTCAGTTGATATAATAACAGCCCTTTGATTCTTGAAGAAGTACAGGAATGTTCGAAAACTCTTACTTCCTGTTTTTATTTGATTCACCTCACCCTTGACATCCACTAACTGCCTAATTCTATTAACGGCATGTGTGGCTTCAAAATTTGAATTATAATTCAAAACACTCATATTTCAGAAGTTTGATGGTTCTATAATCCTGAAATTTGGAGTTGAGATATTGTTCCCTGAAATGCTCTGCACACAGTTGGTAAAGTATTCCTAAATGTAAGCTGCTCTGAGGAATTACCTATTTCTGACTGAGTACTTCTATTTTTTTTTTCCAAATCTATAACATTCAGACTAACATATGAAATGATCCTGTGAGAAGGGATCTTTCAAATGAACTGGGTTACTCATTGCAAGTATGGGCTCTTGAGTAATAACAGGTTCATGATGTCTTTGAGTAGGTTTACAGGTTTTTTCATGCTTAAACATTTCTGTAGTAGTTTCTAACTATTGATTTCTTTCACCCCCAAGTTGGATTTGATGTTTGACTGCAGGGATGGGGTGTTGAAATCTTACAGTTCTTAGAACTGGGTTGTGGATTGTTTAGCATGCTCTTTTTTCTTTTCTTTTTAGTAGTCTTCCACCTTTTGTTTACACTAGGTTGTTGGGTATTCTCCTTGAGAGCCATTTTAATCAGAATTATACTATTTGTCGACTTCCTTCAAAACACAAGCCAGAGTTACAGTTTATTCTACAGCAAACTCACAGCTGTCATTTGATTCTCAATGAAATGGCTTCTGGGTCAGCCTGATGGCGTTGAGGGCTGAGGCGCTGAACACCACACCTCACTCCATGCCGGAAACCCAGGTTTGGGAATGAGCCCGGGTTGTTGGGTGTCGGCAGGAGAGGACTAGGATTGAGTGTCTGATGATAGCTCTCCTAGTCCCAGGAAGGAGGGGCGTATGCACACTGTGCTCTGCTGCTCCTGGGGATGCCCACAGGTACTGCAGTTTCTCGAGTGCTCAGCTGGGTGGAAGCACAGAAGATGTCTGCACATCAGTGCATGGACATCATTGCTCATCCGTGCTTCCATCGGGAAAAATGGCAGCAGCACCAGTCTGAGGCAGCTTGATGGCCACAGTTTCACCGACTGAGGATGCCTGGAAGGCATGTGCCGGTAATGGATCCTCACCAGGCACGGGGGCTAAGGGAAGGCCCCTTTTGACAGTGTAGCTGTGTATGCCAGCTGGGCATGCCAGCTTCGGGGTCAGAGGTGGAAGGAGGAGTGGTGGCTGGATACTAGACAGGACTGTGGCTGCAGGTAAAAACTCTTAAATGATAAAAAAAATGAAATGACTTCTGAGAGCTCAGAACAGCCATTGTATTGTGAATAAAATGATACCAGTGTTTAGAGATGCAGTGAAATTTAATTTTGCCGGCAAAAATTCTGAATTGCCGTGTGAAATATTTCATGAAATTCATGTTTTCTGTTTTACATGACTGTGTGTAATGGCAGATTAAATATGTGTAATCAAGGTCAATAAGTAATATATATAGAAAATGCATGGGGAGGAGTGCATAATGAGAATTATATGCGATCTGAGGTATGGCATGCTAAATAAACCCGAGGACATAGTAATTTCTGGGATTGTTTTTTTGCCAGCTACTGTATTGGAAATAAAGCAGTCAAAACAAATCTTTGTGTCAGTATTATATTTTTTCTTTCACTTTACAGGCAAACACTGCAAACACTATAATTTAAGAAAGATGGTGAAATAAGTTTATTTTATTTAAAAACTGAATTTATTTTAGTTTGGAAAACTGAGTGTCTTATGGACTAACCTGGATATTCAGCAAGAGTGAACAGCAAGAAAACAGGAAGAGACTGAGAAAATAATTGAGTTTAAAACACTGAACAGAGTATATATTATTGAAAACTGAATTTCATTTCTAGTTTGGAAAAGCTTAGTGTGTTCTGGACTGACCTGTATATTCAGCAAGAGTGAACAACAAGAAAATGGGGAGAGACTGAGAACAGAAATTGAGCTTAAAACGCTGAGCAGAGGACTCAAAATTAGTAAGATAGTAACAGAAAATACTGCTTAAAATATCCAGAAATGTCCAAAATAGAAATACTTGATTACTACAAGATCAGTGCCACTTCAAAATATGGCTGTCAAGAAGATATTTAAATGAGGCATGAAGTTCAGAAGTTTCTACGGCTCTATGGTTCTATAGTTTTAAATTCTCTGTGGGATGGCAGGGGAATGAAAGTATAACTTACAGAGGTGAGTTTACAGGAAAAAAGAGACCGACACAGTAGTTAAGAATGGTTTCAGTTTATTTTTATTTATTTGAAAATTAGTGACCGGGAAAGGCACATTGAGCCAAGGCTTCTTTCCAGGTGCGAGCTGGGGAAGGTAAGAGAGAAGGCAAATTCACTGCATGTACACTGTACACAGTTAATGCAATTACATAACACTGACACTGAAATACGCTGCACGTACACTGTACACAGTTAATGCAATTACATAGCACTAACACAGGAATATACTGCACGTACACTGTACACAGTTAATGCAATTACATAACACTGACACAGGAATACACTGCACGTACACTGTACACAGTTAATGCAATTACATAGCACTGACAGGAATACACTGCATGTACACTGTACACAGTTAATGTAATTACATAGCACTGACACAAGGAAGACACTGCACGTACACTGTAAACAGTTAATGCAATTACATAGCACTAACACAGGAATATACTGCATGTACACTGTACACAGTTAATGCAATTACATAGCAGTGACACAGGAATACACTGCACGTACACTGTACACAGTTAATGCAATTACATAGCACTGACACAGGTCACATTTAAAATAAAATGCAATAGAAGTAAATGAATTAATAATGGGAGTAAGTGCATAAGAGCAAGCAGCAAAATCGGCATTTTGGCCACACCTACTCTGTGGTTAGAGCAAAGGTAACAGGGAGCAGTCAGATAGGTGGAAAACGGGAGAGGGAAGGTGTTTCAGCTGGCATCTAAGGAATCAGAGGAGGTAGTGATATGGAGGGAGAATGGGAATACATTTGAGAGTGAAGGAAGAAAATAGGAAAAGGTTGACTGCCCAGCAGGGGTGGATGTGAGGAATGGTGAAAATGCAAGGATCCCTGCAGCAGAGAGAGCAAGAAATGGAGTGAATGGAGCAGAGGAGTAAGGACAGGTAAGAAGGCAGGGATCCAAACCAGTATTTGATTATGAAAGATGCACAGTGGTTCTGGTGACATGAGGGTAGAAGAAGAATGGATAAGGAGGAGTACAGTGAGCAATGGTGTATGAGAGGACAGCAAAATGGTAGAAGGTGTTGCAGCGTGTCTAATCTGGGCAGGAAGGTAGCAAAAGTGGTGCCATAGACCACATCTGCATAGTCAGACAGGGAGCACCATTTTGGTGACATGCTCATGGTGTACCTGCATACGAAAATACGAACATACGAAATTTGCCAGCAGATAAAGGCCTAGAGGTCTATCAAGTCTGCTTGAATGTGCAGCTAGCACACCTTATTCTGCAGTTGCTACTTCCTTCCACCCTTCCCCTTCATTGACCCTCCCCCTTGTCCTGTCCCATCCCTTTGAAGCAGTCCACTGTTCTACTGGATACCACTTCTGCAGGTAACGATTCCACCCAGCCACCACCTCTCTGTAAAAAGTGTCTGCCTCCCTCCTGAACCTTCCTCCTCCCTCCAGTCTCATATCATGGCCCTGATGTCCCTCCCCTCCCTTACTTTGAACAGCCCCTCTGTACCTGTCTTGTTTATTCCTTTCATGTACTTAAAGGTTTCAATCATGTCTCCCCTGTCCCTCCTCTCCTCCAGCGAGTACATGTTCAACTCCCTCAGCCTCCTCTCGTATAAGTCCCCCAGCCCCTTGATCATCTTTGTTGCCCTGTGCTGCACCCCCTTCAGTAACTTAATGTCCCTCTTCAGATACGGGAGTCAGTACTGCATGCAGTACTCCAGGTGCGGTCTCACTAATGACCTATACAGTGGCAGAATCACCTCCTCCCTCCTCAAAGATATGCCCCTTGCAATACAACCCAGCATTTTGTTGGCCTTTGCAGCTGCCTTCCTACGTTATGCCGAGTTGTTCATTGACCCTGTAATGAGCACCCCAGATCCTTTCTCCTCCTCCTCTGTCTGAGCTAGCTGCACTCCCCCCAGCTGGTAATTCCTCCTTGGGTTCTTTATCCCAAAATGCAGCACTTTGCACTTTTGGCATTAAACCCCAGTTGCCAGGTGTCTGACCAGGTTTCAGTCTTTGCCAGATCATCCTGCAACTCCTGCCATCCTCCTAGGTCATCCACCACCGCTCCTACATTGGTATCACCAACAAACTGACTGATCTTGCTCTTGATGTCTAATGATATGTCTGCAATGAATATCCCAAACAACACTGGTCCCAACACCGAGCCCTGTGGAACACCACTCGTCACTACCCTTGGGTGTGAGAGCTCCCACCCATCACAATCCTCTGTTGCCTTCCCTGAAGCCAGTTCCCTACCCATCTCACCAGCTTTGCACCCACCCCTGTGCCTACTAACTTACTTCCCAGCCTTCCATGTGGCACCAAGTCGAATGCCTTACTGAAGTCCAGATACAGGACACCCACTGCATGGCCCCTGTCCAGTTGCCTAGTTACCCAGTCATAGAACTCCACCAGGTTGGTTTGGCAGGATCTACCCCCTCCCTATGAAGCCATGCTGTCTGCTGTCCTGTGGTCCTTTGGCCTCTAGGAGGGCCACCAGCCTCTCCTTCAGGATAGTCTCTATTAGCTTATCCTCGATGGATGTGAGGCTCACTGGTCTGTAGTTTCCCAGTTCATCCTTGGGGCCACTCTTTTGGAGGGGCACCACATGAGCCATCCTGCAGTCCTGAGGTACACACCCCAAATATAGTGAGGCATTAAATAGGTCTGCCAAAGGCCCTGCAACGACCTCTGCCAGCTCCTTTAGTACCCTGGGGTGGATGCCATCTGGGTCTGGTGCCTTCTCCTCCCTCATTGCCTTCAAATCCTCCCAAATTCTGCCCTCCATGATTTCCCCATCTGTCACCTCCTCCCACCTGTTTCTGCCATTTCTCCCACCTTAAGTGTCACCCCCTCTTCTCTTTAGTAAATACTGAGCAGAAGTACTCATTTAGTGCTTCTGTCTTATCGCACCCTGCTTCACCCAACCCCCTCCTTCCTAATCCTTACTATGTGGTCCTTACAGCTCATTTTATCCCTGATGTACCTAAAGAAGTCCTTCTCCCCCTTCCTAATGCCTTGTGCCAGCCTGAGTTCTGTAGATGCCTTGGCTCCCCTTACTGTCCTTGTCACCTCCTTCGATTCCGTCAAGTACTCCTCCCTGTCCTCCCCCTCCCTGTTTTCTTGTACTTCCTAAAGGCAGCTCTTTTCCTCCTTACCTTTTCCATGACCTCCTTGCTCAACCAGCTTGGTTTCTTAGCCCTAGCCTTCTTGCTCAGGGCCTTGAAGCAGTTTTTTTTTGCCTCCACTATCCCCAGTTTTATGAGCTCCCACCTCTGGTTAGTGTTCATGCCAGATTGAATTCTGGTCAGGTACCCTATTACCACTTCCGCCATCCTCCCAAAGTCAGCCCTCCTGAAGTCCAGTACTCTTGTGCCAGATTCCACTCCTTCCTTGCCTATATCCAGTGTGAGCCATACTGAGTGGTGGTCACTCCCTGACAGCAGTTCCTCCACTGTAAGTTCTCTCACAAAGTCCCCATTTGCCAGCACAAGGTCAAGGGTATTTTCTAACCTGGTTGGTTCACTGACCATTTGCAGCAGGAAGCTGTCCTGGAAGGCATCCAGCAGTACCTGCTCCCTTTTGTTCCTGGTTGTTGAGGTACTCCAGTCCATTTTTGGCATGTTGAAGTCCCCCACAATCACCACATTACCCTTCTTGCAGGTCCTCCTGATCTGTCCTGCTAGTTCCCTGTCTAACTCCTCCATCTGAGATGGCAGCCTATACACCACTCCCATTCTAAGAATCCTATTCTTGGAATCCTGGATTTGCATCCAAAGTGACTCTGCACTACCCTCCTCCCCTTCCTCCCTTACACACTTCAGTTCTTCCTTCATATATAATGCCACACCCCCTCCTTCCCCAATCACCCTGTCCCTATGAAATAACCTGTACCCTGGTACAGACAGGTCCCAGTCATTGTATTGGGTGGCCCATGTTTCTGTGATGGCTGCAATGTCCACCTCTCCCTCTTCCAGGAGCACCTGTAACTCTGCAGTTTTCCTCCCAAGGCTCCTAGCATTAAGGGTAACCACCTTGCACTCTTTCCCTCCTCTCCCATCCTGCTCTCCTTTACTAGCATCACCAATAGTACTTGCCATTCATCCTTTGTCACTGTTATGGGGGTTAAGCTCTTATGGTTTCCCAACCTGTGGTCTCTGCATGTCTCTTGCCCAACTGCCACCCCCCCTCCTAGTTTAAATTCCCAACTTCCTCTATGTACTCCTCCATCCTCTGTTTCAACACTTTCATTCCTCCTCACTCAAGTGTAGTCTGTCCTTGGCTTAGAGACTACTGTCCTCCCAGGTCCCTCCTCACCCCACCCCAACAGCCCATACCCTTTAGCACAACACCAGGTTCTCAGCCATCCATTAAATTCCTCTAGTCTCAGCTTTCTTGTTGTGCTTGCCTTGGGCACTGGAAGTATCTCTGAAAAAGTTACTGATCTTTCTGCCCCCTCACAAAATTGTCCTAGTTCCTCAAACCTCCTCTGGACTACATCTACTGCAGAGGCAGACAATCTTTATTGTAGCACAAGGCTCCAAGTTTAGGACAGATCTTGGTGTGGATGGCATCAATGAGGGAAGAGAACTGAGGTTTTCTGTCTCACCATATACTGAGGTGTTTGAATGACTGAACCACTTCAAGAGGGGTGCCATCCATAGGCATAGTTGGGAGTCTGATCAAGTTTTGACTGGTGCCAAAGTCATTGACAGTATTTTTTTGTGTTGATCTGGAGTTGGTTAGATTGGAACCAGCACAGGGCATTGTGGAAGTCTTAATGGAACAGACCTTCCACAGCTTTAGTGGAGGGACTGAGTGTAAATGTCTGTGTCATCTGCATACATGTAGATATGCAAGTTGGCACAAGCCATGAGAAGGTTGTTAAAGCAGCAGTACTATGAAAAAAATGCACTTTTTTGACAGTTGATTCCCTGTGCTCTGCTAATCATATACCTGGTACTCTTTCTCACCAGCATTGTACCATCACTGAGTAATTTGCTCAGTTATTCTCCACTTTTGTTTACATTCTGCCAGTAAGCATGTTGCACTGGAACCCCCTCTGCTGCCAACAGCACATGTTTATGACTTGCAGGGACATTGGGAATGGTCAGCAGAGGGTCCCACTGCTGTTGTCAAAAGATGTGATGCGACCTGAAGAAAAAGCGCAGCTGAAATGAGTCAGCCGCCATATTTGTTGTAGCGCTACAATGATTCAAATATATTGCAAATATCTAAAAAACTAAAAATGACTGGACAAAAAACATTTACAGGTATGGAAACTGGAACTTTGGCATGCTTACAGCCAAAACAGAATTTTGATAGCTCACTTCCTGATTTCATAGTACTGCTGCTTTAAGGAAGATGGAGAAGATGATGGGCCCTGTATGGAGAGACCTATGGATACTGGCCTGGATGGGAAGTGGAAGTGAGACGGTGCTGCCAACCTGTACTGACTGCAGATAGCCTAAGAGGTAAGAAAAGAACCAGTCTAAAGTGGGAGATGAGAAGCCATTAGAATTCAGTTATCCAGGTGGTAAACCAAGTCAAAGGCCTTGGCCAGATCAAATAAAATGGCAGCTGTAATGTGCCCCTGATCCAGTCTTGAGAAGACAGAATCAGTTACACACAGCAGGGAGGAGATAGTGGAGTGATGCTTCTGGAAGCCAAACTGGAACAGGGAGAAGAAATTGATGGAGGATAGAAAATCAGACAGTCTAATGTTTTATTGAAATGTTTTACAAGGAGGGCACACTGAACAACAAGTTGCTTGTCTCACGGTGTGACCTGGGGGGAGGGGGTTACATAGGATTGTGAATGATGATCAGTTACAATAGTATGTGGGTAGTACAAACAATACAACATTGTAAGATTGTGCAACAGTTGGAACACAAGGTATTGCACAATAAACAGTAGTGGAACATTGGGTAAATTACAATACATGTCCAAAATCATAAAAAAGAACATATAAATGTACAAAGCAGTAATAATGCGATTGAACCATTTATAGTGCATGGGTGTACCAGGAGCAGACTTGAGGTAGTATGCAAGTGCTGTTGGAGTAAAAAGGATGGGATTAGGTTGTGTACACTGGTGACCCAGAAGGGCAGGCAGAGAGGGGAGAGGCAAGAACTGAATATGAGGAGAAGGGGTAGCCATTTCCTGATTTCCCCCTTCAGGATGTTGAGAACCCTGCCGGGGGGGGGTCATGGTAGGAAGGCAGAAACTGGGGACAGGTATTAAGGTGGGTTAAAGCAGGAACAGCTAAGGGAAAGGTAATTGTGTAGGGCAGAGGTAAGGTAGTAGTTGGAGGAGGAGTGTCATATTTTGGGGGGGGAGGGAATTCCAGATTTTAGGGAAATGATGGGCGAAACCAGTCTGACAGATGAGGATGGAGTGGTGAGGGACCGTCAAGGTGCGGGCATCATTTGATCTGAGAGAGTGGGTGGGGGAACGTGGAGTGGAGAGAGAGGATGAGAGATAAGAAGGGAGCCCCCCAAACCAGAATTTGGAGGTTAGTTTGGCACAGTGAGAGATGTGTCTGTGAGATAGTGGAAGGAAAGTTAGAGAGTGATAAGGTTCACAGTGGTGGGAGCGGGAAGGGAAGTCAATAGCAAAGCAGCAGAAGGAGTTAAAGTGAGTATCCAACTTCGTCAAGGAGGATTTAGGAGCAGCACCATAGACTACGTGCCAGTAGTCAAAGATGGGGAGTATCATCTTCTGGACAATTTCACATCTTGCAGTCAGTGGGGATACAACTACAATTCCTGTACAGAGCACCAAGTTTGGGGTGCAGTTTCTTCAGGATAGCATCAATATGCACAGAGAAGTTGAGGTGCTGATCCAGCCAAACCCCCTGATATCTAAAATGAGGAGGTGTCCTCCAAGATGGTCCCATAAAGGGGTGTGGAAGGTGGGTAGGGCGGGAGCCTAGAGAGTCTCTGCCTGGTGCCAAAGGTCATTGAGACCATCTTCTTGGCATTTAGAAGAAGCTGGTGAGAAGTAAACCAGAGCTGAACTTGGTTGAAGTCATGCTGTAAGCTGGTTTGCACAGCAGCAGGGTTTTTGCTGGAACTGTACAAAACAGCATAATCAGCATACAATGTAGACAAGCTTCTCTTTCAATTTTGAAAGGGAAGGGAAGAGGGAGCTTGCCCGGAAGTTATCCAAAGAGGAAGGGTCCCTCTTCTTGTGGAGTGCAAGAACACTGGCCAACTTCCAGGACTGAGAGACAGCACTGAGGGAGAATGACAGGTTGAGTAGCTGAGTCAGAGGATGTGCTATGGCAGGTGCTGAAATATGAAATAGTTTAGGATCCAGTGCATCAGGACTGGATTTGCACAGGTTCAGGGAGTAAAAGGGCAATAAATATTTCCTGGGTAGTAACAGGAGGAAACAGGAAACTAGTGGAAAGGAGTGGAGAGGAAATACGAGAAAGAGTGGAGGAGTCTGGAGGTTGAGAAGAAGGAGAGTACCAGTGGTAAAAGCTCATCATTATGAACAGCGACAAAGGAGGTGTCAGGCACTGGTGAATCATTTACTAGAAGGATTGGAGGGGAAAACTGGGTGGCAGGGTCAAAAGAGACCTTTCAGTACTTTGACAGGGTGTTAAAGCACATTTTCTTGACCTTGAAGGAAACTACTACTTTACCCAGCTGTGAGCTGTGTGAGATTCTATATTGCACTTGATATCTACAACCTGCACACTCTTGCTCAATTCTGTGGGAGGTGAAACTAACTACCCTTGGTAATTGCTTTTTATTTATATATTTATTTAGTGTTTAACCAAGAAGGGGCATGCAAACTCTGCTTATCTTGTGAGTAACTTCAGAAGGATTGAAATACTGCATTTTGGTTGTCCCTTGTGGGTAGCTGGATTGACTACTAGGATTTTGTGACAGAGAAACTATTTTTAAATAATTTACTGGTGGGTAGGATTTTGTAACAGTTAAACTATTTTTAAATAATATATTGGTGGTTAAGGAGTTGTTATAGGAAAATCTGCAGTGTGGATTGAAACACAGACAAGCTCAGGTGCAGGAGACTGTGTTCCCCTGATTGTTGTGCAGGTTGTCTTGCTGAAAGAAAGGTTAACACTCATCCTAGTGGTGGGTCAGAACTTGTAGCTGATTGTTCCTGAGGGCACAGCTTGGGCCCAAACCCACCCTTCCCCACATTCCACCCCCCCAGAGTGTCACTTCCTTTATAGCAGGGGTTATGACATCATTTCCTCAAGGGGGGAAGGTGCACACAGCACATTTCATTACCAGCACAGCACACTGCAATGAAGGTAATACCACACTTAATAACTATATATAACCCCCAAAAAAAGGCTTAATGCAAGAGAATCAAGAAAGAAGACAGACATGTGGGGAGTAGTGCAATGCACTGGTTGTGGGGCAGCAGTTTTCCGGGAGACTTTCTGGAGGCTGCGATATTGCCCTATTTGTAGGCATCTCTCTGGTGTGAGGGAGGAGGTTGCTCATCTCCAGGCTGACTTGGCTAGAATTTGTGAAACCTCCTCCCCTATCCGGGGACCACCAGGGCCACTGCCACTACCTCAGAGGTTGCCAAGAAAGAGGAGCAGTTGGACCAAGGTGGGCTCAGGCAGGGAGAGGGTGATGGAACAGATGCACATTCCTCCAGTTGTACCTCTCCACAGTTCATACGCTTTTCTAGCAGAGAGTGATTCCTCTATGGAGGCACCAGCAGTGAAGACCAAAGAAGATCCTGGGAACCTTCACGAAGGAGTCCCACAGGAGGGTAGCATGGAGTCTCATAGGAAAAGGAAACAACTCCTGGTGGGGGACTCAATTATTAGGGGGGGTAGATCTGGGAAATGAATGGGAGAGGGAGGTAAGGTGGTGCCTGGTGCCATGGCATGGAGGGACAGGGAACGAATCCTCAGGTTTTCAGGAGCAGCTGCATGAGGGAGGAAGCTCAATATCATTGTCCACCTTTGGACAAATGATCTGGCTATGAATGGGATCACAGCAGTACAAGAGGAGTTTGAAGAGTTGGGGAGGGGCCTTAGACAAGTAGCACATACAGTAACCTTCTCAGAGGTGCTGCCTGTCTATGGCAAGGGTGATGCTAGAGTAGTCCACACCATGGGATTCAATGAATGGTTGAAAAAACTGGTGTAGAGCTCAGTGTTTTGGACTCATTGTGGACTGGGGGTCCACCTGGATGGAGACAGGCCTATACTAGCACAATGGTCTTCATCTGTCCAGGATGGGAACCAGAATCCTAGGTGATAGGTTTAAATGCATATTTGGCAAGCATTTAAACTAGCCAAGGAGGGGGGAGGCACTGAAAAGACACAGGGGAAAACTCAGCCTCCCCCCACAAAACACAGTAGTTAGAGAGGTAAACACCATGGTAGAGAAGTTAATGGTGAGCAGGACAGGGGTAAATGCAGAAAAAGGCAGTAAGGTCAGAGGTGGGGCTAAAAGGGGTAAGGCCATCAACAAATGGAAGGTGATGAGTACCAGTGCCTGTAGTCTGTGTAACAAGCTCCCTGAAGTAGTTGCCTTGATGGAAGAGGGATATCTGGATATCGTGGCAGTCACAGAAACATGGTACACTGAGAACCATGACTGGAATGTCAACATACCAGGGTACACAATGTACAGCAGGGACAGGGAGGGTGAAAGAGGAGGAGGATTAGCTCTCTATGTAAGGGAAGGGATCAAAGCAATGGAACTAAAGGATAAACAGGGAGTAGAGGAGGCACTGTGGGTTACCTTGAAGACAGGTTATGGTACCACAATTCACACAGCGGTGGTATACAGACAATGAAACATAGAAACATAGGCTTTGATGGCAGATAAGGACTGCTTGGCCCACCTAGTCTGCCCATTTCCCTACCTAGAAGATAAGCTGCAGATCCTATTTAACCAACAGCCTATTTCTTCCTACCCCAACAAAAATTGCCTTTATGTCTGTCCCATTGCCTCTCAGGGGAGGCAATGAACAAGAAAATGATAGAAGGCATTCTTAGAATAGCAGAAAAAGGGGAGATATTGTTGATGGGGACCTGAATATGCCAGACATTGGCTGGAGCACCCGGCTGCAGCCACATCAAAAAGCAGGTTTATTCTTGATGCCCTGAAGGGGAGCATGCTTCAGACAGCTAGTGGTGGAACCCACTAGGGAGGAAGCAACCTTAGACCTGGTACTGTCAAATGGGATGGAGAAAGGATCTCAGATTTAGAAGTGGTAGCCATCTGGGAACAAGTGACCACAAAACAGTGTGGTTCACAATAACACAGCCACAGAGTTGAGCCATACAAAAGCAAGAGTGTTGGACTTTAGGAGGGCTGATTTTGGCAAATGGGAGGTGCCTCAGAAAAGCGCTTAGCAAACTGGCAAGAAGGAGGGGTAGAGGAGCAATGGGGAAAAATCAAACAGCCATCACAGAGGCAACAAGCCTTTGTGTGAAGCAAATCAACAAAGCAAAATGTAGGAGAAAACCACAACGGTTCTCAAAAGAGGTGGTGGGGAAGGTTAAGGAGAAAATAGCGAACATTCAGGAAGTATAAGGAAACACAGAAGAAGCAGGACAGAGAACTGTACCAGTTAAAGCAGAAGGAAGTGGGGAAGGCAGTCAGAATAGCAAAACCCAAACTGAGGAAAGATAGCCAACTCAGGAAGGGGGGATAAAACTGTTTATAGGTACATTAAGGAGAAGAAAGATGAAGGAAGGGATAGTGAAGATTACTAAAGGGAAGGGAGGGTAGGCAGAGGATGACAGAAAGAGCAGGGATACTGAATAAATACTTCTGCTCAGTATCCACAAAAGAAGAGGTGGAGAGGTGCCAAAATCAAAGGATAGAAGCACCTTGATAGGGAGATCGATACCAGTCCATTCACAGAAGAAAGGGTTCTGAAAGAACTCTTAAAACTGAAGGTGGACAAAGCAATGGGGCCTGACAGGATTCACCCAAGAATTCTAAAAGAACTAAGGGTAGAATTAGTGACACCACTGACTACCCTTTTTAACAAATCATGGGAGGATGGTGTAGTACCGGAGGACTGAAGGAGGGCAGGCATGATTCCCCTTCACAAATGTGGGAGCAAGACAGAGGCAGGAAACTACAGACCTGTTAGTTTGATCTCAGTGGTAGGGAAAATGATGGAATCACTTCTAAAGGAAAGAATTGTTGAGTTCCCGGAGGCCAGTGGGGCACAGAACCCAAGGCAGCATGGATTCACAGCAGGAAGGTCATGTCAGATGAATCTAATAGATTTCTTTGACTGAGTGATCAATGTGGTAGACCAGGGAGGGGCAGTGGACATGGTCTACCTAGACTTTAGCAAGGCATTTGACACAGTCCCACACAAAAGATTAATATACAAGTTAGTCAGCCTTGGAGTGGGTCCCAAGGTGGTAGCCTGGGTTAAGAATTGGCTGGACAACAGGATATAGAGGGTAATAGTAAATGGAGCTTACTCTGAAGAAAGGGGTTACTAGGGCATTGGACCGGTCCTCTTTAATGTCTTTATAAGTGACATTGCAGAGGGACTGGAAGGAAAAGTTTGTCTCTTTGCAGATGACACAAAGATCTGCAACAGGGTTAGATACAGAAGATGGGGTGGAGAGGATGCAAGGTTGGAGGAATGGTCAAATATATGGTAGCTTAGATGCAATACAAAGAAGTGCAAAGTAATGCACCTGGGAAACAAAAATCAAGGAAGAGTACATAATGGGGTGAGATAATAACAACAACAGAAATGGAAAGGGACCTGTGGGTAATCATATCAGATGACTTTAAGGTGGCAAGCAATGTGAGAAGGCAATAAGGAGGGGTAGTGGGAAACTGGGATGCACAGGGAGAGGCATCACCCATAGAAAACAGGAAGTTGTTATCTTTCTGTACAGACAGTTGAGGAGACCCCATCTGGAGTTCTGCATCCAGTTCTGGAGACCCCATCTCCACAAGGACATAGACAGGATCCAGAGGAAGGCAACTAAAATGGTGCAGGATCTACACCAGAAGACATATGAAAAGAGATTAAAGAAGCTTAATATGTATACATTCAAGGATAGGAGGGAGAGGGGGACATGATAGAAATGTTCAAGTACATCAAGGGAATCAACAGAGTTCAAGATGGTAGCATCTTTCAGAAAAAGAGATGTGCAAGAACAAGGGGGCACAATTTGAACATGGGGGGATGGCTCAAAGGTAACGTGAGGAAGTATTTTTTCATGGAGAGGGTTATGGATACATGGAACTGCCTTCCTGAGGAGGTAGTGGACTCAAAAACAATGGGGGAATTCAAGAATGCATGTGACAGACATAAGGCAATTTTAGTGAGGGGTAGAAGGAAGTAGGCTGTTGGTTAACTAGGATCTGCAGCTATGCATTAGGTAGGGAAATGAGCAGACTAGGTGGGCCAACCGGTCCTTATCTGCCATCAAATTCTATGTTTCTATGTTTCTATGTTCTATGTTTCTATGTTTCAAGGTTGGCATTGAAATACTGTGACTTTTCTGCCCGGACAGCCTTAATAAAGGAATTCCTGATAGTCCTGCATAAGAGAAGGTCAGGATAAGAATGAGGTAATTTGAAATGTGCCCAGGTGAGATCACAGGACTTGTGCTGATCAAGTCAAGTCAAGTCAAGTTTATTGCAGGAATTACTCTATTGAGCAGGCTCATTCACAATGAGGTCCTGAACATAAATCAGCAACCTCTACAGAGATCATAAATCAGCAACATATACAGAGAGATGGCAGGGAATAGTACAAACAGTCTTGGAGCATAATTAACATACAGTGCCAAGGTACAATTTATACATGACATAAGCAATATATACAAAATAAACAATCTCTACAATATTTACAAAGTAACACTATAAATTACCTAGTATTCTCAGAGGTTGCCAGACCGAGAATTTGATCAATGATTTCAGGGGTAATTCAGGGCGATGGTGAGTTCTGACCCAGGATTTTCTGAGCTTGTCCCAAGCAGAGGAGAATTTGGAATGGAATAGGGAGAGCATAATGTCAACATCCATGGTGGAGGGGATGGTTGTCCAATCTGTGATAGCAAGGTCACTCAAGAGAGTGGAGGTGTTGAGTGAGTGGAAGGACCTGGTCCAGATGCATTTATGGGAGGTCAGAGGACACCAGAGCTTCCTGATGTAGAACATCATGCTGCAACATGGTGGAAGTGGGAGGAGAGAGCCCAGTCCAAGGGGGAGTGGTTATGAGAGTTGGGGTTGAGCCTGGTGGGTTCAGTAATAATCTGCATAAGACTTAGGAATGCAACCTTGTGGATGGTTGGCCTGGAGGCCGGGTAGAGCCAAATGATGTTAAAATCCCCTAGCAAGATGAGTTCACCAGCAGAAGAATAGGACAAGATGGTAATGAGGGAAGCAAACAGGGAGGATGGGGATATTCTAGGTGAGGCATAGAAAACCTTAATGAAGATGGGCACAGAGGAGGGGAATGATAGTCTGACCAGGAGGAATTCATGGGCAGAAGACGTGACCTCTCTGAAAGCTATGGTGCAAGAGAGGCTATGATGGGCATAGATGGCAACACTGCCCCCACATTTTCCTCTGTCTTGACTGAAAAGATGATATCCGGAAGGGACAGGCTAGGTCTAGGATCCAGGAGGACAGCCAGAACTTGGCACACAGAGGATGCTCGGTGAATGTTGTGAAATCCAGACTGACAAGAATTCAAGCTTTGGAAGAAGGCTCTGAGGATTGAGGTGAAACATGCTCAGGGCTTTAGAAGCAGAAGGTGGAAAAGGAAGGAAGGGAGGGTCCAGGGTTAGACTCCATGTCACCAGACAGGACAGGAAGGAGGAACAGGATCAAGAGAAAGAAGTGGGATATCTGCATCTTAGAGCAGGAGGGTAAGTCAACAGGAGGGAGGGATGCATGTGAAGGAGAGAAGGGCATGGTGAAGAAAATCCAGGTTAAGGGAAGAGGAAGAGAGACAATTAGGGTGGAGAGGAGGGTAGAGGGGTGGAAAGAGGGATGGATGGGTGGAAGGCAAGGGATATAGTAGGAGGAGCAGAGATATGTGAGGGAGGAGGAGGAGGAGGGTATGGGCACTGGTGGGAGGGGATAAGGTAGAGGAGGGTAAAGTACAGTGTGATCAAGAGGTGAGATGCAATAGGCATCAGTTATATAATAATGTAAATGATAATATAAATAAAAGTTTGGTCAAGTATAAAATGGCAGCCAACCCACCGGCACAGCTGTAGAACTACCGCTTACAATAATTAGCAACCCAGGTCCAGTGCATCAGCCTGGGCTGGGAGGGCTTGCCAGGGAGGATGGTTGAGTGTCCCATGAATACTTGTCACCTTGGGGGTGGGGTGAGATTCTGGTCTCTACAACACTGCCTCTTGGTGACCCAGGAGATAATGCTGTTGAGCCGGTGCTCAGGGAGTGGAATGTCAGTGTTCTGGCACCTTGGCATCAGACAGAACATCCTCATGACAGTCAGGGGGAATCTGGACTGCACAGGATGCTGCCCCCTGCTCTGCCACAGGTTCTATCCTGCTGACTGAGGCTGTCTCTCTTTGACCAACACTTCAACTCCACATAGGGGTGAAGGGTGCTCCACAGTGGCCCATCCCATGGAGAGTCATCCACGGGGGACCACAGGAGGGAAGTAAGTCCCATAAAAGGCAGGTGATGGGGCTGGAGAGGGCAGAGAGCTAAAGCATCCAGTCGGTGTTGGGGGAATGTACAGTCAATTCAAAATAAAGTATAAAATGGTGTCACCTGGTTCTGTAATAGGCTTAGGCTGTAACTGGAATGTAGAATGACTACAGATAATTAGGCTGTGTCATAGATGTAACCAGTAGGTTACTGGCTGAGCTGAACAAGTGCAAAAACTGGGAGAAGCACTAGTGGATGTTCTGAGCACTGATATGTATTAAACATGAAATAAATACCCAAATAGAGTTTTGCAACGAGACGACAAAAAAAGGCAAAAATTCAAACTAAAGCACTGATGAGTATAAAACTTAAAGTAATGAACAGTTGCTAGGTGGACAAATGCAAAATGTGAGTCCTCCCTGATAGCTCTGACAAGTATAAGACCTAAAACCGTGGGCAGTTGCTAGGTAGACAATGCAAAAGTGTGTACCTACCAGAAAAGGTTGTGCAAGGAGTCAGCAAAAATGGCAAAAATGTAAACTAAAGCATTGACAAGTACAAAAAATAAACAAACGATCAGTTGCTAGGTAGACAAAGCAACAAGTGAGTACACCCAGATTACACTAATAAGTATAAGATCTAAAACAATGAGATGTTGCTAGATAGAAATGCAAAATATAAATACACCCAGATAGGATTTTGCAATGAGTCAGCACAAATGGCAAAGAATGAAAATAAAGATAGCAAGCAACAGTAAGTAGGATTGCCATGCTGACTAACAATGGATAAACTAATAGGACAATGTCGATTATCAGTGGGGTTACTACAGTAGCAGTAAGATTAGGCAAGTAGACACAGAGGTAAAAGGCAAATGGTGTCAGTGATTAAACAGCTTGCTACATAGGCTAGCAGGAAGCCCACCGTCAATAAGGGTACTCACTGAAGTAATGCAGATACAGCCGGGTTGGGAAGAGGCTGGACTGGGGTGCAGCTGAATGGCTGACTCATGGCTTATTCCTTGATGTCCTTTGTACTCAGTCCTTATTGAGGAGGACCACAGCATGGAGGGGCCACTAGAGAAGTGCCACTGAAAGGAGGAAGGAAACAGTCTGAAGGATTTGAAATTCATGCTTTGAAGCAAGCGCTCCTCCTTCCACCAATTCATGGAGTCCACTGGCACAGGTCTTTGCTGCTCTAGGTGCAACTGGAAAGGCAAGGGATGGCATCCACTGGGGTGGAGGGAGAGACTAAAGATGGAGTGTGCTCAACCTTCAGGACCCAACCTGAAGTTTTGATTTGCAGATTCTTAGTGTGCAGATGAAAGCGCCTGCTGGAAGCAGTCCAAATAATTTGAAATTCACACCTGAAGCAAGTGCCACTTCCTTCCATCCAATTGCTGGAATCCACTGGCACAGATATTTTCTTCTTCTCAGGTACAGCTGGAAAGGCAGGAGATGGCATCCATTGGGGGGGAGGAAGAGACTGAAGATAGCATGTGCTCACCCCTCAAGATCTGACCTGAGCAGAGTGTAGATTTGCGGCTTCTGGTGTGCAGATGAGAGCGCCTGCTGGAAGTATTCCAAAGGATTTGAAATTCGCACCTCCTGAAGCAAGTGCCATCTCTTTCCACCCGATTAGAGGAATCTGCTGGCACACATCTTTGCTGCTTCTCAGGTGCTGCTGGAAAAGCAGGAAATGGCATCCATAGGGAGAGGGAGAGACTGAAGATGGTGTGTGCTCACCCCTCACAACCCAACCTGAGTAGAGTGTAGATTTGCAGCCTCTAGTGGGTGGATGAGAGTGCCTGCTGGAAACAGTCCAAAGGATTACATATTCGAACCTCCTGAAGTAAGCACCACCTCCTTCCATATGACTGGTGAAATTTGCTGGCACATGTCTTTGCTGCTTCCCAGATGTGGCTGAAAAGGCAGGGTATGGCATCCATTGGGGGGAGTCTGAAGATGGCGTGTGATCACCCCTCATGATCTGACCTCAGCAGAGTGTAGATTTACAGGTTCTGGTGTGCAGATGAGAGCGCTTGCTGCAAGCAGCCTAAGGGATTCAAAGTTTGCACCTCCTGAAGGGAGTGCTGCCTCCTTCCACCCAATTGGTGGTCCACTGGCACAGGTCTTTGCTGCTTCTCAGCTGTGGCTTAAAAGGTAGGGGATAGCATTTGTAGGAAGGAGGATGAAACTGAAGATGGCATGTGTTCACTCCTCACAACCCGACCTGAGCATTTTGATGACAGATACATGCCACTTGTGGTGTTTACCGTGCAGCTGAAGGAGTGCGAATGGTGCAGTGAAGAAGCTGATGCATGTTCACTGTTACAAGCAGCGGGTTATAATGGCAAACTACAACCAGCTTTTTAAATGTAAAAAAAAAAGTACCCAGAGATTATATGCCCATAGTAGAATATGCACAAAAGGCTGTAATAAGAAATTGTGAATGATCCTACATAACAATTACAAGGAATTGTAAAGATGCTGTGAAGTAACGCCATGCTTTTTGTACAAATGCTGCTATGTGATCTAAAAAGTCAAAATATTTTAAAAATGTTTAGAAATTAAAATGCCTCCTTAGCTATGTTCTTTGAGATTCATATAATAGACAAATGGGGCAATATATTCCGAAGTCATAAGAAAAAGAAACATATAAGTTCTCAGAGAGTTTCTCAAATGAGCCAAGATAAACTATATCAAAAAATTGCAGTCTAAAAACCTTAATGACCCAGAGAGGTTCTGATAGCAAGCCAATTGCCTTCTAAGGGGAAGAACTAGTGCACTCTTAGGTGACATCTGCTTTAATGGTGAAACAGTATGTGGCCCCCACTATTGATGCAGAAGTCTTTAACAGGTTCTTCATGGACTTGAATAGCTTTACCTCCACTATGGGCAGTCTCTCCCCCAGTGGGCCATCTATCTTGCCTCCTTGGCCACCCAGCTAAACTGCCCAGAATTTCATTTCAAACGTTTCTGTAAGTAGGAGGTTCAAGGCCTCTTACTGGGCTTGAAAGAGGATGGCTCACCCAGCTATGAAAATCAGGAACCCAGGTTCCTTATCCTTGGTGCCCCAGTCCTTGCTGGTTCTACTGCCTCTCTATTCACTATGTCCCTCCTGCATGGGGACGTATCTGATATCTGGAAAGTTGTGTATGTGATCCTGTACACAAAGGGTAAAGGAACCCATTGAAGACTATAGGCCCCATAACTTTTGTATGCCCTGGCTAAGATCCAGGAAAGATTGATATACAGTCAGCTATAGAAGTATCTAAAGATGTACACTTTCTTAAATGAGGTCCAGCACTGCTTTAGGACACAGCATGACACTAACACTGCCCTTGTTCATCTCACATCTGATATCTTAACTGCTATAGAAGCTGGGCAGGCCAGGGATTCTGTTTCTGTGGATCTCACTAAGGTGTTTGATCTTGTGAACCATGACCTTCCATTGGATAAATTAAGGGGTTTGAACTGTGACCACCACTCCTGTCTGTGGTTCAAGAATTATCTTACGGGGTGAAAGCAACTTGTGAAATGGGGGGGAGGTAGCAGGTTCTTCCTGTGGCCTATCACCACTGGTGTACCCTAGGGCTCAATCTTGAGTCTCATATTGTTTTCACTGTTTATAAATGATCTCTGTGACCACTGTGGTGATGCAAAACGTTTGATGTATGCAGATGATGTGGTGATGTACAGGTCTGATTCCAACTCTGCTTCAGTCTGGTCTGCATGGGGACTTTCAAACATTGGAATCCTGGTTTAAGTAAAATTTATACATATCAAATACTAGAAAAACTAAGGCTGTGCTCATTGGTTGTCATAGACTGGGTCCTGACAATCAAAACCTACTCAACATCCACACTGCATCAGTTGAGTGTATTGATATGGTATCTGCAGTAAAATGCTTAGGAATCCAGCTGGATCAGGAGCTTTCTCTTAAGTCACATATTGAAGATGTGATCAAAATCCTAAGTCAGAAACTGGGTCTGTGCTATAGGCTGCAGTCTTACATAACCAAGGAGGCCAGGCTATCCACTGCTAACAGTGTCCTCTTATCTGCTATTACCTATGGAGCACTTGCTACTCTCATTGGTCAAGCAGTCTGAACTATCCAAGCTGAAATTTGCAAATCATCACATTTCACTTTGACATCTGCAGCAGCAAACATCATTGCAGAGCTCTTGCTACATTAAACTGGCCCCTCTCAAGGGAGGCTACATTACTCAATACTGTGCATGGCCCACAAACTCCTGCACCCCTCCTCAACATCTGAGTGGGTTAATGGGTTTCAAACTACAGAAAAGGACTCTTCTCTCACTTCTGCACTAAAACTAGTATGGTGCAACGGCCACTCACTGCTGCTGGCCAGAGATCTTTGCTGTAATTGTATCTAGACTGTGGAATGATGTCCCACATAAAGTTCTGGAATGCCAGATATTGTTTGCCTTTAGAAAATGGGCTAGACACTTGCTTCAATTTCATTGGCTGAAAGCCTTCACACTGGGGTACATTAAGTATCGATAGACGCCCGCTCCGAAAGATGTGCCGATTCGAGGTGCCCCATTACCATAAAATATCTTTGGGCACCCCGAGTTGGCATCTGTCGAGCCGCCATTTTTTTTCCCTCGCTAACTGACAAAAAAATATCATACCACCGTCCCCCACCTGCCGTGGAACTGAACACGTTAAACCGAAACAAACAAAACTGTCACTTAACTACTGTGTCCGTTGCTGTACCTGATAAAAGTCTTTTGCTGTAACTCCTCTGACTTTTCACCTCGGTCGGCGCATTTTATGACTCTACTTCCTGGTTATGTGAGTAGGGTCGCGCAGGTTACGTGACAGCCTTGACCCTGCATCGCATAACCAGGAAGCCCAGAATCAGAAAAATGCGCCGACTGAGGTGAAAGTCGAGGAGTTACAGCGACGAAAGACTTTGTAGGGGACAGAGGACTGAAGTAAGAAATATGATTACTTTTAAACCTCTACACTACAACGGCAGCTGGGGGATGGTGATACAATATATGTGTGTCGCTTCGGAAGTGGGACAAGCAGAAGGGAATGGCTGGGGGGTGCAACAGCAGGGAATGGCTGGGGGGGTGCAACAGCAGACAGAACAGCAGAAAATGACAGGGACTATTTAATCAAAACTATATATTTTTTGTAGTCTTTGTCTATATTTACAAACAAATTTCTTCTTTTTCTTACAAGTTAATAAAATTTACAACGATGCCCATTTTCTTCTAATAATGCCCTCCAGGGTGGGCGGTATGGGCAATATTGATCGACCAAGGGCTATAAGGCCGCCTCGCGCGCGCCGGATCTCATTACGCCCCTGGCCAGTCCGGTATTGCCCAATACCGCCCTACCCTGTCGAAAGCATTATTGCTTAATTAAATCACCCTCAAAGATCTTATGTACAATGAGTATTTATTGTGAATGCTACACTTAGCGATCAACTATTCTCCTGTATTTTCTCCTACTTGTTCTGTCCCTTGTTTAGCTACCCAATATGACAATCGTGCATTTTGTTTGTAATTAATATCTGACCTATGCATATGTTCTTGTTTATTGCAAATTGTGTGTGCTCACTGAATTAAGTCTGCCTGTTCTAATGTTTATAATTAATCCCAGGTTGCTTCTGAAAAAGTGACAGTTTGTCTCAGTGAGACTACCTGGTTACCAAAAGTCAATAAATGACTAAATAAATAAAAAAATAAAAATATTGATGTATCATCCTGCGAAGAAAGAGGGATAACAAAGATTGCAAGACAATTAGAGGCATGCCTCATTACATCTCAGAGTCACTGAATATTTTTGGGTGAAGCAACATCAGATAAGATTCTTTAGATTCATTATTGAAACAACTTAAACACACAATGGATGACTTAAAATCAATTGATTTAGAACAAAGTTGGAACTCCTCAGTTATGAAGGGATGCTACAGAAAATATGAAAGAAAGGGAAGCAAGGAAGGCAAAGGACAGATACTGTATAATGTTTAATTCCTCTCCTGCTAGGCTTGAATCCAAGATTTTAAGTGAGGATATTTACATGTGATTAAAAGCCAATATAATGTGAATGCATCAAAGCTTAAACAATTATATATCATCGCTGGAGAAGTTTCTTCTATGAGATCACAAAATGCATATATCTAGGAATAGCTAGTAAATATTGAAAATAGACTCCTGGGGCCCGATTCTCAAAGGGATGGTGCAAGTCACACCACAGACGACTTGTGCCAAATGCCAATGTGCCAGGGACCCTGCGTACGATTCCCTATCAGGCAGGGTTCCCACGGCTAAGTCCCATGACTCGCATTAACCCAAGTGGTGTGCCAAACAGGGCGCACACCTGCACAGGTTGCTGCAAGCCTGCAGCATTGTATCGTAGTATGGCACAAGTGCCCTTCCGGCCCTGATCCCTAGTAATAAAAACTGTGAAAGCCCCACAGGGCTATCATCCCCCGAAGTCCTTTCCCCAGTACTAATAATTATAAAAGCCACAAAGGCTATTGTCCCCCCAAGTCCCCCTCCCCAGTACTAATAATTGTAAAAGCCCTGCAGGCTATCATCCCCCCAAATCTGGCTCCCCAAAACTAATAATTGTAAAGGCCATGCAGGGCTATTGTCCCCCCAAGTCCCGATCCCCATGTATAATTAATGTTAATGCCCCACAGGGCTATTGGACCCCCAGTTCCAATTCCTCATCTCCATTCCCCAAAATATTCCAGTTATTATACTATATCGATTACTGTCCTCCTAATGTAGCACTGGTGGTCTAGTGGCCTCCCACCCAGCAGTGCTCTGCCACCCTGCTCCCCTCCTGACCTGTACCCAGCTGGTGACTGGCAAGTCCCAACTCTCCCCACCGCAGTCAGCTGCCAGCTGAACACTGTATGAGGGCATATTGTAAATAGTATGCACTCAGTGAATGACAGCAGCTGTCATTCACTGAGCACATACTATTTACAGTATGCACTGATACAGAGCTCAGTCATTGGTTGGCCGCAGTGGAGAGAGAGGCGGGCTGTGCCAGTTGCTGGCTAGGTATGGGTTGGGGGTGAGCCTGGTGGTAGGGCACTGCTGGGTGTGGGGGCCACCAGAACACCAGGGCTACATTAGGAGGACAGTAATCAATATATCATAATAAATGGAATATTCTGGGGAATGGGGATCATGGATGGAGGTCTGATAACCCAGCGGGGCATTAACATTAATTACATGTGGGGATCGGAACTTGGGGGACAATAGCCCTGTGGGATTTTTACAACTATTAGTACTGGGAAGTGGGACTTGGGGATAACATCCCCTGTGGGTCCGCATAATTATTGGGGATTGGGGCTGGGGCCTGCCTTCCTATGGGCAAGCCTTGGGGGCACATTGGCACAACTCTCAGTGGATGGGGTACACTTCACACCAGCCAATAGCTGGTGTAAAATGTACTTTGATGAATGTCCTTTCGAGGTTGTTTTAGAATTGCAGATTAGGGATGTGGCAGCCACTCTTACAGAATAGGGCTAAGCTGCTACTGTAAACCCCCTTGCACCATGTCACATCAGGAGTTTATGGTGCATCCATGACACAGGTCCAGTTTGTCGCAAGCAGCCTGTGAAATGTAGCAGGCTGCTTTTGAGAATTCCAAATGACGCAACTCATGGCACAAAGTGCTACATGCATCATTCTTGTTGACGCAAGTCACTTTGCACCATGCATAACCTTTCTAGAATCAGCCCCCTGGAGTATGGTGTTAATAAAAACATGAAAGGGACATGGAATCTGTCAGGGGGGTTGAAACTGAGGAAAGAGAACTAAGGGATTTGAAGAGGGTCCCTGACACCCCTATTTTAATGTTTTCAACATTAGTAATGCAACAAATGAAACAGGAGAGTAAAAACAGTAAGAAAAATAAGAAAAAGAAAATTAAGGAAAGGAGTTTAGTAACAAGTATGGTCTGTATATGGGAGGACAGATGAATAGTCAGAAACAATGTATTCAAATTCTGAATGACTGTGAAAAGAAACTGAGAGTGCGGAAGTCAAAAAGGAAGTTAAAATAGGAGATGATTGATCAGTTGTCAAGATGGAATTTGAAAAAAAATAATTTTGAAAGTAATATTTCAGAAGGAATATGAATCATCCCAGTCTTTGTGTGAATTAATGATACTGTTCATTTCTTTTACCAAGGAATTGCAAAGATGAGTATATAAGGAACAAAGTTTTTAAAGTTTTCAGAGGCAAGGTGGATCCCATTGAGGAAAAGTTATAATCATCTCTGAGGATCAGTAATGTTTTGACCTCAATAATTGAAGCAATATAAAACTGAAACAAGTAAATATAACTATGCAGCCACCTACTCTGCTGAATTTAGTATTCCTTATTATCAATTTATATAGAAAGAAAATAATATGTTTGCTAATTGATACCAGAAACATTCAGTCCAGATAATCAGAGCACAAGAGACAGAGAAAGAGAAGGCAAAGAAATATGGCTTTCAAAATATGGCATAAAGAAATTGAATCAGGTGTCAAATGTGACCCAAGCAAATTTATATCTATTAGCAAGAACAAATCTGTCTGGGAGCCAGGCCAGAGAACAAACACAACCTCAAAGTAAATCAAAAGTGTTGCCACTCACCACAGTCTGTAATTCAACCAGTCCATAAGATGATGTGATGTGAGGCAAATTTATTGATGTGCAAAAACAAATATGCTCTGTGGTACAGATCAGCCAGTACACCAACCCATTGTTTCATACACACAAGAGCTTTATCAGGGACTGCCACCTAGGGCGCCAACTCTATTTATACACCTGTCTGAATTAAAGTGCAAACACCATTAAGATAACAGGAGAAAAAAATCATATTAAAAACATTGCCAGAACTATAAATAAACTAGCCTTATACACATCATCTTTGGATGGACTGACTGAAATACAGATTGTGTTGAGTGCCACATTTCTTGAATCAAATTTATATCTAATACATTTTTGAGAATGTCCTTGAAATAAAGATGACAAATGGGACAATTTTTAGAAGTAAAAAGAATGCCTTACTCAGAAAATGGAAAGGTGAATTTCTTAATTAATTTATTTAATTATTTAAGAGTTTAACCAGGCAGGCATCCTTAGCGGAGAACCACTCGTTTCCAGATGCGACCTGGGGGAAATTGGGGTACAGGGTAACATAGGATGATATTACATACAGTACAGGTTTTACATATTGTACAGAATATACAACAAAGAGAGCAGAACATCAATAACATTGAGGGCCCTAGGTTTTACATATTGTACAGAATATACAACAAAGAGAGAGGGGCATCATTAACTTTGAGGACCCTACAGTGCAGCAGGTGATGATAACATAAGCTAGTGGGTGGCAGGAACCAGAGAACATGAGGGCTTTGTGCTTATGGTTGCTGGGAGCAGGTGCATGTGGCGGCAAAGTGTGTGTGGAGGAGTGGGTTGAGATGGCTGGGGTTTGTGGAGTGCTTGATGTCTTCAGGCAAGTCATTCCATAGTTTGGGCATGCAATATTTGAAAGCCGATTGACCCTTGGAGGTATGCATGAATGGGACTTGGAGAAATCTGCAGTCCGTGCTTCTGAGGCAGTAGGCAGGGTAAGGCTGAGCTGATATGGTGGAACCGAGATAAGGGGAAAGGAACTGGGACCAGAATTTGGCAATGACTCTGGTGCAGTGGATCTGTCTATGGGTCGTGAGCGAGGGCAGGGCTAGGGAGCTATATAGGTCACAATGGTGGGTCATTGGTGGGCCATCCAGGATGAAGCGACAGAATGAGTGAAATAGTGTGTCCAGGCTGGCCAGGTTGGATGAGGGTGCAGCGCCACAGACAACGTCGCCATAGTCAAGTAGTGGGAGAATCACCTTTTGCACAATTTCCCTCCAGACTGGGGTAGGCATGCATCCTATGTTGTAATATAGAGCACCAAGTTTGGGGTGTAACTTCTTGTGTAAAGATTTGATATGTGTGGAGAAATTTAGGTATCGGTCAAGCCAGACTCCCAGGTATCTGAATGAGGTATAGGACTCCAGGGGGGACCCGTCTAAGGTTAGGAATGAGGGGCGAACTGCTAGGCGGGAAAGTCGTGGTTGCGAACTGAATGTTAGTGAGATTTTTTTTTTTTTGCATTTAGGAACAGCGGGTTGGACCGGAACCATTGCTGTATGGCATTGAAGTCCTGCTGTAGCACATTGGACACTACTCTAGTGGAAGGGCCTGAGGCGTAGAGTGCGGTGTCGTCTGCATACATTTGGATAGATGAGTGTGTGCAGGCCAGCAGGAGGTCATTCAGGAATATTGAGAAAAGTAGCGGCCCAGGACTGAACCTTTGGGAACCACCATAGTGACTGGGAGGGGGTAGATATGTGGGCCATTTTCACCGATTGGTGTCTGCCTATCAGGTAGGCATGAAACCAACTTGTGGCATGGCCAGAGAGGCCGGCATTATTTAGTTTGGCTAGTAGCATATGGTGTGAGATGGTATCGAAGGTCTTGGCCAGGTATATGAAAATGGCCGAGGTGATATGGCCTTTGTCCATTCCTGAGAGGATGTCATCGGTGAGTCTTAATAGGAAGGTGATGGTAGAGTGTGACTTACGGAAACCAGATTGAGAGGGGGTGAAGAAGGAGGATGTTTCTAGGTATTGGGAGAGTTGGGCAAGAGCAAGGTGTTTCTGAATTTTGGCCAGAATTGGGAGTAGGGAGATGGGGTGGTAATTTCCCGGCATGGAGGGGTCACTGCCCTTATGGAGGGGGATAACAAGCAGCTGCTTCCATGTGGCTGGAATTTTGGCCAGAGAGAAGGAGAGGTTGGGGTGGTTGGCTAAGGGAGCAGCTATGGCGGGGGCAGATAAGTGTAGTAATTTGGTGTCCAGGCCAGAGGGCATTTGCCTTTGTTGGGGTCGAGAGCACTCAGATCTTGGAGCACTTCAGCCTGGGTTACTGGACGGAAAGAGAAACTGTGGTCTGGGAGGGTTCTGAGATTTCTGTGAGGTACTTGTGAAATGGGGTGGTGAGACTGGTAGGAGAGAAGCTGCACAGCTGGTGAAGAAAGTATTGAAGGCAGAGGCCACTTCACCTGGGTCAGTGACGGTCGTGCCTAGGATGGATAGGGTCGGGGTTGGTGGTTGGACAGGTGGGGAGAGGAGGGATTTGATAGTTTTCCAAAAGTTTGTAGGAAACAATGGAACATTATTTAGCTCAGGAAATCTTAAAGAAAGTGGAAGCCCTGCATAGCTTGCCAGTTATTATGGTGTCCATAAATGCATAACCAAAGTACCAGAGATACTAAAAAGCATCAAACTCTATTTTCAAACTATTAATTGATGGGATGAATGGGGTAGGTTCTCTATCCCTGATCCAGATTCTGTAATTGGTTAGCCATACAGCATTTCCCTGTCTGCCCCCTACGCCACCGGTTTTCTGCCCTTACCAGAGCTCTGTCCCCAGTCCTACCACAATACTGACTCTCACCCCCACTACGGCACTTCCTCCACACCATGATCAGATAGCAGTATTTTAATACAAAAGTATATTGATGAAAGTTGGTTTCATATGCCTGGCTATAAGATAAAATGGAAGTTTTGCTGCACACACTTTCCTACTGTAATTTCCCAGTTGTGCAACCAAACCTCTATACTCAGGAAAGAGACATGTGTACCTTTGTATTACTAATTAGATATAATTGCTGGGAAAGTAAGGAAGTGAAGTGGTAAGTGTGGGCACTTACAGCCAGACTCTATATTATCCTGTGCACAGGTGTACAGGAATAAATAACCATTCATTTATATATTTTGAATTGCTGAAGTCTTATCTGACCTTGGTTGGGAGAAGTGTTGTGGTGGGGTGAAGGACAGTGCTAAGTGATGGCAGTGTACTGCCTTGGTGAGAAGGAGGATTACAGTAATGTACGACTGTCCAGCTAATGTGTAAATAGAACAGCTCTTCATTCATGCTATCCACTAGCATGTTACAAAATTTGGTTCAGTGCTTCATTTATTTCTACTTCTGCCTCTCTGCCTGTCTCTCTCTCTCTCTCTCTCTCTCTCTCTTTTTCCAGATGGCCCCCACCTTCCCCACTATCCCCCCGCTCCATCACCTGTCTTCCCTGGGATTTACCAGTCTTCTCCTATTGTCCCCACAGCTGACCCCTCATTTAGGGTTCTTTCATTAGGACTGGGTGGGAGGTCCCTTGAGACATTAAAGCCTGCTTGAGAGGATAGGTGCCATAGTTGACTGTATGGAGCCTGCGTCTGAGCCAGGAATCCTCTTTCCTTACCTAAGGTATTTTTCTCTGCTATTTCATTCATTCCAGTGGGATGTCATTGTGCATGTACATGGGTCAAGCATATTGTACTGACTTCAGTAGCATCCCACCTACCCAGCAGCCCCCCAGCTGCTCTACCACCTGTGGTCATACTGGTGGCATTACTGCAGTAGAGGATGGTAACCTCCTCCCCCAGCAGAGAAGAAAGTGTCCTCTTTATGCTTGACCTCCTGCCTCTGTCCAGGCACTGACAATCCTGGCTCATTCCAGAACCTTGGTCACTGGCATCACGAGCGAGATCCCAACTCTTGCACTGATGGTCTGGCATAGTTTGTGCCTTTTAGTACCTCTGGTGTCAAGACGGCTGCCAGGCTGTGCTGTCTGCTTAGAACGTCTGCTGAGCACTACACTCTTGTGCTTTGGAACTGCTTTAGAAGTGCTCATGTTTCAGGAGAATCCTGCTGCTAGTAGCTGGTAGTGTGGAACAATTCGAATTATAGCTATTTTTACTTACATTTGCTTTTCAGCCATTTTTAGTTATTGTATCATTGTGTAGTTAATGGTAGGTGGATTGGGAATATAGCAGTAGTTAGGGCTTTGAGTGATTTATGGTAGGAGTTCTAGCAAGTTGTTATATTTTAGTTAGTAAATCCCTCTGTGCAGTTCAGGGTGCTACAGTAAATTCCTCTTTGCAGTTCCCAATGCTACATTCACCATTGCATGGTGTTGGTATTATACCTGTTGCACTTTCAGTAGATTATGGTAACTGGAGGAGTATGTTTCCAGTGACAGGGAGCTGCAGTGGTAGCCGAACAAACTGTAGCCGTGTTATCACTCTATAACAGTGTTTTTCCAGGACTTTTGATTTTACCATGTTCCTTTGTTACCTTTTGAGTTGAAGCCTGCCCTACACAAGTGACTGAATATGTTGCATTTTGCAGCTGACTTTATATCTGCAACCAGTGTTGGGGTGGCTGAAAAGCTGGTTGCAGATGGTTGGAATTGTGGCAGCCTGCTCCCCCCAGTCATTTGGTGTGAGAGGCCAATTTGAAGGAAGAAGGATTTGGAAAGGGTTAAGGGCTAAAGATTGGTGGATCCTGGATGTTTCACGGAAGTGTGTTGTGGAGAATGGCAGATCTGCTAGTGGAGACTGCAGGGAGATTGTAGAATACTTGGGGATGAGAGGCGGAAAACCTCTAACTCAGCTTTTCATTTCTGACTGTGGCCATTTCTTTAATGTTGGGTACTTGGCTAGCCTTCCAGTAGCGGCAGTACTGCAGCAGACTGCATTGCTGGTTTTATTGTTGCACATTCTCCTTTGACAATAGAGAATGTTTTGGTCATCTCTGTGACTGCATGCTGAGTAAGAGCGAGCAGCAGGTTCCTGCTGGTGCAGTCTCTATTTTGCAAATTTAGCTGAAGAGATAACTGCTTTTGTAAGAGAGAAGTGACTATGTTACACTTCTCTAAAGAATCAGCATTTAATCTGGGATAGTTGAACTGGACTAGGAAGTGGTTACTTCCAAACTGACTGACTACTCTGATTTTCATGAACTCTGACACCAAAGATTGTTTTCACCATATAATGTGACTTATAATATTTTTATATTTTATTTTAAAATTGTTACTGTTGTTTTTTTGTGTGCAAGGAAGTGTGTATATGAGATTAGGTTTAAGGAGGCAGTATAGCACAGTGGTTTAAGTCTCTGAGCTGTAAACCTGGAGACCTGAGTTTGAATCCCACAGCCCCCACTTGCATACCATGTGACCCTGAGCAAGTCACTTAACTTCCCTGTGCTCCCAGGTCACAGCTGTAAACAAGCTTTCAGCTTAGTGCGTCTCTCCTGATTAAAAAAAAGGTGTGCTGGTTAATGGTTGTATAATTTATTTTATGTACTGTGACAGGACAGAGGAACAGATGCATATATTATTATTATTTTCTGCCAGTTTAAAAATATTTCTCTGTTATAAGTTCTGTGAAAATGTCACTGTGACAGGATATATCACCAGATACACTGTCTCCGGTTAGCTTAAAACAAAAAACAACATACTCCTGTACAGGGTCTGTTGTTGACTTTCTTATGGAAATTTAAACAGACTTGCTGACAAGTTAATGGGCAAGAGACAAAAAGTCTTGCAGCATTTTGAGCGTTTTCCCAGAGACAGGTTCCCATAGGTTAGACAATAGGTCCAGGTGCTCATCATAAAACCTTATAGAGACTGAGCAAATACAGAGGAGATGATGTCACCCATGTAGGGTGGGGGACTGTGGGGGAACTGCCACTCAGAGGGTGAAGTTGCTCCCCACAGCCAAAGGGTATAAAAGTGGGGAGACAGGAGGCAGTCTCTCTCTCTGGAACACTCAATGTCGGATGAAAGGGGAGCCCTAGTGCAGGTAGAAGCACAACTTAGGGGAAGTGCCCTCTACAGTCAGCAGTAGATAAATAGGTTTTAGGTTAAGAAAGTTCAGATTTTTCTATACATCAACTCTCTGTGTAACTTGCTTTATTTTCTATTTCTTAGTAAACTGGTAATCCTTTTGTCTTACTATAAATATATCCTGTTTGTAAACATTTGTAGTTCTTCTAGCAAATAATCTATTTTTTGATAGAACCAGTGACTGCCTGTTTATTTAAAAAGGTAATGTTATTATTTCTGCTGGACTCTGTTTGCAGTTCATCTCCAAAGGGCACTCTACCAACAGTTATTGTGTTGACCTTCCTGACCTTGAGCAAAAAGTGCAAGCGGGTGGTTTCCTGGTTCCAGGTAAACAATCAGGTGATGGAAAAGGATCAGAAGCCACAGAAGAAAACAACCCTGTAAGCTGGGATGGCCCACTGGGCAGTTTTCATCACAACTGGTGGCAGTGTACAGATCAGTGCACAGATGTAAAGTCAGAATTTGTGCAGTGTGCTTTCCTATGATGCAGGAACTTTGGAGGGGTAAAAGCTTATCCTAGCAAACGCGTGACAGAGTGGCAGCAGAAATATACCTAAACAGTCAAAAAACAGGATATACAAAAGGTAGCATTGTTTACTACTGTTTTTTTCTTGTTTCTAGACAGTTTAGTGTGGCATAGTTAGAAAATATGAGTTCCACAACCTATGGCAGATGTAATGTACAGCAGTTTTGTGAGCTGAGCATACACAGGGGGATTGTCTATGAGTGCCTGTCAAAGAATGGACTCATGGAAGCCATGTCAGTGCATGACCGAATGCAAGGTGGTCAGACAGATCATGGGTGCCTGACCAAATGCCTGGGCAGCAGGGTGTCACTGAGAAAGATGACCAAGGTAGCAAGACTGAGGTCACATCAGCTGAGTCAGAGGGGCCCCTTGAGGCACAAGCTGGGGGCTGCACAGTCCAAGCCTGAGCTAAGAGCCGGTGAAGCAGAGGCTCAGAATCAGCTGAGCCCTGATTTATTTATTTATTAAATTCTTGGAGTAACACTTTTGAAATAGGAGCTCTTTAACATAGGATCCATATAAGGTACAGAAATAGGCACATTACAGATTGTAACTGGCAGACATGTGAACATAAATTCAGAAGGCAGGAAAAAAAAAATTATTATAAGTAAACAAACTGCACAGGCATTGGACAATGTATTCCTGGACTAGCGACCAATAAACTAGAAAAGAACTACTTACTAGTATTAGGGCAAACTGTCTTACTGTACATTACATAAGAAATGCAGCCCAAAGGCATTGTTTAGGTAGAAAAATTAAAATGAGCAAACAAAACTGTACATAGACATTGGACACTGTATGCCTGAACTAGTGACTAAATAAACTAAAGGTAATATTAAAAAAAAGAAACAATTTACCAGTAATAAAGCAAAACCTTTTTGCTGTGCATTAGGAGGAATGCAGCCCAAAGGCATTGTCAAGGTAGGAAAGAGATGTTTGGTAGGGGCGTATTAGATGAGAGAGAGAGAGAGAGAGAGTAAGAGATAGAAAGGGAGGTGGGTTGCAGCATCTGGGTGAAATAAGAGGATGGAATCAGGGTAGTTGAGATGCAGAAAGGAATGACAGTGGGAGGAGGGAGAGAGAGAAGGGAGGTGGGTTGAATAAAGGGGAAGGTGTTTCAGGAAAATAAAAGGAATATGGAAGGACTATGAAGTGAGGGGTAGCTGTAGGACCGAAGGGATGGGGGGAGGCTAAGGAGTGAAAATGCTGATAGAGGATGTAGGCTGAGGGGAGCAGGACATACCAAAATTAATTGAAGCAATCACAAGTAGCACTAGCCACATGGAGTTGCCGTACTTTTCCTTTGAAGGGGCCTAGTGTGGCAGTGTTGGTGACATCACAGTGAAGTGAGTTATACCACTTGGGGGTTCTGACTGCAAATGATCACTGGCTTTGGGAAGTATGTCAGCGGGGCACTTGGAAAGTTAGATTTTTGGAGTTTCTTGTATGGCGTGGTGTTGCAGTATGGACTGATGATCTTTCTGAATCCTTGGTGCATAAGACCAAGGGAGATTTTCTTTACTAATAGGCAGGTTTGATAGGAGACTCTGCCCTAGCTAGAGGCAGTTTGCCTGTTCATATATGTCACAGGTGTGTGTGAGAGGCAAGCAGCCCCAGTATGAGTCGGCAAGCCTTGTTCAGAGGTATTGCAACATGATATAGAGCAGTATCAGTGGCAGATCCATAGGTCACAAGCCCATAGTCGATGATGGAGACTATGGAGCTTTGGATTGCCATATTAAGAGCTTCAGTAGTCAGACAGTGCTTATGTTTGAACAGTAGACCAACAGGATATTCACAGCCTTGGTGACATTGTCAATATATGAACATACGAAAATGCCAGCAGAAACAGGCCTCATGGTCTATCAAGTCTGCTCGTTTGTGCAGCTATCCCCTCAACTTGATTGAGCCCCTCAACATGATTGGCAAAATATAAAGTGCTAAGTTCACACCTAGGTACTCGAACAATTGCATCTGTTCAAGAGCAATGCTTGAGCAGTTTCTGACTGTTAGTTGTTGGATTTTATGCTTGCTGTGCGAGCTATAGAATAACATCGTTTTTTGTTTTTCTGTAGTTTAGTATGAGCTTCATTGAGTTGAATCAGGCCTCAACATTTGCAAAATCATTCTGAAGCTGGTTCTCCAGACATGAGGAATCAGAGTTGCTGGTAACAATTACTGCATCGTCCACATACAGAAGGATCTGGTCTTGACAAGAGTCAGGGAGTTTGTTTAAAAAAAATGCTAAAAATAAGGGGACCCAGGATTGACCCTTGGGGAATGCGTGATCAGACAGGTTGCTTAGCTGAGAGGACATCTCTGATCCTCACCTGTTGTTAGCGGTCAGAGAGGTATAGTAAAGCCCGCCAGGAAGAAGTGCAGCACTGCAGAATTCTGCAGTAGAGTTACTGCAGCAAACAATGCAGTTTCAATGGGATTTAATGCCTTTTGTCATGCAGTAAATCTGTGACACTGCATTTCATCCTGGTTGGCTTCACTGTAACTATTAAACCATCTTGTGGTGTCCTTAGATAGCCCTATTTCAGTTAGTTGTTCAGTCAGCAAAGAATAGTTGACAGTATCAAATGCCTTGGTAAGGTCAATATAGGTGGCACAACAAGTTGGCCTTGGTCTTGATGGATGTAGTGCGTAAATTCAAGTAGGGCAGTGGTGGTACTGTGTCCTTTTCTAAATCCGTGCTGCTGAGGACATTGCAAGTTGTATTTCTCCAGATAATCTTCTAGTTGGTCAGCCACAATTCATTCAAGAGCTTTGGAAAGAGGAGGACAAATGTAGACAAGTCTGAAATTTCCATGTAGTGCCGTGTCACCGCCTTTAAGGACTCATAATGGAGCTTGTGCTGAGGGAGGCTGAACTGCAGAAGACAAGGCTGGAGGCTGACAGGAAGAGAGTAAGACTGGAGCATAAGGAAAGGGAGAAGGCTCACCAGCATGAACTCTTGATGCAGGAGGAAAGAGAATAGGCTCACCAGCATAAAATCCTGATGAGGAAAGAACGAGAGAAAGAACAACAGCATGAGATTGAGATGATGAAACTGTGTCAGCAAAGACAGCAGCAAACCATAAGTAATGGTGTAGGGGGAGCCACCCCATGAAGCCACAATGAATTCAAAAAAGTTTCTGCAATACTGGGAGGGGGATGATCTTGATTTGTTTTTAAAATCATTTGAGATGGTATGTGTGCAGTTTAAATTGGGCAGCAATTCATGGATGACACACCTTATGCCATTGCTTACTGGTCGTGCTTTGTATGCATTTGCTAGAATGGATGATGAGGACTGTATGGGCTATGATAAAGTTAAACAGATGTTATTTAAATCTTTTGAACTAACTCCTGAGGCTTATAGGTGAAAATTCAGAGAAATAAAAAAAAGGCCCAGGAGACAGCTATGTAGAACTGCATGTCCAAATGTGTGCCTAGCCAGACTGCTGGGTGGATGGGGCTAAACATAGGCCAGTAGGCCAAATAAAAGATTTGATTGTAGGGGAATAATTTCATAAAATTGTACCTGATGACCTGCGCATATGGCTACTGCACCGGGCATGCAACTCCATGAAGGAGGCAGTAGAAAGTGTTGATTTGAGTGTGGCCAGCAGACCATACATGCAGATAACAACAATGTGGGTGGGGCAGCAAATGGTTTTAAGTGGACCAGGTGGTCAGCCTAAAGTTAACCAGCCTGTACCCAAGTCCAAAACAGAACCCACTGGTTCTAAGGGGAACAAGGAGCAGGGGGAAAAGTAATGCTGGATTTGCCAGAAAGTGGGGCATCTGTCCTATGAATGCCCTAGAAACCAGAGCAAAGGGCAAAATCCCTGGGTGAGGGGGTGACCAAGACAGTACTTAGTAGTTGGTAGGCTGTGTGCACAATGTAGGGTCATCAAACTCCACCAAGCATATGCACCCTATTCTAGTCAATGGAACAGTAACACAGGGATTCAGGGACACTGGCTCCTCCATCTCCATGGTGAGGCAGGATTTGATCCAGGTGGAGCAGGTCCTGTTGGGACAGTTTTCCAAGATTCAGAGAGTCATGAGTCCAGTGGTCCAAGTGCCAATGGCTTGGGTCTTCCTGAACTGTAAAGGTGGCCATGGGGTACTGGAGGTTGAAGTCGTACCTGAATTCCCTGTGGATGTGATCATGGGAAATGGTTTTGACCACAGAGAAAACTTAATATGTGTTACTACCCATAGCCAGGCAAAAGGGCAAGCTTCTGTGGGCAGGAGGGGGTGACACAGTCTGTGCAGACCCCTCCCTCAGCAGATGAGAAAGCAGCTAGTGTAGATGAGGGGCTAGTTAGGAGTAGCAGCCCTGAGTCCCAGCTGCAAACTGAGGAGGCATCAGCCGGGGGCAGATTTCCTCCTGAAGGGGAGTTGGGGAGATTCAGATGTGAGGAGCTGGGCAGGGCTCAGCTGGCTGATCCTACTCTCCAGAAACTGAAAGAAATAACCAATAGTGCAGAGGACTCTCAGAGGAGCAAAAAGTCAGTTTACTAGGGGAAATGGGCTATTGTACAGGGAGTGTACGCCACAAAGGGGGCTAGAGGGAGAGGTACTCCAGCAGCTGGTAGTCCCCCAGGATACCACAAGCAACTCTTGGCCCTGGCCCATGACATCCCTTTTTCAGGCCACCTGGGTATTAACCACACAAAAATGTGGCTCATCAATAACCTTTTGCCAAGAGTACACCAATGTGACAAATTACTTGGGATTTGTCTACAGTGTCAGAGGGTGGCAGGCTTATGCAGTTTGGTGACCTGTTTATTATTGCAACCCTCAAGATGGTTGCCGGACATAGTGATTCTGAGCACCCCCAGGCTGTGGCAAGACAAGGTTTCATGTGGGATTACAAACAGCACCCCGGTAAAGTGGCCATGTCCTCCATTGAGGTGGGAAAAGCTGATGATGAGCTCCTGGATATTTTTAGCCAAGAGGAATTTCCTGAGGAGGTTTTGTCAGACCAGATGAATTCATGTCATCATTAATGACCAGTCCATAGGAGAAGTGTGGGGTGAAACAGCTCCGTGCCTCACCCTATCACCCGAGACAAATGGCCTGGTTAAGCAGTTCAATGGAACCTGCAAAACTATGCTCAGGACATTTGATGACCACCACAAGAGGAGTGGGACAAATATTTACCTACCTCTTGTTTGCATACAGGAAATCCTGCAGGAGTCCACTGGGTTCTCACCCTTCCAGCTCCTATTTGGTCACAGGGGTGGGGGTCCCTAGATTTAGTCAGGGTGAATGGGAAGGTGACCTTGCATCCCAAGGAAATCAGTTGTGGAGTACATCCTGAATTTCAGTACCTGACTTAAGGCTTATGGGGCTCACCCAGGAGCACCTAGCCACTGTACAACAGTGGAAGAAAACCTGGTATGACCACAGGTCCAGAGTCCAGGAGTACAAAGTTGGACAGTGAGTGATGGTACTTGTCCCAGTCTGACACAATAAACTGCGGGGAGCATGGGAGATCCCGTTCTCCATAATCAAGTTGAGTGAGGTCAATTACATAGTAGGACTGCCTGACAGAAGGTGCAGAGAGTATATCATGTCAACATGATGAAGCCCCAGTATGATAGGGAGGAAATGGTCCTCGCTGTGTGCAGTGTGCCAGAAGAGAAAAATGTGGCTGATCCCTATTGGACCTCTTGGAGAGGCATCAGAGCAGCCAACAACAGCCCAGACAGAGGAGATGAAGGGGCTGCTGGGCACATTTGGGACATGATCATGGGGAAACCAGAGTGGTGTGCAGAATGCCAATGTGGATGGACTGCTGAGGTGGGCTAAATGCATGGCATGGTCCTTTAGGCACTCCTAGTTCTTTTCATGAAAGGCAGTGTCTCTTGGGGTCTCCCAAAAGAGACATGCCTTCATTGTCTGGAAAGGAAAGATGTGACTGGACAGAGGAAAAGATGCATTTATTATTCTATTATTTTCTGTCAGTTTAAAAATATTTATCTGTTACAAGTTCTTTGAAATGTCACTGTGACAGGATACATGACCAAGTGCATTGTCTTTCTGGTTAGCTTAAAAACAAAAAAAAGCATTTTCTGTTGTTGACTTTCTTGTGGGAAATTTAAACAGACTTGCTGACAAGATAATGGGGAGGAGGCAATAAAGTCTTGAAGCATTGTGAGTTTTTCCCAGATACAGGTTCCCATACATTAGACAATGGGCCTACGTGCTTGTCATTAAACCTTATAGAGATTGAGTGAGTACAGAGGAGATTATGTCACCCATGTAGGGTGGGGGACTGTGGGAAACTTTCACTCAGGTGAAGTCGCTCTCACAGCCAAGCGGGTAAAATGGGGAGACAGGAGGTAGTCTCTCTCTCTCTCTCTCTGGAACACTGAACGCCTGATGAAAGAAGGCCCTACTGTAGTTAGAAGTACAGCTTAGGCAAAGTGTCTTCTATAGTGAGCAGAAGGTAACTAGGTTTTAGGTGAGGAAAGTTCAGATTTTTCTATACAACAACTGTCTGTGTAACTTGCTTTATTTTCTATTTTCTATTTCTAGTAAATTGGTAATCCTTTTGCCTGACTGTAAATATATCCTGTATGCACATACTTGTAGTTTTTCTAGTAAAGAATATATTTGTTAGAACCAGTGATTGCCTGTTTATTTAAAAATGTAATTTTATTATTTCTGCTGGACTCTGTTTGCAATCTGTCTCCGAAGGGCACTCTACCAACAGTTATTGTGTTGACCTTCCTGACCTTGAGCAAAAAAGGGTAAGAGGGTGGTTTCCTTGTTCCAGGTTAAAATCAGGTGGTGGCAAAGGATCAGATGTCACCAACCAAAACTGCTTTGTAAGCTGGGATGGCCCAAGGTAGTTTTGTCACATTTATATGTAAGTGTTATGCTATGTAGGTATATATTTAGTGTGTGTGAAGTAAGAGGGTTGTTGGATAGTGGGTGGGTGTGGTTGGTGTTTATTTTATTTGAGCTGGGTTATGTCACCTACAGTAGACCCCGAGGCTCAGCACTCCTCACTCTTACTAGGATCTATATCCCTTCCATGAACCCCCGCCAAGTGCTGTATATCAATGTTGCAAGGAAGTGAGATCAGGAGGAGGAGGAGGAGGAGTTCTGGGGAGTGTGTGACTTGGGGAGGGCTGATGGAGAGGATGCTATTAGGGTTGTGAGGAGCAGGAGATGCTTGAGGTGAAATGAGGTCTTGAGAGAGGCCAGATGTGTTTAATCCCCTGCACCCAGGATCCCACCAGACTAAGTCGGCAGGTAGCTATGAGGCCTGCTCCCATCTTCTGTCACCTTTGAGCAGTGCTGTGCAATGCTAGCTTGATGAGAAATAATAATAATCTTTGCCTGACTGTAAATATGCAATTATGACAGATCTTAGCTCCTCAGTCAATCTGGCTTGCATTACAAAGACCAGACTAGGGGATAATTCTGGCCTGATCCTGGAGTCATCAGTCCCAGCCATGTTTTCTGTAGTGCACTGCCCGAGGAACAATCATGGGGGGAGGGGTGGCCATCAGTTTTGGATCTGAGTTGAACCTTGTGGTGCACCCAGTGGAGGGTACCTCATCATTTAAATATGTAACTGTGCATAGGGGTCTGGGTGCAGGTTGCAGAATCCTCCTCTTGTACTGATCTCCAGGTCATGATGGGGTATTTCTGCAGGAAATTGAAGAGTTCATCAACAACAGAGTGTTGGAGTTTCCTGAGATGGCTTATTCTTGATGACTTCAATAGCTGGGTCAGTGATGAATAATCATAGTTTGGTCATGATTTCGTCCAGACTATAGAAACCCTGAGCCGTAAAAGGAATACTGAACCCTATTATTGTATTACATATTGGGACCAATGACAATTGTAAAGAAAGGCTATGGACATACAAAGGGATTTTGAGGAAGTGGGAAGAATTTTGGTAAATAATGAGGGATGAAAGGTAGGTGGGATGGGAGTGGATGGGTCCCACTTATTACTGCATATAAACTGAAGATTTTACTTTTGACATACAGTAAAACAGTATGCTATATTAAAAAAAAAAAAAATAGAACATGGACAACCATGCCCAACTTGGCCTGTGTTTCCATCTCGGGGTTGAGATGACATCATGGACCTCTTGAGCTTTGCTCTTGAGGTCTATATGGTGTAATCTTAATGCCATAATGGAATCACTGCCTTGTTGTGTATGGTTGCCCATGCATTATTCTCTATCTACTGTATAGAGGACACTTGTTCTGTATGGATTTCTGTCCTTAGCAGGATGATGTTGTACCATAGTGCAAAGGTCATGGAATGCAGTTGTACTTCTCTGGGGTACAACAGCGTTCCAGCAGTTTTCAATGCCCACGAGCCCACCTGTTTCTAAAGTACAGCTGAAAACGGTTACATTGTCATCTAAGCCAAACTGAATCGATGAGATGGCTGCGTCTGTGTGTTCAAAAGACTGTAGAGGATCTTTCTTCTCTACCAGGTACTATACCATAAAATCAGTTTTTCTTTAAAACAAATCAATTTCTCTGTTAGTGTATTGCAGTTTTACTTGAAGCAGAAGCAGGAGGGAGCGGGAGAACATCCAATAATTTTGGCTCTGTGTACTGTAATAAATATTGGTTGGACAACACCTTGACCAAACCAGCCTGTGCTGCCACCTCGGTCAAGGTTCAGATTCCAACTGACCTCTCAAGCTTCACTCTCGAGGTCAGTTGAAATCTGAGCCTCTCGGTGTCGGCACTGGCTGGTTGTGCATAGTTGCCCAACCAATATTCTCTGTGTTGTGCTCCAGTACTGACATCATTATCTTTTTGTGCTGCAGTAGTGACATCATTATGTTGTGCTGCAGTAGTGATATCACTGCTGCAGCACAACAACTTGGAATGCTGCTGCACAGCTGTTTTCCTCTAATCAAGCTGGAAACTGTTTTTTTTTCACTTGAATTTACAGGAACAACTGCAGCTGCAATTGGTATCCAGATGCTGAATCAGTAATCTGAGCCCACCACCAACACCCAACTGCCTTGCACCTCCCCCCCAACTGCCAATTCTCTGAAAGGAAGCAGAGTGTCTGAAATGGGCATGGATTTCCATACACTATAAAAAGTAACGTATGGGCATCCATACATAGATAAGCCCACATCTTCATCTTGATCTTTCTTTGGCAACCAGGGAACCTCTGGATGCAGACACAGGCTTGTTGTGTGTTGCTGCCTATACATACTCTATGTGTTGCAGTTAATTGCCTTATATTCCAAAGTCAGGCCACAGCACCTAAAAAAGGGCTTCTTGAGCAATATAGATTTGCAGTATCCCAACATTGCTAATAGAGACGAACTCTGCGAATGCACGTGCATTCACACAAATAAATTGAAAAAAAAAAAAATGTTCATGCTGGTGTTAGGGTTGAAGCAAAGCCTAATAAAGTAGGGAAATTAAAAATTAGGGTAAAAAGTCCTTGGAACCTTGGTGAGTAACTGTGAATTTTCTCCAGCAAAACCCTAATTTTACGTAAACATGGTTAAAAAAAGTGGAATTGCAACACAATAACTGTCTCAGGGTTTTAACGTTGTTAGATTTGATTTAAACAGCCAGAGACATCAACAGTAAGAAAACTCAATCACATTTGAGAACATTCTGTCGTCCATATTGTGTTAAAATAATAACAGATACGCACCGACCAAATATAACAAAGCCTGGCATTTCCATCTTGGTATTCATTCATTGTCGTTCGTGATGTCCCCAAAACCCATTTCAAGTGCATTGGCTGCTTATCTGTTCATTTTTTTTATCCACATCACTAAGTGTATTCTAAATGGTCAAACTAAAACAGAAGACCTCTTCACCATGGGTACACTAAATGTTACATCTGTTGTAACAGTGACATTGACTATCACAAAAAGAAAAAAGAAAAGGTCTGGGTCTGACAGTCATTTGGCTGACAGCTGTACAGACCACTGTAAGTCAGAGACCTGTAGTGCACACCTTACTTCCCTGCTGTGTCTGCTTTGAGTTTCAACCACATCATCATTTCTGAGAGACAAAACCGCTACTACCCAGTATGATGCAATGCATGGGCTCCCAGCATACATTACTAACATACTAGGAAGCCAGCAGAGTAGGCCTTATGGTTTTTCGAGTCTGCTCAGGGATCAGCGCCCTTGCCAGGCACCGTTACGATCTCCCCTCATCCTCCCACACGGTCCTCCACCCTCATCCTCTGACAGAGTCCTGAGATGCACCCTCCCCATATACCTGTCCCAGCCTCGCTTGAACCCCTCCACAGTTGTTACAGCCACCAGTTCAATGGGCAGAGCATTTCAGGGCGCCACCATCCTCTCAGTGAGTAGAGTTGCCTAATCTCCCCCGAGTCTCCCGCCTACCAACCTCAATGGGTGCCCCTGGTTGTCCCCTCCTCCATAGCTGGAACACTATGTCGACCCACACCTATAGGACCCCTTGAGGTATTTGAGGCCTTAATCATATCCCTCTGTCCCTCCTCTCCTCCAGAGCTTCTTCAGCCCGCCCCAGGGCTTCTCCCAAGACCCTGTATCTTTCTGGTCACCCTCCTCTGGATCCTCCCAGGAGGATAATATCCCTTTTAAGTACAGATGCAAAACTGCACACAGTATTTGAGGTGCAGTCTAACCAGGCAGTTGTACAGTGGTAGGAGCACCTCCCAGCTCCTCGAGGTTATCCCCCTGGCTATGCACCCCAGCATTTTATTTGCCCTGGCTGCAGCCCTCCTGCTCTGCTCTGAGTTGTTAATTTTGCCATCCACTACCACCCCAAGGTCCTCCCAACCCCCCGTAACCTGCAGTGTCTTCCCTCCCAAGGTGTACACTTGTGCTGGGTTCCTGGCCCCTAGGTGGAGAACCCTGCACTTCTCTGTATTAAACCACAGTTTCCAAGTGTGAGACCACTCATCCAGAGTCTCCAGGTCCCCCTGAATGGCTACCCTATCCTTCTCCCCATCCACTACTGCCCCAGCTTTGAGTCGTCGTCGAAGAGGCTCATCTCACTTCTGATGCCGTTCCTGATATCTGCTATGTAAGCATTAAACAGGAGTGGTCCCAGCACTAACTCCTGTGGTACCCTGCCAAAGACCCTCCTGGGAGATGAACCCCCCAACGATCACCCTCTGAAAATGCCCTGTTAGCCAGTTCCCTATCCACCTAACCATCCATACCCCTACTGCCATATCCCTTGGATTCTCCAGTAGCCCGGGGTGTGGCACCGAGTCAAACGCCTTGCTGAAGTCCAGAAAGAGGATGTCCACTGGCCTGCCCTGGTCCAGTGCCCTAGTCACCCAATCATAGAACTCCACCAGGTTAGTCTGACACAACCTGCCCTGGGCAAAGCCATGTTGGCGGACATCCAGGAGACCCCTTGCCTCCAAGAACACCTCCAGCTTCTTCTTGAGGATGCCCTCCATCACTTTGCCCACCACCGATGTCAGGCTTACTGGCCTGTAGTTTCCTGGCTCCTCCCGCGATTTATGTAAGTCTGTAAAATGTCAAAGGCATGTGGACGAATTTGACTGGGTACTGCACATTCCAGCTTGTTTAGTTATCTCACCATACTCACACAAGTTGGGATTTCCTACTCAGTACAAAATTACATTTCTTATTTTACACCATTTTTTTTTTAAATAGACTTGTCTACGTTTATTTTTGAAAGTCACTTTGTATGAGCAATAAGATGCATAATTACACACCTTGTTATGTCCTATTACTTACACATTATGGCTGCAATTCTCTAATGGTCAGGTTTCCTGCATGAAACACATGTAACCCCTCCCTGTGGCACCGCACCCACAGATGGGTGTGTGGTAGCCAGCATTCAGAATCGCTGGCCACCACGTGCCTCTCATCCACGGACACTCCCCCCCCCGGACGCACTAGTGCATGGGGGCAGATCGGCGGACATGGATGGGCAACCAATGGGAAGCCCATATCCAGTCCACAAGCGGATCCTCAGCCCTGCATGGTACAGGGGTTTCAGGAACTCGTGACCTGCGTCCTTGCAGGAACACTGCGCTATTGCCCGAGAGGCCACCCCCAGTCCCCCCCTCTGGTCCCATGAGGCTGAGGTGGCATGGTATGGGGGCCAGCAGTGCCATGCTGTGGCCAGTGGCGGCACCATGAGTGGGGTGCAATGGCTGTGCCAGGTCCCCCACCACATACAGCATGCAGTCCCAGAACGGTGTGCAGTGTTGCTGTGAATGGATGCCACATAGGGTGGACTGCTGGGGCAGCTGTGCAATCTGGCGTGCAGTGTGCTAGCACGCCTGTTGTAACTGCTGCAAGGGAGGGGTCAGTGAGTACCAGTCCTGCGTAGGCTTGCCTATGCACCCCAGTTCCATGGCATGTAGGCAGTCTGCACATTTGAGAATTGTGGCCATCGTTTGTGTCTGTGATTTACACACCCAAAGTCTGCGATTACTGGTCTGTAATTACAAACCCTGTTGTGTCTTATTACATACAGATGTTTGTGTTAGTATGTTTTACATATCCAAGGTATGCAATAATTGACCCATAATTACGCACTCTGTTTACATATCATTTTTGTGTCAGTGTCATTTCATAGTCAACATGTACTTGTTTTGGGAGCACTGCCTAGCTTATCGATAATGGATATTTCAGTGTGTTGTTATGCATGGATAGTAAATGTGTATTGTAACTGAACTACTGCTATCAACCTAGGACTGCCTTGTAAATGAGATGTTTCAACTCAAGGGGTTCATCCCAGTGGACAAATTTAAATAAATGATTTGACTACGACTTTTACAGAAAATATCTTCCTTTTGCCTTTGTAGCATGCATTATATAGTTTACTCGTACAGTTCAAAAGTGTTGGAACTTGGTTGGCACCAGCTAGTTCCTTTACTGCACTCTTAGGCCAATAATTCTGTTTCTTGTAAATAATTGTAGCAGACTGTAAAAGTAATTATGGCTTACCGGAGAGTTGCAACATTTGTTCATGATCCTTTTGACCACTGCTTCACTTAAATCCAAGACAGTACTTTGCATTTAAAGGAGGTAACCTAATGCTTTTTATGGTGTGGTGTGAGTAAAGCTAATCATTTGCACAGGGCTCCTTTAAAGTCCCAGTAGCTAGATACAGTAGGCTCCCTGAGAAAAGTTTCCAGCCCACATAGGCAGGATGGTGAATTAACAAGGGCAGAAGGAGTGAACTAGGAAATCCTGATGCACATCCCAGCTCCCCAGCAGCGTGGGCTAATGATCAGAGTGAAACAGTGTGAGCCAACAGGTCAGGTTATGGTGACAGTTTTGTGCCTATAATTTTTTGTTCCATTTAAAGAGGCACTACACTCTTTCATATTGCAGATGTTATCTAGATGTTTGTCACTTACCAGTACCATTTCCAAAGTAGTTGGGAGCTTACCTGTTTGCCCCAGTCCTCAGGTTTTCCCCATGCTGTCCCTGCTCTGGCCCAAGGTCCCGTGTTATCCCATAGTCTCCATCTGGCCCCAGGGTCACATTTTAACTCAGAATGGGGCGAGAGGAGGAAAGTACAGATCCGCTGTCTTGTTTCTGCACCATGGGTGTGGGACCGACAGTTTGCGCATGCGCAGGAGTGCATTGTTGTTTTCAGCTGTTCCTGTTGCCGTTCAAGTGTCTCTCCAGTGTCCCGGCCCCAAGATTAAGCTTAATTGGGTACCGAAGACACAGTGGAGGTGTATGAGGAGCAGCGGCAGTGTTTTTCTGGAGAGCGCCAATAGCGCTGCAGAACGGGAGCTGACTCATGAATATTAATGAGGCAAAGGGGAATTTAAAGAAGCAAGCCTGTCTAGCGCCTGGGGGAAGAGTGTAGCGGTGCTAGTGACAGGCAGGGAAATAAGTAAAAATGTTAAAAGCTGAAATTGTGTAAAGGGAAAAAGGGGTTGCTTCCAGATCAATGGGCATTTAATAAATAAAAGTGGGCACAACTTTACAAACCTTATGTCCTTTGCACAACAGAGTCCTGGCTAAAGCCCTCCATCCTGTCCCATGAAATCACTCTCCCAGGCTTCTTCTCCTAACATTGGGACCGGCCCAGAAAGAGAGGAGGTGGGTACTGATTTATACCAGTCAGTGAGATGACTAGCCTCCAAATCAACCCGGACATTGAACACCTTTTGAACACAATTGCCTTAGGTCAGGCCAAACAGTTAATAAATGGATGTGTTTACCTACCCCCTAAACTTGCTTCCTCTTCCTGTACTGAACTCTTCTCCAGGCTCGACTCCATCCCCCCAGAGATGCAGTACTCTGTGGAGACTTAAAACTAAATTGGACTGGACCTACTAAGCACAATACCTTTCTGCTCTCTCTAATGCCAAATTTGAGCAACTACTTGAATAACCTACTAGGATCAACATGAAGACAGGCAACCAAAGCCTTCTGGACTGGTTGTTAACCAACAACAAGATGCATATCAAGGCTGTGGGGACCCTCCCTGATGCAATCAGTGATCACTCCCCCACATTTTGTGTCTGGAGGAACAAGACTCCTCATGCCCCTTAAAATGGTCAAATCCAGAGACCTGACCAACTACAGTCCAGAAGCATTACTTCCTTCACTGATGTAGATCAGGCATTGGAATACCTTATCCACACCTTCACAACCATCCTTAACTCCCATGCCCCCTTCAAGCCTCGTAGGGCCAAAGGTGCCCACTTCCCCCTTGCTGTCGCAAGAACTAAGGCAACTAATGCGCTCAAGAGACAAAGTCTGGAATTTATTCAAACGATCCGGACTGCACATGGACTGGATATCCTATCACAAACTGCGCAACACCTGCAAAGCCAAAACCAACAAATCAGAGTGAGACTATCTTCTGTCCTGGCAAGAAACACACCTCTCAAACCCCAAAAGTTTTTGGTACCACATCAACACCCTCCTCAAAGGTAAAGAGCGGATCATTCCCCCAAACAATGATGGCAAAAGGCTCACTTCTTTCCACACCCTCTAAGATCGCCACTGGAATTAACTATTTCTTCACTAACTTAGACATTTCCAAGGCAGGGTTACTGACCACCCACCCTGCTGTTCAAGGATCTCTCCCAGGTGCCCTCAGTCCCCTCTTCCACTTAAAAACCACCTCATGGAAAAAAGTCCTCAAACTCCTCTTGGGTCTCAACCCTGACAGCTCTCCTGGCTTTAACTCCCTTCTGCCTAAATTCCTCAGTATTGGAGCACCCGCGCTAGCCCACCCGATCACCCTACTGATTAATTGATCCTTTATCACTTAAACCATCCCGACAAGTGGAAAACTGCAGTCGTTGTCCCGGTACCCAAAAATGGCCCATCCAACTTCGTAGACCCATATCCATCTTATGCCACATAGCAAAAATTCAGGAACGAATCATGTATAATCAACTAAACTCCTTCCTAGAACAAACTGGCACCCTTAACATACATCAGCATGGTTTTCAGAAAGCTCATGGGACAGAATCAGCTGTCCTAAGGATCACATCTGACATTTTTCTGGCTATGGAGCAAGGTAGTGCCACCGGGGCAGTCTTTATAGACCTTATAAAGGCCTTTGATCTCGTAAATCATCCACTCCTCATCTCCAAACTCCATTGTATCAGCCTTGACACCAGCTCTTTATCGTGGTTCTCCAGCTACCTAACTAACCACTCACAATGTGTCAAGTGGGTGGGTGCTTACGCCTCCTCTTCTCCCATCACTGATGGGGTCCCCAGGATCAGTCCTGGGGCCCCTACTATTTTCTTTTCATCAACAAACTCCCAAGAAACTGGGGAGGGGGCCTCTGTCAGCTCCATGCAGACAATGCCATACTCTATAGATCCAGCCGGGACATCTCCTCTATTATGTCTGACCTAGAGCTCAATTTCCAGCAGCTGGAATCTTGGTTCAATGAAAACCGACTGGTGTTGAATACCAGAAAAAAAACTCCTTTGATACTACCTCCCAGCCTCGCCTAGTAGTCCACATCTCCTCTGGGGTGCCCTTAGAAGGAGAGGACTCCTTCAAATACCTAGGCCTGACTCTTGATGAGCATCTTTCCTTCGAACCACACATATCAAGTGTCATTAAGGCTACTAACCTGAAACTTGGCCTCCTTTACTGAACTGCCCCATCATCACACCCCAGGCTAGAAAAGTAATTGCCTCAGCTTCCTTCTCCCAGTCCTTTTCTATGGGGTCTCCATTATGCACTCCATTCGGACATCTACCTGGACCAAACTTAAGCAGGCCTACCATAGTCACATGCTTTTCGGCCAAGGCACCAGCCCATGCCCACCACAGCGACGTGCTCTACACCCTAGGTTGGCCATCCGTTGAGGCCAAACTGGACTTCCCTGTATTTAGTACGGTCTTTAAACTCATCCACCTTCCTTCCCCTCCCATTCTCTCCACCCTGCTGAAGACCTTCCCCAGAACTCTCAGATCCTCCCACCTCCCTTTACTAAGTATACCTAAAACCCGGTTAGCCATAGGCAAATGATCCTTCTTTTCTGCTGCTCCTTAAAAGTGGAACGATCTCCCACATCGCTTACTTTCCTGTGTGTCTCTTCCACAGTTCAAAAGACACTTCAAATAAATCATCTTCCCACCACCAGTTTGTAACGGTAATTGTGTATGACCAACTCCTGACAACTACCTCTCCTACCTGTCTACCTTTCTTGACTTCTCCTCCCTCTCCCCCTTTGATACACACTCTATACCTACCCCTTCATGTCTTCTCCTCTGATCCTCCTCCAACTCTTGTACATATGTATTATATTGTATTTCTGATTTTTTTATTTATTACAATATCTGTAACTGACACACGAGTGAACTGCTGTGCACTTGTGCCTTGTTTGGCTTGTCTGGGAACTGTTTATACATTGAATTGTTGTTCCTTGTCCTCAACTGGATGTCTTATTACCACTGTAATTATAACGTTTCTGTACGTAGTTGACTGATGTATAGGATCATAATTCTTTGTTCTTGGAATGATTCATTCCCTGGGTCACCCCTGAAAAAGGGACAGTACATCCCAGTGGGCCAACCCAGTCATCAAAATTCAAATAAATAAATAAAAAAGTGTTGGTGGTGGCTGCACCAAAGCTGAAACGTGGGACACTATATGGGCTGCAGTGCAATTGTGTGTGAACTGCCTGGGGACAGTTTAAAATGGCAGCAGTGACGGGAAAAGGGTTGAATGAGCATGCTAGATTGTGCTGTCGCTTTACAGTGCACAGGGAGTGCTGCAAGACTGTGGGGGGCAGATAAACATTAAAGCACTTTGTTTGGCTGCCCCAGGACATTAAACTGGGACTATGGTGGAACTGAGTATAAACGGTTTATTTCAGCAGCCATATTTGCAGCCCTGTAATGCCAGCTCAACCAACCAAAGTCCAGGATTTTTGACAAGGCTTGTGGGACTGTGTGCTGGACTTATGGGGTAAAAGCTGGGGAAATACTTGACGCCCTTCCACGCAGCCAATCAGGCATCGAGGGAGCTTCATGCATATTAATTTTTGTCAAGGACAGTGATTTTAACCAATGGGGAGCTGCCAGAGAGCTCCCAAAACCCAGAGACTGTCTGGTTCTGAGTCAATTCAGTAGGAGCCCCTTCAGAAGGAGGGGCTCCAGCCCCTATGCAGGAATGGGGCTGCAAGGCTTGGAGAGGGCCTGTCCGGGGGTTGCCATCCACTGTCCTCCAGGGCTTGGTGTCTGCCTTTCCTCATTTGTGGAAGAAACTGGATCAAGGAATCTGGTTCTGCAGCTTTAGCTGGGATGAGAGTTGTAAGTTCCTGCAACAGGCTGCTGTGGGAAGGGAGCTACACCACAGCATTGAAGGTTTTAATTAAAGGTTCTGGAGAGAAATGGCAATCTGTTTCTGCACCTAAACAGTTAGAAGCCAGGATGGAAGGAAAAGGATCAGGGTTCAAGTGAGAAAAAAAAAAAGGTTCTGTCCATACCCTGGGTGGACTCAACATCACAAGGAACAGGGGAAGGACAGTGGTCTAAGGTAACGGAAATGTCTGGTTCTGTTTTTTTGGAAAACGGATATGGTTGTGGAGCACTTGGTATGGGAGCCCCCCCACCGACTTGCGGGGGCTTGACCAGTAAAACCAAGTATACTTGGTATGGGAGTCTCTGCATGAGGAGGCTTGGCCAGTAAAACCAAGTAGTCTGAAAAGGAAAAAAAAGGTTTTGTTAGAAGAAGAGAGGGCCTCTTCTGGTTAATCTGAGTTCGTGTGCACCTGCACGGTGGAGGAAGTCTTTTCTGAGTCAATGGAGTAGCTGAGAAAAGGTGTGTTTTGAATATGCCCAATGTCTCTCTGAGACCGTGTGTGCTCAGTGGGAAGCTAGAGACTGAGTTTAGATTGTAAAGGGCCACGGCTCCAATGATGGTAGTGTGGCTGAAGGATGTTTCTTAAACTTCATCAATTTAAAGATTGCCCAACTGAGCTGAGCTGAGCTAAAGGGATTGAGAAGGCTGCTTAAATTTCAACCTGGAGTCAGATAGGGAACCAACCAACCCCTGCCAAGTGGGGCCAACTGGGCCACAAAAAGCCACAGGCGCAGGCCCAAGTGCTAGGGCACTCTGATCCATGAGGGAGCCGGACCATGGGGTCACTCCTGGGTCTGAGCTCCTTCGTGGCCTGGAAAGCCTTGCATTTGTGCTCTGCATTTGGGCCTGGAAACAGGCTGAAGGGGACAAGCTGCAAGACCTTCAATGAAGTCGAAAGATCCAAGCTGCAGAGCAGTTGCTCGACATTTCCAGTCTTTTCAAATTCATGAATTTGAGTTCTGCTGCTCCATCTTCCCCAGAGGCGCGGTCACCATGGCATCAGAGACTGTCAGCGGAACCATGAGTAAAGGCAGGAATTGCCCTGCCCCTGGGGGATGTACTGTATATAGTTTTGCTCTCCAGTTATGCCCACTGGCGTAGAAGGTAATATCAAAGCTAAAGTAATCAAGAAAAAGTTAAAAGTAATGTTATTTTACATCAAGTGCACCAACGCTGGCCGACCAGCTGCACCACAGGCCTGCACCTACAGTATCTGGGTACCCAGGGACAGAGGGTGTGTTGGGGGTTATTCTGAACTGGTACCAGTTGGGGTTTGTGACAGTCTAATACCTGCAGCAGTTGGCTAGCTGAAGGGTTGGTGCTGCAAGCATCAAAATATGGGCTGCATTTGAAAGGGAAATGGGTGTTTGAAAATGCTACTCTTTAAATGTAACTTTACTAAATGTTTTGCTTATCCTGTGCTCCATTTACCCCTTCCGAACCCTCCCATGCAAATAAACATGGTGTTAACTGTTTCGAAACAATTCTGACTCAAGAGCCTGATTTAGTGAGCATATTATTATTTTGCCTCTTGTCTTATGTAACTCCCGGGTTGCCCCTGAAAAAGGGAACTCCGGGGCTCAGTGGGCTAACCCGGTCACCAAAATTTAATAAATAAATGAAATAAATAAATATTAGCTTAAGTCAAAAAATGCAAAGTGTTGAATTTGTGTTTTTTTTTATTCAGGAATACATATGTTTGGGGTGACTGGGGAGGTGGATCGGTACAGCATCCCAGGGGGTTGAGCTGCTAATATTGTACCCACTTAAATTGTACTCTGGGTGGGGGCACTGCACATTTTATTTTCTATCTTGGGAAAGAACCCCCGGTAACAGCAAAATAGGAACCCAGGCCCCTTAACCTTGGTCTGGTCCGCAAGACAGGGGTAGTAGCCCTCAAGGAGGATGGCGCAGGGCTACATACACATTTGTTTAGTTTACTTTTACTATTAGCAGTATTCCTTTGTAACTATCTTGGATACCTCCTTTTTCTGATTATGCAAAGGTCAGTTTGTTCCCAAGAGCTCCATGAGTAACAAAAAGATGGTGTCACTGAGCCCATTTCATACTTTGCATCCCTATGTAGCAAGTCTAAATAGACATGCACTGCTGTATAAAGTATTACCTTCCCTCCTGATTGCTACACTCCTACCCCTGCATATTCCTGTAATTGTCATCCCCTGTAAACTAATTTTGGCACAATGTCAGCACTGTTTATCCCTGTATTTACTCTCCTTGAATTGCTATGCACTTGTTTCTTTGTTGTACCTGTATACCTCTGTACCTCTGTAACTAAATGTTGCACCTGTATACCTCTGTACCTCTGTAACTAAATGTTGTACCTGTATACTTCTGTAACTAAATATTGTACCTGTATACCTCTGTACCTAAATGTTGTACCTGTATACCTCTGTGACTAAATGTTGTACCTGTACACCTCTGTAACTAAATGTTGTACCTGTATACCCTCTGTAACTAAATGCTGTACCTGTATACCTCTGTACCTAAATGTTGTACCTGTGTACCTCTGTAACTAAATGTTGTACCTGTATACCTCTGTAGCTAAATGTTGTACCTGTATACCTCTGTAACTAAACGTTGTACCTGTATACCTCTGTAACTAAATGTTGTACCTGTATACCTCTGTAACTAAATGTCGTACCTGTATACCTCTGTACCTAAACGTTGTACCTGTATACCTCTGTAGCTAAATGTTGTACCTGTATACCTCTGTAACTAAATGTTGTACCTGTATACCTCTATACCTCTGTAACTAAATGTTGTACCTGTATACCTCTATACCTCTGTAACTAAATGTTGTACCTGTATACCTCTGTACCTAAATGTTGTACCTGTGTTCCTCTGTAACTAAATGTTGTACCTGTATACCTCTGTAACTAAATGTTGTACCTGTATACCTCTGTACCTCTGTAACTAAATGTTGTACCTGTGTACCTCTGTAACTAAATCCGGGTCGCACCTGAAAAAGGGATCTTTGGGGCTCAGTGGGCCTACCCAGGTACCAAAATTGAATAAAAAAAATAAAATAACCTAAAACACTCTCAAGAATACAGAAAATGAAAGTGATTTACAAAAACAAAACCCTGTTCTACCAGTACTAAGAAGTTTTTAAAAGTAATGTAATAGTAAAACCTTTATTTTAATACAGAATAAAACTGTTTGGACACTAAAGGAATGTTACAATATTCTAAGCTGTAAAAAAAAAAAAAAAAAACCTAGGAGTTTTGGAACCAGTACTGATTTACCTGACTCTAGTGTGAGTCATTTTATGTAGAAAGTTACATTTTGATTTTAGCCCCCTGTGAGAGGGAAGGGATCATAAATTGGCCTGAGCAAGCAATCAGTTGATCCCTTCCATTTCTGATCTGCTGGGCCAACCCCCGCACTCAGATGTTTTGTGATATCTAACTAGGGAGAATGTGGGGATACATCCCATATAAGTATGTGGGGCTATTTATATTTTTAAATGCTAATTTATATATGTTACCGCAACATTATACCATGGACACCCAAAGAAACACAAAATCCTATATTCTGATTGGCTAGCTGACACCTTTCTACTGTGGTAAATCCCCTGATAACCCACACAAAAGGTGCCAGCCAGCCACACACGTACAAAAACATTCCGACCCCTGAACACAAACCCAAAATCCGCCATATTGTCTCCCCGCTGAGACGGTAAACCAAGAGTTTTAAACCTGAATTTGGAACTGCTCATTCAAAACAACTTTCACATAAAGAGAACCTTTTTTCGTACCTCGCAAGTCACACCCGCCTCACCATTGTCAACTGCTCATCCACAAAAGAAAACTACAGTTCAACGTGAAATTCAAAACTGCTGATAAACCCCGATCGCAACCTCGGAACTGGTTGCATGCCAGCAGTACAAACAAAAAGTAAACTGCCTCCATAAAGCTGAACAGTCAGAGTGACTGTGACATGAACCATAGAAAGAAGCAACTCTAATATTCACTTTTTCTGTGACTAGAGGCAGTTTACTTACGCCTCTGGGACTCGGTCCTCACATCCTCAGTTGGGAGGTTGTGCACAGTGTCGCTCTGCTGGCGCTCTCAGTACATACTGTTGGTGCCTGCTAGTTGTGTAGTCGTAGACCGCTCTCTCTCTCTCTCCTTCTGTCTTCCACTCAACTCGCCGAAGAAATTTCCAAACCTGGCACTAAAAACTATATTTGGGAAAAAAAAAGGACCACATTTCAGTTGTTCACTGCACTCTGTCTTCTCTGTCAGCAACACTTACTCTCATATTGTACCCAGCAACAAAGGACTACTTGATGTAGGGTGGAAGAATATGTGTACAAAAATATATAAAAAAAAGAAAAATAAATTTACAAATTTTTTCTATATTTTAATAATTTACACCTGGTATAATCGCAATAAGCTACTGGGGGATGTGGGTTATCGGGGGATTTACCATGGCTGGCGTGGATTTACCCACTCGGCACAATCCCCCAATAACCCACACCCCCTCGTGGCTTATTGCTTAATTATATATGTGTATATTTTAACACCACCACTCAACTAACAAGGCCTTGTTCCTAAACCCCTACTTTTTGAAACTTAGAATCATATAACATTACTTTAAACGCTGTTTATAAAGTTGTCTCATAAAAGAATTACATTGTGTGCTTGACCATTAGATATTTTTGGTACAGTATTTAGCCACTGCTTAGCAATTTAGATCACAAATTATAGTTAGAAAGAAATTATGTGACCCACTGGTTACAAAGTACAGAAACTTACAAAACAAGTGCAAAGGCAGTACCCTGATAATACACATTATCATAAAGAAACAATTTGACACTTAAGGTAAGTTATAACCAGGGCCACTGGAAAACTGCGGAAAAGGTTACCAAAAATTGCGGTGCGTTTTGCAAAAATTGCGGGAAATTGCGAAGGTTCTACTATAGACCCGGAGTGCTTTACAATAAATCTTTTAATGTTTTCTGCAGCATATATTAGTCAGTATAAATTGCTAAATGAATATACTGACACCTGAATATGTTTAAAACATAAAGAAAAGTTTATGTTCCTAAAAAGAATACTAAACTGATAAGCTATCATAAGCGTTGCCTATCTTCCAAAATTTAAAAGCACCTCATACAGTGCTAAATAGATTCTAGAAAGTGAGCCACAGCAAATCAATATTAAATAAAGCTGGAAGAAATATATATTTTTTGTTTCTGGTTGTAGAATAATGAAGCATAATCAACAGCTGTTTACAGTGCTCTGCCAGCTATTTACCCACTTTGGTATAAGAAAAAATAAGCAGATAGGTAGTCTGAGAGCCATAGCCATGGTTTTCTGACGAACCCGGCCTACCAGACTGACACCTGCAGTCCAGGTCTGGAGCCACCAGCCCCTCACAGAAATGCAGGTAGTCTGAGAGCCACAGCCGTGATTCTCTGATGAACCCGACCTGCCAGACTGCCACCCGCAGTCCAGGTCTGAAGCCACCAGCTCCTCACAGAAATGCAGGTAGTCTGAGAGCCACAGCTGTGGTTCTCTGATGAACCTGACCTGCCAGACTGCCACCCGCAGTCCAGGTCTGAAGCCACCAGCCCCTCACAGAAATGCAGGTAGTCTGAGAGCCACAACCGTGGTTCTCTGACGAACTCGACCTGCCAGACTGCCACCCGCAGTCCCGGTCTGAAGCCACCAGCCTCTCACAGAAACGCAGGTAGTCTGAGAGCCACAGCTGTGGTTCTCTGATGAACCCGACCTGCCAGACTGCCACCCGCAGTACAGGTCTGAAGCCGCCAGCCCCTCACAGAAACGCAGATACGGACTTGCCCTCAGGGACTGATTACCTCCAGGAAGGGAGCTCTAGCTGCCAATTTTTTTCGCCCACCGACCCACCCACCTCGGTCCAGATTAAATGCACACAAACCCTGCCCCGGCTTTCTAGCTCACTCCTCTCTAGCTCCCCCCCCCATCTTTATAGTCAAATTAACCAGCCTGGGAGTGGGTCCCAGGGTGGTAGCCTGGGTAAAACATTGGCTGGACAACAGGACACAGAAGGTAATTGTAAATGGAGTCCACTCTGAAGAAAGGGCGGTTACTAGTGGGGTACCGCAGGGTTCAGTATTGGGTCCAGTCCTTTTTAATGTCTTCATCAGTGACATTGCAGAGGGACTGGAAGGAAAAGTATGCCTTTTTGCAGATGACACAAAGATCTGCCACAGGGTTGATGCACAAGGAGGCGTGGAAAGGATGAAAAGGGACTTGGCAAGGTTGGAGGAATGGTCAGAAGTGTGGCAGCTAGGATTCAATGCAAAGAAGTGCAAAATAATGCACCTGGGAAACAAGAACCCAGGGGAAGAATACACAATGGGTGGGGAGGTAGTAACAACAACAAAACAGGAAAGGGACCTGGGGGTAATCATATCAGATGACCTTAAGGTTAGCAAGCAATGTGAGAAGGCAGTAGGGAGGGCCGGGGTATACTGGGATGTATAGGGAGAGGCATCAGCAGCAGAAAACAGGAAGTTGTTATCCCTCTGTACAGACAGTTGGTGAGACCCCATCTGGAGTACTGTGTCCAGTTCTGGAGACCCCATCTCCGCAAGGACATAGACAGGATAGAGGCAGTCCAGAGGAGGGCAACTAAAATGGTGCAGGGTCTGCAAGAGAAGCCGATGAGGAGAGACTAAAGGAGCTTAATATGTATACCCTTGAGGAAAGAAGGAGAGGGACATGATAGAAACTTTCAAGTACCTCAAGGGAATCAACAAAGTCCAAGAGGGTAGCATCTTTCAGAAAAAGAGACTTGCAAGAACAAGGGGACACAATTTAAAGATAGAAGGAGGGCGGTTCAGGGCAATGTGAGGAAGTATTATTTCACAGAGAGGGTAGTGGATGCATGGAACAGCCTTGCTGAGGAAGTTGTGGGGTCTAAAACTGTGGGAGAATTCAAGAATGCATGGGACAGACATAAGGCAATTCTTGTGGGGGGCAGGAAGATATAGGCTGTTGGTTAACTAGGATCTGCGGCCTATCCTGTAGGTAGGGAAATGGGCAGACTAGATGGGCCTAGCGGTCCTTATCTGCCGTCAAAGTCTATGTTTCTATGTTTATTCCACTATGTGTGTCAAATCGTGGATCCTGTTCTGGTCCTTCTTCCATCTCATATCACATGCCCAATATATGCCACCTCAAGCCTTTATTACTGTGGATACTAATCTGATCTGCTCTGTAACTAGTCCCTGTCCCTACGTGGATATATGCCTTTTCAACTCCCAATTCTTCAACACTATTTTCATATTACCTTTAACAATGGTACACAAAATGAATTACCACCTCAGCTTATGACTTCCGCCAACATCATAGAGGCGTCACCTCTACAGATAGCAGTCAGAGTATTCGTCTCTGCCACCGTTAGTGGGAAGGGCAAAAAATGTTGAGGCACGCCCCCCCAGGACAATGGCCCACAACGACGTAAAGGGGTTACCAGTACGAAGCTTACTATTGCCACTCTAAGAAAACTTTTACTCCTTCTTCTCCTGTGCTCAGGAAATGTGGAGCTCAATCGGGGCCACCAGCTGCAATCACATCGCCCCCTGACCTTGCCACACTGAAAGGCATGAGTTTCCTCCACATTAATGTATGCAGTCTGTTAAAAAAGTTCTCCATGATCCAGGCCTGGGTCCTCCATACTCGACCCGACATCCTAGTGGTTTCAGAAACCTGGCTTAGACTGGCCACCTCCGACAGGGAAGTCAATATCCCTAACTGTTTACTATTTAGAGCAGACAGACATTCCAGAGGTGGAGGGGTTGCCATCTATGTCAAGGATAGGTATACAGCATCCTGTCTGAGTGCTTTATCTGTTGCAAATGCTTATGAATGTCTGTCTCTTCAAGTCACCATCTCGCACACTTCAACATTATGCATCATAGGGTGCTATAGACCTCCTTCTGCCGATCTACAATTGTTACCTCATTTGAGTAATATCATCGAACAACAATCCTCAGACATAATTATTCTTGGGGAACTTAATTTAGACTGGCTATCTAAAACCGCTGCTCCTCTCGTAGCTTTCTGTAACACACATGGATTATCGCAACTCATTGTCAAACCAACATGAGTAAATAAAAAGAACGTGGCTAACAGCTCCCTGCTAGATGTTATCCTAGTGAATAAACCACATCTCTTCTCCTTTGCCGGCACCTTCTTCAGTGATATCAGTGATCACTCATTTATTGCTTGCATAAGATCAAGCAACAAACCTACTACTTCACTGAAATTTGCTGCCAAGAGATCTAGACGGAACTTTGATCTCACTGCCTACATAAACGAACTGAAACTCTCCTTGTATTGGTAAGAGTTCTGTTTGGCAAAAAACACACAATCAGCATTTGACATATTCAGCAAAATTATGCTAGATGCCCTAAATAAATATGCCCCTATAGTTAAGGTGCGAATATCAAAAAATGCATGTAGATGGTTCACACCATTATTAAAATCTGCATTGACTGAAAGAGATAACCTATGGAAAAAAGCTTGCAAAACCCAGTCTGCTGCGGACTGGTTCAAGTTCAAAAGGGCACAAAACTCATGTACTAGAATGGTTAGAGATACAAAAGCTGCATACTATCATTCTGAATTTCTCTCTGCCTCCAAAAATCCTACAAAATTTTGGAAAACTGTCAAGGACTTGTCTGGTCACACTTCCGGTGGCTCACTACCTGATGAAATCTCCTTAAACAATAACATCATTAGTGACAGACTGGAAGTTCTGGATGCCTTCAGTAATCACTTTGCAAATGCAGGCTTAGCCTTCGACAATTCCCCTGCGAATTTGATACGCTCTCGGTGGATAATCAAGGTGCAGATCCTAGCATCACCGATTCAGTCTTCTCCTTGCATCCTACTACTCTGAAAGAAGTTGAAGACCTATTGCTAAAACTGGATGTAAAAAAAAGTGCTGGTGCGGATACCCTCGACCCATATTTTTTGAAGGTGGCCATCCATGTGTTAGCCGTGCCCATAACCCATTTATTTAACCTATCATTAACTCAAGGATCCATTCCTTCAATATGGAAAACAGCGCACATCATACCCCTGTTCAAGTCCGGAAATCCCTGTGATCTAAATAATTACAGACCAATTTCGATTCTCCCGGTCTTGTCAAAATTATTGGAAAAAGTCGTAAGTAACCAGCTGATGCAGTATCTAGACACTAATAACCTGCTTAATCGAGTCCAATCAGGGTTTAGAGCTAAACATAGCACCATCACAGCACTTGCCAAAGTGCCTAATGACTGGCAAAGAGAGCTAGACAACAGGAATTACACCTGCGCCGTATTCTTGGACCTGAGCAAGGTCTTTGACACTGTCGGCCATTCTCTGCTACTCTCTTCCCTGACCTCAATAGGTGCTGACCCATTATCTTTACAGTGGTTCAACAACTACCTCTCTGATCGTTTCCAGCAGGTGAAAGTGGAAGGAGATCTCTCAACTCTCAAACCTCTCCTAAGAGGTATTCCCTAGGGTTCTATCTTAGAACCGATCTTATTTGCAATATACAGCAACAATATTGATGAAAGCATAACTAAGGCCAACATTCATCTGTTTGCAGATGACACAGTTCTTAACGTAAGCCGCCCGTTGTTACAATCTGCATGTAATGACCTTCAGTGTGAGTTCAACCTACTGCAACACCAACTCCTAAACAAAAAAACTATTACTTAATGCCAAGAAAACAAAAGCAATGCTCTTTTCTCCCTCTGCCCAAGTGGTCAATTCAGCCCTATCAGATCCTGTGCCACAGATTACTACAGTTTTTGGTGAGAAGTTGGAATTTGTCCCTAAATTCAAATACCTGGGAGTATGGCTGGACCATAGGCTCTCCTTTATAGAGCACGTTGAAGAATTACTCAAAAAATTACGACAGAGACTTGGCCTGTTCTTTAGAATAGCCTGCTTCTTAACTAGAGATGCCAAACTATAGCTGGTACAATCAACCTTTCTATCCTTGATAGATTATGCTGACATCCTCTACAGTCACTGTCCCATTTCCTACCTCACCAAACTTGACACATTATATCATAGAGCTTTGAGGTTCATCACAGGCCTGCCTTATTCCACTCACCACTGCTCCCTATATCAAGTCAGTGGGGTGGAGTTCTCTTCAATTCAGGCGTGATAAAAATGCAGCCTTATGGACCCTGAGAGCCATCTCCAAAATACTGCCCCAATACATTACAGACTGTCTTTCTATAAAACCAGTAGGCAATTACGTCCTGAGAAGTTGCAAATCTCTCCTACTGATGGTTCCCAAAGTTAACTCTCGCTTTGGCAGGGCTGCTATAAGCTTTACACTGTCCTCCTTATGGAATAAATTGCAAAAAAAAAAACTGAAACTGAGGTCACCCATTGGCATCTCATCTTTCAAGCTTTTATATTCACGTCTCAGAAATGATCAGTTCAGTTGTTTCCCATGACCATGAATTGTCATCATGCTAACCTGTACCATTTAACCATGAACAAATTACTTCTAGTGCTTGTCTCCTCCTTGGCCCTGGTCTGTCATCATGCTCTCATGTAACACCTTGATGCCTCTGTCCTCCCTTTGATACTGGTATCTTCGCGCTTTTTTCCAGACTTCTTTTCAGAACTCTATACTGCACTCATCCACAAACTACACGCAATCATACTATAAAAGTCCTAACTCCCCGTTCCCTTTCCCTGTAGGCCCCCCACCGCCGCATCAGTTCTACTGACCTATCCTTGGGACTTCACTTCTCACAATGTTTATCCTTTGCTTACATATTACATACCCCTCCTGGTACCCCATCTGCCATTAGTTGGTGGTTCTCCAAGCCATTTTCATGGCTAGTACTAGTGACTGCCCTGGTAAATGAACTAACTGGTACTTCTATACAGAGAACATGGTTTATATACAGTTGCATGGTTCAATGGTGGACCTGCCCCCTTGTATTTGAATCCTCCTCTGTTATGGCTTGCCTTGTCTTCCTTTTATCATTTGACTCCCCTATTACTGCACCATTGTGTTTGTGTTTATATACTTATTTACATGTATTTATATGTCTTTATGATGGATGTTACCCGACCCTGTTCTAACCAGGTCCATCTTGTAAAAGAGCTGTGCTCAATGATGTTTTTTTTTTTTTTAATTTTATCTTTTTCCCCCTGGCAGGACCCCATCATTCCATCAGCCCTGGTCATGGCCCCCGGAGACCTCCACCACTGTCTATGGCTGCCGAGCACCCTCAGTCACCCCCGGCTTACCCCCTGGAGGGCGGGGCCGCGGCCACCTTCTATGGTGACCACGGAACCAATGTCTGGTCGGAGACCCGCAGTGACAGTGATGTAGTGAGGTCTTCCGGGGAGGGCTTCATGTGCACGGTGGTCCTGCCCGCCTCCATTTTCCACCATTTTTATTAAGGAGGTGGGGATGTGCAATGGCGTAGCGTCCGCCCGCCTCCAAAAACTGTACTGCGCGGACGCCTGAGATCTCCCGGCCTCGCCAGAGTCCTCAGTCGCGATCGCTTCCCACCCTCCCGGAGAAGGAGAGCAGTCCATAGGGCGCTCCATCCTTCTCCCCCAGCCGCCCTCCGACAATCCAGGTCCATTCCCAAACCGGGTAGCCGTGGCATAGCGGAAATCCACTGCTGCAGCCAGCGGCTGTGCTCAATGATGTTTGCCTGGATAAATAAAGATTTTGATTGATTGATTGATAGATAGATAATTGAGTTTTAGTAAAATGTTAAAGTTTTTAATAATCATAATTTGTACTGTAGGTGCGGTACACTATTTTTGAAATCACATATTTAAACATTAAATCTGGGGGTTATTGGGGCTGGCAGTATAATCTAGAGGTTAGAGCAACAAACTGTGAATGAGCTGACTACATCTAGTAGACCTGTGTTTGATTCCCACAACCTCCACTTGCATACTGTGTGATTCTGAGCAAGTCTCTTAACTTCCTCAGTGCTCCTGGGTTGTACCTGAAAACAGGCACTTGTGCCTAGTGGGTCTTACATGGTTACCAAAAAATATAAAAAAAATACCAATATATTTTTACTGCATCATACAGTAGTCAGGGTACCCTGTAATTTACCTTTGTTTTACTCTGGCTGCAATGATTTTGTTTAGTTAAAGATAAATGTTCAGATACATTTCGTATTTTATAAGCTTGTTTTTAGACTTTAGTCAGGCTTTTATTGTAGTCTTTTCACGCGAGCACTTAGGGGTAGTTGCTAAGAGTGAGATCACTGTTAAAAACTAGCTTATTCAAGTTTAAAATCGGCAGGACCATCCAAAAATCCTCAGCTGTTTGAATCAAAACTAGTCTGAATGAGAGTATGCTCACAAGGAAAAACTTGCCCTGCCGCTTACAAAAATGCTTCATAGTTAGCACCCCATTTAGGTAAATGGGATAATTTGCACTTTTTCTCCCATGTTTTGTTTGTGTGGCAACAAAAAGTTTTCTGACAGACTGCTTCAATACAAAACGAATGTTAAGTGTTTAAGTGTACTTATGCTTGGCCAGTGGATTTTGAAACCAAACAAGACAAGGATTTAAAAGAAATCAGTGTCACATAAACCCTTGCCCTACTTTGCATTGCATTGTTTCAGCCAAACCCAAGTCTGCATGCAAAATTGTCAATGTATTTGAGAGTATTTTATTAAAAATGTTAATACTTTTTACACAGTTCAATACAAAAGCTCAAAAATTGTAAGAAATTGCAGAACATGTCCATTTTTGCGGAGAATGGTGAAAATTGCGGATTCCGCTAAAAATTGCTGGCGGAATTTTCCAGTGGCCCTGGTTATAACACACAACAGGTCAGGCAGTTAAATGGGTAATTACAACACCCCCCCCACTCTGTGGATTGATGGCATGAGGCATTAGCTGAGTGCCATTCAACCAAGGGGTGGGTGGGGGTGTGGTAATTATCCAGTACCTGCAAGCCTTGAAGCATGTTATTGCATTTATAAAATGGCACCAAAATAATAAAAAACACAAGATTAAATAAATATTTAAATTAAGAATAAATAAATCTTCATCATTGGTAAATCAGTTTTCACTCAAACAGCTAGGTTTGCTCCATTAAAGAGGTCAGGTCAGGTTGGCTGGCAGGTAAGTTACTCTTGTTATTAGTTGAAACTTTTTTTCCAGATCCCTGTGGGTACTGGTGAATTACCACATAACTGTGGACAGGTATTTACCAATCAGATCACTGGATTTGCGTTGCCCATTTTAGAATGTGTAATAATTGCTACAGAAATTGGTAGGGATAGGACCCCACTAGGAATGAGATGCTGTGTCTCTGCTAAGCTATCCTGGGTGCATAAATTGTAATGGACCTTTCCCGGTCAACAAAAACAAAATAAAAAATAAAATAAAAAAAGAATGAACATTTTTTTTTTAAATTGAGATTATGCATCACCTCTGTTGAGTTGTCTTGGGGAACTATATTTTCAAAAGGGAAAATGTTTGTCAGGTTAGGAGGACAGGTGACTGAGTAGGAGGCATGGCGTTTATTTAAATACATTGCTTAAACAAGTTTAGTGATGAAATGCATTTTTTCTTACAGCTAAGTTTCACTGTTTTTTTTTTTTTTTTGTTAAAGGTGGATGATTTTAAGGAAGTGAAGCATGCCCTCTTAAAGTAATTAATAATCTACATGGGCAAACATAGCCAGGACAGTTTGACAGCTGAAAAACTGCTTACGTGGTGTTACTAACCAGCCTGTCCTTTGATGGGTAAACATGCAGTTCTTCCAACAGTATTTGCAGGAAGGATGCTGTCATTGAATGGAATTTTTTTTTTTTGAAAGAACAAAGACAGAGAGAGAAAGTGAGAAACTTTCCAGTAAGTCGTTATGTTACTCAGTCTGCTCTGGGCCAAGAGCAGTCTCTCTCTCTCTCTCTCTCTCTCTCAACTCCCCTTGTTTCTCTAGCTTGGTCTCTGTCTCTTCGCTCCAGTTTCTTCTTTCTGTGCTTCTCTCACCCTGACCCTTTTCTCTTCCTCATCCCCCCCACATTCTTATCCCTCCCTCGTTTCTTTTAATCCTTTCATCTCCCTCACTCTCAGCACGCTGCACATGAAGCAACTGATGGAGCTCTTGCGTACATGTGGCATAGTGAGTCAGAAATAAATCACAATTCTTTCAACATCCATTTTTCTCACCAGACATTGCTCTGGTGGTGGGCTCCGGTTTTGTACACACAGTTCTCAAGGATGGGGGGTGGGGGGATGGTGGTCAGAGTCAGAATCCTTTGGTGTTTGCTTTAGAAAGTTGGTGTAATAGCACTTTATGCTGGTGGCTTGGGGCAGCATTGCGGTCTGAGAGGACTACTACCGTATTTCCTTGAGTATAAGTCTTAGCAGTCTAAAAGTCACAAAAGACATACAAGTGTTCATCTCCACTAGAGAAAAAGCAGCAAACCTTTAGAACTGGTATCTGCTAACTGTTGCAAACTGTTACAACAGTACATTTAGTGATCCTTTTCCTTCTGTGTTGCCTCCATTTGGAACTCGGTACCTCCTCCATTAGAAAAAATACCTCTACTCCTGCCTTTACAGATCTTCTGAAAGCCCATCAGTCCTCCTCTGTTGCATGTCGATGTTTCCACTAACCTCCCCAAAATTCCACGTATACCCCACCCTGTACTACCTGTACTCTTTTTTACTTGGTATTCTTTTCTACTCTTCCTAAAACATAACTGCATTCCAACATATTGGCACACCCTTTTGTACTTTCCGTAATTGAACCATGTGAATGTTGCCCTGTATATATAGTGTTACTACTACTTCTCCTGCTGCAATGATGACCTGCTGTTTTACCATGTAAATACTGCTATATATTATTATCACCGCTGTATATGTATAACCATAATTGTTTGTCTTATCTGTGCATTTGCAACTGGGTCATGCCTGAAAGTCCTCTACTGCCAGTATACTTACCCAGTCAACAAAGTTAAATAAATAAATACATTTAATTTAAAGTTTTCTAAGTTTTTGACTTTGCTTGAGTACCAGTGTCAATAGCAGTACCATTTCTAGTGCCAGTGTGTCAGTAAAATTGTACCAGTTTTTAAAATATTTCATATTAATAGGTACTTGTCGCACAGTCTGTTTCAAAAATCTGACTGTCCCCAAATGACTTCCCATTTGCTGTGTTTGTGACATCACAGTCTGTTGTCATGGTCACCGCTCTGGTTATCATAAGAAGTACACTATGAACTCAGAAAATCATGATGACAGCTATTTATGCAGACTTCATGGGAATGCCAGCGAAATTGTATGCAGAACCTGAGAAGCGAAAATGCCATTTAAAAATGTATTTCTTTGGTAAAATGAAACAACTGAATAATTATAGACTACATAACAGGTTGCTGTGGAATAACATTGTTTATTTCACTGCTGAGTGGTAAGAGCCATGCATGAGTTAGTTATGAAGGTCACATCACTGTGTAGAGTTGAATGTGGTATTCCACTGCAGCCCATTATGTATTTAATATATACACACTATATGTAATGCTTTTATTGGTGTTTTACCTAAAACTAAAATAAAATAAAAACTGCCTTTCTTTGCATCATAAACTTTCTAATCTGGCCCATTGCTCTGTATGTGCAGTTTCCAGATTCTAAGTGGAATAAAATGCTCTTAGTGAAATAACAGGTATTCTGAGTGAAAATAAATATTTATCCCAAAATAACATGATCTGTTTCCTGAATTATTCACCACTAATATGGTATACCTACAACGTATGTACTGTGTTCCTATTTGCTCCTGCGCCTGCATGAGCACGGGTCATGCCTAAAATGGCCTCTGACCCAGTGTATGTACTCAGTTATCAAATACAACATATGCTAGGTTATGATATATACTACAGTACATAACTACTCTTTAAAGAAAGAAAATAGATTTGTATATCCTAATTCCTACTAATTATCAAACATCATTGCTTAGAACAGCAGCTTTGTCCCTCAAAACTCATTTCCTTCTAATTGTGTCTTTCTTTATCATTCAGTTTATTTGCCAGGATAGCTCAGTTGGGCTGCATTTCTTGTTTCCAATGTGGTACAAAGTTTACCAGTTGTTCACATGGGAGGTCAGATGCACAGGGAGGTCAAACAACTTGTTGGGGTGAAACAGTAAGCCACAGGCTGTGCTGGGATTCAAACCTGAGCTTTCCTGTTTCTCACATTTGTATTCTAACCATTAGATCACACAGGCTTCCTGTTGGAGGAGGAGGAGGAAAAGACCTAGAATGAGTCAGACCACACCCAAACATGGCAGGTGTATATGTTCTTAGAAAAGAACTAGACATGTTGGTTAAGGCCAACAGGATGATGGGATGCATCGCTACGGGGATCACCTCCAGAAGGAGAGAAGTGATACTCCCTCTGTATAACTGCTTGGTGAGGCCACACCTCGAGTACTGCGTGCAGTTTTGGAGCCACACTTAAGAGGACATTGAACTCCTGGAGAGGGTCCAGAGGAGGGCAACCAAAATGATCTGGGGCTTGGGGACAGGACCTATGGGGAGAGGCTCGAAGAGCTAAATATGTACACATTGGAGAGAGAAGGGACGGGGGGACATGAAGAGGTCTTCAGGTACATGAAGGGGTAAATAGGGAGGAGCAGTCAGGGTGCTCTGAAAGCGTGGGGCAACTAGAGGCATGGCCGAAGCTGGAGGAGATTCAGGGGAGAAGGAGGAGGTGCTACTTCACTGGAGAGGTGGTGGAGCCATGGAATCGCTGCCCAGGGGCTGGTGGAGGGGTTCAAGGGGGTGGGACAAGTACAGGGAAGGGTTCTGGAAGCAAAGTCCTGTGCAGCAAGAATATCCGGGACTGGAAGGAGAAGCCAGAGAGGCGAGGGGGCAGCAGGTCAGCTCCCAGGGTGGGGGCTGACCAAGCGAGCAGACAATGAAAGACTGTTAGGCCCTATTCTGCTGGCATTTTAGTATGTTAAATGTTTAGGTCTTTTAGGAAGGGAGAAGCATTAAGGGTCTTCCCTGCAGAAACAAGCTATCGCTCGGAGGGTAGCCAAGGGATCCCTTTCTGTCACTGACCTTCACTGAGTTGCCTGACTACCTTCCCCAGTTGCTCTTGAGTCACCAAACCTCATGACTGCATCAAGATCTTTCAAGTCTGAATAAGTAAGTGAGGCTATATGGCACATACTTCCACAGCAGGGGCATCAGCCAGTAATGCAGTTACCTTTAGAGGGGGACATCTGCGAACGGAGCCCATCATAGTTTGAAAGCGCATGAAAATCTCTTTTAAAGGAACACTGCTCCCTCATTTATTATGAAGTTTATCAGTTTACTTGTCACCAGCTAACTCCATTTCTAAAGCAGGTGGTGAGAGAGGGGGGATACAGTTGGGTTACTTATTTGTCGTGTTAGTAGTTGTCGTCTATCTTGGGTGCCTCCATTTTATGACTATTGAAATCTTAGTTTGTTCCCAAGAGCTGTATTAGCAGTGAGAAAATAATGCCACAGAGACCATTTTCATTATGCATTTCTGTGCAGAAAGTCTACATAACCTTAGAAACTCGCAAGAAATACACAAAGTATTTACAGGAAACAATCCTGCTATACTACTCTTAAGAAGTTCTTGAAACTTACTGAAAGTGAATGTGGGGATGTGTTGCACCTCTCCAGCTATTTGTTTGTTATTCTAAATAAGCAGTCAACATACTGGGTAGTGACACATCATCTCCTCACTACTAATGCAGCTCCCAGAAATGGCAGCAGTCAGAAAAAGGAGGCACCCGTGATAGTTACAGAGGACTACTTGTAACAGTCAAAGTAAGCTAAAATAAATGTTTATATCCCATACTACTATAGACATGAAGCTGATTGTTGACAAGAAAACAGATAGCATTTACAATATATAAGGGTTTAGTGGTCCTTTAAAGCGCACCAGTTTAGGTTCAATCCTCAGTCCCCCCTACTGTAAGCCTACCTGTCAAGTACTTAAACAGTCCTTGGTTGAGAATTTATGTATTCAGTATTTAAGCACGGGAAGGGATGGAAAATCCTCATATCAAGGAGCTGGCAGCCAAATCCCTTCCCTTCCTGGTACACTATACAACAAGCTCCACCCCTGTGCTAATACATTTTGTGACATACGAGTTTGTAGGCGCAGTGGCATGCTATATTGAATTCAATGGGGTCAGATTTTAACTAACTTTTTCTATATTTTACAGTGCCACCCGGCTTTAAGTCAGTGCCATCGGTCAACTAACATGGCTTTTGTTGCTGATCGGCGGTGACTTTAACCTGGTAAACGTATAAAACATATGAAGAGGCTAGTTAAAATCTTCCCAATAATTCAGTACAATCTTCGCCTCTACAAATTCATAAATCACAACATATGAGCATGGGGGCGGAGCTCTGTAGTATCATGTACCAGGAAGGGAAAAAAATTGGTTGCCAGCTCTTCAATATGAGGATTATTGATCCCTTCCCCTGCTTAAATCCTGACTATATAAATTCTCAAACAAGGATTGTTTAACTCCTTGATAGGTAGGCTTAAAGTGGGGAACTGTGGATAGATTTTTAAAATCAAGTGAATTGTTGCACTTTAAATGAGGAGTAGGGCTTACCTGTAGTTGGTAGCAGTCCAGTGATATCCTGACTAAGCCTGGCTATACTGATAACAATATTTACAATATAACAAATGTGCCACCATATTTAGATCCTTGTGAGTCACATATAATAAAGCTCTGCCTAACTACAATGTAAAATGGTACAGATGGTTTGAAATAACTTTATTGGCATATTCTTTTTGAGAAATTCATAGTTCTGTGAGTTGTTTTTTAAATTGTAAAAGGAAGATGTTCAATAAAATGCAATGTTATATAAAGTATAGTTAAAATTATAGTTTGTATCATTTTTGATTTGATTTTGCAATTTAAATAATTTTCAATTGATTTGATTTTGATCAAAATGGCGTTAACTGTCTGAAGCCCTAGATATACTAGAGCCAGAACTATGTTTTTGGGGTTAAGAAAATGTGAATGTGAAACCATCCTTAATGCAGCAGTACATGCTGAACTAAATCGGCACCATGAAGCTAAATATATATGCAGGCTGTATAGCAGGTGGGCGTAGCATTCATTACTGTAAAAACATTTTGTCAAACCTTCCTTTTTCAGCTTTGAATTACTGTGAATCCAAATAAAATCAAACTCTTCCTGGTCCCTAATATGCCCACCCTGCCAGTACGATGCCAGTCATGGGACATGCCAAATAATGATATACATACAAGATGTCTTCAGACCATTTCTTTTGGATTTTGAAGTGGAATTCAAAGATTTCATGGCACTGTTCAAATGGAGTGTGTAGCAGATAACTTGTTTTCTGGACAACATATGCAGTGTCATATGCGCTAAAAAGGAGTGTTTTGGTTTATGTTATGATATTACTAGGTCACTAGGTAGGCTAGACATAAGGCTAAGGCCCATCGTGAATGTCTCCCACAACTATGAGGGCATACTAGTTGTGTCCCATCTCCCCAGTTTAGGTGCTTATCGAGTCTGTCTTTAAAGACATTAAAGTTCTCTGCTTCAACCACGTGCTGTGGGAGTGAGTTCCACAATTGTGCGGCTCTAATGGGGAAGTAGTTATCTCCTTTTTGTGTGTTTGCGCTTGCGATAGCTAATTGCAACTTATGGCTTCTCAATTTTGCACTGCGGAATGCAAACTGGAGCCCACATTGAGATGTAAGAACCGGGTTCTGTAATATCCTGAAAAGCTGTAGTAAGTCTCCCCGACTCCTTCTTTCTTCAAGACTGGCCAATCTTTTTTTTTTTTTTTTACAACCTGTCATTACATGGAAGGTGCCTTAGGTTAGGGATTAACTTTGTGACCATGTGCTGGTCTTGCTTGATGAAGTTAATATTTTGTTTATAGTAAGGGTTCCAGAATGGGAGCAAAAATCTAAATGGGGCCTGATGTAGGTTCTGTACAAAGGGATGATGCAATATTCAGTTTTATTGACAAATGAGCATTTGATACAGTTCAAAATCATGTTTGAGCAATTTTTTTTGTTTTTGTTTTTATTTTTTATTTTTTTACACATTGCCCACTCGAAGAAAAGGAGTTGTCAATAATCATCCCTTCCCTAGTTCCCTCTCCTTTGTTACTGCGGTTAGAGTTTGATTATGTATTGTGTAGCTTGATTGGGGGTTATTTTTCCCTATATGCAGTACAACACATTTGTTTAAATTAAATGACATTTTGTTTTATTTTGTCCAGATTTCTATTTCCTCAAGATCTTTAACTAGGGCTCATTGTTTTTCTATGGTGTCAACCTCTCCTCCTATTTTTGTGTCATCAGCGAATTTTGCTAGGTGGTTCTTAATGTTTTTGTTGATGTCACTGACAAAAATATTAAACAGGATTGGTCCAAGTACCGAACCCTGTAGAACACCACTACTCACCTCTCTCAAGTTTGAGAGGTGGCCACCAACTCTTCCCCTCTGTGTTCTCCATCTAAGCCAGTTAGCGATCCATCTTACCAATGGCATGCTACCTTATCAAAGTCCTTACTGAAATAGAAAGGATAACATCCACTGGTGTTTTGTTGTCTAGACTGACTCCAATGTTATTGTAAAAAGTGACCAGATTAGTTGTACAGGAATGTTCTCTTGTGAATCCATGTTGATAATTATCAGCGTGTTCTAGTAATTCTAATTCTTGTTCTATTCTAGTTTTTACCTGTTGTTCAGTTGTTTTACTAAGGATAGATGTCAAGCTAATTGGCCTGTAGTTGGCCACATTCTCTCTTCTCCTTCTTGAATATCAGGACCACTACAGATGTTCTCCAGTCTAGGGGACCTGACCTGATAATATTGATTTGTTGAATACTGTAATAATCCGGGTGTGTCAGACTTGCTACTGCCTCGATTATTATTCTCATGTAAGTTGTCTGGTCTAGCTGATGAGTTGACCATAAGTTTTTTTATGGCTGATACAATTTCCTCCTTGGTAAAGAGAATAATATTTAGGATTTCACTGTGGTTACTAGGAGTAATGGGTTTCAGGTTGAAAACAGAGCAGAAGTAGTTGAACGCCTGGGCAATTTTGCTGTCTTCTATTATTCTAACCCCATTCATAACTATTGGATCCATCTCATTTGTTGAATTCTTTTAACTATCGACATATGCATAGAATGATTTATTGTTATCCTTTGTATATGCAATTTTGAATCCACCCTAAACTTTTTGTTTTTAATTAGTTTGTTTAATTCTGCCTTATATTTTGTATGGTTTTCAATAGTGTTAGTGTTTTTTTTAATTTTGACTAAGCGTTTTCCTTTGCTTTGATTTGTTTCTTCACTGCTCCAGTTAACCACATAGGGATGCTCCCTTTGTTATTACGCTTTTAATTAAGAACAAATTTAGATTCTGCTGCAAATATTCAAGGTCCAATCGGCGCACTTTCTAAGCTCGATACGCTCTACCATAGAGCCCTAAGGTTTGTATCAGATCTTCCTTATTCCACCCACCACTGTCTGTTGTATTCTGCCGTAGGTTGAACCTCTCTTACCCTAAGACACCACAGAAATGCTGCTATCTGGCCATATGAAGTTGGAGGGAGGACGATTCAGAGGAAACGTGAGGAAGAATTTCTTCACAGAACAGGTGGTGGACAATGGAACACCCTGCCAGAGGAAGTGGTGGGGCTGAAACAATCACGATTTAAGAATGCATGGGTTAGACATAAAGGAATTCTGGAGGTCATGGGTAAGGGCAACAGACTTCCTGGAAAACATAAACTGAACTTACAAACTTAAATGGGCAGACTGGGTGGGCCATAGGCCCTTATCTGCCAACACTGTCTATGTATCTATATAAAGCTATTGCTAACAAACTACCTGACTACATCTCTGCCTGCTTACCACTCTGCACTTTAAGCAGATATGCTCTGAGAAGTGTCTCCTATATTACCTTAAAGGTAACAAAGGCTAGATCCTGATTCGGCTGGGCTTCCATTAGCCACACGCTTCCCATGCTGTGGAATAACCTGCAAAAAAATCTGAAATTAAAGCATAAAGTCAGCACCACAGCCTTTAAAACACTCTACTTACAGCATAGTACAGAATGCTGCACTTGCTACTCTTGATTAATTGCCTCCCCCTCTTAGGGTGTCCCCAGATCACTCTTGTATTGGCCTATCCCTGGATCCCGGTCACAGTTTCTGCATGGTCACCTCCCTCCTCCACTTCTCTCTACCTCTTCACCCCCTTTCTGTCAACCTGAACTCAGCCTCTGCCTGGTCCTTTCCCTTCTCCTCCATCTACTCTCCTCTCCCCCTTGTCTTTCTACTCTTCGCCCTGTTCCTTGTACTATACCCACTCTCCTCTTCTCCCTTCCCCCCCCCCATCCAGTTCCCCTCATCTGGTTCTTCACCTCTGCACCCCTGGTTCACATTCCCTCCCCTTAGGCCTCCGACCTATGCACACTCTATCTCTTCCCCACTCCTCTGCACCTATTCCATTCCCCTACAAGTGCCTAAGGGTCCAGTCAACTGGTCACGGTGTTCCAGGGCACAGTCAACTTGTCTCTGTATTCCAGGGTCCCTGTCTGGTAGCCATGGCTCTTGTCACCCCATCTGTTCACATTTGCTGACCCTTCTGTATCACTGTTGCTAGATCAGTTTACTATCTGCAAAATTTTGTTTTTACTTATCCTGTATCTTGTCACAGTTGCTGACCTTACTGAATCACTGTTACTAGCTTAGCTCACTATCTGCATAATATTGTGTTACTTATTCTGTATCACTGCAAAATATTGTGTTAATTTTCCTGTATCTACAATTTATTGTCCATGTTTGTGTTGATCAAGCTTGTGCATTGCTATTCTTGTGTATACCCTGGTATCTATAATTTTGCCCTCCCAGGTCCACCTTGAAAGGAGCTTTGCTCAATGGTATTCACCTGGTTAAATAAAGATTTTGATTGATTGACTGATGTGATTTTTTTTTTAAGTAGTCCAGTTGTGCTCTGTAGAAAAGTCGTACATCTCTGTGTCCCAGTCAGTTTGATCAAAATGCCTGTTTATATCCCTAAAGTTAGCTCTGTTATAGTGTTTGATGAAATGGGTTTTGCTGGTTTGTGAGAACCAGATTTAATGCTATAGATGATAGCGTTGTGGTCCTCCCTCCTCCTGGACAGTTTACCTTGGTCTCATGTACCAGATTTTCAGTGTTGGTAGGTGTCAGGTTTAGTGTGTTTGCTCCTCTCATGGGGAATGTTACTGACTGGGTTATACCTACTGAAGCCATTGAATCAATGAAGGGCGTTCAATGAAGTTGGTGCCTGTTAGTAATTCCCAGTTTATCCTTGGATGGTTGAAATCATAGGACAACTTCCTCCCTGTTTCTGCTACATGAATGATTTTCTTAGTCAAGGCTTCGTTGTATTCCTGCGTTGTTAGCAGGCCTATAGCAATTACTCACTATAACATTTTGCCTGTTTTTATTTATGGTGACCTGAACCCGAATTCTTTCTACATCATGGTCATTTGTTTGTGATGGAAACACCTGAATGCAATTTATGTTGTCTTTTAAATATATGCCTGATCCTCCACCTCTTCTGTTGTTCCTATTTTTTGTAGTACAGTGTATACCTCTTAATTTCTATGTACCATGCACTCAAGTCATCCCACCATGTTTCAGTCACTGCAGCGATGTCCATCTTGTCCCTAATCATTACAGCTTCAAGTTCAGCGATCTTCATGCCACTAATGCTCCATGCATTTACAGTCATAATCTTAACTCCTGTTTATTGGTCATACATGACCTGCTAGTTGGCCCCTTGGTGTGTTGTGTTCCTGAGACCCCCTTAGATACTAGTTTAAAACTTTTGTGATATAAGTTATTTGTTTACCTGACATAATGTTCCCCTGCCTACTGAGATGCAATCCACCCCAGCTGAAAAGGTTGTGTTTATTTTCATATTCCTCTCAATGTGTAAGACGTGCAGTTTTTTTGAAGTGTCCATTTTCATATCCATTCATTGACTACCTTGATTTTTTGTGGTGACCTGCCCTTGGCGCTGACAATATTTCCAACAGACATACAGAGCAACCTTTTGATTCTAGCTTGCTACATAAGTTGGTAACTAAACTCGCAGCCAATAGAAAGACTTGCTAGTGATGTGTAACCCCCTTGTTACCGGGGTTATTAGAAATCCCAGTAAGACCTAGTGGTAGGCAGGGAAGGCAGCTTGTGAAACTCCAGTTAAATGGATTTCACACTGTCTCACTCTGTTCTCAGTCACAGCTGAGACTTGAGAGATGACATCACCATAGAACTGTCGCAGCTGCATAAGCCACATTGGAATCTGCAGCTCAGTGAGTGAGTTTAGAACTTTGGGAGTTTTCAAAGCCAGTCTTCTGTTTACCTCCAAACAGAATGGAAGGAGTTTCTGTTTACCTTTTGTTGGAGAAGGAGGTGTGATCCTGTTTACCTTTTGAAAGTGGTGGAGACCGCTGTCCAGGTCTCAGTGCCCCTCCCTCCGAGAGAGTGTGGAAGAAAAAGTCCCTCTGTGGATTCCAGGGCAATCCCTATTTCCACTATAGAAGAAATCTGCCTGTTTACAGTTTCTGTTCTTGTATAACAGTGAAGGATGTGATACTTCGCCGGTGGGGCACCTGCAACGAAAGGGTGAGTGTTTTGCTCCATTTGAAGGGGCAAACCAATTGTTTCATCAGTTTGGAAATATAAAGAAAGTTGGGATGTAGACTGCTATTTGGGAGGACTATTTTACTAGGACAAACAAATGGAGCAGTCAAAAAGTCTAAAGTTTTAATGGATTTCAAGTAATGCTGTAGAGGGGGTGCTTCAGGTCATCCACCGTTTAATCTACATTTTCAAAGTTTAAGTTTCTGTTTGTCCAGAGAAATGGCCGGGTATGGGCTGTGGGAGCTGGAGGTGGGAACACCCCCCATCTTTAGTGACCAGGTCCACCTCTACGGATTTCTTCTGTGATTTGCTACTTGCCTCATGCGCCTGGCCAGTGATGAGGTAGGTACCCAGACGTGGGTCACAACTTTGGAAAATCTCTCTAGGAGTCACAGACTCTATGTGGTGTGGGGAGCCACAGGATGGGAAATATTCTCCTTGTTTGATGGGAGTTCGATGGAAGTAAGAAAACAAATCTCTTTAGGAGTCACAGACTCTATGTGGTGTGGGGAGCCACAGTTTGGGAAATATACTCCTTGTTTGATGGGAGTCTCTCCAAGTAAAGTTTGGGTTCATTCTTCAAATGGACCGTCAGTCAAGTGTCGGCAGAGAGCCAGGCCAGTCGGGCTAGTATCCAAGCGCATGCAAGTCCGGGCTGAGTGCCTGGTGGGTCCAGAGCCAGACAATAGTAAAATGGGTTCATTCTTCAAGTGGACCACCTTGTAGTCTCTATCTGCATATACAGTGAGCGTAGCCTTGGGGACCATCAATGCTTTGTCATGTTTCAGCTAGTTTTGAATAAAGCCACACTGAAAAATCCCAATCCTGGTTCTGGACATTACAGTTATTGCTTCCTGTAGTTGGATTTACTTGGGTGCCCCTGTGCAGAGTAGCCAAACCTAGGTCCCTTGTGCCAGGTAATCTCATCCTCCCTCTTCGGTCCCCACCAGGTGTGCTCTCGCGCCAACAGCATGCCACCTGTTGTTTTAGTAAAAGGCAGGGGTGAGGGGTTACAAAAATGGAGGCACCGCTTTGGATTTGTTCGGGAAGGAAGGTGCTTGGGCAAGTAGGCTCGCGTTTTGGCTATCTGGCAGTGGGTAGCCCAAAAAGTTGAAGCAATTTCCCTAGTGTGTTGCTGTGTGCTGTGAATCTTGTGCTGCTGTTTAAAAAATGCCAACTGTTTACCAAAGAGTTGTAAAGCCAAAGAGTGTGCCCTTATCCTGCATCAAAAATGTTTACAGCGTTTTTGTCAGCTTTTAAAGTAAATTCTGTGAAGAAAAGTATGGAAAACTAGGGGTAGCAACAGAGAAATTATGCCCTGGATGTTTGAAATGCTTTTAAAGTGAATTCTGTGAAGGAAAGTATGGAAAACTAGGGGTAGCAACAGAGAAATTATGCCCTGGACGTTGGAAATGTTTTCTGTGCAAAGCTAGAGACTGCAGAGTTAATGGCAATGTTACATGGTTGAAATGGGCTCCCGCCGTGGAGTCAGTTGAAAAAAAAAGTGTGTGCATTTTACAGTTTAAATTTGACTGCTCGACGATCGCCGTGAGGAAGAAGAGGCTCATTTGCATGGCGTCGTGTGGTTGGTCAGTTTGCCATTAGTCCCGCCCCTCAGCCAGCTCTTCTGTGACTGCTTCAGCATTCGAGAGGGAGACAGAGAGTAGTGCGTGTACTGGCAGTGGAGGAGCATTGCGAGGATTCAAAGCGCTGTGAAACAGTTCAAAAAGTGACTTTTAGTTTAAAATCGGGCTCAACCCGCAATCGATTGTGGATTAGTGAATTTTGTGGTTAAACGACGATCGCGGAGACTGCCCGCCTGTTTGCATTCTGAGGCCTTCAAAATCTGGCTGCAGGCCGTTTTACCCCATCGCAGCAAGTTGCTACAATAACAGTGAGTAAACAATTAAAAACTGCTCAATCAGTGACTTTCAGAAATGCCATATAAAATGTGTGTGAAGCTGTATAGTCGCTGCAGAGTAGCGACTGTGTGATGTCCTGCCAGCAAGTGCAAGTCTGTAAAGCCATTGAATGTGTATGGAAGTGAAAATAGCCTCAGTTTAAAGTTTGCAGCCAGAGAGAGACTGTGGGTTGTAAAAGTGCAACACTAGTAGAAGCAGGCAATCTTGAGCTGAAATCTGAAGTTTTAAGGACTGTAAATAAAGTGAATGTTGCCAGCATGTGAAAAGTCCAAGGAAAATCCTGTAAATGTGTGAAAAGCCAGATCAGAGCAAGTTGTGCGGTTTGAGTAAAAGTTATCAGTAGCTAATGTAAATCAGGTGCGCAGTGGCTTGACCCAGAGTCTAAATGTTGACACGCACAGGAGTGCTGCCGTCGCCATTACAGGGTGGCGTAGTAAAGTAAACACAGCAGCAGAGGAGCCATTTTAAAGCTACAGAGTGTGTTCATTAAAGTGGGACTTTCAGTTACAGTGAACTTTTGTTTATTTTTCTGCAGTTATGGCCTCAGGACCAGCTCGTTACCCGATCATGCCCGGGTTGCAGTAACAGCAGCAGTAAATAGACTGAGAGATATTGAAAAGTGGTGTTACGGAGGGCAACTCCCTCCTGATGTGGCAATTCCTAATTATCCAGTGCGTGTATGCCAGATGTGCTTGAGTGCTGGAAGGGATGTCTTTATGATTCCTCACTATGCTGGATGTCTACAAAAAATATGGCTTGTATAAAGTGCCTCCAATTCGTTTGGCTCCCACATGGACAAAAATTCAGGAATCTGTAGTTGGCAGCACACAGCATCAGGTGGAGCCTGTGGAGGAAGGTCCCTCGGGGGAGTGTGGCACAAAGCTAGAGGGTGCAGAATTAGAGACTGAATCTGAAATTGAAGTTTTGGATGCTGGATCTCAGAAAGAAAGTTCGGATAAAGCATCATTAGACCCCTGGGTGGGGGGGCCTAGCCCAAGTCTCGCAGGTGAAGATGAGATGCGGGAGGCCTTTGAATGGGAGGTGTCGACCTCCGCTCCTAGTGATGAATGGATAGTCTCGGGGGTGAGAACGACTGCTCACTCCTGGGCTCAGATCCTCAGTGAAGAGGAAGATGAGGGGGAACCTATGTGGCCTTGTGAGAAAGGAACGGGTACACAGCCTCAAGATCTTGCCTCGGAGGAATGTGTTCAAGAAGGTGGTGATGCTACTGCCCTGGCTTTACAAGAAGAAGAAGTCAGGGATCCGTTTTTAATTTATTTGAGGATGCGAAGCTGGCAGAACCAGGAGCGGTCTCAGATTGACCAAAGCAAGTAAAGAGGAGAGACTGGTTCGTAGAAAGGCCAATGAAATCTATGGTATGACCTTTTCTACCTTTCCTGGGAAAGTCTGGGAGGAGATTGAGGACTGCAGGAAATCCTGGATCTGGGATGAAGCAATGAAACATGTGCATCCTGGGGCCAACCAGCATGTAAAAAAATAGACTGTTCATGAAAAGTATACACAGTGGAAGAGAGGCAGGACACTGTTTATGGACAGAGTGAGAATAGTGGATGGAGAGGACGGAAGTCTCCACTGTGTGAATTATGTTCACCCAGGCAGGGTAATAATTCAAGCCCCTGACCCCGGTACTATTGGCCTCAGTGCAAGGACCTCCCAGTAATTAAGCCCGTGCCTACAAAATGGAGAGCCGAGCAGTGGTAGTCAGTACTGCCACACCAGACTGTGAAGTGCCCTTATTGATCCGCCAATATGAATAACCAAGGACTCAGGTGCTCCACATTCTTCAGTCTACAGTGTACTGTTCTTGTTCAGCAACCATCTACTGGCCCACCAGATGACTTCAGATCCAGAGAGGACACCAGCCCAGCTGTTTCCTGTTCATCGCCTGGTAATCGGATGACGTTGGACCAGCTGTTTTTCTTTTGTTCCTGTTCTAAGGTTCCTTCTCCAGAGATGACATCAGCCCAGCTGTTTCCAGATGTGCCCTCCTGTGTTCCCGGAAGATGTCTGCCCAGCTGTATCAGAAGAAATGCTGCCAGGGAGAGTCTTCGTCAGGGATAAGGTTGGTGCCGTTCGTATATTTCAAGAGGGTGGTAAGTCGAAAAACCCTTTTCTATCTTTATGACATTGCAGTACACACCCTACACTACAGACTTCAAAAATGTGTGAACTGTCCGCAAAGACTCTCCCTTTGGGATTTTGGCCTTCTAGAACTGTGCTTCACGGGGCTCCGGCCCAGGAGAGACTCTTTATTGGACTAGCCTTCGGGCCTTGTGGTCACTAGTTGGGACTTTTAGGGCACTCCATCCCCCCAAATGTGTATTGTAAATAATGTCATTACTGTACTCTAATGTAAATACTGTTTTTCTACCTTTTTTCTAAAAAAAAAAATCTTTTTTGGATTGTTCAGTGTTTTTGTTTTGTTTTTTTTGTATGGTAGGGGTTGTTGTTGTTTAGGTAGACTGTGTATGCAGATTAGGAGTGTGTTTTGTTTTGTCTTTTTCTTACAGGTGTTCCTGGGAAGACAGAAGAGAAGACAAGAAGAGGAGGAGGGGCTCATCGGAGTTCCTCGTCAGTGCTTTATTGTGTAGAATTTAAAGTACTGTGTTGTTATTGCTATGGTTGTTACTGTATTAACCCTTTTCCTTCCACAGGTGTGATTGTGGGGGTAGGGAGGAAGTATTAATTGGTATTCTAATGGTTGTAGTTGCAGGTTGCCCAAGGTCGGGGAGGTCCCGGTTTTGTTTTTGTTTGGGATGTTATGTTAGAGGCAGATAGGTTTTCCCTAGAGGGTTAGGGGGATAGACAGGCTGTGGTCCTCAGTGGCCATAGGGACTGCAGTACTGATCTATCAGGGCTATGCTCTGGACGGTTCTACCAGACCACTAGGTGTCCATAGTAAGTGGATAGAGTAGAGGCTGATATGTCAGCTACAGGCCTCTAGGCCTTTGTGTTGCCTGCCTGTGCTTGCACATGGTAGAAGGGCTGATCACCCCCTCTGCAGGTAGCACATAGGGGTGGGATGGCCTAAGGCAGGTGCATAATGACTGGGGACAGTCATTTTCCTGGTCAAGGGCGAGTGTAACCCCCTTGTTACCGGGTTACTAGAATCCCAGTAAGACCTAGTGGTAGGCAGGGAAGGCAGCTTGTGAAACTCCAGTTAAATGGGTTTCACACTGTCTCACTCTGTTCTCAGTCACAGCTGAGTCTTGAGAGATGACATCACCATAGAACTGTCGCAGCTGCATAAGCCACATTGGAATCTGCAGCTCAGGGAGTGAGTTTAGAACTTTGGGAGTTTTCAAAGCCAGTCTTCTGTTTACCTCCAAACAGAAAGGAAGGAGTTTCTGTTTACCTTTTGTTGGAGAAGGAGGTGTGATCCTGTTTACCTTTTGAAAGCGGTGGAGACCGCTATCCAGGTCTCAGTGCCCCCTCCCTCCGGGGGGGGGGGGTGGAAGAAAAGTCCCTCTGTGGATTCCAGGGGCAATCCCCTATTTCCACTATAGAAGAAAGCTGCCTGTTTACAGTTTCTGTTCTTGTATAACAGTGAAGGATGTGATACTTCGCCTGTGGGGCACCTGCAACGAAAGGGTGAGTGTTTTGCTCCATTTGAAGGGGCAAACCAATTGTTTCATCAGTTTGGAAATATAAAGAAAGTTGGGATGTGGACTGCTATTTGGGAGGACTATTTTACTAGGACAAACAAATGGAGCAGTCAAAAAGTCTAAAGTTTTAATGGATTTCAAGTAATGCTGTGGAGGGGGTGCTTCAGGTCATCCACTGTTTAATCTACATTTTCAAAGTTTAAGTTTCTGTTTGTCCAGAGAAATGGCCGGGTATGGGCTGTGGGAGCTGGAGGTGGGAACACCCCATCTTTAGTGACCAGGTCCACCTCTGATTTCTTCTGTGATTTGCTACTTGCCTCATCGCCTGGCCAGTGATGAGGTAGGTACCCAGACGTGGGACACAACTTTGGAAAATCTCTCTAGGAGTCATGAGGCGCTATGGTGTGGGGAGCCACAGGATGGGAAATATTCTCCTTGTTTGATGGGAGTTCGATGGAAGTAAAAACAAATCTCTCAGGGGTCGCAGACTCTATGTGGTGTGGGAGCCACAGTTTGGAAATATACTCCTTGTTTGATGGGAATCTCTCAAGTAAAGTTTGGGTTCATTCTTCAAATGGACCGTCAGTCAAGTGGCAGCAGGGAGCCGCCCAGTCGAGCTGTGTATCCAAAGCGCATGCAAGTCCGGGCTGAGTGCCTGGTGGGTCCAGAGCCAGACAATAGTAAAAATGGGTTCATTCTTCGAGTGGACCGCCTTGTAGTCTCTGTCTGCATATACAGTGAACGTAGCCCCTTGGGGGACCATCAATGCTTTGTCATGTTTCAGCTAGTTTTGAATAAAGCCACACTGAAAAATCCCAATCCTGGTTCTGGACATTACAGTTATTGCTTCCTGTAGTTGGATTTACTTGGGTGCCCCTGTGCAGAGTAGCCAAACCTAGGTCCCTTGTGCCAGGTAACCTCATCCTCCCCGAACCCAGGTCCCCACCAGGTATTGCTGCCAACGCCAACAGCATGCCACCTGTCGTTTTAGTAAAAAGGCAGGGGTGAGGGGTTACAGATGTATGCAGGTTTACATAGAAACATAGAAGTTGATGGCAGATCAGGACCACAAGACCCATCCAGTCTGCCCATTTTTTCTACCTTATGAATGTGCCATAGGTCTTTACTCTGTCAATGGCCTATCTAGTCATACTTATTTGTATTGTTCCCTTATGCCTATCCCATGCATGTTTGAAGCCCTGCACTGTATTCATATCCACCACTTCCTGAGGTAGGCTGTTCCATGCATCCACCACCCTTTCTGTAAAAACGAACTTCCTCACATTACCCTTAATCAGCCTCCCTCTAATCTCATGCTGTGTCCTCCTGTCTTGCTATTTTCTTATATTGAAACATGTTAGACTCTTTCACCTTGTTAATGCCCTTTAGATGTTTGAATGTTTTGATCATATCTCTCTCTCCCTCCTTTGCTCTAGGGTATACATATTGAGCTCCGTTAATCTGGTTTGGTTCCCTAGCAGCAACCCGTGAACCTAGCAACCAGCCACTAACCTGGACTAAAACGAAGCACCAACACTTTATTTCTGTATAAAATATAAGACTTAAAACTATTTTTTCAGGCACCATACACTGTAAAAAATACTGGATGGGCAGCCCAGTGCTCAATCAATGTGTTCTGCCACATCGGTGCTCTGATTCCCGAGGATCTCTCGAACTTTGCTCTGAGGTCACAGGGAATCAGAACCCCTCTGTGGCAGAACACACTGATTCTGCATGGTTGTCCATCCAGTAGTCTCTATGTTTTCCAGACGACATCTCCTGTTTTTAAAATTTCTGAAAAAAAAAAAACACATTTGATTTGGTATTTAGAACCATTAACATTTAGAACCCATGAGTGTTTTAGTTCTGAATTCAAACTCAACCCTCTGAGTTCTAAAAGCCTAGCTGAAGAGTTCTCTCAGTACAGTACTTTGACCTGATAGAAAGGGATCAAGTATGTTAGCAATCCAGTGAAATGACTGACAAATACAAGCAAACTTCTCAAGAATTTCACTCAGTTACATAAGGCTAGATATAGAATCATGAACGTTTGAGATCTGTCCAGTGTGCAAGTAACTTGATGTGGTTGTGGGGAAAACCAGGCCACCAGAAATGAAACGATTTTGTGTTTTCAGTGTTCACAAGGTAAAGAACTGTGCAGCTTTCATTTCACTGTTTAACCACTACAAGTCAGACACCTTGTGGCCAGGGGCAAAGTAAGGCTTGTGCAGACAGTGGTGAATGTAATGCTGGTGAAAGCTGAGTACTAACATTAGTGGAGATTTCAGACATCTGTTTAGCCACAATTAATAATAATAGTAATAAACTTTTGTTTTACTGCACCTTTCTAAAATCAATGAGCCTTGACAAAATACAAGAGAATAAAACAGGATGCAGTAAAACATAAATACAATAAATACAGGGTTTCATAAAATTCAGTGAAATACATCAGGTAGAGTAGGCTTGATGCCACAGGTGGTTTTAGGGCCCATTTAAATCCCTCCATGGTCACGCAATCCCAAAGCTGACTGGGTAGAAATTCCAAAGGGCCGAGGCCATGTATATAAATGCATGGGCCCCTGAAGATTTTAAAGAAACCCTTGGAATCTCTAGCAACCCCTCATCAGCCAAGCGGAGGGTGGGTGTGAACTGTGTTGGCCCCTCGCACTATAAAAAATGTAATGCTGCTGAAAGGTGAGGGACTGACGTTCTCTTTATTTGCAAACTATCTATAATGTAGGAAAATGGACTGTGCACCCCCCCCCCCGTGATGAATTGAGTGCAGGTGAAAGGTGAGGGGTTGACGGGGCTGAAGGACAAAACTTTCCACTTCTCCACAGGATAGGCACAACACCAGTTAGGTTAAGCAAGGAGGCAGTATAGCGCAGTGGTTTAAGACTCTGAGCTGCAAATCTGGAGACCTGGGTTTGAATCCCAGCCCCACTCTCATACGGTGTGACCCTGAGCAAGCCACTTAACTTTCCTGTGCTTAGTGTGCTACTCCTGGTTAAACAATTGGAAAAAGAAATGCAGGCTTCCCACACTGTGACCAACTTAGTGCCAGTGAAAGGTGAAGGCTTGATGGAACGATAGTCTGATGCAGCCCTTGCATGCCAGGTATCATGCAGACAGGTACACAGTGGAGACTTACCTCCCCTCCACTGAGGAATGATGCATCTAGTGAAAGGTGAGGGAAGACTTGTACTAGGGCATGAAACCACAAGCACTTATTGGCCAGGAGAAGTGGTACCAGCCTCTCTGACATGAATGTGTTTCTGAGGATCAAGAAAGACCATAGTCTAAGCTGTGAATTATCAGCTCAAGACCTGGCCTGACAGGGGACAGGGCTCTTAATGCAGTGAAGCCCACTAAGATAGGAAGTAACAGAAAAACCAATCTAAGTAGCATAGAGTTTGTGCTTACTGTTGCTAGCCCTTGCTGGCCTTGGTGGGGTTCTATTGAGAAGGCATGTGCATTGCCACTAAGAAACAACAGGGTGTTGAATCAGAAAGGAGTAATTGCAGAAGGAAGGAAGAGGCAAGAGCAGGGCTTGGGACTGAAAAATCCAGCAGACATTCTGCGAGTGTGCTAGGATCTGACGGCAGAGGAGGGATGTTGTCACGTCTCTACTGCTGATCTGTGCAGTGTATAGATTCTCAATCTCTGTCTCTTTCCCTTGCCTGACGAGAGTCACCGCTAATTCTCACTGTGGTTTCTTGACTGATGGTGAGACACTTACAGCCTTGTATTTTGTTGCCACAGGCTCTTGAAGAGGAGCGCTTGTCCCCCTAATCTGACCATCCCTCGGTTTGCATCCTGACCACAAGGCTCTCTCGTCTATCCTTTACAGCTGCTCACTTAACCAAATTTGACAGTGCAAGTTTGTGTAATGGATTGCTTCCTTGCCTTTGTCGTGTCCTGCAGGCAACCTCCTACCCTTTACACTGCAGGGGGTGAGGAAGGGGGATGTTGCGCACACATTTAATTGAATGATGTACTTATTGGTATATACTCTTTATTCCCAAATGTTCACTCATCCACGCACTGAATTTCCTTTCTTTCTCTCTCTAATTTGACACTTTCTGTATGTTGTCTAGCTCTCATGCCATTCTTCTGTCTTTCTTCACTGCCTTTCTCTTTCTTTCTTGCTCTCATTTCCTCATCCTGTGCTCTGTTCCATTATTTTCACAACCTGTATCTCTTCTTTCTTACTCTTTGCTTTTCTATGTCACACTTTTTGTCACACTACACCCACTTCTTTAGTTCTCTGTTTCACCCTGTACCTTCCTCTTTCTTACTCTTTACCCCTTCTCTATTTTTTTGTGTGTATTTATCCTCCTGGGCCACCTCTCTGCCCCGTGCTCCTAGCATCCCATCCGGGATCCAGCCGTCTGCCTCGACCGGGACTGCTGGCACCCTGAAACTCCTGCAGCTTGCCCCCGCAGTGGGGTGGCAGGGAGCCCCCTAACTCCCCACCCTCATGGATCCAGTTTGGGTGCCAGCTCCCAACAAACACTCACGGATGGCCATCAAGCCGCGCGAGAGGTGCCACCTTTTTTCCTTGTTCACTCCTTCTCTATTTTTTACTCAGTATCAATTCTTTCTCTTGCTCTCTCTCTCTTTTGCTCTATTACTTTTTTGCTCTGCATCTCTGACAGGCCCTCAGATCAAGAGGCCTAAGATAGAAACAGTCAGAAACTGTACTTCTGCCACGTACCCATAGATGGCTGCTGCTCTCTGAGAGAGACAAATACCAACACTAGCGTGTGCCGTGGACCCCTGTGTAAGGATGAGCCGATGCTGAATCTGTATTCAGTAAATGTACTGAAATATAATAGGGTTTCCTGTGATTTGGCCCTTTGAGTTTTGGGCTGCTTTGGATCACATCGACCTTTAGCAAATAATTATAAAGATAACACTACAGCCATTCCCAGGAGGCAAGTGTGAGTCCTGTGCCACCCGTAACATTCAAAGTCATTTTCCACCCACCTCTCTCTTCCCCAGACATTTAGCTTTTAACAGTAGGGCACAACCAGGGGGTTAGATTAAAGGAGATAGGAAAGGCTCACAGTTATTTGTAATTAACAAGCAATGGCCCTGGTGTGTGTTTATCATTCTTGTAGAAATGTAACATGCATGTTTACATGCTTCCTAATACCGTTCAAACCTCTATTGGTTAGCTAGATTTTTTTTAAATAATCTGGAGTCAGCATCTGCCAAGCCGTGAAATGCCATGAAATACCTGTCGTCATATGTCCAGTGGGTGTGTCTGGCAGGGGAACCCACAGGACTGGAGAGGGACTTTCCTTTAGGCTGGTGGTGGTGGTGCTGCAGCAGTTGGGTAGGAATATCCAGTTTGACAGAACGTAGACCAGAGTCTCTGGTTCAGGAGACACTTGGTTCTGGGTACCTATACGGAAAGCTCATTGTTTGGTTGTAGGAAGACCGTTTATAGTTTTGGATTGCCACAATCTCTGGTGGGAGAACCCAGGTCAAGATCTCCAGTTCTGTTTCTGCCTACCGGCCGTTATGGAACTCGACTGTTTTTGTGAGGAGCTGTACCGGTATGTGGAATACTTTGTGTGACATGCAATTTTGTTACTTTTAAAAAGAATAACACCTTTTATATGAGGATAAAGTGCTCTTGTCTCCTCCACCCCTTTATTGCATCCACAAAAGAATAATAAATGTTGATTACATCTCTGTGCATCCTATTCTTGCTGTCGGGATCGCCGGTTCTAAACCTGCCTACTGGCCCTGGTGGAAACACAGTACACAATGCTGGCAGCATTGTCTGCTACCCTACAGTGGTGCACAACTTTCTTGTCTAAACAGCGGTCAGTAGTGGTGCAGGTGGAATGGCTTGCAAGTGGTGTAGATGGAAACTCATTAAGCCAGGAGCTTGTAAATGCACCTAGAGATTAATGTAAGGCTGTCAGAATGCTGTCAGCCAATCAGATTGCAGTATTTTTCAGACCTATTTTATAATTAAGAAAAAAAAAAACATTTTGGCTTCTGGCACTATGCCAGGTGCTGACAGAGTTTTATTTAACAAAACTGACTGGAGGAACGGGGCTGTGGAAGAGGCTGGGATTGACTGGAGTGGGCATGGGGTAATGAAGGAGTGTCTCTGACTTTTACCTGCCAGACCCCCGTAACCAAGACTTGGGCAGATACCGTGGGCCATCAGACTTTGCTGTGCCATCAGCATGTTTGTATTGTGTGCCAAAAGTGTCTTTTGCTGAAGTGTAAAAGCTAAATCAATGACAGGGGTCTCAAACAAAGCCGAACAGAAGTTGCAAAATGTCAGAACAGCTTACCCTTACCCCAGTGCAGCTGTTTTAAATATACCTTATTAGTGCACTCAAACTTTACCTATAAATTGAGTTTCAGAACAGCACTGCAGCACAAATAAAATGATTGCAGTAGCAGCTGCTCTTTGATCTCTTTGGCCCTGTGCACACTGCAGTTCTTGTAACGTTACCGGCAGTCAGTGACATCACATGAACTGCAAGCACGGTTCTCCTCCACATTGTAGCATGGTGAAACCGTGCTACAAACCATGTTCAAAAACCATGCTTGAAACCTGATCGGAGCAGGTTTCGAGCACGGTTTCAGACCGACACAGTTGCCTTAAACTGTGTTAACAATAGTGTGCATACATACTGTGCTGTAACACAGTTTAAGGTGATCACCTGGAAACTTCTATGGCTATTTACTGATGACACAGCCAAAACATGGAGAAGTTATTCACATCTTGGAGCTCACAGTGAGCTCACGAACAGAGCTGTGTAATTCTCAGTCGAATCCATACTGCACTTGGTTGCAAGTATCCCGGCAATGTTTTCTGGTATTGCCACAATCATGCATAGAATTGGAGCTGGCAAAGAGGTGTCGGAGCATAGTGTGAATGACTCCGACAAACCGGACTTGAGCACGTTTAGTAAAATGTTTTTAAAAACGTTTGGAAAAATTCATGTAGTGTGGACAGGGCCATAATCTTACTTTCAGCATAACTGTGCTTATTTGTTTCTATATAAAATTGTCCTGAGGAAGGCCTTGCAACTTAATTTTCTCTTTTTGTTTTCAGCGTGCATTTTTCTTATAATTAACTTTTTCATTACCTAGCAACAAGTGATATCATGGGGTTGTCATTTTGCTTGAGTACTGTGCCATTACGCTAAAATATTTAAGTTAACTAAAAATGTCAGTGTTGGGGTTTTTATGCTACATACTGTGCAACCCTTATATGAAATCTTGCCCCGTTGCTCTGCTTCTGTCTCTTCTTTGCTTCACTGTACGTTGGAACTTTATCTTCTGCCACTGACTCTCATGTTCCACTCCGTGGGATACCTTACCTAATCCCTGTTTTCCCACTTGAGAACTCTATGACTGCATGCAGCCACCGGCACAGTTCTGTGCAGCCGATGAGTTATTTACACTCACATTTAAAAAGTGCGATATTGGAAGTTACATTTCAAGTAAAAAGACATCGGATACTTTATTTATTGTATACTGTATGGAAAGATAATTGTTACATTAGTGAGTCTGAGGTGAAAGAATAAGGAGTGATACTACCTGTAGGTTTGTGTGGCCACACTTTGAGGCTGCTGTACCAGGATTTGTGGCCTTGGAACCACGGCTGTCATCCAACTTTTGTGTCTGTACAAGTTGGTCGTTTTCTTTTTTTTTTGACTCTTTGTTTATGTCCTCTTCTTGTCTGTACTGTTCACTCTCCCTCCTGATCCCTAAGGTACCATCCCCAGCAGACCTGCCTTTCAACAAGTTGCCATTCTCCACACTGTTGTGGTTCACACCCGACCAGGAACAAGGTGGAGGAGATGAACATGTACTGCATGGGAGGACGGAAGAGAGTGGGGGACATGATTGAGACCTTTAGGTACTTGAAAGGGATAAATAAGTTGGATAAGGAGGTTTACCTATGCCGAATCGACAACACTGTTGTCGAGGTTTGGCACTGCGAGATCTGCAATGTCGACAGGTGTAATTTCGCCTGTCCGACATTGGTGTGTTTCTCTCAGGGGGCTGCACCCCCCCCTTCTTTAAATAACTAACTCTGAGTTGGAGTTGAATTGGGGGGGTGCAAAAAATGGTGAAAGGGAGAAAATTCACCCTCGGGTCCCTCACAGTGACAATCTCGAAACCTGTCGAGATTGTCACTGTGGGAGATTTCGCCGTCTGGGTTTTGCATTTCAGTCAGCACACCAGATGAGGAGGGTCTCTTTAAGCTAAGTGGTAACCATAACATGAGGGGCACAGTCTTAAACTGGAGGGGAGGTTAGGAGGGTATGCCATTCAGATTATGACCCCCCCCACAGTGACTCCATCACAGCGACAACAACCTGTTTGACATCCACAGCGTTGAATGGGTTGTTGCAGCAATGGATATTTACAGTGATGCCACTGTAAGCCTCTCTCCATGATCCACACCCACTGGAGTTGACAGTTAAGTCCAGGGTGCGGAGCAGAGCTTCCTGGGGCATGGGGTGGGGCGCAACCCCACATTGCTTCCCAACCAGTGTTGCTCTGTTCCCAGTGGGTGCCGGACATGGCACGATTGGGGATGTCGGTGGCATTCCATTGCTGTGGGGACGTTGGTGACTTTACAGTTGCTGTGGCATGGTAGAACCATTTAGGAGGGAGGTCAGGAAGCACTTCTTCACAGAGAGGGCGGTAAACACTTGGAATGCGTTGCTGGAAGAGGTGGTCTTGTTGAAGATGGGCAGCTTCAAGAGAGGCTGGAATAGGCATAGAGGGAAGGCAAGGATCATGAGTAGGGAGGATGGAAAAGTTGGGAGGAGTGGGGGAGCAGCGTACGTAGTTCAAGCTGTGGACCCTGCAATATGAGCAGATTACATAGCCCAAATGGCCTTCTTCTGCTGACTTCTTCATATATTCCTATGTTCGTATTTACTCCCGAGCTGTAGACGCTCCTCAGGAGGCATGCTGGCAAAGCAGGTCCAGCCCTGGGGTGTAACAGGGTCTTTCATCAGTGAACAGCAGGGCTGATGTTTTCCATGTTTCTCTCCTTTCCACTGGACATCATGTGCAAGGATGACAAGGAGTCTTCCTTCATGCAAGACATGATGGCGCCCTGCAGCTAGTGACGTCCTGCACCAGCTGCACTTCCACCTGTGCCCCACTGGTGGCAGTATTGCGGCAGATGATGGGAGCGCTCCCACCCTGGAGTAGGAGCTCATCCTCTGGGATGCTCAATCCTTCTTCCTTGATTGACCTCCGACAACCCCGGTGTCATGACCAGTAGTGTGTAATGTGTAGGCAACAGTGTGTAACTATTTTTTATATATACATTCTAGGTGTGTGATACTAAATAAACCATGAGGCCGAGGGTTTATCCCCTCCCCCCATAAAAGTGTTAAAAAAAAAATAAACTAATTATTTTGACTGTTCCCCATATTGAATTTTTTACAGTTACTGGTTTTGTAATTCCTCATAGAGTGAGGTGCGAATGAATCGGCCCCGAAACAGCTCCAGTAAAGGTGTAAAGTAATTTCTGTTGTACATATATGTGTGTAATGGAGAGCGGGGGAGGCAGTTGTAACAGATTTGCAAATACTGGTTTTAGGTTGTAATCATACTAACCAGTAGAGCTAAAAATTCCACGTCCACCAGACGTCCACAGCATTTCTGAAATTCCATCTAATTCTGCGGAATCCCATCAGAAATGGAATTCCAGACTTTTGTAAGTAGAACATAACTCTGGAACCTTGTTTTAAAGTTAATGTAAACTGCAGATTCATTTTCTGCACACTGCTGAGTCATTCTGTGGTTTATATACTCCACAGAACAATCCTTGGTTTAAATAGAAATGCTATTCAGAATATAGTGGAATTAAAAAATACATCCTGAAAAGCATTTCAGAAGTGGAATTGCCATTCCGCACAAATTCTGCTTGTGTGAGTCTACATTCTGCACACCTCTGATAACTAGTTATTATATAGAGAATAATGGATGGGTTGTTGTACAATATGAGTTTCTTTTTTACACATGCGAGTTGTGTAATACCAGATAAACCACAAGTACAAAGCATGAGTGGTTTGTGGCGGTATTATGCACTGAGGGTGTGCTAAAAAGAATATGGGTCGGTCGGCCCAGTTGCAAGGTGTCCACTTGTGACACCAATGTCCTGGTTTTGGGAACAGACTCAGAAGTCTGAGGGTTGGCCAGGGGGAGAACGATTGAGCATCCTAGAGATGGCTCTCCTTCTCTGGGGGGGGGGAGAGGGGGACAATGTGTCTAGCTCTTTATGGACCCCTGATGTAGGCTGGTGGTTACATCGCAGCCAGCGCTGTCATTTATGAGGGGCGGGGCAGACATCCAGCTTCAGCTCCCGTACATCATTGCAAGCCCCACCCCTGGGATCAGCATGTAAAAAACGGCCAGTTTTCCTGCCATGTTGCCCACCCCCTGATTCTGCTGTACCCACCATGCTTCCCAGTTCCAACTGTGACAGTGTTCCATCGGTCAGCTTGCCTCCGCTGCCCCACCCGAGGGGGGGGGGCAAGCCAAGGGAGTTCTGCCAGTGGTGGTGATGCCACTGGTAATCTGGACTTGGTTCCATGGGGGGGGTGCATCTTGGTGGTCCCACCTTGAGGGACCAGCCAGGGTGAAGCCTGCATGGAGGTCACGGTGGAGAGAAATCAGTTAGGGGGTACGATTGAATGCAAGGGAAGCCGGGCCGCAAAGGGAAAAAAAAAAAAGAATGTAGCACCCCATCCTTTATTTTCTGTAATTGTTGTTTTTTTTCAAATCAGATTTGAGCGAAGCCAGGGTGGCGCTGACAGCTTTCACTCAGTATGTCTGCTTGCCGTCAGCCATCTTCAGGATTATGTGTATTAGGTTTTGCTTTCAAAACGTTTTCCTTTTTTAAGGGTTGTTCTTCACTTAAATACATCATAGTGAATAAGTATACGTTGGGTTTTTATAAGTGTCAGGAGACTCATGATGGGGGTGGCTCTATAGTTCAACAGAAACGTGTGACGCCAAGCTGCTGTGACTGCCAGCGAACCATGCATCAGGAAAGTCTTTGAAAATGAAAACTTTGTTTTAGAATACCATTCTTGAAATTTTGCTGTTTCCTTCTTCCTAGCTGCCAGAAAGGTATTGTTTTACATATGGTACAGCTTGACTCTGAATTAATTCAGGTGTAAACTGTTAAATGCTGCTTTACTTCGTGAAACAGACTAGCTGACATCAAGGCCGTAATAACTGGCTGGTTATTACAGAATGGAACCTGGTTATTATGGTGTTAGAAAGTGGTGTCAGCCCAGTCAATAAATGGGCTCACCAGTAATTACATTCCATTATTATCTGGCAGTTAGGGTAGACAAGTGGTTACAGTGCAGACTTGGGAACCTAGAGATCGTGGGACTCACCTTGTGACCTTGAGCAAGTCATAGAGTTAAACTCCAGCTGCTCCTGACCACCCGTTTTTAAAACTGGTAGAGGCAGCACCCCACTGAAAATGAGGTGTTGCATCCCAGTGGGGCTGTCCTGGTACAGGAAATAATTATTAGAAAAGTTTGGTGTTATTCATGGGAGAGATGTACAACCAGCTTAGAGGGCCCTTTCAGTGGTGTTCTGTTCTAAAATACCGTTACAAATAATATACAGCAGCAAAAAGAAATAGTATTAAACACAAAATAAAATATATTATTATATTAAAATAAAAATATTACTTAACTCTGGATTAAAGGAGAGATAACCCAAAAGGTTCTGACTTATTTCTGGGACGAGACAGACCTTACAGTAGTTTTGATTTGTTCGGATAGGATTTGGATCAGTTGGAACTCGTGACAAGGAAGTCATCAAAATAGAAGGTTGTTCTGAAATATATGGGCTTGTCAACAGTAAATAACACTATGTCATGTGACAGATTTCCGGTCTAGCATCGTGTTTAAAGCACTGCTATTACTAGTAATGAAATCAAGCGGTACTTCTGTGGTAAACAGAATATCGAAGGAGTAAAGCAAGACGGGGTGTGCATTGTGCTGGGATAGCAGCACTCCACAGGTGGGTGAAGCTTTGCTATTTGGCCAGTAGATGGCAGATGCTGCATTTGTTTCAAAATACAAATGAATTGGGGTGTATTGGTACATCTGTGCACGCTTACTGTAAACAGGTCAGTGAGGTCATGGATCTTTTTCCAGTACTGTTTTGCTGGGATAAGAGCACTGGGTTCCAAGCTCCTCAGCTAATCAGGGTTCTGGATTTTGGTTCCCATTTCATATTGTTATCTAACTCTGGGGTTGGCTGATGGCTGGAGTGCGGCTGGGGTGAAGTGATCCAAGGAAGGAGGAAAGAGGCTTCCCGACATTTACACAGTCCCTGCCAGCCAGCCAGGAAGCAGAATTTTGGCTTTGGCTGTGAAAGAAGCTGCTTACCCACCCTTCTGGAAAGAGGAGGGGGCAGCTTTGTTAAGCCCATCATTGAGTTGGGGAGAAGAAGAACCAGAAGACAAGAACTACAGAAGAATATCTATCTATCAGAAAAAAGAGTGCGCACAAGGATGGTGGTGCACAGAAACTCACCAATGTATAGTCCAAGAGTGTTTTGGGCACACTAAAGCCTTTGGGGACGCCAAGTACTTCAAGCTGGAGTCAAAGCTGCTCACATAAGTTCAATTTATTAATTCCAAAGCAGACAGACAGACAGGAATCCTGCCTGACATGTTTCGGACGCATGGGCCTTTGACTCCAGCTTGAAGTACTTTGCATCCCTCTACAAAGGCTATATCTATCTATCTGTCTGTCTGTCTGTCTATCTAATGCAACTTTTTGGCTCCTATCTGCCTCCTTGCACCTGTTTCAGGCTATCACTGGTCCCCCAACTCCATCTGCCACTCCACCAGCTGTCTTGCCAGCAGGAATCCACATGAGTTAGGATTTGAGGGTGTCGGAGCATCATAAACAGCAACCAGGGCTCATAGTTTTTTCTTTTGGTTTCTTCCCTTTCTTTATCACCATCTAACGCCAGCCGCTACACTGCAGACCACGCTCACAGGTAGCATGCCGCTGCAGAGGTGGCAAGCTCCCTGACCCACCGCAGGGCCCACGAGTGTGGCGTAATCTGGTGTCTTTCCCAGCTGAGAGCACTGCTGTGCATGGCTAATTCCCAAGTCTGCTCGGAACTATGGTCATCTGCATGGGAGTGTAACGCACCACCATCTGGGCCAGGGTAGGCCCCCAAAAAGAATATTTAAAAAAAAAAAGTAGACTTTTGTTTAAAGAGCAGCTCTGCCGGCCTGCCAGCTCAGTGGTTGGATTTCCGCTTGCGACACCAACGACCCGGGACATCCCAGACATCACACTTCCAAGGGGGAGAAAACCAGGAATTGGCTCCCTGGCTGACTAGATAATAATTGCTGGTCCTCTGCCACTATGAAGCCTAAGATAAGCCCGGTCCAGCCCAGCAGCACCGGGCCAATGAGTTGCACTAGTCGGTCCCCACTGACGCCTTTCCCCCTGAAATGAGGCGCCCATCCGACAAAGGGTTACGTCAAGTTACCAGGGGGCTGACATGTGGGGTGGTGGTCGGCAGCGGGGTAGGGTAGAGTGCCTAGGTGACCCGAAGGAGTAGCTGGCTGGTGAGTGAAGGAGGAGCAAAAAACAAAACAAAAGAGCAGCTCTGTACATTAGCGGCCATTTCGTCCACATTAAGTTTCAGCTCTTACAGTTCACTAGAGAATACTTTTTTAGTTGTGCATTTTTATTTTCTAGGGTTTATAAAACATTTTGGCAACCTGACTAAAGTCTGTCTAAAAACTATTTGACTGTCATGTACTGATCTCATAGTGCCTTTATGTCATCATCATGTTCACCATGACAGTAGACTGATGCCATAAACCACAGTTGTAAGGTAGATAGGGGACAGTCAGAGTCTTTTTGAAAAGCACAGTGAAATGAGCTCTACATGCTTATAACAGCAAAAAAAAAAAAAACTAAAGGTAAAGATAATTGCTGTAAATGTAATAGTTTTAAAATGTTATTTCAGTAGAGCCTTGTTCTTCTGTTAATTACTGTACCTTCTCCCCTTTCAATGCCTTGCCTGCTCCCATCGGGCCTGCCTCCCACCCAGCCTCATCACCTGCCTTCTGCAGGACTTACCTCTCCCATGTTCCTCCCTGGCTTACCCCACGGGTGGAGCCACCAGGGAGAACCTTGATTACTAGCGGAGTTAGAATATGGTGCCAGGAGAGAGACTTCGGTCATGAGTGCAGGGCCTGTGACATGAGGTGTGCATCATCCGGTGGTCAGGAGATTTTCCATTTTTCTTCCTCAGGCTCCCTGATGTCAGGGGAGCGTACCCCACACACATTGTCACACGTGCGTTGTACACCGGCGTCCCCCCTCCAAGCCTTGGTTTCTTGGCTGCACTGCCACCTGCGGTCATCCAGTGGCAGTAGTGCTGCAGAGACCAAACCATCCCCTCTCTGAGGTGGAGAAAGACCCCTGGGAACACTCACCCAACTTCCCCAGGCTGGCTCTGCAAAGTCCCAGGCTTGATCCCAAACCTGGGTTGTTGGCAGCGCAGGCAGTAGTGCTACCACAGTGCCGGAGGTACCAGCCCTAGAGACTTGGGGCTGGATTCAGAAAGTGTTTCAGGACTAAGTCCACGCCACACCTCCATTTACAGCCTGATATCTCCACAGCTGCAGCAATTGATATTTACAGCCGCAGCAGTTGTGGGGATTTCCCGGGCAACACCACCCGCAGGCTGCTGTAAATCATAGAGACAGCCGTAATCTGGCTCCACCTTTGCAAATACCTGCAGCTGCAGAAAAACTGTGGAACACTGCAGATGTGCAAGTGGCAACCCCCTTGCACCGGGTTTTTCCCTACAGCTGGGGGAATTTCGGGTGTTTTGTAAATCCTGACCCTGCTCTTTAACCAAATCATTTAGAAACATTGAAACACAGAACAAGACCTGAAAAGTCCAGGCCATCTGTCCCAAGATTCCCTACTCTGAATCTTTCCAACATCCATTATCCTTTCTGTTATTTGTAGTCAGACATATCTCTGGGGATTTGTAGTCAGATAATTATGGTCGACAAATAAAGGTACTTTCACATATAATAGCCATGAATATTTTAATTTAACAAAAGTGCAGTATGTTCCCTCCAAGAAACAGTTTCTTGTCACAACATAAAGCAATATGAAGCAAAAACATTTTTTATAAACTGCAGAAAATCTGTTGATTGCATGAGCCTCCAGTTTTATTTCTCTGATATGATTTTTTTTTCTGAATTCAGATGATTTAGTTTAATAAAAATTAAGTTTGGAACAGCAAAGTCATTGAGGTAAATAGTATGAAATAGTATGGTTCTGGGTGGAAATTCTGGGGTGCCATTTACCAGTGGCAGTCTCAGATATAAATAAATCAAAACAATATTTATAACCAGGGAAAGGGTAGTAACTGTACAAAATGGGCTTGCTGCACTATATACAACTGCAAGTCTGCTAAATGGTTTACAGTGTTGTTTCCTTTTGCCTTGTCTTACCTGGTGGGGGGTGGGCACTTTTATTCCTTTTTTAATGTAAATTTCTAAGATTTTAAATTGACATTTTTGCTTCATAGCAACTTACCCCAATGTGGCGATAGTCCTATAATGGCAAAATAGTTATTTCTTCTACTGCCCTGTAAGGAAGGGAATGGATTGTAGCTATGGCCGAAATTGCTAGTTACTTCAACACAACCTTAACTGACCTCAGTTCCGTCCTCCCCACTGAGCCTGCCCAGACCTCCTGCAGGGAATCCAGTCCTGAAACTTCCTAGATGGTGGGCTCTGAATCAGGGTATCTTGAATTCTGCTTTAAAGCTGTTTTAGTCAAAGATATCTCAAAATACATCTGTAAGGTACTTTGCAAAACTAGTTGTGGGAGTGATATAATATATATATATATATATATATATATATATATATAGATATATAGATATATAGATATATATATATATATATATATATATTGATATAAAATTTCTTGCTTCAGCAGTAGAGGAACTTTCCCACCCAATCTCTAGAATTTTTAACTTTCCTGTGCTACTCGCTGTTCCCTGGGAAGTGGAAATCCACACTGGTTACATCAGTTTTCAAAAGCAGAGACCGCACTAGGCTTGCCAGTTACAGACCCATTTCTATTCTCATCCCACTGTCCAAAGACCTCAAGAGAATAATCTCTGACCAACTTGACACATACCTCAAAAATCAGTGTCCAATGTGTACAGCAGAATGGCTCCTGGAAGCTCCACAGCACCAACACAGTGCTCTTGGAACACACCAGCTATGTTCATGAAGCCCTTGACAATGGTGATCTCGCTGGAGATGTATATGTTGACCTTACTAAGGCCTTCAACCTAGTCAACTATAAGCTACTACCTAACACACTTCCTGGGTTTGTCACAGAACACAGTTGCCTGCTTCAATAGCTATCTTATCAATCACTCCCAGCATGTGAATATAGCTAAATCTTTGTCCGACACTAAGGAAGTATCTTATGGTGCTCCTAAAGCTCCATCTTGGGCCTACTCCTATTTGGCTTCTTCATAAGATCATCTGTCCAATACATGTCAGACAGCCAGCATATGCTGATGATGCTGTCATCTATTCCAAAACCTTGACAGCCTCACCACCACTCTGCAAAGTAACTTCAGGTCATTAGAAAGCTGGTTCTCCAATAATAAACTGGCCCTCAATTACAGAAAATACAAATACTGCTGTTCTCTAGCCTCCCACAGAAGAAGAAAGTTCCACCCTTTGTCGCCTGAAATGACCAGAGACAAACCTTGAACAATTGGAGACCTTCAAATACCTTACAGTAGCTCTGGATGACACATTATTCCACCCCCATTGACTGTCTGATGGCCATAATTAACAGAAGACTGGGTGCCCTATACGTAACTCAGTCAATCAATCAACTTTATTTAGCGAGGTGAAACACCATTGAGAAGAACTCATTTGCTAAGTGGACCTGCATATGGTCACAGAAATGCAATCAACAAGAGGCTACAATACCAGTCAATAAACAGACATGATGACATGAGATTCAGGACGCGGTAGAATTAAGTATCTAGACAAGGATGAATACAGATACATTTATTTATGTCTCATACATTTAAATACGAAATGCAAAGTATGCAATTTACAAAATTCACCGCATATACACAATATGAGCAGACTATACATAGATACTATACAAAATATACAGCATATACACAATGTCAGGATAATATGTGTAAAGAGCATGGAGGGAGCACCACAGAGTAAGGATATTAAACAAGCACAGTTGTCAGTAAGCAGAACCATACTAGAATACAGCCATGAAAGGAAGGGGAGTGAGAAGGGCATGTCATAAGGAAATGGACCATGGGAGAAGGCACGGCTGAGTGAAGAAGGTCAATGGCGAAAACAGTTGCAGGTCACCTTGAATGACCATAAGAGCAAGGCTTTAAAGAGCGATAGCGACACTGGTATAAACAGCTTCAGTGTTTTTTGTGCATTGTTCCAGAGGGCAGGGAGGGAAAGGCTTATTGCAGCTCGGCCAACACTTGTTCTGACTTTAGGGATTAGAAGGGAGTCATGAGAAAGACTTCTTAGGGGGTACTTACCAGGAGTGCCAGCAGGTAGACAATCCTTCATATACCACGGAAGCCTATTAGTAATAACTCTTAAGTCCAAAGTAATGCCTTATTCTGACGCCTAAGATTAAGAGAAACCAGTCTCACGGCTGTGTAGAGGGTACTATGGTGAGTGGAATAGGACGCCCAGTAATAAATCTAAGTGGCTGATGGTAAGGGAGTCTAGTGTAGAAAGGGCTGTGCTCATGCTGTGCCCATACAAGAAGTCGGCACAGTCCAGGAATGGCATGAATGTGGTCTGTACTAACCTTTTTTCCTTCCAGAAATAAAATTGTCTGATCCTAAAGAAAATCCCAAGCCTCTGTTTTAATTTTCAGAAAGTTTATCTATGTGAATTTTGAAAGACAATTTGCAGTCTATCCAAACTCCCAGGTATTTGAATGATTCCACAAAATCCAGAGGTTCACCTAACAGGGTGAATACATTTGGAACTGTCTCAGGGATGAAGGGTTTAGTTACAGTAACTGATGGGGAAAAAAGCATAGCCTTCTTTTCCTAGCATTTAAAAGGAGCTTTGGGGGCGCTCTGAGCAGCTGAGAGGAAGCAGCAAACTCCTGAAGCTCCCAGAGAAGAATTTTAAAAACTATTAAACTCAAACCTATTCTTTTTGAAATACCAGAAACTGCTCTAGAGTGCTTGGACTACCTGTAATTAACTAGATGGGCAAAACTAAAGGGGCTGGGGCTCTAGCTGGCAACTTGTTTGCTCCTAAAAAGCAGAACAAGGAGGAGAGGCCTGATCATGGGAGAAGCAGAGGACTCAACTGATAAGATACTGGAGGAAGCCTCACTAGCTCCTGTACCTTCCACGCCCATCAGCTCGTGAAAACAGTGCAGGACTTAGATAAAAAGTTTGATACTCTCACTCCAAGAGTCTCTACTCTGGAAACCAAAATGGAGCAATGTGAAGCTATTGTTCAGCGCTCTGAATCTTCCATCCTTAAATCGACAGATACCACTACTAAATTAATAAAAGAAAACTCGCACCTTCGTCAAAGGCTGGAGACAGTAGCGAACCAGGCAAGAGAGCGTAATTTATGAGTCATCAGACTGTCAGAGAATGCTGAAGGGGAGGACAGCCTGCTCTTTGCTAGAATGTTTTTGCCAGCCATACTGGGGCTTGACTAAGCTGAACCTACTCCATCCCTGGAAAAGGCTTACAGAATTACCCCTAGAAGAGCTGCAGAGGATTCATCGACTCCAAGAACCTTCCTAATAGTGTGCACAGGAACTGGGGACAGAGATCGGGCTCTTGCAATTGCCCGGCGCCGTAGGGTCCTGAAATATGGCGAAGACGAAGTCATGCTGTTTCCAGACCTCTCGTTCAGCACCTGCCAACATCGCAAGGCCTTCGATGGGCTGAGGAGCCGGCTGCATCAACTTAAAGTGCAGCACCAGCTACTTCTCCCGGCTAAACTCCAGTTAATGTGGAATGGGCAGCAGTATTTATTTAATGAACCGCAGGATGCTGGCAAGATGGTCCAGAAAATTGAATTGGAGCTGGAGGGGGTAGAAGAAGAAGGAACCTCGTCTGATGGCGACTGATCATCTGGGGTATCCGGTAAAGGAGACTCATGCTGTGGGGACTGGGCCTCTGGTAGTTAATGGCCCATTTTGAACTGAGAGCATCGTATAGACACTTTATTTTGGACTGTAATCCAGATCCTGCTTTGTGTTAAATGCAACTGTTAAGCTAATTTTGATTAGTTTTACTATTTCACATGACGCCACTGATCTTCACTCCTCTGGGGAAAATATATGTAAATGTTATTACAGCAGGTTAAGTTCAATTCCACTTGCATTTATAATACGTTATAAGAAAATGAGGGAGATGTTATATCTAGTTCTTCTATTGCTGTTCTTTTCATGTTGGGAGTAAAAGGGGCCACTTGAGAGTTTAAACAAATATTTTACTTAACTTCTGTTTGGACATAGACAGCCAGTTCTGAGTGCTGTATTATATTTTTTTAATATAAAATGTATTAATGTCTCTCCTGAAAATTCAAATGCTCTAGGAATGACCTCTTTCATCCCCTTCCCCAGATTTTAACTGACAGATGCAGGCCAAGAGAACTGCTAACAGCATTGTATCACACACTCAAACTTTTTAGAGACAATGTGTTACTGGAAGACTTTTATTAAGGATCCTGTTTCTCTGAGCTAATTCCAGAGTTGTTAAGTTAATTTTGTTGAGAGAAATCATAAACTAGGTTTATGACGTTAAAATAAGGGAAGCTAGGATGTTACATAGAGGTGTAAGGTTGTAAATGACCGTATGAAGCCTGTGTGAAGAGAGTACAGCATGAGATCAAAAGAGGTGTCATTGAAACTTGAGTTATGCTAAGGTTGCAGAATTAATGCATCCTGTATAGCTGTATAGTATAGATTAATAGAATTATATCCTGTGGTTGTATAAAAATATATTTTTGTTAGATATTTGACCAGAGGAGGGGCTGGATGACTTCATCCAAAAGGGGTTGGCCAATACTGCTTGAAAAGATTATTCTCTTTCACTATAGATATACACTTTTTATCTGACACTGACTAAGGAAACATCTGAGCACTGAAAACAGGTATTTAGAAAGCTAGACAAAATCTAAATATAGTTGTAGGAATTGCACTGTTTTAAACCTTGTTTTGTTTAAAGATGTGTGTCGTGTGATACAAGAGTTCTGTATTGTATGTTTGATGTATTATTATATATTTTAGTAAAAACTCTAATTTTAGAGCAGACCTGGTCTGTCTTTGAATTGCTTTCTTTTGCTAAGAAATATTTATGGTTCAGCAGACAAGCTTGTATGGTGGTACCAAACTGTAAACAGAAGCTTTTAAATCTGAGGTCTTTATTAAGTTTTAAGGGTTCATCTCTGAATACCTGGTTAGGTGCCCATAGGCAAAGATATCTGTCCCCCCGAAGACAGATATATCTGAGCTTGTGCATTGGGTATGCTATCAACAGGGTACAGTTTGAATCCCTCCAAAACTGAGACCAAAGGTTGATCCAAACTCATAAAAACAGACAAGAGAGGGCCGGCCCGGTGGCGCTGAGGGTTGAGGCGCTGGACGTCACACCTCGCGCAACGCCGGCGACCCGGGTTCGGGGACGGACTCGGGTCGCTGGGGGTCGGCAGGGGGAGGGGAGGGAGGATTGAGAGTCCCACGGATGCTCTCCTCCTCAGGGCGGGAACCTACGGAACATGGGAATATTTCCATGTTCCTCATCGCCTCACGGCTGGTGGAAGCACCGACCAAGAGAGGATGGAGGCGGCTCCGCTCATCAGAGTCGGGAGGGAGATGTTGGCAAGCGTAGGAGGCTTGCTTGTTAGCAGCAGCCACTCTGGACGAAGTCCTGAACGCGGACGCCTCAGAGGGCTGGGACGTAAGGAGAAAACCAGGAAAATACCTCCGCCAGTCCTAGATGAAGGCCGCTTAGTCCTCGCCTGACCACCAAGGGACAGACCCCAATGTGCAGGGGAGAGGAGGTAAGGCACCTAGGGGCAGATCCCCAGGATGGTTCCGGGGTGGGGGCACGAGCGGACGGAAGGAGGGGGCACCGGAGGGAGTAAGGAGGGATAAAGACAAAATAAAAAAAAAAAAAAAACAGACAAGAGGGTTACCTTGTCTGTTACACTGTTCACAAGACTGCGCTCAGAGGTTGGCACTTTGGGAGTAGAGGGCCTGATCTGCTGAGTGAATTTGTGACACTGTTCAATGCTGCTGGTGCTTTATAATGATTCGGGATCTGTCTGGTAAAGGGGAAATTAATATTTAATTTCTGGGAGTTTTGGGTATAAGATTGGAATATACATATAAGTAGACTGAATTGGGGAATCAGTGAGACGTTATAGTTGCTTTGGTAATAGGGAAAACCTATTTGCTCAATCTGTTAAGATTCCCTGTTGGTCTTCCTAGCTGCATGCGATGGGTGAAATTATTTGGTATATGTTTTAATTTGGAATTCCCCAATGTTGTACCGCAAAGGGGTGTTGTACACAAGATCTTTATAAGAATATATTGTTTGTACTGTAAACTTTTATTCTATCCTTCTATGTATAATTTTTGCTTCGTAAGTTTTACTTGCAAAATCAATAAATAAATAATAAAAATAAATAAAAAGGAGCTTTAAGTGCAAGGGTTTTTCTGAAGGAGGTTGAATTAAATTTGGTAGTCAATGCATGCAAGCTCAGGAGAAGGCCTAGCTACATACAGCGCTGACCGATTCTGGTGTTTAGGCTATTAATATAAATAGCAATAAAAGTGGACCAAGAATGGACCCTTGAGGCAATCGTCTTGTGAGTGTTTTCATTGGGGAGAGGTCACCGCCTACCTTTACCTGCTGGTAATGGTCAGTGAGGTAGATGGAAAACCAACTTAGGGCCAAACTGCCAACCCCAATGTACTTTAGTGCGGGCAACAGCAGACTGTGGTCCACCATATCGAAAGTTTTGCTAAGGTCAAGAAACAGAGTGCATACTTAATTCTTATTACCCAGGGCTTTCTGCCAGTCATTCATGACCTCAGCAAGTGCAGAGATGGTGCTATGACGGGTCGAAAGCCAAACTGGGCAGGATTTAGAAGGCTGTCTTTCTAGAAACTGCCTAAGCTGAGCATTAACCACCTTTTCAAGCAACTTTGACAAAATAGGAAGCAGGGAAATTGGGCGATAGTTATTTAAATCACTCGAGTCACCAGTTTTAAAAAGTGGAATGACATGGGCTGTCTTCCATATATTGGGGAGGATGCCCTGGGTTAAGGACAAATTAAAAAGATGAGTGATGGGGGAGACAGGACATAATATCCAAGTTTGAGAAAGAGAGGCTCGATAAGGTCAGCGCCTGTATTTTTCCTGATGTCCAATTGCAGTATGAGGTCCTCGACCTGTTTCACAGTGACAGGGTTAAAGGAGAACATCTTGTCATGGGTGAATGTATCTAAGTTGAAACCATCCGGGTTCAGGCTTCCCAGTTGTGCCTGGTGGTTATTGGGCGGTGAAGTGTCAAATGCCAAACCTGCCATGGCAAAATAGTTGTTGAAGAGGTTAAGAATTTCATTTTTGTCAGTGGTGGCAGACCCACCAGTCAGGATTTTTGAAGGGATTTGGCTGGCCAAGCTGTGGCCTTGTAGGCCCCTTAAGGTTTTCCAGAACTTAGAGGCACAGTTAGAGGAGGATTCGAGCTCTGAGCAATAGAAATTTGCTTTCTCCACTCTAGTTAGTTTGGTGCACCGATTTCTGCAGCTCTGAAAGCTGTCCAGTCTGTAGGCTAAGTTTTTCTTGCCCTCTTCCAAAGAGAATCTCCTATGTAACAGCTCAGATTTCAGGCTAGCGGAGAACCATGGACAAGCTTTCTTTTGTATGGGTTTTAACTAGAGGAGCATGCTTATTGATGGCTCCAGGCACAATGTTATGAAAGACCTCATAAGCTTTGTCTACTGAGGGGCCAAATAGAAGTTTTACCAACTTGCATGTTGGAGGTTGGGAGAAGAGCTAAGGGATCAAGTCTCACGACTTCTCTTAAAAGTGTAATGAGATGATACTATTTTGGGGTGGCCTACACGTGGCTGTAACACAATTCACTAAGATCATTGAAGAATATGTGTGTGTGTGAGAAGAGATGCAGTTTGTTAACCAGCATTATGTCTAGGAGAATACTATGCTCTGGATGTTTTCTGTTAGGAGGGTAGCTTCTAATATGAGTTGAGAGAGCCCAAAGTTAGTGCAAACTCTCTTAGAGGTTTGGATGCTGCAGAGAGACAATCCATGTTAAGGTCGCCCATAATAATAAGCTCAGATTGCAGGAGTCCAGAACATTGCATAAATGCTTCAACGCCATGTTCCCTGCTGAAGGAGGCCTATAGCAACCAATAAATTGGATGGGGATGACAAGGATAGATACACTTTTAAGATAGTGCACTTGAATTCCTGTGGTAGTGAGGTTGAGCCAACTACAGAGGCATTGTATTTGTCATTAACATAAACAGCTACCCCACCCTCCACCCCTTGCTATTCTGTCTGTTCTGAAGACGTTGTATAAGGGGATGTTGATTTTGGGGTCCACAGTTGCTGGTTTTAGCCAAGACTCGGTCACCACTATGATATCTGGTTTGGTAAGGTTGAACCAGATCTGGATAGCATCAGATTTCTTTATCAAGCTGCAGGTGTTTATATGGAGAAAGCTTAGCCACTTTGGCTGGGGTAAGACTGAAGGAGTGGGGGGGGGGCGCCAGGATTAAGCTCAACGTTGCCTGAACAGATGAGTAAGAACTGAAGAAGCTTTATGATTATGTTAAGTGATAGTCTACGCAGATGGGATCTGCCCCTTTTATAAGTGCAGGGGTCAGATTGTGTAGGCGGGGATAAATATGTAGTACGGGGACACAAGGATATACACAGGAGTATCCTAGAGGATAGTATATATATGAGAACAGGGAAAGGAGGGGGCCAGGAGAACCATTCATGGTTGGTGTAGTGCAATGACGTAAGGCAACCGGACACATGGAGTAAGTTAATGAGTGCTACATTGGGCAATATTGTAGCTGTAGGGGGTAAGGGGCAGGCAGTGTAAAGCCATGAGCTGTTGGAAGGGGCTTCATAAATAGAATCAGGTCATAGATCGTAGGTATGGTGGAACATACCTACTAGGCATGCCAACAAAAGAGTAAAAGCTTTCATTTTAACCCAGAGACAGAATCATACAATAAATGCAAAATGAACATAGTTAGGGGAGTTGTGGCAAGGTGAGGTAAAGCAAGGGCTACAATTGTATAGGCAGTATAGAAGTACAAGTAAACAAAAGGACATAAGAAAGGTGAGGGGACAGAATAGTGCAGTGGCAGGATTGCCACCCTGAGAATAGTAGGTCCAAGGTTTGAATCAGGTACAGGGGAGAGTGGTGAAGGCAAGGCAGGGGGAGATGAGAGGGGCAGGGGAATCAATGAGCAACAGGAGACACTGAACAGAAGTGAAATAGGTAGGGGGAGGAAATAGCAGTTAGGAGAGAAGAACAGTGGTCTCAGTACTGACCCCTACTGGTCAGAAAGTATAAAAAACAAGTGGGAAAGTGAGGTGATCGATTATATCTGGCAAGGGTCATGTGACCAGTCATAGCCTATATAACTAGAGTCGGTTTTGGGTGGGTGGGGCAGTCGACGCAAAGTGTCGATGGGCTCTCACCCCCAACATAGCCTGTGCCCTGTGTAGTAAAGGCCTGCTGAAGTACCTTCCAGTGGCTGGTGCTCCTGCTGATCCCGTTGGTGTGGCTCCAAATAGAGTGAGCTGAAATGTAGGAAGGGAAGGGTGGTTTCAGAACACAGCCTTTCGACGGCCACTGCTGATCCCGTTGGTGTGGTTCTGAATGGAGTGAGCCGAAATGGAGAAGCAGGAAGGGTTTTGGCGCTACAGCCTTCCGGGCCTGCTGATCCCGTTGGTGTGGCTCAAATAGAGTGAGCGAAATGGAGGAAGGAGGATTTGGATACAGCCTTCCTGCAGCTGCTGATCCCGTTGGTGTGGCTCTGAAATGGAGTGAGCCAAAACCAATCTCACTGGGGATGCTAGATGCCTTATTGTGGCCAGCTCCATTCTGTCACTTATAAGCTGTGTTTACATGGCTGCAACACAACACTTGCACCTCTCTACTCCTGCTGTGATCTCATCAGCCAGGTCAATTCACTATAATACAATGGGGTATGAAAATCCTGTAACCTCATTGGTCAAAACAGATCACATGACTGTGGTAAATCCTCCAGTATACCCACTGTAAAAGTTTTAGATCACTATAAAAACAAAAAAACAAGTTGAACATTGTATAATAGCAATATACCATGACAGGGAGTGGGCATATGGATGGATTTACCACTTCTGGTGTGGTTAAATCACTAAAGCTGCGCTCATTGACTGAACCACACCAGGCGTAGAATCCACCAATATACCCACTCCCCCGTCACAGTATATTGCTTAATTAACACAGCCCTCCCTCGCGCCAGTGCAGGTTGCACTGGGGCTGTGGGGCCGGGTTGAGAGCTGTGGATGAGTCTGGGAGTAGCTAAAAAACAACGTTGGACACAGTTGATTGTGTGCAGATCACTAGGTTTTGTAGGAGTTGCACCCCAGCACATTTTCCCATACAGTGGTACCTTAAATGTAGGGTTTATTCAAGGCACAGGAAGTGTTGCTTAAACTAAAAAACGGACAAGTGCAGTCTCCATCAGGATATGCCTGTCAATCTGTATTTTCAATACATCAATTAGTACATCATACTGGTGTCTAGGGCTAGTCACAGAGTGAGCTACCTTCTCTATACACATGCAAAATCAACTAAAAAAATAGGAATGTCAACCATCAGTGAAATAAAAAGTGTAACACAAAACTATGGAGTCAAGCTAAAATGGCCATCAAATGCACAAGTACTGAGTAAGACAACCCTTAGTTTTACAATAATAAAAAAAATTAGGTAAAGAACAAAAAACACAGTTGCTGATATTTTAATTGGAACTTGGAAAATGGGTTCTCCCTTTCTGGGCAGTGGTGTATGATTAAACGTTACAACTGTTATTTGGGAGAGACAGAACTACTGAGCTAATAACCCTATGCCTTATCCAATATATTTAATATAGTAGTCTTGTGAAATGCTTCGGTGAGCTTCTTCAAATGTTATATATCATTATGTGTGGAAAGGATAATGACGCTCAGGAAATTAATCTATCAATGGTAGTTTATGTAATATATTTACTAGAATATAGACACACACACACGTACGTCAGACATACAAGCTCAGATCTCTGTGGAAACTGTATGTGTCGGGGCCAGCCTGCCAGTGCAGTAGAGCTACCACTTGTGATGCTGGTGACCTGGGTTCGGGAATGAGCCTTGTCTGTTGGAGGGCCAGCGGGGGGTGGTGGGGAGAGAAGGATTGAAGTCCCATGGACTGCTCTCCTTCGGGGAGGGAGGGAGGGCTTCCATTCCCACTGCAGTAGTGCCTCCTGGGTGATCACAGGTGGCTGTACAGTTGAGAAATCCTTACACGGGAGGGGGTGACGTTGGCCGGGAGACCCACACTTGCCGCATTGGTCTCCCTGTGTGCATGCTGACATCTCCAGGGGATCATGGGCACCAGGAACAAAAAGCTTGACCCTGGTGCAGGCTTCTTGTGGGATCCCAGTAAATCCAGGGTGGTCCTTGCCACCACTGCCAAGCCACCTGACGATGTGCATGACTAGAGTGTAGGCAGCCACCCCCTACTACTGCCTGGTGGGTAAACTGAGGCCCGCGGGCGCCAGGCAGGAAACCAAGGATGGCCCAGTGGCTCTTGGCCAGAGGACCGTCCAAAGAATCAGGGGCAAAACAATAAATAAATAAAACAAAAAAAACCCTGCATGTGTCATGCCTTGTATCTGAGTGAGAATCGAGTGCATTTACACCGCCACATAGTACACTTGCTCTGATAAATGTAGCCACTTTTGCATGGTGCAGGAAATGGATCGAGCAGTCCTAACATGGTTTGATGGGTATTCACAGTGCGACTTTTGAGCATCAACCCATGCACCAGTTGATGCACTGCAAGGTGGCATTGTAAACATGCCTATAGATTATGGTCTCCTGTCAAGCAGCAGCCTGTGACACGGTATGAACAGAGTAAAGCTGCCTGTAATAACGGGCCACTTTGTATTTGGTAGATAACTGCACTCATAGTTGTACCCTTTATGCACTCACTAACTAGATACCTTTACTCCGAGAATAAAGCTCCAGACTAATTTGCCATCCAAAAGGTGCTCCCGGCCTAACTCACCCAGCTTACAAATTGCTTCCGCACTGTCTCCAACCAATACAATGCAAGGAACAGGGCCAGGAATGCCTTAAACTTCCTTTCTGGTATAAGCAGCAAGGCAAGCAGTCATTTGTTGTCAGGGCCACTAACTGGTTAAATGAACTGCCTGATACACTGCTGAATCTCCCCAAGATTAATTTAAGAGACCTCTGTGGACTGCCCTTGCACTCCAGTGCAACTGTGACCATTAAACTGTTTTATTCAGCTTCTCTCGATACATATCCTATGACTTTTTATACAGTGATCTGCAGGGATTTTTTCAAAACTGTATGCAACTGATTTGTCTTAAGGACTGGAGTCTAATTCAGCTGCATTTCTTCTAGAATTGCTTAGTGTGCTTGTAGTGTTTTAGTGACTATGTATTTGACATAGAATCTTTGTAAATAAGCACTTGAGTTCAAAGGTAATCTCTGAAGTTTTCAATAAATAAATAAAATAAATGTATATTTTGTCCCTATGCACTATGATATACATCATGCAGGGCTGAATTCTGTGCATCCGCCCCACTGTTGCACAATCCTTCCTCCATCATGTTGCCCTCCAAAGCACTGATGACGCTTGACCATGTGTAACTGTGCTACAGGTTGGGCCAGTATAGAGCAGCATGCATGACACCTACTAGTTATGTGTCAGGTGATCTTAGGTTATGCTAGCTAGAGGACTGCCCTAACCATTGTGCACTCACCTGAAATGATTCCTAAGGCCCTATTGCTACAGATCCTAGCCTCTTCCTTGCTATGGAGGGTTGAGGCAACGTATGTCAGGTGCTTAGGTCCTTCTGTTTAAAAAGGGTAAAATGGTGTCCATACTCTACAGATATGGCAATAATCTTATATAAACTGCTTGGGAACAGTGGCTCCACTCTGGTGCCAGGCTCCTCCGGATTAGAAGCCTGTGTCCATGTTAAGTCCATCTTCCTGGCTAGCCTCTGCCCCAGTGTGGCACGATGTACCCGTGCATCAGGCTAGCTTGGAATAGTGCTGGTCTGTGCTTGAGTATAAAGTGCATAGCTGTGTGGTCCAGTAAGTGACTTTTCTAGCATGCACCAGGTCAGACAGCATAGAGCTCACTCTGTGTAAATTCTGGGGCATTTGAATAGATAAGATAATGTGTGACAATATCCCTATACAGTAAATGTGATACTGGGTGTCAATGTAAAAGAAACAAAAAACAAAACAGGGATTCATAGCCAAAACCTGGCATCCTGGAATTCTGATTTATCTGCATCATATTTTAAATCTTCAGATCTGAGGACATTCTGAGTTCCAAAAGAACTTTTCACTGTCTTGCTACAACTCCCTTAGCTTGGGCCTCAAGGAACCTGGCACAGCTGTAAACACCACATATCCTGACATGGAGCTGTTTGACTAAACGTCTGGTATCAGAAGATCATTACTAGACAAGACAGAAGGCTCTCTTGGATACCGCTCGCATTCCTCAGCCTCTCAATTGCAGTGTTTGTTGCTCTGGAGTGTCTAGCTTGTATTCCTTTGAATCTTCTAACTAGTGTTGGAATTAGCTTTTGCAGGTTGCCTTATGGGCTTAAATAAGGTTTAGGGGCCTGGCGGCGACCCTGTGGAGATTCATTACTAGAGATATTAAGTTAAAGTTCAGATGTTAAGTTACATGTTGCCTCCACTCAGGAGAAAATTATACGGGCTCGGTATAATGAAAGTACAGTAGCCAGGAAAACTATACCAAGTCACTGAGGTCCCACTAGCACTGTCCTTCCAGCTCCCACAAAACATAATAGGTTTATCAAAAATAATTATTAGCACTTTACTAATAATATGCTCATGAGACAAGAATCAACAAAAACAAGAGATTTATTACGGTTAAGCAGGAACATGGTTCGGGGGAAGAAAAAGGGTTAAGCGATGCAAAATATGTCTATGCTGTGGTTGCTGTATTATTTCACTGGTCTTCTAGTGCCCTCCTAGGCACAGACTGAAAATAGTGCAGTCTTCCCCCACCACCAAGACAGAGTCTCTACCCAGCTGTACTGTTGGGAACTACCCACACCCCTTTCTGGTAGCAGTACTCCTAGTCCTAGGGAGCATCCAGTGCTTCACTGGGTACCCAGCCACTGGATAGATGTAGGCCCTTTGTAGTTGCACTTGGTTGGTCAGCACCACTGGATAGTTGTAGGCCCTTTGTAGTTGCACATGGTTGGCCAGCACCACTGGATAGGTGTAGGCCCACTGTAGTTGCACATGGTTGGCTAGCACCACTGGATAGGTGTAGGCCCATTGTAGTTGCACATGGTTGGCCAGCACCACTGGATAGGTGTAGGCCCTTTGTAGTTGCACATGGTTGGCCAGCACCACTGGATAGGTGCAGGCCCATTGTAGTTTCACATGGTTGGCCAGCACCACTGGATAGGTGTAGGCCCATTGTAGTTTCACATGGTTGGCCAGCACCACTGAATAGGTGTAGGCCCTTTGTAGTCGCACATGGTTGGCCAGCACCACTGGATAGGTGTAGGCATTGTAGTTTCACATGGTTGGCCAACACCACTGGATAGGTGCAGGCCCATTGCAGTTTCACATGGTTGGCCAGCACCACTGGATAGGTGCAGGCCCATTGTAGTTTCACATGGTTGGCCAGCACTGGTGTGCTTTACAACAAATAAGCAAACCCAATATGTTCATTCCCAGACAGATGGGCATAAACATAAGCCCAGCTCTGTGGCCCAATGTAAACCATTCCACAAGTTTGAAGGACCCATAGGTCCTGATTCAGTACTCATGGTTCCAGGATCTGGCAGACCTCTAGTCTCCAGACCCTCTTTGGCTCTGGTCCCTGGTTTAAATTTCTGTTCAGTTCCCTCAGCTGGGTTGTCACACTTCTAATGGCTCCCTCAGCTTTACTCTGCTGGTCACACTCTTTAGCATCTCTGCAGATCAGCTGGACTCTCACTCCATTGGGCTCTCCTCTCTCTGGGTATCTTGAGGATCCCAGGCCTCTGCAGCTCACTTTGCTGTGGCTATCAGTGAGGTGACTGTAGGCCCTGTTCCTTTTGTTTCCACTTGGACCACTGAGGTCTGTTTCTGAAAAAGGTTCCCGATGCATGCAAAGACTTAGCTGTAGGGGGGCTTTTCCATGCAATCTGAAGCCTTCAACTTCAGGCTTCTGTGCTCTCTCTTTCTCTTGCCCTGTATGTAGCAGTCTTCTCCTGGTGTGCAGCTGTTTGAGCTTGGTGTGTGTCTCCTGGTCCCTAGCTGAAGAAACCTTAGGCCGATGGCACATTTATAAGGTAGAAAAAGAAATGGGCAGACTGGATGGGCCTTGCGGTCCTTATCTGCCGTCAACTTCTATGTTTCTATGTTTCTATTGTCATGTTCCCAGAGGTCAGAGGTAGTTAAGATGGCCACCAGTTTTGTAGATCACTGCTCCCAAACTCTTTATTTTGAAGGGCTCATGTCCTTTAAACAATAAGTTGTGCCACCATGATATCCTATGCAGTTATGCTAGTAAATAAGTAAGTAAAGTGTATTTGTTGAGCGACCCATCCCGGAGGCTCGGAACGCTGTACAGCTAGGTAAGAGACCATGAGTTTAGTACAGTTTGGGAGGCAATCCGGGAATTCCCAGCTTTGTCAGGAGCGCCAGTCACACTCTGTTGCTGGCAGTGGGGCTCTCTTTGATGCGCTAATGTGTGGTGTTGATAAATGGCACTGACAGCGCAGAGGACTGAGCAGCACACCTCTTCCCTTCACTTCTGGTCCTGATGCCAGTCTCAAGGGTCGGGTGGGGAGCACACCCAGTGGCATGTAGCAAGGCGATTGGCAATGTAGCAAGGTGACTTCAGAAAGTCCAAAGGTAAACCCCCACACACGCTGAGGGGAGGTTACATTCTCATTCTCAGCAGGAATCGTACCACAAGTATTGGCAGCAGATACTTTAAACAGCAGCCAACCAAAGTAATTTCACGGCTGTAGGAGCAGGCAGATTCAGCATTTGTTTTGTATCGGTTATACAGGGCTCAGATTTCCACCATAAACAGCTTTTTGGCTCCAGGCAGAATATTTTGCCATGGCATTCATGACTGTCTACCTTTGTTTGTTTTTTCCTCTGCAGTTTTATTTGTCTAAAGCCACAACCCCATATCCATTACATGAGGCACAGAGTAAAAGGATAATCTTACATAAGGATTAGGGAGGCCTGGTCATCCCCTGTTGAAATTAATGTAAAGCCTTTGTGTTTCTGGATGGAGACTAGTCAAAACTAGCCTTTCTTGGAGCAATAAATGGACTCTTCCTGCTGAAGAGAGAGAGAGAGTTGACGTGTGTGCCATTACTGCAGTATGTGGGAACTCCCAGCAGCACTACATTACATTACAGTGCTGAAATGTAGCATTTTCTCCCATGCTAAACAACGTCACCTGATAGGAATCAACAAATCACGGTTTAGCGCCATTGTCCCTTTGTTAGGATAATGGACAGATGTTGCAGCAGTCACAGATATCCCTACACCACTGTCAGCATAGAAAAATGTGCCATGTGTCAGCACTGTATGTGTGAACTAACAGCAGCAACCCCCCCCCCCAAAGAAGCAGAGAACAGGCACTGATGTATATGGGAACTCACAGTAATGCCCCCTTCAGATATGCAGCAGCTCTGTATTTGGGAATTCCTAACAGTGCCACCTGGTGAAGGTAGAGATTCAGCACAGCTGCATGTGGGAATTGATAGTACTGCCTCCTGTTGTAGGTAGGGAGTTAACACTGCTGTATAAAGGAAATCAATGAATAGATAGATACACACATACATAGATAGATAGATGTTTTAGTTATCGGTCACCTATCCTTAGCTGAATTCACAGCAGCAACCCGATAAAGGCAGGGGTTTTACTTTGACGTGGTTTCCCCACCCCATTCACCTCTCCTGTCCTGCCCTAGTTACCGCACTCTACTTTGAATTTCCCTTCCCCTCCTACTCTCCATTTCACTATATCCCTTCCCCTCTCATGTCCGCTTCTGACCTCTTCAACGTCACTCATTCAGTGAACTTCTGCATTTCCTTCCATAGCCCAATTCCATGGCTCATCCCGCCTCGCAACCATAATCCCCAGCCACACTGTTATCAGCCTCAGTACATGTCCTCTGCCACTGCTCCATATAGTCTTAAAACAGTGACTGCCACCCCCTTCCTCGAAAGGGTTGAATAAAACTGGCTGCAGCATTGACCATAATATGGCAGCTGCAGAACAGGATAGAGTGGGGCCAGGGATGTCCACTGCCTCTTCTTCAGCATTCCAAAACGGTTTGCAGCAGGTAATGAAAGGTGGTGAGCAAGAGAGATGTCCAGAGGATTTCAGCTCCTGGAGAATGAAGGAGCTCTGGGATAGCATCAAGAAACCATTTTCCTTTTGGGGATGTAGTGCACGCAACCCCCCCCCCCATCGGGGAGAGTGCCTGTTGCCCCAGGGCCCCAGCAGCTGAATAGCCTGGACTTTAGGAGGGCTGACTTTGGCAAGATGGGAGAGTGCCTCAGAAAGCACTAGCAAACAGGCTAGAAGGAGGTGTGGAGCAACAATGGGGAATTATCAAAACTGCCATCACAGACGCAACAAGCCTTTGTGTGAAGCAAATAAACAAATCAAAATGAAAGAAAAAGCCACTATGGTTCTCAAGAGAGGTGGCTGTGAAAGTCAGGAAGAAAAAGATAGCATTCCGGAAGTATAAGGAAACAAACACAGAAGGAGCAGGACAGAGAGCTGTACCAGTTAAGGCAGAAAGAAGCAGGGAGGGAAGTCAGAATAGCAAAGGCCCAAACTGAGGAAAAGATAGCCAACTCAGTTAAGAAGGGGGATAAAACCTTTTATAGGTACATCAGTGAGCGTAGAAAGACAAAGGGAGGGATAGTGAGGCTGAATAGAATGAACGTGGGTGGGCAGAGGGGACAGTGAAAGCAGGAATACTGGAACGAATATTTGCTCAGTATTCACAAAAGAGGAGGGGAAGTGCCAATCCAATTAACAGAAGCACTTTGATAGGGGTCAATCCCAGTCCTTTCACAGAAGAAAGGGTTCTGCAAGAACTCCTAAAACTGAAGGTGGACAAAGCAATGGGTCCTGATGGAATTCACCCCAGAATTCTAAAAGAATTAAGGAAGGAACTAGTGAAACCACTGGCTACTCTTTTTAATAAATCATGGGAGGATGGTGTGGTACCAGAGGACTGGAGGAAGGCGGATGTGATTCCCCTTCACAAAAGTGGGACCAAGACAGAGGCAGGAAACTACAGACCTGTCAGTCTGACCTCTGTGGTAGGGAAAGTGATGGAGTCACTTCTGAAGGAAAGAACAGTTGAGTACCTAGAGGTCAGTGGAGCACAGGATCCAAGGCAGCATGGGTTCACAGCGGGAAGGTCATGTCAGACGAATCTAATAGATTTCTTTGACTGGGTGACCAAAGTAGTAGACCAGGGAGGGGCTGTGGACATGGCCTACCTAGACTTTAGCAAGGCATTTGACACAGTCCCACACAAAAGATTGATAGTCAAATTAACCAGCCTGGGAGTGGGTCCCAGGGTGGTAGCCTGGGTAAAACATTGGCTGGACAACAGGACACAGAAGGTAATTGTAAATGGAGTCCACTCTGAAGAAAGGGCGTTACTAGTGGGCACCGCAAGGTTCAGTATTGGGTCCAGTCCTTTTAATGTCTTCATCAGTGACATTGCAGAGGGACTGAAGGAAAAGTATGCCTTTTGCAGATGACACAAAGATCTGCCACAGGGTTGATACAAAGGAGGCGTGGAAAGGATGAAAAGGACTTGCAAGGTTGGAGGAATGGTCAGACGATGGCAGCTAGGATTTAATGCAAAAAGTGCAAATAATGCACCTGGGAAACAAGTACCCAGGGAAGAATACACAATGGGTGGGGAGGTAGTAAGAACAACAAAACAGGAAAGGGACCTGGGGTAATCATATCAGATGACCTTAAGGTTAGCAAGCAATGTGAGAAGGCAGTAGGGAGGGCCGGGGTATACTAGGATGTAGGGAGAGGCATCAGCAGCAGAAAACAGGAAGTTGTTATCCCTCTGTACAGACAGTTGGTGAGACCCCATCTGGAATACTGTGTCCAGTTCTGGAGACCCCATCTCTGCAAGGACATAGACAGGATAGAGGCAGTCCAGAGGAGGGCAACTAAAATGGTGCAGGGTCTGCAAGAGAAGCCTTATGAGGAGAGACTAAAGGAGCTTAATATGTATACCCTTGAGGAAAGAAGGGAGAGGGGGACATGATAGAAACTTTCAAGTACCTCAAGGGAATCAACAAAGTCCAAGAGGGTAGCATCTTTCAGAAAAGAGACTTGCAAGAACAAGGGACACAATTTAAAGATAGAAGGAGGGCGGTTCAGGGGCAATGTGAGGAAGTATTATTTCACAGAGAGGGTAGTGGATGCATGGAACAGCCTTCCTGAGGAAGTTGTGGGGTCTAAAACTGTGGGAGAATTCAAGAATGCATGGGACAGACATAAGGCAATTTTGTCGAGGTGAGGAAGATAAAGGCTGTTGGTTAACTAGGATCTCTGACCTATCCTGTAGGTAGGGAAATGGGCAGACTAGATGGGCCTAGCGGTCCTTATCTGCCGTCAAAGTCTATGTTTCTGTGTGTGTGTGTGTGTGTGTGTGTGTGTGTGTGTGTGTGTGTGTGTGCAGTTAGAAAAGGATAGCTAGGAGTTCATAGTTGGTGACTCAAATGTTAGGGGTACCATGTCAGTGATATTTAGCGTAGACTGGGTGGGTGGGGGTAGTGCTCCCAGGGATGACAGCAAATAGGTTACTGTCTAGAACTGAAGGGTTGGTTAGGTGAGTGGGGGACAGACATAGTTTTCCATCTTGGGAAGAATGATCTGGCATGGAAGCCTTTGTGGGTAGTTAAAGTCTGTTTCTGGGCACTGAGGGTCGGGCTGAATGGATTGTCTGCTACTGTTACCTTTAGATATTGTCCTCCTTAATTGTGGTTGACCAAATACAATTAAACATATTATTTTTTTAAATAAAAAAATGAAGAAAATGTATATTTAGCCCATTAATACCCATTAGCACCATATGGCATGAAAACCATCCATTGCTTAACCTGACCCAAAATGGCGCATCAGATAGAATGAGTTAGTGTATGTATCTATTATTAGATTTTAGAACCTATCACCCTGATAAATCATCTGGTATCGTGAAACGTTGGTGGCATACAGGTCAGACATACTGTGTGTGCTGTATATTACAAATCAATCACGCAAAAACGTTTCCAAACAAATTTGTGGCTGATTAAGTGCTGATATCCAGTTTTGGGGTATTTGGATGTGGACTGCTTGCTGGATCTGACTCTGTGCTGTTTTTATTTTCTTCATATACTAGGGCCATGAGGACTTCATCAAAACAAGGGCAGGGGCTGAGGAGGTGTGACCGCCATCATGGGGCAGTTAAACATATAGGGGACAATCTGGGGCTCAGATCTTCCAAGGGGGTAAGCTCCATTGAGGGAGACCTAGTAAGCATTCCCCTGAGCAGAAGGGGTGTTGAGGGAGCTAGGTGTAACACAGATGAGGGACAGGGCAAAGTCACAAACCAGAGAGAGAGAGAGAGAGAAAAGTAAAACAGATGGGTGGTTAGGATTGAAGCATATTAAGGGGACTAATTATAGGTCTGACAATGGGACAGGGAAGGGCAGCAGACAGTGTTCCTGGAGGGTAGTCTGCTTGAATGCCAGAAGCCAAGGATTAATCCCTGGGCCATGTCAGCAGATGGTAGGCCAGGCATAATGGCAGTGATGGAAAGTGAGCAGCATCCATTTATGTCTGGGACATCTTTGACCGAGGCCATGTGCTACTCGGGAGGGACAAGGAAGAAAGGAAAGGGGTTACACTGTACATTAGGGACAGTATCAGTGTGATGGAGAGTAAGGTAGTTGGGGGTAGGGGAGTACTAATTACTGTTGGTGCAGATTACAACAGATGGGGAAGGGTTGTCTGCATAGGCCTTATCTACAGACCCATAGTCAGTCAAAGGAGGTGGATAGGGTTCTAGCCAAAGAGATCAGGAGGGCAACAGCTGGAGGGCAAGTTATCCTCTTAGATTTTAACATACCTGATGCAATTCCCTACCTTCTAACAAACCACAGCTAGAACACTAATAGGGGACTATTGATATTCCTGTAGCTCAGCCTCTTTTCATTTTACTTGCCTATCTGAGGTATTTGATTAAAAGTGTAAATATTCTTTGCACAATTCCAACCATTTAAATTGATATAAGCATTTTGGAAATCTTCTCTGTATAACTCCTAACCAGTGTATGGTAATGATGGATAATGTTATGAACTGTATTGCTGACTTTAAATAAAGTTTACAAAAAAAAAAAAAAAAATTGGAGCATCCCAGTGGCATAGAGCACCAGAAACCAGGTGTTGGTGAAGACCTTCCAGGACTGCTTCCTAACTCAATATGTACATGAGCAGATGAGGGTAGGACCACAGTAGACCTAGTTCTGATCAACTGAGATAGCACTAGGTGGGTAAACGTGGAAGATCCGCTTGGGTCTAGTGACCACAATACAGTAGGGTTTGATATAGCCCCGAAGCACAAAGGCAGTTGACTCGGACACTGGTGCTTTACTTTGGGAGGGCAGAAAGTAGAAAAATGTGGAGGAGCTAAGGGAGAGTCTAGTAAAGTATCGACAGCTGGAAAAGGCAAAGAGTAAATGGGACTATATAACAGAGAATGGGGTTGTAGTGATAACAAAAGATTGTCTCCTGCAAGTGGAACTGAAAAAAGGCACACAAGACCTGCAGAGTTTTCTAAATGGTCTGGATAGCAGTAAGGGCAAAGAAAGAGACCTTCACACTGCATTAGGCCAAGCAGACAGAGGAAAAGCATGGAGCTGTACCTCATCAAAACAGAGGAAGCTAGCAAGATAGTAAGTAGGGCAAGGCAAAGGAGAGACTTCAGCATACATAAAGGGTGAGGGTGAATAAGGCCTTCTTCAGGTATGTCAAGAAAAGGAGAAGGAAAAATGGGATGTAGAGAAATTGTAAAAGGTTGAGGAATGGTGGAAGAGGATGTGCAGAAAACTGATATTCTGAATTATTACTTCTGCATGGTCTTCAGAGTGGAGGAGGGGAGGCCACTCATTCAGGTCAGGAGGGAAATAAATATGGCAGTGGGTGGTAGTAGTACAGATGAAAGGGCGCACAAAGGGCTGATTGGGTTAAAGGTGGGTGCATCCCCGGTACCAGATGGGTTGCAGCCAGGGATGCTCAGGGAGTTGGGGCAGGCTCTGGCAGCACCTCTGTCGAACTGTTCAGGTACTTGATTGAGGCAGGCACAGTTTCCAAGAACTGAAGGGTAGCAGAAGTCATCCCCCTGCACAAGAGTGGACAGAGGGAGACCTGGGGAATTATAGACCAGTTAGCATGACTTTCATTGTCAAGAAGCTCATTGAGACTATGATCAAGGAGCAGCTGGTAGACTTCTGGGAGTCCCAGTGACTCCAAGACAACAAACAGCTTGGTATGGAAGGGTAGGTCCTGTCAGATGACTCTTGTGGATTTCTTCAGTGCCGTGTTGCAAGTGCTGGACATCCTGTGCCTGGAAGTAAGCAAGGCATTTGACTTTGTGTCCCACAAAAGGCTAGTGAAGAAACTGGGGGAATTAGGATATTGGGGAAAAGTAACTAGATAGGTGGGGAATTGGCTAGGGAAGAATCCAAAGAGTGGCACTGAATGATATGTACTCAGATCAGGGTATTAGTGGGGTCCTGCAGGGGTCAGTCCTGGGCATGGTACTTCTCAGTGTGTTCATTTGTGACATTCAGGTCAACATGTATCTGTTTTCTGATGACACCAATATATGTGGCAGGTGGATAGTGAGGAAGATGTAAGGAAATGAAACGTGATCTGTGAAATTGGAAAGTTGGTCCAAGATCTGACAACTGAAATTTAAGACCAAAAGTACAAGGTGAAGAATTTGGGGAGGAGTCATCCAAGGACTGAGTAATTTGGTGGGGGAGGGGTGATTAGAGCAGACCTCAGAGAAGAAGGATTTAGGAATGATACTAAGCAACAACCACAAGACCATAGCACAATGTAACAAGGCATATGGGAGACCTAGCAGGATTCTGGGATGCATATGTGAAGCTTTATCAAGTAGATGGAAGAATGTTATCCTACCCCTGTAAAGGTCCTTGGTGAGGCTGCATCTGGGGTATTGCATGCATTTTTGGAAGCCTCATGTAAAAAGACAAGGACTGCCTATAGGTGATCCAAAGGTGAGCATGTAGTCATAGATATCCCCACACCATTGGTCTATGGCTAGCAGGGAAGGACGTATAAGGAAAGACTGGCAGACCTCAGTATGCACTCACTAAAGGCTGGGGGGGGGGGACATGATTTAAACCTTCTAATACCTGAAGGGTATAAACAGGGTAACCACCAGCAACTGTTTAAGCTTAGCAAGGAGTCCATTACAAGAGGCCACAACTACAAGCTGGCAGGAGAAATTTTGGAAGAATGAGAAATACTTTGCCGAGAAGGTGGTGGCACCTTCTGCCAGAGGAGCTGCTCAATGTTAAGACGGTTGCAGGTTTCAAGGGAGGGTGGGCAGACACATGAGACTTGTCAAAATGATGGGGGGGGGGGGACAAATGAATTTGGGTTAGTTCAAGCAGAACTGAGGCTTAAGGCTTAAGGCCTAGCCAGTGTTAGACTGGTGAGAGCCTAGTTAGGAACCTGACAGACTTAATGGATCATGTGTTTTTTTTTCTGTCTGTAAACATTTATGTATTTATGCAAATATATCCTTAATCCTTGTATAGACTCTAATCTGTCCTGTATCAGTAAGGTACAATATTTCCAAAAGTTGAGGTCACTTGTTTTTCTAACTACCTTTACCTCAACAACTGCTCTTGTACTTGTAGCATAGTACAGAAACTGCCCTTCAGGTTTACTATTTTCTTGTCACTTTTCATGATGACTCTTTCTTTCCATATCCTTCTCCATCTGGACACATCATTTGACACAGACAAACAATTTTTGTAATTTGACTACCTCAAGCACTACACAAGGGTCCCTGGTACTCTGCTGGCCTGGTTATACTCCTGCCTTGTTAGTGACACCTTACCTTGTCTCACTTGGAGATTTTTATTTTACCCTTCCCCACATCTCCTCTGTGGTGGTTGCCAATGCTCAGTTCTGAGCCATCTTCTTTTCTTCCGGCTGACTCATCTCGAATTCATCCTCTGGTATAATTTCCATGACAGTGATACTTATGTGCATATATATATATATATATATGTGTATATATATATATATATATATATATATATATATATATACACACACACACACACACACATATGCTTCATCCCCTTCTCTGTCTCATCCTTATCACACCTCTCTTCCTTTCTTGAAAAAATGAATTCATGCCTGTCTCATTTTTCATCAGCCTACACTCATAAGATGAAGTCCCTTTTCTTCAGCAAAAAATGAGACCTCCATCTCCTTTACCCCTTTGTCAGAAATGTTGGGGTTCTTAACCTTGAACTCTCATTTTTTTCTCCCATCTCTGTGGTTTACACATTTGCCTACTATAGTCTCTGTGTAACCCCTAGATGGCGCTATCCCAGGGGCTACTACCCCTGCCTGATTTGCCACTAACAGGTTGAGGGGCCTGGATCCAATGGCGGGTGCCTCCACCCAGAGGTCAGGGTTTGCAATAGTTAAACTAATTTGGTCACAGCCTCTGGGACACTGCAACCCCCTTTCTTCCCACTCAGTGGCCCACAATATATCAGAATTACCTTCACAGTATACACTTACCCCAGGTCTGGTTCCGGCACTGGGACCTCCTGTGAAATGAGATACAGTGCAACAATCACAGTACAGTACTTTAACATAGACAAATACCTCAGGCAGTATAACTTTGCTGAAACAAGCAGCTCTGATTTATTTGGGGATATAACAAGGACAGGGGAAAGCAGGTTAATTAGCTTATCACTCTAATAATCTACCTATGGCTCTGTGCACAGGCCTATCCCTATCAGTTACTGTCCCTGGGTACCCAAGCCCTAGTGGCTAGTCCAAACCGTGGCAGCTGGTAGGGGCCCTTTCACAAGAGAAAAGGAGAATTAAACAGTCAGCAGTACAGTAATTCCATTTGGATTTAATGTGGCAATTCAACAGGAGGCGACCCTGAATTAGTACTCACGACTTCCAAATAAGATAGGGTCCTTCAATGTCAGCAAGGCTCACTTGAGGTACACAAGCCTCTTCACACATCCATATAAAAGAAAGCACTATACCAGGCAGGCTGCATCTGTATCCCGATCGCAATTACTGCACAATACCCGGGAGAACACACAGCAGATTCAGTTCCTGACAGACCGATTGCAATTTTCAGCAATTCCTCCAGTCTTCTACAGGTGAGCCTGGTTTCTACTCTTCAGAGATCCTTTGATTCTTTTACAGGACGGATTCAGTCCTAACAAGCTGTTACACAAGCTGCAGACCGAACTCTGGGCCTTACACACGCTTTTTGACTAAAACTGCACACTGAAAAGCACAGGGCTCCTTCCTTCTTCACTGCCAAAGCTCAACTGAAACTCCAATCGACAAAACCGGCACTTCTTTGAGTTCCTCCCAGTTCTTGACTGGATTGGCTGTCACCACAAAGACTGCTGCTGTTGGTCCAAAAGGCACTGAAGTCTAAACTACATCTCCCAGAGTCACTGCCCATACAATCCTCTTGTGGCTGGCTCAGATTATGAGTCCAAGTTCTGATTCGTCCAAGGCACCATTTTAGAGCTAGCTTACACCCACAATGATTGGTCCAGTTCAGCAGTTCAAAACTAGAATGGGAACTAGCAGACACAGTTCTGACTGCAAAGAAAGCAGGTTAGACAAACTGTAATTTCATTATTACTCTAAATAATTTCTGGCAAACAGTTACATCTTTCAGATAGGTTCCCTTTGCACTCCTAGTGACTGCAAAATGAAGTGAATTGGCAGCAGCTTGAGTGGTACTCAATCAAAGAAACACACAGTCCCCCATACAAACTAATTATGTCTGCAAGCAGACAGCTCTTAAAGAGACAGTACCAGAGGTTCTAAAAACACTCACTGATAAATGGCTTAAACGCCAAACACCATTCAGGCTTGGAGCATTCAAGCAAGCTCCTGGAAGTCTTTTGGGAACCCCCATTTGCAGAGGGGTTACATCTGTAATATTGCCTGTAAAGGAGTTGTCTGTCACCACCTCAACCCCTCCAATGCTGAAAGCCTTATTCATACCTTCATCTCCTCCTAGCTTGACTACTATAATTGCCTCCTCTACAGTCTTTCCAAGCCTTTCCTCTCTAAACTTAAAACTGTTGAAGTTAATTACATCTCTCCAGTTACCAGTTCTAAACAAGATTTGGTCAGAGCCAACATGGCTGCTTCAGAGCGGTGAGTCTGAGTGAAAAGTACTCGGAGCTCCTGCCGCAGCTGACGCTGTACTTGCACAGTACTCATGCATGTGCAGTCACCAGTAATCAGTGTGCATACTCAAGAAAGAGCCTGCTGAGCCAAGATGGCGCGTTATAGAAATGTGCATGTGCATTTTTCTTTTATGCTTGATATTCACGGTGGCCGTAGCATAGTGACTCTTTTTTCACCTGCAACTGCAGAAGTGACAAGGCAGACACAAAATAGTGCCTCCGTGGAGGGGTGGTTGTGCGGTCTGTGGTGGGGAAGTATGGTGGAGAATTAATCCACCAGCAGTGATGGCAGCACTGTGGACATGGGACCACAGTACTGTGGAAGCACAGAGCCAAGGTAACCAGTCACGTGCACAGAGCCCTTTTTCACTCTTCTAGCAAAACATCTGTAGGATGCCGCCCATGCAACCGTAAAAATGGGGGCCACTCCAATCCTCTGACACATCCACAGGTTCCCTATCCATTCCATATCCACTACAAAAATTGCTTTGCTTATTTTCAGAATCATTGAAGAACTTGCCTTCTATCACTCACTCCTTGTCACCAGTCTTTTTGTTGTCCATTGACTTTCTCTCCACACATCTAAGCCTAGAGGTATTTATGTGTGTCCCCCCCCGCCACACACACACACACAATCTGTGAGACGACTCGCGTCTTCTGTACTTCTTCCATCTGAAACAGACTTCACTTTGTCTGGATTCCTTTATCTTCTTTAAATACAACTTTAGACACCTTTTCTCATTTGCTTGTAAATCCATAATAACCATTTCCCTCCCTCTGTTTTTGTTGAGGTTAATGTACCCTATCTCACAATTCATATTCCATTCATAGTTCAATAGTTATTAACAGTCTGCAGTTTCTCCTCAGTGCTCTAAATATAGGTCTGGTTAGACTGATTACGGAATATTTGCCATTTGTAAAGCATTTGTGGATATGTTTGTCTCAAAAATGCCATGGAAAATGCAATCGCATCTTTTTGGAATGCTGCAAGCTACTCTGTGATTTGCCTGTCATGTGCGAGCTCAACAGCAAAACCCAGTAACTGTGGGGGAAGGACACCTGCTCTCAGGCCCAGTCCATCTGGCTAATGCACTTAAATTCAGAATTAATTGGGGGGTGGTGCAGTCCCCAGTAGATGTGCATTAAGGCAGTGGTCATGCAGCATAGTAATGCTGACTACACTATATCTGTTCCGTAGATAAACTGAGAGCTATAGTCTCCAGTGCCATGAATCCTCCTTCACCAGCATTAAATTATGTAGCATGTGAAACCTCACACTGTCATCACAGTGTCCCACTCTACACATGCTCTGTAGATGGACTGAGGGCTTTAGTTACTGTTGTCTTCATTCACTTACATTCTCACCAACACTGAAGTCCCTTTTACGAGCGCTGAAATCATTCCAAATTGGGAAAAGTATATTTTTAGAATTCCCGTCTGTTTCTGCCAGAAAAGGTTCTGCAGTCAGGGGATTGACCCTGCCTCTGCCTCGATGCTGTGTGTGCCAGATGTAGAAGACTGGTTTCTTTTACTTTACAGTGGCATAAATCTGTGATCTGTAAAACTGCAGTCCACTGATGGGAAACACCAAGTGAAATGTGGAATGAAGCTGGATCAATAACCTGCTCACAGACATTTCCCAAGGAAAAAAGGCTGCAACTGTTTCTTGTAAGCTGTGTGTTAGGGTGTACAGGTGCAACAGAAGGGGTTCTCCACTAGTTCTGTAAAGGCCCTTTTACACAGCGCCTACCTGGTAGCATTGCCCATTGGAATTGGCGCCCTCTGCTCCATCTGCTGTGCTCCCATTTTGTTTTCACACTGTGGCTGTGGAGCGTGCCTGATGGGCTTCCCGTGTTTTGGGTACATTTCCGGCAGAGGGATCAATGAGTGGGAGTGGCACGTGCATGGCAGATGTTTATACGCTTTGCAAAAACACCTGCACTGATGCATGCTGGACCATGTTCCAAACAAACTAGGGAATGCGCTTGCTGCACAATCGGAGCAGCTTGCAATGCTCCAGGAGCTGTGTACATTGCCAGATTTGCACTGGTGCCACTCATCTGCACCACTGACACTGGTGCATATCCAGTAGTGTAAAACACCATATGTCATGCAGTGCTTTCCAGTGTAGCAGGCAGTCCTTTGTTCAGCTGCTGTATGCAAGCAATCCAACTCAGCATAACTATGGCCATGGACTGTGTATAGTAGTTCACAGTTTCAGTCTTTATCATTTTACTGGGTGATGTACATGTTCATTAAGCTGATTCTTGCCCTGGGATTGCTGGAACATTGGGGCATGCAAGTTCCTTTTTGAATAGTTATTAAATATAGTGTAACCTCCCCCCACTGGCCCCCTATGTTTCTACCATCAGAGCTACTCCTCTCACATCTAGGTGCCACCGAGAGGGGTGGGGGTAGTCACTACAAATATTCTAGTAACCCCTGGGAATAAGGGGGTTACATATGTACTCAGCACCCCTGCTATCTGGTTATTCACTCTTTGGTACGTAGCCAAATAAAAAAAGCAATATTAGAGCCAAAAAACTCCATTTAATGCATTAGTTAGGGTTGTTCCACAGTGACAAAAGCGAGGAAATTTGGTGTTAGGGTTGAAAGCCCCTTGGACCCCCCCGCCCCTCCCAGCGGCATCGGGGTGCACGTTAGGGTTGCCGGCCTGTCACCCCATCAGATGTGTGAAGAAGCAGAGGTATAGGAGAATGGGGTGAGAGTTAGGACTGACAACCCCAATATGCGCCCTGATGCTGGTTGGGGATGTGGGCAGGGGGTCAAAGGGAGGCTTTCAACCCTAACACTGAATTTCCTCGCTTTTGTCGCTGTGGAAAAACCCTAACTAATGCATTAAATGGAGTTTTTGCCTCTAATTTCCTTCTTTTGAGAAGGATAATGAGAAATAGTGAATGTACGCGGTGGCGGAGGGCCCTGCCGCTCACGCGTGATGTCTTGCCACATAGTAACACAGTGCCCACAAACGCAAATGGTGATGCGCATGGTGATGCAAAGCGAAACAGAAAGATAATCAGTACTGTAGACACAAATGGTTAAAATAACGCAAACGCAAGTGCAAATGAAAACGCGAAGGGTAACACACATGGTGCCGTAGATGGGAGCAGTAAGTGAAACAGTTACGGAACCGCAAGCAGAAGCGGTAAGAGTAACAGTAATGTAAGCGCACAGGCTGGTTTTCCCCAAAAGCTGCATAGAGAAAGACAGTGAGTACAAAGAATGTATGCATAATAATGGGTCTCGGAGCAGAAAATGAGGAGTTGGAATACTAAATTGCTTATATCTCAGGAACCGTATGACATAGAAAAAAATTTAAAAGTCATATGATTTATGACTTTCCTGGCTAGTTTTGTACTTAGCCCCCAGTAGAGGGGCTAAGCATTTTTCCGATGAAAAGTCCGTGATTTCCCACCGCTTCGGGATACAGGCCCTGAAAGGCGTGGCGAACGCCGTAATGTTATCCTTTGGGGAAAAAAGAGAAGTTCAGAGTGCCATAACTTTGGCTCCCTGTAATATTTTTTCACCAAACCACTAAAAGGCACATCTGTGGGATGTTGGCTTTCTTCCTCCAAATTTCAGCCCAAAAGACCAAACTGTTATTTTGCAGCAGGGTGGCAAAGGATTCCTGTAATGCAGCAGATGCCATAATGTTATCCTATGGGAAAATGTGTCAGCTTTGGTGTGCCGTAACTTTGCCGCCTATAATATTTTCACCGAAATACTGAAAGGCACATCTGTGGGATGTTGGCTGCATTCTTTCCAAATTTCAGCCCAAAAGACCAAACCGTTATTTTGCAGCAGGTGGCAAAGAATTGCTGTCATTTTCCCACAACCTGGAAAAGTACTGTGAACTTTGCGAAGTCATAGTCTCTGCGAGCAGTGTTTAAATGCTAAAGTACTTTTAAAGTATTTCTTCCAGAAATTTGAAAAACATATTTCTGGGATGTTTTACCCCAAAATAAAGACATGCCTAGCACCCTCAGGGTCAAACTAGGTGAATACAAAAAGAATTAGGTTGCTAGAGGGTCCCAAATTTAAATGCTAAGCATTTTCTGATGACCAGCTGAAAACAAAATGGCAGATTTGTGACAGTAAAAACTGCATTTGTGACACTGTCAAACTTTTTGTTAACTTTTCCCATTGACTTATAATGGTAAATTGTTTGTTTTTTGAATAACTTTTGAACCGTTTAATATTTTTTCACGAAATCTTCAAAAGGCACATCGGGGATCCCGGCCGCATTCCCTGAAGATTTCAGACTGGTCGCATAAACCGCGCGATCTGTAGGACTAGCAAAGACCCAAAAGGCGAATGCATACGCAGATCACGCTTAATAACTCCGCAGCCGTATATGCGAACAGTACGAAAGTTGGCAGATCCCAAGATGTATGGTTCTTGATCATGTATTCCAAATTTCAGGCAAATCTGTTGAACGATTGCAAAGTTATTAAGGTGCAAAATTTTAGGTTTAACATGTTAATGGCTCCTCAACCCTAACTATGGTAGCACTACCATGCTACCATAATGTGTGTGTATATGATATAAAAAAATGAAAGGTTTGTAGGTTTCTGGCACAGTGCCAGGAGTCAACATCATCATTTAGATGACCCCCTCCATTGGCTGACCTCTCTAATCCGCAGAAGGCCATTTATTTAATGTTGACCCTCCCATGACCTCCAGTCCTTGACTGGGGGCAGAGCAGCACTAGTAAAGTCAGGCTAGCACACTCATCCCTCTCTCAAAGCCTGCCGTCTCCCCTATTCATCAGGTTTTATAAGACACAGCACAAGGAGTGTGTGACTGTGAAAGAAGGTGGAGACTGAGCTATCATGCTTCCTAGCATCACATACACTGCCCCCTGTTGTATGATCTTTACATAATTTGATAGACACAGCAGAAAATTATTGGGAGAAGGCACGCTGCAGGAGAGGGTAACTGGGCTAGCCTAGCACTACCTTTTCAAATCGTGGCTGTGGGGTCAGGAGGGAAGGGGAGGGAAACATTTATAAATGGCATTCTGGTGATTGTCTGAGTCGGGCTATGGAGGGTTTAAATCATGAAGTGGACTCTTGGGAATGGATTTTTGTTTTAAATGTTTTATTTTTTCAGCTTCCCAAATTGTTTCCTCAAATAGGTAAAATACTTGGTACACCAATCCTACGAGTGCAGTGAGTACCCTGTTGTTGTGGTATCTGGGAATTAATATTCAAGCCTTGCATACTCCTGCTGGAAATGAATCTCCTTCTCAGTAATTATCCAGGTTATATTGAGTTAATAAAAATATCTTTGCAGTGAAATGATCCAAAAACCTGGGTAAATTGTTGAATCCATAGCCTAGCTCTGCTGTTGCATTGCTACTGTGGCCCTCTGGAATCACCCAGTAGCCACTGATATTGTTCCTGAATAAGGCTGTGGGAAGGCAAAGCAGTATTTGGCCTGACAGGTTAGTAGACCCATGGGGAAAATGATTTCACAGATCCCAGATCCTAATGATTGCAGTTGACACCCTGGAATGCAAGGTATAAATCACATTTGCCAGCTAGGAAGGAGACAGACTGTTCGCACAGTTCTAATCTAATCATTACATTTAAAAAGCAACCCTAATGGAAAGGATAGGCTGTAGCAAGGGCAGTGCTGTAGTAATATCTTACTGTAGAGAATAGGAAGAGGTTCAAATAATCATGTTATTTATTTGTCATTTTTGACCAGGAAGGGCACCCTGAGCTGTGATAACTTTCCAGTTGCATTCCTGAGGGTTGGGTTATGTGGACCAGTTTTACTGACAGGGGATGTTGGCCATGACATGGGGGAGGGAGGGGAGACTCTCTTCTCTGGAATCATCCAGTAGCCACTGTTATTGTCGTTAATAAGTGTCATGATATTTTTAACTTCCACCAGGACAGTGACCAGAGATGGGTAGAAGGAACATAGCAACACAGAATTTGTTGGCAGAAAAGGACACCCAGTCTGCCCAGATGGTCTGCCTAGTTTGTCTTTGGAGACCCTAACTGGTCTTTGGCAACCTTCCTGCCTATTTATTAATATTCCCACTGTTTACCCCTTTGAGGTACTTATAGGTCTCTATCTTGTCTCCTCTCGCTGTCCTCTTTTCCAGGGTGCAAATGTTGAGATCCCCCCAGTCTCTCCTAATAGGACTTTTGGTGCAACCTCTGAACCATTTAAGTTACCCTCTTCTGGGCTACCTCCACCCAGTGTCCTTACTGAGGTGCTGCTTCCAAAACTGGACACAGTATTCTAGGTGGGGTCTAGCCAGTGAGTGATGCAGTGGCAACACCACCTCCTCCTCCTGCTGGAGATACCTCTCCCTATGCATTCCACTGGCCCCACCCACTGCTTTGTCACACTGCCCTGCCACTTCAAGGTCACCAGTTATGATAACTCCAAGGTCCTTTTCCTGCTCGGTGATTGTCAATACCTCTCCTCCTAGTCCTGTGCTCAGCTCCTGGGTTCCCTTGCCCTAGGTGCATGATTTTGCCCTTTTTCATCCTGAACCACAGCTGCCATGCTTTTGCCCACTCCTTGAGTTTCCTTAGATCCCTCCACATTTTCTCCACCCCCTCCTGAGTGTCCATCCTACTAAATAGTTTGGTGCCATCTGCTAAAAAGCATACCTTCTCTTCCAGTTCTTCTTCAGTGTCACATATGAAGACATTGAAGAGGACCGCTCCCAGTACTGAATCCTGCAGCACCCTGCTGGTCACGTTCCCTTCATTAGAGTGAGTGCCGTTAACCTCTACCCTCTGCCTCCTGTTTGTTAACCAGTTTCTACCCCAATTTATCACTTTGGAGCCCACCTCTAAGCTGCTCAGTTTCTTTATCAGTCTCCTGTGTGGCACAGTGTTGAATGCTTTGCTAAATTCCAGATGAGCCACTTCCACTTCCATCCCTTGATCTATTTCCCTGGTCACCAGTCATTGTCTGGCATGACCTCACCCCATGAATCCATGCAACCTATGGTCTTGCAGCCCACTAGATTCAAGATACTCCACCAACTTTTCCTTTAGCAGAGTTTCCATTATTTCCCCACCACTGAGGTGAGACTGACCGACCTGTAGTTGCTACCATCAGTTTAACATCTCATCTGATGGACAGCATCTCAGCAGTGAAGCATGAGTATTGCATTACAGTGTCAGTCATAAGTAGTACTTGAAGCACCTGGTGTGTGACTAGAACCTATGACCTGCAGATGGCACCTCAGCAGTGAAGCACGGCTATTGCATTGCAGTGTCAGTTATGGGTAGTACTTGAAGAACCTAGTGTTGGACTAGAACCAGTGACCCTGGGTTTCCATTTTTACCGGTAACACCGGTAACAATCACGGAATCCTGCTTGGTTTGCGGATTTTGAATTCTTGTACCGGTGCCTCACGGAAATTGCATGTCACTGCACAGAATTTCTAAGATTTCAGCATCTTTTGAAATGTTTTTTATTTTCTCTTTCTATGTCCCCTTCTCACAGCATCAGTCTCCACTTTCCAGAGATCCCTAGGCTGGATATCCCTAGCTTCACCCCAGGTAATGCTCAGGAGCTCCTGTGGGCCTGCCCCTATCCTCCTGGATTGTACCCCCCCAGGTGGGAAGGAAGGGGATCCCAGGTCACCCCTCCATACTCCCTTAGTGTGTGTTGGGCAGCTCAGTGGGTCCCTCATGGAGCCTGATTATGAAGTCTGGGGCACCTGGGTCCCTTCTGCCAGTGGCCGATGTGGGGTGATTGTTCCTGGTTTTCTGGTCTCTGTCCCTGAGGGCATCGGCACTAGAGGAGATCCAAGGAGGTAGGTCACATAGAGACATGCCACTGCTCCAGATCCTGGCTAGCGTCCTCCCCTCCTGATCACTCTGCAGCACCATTGCACCACCACCCATGGTCACACAGGTGGTGGTAAAGCAGCAGGACCTGCAGCCCACCCTCCTGGAGGAAGAGAGCAGTCCCCAGGTGCTCGGATCCTACCCCTGGCCAGACCTCCAGCAACCCAAGTTCGCTTCTGACCCTGGGTCACTGGCATTAAGGCAATAGTGCTACCGCAGCACTAGCGGCCGACCCAGATTTCAGCATCAATGCTGGTGTGCTTTGCATTCTTTCTGCTTTGCTACATATAGAGTCAGTAAGGAAATCACCCGCACTGCTTTGTTGTAACTAGCCATTCAGTTTAAGCACCCATGCCTAGTGGTTAGAGTAACAAACAGTGATTGAACTGGGTACATCCAGCAGACTTGGGTCTGATTCCCACAGCCTCCACTTGCATGCTGTGTGACTCAAGCAAGTCACTTAACCTCCCCAGTGCTTCTAGGTCACTCCTAAAACAGACAGTTCTGCCTAGTGGGCCTTACCTGCTTTTACAAAGAATATAAAAAAATACCAATATATGTTTACTACATCATAGAATAGTAGTCAGGTTACCATATAATTTGCCTGAGTTTTACTTGGGCTGCAATGATTTTGAATAGGTAAAGATAAATGTTTAGATACATTTTCTGTGTTTTATAAGCTTGTTTTAGATTTTAGTCAAGTTTTTATTGTATTCTTTGCATATAAGCATCTAAGTTGTAGATTGCTAAATGCAGGATCACTGTTACCAACTAGCTTATTCGAGTTTATAATCAGTAGGGCCATCCAAATCCTCAGTCGTTTGAATGAAAACTAGTCTGAATGAAAGTATGTTCACAAAGAAGAAACTGCCTTACTACTTATGAAAATATTTCACAGTTAGAACCCCATTTAGGTGAATTGGAGCATTTGCACCTTTTCTCCCACCTGCTGTTTCAGTCTCTGTGACAACAAAAAGTTTTCGGATAGACTGCTTCAACAAAAAACAAAAGTTAAGTATTTAAGTGTACTTATGTTTGGCCAGTGGACTTTGAAAGCACATTCAATGACATACAGAAGGTAAGACCCCAGGGGCTATATGATGCTTGTGGGCAGAGTGGTGCTCAATTCACATCTGAACAAAGACATGAAAACTGGGAGACACCCTTTTCATGGACACCAAGTTAAAAAGCATCCACATGTCTGGGAGATGCAGGAATCCATTTGAAGGTCCTCCAATAATCACTTGTGGATTTTTTTAGGTGAAGACACTTTATTTCAAAGAAGCAAATTCAAGCAGTTTTTTTTTTTTTGCTCTTCCTCCCCCCCTGGCCATCCACTCCTTCAGGCCTTCCAAGGCCCCCTACCACCTCTGCTGAGTCCTGACCACCATCCACTGCCCCTTACTGCTGTGCTACCAGGTAACCCAAAGTAACCCTCATTGAGTGGGCCCTCACCCCTGTGGGAGGCTACCAGGGAGAAGAATTGCCTCAAGAGCTCCCTGTATCCTGGGCATGGTAGGGGTCAGAACGGACACATGTCTTGGGCTTACGGCTTATGGAGGGATGAACAGCCATCCTTTGGTTGGTCAGTGAGTGTTTTCCCATTTTCTTGGGAGCGTGACAGGCCACATGATGTCAAGGCACAAGCCGATGTCTGTCACGCCTCCTGCAGAGGCTGACATGCTGTCGTGCCTCTGGCCTCCACCAGGGGCCAGCAGATGCTGAGCCGTGAACCCACCTCCCTCCCTTCCAGGAGAAGGTGAATGGTCATTGGACACTCAAGCCTTCACCCACCAGCTAGCCCTCAAACATCCAAGTCTGTTCCCTAACCATGGTCAGTGTTGCCACAGGCAGAAATCCAATTCAGGCAGTAAAATTATAGATGGGAAAAAAAATAAAGGTAGTCCACCTTAGCGGTGATGGTTCAGATTAATTCACATCCAAGTTCTAACAAGCAAAGAGACCAAGTCATTTGTAACTTGTGCATGTGGCGTGTGGGTGTTGAACAAAGGGGATCATAGTGCTGTCACTACTGCCATCACCCCAGAGGGATGTGGACTGCATTGTTACTACTGCCATCACACTGAAGGGGTGGGGGCTGTAGTGCTTGTGCCATCACCACTGGTGGATGGGGAATGTAGTACTGCTGCCGTCCTACCTGAGGGATGGGGGCCATAGTGCTGATACTGCCATCACACCTGAGGAATGGTGAATGTAGTACTGTTGCCATCACACCTAAGGGATGAGGGCCACAGTGCTGCTGCTTCTGTCACACCTGAGGGAGGGAGGTCATAGTGCTGTTGGTGCTGCCATCACACCTTAGGGATGGGAGCTGTAGTGTTGCTGCTGCCATCCCATCTTGTACCTAAAATAACTTTAAACTGGTACAAGGATGGAAGGATGTGCGATAGTGGTCAAAATTGCTAAAATGCATGTTAGCAGAGTTAAAAATTGTTAAATAAAGTACACAAAACCAAACACTGGTAAAACCGGATTTTGGCTTAGTAGACACCGGTGACAATGCCGTTTTTTACAATGTGCAAAACGGAATATGCCCTTTCTCAATCCCGGTAAACCAATGTCCCTGACTAGAACCCATGACCTTCTGATCTTCTGGCCCCAGAGCTGAGTGCACTGCTTACTAAGCCACTAACACAGATAACTATATGCTCTGTCTCCAAGGACAACTTGCTGTGTCCATGGTAACTTAATGCTGTATACCCTCATTAAGGGTGCTCAGTGGGACTACTAGCTTTTGTAGCAGCATAGAGATGGAACTGTCCATTTAGGGAATGTGGGAAGAGACTGCTGTGGGCTCTGAAGGTAAGAGAAACAGGCTAAATGTAGCATGTCACTACTGAAATCTGGCTGTTCCAGTAACAGTGAGTGTGGTCTGAAGCTTCTGGCTCAGGCTGGACGTTTTGTGGTTCTAATGCAAATCAGTTCAAGTGTGAACCATTAAAGCAGCAGTACAGTACAGTACAGTACATGTAAAAAAAATCTGCGCTTTTTCAACAATTTATTCCCTGTGCTCTGTTGAGCTTTCCCCTGCTATTCTTTCCCACCGGCACTGAACTATCACCCCATAATTTTCTCAGTTTCCCTTTGTTTTTGTTTACATTTATCCCACCCGCCATGTTGAAAGCAGCAGCAAAAGATAGGCAGCCGCCATATTTTCTGCAGCGCTACAACAACTGGAAGCTAATCACTTCCTGATTAGGTAGTACTGCTGCTTTAAGGGTTCTAATAAATTCCTGAACCAAAATCTGCATTATAAATACGTATTAATTACTAATTTGCATTTCAAACCATTTAAACTGCTTTAACAAGGGAGGCACATTTTGGTTTTAATTTTAGTATTAGCCAAGTTATATGATGTTCGTATTTTCTTTTTTATTTTTGTTCAGCCATCCCTTATTCTGGACCGATGGTGCCAGATTTTCAAACGTTATTTTTAGACGCAAGTCTGCGCTGCATGCAATTTTGGATGCCACTGGACCTGCATCCAGAAACTAAGGATTTTCCATCCCTGCATTTATTCTGAAGGAAGTGCACTGGATCGCTTTGCTGATGTCTAGTGTACATCCATTTTGCAGCTGCTTGCATCCACAGTACTTGGGCAGAAGCTGTGTTGGAGCACTTCCAACTACTGCAATATCAAGGCTCGTTGGATAGTCAAGTGTGGATTTGTGCGACGGACGCTGTGTCCATTTGTTGATCTGAAAAGTGGGCACCTGGGGACTGTTTTCATTGATTATACTTGTTTACTTAATTTACTTTAGAATTTATGCATACCAGGATATAGTTTTATTTATAAATTGGTGACTGTGAGAGGCACACTAAGCAGAGGCTTGTTTCTAGGCGTGACCAAGGGAAGGGGGTTACAAAGGAAATGGGGCAAAAGTTAAAAACTACAGTCACAAAATGTAAGCAAAATGGTGAAAATCAACAAGTAGTTACAAGATTCAACCACACTGCAAAATGCCTGGAGGAGCAAACAAATAAAGAAAACTGGGCAAAACAACGACAATAGGAGTAAAGTATATCCAAAATTCAGTGAATCTATGTATCATAAAGTGCAATTATATATAACATTTTCTAAGTAAATTAAAATGGGAAATGCAGCCTACGTAGCATGTAGTAACATTACACGAAAGTCAACTGACAGTATTGTCATACGGTAGGAACAGTCCAAGCTGCTCAGACCTGGGAAGTAAGGAGGAGGAGGTGGGCAGCTGAGTAAGTAGAGAGATGGTCAGAAAGAAGTCTGAGGGTGGGAAGAGTGAGGGGAGCAGGAAGCTCCAAAGGAGGGAGGTGATGGGAGGAGGAAAACACCCTCAAAATGGACAAGGTGGTGCACCTGACAGCCCAGAGAAAGGCGTTGCACTGCTGTGCTAGTGACTCTGGTTCAGGAGTAGACTTGGGAGCCGGTGATTGGATGACCAGGCTGCGGAATACCCTGCCACTAGCAGCTCGTCCCAACTGGGGGAAGGGTTACAGCACACTCTGGTGCTGCCTAGGCACCTGCTGGTGGGCTGGGGAGCTTGCTTTTTCAGCAGAAGTGTGCTGTGTGTGTTTGAGGCATCCCCATGTGCTGTGAGAGAGGAGGGCTTGGGAGAAAACTGGAGGGAAACTGGCCAACTGCAGCAGGTTAAACATCCTACACCCTGCAGGCTCCACACTGCCAGTCATGGCTCCTCTCTTTCCCTATGATCTGTACGGTGGAAAGATGCAGTGGAGGACCCTTGCTGCAGGAAGCAAACCATAAGAGAGGCAGGATAAGTCCTGAAGAAGGCAGGGGTTGCCGATCAGATGGCAGTTCAGCTGAGAATAAATACACCTCTATAAAATTAACAAATAAACAATGAGAGTCAAGATTTAGTAAAGCCTACAATAGGTCAGGGGTATCAAGATACATATCTTCAGATGAACCGCAGTCTCCATGTGTTTTGGAAATGGGGTAGTAGAGAGAATGGCAAGCCCTAAATTGTAGCACTTTCTAATTCCTTACCATCCCCCACTATCATCCCCATCCTACTACAAAATCGATCTTTTATTTGGTTTCCTCATTGCATGATTGCTTTTTCTAACCTGGCCCTTTATTTTACTATTGTTTGGTTTGAAAATACAACTTACACTTCACTTTTGAAAATAAAAAGGCATAGTTTAGTAGTGGGCCCTCGAACATTGCCTGTTTCACCCGCAGTTCATGTGCAGCCAGTTGACATAGCTGCTCTCACAGAACTTGTGTCAGTGATGGAGGATGAATGGCTGCAGTGTAATGGGCTGATCCTGCATTTTGGATGGTATCAATTGAACACGGCGACTGTGATTGAGCGACTACAAAAAGGTGACTCAGTCACGGTGCCTGTGTTCTGGCTACCTGGCAGGTAATGATGGGATAGGGGTGGGCTGCTAGGGCGATAGGAACAGTGTATATACATGTGCGTGGGGGGATCACGCTGTACCACGGGTGGAAGGGAGGGAGGGTATGTGGGGTGTAGTATGGTGGTCAGTTGCCAAGTTGGCCATGTGGTGTGGTGAGTAGAGTGGCAGGCTGGGGTTGGGAGGGTGCCGGGTTCGGTTCTGGGCACAATTTCTTTTTGTGTCAGGTCCAGTTGTTGTTTTATTTTATGTTTTTACACCCGGCATGCACCCCTTGGAGTTGAGAAACCTTAAGTAGGGAGTGCGGGGGTAGGGGTTTAGATGATAGCGGAGTGTACATCACCGTTATTTATTTTCAGTGATGTACACTTGTCCAAATGGTGATCGCTATTCCATGATTGCCGTTATCATATAGAACCTTTTGGATGAGATGTTAAACCAAGGTTCTGCCTGCCTTGGCTGGTGGTCGCTCAGGTGGATGTTAAAGATCCCATAACACTTCTTGAATAGTGTATGGGAATTTCCCTGGTGTCCTGGCCAAATGTATCTTGTTCACTAACCACCAATGGCTTAACTTGGTTCAGAATCCATTGGTTTGCTTCTGTATCCCCAACCCCACAGGATGAGGATGAACACAAGAAGCGTTTCCTAGGCTTCCTGTTTTCGATCAACAAAAAAAATATCCCTTAATAATGTAAAACAAAGCAAATCCAACAGAGCTTGTACAAAGCACTGCCAGATACATTTATTTAAATGCTGCTGATTTCAGTGGGTAATTTCTTAGCTTTTTTATGTGGTCTTTCACTGGCTGCTCTCCTGCCTTTACAGGGCCAGTCGACTTTAAAAAGTGGATTAGAGCCCATAAGTATAGCATGTAGCAAATGCAGAAAATGAAAATGGTTATCAAATGGCCGGACAACTTATGTGAACGAAAAGGAACATTGCCCAATAAACAGAGCAGATGATTATTTATTTATTTACTCTTATCTATCTTAAGACTTTAATCAGAGCACACTGAGCTAAGAACAGCTAATGTCCAAATGTGTTCTGGGGAAGTGGTACAGTACAGAAGAGCAGTGTAAAAATATGGGTACATTACGGTGCACAAAAATAGAAGGCAGAGTTGGATTAAGGCATGGCAGCATAGGCCTGGGCCTAGGGCTCCTGCCTGCTGAGAAGCCCCCAGCAATCCTCAAAATAGTCTTACTACATACCCATTCCTTTCTGTCTATGCTACATTTTTTGTAAAGGACTCAGCTGCTAGTAATCCTAGCAAGGCAGGCGCTGAACTGTGATGTGACCCTCACGTCCCTGATTAGGTGTTAAGTACTCATAGCTTCAGGGGCCAAAGCCAGGCTGACCTTTAAGGTGTAAATAGGTCCATTTCCTTTGCTTTGTCTCCCACCCCTAGTATCCCATGTCAGTAGAAGTGGCTAGAAAGAAGATCTTTGCCCCTTGGTGTTCCTGATAGGGAGAGTGACTGGTGAGAATCTTAAATGGAGGCCCCTGCAGCAGTTTGTCCTATACTTGCCTTTTCTTGTGCATTGGAGGGAGCCCCTGTCATTAATTTCAGAATGGTAGGAGTGCCAGCAGAACCTGCCTATTGGAGAGCTTGTTCTAAGTTCCAGGTGCCTCTTATTAGTACGGGGATGCTATGTGACTTGCCCTGGCCCTGGGTCACATAGTATGCAAGTAGAGGTTGTGGTTCATAAATCCAAGTGTTCTGAGCCTACATGTTTTCCAGGTTCTACGCTTGGGGCTCTGACCACTGTACTATAGCGCTATACTGCCGAATGTATTATTTCATGTTGTCACTGCTTGACTGGGAGTGGCGTATCATGTTAAATGCAATTCTCTTCTTGGGGGAAAATTAGTAGAGGGTTCCTGGCCGAGTTTGGGTTGTGGTGATTAGTGTCATGAAAATGACCATCAGAGTTCTGAATAATACAAGAAAACGGGGGCTGAATTTTCAAGGTCCTTCAACAATGTGGTATTGCAGTTCACAAATAGCATGGCTAATCCTGATCTTTAACATGGTCTGATCTTATGCCTAGCCTCTGTACAGACAGTTGGTGAGAATCCATCTGGAGTACTGCGTCCAGTTCTGGAGACCACATCTCCGCAAGGACATAGACAGGATAGAGGCAGTCCAGAGGAGGTCAACTAAAATGGTGCAGGGTCTGCAAGAGAAGCCATATGAGGAGAGACTAAAGGAGCTTAATATGTATACCCTTGAGGAAAGAAGGGAGAGGGGGGACATGATAGAAACTTTTAGTACCTCAGTGGAATCAACAAAGTCCAAGAGGGTAGCATCTTTCAGAAAAGAGACGCACAAGAACAAGGGACACAATTTAAAGATAGAAGGGGAGGTTCAGGGGCAATGTGAGGAAGTATTATTTCACAGAGAGGGTAGTGGATGCATGAAACAGCCTTCCTGAGGAGGTTGTGGGGTCTAAAACTGTGGGAGAATTCAGAATGCGTGGGACAGACATAAGGCAATTCTTGTGGGGGTAGGAAGAAATAGGCTGTTGGTTAACTAGGATCTACGGCCCATCCTCTAGGTAGGGAAATGGGCAGACTAGATGGGCCAAGCGGTCCTTATCTGCTGTCAAAGTCTTATGTTTCTAGTGCACTTACCCGGTTACCAGAAGCAAAATAAATAAATAAATAAACACCACCCACTAAACCAAAATGACACAAACTAATGAAAAGGCTATAGTGCTATAGATAAGCTTACAATGCTGTCAGGGGCAGTGGTGGCCTTTAAATCATATTTGTTTACTTTGCAGGCAATTGTACATATTATGGGGTCACATACATATAGCACTACCCCCCATTATGTACAATTGCCTGCAAAAAGTAAAAATAGTATCTGAAGGCCACGCTAACCCTGACCATTATAAATAGAATAATAGATAGGTTCCTGGCATTACAATGTAGTATTCCATCGAGAGGTTCCATGTCCCCAGAACCTCGAGATGGAATTACTACATTGTGATGCACAGAACCTATTTTTACTATTTTTAAATATATAGATGCTTTTTCTGATTTTCTTTCTCTCAGGCAGTTGGCGCTGCAGCGAACAAGTCTCTCCGTCCTGGCCACGCCCACACTGTCTCACTGCTTTGTGGTTGTTTTTTTGTTTCTTTTATGAAGGACAACCTACCTTTTCCATGTCTGGGGAATGTAGGATCACCTGGATATCTGTATTTTTGCATATTTAAAACAAAAAGCTGCAAAATGTTCAAGTTAAGAAACACTCTCGTAAGCGTAGACAGTGGCACTGGTTTTTTTGAACAGTTCTGCTCGCCTCTAACAGGAAAAAGCGCCAATTGGAAGGCACGCTTTTGAAAGACGTTGGGAGCTAAACTAGCACATCGCTGTTGTGTTTTGGTGATAATACTGTCGCTCAGGACGGCACATGAACAATGGTATTATCACTCCTGAAGTGTAGTATTATCACTTTGGGAGTGATACTATTATGGAGAATTTTTGTGTGCTTTTCTACTATATTATTTTCATGATCCATATTAAAACCTTATATAGCACTGCAGCCCCTTCTCCACCTGGTTTTGTGGGTGGGGCTGTATCAGGAAGTAAGATTGTGGTTGCAGTAAGCTAAGTAAAAGGTAGTAATGAAATGTATGCCGAGAGTAGCCGTGCACATAGTGATCCCTTGATTATTCACCAAACGTCTGTACAAAACGTTAGCATTTCTGTTGCCCTTTATTATCATGCTCCCCTTGATTATCCACCCAGTTTTGCTTGTATGAAAATAGGTGGATAACTGAGGGTGCCCTGTAGATTATCAGACTGAAATCAAATGGTATGTGACACTTGGGGAGTAGCGTGAGGTCCAAATAGTGTTGCACTGTCACTTATATAATTTTGAGAGAAGGGGCACAGCAGGGCAGAAATTTCGATTTGTATACTGTTGCCTGCAGCTCTTTACATGCAAACTATATTCTAACTTTGGATACAGATTGAATGTAACAGGATTCCCAAGGTGCCATAGAGTCTGTAAGAAGGTCCCTTTGTGGAGAAGGGGCATGATTGTGGTGAGGAGGGGCCCAGGTTGCATTAATCTGGCTCTGCTAGAAGGCACTGCACATATAGTGGAAAAAAAATAATAGCAGAAAAGATGTGTAAGCAAGCAGGCATGCAGACATTTAGCAACAAGGATTTTGATGTGCTGTGTCAAATGAAAAATTAAAAAGGGAAATCCAGTAAGGCAGCCAAAAACAGAAGCAAAGTACAGCAAGGTTCTGTCACTGTCATTATAAACAAAGGCAAACATCAGCGTCCTGTAGAGGGAGGATCAAGGGGCAGTAGGAGTAAGGGGAGATGTGCGGTAGAATTGGGAGAGAAGAAAAAGAGGGGATCATGTGCAGGAACAGACATCTCTGGAGGGGTGTTAATGGAGAAGAGCTTTCAACACAGAGGAGGAGTGAGAAGAGCAGATTGGGGAACGGGGGTGAATACTAGATCAGAACTGGGCTGGGGAAGCCTATAGCAAAAGTCAGCCAACCCAGTGTGGTGGGGGAATTATGGTTGGCATTTTGGAGGGAGTATGACAAGGGGATGGCACAGGATAGGAGAGAGCTGAGCTAGCTGGGTATGGCTAGAGAGACATGCAGTTAATTTAAACTTTGCTGGCAAAACTGAACAAAAACAAGCATTTGTCAATGCCGAATGTTTGCTTGCTGGCACTGGCAGTGGTAGTGTAGAAGTTACAGAGCTGCGTAATAGGAATGGCAGTGAAGTATTGAACTGAAGCCAACCCACCACCACCCTGCAGAGGTGACAGGCATTGGGTGTGCGTTGGAGTGCGTCAGGCATAACGGCCACGCATTTCACCACACCCCACCCTGCAGACACTGACAAGTGTCACAGTGTTCCTTGGGGTCTTTGGCTCTTATGTGCACCCCCATTTCTCGAAAAGTGAGATGGGTGCTATATAGAGAATGGGGTGAACTTTGGGTCAAGAGTCCAAGGCATACCGATGCCTCTCACTGGCTGCAGGGTGTGGAATGGTATGAGCATTACAGGCAAGAATCCCAAGTCACACCCCTGATGCCTGTCATTCTCTACAGGGTTGGGCGTTATGGTTGGAAACCCTAATACCTCAGCATTCATTGGTATTTTCACTCCAAATTTTCAACATGTTTTTTTTGTGACCCCACCTCATGAACAGGGGGAATATCAGTTTGTTAGCCGAAAGCTGCTTATGCACAGCAACTACGGTATTTAGCACCACAGGTGCAAAAACTTTCCCGAACCTGATGTAAAAAATGACAGCTGTACAGTTCATGGGAAGTGTCAAAATGGCAATGTTGCAAATCTGCAGTAAAAATATTAAAAGAAATGGTGAAGTCACGAAATGTATATAGAAACCACAGTAAACGACATCTGTAATATAATTAGGTTGGGAATTTTTACAGCAGGTTGTCAACTCAGGCATTTTGGTGCTCCGATCATGAACAGTGTCACTGTGATTTTCTTTATCTGTGCCGAGCAATGATTTCCCACAGCGACCACGAGATCTCTGCGCTGAAAGTGTGAAACACACTTCAGCCATGTTGTGAAAATGACAGCTGTACTGTTCATAGGAAGTGTGGAAAATGCCACTGGTGAAAATCTGGACTGAAAATATTACAAAGTCATGAACTTACGAGGGTGCGTGGAAACTGCGCAATGCTCACTCGTAACACAGTCATTTTATGGACTTTTGTCACCAAATTTTCAACATAGCCATTTTAAGACCTCTGCTCATGAACAGTGTAACTGTGATTTTCTTAATCTGTCCTAAACATTGCTTTCGCACACCAACAGCACCATTGTGCGCTACATGTGCGAAAACACATTTTGGGCTGCATATGTAAAATGGCAGCTGTACTGTTCATAAGGAAGTGTAATAAAATGGCAATGTTGAAAACTGGAGTGAAAATATTAAATTGCAAACTTACGAAGCATGCATAGAACTGTGCAACGAACGCTCGTAAACAGTCATTTTTAGGAATTTTTTCACCAAATTTTCAACATAGCCATTTTAAGACCTCTGCTCATGAACAGTGTCACTGTGATTTTCTTAATTTGTCCTGTACATTGATTTCGCACACCGACTGCGCCATTGTGCGCTATAAGGCAGAAACACATTTTGGATGAGATGGAAAATGACAGCTATACTACTCATAAGAAGGTGTGGTAAAATGGCAATGTTGAAAATCTGGAATGAAAATATTGAAAATTTGCGAACTACGAGCCCGCGAGGAACTGCGCAACGACGCCAGAAATAAAACAGTTTTTGAGCTTATTAATGGTGGACCCCTTCATGATAATATGAACATGACAAGATTGTTCGAGGGTGATTCGCCGCAGTGACTGGCGAAATCACCCTTCGGGCCCGAATAACGCCATGACAGTGACATCGTTCATTAGAAGGGGTCCCAAAAACCCCATGTTGAAAATTTGGTGCAAAAATTCCAAAAAATGCCTGAGATATGCAATAAAGTTGAAAACCCCCTATCTAGCCCATTATACAGCTTACCGGCATTTCCTCAGTTCGCGGTCGGCTTTGAAGAGTGCAGATGTGTTCCCGGTCCACCGAAGATTGTCGCGCCGAGCTCCGGAGGTAAGTATGGGGTGGGGGTGGGGAGGCAGGGTGGGTGGGTTGTGGGAGGGGGGCTGGGAGAAGCTGCGGGACCCTTTTATTTTGCAGGTAAAAAAAAAAGACGTGGGACGCTTGCCACGTGGGGTGGTCTCCCAGCGTGGCACAAGGACGCTGGGGGGGCCATGGAGCCGACGGGGATTGGGCACCCCGTCCAGCCATATGATCAGTTGCCATGCTGGGGTGGGCCTCAGCGCGGCACCCAGTACTGGGGGACAGTGGAGCTGACGGGATTGGGCACCTCACGGTTATTCTATCAGTTGCCCCAGTGTGGCATGTGGAAGGCTTGAGGGGGCGCAGCACAAGCCGACGGGGATGAGCACCCCATTGGCTATAGCGTGTGCGGGGGGCACGCCGGTATGCGTCGCTTGTGTGTGTGTAGGGGAGCTGCATGAGCAGGCGATATCTTATCGCTGCTCACCGCAGCGTAGCTCCCCCTTTCAGCTGTATGCCACTGCATTTTGGAGCTTGTCATAGACAGCTCCAGCATGCATTGGCTTACAGCGGCCGCGCCTGCCAACACACTGACTGAATTGGAGGAGGAGGTGACACACCTCCAAAATCTCGGATGATGGCACTATGTTTCTTGCACATGCGTGCAAGCAAACATAATAATCACACTTGGTGAAGAATGCAGTTTTCAACTTCACCCATCTTTGGCTGAAGTTCTTTTTTAGTTTAAACTTTACCCCCAACCCATGCACTCATATTGCTCACCATCCTTCCTCCACCCTGACCATCCAAAAGCTCTCCTCATCCTCTCAGCACCTAACCTAACTTCTCCCCAGTAGTGAGTTACAAGGGATTACAGTACGCCCATGTAGCAAACTAGACACATTGCAGTGCAACATACATACATGGATCTGAAAAGTGGTATAGTGTACTTGTTATAATGTGTATGTAACTGAGCTAGTTCAAGTTCAAAAACTTGTTATGCACAGTTGAAAAATTGTGCACATTCTAAAGATGCTGTGCATATTCTATAATCTGTACACCTGACTTTGCCTCTTGTGCCGACTGCCACCGCTTCCCTGCTCCCGCTTCAACTTTGTCACTTGTTGTGCTCCAGTCACACACACAAAGCTACGATTTCACAACTGCAGCAGTTCTCTCTGGAAAAATATTGGAAAAGCAAGAACTTCATACTGGAACCAAAAAAAAAAATAAACCATATACTATAAAAATTAAAATAACTTGCCCTGTGTTTCCATCACAGGGCTGAAATAACTGCATGGACCTCTCGAGCTTTGCTGTCAAGGTCCATATGCTGTTATCGCTACCCTCGATGGAAACACAGGCTTGTTATGTATGGTCATCCATACAGTATTCCTTATATTTTGCATATAACAATTACTGGTTTCTCTGAGCACAGTAGTAGGATTTAATTCTTTGTTTAAAGATTAGGTGACTGGACAGCAGAAGGTAGTGTGTTGTGCTGAACTGCCTTTCTGTACATTAAGGATAATATGTTAATGTTGAAATTAACTTTGGGAATATGCAGATGCCTTTTGGCATTTTCTCCAGCATTGTACTCATGAAATGAACTTTGTGGTGGCAGTTTTCTTAATCTGAAGCAGCATTATGTATGCATGTGTATGTCAGGGTTGTTACTCGCATGTCTCTCTTAGATCAGCAGAACCAGTTAAGCCTTGGTTATTTACATTGTTATTAAACTGTACAGTCAGAATTTAAAATTGTCCTTTTTGGCTTTGTTGTGGAAAAAAAAAAATTTATGTAAAACTTGACCATTTGAGTGGTGGTAACACCCACTTTTACAGCCCCCACCAGACCGGTTGCCTATCTGTCCTTCATTTTCCTGCTATGATATTAGCGTTCTAGGACATAAAGGGAAAGGGGAAATTTTTAACCAGTAGTGGCACACAAAGCCAAAGCGTGTTTCCAGGTGCGACCTGGGAGCACAAGGAAGTTAAGTGACTTGCTTAGGGTCACACAGTATGCAAGTAGGGGCTGTGGGATTCAAACCCAGGTCTCCAGCTCAAAGTCTTAAACCACTGTGCTATACTGCCTCCTTAAACTGCATCGGGGGTGGGGTAGGTAGGTATCCTCCTCATTTGTGCCTTATAACAACTAATTTATTGTTACCACGGTACTGTATTCAAACCTGTATTGTATCTGTACATTGGTTTGTATCTAATTGACCTGTAAGTTTTCCATTGTATATTGCCTTTGCTCTCTATATTGTGTTGGTACCAAGTGCTGCTGTTATATACTTTTGTAATCTGTATTTTGTAATTTGTGCATACCTACTTGTCCCGGTTGTACCTGTAAGCGGTCCCTGGACCAGTGCACTCTACCTGGTCAACAAAGTCATAAATAAATGAAGAAATTTCAGATTATAACTTCTTTTTACTCAGAGTGAGCATATTCAAATGTAACCCCTGCAAATGGGGTTCCCAAAGACTTCAGGAGCTTGCTTGAATGCTCCAAGCCTGAATGGTGTTTGGCATTTAAGCCATTTATCAGTGAGTGTTTTGGAGCCTCTGGTACTGTCTCTTTAAGAGCTGTCTGCTTGCAGACATAATTAGTTTGTATGGGGGACTGTGCTTTTCTGAGTACCACTCGAGCTGCTGCCAATTCACTTCATTTTTGCAGTCACTAGGAGTGCAAAGGGAACCTATTTGAAAGATGTAACTGTTTGCCAGAAATTATTTAGAGTAATAATGAAATTACAGTTTGTCTAACCTGCTTTCTTTGCAGTCAGAACTGTGTCTGCTAGTTCCCATTCTAGTTTTGAACTGCTGAACTGGACCAATCAGTGTGGGGTAAGCTAGCTCAAAATGATGCCTTGGACGAATCAGAACTTGGACTCATAATCTGAGCCAGCCACAAGAGGATTGTATGGGCAGTGACTCTGGGAGAATGTAGTTTAGACTTCAGTGCCTTTTGGACCAACAGCAGCAGTCTATGTGAGTGACAGCAATCCAGTCAAGAACTGGGAGGAACTCAAAGGAAGTGCCCGTTTTTGTCGGTTGGAGTTGAGTTGAGCTTTGCAGTGAAGAAGGAAGGAGCCCTGTGCTTTTCAGTGTGCAGTTTAGTCAAAAACGTGTGTAAGGCCCAGAGTTCGGTCTGCAGCTTGTGTAACAGCTTGTTAGGACTGAATCTGCCTGTGAAAAGAATCAAAGGATCTCTGAAGAGTAGAAACCAGGCTCACCCTGTAGAAGACTGGAAGAATTGCTGAAAATTGCACTCGGTCTGTCAGGAACTGAATCTGCTGTGTGTTCTCCCGGTATTGTGCAGTAATTACGATCGGGATACAGATGCAGCCTGCCTGGTATAGTACTTTCTTTTATATGGATGTGTGAAGAGGTTTGTGTACCTCAAGTGAGCCCTGCTGACATTGAAGGACCCTATCTTATTTGGAGGTCGTGAGTACTAATTCAGGGTTGCTCCCTGTTGAATTGCCACATTAAATCCAAATGGAATTACTGTACTGCTGACTGTTTAATTCTCCTTTTCTATGTGTGTGAAAGGGCCCTACCAGCTGCCACGGTTTGACTAGCCACTAGGGCTTGGGTACCCAGGGACAGTAACTGATAGGGATAGGCCTGTGCACAGAGCCATAGGTAGATTATTAGAGTGATAAGCTAATTAACCTGATTTCCTGTCCTTGTTATATCCCCCTAAATAAATCAGAGCTGCTTGTTTCAGTAAAGTTATACTGCCTGAGGTATTTGTTCATGTTAAAGTACTGTACTGTGATTGTTGCACTGTATCTCATTTCACAGGAGGTCCCAGTGCCGAACCAGACCTGGGGGTAAGTGTATACTGTGAAGGTAATTTGATATATTGTGTGGGCCACTAGTGGGAAGAAAGGGGGGTTGCAGTGTCCCAGAGGGCTGTGACCAAGTTAGTTTAACTATTGCAAACCCTGACCTCTGGGTGGAGGCACCCGCCATTGGATCCAGGCCCCTCAACCTGTTGGTGGCAAATCAGGCAGGGGTAGTAGCCCTTGGGATAGTGCCATCTAGGGGTTACACAAATTAGTGCACTGTAGACAACTTCTGCTGTCTTCTTTGTTAGGTATGGTCTGATGTGTTTTTAAAAGCTGATCTTGTGACTATCTTAATCAGCTAAACTTGTTGCATGGTCTTTATTTGCCATATTGTGGTCTGACTGTATGCCCAGATATTTTGTCAAATAAAGTAGCAGAAGTAGTATAGTAGTAAGTAGTAGCCCGCTAGTAGGTGGCACCTGGGCTACATTGAATTGTTCTCGCTCAGGGATGCTGCCTGGTACCGATTTTTTTTTTGTTTGTAACTCAAGTTTATTCAAGCATCATAAACAGCCATCAATATACAGGCGATATCAGGGTTTTATTTAACTCCAAAATTTATTAAGCTTTTGTTCATAAAAGTGCTAAAACATTGTGAAAATGCATAGCACTTGCCTCACTGTGTTTAACAAACATAACACTTCTAGAAAACCTATATAAATACTTTCTGTATAGTTAGCATTGTCCCAAGAAAAAAACTGCTAATCAGTTATTTAAAACCCTGGATATTGTGACATATAGGTTAAGTTAAAGATTGGTACATCATATGAAATAACTTGTTCACAATATAAATCTACTAATTCCATTCCAGTTATCTATATCTTGATATCTAACTATTTACACCTGAGGAAAACTCATTGTCAGACACCATGGTAACTGGGAATCCATTATGTTCAGCAGTTTCATAAAAATCAATATTCATCAAAATTAGAGTTAAAGGGGGGAAAGAGAAGGGGAAACAATCCCAGAGGGATAATCACCATTCAGATCAATTTATATGCCCGCAGATCTGTCTTGCTTGTTCTGGTTCTTAATTTACTACTCTTGGAAGTCTTGTTAATCTAAGGGAAGGGAGGAGGCCCCCCAGCAGGTTTATGCGTTAGGAGTCTTCAGATGCCCGAGAGCATGCAGCTTCCCAGGCAATCCACGGGCCCCAGATTGTTCTGAACTGTTCCTTCCTTAAGTTTAATCTGCCCATACTATAGTCCAGGTCCATTACATTATTAACTCTAGAAACCCACTCCCTCCACTTTGGAGGCTCTGGATGTAACCAGTGTGCAGTCAGGCACTGTAAGGCTGCAGCCACAAGTGCCAGGGCCAGTTTCCTTTTCGATGAGGGGAAAACTTACTATTGATGGCAACCCCAGTACCCAATCTGTGAAGGTGTCTGGAATGGGCTCAGACAACATCTCCCGCACAGCTGCCTTTATGTGCTGCCAGAAGCAAGATATTCTCTGGCACCCCAAAACATATGCCAGTATGTGCCCGCTGAGCCACATTCCCTCCAACAAAGATTTGTGTTAACACTGTTGTGGTGCTGGGTCACCACAGGAACCCAAAAATATCGAACTAAAATTCTCCAAAAAAATTCCCTCCAGGTAGGAAAAGAGGTTACCTGAAACCCCTGTTTTAGTCTCTTAAGCCATAACTCCTCTGGAATATTCTCTGTCATCTCCCTCTCCCAGGCAAGTTTTATTTTCCTGGGGAGAGGTGCTGTTCTCTGGGCCCTATCAAACTATATAGTTGGGAAGTCCACCTCACCATCCCCTCAGAGTTCTGTACCACCATTACAAAATCTTCCCACTGGTTCGCTTACGGTGAGTTCCCTCAGGTGCCCGGAGTATTGATAAATGACGATTTGTAAATACCTGTGGAAGTCCACATTCTGCAAATTAAATTGCTCCTTGTTGGTCAAAGGAGAGACATATCCCTCCTCCACCAGTTGTGAAAACGAGTTAACCCTCTTGACTCCTACCTGGTTTAAGCATTGCCCAGACATGGTGGGAGGAATCCCACATGCTGATGAATCACAGAGAGGGGACCAAGGGTCTCCTCTGAGGCCAAGACCCACCTGACCCTCCTCAGTATCCTCAGAGTATGCTGGTCCAGGGGTTACTGGAAAGCGAGGAGGCCGGGGCCAGTGGGCTCGAACAGGCCAAGGAATGCAGAGAGACCTCTATAGTGTCTTGTTCCTGCATCTCCAACCAGCCCGTGGAGCTTTGCCCAGAGATCCAAGCCTGGACCAGGTAGTATGAATGAAGATCAGGCAGCCCCAGACTCCCCCTATCTCGTGGGACAGACAGTATTTGCCTGGCGATCTGTGAGCAGTGACCCTTCCCCACCATATAAATCTAGCCAAACCTACTGTTACTTCACACCAAAATGTTGGGGAGACTGGTATTGGGAGATTAGCAAATAGAAACAAGAAGCAGGGTAAAAAGTTAATTTTAATAGTCAGTCCTCCCTGCGACCGACAGGGGCAGCAGGGACCACCTAGCTAAGTCTTGTTATGCTACCCCCCACAATTTGTTATAATTCATTTCAAATAGTTTGGAGGTTCTACATTTACTTGTATACCCAAATACCGGATCTGGTTGCATTTAGTCCACGGAAATGGGAATCCAGTGCGAAAACCCCTCGGAACTGTCCCACTCAGTTTAATAGCCTCTGATTTCACATAGTTTAACTTGTACCCAGACAGTTCCCCAAACCTCTTTAGTATGGACAAGAGGTGAAGAACAGATCTCTCCAGGCAGCCAAGAAAGAAAAGGGAATCATCTGCATAAAGAGCAACCCTCTGCTCCCTCCCACCGGCTGACACCCCAGTTACCCGTGGATCCTGGTGGACAGCCACTGCCAGGGGCTCTAAACAAATTGCAGAAAGTATGGGGGAGAGAGGGCTACCCTGCCTCATTCCCTGGATAGAATAAAACTCTGACGTTCACCCCATTTACCTTACTTGGGCCTGTGAGGGTGTACAGGCTACTAAAGATTCTAAGAATTTAAATAATTGTATGGTTAGTTTAAGAAATTGCCAATTTACTCCTGTCGAAAGCCTTTTCGGCATCCATGGAGATGGCAATTTGAAATTCTGGCTTATGTTTTTGGGAAATAATTATATTGATAAGTCTCCTTATGTTAGTGCGAGATACCTCCCAGCCACAAAACTGGTTTGATCTAGGTGGATGAGCAACCCTATAACCTTTTGCAGTCTGTCCGCCAGGATACCCATGAACATTTTAATATCCACATTCAGGAGTGAGATGGACCGGTAAGCGAAGCACAGCTGAGGGTCCTTGCCCTCTTTGGGTAGTACCACTATTTGCACCTGTCGCCAGGACATTAGGATCACCCCCCCCTTGAATATGATGAAAACACTGCAACATACTGGGTAGCAAATCCTTCCTAAAGCACTTATAAAACTCCGATGGCAGGCCATCCAATCCAGGGGATTTACCTGTCTTAATTTGAGCAATTTTATCTAAGACTTCTTGAGCAGAAATATTCCTGTCCAACATGGCCCTGTGGTGAGCTGTGAGATATGGAAGCCTAATGCCATTTAAGAAGGCTGCCACTTTGGTTCTATATTGAGAGATCACCTCCTGCTTATTTAAGTCTGTGTAAAAATCTGCAAAAGAAGCAGAAATATTCAGAGGGTCTGAGACTACCCCATCCCCGTTCCTAGGGTTGCGAATTTGAAGGACCACTCTAGAGACTGTCTGTTTCCTTAAGGCCAGAGCCAGGAGATGACCTGCCCTTTTGCCGCTCACGAAGAATTTTTGGGCTGTTCACCTTAACATACCCTCAGTCTGGTTAGCCAGTAGTGATTCAAGTCTTTTTTTCTTCACCAGCCAGGGGGCCTTGTCCTCCGGGTGCAGAGCCAGAAACCCTCTGCCTGACCGAAGATTGGTTTAGGAGCCCTATATTTAGGTGCCAAGTACCAGTTCTCGGACTAGGGGAACTTATTAGGGTCAAGAGCACTGGCGCCTGGTCTGACCATGTCGTAGAGAGAATCTCACAGGCGCCTATCATACTGCACCGCTCTCTGGGGATCAGCAGCATGTCTATCCTGGAAAAACTGGCGTGTCTATGTGAATAAAAAGTGTAATTCGCCTCTGTCGGGTGGACCTGCCTCCAGGCGTCAAGAAGTCCCTTCTCTCCTAACAAACGTTTCAGGAAGCTTTCTTTGTTGAGACCCCCAATGTCGACGTGCAAACTCTTTCTGTCCCTCTTGGGAGACAGGACAGTGTTAAAGTCACCACCCAAAATATATAATACTTCTGGGTCTCCTATACTTTTTAAGATTGTTTTCTTAGGAAATTTTTATTCTCCAGTTGGTCATTTGGGACATATATGTTCGGAAAACACATTTGATGTTAAAAAAAAAAAAAAGTAGCCTGCAACCAAACGTAGCATCCGATAGGGTCTGGTTCAGTGTCTTCTACCTTGAGGGGACATTTTTCCTAATTAAAATAGCTGTTCCCTCCTGTGAGAGTGCTGAGACCAACAGGCTGCATAAACCTCTCCCACCCACATTCTCCGCAGTTTTTATGCTCGGCCTCAGAGAGGTGTGTCCTTGTAGAAAGACCACAGACTCCTTTAACCTGCCTATTTCCGCATGATTGTGTCCTTTTAACTGGGCTATTCAAGCCCTTAACATAAGTACGGACAGCTAAGTCCGTCATGTGCAGTCAAAGTGTTAATGAAACCCCTTATTCTGACCAGCCAGCATTTTCCCCCATCCAAGGATCCCTTCCCCCATTTCCCATAGCATGGTCGATATTTTCCTCAAAATTCAACAGTAACTTCAAAAAACTGTATAAACTGAACAACATCACAAATCTGAACTGAGTTAAACCACATTGAACTATGAATTGTGACTCCCAATTGTGCCACCATGTCCCAGCTTCTATGTATGGAGATGGGGAGGTGTGATAATGCCTCGTCACACCCAATCGAGGGCTATATTCCAAGACCCCATCAATAATGGTGGTTGTTTGCATCACCCAGTGCATAGCCCCACGTGCTGTCAAGCCCCCCAGCCAGCAACCACATGAATAAACATTAGGAAAGAATGCAGGAGAAAAAAGAAAAATCCGTCTGTTTGTTAATTACATTTACAGGGTGAGGCTTACCGTATACCCCCGCCAAGACAGTTAAAGGTTGGTTCAGCTGAGAAACCCAAGGGGCAATAAAATGGCCATCCCTCTCCAAGCTCCTCCACCTGCTTTTCAGATTTTTTAACCACATGTGTAGGAGATAAGCGGGGGCTAAGACCCACCAGGGCCCCCTCCAGCCCACCACCATGCATCCCATGTAAAGAATACCCACCCTCCAGACCAATCCACCCCATTTCAGATCACCGGGACCTTTACATAATCTAGCCACAACTGTGTCTTCAGTCTCTCAGCAGTAATTTCCCAATACGAAAAATGAACTGATTCTAGAGTCTTAGATCAACCAATATCCGGTTGTCGCTAAGCTTGGCAGTCCGAGGTGTTACAAAAAACCACAACCACGAGGGGGGCGAAGAATGAGTCTCTGCCATTACCTTGCACATGGAAGGTTTTAAATCAAGCACGCCAGGACGTTCTTACCACCATGGTCGAGCACTGTTCAGTTCCCCATCATTTCTGGTTTTTTGTTTCTGTTCCGGTTACGTTTCTTGTTGCCTTCTCGCTGTTGTAGTGGGTGTGCTGCTAGGCTGCCTTGGGCATCTGAGAGGTGCTCCAGAGGATGAACCAAGCGGGTGGGGTTGGGGGTGGAATTGTTTTCTGCTGCCTGCTTCCTGGTGGGGCCCGGCTTCCTCACCATGTACCATTTGTGCCAATCCAACTTATTTAAAACCTCTGGGTCAGACACCTCGTCTGCCACTATGTTCCACTGAGTCAGAAAGGTTTTGCCTCTGAAATTGTTGGGAAAAGGTGGATGCCCTTATCTGTGGTGATTCGGAGGATTGCAGGATAATCTAGTCTGGCTTTACCCCTTTTACTTTCAGCTGTTTCAATACTGGGAACATCTCTCTGGTGATCCATTGTGATGGGAGCATAATCATGCTCAAAGAACGGTCTAGTATCCCCAAAATCAACTCCTTTTTGCCATGCCTTTTGTAAAATATCTGATTTGGTCTCATAGTCCAGGGACGCCACAATCACAGAATGGGGACAAGCTTTGGGGTCTGCTGGTTTGGGGCCCAATAAACAGTGGGCTCTAATGATGTTTAGGGCATAATCTGAGTGCAGATTCAGGATTTCTTTTACAAAGCTTTCCATGAATGTATTCATATCTCTGGATTTCATGCCCTCTGGAATGCTATGGATTCTTATATTGATTTGCCTGGATATATTCTCGAGGTCCTCTACCTTCTTTTGGAGCCATATCTCCCTGTCATGTAAACACAGGAGAGCCCCATTGTGTAGGTCTACTGTTGTGGAGATTTTAGTTGTGTGCTGCTCAAGGTCGGCAAGTTGGCTCTGCTGGTGCTTCTGGTCTTTTCTAGCTCCAATAACTGCTGTTGAAAATCCCAGTTTTGTCCCCAGTCGTCAGAGTTCCTGACACAGCTGCCTAGACGAAATCATTATGTCATCTCGCTTCGGAGGATGATTCCTCCGATAGGTCATGATGTGGGGAAGCTCCTCAGCTGCCGGCCTCGTGGGTAGTGGGCCCGGAATCCAGGATCTTCATCGTCGTCCCTGAATCCACCTTTGAACTCATCGGGGCCACAAAATCTTTCAACTCACTTCTGGTATTCACCATTATGAGCTCCAATCTACATTTTTTTTGATGAAGTAGCCAAGTTATAACTGATTTGGCCGGATTATAGCAGGGGGGCCGGGAGAGCTCAAGAGAACTAGTCCGCCATGCTGGGTGATGTCACTGGAAGTCCTGGTATAGCTTTTTGAGAAACAGTTCTCTCCGTGGTATGGTATGTGCTATAGACACATTTGGATCTAAAGTAAATCTCTAGTAACAAAAAGCAAGGCTGACTACTATCACAACTATTGTCAGGAATACAACCATCTTTCCAATAAATTCTGGTCTGGGGTCAGAAACTTATTTGAGATATGTCATCAAGAACCAGGAACCCAGATCTGGAGCCCTTCTTAGGACTTAGTTCACTTCCTGATATTCATTCATTTCTTTAATGATTATTTCACCAGCCTCAGTAATTCAGCTAAACTCATGGACACCCAGGGCTTCTTATCAGACAGCTCGGGTCCACTTTGCACAGTCTGCCAGCCTTTATCTTCAGACAGTTCACTCCAGGAAAAGACCTCAGCACTGACTGGCCAGAGTTCAAACAAGATTGCTGATGCAGACTCTTTGGATCTGAAGCTTCACCACCTTGCCGCACATTGCATCTGTGTCCCAGTTGTCATGTGGTTAAACCTCTCCTTCACTTCAGGTGATCTACTTATAGCCTGCATATTCACCTTAATAAACCGGGGGATGATGAATAGGACCCAAATCAATACAGACTTGTATCCATCCTCCCAGCCCTCTCCAAAGTCCTTAATAAATGAGTCGATTCACAGCTAAAGAGTACCTGAACTTGCACCACCTTCCATACAATCCAGTTTCAGGAAGTGGAATTTCACCATTTCTGCCTTGCTGAATGCCACCAGTAATCTACATTTGGCCATAAATCATGGTCCCCTCACTGTGCAGTCTTTATTGATTTCTCCAAAGCCTTAGATTTAGTAGATCATGTACTACTTTTGCATAAACTCAGGAACCTTACCTAGGTGTCGGTCAATCAACCAGCAAGTGTTTCAAGAACCACTGAACCTGAGTGGATGCACCTGTTTAGTATCCATACAAGGCTCCAACTCTGATCTAGCTGCCGTAAATGTAGTTGTTCCTCGAGGCTCTATACTCGGTCCTCTACTGTTCTCTGTTTTTATAAATGACCTCCTGAGACACGGGGGATGTAGTCTGCATAACAGATGATACCTACTGTACTACAGCGCACTGTCCCTATCCAAGGTTAACAAACTCCTCCTGTCTGACTTTATTATCATCTCCTCCATCTCCTCCAGGATTTTCAACAATCGCCTGATCCTCGTGCAATTAAAACTAAGGCAGTGGTATTTACACCTCCTTTGTTCAAGAAGTGGGGTAAAAGAAAGGCTATGTTGAAAATTTGGGACAGAAATGTTAAAAACGTGACAAAATTATGTCAAGATTCAATAACACAATAAGTCATTAACCAGACTTACCTTGGTTTGACTCTGTTTGCTGTCAGCATCGGTAGGAACAGGACATTCACTGATCTGGACCGATAGGTAAATGAGGAGTGCTGTGGGTGGGTACATGCTAAGGGGGGGGAGGGTTGAGGTTCTGAGGGAGAGCAGAACACATCGATGGACTGTTTTCTTTTTTCAGGTTTAAAAGCAACAAAGAGGAAGACAAGGCATGGTTTTTTTATTGAGGGTACAGACACTGTGGATTGGGCACCCAGTGTCGTATCCTGTTGGGGGTTAGAACATCTCTGTTTGTGGGGTTAAGCACCCGCTGCCGGATATTTGTTGATGAGATTGCAGAGTTATCTAGCAGCAGGGTTGGACATCTGACTGCTTGACATTCATTTAGGGGCAGGGTGCAGAGTTCTTCAGGGTTGGGCACCTGACCACCAGACATTCATGAGGGGGATGACCGCTGACTTCTCCAGTGGTGGGGTTGAGCACCTGACCAGGGATATTCATTTGGGGTGCTGGTTTGCAGACTTCTCTGGCAATGCATTTGGGCACTTGACCACTGGGCAATCGAGGGAAGTGGGTGACAGCACAGTTCTCTGGTGGCGGAGCTGGGCACTCAACTCCTGGGTGTTGGGATAAAGCTGGGTGAGCAGGAGGGGGATGGTGCTTCACTGCCTGATGACTCACACACCTCATGCAGGATGCACTGCAATGGCTGCTACAGCACACATTTTCCCAGCCCCAACTCTGTCTGAGTGGCCTCAGTAGGTTTTGCTTACACATGAGGACCAGATAGCATAATTAGTACATGTTTGCACAGCACACTTTGTGGTCTCTGGCAGTTTATGAAGTTGGGGGCTAATGGACCTAGAGTTTCTGCTAACCATAAATGACTATACTACTGTTCATGTCTCCAAGGCCAAGGTTGATGTCACAGTGCTCATTATGAGCATGGGGGTGGGGTTAAAAGGTGGAAACTGGGACAGCTGACTCCAGCAAAATAAGCGGAGAGAACATTTGAAGCTGCAACTTCAAATGTAATTCAGATCTCTTTGTAACTCTTAATTTGTATTGAGTTATGTTTCCATTTGGAGTATAAACCATCGCTTCAAATCTAAAAATTTGACTGGTTCGGTGTGAATGAACTAGTTTAAGACTTGGTTTGATTGTTTGAATCTGAGTTCATTATTGTTTGAGAGGAACTGAATCCCTAGGGTTTTGTTCATTTCAGCTCTGTTAAACACAGCAATAATCCTTGTTGCTTACAGCCTGATACAGTTTGACTTCACACTTTATTTGTGCGGAACATGGATTAATTTGTATAACATTCAGCCAGTACAGAATTATTAATTACAAAGTGGGTATTTCACAGTTGCCTATTTAATTACACGGTAGTTAATGTGTAGTAATGTGGCTGAAATCTAATTATAAGTTTTGTGTCCTTGTAAGGATGGATCAGTAGTAGCAGCAGCATGGGACAGTTTAGTGTTAATCATCCATTCCTTTACATCCGGTCACTGTCTGCCTGCAGAGCTCATCATTACTGCCTGCCTGACCTTCTGAAGCTAAGGGGAGTCCCAAGACCCATCAGTATTTCCCACACCATTCAACTTTAATTGGGGGGGGGGGTCTGCACAGCTGGAGATTTGTAAAATATCACAACTGATTAAAACATTTAGTATTATAAAATTTTTATGAGAATTTTGTAAAACCTTTAATTAATTTAAATTACATGTAATTGACAGTCCTCTTTTTCCATATGTAGGGTCTCTATTGAAAGGAGGCTTTTTCCACGCCCAAATATTAATTTTAAGTAACAATCCATGTTCTGCAATCAGTATGTGCTCACAACTTTCTTCCTCTCCTTCTATTCCATACCAGTGGTGACTGACCTTGTGACTGAATCCTGTTAATTTAAAATGTTTGGTATAAGCACATGGTTTACACTATGAACACGTTTTTATACCACTTAAAACGTGTCATTTCTTATTCTGTGCATGGAATGTAGACCACAAAGAATGATGTGCCAGGAAGGGCGAGTTTGATGGAGAGGAGAATATTGTTTACATGGAGCATAAATCTGGTTGTTTACATATTTAGTATACTGGTTAATGTTGGCATATGTGAAGGCTGTTCAGTAACTCCAATTTATTGTTGTGAGTATCCATTTCAGAATGGTCCTAAAGGATCTGCATTTCTTGTGTCTTTATTTAGAATCCTTTTAGTGCTGATTTTTTTATCACCCAGTGTTCATTTTTTAATTATTTATGAGTTCCACTTGTAACCCCCCTGCAAATGGGGGTTCCCAAAAGACTTCCAGGAGCTTGCTTGAATGCTCCAAGCCTGAATGGTGTTTGGCATTTAAGCCATTTATCAGTGAGTGTTTTTAGAGCCTCTGGTACTGTCTCTTTAAGAGCTGTCTGCTTGCAGACATAATTAGTTTGTATGGGGGGGTCTGTGTGCTTCTCTGAGTACCACTCGAGCTGCTGCCAATTCACTTCATTTTGCAGTCACTAGGAGTGCAAAGGAACCTATCTGAAAGATGTAACTGTTTGCCAGAAATTATTTAGAGTAATAATGAAATTACAGTTTGTCTAACCTGCTTTCTTTGCAGTCAGAACTGTGTCTGCTAGTTCCCCATTCTAGTTTTGAACTGCTGAACTGGACCAATCAGTGTGGGGTAAGCTAGCTCTAAAATGGTGCCTTGGACGAATCAGAACTTGGACTCATGATCTGAGCCAGCCACAAGAAGATTGTATGGGCAGTGACTCTGGGAGATGTAGTTTAGACTTCAGTGCCTTTTTGGACCAACAGCAGCAGTCTATTGTGAGTGACAGCCAATCCAGTCAAGAACTGGGAGGAACTCAAAGGAAGTGCCCGTTTTGTCAGTTGGAGATTCAGTTGAGCTTTGGCAGTGAAGAAGGAAGGAGCCCTGTGCTTTTTCAGTGTGCAGTTTTAGTCAAAAAAGCGTAAGGCCCAGAGTTCCGTCTGCAGCTTGTGTAACAGCTTGTTAGGACTGAACTGTCCTGTGAAAAGAATCAAAGGATCTCTGAAGAGTAGAAACCAGGCTCACCCTGTAGAAGACTGGAGGAATTGCTGAAAATTGCACTCTGTCTGTCAGGAACTGAATCTGCTGTGTGTTCTCCTGGGTATTGTGCAGTAATTGCGATCGGGATACAGATGCAGCCTGCCTGGTATAGTGCTTTCTTTTATATGGATGTGTGAAGAGGTTTGTGTACCTCAAGTGAGCCCTGCTGACATTGAAGGACCCTATCTTATTTGGAGGTCGTGAGTACTAATTCAGGGTCGCCTCCTGTTGAATTGCCACATTAAATCCAAATGGAATTACTGCACTGCTGACTGTTTAATTCTCCTTTCTCTGTGTGAAAGGGCCCCTACCAGCTGCCACGGTTTGGACTAGCCACTAGGGCTTGGGTACCCAGGGACAGTAACTGATAGGGATAGGCCTGTGCACAGAGCCATAGGTAGATTATTAGAGTGATAAGCTAATTAACCTGATTTCCCTGTCCTTGTTATATCCCCTAAATAAATCAGAGCTGCTTGTTTCAGCAAAGTTATACTGCCTGAGGTATTTGTCTATGTTAAAGTACTGTACTGTGATTGTTGCACTGTATCTCATTTCACAGGAGGTCCCAGTGCCGGAACCAGACCTGGGGTAAGTGTATACTGTGAAGGTAATTCTGATATATTGTGTGGGCCACTAGTGGGAAGAAGGGGGTTGCAGTGTCCCAGAGGCTGTGACCAAGTTAGTTTAACTATTGCAAACCCTGACCTCTGGGTGGAGGCACCCGCCATTGGATCCAGGCCCCTCAACCTGTTAGTGGCAAATCAGGCAGGGGTAGTAGCCCCTGGGAGGCGCCATCTAGGGTTACACACTACCATAAGTTGAGTTGAGACCTGCAATGAGGTTTCCATGCCAGGTCTTCTCTGTAACAGACACTGAGTTCCAGAACTCACAAGTAATTAAATAGAGAATAATGCCTGTGCAGGTGTGTGTTATGACCATTTTTCACACACCCTCAATATGTGATAATTTGCTTTCGGGGTTTATGAAATTATCATACACTGAGGGTGTGTGAAAAATCCTCATAAAAGCAACTTTGCACAGGCATTATTGTTTATAATAACTGGTGTAAGATTTCAATAGAGAGAAAAATGAATCTGTGTTTGTGCGAGGGAGCGAGTGTGTCCCTGAGCAACCATCATACTTGCACAAATTCAGTGAAGGGAGAGCACAAGGAGGAAAATGCCGTAATAACCCGCTGTTGAGTTATTATGGAATTCAGCAGGTTGTTATGGCGTTTTATCAGGAATGCATAGCCAGTCATTATAGGAGGTCACCAATTATTATAAAATGAATACTGGCCAGGGAAAAAGGCTGCCTTAACTAAAGACCCTATGTATATAAAAGAAAGAACTATTGTAAAACACATACACAGAACAATACACAGGGTTATAAAACAGATATCAAACATGCCTAAATTGTACAACATTGGTTTAAATATAAACAGGGCTTATGTTCCGCTTTAAGATAAAACAGCAACAAACACATAAAACATTAAAGAGATGTGGTAAACATAATATACAGTACATTAAGGCTTTCAGAGGAACAATCTGTCCTCATACATGGGTGGTAAGACCTTTATGACCGATGTCTAGCTTTGCCATACATGAGTTATGAGGCTTATCCTTCAGTGGCAGAGATGAATGTGTTAGTCCACTGTAGGTCAGTATTTACCAAAGACCGCAGGAAAAGGACTTGGGTGTAGTGATTGGCAACAGTTCCAATATGGGGTCAACAGTGCAGGGTGGCAGCAAAGGAAACAAAATCATGGCACACATCAAGAGAATCTTCATAAACTGACCAAGAGATTTGGTAATGCCCTTGAACAGATCCTTGTCGAGGCCATCTCGAGTACAGTGCTCAGTTCTGCTCTGCAAATCTGAGTAAGGATATTGACACAATACAGAAGTCCAGATGGGCACTACTGAGATAGCTAAAGGCCTGGAGAACATTAGTTATGAGGATCAAGTGGGACTTTTTCCTTTCGAAAAGAGAAGACTAAGGGGTGACATGGTCACAGTATTCAAATTCCTGACAGGGACAGTGTCATAAGATTAAAATAAGCTCATAATAATATCCAAGATTGCGGGAACAAAAGGACTCATTTTGTCAATGAAAACAGAAAATTTCAGGGGAAGTCTTTGAAAGAAGTACTCTCTAAAAAGAGAGCTAGACACTGGAACAGAATCCCAGAGGGAGATGGTCTTGTCGAATAGCATGATTATACTTAAACATAAACTTGACAAGTACTTTGAACAAAAATGGTTAAACAAATGGGAAAAGAACTCTTCGATTTTCTTTGTTCCTTAAAATCATGTACATTTATAACACAGTGGTTAAATGAGAGGGATTGAGATTCATTTATCCCCACTAAAGAGAATCCATGACTAATTAGTGACAGCCTGCAACCCATGAGCGGGCATAAGTGTACTGTCAATCAATGACACCATTGTATGAAAACGTCACTGTACATGTAGTAAATTTTGTATTAATTTTTGTGGATTTATCAGTATGTTTTTCTTGCCATATAATTCATAATGGGGTCAAAGAAAAAAACCTTCAGCAGCCAACACACGAAATTCCAGTGCTGCTCCCTGGACAAGAAATGTTCCAACAAGCCAGGAAAATCAACTGCAGCAAGCAAACCTCATGCTCACAAATGCAGAACTATAACTAAAATGTACACAAAGCAAAGAGCCCCAGCTGTACTAATATCACAAACAGCTGTGTACTACATTCAGTAGCAGCACTCCAAATGCTGCAATTGCCACAAAATACATGAATCATGCAAACAGCTGCCGTCTTCTACACAACTCTGCTCATAGCAAGACACTGAAAATCAGCAGCGTTGCTATCAGAACTATACAGCGCTTGGGGCTACAGCACTAATGTACGTAGACACTGAATGAAAGTACCTGTACAGAGATCATAATGCCAAACAGCTGGCACGCCACAGTCTTAATAATCAGTTGTTACCTTTTATTTCTGAAATATTTTCCTTTTTCCAAGTACTCATTGGAAGGTTTTCTACCTGATAGTATTAGGTGTGATGTGAGGAGCTCTGCTTTACCTGATGAATGGTAGCTCTAGTTCTGAGTCTTTTCATACCTCGTCATCATGTATCATGGGTATGTTCAAGCTAGTAGACTTGCGTCCATATTTGCTTGCCATATACCAACATTTTAGAATTGAGTAGTTATCCTACTGAAGTGTGGATCAGGGTTAGTTTTAAAGCTATTCATACTAAGGCTCTCCACAACCCCTGATGGAAGTTTGTTCCAGGGTACCACAACCCTTTAACTGAACCAGGTCTTATGAAGGTAACCGTTCCATTTAAAATGGACAAGTTGACTGTCATGCCTCCTATCATTACACCAACTGGACTTGGGCTGGATAGCAACCTCTGCCCCAATTTTGTCATCTCCCATAATTCTGTATAATAAACACAGGTCCCCCCTTAACCTTCTGTAATGAAGGGAATACAGATTGAGGGATGACAATCTTGCTTCAGACAGTATACTCTTTAATCCCTTTATAGATCTATTACATCTTCTCTGAACCCCCTCCAGTCTATTAATGTCTTCCCTGTTCTGTGAGGACCACACCTGGGTGCAGTACTCCAGATGGGGCCTCACCAAAGCTGCATACAATGGCATAAGTACCTTTTCATCTCTGCTGGATATATGCCTAAGGATGCAGTTTAAATTCTGATTTTCTTTTTTCACCTGTGCCCTACAGTGGGACCCGAACTTGAGATCAGCCATGACTCGAATCCCCAAGCCTCTTTCCTCATAAGTGACTGTGAGCGTATTGTTAGCAAGATTATAAGTGCCCCTACCATTATATCTGTAGCAGTGTCAGTGGCTCAGCAGGTAGCACACTCGCCTGAGGCTGGAAGATCAGTAGGCTGTGGGTTCTATCCCCACACCAGGCACTTGGGTTAATATCCCAATACTGACACTGCAGTGCAGCATGAGGGGAGTGCTGCACTCCTGAGGTGCCATCTTTCGGATGAGACGTTAAAACCGAGGTCCCATCTGCCTGTTCTGGTGGTAGTTCAGGTGGATGTTAAAGATCCCATGGCACTTCTCGAAAAGAGCAGGGGAATTTCCCCGGTGCAATGGCCAAATTTCCTCCATTCACAAAAATTACCACCAACAGCTTAATCTGGTTCAAGGTCAGTTGGCGTTCATCTGTATCCCCTCCCCCGGGTCGTGCCTGAAAATAGGCAGAATTTGTCTAGTGCATTTACAGGGTCAACAAAAACTAAATAAATAAATAAAATCTGTCAAAATGCATAACCTTGCATTTGTCCGTTTTCAGGACTAGTTTATTTGACACTGTCCACTCCAAGATCTCATTAATAACATTCTGTAGGGATGCAATATCTTCTTGATTGTTCACCACTGTCCCAAGTCTGCAGTCATCTGCAAATTTATATAGCCAGATTTTAGGGTTATTTAGTTTGAGGAAGATATAAATATTAAAGAGACTAAGTCCCAGAACTGAGCCCTGGGAATGCCGCTAGTGATAGGTGCCCAATCAGAAAGCACCCATTAATGGTGACCTTTGTTTGCGCCCCTGCATCCACGCCTAGACCCAGTTACAAATATTGCTATTTAGGTTAATATCCTCCAACATTTTAATAGTTCCATGTGGAGTAACTCATCAAAACTTTGTGAAGTCCGGATAAACTACATCCACTATGACCTCGCTTATTGTGACATCACGTGCTACTGATCTAACATACAGGACAACTTTAAAATAGGTCTCATGATCTAAAGTTACATCCTGTTTAAAATAAAATTTTAACAACAACAGGTGACTGGCTGTTCTCTGTCAGTTGTGATGTCAGAGAGTGAGGTCATCGGGCTGACGAAATATGAGGAAGAACAGAACCAGCTATGTCAGCTTCCAAGTAGAGTACTGTTCCGAACATCACATCTAGTACTGTCAGGCAGAACATCTTCTACATGCTTCTAATTAGCAAAAGGGAAAAGAAAGAAAGAATTCCAATATTAGAAGTAATAGTAAAGGGTAATAAAACACATGGATTTATGTGCTATTAAAAGCCATTTTAGAACTGCAATAACGCACTTCACATTTTGCGGATCATGCTGGGTTTACCCACCCCTGGTGGTTGACTGTCCTTGGCTGCACCTCGGGCCCAATCCACTAGAAGGTGGGTTAACCTAGATTAATCCATACTTTGTAATGTGGTGTTTGTTACTTGTGTATTATATAATATTCATGCTGTACTTTTTCCCCTTCGCTGTCAAACCTGCAGTAGGCTATTAAATGGTTTTTAAAAAATGCTTTAAAAAGGGGTCCTTGGAGAGGACTGTAGAATGATTATTCTCTCTAGGCCATTGAACTGATCAAATAAATAACTGCAGAAGTATAACAAGGAGTATAGAATAATGGGGAACACAAAGAACATAAAACACTGCAGTTGTAACTAATTATTTAACAAACATTCACAGACCAGTGAGCTCAGCTGAGTGTAAGGGTATGTTAGGAATACCATACCTATTTCCATAATTGCTAACTCGGTCACCTGTTAGCATTTTCAGCAGTGCGACTAGCAACCTTACCTAATGGTGATTAAACATTTTATATATTTTGTTCAGTAGTGTTATTTCATCAAAATCACAGGGATTGCAAAGCTCCTCACACACCACATTTTTATTTTTATTTATTTAGGGATTCGGATCATACCTTTGAGCTCAGAGCTCTTTTACAAAGGTTCCACGTCAAACAATAACAATGGCAACAATAACAAATAGTTTATATACAATACTCGAATAGTAGGTAGCTAGTACACAATAAGGTTACAATGCCATTCATAGTACCAATGGTAATAGTACAGCATCAAGAGCATTCAGCTAGGGCAAAGGACAGTGTTTATATGTAGCAAAGGAGATAAAGAGGTGTGGCACCTAGTGTGAGAGTCCAAGGAGGAGTCAAGGGAGGGAGCGGGGAGGCGGCCAAAATAAGTGACTTTGTCTAGAGGTGGTAGTAGGTAGGTTTTAAGGTTGATCCAGTGGGGAAAAGGCACAGGGGAGAGTAAGACAGAGGGATAGGGCAAGGGCCTGTCAAGAGGCAGTATAGCGCAGTGGTCTAAGGCTCTGAGCTGCAAATCTGGTGACATCCAGCAGACCAGACCTGGTTTGAATCCCACAGCTTCCACTTGCATACTGTGTGACCCTGAGCAAGTCACTTAACCTCCTTGTGCTCCCAGGTCGCTCCTGAGAAAAAGCTTCAGCTTAGTGTGCTATACTTGGTTAAATAACTAACTAAAAAAAGGGGGAAGAGTGGTGTTAAAAGGAAGGGGAAGGAGAGGGTGGGTGAGTGGGCATTATGGGTGTTAAGAGTCCTAGTGGCAGTCACAAACTGTCCTAGTAAGAAGGTGTTGCCTTAGGCCATTTTTGAATTGTGAGATGCATTGGGAGTTTAGAATGTGCACTGGGATTTCATTGAGCCATTGGGGACCCTATAGCTGAAAGCACTCTGTCCCTGCACAGTTCGATGGAAAGATGTTGATAGGGCCCCTTCATCCTGCCTCAGGTGGTATAGCTGGTAGCACTTGGTGTTAGGATGCTTGAAATGCATGGGGGGTTGTTACCCATTAGTGCCTTTTTTCCAAGGAGACATGTTGGGAATATAATCCTGTTCTTTAGTGGCACCCAATTGGTCTCCTGATATAAGGAGTAGGTGTGGGTATTTCGATCTGCAGCCATTGTGAGCCTACATGCCTTGTTGAGGGCAATGTGAATCCTTTTTAGTGCATTGTCTGTTGCTGTGTCATAGACCACCAGTCCAGAGTTGATGGTAGAAAGGATGGAGCTGGAGACTGAGAGAAGGAGGGTCTCTGGGGTGAGATACTTTTTATGCCTAGAGAGTACACCCAGCTTGGTGTTCGCTGCCTTTACCATTGTGTCGGGTGAAGGTGAGGGAGTCATCAATGGTGACCCCCAGGTACTTGAAGGAGTGAACTTGTTCTTGCGGCTTCCTGACTTTATTGGAGATGGTGAGGGAAGGGAGCTTCTTTTTGTGCTGTGGGCTGGTTGTGAGCATCACCTTGGTCTTTTTGTAGTTTAATAGAAGTTTATGGCTACAGAACCAGTCTTCCAGCTTGTAGAAGGATGCCTGCAGCTCGGAGTGGAGGGCGACTATTTTATTTATTTTTTGTTGACCGGGTAAGTGCACTAGACAAATCCTGCCTATTTTCAGGCACAACCCGGGGGAGAGGGATACAGGTGAATGCCAACTGACCTTGAACCAGATTAAGCTGTTGGTGGTATTTTTAGTAAATGAGGGAATGGCCAGGACATCAGGAAATTCTACTCTTTTGATAAGTGCCGTGGGATCTTTAACATCCACCTGAACTACCACCAATCCAGGCAGATGGGACCTCAGTTTTAACGTCTCATCCGAAAGACTGCACCTCAGAAGAGCAGCAGCACCTCTCATGCTGCACTTCAATGTCAGTACTGGGATATTAACCATGTGCCAGATGTGGAACTGAACCCACAGCCCTCTGATCTCCTGGCCTCAGAGGTGAGTGTGCTACCCATTGAGCCACTGACACTGCAGATTTGCTATTGATGAACTGCTGGTGAGAAATACAGCGTCATCTGTGTAAAGTATCAGTTTAGTGTCACAGTGTTATATTTTATTTAAATAAATTCTAGGGAAAATATGTTTTAGGGGTTTATAAGGCTGACAAGGGATGCCATAGGGGTTCCAAAGAAATTGTAGGGGTCTTAACTAAAACCCCGGCTACCCCTAAATGATGCCTCTGATTTTGTTAATCTATGGAGAAAGTAGGAAGAAAAGACCTCGCTATATAGGAGCATGCCAGGAAAACAATGTCCTGACAGAGGTTGACAAATAGTAACACATCTTATTTTATAAACATCATATCTATAGGAAAGGAATTTGGTGTTATCTAGTGTTTTTAATAAAAACTGACCCAAAACACATTACAAAGCAGGAAGGGGGGATAGAGAATATTGCTCCTACTAGGCACACACGGAGAGTCAAACAACATGGAGATTAAAGACAGACTAAGTGGGGAGTAACCCACAACAGGGTTTGCATTCATTAGGAGATGTAGGTACTATGGTGTGCACTGAGGCCCAAGGCCACAGGCTGTGTGCTCATCAGTACACATGGGAATAGCGCCCATCTCCAAACAACAAACACAGCACCCTGACATGTGTTACTGTACTTTTAATATGGCATGACATTAAAACTTTGGGCTAAGAAAATAAAGTCATGCATGTTCCTAGGCATTGTATCGGCATGGCAGGTGATCTGGATAGTCCAATCAGAAAGCAGTATTTATGGCGACTGTTTTGACCCACTTTATAAAGAGAGGCTAGCACAGTGAGGATACGTAAGTTGCTCAGGACATGCAGTGACGATGAGTAAGTAAGTGGCATCAGTGGGACTCAATAGTGGGTCTGGAGGTTCACAATTCTGCCTTCAAATAACTTGGCCAATCTGCCTCCCAACCCCAGTTATAGCTCAAAACAGGTCAAATTCATGTTCATTCTAACAAAATGTAGAAGTTAACTTCTATCTTGAATCTGTAGTACAGTCTTTGCTTAAAGCATTTTTCCAGTATCTAGGATCACGCTTTGCAGTATAGTATTCTAACACAATTCAACCTTTATTTCATTACTTTTTGTGGTCCCTCAAGTCTTATTTTTTGTTTACTCAGGACAGCGCAACTTTGATTCACATCTCATTTTGATAAGGGTCCTACTTCTGCTCATTTCCGTTGCGTAGCTGGACGGCTGCAGCACTGACAGATTGACTTGTCAAAGGTCACATAGTGGGTATTTGACTCCAGCAGGGTTTGATCTGGCAATCTTCCAGTTGTCAAGCAGGAGCTCTAACTAGAGAGTGGTTGAACAGCTGTGGCTTTGTGGTGGGCACGCCTTGCCACTGTACAAGGGCTACGGGTTCATTTCTGTTCTTCTCAGATCCAAAGGTTGTCTATCTTGCAGGGAGAGGCAGGCACGACTTCAAATGTAACAAAGGTTTTATTATGGAAAAGTGCAAGCGCCACAGCCAGTTTCCTACAAACGGGACCACTGGATATATGGTATCTGGCAGTTATGTTATTTTCAAGACTAACAGGCTCTGTGACTTCTCACGGAGCTCCAAAGCTAGTATGTGAATGTAGCAGTTATGTCACTCAGATGTCAAAGAATTCCAAACTCTGTAGCAGTGACAAAGAAGTCTAAACTCTATAGCCCTGGCCAGGGGTTATTCAAGTACTGTTTGATTAACCTTCATTGTAGTTATAAAAGGAAACTCGTTAGTCGACTTACAAGACAAAGTGGTGTAACAAGAAAGTGACTTCCAGGAACTAGTGCACCAAAGTAGGATGAGACCAGCAGTTCTCAGAAGAACAAGGAACACTTTATTTCTAATGGGGTGGCCAACAGAGGAGGCTCCTCATCCCTGAACTGAAGATTCAGTTCCCTGGGGAAGGTCATAACAGACCACCAGGCCAGATGCACTCTGCATCTCTGGTATCAGTAGACGGTCATGGTAGACCGCTGATCAACAAGGAACAAGGGAGTTCTCTCTTCACAAGACCCCCCTGGGCATCAACAGGGAGGTTGTGGCTAGGGCTGGGAGAACTCTATGAAGTTCTGACCCTTATTAGATAAGAATCGGAACATGGTGAAGTTCTGATTTGTTCTGATTTATTGACAAATATTTGAAAAAATGCAAATAAAATGCATAAAAGTGGCCTAAGTCGGTCACATTTGACACAGAGGCCCAAAGTAAATAATTTAATGGATTATTTGTATAAAAATTAATGTAAAACTGCTAAATAAAAAAGCAATCACTCACTACTAGCCCATTCATGGCTGTCCTGTAATGGTGGCATATTCTGCTCGGGTCCGTGACATGAGTGTGCTGGGAGAGAGAGAGACAGACAGATGCAAATACCTATATCATTAGTATTCCAACCTGCAAAAAAACTAAGATCCTTCTAACTAATGTCATGTCCTTCTGATGACTCCCACCCACACCCACAGGCCAGGGACAAATTTACTGTCGTGACTCGTGACTGTACACAGCACACCGACAGCACAGCAGTCTACCACCACTTCCTTCCAAGATTACCTGACTGACTCCTACAGTACGGTTACTGTTAAGTGCCGAAATTCAGCAACTGTTAAGTGTGCCTCAGAATTTGAATTAGAGATGCAGACACATCTGGTGCATAGCTGCATGTAGCACAGTCCCACACTGGGATTGGTTAATTCTTATACGTAATGTAATGCAATATACCATAAAACTGATAATAAGGAGGAATAATGGGGAATCAATCAATCAAACTTTATTTAACCAGGCAAAATCATCCTTGAGCAAGCTCATTTGCAAGATGGTCCTGGACAAGTAGGACATATACAACTACAGCAAAATTACCAGATAAGCAGTGTACACACAATGAGAAGATAAAAGACAGTTGCAGAGAAACAGATAAGATCAGGGCCGGGCAGTACACATGGAGAACACTATCCAGATTGATAACTGACTGTATATATAAAGGCTTCCCGCAAGACATGGGATTATTCAGACAAAGGTCACAACGTTACAATATGACATGGAATATCAGGTAGGATGAGTGAGGGAACAACAACCGAAGGTTTATGGGTGGGGGAAAAACAAAGGAAAGGGTCGGTGAGGGGTGGAAATAGATGTAGTAAAACAAACAGTGGGAGTTGGCAGAATAATCCCAAGGTAGAAAGAAGAAAAGTGCTAGGGGAATACATGTGATGATGATGATGGGAATGAGCGATGATGATGATACTTGTGTGTAGTTGTGCTTTACTTGTGTTGTAGTGTAAACAGCCTGTTACGAGTTACAAAGTCAGATTTTATCCATTGGGCCACCCACAGTCAGCAGCATCGGCACATCAACTTGTATGTTGTTTGTCCAAACAGTTTTTTTTAATACATGAAATCGTGAATAAATGTTAACAAGTGATCGTGATTGGATGGCACAAGTCTGAGATTTATTGTACCAGCCTGCTACCCTTGCCCTGTACACACAGCTACACTGAAGCCAGGAAAAAAAAATATTGGGGATTTCTGGGACTGTTACATTTCTCGTGGGCCCATCTGCAGTCTCTCTCTCTCTCTCCTTCCCCCCTCTGAATGGTACAAGTCAAAGATTTATTTTGCCAGCCTGCTGCCCTTGCCCTGCAGCCTGCACACACAGCCACAGTGAAGCCAGGAAAAAAAATTATTTGGAATTTGGGACTGTTACATTTTTGTGAGCCACCCTGCAGTCTCTCTCTCTCTCTCTCTCTCTCCCACCCCTGGACATCACATGTCAAAGACTTATTTTGCCACCCTGCTGCCCTTGCCCTGTACACACAGCTACACTGAAGCCAGGAAAATACATTTTATTTGGAATTTCTGGGACTGTTACATTTATCATCAGCCCCTTTGCAGTTTCTCTCTCCCCTCTGGATGAGATCATGAATGAATGTTAGCAGGTGATCGTGATTGGATGGCACAAGTCAAAGATTTATTTTGCCACCCTGCTGCCCTTGCCCTGTACACACAGCCACACTGAAGCCAGGAGAAAAAAAGGACTTGTATGTAACTGTAAAATTTCTCTTGGATCCCTGGTAGTCTGTCCTCTGAATCAGGAATGGCACAAGTCAAAGATTTTTGGCAGCCTGTCCTTTCTCATATACATAGTCAACTACACTGTTTGTGGCCAAGAAAAGAAAAAAACTTTAATTTTGGATTTTCAGTAACTGTAAAATCTCTCTTGGGCCCCCAGTAGTCTCTGTCCTCTGGATCTGGAATGGCACAAGTCAAAGATTTTGCCAGCCTGCCCTTGCTCATGTATACAGCTTAACTGTCTGAGGCCAAGAAAAGAAAAAAAAACTTTCATTTGGGATTTTCTGTAACTGTAAAATTTCTCTTGGGCCTCCAGTAGTCTCTCCCTCTCTCCTCTTAATTCTCTGCAGTGGCACAAGTCAAAGATTTTACCTGCCTGCCCTTGGTCATGTACATACAGTCACACTGCCTGCCTTTTCCATCCCCCACCAGCAGCCACCCAGGCCACCACTATCTCCCCAGTTCCTTTGGATTCTTCTTTTCTCCAGTCCCACCAAGGCCCAAATCCTGACCCACCGTCACCCTCCCCCGACAATCAGTTTCTCTCCCCCCCACCCCTGTAAGTCTCCTTTCTTCTGACTCCCCCTAGTTTCTATTCTCTCCCTTCATATATATATATATATATATATATATATATATATATATATATTTTTATTTGTGTGGGTTTCTTCTGTTTGGCAACTTTTTCTGGAGGTGTCTCTGCCGAGGTGCTCCTGCTCCACTGACTGTCCTCCTCTCTTGTCTGGGCTACGTTGTGCACTCAGCACAATTTTATACTGTGAGTGCATCACGTGACTGTCTGTTGCCTGACTGGATGCTGCCGGCCACCTGTACATGGAATGAGTGTGCCAACGGCATCCCCATGGCAACAGTAAACAAAATGGTGGAAATCGCATTTCCATGGACGTGGAACCGAACTTCTGTGGTGAAGTCCATATTTATCTAGGTTCGTAGATTGCAGGTTCGATCCGGGGGTCTGGATCTCCCATGGAACAGTTCATCCAGCCCTAGTTGTGGCAGACCACTGACTAGGGTCACACGGAACATGTACAAAGATCTGTAATCCAGGTTTCTTGAGCTTTTGAGTATTCAAGTAACAGGGCTTTTGTTGCTTGAATACTGGCTCCAGTTTGTACTACAAGTCGGGTTAAAATCATAAAATAACTTTTAAAATGATGCTCCATATACTTGCATTGAGCATGTCTCTCGCTAGGCATACAACATCAGAAAACAAGGAAGCGCGGGACTGCGTTGGAGCTCAGGAAGTGGAAGGGATCAAGCGGCTAGACCCCTTGGCGGCAAATACAGTCCCTTTCCTTCCTTAGGAGGCTTAACAGAAAATTTTAAAACTGCTACGGAGGAACTCCCATTCAGGTAAAGGAGCCTCCTGTTCATTTTGCATGTACAGAAAAAATGTGGGAAAGGTACTCTTTAAATAATTCACTGCTACAGGACAAGAGAGTTCAGCTTAGGTGGAGGGGTTTGTGGCGCAGGCCAGATTGTCTATCAACTGTGCCTATGGCAACATTTTCCAGTGGTGGGAAGACTCCAAGCTCAACTGTCAGAATTTTTTGGGAAACGTTTGGTGGCCAAAAGGAGGGATTCATATAGAAAGTATTGAAGTTTACGTTCTCTTCTGCAAAAAGTCATTGACAGGTCTCAAAGATTTTCTGCTAACTATTCTGACCAAATTTGCAGGGTTAAGACAGGCATGACTGAACTCAAATATGATAGGGCCAAAACCCTGATGGGTATGTTTTGGCCCTCAAGGAAAAAAAAAACTGTTGATGCTTTTAAATCCTGTCAGAAAAGAGTTGAAAATAGGTGTTTCTATCACCTTTGGGGTATAGGTGTGAAATTTGCAACCTCCACACAGGATATGGTGGTCATCGCTGATCAATATCTTGCAGATATGGTTGGCTCCTCCCCACAGGTGAATTCTGATTCCTCTTTTTGGCTAATCTACAGATTTCTGATTTTACCAGACTCGGTTCAGATATCTCCGGTAGCGCCAGTGGGTGCCTGGGAAGTGCAGTTGGCTATCAAGTCTTTGGCTTTGGATACCGCCTTGGGATTGCCTTCCTGCTGAATTTTACAAGTCCTTTGTAGAGAAATGTAGACCGGCTTTGGTTGATCTGTATAATGAGATCCTGACAGTACTCTCTTTTGCTCCCCTCTTTGTTAGTGGTAACTTGATTTTGTTAAGAAGGTGGATCGTTCCGTATTGCAAAATTGGATGCCTGTTAGCTTTCTTAGCATTGATTCTAAGATTTTTTCTAAAATCTTGGTCAAGAGGTTGGTTGGAGAACTTTGCATTATGCGTCATATCACCACACCAGTCTTGTTCAGTTATGGGATGTGCAGTTCAGGGCAGTCTAATTGCTTTAGGTTTTTATTTATTTGTTTTATTTATTTAGTTTTTGTTAATCATGTAAGGTGCACTAGACAAACATTTGCCTATTTTTAGGCATGACCCGGGGAAACATGGGACTTCTGGATGGTTATGTTCTTTCACTAGACCAGGAAAAATTACGTGATAGTGTCCCATGTTTTCCTGTTCAGAGTACTTTAAGCATATGGTATCTCAGCCACATTTGTAAACTGCAGTCCACTCCAGATCTGTGTGCACTGCCAGTTAGCTGGGTGCAGAGAAAGGATAGTTAGCCCTTGCTAGTACATGAATCCAAAGTTAACTCTGCACTCTAGCACTATAATTACCCAGAGAGTTGATGTGTTAAAAGGAAATGAATATTTATTTTTGCATACTGCATACCATTCAGCTTAAAATAGCAACTTCACTCTGGTGTCTCCAACTCACTGAACAAACTCCCGGCGCTTCGACCAGGGTGTGGTCTACCTCAGGAGGTCTGATTATTGTGCTAGAGTGCAGAGTTAACTTTGGATGCATTTGTAAAGTGGATGTGGTGTTTTTATATCATGGCGGTAGTCTGCCCTTTGATTAATGGATGGCTAGGGAATAACTCCGTGATACGGAGAGGAGTACAGCAGGGATGTCACCTCAGCCTTCTTCTTTATGTGTACTGTATTGATTCTCTGCTTCATTCCATTCTTGCATGTGGGGACATCAAGGGGATGAGCACTAAGAATGCTCAGATAGAATTGAAAGCCCTCACTTACATGGACGATGTTGCTCTTCCTCTTTAAGAGATGCTGCAGTCAGGCCCTTTTTGGAAGATGTGATTAGAGCTGTTTCCACTGTATCTGGCTCAGTTATAAACTGAATGAAGAGCAGAGTGATCGGGGTTGGTTTGTAAGGATGCTGAGCCTGCTATAGCCCAGGTCCTAGTATCTACTCATTCTTTGAACCTGCTTGGCATAGAATTTGGGGGCAAGAATGTGGCCGGTACAGAGGTGAAAAAACTGGAAAATGGCCAAGAGAAAAGTGCGTATTTTTGATTGTCTCTTCTACTACCCATATTTCTTTACCCTAGTTATGTTTTTATCCCATCTCCCACCAGTTTTGGAAACAAGGCTGTATAATTTGTTTTTTCTGTTTCCTTCAGACAGCTGTTTAAACCCCATAAAGAGGGGAGTGACTTAACTGGCTATAAAAGAGTGTGACATCGGGATGTTGAACCCTATAATTTTTTTTACTTTAGCTAATTTTTCAGTTTACATTTTCAGACGGTACCGTGGTATGATGCATGGTTTTGGTCAGTGGGTACTGTGGTATGATGGATGGTTTTGGTCAGTGGGTACTGTGGTATGATGCATGGTTTTGGTCAGTGGGTACTTTGGTATGATGCATGATTTTGGTCAGAGGGTACTGTGGTAAGATGTATGGTTTTGGTCAGTGGGTATTGCGGTATGTTGCATGGTTTTGGTCAGTGGGTACTGTGGTATGATGGATGGTTTTGGTCAGTGGGTACTTTGGTATGATGCATGGTTTTGGTCAGAGGGTACTGTGGTATGGTGGATGGTTTTGGTCAGTGGGTACTGTGGTATGATGGATGGTTTTGGTCAGAGGGTACTGTGGTATGATGCATGGTTTTGGTCAGAGGGTACTGTGGTATGATGTATGGTTTTGGTCAGTGGGTACTGTGGTATGATGCATGGTTTTGGTCAGTGGGTACTGTGGTATGATGCATGGTTTTGGTCAGTGGGTACTGTGGTATGCATGGTTTTGGTCAGTGGGTACTGTGGTATGATGCATGGTTTTGGTCAGTGGGTACTGTGGTATGATGCATGGTTTTGGTCAGTGGGTACTGTGCTATGATGCATGGTTTTGGTCAGAGGGTACTGTGGTATGATGCATGGTTTTGGTCAGTGGGTACTGTGGTATGATGCATGGTTTTGGTCAGTGGGTACTGTGGTATGATGCATGGTTTTGGTCAGTGGGTACTGTGGTATGATGCATGGTTTTGGTCAGAGGGTACTGTGGTATGATGCATGTTTTGGTCAGCGGGTACTGTGGTATGATGCATGGTTTTGGTCAGGGTACTGTGGTATGATGCATGGTTTTGGTCAGGGATACTGTGGTATGATGCATGGTTCTGGTCAGCAGGTACTGTGGTATGATGCATGGTTTGGTCAGCGGATACTGTGGTATGATGCATGGTTCTGGTCAGCAGGTACTGTGGTATGATGCATGGTTCTGGTCAGCAGGTACTGTGGTATGATGCATGGTTCTGGTCAGCAGGTACTGTGGTATGATGCATGGTTCTGGTCAGCGGGTACTGTGGTATGATGCATGGTTTGGTCAGCGGGTACTGTGGTATGATGCATGGTTTTGGTCAGTGAGTACTGTGGTATGATGCATGGTTTGGTCAGTGGGTACTGTGGTATGATGCATGGTTTTGGTCAGTGGGTACTGTGGTATGATGCATGGTTTTGGTCAGTGGGTACTGTGGTATGATGCATGGTTTTGGTCAGGGTACTGTGGTATGATGCATGGTTTTGGTCAGCGGGTACTGTGGTATGATGCATTGTTTTGGTCAGCGGGTACTGTGGTATGATGCATGGTTCTGGTCAGCGGGTACTGTGGTATGATGCATGGTTTTGGTCAGTGGGTACTGTGGTGTGATGCATGGTTTTGGTCAGAGGGTACTGTGGCATGATGCATGGTTTTGAATACTGTGGCTTAAGGAATGGTTGGATCCTGTTTTTTCAGGATGGGAGACAGGAAGAATTCAGTTACCCAAAAAAGGCACCAGGTCGTGGTGCCCAACATATGTTAGGGATGCCTTTTGTAAACTTAGACAAGGGAATATTTCTCCTCGATAGATCAAATTTATGTCAAGGAAGCAGGTTTATATGTAGTCCACAAATTTATTTTGCCACCTCAGTAATCCCAGAATGTCCCATAGGTTGGGACTCGGTGGTGTCGGCTCATCTTTTGAATAGAAGGATCCCAGTACAGATGTGGGACGTGGTGTAGCTCAGCACTCACAGCCCTTCAGGTGTCAAGAATTCCTTGCAAAACAAGAATGTTGACAAATGGTACTGTCCCAGACCTTGGCTATACCTCCGCTCTTGAAACCCAAGTCCACCTGTTATTGAGTGCCCTATGTGCAATAATTCAGAGAATTGTTAGATCGGAGGTATCATATATGAAGAACTGGTCCAAGGCATTGTTCAACCAATTTGACAGGCTTTTGATGCCACTACTTTATATAATATTTTTACTGTATTAAAGTTTTACTTCAGACAATCCCTTCACTTTACAGCAAAACAGGTGACATACCAGCAGCTACTTTTATCTATACAGCTGGCCCAGTATAAAGTATACTTAAGGGATGCTGTTTTGGTCACAAAGAAAAAATTGGCCTCGTATTGGAAAGGCTTTTCATTACAATTGCTGGTATTGCACAGTAATATGTAGGGGTTGAAGGCTTGTGTCAGGTGTGATGAGCACTGTATCATGATTTGTTGTTTTTCTTTTTCCCATTGTTGATGTACATACCGTGTAGTGTTCTTTGACTCATTATTTGCTTTATAACTTTAGTTTTTTCTGGATGGCTACTTTTCTTTTATGAACATACAAAAGCCAACAGAAGAAGGCCATTTGGTCTATCTAGTCTGTTCAGAAAAGGGGTCCATAGCTTGAGCCACTGCCCCTGCCCCCCCACTTCTCCCATCCTTTCCATCCTCCTTACCCATAATCCTTACTTCTCTTCCTATGCCTATCTCAGCTTCTCTTGAAGCTGCCCACCATCTTCATCGAGCCCACCTCTTCTGACAGCGCATCCCAAGTGTCCCCCATTCTCTCCATGAAGAAGTGATTCCTGACCTCACTCCTAAACACCCCCCTCTAGCTTAAGACTGTGCCCCCTCATGTTATGGTTACCACGTAGCTTAAAGAGACCCTCCTTACCCACCTTATTTATCCTTTTCAAGTACGTGAAGGTCTCAAACATGTCCCCTGTCACTCTAGTGTTCTCCAAGGAGTACATGTTCAGTGTCCTCAACCTCTCCTCATATGCCTTACCCTGTTGACCCACTGTCATCTTTGTAGCCCACTTCTAGACTTTCTCCAACAGGACAATGTCCTTTTTGAGGTGTGGGCACCCGTATGAACTCCATACTCTAAATGTGGCCTCACCAGTGACTTGTACAAGGGCAGTATAACCTCCTCTCTCCTACTACTGATCCCCCTAACTATGCATCACAGCATCTTGTTTGCTCTTGCTGCTGCTTTCTTGCACTGTGTGGCGTGCTTCAGGTTACTAGTGATCATCACTCCCAGGTCCTTCTCCTCCTCTGATACAGGTACCTGGACTCCACCCATGTAGCACTCTGTCCTGGGATTCTTGGCTCCAATGTGCATAACTTTGCATTTCTTGGCATTGAAGCCAAGATACCAGATTCCAGACCACCTCCCCAGCTTTTCCAGATTGTCCTGTAGGTTCTATATCCCTTCAGCTGTGTCTACTCCCCCGCAGAATTTGGTGTCATCCATGAATAGGCACATTTTTCCCTTACTACCATCCCTAATGTCACTGATGAAGACATTGAAGAGCACCAGCCCCAGCACCAAGCCCTGCAGGACTCCACTGGTGACCTTTCTGGTGCCAGGTAACTCTCCACCCACAATCACCCTTTTGGGTTCTGTCCCTCAACCAGTTTTTCACCTCTCTGGTCATCTTTTCTCCAATCCTGAGATCCGCCAACTTCCTGATCAACCTTTTGTTAGGCACAGAGTCAAAGGCCTTGCTGAAATCCAGATAGAAGATGTCTACTGCTTGGCCCCTGCCTACTGTCTTAGTGACCCAGTCAAAGAAATCAATCAGATTTGTTTGACATGATCCCCCCCTCCCTCCATGAACCCATGCTGCCTTACATCCTGGAGACCATGCTCCTCTAGATATTTTGCCAACATTTCCTTAAGTATTGTCTCCATGAGCTTGCACACGATTGAGGTCAGACTGACTGGTCTGTAATTCCTTGGGTCATCCTTGGGACCACTTTTGTGGAGGGGCACCACATGTGCTGTTCTCCAGTCCTGCAGTACCACGCCTGACTCCAGTGAGCTATTAAATAGGCCTACCAGTGTCCCTGCCAGCTCCTCAACCAATTCCCCCAGTGCCCTTGGATGTACTCTGTCCAGGCCTGGTGATTTGTCTACCTTCGGTGCCAGCAGCTGCTTTTTTTTTTACAGTTTTTGTACTTTGTACGTTGACTTTTTTGTACAATTAAATGTTTTTGATTTCTTTTCAAAAAAAATTACCCCTACTCAAAAGGTGGTTGGTTATGGACAAGTTATCCATATAAACATAGTCTACAAAGAGTCTGTCCTGTTAATCACTCATCTCATGGGTTCAGGGGTAGAATGCAATTATGGAACAATATCGGATGGTTTGGGACTGGCTAACTAAATGAGCACAAGACTGGATTTTCTAAACACTTGTCTGCTTTTCTGTATTTTTGTCTTATTGACTCTACATTCCTTTGATGTCTTGTTTTTGTTAATTGATGTTTCATCTGATATTTGTCTAAGTCTGTATGTAATGGTCCTATGTTACTTGGTTAAAAGGACAAAAGAAGGCCATGGCCTATCATGATTGTCCTCCATGTGTGGATCATTACCATAATACTATTTTATTAGCCATTTGTCAAGTTTGTTTTAAAGGGACGAACAGTAGGTGAGTCGACGATATCCTGAGGTAAAGTATTCCACAACCTAGGAGTTCTTATGGAGAAGAAATTGTCTCTTGTTAGTTTTGCATTTAATAATATCCAGTTGTTTATTGTGTAACCTGGGCACAATTTTTCTGGTGGACAATGTTATACCACATTGCTTCATCAGCACAGGTGAATTAATAATCTTGAATAGTTGTAAAAGGTCACCTCTTATTCTTCTCTGTTTAAGTGAGTATAAACCTGTCTTCTGTTAATCTTGTATCATAGTCTAAGTGAGCAAAATATGGGATCATTTTGTAGCTCTATGTTGAATGTGTTCAATTCTGTCTATATCGGAAAATAAATAGGACTCCAAAAAGGGGAGCCATAGTCTAAATAGGGTCTAACATGGGATCTATAAAGAGTCATGATACACTCTTCGGATTTAGAGATAAATGTACTATGTATCCTATGCAGGAGGGTATTAGTTTGACTGGCAATTTTATTGCAGTGGGAGGTTGAAGAAAGTTTATTGTTTACCAGAATCCCCAAATCTTTTTCTAAGCAGGAAACCCTAATAATCATATTATTCAAAGTGTATACTTGTTTTGGGTTATTCTTACCCAAGTGTAGAACTGCACATTTTGTTATATTGAAAGTCATTTTGTTTATAGAAGCTCAGTATTCTATTGACACAAGGTCAGCCAATAATGTTTTTTTATTGGCTGTGTTGTTCGCTACGCCCCCTAGTTTAGTGTCTTCAGCAAACTTCATGAGGACATTGGAAGAACAGATCTTCATATCACTAATAAAAATATTAAACAGGGTAGGTCCCTAAACAGAACCATGGGGAACACCACTCGTCACCCTACTCAATTCAGACAGTGTGCCATTAACTCGAACCCTCTGAGTGCGATTTGTTGACCAATTTTTAATCCATAAGACTAATGTTGGTGAGAATCCTAATTGGATAAGTTTATTTATCAAAATGGCATGTGACACTTTATCAAATGCTTTACTGTAGTCAAGTAAAATAACATCAGTTGGAATATTTAGATCAAGATTCATACTAATGTGATTGTAAAAAGATAGCAAGTTTGTAGTACAAGACAGACCTGTTCTAAATCCATGTTGGGTTATATCAGTTATGTTTAAGGATTCCATTTCTTTGTCGAGGAGAGTTTTGATTACTTTTTCCAGTAATTTGCATGGAATTGAGGTCAGACTAATAGGACGATAATTTTCAACTTTAGAGTGGGAACCCTGTTTAAATATGGGGGTTACTATTGCAATCAACCAATCAGGGGGTACCCTTGCTTCCTGTAGAGATTTATTAAAAATAATAGTGAGTGGTAGGGCAATGGTATCTTTAACTCCCAAAAGAAATTTGGGGCAAATATCGTCTGGGCCAGGGCTTGTTGATTTCTTTAATGTAGTTAATAATTTGTGGATATCATTCTGCAAAATCATATATTCAGTGTTGTCTAGTGAAGATCTATCAAAAAGGTTTTGGGATGGGTCCTGAACAAAAACTGATGAGAAATAACTAAGTGCAGAAGCATTTACTAAATCGGAGGTTATTATTGTATTATTTATTTTTAGTGGTCCAGTAGTTCTACTGGTACTCTTTTACTATTTAAATAAGCATATAATGCTTTATGTGAATCATTATGTGAGCGATATACTAAATTCTAAGTTTCTTTTAGCTTGAAGAATTAGTTTTTAATATTCTAACTGATTCCTATATTTACCTAGTAATTCTTGGTTTTGATTAGTGGGACATTTTTTTAATAATGAAAATAGCTTTTGTTTACATGAGATTTGTTTTTTTATAGATTTATTGAACCATGGTGGAATTTTACCTTTGTTATTGTACTTATGTATTTCTGGGACATACAGATGTTCAAGTACTTGAATCTGTGTTTTTAAGAAATCCCAAGCTTCATCAGTGTTAAGTAAGGAAAAAATGTTATCCCAATCCAGTGATCCTAGGTAATGATTTATTTTTTGAAAGTCTGCTCGATCGTACTGTTTAATTTTTTGTTTATTTATTGCTGGGTGTTCAAATAATGAAATAGTGAGAATTATAGACATATGATCACTATTTCCAAGAGGTTCTGATATTAATAGGTCTTTCACAGGGATATCCATGTTAGTGATGACGAGGTCCAAGATGTTACTACCTCGGGTGGGTTCCTTAACCAATTGGTAGAGCCCCAGGTCAATGATAGTTGTAAGAAATTTATGGTCATATTGATTTAGACCCGCTAAAGTATCCCAGTTTATAGTTGGTAAATTGAAGTCACCCAAAATTAAAATGGAGCCATTATTAGCTAGCTGGGTGATTTTATCAAATAACTGTGAGCTTTGGCTAAGATCTAACGAAGGAGGACTATAGCAAGTCCCAGCCAGGATTTGGGAAGAATCTTCAGGTTGAATGTACACCATACACTTTCAGACTGGACACTTACTGAGGATTTATAAGAAATTATGTTATCCCTGATATAAAGACTGACCCCACCACCTATCTTGTTGTCGGGTCTATTTTTGAAATAATGTTTATATCCTGGGATTTCTGTAGTCCAAATTCTATCAGCATTGCCCCATGTTTCTGTTATGGCTAGTATGGATAGATCCAGAGATTGGGCCCTAAGTTCCAGCTTGGCAATTTTTACAGTGTTTAAAGATCGAGCATTAAGAGATAAGATATTTAGGAGATTATGAGTTGGAAGAGTAGTCCCAGTGTTAAGAGTATTGGTAGTTAACCTAAACTCTCCCTTTGCCATCAGTTTAAATGTGAATGGATAAAGGTAACAATTTTGCGTCCCAGTAATGTGCTTCCTGTCGACTAAGGTGCAAACCATCCCAACAAAAAAGATGGATTGTGGTGAAATTCTCCCAATGTGTCAGACAGGGAATATTTTGTTTTAGACACCATTTTCTTAGCCATTCATTTAAAGCTTTTATTTTAGCTGTAATTGGTTCTGAAGTCTTGGGACTGGTAGAATTTCAGATAAGCAAATATCACAACCCCTGCTCTACCAGTAAATTACACAAGGAGATGTAGTCCTGTTTTATTTGTTGCAGAGGTAGTTTGGAGATGTTGTTTGTTCCTACGTGTACAACCACTAGTGGGTTTTCTCCAGCTGGTTGTAAAATTGATTTAACCATTGAAGTAATGTCTGAAATCCTAGCCCCCCGATAACTAGAGCAAGTACGATGTTGTTTGTCAGGGTTACAGACCACACGGTCTATATATTTTGTGATGGAATCTCCCAAGACAAAGACCTCCTTTTTACTAATTTCTCCTGATTTGTTAAAGGGGGGTATTGGGAATGAGTTTTAACAGCAGACCGTTGTTCACTTGAGGTCTTGTTATGGACTAATTTATTTTCATTTCTCATACCAAGTTCTGGACTTACTGACAGTTTCGTCAATCAATTGTGACAGGTGTTCAAAAGAATTATGTGTGGGGATTTGATAAGAAGCAGGAGGTAAAAGAGTTTTGTTAGTTGATTTCTTTAGTTTTGTGCAAGGTAACGTAGTCCAAGAATCAACCTTGCTGATATTTAACTGTTGGTAACTAGCAGCTGTGACTAAAGGGTAGAGATAACAGTGTTGTGCTGTAAATCAATGACATGTGGAGTGTTCGAGGGGACCTGGCAGTTGCCATTATCCACAATTTTAGTGGGAGAGGTGTTTGTTTCTACTAAGATTGACATTTGATCGATATAATCTTCTAGTGCTTTGATGTCTGATTTCAGAGACATCTTAGGTTGTAGTCGATAATTTCTTCCTGTAGTTCACCAACTAGAACACACTTTTCACATGTATAGTTAGATGTTTGTTTACCAAGGCATACATGTTGCATGTGCTACAGTATTTATTTGCCTTTTTCATTTTGAATAGGGATTATAAGACAACAGGTTTATGTAAATGCCTATTATGTTTTACAAAACAAAACACTGTGTCTTTACCTTCACGTCCCTCGTCCACGATGGACACGATAACCTACGCTGAGACATGCGTCTGCGCACTTCGCCTGCTTCGCTAGAGCAGGTCTTTAAGACTAGGAGAAACTGAAGTGCGAGTCGCTACTATATTTCCAGTTTCTGCTGCCACAAAATAACGCTAAAAATGTTGTAAAGCATTTAAAAAGGCTTGCTCTGCTGTTAATTTAAGGCTAAAGTGATATAAAGTAGGTCTCCTCAGGTCTCTGTATATTGCTTTGTATTGCATTGAATTTCTCTGTATTAGTTTACTTCTTTAATAAAAATTCTCCTACTCTTTTGAGAAGTGCCATGGCATCTTGAACACCCACCTGAACAACCACCAAAAGAGGCAATGGAACATCTGTTTTAACATCTCATCCAATGGATGGCAGGTCCCTTAGCACAGCATCCCCTTTAGTGCCACACCTGGTTTTCATTGTTTTTATGATATGAGCCTAATCCTGGTGTGGGTCTAGAACTCATGATCTTCTGGCCCAAAGGCAGATGTGCTGCTAACTGAGCCATGCAGACACCTTAAATAAAATTGCAAGTACTCTGGCGGGCTCAATACTTTTCTGAGGAAGAAGCCAAAGAACTTCATGATATCACCCAATTCCCTGTCCTATGGGATGCAGTGTACATGGATGTTATTACAGTGCAGCTGGACTTCCTGATCCTCAGTCTTTTCTAACATTTCTCTCCTACTGGTATAAAACAGCAATGCTGTGCTATGACTGTCCGCCTACATTATCTGTAGAAGTCACCACTCCTAAAAATGTAACATTTTGTTTCATATCAGCCAGACTGATTTCAGATATTTATCCAGTTTTCTTTAACTTCCTGAACAGAGTTTCAAAGATAATTGGGTTCTAGTACAAATTCAGCATAAAGTACAAGTATACAACACACAACACTGTTCTAATACAGAATACAGCTAGTTACAGAGTATAACAGAATACAGAATGCTGCTCTATTACAGAATACAGCACTAGGTACAGAGTATAACGAGTACAGAATACTGCTCTAATGCAGGTACAGCACTAGGTACAGGTATAACTGAATACAGTATACTGCTCTAATACAGGATATGGCACTAAGTACCAAGTATAACAGAATACAGAATTGCCTAATACAGAATACAGCACTAGGTACAGTATAACGAATACAGAATATGCTCTATTACTGAATACACTAAGGCAGTATAACAGAATACACAAGCACTGTTCTAATACTGAATACGGCACTAGAGAATACAGCACTGATTTGAGTATAACAGAATACAGAGATACAGCACTAAATTGTTTCCAGGTTTGCCAGAATACAGAATACTGCTCTAATACAGAATACAGCACTAGGCACAGAGTATACTATCACAGAATACTGCTCTAATACAGAATACAGCACTAAGTGCACAGAGTATACCAGAATACATAATAATTGCTCTAATACAGAATACAGCACTAGTACAGAGTATAACAGGAACACAAATACTGCTCTAATACAGAATACAGCAGCACTAGGTGCAATATAAGAGAATACAGAATACTGCTCTTGAAGCAGAATGCAGCACTAAGTACAGAGTATAATGGAATACAAATTTGTAATACAGAATACAGTACTAGGTACAGACATAGCGGATGCAGAATCTGTTCTAATATAGAATACAGCACTAGTATAGAGTATAACAAATACAAAATACTGCTCTAATACAGAATACGCACTAGGCAGAGTATAACAGAATACAGAATATTGCTCTAATACAGAATATAGCACTAGTGAGTATAACAGAATACAAAATACTGGTTTAATACAGAATACAGCACTAGGTACAGAGTATAACAGACAGCTTCTGCTCTATACTGAATGCAACACTAAGTACATGTATAACAGATACAGCACTAGTTACAAAATATAATATAATACAAAATACTTGTTTCTAATACAGAATACAGCAATAATTTAGTATATAACAGGAATACTTCCTATTCAGATAGCACTAGTACAAGTATAACAGAATACAGAATACTGCTCTAATACAGAATACGGCACTACAGAGTGTACCAGAATAGAAAACCACTAGGTACAGGGTGTAACAGAATGCTGGATTCTGCCTAATACAGAGTACAGCACTAGTACAAGTATGCCAGAATACAGAATACTGCTCATACAGAATACAGCACTAGGTTTTAGTATAACAGAATTGATACTGCTCTAATACAGAATGCAGCACTAGGTAAAGTGTATAAAGTCACAGAATACTGTCTAATACAGAATACAGCACTAAGTACAGAGTATAACGGAATACAGAATTCTGCTCTAATGCAGAATACAGTACTAGGTACAGAGCATAACGGAATACAGAATACTGCTCTAATATAGAATACAGCACTAGGTACAGAGCATAACAGAATACAGAATACTGCTCTAATACAGAATACAGCACTAAGCATGGAGTATAACAGAATACACAACACTGTTCTAATACAGAATACAGCACTAGTTACAGAGTATAACAGAATACAGAATACTGCTCTAATACAGAATACAGCACCAGGTACAGAGTATAACAGAGTAATGTATTCTGCTCTAATGCAGGGTACAGCACTAGTACAGAGTATAACTGAATACAGTATACTGCTCTATTACAGGATATAGCACTAAGTACCAAGTATAACAGAATACAGAATACTGCTCTAATACAGAATACAGCACTAGGTACAGAGTATAACAGAATACAGAATACTGCTCTATTACTGAATACAGCACTAAGTACGGAGTATAACAGAATACACAACACTGTTCTAATACAGAATACAGCACTAGAGAATACAGCACTAGTTATAGAGTATAACAGAATACAGAATACAGCACTAAGTACAGAGTTTACCAGAATACAGAATACTGCTCTAATACAGAATACAGCACTAGTTTCGAGTGTAACAGAATACAGAATACTGCTCTAATACAGAATACAGCACTACATAGAGGCATCAGTACACAGAATACTGTCTTACAGAATACAGCACTAGGTACAGAGTAGCTAGAATACGAATACTGCTCTAATAACACAGAATACTAGGGTACAGAGTATAAGAGAATACAGAATACCGCCTCTAATACAGAATACAGCACCTGGCACAGAGTATATCGGAACAGAATCTGCTCTAATACAGAATACAGTACTAGGTACAGAGCATAACGGAATACAGAATACTGCATCTAATATAGAATACAGCACTAGGTACAGAGCATAACAGAATACAGAATACTGCTCTAATACAGAATACAGCACTCAAGCATGGAGTATAACAGAATATTATTAACTGTTCTAGTACAGAATTCAGCACTAGGTACAGAGTATAACAGAATACACAACACTGTTCTAATACAGAATACAGCACTAGTTACAGAGTATAACAGAATGAGAATACTGCTCTAATACAGAATACAGCGCAATTTTGTACAGAGTATAACAGGTACAGAATACTGCTCTAATGCAGAGTACAGCACTAGGTACAGAGTATAACTGAATACAGTATGTAACTCTGTTGGGATATAGCACTAAGTACCAAGTATAACCAAATTACAGAATACTGTAACAATACTGGAATGCAGCACTAAATTTACAGAGTATAACAGAATACAGAATACTGCTCTATTACTGAATACAGCACTAAGTACGGAGTATAACAGAATACACAACACTGTTCTAATACAGAATACAGCACTAGAGAATACAGCACTAGTTATAGAGTATAACAGAATACAGAATACAGCACTAAGTACAGAGTTTACCAGAATACAGAATACTGCTCTAATACAGAATACAGCACTAGGTACAGAGTATAACAGAATACAGAATACTGCTCTAATACAGAATACAGCACTAAGTACAGAGTATACCAGAATACAGAATACTGCTCTAATACAGAATACAGCACTAGGTACAGAGTATAACAGAATACGAAATACTGCTCTAATACAGAATACAGCACTAGGTACAGAGTATAAGAGAATACAGAATACTGCTCTAATACAGAATACAGCACTAAGTACAGAGTATAATGGAATACAGAATTCTGCTCTAATACAGAATACAGTACTAGGTACAGAGCATAACGGAATACAGAATACTGCTCTAATATAGAATACAGCACTAGGTACAGAGCATAACAGAATACAGAATACTGCTCTAATACAGAATACAGCACTAAGCATGGAGTATAACAGAATACACAACACTGTTCTAGTACAGAATTCAGCACTAGGTACAGAGTATAACAGAATACACAACACTGTTCTAATACAGAATACAGCACTAGTTACAGAGTATAACAGAATACAGAATACTGCTCTAATACAGAATACAGCACTAGGTACAGAGTATAACAGAGTACAGAATACTGCTCTAATGCAGAGTACAGCACTAGGTACAGAGTATAACTGAATACAGTATACTGCTCTAATACAGGATATAGCACTAAGTACCAAGTATAACAGAATACAGAATACTGCTCTAATACAGAATACAGCACTAGGTACAGAGTATAACAGAATACAGAATACTGCTCTATTACTGAATACAGCACTAAGTACGGAGTATAACAGAATACACAACACTGTTCTAATACAGAATACAGCACTAGAGAATACAGCACTAGTTATAGAGTATAACAGAATACAGAATACTGCTCTAATACTGAATACAACACTAAGTACTGTGTATAACAGATTACAGAATACAGCACTAGGTACAGAGTATAATAAAATACAGAATACTCTTCTAATGCAGAATACAGCACTAAGTACAGACTATAACAGAATACTGCTCTAATTCAGAATACAGCACTAGGTACAGAATATAACAGAATACAGAATACAGCACTAGGTGCAGATTATAACAGAATACAGAGTACTGCACTAGGTACAGAGTATAACAGAATACAGAATACTGCTCTAATACAGAATACAGCACTAAGTTCAGAGTATAACAGAATACAGAATATAGCACTAGGTACAGACTATAACAGAATGCAGAATTCTGCTCTATTACTGAATACAGTAGCTAAGTATGAGTATAACAGAATACAGAATTCTGCTCTAATACAGAATACAGCACTAAGTACAGAGTATAACAGAATACAGCACTAGGTACAGAGTATAACAGAATACAAAATAGTGCTCTAATACAGAATACATCACTAGGTACAGAGTTTAACAGAATACAGAATACTGCTCTAATACAGAATACAGCACTAGGTACAGAGTGTAACAGAATACAGAATACTGCTCTAGTACAGAATGCCACGCTAAGTACAGAGTATAACAGAATACAGCATACAGCACTAGGTACAGAGTATAACAGAATGCAGAATGCTGCTCTTATACTCAATACAGTACTAAGACAAGTGTATAACAGAATGCAGAATACAGCGCTAGGTACATGGTATAGTAGAATACAGAATATTGTTCTAATACAGACCTCAGCACTAAGCACAGAGTATGACAGAATACAGAATACTGCTCTAATACACAATACAGCACTAAGTACAGAGTATAATAGAATACAGAATACAGAATACTGCTCTAATACAGAATACACCACTAGGTACAGAGTATAACAGAATACAGAATACTGCTCTAATACAGAATACAGCACTAAGTACAGAGTATAACAGAATACAGAATACTGCTCTATTACAGAATACAGCACTAGGTACAGAGCATAGCAGAATACAGAATACTGCTCTAATACAGAATACACCACTAGGTACAGAGTATAACAGAATACAGAATACTGCTCTAATACAGAATACAGCACTAGGTACAGAGTATAACAGAATACAGAATACTGCTCTAATACTGAATACAGCACTAAGTACGGAGTATAACAGAATACACAACACTGTTCTAATACAGAATACAGCACTAGAGAATACAGCACTAGTTGCAGAGTATAACAGAATACAGAATACTGCTCTAATACTGAATACAACACTAAATGCTGTGTATTACAGATTACCGAATACAGCACTAGGTACAGAGTATAATAAAATACAGAATACTGTTCTAATACAGAATACAGCACTAAGTACAGAGTATAACAGAATACTGCTTTAATTCAGAATACAGCACTAGGTACAGAGTATAACAGAATACAGAATACAGCACTAGGTGCAGATTATAACAGAATACAGAGTACTGCACTATGTACAGAGTATAACAGAATACAGAATACTGCTCTAATACAGAATACAGCACTAAGTACAGAGTATAACAGAATACAGAATACAGCACTAAGTACAGAGTATAGCAGAATACAGAATACAGCACTAGGTACATACTATAACAGAATACAGAATTCTGCTCTACTACAGAATTCAGCGCTAAGTACAGAGTATAACAGAATACCGAATACTGCCCTAATACAGAATACAGCACTAAGTACAGAGTATAACAGAGTACAGCACTAGGTACAGAGTATAACAGAATACAAAATGGTGCTCTAATACAGAATACATCAATAGGTACAGAGTTTAACAGAATGCAGAATACTGCTCTAATATAGAATACAGCACTAAGTACAGAGTATAACAGAATACACAACACTGTTCTAATACAGAATACAGCCCTAGGTACACAGTATAACAGAGTACACAACACTATTCTAATACAGAATACAGCACTAGGTACAGAGTATAACAGAATACAGAATACTGCTCTAATACAGAATACAGCACTAGGTACAGAGTATAACAGTGTACAGAATACTGCTCTAATACAGAGTACAGCACTAGGTACAGAGTATAACAGAATACAGAATACTGCTCTAATACAGAATATAGCACTAAGTACAGAGTATAACAGAATACAAAATACTGCTCTAATACAGAATACCGCACTAGGTACAGAGTATAACAGAATACAGAATATTGCTCTAATACAGAATATAGCACTAAGTACAGAGTATAACAGAATACAAAATACTGCTCTAATACAGAATACAGCACTAGGTACAGAGTATAACAGAATACAGCATACTGCTCTAATACTGAATACAACACTAAGTACAGTGTATAACAGAATACAGCACTAGGTACAAAGTATAATACAATACAAAATACTGTTCTAATACAGAATACAGCAATAAGTACAGAGTATAACAGAATACTGCTCTAATTCAGAATACAGCACTAGGTACAGAGTATAACAGAATACAGAATACTGCTCTAATACAGAATACAGCACTAAGTACAGAGTGTAACAGAATACAGAAAACCACACTAGGTACAGGGTATAACAGAATACAGAATTCTGCTCTAATACAGAGTACAGCACTAAGTACAGAGTATAACAGAATACAGAATACTGCTCTAATACAGAATACAGCACTAAGTACAGAGTATAACAGAATACAGCACTAGGTACAGAGTATAACAGAATACAAAATAGTGCTCTAATACAGAATACATCACTAGGTACAGAGTATAACAGAATACAGAATACTGCTCTAATATAGAATACAGCACTAAGTACAGAGTATAACAGGATACAGAATACTGCTCTAATACAGAATACAGCACTAAGTACAGAGTATAACAGAATAGAGAATACTGCTCTAATACAGATTACAGCACTTAGTACAGAGTATAACAGAATGCAAAATACTGCTCTAATACAGAATATAGCACTAAGTACAGAGTATAACAGAAAACAGAATACTGCTCTAATACAGAATACAGCACTAGGTACAGAGTATAACAGAATACAGAATACAGCACTAGGTACAGAGTATTACAGAATGCAGAATGCTGCTCTAATACTGAATACAGCACTAAGTACAGTGTATAACAGAATACAGAATACAGCACTAGGTACAGAGTATAATAGAATACAGAATATTGTTCTAATACAGACCACAGCACTAAGCACAGAGTATAACAGAATACAGAATACTGCTCTAATTCAGAATACAGCACTAGGTACAGAGTATAACAGAATACAGAATACTGCACTAGGTACAGAGTATAACAGAATACAGAATACTGCTCTAATACAGAATACAGCACTAAGTACAGAGTATAACAGAATACAGAATACTGCACTAAGTACAGAGTATAACAGAATACAGAATACTGCTCTAATACAGAATACAGCACTAGGTACAGAGCATAACAGAATACAGAATACTGGTCTAATACAGAATACAGCACTAGGTACATAGCATAGCAGAATACAGAATACTGCTCTAATACAGAATGCAGCACTAGGTTCAGAGTATAACAGATTACAGAATACAGCACTAGGTGCAGAGCATAACAGATTACAGAATACTGCTCTAATACAGAATACAGCACTAGGTACAGAGCATAACAGAATACATAATACTGCTCTAATACATAATACAGCACTAAGTACAGAGTATAACAGAATACTGATCTAATACTTAATACATCACTAGGTACAGTGTATAACATAATACAGACTCCTGCTCTAATACAGAATACAGCGCTAGGAACTGAGTATAACAGAATACAGAATACAGCTCTACTACAGAATACAGCACTACGTACAGAGGCAAAAGATACATAATACATACATGTCACACTGTATAAATTCTATAACCCATGGCTGAGGAATGGCATTTATAAAAACATAATTAAACATGTTTTAAATTTATTTTACACATGGGTCCATTGTATAATCACAATAAACATGCCTGGGTGTGAGTTATTGGGTGATTTACTAACTTCTGTGTGGTTAAGTCTCTCGGCTGTGCCTCATGACACACCACACAAGGCTCGGTAGATCCCCAATAACCCACACCCTGTTGTGCCTTATTGCTTAATTTACCCAGCTAGAACTGATCCCTCCTGCTATCTGTATGGCAGTCACTGAATTACATGAGTTTCTTTTAAGCAATAATGCACAACACGTGGTGTGTTGTTGTCAGATTTACAAACACCTAACAATAACTCTGGAGCAGATTAAAACATAGAAACATAAACTTTGATGGCAGATAAGGACTCCTTGGCCCACCTAGTCTGCCGATTTCCCTACCTATTGGATAAGTTGCAGATCCTAGTTAACCAACAACCTACTTTTTTCTAGCCCCCCACAGGATTGCCTTATGTCTGTCCCATGCATTCTTGAATTCCACCACTGATTTTGACCCCACGACCTCCTCAGGAAGGCCGTTCCATGCGTCCACCACCCTCTCTGTGAAAAGATACTTCCTCATATTGCCCCTGAGCTGCCCCCCTCAATCTTCATATTGTGTCCTCTTGTTCTTGCACATGTCTTTTTCTTAAAGATGCTCTCTCTTGGACTTTGTTGATTCCCTTGAGGTACTTGAAAGTTTCTATCATGTACCCCCTTTCCCTCCTTTCCTCAAGGGTATACATATTTAGTCTCTCTTTGTATGACTTCTGTTGCAGACCCCGCACTATTTTAGTTGCCCTCCTCTGGACTGCCTCCATTCTATGTCCTTGCAGAGATGGGGTCTCCAGAACTGCACACAGTACTCCAGATGAAGTCTCACTGACTGTCTGTACAGAGGGATAACAACTTTCTGTTTTCTACTGATGATGCCTCTCCCTATATATTCCAGTATCCCCCAGCTATCCTTACTGCCATCTCATATTGCTTGCTTACCTTTAGGTCATCTGATATGACTACTCCAAGTCCCTTTCCATTTTTGTTGTTGTTAATACCCCCCATCCCATTGTGTACTCTTTCCCTGGGTTTTGTTTCCCAGGTGCATTACTTTGCACTTCTTTGCATTGAATCTAAGCTGCCATACTTTTGTCCATTCCTCCAACCTTGCCAAATCCCTTCTCATCCTTTCCACCCCACCTTGTGTAGCAACCCTGTTGCGGATCTTTGTGTCATCTGCAAAGAAGCATACTTTTCCTTCCAGTCCCTCTGCAATGTCACTTATAAAAACATTAAAAAGAACCGGACCCAGTACTGAACCATGCTGTACCCTGCTAGTAACCCCCCTTTCTTCAGAGTGGACTCTGCTTACTATTACCCTCTGTGTCTTGCTATCCAGACAATTGTTTACCCAGGCTACCACCTTGGGACCTACTCCCAGGCTGTCTAACTTATTTATTAATATTTTGTGTGGGACTGTGTCAAATGCCTTGCTAAAGTCTAGATAGGCCATGTCCACAGCCCCTCACTGCTCTACTACTTTGGTCATCCAGTCAAAGAAATCTATTAGATTCATCTGACATGACCTTCCCACTGTGAATCCATGCTGCCTTGGGTCATGTCCCCTGGCCTCTAGGTACTCAACAATTCTTTCTTTCAGAAGTGATTCCATCATTTTCCCTACCACTGAGGTCAACCTAATAGGTCTGTAGTTTCCTGCCTCTGCTTTGCTCCCACTTTTGTGAAGAGAATCACATCCACCCTACTCCAGTCCTTAGGTACCACATCATCCTCCCATGATTTGTTAAAAGGGTAGTCATTGGTGTTATTAGTTCTCCCTTAGTTCTTTAGGATACTGGGGTGAAACCCATCAGGCCACATTGCTTTGTCCACCTTCAGTTTTAGGAGTTCTTTCAGATCCTTTCTTCTGTTAAAGGACTGGTATCGACTCCTATCCAAAGTGCTTCTATTGATTGGATTAGGTACCTACCCCTCCTCTTCTTTTGAGATACTGAGCAGAAGTATTTGTTCTGCATCCCTGCTTTTCACTGTCCCTCTCTGCCCTCCCACCCTCCCTTTATTAAGCCTCACTATCCCTCCCTTGGTCTTTCTTCCTCCTAATGTACCTATAAAGGTTTTATCCCCTTCTTAACCGAGTTGGCTATCTTTTCCTTGGTTTGGACCTTTGCTATTCTGACTGCCTTCTCCACTTCCTTCTGCTTTAACTGGTACAGTTCTCTGTCCTGCTCCTTCTGTGTTTTCTTATACTTCCTGAATGCTATCTTTTTTTCCTATCCTTTCCAGTCACCTCTTTTGAGAATAGTAGTGTTTTTTTATTTTATTTTGATTTGTTTATTTGCTTCACACAAAGGCTTGTTGCCTCTGTGGTGGCAGTTTTGATGTTTCCCCATTGTTCCTTGCACTCCTCCTTCTTGCCTGTTTGCTAGTGCTTTTCTGAGGCACTGTCCCACTTTGACAAAGTCAGCCCTCCTAAAGTCCAGTATGCTCACTTTTGTATAGCTTGACTCTGCAGCTGAGTTTATTATGAACCACACTGTTTAGTAGTCACTTGTTCCCAGATGGCTACCCACTTCTAAATCTGAGATCCTCTCTCCGTCCCTATTTGAGAGTACCAGGTGTAAGACTGCTCCCTCCTGAGTGGGTTCCAACACTAGTTGTCTGAGGCATGCCCCCGTAGGGCTTCAAGAATGACCCTGCTCTTGGATGTGGCTGCAGCAAAGGTGCTCCAGTTAACATCTGTCATATTCAGGTCCCCATCAACAATATCTCCCCTTTTACTGCCATCCTAAGGATGTCTTCTGTAATTTCATTGTCCATTTCTTCCCCCTGCAATGGGGGTCTGTATACAACCCCCATGCAGATTGTGGTGCCATTCCCAGTCTCCAGGGTTACCCACAGTGCCTCCTCTCTTCCCTGTTTACCCTTCAGTTCCATTGCTTTGATCCCTTCCTTTGCATACAGAGCTACTCCTCCTCCTCTTCTACCCTCCCTGTCCCTCCTGTAGATTGTGTACCCTGGTATGCTGACATCCCAGTCATGGTTCTCTGTGTACCATGTTTCTGTGACTGCCATGATATACAGGCATCCCTCTTCCATCAAGGCCACCTGTTCAGGGAGCTTGTTACCTAGACTACGAGCACTGGTACTCATTACCCTCCATTTTTTGATGGCCTTACCCCTTCTTGCCCCATCCCTGTCCTTAATGCCTTTGTCTTTTTATACATTTACCCCTGCCCTTCTCCCTATCGACTTCTCTATCTTGGTGTTTACCTTACTAACTACCTAGATTTATTTGGGGGGCTGGGATTTCTCTGTTCCTTTACAGTGCCTCCCCGTTGGCTAGCTTAAATGCTTGCCAGTGAAGTATTTAAACCTATCACCTAGGATCCCTGTTCCCTCCTGGACAGATGCAGACCATTGCGCCAGGTTACGTATATAGTATATAGTATAAAAGCAGTGAAAGGCACATCTGTGGGTCAAGCTCTTTCTACCCTGAAAATGTCAGACCAAAATTCAAACCATATGGGTGCAAGGTGATGACAAAAACCTGCAAAAACAGTGATTTATTTAATGTGTTTTCACTGTCCACATTTCAGACTCTGCACATACTACCAGAACAAGACTTGGCACATCAAGTGATCTATCCCACTGCACCAGCAAAATTTCATGCAAATCCATTGAACAGTTGCAAAGATATTAAAGTGCAAACTTTAATGCTCACTACTGTCATCTGTAGGGCAGTCGCTGAATTACACATAAGTTCCGTTACAAATTATACACTTACCCTGGCTAGAACTGATCCCTCCTACCATTTGAAGGGCAGTCACTCAATTGCACGAGTTCCATTATAAGTTAAAACATATGTAGAAAAATTGTTAAAGCTGTACAATTGAAAAAAAAATACTCATAAAACTGCTTTCAAAAACATAATAATTTATTATTTTAACTGCTTTTGGACATAAAGTAGTTCATTTTTGTTCAGTCAGCTAACTCTTATTTTAGTAATGGTTATAGCAGTATAACTGCTAATAAGTTGATTTACAAACAGCAATGAGGAATTCTTGGTAGATCATAAAGGTTACTTAATTTTTCTTACTCAGAAATGAAATTTTCTGTTTTAGTAGTGGTGACCGCAGTATAGCACCTAATATGTAAATGTTCATAACAAGGTGTTATGGGTACAGTATAAGTTTGTCTTCTATTTTTTTTTACTGGGAGGTGCAGTCTCCTATTTGAATAGTAGTTAAAACAATATAAGCTCTCAGGGGCCCAGTTCAGAAAATCTTGCCCTGGCACAAATCAAGTTTGTACCATGCAAACTGAGTTTTGCCCCAAAGTGGTATTCACAACAGCCCAGTTTGCGCCAGCAAACTGGGTTTGTGCTGGGGCAACATTTTGAGGGGCTGCAGTGCAATGAGGGAGGGACCTGCATACCAGTGCAGCCCCATTCACTAAGTTCCTTTCTCCACACAAGGGCCGTTTGCAGGGTTCACTTGTGTAGAGAAAATACCAGTGAGGAAAAATGTCCTTTCAACTCTGTGCAACCCTAGTGGTTGGTGGAGGTGGTGTAAGGTGACCCTCTGACCCACAACACTGCATCCTTGGTAGTCTAGTGGTCCCTCCTGCCACCCAATTACCCGCCTAGTATTTGGAAACAATTTTCCTTGTGGTCCAGTGGTCCCTCCTTTGTTCTTTGATTGCCGTCCCATTACAGAACAATATGTCCCTGCTAGTCCAGTGGTCCCTCCAGCATACTCTGATCACCGTCCCCATATAATAAAAAATAAATTCTCTGGTAGTTCAGCAGTCCCGCCCCACTCCCCCATGCTCCAATCACCGTCCTGTTATAGAATAAAATGTCCTTGGCAATCTAGTGGTCCCTCCTCCCTCTCCATGCTCCAATTGCCATCCTGTTATAGAAAAAAAATCTCCCTGGTAGTCCAATGGTCCCTCCCCCCACCCCCCTTGCTCCAATTGCTATCCTATTATAGAAAAAAATGTCCCTGGTAATCCAGTGTTCTAACCCCAGGAATCCACTAATATTATTACTCTTGCAGTGCTCCCTTAAGCCAGCACTGCCCCAGAGAGAATAGAATGCTATGCTAATCATGGAATGTTTAGCTTGTGCATCTATTTTCAAACTGCCCAGTGTCAACTGCCTACATTCTACCTCAGATTTATTCGCTCTGCTGCAAAGTTCAGATGCCCTGGAGATCCCTCTCAATCAAGACAAATTCTTGTAGTGCATAGGGCAAAAAAAGTAAGTATTTTTGTTTTATTTTTCATTACTGCCTAGTGTCATTGTTCTTTAGTGTTTTATATGTCATTAGTTTTTAAATTAAACTTGTTTATAGGTTCCTCGCGGTTCCTTTGAACCGAGGGACAATCAACCTTCTTTTTTTATTTAATTGGAACCTTTTTAGAGGGTTCCAGTTACTTTATTCTTTTATTTTAATTAATTTTAACCACTTTTGAATCGAGGTTTATTGGTTTTCCTCAGCGGTTTCTTGGTTCCGGATCCAATCGGAACCGATAGTTTTTTCACTTGGCACGGGGTCATAATGTCACAAGACATTATGCCACATGGCTAAATCACACTGCCAATACAGTGCAATTTATGCCAACTTCTTTTTCTGTGGGGACTCCACCCCACCCCTCGCTGTAGGGAATCGCGCCCGGACCCTCCCACTAAAGATTCTCAACTACGGAGGGGTCCAACTCGGGGAGCACACAAAGTGTTGGAAAAAATAAAATCTATGGGACCGGGACTCAAACCCAGTACCAGACACAGTGCCTGGGTTCCTGCTGCTGTGGCTCTGTCCAGTGAGCCACGGCAGCTGCTCAGCGGAACCCACTCCTAGCAGAGGTCTTATCCTCTGCCTGGGAATGTGTGAATGGTGCAATACCATGTACAGCAGTATATGCGGTATTGCACCATTCGCTGTCCTAGACAGTGCTCTTATGCTATAATGTCGTATGCTATTAAGTGTATGACATTATGACCCAGTAGGTTTTCACTTTATCGGTTCCTGACCCGACTGTTATTCTATTGAAACCGACTGCAAATATTTAAATTTAGTCTATTTTTTGGTCAGTTACTGGTTCCTGTTTTCTATAATGTCAGACAAGCCTAAAAAGAAAACAGGACCCCCTGGGTTCAAGAATTGCTTGAAGTATGAAGAGGTGTTTGCTAAGGCAGACAAGCATGATCTTTCCTTGATCTGCCTTCAGCAACAGCACTTCAATGAAGACTGTGATATTTGTAAGTCTTTCCCTGTTAAGACAGTGGAAAAATGTAGGGAGAGGCTTAAAAGAAAACTAGAGGGGGGTCCATGGACTCTAATAAGTCCACCCCCTCTAAGACTGTGGTAGTTCCTACCAGAGACTCTAAGTCCACCCCTGACATGTAGTGGTGGGTGAAGTGGGCTCAATCTGCTCTGCGAAGTGATTCTCGGAGTAAAGGTAGATTCGCGGAGTGCTCCACAATGCGAAGTGGAGTAATTTGCATTATAATGAGTAACGCGAAGTCCATTGAAAACAATGACTTTGCATTACTCCCCCTTCCCAGACCACTACTCCACCAAAATCTTAAGCAAAGTGCATTGAGAACAACGCACTTCACCTCACTTTGCCTTGTTTTTGAGCTCCGAAGGTGAATTTTGTAGTGATTCATGGGATTTCAGGTCACATGGGCTCTATATTGATCTGCATAGCCTCAGTTTGGGGTAGTGTGTGTAGGAAGCAGTAGGAGACAGTGTGCTCTGAGAGCTCTCTGTGATTGAAACTTTCTAAAAACTGTTAAAAAAGCATTTTTGCATTTTTTGGGGGGGGCTCCACCTTTAGTTCATCGATTGCAGAAAACCCTCCTGTGCTCATATCATCGAGCATTTTTGTTTTTGTGTGGATTTTGAATGTTAATGTACAACATTGAGTGTGTGTAGTGAAAGACAGTGAAAGTGTACTTTGGAGGAGGGGCGTATCTGTAGTGTAGGTAGATTTAAGTTGGAGAAATAGTGATTTCTTTGTTTTTTGGTTATATTTTTGTTATATAATTCACTGTGTTAATGTAAACACAGTAATATTGTCAGTAATTGTTGAAATTTTCTTGCTGCTTGTGTGTTGTGTGGATCTGGTGCAGCAGTTCGTAATTTCCAGTTGTTTACATTACAATACGTGGCATATTACTGAACTTTTCAATTTGCAACGCATTACACGTTCATCATTGTAGACAAACTGTTGTGTGTGTGTGTGAGTGGTGTTGCATGGCATCAAATAATACACCTTTTATTGTGCCACAGACTAGTGTAATTGCAGGTACAGCAGTATGAACCAGCTATCCACTGCAGCTGCCTGATTTTGTACTGCAATCGTGGCATCTGTTCTTTGTTTTGCTGCTTGTACTGCCGTTAAAATCTGCAGTCAGTTCTCCCCCCACCCCCACCAGCAAAAGGAATTTTTTACCAGATTGGATTGTTTTTGTGACTTCATCAGCACCACTGGTTACTGAAGTTGTTTTCATTGTGTGACAGTCTCTATCTGTTGCTGAAGCCACAGTTATTGTTTTGGCTTCACATCCAGCATCCCCCAATCAAAGAGTGAAAGTACCAAAATCTAAATTTGTTTATAATATTGTTAGTGATCCCCCAAAATGCCCGCAAAGAGATGTGCAAACAAAGCTGGTTCTCGCCATGGCACTGCTGCCAGTAAGACAGTCTGTGGGCATGATAGTACGCAGATGCAGAAGTGCATTGCTGATGTGAGGAAAGGTATTTCTCCTGCAATGTTTTTTACAGCCTAATCAGTAGCTTCACTCATAGTTGGAGGAGATGATGTTTTCCCAGCTGGTGGTGTTAGTGGTGGTGATAGTATTTGTACTGGTGCCTCAAGTTCGAATTCTGACCAGTGTACCGTAGCCAAAAATATAGTGAGTGTGAAGCAGTGCAAGTGAGTGGCAGTGTAGATGATGTCATACTTCCCAGTAACATCCCAGTAACTGAACCTGAGGATTCTGATGATCATGTCAACAATAGCATACAATGTGATCTTCCGTCCACCGTGGCGGTTAATGTCATGCATTTTCCATGCAGTGATTCACAGTGTGGTGAAAAAATATCAGGTGATGGTGGTGTAGATGATGATGAGGATGAATGTGATGATGATGATGATGTTGCTGTTGTTGCAACATGCAGTCCACATGCTAGCATCCAAGCAGAAGATGCGGATGTGTGTGACATTGATGAATATGATGATGATGTAATTGACCCCAGTCAAAGTGGCTGTGTCTGAGTCTGTTTGCAGGCCCCCCCCCATAAAAACTTGGGATTTACCAGTTTTAGTTGATGATGATGACCCAGTAATAATGACAGATAGTCATGGTGGTCAGTTGCAGTCCAGGTGTGCAGTGCCCTAAACATCATGTGCCCCCCCCACTTCAGTGCTTAAAAGAACAGAGTTAAATAAGCAGCATCATAGACATGTTAAAAGTAAAGCATCACAATCCCTTGTTTTGGGATTTTTTTGTTCAAAATGCAAATCAGAAGTATGGCAGCTAGGATTCAATGCAAAGAAGTGCAAAATAATGCACTGGGAAACAAGAACCAAGGGGAAGAATACACAATGGGTGGGGAGGTAGTAACAACAACGAAAAAGGAAAGGGACCTGGGGGTAATCATATCAGATGACCTTAAGGTTAGCAAGCAATGCGAGAAGGCAGTAGGGAGGGCTGGGGGTATACTGGGATGTATAGGGAGAGGCATCAGCAGCAGAAAACAGGAAGTTGTTTTCCCTCTGTACAGACAGTTGGTGAGACCCCATCTGGAGTACTGTGTCCAGTTCTGGAGACCCCATCTCCGCAAGGACATAGACAGGATAGAGGCAGTCCAGAGGAGGGCAACTAAAATGGTGCAGGGTCTGCAAGAGAAGTCATATGAGGAGAGGCTAAAGGAGCTTAATATGTATACCCTTGAGGAAAGAAGGGAGAGGGGGGACATGACAGAAACTTTTAAGTACCTCAGTGGAATCAACAAAGTCCAAGAGGGTAGCATCTTTCAGAAAAGAGACATGCAAAACAACGCACACAATTTAAAAGATAGAAGGAGGCGGTTCAGGGCAATGTGAGGAAGTATTATTTCACAGAGGGTAGTGGATGCGTGGAACAGCCTTCCTGAGGAGGTTGTGGGGTCTAAAACTGTGGAAGAATTCAAGAATGCATGGGACAGACATAAGGCAATTCTTGTGGGGGGTAGGAAGAAATAGGCTGTTGGTTAACTAGGATCTGCAGCCTATCCTGTAGGTAGAGAAATGGGCAGACTAGATGGGCCAAGCGGTCTTTATCTGCCGTCAAAGTCTATGTTTCTGTGTTTCTAAATGATGAGTCAGTTGCAATCTGCCAGGTTTGCCATGTGCGTGTGAGTCAAGGTAAAAAGGGGAGCCATCTGGGCACAGGAGGACAGCATACGCATCTTAAGAATAGGCACATGGCACTGTGGACCCAGCACAAGCTGGCAGCTAATACCACAGTGGGGTGTTCACACTCATCACCAGCAACCATAACGAGCATGTTATCCCCTTCCATGACTAAGTCCAGTAGTAAATTAAATGTGTGCAGTAGAGGTAATAAGAGCAGAGGATTACTACAGGCATGATGAGGTGGAGGAGAATAATGATTTTGAAATGTTGTCCAGTGCTGCTGAGAGTAGCAGTTTTGGTGGTGGTGGTGGTGAATGCAGTATGTCTAGTGCAAAGTGGTACATCAACCCCGGTTGGAAAATCTGGCAAAATAACTGCATTTCTGGGTTTGTCATCATCACCTGTGCAACCGTCTTCATCAAACGTCCACACTCCACCCCACTGTCAATGCCATTCATCACAGAGCACAACCATTTGTGTTCACACCCCGTGTAAAACATTTAAGTCAGTCCATGTTACAGAGTGTTTTTGCGTATAAGCTAAACCCCCACACCCAATCATACAGTGTCACGTGAACTTAATGCTGCTGTAGCAGAAATGCTGGCAATTGATCTTTGCCCTTCTCCTTTGTGGAGAATTCTGGGTTCTGGTGGTTTGCTGCACGTGCCTGTCCAAAATGGAAAGTCCCATCCAGGACACACTTTTCTATCCGTGCTGACCCAGAGTTGTTCCGCACTGTGTCCGACTCAGTAAGACATATCCTTCAACATTCCTCCTCTCCATTCATCCATTTAAGTATGGATATGTGGACAAGTGGCAAAACAGCAGGGAGTTCATATTTGTGTATAACTGCACACTGGGCGCAGGTGCCAGGGGTTGTTTGTGATGTTGGTAGTGTGAATAATCAGTGCAGTAAGGTGGATTGTCATGGTAGCAATCTTCCAGGAATTCGACAGCACGCAAAAATCGCTATGCACAATGTGACCTGTTCACACACTGGTGTGAACATGTTGGACATGGTACTGACTGAAATTGACAAGTGGCTGAACTCCCTGTCCCTGAGAGCTGGGTTCAAAGCAAGTGACAATGGGTCAAATATGGTGAAATGCATCACGAATAGTGTTTTTTTTTTGTATTCCATGCATGGCCCATTGTTTAAATCTTGTGGTGCAGGAGTTTCTGCAGCACCCTGATGTAAAGGAAATGCTGACCGTTGCACGATGTATCTGCTCTCACTTTCCATGATCCGAAAGGCTCAGGACCAACTGCGGCAGTTGCAGATACAAAACAGCCTGTCTCAGCACCGCTAGCTGGAAGTTGTCACCCGATGGAACTCCACTTTTTAAATGGCAGAGAGGTTGTAAGAACAATATAAAGCCCTCTCAGAATATCTTGTGATGCACATAAGCCGTGACAGTTCCAGGGCCTCCATGTCTATGACGACTGAACAGTGGCACCTCATGGACTCTGTAAGAACAATTTTGAGGCCTTTTGAACATGCCACACAGGCAGTGAGTAGTGAGTCTGCCTCCATTAGCCAATCAATTCCACTGCTGTGGGTGCTGAGGCAGACATTGGTGAATGTACAGCATGGCCTTGATGTTGCTGGAGACAGTGGTAGCAGTATGTTGTTGCAACACATGCTGACAGTATTCGACCAGAATCGTCACATTCTGAGCATTCAGCACAGTGACAACTTTGCCATAGCAACAATGCTGGACCCACGATACAAATGTGGAATTGCATCAGTACTGGAAGGAGGGCCTGAACAGGTAAAAAATATCAGTGGTCAACTGGTGCGCTTCGTTCATGGGGCACAGAAGTCACTTGCCAAGGTCAGCAAATCTCAGCAGCATAATCTGGATGAAGGTGTACCTGAAGGACCATCAAGAATATCCTGCAAGAGGAAGGGTGGTCTGTCATCCAAAGTGACTGGCATCAACCCACTGTGGGAGGCTTTGTCCCAAGTGGGTGTTTGTGAAATAAATGATTCATAAGAACAGGATGATGCATCAGCAGCTGGACTTAGTCCGGCACAGAGAATGGTTGAGTCATATTTGTCTGAAAACAGGCATCTGACAATAAGTGAAGATCCTCTTTTCGACTGGAGTGGAAAGGTCAGTGAATGGCCAGACCTGACTGCAGTGGCACTGAAGTACCTCACATGCCCACCCTCCAGTGTAAGTGTTGAGAGGGTATTCAGCTCAGCAGGTGCAATAGTCAGGGATTGTCGAACAAACCTGTCTCCTGCAAATGTTAGTTTGCTAACATTCATTAAAATGAATGAGAGGCAGACACCAGCATAGACTGCAACCTTGGTATTCATACCCTGGCCTAGTCATAGTGGTTTTGGTGATGTGGAAATGGACCATCCTGGTGGCACTGGCACTGGCTGCCTGAAACGGCACACCACTGATGTAGATGATGACACAATGGAGAAAGAATTTCCCAGTGGTCAGACTTCAGACATCGATGACTGTGAGGGCAGCTTTCTTATGAGAATGATGATGTGGTTAATGTTGGCAGGTTTTAACTGAAGTTGTTAAAAGGCGGTGTGCCACCCTGGACCACCACCACCACCACCAGGACTGATGTTAGCCACTGCCACCACTGAGCATGAGTCTGTCTGCCCCCCAGACCATCACCACCGGGACTGATGTTAGCCACTGCCACCACTGAGTATGAGTCTGTCTGCCCCCTGGACCACCACCACCACCGGGACTGATGTTAGCCACTGCCACCACTAAGCATGAGTCTGTCTGCCCTCCGGACCACCACCATCAGGACTGATGTTAGCCACTGCCACCACTGAGCGTGAGTCTGTCCGCCCGTACCACCACCACCACCACTGGGACTGATGTTAGCCACTGCCACCACTGAGCATGAGTATATCCGGACCACCACATCCATCAGCCACAGACACAAAGCTTCTTAATATTTAAACCATAAAGTGAGTATGTGTACTCATGTTTGTTATGCTGTTTCACTTCCTTTAGTTGTATGTTTTGCTTTCTGTAGCTTTTCATAGCCGCAATGGTCAAACACATATGGTACACTTATTTTTTTTTTTTTTTTACAGGTTAACAAAAGAAGTCTCCTGTGCTAAACTCGGTGGGAATGGTACTGCAGCTGTTCCGTACAGAGGAACCTATGGAATATCCATGTGAAATCCATTCTGGTAAGTATGAAGATTTTATTTCATCTTTTTTGGAAAGACTGCAGCAAATGTGACTGAGTATGATTCATAAGCTAGGTGACATGTGTACGTCACCAAAACTATTTTGTAAGATATCATCCATGCACTGTATTCTGAACTTGCAGCTGTGCAGCCCTGCCCATGACAGTGTTGAAAACGTTGCACACAGGTTGTGTTACTTGACAAGATGTGGTTTTGAAATGTAACTTGACTTGAGATTGAGAACCAGGGACATATTACAATCAAGTTGGAAGAAGTCATTCATTTCTTTTTTTAGAAAACTTCCAGATGCTTTGTTGTTCTATCAAAGTGGCCTTATCCAAACAAGTTCTTAAACATCAGGCCCCCCCAACAACACACAGAAGTCGTTTCATTAGATGACCATGACCATCTTTAACAACCAGACTCCAGAAGGATGCAGATGAAATCTGTGAAGTAACAAAATAAGAAACCATTACAGACAAACCTGCAAATATGCTTCCCCCACCCCCCCAAAAAAAATACTTATCTTCATGTGCTTGAGAGTTATACATTTCAAATTTCAACACAAAAAGTTCTCCTCGAGCACTGGAATGTGCACACCAACCGTTTCTGTGACCTGTGATACAGAACAATACCATGAATACATGTCCATGTCAACCCCCCCACCTACAAAATACACAAACATATATCTATAATTATATATCAACTCACCAAGGCTACTATTAGTGTACAGACAAAGGGCACCCTTCAATCCAGTTGAGATGATCACATTGCATTTGCTCGAATCACAGCACACATTGGACCAGCAACAGTTCGCTCACGGTCATTATTTTATTCTGGGAGACTTTGTACGTGCTGAAATGATCCCATTTTACTTTGTTACCACTTGTCAATTTTCTGCACACAAGGAGGATGCATTGTGGGCATGCAGAAAAAATCTGGAGACTCTGTACCACCACTGCGCACATGACCGAGTGTGCCATTAATTCTGGGGAACTTTGTATGTGTTGAAACAGTCTCTCTTCACTTCGTTACCCTGTGTCAATTTTCTGCACACAAGATGGATGCATTGTGGGCAGGCAGAAAAAATCTGGGGACGCGGTGCCACCACTGCGCGCATGACTGAGTGTGCCATTAATTCTGGGGGACTTTGTATGTGCTGAAACACTCCCATTTTACTGTATTACCACTTGTCAATTTTCTGCACACAAGGAGGATGCATTGTGGGAGTCTTTCTGTCTTTATCCAACACCAAGATGCCCACTTCCAGTGCCAGACCCCCCCAGCCAGTTGTTTAATAAATGGTTGCCATCATTGCAGGGCCCCAATCCCCTTGTCAGCGTTTGTCAGATCTCAACCCCCCCCCAGCAGTGTGGGACACTTGAGAAGCCCACACCTAGTGTCCCAAAATAGTTTCAAAAATATTTCATATAATCCGACAGCAGGATACCCACTCCCAGTGCTGGACCCCTTCCCCCCTACAGCTCCTTGTTTAATAACTTGTTACTGAAATCAGGGGCTCCAATCCCCATGTCAGAATTAAGTATATGTCCTGATTGTCCACCTAGTAGTATGGGACACTGGGAAGCCCACCCCCAGTGTCCCGATATAGATATCTTACTGAATGTGTAGCTGTAAAAAAAGAAAACAGTCCCCCAACATCTTTTTAATTTTTTGTAACCTTCAAAAAGGAAAAATGTCCCTCGTTGTTTCCGCCATCCCCCTCCCCATTCCGACCCTCCCACTGTTCACCCACCACACACACACACCTCTTACCCTTTACTTACCTGCGTGATTGTATGCTGTTATCTTCTCTGGACTGAGACATGTCTGCACTCTTCAAAGCCGAACTGCGAACTGAGGAATAAAGCTAAGTGCCCTATAATGTATTTCACTGATGTTTTCAACTTATGTTGATATCTTTTCTGTTTTTTGGCATTTTTCACCAAATTTTCAACATATGCTTTTGTGGGACCCCACCTCATGAACACTGTCACTGTTGTTTCAGATTGTTGGACCTGGAAGTTGATTTTGTGGTCACTGTACAAAATCAGCTTTTATGCTCAATTAACAAAATGACAGTGTCAGTGTTCATGAAGTGGGGTCCCAAAAAGCTAATGTTGAAATCTGGTGAAAAAACTCCTATAAATGGCTAAGTTATGAGCATGTGTTGAAATATTTCTATGCAGGCACTTAACTTTGGTAAATTACAATATTTTGACTCCAGAATTTCAATATAACCATTTTTTTCACACCACCACCACCACATGATCAGTACAGCTGTCATGTTTCACATCATATGAACATTCATATCACACTGTGTGGTACAGCTTATTCATAGTGCAGTCTGTAGCCATCCATGGAGGTGAGAGGAGAGTTGTGGTGGTTGCAGACTGCCCTTTGGGATCCTGGGGGGAGCAGAGTGGTGAGTGCTTACTGAAATTGGTGGGAGGGTGGGGAGTCAGTAGACCAAAATGTGTTTTCACCATGGGGGGTCAGGGACAGAGGAGGGACCACTAGAATGCAAGTTCATTTTATTTTACTGTATCAGCACTAGGATTAGACATCGGGAGGGACCACTAGACTATATGACAAACCCCTAAAGGAGAATTTGCCAAGCAACTGTGAAATCACCTTTCAGGAAGGAGTTGTGAAATGACAGTTGCATTGTTCATGAGGCGGGGTCCCCAAAAGGCCATGTTGAAAATTTGGTGTCAAAATCTCAAAAAAATGCCGAGCTATGCATAAAAGTTGAACCACCTACTGAAATACACTGAAGTACATTTATCTCAGTTTCTCATTTTGCAGTCACAGTTCCAGCAGCAAGATGTATCTTCAATTGGGAGAGTGAATCTTGAACCTGGGACCTCTTCAGTTGAGTCAGGGAGTGTGGGGGTTCAAGGGGTACAGTGGGGGTCGGGTGGGGTGCAGGTTTGACCAATGATGGACCTTTTTTTTTTACAGGTAATAACAAATAAAAATAAAATAAAGAAAAACACATATAAACAAGCACTTGTCAATGCTGAATGTTGATTGCATTGGTCAGTTGAGCTCACTCACTGCCCCTGTGTCACTCTCTCGTTCTGTTTGTCCCGGTGCTGCAGGCTGCTCTTTTGTACTGGGCTCCTGCCTGTCTTGGCACATTTTTCTGCCCACAAAGAAATCTGCAGCTGTCCCGACAGAGCTTTGTTGAGGTAGGTCACTCCCTCCCTCACTTGCTCATTCTGTTTCTGCTGGTGCTGTAAGCTGCCCTTTTGTACTGGGCTCCGCCTCTGTTGGCAGTTTTTCTGCCCACAAAGAAATCTGCAGCAAACCTGACACAGATCCATTGAGGTAGCTCACTCCTCCTCTCTCACTCGTTCCGTTTCTGCCAGCGCTGCAGGCTGGCCTTTTGTACTGGGCTCCTGCCTGCGTTGCCGCCTTTTTCTGCCCACAAAGCAATACGCAGCAGTCATGATAGAGGTCTGTTGAGCTCGCTCACTCCCCCTCTCTCACTCGCTCGTTGTGTTTCTCCCGGCGCTGCTGGCTGTCCTTTTGTACAGGGCTTCTGCCCGCATTGGCACCTTTTTCTGCCCACAAAGGAATCTGCGGCTCTCCCGACAGAGTTCTGTTGAGGTTGTTCTCTCTGCCTGTCTCATTCACTCATTCTGTTTTTCCTTGTGCTGCAGGCTGCTCTTTTGTACCAGGCTTCTGTCTGTGTTGGCACGTTTTGCCAACCACAAAGAAATCTAGAGCTGTCCTGACAGAGCTCCGTTGAGGTGGGTCACTCCACCTCTCTCACTTGCTCATTCTGATTCTGCTGGCGCTGCAGGCTGCCCTTTTGTACTGGGCTCCTGCCTCTGTTGACAGCTTTTTCTGCACACAAAGAAATCTACAGCAGTCCTGACAAAGGTCCGTTGAGGTAGCTCACTCCCCCTCTCTCACTTGCTCATTCCGTTTCTGCCAGTGCTGCAGACTGGCCTTTTGTACTGGGCTTCTGCCTGCGTTATTGCCTTTTCCTGCCAACAAAGAAATCTGCAGCAGTCCCGACAGCTCAGTTGAGCTCGGTCACTCCACCCCCCGTCACTCAATCCTAATCTGTCCCAAACACTGATTTCTGACAGCAACTGTGGTATTCTGCACCAGAAGCACAGAAACACATTTCAGCCAGGATGTGAAAAATGACAGCTGTACTGTTCATAAGGAGGTGTGAACAAATGCCAGTGTTGAAAATCTGACGTGAAAATATTACTAATTTGCAAACTTACAAGGGTGCATGGAACCTGCACAACACACGCTAGTAACACAGTCATTTTATGGAGTTTCATCACAAAATTTTCAACATAGGCATTTTAGAACCTCTGCTCATGAACAGTGTCAGTGTGATTTTCTTAATATGTCCCGAACACTGATTTCCCACAGCGACCGGGCTATTGTGCGCCGGAAGAGCAAAAACACATTTTGGCAAGCATGCAAAAAATGACAGCTGCACTGTTCTAAGGAGGTGTGGCAAAATGGCAATGCTGAAAATCTGGAGTGAAAATATGCAAAGTTGCGAATGTACAAGAGTGCGTGGAAACTGCACAATACACATTTGTAACACACTCATTTTATAGACTTTCGTCACCAAATTTTCAACATAGGCATTTTAGGACCCCTACTAATGAACAGTGTCACTGTCATTTTCATAATGTGTCCCAAACATGGATTTCCCAGAGCGACCACGCTATTCTGCGCCAGAACTGCAAAAACACATTTTGGCCAGAATGTGAAAAATGACAGCTGTACTGTTCATTAGGAAGTGCAGAAGAATGGCAATGTTGAAAATCTGGAGTGAAAATATTATTAATTCATGAAGTTATGAACCTGCATGCAAGCTACGCAAACACGCTCGTAACACAGTCATTGTATGGAGTATCATCACCAAATTTTCAACATAGGCATTTTAGGACCTCTGCTCATCAACAGTGCTACTGTCATTTTCTTAACCTGTTCTGAACACTGATTTCCCACAGCGACCACGCTATTCTACCGTAAGTGCAAAAACATATTTTGGCCAGGATGTGGAAAACGAGCAGCTGTACTGTTCACAAGGAGGTCTGAAAAATGGCAGTGTTGAAAACTGGCATGAAAATATTGCAAATTCACAAAGTTATGAGCGCATGCGTAGCAACTGAGCACCACACGCCGTAAAACGGTCATTTTTGATCTTCCCACAAAATTTGCAGTGTAGCTTTTTGAGAGCCGCCTCATGAACAATGGCACTGTTGTTTTGTTAATCAGTCCCAAAGGAGATTCCATGCAGTGACTGAAATCACCTTTCAGGGCTGAATAACGCCATGACAGTGCCAGAATTCATGAGGAGGGGTCCTAAAACCCATGTTGAAAATTTGGTGCCAATTCCAAAAATGCCTGAGATATGCATGAAAGTTGAAAAACCCTATTTATTCCATTATACAACTTACCGGCATTTACTCAGTTACGCAGTCGGCTTTGAAGAGTGCAGGCGTGTTCCCGGTCCACCGAAGATCATCACGCGGACTCTGGAGGTAAGTATGGGGTGAGGGTGTGGGGAGGAGCAGGGTGCACAGTGGGTCGTCGCGGGTTGCGGGAGGGGCAGGGGAGACGCCAAGGGACCGTTCCTTTTGCTGGTTAAAAAGACATTGTGAGACCATTTTGATTTTACAAGGGCATATGGCATGCTGGGATGGGCTCCCAGTGTGTCAACAGAGTCTTTTGGGGGGCAGCTGTAGCCGATGAGATTGGCACCCCATTGGCACCACAACAAAAAGGGGTGTTACATTATGCTGATGGGGATTGGGCTCCCATCAGCAGACAACAAAAGTGGGGGAGGTTACATAATGCCAACAGGGAGGGCCCCATCGGCAACATAAACCTTGGGGCACTGAAGATGACAGGGATTGGGCCCCCATTGGCAAACAAACACACTGAGAGGGCACATGCTGCGAGTGGGATTGGGCACCCCTCAGCAGGGGGTTAATATTGTTTGAACACGGTGGCAAGCCACCACCATGTTCTCAAACAATATCAAATATTCAGGTTCCACCCTGCAATGCGATTACTCCTCATTGCAGCGAATAATGACACTGCAATGACAAGGCGGCCCCTGATTGCAGCGGCTAAAATTTTACAAGTTGGTGGCACGCTGGCTGAACTAGTGTCAGCAGCAGTATACCATGGCATTGGGAGAAGCAGGACAAGCCTTTAAAGGCTGTGGGGGCACTGGACCCAACAGTGCCGCGCTTCCACAACCTGCTTCTGGAGAAAGCTGCTGCAATATGTTTCTTGCACATGCGCATGATCAACATAAAAATAATGAAAAAACAGATATGGCCATTCAGGGTGAGAGGGTGCCACTAGACACCAAGGATTTTTATGAGGGGTTCAAAGGAGAACCCATTAAAAAAAGCAAACAATCATTTTTTGACATCTGAAATCCTTTTCTGCCAATCCTTTGCTGTGGTGGTGAAAGAGGAATTTGTCTGACGAAAAAGGATTGAAAAAATATAAGTCCCTAATCCTTTTTTGCCAGATGAATTCCTTTTTCACCATAATGAAAACTGATGGCAAAGGATTTAAATGTAAAAAAAAACTTTGGAGGCCATATAAAACACACAAAAAAACCCACACAGCAGCTCATCAACTTCCATTGAGCAAGACACATCCTTTCATGTCTGTAAAAGACATCCCTGGGTGCAGTTATAACAGTTTTTTTGGCCAGAAATAAAAAAACAAGATGGCAGCTCATGAAAAAGGATTTTCTTCTGATGAAAAAGGATTGGTCCTTCAAGAAAAAGGATCCTTTTTCATCAGAGCAAACCTTTTCGCCTCCATTCTCTATCCAAAAGAGTGAACAGAGCATGCTCAGAACCTGCAATTTTAAAATTAAATAACTTTGGAACAGATTAATATTTTCACCAACCCAATGCAGACACGTTCTGTGGTGAAAGCACTTTCAACCTGTAAAATTTCAAACAAAATTCCAAACAGTTTGGCAGCAGTGTGATGTCAATAAAACAGCAAAATTCATACTTTTCACTATATGCTACTTGAAAACTGCCAAACTGACAAAAACAAAATTTGGTAAGTCAAGAGATCTACCCCTCATGACCGTGCATGCAAACTTTAGTTCTACTCCGTTGAACAGTTACAACATTATTAAAGTGCAAAATTTGAGGTTTAACACTAACGTGCCTGCTCAACTCTAACTATAGTGGTGCAACTGAGCAACTATATACATATATGAGAGAAAAGAACCTCTGTGCTCAAGCACTGAGCAATAGATTACCAAAGGGCATTTGGCCAGAAGCCAAATTTCAAAAATACAAAATCACATATGCCCCACAATGCAAACATCGTGGGCTGCATATACAGATCACCACAGAATATTATGCTGAAAGTTCAGACCAGCATAATATTCTGTGTGATCTTATATGCAGCCATGATGTTTTGCATTGTGGGCATATGTGATATATATATATATATATATAAAGACAAAGAACCTCTGTGACAAACACTGAGGCAAGGGTTACCCTAAAGGGCATTTGGCTGGCAGCCAAGTTTCAAGAAAATACAAAGTCACATATGCCCCACAATGCAAAGCATCATGGGCTGCATATGCAAATCACCACAGAATGTTATGCTGGTCCAACTTTAAGCAGAATTGCATGGTGCCGAAGGCCCTCTCACACAGTTTGCAAGGTGCTAACAGAAGACATAGACACGTGTTTCATCCTACCAGGACTCATCAGTATGCCTCGTCTGTTTGACACCCCAGTGGAATAGACCAGCTACCCTTAAGGCAGTGTGCCTTGGATATATTTGGTGAACCCATTAAAATAAAAAACTATTTAAAAGACAAAGAACCTCTGTGCACAAACACTGAGGCAAGGGTTACCCCAAAGGGCATTTGGCTGGGAAGCCAAGTTTCAAGAAAATACAAAATCACACATGCCCCCACAATGCAAAGCATCATGGGCTGCATATGCAAATCACCACAGAATGTTATGCTGGTCCAACTTTAAGCAGAATTGCATGGTGCCGAAAGGCCTCTCACACAGTTTGCAAAGGGTGCTAACAGAAGACATAGACATGTGTTTCATCCTACCAGGACTCATCAGTATGCCTCATCTGTTTGACACCCCAGTGGGTTCACCACAATATATCCAAGGCACACTGCCTTAAGGGTAGCTGGTCTATTCCACTGGGGTTTCAAACAGACGAGGCATACTGATGAGTCCTGGTAGGATGAAACACGGTTCTATGTCTTCTGTTAGCACCCTTTGCAAACTGTGTGAGAGGGCCTTCGCACCATGCAATTCTGCTTAAAGTTGGACCAGCATAACATTCTGTGGTGATTTGCATATGCAGCCCATGATGCTTTGCACTGTGGGGGCATGTGTGACTTTGTATAGCAGAAGTCATTGCAAAATTCCATTAATGCACAGTTAGGTTGATTCCACTCCAACAAAGTCTGGAAATTCAATGTTAGGGTTACCAACCTAGCCTCTCACCTACTCAGCATCACAGAGTCAAGAGGCACCAGGGTGTGCCTTCTCTTGGGATCACTTCACTAACTCTCTCTCCCCATTCCATGTAAACAAGCTGAGATGATACAGTATAGGAGAATGGTGTGAGAGTTAGGCATGATGACCCCAAGGCACATCCTGCTGCCTGTTAGTCTGTGGATGGTGGGGGGTGGGTGGATAGGATAACATTGAATTTCCAGACTTTTATTGGTGTGGAATCAACCCTAACTGATGCATTAACAGAGTTTTTTGCAATGAATTCTTCTTTTTAGAAAACAAAATTTTACTCATATGGTATCTATATGTGGGAGCGCAGGGCCGGTAAGAGTGTAGGCCCACTGGCCCCTGTGCTCCCCACCCACCCCCATGACTGTAGAGACATAGCATAGGAGGGCCCAGTGCTCCCAGTTTAGAATAAATAGTATGCATAGGGGAGGCCCACTGCCTTTGCTCTGACCTGCCATAAGTACAGACACATTGTATAGGCTCAGAGGCATTCCAAGTAACCCTTGTAATGCATATTTGGCAATATCTTAGATTCATAGCAACTGCAAAAAATTATTTTGCAGTTGTATTTATGACCTACCACCCCCATGCATGCTTAGCTGTACTTAGCAAACAATCCATATCGTGAACCTTTTTAAGATATAGGTGCCGAAGGTAGTACAGCCACCACAGTGTTATCCTATGGGAACATTCAGAGTGCTGTAACTCTGGAACCAATGTACATTTTTGCACTAAACCAGCAAAGACATATCTGTGGTGCAACAGCCACATGCAGCAAATTTCACCCCAAATGTCCAAACTGTAGTGGCAGTGAGGTGACAAAGAAACTGTGGTTTTGGTGGACACCACAATGTTATCCTATGAGAAAATTCACAAATTCAGTAAATCATCAATTGTTAATTTCTAGATTAGGGTCTTTGGGAGCAGGACAGTCCTTTTAGTTTGGATAGGGGACTATTTAAGTGATCGGTCTCAAAGGGTTAAATATGGAGGTGCTATTTCTGAATCTGCAATGGTAAAGTGTGGAGTCCCTCAAGGCTCCTACTAGGACCACTTTTGTTTTCTTTGTTTTTGATCAGCAAGTGAAAGTAATTAACAACGCTTCTATAACTCTTTTATGCAGATGATGCAGTAATATATATGCAGGGCTCTTCTGTGGGTGATTTAAGTGATTCCTAACAGAAGAAATGTTTAATTTTCAATTGTCTCTTATCTCTAGTAAGATGGTTTTAAATAAATCAAAACAAAAGTGATGATTTTTGAACTACGTGAGATTAAGAACTGTGAGTCAGTGTCTGCAGGTTAAATCCCTTGATGGATCATTGTTTGAGTAAGTGGATACATTTCAGTATCTTGGGTCTTATTAGATTCTAATTTAAGCTATGAACCTCATTTTATGAGGGTAACTTCAGAATTCATTGTAGAATGGCCCCCCTATATAGAATTCGTTCATTTCTTATTAGGGAGTCTAGGTTAGCTATTTCCAGTCATTGTTTAGCTCCTACTGTAAATTATGCCACCATTATAACTGATACTGCTTCATGACAATAATTTCTAAGAAATCTACTTTAGTCTGATTGCTAAATTTTTTTTAAACTATCATAAACTGTCCCATCATTAGAAATTTTGAAAGAGATAGGTTGGCTTCCAGTTTAATTGAATTTTCATTACTATATAGCCAAATTTACACATAGAATTGTTAATTCTGGAATCCCACAAAAATGTTGTAATCTGTTAAGGCCTTATGATGAGGGTTATTTTTCCAGACACAGGACAGATGGTTTGGTTCTCAAAATACCTTTCATGAGAACTAAATATGGACAGACAGTCTTTGCTTTTATTGCTCCATTTACTGTATCTGGAATGAAATTCCTTGTGATGTAAGACAGTTGCTTTCTGCTAAAGTGTTTGCAAATGAATTAAGGATGTTTTTTGAGTTACAATCTAATTGTAAATGTTTTTTATGATTTTTTTTGTAACACAGACATTTTTTGGTCTGATATGTTTGTATTGTATATGTATGTTTTTGTATTGTACATGTATGTTTTTATGTGGGTCGCACCTGTAAAAGGAATTAGTTTTCCAGTGTGCTTACCCGTTGTTAATAAACAAACAATTTTGGAGTACTGTAACTATAGAACCAATGTAAATTTTTTCACCCAACCACCGAAAGGCACATCTGTGGTGCAAGAGCTAGCCACCCTACAAATGTTAGCCCACAAGTCCAAACCATGTAGTGGCAGTGAGATGGTAAAGAAATGGTAATTTTTGGGGCAATAGTGTCACAAATTGTGACACTTTTGACAACTCTGCACAAGAACAGTGTGAAACTTTCATAAATTTTGCAAAAGTGTCACACCGTTCTTTCACATTTTGCAGAAGTACAGAGGGCCAAATCATGGAAAACATATTTCAGGGGCTTATTTTACAAAACTAATGGCAGCATTGTATTCCTCCGGCCCCGATTAGGTAAACACAAGTGTCAGTGTTTACCAAGGGGCACTAACATTTGAATTACAGCAGTTTTTCTCCACCACTAACTGAAAACAAGATGGTGGAGGCATTACAGTACAGAGGGCATTTGCGACAGAAAAAAGTGCTTTCACAGACACATCTGTCACTGTCACCCAGAACATATATTTTTTTCCCCATAGGATATAATGGGAAACTTTAAACTTTAATAACTTTTGAATGGATAAATATGTTTTCACCAAATCTTCACAAGGCACATCCTTGACCCAGTCCCCCTACACCCTGAAAATTTCAGCACAAACAGACAAAGTGTTCGGGCTGTGGAGACAAGCAAAGAATTTGCAAAAGTTGAGGGTTTTTCACACTTTTTGATGCTCCACAGCTCTGCAAATGCAAATCTGACCAGAATGAAAATTTCACGATGAGTGAGCTATGGCACAACAAAGTGTGCCAAATTTCAAGCAAATTAAATTAACAGTTGTAAAAGTATTAAAGTGCAAAATGTTGGGTTTAACATAGAAGTGGTTGTGCAACCCTAACTGTGCAACCCTAAAGATGCAGCCTTGGTCACCGATGTGCCTTTCGAAGATTTGGTGAAAAAATATTAAACCGTTCCAAAGTTATTCAAAAAACAAATTTCCCATTATAGTCAATAAGAAAAGTTAACAAAAAATCACAAAACCTTTGCAAATGCCTGTTTTACTTTCACAAATGGCAATTTTACTTTTGTGATTCTGTCATCTTGTTTTCAGTTAGTGACACAAAAAATGTCTGGTGTTTATAATTGGGACCCTCTAATTAAACACTGATTGGTGTGTTTACCTAGTCAGGTACTGAGGATGCGAGCCATATCTTTTTGGGGTTAAACCCCCAGAAATGCATTTTCAACTTCAGGGAAAAACACTTTGCAAAATGCTTCACAAACGCTAACGCTTCATGGCTTTTGTTGTGAAACTATTGTGATTTGGCGAAAAGTATTTGTGAAAGTATGTCAAAATAACTGCAAACTTTGCCATCCTCCTGCAACCCAATGGTTGGGTCCTTTGGGATGAAATTTGGAAGGTGGCAAGCCCTGGTCCCACAGATGTGCCTTTTGGTGGTTTTGGTGCCAAAACATTGAAGGGTCCAAGTTACAGTATTTGAGATTGAGCAATTTCCCATAGGATAACATTGCACGACATCCGTCCGCCTTTTGGTGCCAGTATCTCAAAACAAAATGAGATACAAAGTTTTGATACTAGTAGCTTAGGTCATCTTCAGGTGAACTAATCTGCTAAAACCAATTTGGAAGCAGTAGATGACACCTGCAGTGGAATTGTTTTCCTACTTGCTACGGTTACAGAGATATTGGCAAAAACATATTCCAAGGGTTTGAAGGGTGCCTCCTCAGTGCTTTCTAGTGCCCATATCTCAGAAACGATGAGAGATCTGGATTCAGTCAATTTATGCTGCCAAAACTACTCATTCTCATGATTACGATGACACTTGAATGTTTTTTTCTACCTGCTGTGGTTCCAGAGATATTAGCAAATTTGTGTTACAAGGCTTCGTTGGCCCATAGAGCTGCTGTATGGCTCCATGATTATGTGTAAGTGGGAGCCAGGGCCCGTGCTCCAACAAACACATATCATTATGCGAAATGGGCAGCTTGGTGGGAGCGCAGGGCCCACTCAACACATGCCATTTACTATTTATATTGCACTTTATTAAAAAAGAAGGGAAATTATTGCAAAAACTCCTAATGCATCAGTTAGGGTTGTTTCCACAGTGAAAAGTGTGGAAATTGATGATAGGTTACCACTGCACCACCCCACCCCCATCCTCGAACCCTAACTCCGCATTCCCCACCCCACCCCACCACACACACACTTGCAGAGACATGCAAGATTGTAAGACACAGCACCAGTCAGCCACATCTGTAACCACAATAATCTGGACACTGTACTCATTCCACATAGCACTATGTAATGAAATTTGATCACACAGTATGATCGACTTATACTGCCAGCACAGTATGATGACACATTATAGCTGGCATATCTTTTTCATACAGTGAAACTTAGTTTGCGCAAACTTTCTAAATATAGATTTTATGTGTCCTAATTCTACAGTTGGTTCATAGTGGTAGCAGGACAGACACAGCAGATACATACATAGTACTTTTCAGATACTGCTCAGGTATGAAACTAGCACCATCACATGAATCAGAAACAAACATGTAAACATCCAATGACTGTTGCTCAGGTTATCCAAACTCTTCCTTCCAATACAGCTATCTATATATAACATACTGTGTGTTTCATCATTTCTTAACAATTGAAATATAGGCATCTGCTTAAATCTTGCTATTGATGTTTGTAGCAGAAAATGCTTACTGTGGACCATCTCCCATGGTTGCCCAGCATGTGTGTGTACCACAAGGCACTTTGATGGCAGCAGAACTCATACAGTTGCTGGACCATGATGATGGATGTCTTGTACTACGTTCAGAGAGTTCTATGTTACTTCTGTTACCTGATGCTGTTTGGCTCTGATTGGTTGTTGCCTTGGCCCTTCCCTGCTTACGTGTGTGTGTGGGGTGAGGGGAATGCAGAGTTAGGGGTTTGAGGATGGGGTGTGGGAATGGGTTGGTAACTCTAATGTCGAATTTCCATACTTTTGTCACTGAGGAAACAACCCTAACTGATGCATTAAAAGAGTTTTTTGCAATTAATATATATATATATATATATACTTATAAAATGGGTATCCAAATACAAATCAAAATCCAGTGTTCTGATTGTATAAAACACATCACATGACCGTGCGTATATCAGAGCGCGACCACACACCTGCACTTTTATCCCCTACAAAACAATTTTGACATTTTATAAGATAGATAAATCATTTGAGATGTCGGTCACGCCTGATATATGCATGCCTGGGTGGTTGATGCAGTCAGCCCGCGCCTCATGCGTAACAAAGCACATCAAGGCGTGCATATCAGGAGGTGACTGCACACCTCAGAGTGGTTTATCTATTACATAAATAAATATATATATATATATATTACAGTGAACGTAGTGCCACTATAGTTACGGTTAAGCACATTTAAGGTTGAATCACATTTTGCACCTTAATAACTTTTCCACTGTGTAATGTATTTGCCTGAAAGTTTGCACACACAGACTGGTATCATATATTTCTGGACCTGCCAAGTTTCATACAGTCGGAAGTACAATTGCAGAACTACAGAGCGCCAAAAAATTCATAAATTACAGGTTTTTACGCATTTCTTTGCTCACACCTACAGCCCACACGGTTTGCTTGATTGGTCCAAAAACATCAGGGAACATGCAGCCAGGGTCTCTGATGTGCCTTTTGAAAATTTTGTGAAAAAAGTTTTAACGGTTCAAAAGGTATTCAAAAAACACTGAATCCCATTGTAGTCTATGGGAAAAGTTAACAAACTATGCGAAAGTGTCACAAATGCAGTTTTTACTGTTGCAAATGATCCTTTTACTTTCATGATTCAGCCTTGTTTTTTTAGTCAGTGGTCAGAAAAATGCTTGCCATTTAAATTTGGGACCCTCTAGGGACACAATCCTTGTTGTGTTCATCCAGTCGAGCCCTGAGGATTCTAGCCATGTCTTTTTTGGGGGGGTAAAACACCCCAGAAATATGTTTTTTAATTTTTTTTAAAAAGTAGTGTCACAAAGTCCTTTTGCATATGCGACACTTTCGTGATTTTTTTTGCAAAAGTGTCGTGATTTGCAAAAGTAATTTGCGACACTTTGCCCAAAACAATAAGAAATCTTTGCCACCCTGCTGCAAAACAACAGTTTGGTCCTTTGGGCTGAAATTTGCAGGGAAGAAAGCTAACATCGCACAGATGTGTCTTTTGGTAGTTTGGTGCAAAAAATATAACAGGGTTGCAAAGTTACAGCAGTCCGAAGTTTAAAATAATTCCCATGGGATGACATTCACGATTGTCTGTCACACCTTTAGGTCCGTATCTTGAAAGCGGTTCGAGATATGGACTTCTCATTCGCGAACTAAGTGCAAAACTAGCCTGGAAAGTCATAAATAATATGAGATTTTACATTTTTTCGTCCATACAGTTCCTGAGATACAAGCAATTTAGTATTCCAAGTTCTCATTTTCTGTCCGAGGACCACTATTATGCCCACATTCTTTGTATTCACTGTGCTTCTGAATGCACCTCTTTTTGAGTACAAGCATGTGCGTTGGCATTACCGTTAGTGTTTTTTGTTCTCGTTTGCATTTGTGTTTCCGTTATCGTTTGCATTTGCACTTGCACTTCCGTTACCATTTGCATTAGCCTTTTAGTTTGTGTCACTGTTAGCATTACTGTTTGTGTTTGCATTACCATTTGCATTTCCATTTACGTTTGGTTCGCCATTACCATTACTGTTTTCCTTTACGTTACCATTACTGTTTGTGTTTCCATTACCATCTGCATTTCCATTTACGTTTGGTTCACCATTACCATTACTGTTTTCCTTTCCATTACCATTACTGTTTGCATTTCCGTTACCATTTGCATTTGCATTTGAGTTACCCTTACCGTTAGTGTTACCATTTGCATCTGTGTTTACTATTGTGTTTGCTTTAACATTTGCATTTACGTTTGTGTCACCATTACCGTTACCATTAGCGTTTGCATTTATGTTACTATTACCATTTATGTTTGCATTTGCACTTCCACTTACGTTACTGTCACAGCTTGCATTTATGTTACCATTACCATTTGAGCTTGCATTACCATTTTCGTTTGTGTTACCGTTAGTGTTACCATTACCAGTTGCATTTCTATTTACGCTTGCGTTTACATTACCATTTACGTTGCGTTTACATTGTTTGCATCACCACTAGCGTTATTATTAGCGTTTGCATTGTTACCATTTGTGTTTGCACTTGCGATTATGTTACTATTGTCGTTTGCATTCCGTTACCATTCACGCTTGCGTTACCATTTCGTTTCCATTTCCATTACTGCAAATGTACTGTTACTATTTGCATTTGCATTTGCACGTGTGTTTGTCCTTGCATTTTCGTTATCGTTTCTGTTTGCATCACTGTTAGCATTGTCATCAGCGTTTGCATTTACATTACCACTGCTGTTTGCGTTTCCACTTGTGTTCATGTTACCATTTGAGATTTTGTTTGCATTACCATAACCGTTAGCATTTGTGTTTCCATTCACATTTGTGTGGGCATTGCCATTCCCATAAATGTTTGCGTTTCCATCACCATTACCATTAGCGTTTGCATTAATGTTTGCGTTTGCATTTCTATCACCGTTACCGTTACTGTTAGCATTTCTTTTTATGTTGCCATTACCTTTTACTTTTCCGCTTGTGTTTTCGTTGCCGTATAAGTTTGTGTCACCATTACTGTTACTGTTTCTGTTTCCGCTTTAATTTCTGTAAGCGTTAGCATTTGCGTCTGCGTTCACATTTGCATGACCGTTACCATTATTGTTTGCGCTTGCGTCACCATTACTGTTAGCGTTATCATTACTGTTAGGATTATTATGCACAAATGGCCAGCATGTTGGGAGCACGGGGCCCTTCCACCACCACATTCCATTCACTATTTATATTGCACATTCTCAAAAAGAAGGGAAATTCATGGCAAAAAACTCCATTTAATGCATCAGTTAGGGTTGTTCCATAGCAACAAATGTGAGGAAATTCAGTGCTAGGGTTAACTCATTCCTCCCACCCTGCCACCACAACACACACATATACATGCAAGTAGGGGAAGGACCAAGGCAACACAACCAATCACACACAACCAGCAGTAGGTAACAGAAATAACATACAACTATCTAAACCACAAACCACACACCTATACTGCCATCAGGCTGTGGCACGGGGTCATCACTGCTAACTCTGATCCTGGACATTCCACGCCTGCAAAACACATATCACTAAGACAACTGGTCCTCTTGGCCACACACTGCCACCAACACATATCACAGACTACACATATGGTATTTTGGGGTGTACAAGACTCAAACAGGATTTTCCACATTCCCTGAAATACTTTCAAAAATCACTTTCGTAAATGCAACAGTGTCGTGCTATGCATTTGTGACACTTTTGCGTTTGCAACACTATTTTGTGACACTGTTTTGCATGCTTTCACAAATGCGACACTATTGTGTGTTCCGTTTGTGACACTTTCATGTTTGTGACAGTATTTTGTGAAAGTATGTTCCTGATGACTGCACATCTTTGCCATCCTTCTGTAAGCAAATGGTTAGGTCCTTTGGGCTGAAATTTGCAGGGTGGCAAGCCCTTGTCCCACAGATGTGCCTTTTCCTGCTTTGGTGCTAAAATACTTAAGGATGGCTAAGTTACGCTGTTCCAAAATTGAGCAATTTCCCATAGACTAACATTGCGGCACCCATGATGCCTTTCACCACCCATATGTCGAAAATGTAGTGAGGTACACAGTTTTCGCTACTGCCACCTTGTTTCACCCTTAGGTGAACTAACCTTGTGATACAAGTTTGGAAATACTGTACGATACCTGAAGTTGGATATCTTAACTACTTGCTATGGTAACACAGGTATACACCTCCTGCTGGTTGTGTGTGATTGGTTGTGTTGCCTTGGTCCTTCCCCTACTTGCATGTATGTGTGTGTGTGATGGTGGGGTTGGGGGGAATGTGCAGTTCGGGTTTTCAACCCTAATACTGAATTTCCTCACTTTTGTCACTGTGGAACAACCCAAATTGATGCATTAAATGGATTTTTTTGCCATGAATAGATAAATATATGTATATATATATATAATAGTGGCATAGTAGCTGCTATAGTTAGGGTTGAGTACCCCATTTAAGGTTAAATCTTCAGATTTTGCATCTTAAATACTCTGCAACTGTAAAACGGATTTGCCTGAAATTTGGAATGCATGGTCTGGTACAATATATTTCTGGACCTGGCAAGTTGCATTACAGTCAGATGTATGGTTGCATAGCTACAGCGTGCCAAAAATGCATAAATTACAGATTTTTGTGCGTTTCTTTGCTCGCACCTACAGCCCACACAGTTTGTGTGATCGGTCCAAAAACATCAGGGAACATGCAGCCAGGGTCCCCAATGTGTCTTTCAAAGATTTCATGAAAAAATGTTAAATGGTTCTAAAGTTCTTCAAAAAAACTTGAATCCCATTATAGTCTATGGGAAAAGTTAAACTATACAACACTGTCACAAATGCAGTTTTTATTGTCACAAATGACCCTTTTACTTTTGTGATTCAGCCTTTTTTTTTAGTTGGTGGTCAGGAAAAGCATGGCATTTAAATCCGGGACCCTCTAGGGACACAATTCTTGTTGTGTTTACCTAGTCGAGTCCTGAGGATGCTATCCGTGTCTTTTTTGGGGGTAAAATACCCCAGAAATATGTTTTTAAAATTGCTATAAAAAGTAGCGTCGCAAAGTACTTTCGCAAATGTGACACTTTTGTGATTTTTTTTGCGAAAGTGTCATGATTTGCTAAAGTACTTTGAGACACTATGGCCAAAACAACAGGAAATCTTTGCCACTCGGCTGCAAAACAACAGTTTTGTCTTTTAGGCTGAAATTTGCAGGAAGAAAGCCAGCATCACATAAATGCCTTTTGGTGGTTTGGTGCAAAATATAACAGGCTGCAAGATTACAGTACTCTGAAGTTGATGATTTGTCCCAGGAAGATACGGAGCTCGCCAGCGCTTTTCAGGTCCCATATCTCGAAAACAGTTCGAGATATGGACTTTTCATCACAAAAATTCTTAACTAGCCTGGAAAGTCATAAATAATATGAGATTTAATTTTTTTTCTACATCATACGGTTCCTGAGACATAAGCAATTTAGTATTCCAAGTGCTCATTTTCCTGTCTGAGGGCCACTATTATGCCCACATTCTTTATATTTACTGCGCTTCTGGATGCACCTCTTTTGAACACAAAGCATGTGCATTTGTGTTACTGTTTCCATTAGCGTTTGCGTTTATGTTTCCGCTTGTGTTTCCATTACCGTTTGTTTTAGCATTTCCGTTTTCGTCACTGTGTGCATTACCGTTCAAATGTGCGTTTGTGCTTGCATTTGCATTACCGTTTGTGTTACTGTTTCTTTTTGTGTCACCATTGGAGTTACCATTTGCGTTTCCATTACCATTTTCGTTAGCATTTCCATTTGCATCACCGTGTGTGTTACCGTTTGCATTTGCATTTCCAGTTGCATTACCATTACCATTTGCATTTGTATTACCATTTGAATTACCATTTCTGTTTGCGTTTTCATTACCGTTAGCATTCGTATTGGCACTTGTGTTTCTGTTGTCGCTTGCATTACTGTTTCCTTGTGCGTCGCCATTGCTGTTACCATTTGCATTCGCGTTACCATTTGCATTTCCATTACCATTTGCGTTAACATTTATGTTTGCGTTTACATTTGTGCTTGCATTTCCATTACCATTTGCATTATCATTTCCGTTTGTGTCACTGTGTGCATTACCATTTGCGTTTGTATTTGTGTTTGCATTTCTGTTTGCGTTACCGTTACTGTTTGCATTTTCACTGCCATTTGCGATACCATCTGTGTTTGGTTTCACATTTGTGCTTGCGTTTTCATTTGTGTTACCATTTCCACTTGCTTTTGTACTTGCGTTTTAATTACCGTTTGCTTACTGTTTCCTTTCGCGTCACCTTTGGCATTACCATTTCCACTTGCGTTTGCATTACAGTTAATGTTTGGGTTTTCATTACCATTTGCGTGTGCGTTTTCATTACTGTTACTGTTCTTGTTACTGTTACCGTTACCATTTGCGTTTGCGTTACTGTTACCATTTGCGTTTCTATTACCGTTCATTAGCATTTCTGCTTGTGTCACCGTGTGCATTACCATTTGCATTTGTATTTCCCCTTGTGTTTGCATTTCCATTTGTGTTACTGTTTCCTTTGTGTCACTGTTGCCGTAACTGTTACCATTTGCATTTGCATTTCCATTTGCATTACCATTACCGTTTTCATTACCATTTGCATTTGCATTTCTGTTACCATTAGCATTTGCACTTGCATTTCCATTGTCGTTTGCATTGTTTCCCTGTGCATTGCTGTTGCCATTATCATTACTGTTTGCATTTGCATTTGCGTTACCATTTGTGTTTCTGTTACCATTTCCTTAATAATTAGTGTTTCCATTTACATTTGCACTTGCATATCCATTACCATTTGCATCATCGTTTCCATTTGCGTTACTGTGTATGCTGCCATTTGCGTTTGCACTTACGTTTTTAGTACCGTTAGTGTTGCTGCTTCCTTTTGCTTCACCATTGGCATTACCATTTGCATTTGTGTTACCAATACCATTTGTGTTTCTGGTACTGTTTTCATTAGCGTTACATTTCATCACCATGTGCTTTACCGTTTGCATTTGTATTTGTGCTTGCATTTGCGTTTCTGTTTACATTACCATTTGTGTTTTCATTACCATCTTTGTTTGTGTTCACGTTTGTGCTTGCATTTCCATTACCATTTCCATTTGCTTTTGCGCTTGTGTTTGCGTTACTGTTTGCATTACTGTTTCCTTTTGCATCACCATTGGTGTTACTGTTTCCGCTTGCATTTGCATTACCATTACCGTTTGCATTTTCGTTACCATTTGCATTACCATTTGCATGTGCATTTCCGTTATCGTTACAGTTCTTGTTACTAATACCATTACCATTAGCATTGGCATTACTGTTAGCATTAATGTTCCCATTAGGATTACCGTTACCGTTGCCGTTACCGTTACTGTTAGCATTACCAATACTGTTAGGGTTATTAGCATAAATGGGAAGCATGGTGGGAGCGTGGGGCCAAAAGGGCCCCATGCTCCCACCACCACCTACCATTCACTATTTATAGTGCACATTCTCAAAAGAAGGAAATTCATGGCAAAATCTCTGTTTAATGCATCAGTTAGGTTGTTCCACAGCAACAAAAGTGAGGAAATTCAGTGTTAGGGTTGCCACCCTTGCATCCCACCTACCCCACCAACAGTCATCAGGGTGTACATTGGGGTCATCAGCCTAACTCTCACCTCATTCTCCTATACTGCACCACCTCAGCTTATTTACACATGGAATGGGGTGAGAGTTAGGGCGATGACCCAATGCAACCCCGTTGCCTGTTAATGGGGTGGGATGGGTGGGTGCAAGGGAGGCAAGTCTAATACTGAATTTCTCACTTTTGTCACTGTGGAACAACCCTAACTGATGCATTAAATTTAGTTTTTGCCATATGTGTGTGTGTGTATATATATATATATATATATATATGTATGTAGATCTATCATGGGCGTGGTTGCACCCCTATATTTAGGGTTATGAAGCCACTTCTATGTTAAACTCGAAATTGTGCATGTTAATAACTTTGGACCCATTCACAGATTTGCATGAAGTTTGGTATGTGTGGTGGGGCATGATAGATCTCTTGATCTGCCAAATTTCATTTTGGCCAGATTTATGGTTTGTGTGCACAAACGCTGAAAATGTACTTTTCACCAGTTTTGTGGGCAGTTTTGGGATTTGTCCGTGGTGCTGTGCGCCATTGTGTGGCATGCCAGTCTGCAACTTGGCACATTGAAAGAGCTTGGACAAAGGAACTGCCACTTTTTGTTTGGTGAAAAATATTAATCCATTCAAAAGTTATTAAAGTTTTAAATTCCCATTATAAGTCTATGGGAAAATTTATGTTGTTATTTTGCGAAAGAAGAATGGGGTTTTGGCCATCTGGTCCCTCCTCACAATCAAAGAATTTGCAGGCTCTCGATCAAAGAATTTTTGATCACGAGGAATTCTTTGACCGCAACGGCCACTATCTTGTTTTCATTTTGCAGTAGGAAAAAAACAAATATCTCAGCTCAAGGGTGATTTCTGAAGTAAAACTATGATCAGTTTCGCTCAGGGGTCTTCTCTCTATCAAGCCATGCCTGTGGTTTCTTGTAATTCTGTCAAAAAATAGAGTTTCAAAGTTTTAAATTCTTTGATCGCAGCTCGCTAACGATCTGTGATCACAAGCCCGAAAAATTCTTTGATCACAAGATTCTTTGACCATGATTTTTGATCACGAGGGAGGGACTAGATGGCCAGATTTAAAAATTAAATATTTCAGCCAAGGGGTGACTTATGAAGTCAAACTAGGATGGGTTTTACTCAGGGGGCTTCACTTTAATGAGTCATGCCTGTGATTTAATGTATTTCTCTGAAAAAATAAAGTTTTAACATTTTTTATTCTTTGACTGCGAGCCTGCAAATTCTTTGGTCATGAGCCTGCAAATTCTTTGACCGCAATCTTTAATCACAAGGGAGGGACTAGATGGCTAGATTTAAAAATCAAATATCTCAGCCCAGGAGTGACTTATGAAGTCAAAGTAGGATGGGTTTTGCTCAGGTTTCATTCTATCAAGTCATGCCGGTGGTTTAATGTATTTCTCTGAAAAAAATTGAGTTTTAACATTTTTAAATTTTTGATCATGAACCTGCAAATTCTTTGATCATGAGACTCTTTGATCATTATCTTTGTTCGTGAGGGTGGGACTAGATGGCCAGATTTAGAGGGACCAGATAGTCCAATTTTCACAAGTTTAAAAAATTAAATATCTCGGAAAAGGTTTGGTCTTTTAACTTGAAATTTGGAGGGTGTTGAGGGAATGTCCTGTAGATGTGAGTTATGGTGTTTAGGTGTCAGAAAATGCATTTGTTGCAGAGATATTGTGTGGTACAGTTTATGTTTTGCGGAGAGCGTTTTGCATTGTGGTACTGGCTTGAACTTTATAGGGTAGCTAGCCTTACTGCCATGGATGTACTTTTCGGTGGTAAGTTGTGTGAAATGTAAACAGGTGCAGAATTATGCCATTCCAATGAATGAAAATCTCAAACTTTAAAATGTAATATCTCGGAAACGGTTTGGTCTTTTAACTTGAAATTTGGAGGTGTTGAAGGGATGTCCTGTACATGTGAATTACGGTATTTAGGTGTTGGAAAATTAATTTGCTGTGGAGATATTGTGTGACACACTTTACATTTTGCATGTAGCATTTTGTATTGTGGTAGTGGCTTGACATTTATAGGGTAGCCTTACTTTCATGGAGGTAATTTTCAGTGGTTAGGTGTCTGAAATGTAAAAAGGTGCAGAATTATACCACTCCAATGGATGAAACTTTGTTTTGTTTCAAGCTGGTTTGGGCCCCAAGCTCCCACCAATAGATATGGTATTCAGTACTTGTACTGTTACGTTAGGCAGAAATGTACAAGTTGGGGGGAGTGCAACTTGCACGAGTTTGTACTTTTCTATGCTTTCTCAAAAGGTAAGTAAATTCTATGCAAAAAACTGCGTTAATGCATCATTTAGGTTAAAACACAAAAAGTCAGAAAATGAGATGTTTAGGGTTGCCCCTCCCCCATTGTGTACCCCTACATCCTCTCGGAATTGACAGATGCTGGGGTATGTCATTGGGGTTGCGAGGCTTAAATGTCACCCCATTCTTCTTTACTGTGGCTTGTGAATATGATTACACATGGAATGGGGTAACATTTAGGCCTCACAACCCCAATGACATACCCCGGCATCTGTCAATCTCTGGAGGATGGAGGGTACGGGGAGGCAACCTTAAAGGTCTGATTTCCTGACTTTTTGTGTTTTAAACCTAAATGATGCATTAACACAGTTTTTACATTATATATATATATATATATATATATATATATATATATATATATATATTATACTTGCCTTTTAGATCCAGGGGCTGGGAGGAAATAATAAAGTCCTAGCGTTAGCTAGGCATACTAGGCAGACTGGGTGGGCCTGGTGGTCCTTTTCTGCTGTCACATTCTATGTTTCAATGTTTCTGCCCAGTAAGGCAGGTATAGTTAGGGTTGCACAGCCACTTCTATGTTAAACTCAACATTTTGCACTTTAGTACCTTTGCAACTGTTCATCCAATTTGCCTGAAATTTGGCACACACGTTGTTGTGCAATAGCTCTCTGCATCACAAAATTTTTGTTCTCATCAGATTTGTGGCTGCAGAGCATCAAAAAGTGTGAAAAATACTCAACTTTTGCAAATTCTTTGCTCGTCTCCACAGCCAAAACACTTTGTCCATCTGGGCTGAAATTTTCAGGGTGTAAGGGGACTGGGTCATGGATGGCCTTTTGAAGATTTGGTAAAAACATATTAATTCATTCAAAAGTGATTACAGTTTTAAGTTTCCCATTATATCCTATGGGAAAAAATATATGTTCTGGGTGACAGTGACAGATGTGTCTGTGAAAGCACCTTTTTCTGTTGCAAATGGCCTCTGTACTGTAATGCCACCACCAACTTGTTTTCAGTTAGTGGTGGAGAAAAACTGCTGTAATTCAAATGTTAGTGCCCCTTGGTAAACACTGACACTTGTGTTTACCTAATCAGGGCTGGAGGAATACAATGCTGCCATTAGTTTTGTAAAATAAGCCCCTGAAATATGTTTTCCATGATTTGCCCCTCTGTACTTCTGCAAAATATGAAAGCACTGTATGACACTTTTGCAAAATTTGTGGAAGTTTCGCACTGTTCTTGAACAGATTTGCCAAAAGTGTCACAACTTGCAACACTACTGTCCCAAAAATTACCATTTCTTTACCATCTCTCTGCCACTACATGGTTTGGACTTGTGAGCTAACATTTGTAGGGTGGCAAGCTCTGCACCACAGATGTGCTTTTGGTGGTTGGGTGAAAAATTTACATCTGTTCCATAGTTACAGTACTCTGAAATTGTGAATTTTTCTCATAGGATAACATTGAGGTGTCCACCAAACCACAGTTTATTTGCCACCTCACTGCCACTACACAGTTTGGACTTTTGAGCTGATATTTGCAGGGTTGCAAGCTCTTGCACCACATATGTGCCTTTATCTGGTTTGGTGCAAAACTTTACACTGGTTACAGAGTTACAGTATTCCAAATTTTCCCATATGATAACACTGTGATGGCTGCGCCACCTTTCGGCGCCTATATCTTGAAAACAGTTCGAGATATGGATTGTTTGCTCAGTGCAGCTAAGCATGCGTGAAGGTGGTAGGTCATGAATACAACTGCGAAATAATTTTTCTGCAGTTGCTATGGTTACTGAGATATTGCCAAATATGCATTACAAGGGTTACTTGGAATGCCTCTAGGCCTGTGCTATGTGTCTATACTTATGTGTAGGTCAGAGCAAAGGGCCAAGAGGGCCCACACTCCCACCTATGCATACTATTTATTCTAAACTGTAAGCACTGGGCCCTCCTATGCTATGTCACTACAGTCCTGGGTGGGTGGGAGTGCAGGGCCCGGAGGGCCCATGCTCCCACTTGACCCTGTGCTCCCACCTATGGAAACCATCTGCCAGGAACATCTGCCAGAACTAGGACACATGGTGGATTCCCTGCAGGAGAGGGCCTCAAACAACTGGTACAACAGCCCACAAGAGACAGGGCTATCCTAGATCTAGTACTGACTAACAGGGAAAGGATCACAGATCTCCAGGTAGAAGGTCACCTGGGTGCCAGTGACCATCACATGGTATGGTTCAGTTTGGCCATTACAACTAAATCATCCCATTCCAAGGCAAAATATGGGACTTCAGAGGAGCTGACTTAGATAAGATGGCCAACAGAGTTAAGCTAGCCCTGGCAAAAGAAATACAGGTGAGGGGGCACAGGCAAAGTGGGCAAGCATTAAGGATGCAGTACTTGAAGCAACATCCCATTGTGCTAGGGAGAACAGGAAGTGCAAAAGAAGAAGGAAACCACTTTGGTTCTCAAAAACAGTAGCAGAAAAGGTCAGAGCCAAAAGGCTGGACTTCAGGAAATATAAGGGAACGCAGCAAGATAAAGATAGGGAGGCATACCAAACTTCCCTAAGGGAAGCAGGGAAAGCAGTAAGGCAGGCAAAGGCCAAAACCAAGGAAACACTAGCACAAGCAGTAAAAGAAGGTGACAAGACTTTCTATAGATACATCAGTGAAAGGAGAAAGTCCAGAGGGGGTATTGCTAAGCTCAAAGGAGATAAGGGGCATGGAGGAGGAGGAGGACCATGTAAAAGCATATATCCTAAATAGATACTTCTGCTTAGTATTTACTGAAGAGAAGGTAGGGCAGGGTCCACAGCTCAGCACCATGGACACGGGGGGGGAGGCGAGCACTAGTCCCTTTACAAAAGGAAGGGTCCTACAAGAGCTTGATAAGCTCAGGGTAGACAAGGCAATGGGACCTGATGGCATACATCCCGGGGTACTAAAGGAGCTAAGGGTCTAACTAGCAGAGCCATTATCAGAACTGTTTAGTGAGTCTCTCCACACAAGAGAGGTCCCAGAAGACTGGAGAAGGGCTTATGTGATCCCACTCACAAGAGTGGTAGCAGGGAGGAGCAGGGAACTACAGACCAGTCAGTCTTACCTCAGTAGTGGGCAAGATTATGGAGGCACTCCTTAGGACAGGATAGTGCAACACCTGGAATCCATAAGAGAACAGGATCCAAGATAGCATGGGTTTACAAAGGAAGGTCCTGTCAAACTAATCTCATAGATTTCTTTGACTGGGTAACCAGAGTGGTGGACCAAGGGGAGCAGCTGATGTCACCTACCTTGACTTCAGCAAAGCTTTAATGTTCCACATAAAAGATTGATTAATAAGCTGGGTAGGTTTGGGGTGGGTCAGAAGTTGGTCAACTCGGTAGCAAACTGGTTGATGGGCAGAAAACAGATAGTGGTGGTAAACAATCAGAAGAGATGCAAGTCACAAGTGGGGTACCTCAGGGATCAGTTCTGGGGCCAGTCCTCTTCAATATCTTCATCAGTGACATTGCAGATGGACTGGAGGGTAAGGTTTGTCTGTTTGCAGATGATGCCAAGATCTGCAACAGAGTAGATGATCCAGATGGGGTGGGCAGAATAAGAAGAGAGCTGGATAAACTAGCAAAATGGTCAGAAGAGTGGCAACTGGGATTTAATGCAAAGAAGTGCAAGATCATGCACATAGGGAAGAGAAACCCAGAAGCCATCTATAGGGTGGGAGGGGAGTTGCTGGCAGTCACAAGGGAAGAAAGAGACTTGAGCATCATCATCACCGATGACCTGAAATCATCCAAGCAGACCACTAAAGCAGTAGGTAAGGCTAGGGGGATGTTAGGGTGTATTAGCAGGGGTATCACAAGTTGGAAGAGGAGGTAATAATCCCTCTTTACAAGACACTGGTTAGGCCCCATCTGGAGTACTGTGTGCAGTACTGGAGGCCACACCTTCACAAGGACATTAACAAAATGGAGGCAGTCCTGTGAAGGGCAACCAAAATGGTGCAGGGACTGCATCAGAAAACATATGAGAATAGATTAATGGAGCTCAATATATATATACCCTAGAGCAAAGGAGGGAGAGAGGTGATATGATTGAAACATTCAAACACCTTAGGGGCATTAAGAAGGTAAAAGAGTCTAACATATTTCAATATAAGAATGATAGCAGGACAAGAGGACACAGCATGAGATTAGAGGGAGGCCGATTAAGGGGTAATGTGAGGAAGTTCTTTTTCACAGAAAGGGTGGTGGATGCATGGAATGGCCTACCTCAGGAAGTGATGGATATGAATACAGTGCAGGGCTTCAAACAGGCATGGGATAGGCATAAGGGAGCAATACAGATGAGTATGAATAGATAGGCCATTGACAGAGCAAAGGCAGATGGCACATTCATAAGGTAGAGAAAGAAATGGGCAGACTGGATGGGCCTTACGGTCCTTATCTGCCATCAACTTCTGTGTTTCTATATGAGTAAAATTTCACTTTCTCAAAAAGAAGGGGAATTTATTGCAAAAAACTCTGATAATGTATCAGTTAGGGTTGATTCCACACCATAAAAGTCTGGAAATTCAATGTTAGGGTTATGAATGCTATCCCCCACCCCCACCATCCACAGACCAACAGGCACCAGGGTGTGCCTTGGAGTCGTCATGCATAATTCTCACATCATTCTCCTATACTGTACCATCTCAGCTTGTTTACACATGGAATGGGGTGAGAGTTAGGGCTGATGACCCCAAGGCACACCCCGGTGCCTGTTGGTCTGTGGATGGTGGGGGGGGTAGGGTTGGTAACCCTAACATTGAATTTCCAGACTTTTGTTGGTGTGGAATCAACCCTAACTGATGCATTAATGGAGTTTTTTGCAATGACTATATATATATATATAATTGCACAGTCGCACCACTATCGTTAGAGTTGAGCAGGCACGTTAATGTTAAACCTCAAATTTTGCACTTTAATAACTTTGCAACCGTTCAACAGAGTTGAACAAAAGTCTGCATGCACGGTCATGAGGAGTAGATCTCTTGACTTACCAAGTTTCGTTTTGGTCAGTTTGGCAGTTTTCAAGCACCGCATAGTGAAAAAAGTGAAATTAGCAAAACAATTGACTTTTTGTGTGTTTCTTTGCTCGTGCCCACAGCCCACAAGGTTTGTCCATTGGGTCTGACAACTTCAGGGAAGATGCAGCCTTGGTCACCGATGTGCCTTTCAAAGATTTGGTGGAAAATATTAAACCGCTCAAAAGTTATTCAAAAAACAAATTTCCCATTATAGTTAATGGGAAAAGTTAACAAAAAACACAAAACTTTTGTGCGAGGCTCTTTTTACTGTCGCAAATGGCCCTTTTACTTTCATGAGTCGGCCATCTTGTTTACAGTTAGTGACACAGAAAATGCCTGGCATTTAAATTGGACCCTCTAGGTAAACACTGATTGTTGTGTTTACTAATTAGGAGTCCTAGGATGCTATACTTATCTTTTTAGGATTCTTGAAAATACGTTTTAAACTTTTCCAAAAATACTTTAGCAAAATACTTTCGCAAATGCAAAAGTTTCGTGATTTATTTTGTGAAACCTTCAAAATTTGCAAAAGTGTTTTGTGAAAGAATGCACAAAATAACTGCAAATTTTTGCTAGCCTTCTGTAACAAAATGGTTTTGTCTTATGGACTGAAATTTGAAGGGTGGCAAGCCCTGGTCCCACAGATGTGCCTTTTGGTGGTTTGGTTCCAAAACATTACAGGGGCCCAAAGTTATGGCATTCTTACATTCAGCAATTTTCCCATAGGATAACATTGTGGCATCCGTAACACATTTCAAGATACAGAGATACAGACTTTTCAGCACAAAAATTCGTAGTCCCCCCTAGATGGGGACTAAGTTCAGAACTAGGTTGGAGGGTCCTGAAACTCATGAAATCAGAATTTTTTTTTTTATCTTGTACGGTTCCTGAGATATTTGCGATTTACTGTTCCTATTGCTCATTTTGATGTCCGAGGACCACTACTGCGCCCACAGACTTTGTATTCACAGCGCTTTTTGCTGCCCCTATCTTGGACACAATGTGCGATATGGATTCGGTTGACTTAATGTTGCGGAGATTACTCACTTCATGATTACAGCCACACTTCAATTTTTGTACTAGCTGCTATGGTTCCCCAGATATGGGCAAATTAATGTTGCAAGGCTTCCTTGCCCTACAGGGCTGCTATATGGCTCTGTGCTTCTGTGTAAGTGGCTCCCCGGAGGGCCCGCATTCCCACAAACACATATCATTACCCAGAAATGGTCAACTTGGTGGGAGCATGGGGCCTGAAGGGTCCCGTGCTCCCACCAACACATACGATTTACTATTTATAATACACTTTGTCAAAAAGAAGGGAAAGTCATTGCAAAACACTCCGTTAATGCATCAGTTAGGGGTATTTCCACAGTGACAAAAGTGTGGAAATGCAATGTTAGGGTTACCACGCCACCATCCTCAAACTCCTATTTATATATATTTAATTTATATATATATATATATATATATATATAAATATATATATATACACACACACACACACACATACATTCCTATGGTTAACAATAGTAAACCCCACAGGGTAATTTTGCCACTTGATCCCACCATAATGGAGGAATAGGTACCACTGACCACAAAAGTTCTCAAAAACTGTTTAAACTAAGAATGCTTGTGAACCAGCCAATTGTTATTCAAGCACAATTAATACTAAAGTTTATACCAAAAATTAGTAATATCTGAGAGATCAATCAATTATTTGAACATAGTTAGTGAAAAACTTTTACCAGACATCGGATTTATCTCCCTTCTGATCAGGGGCACCAGTCCCACCAAAATGGGAAGTTTCAGGAGTGGGGAACAGCTATTCTCAAACCATTGAAACAACAGCTAATAAAATTAATAGATATCTACCTTTATGCACTCTCAATGCACTGTAACAGCTAATTATTTTCAAAATATAAAGATAGTGACTACTGTAAGAATTAAAAGATATTTATTCTAATCAATCTAAAATAAAAACAATACCATTTTATAACATCTAAGTCATAAAACACTCTTAAGTGTTATCCTGTTATAAACTTGCTGCATCCGGTTGTCGGTTCAGTTTCTTAAGTTCAAATATAGATTCTCGTTTTCTACTTACAGAGGGATTCCAGCACTGACTGAGAATGGAGGAAGCAAGATCAAAACCATGTGTTGTTCATACATTACTTTACAGTCAGCAAATTAATGCTTAAATTCAAATAAGAAGTGAGATAAGGGAAAGTTTTTAAAGCCTCCCGTGAACTCCCACCAGGGTACTCATAGTGGACAACTCATGCCACTCCAGCATGAGTGACTGACTGCATGATGAGTTGCTGGGATGACTTGTGCTTTTGAAAGTTGTGGCCCCACCCTCTGCCATCACCCACTAGTCCTGGTAGCTCTCCCCCCAGCTTATCAAGCACCAGACCAGGCATTGGATGGATGCAGCAGGGGCTGGGTTCTGGGCAGATGAAGCAGTAACTTCCAACAGGATATAAAAGATCTGGCTCCCAAGCTGGAAAATGGAGCAGCTGCCACAATCCTTTAGAGCAGTTTGTACTTTTGAAGGTTGTCAGACCCTCCCCTGACATACTGTACCTCATTGGTTTTGGCACTCCCCACAAGCTTACCAAGCACCAGACCAGGCAATGAATGGAGGCAGAAAAAGATGAGCTCTGAAGCTGAGAAAAGGGCATTTCATAGAAACCAGTAACTGAAATGGATGGAGCCCACAATAGGATTTCTTTACATGTAAAAGTTTAGAATACTTTTTCAGGTATGGGCAAAGCTGGTGACAGCTGCGTTACTCGCAGTACTAGACTATGGGGGTATTGTATAAGACGGCACAAATAAAACCATCCTGAGAAAGCTAGACTCCACATGCCACAGCATGGCCTTCTTTATTTTTGATGCCCCAGGGGAAACTCACCTCTATGATATCCAATATAGGCTAGGATGTATCTCTCTGGGGAATAGGCATACGGCCCACAAGACTGATTTCATGTACAAATACACCATCAACAAGGTACTAGCATATATTATTGAGCTTCTGTATAGTCCTACTGTAAGGTCTGGCCATAGTGTTGCAGTTTGCTTTGAATTATAACTCCCTAGAATTAAATGCAGGCAGGGCCAACATGCTTTTTATGTTGTCTTGCACGTGTGCAAGCAACATCTTGTGGTAGTTGTAGAAATGAAGAGGTGCATCATTGTTGGTGAATGCAGGGCACGCTTTAGTAGGTGCGTCCCTCATTCCCCAATTAGCCAGCATGCTAGCACTGACACAAGAACTATGTAAAGTGCCACCAACCTGAAAGAAATGTGCCGCTGCAATCAGAGACAAGATCGTCATGCAGCGGCACAGATGACGTGCCTCCCGTACCTACCTTTCCTGCTGAAACATTTCAATAAACATGGCGGCAGCTCCTGCCGCCACCACACAATCCCCAAAGAAAGCAAACATCAGTGGTACAATCTCCGTGTCTGCATGTCCGTTACCCCTCACATTGTGTGGCATACTGGGAGCCCACCCAAGTGTACTGCCACTTACAGAAAGCTGACCGCATCTGCATGTTCCTGCCTCCGCCCCACCCCTATTGTGTAGAACACTGGGAGCCCACCCTAGTGTGCCCAACATTTGTTTCATTTCACCTATAAAGAAAGAAAATGGTCCCATGAGATTCATTTTTTTTGTGCCTCGTTGTCCACGGCACCCCTTCCCCCAACCCACATCCACCCTCTGCACACCCCACCTCCCCACACACACCCCTCACCACATACTTACCTTCGGAGGTCCAGCACTGCGATCTTCGGTGGAGCGGGAACATGTTGGACTCTTCAAAGCCGAACTGCAAAATGAAGAAATGCCGGTAAGCTGTGTAATGGCATAAATGGGGGGTTCAAGTTAGATGGATATCTCAGCCATTTTTTTGAATTTTGGCTACAAATTTTCAACATGGGGTTCTTGGGACCCCACCTCATGAACACAGCACTGTCATCTTGTTATTCGGTCCCAAACGGTCATTTCACGGTCACTGCATGAAATCACCTTTTGGGACTGATCAATGAAATGACAGTGCCACTGTTCATGAGGTGGGGTCCCAAAAAGCCTATGTTACAAATTTGGTGAAAATATTCCAAGAAATGACTGTGTTACGAGAGTGCTTTGTGCATTTTCCACGTACTCTCATAACTTTGACAATTTTTAATATTTTCACTCCAGATTTTCCACATTGCCATTTTTTCACACCTCCTTATGAACAGTACAGCTATCATTTTTCACATCCTGCCCAAAATGTGTTTTCGCACATGTAGTGCAAAATGGTGCAGTCGCTGTGGGAAATCAATGTTCGGGACAGATTAACAAAATCACAGTGACTCTGTTCATGAGCGGAGGTCCCAAAATGCCTATGTTGAAAATCTGGTTAAAACAATTCCAAAAATAATTGTGTTACAGGCGTGCATTACGCAGTTTCTACGCCCGCCCGAGACTTCATTGATTTTTCATATTTTCACTCCAGATTTTCAACATTGCCATTTTTACACCTCCTTATGAACAGTACAGCTATCATTCTTCACATATTGCCCAAAATGTGCTTTCACACCTGTGGCGGCAAATGGTGCAGTCGCTGTGCAAAATCACCTTTCGGCTAATGAGCTGATAGTGCCAATGTTCATGAAGTGGGGTCACAAAAAGCCCATATTGAAAATTTGGAGTGAAAATACTAACGAACACCCAGGGTATTAGGGTTTCCAACCATAATGCCCCACACTGTAGAGGCTGACAGGTGTCAGGGGTGTGACTTGGGATTGTCAGCTACAATGCTCATGCCATTCCATCCCCATCCCCACCCTGCAGCCAGTGACAGGCATCGAGGTGTGCCTTGGACTCTTCAGCCCCAAAGTTCACCCCATTCTCCTATACTGCACCCATCTCAGTGTATTTCCTTATGGAATGGGGTGAGTGTAAGGACCGAAGATCCCAAGGCACAACACAAAACTTGTTGGTGTCTGCAGGGTAGGGTGAGGTGAAATGGCATGAGTGTTATGGCCTATGACTCAAAGGCACACCCCTATGCCTATCAGTCTCTGCAGGGTGGGGTTGGGGTTGGCGTCAGTTCAATACTTCACTGCCATTCCTATTATGCGTCTCTCTAACTCCTGCACTATAAATGACAATGCCAGCAAGACAACATTCAGCATTGACAAATGCTTATTTCTATAGTGATTCACATATATGGAACTCCCTACTGGCCCAGTGGAGACCTTGCCCTGGTCCTATACTAGCAAAAGTTCTGTGAAAGAAATGGTACCTAGGCAAATTCAATGTGAAATGTGATTTTTGGTCAGTTCATGTCACCTGATTAGCATTAACACAGAACTGCTTAATATGAATGCTGAATGCCATTTCTGCCAATGTTCATATGATATAATGATCCAACTGGGAATTGTTTTAAATTCATATTATTGCACTATGTTATGAATTATAGATGCTGAGTTAACTTTGCCTTTGGAGGCAGTATAGCATAGTGGTTAAGGGCACTGAGCTGGAAACCTGGGGACCTCAGTTTGAATCCCCTCAGTACCCAATTGCATGCTGTGTGACCCTGAGCAAGTCATTTAACTTCTTTGTGCTCTCAGGTTGTACCAGGAAACAAGCTTCAGCTTAGTGTGTTTGTTCTGGTTAAACAATTTCTCCTTTCCCGTTCCTTTATCTGTATTTTATCGATGCTATGTAACCTTCAAAATGATTGACTTCTCATGAAGGGCAGCATAGAACAGAATCTAGGCTCAATGGTTTGTAATGTCATTCCTTGATTTTCCAGTTAAACATAATTGATGATGATGATGATGATGGATCAAAAGATAATCCTTAGAAATATTAGAAGTAATAGTTTAGAAAATAACTATAAAATGAAAGAAACATCTTCCCAATACAGTCAGCAGAACATAAAGAAAACAGTGTAGTTAAGCTGACAATAGTAAAATTTAAAGTCACTCACTATTAGGAAATAAATAGTTTAGTGAACCAAATATTAAGTGCATATGTGACAAAGGCCAGCATATTAAACAGAGAAAATTAAAAAAACAGTTTACTGGTAACTACAATACTGTTCAAACTATTTACCACTAAATGGCCCAAGGTCCCAAGAGGGAAAACTCAAGAAGTAGTCATTTAAATCAACAATAGAAAAATTTGTTTCATATTAACCTCTCCACCTAGTATTCCAGTCCCTTCCCCTCAATCTGGTTCAGACTGTGAGGGTACTGAGTCCAGAAATCTGTGGCTGTATCAGAATCTGTAACTATATTGCTGATCAAATAAGATATGTAAAACCAGGCAGGAAAAACAAGCGTGTGGATATACCGCATTGTGAAAATGCTGCTAACAGTCAAGCATTTACTTTATGTGGGTCCGGATCTGTGAGGAGATAACAAGAAACCAAGAGTTTACTTGTCATTGGATCTGCAAATTATGATTCTCCTGGGCCACTGATAACACCAAAAGCCTCCCTCCAGAGAAACCAAAACAAATAAATACATTGGAGACCATCTAACTACAGTTCGTCTTTGGCAGTAATCAGGAAGTCAGAATATTTACTTCCTATTCAAGGCCAGTGGCATGCTTGATTCTGCTGTTCCTCACTTCAGAGGGCATTTTTACGGCTGTGGGCAGAGCCTACAGCTATCTTGCTGTCTGTAGCTGGAAAAATGAAGTATTGTGGAACACATATTTTGGAGTTCTCAATGTAACCTTCCCCATCTACAAATCACTATGTCAATTGAAATAAAATACCATCTTCTTTCTGTTTAGAATGTTGGAGACATAACTCCAAGCTGCTTATCAGATGACCATTAGGAAACTGAAACAGTTTGTTAAATATTGGTTGTCTATTAAACTGGAGATGTGTTTACCTCCTTCGAAATGCAATAACTTGCACATTTAAATACTTAGCATTTAAACATTTTCTTGCTACAAGCTTCAGTTGGACAGGTATTGTCTTTCAAGAAAGACTCATACCTCATAAAGGTCATCCTTTCCCAGCAAATCTAAGAAGATTTATAGTTTTTTGACCTCTTAAGACACTATCTGATAAGCACTGTCTCAGACATATGTCAGGTCTTCTGTGAAGTATCCAGGTGAAATATATAGCAGTCAGCAGGCATTTTTTACTATGCTTTTTGGGAAACAAATATATTGAGCTACAGCAAACACACACACATACACACACACATACTGTATACACCATCCTCATGGCCACAACATTCAAAATAAATACTGCAATCTAATATGTTATAAAACAATAAGGAAACTGTTTGTTTATGTCAATGAACATAGTGAAGTTCAGTTTACAGTAGATTTCCTTTAAATATTTCTTATGCTATATTTTGTATCCTGGATAGGGCAGGGGAGATGCTATATCTTATTGTCATAGGGATCTTCATTCACACATTTTTGCACTGTATTTACCAGGATGTTCCAGATTAGATGCAATATCTTGATTTCAGTGGGGTCATGATTTTATCATTTTTATAATGTATTTATTCAGTGTAGCTTAGTCCAGATGTAAAATATTGTTTTCAGTGTGTTCTGATTTTACACAATGCAGCATAATATTGTGTAGATGAAGAGCCCCACTGAAAATGAGATGCCATTTCTTCTGTCAACTATCCAGGCTAACAATATAGTAATCAGCAGGTATATTCTAGGAAAACACATTGTAAAAATGTGTAAAAGGAAGACCACATTGAAACTGCCTCTCATCAGATCTGCATTGTGCAAATTCATTAGAAATTATGGGTAAAAGTACCCCAAAATCTCTCCACAGCCATTTCGGCTCTGGCCAGAGTTTGTTTAAAACTGCATTAGCTCTTGACACTTTCTGTGTTGGGTGTTGGTCTGATGCCAGAAGTTAATTTCTATTTCAATTTTTACTGATAGATGTCTGTTGCTATTCACTGACATTTGTTATTGATAGTATACATGCATCCTACAACCACACACCTTGACAGGTTTCACAGTACTGTATGGTACCTCTCAATTGTGTGTCTCTGCAACAGGGGACAGTGACACTCAAAATATGAGATAGTGTGGGACACTGGCCATCATAATGTGGGCCACAACATCAAACATGGAGATACAGTACAAGCTCAGAAAACTGTGGAAGCCTGTGGTCAGAATGTTTTATTCATTAACCCTGACATACTGTAGCATCATAGAATGTTACAAAATCCTACCATCAAATCTGAGTTTATATCACCACCTCGGTGTGTAGAATGAGGGCTGTTCCATGGAAACGTTTAAAGGTATTTTACAGTATTCCAGGTTCTGTTTAAGATTTTAGTCCAGTTTGACCACCTCATCCTCCTCCTCTTCCTCCTCCTCATCTCTTCTTCCTCTCATTTCCATTAGTACTTTGTAAAAATACAGTAACAACTCAGATGAAATCATCTGTAAAAACATCCTTTTTCATTTTCTGTACATTTTGTTCACTATTTTACAGCAGCAGGGGGATTCCATCCTTCCCAGCTGTGATGTCATATCCAGCCTACCCCGGGGTCCCCCTTCTCAGGCTTCCTGACCAGGGGTGCAGGTGGAGCAGGTGAGTCACTGGAGCCCATGGCCTTTCAGCCTTTTCCACTGTCTCTTCTTTCCACAGAAGTAACAGAAGCTCATGGATATGGATTTCCCAGAGCAGTATATGTAAAATAGGGAGACAGAATGCATTTAAATAACATGTAAGCTTGAAATTACTGTAATATTTATTAAAGGTACTGCAGAGTATTGTATTACCTATTATGCTATTAAAGAAAAACGAGACAGAATGCATTTAAAAACAATATGACCATGAAATGTACTTACATTTAGTACATAAAACTGCAGAACTGTAATATTCAATACAGACACAGTGCAAGGGGCAGTACAGATACAGCACAAGGGGTAGTACAGATACAGCACAAGGGGCAGTACAGATACAGCACAAGGGCAGTACAGATACAGTACAAGGGGCAGTACAGATACAGTGCAAGAGGCAGTACAGATACAGCACAAGGCACAGTACAGTTCATTCAATAATGATTGCACATCTTGGCAACAGCAGTTTTCAGAATACAGCAATTACTTTTATAACAGTATTAAAACATGACACTTGTGTCCCATTTATTGAATTAAAGCTACTGCATTGTTTACTGCTCAGCACCAGAGCATTACATGCTTCAATGTAACCTAATGCGAGGAGCTTGGGTAGTAACTGAAGCCTTGCATTTCTGTACAGTGCTTGCCTGTTCCTCCTGTGATGGGAGAATGGAGGAGCAGTGTCTTCTGTAGATGATGGCTACAGTGCACAAGATCGGAAACATAATATAAATTCTTGTGTACAGCACTGTGCTTTGCTTCTACACATTAATATAGTATTACTGATGCATAGAAGCAATAATACCATATTGATGTGTAGAAGCAAAGTACATCGATATAGTAATTTTTATTTTATTTAATTTTTGTGTATTGGGTACAGTAATTAGACCAGACAAAAGAAAACTGTCTTTGAGATAACAACATTGGAAACAGGTAGTAATACAATAAAAACAAGCATTTGTCAATGCCGAATGTTTGCTTGCTGGTATGAGCATTGGAAATGCAGGAGTTAGACAGATGCAGAATAGGAATGGCAGTGAAGTATTGAACTTCACGCAAACCCCACTTCCATCCTGTAGAGACGGACAGGCATTGGGGTAAGTTTTTAGGTCGTCGCCCATGACGGTCATGCCATGTCACGTTACCCTATTCTGCAGACACCGACACGTGTTGAGGTGTGCCTTCGGGTGTTTGGCTTTACAGTTACCCCATTCCATAAGGACATACGGTGAAATGGGTGCAGCATAGGAGAATGAGGTGAAGTCTGGGGCCGAAGAGTGCAAGGTACACCTCGATACCTGTTACCTGTCAGTAGCTGGGGGGTGGGGTGGAATGGCATGAGCAGTGCAGTCGGCAATCCAAAGGCACACCCCGATGCCTGCCAGTCTCTATAGGGTAGGACATTATGGTTAGAAACCCTAATGCCTCGGATGTTTGTTGGTATTTGCACTATAGATTTTCAACATGGCCTTTTTGTGACCCCACCTCATGAAAACATTTGGGACCTCTTCTCATGAAGAGTGGCAGTGTGATTTTGTCAATGTGTCCCGAACATTGAGCTCCAACAGTGACAGTGCCATTCTGCGCCACATGTACGAAAACACAGATCAGGCAGGATGTGAAGAATGACAGCTGTACCATCCATAGGGAGGTGTGAAGAGATGGCAATGTTGGAAATCTGTAGTGGGAATATTAAAAATGCTCGCACTTCTGAGCATATGTGGAAACTGTGCAATGCATGCATGTAACACAGTCATTTTATGGACTTTCACCACCAAATTTTCAACATAGGCATTTTAGGACCTCTGCTCATGAACAGTGTCACTGTGATTTTCTTACTGTGTCCCGAACACTGATTTCCCACAGCGACCACGTTATTCTGCACCGGCAGTGTAAAAACACATTTCAGCCAGGATGTGAAAAATGACAGCTGTACTGTTCATAAGGAGGGCCAGAAAAATGGCAATGTTGAAGATCTGGAGTGAAAATATTCAAATGTGCAAAGTTACAAGTGTGCATGGAAACTGCGCAATGCACGCTCATAACATAGTCATTTTATGGACTTTCATCACCAAATTTTCAACATAGGCATTTTAGGACCTCTGCTAATGAACAGTGTCACTGTGATTTTCGTAATGTCTCCTGAACATGGATTTCCCACAGCGACCGCGCTATTCTACACCGGAAGTGTGAAAACACATTTCGGCCATGATGTGAAAAATGACAGCTGTACTGTTCATAAGGAGGTGCATAAAAATGGCAATGTTGAAAATCTGGAGTGAAAATATTGCAAATTCGTGAAGTCATTTCTTGAATTTTTTCTACCAAATTTGCAACATAGACTTTTTGAGAGCCCACCTCATGAACACTGGCACTGTCATTTCATTAATCAGTCCCAAAAGGTGATTCCGCACAGTGACCGTGAAATCACCTTTTGGGACTGAATAACGCCATGACAATGGCTGAATTCATGAGGAGTTGTTCCAATAGCCCCATGTTGAAAATTTGGTGCCAAAATTCCCAAAAATGCCTGAGATATGCACCAAAGTTGAAAAAATCCTATTTAAGCCATTATACAGCTTACTGGCATTTCTTCAGTTTGCAGTCGGCTTTGAAGAGTACAGACATGTTCCCGGTCCACTGAAGATCGATGCGCTAGGCCCTGGAGGTAAGTATGGGGTGAGGGGGGGTGTGGGAAGGCAGGGTACACAGAGGGTGGAGTCTTGGGTGGGGAAGAGCACCAGACTCAACAAGGGACTGTTTTTGATTTACAGGAGGGAAAAAATATTGCGGGACTTTTTCTTTTACAGGGACATTTAATATGGACATTTGGCACACTGGGGTGGGTTCCCAGCATGCCAACCTAGTGTTTTGTTGGTGGGGCGACTGTAGTCAGCAGTTGGGCACCCGTCAGCATATCTGGGCGCAATAGCCAGGACTAGGCACCCGGCACAAACCTACATTTTGTGGGGGACATTAAGCAGATGGGGAGTGGACTCCCCCATCTGCAAATTAATTGTGGATAGGGGACATAATGTCGACAGGGAGTGGACTCCCCTGTCGGCAACTAAAACTCGGACAGGGACTGAAGCCAATGGGGATTGGGGCCCCCGTCAGCAAACAAAGACTGTTTGGGGGGGTGCATGCTGCTGTGGGGGATTAGGCACCCCCTCGGCACTGGGAGCTGCATAATACTGTTTGTGAACGTGGCGGCAAGCCGCCCACCATGTTCACAAACAGTATTACGCTAGCTAACGTTCTGCCCTGCAATGACGGGTCACTCCCTCATGGCAGCGGAATGACTGACGCTGCAATGACGAGGCAGCCCCTGATTGCTGCGGCAAAAATATTTGTACTTTCTGGCACTTTTGGAGACCAGTGTCATCGGCATACTGTGCCTCTATTGGTCCACCAGTGCCAAGTCCCCAAATGCAGTGCCTCCCTTGGCTGTAACAGTGCCACGCCTCCACAACCCGCTTCTCTCTTAAGCTGTCACATAATGTTTCTTGCGCATGTGCACAAGCAAATATAAAAAACAGACAGTAAATACACAATGGGAGCAGAATATTAGACTAAAATCAGTTGATTAAGAACAATTATGGACAAAGGACAGCTACATACTTACCGTAACAGTAGATATTCAAGAGAATCCCCTACATTAGGCCACACCTTTAGAACTATTGCCATCAGGTACTAGGACCACATGGAAACATTTGCTAACTGGGGACCGCTCATGCCATGTCCTGTGTCAGCTTCTTTATAAATGTTGGCAGCCCTATCACTCCTCTGTTCCCTGCCTGAGATTAGACTTGGAGGACCTCCAACCATGGGGAACCAGGAGATAATACCAGCTCCAGGCATACAAGGAGAGGCACGGAGCCGAATACATGAAGCATGGAATAGGTTCAGGCACAATATCTGATGTAACCCTCACTGAAGCAGAAGAGGGGACAGAGGGAAGAACGGCATAGCCTAACAGAGTAGATTCTCTCAAAGCTCTACTGTTATGGTAAGTAAGCAACACTTTTATCATTTTCTGGGATATCTCCTCCATTAGGCGACCTCCTTTGGAACTATTCCCAAGCAGCAACTGGGAGGTGGATGCAGTCTGATATATATCCAAGAGAGCAGGCCTTGCAGTACAGCAAGCCCAAAGCAGGCACATCTTTGAGAGACTATGTCCAGACGGTAATGTTTAGTGAAGGTGCAGACAGTGCTCCACGTGGTTGCAGCACAAATGTCAGCAGCAGAAACATTTCTGAAACAAGCAAGAAAAGTGATCTTGAATGGCACCAGGATGTTCCTTACCATACTTCCTATAACAGAACGTAATACAATGTGCCAGCCATTGGAACAAGCACTGTTTAGACACAGGAGCACCCTCTTTCCCAGAGACAAATGAAACAAAAAGCTGAGAGGACTTGCTTCAATCCTTGGTGTGATTAAGATAGTATCTGAGTATTCTATGTACATCTAGGCTATGGAGCAGTGCCTTACCATGATTGGCTTGCTCAGGGTAGTAAACAGGAAGGTGTATCATTTGGTTCACTGTAAATTCAGACACCACCTTCAGTAGAAACTTATGCTTCGTATGCAAAAAAACTGTCTTTGTGGAAAATCAAATAAGGAGGCTCACACATTAGAGTCTGACACTCTAAAATCCTTCAAACAGAAGTGATTGCAACTAAAAATAACGTTTTACATGACAGGAAACGTAAGCCAAAACTTGCGGTTAGCTCAAAAGGAGCCACTGTCATGTTTCCAAGCACAAAATTCAAGTCTGAAGGTGAGACTAGATTGTGAGTCGGAAATTCCACAAGCACAATACCTCTCAGAAAAGTACCGACATCTCTAACCAGTGGGGGCAGGGAAAGCTGATAAAGTGGCCAAATGCACCTTAAGTGAGGAATACTGCAGACCAGAGTCTGACAGGGACAGCAAGTATTTCAACACAACTTTTACAGGACATGAAAGTGGATCCAAATTTCTGAAAGTAGCACATGAAGTGCACCACTTCCATTTCAATGAATATACATCAGGAACCTTTTAGGATACCACAGAACATGTAATGGCTATGTCTTCTGGAGCCATGCATTCAGATGCAGGGATTTTAGGTCCAAATGGACCAGCGATCCTATATCCTATGACAACAGTCCCCTACACAAAGGTAGGGGTACAGAAGGCTCCACTGCCATCTGTTATATAAAAGGAAACCATATCTAGCATGGCCATAATTCATTTTATTTATTTATTTAAAAATGTGTTAATCTTGAAAGACACACTGAGCCAAAGCTCATTTCCAGGTGCGACTCGGGGGACAAGGAGAATATAAAATAGATATATGCTTATATACAATATTCAGGGCAGTACAAAAATCAGTGAAGTTAAACAAATAACATACAACAATGAGATGCAGGACTATCTGGAATCACATTTTAATTAATGGGTCACGTTTTTTCCCATACAGAGAGCCATGTATTACATGTCGTAATACACGAGTATTAATTACAGCAAACTACAAGGCTCTTTGTGTGAGAGCATCAACGGTACCCCGAGAAGAGCAAGCAGTTGGGATCCATGATGTGGGCTAACGTTGCCCTGTTTATTTGTTTTGGTCCCTCATCGGCAGCTCCCACAAGCGGAGTCGCATCCTCACAGTCTGCATCAGGCCAGCCGAGAGGAACGTCGAGAGCAGCAAGGCCCCCAAGTTGTCCCTCCTACTGCCTGTCTCCAGCACCCGTCTCCAGCCAGCATCTCTCACCTCCTTCTCTAACTTCACCCCAGGCCAGGGTGATGAGTCGACGGTAGCACCACTGGCTATGTACTGACTGCCTGAATCTAAATAAATCTAAAAAAATATTTCTTTTCTGAGCCAAAGAGCACATGGATGGGCAGACGGGAGTCTTTTTTCTTCTCTCTGGCTCAGCTGGTGAAAAAATGTGACCCCTCAACTAAATAAAACAAAGTATCTGGTGCAGTGTGTAAAACTCGAATTTTACACACACACACCCTCATTGATGGATGACTGTGTAAACCCCTCAGGCTTCGCTGTCGGGGTTTATGTGCCATCCAACAACTTGGGTGTGAGTAAAATTCTCGTAACACACTGCACACCATACCTTATCCTATATATAATAAGTCTGCCATACAAATGATGTGAAAACACAGTAGTGTTGATATATGAGAGCTTAATAGGAGGGAGGGGCAGGGGACAGCAGCATAAGTGGCTGAGGATTTAGGGTCAGCTGCAGGAAGTAACTGGTAATGGTCTGAGCAGACGCTTTAACACCAGGAATGAAGGGGTAAAATGAATGGAGGTGAGAAGCTTGTTCCAAAGGAAGCAGAGATGAAAGGAGAAATAAGGAGCAATGAGGCTGAGAATGGCACCCTCCAGCCGCAACTTGAGCACCACCCACTGTATTAGTGGAATTGGGGTACGTGCATATAAGAATTTCCCTTTCCAATATATCCAGAACAAATGGTTTGATACCTTTTATTGGACCAACAAGGATGTTACAAAAAGATAGCTTTCGGACCAACAAGTCTTTCTTCGGCAGCCTAATGAGAGTTATTTAGAAAATCCCATATTATTAACACTTAGAACATGCAGAAAAAAACAGAAATAATTCTCATTGGTTTAAAAGAGGCCTTCAGAACATAATTAAAGTGACATTGGAGAGCTTGAATATCTTAGTGTGAGTTTGGCTGAACCAAACTTAAAGATCAAAGGCTGTCCAGAGATAACATATAGAAACATAGACTTTGATGGCAGATAAAGACCGCTAGGCCCACCCAGTCTACCCATTTCCATATCTACTGAATAAACTGCAGATCCTAGTTAACAAACAGCCTATTTCTTCCTACCCCACCCAGAAGTGCCTTGTGTCTGTCCCATGCATTCTTGAATTCCTCCACTGTTGTTGACCCCATAATCTCCTCAGGAAGGCCGCTCCATGCATCCACCACCCTCTCTGTGAAACAATACTTCCTCACATTGCCCCTGAGCCGTTCCCCCTCTATCTTCAAATTGTGTCCTCTTGTTCTTGCACACCTCTTTTTCTGAAAGATGCTACCCTCTTGGACTTTGTTGATTCCCTTGAGGTACTTAAAAGTTTCTATCATGTCCCCCCTCTCCCTCCTTTCCTCAAGGGTATACATATTAAGCTCCTTTAATCTCTCCTCGTATGGCTTCTGTTGCAGACCCTGCACCATTTTAGTTGCCCTCCTTTGGACTGCCTACATCCTGTCTATGTCCTTGTGGAGATGGGGTCTCCAGAACTGGACACAGTAGTCCAGATGGGGTCTTACCAACAGTCTGTACAGAGGGATAACAACTTCCTGTTTTCTACTGGTGATGCCCCTCCCTATACATTCCAGTGTGCCCCCAGCCAACCCTACTGCCTTCTCACATTGCTTGCTAACCATTAGGTCATCTGATAAGATTACCCCTAGATCCTTTTCCATTTTTGTTGTTGTTCCTACCTCCCCCCCTTACTGTGTACTCTTCCCCTGGGTTTTTGTTTCCCAGGTGCATTACTTTGCACTTCTTTGCATTGAATCCAAGCTGCCATACTTCTGACCATTCCTCCAACCTTGCAAGTCCGTTCTCATCCTTTCCACACCCCCTTGTGTATTAACCCCGTTGCAGATCTTTGTGTCATCTGCAAAGAGGCATACTTTTCTTTACAGTCCCTCTGCAATGTCACTTATAAAGACATTAAAAAGGACTGGACCCAGTACTGAACCTTGCGGTACCCCACGAGTAATCCCCCTTTCTTTAGAGCGGACTCTGTTTACTATTACCTTCTGTGTCCTGTTGTCCAGCCAATGTTTTACCCAGGCTACCACCCTGGGACCCACTCCCAGGCTGGCTAATTTGTTTATTAATCTTTTGTGTGAGACTGTGTCAAATGTCTTGCTAAAGTCTAGGTAGACTATGTCAACAGCCCCTCCCTAGTCAACTACTTTGATTACCCAGTCAAAGAAATCCATTAGATTCATCTGACATGACCTTCCCATTGTGAATCCATGGTGCCTTGGGCCCTGTGCCCCACTGGCCTCTAGGTACTCAACAATTCTTTCCTTCAGAAGTGATTCCATCATTTTCCTTACCACTGAGGTCAAACTGACGGGTCTGTAGTTTCCTGCCTCTGTCCTACTCCCACTTTTGTGAAGGGAAATCACATCTGCCCTCCTCCAGTCCTCAGGTACCACCCCATCCTTCCATGATTTATTAAAAAGGGTAGTCAGTGGTGTCACTAGTTCTCCCCTTTATTCTTTTAGAATTCTGGGGTGAATCCCATCAGGCCCCATTGCTTTGTCTACCTTCAGTTTTAGGAGTTCTTTCAGAACCCTTTCTTCTGTGAAAGGATTGGGATGGACCCCATATCCAGAGTGCTTCTATTGATTGGATTAGGTACCACTCCCTCCTCTTCTTTTGTTAATACTGAGCAGAAGTATTCATTCTGTATCCCTGCTTTTTAACTGTCCCTCTCTGCCCACCTACTGTCCCCTTTATTCAGCCTCACTATCCCTCCCTTTGTCTTTCTTCACTCCCTAATGTACCTATAAAAGGTTTTATCCCCCTTCTTAACTGAGTTGGCTATCTTTTCCTCGGTTTGGGCCTTTGCTATTCTGACTGCCTTCCCCACTTCCTTCGGCTTTAACTGGTACGTTCTCTATCCTGCTCCTTCTGTGTTTGAGGTAGGCAGAGAGTTCAACCCACATATATTATACCATGTATCAGTCTAATGAATAACAAAACATTAAGATTCACTGCTCACTAAATTATATGAGGGTGTATACACTTAAAATTTATTGGAAATCTGTACGTATCAGGCTGCATAGTCTCAATTTCTTGGAGGTTCTAGACTAGCACTTCTTTGTATCTGGCACTTACACTGACAATTGATATTATCATGTATAAAATCTTGTTACAACAAAGGCTTAAGGTTTCCGGAACATAATAGCTTGTTGAGCATATGTTGTGAATATATCTCCGGCCAGTAGCACTTTCATCAGTGTGATACATGTACTCACTTTGGGTAAACATTACTTTCATCATTCTATATGCCATGTAAAGATCATTTCTGAGGTTGTATTTTTGGGGCTTATTATTTATTGTTTTACTTGCTAATATGTTACATTTTGGCATACAGTTGTTTTCTCCAGGGTCATCTTATTGTCATAGGCCATATTCACAAACAGAGTTCTGAGCAGAGTTGAAGGTGGCTTTTACTGGTGTACTGTTACCTCACTCGTGAAGTATGTGTCTTCGGGAGGTTTCTTCACTTGACATATCATTTAGTGAGCAGTGAATCTTAATGTTTTGTTATTCATTACACTGATACATGGTATAATATATGTGGGTTGAACTCTCTGCCTACTGTTATCTCTGGACAACCTTTGACCTTTAAGTTTGGTTCAGATGAAATCACACTTAAGATATTCAAGCTCTCTAATGTCACTTTAATTATGTTCTGAAGCCCTGTTTTAAACCAATGAAAATTGTTTCTGTTTGTTTCTGCATGTTCTAAGTGTTAATAATATGGGATTTTCAAAATAACTCTCATTAGGCTTCCGAGGAAGGACTTGTTGGTCCAAAAGCTAAAGCTCTTTGTTCTTTTTGTAACATCCTTGTTGGTCCAATAAAAGGTATCAAACCATTTGTTCTGGATTTGTTCTTACTAGGACCAATATGGCATTAAAAAGTGTGTTTGCCTTTCCAATTGAGGGACAATGCAACTTGCTAGAAAACTCTGGATTAAGTGAGTAGAAACAGCAGTTTTGCATTGTGTGGAGACAAAGAAGTTCAACTCTGGATGACTCCATTTTGCTAAGGGGATCATCTACCATGGAGTTCATCAGCTCCCTTTCTTGCACTTTAGAAGGTAACTGGCTTGGCCAGTCTGCTAAGAAATTGTGGAGATCTATGAGCTGCATGGCTAGCATTTGTAGGCAGTGGGACAGAGCCCAACACCATACTCTTATTGTTTCCATCCACCATAGCAATGCTGTGCAAATTATTAGGAGTTGCCATTTCTGGGACAGCTTTTCAGGTAGAGGCTATTTCTAGCTTGCTTTACATATAGCTGTATATAACTGCATTTTTATTCTGTATGTTACTTTCCTTTGTTTTACTTATTCTAGTGTCTTCTTTCAAATCTGCACCACTTCTTAAGCACATCTTGCATAACAGTTTGAGAACAAAGCACAGTTTATTTATAGAAGACTACAGAGGTGCTACAGATTTAATCTACAGGAAATTTAGGGAATATTTATACAGCAACATTTAGCCAAATTTCCTTGAATTTGCCAAAGATGCAAGATTTTACAGGATTTGACTCTGAAGATCTTTTATACAGAGATATTATTTCTCACTTATACATGCTTTAATTATTTTATATTGAATTTGAATAAGTAATTATCATTGCCTTTTCCTCTCATATTTTTTTTCTTATCAGCATGGTTAGTACAAGGAGTGGCAAAAATATTACACTGTCCCCAATACAGAATCCAGTAGGATTCTTGACAGAAGTAAAAAGGAAAAAGGGGGAAAGGGTAAAAATAATGATAAAAATAGTTCAATATGGTAAGATCCATTGTAGCCTAGGATAATTGAATATTTGGAAGGCTCGGTTCTCACCCCTACAGCACTTTCTACTCCTTCAACTGACCTCCAGGATATTTCTCCTAGAATTCAAATAGTGAATACTGAAAATTCACCTCTTTCTTGGAGTATTTTCCTTTTTCCACAACCAGATGAAATCTCCTTGCTAACATTTAATATTAGTTTTGCTTCATACTCTCTGACTGGCAGTCCTGCACAGGACAGTGATAATACTGAGTCTTGCTTCTTAACTTTTTTACATCGAGGACCCACACAGGATAGCCAATGTGGTAATTTTAGATCCCAATTAGATACATTTTCCAGGATAGAAAATGGAAAGACCACTACTTTAAAATTACCTACAGTAGATACTTTAGGTCTGGTCATGCAAAATCTTAGTGAAATTATATTTGGGCTTAAAAAATTGGTAACAGATTCCTGTGCTCATAATGGAGAAAATAATAGGACATTTTGCTTCCTCTTCCTCACTTTCTAAACAAATCTTGGAAATTGTTAAAATCCCTATTATGCTAACATTGTTATTTTGGAAAACATGTGGGCTATCAAGGAAAAACTGGAGAATTTGAAAGCGAATGTATTTTGCAATCGGGCTTTAGTAACTCAATTGAAAAAGTCTGTGACTTTTCATCCCACCTCTCTGTTAGTGACATTCTTGTTACTGATCCACCTTTCACATGTAAAAATATGGAGAATACAGGAATCCAAGTTAACCTTCCTCCACCTTTTCCAGGGAAGATTTGATTGCATTAACTAATACACAGATCGCTCAAATTCCCAAACAAAAAGATAGAAGGAGGACGACTGTTATTTCTCATAAAAGAAAGACTACTAAAAGAGGGAAAGTTACTAAATCAAAATAGCAAGAAACACAGCTTGGAAAAATAACAACAATTAAGTGTCATAATATTGTTAATCAAACTGGCACACAAGAGAATGAGGGAATTGTGTAACAGTGCCCTTGCTGGAAAATTCTGATCAAGAAACTAAGCAGTAAGATGCTAATGGTGATATGGGTCCTGATAATGTCAAACAGTCTGGACCTCAGAAAACTGATACAAATACATGTAGTCGTATCTTTATTGGGAAATACTGACTAATAAATTATTCAAGGAGATATTAATATTGGCAATCCTCAAACAGAGGAAAATTTCAATAACTATTCCCTTACTTTATTTGGTTCAGAAGATACTAGAGAGGACTCTGAGTTCTTGATAGAAATGTAAGGTATTAATAAACTAGAGTCTGAGACAACACTTAAGGAGCTGACTCTATCATCTTTTACATATTGAACCTGAATCTAAGGACATTTTTATTGCCTGCCCTGCTAATGTCCAGTACTCTGTGTTTTGTTACATTCTGGGTCTCAAGAAGTGGGGGACCAAATGTGGTCCCAAAGATCTTTACTGAAACTGAATGGAATTAGTATTATGTACCCACAAAGGGTACCAGTTTATCATGATACCCAGAAGTTGAAAGACTTGGACAGGGAAAAGGGCATGGACAGAAAGAGAATAATTGAAATGATGCAACTAATAAATAAATACATGGAAGCACACAAAAAACCATGGAGGGAAATAACTCTTTCCTACTTTGGATGGAAAACTTCTCCACTAGATCCAATTGGTATAATTGAGAGATATTGGAATATTTTTAACATGCACTTTGGGAATTCATGTAGAGAAAAGTGGAACTGAATGGATTACAGTGCATAGTGGTATTAATGATAGTCCTCAGATATATATTACATTCAGAACTCGAAAACTTGCAGAGCAGATTGACTCAGTCTCCTGGTATTGCCCTGACTGATTTTCCTGAATTAAACATGGAACCCTATTTATGTCATATACAAGTTACTGACTCTGATGGCTCAGCAAAAATTTTATCTACACAGAATAATTCAGGCATTACAATCCATAATAGGTTTTTCGCACTGTAAAATCCTTATAATTACTGGATTCCATTTTTTCTAATGGGAAAAAGTGTGTATTAAATATCGTACTAGCTGAATAGGTATTACGGTATTCACGCGGCTTTTTTCCACATAGAAAAGAGCTCAAGACACAACTCAGCTCACGCCTGTCAAAGACCATTTTCCCCAAAGTCAGTGATCCATAAATACTTACCTCCTCTGTCGCGTTTGCACCACAGTAACTTTTGTGAAAAAAAAGAAAATTTCTTCTACCTTGTAGTTTTCCACTGTAAAGACTTTTACCATGGTCCCTAACTAATTGCCCTTTCAACCCTCCCCTCTGCAGGTCAGAGGACTACACCACTTGGCAAGGCACATAGCAACTGAAAAAAAAACACTACGATGATCTCATTTTTTTCATTAATCTTTCTTGTTTCAGTAGTTTAGTTAGTTGCACTTACTGTTTACTGCTTCAATTACCAAATAAATAATTTCATCAATGCAAGGTAAGACACCATTTCTTCATTTTTCAAAATGATGAAAAAATGGAACCTTTCAATTATATACAACTAAATATGGGGTGCAGTGTGTTAACTCGAATTTAACATACACCCTCATTGTTGGATGGCTATCTCGGGGTTTATGTGCCATCCAACAACTCGGGTGTGTGTTAAATTCTCGTGACACACTGCAATCCATACTTTATCCTATATGTAATTTATTACCAAAACAACATTTTGACTCAAAAGTTCTTTCTTCGAATACTGAAGGGTTAGCAAGTAAACTGGCAGATCCAGAAATTATTGATTTTTTTCCTGGGATTTGATATCTTATGTCTCCAGGAAACTTGGTGGTCCTATAATACGTCATCCTTGATCCCAGGATATACACCCTACATATGTCCTGTTATAAAATTTAATAAGGCTGGCAGAACCCAAGCAGATTTTATTTCTTTTTTGAAGACTTCTTTAAATTATCAAACAATTGAGTTAATGTATGGTTTATTTTTCTTTTGGCTCTTAAAATAGAGAATACATGTTCTAAAATTATTTTACTGAATGTTTCTCTACCTCCTAGATCTAGTGGGATATATCCCCCAGCATTATGGAAGCAACTTGAAGATATATTGCTACTGTTGCTAGCCTTGCTTGTAGAGCAGAAAGCAGCTAACTAAAAGAAGCTACATTTTCTTATTAATTTAACACTTACATCTTAGCAGGAGTCAGGGTCTGCTGAGATTAAGCAGACAGATACTTTATTAGAAGTAGAAGGGGTCTTATTTAGGGTAAAAAAGAAAGAAAGAAAGAAAAGAAAGAAAGTCACTGTGTGTTCTGTGCTGTGAAGGGTACTGTATCAACTTACTTTGCTAAACCAGTAAGAGGAGAAAGAGCTTAATTGGGGGGTATGGCTTAGACACTATAAATGCAGGTGACTCAAATTACAACTTCCTGTTGCTAGCCTTTGTTCTTACTAATTGCCCTCCATCCCACCCACCCTAAGTTAGTTCTACTTTTATAACCACTGGATTTGACTGTCAACAGGAACTTCCTGTTTGGCAGTAGGAAGGGAAGGATCATAGAGAAACATTGGTTTTGTCAACCCTGTGTGGTACCATTGCTTATAACTGACTCTTCAGTGAATAGCAGAGCACTGTGGAAACCTGGAGGACTAGCAATAGGCTAGTATACCTCCTACCCCAAAACAACATCTCTCTGTTAAAAGCACTGTTGCCTGGTGGCTCTCTCGCCCTTTTAAGGGCTTGTAAACCTTCAACTCACAGAATCTTGCTGAATTTAAGTAAATATTGTTATTTTTACTTCGCTCCGAAACTGGAAGTGAACGGACGCTTACTTCCGGTTTTTCGGCTTAAAACCTGCCCCTCTAGTGAGCGGGGCATTTAATAGTGGCATTGCTACTGATATAGCAAACCTCTGGTGAGAGGTGGAGTAGTGCAGTGCACCAATATACTTTGATATACCATTAATATATTTGTTTTAACTGTTGCTGTATTGTGTGGTACCATTTGCTTGTAACTAACTCTTCACTGAATAGCAGAGCATTGTGGGAACCTGGAGGACTAGCAATAGGCTAGTATACCTCCTACCCCAAAACAACATCTCTCTGTTAAAAGCACTGTTGCCTGGTGGTTCTCTTGCCCTTTTAAGGGCTTGTAAACCTTCAACTCACAGAATCTTGCTGAATTTAAGTAAATATTGTTATTTTTACTTTGCGCCGAAACCAGAAGTGAATGGACACTTACTTCCAGTTTTTCGGCTTAAAACCTGCCCCTCTAGTGAGCGGGGTGAGTGTGTACGGGGCTGCACGTGGAAACGCGCAGAGACAAGCACATTTGCACATGTCTGCTGTGTCCACTGGGCACGCTGAAACTGCTGGCATTAGACAAACTTGGATAAGATAATTTTAGCATATCCTCTACTTAGTAAATATACACCTTTAATAATGGAAAAATAACTTAGTAAGTGTATGCAATGTTTGATGTATAGTGAGGGAAAGTATGGGAGCGAGTATGTATGTGCTAATTGCCATCTGATTACTACTCTTGAAGCAGAGATAGCGTTTCTGCTTATTAAACCAGTTTCTACTGATATTAGGGAATTGGAAAGTTACATTGATCTTATGTATGAACAACTTCATTCTAATGAACAATTTCCTTCACATTTAGATGGCATTTCTATGCCTCCTGATGAGAAGACAATTGTAATGACTAGTACTAGTATACCTGTTGCCTCTGCCCCCTCATATAAGGTGGGTGATTATCCATCCTCTTCCCATGATAATGATGACTGGACCATTGTCACAAAGCCTTTTAAAAAAAGGAGGGGTGGTCAAATACACAATAGTGCCCCTATTGAAACTCGTAATAGATTTGAGCAATTGACTGTATCAAATAATGAAGTGCTACATGATTTATCCTGTGCATCACCCTCTGTTGATAATAATGGTTTAAAAACACTTTTCAATCAGGAGTTAATGTCCATAAATATTTGTCCTGGTAAGTCTCAAGCTACCAAATCAATACCTATTAAGTTAATCACTTCAGAGTGTGTTAAACAATCACCTGTTTCTGATTCTTGTACCCCTACTGTCTCAAAACAAGTGTTAGTCCTGGGTGATTCAATCATTAAGCACACTGACAGAGCGGTATGCAATAGTGACAAGAGCAACCGCATTTGTTCTAGCTTCCGTGGGGCCAGGGTATCTGACATTACCTCCATGATGCCTAAAATTTTACAAAATGCGGGGGAAAATCCACTGGTTATCATACATGCCGGTGTTAATGATATAAACAACACCCCATTTAATCAGTTACAACAGGACTATGTGGCATTATGTAACCTGTTACTTGATAGGGGATGCTGTGTATATATACCTGAAATTCTACCTGTCCCGAGAGCAACATCTACCATGATGCAGAAAATCAAAGCCCTAAATGAATGGCTGAGAAAGTGGTGTTTTAAGCAGGATATAACCTGTATTACCCACTGGGAATCATTTTCAGATCGTTCTTCCTTGTTTTGCTGGGACGATTTACATCTCAGTCATAGGGGTAGTGCACTTATGGGGAAAAGTATCACTAAAATCATAAATCATTGTTTAAACTAAAAACAATGGGGGAGAATGGGTCTATTCCCAAGTCTCTGAATACTTACCAAAATATTATTACAACTAAATGTAAATTCCTAGCTTTGAATGCAAGATCTTTAAACCAACTCAAATTAGCAGAACTCAAAGCCAAATGTAAAACTTTAAATATTGGTGTGGTGGGAGTAACTGAAACTTGGTGGAATGAATCCTCAATTTGGTCCAGAGAAATTCCAGGTTATAAGATATATCATAAAAACAGATCAGATAAGCAAGGCGGTGGAGTTTATATGTACATATGAAACGATATTCCTTCTTTTGAAGTGTGTTCTACCTTTCCTTTGGAAAGTGTATGGGTTAAAATCTTATTGAAGGAGTAGTCCTATATAACTATTGGTAACATCTGTCGACCTCCATCTGCAAATTCAGATTACACAACTGATATCTTTAAAGAAATTACACATTTTTCAGAATCTCAAGATACTGTAATAGTTGGTGACTTTAACCTCCCTCATATTAACTGGGACTCATTCTCAGGACAGTCCTATGCCAAGAAAGAACTAATAGATGTGGTAGTTAGTACTGAATTACAACAACTTGTTACTGAACCCACTCGAGGTCCTAATATTTTGGATCTATTATTTACTAACATAGAGCAACAAATTAGCAATTTATAAATTTGAGATTCACTTGGGACCAGTGATCATTCATCTATTCTTTTTGAAATTCAACAGTTTAAAACTACACAAAGGAAGTTACACTGTATAAAAAATTATAATAAAGCAAATTTTTCTAAAATCAATGAATACTTACAAAACATAAACTGGGAATCTAATCTTCTTAATTGTACAACACAACAAGCTTGGGACTTTTTTAAAAACATTGTACATTATTTGGAAAATACCTTTATTCCATCTAAGAGGAAATTTAATAATAAAGGAAAAATTCCCCCTTGGTTCAACAAGACAATTAAAAATCAGATTAAAATAAAAATTAAACTTTTTAGGAAACTTAAGAATAGTTCTGTTCTATTTAAAACTACTTTATTACATAAATACAGACTATCTGTGAAAATCTTAAAAAAATTCTATTAAATTGGAAAAATATAAGCTAGAATTTAAACTAGCTCACACAAAAGATTGTCACAAATCTCTTTTTTCCTATATAAATACTAAAAAAGTGCATCAAGGACCATTGGTCCCATTCTAACCAATGGCTCTTCTCTATCTGATATAGAAACCTTGAATCTCTTTAATAAGTACTTTTGTTCTGTCTTCTCTCAAAAATCACCTATTAGTACATTTAAAGTTCACCTCGTAGATTATCATAGGTTCTATCCAACTGACATTATACAGGCTGTCAAAAAACTAAAAAAAAATACTAGTCCGGGCCCAGACGGTATTCATCCATGGTTTCTGATCAAAACCTCTATAAATATTTTTATACCTTTGTCAATTATCTTCAACAAATCCTTACAAGAAAACATTGTACCAAATGATTGGCATTCAGCAATAGTTACTCCCATATGTAAGAAAGGCAATAGAGGTTCTGTGCAAAATTATCGTCCAATTAGCCTGACCTCAGTGGCTGGTAAATTAATGGAACAAGTAATGAAGTCTCTAATAGATCAAGATTGTAAAAAATTTGGAATTTATGATTCAAATCAGCATGGGTTTACTCCCAAGTATTCCTGCACCACCAATCTGATATCTTTTTACAATAATATAAGTACTCTACTAGATGTGGGTATCCCTACTGATGTAATTCTTTTAGATTTTAGTAGAGCTTTCAATAAAGTCTCTCAGGAAAAACTCATTACTAAAATGCACAATCTAGGTTTGTCACCTGATATTGTCAACTGGACTTTAAACTGGTTGACAAATCATTCTCAGAGAGTCAGAATTAATGATATCTTGTCTGATTCAGGTAGTGTAACAAGTGGTGTACCACAGGGGTCGGTCTTGGGACCAATATTGTTTAATCTCTTTATCAATGATTTACAAACAGGGCCAAATAACTTCATGGTTAAATTTGCAGATGATACTAAATTGGGGGGCAAGGTTAATAATCAAGAAAATATTTCTGCATTAAAGAAGGATTTGGAAAAATTAACACTTCGGGCAAATGAAAAATCATATGCAGTTTAATCAAGACAACTGTTTAGTAGTGCATTTCGGTGTAAATAATCCAAAAACGATATATTATATAAATGGACTACCACTTCACTCATCAAATTGTGAAAAAGATTTAGGGATATATGTTAATAATAAACTTACATCAAATGATCACTTTGTTAGAACTGCTTGCATGACCAACAGACTTTTGAGGTAAATAAAACGCACTTTTGTTAATCACACTGAACAATGCCTTATTCCATTGTATAGGGCATACATTAGACCATAGCTAGACTATGGCTCCCCTTTCTGGAATCCAAACCAAAAAGAAGACATAGCAATTCTTGAACAGCTTCAACGGAGAGTAACTAGAATGATTCCAAGATTAACAAACTTGGATTATCAGAACAGATTAAAAGCTACTGGTCTCTTCTCTCGTCAAACTAGAAGATTAAGAGGTGATATGCTTATATAATAAACAGCTTGAAGTAAAAACTTATAAAACCAGCAAAAGGGGGAAACTTTTTTCCAATAAGAGCATCCATTGTATGGAACACCTTGCCACAAGAATTGGTAGAGGCAACTAGTGCCACTATCTTTAAAAACAAATTAGATGTTTGGTTGAGGGATAATAGATAAATAATGTCCCACATAGTGTGGGGAACAGTCTCGATGGGCTCTGGCCTTCTTCAGTTCTTTCATACCAAGTAATACCAAGTAATATTGGATGAGTTGCTAGCTAAATTAGATGATTATTTTTTCATAGTCATTGGTGATTTTAATGCCATAATTTTGTTGAGTAGTGGATCCAGTGTATCTCAGAATGAATATAATATTAGACTTAATATAATCAACTCTGTTATTTCAAATAATCAGAAATTCCAAAAGTAATAAAACTAACCAGCACAGATTGATTTTGGATGAAATAATGACTGATTTGAATCTAATTACCATATGCCCAGCATGTTGAGAATTTTGCCAGGTCTGCCAGTATCAAGATAGGTTTACTCCATAGACATAAACACAATCTAATGCCTGAAGCCCTTATACTAGCTATCTATAGCTCCATAGTATCCATTGTTGACTATGGTCTGGTTATCTATGGCTCAGCTTCCACCACTACCCTCTGCAGAATATTAGTGGCACTCAATAAAGCATGCCAATTTCTTACTGGAGCAGCATGCCTTACCCACACATGTGAACTGTATGCACAAACAGGTTGGCTTCAGCTAAATGGGAGGATTCACTATCAAACCTGCTTGCTAACCAAAAGGGCACTTCTCGGGCTCCTGCCTTCAGTTGTTACAAACTTATTAAACCCATGTTGCAGCTCCCAGCACATGTGTAGCTCAGTTAACCAACTTTTTTCTGTCCCAAGATGCCGGACTACACAAGGGCAATGATCGTTTGCATATAGAGCACCACCATGGTTTAATGCGCTGCCCAGAGATATCTCTTCCTTACCAAAATTGGGACCATTGAAAGGCACGCTTTCATCAGTATATTACAGCTAACAGTTCCTGTGACTGTTTCAACTGACATGACACTACCTCAGCAGTATTGACACATCTTTGTATACCTACTTCTCCCCTTTTCTCTACAAATGACCACTTTCACCCTAATGGCTGTGCCCTATTTCCTGCCTTCTTCCCTGATCCTTCTTTCACCTCACTCCTCTCACCCTCCACCTTCTTTCCACTGTTTATCTTCACTTACCTGAACTTTTGTTCACCAAAATCTAATTATACCTACTTGACAAAGCACCTTGGGCTGCCTCCTTTTATTAGATTATTTTTGATTTACTACCAATTCATAGTTTTAATTTTAGTTGCAATATTAATGTCATATTGTCATTGTAAATACTTTCTTGTCAATATTTTATGTAATACCATCCGTTGTATGTCCGTCACCCTTCCCATTAATGTGGAACTTTTGTAAAAGAGCTGTTGTGTGCTCAAAGGTATTATAATCCAAGAATTAATAAATAAATAAATAAATGTGGTAAATGGCCAAACCCCTGGGGACTCAGTGAGGGAATTCACCTATCTGGGTCCTTTGGGATCCTCAGTCATTGACCTGGCCTGGGTTAACCAGTTGGCTGCTGAAAAACTGTTGGATTTTAAAATTATGACTCATTCAGAGTCTGCTCATTCCCCAAAATGTGTTACCTTGTCTGTTCCAAATAATAATAATTTTAGAATTTTACTGAAACTTAGTTGAAGATAATATCCTGGAAGTTGTCAATCAAATAAGAATAAAATGGCAAGCTGATACTGTAGATACCATAGATACATTCTCCATGATACTAAATTCTGATCCAGTTTTATGCTAGAGAACTGAAATAACCACTGGTGATATCAATGATGGGGATGCTGTCAAGGGACTATGGACTGAAATTAATCTTTTTTCTCAAGCCTTTATTCAGAACAAACAGTGTTAAAAGACACAATAAGCCAACATAGTTTAACAAGACATGTAGGGATACAAAATAGAAACTAAACAATTTAGTGAGATATACTAAAAAACAAAATGACAGTCAATCTTAGGATTTTAAACAAAAAAGTTATGGCAATAGAGAGGAAACAACATTGTGGTATGATGTGGAATAAATTTAAAAGACAGTATTGGAAAAAAAAACTAAGGCATGCTGGTCCTTTGTAAGTATGGGATATACTCAACATTCTACCAAGATTGAGTCTTATATCATGCCTCAATCTTGGGAGACATATTTCTCGACTTTGTATTTCTCACTCTTAGAGGAACAAAGATGTTCCATATCTGACAAACTCAAAATACAGATTCCTATCTTACTGCTACACCATTATTTATCTATTTAGAAGAAATCCGACAAGCTTTTGAGACAATCAAATTAAATAAGGACCCTGGCCTGGATCAAATATTGGCAAATATTTCCTGAGCTTTTAGACTGGTTGTTTCTCATATTTCTGGAATTATTCAATAGATTCATTCAGGATGAGGACTTCACTGACAGCTGGAAGGGAAGCATAATATACCCGATCCACAAAAAGGGACCAGTGGCTGACCCTAGCATATACAGACCAATCAGCCTCTTAGAGACATCACAAAAAATCTTCTGTAAAATCATTTTAGCTCAACTAGAGACCTGGATCCACAATAATCAGTTATTGGATGAGCCCCAAAATGGTTTCAGAGATAACCGTTCAACTGTTCAACACTGTTACATCCTTTCCCGTTTAATACATAAGTGCATAAAGATAAAACAAGATGAAACTTTACTGTTGCTTTGTGGACCTTAAGGCAGCTTTTGACAGTATTAGTGGTACACTGTTGTGGCAAAAATTAAGTTTGGTGGGTATGGATCCCTTTATACTGGATACCTTAATGAGGCTCTATTATAATACATGGGTCCAAGTTCAGTATGATCGATTTGGCAGTTTAACTTCTAGAACTCGGACAACTTTAGCAGTCCATCAGGGATGCATTTTAGCTTCCACACTATTTAATTTATATATTAATTCTATTATAGCTGAATTAAATAACACAGACTTTCATTCTCCTAAGATATTTGACAGATCTGTAACTTGTTTGGTGTACGCCAATGATATTGTCTTAATATCCACCTCACTGTTAGGCTTTCAGAGGAAGATGAATTGTTTTACTGAGTTACATCATAATAATTGTTTGGTCATAATTAGAAACAAGACCAGTTTGAGAAAAGATGAGTGGTCATCCGAAACATGTCAGGTTTTTATGGCCTCCATTTATGCCAGTTTAAAATAAATCTTGTTTTTTTATTAAGAAGACTGGTGCCCTTGTTTTAATGAGGTTGTGCGTGCTCTGCATTTTACCTGTGTTGCACCAATTTGTTGGTGTTTGGAATGAAAACCAAGAAGATACCATGTCTATACTTGGGGACTAAGGTGAGTGTGATTAAAACTAATTATGACTATTTGAGTATAAGATTTTCTGATAATTTTTCTTAGAGAAGACATTTGAAGACCCTGGAGACTAGAAAAACATTTGCACTTAATGCATTTAAAACAGATTCAGAGGATGAGGTAATGTTGGAGGAAACAATAAAAATGGATAATAAAGGCAAGGTGCTGTTGATGGGGGATCTAAATCTACCTGACATGAGATGGGACACTTCATCGGTAAAATCAGGGAGGAACAAGGCTATAGTGGATTGTCTGCAGGCAGCCCTCCTGGGGCAGCTGGTTAGAAAACCCACCAGGGAAGGGGCCTTGCTGGATTTAGTCCTCAAAAATGGTGACACGGTGGGTGAAGTTGCTGTGGGGGAACACCTTACATAGATATATAGATACATAGACAGTGTCGGCAGATAAGGGCCTATGGCCCACCCAGTCTGCCCATTTGAGCTTGTAAGTTCAGTTTGTTTTCCTAGAAGTCTGTTGCCCCTTACCCCTGACCTCCAGAATTCCTTTATGTCTATCCCATGCATTCTTAAATCCCGTGATTGTTTCAGCCCCCACCACTTCCTCTGGCAGGGTGTTCCACTTGTCCACCACCCGTTCTGTGAAGAAATTCTTTCTCATGTTTCCTCTGAATCGTCCTCCCTCCAACTTCATCCCATGCCCTCTAGTCCTGGAACATCTTTTTCGCTTAAAAATAGTGTTTTCCTGCACCCTGTTCCTCCCTGTAAGATACTTGTATGTCTCTATCATATCCCTCTCTCCTTCTCTCCTCCAGGGAGTACATGTTCAGTTCCTTCAACCTGTCTTCATAGGACTTGTGATGCAATCCATGCACCATCTTTGTTGCCCTCCTCTGAACCTTCTCTACCCTGTCTATGTCTTACATAGGTATGGTCTCCAGAACCGTACACTGTACTCCAGGTGGGGCCTCACTAGTGTCTTGTATAGCGGAATTATGACCTCCCTTTTCCTTCTGGTGATGCCCCTGCCTATACATCCCAGCATCCTATTTGCTTTACCTGATGCCTTGTCACACTGTTTCCCTACCTTGAGGTCATCTGAGATGATAACCCGAAGATCCCTTTCCTGCTTGGTGCATGCTATATCCTCACCCCCCAACTGATATATTGTGCCAGGGTTTTTGTGCCCCATATGCATTATCTTGCACTTCTTTGCATTGAATTTCAACTGCCAAACCCCTGACCATTCTTCAAGTTTCTGCAGGTCCCTTCTCATTCTGTCTACACCCTCTGGTGTGTCTACTCTGTTATAGAGCTTTGTGTCATCAGTGAACAGTGAAATTCTGCCTTCTAGGTCCTGTGCCATGTCACTGATGAAGATGTTGAATAGGACTGGTCCCAGCACTGATCCCTGTGGTACCCCACTGGTCACTCTTCCCTCTGTGGAGTGACAGCCATTTACCACCGCCCTCTGTGTCCTGCCACCCAGCCAGTTACCTACCCACCACATTACTGTCCTGCCCACACCCATATTCCCCAGTTTGTGTAATAGTCTTCTATGTGGCACAGTGTCAAAGGCCTTGCTGAAGTCCAGATAGGCCATGTCCACTGCCCTCCCTGATCCACCTCCCTAGTCACCCAGTCAAAAATTCAATGAGGTTGGTCTGACATGACCTCCCCGGTGAAACCATGCTGCCTTGGGTCCTGTAGTCCATTGACAACCAGATGTTCCACCAATCTTCCTTCAGTAGTGCTTCCATGATCTTCCCCACTACTGAGGTGAGGCTGACTGGTCTGTAGTTCCCTGCTTCCTCTTTGTTCCCACTTTTGTATAAGGGGACTACATCTGCTGTCCTCCAGTCTTTGGTACCTCCTGTTTCCAGTGATCGGCTAAACAGGATAGCCAGAGGTTCAGCCACCACCTCTCTTAGTTCTTTAAGGATCCTGGGTGCACCCCATCTGGCCCCATTGCTTTATCAACTTTATTGCTTCCAGTTCCTTCAGGACCCTTTCGTAAAGGGACTTGTGTCCATTTCTGCACCATTCTCACCCCTTGTACTCCCTTCAGACCCATTACCCTCCTCTTCCTCAGTAAAGACTGAGCAGAAATACCTGTTCAGTATGTCAGCTTTACTGTTGTCATCCTCCACGTGGCCCCCATCCTCCCCCTTCAGTCTCACTATCCCTCCCTTTGTCTTTCTTTTTTCACTTATGTACCTGTAAAAGGTTTTGTCCCCTCTACCCACTGATTTTGCAATGTGTTCTTCTGTCTAAGCTTTGGCTTCCCTTACTGACCTCCCTGCCTCCCTTTGCTTCTCCTGGTACTTCTCCCTATCCCCTTCTGCCTGTGTCTTTTTGTATTGCCTGAATGCAATCTTTTTGGCTTTCACTTTCTTTGCTACCTCTTTGGAAACCATAATGGTCTCCTCTTCCTTTTCCTCTTGCTAACCTGCTTAATACATAATTCTGTTGTTCTTGTAATTCCCATTTTAAATACTGCCCACTGTTCCTCAACCCCTGATTCCTGTCCCATTCCCCTTAATGCCTCTTCCAAGTATCTCCCCATTTTCCCAAAGTCTGCCCCTCTAAAGTCCAGGATACATGTTTTTGTGTGGTTTGGTTCTGCTCTTTCTGTGATTTCAAACCACAATGACTGGTGGTCACTGTTTCCCAGGTGCTCCCCACTGTTACTCCCCATCACACTGTCCCTGTTTGTGAGCACAAGGTCCAGTATTGCTCTTCGCCGTTGGTTCCATGACCAGTTGCTTGAGGAAGGCACCCTGAAGGAGTCCAGGATAAATCTGCTCCTAGTTGATGCTGCTGCTGGGATGCTCCAGTCCACGCCTGGAATATTGAAGTCTCCAACCAGTACCACTCACTCTTGTCTGCCATCCTTTGGATGGCTAGCATCAGCTCCCCTATCTGTTTCTTCCTCCTGGGCTGGTGGTCTATAGACCACACCAGTGTGATGGCTGTCCCCATTTTCCTTCCAGCTTAACCCACAGTATCTCTCCCATTTTGTTCCTCCTGGATCTCTGTGGCTCTTATGTTATTTTTCACATAGAGTGCCTCCTCCTCCCTTCCTGCCTGCTCTGTCTCTTCTGAATATGTTGTAGCCAGGTATGGCCATCTCCCAGTCGTGGTTATCATTACACCAGGTTTCAGTGATGGCCACAATGTCCAGGTATGACTACACCATGGCAGCCTCCAGATCTTCCATCTTGTTGCTAAGGCTCCTGGCATGTGCACACATGGCTTTCCATGATTTGACCTCCCTAGACTGTCTCACTGTTCTACACCAGCCCCTTCCTTGGTTGTCATTTATCCCTGGTTCTCCTTGCTGTCTGCCCGTCTGCTGAATTTTGCCCCTTTTCTGCTTATCCACCTCTTGGGCACTAATCTCCATCTTTTGTACACTGCTTTGCAGAGATAGCCACTCCTCTGGTTCATTGGTTCCACTGCTAGCTGTGGGGGGTGAGCAAGTAGGTACCCTCCTTGCTGGCCTGCCACCCCCCTTTGCTAGTTTAAGTGCTTGTCAATGTAGCATTTAAACTTATCATTGAGTGCTTGATTCCTCCAGGATGGATGCAGGCCGTCAGGCTTGAACAAACCTCCATCCCTCCAGGTGGGTCCCCAGTCACCAATGAATCCAAACCTTTCTCACAGCACCAGTTCTTCAACCATGAGTTAAAGTTCCTGGTGCATGCACTCCATGCTCTCCCTGCTCTCACAGGTAGTACTTGAGAAAGTGACAGAAGTAGCTACTTGCTTGAGACCCTCCCAGTTTCCTAAATTCTTCCTGAACTTCCTTTGGCTCCCCATTTGCCAGGTCATTAGTACCTAGGTGGATAATGACATCCAGCTCACCCTCCCATCTTGCCTTCCCAATGATCCCCAGGATCTTCCTTCCATCCCTAAATGCCATGGCACCTGGTAGGCACCTCACCTCCCTGTCCTCCCCCTCCTGTGTTCCTAGTTCTAGTGTACCTTGGTTCAAGTGACCACAGTAGTGTCTGGTTCACTGTGCAAACATCTGTGGTGGGTACTCGAACCAAGGCAAAAGTGCTTGATTTTAGAAGGGTAGATTTTATCAGCATGGGGGACTATGTGTGGGAGGTGTTAAGGGGGTTGATCAGCGGGAAGGGGGTTGAGGACATGTGGGAGTGCTTTAACGAGTCCATAACTGGGGCGACAGATCTCTATGTCAGGAAGGTTCATAAGATGAGAAGGAAGAGGAAGCTTCTTTGGTTTAGCAGGGAGGTGGCAGGCAGAGTTAGGGAGAAGAGGAGGGCATTCAAGAAGTTCAAGACAACGCAAAGGGGGGAGGACTTGGAAATATACCAGAGGAGGCAAAAGGAGGCGGGCAGAGAGGTACGAAGGGTGAAGGCCAGAGCAGAAGTGGAAATTTCCAAATCAGTCAAGACTGGGGACAAAGCTTTTTTTTTTTGGTATGTCAGTGAGAGGAGGAAAACTGGTAGGGGGATAAACAGACTTAGAAACAATGAGGGGGTCTTGATGGAGGAAGATGGGGGCAAGGTGCAGTTATTAAATTAGTTTTTTTGCTCAGTATTTGGGGTGGGGGGAGTTTGGGGACATCAGTACTGGGGATAAGGCAGAGATAGGGGTCAATATGAGCTGGTTCGAGGAGGGTGCAGTCTTAAGAGAGCTGGAGCAGTTAAGAGTGGATAAGGCCATGAGGCCAGATGGGGTAGATCCTAGGGTGCTGAGGGAACTTAGGGATATTCTGGCAGCTCCCTTGGCAGCTCTATTTAGTAGGTCCCTGGAGACAGGGGAGGTCCCAGAGAATTGGAGGACAGACGTCGTCCCTCTCCACAAAGGGGGGGGATAGAGAGGAGGTGGGTAACTATAGGCCTGTGAGCTTAACATCCATAGTAGGTAAAATTATGGAGAAGTTACTGAAGGGCAGGATTCTGCAGTATTTAGAGGAAAATAACCTTCTTGATAAGCATCAGCATGGATTCACCAAAGGGAGGTCCTGTCAAACAAACTGAATATAGTTCTTCGACTGGGTCACTAGGGAGGTGGATCAAGGGGGTTCGGTGGATATTGCGTATCTTGATTTTAGGAAGGCATTTGATTCTGTACCGCATGGGGGATTAATTTATAAATTGGATGGACTGGGACTGGCTGTGGGGGTAGTTGGATGGGTGTGAAACTGGATAAAGGATAGGAGTCAGAGGGTAATAGTAAATGGGGTCACCTCAGGGGAGGGAATGGTCACAAGCGGGGTTCCCCAGGGATTGATGCTGGATCCACTGCTTTTTAACATATTCATGGCAGATATAACAGAGGGACTAAAGGGAAAGGTGTGTCTCTTTGTGGATGACGTTAAAGGTCTGTAATAGGGTGGATAACCAGAAGGGAAGGGAGAATATGCACAGGGACCTGGGATTATTAAAGGCTTGGTCCAAAAGGTGGAAACTGGCCTTTAACATAAAAAAGTGCTAAATCATGCACTTAGGGAGGAGAAACCAGAGTGAGACTTACTATCTGGGGGTCTGGCCCTGGAAGTGACAGAGGAGGAGAGGGACCTGAGAATTATTGTTTCCAGGGACCTAAGGGTAGCTAAACAGTGTGAGAGGGTGGTAGCCATGGCTAGCAGGATGTTGGGCTGCATCATGAGGGGATTCACTAGCAGGAAGAGAGAAGTCATCATCCCTTTATAAGACCACATTTGGAATATGGGATGCAATTCTGGAGACCATTCCTGAGAAGGGACGTGGACAGGCTGGAGCGGGTACTGAGATGAGCTACTAAGATGGCAGCAGGGCTTAGTCACTTGGCGTATGAGGAGATTGAGGGAACTGGGAATGTACTCCCTGGAGCAGAGAAGGGATAGGGGGATATGATTGAGACCTTTACATATTCCAGGTCCATCTTGCAAAAGAGCTCTTCTCAATGATGTTAGCCTGGATAAAGATTTTGATTGATTGATTGATTGAAATATGTTAAGGGGATAAATAGACAGCCAGAAGAGGGACTTTTTAAACTAAAGGGGCAGAAGAGGACCTGGGGGCATATGCTACAGGTAGAGGGAGGAAGGTTCCGAGGAAAGAACAGGAAGAACTTTTACACAGAAAGGGTGTTGGAGAAATGGAATGGGCTCCTGGAGGAGGTGATAGGGGAGTCCACCATAAAGGCTTTAAGAGTGCATGGGATGGCCACATGGGTCTGGTATTGGGAGCGCGCATGGGGAAGGAGAGAGGTTGCCTGAGGGAGAAGTAAGGGTGCTGGAGGAAGTCCTAGACCTCTGCTAGGCACCTTGGGCAGACTAGGTGGGCCAGGGGGTCCTTTACTGCCGTCATGTTTCTATGTTTCTATTTAATTGTAAACTTGCAAAAAGGCTCATCTAAAGGCCTCCTTACTGTCATTAATGCCAAAATTAAGTCCTGCATTTTATATGCAGCAGAAATATGGGGTATTTCCAATCTTCTCCCTTTAGAAATTGTCTTGAATAAAATATATCACTATATACTGTCTGTCCCAAGTTCTGTACCATCTGGAGCCCAATATTCAAAACTTAGCCCCAGGACAAAATTAACACTGCCCAGCGTGCAAAATTATCCTGGAACCATTTGCATGCTATATTCCAAGGAATAGCCCAGGGGCTAAATCAGATGAATATAGCGTGCAAATGAAGTCGTGCAAACAGGGCTGAGAGTGCAGACTAACCCGGCAAACAAGACAGCTCTGAAAATAGCAAAGAAGACAGCTCTGAGTATAGCAACTAAGCAATGCAAACAGCAACAGCAGCACAGTGCACAGGAGAACCATGTGTCCACTGGGGGTGCATGTAATGAAGTGCAGCCCAAAATGTGAACACCAGGGCATACAGCAGTGTACAACACAAACAGCAAATGAACCATCAAAGTCAATGCCAGGAAAAAACACATTAACCAAAAAATAATAAAAAAACAAAAAACATGAAAGACAAACCCCAAAATGTAGCAATACTGTATGGATGTGAAATGTGGAAAAAGTGCCGAGATGGGATGGTGGTGATGTGACCCACAGAAAGGACAATTCATGCCTGTATGGCAGTACAGACCCAACCAGTGCCCACTGTGCACAGGGGGAGGGGACAAGGATACCTGACACAGAGCAGGGGACAGCACACCACAGGATACACAGCAGGAGAACAGAGGGGGATGGACGGCAGCCATGGCCAAATGAACAGAGCCCCACACAGGCCCATAGACCAAGACCCCCCCCACCAGGCAATGCTGTCATGGTACACCAAAGGAACAGGGAACAGGCCATGTCCATAGGCAGACACAAGACAGATGTTGCCTGCCTCACACACGGGACATGCAGGGTACACATGGAGAACAGAACGTGACAGCCCCATGGAGGAGAAACCCACCACTCCCAAAACAACCCCCTGCCACATAAACAGCCACAGACAGCGCAGGGAGTGCTGTTGTGAAACCAGTGCCACAAGATTGGCCAGGCTAGCATCCCACCATGTTGAACTAGATGGTCAGTAGGTGCAACACACCACAGCAGTGACACTGACTACAGTTATCCAAGAGAAGACAGGACACAGGAATGCAACAAGAAGAATATGTATTATATAATCATCACACAAAACAATATACAACTATTTACAAGAGAAAGAAAAAAAATGGAGGGACAGGGAAGGGTGAATAACAAGGGAAGAGGGGAATTAAGGGTTTGAAGCCTGTGTTTGGTTCTGTGCAGGGAGCATCTGCTCAAGGATGTCTGCAATGCGCCTGGTCTTCTGAATGATGATGGCTTCCTGCTCAATAATGGTGCATTGCTGGTGCACAAGCCTCACTAGAAGGTGATCCCTGCCTTCTCCTTCTTCAGGCTGCCTTGCCCACAGTGAGCCCTTACATGTGCCTAAGGGGGGAATGCTGCCCATGTAAGAATGGTGTGCTGACAATGTGGAGCAATGCAGAACTCAACATGTGGCCCCAGAGAAGGACAGCATGTCCCAACCACCATGCCCATGTACCCAACAATGCAAGCAGTGCGCATCCCACCTGACCTGTGCCTGTATGTGGCAGCATGAAACCCCATGGTACACATGCCCATCCTACTCAGACAGGAAGGCCCAGAAGGCCATTGCCACCACCATCACAGATGGGACAATGCCCCAAGCATGACCAATGTCAACCCTGTCACAGTACAGCTACACAGCCCCCCTGAGGTTAACAACAGACTGCCCCATAGCAATGACAAAACACTGTTGCAACAGAATGGGTGGGACATGCTGCCCAATGGAACAGAAGGTAGAGCCAGGTGACCTTGCAACAGCACAACCAGAAACCACACAACCAATGGTCACACATCAACAGACTGTGGTCCATAGTGGCAATCCACAGGACTGCACAACAGACAGTGTGCAGGTATCTCCACACCCTCCCTGTCACAGCCACAGACCCCGACCATGACACAAGTGTGACATGTGGGCATGCTATGGCCACACTACCCCAGGGCTATGACACACCACTGAGACAGACATCAGCAGCAACACCCCCATGAAAACGGGTCGGTGGCCACAGTGTGCAGCACAGTCCTGACATGGTGGCACACCGACACAGCACAGTGCAATATGACTGGTATGCATGTGTGACGCAGATGGTGCACACATGCCCACGCCACTATGTGATCATAATGTCCACAGGGACCATGGCCAGGCCAGAGGTATGCCACGTGGTGTATGCATGCTGTGGGCAGACATGCAACTACAGAAACCTGACAATACACCCACCTAGTAGCACATTGTCAGGAGCACAATGTGCCACACAGCTGATGTACAATGTATGTAGTGCAAACATGGTCATGGCACATGTACAGGTGTTGTGAACAACAGAACATGGGAGGAGCTGGCCACAGGCAATGGTACAATACAACCATGGAATGGTAGCGCATAGACCATGCACAGCACACATGGAGAACACAATGGGATAACAGAGCCACATACACAGCCCAATGGAGTTGACCGACATGCTCACAGTGGACCGTAGACCACCATGTGCAGTCCAATGTGCAGGGTGCAAGGAGGCAGTCATGCACATGTTACCATGTCACAGACACAGATGTGACACAGGGCCACTGAATGTCAGATATGCAACACCCAGGGTGCAGCTGCAGCACAGCAGGACAGTGGCATGAAGAAGGGTGTGTTTCCATGTAGGCGTATGCGACGTGCTGAGGACAACCGATGCATGGCTCAGCTATGCAGAACACACCATGGCACAGCAGTGCAGGACTGTGAGCAGCCATGTGCTGCCACAACACAGGCCCACAGTCTGTGTGGGAAGGCTGGGCAGTGTCCAGGTGCACCGTACCACAGGCAGCAGTATGTGTGTGTGATCCCCACCTCGGCAGCACAGCACCATGGGCACCCCATGGCCATGTGCCCACAGGAGTGGTGACATGACACATATGTTTCTGGCCCAGTGCCATATAGGGTACCAAATATGCCCCAACAAGCAACATAGGTAACACAAGTAGACAACATAGGCGCATACTCACTGGTGGCATCCCGCTGCCAGTCACTGCTCTCTGTCCCTCTCAGGGTGTGGTCCTGGGGCCTCCGACTGCACCCTTGCTGTTCCTTGGCATTGTGGTATGCAGAGTGAAGGAAATACACCAGTGTCAGTACCAGCATGGACAGCATGAACTCCCCCCAGCTAAGCACTGTGCAACTGTCAAACAGTGCACTGTGCCCACACCAACATGCATATGTCATGGGACACATGTGCACTGTAGGTGCAATGTACATGTGCTGCACAACCAGTGATGGACAACACTGACACCAGTCACACGATGCCATCAATACACGTCACATGTACGACCACAGACACAGGCACTGTGGACTCATGCACGGGCATCACTGCACCCATAGTGTAGTGCACAGTGCACTGTGTGGGACATACCCAGCAGCATGACAGGCAGGCATGCTCTGCCCCCCCGGCATAGATGTACGCACAAGTGTAACATGTACATGACTGCCCACACCCACTGACATGCAAAAGGCAAAGCTATGTGACAGGTGCTCACTTACCTGATGCAGGCACTGCAGGGATATGTACCTATGCCTGCATTGCTCCCCAGTGTGGAGAATCCCCATCTGCTGGGACAGGTGGCATGCAATTGCTGCCCACACCTGTCTCCTGGGCCTGTCTCCCTCACAGACTTTGCCAAACAGTTGGTGCTCCTGTGCCATGACCAGCTGGACTATGTTGGCCATTTCTGCCTCCCCCCATCTCTGGTCCCTCTGGACTACAGTCCTCACACACCTTCTGGTTGACATGGTGACAAAATAGCAATTACTGTGACACCACCCTGTCACTTCTGCTGCTCTGAGTTGCTCAGGCCAAAAACTGAAGTGCTCATATGGTGGCACTGTGCTAGCTATGTATGGCATGGCACAAAATACTATAGCACCACGTTAGGCCAAACAGCCACCAGTGAGCATTTCTGACCCTTGCTTGACATCAATCACAATGACGTCATCGCACATGTACCCCAGGAGCGGTGCTAAATAATGTAGCCCAGCACTAAATAATTAGCACTGTGCTGTGGCACAAACACTTTGCCCAGTGCAGTTGCATTTGCCCAGCTCTAAAGTTTGCAATATTTATTTCTTTATTTAAACATTTGGTAACCAGGAAAGGCACACTGAGTCGAGACTCATTTCCAGGTGCGACCCATGTTCAAAGGTGGTATGCAAATGACCTGCTTGGGCAATTGGAGTGCAAACCACCACATTAGCATCTCATTATGGCCTCATTTGCATGCATTACCATGTGTGCATTGTCTGGCTGGGCTATTTAAGGTGTGTCTCAGCGCTACCTGCTGAGCTTCCTGGAACTGCAGGCAGCAGTAACAAAACACTGCTGACAACACTAGGCCTCAACATGTCCCAGGACATGACTTCCACAGGTACAGGTAGGTGTCCCTAGGTCATTACCCTGTCATATTGTTCTGCAATAATGTGTGCATTCTGCTACACTTTCATGGAGCCACAGTTCATGTGAGGAACATCACTGGGATGTCATGTAACAGGTACTGCAGAATATTTCAATCACAGCATGCAGGTGTGTACAGTCATAGCACAGCACTGTTGCTGTGTCATACAACAGGTGAATGCTGTAACAGTGGCTATGGATGTGAATATTGTGACACACATACGGATGCCCACGTGCATCCACAGGTATGCAGTATGGTCCTGGGGGGACATCACACAACACAGACATAGACATACTGTTCACATGGCTGGTGCAGTCCCACCATCATGTGTATGTGTAGCCCATGCTATGCTGTGCATTACCCAGGGCACATTGTGCACTCTGCCATCTCCACTGGTCCATGCAGCCACCACCAGGTACACACCTGTTGGTGTGCAGACAACACATGGATCCTGGTGCTGCACTCATGCTATAGGTGATACTCATATTCCTGTTGCACATAAACACCATCAGACACTGCCAGACAGACAGGTGGAGGACATTGTTGGGCATGTTCAGCATGTGGGGTGGGCACTGACCCACATCCCTGTGATGCACGGCCATAGCCTATACCACACTGTGACCCTTCAGTTGTGTGTAGTGGCCCACTCCCACTCACAGACACACACGTGCACGCGAGCGCAGACACACACACACACACACACACACACACACCACATACAGGACAGCCACTGATCACTAGCAATGTACATCCCCACACAGGTGCCTGTGATTAAAGGGCAAGGCTGCGGTCCTACAAGTTCTCCAGGGAGGAGCCGATAGCCCTGGGGGTGGGGCATTAGAGTTGGAAACCCTAACGCCTCATTTCCCTACTTTTGTTGCTATGGTATTCACCCTAACTGATGCATTAATGAAGTTTTTGCAATGAATTTCCCTTCTAAAAGAGGTAAAAGAAGGTGACAAGACTTTCTATAGATACATTAGTGAAAGGAGAAAGTCCAGAGGGGGTATTGCTAAGCTTAATGGAGAAAAGGGAGCATGTGAGGAGGAGGACCCTGTAAAGGCATCTATCCTAAATAGATACTTTTGCTCAGTATTTACTGAAGAGAAGGTAGGGCAGGGCCCACAGCTCAGCATCATGGACACAGGGGGGAGGGAGGTGAGCACTACTCCCTTCACAAAAGAAAGGGTCCTACAAGAGCTTGCTAAGCTCAGGGTGGATAAGGCAATGGGACCTGATGGCATACATCCCAGGGTACTTAAGGAGCTAAAGGAGGAACTAGCAGAGCCATTAGCAGAATTGCTTAGTGAATCTCTGAGCACAGGAGAGGTCCCAGAAGACTGGAGAAGGGCTCATGTGATCCCGCCCAGAAAAGTGGTACGGAAGGAGGCGGGGAACTACAGACCGGTCAGTCTTACCTCAGTAGTGGGCAAGATTATGGAGGCACCCTTAGAAAGGATAGTGCAACACCGAATCCATTGGGGCACAGGATCCAAGACAGCATGGGTTTACAAAAGGAAGGTCCTGTCAAACTAATCTCATAGATTTCTTTGACTGGGTAACCAGAGTGGTGGACCAAGGGGGAGCAGTTGATGTCGCCTACCTTGACTTCAGCAAAGCTTTTGACACTGTTCCACATAGAAGATTGATAAATAAGCTGGGTAGGCTTGGGGTGGGTCAGAAGTTGGTCAACTGGGTGGCAAACTGGTTGACGGGCAGAAAACAGAGAGTGGTGGTAAATGGTATACAGTCAGAAGAGATGCAAGTCACAAGTGGGGTACCTCAGGGATCAGTCCTGGGGACAGTCCTCTTCAACATCTTCATTAGTGACCTTGCAGATGGACTAGAGGGTAAGGCTTGTCTGTTTGCAGATGACACCAAGATCTGCAACACAGTAGATGATCCAGATGGGGTGGGCAGAATGAGAAGAGATCTGGATAAACTATCAGAATGGTCAGAAGAGTGGCAACTGGGATTTAATGCAAAGAAGTGCAAAATCATGCACATATGGAAGAGAAACCTCTGAAGCCACCTATAGGCTTGGAGGAGTTGCTAGCAGTCACAAGGAAGAAAAGAGACTTGGGCATCATCATCACTGATGATGACCTAAAATCATCAAACAGACCTCTAAAGCAGTAGGTAAGGCTAGGGGGTGTTAGGGTGTATTAGTAGGGTATACAAGTCGTAAGAGGGAGGTAATCCCTCTGTACAAGACACTGGTTAGGCCCCATCTGGAGTACTGCGTGCAGTATTGGAGGCCACACCTTCACAAGGACATTAACCAAATTGAGGCAGTCCAGAGAAGGCAACCAAAATGGTGCAGGGACTGCATCAGAAGACATATGAGGACAGATTAAGGGAGCTCAATATGTATACCCTTGAGCAAAGGAGGAGAGAGGTGATATGATTGAGGCATTCAAACACCTTAAGGCATAAACAAGGTGAAAGAGTCTAACATGTTTAAATATAAGAAAAATAGCAGGACAAGAGGACACAGCATGAGATTAGAGGGAGGCCAATTAAGGGGAATGTGAGGAAATTCTTTTCACAGAAAGGGTGGTGGATGCATGGAATGGCTTACCACAAGAAGTGGTGGCTATGAATACAGTGCAGGGCTTCAAACAGGCATGGGATAGGCATAAGGGAGCAATACAAATGACTATGAATAGATAGGCCACTGACAGAGCAAAGGCCGATGGCACATTTATAAGGTAGAAAAAGAAATGGGCAGACTGGATGGGCCTTGCGGTCCTTATCTGCCGTCAACTTCTATGTTTCTATGTTTCTATGTTCTTTTTCAGATACTATAATTCTATCCTCATTTCATTGTGGGAGCGCAGGGTCCTTTGGACCCTGCCCTCCCATACTTCCATCCAAATAGTACAACAGGACCCTGTGCTCCCATCCATCCATCCAGATAGTAGAACATTATCCATAAGTCACCATCTGTCCATCAAGATAGTACAATTTTGTACCTTCTTCCTGTTATATAAACATCATTTGTTATTAAGAAATATCAGTAAGAGTCACATCAATAAAAAAAAAATTGGAAGAAATGAGCCAGAAAACAGGAATTTTGCTGGTGTTTAAATTAGGAAAAAAAGTGTAACTCATTAGATTTGAACCCAGGATGTTTCAAACTGCAGCACTGTGTGCTACCCACCACAGCACTGCAGCACTGTCATTGATTTCTGCTTTTCTATGTATTAGTATCTGTCACTGTGGAAACAGAGAAACATTCAAAATAAACAGAATGGTTTTGAAAGCAGACAGGACAATTTTCTTAAGCAATACCACATCTTTGGAAAATGTGAAAATTGAAGAAAATGGTCAAAAAAGAACCTTTTTTTGCAAAAAACAACACAAAAATGTTTGAAAATGCTCCCTTGCTTATGAAAACGGAACACTTCCATTTCCATAGACAGTACTTGATAACATGTGAAAATTGGAGAAAATGGTTGAAAAGCACCTTTTTTTGCGAAAACAACACAAAAATGTTCAAAAATGCTCCCTTGCTTCAGAAAATGGGACACTTCCATTTCCACAAACAGTACTTCATTTTTAGAAAAGAATGTCCCATTTTCACAAAAATGCCCTATTTTTGAACAAAAATGCCCCATTTTAACAAAAAATGTCAAATTTTCAAACAAAAATACCCAATTTTTGCAAAAAATTCCAAATTTTCAAACAAAAATGCCCAATTAAAAAAATACATTTTTCCAAAAAAATTCCATTTTCATGCTGAACACTTAACTTTTCCCATAGGAAACTATGGGAAATTAAAAGTTTAATAACTTTGAACCAATTAATATTTTATCACTAAAACTTCAAAAGGCATATCTGTAACCCAAAATCCTTCCTATCCAGAAAATTTCAGCCCACGACATAAAGCCATTTCTGAGATCCAGGATGACCAAAAAATGTCAAACAAATCCAGATTTTTCTGTTTTTTCAACACTTTATATCTCAGAAACCACTTGACGGATTTGCACCAAATTTGGCAGGTCAAGAGACCTACCCCTAGAGATTACATGCCAAATTTCATGCAAATCCGTTGAATGGCTCCAACATTATTAACCCTCAAAGTTTGAAATTTAACATAGAAGTGCACTTTCACCCTAACTATACTGGCACAACCACGCCAGTATAATAAACATTCTGAAACATGTCTGATGTCATGTTGTTTTCTCTCACCTGCTCATCTATGTCAAGGTTCTTATGATGTTGGACCTGTGCTCCTGGGCCCTCCTGGCCATCCGTGGATCATGCCTATCGAGCTGCTCCATTATCCCCTGGACCTCTGGCTCAGTGTCACTATCTGCATGTTCCTCAAGTTCTGTCAGGCATGTTCCAAAGTTTAGTGCCATGTTGTGCAACATACAATGGGCTAAAAACATGTGGCATACCTTCTGAGAGTCATATTGTAGAGCACTGCTGGAACAGTCCAGGCTTCAGAAACTAATTTTCAGCATGCCAAAGACACGTTCAATAATATTCCATGTAGTGATGTGTGCCTCATTATATCTCTCCTCAGCCACATTAGTTGTCTGGAGGACTGGAGTTAGGAGCCAGCCAGGTCTCAAGGGATAGGCTCTGTCGCCTGAGAAAACATTAACAATGGTTAGCATATGTATACTGTGTCATACATCTTGTCCAATTTGCAGCCCCCATTGTTTTGGTCTTCCTGTGCGCATGTACCCTCCTCCACCCCTCACTACCTCCTTTGTGTGCTCTATTGTGGCACTGTCCTGCCATTGGGGACTGTGGTTGTGCCTACTGCAGGTGCTCACTGACAAGGTGACAACTGGGTATTGTGCCTTCCTCAAATGCCTGACACAGCTGAAGGCACCAGATGAAGGCACCGTGGGCACTGCTGGTCAACCGTGCAAGAGCATTGATGATACGCCCAGTTGCATTACACACCACCTGGCAATTTATGGAGTGGTAACCCTTCCTGTTGAGGAAGGTGTCACCAACTTCACCAGGTGGTGCACAGATGGCAACATGGGTGCAGTCAATGGCACTGAGTACTGTTGGCAGGGGCACAACCTGATAGAATTGTTGCATTGTTTCTCTGCGCTCTGCTGCCATGCTGGGAAATATGATGAATTTACCAGAATGTGGCAGCAGGGCATCTAGGAACTGGGTCAGGAGGCATGATGTGGCCAACTGCAACAAGTCGATGGTATCTCCAATGGGTGTCTGGAAGGATCTAGTGGATAGAAAGCACATTACAGCTGTCACTTTTTCCTCAACTGACATGGCATGGCATGGCTGTGCTGGCTGGTAGACTGAAGCTGCTCATGCAGGAGCTCACAAAGCTGCCTCAGCAGGACCTGTTCATTCTGTACCAGCCCACGAGGTGGTCATCTGTTAGTGTCTCGAAAGACACTCTGGGCCGGTACATTCTGTGTGCAGCATATCTTCTCCTTGGCCTACGGTGTGGCCCCGAGTGGCCTTAGTCCCTCTCTTCTTCCTCTTCCTCCTCCTCCTCCTCCTCCTCCTCCTCCAGCATGGCTGCTATCAAGTGGATCATGAGCGACTTGTTGCTGACCGCCATGTTGCCTGTAGCTGTGTCCACGCCCCTCTGTGGTTTGCCCTGAGTTTAGATAACCTTTTTATAGGTGGTAAATAGCACTGCGCTATGGGTTGTACACATTACGCTCTATACTTTTGAAAATATCATTGCACCCATATTCATGTTCCCACCCCTCACTTTGCATCATGCATACATTATCTTTTAGCAACAGCACTATCATGCTGGGCCGGAACTATTTGTCCATTTGAATATGGCAGCCCGGCACAAATGTGGTGCAATTGTGGGCAGACTAGATGGATTAGTTGGTCCTTTTCTGCTGGCAGAATTCTATGATTCTAGGAATTGCGGCACAGTCGGTTTGCACCCAGCACAACGTTTTGGATATCTGGCCCCTGAAGTACTAAGAGCTAAAATAGGTCAGTTTTCTATTTCTACCTTGCTAAGGGGAGATCTTAAATTTTTTACTGGTCCTTTTCCTTTTGCCAGATATGAGACTGCATAGACAATACCTCAAAGAGGAGAGGAGAGCTCTTAAATACAAAAAGGATTTGTTTGTCCATCTATTAAAGTTATTAGAGATTACTTGTTCCCATTGGGTCTAAGTAACTTGTTACATGAAATATAGTCTAAGCCTTTTTCTTTAAATTTAAATTCCAGCTAAGACCAGGGTCAGAGATATTGCTGCTAGTCAAGACCTTAAATGTATTTCATCTTTATAATGTTACTATTGGTATAGATGAATAAAAACTTGTCATCAGCTTGAACATTATTTGACATGCATATCTAATCCTATCCAGCAGAAAGCTATTACTAGATTATGAATGGAACTTTATGAAGCAAATTACGCATTTTTTAGACAAAAGCATTATGGTGCTACCTCAAAATTTTGCAAATGCGGTGGCCAAGTTGTTGATGATCTGAAGCATGATACGCTTTTTTGTCTTTTATATAGAGGCAAAAGATCCTTCTGGCTAGGCCCTGTCATGGCTAATTGTTATCTCAATTCAGATCAAATAATTTCTATGTTATACAATTCATATGATCCTATGACTTTGAAAAGGCTGGCTGATTTCCTTGTATTATTAAAACTGTAATTCACAGTATAATGCTTTTAGCTAATCAATATTATAGTGGTACAGACCAGAGAGTATCCGAGGCTCCCCTTTTTTAGCTAATTAAGGCGTTTTCTTCCAAAAGGACTCCTTCCTCTTTTTGTCTCTCTTTGGGATGGTATGAGGCTATGGATGATAATAATTTGCGTAAAAAGAATTTTTATATAACTGTTTTTTTGGGGGGGGTTTTTTGTTTTTTTTATTCTTTTTATCCCTTCCTAGATGCTCCCAGCACTCCCTTCCTTCGGGCTGTCTCCATGCCCTCCAGACTCCCCCCACTGAGTCTGCCCCTAGAGTGTTCCTTCTCTCAGGTGCTCCTACCTGCCTCCTTAGCACCTTACACAGTGGGGTCTGCCCGTGTTGTGTCATCTGAGTGGCCGGAGCTGCCATCATCCGGAGTGCCGAGGGTTGTTTTTCCAGTTTTCTGTCCCTCCCCTCTCACCCCCCCGAGGACGCCGGCTCGGGCGGGACGTGCTTACGCATGCCTGCCAAGTGCTGTAGGCATCCTCCCCTCCCCGGCTCCCTGCCCTAGGAAGCCGCCGTTGCCCCGAGAGTCGGTGCTTCCACGCGCTCTCTCGAGCGTCGGTGTATTAAACACCCCTGGTCCCTCCCGAGGAGGAGAGCATCCTGGGACGCCATCCTCCTTCCCCCCACCGACCCCCGACGGCCTGAGTCCGTTCCCGAACCCGGGTCGCCAGCGTGACGCGAGGTGTGGCGTCCAGCGCCTCAACCCTGAGCGCCACCGGGCCGTATATAACTGTTTTATGTCACTTCATATCAAAGAAATGGTTTGGAATTTTGGACTGAAATTTTCAGGGTAGAAAGGGCTTGATCCACATATGTGCCTTTTGGTGGTTTAGGGAAAATATATTACTTTGGCTTGGAGTTCTGCAGATCTGAATTTTGGTTTATTTTCCATAGGATAACATTGTACTGAGAGGTTTATGGAGACATTTCTTTGTCACTGTGGTAAGAAATGGTTTACAATTTTGCTCTGAAATTTTCAGGGTAGAAGAGGCTTGTGCTGTTGATGTACCCTTTGATGTTTTTGAGAAAACATAGTAATTTCGTGTCAAGTTATACAGCTTTCAAAGTTTGCTGTGTTTTCTATAGGATAAGATTGCAATAAGAGGTGTTTTTTGACACTGTACACTACAGGATGAGAACACAATGCACAGATGGCTCTGCACTCCCACAAGCAATACTGCTACTATATCTGAAAAATTATGCATGGATGGGAGTGCAGTATACCATTATGAACTGGTCCTGAGCATCCACATACACATAAGGATATGATTATGGAGTGGTGGGAGTGCAGGGCCCTCTGGGCCTTGTGCTCCCACAGAGAAATATGGATAGGATTACACTATATCAAAAATTATGAATGGGTGGGAACAAAGGGCACAGAGGGCCCTGTGCTCCCACAAGCAAATAAGAATTTGATTGTGTTTTCTCAAAAAGTAAGGAAATTCTTTGCAAAAAAACTTTGTTAATACACTACAGTTAGAGTGAAAAAAGTAGGGAAATGTGGCATTAGGGTTTCCAACCCTGACACCTCACCCCCCACCCTGCAGGCAGCAGCAGCAGCAGGCATGGGGTGTGCTTTGCTATTGTCATCCCTAACACTCACACCATTCTCATATACTGTACCCATCTCAGCTTACTTACTCATGGAATGCGGTGAACATTAGGGCTGACAATGGCACAGCACACCCCACACCTTCTGCTGCCTGCAGGGTGGGGATGGAGTGTTAGGGTTGGAAACCATAACACCACATTTCCCTGCTTTTGTCACTTTAATCCTATCTAGTGCATTAGCAAAGATTTTGCAAAGAATATATATATATATATATATATATATATAGAGAGAGAGAGAGAGAGAGTGAGAGTTAAACATTGTATTTTATTCTTTGGTAACCGGGTAAGGCCCATTAGGCACAGGTGCCTGTTTTCAGGGGTGACCCAGGAGCACTGGGGAGTGACTTGTTCAGAGCCACACAGTATGCAGTTGGAGGTTATGGGAGTCAAACCCAGGTCTTTCTGCTGGATGTACCAAGCTCATTCACAGCTCATTACTCTAACTTTTAGGCTATACTGCCAGCCCCAAACATAATGTTTTTGTATCTGTAGTAAAACTATTGGTGGCCCGGATACCATTTACACTTCTTATTTTAAGGTGTTGGCTTCACTTAGATATAACACAAACTCATAAAGAAGTAAATAAGTGAAAGCCTAAGCTATAGCAGAAGTGGAATTTGTATAGTTTTTAAAGTGTGGGTGTTGTGTTTTTTAAGTGTTGTTGTATTAAGTACGGGTACTTGGCCTATTTATTGTACAACATTAGAGGAATATAGCAATTTTACGCAAGAATGGATTTGCAGACTATTGTTATTCATTGCCTCTGGATGTATATAACATGTCATTTATAAGCACTGTTACTTTTAAGAAATCTGCTTTAAAAGCGGGAGAGGATAGATTAGGATTATACACCTTGAAAAAGTGTTGAGTTTTGGTGTGAAACATTGGTGGACTTGCGGAACATTTAGGCACTGTGCTATATACTTTAAGTTAACTTTTGTGCATGTAGCAGAGTTTTTTTGTGGTTTCTTGGCGCCAGACTTTCTGGCTGTAGTTTAGTACTTGTGGTCTATCCGAGGCACAGGTACCCATGAGGAGCTGCCCTGTTGTGTTTGTTTGCATATTTATTTATTATTTATTTTTAAAGTTTCACCAGGAAAGCACACTGAGCAGAACTGCTCATTTCCAAGTGCATCCTGGGGGAAAGGGGAAGGGGGAACAACCAAGCAATGGTGGCAAAATATCGAGCATTGACATAAACCATTTTTTTTTATGAGGGCAGAATGAAAAATCTTTCTGTAAAACCATCATCTCTAGTTCCGTTAAGTCTTATTTTGAGAGATTGTAAATCACTGTCTCCTCTTTGATTCTGCAGTCGTGTTGTTACCCCCCCCATTTTACCTTCTTTTTTCTATTTATTTATGCTTCCTGTTTTTCTTTATAATGGTCCTTATACTGCTCCCTCTGTATGTTCATCCTCCCTTGCTGAGGTTACCGGATCCTGTGTTCTGGTATCTTCCCCCTTTCTCTCATATCTCTCCACCCTTGTTGTTGTCCTATCTACCTTCCTTGCCTTCAGACAATTCCTCTGCCCCTGACTAAAACAGACCTTTGTCTCTTTCCACTTTTCCTGACTGAACTTATCAGAATGCAAAGTGTCTTCTGAATCTAGGTCAATTATTCTCCACTGTAGATAGTTCTTTAGTCCTCCTCTTGAAAAATTATACAAAGACAAAGTCATGTTTATTTATATAAAGCACTTTTCAAAATTTCAAAGCACTTGTACACAAGAATAAAACAAACTAGAATCATGATAAAAGCAGTAATCAAGCAAAATCAACAGCAATCCAATTAAAAAGCATCTAAGAAGGCTTGAATCAAATAACTAAGTTTTTAGGGCAGCCTTAAAGGTCTTGGTGGAAAGATACTCTCTCACCTGATGAGGTAGAGAGTTCCACAGGGTCAGAGCCATAAATGCAAAAGATCTCACCCCTCAGGTCTTTAAACAGACCCTGGGAACCTCTAGCAATCCCTCATCAGTGGAACTCAGTGGGCGGAGGGGGCGGTAGGGATGCAGGAGGTCTTGCAAATATGCCTTATTATTTTTAAAATCCACAGGATCTCTGCTGTATTATCTTATCTTTTGTTCCTTACTTCCTTCATCAAATTCTTCTAATGATTTCTGTATTAAAAAAAACTCATATTCTTTTGCTGTCGGATTATTTTTCACCTCTGTTTCTAACAGTATTACTTCAAGTAAGACTACTTCTTAGAAACATGGAATTTGTCAGCTGAAAAGGACCAGTAGGCCAATTTAATCTGTCCTATAATTTTTTCTTGTTCAGTTGTTATTGCTTCTCTCACTAGTAAAGTAAAATACAGTAAATATCTGTTCCTTACTCTGTCCTACATTTTCTGCTTTGCTGAACCCCAAACTGAGTACGATAAAAACTGTAAATTCTCTAGAAATACATTTCTGTTCATATTATTTCACCAACATAAATATATGCCTTTATAATCAAATCTCTTTTTTATTTTGAATGTTCTCAAGTATGTTAGTAATCTGCTTTGTACTATTAGTGGCGGAAAATTGTTTAGTCTTAAATGCTTTTAAAAATTGTTTCTTCATCTTTTTGTGCTATAACATGAGGTATTGATTTTTATAACATGGCTATCTAAAATACAATCATTTATTGGTCAGAACACATCACCTGACCATTGATTAATCCCTGATATACCCACAGTTGCCTTGCCGGTCCACAATATCCTGACTGACAGCAATGTAAACTGACTTAGAGAAATCACTCCACCATAGACACATTGAAAAAGGGAAGGCGGATTCCACCTTTCAAAAGCAGATTCCGCTTTGCAAAGGCAGATTCCACCTTCAAAAGTGGATTCCGCATCCTCATAACAACAAATCCACCTAGTGGACAACTACAAAGACAACATCTTCTATACACATTATTCATTAGGCGAAAGGACTATTTTAGTAGAAATCCATGTTCAAACACACATATTTTAATATTCCTTTACATAAACCTCTAATATAATGTGGCTCATGTTATAAGAGGATTAACCCACTCCAGGGTATGGATTTACTGAGCATTAATCTATGCCTGGGTAGTTGAAATCACTCGGCCTGTGGCCTTGTGATTCGAACCCCCACTCAGGCATGGATTAATGCTCCGTAAACCCATACCCTGTCATGGGTTAATCCCTCCTTGTGTTGTCAGTAAGTCCAAATCGTTAAATATATCCAACATTAATCATTTATAGTCTCACTCAGTCTGATACATTTATATAGAGATATTGCAAAGTTTTAATTTGCTAGCGAATTTCTGGCAAAGTCAGCGACTCCACCTCCATGGAGCAATCTTCAAATTTCTGCCCTATTATAAATTCACCTATGTGACTTCACCCAGTGACTTTGTGGTAACTTCACCATTAAGATGGGCAGGCAAAGTATGTTTACTTAACCAGTGACTTTGTTGGTAACTTCGCCAGTAAATACAGTTAAGCAAAGTCTATTGAAAACATGATTATTTCCTGTAAACAAGTGCTTGAGGTTGCATGGAAACATCTCCTGCAGGTCACATGCTACTGTTCTATGTTGTGTGACTCATCCTTAGTTTCACTTTGAAGTCTGAGTTAGGAGTGAAAGGAGACAGATCTGCACTGTTTACTACTTAAAAAGTAGATGGGGGTGCTGTGGAGCCCAAGCAAGATGGTCGAAAGCCTTTAGTGCTCTAGAACTTACTCTCTGGAAAAAGCAGTTAAATTTGAGAAATTCTGAATAGTTTTACCATCAGTCGATTGAAATTAGCACCAGATAGAGTATAGTGCAAGATGCTGAATCCATGGAAAGAGAAAGGGTCAGGAGATGGAGTCAGAGCCAAAAGTACATCAGGAGCTCCTACCACATGGGTGACACAGGCCAGAGACCTTGATCATGGTGAGGGGTCTTCCGTTGAAACCCTGCAAACTTTGGGTGCAAAGCTGAATCTACTGATTAATTCTGTGACTGATTAATTCAGTGAACTTTCCAACAAATTCGATGCACTGTCGACTAGGGTCACAGTAGTCGAAACTAAAGTTGAATCGGTCACCCTTACCTCAATTGAAGCTAACAAAACAGCAGAGGCAGTGATGGGAGCAGTTGCCACAGTAATAAAAGAAAATGTTCATCTGAGGTCCATTTTGGAGACCTTAGAGAACCAAGCAAGGTCCCACAATTTGCATCTCCTAGGACTACCTGAAGGGTGTGAGGGTGTTCATATCCTGATGTTCCTTCAGGACTGGTTCATGCAGCAGTTGGGAGAAGAGGTGACCCCCATAGTTCAGTGCTTCCAAAAGGCCTACCAGATCACTCCAAGAGGCCGTAGTGATAATCCTGAGGCCTCTAGAATGGTGGTGGTAACAGGCGGAGTGGGCTCTCGGGATCATCTATTAGCCTTTGTGAGGCAGAGAAAATCTTTACTTCAGGATGGCCAGCAAATCAGGATATTTCCTGATCTTGGATACGCTACTAGACAAAAATGGAAAAAATCTGATGGGGCCAGAGTGCTGCTTTGTGAAGTGGGGATTTCACATGGCCTGGTATTCCCTGCACACCTGCGGATTGCCCATCAGGGCAAAATTAATCTCTACACGGATCCTGCGGATGCTATGTGCTGGTGCCAGAAGAACGCCCTGAGTCGCTCGTGAACCCAACAAAAAGAGGATTCAACTTCAGATGAGGAACAAGTTTGAAGACTGATTGTTTAAGTTGTGCTACAATACTTTGTCAGGTATAGGGGACAGGGGAATATACTGTTGGCCCAGGGATGTGAGATTTTACTTTGGATGTTCCCTTTTCCTATGGGACAGTTTAACTACTGGACTGCCCGGGACTGTCAGTCATTTTTCCCCACTGTTGTAAATGGAGCTCAATAACATGACCCTGTAAAGCTGATGCACAAAAGTACACTCAGTGATGGTGGCCATTGAAATAAAATGCCTTTACTCTGTTTTTCTTTCTTGGTTAAATGCCTTGTTAAACTTAAGGATAAAAGCTACCATTATACAGTTTATAACCTGAAGACATGGTTTATACTTTCAGGATTGTCGCTTAATTAGTTATTGAATTAACTGTTTGCAGACTGTTTTTTTCTTGGAGTTTGTTGCTCTTACCTTTATACCGTTTTGGTGCACTTACTAAGGGGAGGCATGATCTATATTTATCTGACCATTTGGTAGGGTAAGGAACTGGAGACTTTTGTGATTTCTTAATTTTTACAATATTACCATGCAGCTCATGGACCCCTTTAACAGCCTGTACTGTATATTACTTTGCAGAATATTACATTTGGAAACCCCATATAACGTATCTTGTAACATTCAATGATATATGTAGAGTGTATTAAGAGGAGTGGCGCCCTCCTGGTTATTGTAAAGAATAATGCCATGTTGAATGTTAGTAAATGTAACTGTATGTTTGTTGTTACATAATAAACATAAAGTTAAAAAAGGTAGATAACAAAGAACACTTTCCACCTTCTTGTTGTCTGTTATATATATTATTTTTATTTTATAGTCAGTCAGTCTTTGTTTAGTTGTAGTTTACCTCTTATTCTGTGTACATTGAAGACTTATTTGTTACTTTTTTACCCCTTTTAGTGTGTTTTTTTCACTCTTTGGAATGAGTGGGACAGAGAATCAGGAGGAGAGGGGGTGCAGGCAGCAATGGGGGACATGGGTTTCAGCTGAAAAGGACCTGGCCCATACCAGAGGCAGCAGCAGTAGGAGACAACAACAGCAGCAGCACCCAGCCCCCTCCATAGTGCAGGATCCCCAGCCCCAGCAAGGAGATGAGGCTAGGGCACCACCAACACATGCACCTGTGCACCTCGAAGAGGAGGACCCACAGCCAGGAGCATCTCACTCCTTCCCTTGTCAGCAGCAGCCCAAGTCCCTAGTGAGGGACCCCACTGACAACAGTGCGATGACTTGTAAATTGTGCCACACAATTGTGCAGGATGGAAAAGGGGGGAGTCATCTAGGGACAAGTGGGAAGCACACACACCTGTGAGAGAGGCACCTGAAAGAGTGGGAGGAGCATGTTAGGCAGAAAGGTGGTGAGAAGGGTGTAGGTGATGCCTGCCCTAGTGCTTCCACTGGCAAGGGGAAGAGGATCAGGCATGGTGGTGTACAGGTGCAGGAGGGGGAGATGGAGGAGAGAACTGTGACAGAAACCAGTGGTCGGCCTTGGGTGGTGCAGTGTGGGGCACCACCTCAGAGACCGGCATCAGAAACATCCACCCATGGTGATGTGGTACAGCTCAGCAGGGAGGTAGGAGAGCTCTCCCATCAAGTTGCAGGGCTAAAAGTGATGCTGGAGGTGATGTGCCACAACCAGCAGATAATTATGGAAGGTTTGGCAGAAGTTAGCATGGTACCCTCTCTTCCCAGGACATAGCCCTTCAATATGCTTTATACTTCACTTCTTACTAAATAAGTTTGGGATTTTGCAGTGTTGTCATTTAACTACATGCAGATTTTGTACTATCCCTGGCACTTTGTTACTGCGTTCCTTATTAAATAGGACTGTCAGGACAAATGGCTAGAAGAGACATTTTGCCAGATGGATGGCACAACTGTTTTCTGATTTTTAGCTGGTAGCACATTTTGTAGCAATTTTGAAATGTTTTTCTACTGTCATGTTTTTCAGTTTACTGTAATGGTGTTTATGATGACAATGATAAATTGTTGCTGTATATATTGCCCTCCTTGTACTGCGTGCTCGCAAACAAATTGTAATATTTGTTTGTATTTTGTGGATTTGTTGTTTCGTTACATTGCAAAGACATTTGTTGCTTAATAAACTTAAAACTGGAACTGCAAAGCAGGGATGTGCTGAGAACCCTTTGGGTCAGCCCATCTGTCACCTGATCCCCCTGCCCCCTGAGTGGCCACTGAGGGAGTTCCAGAAGTAGGGGTGCTAGTGGCAAAGGCACAGTAGCCACGGCCCTGAGACACTGGTGAAGTAACATTGTTCTTGCAGAGACATAGTGACTCCAGTATGCCAACTGTGCTTGGGCAAGCTGAGAATGGATGGAGACTACCAACTGCCCTGGAGCTTCAGGTCCTCAAACCCTTCATCAGGGAGTGTGGTAAACAGCAAGGTAAAGTGATTTTTATATACATACAATTAATTCAAAACACCTGCTGCTCATCATTAAATTTTAACAAAATAAGTGATGCTTTAAACCACAATTAGACATTTAAATACAACAAAAAATAAACTGATGCATTAAAAAGTATGAAGCGGCTTCTTTAAACTGGATTTAATAATTTTGTAGATTCTGACTGTGCTTGACTAGCTAACTAGGCACCAATCCACTTATATTTTTAAAGGCTATTGCCAGTATATTCAAACCAGAAGAGAAGACTGAGTGGAAGCTTAAGTGACGGCTAACTTAAGGATTCAAGCAGTTCATTTTCAAGGCATTAATTCTGCTTCTTTGAAATCCAAAGTCGGTTCTGGGCAGCATTGTCACTAGATCCTGGCAGAGAGAGAAAGAAAGAGAGAACAAAGGGATGATGTCAGTTAAAGCATTTTTTCATGCCCATTTTCAAACTAGAATAAGAATTGTATTAATAACACAAATCTAATTTAAATCTAGATGGGATCTATAGACTTTACATCAATTTAATTCCCCCTGAAAAAATGAAAGTTATAAATTACTATACTCTTATAATACTTAATGAGTCGTATAAAAGGATTCATTCTAATGAAAAAATGAAATCAAAAAAAGTGTTTTAACCACACAATTGACACTCCCTTTTTTATATAAAAATTCTTATATTATTCTTAATAGTTAAAAAGGTGGGGGAAGCAATATACAACTTTATTGTATTAGTCAAGGGTTAAAAAACTTCAGAGCTATACAATTGTGTTATTTATAAGTACAGATCATTTTAGGACTATGCTGAATTCAATACTTCAATTTTTTATTTTTTCTGAGAAAGGGTTTGATATCCCAGTGATTGTTGAGTCCTCTGAGTTTGACACTATGAATAGTGTAAATCCAGAAGGATTCCCTCTGTAGCAGTTGATCAGTCCTGTTACCTCCTTTGGACAGTGGAGGCACATGTTCGATGTCCATGAATTTAAGAACTGAGGCATCAGAGTTGTGGCAATCAGAGAAGTGTGCACCCACTGGAGTATCTTGTTTGTTACTCATAATCAATTTAGTGTGCTCTTGGAGTCTCTGTTTCAAGGGTCCAACTGTACACCCAACATATACTTTATTACATGGGCACCATAACGTGTAAATTAGAAACATGGTGTCACATGTAATGCACTCTTTGATAGACACTTTAGTGGATGTTTCAAGGGGGCGAACAAATGTACATCCTTGTACTGCAAACTCACAGCTAATAAATACATCAGTGACAGTTAAAGAAACCACTTGACCTTTTCGGTAGCCAATTTCTAGAAGCAGTGGCCATCAACAGTTTCTCTAGTCTACTACAAACACGTTTATCCTTAAGATTTGGGGCTCTGCTAAATGTTACCCTTGACTTCAAACCCGCTGCTTCCCCCATTTTTCTGTCACTCATCAGGATATTTCAGTTTTTATGGATGATGCCCCATTAGAGCCTGCAATGCTACTGAATTCTGTTATGAAAGCCACAGGCATATCTTCCATGGGTTCTTTATTTTTATACTGTATCAATATGTCCCTGTCCATTTTTGAAATCCTTTCTTTTGTTTTTTCAATAACTCAGTGGTGTAACTGCAGCCTTTAAACCTACTTATCAGGTCATCTGTCTGTTTTTGAAAATCCTCTTCTTTCATACAGTTGTACCTCAGCCTTAACATCTGACCATAAGGAATGGATTCCTTGAATTTCTGCGGGCGGCACTATCTGTTCTCAAAACTGCATTTGTTGGTGTCTCTTTCCTATGGCATTAGATTTTTCTCCCAACTGCTCCATATAACTCAAGGGCCAAGAAATCCAATTTATGACTGTCAGATGTACTGGTGAATTTTAGGTTGTGTGTGTTACAATTTAACCACTGTATAAATTCTGGTATCAACTCCTGTTCCCCCCCTGCCAGATACACAGCCAACCATCAATGTATCTATACAAATGCTTGATGTATTTATGGTAGGGGTTTCTCTCAGGATTATTTACTATTGTAAACTCCCAGAATCCTAAAAATAAATTTGCATTGCTGGGGGCCATGCAGGTCCCCAATGCCATCCCTTGCAACTGTAAAAAGAAATCTCCTTCAAATTCAAAGGTGTTGTGGTGCAAGAAAAACTATAAAGCGTTTAGGATAAACTCTATAGATATTTCCCCATTATGTATAGCATTCTCCATAAAGTATTTGCATGCATTAAGTCCCTGTTCATGCACAATAGAAGTATATAGGGACTCAATGTCAATCTCTAATCAAACTATATGTTTTTCCCACATTATATCTTTTGTTTTATTAATGGTGTCAGTGGTAACCCTCAGACACCCAGGTAACTCCTGAACACATTTCTGTAAGAAAAAGTCCAAAAACTGGCACAGGTTTTCAGTGATAGAGACGTTTCCAGACACTATGGGGTGACCAGGTGGGTTGTTGATATTTGCACATAATTTTGGTAGTGCATAAAAACCAGAAATTGTTGGATTGGGATTCCAAATAAATCAAAATTCATTCTCTGTTATAGCACCATCTAATGCTGCTGCTGCACTGAGAAACCTGTGCAGTTTTGTGTTATAATCAAACATTGGATTATGGTTCAGTCTTTTATAGTTACTGGTGTTTTCAAGCAATTTCTTAACATCCTCAACATATTGCCCCCGGTTCATGATCACAATTTTGCCGCCCTTGCAACTGGCTTAAAGATAAGCTCTTTATTTGGGCAAGCTGGCCCACCGGTGCAGCGGTAGCATTACTGCTGGGATGTCAGTGACCTGGGTTCAGGAGTGAGCCTGGGTCACTGGAGGGCTGGTTGGGGGTGGAGGAGGATTAAGTGAGCAATGGTCTGCTCTCCTACTCCAGCTGGGGGAGTTGCAGTTTCTGCTGCATGCCTGACCTCTAGCAGTGGCTGGGGGTCGATGCTGGACCACACTTGGAGGGCAGGGAGCCTCATGGCAGACACTTAGTGTGCTGTGCATGGAAGTGTGTGCTGCACCGCCATTGGTGCCATGGCACACTGCACCTCTGCACTCAGGGGTTGGGGTGGGGGAAGATTATGAAACCCATCCCCACCGCACTGCATGATTGGCCTTCCAGCCTAGTTGACCCCAAGGAGCAATGGTACACCATTGCCATAGCCAGAGTGAGGGTGCAAAAATACAGTATCTAAAAACACAAAAAAAACCTGTGCTTGGGTACTCAGATTTTCTGCTCAGTCCTGTGACAGGAAAGCATGTCCCTTCTCTTTGTCCAAGACTGCCCCAATGTACTGCAGTCTTTGGCAGAGATTTAACACAGATTTTAGCACAATTAATGTGACACCCAAGTTCTCAGACAACTTCTGTGTCCAAGACAAGGTATGTATGAGAGCTTCTCTGGAGCTGGCCTTAAGCAGTCAGTCATCCAGATAAGGGAACACATACAAGCCATCCCTACAAAAGGTTGCTGCCGCTACTGCCGAGCATTTAATAAAGAGCCATGGCACAGAAGATAATTTATTTAAGTCTGATTACTGGGTAGGTGCACTGATCCAGGGGGGCGTTCTCAGGCAGGACCCAGGCCAACAGTATGACACAATAAAATACAGCCAAATATAAGCCAAAGGGCAATGCTCTGAAGTGGTAATATTTTTCCTTCAGCCCAAAGTAGAGATATTGCCTGGTCTTGACATGAAGGTAAGCATCCATCATGTCCCCTTGCCCCCTTACCTCTCCTTACCCTCATCCCTCCCAGCATTCTGTGCTGTGCTCGCCTAGCCCTCCCACTCCCAGTGTATCCTCCCCTATCCTTGTCTGCTTATCTTCTTGATGTGGGCGTACATTGTACAATGCCTCAGCTAACCTAGGGCTTTATGTTTGAATTATGTAACCTCCATGTATATTTTTCTCAGTATTTGTATATTAGTGCACGGTATTGTACTCTGTTGTCTAATGCATCTGACATGGAACCTTTCAACGAGCAACGAGCAAGTGCAGTGTCAGTGGCTCACTAGGTAGCACACTCACCTCTGAGGCTGGAAGATCAGAAAGGCTGTGGGTTCTATCCCCACACCAGGCACTTGGGTTAATATCCCAATACTGACACTGCAGTGCAGCATGAGGGGGGTGCTGCACTCCTGAGGTGCCATCTTTCGGATGAGACATTAAACCGAGGTCCTATCTGCCTGTTCTGGTGGTAGTTCAGGTGGTTGCTAAAGATCCCTTGGCACTTCTCAAAAGGAGTAGGGGAAGTTTCCCCAGTGTCCTGGCCAAATTCCCCTATTCACTAAAAATACCACCAACAGCTTGGTCTGGTTCAAGGTCAGTTGGCCTTCATCTGTATCCCCCTCCCTGGGTCATGCTTGAAAATAGGCAGAATTTTTCTAGTGCACCTACCCGGTCAACAAAAACAAAATTAATAAAATAAATAAATCCGCTCACAGGTATTATCTAAGAACTCAATAAATAAACAATGTCTAAAAAACAAAGCCAAAGGAAAAAAAATCACTAAGTCCCAGCAAAAGACTCAGATCCCTTGTCTGTTTGGGATTAGGGAAGTATCTGGACTAGAACTCTTTATACTACTAGGATTCATACTAGGAAAGGTAGATACACAAAAGGCTGAGGCCCATAAGTCTGTATCTCCAGCCACGCTGGCACATCATCCCCTATTTAATAAGTGTTGATCTAATTTATTTTTTAAATCTATATGGTTTAGAGAATACACTACTGTATTGGGTAGGGAATTCCATATTGGGATTATTTTTAGAGAATAAAAGAAATGCCTTTTATTATTTTGGGGGTATGTCAGTGACAATTGGTACTTATGACTTCTAAGGTTTTGTTCCCATTGACCATAGTTCATTCCCAACTGTGACATTAGTATGCTATCAGTAGACAGCTTGTACATTAGGAGGAGGTCTCCTCTCATTCTTCGCTGTTCCAGGGAGTACAAATTTAGTTCATCAAGCCTTACTTCATAATAGATAGATAGATAGATAGATAGATAAAAACTTTTATTTTTTGACAGGAAAATAACTTTTAGGACCAAAAGAGGCCCTGTTTATCAAAGATGTCCTGTTTTGAAATACAGTTTCAACAAATACAAAACATCATGTAATAGGATATATTACAGGAACAATCTTACAAATATCACAACACATAATTCCACAGCTTACATACAAAAAAAAGAATACACACAGTATACCAAAAAATCTAAAAGATTTTTATGCTTGAGAATAAATATAAGCATTTATACGATGGACAAGGATATGCAATTAGGTGCACAATTTAGTACAAGGAATTTTCATTTCCAAAATTTCCAATCTAGGAGAGTTTAAAAAAAAGGGGAAGGGGGGAGGAGGGGAAGAGGAAATACAATTTCATCCTCAAGTACTGCCATATACCCCATTTATAGCACACACAAAGACAGTGAAGAAAGACATTTAAGGAACAATCTAGAGTCCAAACAAGAGAACAGATGATAGTGTCCTAAGTGACACCATAACAACCATATCTGCTTCTCCAGATGGAGTCTACAGAGTGCTCAAATTTACCTAAGCTAATAGTCCTAATTTCAGAATCTATCTCATTCCATATTTTTGGTAAATAAAAACATCTTTGCATTCTGCTATAAATGTTAATTTCTAAAGGAACATTTTGGCATCTATGTTTTAACTGCCTCAAATTATACCTATAGGATACAGAGATATTAAGAGAATTCACATCATGCTTAACCTTCCTCCCATATTCCATAAAGGCTTTATACCCTACATGTTTTTTTCTGCGAATTGCAAGGGAATCCCAACCAAGATCTTGAAGTAAGATGCAATGATGAGTGGAAAAAGGGCATTTTATCACATATCTTGCTATTCTATAATATGTTTTGTCCAGATGATTTAGTGATGATTTAGAAGCAAATTGATATATTAAACTGCCATATTCTAATGTTGGTAAGAGTAATTGTACAGCCACTCTGTTTCTTGATTCTCTTGAAAGAATTGATGTTTTCCTTCTTAGCACACCCAATCTGGAGTTAACCTTTTTTGTTACATTTGTTATATGTGTAGAAAAGGTAAGAGAGCTCTCCATATAGACTCCCAAGTACCTATATGCCTGAACCTGCTCTAACACTTGACCTTTTAATGGACATATATTTAGTGTATGATTATGAGACAATTTACCTTTTGAATGGAAAAGCATTACTCAAGTTTTCTTTGTACTAAGAACCATTTTGGATTGTATTAACCAATTTTATAGAATATCAAAATCAAATTGAAGAGTTTTTTTGTAAATCATCTGAATTTGTAGCTTTTCCTATAAGAGCCATATCATCAGCATACAAATAAATCTTGCTGTTTTTAATGCATGATGGGAGAGGATTTATATAGATAAAAAATAGCAAAGGACCCAGAATTGAACCTTGGTGAACACCCCTAAAGGTGACCTCCATGTCTGACATTATTCGGTCTATACAGACCTGTTGTGTATGTTCAGTTAAGTAAGATAGTAACCAGGTTTGAACAGGCTCAGATATACCTATCTGGGCCAGCCTTCCCATTAGTATATTAAAATCGACCAAATTGAGGCCTTTGAGAGGTCGACGAACACCACCCCGACAGACTCCTGGGCCTCAAGGCCACTTGCCACAGAGTCCAAGAAGTCCATCAGGGCAGTGTCCATCAACCTCCCATGTCTGAAGCCCACTTGACAATCTGTCAATAGTTTGTACTTCTCCAGAAATTCATATAACTGGGCACAGGCCAGATGTTCAAAGACCTTTGAGATGATCAACAGCAGAGCTATCGGTCGGTAGTTTGATTGATTATTTTTATCCCTTCCCTTCAATACAGGAATCACTTTAGAGTTTTTCCAAAAATCTGGGAAACTTTTTTGCTGTAAACTAAAATTGAAAAGATTAGTCAAGATTGGGCCTATTTGTTCTACTGAAGCTTTTAGAAAAATTGTCTCTATTTTATCCGTCCCTATTGCTTTCAGTGGGTTTAATTGCCTTATGTGTTTCTTTACCTCACCAATTTTAATTGCTTGAAAGTAGAAGCATGGTACATTCTCCCTATAATATGTCTCCAATGGTTTAATTTGTTGAAAAACATGATTCTGTTTACCATCTACCTGTTCCATATTTATATCTGGAAGATAACAAAAGTATTGGTTCAAATTATTTACTACTTGTTTTGTTGACATCTCCCCTCCCAGCTAATTCTTAAAAGTTATACTCAAATGCTTCCTTTCCCTACCTTCCAAATCTTTAATTAAGTTCCAATATTGGTCTGGATTTTTTGTTTTGTTTACTTTGTCTCTATAGTATCTTTTCCTTGCTTTTTTTATCGTACTTTTACTTTTATTCCTGATCTTTTTAAACAATTCCCAGTCTTCTACTTTTAAAGATCGATTTGCTTTTTTCCATACCCTGTCTTTCCATCTTATTTGTTTTTTAATTGCTTCATTTACCCAAGGATTATGTTTATGTCTTTCTTTAGATTTTTTAAAAGGGACTTTTTCATCACATATGTCTAAATAAATCTTTGTAAATTCTCTAACTGCCATATCTACTTCTGGGATCAAGTCTATACGAGCCCAATTTACTTGTCCCATTTGAAGCTGGAAGGAAGATTTATTAAAATGAGTGAAATCTCTAACATATCGACATTTTAAAATATCAATAGTATCAAAATCTTGTTTAATATTACACTCGAGATAGCAGTGATCTCCTAGGTTCGGGGGGGGGCCACTTTATAATCCAATAAATGAATACCATTTGTTATGAATATCAAATCCAAGGTGTTTCCTATACTAGCATAAGTGCTTCTACGTGTTGGAATGTTTATTACTTGATTAAGGCCCAAGGCCTGGAATTCAAGTTGTAGCTTAAGACCTCTTCCTGCTCCCCATGCAGCGTTAAAATCTCCAATCAGGAGTACTTCCCTTTGCCCCAACAACTCATTTAATCTTAAGGCCAAAACCTCAAAGGCTGATGTTTTTATTCTTGGGTGAGAATATATCACATCAAAGCACATTTTTCAATCCAATTATATAAACCAATAATATCTCAATGCCCTCAATATTTCCTGAAAAGAGTAACTCTACTTGACCCAGATTACTTCTAATATAAAGTGCTACACCTCCTCCTCTGATTGGCCTATCATATCTATAAAAAATCATAGTTTTCTTTTTGAAATTCTGAATCTGGATGCTTTTGTGAGAGCCAAGTCTCTGTAATACCTATAATATCATAAGCATTTTCAGATACCCAATGGTCAAATAAAGGCTGTTTTCCAGCAAAACTTCTGGCATTGTCATGGGCTATCCTGACAATATCAGACCGAGTTACTGGGCCTGGGTTTGGTTTAATATCCCCACTGGCCAGCGCAATAACAAGGATGGCTATCAGTCCCCTACTAGCCTTAGGAAGTGTGGTACTTTGGCCAAGTTTTTGTACAATAGACCCGGTCTTACCCAGATGCCAACAGGTATGGAATTTATTCCTTCTACTAACCCCTTCTATGGGAGAAAGCATTTTTGTCATAGCTGTAGAAAAAGAGCATATCCTAATCTCTGGGTCCGACTGGAACCCAAAGTTACATTTGTCTGAAAAGGCCCAAACCAGCATACCAATCAAAAAGGCAAAGTAGGCCATACTTTATAACTGCTAAGATTCAAAAATTTTAAAAAAGTTAACTTAAAAAGAAACTTCACTCCAAGTATCATGGAAAAAAGCTGTACTTGGGGAAATACCCCAAAAAGGAAAGGCAAAGTAAATGGAATCACTCAAATGCAAGTTTAAAAATTAGTACATAACTATGCTGCAAGTACATTCAAGATTTAATTTTCAAGAGCATCATATAAACATGCAGCACAGAAAAAACAAGTCAACAAAAGAAGACCTTTCCTGTAAAACTTCAAGTATATTAAGGACACTCTAAGTTTATTAATGTCCATAAGATTCTACCTAAATAATACTAAAAGTGTTAAATAATTTTTTATAACCTTTCACTGTGACTGTCTAAAACTTTTTTTCTCTTCTGAGTGGCACTCGCGCCACTCACACTTGCGCTACTGCACTCGCGCAGTGTCTAGCGCGATCTTTTGAAACACACTGCCCCTCCTCCTTCTCTCTGATGCGCTGGTGCGTCTCTCCTCCCTCTCGGTACTGGCAGAATTACCAGGTAACAGCTGGTGCAGGTTAGCAGAACGTGAATACAGGAGCAGTCTCTATCACGATGTTTTAGTGAGAGAAAACACAGTACCTGCAGTTTAAAAAGCACAAACCTGCAGAGACGACACACAAGCAGGCAAGTTTAATGCTGTGCAGCTGATGATTCAGTACCTGGCATGATCTTTTGAAGCACACTGCCCCTCCTCCTTCTCTCTGATGCACTGGTGCATCTCTTCTCCCTCTCGGTACTGGCAGAATTACCGGGTAACAGCTGGTGCAGGTTAGCAGAACGTGAATACAGGAGCAGTCTCTATCACGATGTTTTAGTGATAATCCTTATTGTACATATTTGTAATCATCTTGGTCGCTCTCCTCTGGACCCCCTCCAACCTAACTATATCCCTTCTCAGATATGGGCTCCACAAGGAGGAACAATAGTCCAAGTGTGGTCTTATGTATGCTTTATATAATGGCAATATACACCCCCTATCTCTTGAGTTGAAACTCCTTTTTATGCACCCCAATACTCTTTTTGCTTGGCTAGTAGCAAGACTACAATGGTCACGGAATGATAAATCATGGAAGATTAAAATACCCAAGTCATTATGTTCTGTAACTGATGTGAGGGCTCGTTTGTTTAGTGAGAATTAATATTGATTATTTGTTGGGCCTAAGTGCATTTGAACACATTTGCTGATGTTAAAAGACATTTGGTTTTGTTTTGCCCAGTTCTCTAATGCTATGAGATTATTTGTAAGTATTGATCTGTCCTCCTCTGTTTTTACCTGGGCTGCTAATTTTGTATCATCAGCAAATTTAATGATGTAACTGTTAATGTTCTCTGTCAAGTCAGAGATAAAAACTGAAAACAATGTTGGGCCCAATACTGACCCCTGTGGCACTCCACTACTTACTAGACATAAGTCAGATGAATGTCCCCTGATAGACACACTCTGGATATGATTTTGTAACCATTCTTCCACCCAATTGACAATTGTATTATTTATTTTTTGTCTTATCGTTTAGTTACTAAAGTATTGTGTGGTACTTTGTCAAAGGCTTTACAGAAGTCCAAAAAGATCACATCCACGGGGTTATTATTTTCCATCATCCTGCTGATATGTTCTTAAAAAAACAGATTTCCAGATAAACAGGACCTATTTTTTTAAAGCCATGCTGCGTATGGTCTGTTAGTCCCTTTTTTTCCTAAATCTGATTCTAATTTAATTTTAAGCAGAGATTCGAAGATCTTTCCCAGGACACTACTCAGGCTAATGGGCCTGTAGTTTGAAATCTCATCATGTTTACCTTTTTTGTATATTGGCGTCACAATCGCAGTTTTCCAGTCATTTGGTATGATACTGTATTGTAGTGATTTATTGAAAATCTGAAATAGTGGCCCTACTAGCCAGTCTTTCAGTTCCTTTAATAGTCTAGGATGTAGTCTATCAGGCCCTGGAGATTTATTGACATTCAGTTAGTTGAATTTATCTAGTATCTCATCCCTAGAAAATTCAAGGAAGTCTTCTATTTTATTGTTAGGTGAGGAATTACTGATTTTGTACTTTGGATGGAAAACAGTACTAAAATATTTATTGAATTCTACTGCCATGCCCTTGGGTGTAGTTATTTCCTCATTATTAACTTTAAGAGGTCCAATTGTCCTTGGTGATGTTTTTTTGCTGTTGACATATGAATAAAAGCTTTTATCTCCATCTTTCATATATGTCAGCTGATGTTCAAATCTGTTTTTCTCCATTTTAATTTTATTTTTACATTCTCTTTGGATTTTTAAATCTCCATTTGTTGAAATCAGTACTGTCCTTCTTCATTATTCTATATGCCCAATTATTATGTCTAATCAGTTTCTGTATTTTAATAGTTAGCCAGGGTGGTATCCTTCCCTTTTTATTGTATATTATTTTATTTGGTACAAAAGTTTCTTCCAACTCTAAGAGTTTGTCTTTCATCCTGTCCCAGAGCTGCAGTATAGATGGGGATCCATAATCCCAATTCCACTTATGTAATTCTTGCTTAAGTGCAATAAAGTTTGCTCTACTATAATTTTTAAAAACTGTTTTGCCCAGGTCTTGTTTTATACAAATATTGGTATTAAAAGTTATGACTATGTGGTCAATATTTTGAATGGGTGTTGTAACATTAATGTTAGCAATTTTTTCAGGAATGTCTGTCAAGAGTAAATCTAAAATGTTCATATTTCTTGTTGGTTTATTTATTTTCTTTGTTTCTCTGTCACAGAGGACCTGGTACTATAACACGTTTTTTGAATAAGAACTGAACTGCTTCCTTCAGAAGGCACACATGGCCCAGAGGATAACAGGAAGGAGGCAGATGATGACCTGGAAGGATTTCTACAAGCTCCAGAGCATGCACCCTTGCAATTATTTCCAGGACCCACTCATCCTTCATAATCTCCTGCCACTGCTCAGAAGCAGGGAGATCTGCCCCCCCACAATCACCCTTTAAACAACAGTGGGGTGGAGTGTATCTGGAAGAGTGGTGGAACCAGTGAGGGCAGTGCCACCAGTACCACTTGCTTTGGGTACTTTTGCATGAGAACCTGGAAGAACGGGGCCTAGAAGGGTGCACCTCCTCTACCATGGTCTTGCTGACAGTATGCATGGCCTCCTCTGGCAGTAAGTTGACTAAAAGAGCCCTCCCATGACCCCTGGCAGAGGTGGGATACAGAGACTTGACCAACCTTAGGGTCATTTATGAGGCCTGAAGATCCCTTAAAGCCTCTTCAACATCATAATCAAACAGTTCTGACCCTCTAAAAGAGGCATTCAAAACTGTTTGTTGCACATCATTGGAAAGCCAGCAACTCTGAGCCAAGAATATCTTCTAATACAAATTCAAGAAGCAGCAGTCCTGGCAGAAGCATCAGATACATCATAGGAAGGAGTTACTGGGCTCCCGCAGGAGCCAATGGAAATCCAGCACCAAAAGGGCGTGAGTTTTTGTACACTCAACTGGGCTTAAAAGGCAGAGCCTAGCCGAATAGGACAGACAGAGCTGCTGTTGAGTGCCACATCCGTGATGGGAGAAGCCAGTGGCTGTTGCCACAAGGGACAGTGAGAGGGCTACACCCATGGCCAGGAGTATCAGCGGCCAAAGCCATAAAGCAGGAGTCAGGCCACATCCACAGCAGGGAAGGAAGGAGTTGCTGGGCTCCCACAGGAGCCAATGGAAATCCAGTGCTGAAAGGGCATGAGTTTTTGAACACTCAGCCGGGCTTAAAGGGCAGACTCCAGCCAAACGGGACATAGAGCTGCTGTTGATTGATGCATCTGTGGTGGAAGGAACCAGCAACCATTGCCGCAAAGGACAGTGAGCAGGCTGCACCCATGGCTAGGGGAATCAGTGGCTGAAGCCACAAAGCAGGAGTCAGGCTGTATCTGCAGCAGGGAAGGGAGAAGTTGCTGGGCTCCCATAGGAGCCATTTGAAATCCGGCACTGAAAGGGTGTAAGTTTTTAAACACTTGGCTGGGCAAAAAAGACAGAGCCCAGCTGAATGGGACACAGAGCTGTTGTTGATTGCCACATCCACAGCAGGAGGAACCAGTGGCAGTTGCCACAAAGGACAGTGAGCAGGCTGCACCCATGACCAGGGGAATCTGCAGCCAAAGCCACAAAGCAGGAGTTGGGCCACGTCTTCGGCAGGGAAGGGAGAAGTTGCTGGGCTCCAGCAGGGGTCAGTGGAAATCCACAGTTCCACGTGATAACGGCGATCGTGGAAAGGCGATCGCCGTTAGGACAAGTGTACATCGCTGAAAATCAATTTCGGCAATGTTAACTCCAGGCGCACAGCAAAAGGGCTTTTTTTATGAGGGGGATGCGCCACTTGCACCCTCCTACTAAAGGATTCTCAGCTCCATGGGGATGCATGTCTGAAGGGTGCAAAACAGGAGGAAAAAAATTTCACAGCCAGACGCAACAAAAGGAACGCATGCCTGAACCCAAACCCGGCACCCTCGCAACCCTAGCCTGCCACCCACCCACCACACCATGTGGCCTGTTCGGCAGCCCATCACCACACTACGCCTCACAAACCCTCCCTTCCCTTCCGCCAATCGCTCGGCATGCCATTTCCCCCCCACGCCGCGTGTACATATAGCGACATCCTGTCGCTATATTAAATGAACCCCCCTCATCCGATCGCCCTCCCTGCCCAGTAGCCCTGTGGACAGGCGTCGCAATTGAGTCACCCTTTTTGAAAGTGTTCAATTGCAGTCGCCATTGTCATGGAATCTGGCACCAAAAGGGTGCGAGTTTTTGAACACTTGACTAGGCTTAAAAGGCAGAGTCCAGTTGAATGGGACACAGAGCTGCTTTTTCTCCCACCTACCTGCCCCACACCGCTTCCTGTATTAAACGGACTAGGTGTACCACTCCCAGAGTGGATTCAACTATCATAAGGAGCAGCAGTTGGAACATTTTACAAGAACTGGGCAGTTGGGCATTTAAAGGGGAAGTGTATGTGGGGCAGTAATGATAGTAGTACTAATAATGTAAATGGGCAGTGGAGCATTTTAGGAGGAAGTGCATCTGGGTACTGTAACTGTTTAAGTGATGAGAATGTGTGCATGTGATAGATAGTACTAATAATGTGGCAGGCAGTAAACAATTGAATATAATTGATTTGAACTAGGAGATAATCATGGGAATTTCTGGGTCTGAAATCTAAAGCTCAAGTGCTGTGTTTTTAGGGTACTATTTATAAGGTACCTGTGGGTGGTGGGGTGCACTGGTTGTGGGTTGGCCATAGTACTGGATATAGTTTGGAAAATGGGGGTTGCATGGTATGTAGGCAGCTTGCACAGCTAATGGAGGAGAGGAGGTGAGGTGGATGAGACAGATAAGCTGGAAAGGGAGAGGGAGGACAGGAGGGGTTTCGCTAAGGGAGAAATAGCGATAAGAGGGGGAACTGTGGGGGAACAAGGAGTGGCTAAAGGGGGAGCTGTAGGGAGACAAGGAGCAAACACAGCAACAGGCAGAGGACAATGAGATGGGGACTGGAGGAAAACAAAAGAGTACGGAAGCAAGGAAGGAGGGGTAGGGAATGACTTGAATGGGGCTACAGGAATCCCAGATAGAGGCGGCAAGGGACACAAGCAAAACCAGAGGGAATGCCAGGAGTTCAAGTATAAAGATCAAAAGCCTGCACAGAGAGCAAGGAAGAAGGAAGGGGTGGAGCCCCAGCCAGAGGGATACAGGTAGTGGGCTTAGAGCAGAAAAACAGATATGCTCCACTAGGGGCACTAAATCAGGAAAATGGAGTTGAGGATTACCCAAGGAAAATAGGAGAAGCAAGCATGAAGGAAGGCTCAGGAAAACTGGAAAAGGGGGACACCCTTCCAGGAAAGAACAAAGAGGGTAGTAAACATAGGGATAGGGACACAGGGGTGGACACACCCTTGAAAGGGCAAACCCTAAAGGAGGGGAAGACAGTGTGCTCAGGTTCAGAAGAGCTAGGGCTAGACAGGGCTGGGAAAGGGGAGAGTACTCCAAGGAAATCAGTAAGGGTGGGGTTAGGGACAGATAAACTGGGGAGGAAAAAGCTAGCATATGGTGGAACAGAGGTTGGCGGCCTAGTGGAAAATGCCTGTGGGGGACACAAAGCTAGGGGAGTGCAGGGGGAAGGCAGTACTCCGGGAGATAAAATGGGAAAAGGGGACAGGGAGAATAGGGTAGAAAATGGGATGCAACGAGTTGAGAGAAGGATAGAAGGGAAATGTCAGCAGAAGGTGATGGAGAGCAGGGTCCTGCTTGTTGGGGACCCTATAATAAATGTAATTAGATGGGGGGGTGTTGGGGGACAAGAGCAGCACAGTGTGGGTTGAGTGCCTGCAAGGCATGATGGCGGTGAAGGTCATTCACTATATCCCCTCAAGGGGGAAACAACAGGCTGAGAAAACACATCTGATGTTCCACCTGGGAACAAATGACCTGTTGGGAAATAGCCTGTTGGAGGTGCAGGCAAAATTCAGAGTATTCACTAGATATTGCAACAGTCTGCAGTTTGAATCAGTGTCTTTTTCTGAGGTGTTGCCAGTACCAAAGGCAAGTACTGATAAGGGGCTGAGGATAAAGGAGTTTAATGAATGGCTGGATGGGTAGTGTGAGCAAATGGGGTATGGGTTAGTAGGGGACTGGGGATCCATGTAGGGAAGGGGATGAGAGCCTATTTGTACCAGACTGTACCTGAACAGGGAGGGTGCAGCAGTACTAAAAAGCAAATTAGGAGAGTTCATAGAAGAAACCTACAATTTAAACTAGATTGGGGGGGGAATCCCCAACACAAGGCAGAAGAAATGGGGGCTACCAGCCTCCCCCCCAGGATAGTGCTAAAATGTTGGGCATGGGGGTGACAAGTGAAGGGGGGACAGAGGGGGAACCTGGTGGAAGGGCTTAGCAGCCAACACCAAGAGCTTAGGAAATAGTCTCCCATGCACTCCTCATAGACTCCCCCATGACAGCTGGCCTGTCCACATCTGCTCAAACTGATTCAGGGCCTACCTCACAGGAAGAACCCAATCTGTCAAGGTCCAAGAATCCATCTCCCCTCCTCTCCCTATCACCACTGGAGTCCCTCAGGGCTCAGTGCTTGGTCCCATTCTATTCTCCAGTTTCCTAAATGACCTTCCTCTAGTCTGCTCTCCTTCCTCCTCCATTCACATGTATGCTGATGACACACACCTCTGGCAAATGTCCAGTTGGTGTTGCAACCACTCTGCAGTATGACTTCCACCAGGTTCAGCTCTGGTTTGCCTCCCATCAGCTTTTCCTCAATGCCAAGCAGACAGTCTCCATGACCTTGCCACAAGGCAGAGACTCTCAAGGCTACCCAGTCTACCCTCCTTCCACATCCTCAATAGGACAACCTTAGAGGACACTACTTCATTCAGATACCTTGGGGTTTGGTTGGACCAACACCTCAACTTCTCTGGACATGTAGATGCCATCCTGAAAAAATTGTGCCCCAAGCTTGGTGCCTTATACAGGCACCATAGTTGCATCCCTCCTACGGCCAGGTGTGAACTTTTCCAGAAGATGATACTCCCGATATTTGACTACTGTGACATAGTTTATGGTGCCACCCCCAAGTCCTCCCTGGCCAGTTTGGACACCGTCTTTAACTCTTTCTGCCGCTTCACTCTTGATGCTCCCCCACAGACCCATCACTGTGAGCTCTATCATGCCCTGTCCATTCCCCGCTTGCTAATAGACTTCTCTCCCACTGTGCCAAATTCACCTCAAAATACTGGTTGGATGAACTCCCTCCTTACCTCCTCACCACTCTCTCAATCTCACTCCTCCACTCCCTCAGATCTTCAGACACTCGTACTCTGGTGGCCTCCTGCTACTCCACTCTTATCAGTTAGTCTGCCTTTTCCTATCACTTCCCTAAAGCATGGAACTCTCTCCCCCCACAAATACGCCACTCCTCAGCCTCCTTCTACTCCCTCGAAGCAGCCCTACACAATTACCTCTCCTCTAACTGCTCGTGCTATAATCCAGCTTAAATATCCTCCCCTACCTTCCCTTTACTTAAATTATATCTCCACTACCCCTACTACCATTACCTTTTTCCACTCCTCTCCCCTACAAATTTTCTTCTCTCCTTACCTTAATCCTACTCCTCCTTACCAACCCCCTCCCTCTTCCTCCCCACTGCCCACACTATCTTCCCTCCTAATGTGCTACACCTCTGCCTTGAGCAGGCAGGGTTCTAAGCATCCTGGAGGGGACAGACCCTGGCTGATCTCTCTCCTTCTCTATTTTCCTTGCCTCCCTCCTTCACAGTCTGTCCTGACCCCTACACAACTACCTAGTCACCTCTATCCTTGAGTTGCTCCATCCCCTGGCAGGGCTCTCAGCATCCTGTAGGGGTTAGAACTGGTTAAGCCTCTCGCCTTCCCAATCTTCCCTACATACACCCCTTTTTCTACCTCCCTCCCTCCTCCCCATCTCCCTACTTTGCACTCATCCCCACCTCTATCTTTGCCTCGAATTGACCCCTGGCAGGGTTCTCAGCATCCTGAAGGGGTTGGAACTTGCGCTGTCTCTCACCTCCCTTCCCCTCTCCACCTTTTTTTACCTCCCTCCCTCCTTCCCTCTTCCCCGGTTCCATTACTCAGCCCTATTTTGGCTAGCCCTAAATCTCTGTTGCACTTGTAGACTACTTGCACTTCTGGTGTATCTTAGGTAACTTGTACAGTCTGTGTTACTCCTCAGTAGCTTGACCTTACATCAAAACTACTAGAATTCCATTCAGTCATTTTCTGCCTACACAGTTTTGAGCCACTCGTGCTTGCATTACAATATTACATTTTGTGTTATTGTATCAATCTCAGTTGATTATCATACAGCTCACTAGTTCAAAACTGCTAGCATTCCACTCTTCATTGCTCACTGTACAGCCTACTCACTTTTTATTCATATGTATTCAATTGTAAATCTATAGTAATTCAATTGTAAATCTTGAGTTATTGTACCAATCTCTGTATTCAATCCCCATGTTCCCCTACCCTCCAGGTTGCACCGGGAGATGAGCAGCTTGTTGTTCAGTGTGCCTTCCTGGTTAAACAATTCAATAAATAAACAAATAAGATGGCAGACTTGGAGGTTATCATGGGGGACAAAGGACTAGATATAGTAGCAATAAGCGAGACCTGGTGGACAGAGCAACATACCTGGGAAATGACTATTCCAAGTTACAGACTGTTCAGAAGGGACAGGGAGGGTTAGAAGGTGGGGGGTTGCTTTATACATCAGGGAAGACATAAGTGTAACTGAAGGACAAGAGGAGAATGGGTAGACTGAGCTATTGTGGGTAACGCTAAGCAGGAGGATGGGAGAATCCTTGCAACTGGGGGTGGTATACAGGCCACCTATGCAAAGGGAGGAGGGCAAATGACAGTTAATTCAGGCAGTCACAAGGTTGGCCCTAAAAGGAGAACTACTACTGGCAGGGAACCTAAACCTCCCAGATGTAGACTGGGATATCCCTGATGCAGCATCAACAAGGAGCAGGGAGATACTAGCTGTGCTGCAGGGGGTATTCTTTCAACAGCTAGTCAGGAAGCCGACAAGGGGCAACAACCTGCTGGACATGGTCCTGACAAATGGGAAGAGTGTGGAGGAGGTGCAGGTAGAAGAAGCCTTGGGTACCAGTGACCACAGTATGGTAAGGTTCAGGGTCAGGGCAGGGAGGGAGACAAGTAAAACCAGTACCACAGTCATGGACATCAGACGCATGTACTTAGACAAGAAGAGAAGGATAGTAAGGGAGACAATGGAGTGTATGGTGAATATAGGGTCAGTGGAGGAGTTATGGCAAGCTATCAAGGGAGAGGTACTGAAAGCTGCAGAAATGTGCATAAAAAAATTTAGAAAGAGCAAAAGGGGAGGAGACTGTTGTGGTTTACAAAGGAGATTGTGGGGGCAGTCAGGGAAAGGAGGAGGGCTTTCAGGAAATTTAAGAGGACACTCGACGAGGAAGATGGGGAAGAGTATAGGGAGAAGAGGAGTCTGGCAGGGAAAAAGATCAGAAGGGCAAAAGCAGAGACCTCTAGTGGTGGCCAAATAAGTTAATAATTTAAAGGATAGACTCTATAGGTCAGATTATAAAATACCTCAGGATAGGTTGGTACCCACTGGCTAAAATCAAATATAAAGGGTAGTTTCACATGTGCAAATGCCAACAATGTCCATACACAAGAAAACCTAAAGAAAGAAATGCAGCTATAGACACAATTGAAATAAGAGATTTTATAAAATGGGCTAAAAAATGTGAGCCACTGATTGGCTGTTTCAGCTTCCCAGCCGTGTCCTTAATCCATTGTATTTTACCCAACCGGCACTAATGTCTGCCAGTCTGCCCCTTAACAACAACAAATCACTGGGCTGTGCCAAGCAGAAACAAAAAGCCAGCCTGGCACAGCTCAGTGAGCGGCAGTGGGAAATCAGTAGTCCGCACTGACAGCTGCTCAAACTGCAAGCTGCTATCACAACCCAATCGCAAAACCAGAACTCATTCATCAGAGCTCAGCTCGGGGAAAAAACTCAAAATCCAACCAACAAAAGTGTTTCACATGCACCCTAATAAGCTAATATGTACACACTTTCATTTTTTTTTTGCTGGCTACCACTCCGCTCCTCCATTTAAATCCTGTCATTTTCCTTCTCTATACACTCGATTCCCTCACATTCAGAGTGACACGGACAGACTTTTTAAACTGAAGAATCTCTCTCTCTTTTTCTGAGCCTCTCTTGTCTTTTTTCTGTGTTTCTGAAATTCCCAACACTACAAAATGGAGTATCAAATTAGAGTCGTACTTTCAAAAAACTGCCGACAAACATCATTGTGCGTTGCCATGGCGACACTCGCTCAGACTTCCACTCACTTCTGAACTTTGGAATCTCTCCCCCTAATGGATTTTGACTCTCAGCACCTTGTTAGACCCAAAACAAGTAAAGATAATCCAAAAATTAAACTTTTTAAATGCCCAGTAACTGAGAGAGTCCAACGGTCACAATCCTACAAACCGCAGCATCTGTTTCCATGGCAATGCTCGCTGGTGATTGCGACGATTTCTGAATTGTACACTCTCTTCCTCTTGCAATTCAGATGTCAGCACCTTCTAACAAAAGACCTAACACAAAATACAACTTGTTAAATACACAGGACTTTTCTTAGAAAGGACTCAGTTACAAGCTAATTTTCAGTAAAGACTCTGAGCACTTGTCCTTAACACACTACAAAACAAAAAAAAGAATGTGTGTGTGTGTGTGGGGGTGATGCTACTAAACCACCTGAAAAATATAGTAAGAAATACATAGCCAGCCCTCTACTACTAAGGAAACAGTTTCCAAATGGGACTATTTTTTTTTTCTATTTCTCCTATTCAAACTTCCTTTCTAGATTTGCTTTTCCTCCCTTCTTTTTTAATCACTTACATAAGGATCCATTAATTGGAGGGCCCATTTTATAAGCGTAATAACACACTCCGAGGTGTGGTTTATCACCTGATAAGAGCACGCCCAGGGGCATAAGGCACTCGGTGCAAGCGCCTTGTGCCTTAGTACACCCCTGGGCATGCTCTTATCAGGCGATAAACTACACCTCATCGTGTGTTATTGCTTTGCTTATAGCATGTCAAATGTCTCATTTCATTTATCTATTATAATGTCTGTACAACTTGACTTATGATGGATGCATGAACTAGGCCTGGGGACTGGTAAGTCCCAACTGAAAGCTGAGGTCACCAATTTTAGAAGAGTAGAGTTCAACAGGATGAGGGAGTTGGTTTGGGACAAGTTAGTCACGTTAGACAGTATAAGTGGGGTGGAGGAGAAATGGGAGGCAATAATGGGGTCATTCGCACCCCTCTACCCCTCCACCCACCCACCCTAAGCCAGTTCTACTTTTATAGCCACTGGATTTGACTGTCAACAGGAACTTCCTGTTTGGCAGTAGGAAGGGAAGGATCATAGAGAAACATTGGTTTTGTCAACCCTGTGTGGTACCATTTGCTTGTAACTGACTCTTCAGTGAATAGCAGAGCATTGTGGGAACCTGAAGGACTAGCAATAGGCTAGTACACCTCCTACCCCAAAACAACATCTCTCTGTTAAAAGCACTGTTACCTGGTGGTTCTCTTGCCCTTTTAAGGGCTTGTAAACCTTCAACTCACAGAATCTTGCTGAATTTAAGTAAATATTGTTATTTTTACATTGCGCTGAAACCGGAAGTGAACGGACCCTTACTTCCGGTTTTTCAGCTTAAAACCTAATCCTCTAGTGAGCGGGGTGTCTAATAGTGGCATTGCTACTGATATAGCGAACCTCTGGTGAGAGGTGGAGTAGTGCAGTGCACCAATATACTTTGATATACCATTAATATATTTGTTCTAACTGTTGCTGTATTGTGTGGTACCATTTGCTTGTAACTGACTCTTCAGTGAGTAGCAGAGCATTGTGGGAACCTGAAGGACTAGCAATAGGCTAGTATACCTCCTACCCCAAAACATCTCTCTGTTAAAAGCACTGTTGCCTGGTGGTTCTCTTGCCCTTTTAAGAGCTTGTAAACCTTCAACTCACAGAATCTTGCTGAATTTAAGTAAATATTGCTATTTTGACTTTGCGCGGAAACCGAAAGTGAACAGATGCTTACTTCTGGTTTTTCAGCTTAAATCTGCCCTCTAGTGAAGCGGGCTAGCGTGCGCTGGGGCAAGACGCGAGACACGCCTGCTTTGCACGTGTCTGCTGTGTCCACTGGGCATGCTGAAACTGCTGGCATTAGACAAACTTGGATAAGATAATTTTAGCATATCCTCTACTTAGTAAATATACACCTTTAATAATGGAAAAAGAACTTAGTAAGTGTATGCAATGTTTGATGTATAGTGAGGGAAAGTATAGGAGCAAGTATGTACTGTATGTACTAATTGCTATCTGATTACTACTCTTGAAGCAGCAATAGTGTTTCTGCTTAATATTAAACCAGTTTCTACTGATATTAGGGAATTGGAAAGTTACATTGATCTTATGGACAAACAACTTCATTCTAACACAAAGATATGCAACAGAGTTGATGCACAAGGTGGGGTGGAAAGGATGAGAAAGGACTTGGCAAGGTTAGAGGAATGGTCAAATGTATGGCAGCTTAGATTCAATGCTAAGAAGTGCAAGGTAATGCAGCTGGGAAACAAAAACCCAGGGGAAGAGTACACAATGGGGGGTGAGATACTAACAACAACAAAAATGGAAAGGGACCTGGGGGTAGTCATATCAGATGACCTAAAGGTGGGCAAGCAATGTGAGAGGGCAGCAAGGAGGGCTGGGGGGATACTGGGACGCATAGGGAGAGGCATCACCAGTAGAAAACAGGAAGTTATTATCCCTCTGTACAGACAGCTGGTGAGACCCCATCTGGAGTACTGCATGCAGTTCTGGAGATCCAATCCCTGCAAAGACATAGACAGGATGGAAGCTGTCCAGAGGAGGGCAACTAAAATGGTGCAGGGTCTGCACCGGAAGACATATGAAGAGAGACTTAAGGAGCTTAATATGTATAGCCTCAAGGTATGGAGGGAGAGGGGGGACATGATAGAAACTTTCAAGTACCTCAAGGGAATCAACAAATTCTAAGAGGGTAGCATCTTTCAAAAAAGAGGTGTGCAAGAACAAGGGGCACAATTTGAAGATGAGGGCTCCAGAGGTAATTTAAGGAAGTATTTTTCACAGAGAGGGTTGTGGATGCATGGAACAGCCTTCCGGAGGAGGTTGTGGAGTCAAAAACAGTGGTGGAATTTAAGCATGCATGGGACAGCCATAAGGCAATTCTAGGGGGTGGGAGTAGGAAGAAGTAGGCTGCTGGTTAACTAGGATCTGCAGCTTATCTATTAGGTAGGGAAATGGGCAGACTGGGTGGGCCAAGCGGTCCTTATCTGCTGTCAAATTCTATGTTTCTATGTTTCTAATGAACAATTTCCTTCACATTTAGGTAGCATTTCTATGCCTCCTGATGAGGAGACAATTGTAACAACTAGTACTAGTATACCTGTTGCCTCTGCCCCCCTTATAAGGTGGATGATTATCCACCCTCTTCTCATGATAATGATGACTGGACCATTGTCACAAGGCCTCTTAAAAAAAGGAGGGGCGGTCAAATACACAATAGTGCCTCTATTGAAACTTGTAATAGGTTTGAGCAATTGACTGTATCAAATAATGAAGTGCTACATGATTTATCCTGTGCATCACCCTCTGTTGATAATAATGGTTTAAAAACACTTTTCAATCAGGAGTTAATGCCCATTAATATTTGTCCTAGTAAGTCTCAAGCTACCAAATCAATACCTATTAAGTTAATCGCTCCAGAGTATGTTAAACAGTCACCTGTTTCTGATTCTTGTACCCCTACTGTCTCAAAACAAGTGTTACTCCTGGGAGATTCAATCATTAAGCACATTGACAGGGCGGTATGCAACAGTGACAAGAGCAACCGCACTTGTTCTAGCTTCCATGGGGCCAGGGTATCTGACATTACCTCCATGATGCCTAAAATTTTATAAAATGCGGGGGAAAATCCATTGGTTATCATACATGCCAGTGTTAATGATATAAACAACACCCCATTTAATCAGTTACAACAGGACTATGTGGCGTTATGTAACCTGTTACTTGATAGGGGATGCTGTGTATGTATATCTGAAATTCTACCTGTCCTGACAGCAACATCTACCATAACGCAGAAAATCAAAGCCCTAAATGAATGGCTGAGAAAGTGGTGTTTTAAGCAGGATATACTCTGTATTACCCACTGGGAATCATTTTCAGATCGTTCTTCCTTGTTTTGCTGGGACGGTTTACATCTCAGTCATGGGGTAGTACACTAATGGGAAAAAGTATCACTAAAATCATAAATCATTGTTTAAACTAAAAGCAATGGGGGAGAATGGGTCTATTCCCAAGTCTCTGAATACTTACCAAAATATTATTACAACTAAATGTAAATTCCTAGCTTTGAATGCAAGATCTTTAAACCAACTTAAATTAGCAGAACTCAAAGCCAAATGTAAAACTTTAAATATAGGTGTGGTGGGAGTAACTGAAACTTGGTGGGACACATCCTCAATTTGGTCCAGAGAAATTCAGGTTATAAGTTATATCATAAAACAGATTAGATAAGCAAGGCGGTGGAGTTTGTATGTACATATGAAATGATATTCCTTCTTTTGAAGTGTGTTCTCCCTTTCCTTTGGAAAGTATATGGGTTAAAATCTTATTGAAGGAGCAGTCCTATATAACTATTGGTAACATCTATCGACCTCCATCTGCAAGTTCAGATTACACAACTGATATCTTTAAAGAAATTACACATTTTTCAGAATCTCAAGATACTGTAATATTTGGTGACTTTAACCTCCCTCATATTAACTGGGACTCATTCTCAGGACAGTCCTATGCTGAGAAAGGACTAGTAGATGTGGTAGTTAGTACTGGATTATAACAACTTGTTACTGAACCCACTCAAGGTCCTAATATTTTGGATCTATTATTTACTAACATAGAGCAACAAACTAGCAATTTACAAATTTGGGATCCACTTGGGACCAGTGATCATTCATCTATTCTTTTTGAAATTCAACAGTTTAAAACTACACAAATGAAGTTATACTGTATAAAAAATTATAATAAAGCAACTTTTTCTAAAATCAATACTTATAAAACATAAACTGGGAATCTAATCTTCTTAACTGTACAATACAACAAGCTTGGGACTTTTTTGAAAACATTGTACATTATTTGGAAAATACCTTTATTCCATCTAAGAGGAAATTCAATAATAAAGGAAAAATTCCCCCTTGGTTCAACAAGACAATTAAAAATCAGATTAAAATGAAAATTAAACTTTTTAGGAAACTTAAGAATAGTTCTGTTCCATTTAAAACTACTCTATTACATAAATACAGACTATGTATGAAAAACTTAAAAAATTATATTAAATTGACAAAAAATAAGCTAGAATTTAAACTAGCTCACACAAAAGACTGTCACAAATCTATTTTCTCCTATATAAATAGTAAAAAAGGTGTATCAAGGACCACTGATCCCATTATAACCAATTGCTCTTCTCTATTTGATACAGAAACCTTGAATCTCTTTAATAAGTACTTTTGTTCGGTCTTCTCTCAGAAATCACCTATTAGTACATTTAAAGTTCGCCACGTAGATTATCATAGGTTCTATCCAACTGACATTATACAGGCTATCAAAAAACTAAAACAAAATACTAGTCTGGGCCCAGACGGTATTCATCCATGGTTTCTGATCGAAACCTCTATAAATATTTCTATACCTCTGTCAATTATCTTCAACAAATCCTTACAAGAAAGCATTGTACCAAATGATTGGCATTCAGCAATAGTTACTCCCATATTTAAAAAAGGCAATAGAGGTTCTGTGCAAAATTATTGTCCAATTAGCCTGACCTCAGTGGCTGGTAAATTAATGAAATGAGTAATGAAGTCTCTAATAGATCAAGATTGTAAAAAATTAGGAATTTATGATTCAAATCAGCATGGGTTTACTCCCAAGTATTCCTGCATCACCAATCTAATATCTTTTTGCAGTAATATAAGTACTCTACTAGATGTGGGTATCCCTACTGATGTAATTCTTTGGGACTTTAGTAGGGCTTTCGATAAAGTCTCACATGAAAAACTCATTACTAAAATGCACAATCTAGGTTTGTCACCTGATATTGTCAACTGGAGTTTAAACTGGTTGACAAATCATTCTCAGAGAGTCAGAATTAATGATATCTTGTCTGATTCAGGTAGTGTGACAAGTGGTGTACCACGGTCTTGGGACCAACATTGTTTAATCTCTTTATCAGTGATTTACAAACAAGGCCAAATAACTTCATGGTTAAATTTGGAGACGATACTAAATTGGGGGGCAAGGTTAATAATCAAGAAAATATTTCTGCATTAAAGAAGGATTTGAAAAAATTAACACTTTGGGCAAATGAAAATCATATGCAGTTTAATCAAGACAAATGTTTAGTAGTGCATTTTGGTGTAAATAATCCAAAAACAATATATTATATAAATGGACTACCACTTCACTCATCAAATTGTGAAAAAGATTTAGAGATATATGTTAATAACAAACTTACATCAAATGATCACTGTGTTAGAACTGCTTGCATGACCAACAGACTTTTGAGGCAAATAAAACGCACTTTTGTTAATTGCACAGAACAATGCCTTATTCCATTGTATAGGGCATACATTAGACCGCATGTAGACTATGACTCCCCTTTCTGGAATCCAAACCAAAAAAAAGACATAGCAATTCTTGAACAGGTTCAAAGGAGAGTAACTAGAATGATTCCAAGATTAACAAACTTGGATTATCAGAACAGATTAAAAGCTACTGGTCTCTTCTCTCTTCAAACTAGAAGATTAAGAGGTGATATGTTTATGGTTTTCATTTAATAAATTCACCAGATCTAATGGAAAATGTGGTCTAACACTCTCCAAAAGGAGACATGTTCGAGACTGCATAATAAACAGCTTGAAGTAAAACTTATAAAACCAGCAAAAGGGGAAACTTTTTTCCAATAAGAGTATCCATTGTATGGAACACCTTGCCACAAGAATTGGTAGAGGCAACTAGTGCCACTGTCTTTAAAAACAAATTAGATGTTTGGTTGAGGGATAATAGATAAATAATGTCCCACATAGTGTGGGGAACAGTCTTGACGGGCTGTGGTCTTCTTCTGTTCTTTCATACCAAATAATACCAAGTAGTTACAAGTAAGATATGCCTGAAGACAGAAACTAAGAGAAATAGCTACAAATTACCAATTTGGTTCTCAGAAAGGGTTAGAGTAGCAGTGAGGTCCAAAAAAAGGCCCTTGTGAAGTAAAAGAAAAGGGTATAATGTCATAATCGTGCATCCATAATAGCACCAGTGCTTAGAGAGCATTATTATTAGCGCACGTCCGTGATAGCGCTAGTGCTTAAAGCACTTTATTATTAGTGCAAGTCCGTGACAGCGCTAGTGCTTAAGGCACTTTATTATTAGCGCAAGCCCAAAATGCGTTCATGTACTGAATGCACTTTTTACATGTTGTTAATGAGGTTGTCCTGTGAGGTTTCAACGGACTGCCACCAATTAACTTAATTAATTGTCATGGCCTGCTATCAATTACAATGTAATTGATTGTTTTCCTGTGTCCTATTTACATCCAGTTATCCAGCATAGTAGCAGTGACACAGAAAAATAGAGGTATGTTTTTTGAAGAGCCAAAACGGAGGTGATATGGCAGTGCTTGATGGCTTTCTCTATCGTAGAGAATGAGCGACCAAAGATAAAAGTTATTACAAATGCCTTGAATGTGACAAGGGGCATTGTACTGCTAGACTGCACCTCAAAAGGGAGATTGTGCTAAAAGCAATCGGAGAACACAATCATGTCCCCGATCCTGCCACAGCAGCTGTGAAGGAGGCAGTGTCCATGATAAAGGAGCATGCGGCCTCCACAGTAGAAACAACGCACCAGATAGTAGCCAGTGCATTGTCTCAACTGTCTCGATCCATCTCTTCTCAACTGTCTGCCATTTCACTTTTGAAGCAGAGAGTTAGTAGGAATCATAAGGCCCATGCCTGCCTGCTACCCAAGCCGGCAGATTCAACAGCGCTAATAATACCACCAGACTTTGTCCTAGCTGTCAAGAATGAAAAATTCTTCCAGTTTGACTCTGGTCTCGGCCCTGACTAAATCTTGATATTTTCAACAAATATGGAACCAGAACATTTGAGGCACAGTGACCATTGGTTTACCAATGGGACATTTAAGAGCTGTCCCAGTATTTTCACACAGTTGTACACATTACATGTTGTCAGGTATGGTTCAGTAGTGCTGCTAATTTACATTCTGATGGGCAACTGAACTGCTGCTACTTATGTTAAAGTGTTTATAAAAATACAGCGTCTATGTGGACTGTTGCAGCCAGAAACTATTCTGATTGACTTTGAATTAGCAACAATCAAAGCATTCCAACAGACTTTTCCAAATGCTAAAATGAGAGAATGTTTCTTCCACATGTGTCAGTCTGTTTGGAGAATAGTGCAGGAGCTGTCAGATGTTAGTGGCCCATATACAATAGGCCCCCATCTTGGACTCAGTGTGTGCATGTCACTGACACTTGCTTATGTGCCGGTTGCAGATCTTATTACAATATTTAATGAGTTAATGGTGACAGAGTTTTTCCAGACAAACAGTGAAATTCTTACAAATCTAATAGACTACTTTGAGGATACCTGACTGGGCAGACCCTTGGCAAGAGGTGGTTGTAGGCGCCCCATGTTTCCTGTGCCTCTATGGAACAGCCATGATGCTCTACGTGATGATTTGCCACGAACTGCGAATTCCGTGGAAGCATGGCACAGGTGTTTCAATCATTTGGTAGGAATGCATCACCTGTCGATCTGAAAATTTTCATAATTCATAAAAACTGAGCAGCACACGAATACGTCAGTCATGGAACAATTGATTGTGGGTTCAGCAGTACCTGAGGTGTGTAAAAAATATAAAGATACAGCAAAGAGAATCACTGGAATTGTAGATGACTATAACACACGCCCCAGGATCAAATATTTGCGGGGGATAGCTTACAATTTTCAGCTCCAGGCATAAACATGCAAATTGCTGCAGCGAACCTACATGAGACTTTTAGAAGTTGCAATCAATTGCAATTAATTTGATTATTTTGATCAGTTTGACTTATGAATGAATGAATTATGAATGAATAATGAATGAATGAATAATGCTTTTTAAAAGTTTGTTTTTTTATTTCATTAAATATTTTGTATTTCATTAAGGATTTAAATATGTACAATTTTTGTCGTACACTGCTGCTTTGATGGAACTTTTGGGACTGTGTGGGTGGAACTTTTGGGAATTTGTGGGTGGGGTGATTTGAAGAGAAGTACCAGGTTGTGTCTCAGTGATATTGGTCCCAACATCGACAAAATGGCAAGTAATCATTTAGAGCTCACATGTTCAGGAAGGAAATACAGTTGTAGAATACAGAAATACAGGAGAATATGCTAATAAGGTAAACGCTATTAATACCAGCGCTAAAATTGTCAACGCTAATTTGTATGCACAATAATTACACGCGCAATGAAGGCTGCACTATTTTAACTGGATCCCAAAGAAAAGCAGGGGAAGGAAGAATGAGAAGAATACCAATTGAGAACTAGGAAGCTAGGAGGGAAGTTAAGGAAGATAATGCAGACACTGAGCTGTCAATTGCTGAAGGGCTTAAAAGTGGAAAGAAGTAATTTCTTCAGGTATATTAGGGAAAAAAGGAAGAAGGGCGGATTCGTAGGCTATTTAAGGGAGGAAGGAAGGTAGCATAATAGGGGTATATCGGCAAAAGGCAGTCATCTTAACTGACTACTTTTGCTCTGTCTTCACCAGGGAAGACAGGGGGCCATTACCAGAGACTGGCATCAAAGTAGTCACCAATGGGGCCCTGGAGATGAGACAGACAGTATTTACCAGCAAAAGGGTCCAGAAAGGGTTAGCAGCCCTTAGGATAGATAAGGACCAAGGACTGGTTGGGATATATTCAAGGGTGCTCAGAGAGTTGGTAGCAGAACTAGCTGAACCCCTGGTAGGGCTGTTTAATAGCTCACTACAGAAAGGGGTTATTCCAAAGGACTGGAGGGTGGCACATGTGGTTCTGCTCTGCAAGGGGGAGGGACAGGGAGCAGGTTGGAAACTACAGACCCTTCAGTCTTATCACAGTTGTAGGGAAATGACTAGTTAAGGAGGACCTTCTCACTGAGAAGTGCAAGCTGTGTGGCCAATAATAGAATTTAAAATTAGATAAGGACAAACTGCCTCTATTATTAGGTAACTGCAGTAAAGTTCTAGCTATCCTTGCCTTCCTTCCTGTCCAGATAAATCTTGTAAGAATAGCATTGAGAGAGTTGAAAAATGTTTCTGGCACCCATACAGGTAAATTTTGAAAAAGATAGGGACATTTGGGAAGAAAAGTCATTTTGAGGTGTTAATATGCCCAATTATACTGAAAGAGAGGTCCATCCATCTCTCACAGTCCTGTTGGACTTGAATAAAGGAGTCTACCATAGTTTTCTCGGAACAATGCAGGGCCAGGTTTTGTAACGAAAATTCCAAAATATTTCAACAGTACTACAACCTTCATGTTCAGGGAGTTATTTTCTAAGTGAGTAACTGGTCCAGGGTCCACTAGCATTATTTCACTTTTTGACCAGTTAATTGTATGACTGGAAATCTTGCTGTATTCACTCAGGAGGTGATGCTCCCATGGTAGGCCCCGAGTTATCAAGATATACTAGGAGGTCTTCAGCAAACACAGATAATTTAAAATTACCATTACCTGACTAAAGCCCTGTGATAAGATTGTCTGCCCATAATGCTGCTGCTTGATGTTCGAGGGATAACACATACAATGGTGAGGAGAGGGAACAACCCTGCCAAGTCACACTAGTAAGAGGAAAGGGATTGGTTAATTTGCCATTGACAGAAACCTGTCCTGTGGGGCTTTGATATAGAGCAGATAGCCATCGAATCATATTGCTGCCCAGTCCAAATTTTTTAAGTGCAGCAAACATGTAGTCCCACTCCACATGGTCAAATGCTTTTTCGGCATCAAGGGCCAAGACAGCTGCACCAGAACCAGTGTGCCTTATCCCCCATCGCCAGATAATATTTAAAGCTTTACGCACTTTGTGTTTGCCTTACTGACCTTTGACAAATCCTGCCTGATCACGGTGTACAATGGTAGGTAAAATCTTTTCTAGCCTCTGGGCTAAAACCCATGCAATTATATTGTAATCAGCAGTTAGGAGTGAGATGAGCCTGTATGATCCACACTGTTCAGATCTTTGCCTGGTTTAGGCAGAACAGTTATTACTGTGGACTGTGAGGAGGGGGCAATGCACCAATAATTAGATGCTCCTGAATCATATGAAACATGGGTTCCTGTAGCTCTATGCTAAAGGTTTTGTAAATATCAATAGGAAAACTGTCTGGACCAGGGGTCTTGCCACCCTTGAGGTGTTGTATTGCCCCCCCCACCAAACCTCCTCCAAAACAATATCATTCTCAAGTATAGCACTCTGTTGTGAAGTAATACTGGGCAGTGTGGCCTTATCTAAAAAAAACTTGTATGTCCGAGTCAGACGATTGGACCTCTGAAGTACAAAGACTCATATAAAAATTGTGGAAACACTCCCCTATGTCCCCATCACTATGTCTATCTATCCTGTCCAGTCCTGTTATGCTATTAACACATTTGACACTTCCTTTATGTTTTAGTTCCCATGCCGGCAACTTCCCACAAGCATCCCCTTTGAAGTAGATATTAGTTCAATATTAAAATTTGCTCAGCTTTTGAGTTGGTAAGCCGATTAAGCTCCCACTTTAGTTTTTGTAACTGGAGATAGACTGCAGGTGTAGGGTGCTCCATGTGTTACTTTACGAGCTGGGCTAGTTGCAGTTCAAAAAAAATTTAATTAAAATATTTATAAATGTAAGCCCCCCCTCCCCGACAATTTGGGCTTAACTGTTAGGACTATGGTCCCCATGCTCCCTCCAACATCCTGGCAGCGGTCCTTGGTGGGCTCTGGACCTGTGGCACCCCATTATCTTTGCGGCTGCGGCCGCTGATCTTCCCTGGTTCCTTGGTCCCTGCTCAGAAGGGGGTCGAGGTCCAACTACTGTTTCGCACCTCTGGGCACCCAAGGAGTGTGCTGACAGTCCCAGGAGTGAGAGAAAGGGAAACCAGACCAATCGGCCATAATATAAACAATAAAGAGAGTGGCCTGCACCCTACTGTGCATGCGTGGCTGCCAAAGGGCTGAAATTTAAAGGAGCTGTGGCCTCTCAGAGGTGTTCCCAGTACCCTGTGCAGGTACAGCGAGGAAAGGGAGGATTGGGGAGTTCAACACATAGTTGGGGGAATGGTGTCAATCCAAGCGGTACAGGGAAGTGGGTGGATGGGGCAGAAACTGGGACAATAACAATCTATATGCGGGGGATAGGCTGCACTTGAGTGGGAAGGGAAAGGGGTATTAAAGCAGAACTTAGAGGGGTATATAGCAACAAAGGTGGATTTAAACTAGGTGGGGGGTGGCAACTGGACAGCTGGTAGGCAGGGATCTTAAGAGAGGAGTCAAATGAGCTTACCCCCCAAGCTAGCAGGGAAGGATTCAGGGAAGTTTCAAGGGGGGAATAGGAGGGAGGAGAAGCAAGGAAAGGAAGGGAAGGGGACAGGATGGAGGGTGGCCTCACTGAATGTGAGATGCTTAGGTAACAAATCAGCTGAGTTGCAGGTGCTCTTGGCAGTGGAGAGGGTGGATATTGCGGCCATCAAGGAAACGTGGGCCACCAAGTACCAGGACTGGGATATGATGATCCCGGGGTATAGGATATTCAGGAAAGATAGGGCGGAGGGGATGGGGGCGTGGTAATCTATGTGCAAAAGGGGATAAGGTGCATTAGGAAAGAGTGGGAGGAAGGTAAGACAGAGGCTATATGGATGCAGTTCCAGGACTCAAAGAAAAGGACACTGAGGATGGAGTAGTGTACAGACCACCAGCACAAGCGGAGGACCTGGATAGAGAGTTAGCTGATCAAACTAGAAAGGTCTGTAGTAAGGGGAACACAGTGGTGGTGGAAGACTTCAATCTATCAATGGTGGATTGGAGCACCCCAACCACCATGAGTGCAAGAGAACAAGTCATATTAGATGCAGTTCTGGACAGCTTCCTGGCGCAGTTGGTCCACAAAAAGACTAGGGAAGGAAGAACTCTGGACCTGGTATTATCAAATGGAAAGGATACAAGGGATCTGGAGGTGGAGGACCCTCTGGCTGGGCATGACCACCACACAGTGTCGTGGTTTACACTCAATATGGGAAGGGAAAAGGGGTGTGTGGGAACCAGGGTGATTGCTTTTAAGGGGGCAGACTTTAAAATGATGGGGGAGATTGTGGGTAGGCGCCTGGTGAGGATGTACTATGACATCCCTAAACTCGGTATGCTGATGCTCAGCATACTGAGTACAATGGTCTGACATTCACAGCCCCGAATAGATCCCATGCCCAACAGGAACATTTTGGGCACTACAAATGCAGGGGGCTTTGCTCCCCCCACCCCCTGTAACTAAAATATCTAAATCCAAGGGGGAGCAGACTCCAGAGTAAAATGTTAAGTAGTTATGGAGGGTGCAATGTGTAAAATGACATGACCCGGACCAGAACCCGGGTCACACACAGCATGCTGGCCACCCTACTAGTGGTATACCCCTCCACACGACCGGGGCAGCTCAGCCAGCAACCATATCCAGCCATCCTTTCCTGTACTGTAGAAGAGATAAGGTTGCATTCCATCACATCCGCTACCTTACCCCATCGGGAGGAATATCGTTGGGTGTACTAGCATCTGGATATCCCATCTGTCAGGCAATGCTGACTAGGGTATTGGTTGTCAGGATAATGAGCATCCAGATAAGGTAAGTATACCTCTAGGGAGTATTCAGCGTAACATGGATGCTTGTCAAAAGTGGGAGATTATTAGAACAGGGCTGGTGGAGGCTACTGGGACATGTGCAAAGACACGTAGCAAGAAGGGTAGGGCAAAGAAGCCCAGTTGGTTAACCCAGGAGGTGATGGAGAGGGTGAAGGCCAAGAGAAAAGCATTTCAGAGACTCAAGAAATCAGAAGAGGAAGGAGACAAAGAGAAGTATACAAAGAGGTCCAGGGAGGTAAGCAGTAAGAGCAGCCAAGGCTTCAAGATAGCTGAGGCTGGCACAAGGTATCAAGGATGATGAAAAGGGCTTCTTTATACATTAGTGAGAAACGGAAGAACAAGGACCAGATTGTGAGGATTAAGAAGGATGGGGGGTGAGTAGAGAAGGAGGGGGATCAGGCAGAGGCACTAAATGAGTACTTCTGTTCTGTGTTCATGAAGGAAAAGGGCAGATACCTTGGTGGAGGAGAGGGGCAGACTGGGGAGGGGAGGGGAGGGGTTGACTGATACAGGGATTACGGAGGCCAGGGTTCTGGAGGGGTTAAGGTCACTAAGCATAGACAAGGCACCAAGTCCGGACAGCATTCACCCTAGAGTGCTAAAAGAACTGGCGACGATCCTGGCGGGACCACTGGCTGACCTGTTCAGTACCTACAGGATGTGTACCAGAAGACTGGAGGATGGCCCATGTGGTGCCCATTCACAAAAGTGGCCCTAGGGATGAGCCGGGGAACTACAGACCAGAAAGTCTCACACTGATTGTGGGAAAGCTCATGGAGACAATCCTGAAGGAGAGGCTGGTGGCATTTTTGGAGGACAATGGACTCCAGGATGTTCAGCAACATGGGTTTGTCTCATGAAGATCATGCCAGACAAACCTAGTTGAGTACTATGACTGGGCAACCAGGGAACTGGACAAGGGCCATGAGGTGGATGTCCTGTATTTGGATTTCAGCAAGGCCTTTGATTCAGTGCCACATGGGAGGCTGGGGGGGGGGAGCTGAGGATACCAGGATGGGAACAAAAATGGTTAAATGGATCACCAATTGGCTGAAGGGAAGGCAGCAGAGGGTGGTAGTGGGGGGGTGGTAGCTCTCATCACCAAGGGATGAGACAAGCAGAGTGCCACAGGGATCGGTACTGGGACCGGTGCTGTTTGGGATATTCATAGCAGATATCTCATATGGAATCTGGAGTAAGATCAGTCTGTTCACAGACGATACTAAAATGGGAGCTGTGGTAGATGATGTAGATGGGTGGAAAGGGCTGCAGGACAACCTGACCAAACTACAGGAATGGTCAGAAACATGGCAGCTGGAGTTCAACACCAAGAAGTGCAAATTACTGCACTTTGGAACTAGGAACCAGGGCAGAAACTATCAACTCGGAGGGGTTCAGTTGGAAAGCACCACGGAGAAGAACGATCTGGGGGTGATTATAACAGGGAATATGAACAACTCAGCACAGTGCAGGAAAGCGGCAGCAAAAGCCAACAAGATGCTGGGGTGTATGGCGAGAGCTATCTCTCCAGGATAGGGAGGCGATCCTTCCCCTGTACAGGTCACTGGTCAGATCACACCTGGAATACTATGTGCAGTACTGGTGCCCATTCCTGCAGAAAGACATCAGATTATTAGAAGGGGTACAGCACAGGGTGACAAAGATGATCCCAGGTCCGGAGAGTATGTCCTACGAGGATAGGCTGCCGAGCTGAACATGTATTCACTGGAGGAGAGGAGGGATGGAGGGATATGATTGAGACTTTTAAATAATTAAAGGGGATTAACAAAATTGACACAGAAAAGGTCCTCCAGATTAGAAGTGGGAGGGACATGAAAAGGCATAAATTGAGATTGGTGGGGGAAGATTCAGGAGGGAAATCAGGAGACACTTTTTCACTGAACAGGTGGCGGATAAGTGGAATGCCCTACCTGAGGAGGTGGTAGCCTGTAGTATGGTGGTTTTTTAAAAGGGGTGGGACAGAGTGAGGGAGGGGTAATTAAGAGGAATGGGAGGAGGGTGGGGCAGCTGCAGGTTGAGGGATAGCTGCACAATCGAGCTGACTCAAGAGACAGTTAGGCCTGTTTCTGCTGGCGTTTTCATATGTTTGTATGTCCAAAAGGGGAGCATTTGACTATGGGCAGTATTTAAATAAATCCCTGGCTCCAGGGCTGGCAGCGTAGCCAGGGATCGTTAGCAGGACGCCTCCGGGTGTGGGAAAACTGGTGGGCAGACTCAGAGAAGGGCAGTTAATTAAAATGAAGGACTGTTTTCTGGGGTAAACCAAGCATGGCAGCCCCCATGGGACTGTAAAGCAAGGGGCTGCTGGAAAAACATTGTAGGTTACCGAAAAGACTGGGACTGTAACAGGCAATCAGGATTGGGCTTTCAAAAAAACTATGAAAGGGACTGTTTGCCCACCAAACAGGGAGCTCAGTCTAAGCCGGGGGAGAGATTGGAGTGCAGCAGAGACTGTGATGGGTTTCCCAGCCCAAGGGTCTGCACATCTGCCCCAGTGGCCAGTTTGGCCTCAGCTTCTGCAATCCTGCCAAGAACCTAAAAGAGCCAATTGCTGCTGTCAAACAGAAAGAGAGATTGTGGAGGCATCGCTGCAGAGAGAAAGAAATTTTGGAGTTTGCTGCTGAAAGACAAATTCCTAGATTGCAGCCAGAGAGAAAAAAGAATCTGAAGCTTTCAGTCAGGAAGGAGAGCTTAAAGACTGTGTGAGAGCAGAGACTGTAAGTTTTGTAGTTTCAGAATATAAAAGTTCTGCAGCAGGGATAAAAGCATGAGCAACCTGTGTTCCCACCCTCGGTGGGGTAAGTGCTATTTGAGACTAAGTGCTGCAAGTCTGAGAGACTGTGAGCATGTGCTGAGGCTAAAGACTGGGCCAGAGCCCAGCCATTGATGTGTATCGAGAAGTCATAGTGTGAGTGCTGGGGCTAGAGACTGAGCCAAAGGCCAGCGGAGGAAGAGAGTGTACCAAGTGAGAAGTCTAGGGGACCAAGCTTGCCCTGTCCTCCAGACCACCGGAGAAGATCAGTGGAAGAAGACATCAGGAGGCCTGCCTGGTGAACACTGTCTACAAAGGCCTGAGAGGCGAAGCTTGGAAAGGACAGGCAGGGGAAGACCAGCAGTCTCCAACCTCTTCAGTCAGCTCTGTTGCTGCCTTGGTGCACCACCAGTGAGATACCTCCATGGACTGTGAACCAAGTTTCTTTCACCACCTTAGAACTTCTGAACTGTATGTACCCCTGAGCTGTGGCTTTGTGGAGTCTTTATTTAGCTAGTTAGCTAAGTTAAAGTTAGGAGGTTAGGTCCTGGGCAAGACTCTGTCAGAAAACTGCACCCAGACCTGAAGTTTCATTGTTTCTACTCTCTAAAGTTCTTTGGGCCCCCACAAAAGATCCCCAGTGATGTCTACACCACGGTGTGGTATCCACCAAAGAGACTTTAGAGACATTTTGGGCAGCTGCTACTGGGAAGCCTGGTGCACCCATAGATGGGAGGTAGGGATTGTGTGCAGTGAAATTGTTTCAGCCAGTTGTTAATGTTGTTGTGCTATTTTCCTCCTTTTTCTCCACCTCCCCCAAAATAAATATTATTAATTGTTCACGTTATAATCTGGTACTATGAATCACTGCAAGAGGGGGGCGTTGTTATTGTGTGGGGAAGTGTCTTTGGGGGCAGCTATTGTATATTTCCTGGAGGGTGGTAACCTGCAGTCCATTCACAGGTATTCCCTGCCATTACCCCAGGTGGAGGCACCACACCACTTCTTCTCTCCACTCCAGAACCCCAGCAGGCCCCCCTCGGAGGTGTGTGCAGTGTAGATCACAGGGCCCGAGAAACAGCTAGGGTGAGTCTAGGGGCTGTTACAAAAAATACTCAAATGTTCATACTAAGATTCATACTAAGAAATGTAAGGAGCTTAAAGGCAAGTGCCCATGAATACTCCTATGGGAACTTCAGTGAAAATACCCCACCAGATTGTATATCTTCATTCAGTGTCTCTTTGAATTGTGCCTTAGTTCTGCCTACTACAACCTTTTCTGGGAGGGAGTCGCATGGATTGACCACTCTAAATGTACAAAAATATTTCCTTTTTTCATGTTTCAATCTTTTTTACATGATTTTTAACGGATGACCTCCAGTCTCCATCGCCCCTACTTTAAATTCAGTTTCCAGTTCAGCTAGTAGAATGGGATCTTGCATGATAATAATAATAAGTTTATTTTTAAGGCACCTAACAAATTTGAAAACACATCAATTATCCAGGTCATAGAATAGAAAAACAGATAATCCATTACAAAATTATCTCAAACATGAAAAGAAGGTCAGCCCATATACACCTGGTTTCTAGTGATATCAGATCTAGTGTGCTTAACTGGCCATCATACCCTTTCCCATTTAATTCATTAATAATTTCTGTATATTTTCTTTGGACTTTTTCTAACTTGTTTCTTTCTCCCTTCTTATACGGGTTCTACAGTTGGGATGCATACTCAAGGTGCGAGAGCACATAAGACCCGTATAACAGAATTAGCACTTTACTGTCCTTAGATGTAATGTTCTTTATTATTGCCCAAATTGTTCTGTTTGCCCTTGCTATGGCTTCTATTGTTTGGTTAGAGGATCCCAAGCCACCCATTATTTGTATCTCCAGGTCGTTTTCACTAGTTGACACTTCCAAAGGTGACCCAAATTGCATATATCTGTACATTATATTGCACTACACAAATGTTGGTGGAATTAGAAAATGTTACCACCAAATAAAACTGGAAGATGCCTGGAATCTTTATTATAGAGAAAAAAAAGGTAGGGTCAATTGTGTTGCCCAGTTTTGTTGCACTGCTGTTAACTGTGATGTAGATGTAGAATCAGTAGTCCTCACCGCATAAAATATCAGCTGACAATTTTGGTCCAGCCAGAACAACCAAACAGCTAAACAGAACAGCCCAGAGAATACAACGGTAAATAAACGAGTTAGACAAGTGACTTGAGATATCCAAAAAAGAGAAAAGGGCAAAACAAATAAATAAAACAGAGACATAAAGACAATAAAGAAAAATATGTATCCAAGGCAAATAAATACCAGAAACATCACTATGAGATTGAAAATGAAACACAGTACTGATTACGGATAAATACAATAATGTCAAACAAATTCAAAAATTCTTCAAATTCAGGACTGCCCCAAAGACCCAGTGGCAGCACATTGCATTGCATTGCAGGCGTCCTGAGTTCTAGAGCAGACTGGCGTCACTGTGTCTGGAGTTAGGCCAGGCTGAGACAGCTGCCAAGAGGCAGTGTGCTTTGGCAGGAGGGTTGACAGCAGATTCTAGAGTCACAGCACCCCCTGTAGATGGACCGGGTGCTTGCTTCAGCCACAGGGCATGCTGTGTGCACCAAGAACTACATGCACTGCCCATGCCAATGGAGGAGGGTGGTTGCAGGAGAAAAACTGATTTCAAGCATCAACCTGCAGTCCACAAGGACCCCTTAGATCCTTCACTGCATCCACAGCTTAAGGTTTATTGCCATTTAAAGATAGGAGCATGTCAGCTACACTAGTCATTGATGACCCTCGCAAACCAGGTTCAATGATCAATAGTTAGTTTAGTTAGTTAGTTAGTTAGTTAACTGGATAGACCAACTGAGACATAGCTGCTCCTTTTTCAGGGGTGACCAGGAATTAATTACAGATTTGCAAACAGGTAGAAACAATTAATAGACTACATAGTCAGGACAAGTCAGATTAATACCAAGTTGCTTAACAATAGATGTAAGACTACACAGTTGATCAAAAACATAAATTCAACACGTGACAAGGAGTTAATAACAATCTTGTATTACTAAAGGTAGGGAGGGTAAATATTACACCAAAGTGCAAGGTACAAAGAGATCCCTGAATGAGAGAGCATAATCAAATTTTAGCACATAGTGAGGTTACCTATCACAGAGACAGAGGCTCCATTTTAGTGATATATCCTTAAGCCCTTTTTAAAAACCCCAAGGGTAGGACAGTCTAGTAGGGCAGTGGGTCGGGAGTTCCAAATGGCTGGAGCTAAAAAGGCAAAGGACCTCTTTCCCACACAGGTTCTGATTTTGGTGTTTCCAGCAGAAGATTGCTGGGGGATCATAAGAGCCTACTAGAAGTCTTAAAGAGCTACTGACGCCTCAAAGAACACTTTGAAAAATATAATACAGTACAGTTCAGCTTAAATTCCATATATATCTACATATTTATATTCCCCAGTATTTAATACTGTGTAAATTTGCATGACTACATGATCTTTAACCCTTAAAGTTAATCTGCCTCTATAGCATACTTCCCACTTCATGTCACAGTCCTCTGTAGTGACATCACAATCTGCTGTCATGAGAGTAACTATGATGTCACAAGCAGCACATTATAACTTCAGGCAGAGAGAAAGCAACAGGAATAGATGAACTCTTCAGGAATGAAGATTTTGTTTTAATGCATATGACCTCAGTAATAAATAATGGGGAGGAGGAATACAGAACTAATGTGAAATATAAGCTAAACTATGTTTAAATATTATGTTTTGTTGAAGTTGTCCCCGATGATGTCAGTAGCTCTTTAAGTTTTAGAGTGTCTCGCAGGCTAAGGGGTAGGGAAGGACCCTTTACAAGTTTGTTGGCCAGACAGAGCAGAGGGTACTCAAGCCAACCATCAAGTGATGGCCAGTACATTATAATGATGCTTTCTGGATGGAGCACCTGTGGCATATCACATAAGGAACTGCAAGACGGGGCACCACGTTGCGGGGGAGGGGGAGTAATGTGCCAGCTGCAATTACTGGCTGTCATTCTTTTGTATTAAGATTGCCAAGCCGGTACAGCAGGCCAAAGTCCTTTGTGCAGGGTAAGGGTTTTATCATCTATGTGTGCTCTGTAGGAAAGCTCCTGGTCCAAGAAGACCCCTAGATACTTGGTGGACTCAACTACTTCAGTTGGTGTTCCAGTAGAGGTAGTGAGAGCAAGCAGGTGTTGCCTAGCCAGACCCAGGTTCCTAGACCCAAACAACACTGCCTTGGTATTTTTGGCATTATCTCTGTCTTACAAGGGTTTAGGCTCAACCAGTTAGAGGACATCCATTCACTGATCTCCCAAAGGCATCATTCCAGCTCCAGGCCACATTATTCCCATCAGGTGAACAAGATAGATATCATCTGCATAACAGTGAAACTCAAACCCATACCCATGTTATTATCTCACCCGGTGATCATAAGTACACAGTAAACAACATGGGGGCAAGGATCAAACCTTGGGAAACATCACACTGCAGCACAGTAAATCTGAAGATGGAATTACCCAGAACTACCTGCTGTGTCCTCCACGTAAGGCAGGACTCAAACCAAGATAACACAGTGCTCATAACCCCTTCGTAGTTCTTAGGGCAATGCAAGAGCACCCCATCATCCACCATGTCAAATGCTGAAAAGATCTGAAAAGATCCAAGAGGACCAAGATAAAACACAGCCCTTGCTCTCTTGTTGTGAGGAGATAATGGACCACTTTAATGAGCGCAGTCTCTGTACTGTAGTGGGACCTAAATCCTGACTGAAGAGGCTTATAGATGTCATTTTGTTTGTTCCAAGTGAGTCTCAAGCTATAGGAATGTTACACCCACTTCAACCCACATGTAGTGAGTTGTCCACTTAACTGGTCCCAATTTCTGCACCAGGTCTTTCAAATCTTGGGTTTAAGAATGCAATATATGTACTAAAGGTTGTAAGAAAAAAAATAACAAACTTGGAAAGATTTTCCATATGCGAACCAATGCCCGAGATTATGGGTCTTCCTAGGTGATTAACATAATTTTTATGTACCCATGGAAACTAATAAAAAGTAGGTATCTTAGGTTATTGTTTTGTTTTTTTAAACAATGTTTAAATTCATATTCATATTTTCTATCACTTTCACTGGTGCTAGCTCCCACCAGAACCCTCCAGCACCTTCCTTCAGTCACCGCCTACCATGCATCCACCAGCTCCCATGAATCCTTGGTTTACCACTCCCCCCCGGTGGGGCACAGGATGGGGGATGTATCTCTGAGCATGCACAATGCTGGATAGTGGATGAGGCAGTGAGGACCAGCCCAGATATACTGGGGTCCTCAGCAAATCGTCTCAGGGGCCATTTTTCGTGTTCTTGATGTGCATTCTCCCTTGAAACATGGAAAATGTCAACAACTCAGTGGGGACTAGTGCACATTCACATGCATTTTGTGCACAGTGCAGCCCCCAGTGACACATTCCCCCTCCCATTCGGCATCCTCAGCTGCACTGCTATCTGTGGTCACCCAAGGGGCAGTATCGCAGTTAAGACTGTGGCAATCACTCCACTGAGTAGGAGAGCGCCCTCTGGAATGCTGAATCCTCCTCCACAGACTGTCCCCAAAGATGGAGGCTTGTTCCCAAACCTGAGTAATTAATATCTCAATCTCTAAGCCCTACCACTGTGCTAACTGGCTGGCCCTAACGTAGGATATTTGACTTTCTGAAAGTCCACCTTTAGAGAACCACAATCCATTTGGTAAAAAGGTCCAGGTGATGTTTATCCTTATATATTATCCCCATAAAGTACCATAGTTTGCATGACATTTTAATGAATCTTTTGGAGGTTAATAACCAAGTTTCATGTGTACTTCCCTGCTTGATGTAACGATTGGGAAGGAGTCTGTATACATCCTTTGTAAGTGAACGTTTCTGTACATGATGTTCGTCCTTCTGTGAACTGCACCTGTATGTTTTCTTACAAAATGCCTTAAATAAAAATAGAAAAAGAAAAGAAATTCTGCCTCTTGTGAAGTTATTTCCCCCAGCTTAATGTATTATTCAAAGATTGAAATAGAATGGAACTAAACACAGACACTGAATCGTCCCTTAATGTTTCATGAGTGCTATTGTCCCCAGCAGTATGTAAGCTTCTGCAAGATAATTCTCCTTTGTCGGTATAACTACATTACCTCCTTTGTTACATAGATACATAGATGTTGGCAGCAAATAAGGGCCTTCAGCCCACCCAGTCTACCCTTGAATGCTAGTAACTGTGCTTCTTCAAGTTTCCTTGGAGCTAGGTTTCCCTCCCCCCCCTCGACTACCAGGATCCCCTTGTGCCTATCCCATGCATTCTTACATCCTGCAATCATTTCTACCCCCACCACCTCCTATAGTAGGCTGTTCCATTTGTCCACCACCCTCTCTGTGAAGAAGTACTTCCTCACGTTCCCTCTGAACCTCCCTTTCATCCTATGTCCCCTTGTCCTGGAGCATCTTTTTCTTTGAAAGATTTTTTTCCCTGCACCTTGTTCTTACCCATGAGGTACTTAAATATCTCAATCATACCCCCATTCTGTTCTCCAGGAAGTACATGTTCAGGTCCTTCAGCCTATCCTCCTAGGGTTTATGATGCAATCTCTGCACCATCTTGGTTTCCCTTCTCTGGACTGTCTCCATCCTATCTATGTCCTTATGTTGGTAAGGCCTTCAGAACTGGACACTGTACTCAAGGTGTGGCCTCACCAATGTCCTGTACAGTAGAATTATGACATCCTTTTTCCTGCTGGTGATACCCCTGCCTATGCATCCCAGCATCCTGTTTGCTTTACCTGCAGCCTTGTCGCACTGACTTCCTACCTTGAGGTCATCAGAGATGATAACCCCTAGGTCCCGTTCCTGCTTGGAGCATTCTGTATCTCCCCTACACACACACACCAAGCTGGTAAGATGTTCCTGGGTTTTTGTGCCCCATGTGCATAATCTTACACTTTTTTGCATTAAATCTCAACTGCCAATTCCTTGACCAGTCCTCAAGCTTCTGCAGATCTCTCCTCATTCTATCCACCCCCTCTGGCGTGTCCACCCCATTGCAGAGTTTCGTGTCATCAGTGAACAGGCATATTTTCACCTCTAGGCCCTCTGTGATGTTGCTGATAAAGATACTGAAGAGGACTGGCCCCCATCACCGATTCCTGTGGTACCCTGCTGATTACTTTTCCCTCTGCCTGAGGGAGTGCTGTTTACCACCAGCCTCTGTGTTCTGTTATCTAATCAATGTTCCACCCACTTTACCACCATCTTGTCCGTTCCCATGTTCCCCAACTTGTTTAACAGCCTGCTATGTGGTACAGTGTGAAAGGCCTTGCTGAAGTCCAGGTAGGCCACATACAATGCCCACCCACATCCACTTCCTTTGTCACCCAGTCGAAGAACTCGATGAGGTTCGTCTGGCAAAACCTCCCTCCAGTAAAACAATGTTGCCTTGGGTCTTCTAGACCATTGGCCACCAGGTGTTCCACTATTCTTTCCTTCAGTAGGGTTTCCACCATCTTACCCACTACTAAGGTCAGGCTGACTGGTCTGTACTGCAGTTCCCTGCTTCCTCTCTGTTTCTGTTTTTGTGTAACAGGACTACATCAGCTCTCCTCCAGTCTCTGGGTACCTCCCCTGTTTCCAATGACAGGCTGAAAAGGGTTGCCAGAGGTTCTGCAACCACCTCCTTTAGCTCCCTCAGCACCCTAGAGCATACCCCATCTGGCCCCATTGCCTTACAGACTCTTATTGATTTCAGCTCCCGCAGGACCCTTTCCCTTTGGAAAGGGACTTGTATCCATTCTCATGCACATCCTACCCTTTCCACTCATTTCTGGACTATATCCTGCCCTCACCACCATAACAACTGAGCAGAAGTATCTGTTCAGTATGTCTGCTTTACACTTGTTATCCTCTTCACTACATCCGTCCTCCCCTTTAAGCCTCCCTATCCCTCCCTTTGCCTTCCTTTTTTCCCTGATGTACCTGTAAAACATTTTATCCCCCCTCACCACTGATTTCACAATGCGTTCTTCCATTTGTGCCTTGGCTTCCCTCACTGCCGTCCCTGCCTCACTTTGTTTATCCTGGTATCCCTCCCTGCTTCCCTTTATTTATCCTGGTATCTCTCCCTGTCTCCCTTTGTTAATTCTGGTATCCCTCCTTGTCTCCCTTTGTTTATCCAGTTATCCCTCCCTGCCTCCCTTTGTTTATCCTGGTATCTCTCCCTGCCTCCCTTTGTTTATCCTGGTATCTCTCCCTGCCTCACTTTGTTTCTCCTGGTATCTCTCCCTGCCTCCCTTTGTTTATCCTGGTATCTCTCCCTGCCTCCCTTTGTTTATCCTGGTATCTCTCCCTGCCTCACTTTGTTTCTCCTGGTATATCTCCCTACCTCACTTTGTTTCTCCTGGTATCTCTCCCTGCCTCCCTTTGTTTATCCTGGTATCTCTCCCTGCCTCCCTTTGTTTATCCTGGTATCTCTCCCTGCCTCACTTTGTTTCTCCTGGTATATCTCCCTACCTCACTTTGTTTCTCCTAGTTTCTCTCCCTGCCTCCCTTTGTTTATCCTGGTATCTCTCCCTGCCTCCCTTTGTTTATCCTGGTATCTCTCCCTGCCTCACTTTGTTTCTCCTGGTATATCTCCCTACCTCACTTTGTTTCTCCTGGTATCTCTCCCTGCCTCCCTTTGTTTATCCTGGTATATCTCCCTACCTCACTTTGTTTCTCCTGGTATCTCTCCCTGCCTCCCTTTGTTTCTCCTGGTGTCTCTCCCTGTCCCCTTCCCCTTTGTCTGTTTGTACTGTTTAAATGCCATTTTCTTTGCTTTAACTTTCTCAGATACCTTCTTCGAAAACCATAATGGTCTCCTCTTCCACTTCCTCTTACTAACCTGTTTAACACAGAGTTCTGTTGTCATTGTTATTCAGGATTGATTATGTCCTACTGTTCTTCCACCAATATTTACTCCCCTATTCCAACCAATGCCTTCTCTAAGCATTTGCTCATTTTCCCAAAATCTGCCCTCCTAAAGTCAAGAACTCTTGTTTTTGTGTGCCTGGATTCTGCCCCTTCAGTTATCTCGAACTCCACTGCTCTCCTACAGTGACCCCTGTCACACTGTCCCCATTTGTGGGCACCAGCTTTATTTATTTATTTATTAATATTTCATAAAGCACCTTTGAGCCAAGGCTCATTTACAAAGGTTCCACATCAGCAGAATACAAGTTGTGCGTACAAATAAGACAAATTACAAGACAATTTGATTAACCAAATACAGGGCAGCCAGAGGCTTTGTTGGATACAAATACTTTTTTTTTTGCAGTGTGACAGGGCTTGGACAAGTAGCAAGACAAGTAAGGGTTTTGCAGGTCTGTCAGACTGATCCAATAAGAAGCATATGTAAAAACAATTTAGGACATAAGGATAATTTTTTGCAATGAGAGAGGAGTTAGACCTGCAGAGGCAGAAAGCAAGAGAGTAGGCCAGGACTGGGTTTTGGGGGGGTAGAGGAGGAGGGGGTGTAGGGCAACTCAGGAGTCTAATAAGAGAGGAGGGAGGGGAGAGAGGTAATGAAGGACAGTGGTAAGAAAGTGCATGGTAAGATGGGAGGGCAGGAGAATTAGAGGTGGGGTGGTGGTGATGGTACGACATAAGCTGGATATTTGGAAATAGGAAGGCAGGAAAGGTAGGGGGGCTGAGGAGAACAAGGGGGATAGAGAGGGAGAAAGGATGGTAACAGGGTCATGGTAGGATGGAGGGAAGGGGATAAAAGAAGGAGTGGAGATGCGCGAGCAGGGGTGGAGGCATCAAAGGGGACAGCAAGAGGGGGAAAGGGAAATAGATACGGTTGTGAGAAGCAGTCACAAGATGCACAGGAAACAAGGTGTTGGTGAAGTTTGCCCTTGAAGGATCCCAGTAAGTAGAATTGGTAGTTTCAGGTGGTAGTGTGTTGTACCAAGTAGGGGCTCAGGCCCTGAAAGAGTACTGTCCTTGGGAAGTGCAGCAGCGGGAAACAGAAAAGATGAGATTTTCAGAACTTCTGGTTAGATGGGAGACACCATAGTTTTGACCCCAGGGGGGCAGGAGATCCTTTTAGCTAGTACACAGGTCTGATACTTGATTCTGCCAGATAGTTGGAGCCAGTTTGCTTGTTCATTGATATCACAAGTATGGGAGAGGCGGGGGGGGCAGAGGTTAGGAGATGACAGGCCTTGCTCAGGGCTATTGCTATGTGTCAAAATGCCTTGTCTGTAGCTGATCCATAAATCACAAGCCCATAGTCGACAACTGAGGTAACAGAGCTCTGAATGGCAATGTTTAGGGCTTCAACTGTGAGACCAGCTCCAGTATCGGTGTCCCCCGTGTGGGTTCTACTACCAGTTGCTTAAGGAAAGCACCTCGTAGGGAGTCCAGGATAAACCTGTTCTTGGTTGTTACTGCTGCTAGGAGGCTCCAGTCGACGTCTGACATGTTGAGGTCACCAACCAGCAACTCCCCTCCCACCGCATCATCCTTTGGATAGCTAGCATCAACTCCTTATCTATCCCCCACCTTGGGCCGGTGGTCTGTATATTATCCCTGTGTGGATTGCTGACCCTGTTCTTCTTTCAAGATTAACCCATAGTATCTCCCCCCTCCTTGTTCCCCTTGAATCTCTGTGGCCTTTATATTATCCTTCAAGTAAAGTGCCACTCCTCCCCCTTCCTACCTGCCCTGTCCCTCCTGAACAGACTGTACCCTGGTACGGCCATTTCCCAACTGTGATTATCATTACACCAGGTCTCAGTGATGGCCACAATGTGCAGATCTGGCTCGAGGTCCCCCATCTTATTACTCAGACTTCGGGTGTTAGCGCACATGGCTGTCCAGGATATGGCCTACCTCCCCTGCTTTGCTGTCATGTGCCTTTCCCTATCCTGGGTTCACTACTCCCCTGGTCCTCCCTGTTCCTTGCCCTTCTGTTGAACTGTGTCCTTTGCTGGTCTATCTTCTCCTTGAGTACCCATGTGGAGCATGTGCTCACGGGGGAGGATACTACGCCTCTTAACCTTCCTGTTGGAGCACTGAAAAATGACATCCTGCATCTGTTTTAATTCATCCAATGTGACCCTTTTTCTACATTGAGATTATGCTAGGCTACCAGAAGATTTAGAACGTATAGGTTTTTAGGACATATATACACATCAGCGGCACAGCATTGTCCCACCAAAATGCACCCAAGTCCCCCAAGAAGTGAAACTTCTCTCCAGCACACCAGCTTTCAATCAGCCATTGAATATGAAGATTTCAGCTGCTATGTCCTCACCTGTATACTGTCAGTACATCCATGGAGGGCACATTACCAGAAACCCCTTGAATGTGGCCCCTGGTGCCCAGAAACTGTCCAAAACTACCCCTAAGGGCTTCATAAGACCAAACGTAGATAAAATCTGGCCTCCCTACCACTTTCCTAACCAACCTGTCTTTTCTAAGGAGCACCCTATCTGCTGTCATGCCTCAGAAATAGTACGCTACTCTTCCTAGCCAGTCTGTGTTAGAAACCACCATCATAGTGCCCCCAACGACTGAATTCACTACTATGAGCACCTTCTTCCCAGCAGAATCTTTCTGATTATAACCACACACACACACACTGCAGCAGGCTTGGCTGCATTTGGGAACCTGAGGCAACGGGGTGCTGTCCCCTGACTGGGAAGCAGCATGCACCACTTCCCACAGGCAGGAAAAATGGTTGTTAGCTGTTAGTCCAGAGCCCCTCCCTCTTCTGATGCAACAATCCCCTGACCACCTCCCTTGTCCACCACCTTCAATCCCCTGTTGCAAACCCTAGGGGGGCACTCAGGGAGAGGAGCATCTATGCATCTATCATGTGTCAATACACGCATATACATATCAATATACAGTAATATGTTGTTAAAATATGATTGTAATTGTTTTAATCATTTTATGTTGTTTATCTATATATGTACTGTATCAAGATACAGTAATACGTTGTTAAAATATTATTTTAATTTTTTCTTAATTATTTTATGTTACTGATTTTTATATGCAGTAGTAAAAATGTTTATTTATGCTGGGTTTTAGGATATTACACACCATTAGGGCTATAAATACCCAGGCCCAGATAGTCAGACTGCACCGGGCAGTGGCGCAAGCCTGGGCGCAGCACAACTTGGATGCACCGGGGTAAGGTAATATTTAACAGTGATGTGCCATGGCGCAGCACCATTGAATATGGCAAGGTCGGTGCACACACTGCGCATGGCACAGTGGCACTGCGCAGGCACAAGCCACAGACAGGGAGCATGAGGATGCGCCAGCGCAAGTGCAGTTGCACTAGGTGCATCATCTGCGATATTCAGCCAGGGGCATGCAAATGAGGCCATAATATATACAAGGTGAAAATGGGGCCATTTACATGTCATTATGGCCCCATTTGCATGCCTTGCGCAGGGCAGCCTGGCAACTTGGCGTGGCGCACAACCATGGCGGTGCGTGGGGATCCGGGCATCCCCTGCCCCATAGCCACAATTGTGCGGTAAATGTTGAATGATATATCCCTGGTAGTCTAGTGCCCCCACCCAAGTCCCCGATGATTAAAAGACATGACCATACTTGGTGGTCTAGTGGTCCTCCCACCCGAGTCCCCAATTCCCCGATCTATGGCATTATGACCATCCCTGGTAGCTAGTGGAACCCCCCCGCTGCCATGATCTCAGTAAAACTCCGTAATGAAATGCCCTGGTGACCCAGTGGCACCCCCCACCCACACAGAACCCGTTGCCCACCTCGCTCCCACCCCATCATCGGCAGGCAGCAGCATCCCACCTGCATACCACCCCACTGCCCACCAAATGACAGGTACAGTATGGGCTGTAAGCCCATTGGTCCCCTGTGTGGACCAATGGGCTTGGAGGGCATACTGTACTAGACAGTCCCAAATATGTGAATGAAGTCATTCACAGATTTGGGACTGTCTAGTACAGTATGCCCTGCAACTGGTGATCAAGTAAGGGCACCGATCAACTAACAAGACCCTTGTTAGTCGATTGGTGCCCTGGATTGATCACCAGTTGACCATTACAATACATAAAATTGATTGGAAAATAGCCCCCCATTGGCTAGAATGGAGTGCATCCCTGCGCTCTCACTGGCCTTACATCATAACGTGGCTGAGCGCGGGAGCGGAGCGTGGGTGGTGCTATATACCGGGAAGTCAGCAACACCTGGTGATTACAATTTTATGAGTGTTTTTACAGAAATATTACAGAGTTCTTTATCATGCCATGTGCACCAGATGATTCACCAAGGGGTAAGGCACCATGGGGTGTGGTGCAAATCTAAATATTTTGTAATTACTAGATCACTTTAAATTGGCTGTCTCCCTCTATGCCTAACACCCGCAACAACATTACTGCCCAAAACCTTACCCAACTCATCTCAGAACCCACCCACCCAAACCTCAAATCACATAACCATTCCCTGCAAGATTGGGCACTCACCTCTCACCCCCATAGAGTCACAAAATCTGGTATCATCCCAGACGCCCTTATCGACCACAATCCCATCTTCCTGGTCAGGAAGATCCGAAGACCAAAACTCCAGCACAAAATTCTCCACCTCCGCTCTTTCTACTCTTTAGACCTTAACCCCCTGCTGCATGTTCTTGCCTCCGTCGATTGGGTCCCCCTCACATCCACCCCCACTGTTGACCAATCCCTCGACTACTTTAAAGAAATTTTCCTTAATTCTGGGGACTCATTCACCCCTATTAAATGCATCAGAGTCCAGGGAAACCATCTACCCCTGCTCACCCCTGAACTATTGACCTGCCTTAGAGAATGTGACAAAGCATGGAGAAAGCAAAAGGCCTCTCAGCTCACCTCAGACAATGTGAAATATCGCATGTTAAGAAACTCATGTACAAATGCAACCAGACTAGCTAAATCTTAATATTTCAGATCAGCTTTCCACACTAATATTAATTCCCCTTGAAAATTCTGGAAAGTGGTCCATGCCTTATTCTCTCCCCCATTCACCGCCCACCCCATGCTTAAAATAAATAACACCCTAATATCTGACACAGACTTAGTGGCCAAGGAGTTCAACTCCTATTATACATCATGTGTCACTACTCTACTAAAGTCCCTCCGCCATCTGATGTTGCAAACACTCTGCAGTCTGACTTTCACTAGGTTCAATTCTGGTTTGCTTCCCATCAGCTTTTTCTAAATGCCAAGAAGACAGTCTTCATGAGTTTGGCACTAGGCAGAGATTTTCCAGGCTTCCCCATCTGTCCTCTTTCCACACCCTGGATGGGACAATCACTGAGGACACTTCCTCATTCAGATACCATGGGGTATGACTGGACCAGCATCTCAATTTCTCTGGTCACATTGATGCCATTCTGAAAAAACTGCGCCCAAAGCTCGGCGCCCTATACAGGAACTGTAGTTGCATCCCTCCTACAGCTAGGCGTGAACTTGTCCAGAAGATAATACTCCCTATTTTTGACTACTGCGATGTAGTCTATAGTGCCATTCCCAAATCTTCCCTTACCAGAGTGGACACCCTCTTTAATTCCTTCTGCTGATTTGCTTTTGATGCCTCCTCCCAGACTCACCATTGTGTTTTCTATCATGCACTGGTCTTTCCCCCTCTTGTGAACAGACACCTCTCACACTGCACCAAAATCACCTCTAAATATTGGCTTGGGGAACTCCCCCCCTCACCTCTCCTCATCCCTTTCTACCCCTACTACACCCTCCCACTCCCTTAGATCCACTGACACTCATACATTGGTGGTCCCCCACCGCTCCACACTCTCTGATCAAAATGGATTTTCATATCACTTCCCGAATGTCTGGAACTCTCTTCCCACAACAAATGTGTCACTGCTCCTCTTTATGCTTACTCGAATCTACCCTGCACAACTACCTCTCCTCTAGCTGCTCTGGCTTTAATCCACCTTAACTTCCCCTCTTCTTTCTTCCCTATTCCCACTCACCCCTGGCTCTGCCACCCTCCCTCATAATACCCACCCTCTCTACCCTATCCTCCTTCTCTCTCCACTGCACTTTCACTGCCCAGCCCTGCCCCCTGGCTTGGTTTTCAACATCTTGCAGTTGGGTCAGTACCTGGTGTATATCTCCCTCCTGGTCCCCCCCGCTTCTCTGCCACCTTCACTATTTCTAGCCTCGCCCCTCCTCTCCTCCCTCATTGTCCAGTCCTGCCACCTGGCTTTGTTCTCAGCATCTGGCAGGTGGCCAGTACCTGGCATATATCTCCCTCCATGCACCTCCCTTCCCCACCCTCACCTTTTTCCTTATCTCCTCCTCCATACAACCCCATCTCCACTTTTCTCCTTCTCTCCCCCTTCCCTCACTACTCCATCTTTGTCTAGTCTTGCCCCGGCTCAGTTCTCAGCATCTTGCAGGGAACAGTACCTGGCACATAGCTCCCTCCCTGCCCCCCCGCCACTCCTACTGCTTCTCTCTCTCCTCTCTTCTCTCTCCCCCATTGAACTTCACTGCACCTAATCCTTGCCCTGTACCCACTGCACTTAATACACTTAGCATTTTATCTATCTGCCTTGCACTGTTTGCTCCACTGCTAGTCTCCCTGTCTGAGCTGCCCTATCACTGCTCAATAGCACTTCAATTGCCTAAATTGTCAAATTCTTTTTTACTGCGTACTGGCACAACTGCTTAACAGTATAACCGCCTACATGCTCTCCAACCTGTAGGCCAACCTTACCATTTTTCTATTTCTTGCATTCTCTACCAAAAATTGTATGTCAATGCAAATAAGTTCTTCCCATGTTTTTTTATTTATGCTCCTTAATTGTGTACCATTCCAGTGTTTATCTGCAATGCCTGTATCTACTTCTGTAATCCATTTGTGAAATAAATGTAATGTATGTATTTACTACAGCATTCCGCCCTCTTGTACCCCGGTCGTACTGTGAGACAAGCAACTTGTTGTTCAGTGTGCACTCCTGGTGAAACATTTCAATAAATAAATAAAATACTTTTGGAGTACATTATTGATACATATTTTTTAGCTGCAGCACATCAAAAACACCGCACTGTACCGATAATATTATTCTGTATAATACATACAATGACAAGATGGTTTTAAAAAAAATACATTTTTGTAAAATTTATTTTCTAACTTTTTCAGAATTTTGGTAATACAACACATTATTTAATTAGAAACTGCATTGTTTGCAACTTAATTTTTATTCATCTTTTACCCTTAATCTCATTGCAAACATTTCACTCTTTTGTTCTAGCAACCATTACTCTTCCTTGCCTTTGCTGACTTCACCTGAAAAACTATCGGAAGATAATAAAAAAAAACAACCTCACATTCAGCTTGTTCACAGCAGTAGAACTAGAGGCATACTGTGTGCTTAACTGTGGGCATAGTTATGGGCAAAGTGAGGAAGTAGTTTTTTACCCCAAGAGTGGTAAACCTATAGGACAGGTTCCTAAGGGAAGTAACATAAGCAGGGAGTGCCGATTCTTTTAAACTCAGGTTGGCTCAGCTCCTAATGGAGAATAACATTACTAGATACAGCATTTAATTCACCAGGCAAGGGAGAGTTCCAAGATGCTTCCTCTTCATTTCCACAGCACTGAATGGTGTAGCTCCCTGGATAGAAAAAGACGAACATGATGAACCCTGTTGCCTTTTTTCATCCAGTATTGGAAAGGGAAAGGAAAGAGGAAATCTTTTAACCAGTAAAGGCACACTAAGCTGAAACTTGTTTCCAGGTGTGACCTGGGAGCACAAGGAAGTTACGTGACTTGCTCAGGGTCACACAGTACGCAAGTGGGGACTAATGGGATTCAAACCCAAGTCTCCAGGTTTGCACTGCAGTGCCCTTAACCATTGTGCTACACTGCCTACATTCCTATGGTATTTCAAACCATAGCTGTATGCAGCATATCTCATGAAATAAGAATCTTTATTTATTTTATTCATGTAATTGTACAAGCCATTCCAAAAAGAATATTTAACAATCTTTTTTTTTTTTTTCACAGTTGTCTTGATATTCTTAGTAGAAGTCTGCTGGATAGCCTCAGACAGTGCCCTTTTACTCAGATAATGATAACTACGATAATTTTGCCTCTGTGGGTTTCCAATCCACCCCATAAGGTTTGCCCAGCTGAGCGGAGTTGACCAGATAGTTCTGGACCTGAATAATACCAATCAATCCATGTACAGTAGATAGAATGGTATTACTGAGGTCCAAGTGTGTGTGTGGACAGCCAGCCTTATAGTGCAGTGGCAATGCTGTTATTCACCGTGCCAGGACCCAGACTTGGAACAAACCCAGATCATTGGAGAGCTGGCAGGAAGAGGATAATTGAGCATCTCAGAGGACACTCTCTTCCTCCTCCTCCTTCTCTGGGGTGGATAGGAGGAACTCCTGCTGCAATATTCCCCACTTAGGTGACCAGACATGGAGGTGCTGTTGGGAGCTTAGGCATGCTTGAGGAAGAATACATGTGGACATTAGTCCATCAGCCATTACTGTGCTTAGACAACATTAAATGCACATGATTGGGAAGATAATAGTGAAAAAATGGTGACCAGGATGTAGACGAATCTGCATCAACTGCCAGTGGCCATTATGTGTCCTTGCCCCACTCTTTGGACCCCAAACAAAACTTTACAAAACCAAGCGCCGGTGCACCTCATGTAGAGTGAAGTCACATCCTGAACACTTGCAGCATGTGTTATTTTTACATTGGGTATAATAAAACACTTGTGCTGAATTTTAGCAATCTCATAGTGCACTTACTGTTGCTACAGCTTATTTCTCGGTCCACAAATACATGCCTCCTTGTCCATTTTGTCCACTCCTGCCTGCCCTGTTGTCTGACTCCCAGAGATTCCGCAGTAATTATACTGGTAAGAGGGACATACAGACAGTCCAACCAAGAGATGTTGACTATTTTTTTGGTAATGCTGTTGAAGTCAGTCTTTGCTAATACTGTTTAATGATGCCATATACTTAAGCCTGTTAATTTTGTTACGTTTTCACTGAATGCTATAGTGTTGTATTTCCATGGGGTTTGACCCCTGCCAGGTTCTTTTTTTCATTAACTGTTGTACTATATGGGAGACATTTGTTTCTGCATATGCCTGTTTTGACTGAAATTTAATAAACTTTGCACTGGAAAAAACAGCTATATAGTAAAAGAAATTCTTCTCACCTTTCACCTTCTCCCAGGTAGCCAAGGCTAGTACCATGCCCCCAATGCCTCCTGTAGCCAAACAAAACAAAAACCTATGTATCATACTGTAAGCAGTTCCCCTCAGCTGACACCCTCTTTGTAAACCATCTTCTTCCTCCTCCTCCTGCTCCTGCTCCTGAACTAAACCACCCTGGGCCTTTTGTGCCCAAAAAGATATTAGTGGCAAATGTGCCTCTGACCGAGTCCATGACAAGGAGGGGACACTATATAGGAAACAGCTCTTGGCTATTCCATCAAGTTCTAGTTCTTCCCACCTGACACTGTCTCCCCCAACCTAGCTCTACACACCATTCGTGCCACTCTATCCATCCCCCCCTTCTGCTGCAGCTTCAGTGTTGTAATATATGGATGAGCTCCTTTGGAACATTCTATGCCAGTCTCTAGGAAGACCACGCTTCCTCCCTCCCTTCCCTTGCACCTGAGTCTGCAGAGCAGCTGATCAGCCAACCGGTGCTGTGGTGGGAGGGAGGAGCAGACTGAGTAGCCGGGACTGTACATTACCATTTTTTTATATATTTAAAATGTGGTAACTGGGATAGGCTCAGTGAGCAAGGCTTGCTTCCATATGTGCCCTGGGGGAGGGAATACAACAGGGAGTGAAATAGCAATAACAAAGTGACACCAATAGGTGCAGAAAACTGTTCAATAAAATCACAGTACAAGCAATGAATTTCAGAGAATGATAACAACTATGTAGAAGGTGTACATGTACAGTGGTTATGGGGTAGCCAGGCTGAGATCTAAGGGAACATGCCGTCAATGTCGGGCAAGACATTTGTATAGAACCAGTTAGGCATCAAATTCAGAATACAGCATATATTGAGTTGTGAGCTATACAACTTAGTAGGTAAAAACAGAGTAAGAAAGGTAAATTAGCAGGGGGGATGGACCAGAAATGTGTTGTCGTAACATGGAGAGAAGAGGAAAATGTCTATCTGCAGATGCATACTTTAGCGAAGTGTGCCAGGAAGAGCAGTTTGAGAGAGTGGGGGGAGGAAGATAGACGGATAGGGAGAGGGAGGCTGTTTCCTAGTGTAGGAAGATGGATAGAAAATGCAGGCTGGTCTGCTACAGATTTCCTGTGAGGTATACCGTATGAAATGAACAAAAAGCAGAAGAATGGAGGGAGGAGCAGGAGGAAGGGCTGGCAGGGCTAAGGAGAGAGGAGAGCTAAGTGGAAGTAAAGGCAAGCCAGTATTTGGCCATGAAGAAGAAACAGTGTGACAGACACAGGCCTCAAGAGAGAGGAACGAGAGAGAGAGATTAGCATATAGACAGCATTGATGGGTGAGTGATGGAGCACTACGGGGTGAAGTAGCAGAAGGAATGAAAAAGGAGTTCAAAGCTGGCAAGCAAAGACTTTGAAGCAGTGATGTAGACTATATCTGCATAGTCAAACACGGGTAAGATCTTACAGTGGACTGGGAAAGAAAGCCGTGATTTGTTTTGATACAGAATACCAAGCTTAGCGCATACTTTTCTGTGCGTGGCATCAATACTGGCTGAACAGATGAAATTCTGAATCAGCCACACCCCAAACTTCTTGAAATGGGGTACCTGTTTATGTAGGTTGTCATCTAGAGTGGAGAACACAGACGTGTGTTGGAACCTTGCTAATAATCTTCGTCTACTGCCAACTGCATGAAAGACTATTTTTTGGCATTTAGGGAGTGAGACCTTGGATGCAAATAGAACTGTATCATCTGCATGTATGTGTATGTGGGAAGAGGCACAGGTGGAGGGGAGATCATTTAAGTGTAACTGCCACAGCTTACTACTTGGCTGTTCCGAGGCCCTCGGGATCTCCACTATACACACCTCCCAAGGTGGCCAGCCTGGGGTCACTAATGTTTATGCTACACTGGACTGGAATAGCATAGTGCCTCCATCTGGGGTCGTGGTATAGGGTACCTTGCAGATAAAACACAAGGTTACCACCCCCCAGGAATAAATATTCACTCCCTCCCACACAGTGACTTTCCCCCACACAGTAATAATACACACCAAGCAATCAATTCTTGACGAGGTGCCTTTGTAAATTAATCTATGACTCAAAGGTCTGTAAACTGATGATCTAATAAATAAATAAAATAAATAAAGTTGTAACCCCCTTGCAAATGGGGGTTCCCAAAAAGTCTTCCAGGAGCTTGCTTGAATGCTCCAAGCCTGAATGGTGTTTAGCATTTAAGCCATTTATCTGTGAGTGCTTTTAGAGCCTCTGGTACTGTCTCTTTAAGAACTGTCTGTCTGCGGACATAATTAATTTGGGTGGGGGTCTATGTGTTTCCCTGCTTGAGTCCCGCTCGAGCTACTGCCAAATTGCTCCATTTCTGCCGTCGCTAAGTGGACAGAAGGAGCACTCTTCAAAGATGTCATTGTTTATCGAATTGCAAGTGTGTCATCTAATTGTTGCTTTTTTTCATTTCTTCACGAACTGAGCCCTCCGGCCCCGGATTACAACTGGATATTGTGCAAGTGTTTTTTCCATCACAGGGCCCCAACCAGCTGCACCGATCCTGGCTAGCCGCCTCCCCCCATCCTGGGTACCCAGTGAAATTGACAATTTGGGACTCTGAATATGCGCACAGTACTGTGATTATTAATGTGTTTAACCTAATTAACCTGATTTCCCCCTTCCTTGTTACAGCTCCTTGAATAAATCAGATCTGTTGGTTTCAGCAAAGTTACACTGACTGAGGTATTCATTTATGTTAAAGTATTGTGCTGTGGTTTTTGCAGTGTATCTTCTTTTTCACAGGGGGTCCCCAGAGTCCAGTCGACAGAGCCAGTCCTGGGGGTAAGTGTACCTTGTGAAGATATTCCTAATGCATTGTGTGGGCCACTAGTGGGAAGAAAGGGGGGTTACGGTGTCCCAGAGGGCTATGACCAAGTTAGTTTAACTACTGCAAACCCTGAACTCTGGGTGGAGGCACCCACCATTGGACCTAGGCCCCTCAACCTGTTAGTAGTTAAGCAGACAGGGGTAGTAGACCTTGGGATAGCGCCATCGAGGGGTTACATCTTGGAGGCACTGCTGAGATAGGCGTTCTCTAGTGGCCACATTTTCGAGTTCCTGTTAAAAAATAAAATTATACCCCAACAGAAGTGACTGTACACCAGTTGGTGAAGTGGTGTACTGAGCAGGGGATCGACCCCCAAAATGCTATCCTTATCTTGGATATCCTGCTGGGTACTAGTACGGGCACTGTAGAGGGAGTACTTTCCAAAGTCGAATGTTTACGAGACCCTGTGGTGGTGGGGCAACAGGCTGATCTGCTCGCCCAAACTTTCATGGCCTTAATAGAGCGTAAGGACGCTGTAGACAGTTCTAAAGTGCCACAGACTATTACCCCAGGGGAGACCCTCCCTCCCTCTCTGGGGAGTGATAGCTAAGGACAGTAAAGACCCGAGGGGGAATGAGCCCCCCCCCCACTATCTGAAACATTTGAGGAGAAATTTGCTAAATGTTTGCTGGAGGAAGGGAAAACCGTGGATGACTTGAAGAAACTGTTCTTGCCACCTGGGGGCATACCACCCCCAACATCTGCACCTGCTCCAATCCCTGCCCTGCTGCCAACTTCTGTACTTGTCCCCGAGCCAGCAAGTAGTCATGGACCTTACCGCAAGCTCATGGTATTCTTTGGTATACGCCCTACTCCAAATGGGGAAGTTGATCTGGAGACCTGGATAGATTCTGCTGCTCTTGCGGTACAGGACTGGCAATGCTCGGAGGCCGAAAAAATGAGCCCGCCTGGGGTAAAGCCTCCAGGGACCCACCCAACGTACCTTTCACTCCCTGAGGTCCTCTGACCCTGACGCCAAAGTCCAAGAGTACATAGTCACCCTTGAGAATGTGTTTGGGGGTACCACTAGTGTTGAGGCCTTGAAATGGAGACTTAGAGAAGTTAGACAACAGCAGGGGAATTGTTATCTGCCTATATGGATCGATTAGAGGGGGTCTTACAGACCATTTTTCGGAATGGGGGCCTGGACCTCTAGTGAAGTGGACAGGGTAAGGCTGAATCATATACTCTGCTCTGCCCGGCACTCCAGCTGGGTGTTACTCAAATTGCAACTGCAACAAAGGAAATTCAGTCCCTTGCCTTTCCATGTGTTGATGAGGGAGGTATGGAAAGTTGAGGAGGAGGAAGGTTTGTCAGAACCCTGCGCAGTTGTAGCTGCTACCTCCCCTGCTCCAGGTGCAGGGTCAGATGCTGATGGCCTGGAATCATCAAAATCTCATGACTCAATCCGAGGTCCCCATGTTAGCCAAGAGGGGCCCAGTCAGAGAGGGACAGTTACAGATGTCCCACCATGGGGTGAACTGCTGAGAGAGTTCAGGAAATAAAAACAGTCTCTTTATGAAGCGCTCCTACAAGTACAGGCCCCAACCCTGATCCGACCACATCTGCTATGGGGGTGGGGGTACCCACCCATGCATCTCCTGCTGACAACAGCTCAAAACTCGATGTCTTGACCATGGAAGTGGGGAAATTGATGAGATGTCTCCAAATGCTTATCACGCCGCAGACAGAGATGGCACCAAGGTTTTCTATTGGAAGTACCCAAGCCCCGGCTCCCAGTGTGATGCCTTGGCCAGCTCAATCTCCGGAAGGTACATTTTGTTATAATTGTGGGAAGGATGGGCAAATGAAGGGAGAATACAGGTCCCCAAAAGACACAGACAAAGTTGTATACAGGCTACAAGGAGAGCTTCAGAGGACAAATCAGTGGTTGAGAGGTACACGAAATGATAGCAGTGAGGATCCAAAAAATGCTAACTCACATCCCTTTGTGGCAAGGTCAGTTGCCCAGACCCCCGCTACCGCCTCTCCAGACTGGTTCCAAATAGTGGGTCCCTCCATGGAGACCACTCATAAAGGTGAATAGGGTGTCTACAAGAGCTGTATTAGACAGTGGCTCCCAAGTGACTATTATGTTCCAAGACTGGTATCAGAAGCACTTGTCTGATGTACCCTTACAACTGTTGGCAGAGCTGCATGTCTGGGGGTTAAGTGAGAAGGCCTACCCCTACTCTAGATGTATCCAAATTTGGCTGTCTTTTCCCGCCTCCGTGGCTGGAGTGGCAGAGCAAGTAGAGACCTTGGCCTTAGTGTGTCCCCCTACTGGACAGTATGATGGGGTTCCTTTACTGATTGGGACTAATGCACATATGTTTGGATGGCTGGCACAGTTGTGTTATGAAAAACAGGGGTCAAGGACTAGTAGAGCTTTAAGAATTCCAGCCTTGATCAAGAAGGCCTATGAGGCACAGAGAGATGCTGAAAAAGTAGAACCAGAGGAACCAGTTGGAACTGTCTGGAAGAAGGATCCTGAGTCTCTGATCCTGGCACCAAATGCCCAGTGTACCTTACAGGGAGAGGTCCATATCAGAAAGGATGTCAAAAATAAAATATTAATGTTGGATGCACCAAGCAATGGAAAATTGCCAGAAGGACTACTGGTCAAGCCTAGTATTTTTCCTGCTAGAGCCCATGCTTATGCCAGAAGGGTAATGGTTCAAGTTCATAATGAGTCTGACAGTGAAATTCAAGTAAATAGAGGTTGCACCCTGGCTAATGTGCATTGTGCAGACACTGCAGTGCTACCCAGTAGGAAGCGTTCGGGGAAGAATGACAGAGTAACGCCTGATTTGTTTGATTTCAGTGACTCCCCGTTGCCAGCTGAATGGAAAGTGAGGATTAGTGAGAAGTTTGCCCAGAGACACCAGGTGTTTTATTTAAAAGAATGGGACATAGGATGTGCGCAAGGAGCTGAGCACCACATCCGGCTGCATGATGACAGGCCATTTCATGAGAGGTCTCGACGCCTGGCCCCTGCTGACATAGATGATGTGAGACGGCATCTGCAAGAGATGCTAGCTGCTGGTGTAATACAAGTATCCAGAAGCCCCTATGCTTCCCCCATTGTGGTAGTAAGAAAAAAGAATGGGACAGTAAGGATGTGCATGGATTATCGCACTTTAAACCGGCGGACTATACCAGGCCATTATACCATGCCACGCATTCAGGATGCATTGGATTGTCTAAATGGTAGTAAATGGTTCTCAGTATTAGACCATCGCAGTGGGTGCTATCAGATCCCGATGGTCTCAGAAGACCGCGAGAAGACAGCCTTTATCTGTCCGCTTGGCTTCTATGAATTCATGAGGATGCCTCAAGGGATTTCAGGCACCCCCCAGCCACTTTTCAATGACTGATGGAGCGTGCAGTGGGGGACAAGAACTTATTAGAGTGCCTGGTATACCTAGATGATGTTATTGTATTTGGCAGCTCACTGGAGGAACATGAGAGCAGATTATTCAAGGTATTGGACCGACTGGAACACTTTAGCCTTAAACTGTCCATTGATTAGTGTCAATTTTTTCAAACATCAGTAAAGTATGTGGGACACATAGTATCCACCGAGGGAACAGAGACCGACCCAAGTAAAGCTGAGGCCTTGACCACCTGGCCACAGCCCAAAAATTTAAAAGAACTGCAAAGATTCCTGGGATTCTGTGGTGATTATCGGCGCTTCATCAAGGACTATTTAAGAGTGATCTGCCCTTTACTTAACCTTACTCAAGGGTATCCCCAACCTACAAAAAATACAAAAAGTCAGTACCCCTCAGGACTGAAAGAGTGTATTTTCATCCAAGTGAAGTATTTGGGGCCCGCTGGACTCCTGAATGTGAGACTGCTTTTCATGAGATCATACTGGTCGCACCTGAAAATAGGCACTTGGCTGTCTAGTGTGCTTACCCGGTTAACAAAAGCAAATAAATAAATAAATGAATATATATATCAACTTACCCATGCTCCAGTGTTGGCCTATGCCGATCCAACAAAACCTTATGTCCTGCACACTGATGCTAGCTTGCAAGGGTTGGGGGCTGTGTTGTGTCAGGAGCACAAGAATGGCCTGAGACCAGTGGCCTTTGCCAGCAGAAGCCTGACCCCTTCCGAAAATAATTATCCTGTACACAAGTTAGAGTTCCTAGCTTTGAAGTGGGCCATTGTTGATCAATTCCATGAGTACTTGTATGGGGCTAAGATACTAGTAAAAACTGACAATAATCCTTTGACCTATGTGCAGACTTCAGCTAAGTTGGATGCCACTGGCCATAGGTGGCTTTCTGCATTATCTACATATGACTATACTGTTTAATACAGAGCAGGCCTGAACCACATAGATGTTGATGCTCTCTCCCGGAGGCCTGTTCCCCAGAATGAGTGGGTCAGACTGTCAGAACCTGATATTCGAGCACTCTGCCAGAAGTTTGACAGGGAGGAACAAATGTCCACGGCCGCAGTGGACTGTATGGTGGATTGTTTGGGACCTCTGAGAATTGCATACCTGCTGCTTATTGCCACTTTGCTGCAATAGACAGTGGTGCACTGCCTCAGCTGGACAATGACAGTATTCGGCAGGCTCAATCCCAAGATCCCATGATCAAATCAGCTTTAGAAGCCCTCTATGCGGGGAAAGAAGTGTCCAAATTACGTTCCACTGATTTGAGAACTGCATTGTTATACAAGGAAGGTCCTAAGTTGAAACTGATCAATAGACTGTTATACAGAGAAACAGTAGACAGAGGGGGACAAGTAGACAAACACCAACTAGTGCTGCCCACTGTCTTTCGAGACTCAGTGCTGAGGTCCTTACACAACCACATGGGATATCTTGGTATAGACAGAACACTTGACTTGGTGAGATCAAGATTCTATTGGCCTAAGATGGGGGCTGATGTGGAGCAACACATTCGAACTTGTAGTCGCTGCTTACAGAGGAAAGCTTTGCCCCAGAGGGCTGCCCCCCTTGTTAACATCATCACCAGTACACCCATGGAGCTGGTCTGTATTGATTTTCTGAGTTTGGAGTCAGATCAAAGAAATATTAGTAATGTGCTAGTGGTCACTGACCATTTCTGAGATATGCCCAAGCTTTCCCACCAAGGACCAGAGAGGCATCCACTGTGGCAAAAGTACTTGTAGAAAACTTTTTGTTCACTAAGGGGCTCCACAAGAATCCATTCTGATCAAGGAGAGACTTTGAGAATCATCTGATCAAAGAGATGCTTTCTCTGTGGGGAGTGCGAAGTCCAGAACCACCCTTCCACCCAGGGGACCCACAGCCTGAGCGTTTCAACGCACTTTGCTAGATATGCTAGGCACCCTCCACCCAAAGGACAAGCCTAGATGGAGCCAACAAATTAGCACCCTGGTACATGCCTACAACTGCACCAAAAGTGATGCCACTGGGTTCTCCCCTACCGCCTGATGTTTGGAAGGAAGCTCGAGCTGCCGGTAGATGTGTGTTTGGGGTCTCTCCTGATGGGGTTCAAGCTGACAACTATTTACAGTATGAGCAAAGTTAAAAGCCCAGCTAAATCATGCGTACCAACTGGCTCAAACCATGGCTGCCAAAGAAATCTGGCCAACAAAGAAAGGTATGATAAAAGGTGAAAGCACAGGAACTCCAGGAGGGAGATCGGGTATTGCTAAGAAATCTGGGACTGCATGGCAAACATAAGATTGCTGACAGATGGCACCATCTCCCTCACATTGTAGTGGGCAAACTAGATGATCTGCCAGTGTACAAAGTAAGGCCTGAGAATAATAAAAAAGATGTGAAAACAATGCATAGAAATCATTTACTGCCCATTAGACAAATCTTGATTGAGTCTGAGCCCCCAGAAAATGCCCCCTCTTGACCAGTGACTAGAGCTGCTGCTAAGAAAAAATCAAGAAAGTCTGCACCTACAGAAGCTTAGTTAAAGTGCTCCCCTCCACAAGTCCCAGTTGAGCATGACTGTCAGTCCATATCAGAGGAGAGTGTGACTTTGAATACTACACTTCTTATGAACTGAGTCAATTGTTTCGGGGCAATCCCCTAGTCAATACTGGAGATGAAGCTGGGCCTTCTGGACTGTCTAAGCCCCCAGCTTTATCCCTGGAGCCAATGCTTCCAGAAAGTGAAGTGCAAAGCATCAAGTCAGATGATATGGAATCATTGTGCATGGTTGAACTGTTTGAGAATTCAGGGAAGGAAAATGATGGACTGGAACAGACTGGTGATACACCAGAACAAGAAGAGTATTTTGAGTGCTCTGACAGTCCACTGCCAGTGTCCGAAAGCTCTCCATGTGAGCCAAGTGTTGTGGACTCAGAGATTGTAACTCCTGGAGCTGAAAGTGCCCCAAGTTCTAGCCTTTTTACCCCAATGGAGACTCCCCTGACAAGTGAGGACAATGCTAAAAATGAGGCTCAGAGTGCAGAGACTGTAACAGTTTCCCCTAGAAAGACTGGTCGAGCTGTAAAGCCTGTGGTGCACCTCAGTTATGATTCCTCTGGGAGGCCTGTGAACTTGCCTCTCAGTGTTGTCCATAAAGGAGTGTATGTGTCCCCGAGCTCATTGCCCAAACTGAACATCAGTGCTAACTCCAAGTTACTTGTGTTGCCCTCTAGGTATGGTGCCCCTGCCCCACCCAGCCCCAAGGTAGCTGATAGGGAAGGGCTCCCTCTCTTCAGGTTTCATGTACAAGAAGTAATAACCTGAGTTATGGTACAATGTGTGTGTAATACTGTGTAAAGAGTGACGTACTGCAAAGTTTCAGAAATGTGTTCCTGGTAAAGTGATATATTGACTGATGATTACATGTATAAGCCTAATGTGATACTGATGAAAATGTATATGGTTGTATTGAAATTTATGGAGGTACTTGCTTGTCGCGGATGCCAAGCTTTCCCAGGACGGGAAGGGTGTAACCCCCACTGCAAACGGGGGTTCCCAAAAAGTCTTCCAGGAGCTTGCTTGAATGCTCCAAGCCTGAATGGTGTTTGGCGTTTAAGCCGTTTATCTGTCAGTGCTTTTAGAGCCTCTGGTACTGTCTCTTTAAGAGCTGTCTGCCTGCAGACATAATTAATTTGGATGGGGGTCTGTGTGTTTCCCTGCTCGAGTCCCGCTCGAGCTACTGACAAATTGCTCCGTTTCTCCCTTCGCTAAGTGGGCAGAAGGAGCACTCTTCAAAGATGTAATTGTTTGCTTGTAACCTGTTACGGTAATAATGAAAATGCAGTTTGTTTTAACCTGCTTTCTTGTAGCAAGGGCAGTGCAGAGTAGCTCCCTCATGTTGGTTCTGAACTGCCGAATTGGACCAATCATTGTGGGGATCTTTTAAAATGAAGCCTGCCCTGGGCGAATCAGAACTTGGACTCTCCTCTAGAGCCAGCCACAATGGGACTGTGTGGCAGATGCCTCTGGGAATTGTAGTTTGGACTTTGTCGCCTTTTTTGCACCAACAGGGGGAGTCTGATTGTGAGTGATGGAGTGCTGGGGCAGGTGCCTTGGTTTCTGGTACAGGTGAATCTTTCTGGGCTTTTTGGATTAATTCATCTGGGTCCACCGTTTCCATTTTATTCCATGAAGCCCAAGGACATTCTTGAAAAATATGACCAGTTTCTTCACATAGATTGCATCTGGAATGATTACTGTATTGGGGAGCTGCTGTGATTAAACTCCCAGCAGATTCCACATCTCAGCTTATCACACACATTGGAGAGGTGTGTTCTGGCCCCGCACTTGTAACAAGCTTTGGGCTGGCCAGAATAAAAACACACGCCCTGATGTTTGCCCACAAAAAAACTGTTTGGTATGTGTGAAATCCCTTCAGTTGTTTGCCATAGTTTGATTTTAAAATGCCACTCTCCAGTCCAGAAAGCTTCTGAGTCCAAAATAGCATCAGGGGTGCTTTGCACTTCGATCTTCTGCTGAAGCCAATGGTGAATATCACATATATGAACACTCATTTCTAAACATCACTGTTACCATTTTAATCAGGGGTTTCATGAGAGGTATAGCGTAAAAGGGTATCCATAAAGGGGGCAAACTTACACTGGTTATACATTTGCCAGAACCTTTCCAAGCCCACAGGTGTCTGAAAGCTAATATCAAAACTGCCCTCACCGGACACATGTATTAATGCATATACATCATATTCAGTAAATCTCATAGCATTTTGTAATAAGATTCATCCCACATAGTGCCGATCAGGATGCATTTCCAACCCCCCCTAGTAATACAGCTGAACTGCGTTTCTTCTAGGTGTAGGGTCTGATCGAGAAAATAACTCTGAAAACTTTTGTCTTGGGGAAGGGGGGTTGGGGGCTCTTCTTCTGCGTTATGCCTGTCTTTCTGAGGGGTAAATTTCTCATTTGGAATTTCATGTCCAGCAGCCTCTGTCAGATTTACATTTATTTGTGGACCAGGTGTATGCAAACTGTCTTCCCCCAGTGAGGGTCTCTCCCAGTGGACTACCCTCCTTGTGCAATCCCCTGCCGACTGTGCCTTTATTGGACTTATTGTAATGTGCACTGACCTGCTCCTGTTGGCTGGGAGCTCCGTTTTGAGCCTCAGCTTCTTCCTCCAGCCTGCTCTTGCGTTCATGCAGCTGAGGCATAATTCCCATTACTGTATTCGGATTCTGAGCCTCCCGATGGTGTTCTTCACTCATCAGGTCCCAGATGCCTTCAGAATCTGATTTTTCCGTTTCAGGCCTGGTTTTGACCTTGGAACCCTGCAATGCAACATCTTCTGCTGGCTTTCTCAAAACCTACGTCTTCCCCGGTGATCCATGTTCCAAACATATTTGTCCTGTATCTGGATCAGATAATACCCCATCCACATCGTCCGTCTCCCATTTTTGTGTTCCGTGTACCCAGTCCCCTTCTTGATGTAGCCTTTGTTTATTTGACCTCGCTATCTCAGCTCCTCGGTCCATTCCATTTAGTTCTGCTACAGTTTGAGAGTTTTTGTCATATGGGTCAGGGACCCAAAACTCATTTCCCATTTGTGTCCAGACTGTATTTTCCAGTGCACCCTCAGGAGACCTGGCAGCAGTCGGAGTAAGTTTCAAACCAAACTGTTTTGCAATTAATTTCCCAGTGGTTTTAACAATAGTTATTTTATCAGAAATCCCAAGATTAATTTCAATTGCAGAGTCTGGCCTGGGACATTGTGTGGACAGTTCCAAGCATGCAGTTTCTCTCATTCTATGTCTTAAAGCATTTTCCTTTTTTAATACCTTTCTTCACCCTCAGCTAGCATTGTCAGCAGCACATTTTGCCTCTCATCAATGTCCTTCTCCAGTTGTGCAACAGCAGCTGCAATATCAGTTTTTCCTGAGTTGTTATCTGTTTCTTCCAAAAGTAATGGTGTAGCAAATTCTGACTCATCCTCATCTTCCATCGAGGTATCAGAGTCTTCTCCTTCTAGCAACCACTCCCTTTTTTCAAAAGGGCAAGGTAATCCACCAGCCTCCACTCTCACTGCTTCCTCCTCTCCTCTCCTTCCTCCAGGTCCGCCATCTTGGAAATGAAGGCCAGGAGAGCCCCTTCCAAGAGTAGGGGAATTTTTATTTGACAGTTTTGGACTTCATTACAATACATATCACATATCAATACCAATAGAAATACCATAAAGAAAAAACAACAAAAACTGCAAATTTCATCATACTGTAACATACATGTAAGAAATTATTTGTTTCTTATTCCATCCAATGTGTACAATTTAGCCATAAATGAATAAATCTCTCACGAGAATTCAAAGATTTATCAAGTGCATCAACTGTCTGTACAGATTTCTTAACATACCCCAATATTTCAAACTGAGATGATCATTTCTGCTGTAACACCCACAAGCATCTGGCTTGCCATATGTGATATCTAATAATTGTTAATACTAAAAAAATAGTATCTTTATGATATTTCCCATTAAGATGTGGCTCCCCTCTATACATAATGTCTACATACGATAACCTATTGAAAAGAGGTTCTTTCCATTCTGTACCTATGAGCTCCCAGAGAAATTTGACAAATGGACAATCAAAAAATAAATGCTGTTGAGGTTCTACTTTAAGCAGACATGAATCTCTATGACAATATCTTTCCTCTAGCTTTTTATGTTTATGATTCCCTTTTACACTTAACCTTCTGAAATTTCCTAACCATAAGCAGTCCCATACTTGTTGAGGAATTCTGGGGTTACTTAGTTGTTTAATTACAAATGTCAATTGTCCTTCGATGCAGTAAGGGAAATCTACCATGGAACCACAATCAACAGTTAAAATGTTCTTGTAAATAGTCTTTCTATCCATTGTCACAAAATTAGTAGGTGTAAGACCCCATGTATTCAATTATTTTATAGTAGCCACCCCATATATAGGGATGTTTCCTTTTTTCCCCATCTGTCTCAATTTCCCTTGATCCCAATAATTCATGCTGCAACTTGCCCATAACATTACCAGCTGTTTCCATATCTTCTCACCTGGTTTAAGAATATGTCCAAAGGTGTAGCTTCCAAATATACTAAGAAAAAAAGCAACTGGATGAACCATACCTATCCCACCATCAGTTATAGGTTTATAAGAAAATTCTCTCTTAATAGGATTCAAACATGATCCCCATAAGGCCTGAAAAAATACCCCATACAATCTGGTAAACAAGTTCCTAGGAGGTGGTAACACATAACAAATATATTAAAAAAAATGGGTACCACCAAAGTTTTTATTAGAGAAACCCTTTTTTTCTTTCCTATTTGTCTATTCTTCCATCCATTCACTAATTTCTCTGCCTTATTAAGTGCCATTACCCAATTAATATATTGCAAGTCTTGAGGCCCACAATGTATCCCCAGTATAGAGATGGGTCCCAATCCAGTAATGATACCTGCCAAGTTTCTTGTAGTAAGAATGGGAGTTTTTCCTAAAGGTACACCAATACTTTCATGAAGATTAATTTTTGATCCTGAGACCTCAGCATAGGTCTTGAATACCTGAGAAAGTACATATTTCTGGGGTTTAGGATCTAATGGAAAGACTAAATCATCTGCATATGCTAACATTTTTACTGGAAACCTTCCACGTGGTACTAGTATACCGTGCAGAGCTGGAGTGATATGCACTAACCTAATTACAATTTCTATACAAAAAATATGTAACAGTGGGCTAAGTGGGCACCCTTGTCTAACTCCACTACATATCTCTACCTTCCTCCCATCCTACCCATTAACATTCAGAATAATTGAGGTGCCACTATACGGAGTTTGAATCCAGGATACAAATTTACTAGGGATTCCAAAAGTGCGTAAGACCAAAAATAAAAACTTATGAGAGATATGGTCAAAAGCCTTCTCCTGGTCCAACCCAATCACCCACCCATGTACCTCATTCATATCCCCATAAAAAAAAAGTTCTCTTAGCAATATCAGATTATCACATTGCCTCCTACCCAGAAGGTCACAAGTTTGTTCAGGCCCAATTAGATAATTAGCAATATTACTAAGTCTTACAAGCAAAATTTTAGCTATTAATTTCCTATCAGTATTAAGAAGACTTAAAGGTCTACAATTTTGAATAGCTTGTGTGTTTCTTTTTTTATGAATTAATACCAGAATAGATTTTGCAAATCTACCTTCTTTTAACATATAATTGAATAGTGCTGTTAATGCAGGCAATAACTCAGCTTTAAATACTTTATAAAACCCAGCTCCTAAGCCATCAGAACCAGGAGCAGAATCTGATTTCAAAGAATCTATCGCTTTAGAGTCTTCTAGTTCTGAAATATATTTTAGCAATGCTATTTTATCTTGCTCCAAAATCTGTGATAAACCTAGACTTTGTAACAATTGTCCAGCTTCCTTACAATCATTTTTAAGTCCAAAGAGGCTTGTCATTTGAGCTTGTATTACTTGTAAAATATCCACCGGGTCCTGTACTACCTGTCCAGTTGTGGTGACCAGTTCTGTAATCACCCTAGACCTAACTCTTTTAGCACAATTTATAAGGATCTAACTCACCCTTTGATAACTGTGTCCCAAACCTGGCTTCTGTTTCTAAAGATTTGGCTCTGTCAAATTGGATATCTCTCATCTGCTTACTTATTGTGGATATTTATTCATTAAAATCATAATGAGTGGTGTCTGCTAGAGATATCAGATGTTGCAACTGATGTCTCAACTTTAAATATTTTATATATGAGTCAGTACTGTTAACAGAAGATGTATTTTGAAATAACTTTCTCCAAGATTCTTTAGTATCCTCGCATCATTCTTCTAGTCTATCATAAAATTCCACTACAGATAATCTAGCCGTCCAATTTTTTCTCAATAATTTCTGCATTTTAGGGTCTTGTAACATAGCTATGTTCAATTTCCACCTACTTTTCTTACATCTGGGTGTTCCTGTCCAAGTAATCTTTGCACATATAGCCACATGGTCTGAACACTCTTGGCCTGAGTAATAAAAATAAAATCAATCCGAGTTTTTATAGTTCTTCTAAAATAGGTGTAACCCCCAGTAGAATGTAAACTCCAATTGCATCTTTTAAATTAGCTGTGGAAACTATCTGTTTCAGTTTAAGGGAATCACTGAACATTTTATCTGTGTTTAAGCATCTAACAAATAAGTGTATCCCACAATTAAAATCACCCAACCATATGACTAACCGAGACGTATGCAGATATGGCTGTATATCTTGAAATAGGGTAGATCTTAAAGCTTTTGTTTGTCGGGCATACGTGGCAATAATTCTAAATCATTCAGTTAAATAATAAACATCTAATAATAAAGCTTCCCCAGGATGTATCTCAGTCAATCGAAATATACTTAAATCTGGGATAGAAAAAAGAATCCCAATGCCATCTCACGGATCTATACCTATAGACCAAAAGGCAGCACACAATTTCCAAGCTTTAGTAGCTTGTTTTAATTCTCTATACATTTTCAATCTAGTGTCTAATATGCAAGTGATATCGCGCGCCGATTCTTGCAAGGACAACATCGTACTTAGCAGCTTTCCATCCCCTTTAATGCTATTCACATTCTGTCCTGCATAACAGCAAAGAAAAAGGAGAGGACAGAAATACAAATCATTATGAAGTTTTAGCTTTTTGACCCTGCCGTGTCCGTTTTGCAATAAAGTCCGACCCTCCCTGACCTTCAGTATCTGAAGAGGAAATAATTGAAGAGGAATCTACATCTTCTTCTTCTTCAGATTCATGCTCAGATGTATCAATATTTAGTGCTGCAAATTTATTCCCCATTGCCCAGGATCCTCTCTGTGTAGAATCTATCTATACTTTAGTTACTGCCTTCCCTGCTCTATTTCTTTTTTTTTTTTGAACAGGTTTAAAATCCATATTTTTAATTGTGTCTGCAACTGTCTCTGAAGGAGGAGGGGGGCATCCTCATAGCTGCCACAGCAGGGGATATCTCCTCAACGTGTGGTCTTTCTAAATCTGAAGGAAGTAACACAGGAGGAACAATCACCATATTCTTTTCTAGCCCTTCTGCCCAAGAACTTTCTATAGGTTGAGTACTATCCTACCCTTGGTCTTTACCCTGTGGGTGTTGCTGTAATGTATTCAAGCCAGCCCGAAGACTTTGTTTGGCTGCTCTTTTGGCCTGCTGTTGTTGAGCTTGGTTAATAGTACCCTCATGTGAAGGACAATCCTCACAATTGTGTGAGGCCCAGGGACAGCAACCATATGCATGTCCTGTGCCTTCACACAAATTGCACTTAAATAAGTTTAAACAGGCCTCTGATTTGTATCCAAAAGAAGGGCTGGGGGGATACTGGGATGCATAGGGAGAGGCATCACCAGTACAAAACAGTAAGTTATTGGCCCTCTGTACAGACAGTTGGTAAGACCACACCTGGAGTACTGTGTACAGTTCTGGAGACCCCGTCTCCGCAAAGACATAGACAGGGTGGAGGCTGTCCAGATGAGGGCAACCAAAATGGTGTAGGGTCTGCACCAGAAGACATATGAAGAAAGACTAAAGGAGCTTAAGATGTATAGTCTCAAGGAAAGGAGAGAGAGGGGGGGGGACATGATAGAAACTTTCAAATACCTCAAGGGAATCAACAAAGTCCAAGAGGGTAGCATCTTTCAGAAAAAGAGATGTGCAAGAACAAGGAGACACAATTTGAAGATAGAGGGGGGATGGCTCAGAGGTAATGTGAGGACGTATTTCTTCACAAAGAGGGTTGTGGATGTATGGAACAGCCTTCCTGAGGAGGTCGTAGAGTCAAAAATTGTGGGGGGAATTCAAGAATGCATGGGACAGACATAAGGCAATTCTAGTGGGGGGTAGGAGGAAGTAGGCTGTTGCTTAACTAGGATCTGCAGCTTATCCGTTAGGTAGGGAAATGGGCAGACTAGGTGGGCCAAGCAGTCCTTATCTTCCATCAAATTTTATCTTTCCATGTATCGAACAATGAATGCACTGATGCACAGGTTGATCTCAGGTGTGTTAGTGACCCACATTTAAAACAAAATTTAGGCTGCCCTACATAAAAAATATTTCCTCTATCTTTCCCCAAATAAAACATGCTAGGCAAGTGTACTGTTCCTGTGTTTGTAGTGAATAGTTTTACTTTTATACGCCATGCCCATCACATATTTGCTCACTATCAAGGGTGGGCACAGGCCTGTTCAAAACTTCACATCTTTTCCTGAGCCAAAACAGAATATCCTCTATATTGTCTCCTTCATTTTTGAACATTACAATAATGTTCTTTCCTGCAGGTTTAGTAAGAGGTACCACAAGAAAAGGAGTCCATATGTAGGAATTCTTACATTTTGCATATTGAGCCCGGAATCTATCAAGACTTGACACGTTCTTAAAACTCACATCGAAGTTTGAATTTCCCAAACTGATTAAAGCAAAGATCTCAGATGCAAAGAACTTCATTAAGCAGCTGGGCTGGCAGTATAGCCTAGAGTTTAGAGGAACGAGGTGTGAATGAGCTTGATACATCCAGCAGACCAGACCTGAGTTTGATTCTCACAACCTCCACTTGCATACTGTGTGACTCTGAGCAAGTCACTTAACCACCCAGTGCTCCCAGGTCACCCTTGAAAATAGGGACTTGTGCCTAGTGTCCTTACCCGGTTACCAAAGATTAAAATAATAAAAATAAATAAATAAATAAATAAGCCTTTCAATAAAGTCTTTGCAATATAGATCCAACTGGGCGGATCTTGTAACCCACCTTTGTAGATAAGACATACAGCATTTCATCATGAGGCCAGCTCTCGCCTGGTTTGGAATAAATCTGATAGCTTAAAGGCCATTTCTCCCCTCTCCCCATCATGAGCTTTAGCAAGAGGAGGGCCTAACCTAATAGGGGCCTCAGCATCTTGATAAGTATTTTCTACTCTGCTTCCGCCCCATTCTCTTCCCCATACCTCCATCAACCCCATCTATTTCAGTTGGAGTCACATCAGTATTCTCTACTAATAATTCTGTAATCCTTCCCTCACCCAAGCCAGAAATTGCATTAGAAACAACAGGCACAGTAGAAAAATCATTACTGGCTGTAACAATGTCTTTACCCCGGGGTTCGTTGGAGCTCTCTTCGGTGGTGGCCACAGGAGAAGATGCATTCTGCAACATCTTAATATAAACAGGGTCTTGTGAATCGGGAGTACAATGTCCTGTTTGTGTCTGTTCCCATCCTGCCTCAAGCAGCGATTTAGTAGGAGTCCAATCACCATCTCCAAAGTTTTTAACAGTTTGACCAGAATCATCAATTTTACTCCAACTCTTTGATTGTTGTAACTTTGGAAATGAAAAAATTTGCTCTTCTCGGGGTTTTTGTGAACTCACTGTAATTTTAGACTTTTGTTTTTCCACAGGTGTCACAGGCTCTCGGCACACAGAAGGGGATCTGTGTGAACTGCCGTCCTGTTCCTTGGAGATCGAAGTATCTGTACTTTGTATTTGTCCTGAACAGCTGTGAGAAGCTGCTGCCATGTCAGTATTTGAATAAGTCACAGGATTCTTGACAGCAATGAAGCCCGTTTTGACGGCTTCAGCTCTCTCAGTCAAATCAGCCAAGCATTTTTCAACTTGAGAAACTTCTTTCAGTAAATGCTCTTTTCTTTGCAATAAGCTAAATTCAGTATCAGGCAAAACAGTGCCTTTCTTTGTTTTAGAGGATCATTTGGCATTACGCGACCATCGCTCCTTTACTGGCTTACATTCAACTTTTTCTTCTTCTTCCTACTAAACAATTTCCAAGTCTGCTGCTACCAACGCTTATTCAATGGCCTCTTGTGATACAGATACAGGAGATGAGGCCTGCTCTCCTGTACCAAACACATCCATTTCCTCTGGCGTCTCCTCCATTCTGGCAATCCGACAATGGACAGGCAAGGGTTCCCCCTGCTGGACAGGTAGGGGAATTTCCCTGGTGCCCTGGCCAGATTTCCCCCATTCACTAAAATACCACCAACAGTTTAATCTGGTTCAAGGTCAGCTGACATTCATCTGTATCCCTCTGCCCCAGGTCGTGCCTGAAAATAGGCAGAATTTGTCTAGTGCACTTACCCGGTCAACACAAACAAAATAAATAAATAAATAATGCAGTGGTGATGTGAGGACAGGACCCAATCAATGAGGGAATGATCTGAGGAGTTGGGGTTGATACAGGTTGGCTCCTCGATGAGTTGTGTGAGATTGAGGGTCTCAGTTTGGCGAATGGTACTTTGTGCCGAAGGGGGAGAAACAATTTATATTTAGATCCCCAATGGTTAAGACCTCAGCTGAAGCTGAAAGGGAGCAGATGGATGAGAAAGTGATAAGACAAGTGTCAGACTTGACTTTACAGGAGGAGTAAATGCCACCAATGAAAATTAAAAGTGAGTAAGAGAAGGGGAAGGACATTGTTGTTGCAGGAACAATCTATTTGTACTTGTTATACTTGATTTTGTCTGTGTTAGTTAATGTGTGAACTGATTTTTAAATGATTTGGGACGTTCTCCAAATGAGACTTGTTGCTCATAGAATCTATCCTGTAATTTATGCAACTTTTAAATATAAATAAATAAAAAGCCTGCATAGAACTCCACCACTGGTAAACAAAGTTAAACAAACAAATTTATATAAATAAATAAAATGCCTGCATATGAGGAGGTCAGGGGAAGAGGGGACAGTAGAACAGTACAGAACATCACTGTCCAGGCTGTGACATATGTATGAGAGAACTACACCACCGGTAAACAAAGTTAAACAAACAAATTTATATAAATAAATAAAATGCTTCCCACAGTCCTGTCTGTGAACTGTTTATCCAGAAAATCCAATTTCTACATCACTGATTTGGGCAGAGAACCAAATGTCAGTAACGATCAGCACATCAAGACTTAATGTATGGGCCACAACCTTAGGTGGTTGAGCTTGGAGAGTAGACTCCTGAAATCTATATGAAAAACACTCAGTCCTTTGGGACGTTTGGTATATGGGAAAGAGCAGGGGTTTAGAGTTTAGTTCCACATCACCCTCCAGCAGTAGCAGAAGGGTTATGAGGTACATCAGTGGCTGAGACCTACGAATACGAACAGGTACTCTGGAGGAGGGATGCAAAGAGGGAGAGGCTGAGCAGGAGGAAACGGATGTGGGACAGCCTCATTACTGAGATAGGGAGAGGAAAGGAGACCCGGGTGAACAAGGAAAGGAAGGGGGATGAGAGGTGTAGAGAGGCAGGAGAGGGGGTAAAGGAGGGAGACTGGTGGTGAGATTGAAGGAAATGATTGGGGGAGAGAGAAGGGGAATAGGAGGCACAGATGGGGCAAAATGAAATGGAAGAGGCGGGAGTGATGCATAGTCGGTAAATGCTGATGAGGTCTGGTAGAGGGTTTAAGTTATAGCAGCTAATCACTAGTGGTGGGGAACACATGTCATACAGGTTAGGAGTCAGCACAAGTGGTACTTTTTGAAATGCAAATACAAGGATCAAGTTGGGCTACCATATCAAATGATTTATCAGAGCAGAGGTGACTGCACATTTGGCCAGTGCAAACAAGTCAGCACCAGCTAATTAAATTATCAAAGTAAAGCAACAAAACATTTGCAAGCCAAAGGGGATAACGAAGCTATGGTATAACAGTGCAAGGGAGGATACAATTATAGTGTATAATAGAATGTTGTTCTACTTCAATTTTTATCTGCACTGAAAAGCTGTTCTACTACAGTTCAAGAGGGCATAGAATGCTGTTCAACCCTTCTGTGGTAGAACAGCGTTCCAGCCCAGTTGACCTGAGCTGGAGCCCCAGTAACAGAAACCACAGGATTAGCCAGATGACACCATGAACAACACACTCGCGTAAACTCCCTGACAGATGCAGGATTAACCAGATAAGGTAAAATAAGCAGGATCAACCAGATATATTTTAAAAACACTTACATAAATACATTCAGGGCATCCACCTACGCTCACAAAGCGAGGCACATATTTGCCATGTTTGTTTTTTTTAAAACCTCCCAAACCCGCCTGACAACTAATGACAGTGTGCGTTTGAGATGCTTGGACGTCCGGTCCCTAGCAATTTACAACTCACCCTAGCAACCAGCCCCAACTCTCTAAATAAGGCACAGCAGCAACAAGATTATTTTCTGGACTGAAAAAATATATACAAAAGTACTTAAAATTATATAAAATTACCATGGAGGAACCATACACTATAAAACATACTGGATGGGCAACTCAATGCTGAACCAGTGTTTTCTGCCACCTTGGGGTCTGATTTCAGTTGACCTCTCGAGCTTCACTCTCGAGGTCACATGAAATCAGACCGCTCTGTGGCAGAACACACTGGTTAGAAACATAGAAACATAGAATGTGATGGCAGATAATGACCGGTTGGCCCACCTAGTCTGCCCATTTTCCTACCTAATAGATAAGCCGCAGATCCTAGTTAACCAACAGCTTACTTCCTCCTACCCCCCACTAGGACTGCCTTATGTCTGTCCCATGCATTCTTGAATTCCCCCACTGTTCTTGACTCCACGACCTCCTCAGGGAGGCTGTTCCATGCATCCACAACCCTCTCTGTGAAAAAATACTTCCTCACATTACCTCTGAGCTGTCCCCCCTCTATCTTCAAATTGTGTCCCCTCGTTCTTGCACATCTCTTTTTCTGAAAGATGCTACCCTCTTGGACTTTGTTGATTCTCTTGAGGTACTTGAAAGTTTCTATCATGTCCCCTCTCTCCTTTCTTTCCTCAAGGGTATACATATTAAGCTCCTTTAGTCTTTCTTCGTATGTCTTCTGGTGCAGACCTTGCACCATTTTGGTTGCCCTCCTCTGGACAGCCTCCACTCTGTCTATGCCTTTGCGGAGATGGGGTCTCCAGAACTGCACACAGTACTCCAGATGGGGTTCTGCATTGTTGCCCATCCAGTATTCTCTATAAACCAAGAAGGGTAGACCAGGCACAAAAGCAGGGCTAGAAAGGGACAACAAGGCAGATGCAGTGCAGCAGTAAATGCTATTCCAAGAATGCGATTAATGAATATCAAAATGAGTAGGCAGGTGAAATCAGCCCAGTAAACTAGAAATATCTTACATCAGAGATAAGGAAGGGAAATCTGCAGTCTTGGCTGAAGACTGTAATGGATGGCGAGAGACACAGCATGAGTCCTTGTGGTGCAAGGCAGTTGTTAACAGTCCTGTAAGGGTGGAAGAGTCTTGCAGGTCAATGACAGCTGGGTGGTGGGGCACAATTCAGTGTGCTACAGTTAAGCAGGGGCAAGCTTTGAGAGACCTGAAGGCAGTGGAGAGCCTGCAAACAATGGCCATGCTGTGCATCCTGCAGACCAGTGTCTAACAGGTGTAACTAATGGGTTCAGAGGCAGAACCAGGGCTCATCAGTCGAGACACAGATTGAAGCCCTAAAGGTATGAGACACAGACTGAAGCCCTAAAGGTAATCAGATGAGTTAGCACTGAGATTGGAGACCAAATGGCTAGTAAAGGAGCCACAGATCAATACACTAACTCAGATCAGAGGATCCAGCAAATCTGACAGTGTAAAATATCAAATTCTTCCCAACAAGTTATAAATGGGTCCCACATACAAAAGAAGCATTAAGGAAATAGAAAGAATACAGAGAAAATCAACAGAGGGGTGTGTCTCAGGGGTCTATCCTTAGTCCCCTGTTGTTTGCGGTTTACATTAACAACATCGATGACAACATCAATAAGGCCAATATCCACTTGTTCGCTGATGACACAGTACTTTATTTGAGTCGTCCTACACCGGAAGCAGCCTGTGAAGACCTCCAAGCTGAATTTAACCTATTGCGATACCAGCTCATAAGCAAAAAGTTTCTGCTTAATGAAAAAAAAACAAAAGCGATGCTCTTTTCCTCTTCTTCCTATGTGGCGAACCCCGCTTGCGTTGGGGCTATCCCTCAGATTGCCACAGTACTTGGAGAAAATCTAGAGTATGTGCCAAAATTCAAATATCTGGGTGTATGACTCGATCACAAACTCTCCTTCTTTGAACATCTTGAAGAACTACAGAAGAAACTAAGGCAAAGACTAGGACTATTCTACAGAATTAACCACTTCCTTACTAGGGATGCCGAGCAGTGGTTGGTTCAAGCCACGTTCCTTTCATTAATAAACTATGCGGACCTTCTCTATAGCCATTGTACTGCCTCTGCCCTAACTAAGTTGGACACTCTATACCACAGAGCAATCAGGTTCGTAACGGGCCTTTCACTTTCCACACCCCATTGCTCCTTGTACACTGCGGTGGGCTAGACTTCCCTTCATTATAGGAGAAATAGAAATACTGCTCTATGGGCTTTCAGACCGGTTACCAACAAGCTCCCCCTATGCTTCTCTGATTGTATTCCCCTGAGTGTGATAGGTGCCTATGCTCTAAGAAGCTATTCCCTAATTGCCTTGCAATTACCTAAGGTCAAATCTCATTTCGGTAGAGCTGCCATAAATTTCTCGTTGCCTTCCTTGTGGCACAATAATCAAAAAAACTTGAAGCTGAGCTGTCCTGTTAGCCTGAATATTTTCAAGTTGCTCTATGACCGCTCCATGAAGAAATCCTGCAAATGTTTCCCACATCGCTAGCTCACCTATTTTCCAGTTTCCCTCCTGCCCATCCTGCCTCCCGCCCTGCCTCTGCCCCGTCTCTCTCTCCCTACCAAAATACCGGCTTCTCTGCCTCTCTTTAGCCATGGCCAAGTTCCACCCCCTTCCCTGAAGTATGCCAGTTAACTATTCCAACCCCGTCATTTCTTCCTAAGCTGGTATCCCTCTTCTTGCCTTTCTCTCTCCTTTTAAGTGAACATTCCAGCTGTACCCAGTTATGAGCCTATCTGTTGTAAAGGCCCTCTCACTCAAATGTTGATGTACATATGTATATTTTTCTTCTTTGTATAATATTGCATTATGTTTTACCATGCTACTGTACTATGATTTTTGTATGACCAGGTCCATCTTGCAAATGAGCCCTGCTCAATGGTGCCCCCCCCCCCCGGATAAATAAAGATTTTGATTAATTGATTGATTGATTGAAAAGCAACAAAAATGGTGGCTGGACTGAAAGATTTAACCTACCAACAGAGACTGGAAAATCTGGATATGTACTTACTGGACTATAGGAGGCTAATAGGAGATACCTATGCCTTCTTTTTAAATGTTTTCAAGAAGAGGATGTATGGGGCTGTTTGGGGCTACAAACAAAGAAATTAATGTACAGGATAAGAACACATGATCTGCAGTTAAAAGGAAAATTGTTTAAAACCAGAAAAGGGTATGTGGTTTACACACAGAGCAGTTAAAATAGAGAATGAACTTCCTAGTGCAACAGTGTACTGCAGTCTCTTGGCCACTTTAAAAAAAAGCCACTGAATGACTACTGCATTGAGAATAGCAAACATGGATGTTACCACTGAGAAATGGCAAACCATTATGGGCAAGTTGCCTTTGGGCTTGAAATCAACCTATGAAATTTTTGCAGCCCTAAGTAAGCAGCCAAGGAAATATCAACATAGCACTAACTTACTTAGTGCCAAATGGGAAAGCAAGGCTACAAGACTCGGGTCAGGTCACTGAGCACAGTATAAGAAGATGCAGGATGCACAGTTGTCAACAAGCAGAAGTCAGGTTACCAGTCCCCCACCAATCATAGATGAGGGACCAGGGCAAAGCAAAATACAACTTTTTTGCCAAACCGGGGCCTGATAAAAGTAGGCAATGTTTGGTTGAGGGGAACAAATTTGAAGACAATATTGAGCATCCCGGCATCAGCTTTATCCCCACTATGGGACCATCTAGAACAGGCTCTATCTTGAAATCCACTGCCAGCTACTTTCTTATACATCCTGGTAGCCAAATGAATCCAACACACAACATGATGTTCTCCAGAAAGGCATGGATGCAGTTACATAAGCATCTGAAAACAGACCCTTTTCCTCCTCAGCTGGAATTGCTATGAGGTAATGAATCCCTGTGCAGAGGTCATCACCCACAGAACTGACCCACTTGGGGCCATAGGGACATACAACTAATCAGAGCCCTTCTTACCTCTGACGCCTGGCACGTGGAAGCGTTTGCTGTGCTACAAACCAAGTTTGACATACCTAAACAAGATTTCTGGAAATACCTCCAGACCTACTGTGTGGTAGCCACTAGGATCCTAAAACAATGGGGAATGAGGAGCAGTCCACAGTCACTCTGGTGGACACCAATCTCAAAAATGACCAAAGGTAGAACTAGCCATATTTATGCCAACATGCAGAATGCTCACCTTGATTTGCCTCTGAAGTCTAAATCTGCATGGGAACAAGAGCAACAGATCCAAACTGGTGACAACATCTGGGCTACATGCATGTACTGATCCCATTCCTCATGCTGTGATGGCCCGAGCCAGCTTATTCAAAACAATGTCCAACTCTGTTGGTATTGCATCAATAATCAGTTCTTGATAGATAGATAGATAGATAGATAGATAGATAGATAGACAGACAGACAGACAGACAGATATTATTATTTATAAAGCGCCCAATTCCTAAGACTCTGGGCACTATACAGTAAAATCACAATACAATATTATGTAAAATCACCAAACATATATAGTAAAATCAATGTAAGTACAGAATTTAGTACAGTATAGCGCAGCGGTTTAAGGCTCTGAGCTGCAAATCTGGAGACCTGGGTTTGAATCCCACAGCCCCCACTTGCATACTGTGTGACCCTGAGCAAGTCACTTAACTTCCCTGTGCTCCCAGGTCACACCTGTAAACAAGCTTTCAGCTTAGTGTGCTATTCCTGGTTATAAAAGCCAGTTTGAATAAGTACGTTTTCAGTCCCCTTTTAAAGGGTTCCACCAATGGGACCCCCTTAGATAGTCAGGCAAGAAGTTCCACAGGGTTGGTGCAGCCACTGCAAATGCTCTATCTCCTGCATGCCGCAACCTAACCCTAGGAACCCCCAGGAGGCCCCCCTCAGCAGAACGGAGCATCCGGGCTGGATGGTAAGGATCAAGGAGGTCTTGCAGATAAGAGGAACCCACATCATGCAAGGTCTTGTAGGTAAGGAGCCCTATCTTGAAGACAATCCTCCACCTGACTGGCAACCAGTGCAGTCCATGGAAGACTGGGGTAATATGTTCACACCTCTTTACCCCGGTCAGTAGTCTTGCTGCCGCGTTCTGAACCAACTACAGTCTGCAGAGGTTGCCTGCAGATAACCCAAGGTACAGGGCATTACAGTAATCCAGCCTGGAAGTTACAAAAGCATGCACCAGTGTGGGCAGGTCCTCAGGAGGGATCAGGGCTCGGATTCGGGCAATGTTCCTGAGATGATAAAAAACACTTTTGACCACAGCCGACACCTGAGCATCAAGTGTCAGGCCATCGTCCAGGATCACACCGAAATCCTTCATTTGTCTAGAAGGGATAAGGGGAACGCCCCCCCAATACTAGATTAGGGGACAACCCCCATCCCCCCTCCTCCACGACGACGCGGCTCCACCACCAGTAGCTCGGTCTTGTCTGGGTTGAGTCTAAACCAGTTTTGAGTCATCCATGAATGGATTTCCTTGAGGCAGCTATTAAATACAGAGTCCGACACCTGGACATCAGGTGCACAGGATAAGTACAGTTGGGTATCATCTGCATAGTAGTGAAAACCCAATCCGTACCCCCTGATAATGTTCCCCAATAGCAGCATGTACACCGTGAACAATAAGGGCGACAAGACCAACCCCTGCAGCACTCCACAGCTCAGAGGTTTTGGGCTAGATGAGACAAGTCCCATTTTCACCCTCTACACTCTGTCTGTCAAGTATGACCTGAACCAGCTGGTGACATTGCCGGACAGGCCACACCAGAACTGTAGGCAGTCAAGCAGCATCTCATGGTCCATGGTGTCAGATGCTGCAGAGAGGTCCAGGAGAACCAAGATGGTATAAGCTCCCCTGTCCCTTGCCATCAGGAGATCATTAAACACCCTTACCAGGGCGGTTTCCGTACTATGCCCAACCCGGAACCCAGACTAGAAAGGCTCATAGGTAGATGAAGATGCGAGGTGTCTCTCAAGCTGAATGGCCACCAGAGACCAGCCTGTAGTTGCTGAGGCAGTCCGGATCCAAAGAGTTTTTAAGCTGGGTTTTCTCCCGCATGATAAGTTCTGGTGTTGCCAACAGCCAGGGGCACATTTAACACACATACTATTGCCATGCCCCAATATTCAAGAATTTGGGGCAGCTATTGTGCAAGACTGCTCCAATCTCTGGAGCTCAGGGTTTTAAATAATTGATTAGCAGTTTTTTCTTTGGGACAATACTAGCTGTACAGAAAGCATTTATATAGGTTTTCTAGAAGTGTTATGTTTGTTAAACACAGTGAGGCAAGTGCTGTGCATTTTCACAATGTTTTAGAACTTTTATGAGCAAAACGCTAATCAATTTTTAGAGTTAAATAAAACCCTGGAGCTGCACTATTACATTTAATGGTCCATTATTTCTATTAGGGATTGAACAATCTATGCAACCCAAAACCTCACCCATAATGTGCTGGATAGTGGTGGTTGGTGTGGAGGCCAAGAGACTATTACTTTGTAAATGGCAGGCCAAGGAAGTACACTCTTTTGCAGAGTGGCTAAATGCAGTTGGCTAATTGCCCCAAATTGAAAAACTCATGCACAGGAATGTGGACAGCATGGCCAAATTCCAACAAACCTGGGGTCATATCTCCCTTCTTGACTTATGTAAATCCATATGACCCAGTTGCTACCACAACACAAGATGTATCCCCACATCTGCTAATATGGGTACAGTACGAGTGTGACTACCTTCACAACCCACCACACTGATATGCATCCTCCCCCCATTCCTCCCTCCCAAACTAGATACCAGATACAGCCCAGTCAACTCTCACTGGCAACCCTCTCCCCCCACCTCCATACCTACTTTCCCTCCTCTCTCACCCTCCGCTCTCCCCCCTAAACTTTAGCTCACACCCTCCTTCCCAGCCCACCCTCATATCTCTCCCCCATCTTACCTTAGCCCACCTCCTCCCACACCCTCCTCTCCCACCTACTGCTTCCTCTCCTCTCTTCAGGGATATTGTCCCCCCACCTCCTGGTACTGTCCTCCAACTTTTCCCCACCTTACAAACCCTGCCTCTTGTTGTTTCTGCCCTTCAAGTGTTCTAGTCTCTCGCCCACTCCCCCCAGCAAAACCTACCTCAGACTGCTTGATCTTTTAACTGTCCCTCTCTCCCCCCACCAACAAAGCCTACCTCTAGCTGCTTCTGTCCTCCAACTGTCTAGTTTATACCCCTGGGCCACTCTATGGTGGATGACTTGTATACTCTAGTTATATTTTTTGCCTGTTTTTTACCACCTTAAGTGTATTTATTGTTGATCTTGAATGTTTGTCAAATTTGTTATTTGCCTTTGTTTCAATCCATTTTTGATGTGGAACCTTTGTAAAAGAGCCTCTGACTCAAAGGTATTATAATCCAAGATTTATAATAAATAAAAAAACAGGCAAAGGTTGCAGCCAGGCAGGGCTAGGCCCTCTGCATACCGCTGGCATGATGTATTTATGTAAGATGCAAGTGGGCATAATGGGCTCAGAGTTTTTTGTAACTTAAATCTAGTTATCTGCTGTATATTTATGTTGATTCTCTGTGTTTTATGGTGTATTTGTTACTCTGTGTTTTTCTGTTGTTTAAATGTTTTTAATAAAAAGATTAACTGAAAAAAAGACAGTGTTGAGCAGGAGGAGGAGAGACTCAACTGAATGGAAAGGATTTACCTAGATTCCCCCCTCCAGTGGATAGGTAATCAGGGGAGCACACACACACACAAATGCATTTGTGCCCATAGAGAACCCAATGGGTTGGCTTAGGGAGGAGGTTGAGCTGGAAAATATGGTTTGGGGGGATGGGCAGGCAGGATGTCAGATATGTTTTCTAATTTCATGGGCCACATGGACAGCCAGTTCTGAGTGCTGTATGATCATTTTTTGTAAAATAAAAATGTGTATGGACTGTCTCCCATGAGAAATGCTAAAACAGCATGTGAGATCACATACACACACATACACAGGTTTTAGATACAAGATGTTACATGGCAGGCCAGAAGCTAATGACAGACTTTTCTAAGTTAATTATAGCTTTAGCTGCTAAAAGGGAAATCAGCATCCCTTTTATGACGTTAGGGGAGGAAACCAGATTTTGTACACTGGTGTGAAATCATAAATGCTTTGGTGTCTGTGTGAGAATGAAGCTTGATCAATAGATCAAAGAGATGTTATTTGAAAGAAGAACATGAGTTATGCTGAGGTTGCAGAATTTAATACTTGGAAAAGACATCCTGTTTTTATATGGCTATATTTTTTTATATATTCTGACTGGGAGGAGCTAGGTGACCTCATGCAAATAGGTGGGGAAAACCAGTTTTTTTAAAATATTATTCTGTTTTACTTCAGAGACACTCTTATCTAGACTCTGACAAAGAAACATCTGTGAGCACTTTAAACAGGTATTTAGAAAGAGAGACAAATCTAAATACTGTAGTAGGAATCGCACTGTTTAAAACCTTGTTCTTTTAAAAGATGTGTATGTCTTGTGATATAATAGTTCTGTATTGTATGTTTTACATATTATTATCTAATTTAGTAAAACTCTTTTTAGAACTTACTTGGTCTGTCTTTGATTTCTTTCCTTTACAAGTAGACTATATATGGTTACAGCAGACAATGGGCATAAGCTTGAATGGTAATACCAAACTGGAAAAAGGTAAGAATAATTTGAGGTCTTTATTAAAGTTTAAGGGTTAATTTTTGTACACCTGGTTAGGTGCCCGTAGGCAAAGATATCTGGCCCCCCAAAGACAGATATAGCTGAGCCTGTGCATTGGGTATGCTAGCAAGAGGTTCACAGTTTGAATTCCTCCAAGACTTGAGACCAAAGGTTGATTCAAATCCAGAAAAACAGACAAGAGGGTTACTTTGTTCTGTTAAACTGTTCACAAGACTGTGCTCGGAGGTTGGCACTTTGGGAGTAGAGGGCTGACCTGCTGAGTGGGTTTGTGATAGGAGAGCAGGCAGACACACACACACACACACACAAATGCATTTGTGCCCATAGAGAACCCAATGGGTTGGCTTAGGGAGAAGGTTGAGCTGGAAAATATGGTTTGGGGGGATGGGAGGCAGGATGTCAGATATGTTTTCTAATTTCATGGGCCACAAGAGGTTGGGGGAATATTGAGGAGGTTGGGTGACTGAAGACCGAGGTTCAAATTTTACAATCACAACTGACTCACTATGTAACTTTAAGCAAGTCACTTAACATCTCTGTGCTTATTTCTTGGTTCGTTACAAAAATATTTTGTAGGAAAAAAAAACAGTTGCCAATGGCTGGTCTTCTATTTCATAACATTCTTAAAAAAAACAGAATTTTTGGACATTTCTTACTTTGATACAAAATACATTTGCAAGAAAACAGGCTCTTTGGGTCTTTGCCACTTCAGGTGCATTTACACGAATGTGGCTGTTCTGATTTCATCGGTGCTGCTTGCTTACCGCTCTACTTGCACCACTTCTGACCCCCATTTACAAAATGGGCTTTGTGCACCGCTGCAGGTTCAGTCTGTGTGTCACACTGAACTTTCTGCAATCCACTACTGGATTTCAGCTGTGGGGAAAGCTGTGACAGTCTGCCAACTTTCATACACTGCAAGCAGCAACCCGAGGCAGGGACACACCACTGGCAGGCAAGACACCGGGCCTCCAGGGCATTGAGCAAGTCGATGAACCAGCTAGCGTTTGAAGAGAGACTGAGGCCAGAAGACAGTCTGATCATTCCTTGGAGGGCAGCACCTTCACAGCCAGTACTCCTTCCCCCAGGGGTGGAGCCAGATAGGTGACTTTCTCTCACACAAGTGCCTAGTCTCTCTTCTCCTTAAAGGGTATTCACCCAGGTATTCATCGATCTCTAGAAGTGCAGAACAGAGGATGAACAGTTACTTGTAGGAGGGAGCAGGAGCTGGTGTGGTACAGGGTCCCACAGAGCTATACCAGTGCAAGGAGAGCAGCATGATTACACGCTAGCCAAAAACGCCTTCACTGGTACAAACTCACCAAAGCAGGGCACGCTAGCTAAAAATGCCTTCACTGGTACACAAACTCACCAAAGCAGGGCATACTAGCTAAAAACACCTTCACTGGCACACAAACTCACCAAAGCAGGGCACACTAGCTAAAACTCCTCCACTGGCACACAAACTCACCAAAGCAGGGCACACTAGCTAAAACTCCTTCACTGGCACACAAACTCACCAAAGCAGGGCACACTAGCTAAAACTCCTTCACTGGCACACAAACTCACCAAAGCAGGGCACGCTAGCCAAAAACTCCTTCACTGGTACACAAACTCCCCAAAGTAGGGCATGCTAGCTAAAAACGCCTTCATTGGTACACAAACTCCCCAAAGCAGGGCATACTAGCTAAAAACACCTTCACTGGCACACAAACTCACCAAAGCAGGGCACACTAGCTAAAACTCCTTCACTGGCACACAAACTCACCAAAGCAGGGCATGCTAGCTAAAAACGCCTTCATTGGTACACAAACTCACCAAAGCAGGGATCATCCTGCCCTGCAACAGAGCAATTTACAGTGCTCTGTGGGCTCTTTACACAGTCTGTTCTGCACAGGTGCAACTCATCTGCACCACTCACACCGGTGTCGAGCTGCTCTTGTAAATGTGCCTTAATTAGACTTAAGAAACATAGAAACATAGACATAGAAACATAGAAACATAGACTTTGATGGCAGATAAGGACCACTTGGCCCACCCAGTCTGCCCATTTCCCTTCCTATTGGATAAACTGCAGATTCTAGTTAACCAACAACCTACTTCCTGCAACCCCCCACTACAATTGCCTTATGTCTGTCCCATGCATGTTTGAATTTCCCCACTGTTTTAGACCCAACAACCTCCCCAGGAAGGCGGTTCCATGCATCCACCACTCTCTCCATGAAAAAAATTTCTCACATTACCCCTGAGCCGTCCCCTCTATCTTTAAATTGTGCCCCCTTGTTCTTACACATCTCTTTTTCTGAAAGATGCTACCCTCCTGGACTTTGTTGATTCCCTTGAGGTACTTGAAAGTTTCTATCATGTCCCCCTGTCCCTCCTTTCATCAAGGGTATACATATTAAGCTCTCTCAGTCTCTCTTCATATGGTTTCTGATGCAGACCCTGCACCATTTTAGTTTCCCTCCTCTGGACTGCTTCCATCCTGTCTATGTCCTTGTGTAGATGAGGTCTCCAAAACTGCACACAGTATTCCAGATGGGGTCTCACCAACTGTCTGTACAGAGGGATAACCACTTCCCTTTTTCTACTTGTGATGCCCCTTCCTATGCATCCCAGTAGCCCCCTTCATCTGTTCCTACTGCTTTTCCTGCCCAGAAGTCATATTGTTTGACTCGTAACATCAGAATAATTTCTGTAGCAACAGGCTGTGAAGTAATAAGAAAAGGATGATGACTTCACAGCAGGTATAAGCAATGTGACCAGATGAAGTCTAAAGAAAAAAGATCCTCTTTTAAGGAAAATATTTTCAATAATAAAAACATTAAAGGTACTAAAATGCACAGTGGGCACTACTGTGCATAACTGAATTCTTCGGATGTCAACTACGTATTTTTTGTTGAAAGCCAGAAAATCTCTTTTGCCTCCAGTCTGCTTCATAGAAACGTAGAATCTGTCAGCAGAGAAAAAAGACTGTTGGTGCATCCTGTCTGCTCATTCCAGCACCCTACTAATACTGCACAAGACAGCATTAGATGCTACTCCACTCCGCTCCGCTCTCCCTTTCTGGTGTGAGTTTTACCAAGCCCTTATATCTGTGTTACCCTGTTTTGAATCGCCCCACTGAGTTTGCACAGACCACCTCCTCTGGCAGCTAATTCCGACTTTCTGCCACCCCTGCGTGAACGTGCTGTCCCTAATCCTCCTTCCTGCAGTCACACTGCCTTTATGTATTGTAACTGCTCAGGGATTTGTAAAGAATTTTGGGGTACAGTACATGGGAAAGGTGCCATATAAAACCAAATCCTCCACCCCCCCCAATCTTATTCCGCAGAAGGGACTTGGGATAATTAACTCCTACCTCTGAACTCTGCCACATTTTGAGGAACAGTCCTTCATTTTACCTCCCAGAAGGGAGGCAATATGGTTGTTAAATGTAGTGTTTGTTAAAGTACAGACTTAAGAACCAAGTGACCCAGCTTCAAATTCCACTAAATCCCACCAAAGCGATTTACTTCATGCCTGACCCTAAGGAAAGACACTGAACGTCCCAGCACTTCAGTCCCCCAAGCTGTCAAAATGGGTAAAAGCAGGAGCACAATGAAAAAAAGATACACAATGTCAGCTGGACTGCCTTGAGGCTGGGTAAATAAACTGACAAAAAAGTAAAAACCCTCCAGCCTATGCAGAGAGAATTCTGTCTCACATTCTACACTAACATTTTAAAACAGAAGTTCATGGTAATCTAACCTCCATTGCCAAATAAACAGCACATGCTATGAACATGAAAGCACATATTTCCACTGTTCTGAGCCCCTACCGTATATCTAAAGCGTGATAATGTTTTTCACATTGTAACTCTTTTTCCCATATTTTGAAGGACACTGTGCCACATTTGAGTGATGGGTGGTTGAGAGGTCTGAATGCAGTATCTGTCCATCTCTACCTTTTCAGTTAATACAAGCGATTACCTTGATGCAGACAGCCATGCAAGTCTGACATCCTATACAACCTACAACCGTTTTTTCACTCAGCTTGTCCATGGAAATGGTACCCAAAAATATACATTCAAAACTACCTTTTGAGCAACTGCTAATTAACTAAATGATTTCTTTTGACAGCACAATTATGAATAAATTCAATCAGCTGAGTTCAGAAAAATTATAGCAAAGACATCTATCTACAGGTTTGTGCAATAAACAGCTTTTTGCAATTAAAACAAATTGTTTCTTGTTTAATTTTTTTATGCTGTGCTGTGACATAATTTTGTTTAGATGACACCCACTTTATAGCTAAGATATGCCTAGCTATTTTTTTGAGAATTCAGTTTTCTGTAGTAATTTCCTATCATTTTTCAGATGGAAAACAATGTTTAAACATTCTGTTTTATGAGAGGAAAGTGAATTTAATTAATTAGTAGTATTGGTACAAACATTATTTGGGACAGAAGATGTGCCACATGTTTGTATCCTATCAACTGCAAGCAAAGCTCTTCTAACAAAATCTGGATGGAAGTTGGTAAAGTAAGCAGTAAAACATGATGGGGGGGTGTTGGGGGATACCCACATGTCCGGGGGCATAGTGAGGCTAGACTCTGCAGCCCCTGGAAGTACAGACACCCCCCACACTGCCCACTCTGGAGTGTCTTATTGTGGTTAGAAAATGGATTGGGTTGCAAACAAAACACAGTCAGATAATTTAAAAAGGTTTAATAAATAGTTTAACATTTTTTTTGTGTGTTTGGAAAATAGTTGTTATGCTGTATGTTTGTTGAGCAGTACAAGTTTGTTATTTGGGGTGCAGGAAAAGCTGTGAAATGTTTGATCGCTTTGAGTGGCACTTTTTTTTATTTTTTTATCTTTTTTTTTTGTTTTACATTTTTTAAATTTGGTAGTTGGTTTGGCCAAGGTTCTCAGGAACTGGCATGGTGCACTCTTTTTCTCCCCTTCCCCCAACATTGCTATGTCAGCTGGTAGTACTGGAGAGGGTACAGCAAGGCAGAGATTCAGTGCAAGTGATGGTGGACAGTAGGGAAACTCATAAACAGAAGGCAAGTATGGATTTCTTTAATGAAAAGAAAATGAAAACAAATTGTACTAAAAAAAAGTCATGAGTTTGGAGTGGGTGCCTGTAGGTTGTGAGCAAGTAAATAGATGACCAGTGGTCACTAAGTTGGCTAATCAAAAGAAAAAATAGTGGTTAATGGAAAAATTAAAATGAAAACAGCAGCTCATAGCTGGTCCATCAGCAGAACAGTAGTGTTACTGCTCACTATGCTATAGACTAGGGTTCTGGAATGGGTCTTGGCCATTGGGAGTCAGCCTGGGGGAGGACTCAGAGTCCCAGAGGACATTCTCCTGCTTCAGGGAAGGAGGGCTCTGTCCTCTGCCATATTACTGTCACCCGGGTGACCACAGGTAGTACTGCAGCTGGAGGATAGAGGGGAGGGGAAGGACTTTGCCAACATGAATGTACGAGCACATGCGCAGTCTGTGTGGGCGCGGCTTGGTGTCTGCGCATACAACATCCCTGGGGCAAGGAGAAAAAGATAATTTTTTTTTCTTTAATTGTCTAACCAGGAGTGGACACTAAGCTGAAAGTTTGTTTACAGGTGTGACCTGGGAGCACAGGGAAGTTAAGTGACTTGCTCAGGGTCACACAGTATGCAAGTGGGGGCTGTGGGATTCAAACCCAGGTCTCCAGATTTGCAGCTCAGAGTCTTAATCCACTCTGCTATACTGCCTCCCTTAGCACCCTCAGGATGACAGCCCACCTGACACAAAAAGATGTCTGAGGGTACATCTCACTACCCCAGTCCTGCGGGGGGTTACACCCACAGCTCCATGGATGTAGGTGGCCATGACTGGGACAGGCCTGGCAATCCATGGTGCCTGGAGGTCCTAAGTGGGAAGGGGGTTGCTAGTGACTGATCACTGATGCATAAACAGAAATTTAAAAAGAAAAAAAGCAGCACATGTGTATTGTAGTAAAAAGGCAGGCTGGCACTGGGGTATTTATTTTTACAGGGTGGTGTCAGCACATAGATATATGGCATTCGAATGACAGCGGTCAGTCAGTATCCAGTATTGCTCTCACCCACTTTCTAACTTAGATAAGAATCTCAGGCACCACAGCTTTGGAAGGATGGCATTACAGTGTTGCTCCAGGCCATATTTGAAAAGTAGATGCGCCTGGTTTAGGTGGATTGTGGTACACGCACACTCAGTCACACATACACACACACACTCTCTCTCTCTCTCTTTCTCTCTCACTTTCCAAGCCGTCACATCTCCACCACAGACACAACCCCAATGATTAAAGAGTGATTTCCCTCTGAATGGGACAGCAGTGTGGGATGCAAAACCCGTCACTGGGAACTGCTTGACTTCTCTCCATTTACGTCTCATCGGAAGAAAAGTAAGACAGGGTAAACGAGAGCGAGAGTGAGAAAGAGGAGGGAGAGGAAAAGAAAGAGGGAAAGGAAGAAGAAAAGGAACATAAAGCAGCAGATTAAAAAAGTGATCATGTGCGAAGTGCTGTAGTGGAAGATTTCTTTGTTACGTACTTGGGGATCCCTTTGGACAGTTCATGTCTCGGGCTTTCTCGCCTGAGCCTCTTAAAATCCGCATGGTCCCAGCGGTGTGAGAGAGCTGCGAGTCTTCCGAGAGTTTCCACCGCCTGCCCACCCACCTACCTACCTACCTACCCACCTCACCAAACTACAAGGTTGGTCTACAGTTCTTCTGTGTGTTCCGGGGGCTCTAAATAGTAAAAGGTCATTTGTTAAAGTGCCGGGGAAGGAGACTGTTTTTTTATGCCAGATCATTTGTGTGAAGGAGGGGGTAAAGTGACAGATTATTTGTTATATATTTTTCTATCTTTCTTTTCTTCTGGCGGGGGCTGGACTCGAGGTGAATGTATTTACTAACATTTATGTATACTCGCGGAAGCAGCAGCTCCCATGTGGGACCGACAAAAGTTTAAGGACTGGCGGAAAAAAAGTGTTTTATTTCGGAGCAAAGTTGTTAGCAGTTGTTCTGTGGGCTGATCACCGGTATAGGACGCGGTACCTCCGTTCCCTTTAGTGACCCAATTGTAGCAAGTAGCCAGGAGTAGATCGGGGAATCACGGAGTCGAGGAGCTAAACTTCCATTGTGTTTGTACCAGCGGTCGTGGCCCAAGGCATGTGCAGCTCCATGTGTTTTCTTTCTGCGGCGGGGGGCATGAAACCCTGAATATTGTTTGGGGTTGGAAATGTTTCATATGGAGGTGTAGTCCTAGTAAGTTAGATGAATTGGCACCTGTTTTTTTTTTTTTTCTCGTTTTGCATGAAGGCTAAGGTGAGCTTAGCAAGATAGTTTCAGCTAAAACCGACAAAGGTAAGCATGTCCATTTTACTTAAAGAAGGGCTTGGGAAAAACATGAGTGTACTGCAAGCCGCCCGAAATGAACGCGGAAATCTCAGCCCCCAACTGTGGACTGTGTGTTTGGGGGGGTACCCTGAGCTAAGTGTACTTACCGAAAGGCAAAATTCGCAGGTTTTGTTTTAGAGAGGCATAGTGGGGGCAGGTAAACATGAATAAGCTTAACTCAGAATGGCCCACTTTAAAAACTGAAACGCACGCAAATATTTATTTAGTAAAACAGGAAAGTTTTTTTTTCCCTCTCATAATTTGTTTAAACCATGTTTGGTTGTTAACATACCTTGCTAACAGATCTTTTGGCTTCTCGTTACCTCAGCCCCTTCCCTCATTACTTTCGCTGTTTGGAAAAGAACTGCACCAGAAAGGACGAGTTAGTAAGTCAAACCACCGACAGTTGTGCTGTTTAGTTCATCCCCCACTTTGAATCATTTGTTAGTCTTATGTTTGACAACACAATGCTGTTACCACATTGTCATAAAGGAACAAGTTTATATTCTGTTACTTTCAGAAGCTATAATTTATATCCACAGTCCGATGCTGGCAGGTTCTGCAACACATGGTGTTAGATAACATGTAATTTATTTACTTGCTCTAACTCACTCCAAACATTGCAGCCACTTGAAGTAAAGAAAATCTGTTTTTAAAATTTTTGTCAAGATACATCCCAGGACATAACTTATATGAAAAACATAATGTCACCAAGCCATTGCAGAAACATATCATTGACATACTTAGTATGAACATTTTACCTGTTTTTTAGCAGATGTCTAACTCTCCCTGTTCTCTGATCTACAGAAATATTAAGTGTTCATATTTATTTAAGAAATAGTTTCTGTAAGCATTCCAAGTGTTTCAGAAACTGTCCTGGCATAAATCTATGAGAGCAGAATGACATATACAGTGCATAGTCATTAAGGAAGGAACCCAATAAATAAAAGTACACAAAATACATATATTTTTAAAATTGGTCTAAGGATAACAAGCCATGAAAGTGCTTTGAAATGTATATATTTTATTTCCAGATTATAAGGACATGCATTGCAGTTGGAAGTGTTCTGCAGTTGCACACATTCCTGGCGTTTTCTTTCCACTTTGAGCAGTTTCCAGTGTTGTTAAAATTCTTTTCTACATCTTGTGTGTAATGTTTCCCACCTTTGCCAACTTTTTTTTTTTGCCTAACATTACATATTTTCTTGTAATATTTTAGAGGTAAATTTACAATTAAAGTTGAGTTGGGGGGAAAGGCAAAACCAGAGTGCAGGAGCAAATCACCGAGGCTTGGGGGCTATACAGTGAGGGGTCAGCCATATTCAAATGCTTCCATTGTTTTTGAAAGAATGGAGATGACAGTTTGAAAGGGGGCATTGCAGTTTTCACAGAGAACTGAACTCCTTCCGTAACAAATCCCCAAAGATCAGAATAAAATTACATTCCAGTTAGGCCTCCCCCAAAGCCTGTAGCTGCCTTCTATGCCAGCAGTACTTGAACACATGTTTAAATACCACACATTAAAACGCACACACTAAAAAAGAAAATTAAATGGAGACCCAAGAACATCCAGACCCTGCACCACTGCACACATCTACTCCTGGTAATGCATAAAGACTTGGGGGGTCCACTAGCTTCCTGTTCCCACTTGGGGTGTAGAGCCAAGGCAAAGTAGAGGATGGTGCCGGCAGGTAGGAGTGCTTGGGTTGGGTGGTCCCTGAGGGAAGCAGGTGCTAGAGATCAGAAGGGGGCATAAACGGCAAGTTAAAACAAAAACAAAACACTAAATGCAGTATGACTGCTTTTCTAATAGATCAAACATTCCAGGGCTGTCTTGCTGAAGTTCTAACCTTCATTTGTAGGCATGCCTGTCTGCTCTGACTGCTGTACATATTACGCTATTAGCCAAATGTAATAAATGTTCTCATCTGACTACTGACTATCAGCTGACTAGAATCTGCCCCACTCTTTCATCTCACATTTGTAGTGCAGCATGTGATAACAAGGTCTGTGGTCCGGATTTCAAAAAGAAATTTCACATAACTTTAGTGCAGCTCCTTGCATTTTGTACTGCTAAAACAAATGATTAGACAGGAGTACACGTTTTTGCAGCATTCAAGAATTTTTTTAAATTAATGTTTTATGACCTGGACTGTAGCTTATGGGCTTGGGAGCACCTCATTAATTGATCTTGGGTATGGGGCTGGAATCTCATTTAGGAGTCTGTTTTGGGTGGGTGGGGGGTAAGGACATTGCAACTTTAAAGCAGATGACGAGCTGCCTCATTCTTCTAATGCCTGGAGTGTTCTTTTGACTTGGATATGTTAGATTTGGGCTGTTTCCTTGCCCTACATTTGGTGCTGTATTCACAAAACTAATTTGTCAATGTCAACTTAGGCTGTGAAACTCAGATGTATAGATTACGCCTTTTGCTGCAAAATAGACCATCTCGTAATGAAGAGAACGGATTGCTGATGGTTTCTGGATGGCTACCTCTCCAGCAAATACTTGGTAATTATAAGGTTGAGCAGGAAAGAGTAGTGTGTCTGTAATGGACTGAGGTTTGCTTTCATACCCAGGAATCCTGAAGTGGGGGTCAGGCAGGTCAACACTACGCTCTGCTAGAAACAAGTTTCTTAAGATTACTTTTGTCGCACAGAGAAGTTTTTAAAACTAACTGCTTTCTGTTCCAAAATAAAACTCCTCCACCTTAAAAAGCAAAACTAAAAAACAAACAGGTACAGGAAAGAGTAGGCATAAATTGTTTTGCCCTGAGCTCCCCAACAAAAAGGAAAAAAAAACAGGTTACATGCTGTTCTTAAAAATGATGAAGAAAATAAAAAAAAATCTCTGCTCTGAAGTTTTACAAACATTTGACATTAATTAGCCAGTTTGAAATGGTATTAGCCAGTCCATTGTTTTGCTGTCTAGGAATGTTGGTGAGGGGGTGGATACTGTTGTCCAGCAACCTGCCTATTGCCACTTGCTTAGTCAGACGTTAAAGCACAGTAACCAGTGAGGAACGGCAGTAGTGTTGGAGTGTCTGAAGCTTGGTTCATAAACCCTAGAATATCCATCTATAAGCAGTTTGTTTCATCTTTTACATGGTACAGCCAGTTGAAAATTATTAACTTCGAGCTAAAAGCTATATATTTTTTTATTATCCATGTCGTGGACATTGCTTCCTTGTTATACAAGTGCTAAATTAATTTTTTAAGTGCTCGCTTGCCTGCCGGCCATGTTGCTAACTCACTTTAAAGCCCCCCCCAAAACAATAAACTTAAAATAAATGCAAACCAACTAGTTGTAAGGCTAAGGAATGGACTTTGTCTTCTTTTTCTGGTCCACTTAGGGCTTTTGAATTTGTGGTTTGGCAGATTCTTTTTTGTTTGTTTTAAAATGACTTTCTGGGATTTGGAGCCTCGGGAGAAAGAAAAACTCTGACTAGGTTATCTAGTTTTGTAGCACATTTAAATACAATCAGAAATGCAAACCTTGTCAAAAGTGTAACTTATCCCATGAAGTCAACAAAGCTGCCTCATTTGCCTTAAGAAATGTCTCTGCCTGGTAAAGAATTAATCCAATTACCAGCTCCTGCGTCTTGCCAGTTGTTTACTAAGTTTTATCTAAAAAGGAAACACATTGCACCACCTTGTTTTATCTGGAGTCACGAGATCAAAGAGGATTTAAGTGCACAAAAACTTATTTCAAATGATCACATAATTATCCCATATCAATGCCTTGGTTACATTGCTGCACCTTATATTGAGTGTGTGCTTAGGTACAGTATATTTATATGTATGTACCAGTACCTAACCATGTATATCTATGTACGGAGTGTGGGAGAGACTCAAAATGTTCTGACCATCATATCAGGACTGTGCTTTAGATCAGAGTTCTGATTCTGGTTTGAATGAAATCAGAACTGTTAGCAAATTAATAAAAGTGATGGATAGAATCTTAAAGTTAAAGCTGCAGTGAAAAACTGGCTAGTAAATTGAGGCAGCTATCCAGATAGTGTGTACATTTTTGGAAGTGCTATACACATTTCATTTACATTTTTGGAGGAGTTATGCAATTATGTAAATTTTTGGAGGACCTGTGCAAACCACGTGTGAATGTTTAGAGGACCTGTGCAGTGAATGTTTGGCGGAGCGGTGCACATTTGTACCTTTTTGAATCCGATGTAGAAATGTGTCACTTTTGAGACGTTTAAAAAAAAAAAAAAAAATGTGTAGAAGTAGTAATATACTGTAAAACTATTTATTACTGAATTTAAGAGCAAAAAAACGAAAAGGGACCCAGATCCAAAACTGGACATCCTAGAGCTCAGATTGATCCGGGTTGTGGATTAATTCGCAGATGGCGCAAAGGTTCTGATTTTTAAACCAACCAGTCTTCATCCCTAGTTAATAATAAAAAAAAAAAAAAAAAAAAAAATTACACATTTCTATTATGCTTAGTGTAACTATATATAGATGGGGGGAGAGAGAGAGAGATAAAAAGGGGTAAAGGGTTGGTGAGTGCGTGCATACACACACACACACACACAGTGGTGTTACTGTTATAAATTACTGATCAACCTGTATTTACTGATTTTCCTCAATTTTGTCAAACTTAGATTCACGTTAACCTACAGGTGCTACTTAATGTCTTGCTCTTTCTCTAGAAGTAATTTGGGAATTTAACACATCAGAAATTACATTTGTTTGCATTTGGGAAGGGGGTATGTACAAAGTATGGTTACCACATCACATTGCAGCATACTGAGCAGAAGAAGGGTCCCAAGTCATGAGAAAAGACAAAAAAAAAGAGGAATTTAAAAAATTCTTTGTTTCTGAAAGTTGAACACACAGAGGTTGTCAGCTTTTAAGAGAAACAGGACCAGAATCCTGCAGCGGTAATAGACAAGTTTTTCCTCATGATCCACTGTGCCCAAAGATGGCACTGGGATGGACCGCTACTGCTGTCTTCAAGGTTTAGCATTCGGCAGCTTTGTCCATGGAGTTTTGCAATGCAAAACAAGTTCTCTGTGTTGTACAATGCAAGCTTCCGTTTGCTTTAGAAGTTACTGTCACATAGCCGGCTTACTGTATTGTGCCCAGTTGCTAAAAAATGTTTCCCCTGTGTTGTGCAGTAAATTAAGAATAATTTAGGAGCAGTTTTACCAAGAAACTGCTACATGTGTCTGTAATGTCTTACACCAGGTCATCCTGGGAGAAGTGGTCATGTTTGATTCAAATAGTGAGGACTCATTAGGCTGTGATTTACTGAACTAGGTACCTTGAGAAAATATCACATCGGGTTTTTGTAGGTAATGCTCCTACCCGTTACTGTTTCATATCAGTTTCAGTTGCCAGCAAAACTTGGATCCTTTTTAACTTTACAATTGCTGAGTATGTTACAAATAGCTAAAACTGACCCTAAGCTGTAACCAGAGACTGCCGAAAGAAAAAGGAAATATTTTTCTAAAGAAGTAAATTTCCGAAAGTTTCCAGATTCAGCAAAGCCGGCTTCATGCACAATATACCTCTGTCTTATAGTAATGTGTTTTTTTTCCTCTTTAGTTGATTGGTATACTGGAAGTCCAGGGTATGGTTGTGTTATTTCAATGCAAGCTACAATGTCTGTGTTTGGTCATTTCTTCTGGCAGAGGTTCTGCTGTGTGTGTGTGTGTGTGTGTGTGTGTATGTATATGTATATATATATGTGTGTGTGTGTGTGTGTGTGTATATGTCTGTGTGTGTATGTATGTGTATATGTATATGTGTGTATATATATATATATATATATATATAATATGTGTGTGTGTGTATAATACATATATACACATATGTCAGGTTAGGAGTGAGTTTCTATTTATGGTGCTTGGAACATTATGGGTTAGAATTCTTTCATGTGTGGGGAAACAAGAGTCCAGCCTTATTCCTTCAAATCAGGATTTCTTTGCATTCTGTTCTAAGACTGTCAAAAATAAAGACATACAGACCCTACAAAGGTTTGTTTGGCCAGTTGCTCATTTAAATGGTTTGGCATTAAATTGCTTTCCTTGTTTCCCTTCCATTTTGTACTTACTGATCCTAATCAGAAGTTTGGATATTCCTGGATATTTATTTTTTGTCTCAAATTAATTCCTCCTCTCTGAGGCCTGGACAATTTCTGCCATGCTGATAACTGGTCTGGGACTAATGCCTGGAACAACCTACTGGTTCTGGTATCGTTTTCACTGCATTGCTTAGAAAAATGATGGGACCCTCAGCCTTGTTGCAGAAATCTATTAATAAATTGTTGCTGCTAGCACAAGTGAGAAATGTGAAATGCTTTACTTACTGTCCTGTTTTTATATTTGGCATTTTCCTTAATCTGAAGTTTAATGTTAGCCACGCTCTATCCCTTAGATCTGACACAGACAAAACAAAAATGTAATTTCTCCAGAGAGGTTGTTCAACATTTTCTTGATCTACACCATTTGACTATAACAGTTTGGATAGAAAAAAGAATCACAGAACTCAGACCAGTGGAATTTTGCCCTCTTCCCGACTACCACAATGTTTTAATTAAGAATAACCCTTTCCTCCCCAAGAGAAACGTGTGAGAAGGCAGTATGACACACTGACCATCCATTTCTGTAGTTGCTCATTATCTGAGCTCATTCATCCTCTTCATAAAGCTGTTTCAGGGAACTTGCCCCAGTGAGATCATGTGCTCTACTCACCTCCAATGCAGTCTGGCATTGATAAGAGGGAAGTATGAAGGGTAAGGTTGGATATGCTTCATGTAAAGTTATCAAAAATCAGTTCTCGGAGCATAGCAGCTGTTCCTCACTTTGGACCCACAGAGCTGAAAATATGTTTGAGAGAGAGAGAAGAGAGAGAGAGAGAGAGAGAGAGAGAGAGAGAGAACTTAGATGCCAGGTGTATTTACAGGTTTGCATAAAAGGAGGAGGAGTAAGCCTTCGGACTAGGGACAGAAGACAAAGGATTTGGAATAGGAGGTATGGTGACCATATGCAGGAGAGGGATTTATAGCCACAAGGGTGGTGTGTAGAGGTAAATCTGTTTCTTAACTTTAGCCAGCAAACAACCTCTGCCAGCCCCCCACTGGCCCGCTCTTTCCCCTTTTCAGAATTCACAGAAAGGACATTTATCCATTTCCAACTTTTGCATTTGAGGTGATGTTTGATCTAAGAAGTGTTTACCATCCAGAGAGGCAGAAACCAGGACGTCACTGATATGTGTGATGTCTGTCCCTTATCTGCAAAGTGTTAGCTCCTCTGCACCGCTCACAGGGTTAATACATTGTGAGACACTGCAGCCCACATCTCCACATGCCCAGTTCTCCCCCGTCTCCCCTGCAGGTTGTTCAAATGTCACTTTTTTTTGAATATACTGAAAATTGTAGGGCAACCTGTTACTAGGGAACATTTAACAAAAAAAAAAAAAAAACACGCACAATTGCTTTAAAATACTTCAAAGGGATTTATAACTGTACTGAGGTGGCAGTCCTTTAAAATGTCTGTTTACCTGAATACGCAGTATGCAGTAGCAGACTTCTCACACTATTTGGCAAAGTAAAATACATTGGAAGAACTGGGTGTAATGATATATCTGAACAATATGACAGTTAAAAGAATAGATCATAATTCAGCTTGGTTTACGATATCATAAAATTCCGTTGACATGCCATTTGCCATTTTCTTTTGGGGTGTGTTTTGTTCTCAGACAGCGGGGGGGCAGGAGATGTTGATGTGTTTTTAACTATATTGTAAAATGAAACTTGCTAAAAAGCTTTGTATCTGACAGAGATTTCAGTCTTGTGTATGAACTGCAGATTAATTAGTCTCAAACAAAAAAAGTCAGTTTTCAAAAGCCATAAAAGCAATCACTATTTAAGGATTAGTTTTCTTTTAAATCTATCTCTTTTGACACCCTGTGATATGCAAAGTGGAATATTTTAGTCACAATTATCATAAATTATGATGTTTGCAATATTAACCTAGCAACGTGATATGATTATCATAATTGGTCAGTGTCTTTGTAGAACAAGACGGATTAATGACCGTATGGCACAAGCCTTGCCTGGCAGATTCCGTCCTTTCAAAGGGATGTTCACATTTTTTATCTGGGGCTATTCTTTTAGTAGTTTTTAACCACAACAGGAAATTGATTCCCGGTCTTAACACAGAATAGAAATCTGATCATCATTTGCAAACGTGAATGTTTTAAAGGTTGGTGACTTTTTGTTTTAATGAACTATGAGCCAACCAGCATTATTAACATGTTGGCAGTGTACATCTGTTCACTTTGGTGACTTGAGTGAGCTCCGTTAACATGGGATCACTCACAAGTAGAGCTGTGAAATTGAAAAGGAATGAAATATCCATTTACTTTGATATTTTAAAGTCATGCACAGAATGCAGTTTATTTGAACATGGGGAATTAGTTTAATTTCAAAAATCTCTAAAATTATACGTGGATAGCAGTGGTAGGGGAGTCTGTGTCCTTTACTTTTGCTTTGCATTAGTATATTGTGATTATTTGTAACAAATGAACTGTGCTAAAACCTGTTGAATTGCATACCAAAAGCAAGCAGAATAAAACAAGTCAAGATATAAATTAGAAATGAAATACAAAAAGTGCTAAAGTTTAGCGGAGATATGTTAACAGACAGAGAAACCCATCACATCACCCCAAGTAAATTATAGCAAACAACGTATCACTACAGATATACAAAGCAGTGAATCCACTGCACTGGGGAAAATAACTGCAGTTCTAAAGCAGGATACAGACACACTAACCAAAATACAACCCCTGCGTATTGTTTGATTTATTCTTTAATGCTCCTCAGCTGCCTAGCTTCAGACTCTGTTTGTATGGCTACCACCTTACCCCATCCTCTAGCTAGTCTCTAGAGAGCACCCCTCTTGCCTGATTCATGGGAAACCCTCTTACAGAGGGCATTCAGAGATGGACCAGACCCACCCCCCAAGGCTTCTTCAAATTGTGTTGTAGAGTTGCAACTTTCATGCTGGGTGGGTATAACAGGGCACAAATATGCTGGCATCATTCTATTGGGGGCAAAGAGTACTTCCCAAATTCTCCCACCCTAAGATGCTTGGCTGTGAAACTGTGGCACAGTATGCAACAGCTGTGTGTGCCACAATGCCATGGCATCTCCCCTCCCCTGCCCTTCCCGACTGGCTAGCACCTCCTGGGCAACCTCAGGTGGCTCTCCTGCAGCGGAGAGGGGAAATTCACCCACCCTGAGGAGAAGAGCATCTTCTGGGATGCTCTGTCTCCCCCCCCCAAAACCCAGGCCGCCAGTGTCAAGGTTGGTACCCCTGCTGCTGTGCTGATAAGCCAGCCAAACCCATCCCCAACTTTAAATCATTCATTGGTCCTCCCATTCACTCCACTTATTTGTTTACATAACCAGTGTACCCTCCCTTTTGGTTCAGACTAGGGTTCTGTTCTGTTCTGTTCGGTTAAAGGACCATGCCTTGATTTCTTTGCTAAAGTGTGAATATTGCCTTGGTATTAAGTGGTGCTTGGTAAATGTATTGATTGGATATTGGATTTAACAGGCTTATTATTTTATACAGTTCTTAAGCGGGTTACACTTTATTGATAAATCATTACATCTCAATTAGCAAACCTCGACCTCTCCTATGCTGCTGAGACTGGGCTTCTGAATGCAGCTGCTAGGCACTTTATGTCATGTGCATTATCACATTATGATCTGATCAAGTGGTAGTGTGTATATCAGGACAATATTGCCAGGAGAAATTTAATGTCCTTACAGCAGGGCAGTGTCCTGTATTTAAATGCAGCACAAGGATTGTTCTTTAACTGAGCGATTCTGTCACATGAAACCCTGTTAGCTACCTGGTGAGCTACATACTCGCTTACCATGCAGGAGATGCCAGTTCATGTCCTGAGCCCAGAACTTGGGTGACACAGGATAAAGTAGTGTCAGAAGTAATGGACTCGGCCTTGGGGAAGGGCAGGTGGCCTTTAATGCTGTATGGTTGCCTCTGGTGTCTCGGAGAAAGGGCCATGTGGGCAGGGAAGCATTGTTTTATAGCAACCTTGATGTCAGACTGCAGATGGAGCCAGACATCCAGCCCTGTGGCCAATGTTACCCCCATCTGAAAGGCTGGAAGAGAAGGGACAGAATATTGTGGGTGTGTTGAGGAGTAAGGTTCGAATAAATGGAATAAGACTCTTCCCTTGGAAATCCAAAAGCCAAGCAGTGACTGCACATGCCCCAGCAGGAGGATGGCCCTAATATGAGTAATTCCAGACCTCTGAACTGTCTCCAGTTTTCAAGGATGTCACTGATTTTGCCTCAAAACGTTTACTCCATCTGAAATTTTGCATGTCTGTCACTGAAGAGTAGAGATTTGAAGCATAAGAATCATGCCAGCTATTGATATGAATTTGTTTCGTTTTCTTTCAGAAAATGCTTTTCACATTAAACCGTACATTGGTAATAAACCTGAGTTATTACTTTTTTAGGCCAGTTCCCTGATTTTAGTCACTTGTCTCTGATTTTTTGAGGTCTTGTCCCTGATCTCTGGGGAAGAAGGGTGACAGATATGGCTATGTGCCTAACTCTGAGGTGCTGAAGCACCTTTAACTCCATACAGAAGTAAATGCAAGTGATCACTGATGCAAACCCAAAGCAGTGGTTGCCAAGAGGGGCAGGGAGAAAGAGAAAAGTATAAAAGAAATCAGTGATGTGACCATTCCATACAATTTGGAGAGCATGAGACCATATTTTTTTTTTCTAAACCTGGGTCTTACGCATTGACTTTGGGCCCCTCTCCTCCAAATGTTTTTTTCCTTACCTGAAAGAAGGGTGGCAAATGACCCCTGAATATGATAAGGATGACTGTTGCTGCTTAATGTTCTACCCATTTCTGAAGCTGGGTGAACTGGATCACTGAGAGGTTAAGCGACTTGCCCATGGTCACACAGCGAGTAGCTGAAGTAGGGTCTGAACCTCTGATCTCCTGGTCCCCAAGTCTGTGAACTAACCACTAGATCACACTGCCTCAAATATAAAACTTGCTTAAACTTGAAATCAGTTTTAACTCTTGCAGGGCCACAGACTGATATCAGTCCAAAATTCCTATATGTTCTAATTCTGTTGGCAGCCTGAAGGTTAAATTTTAAGGGAGGATGCGCTCATTCCTTATTCTTTGAACACTAAGACTACCATCTGACTATGAATGGCAGAACTGTGCCACAGCGCTCTTTGCTTTACTGCCAGCTAGCATGCCACAGACGTCGTTGTTAACTGGGGCTCAGGGAGCTTTGTACAGGTTGGACTATAAACCTTCCTTCCTCCATGAACCTGGGTCAAAGGGCAGAGGTGTGAGGGACCACTGTTCTATGCCATATATTATGTGGAACCCCCCCACCACCATCTGATGTCAACACCACTTCACTGACCGTAAGTACTCAGACTTTTTCCAGAGTGTAGGTTATATACAGCAGCAACAGTTCCCAATCCCATCACACAATATTGAGGAAATAGTTATGTAAATGGCATGGAAATTGTTGTTTGATAGAGCCCTTACATTGCTGCCTTTGTTCCAAAAACAGCAGTCACATTTCCCATTAGTGTTTGTTGGCGGCCCAGTCCCTGTGTCTTTTTCACACCTTGTTCTGCTGCAGCAAAGGACACATTGGTTCCGAAGAGACCTCCGATCTCCCCTCCCTTGGACCAGCCCAGATAAGAGGGGATTCATTGCAAAGGTGAATTGTTCAGGTAGCGCTCGGTGCACACCGCTAAATAGTTCCTTTGCACCCTGTTTCTGAGTGAAACTTGGCTTCACAGCTATTGAAGAGACCACCCATCAGTGGCAGTGGGGAAATGGTGTAACATAGCTAGCAACAGTGTGGGGGATGGGACATACAAAGCTAAAAATAAGGCAGAAATGGGTTAAATTGAGGAGGAACCTACAGGAACTCAGTCACCCTCCTCCTACAAAATTCTATTAGGGTTGCTGCTCCTCTGACATCTTTCTCCATTGAATACTGTGGCAGAGTTCCAGCTCCTACAGATGATTGTTCCCATCCTACAAATCCAGAGATGGAAGTTCCCCCTCCTTAACATTCCCAGTTTAACCGCTGGGAAGAAAAAAAAAAAACAGGGGTGCTCAGATTTGCCAAAATATCGTACCATAGAACTTTTATGTAGTAGTAGTAGTAGTAAAACTTTATTTTTATACAGGAAAACATGTCATAATATCCAGAACCATCTCTTTGACGCTCATTGCTGTAGATGCACCTAATCAATCCCACTGTGGGATCCTCCTGTCAGGATTCCCTGACTTGACAACGTCCTCCAGGCAGCCTGTCCTCTCCCCCTCCCTCCCACTCCCCATCCCTACCTCCACCTCTCCAGGTATTATCTAGGTATGTCCAGGGCTGTGCCTACGATGTAACCCTTGGGGACCTTGTATTTGACTGGAACCTATTATAAGTAACGTTATTATGTAACTTATGTATACCCTATGTTTAATGTTCTGCAACTGTACTGTTCTCTCTACCCCCCCTGCAACAAGGTGCCTTTGTAAATTAGTCCATGACTCAGAAAAGGTTGTAAATCCGACTTTTCTAATAAATAAATAAATAAACAAATAAATATTAGATCATACAACCCAGTTTGCAGGACAGGCCTGTGATCTATAAGTTAAGTGCCAACTAGACAAAGACTAACAATACAGTCCTACAAGCAAGAATACAATTAACAGTTAATAAGCTCTCAGTATAATATTAGGTGTTCAGAAGATCCAATTCTGAGCCAGAATCCTACAAATCCAAGCAGGCACATAATAAAGATCGGATTTCAGAGTCCAATCCCAAGTCCAGTTTAACTGTTTTTAGAACTTAGGGTTTTTGGTCTTCAAGTCTGAAAATTCTAAATCCTAATAACAAATCGGAAAGAAATGAATCCAGTTGTGTTAATCAAATTAAAAGCAACCCTACTAAAAACCGCCTGCAAGACATAATGCAACAGCTTTGTGTAATTCAGTCCAGAGTTTTCCATCGCTGTATTGCTGTTCACATTTCTGCGCTCAGTTTATCCATTTAGTTTCAGCTGAGTTTAGCTTGGACAGAAACTAGAAGTTAATTCAGGGTAGGGATACAGTGCTGTTAACCCACTCGGCTACTGCCTCTGCGGTATGACCATTCTCTTCAAGCTAGGTGATTTGGGCCAAGAGTCTGCCACCCACAACTTGAAACAGATTCATAGTTCAGTGCCATCCATCAGACGAGTTTAAGCTAACAGCATCTACACAAAGCATGTCATTTCAGCAGCAAACCTCCAGATTTGCTTTATTGCTTATTTGAAAATGGTATATGTTTGGTGATTTCTTTAATTTCGCCCCATCAAAAGTGTTTGTGAAGGATTTTTTTTTTTTTTAATTCTCAAATTGTGGTGTGGAAAACTTGCTCACTGCTCTAGGAAAATGCCTAGAAAAAGCCAAGGATCAACATTTTTTTTCTGGCTGTAATGCAATTTAAAGTATCTCTTTTAAAGGGGCCAGGAAATCTGTGCTAACTGGCAGCAGTTAGTTATGTTCCTAGTAAGAGGAATGCTAAACTTGCCTCCAAATGAACCATATTTAACTGTACCTTAATAAACATTGATGTGAGAAACTGTGTTTTCAATTGTTTTCGTTTTATGAACAACATTCTGAACAGTTCTTTTCCGGGAACCAGTAATTTGGAGTGTTCATTATGTCATGGTTTGAGTGCAGAAAGCTAAACATGAGCGTTTGTCCTCTGTAATCACTGTAACTGTATTCACTCAATACTACTGTATTTTACACCTATGTCTGTATTCATTGTAACTAATTCCCGGACGCCCCTGAAAAAGGGATCTCTGGTCTCAGTGGGCTTACCCGGTTACCAAAATCTAAATAAATAAATAAATATCAGAACCATGCTTAGAGTTCTTTCCTCAAACCATGTCATGGTTAAAACTCCAGATCACTGGTTCTGCGAAGAGAACTGCAACAGAATGCTGCCCATAAAACCAAAACAGTGCAAAATACAGTTTCATATCACTTTTTTATTTAGGTACAGTTGCATATGAATCATTTTGGCTTTTGGATATCATTTCTATAAACTGGAACATTATAAACAGCTACCAGTTAGACATCATTTCCTGTTCTCTTAAGTACTGGAGTGTGCTGCCTTTTAAAGCTGGAAGCAGTCTTGAGTTGATCATTTAGACCAGGCTGGAATAACCAGTGTCCCTGGAACTGTCCTAATAAAGCAAAAGAATAAAATGTAAAGCTGTAAACGGTCTCAAATAAATAAAGCGATAGCAATTGCTCTAAATTAAACGTACACGATTTTAAAGGGAACATACACCTATGCATTACCTTTTTTAATATGATTGTAAATTTGGCCATGCGTGAAGCCAACTTAATCTCCCAACTGTACATTTACTTGTTTGATTTGAAATAATCTTTCCTTTTTTAGTCTTTCTTGTTGATGCTGGTCTTTTTCTTGCCTGATATCCATTTTGATAATTACTGATCTGATCCAGAACCTGGTTACATCACTTGAGTGGAAGCTCTTAGTACGTGTTTCACTGCAGACCCTCATTCAACTAATGTCACCATCAGGTACCAGAACTGCAGGGAAAAGGAAACATTTACAAGGGACTCTTGAAAGGAAAAAAAAGATTATTTCAAAGCAAGCAAAGGAAAAAGTAATGGAAGATTATAAAGGCAGCTACATAAATGCCCAAATTCCAATTATATTAAAGATAGTGTAAAGCCAAGGTTTATGTTTTCCTTTAACACTAACATTTAAGTAAAAGGAAAGCATGAAAGTATAATATTAAAACATTGTGATAACGGGAGTACAGTATATATCGATTCTGTCCTGTTTGTTATATCACATGATGAGCATGTGGTAAATTGCACCATTTGACCATTTCAGCATGCAGCGCATCAATGTGACCATTTTAGCGCATGGCATATCACACCATGAAATGCTTTTATCACATAGTTATAAAATGGCTATGGAAAATCGAGTAATATGATTGGCTAAACACATTCCAAGACCCATTTGTTTTATTTGGCCTGGCTGCACTGCTGTGAACTACACCCTTTTTAGAACAAAACAGTGAAGCCATTTTACAAGCATTGTTTTCCAGTTAATTTGCATTCCCCCTGTCCCTGCAGCTGCTGAACACCACCAGCCACCACAGCCTCATCACCCCGGTTTTCCACCGGGACCTTCAATCACGCTACAGGGACCAGCCAGCTAGTGCAGTGGTAGAGTTACCGCTTGCCATTCGGATGACTTGGATTTGTTTCCCAAGCCCAGGACATCTGGGGCCAACTGGTGAAGTGGGGTCCACGTATCCCTTGGATACCTCCTGCCTTGGGAAGGGCACCTCCACCCATTGTACACCACACCACCCACTGGTGACTTGGTGGGAAGGGGGGTGTCATGTGGTAAGGAGCAAGTAGTCCCTCTGGGGTGCCCTTACATCAGCACATACCTACTTGAATCTCTTGCCTGGCAAGTGATGCAGAAGCATCACATGTCCAGAGTGAGGCCTGCAGGGGATGACCAAAGGTAGGGCAGGGCTCACCCGCTTTTCTGATGGCCCTGCTAGGCCCTTTGCCAGGGTTCCCTCTCTCAGGACCATCCTCTAGGGTGGCATGAGGGGAGGGCTTAGCAGGGAAAAATACCCCAGCAGTGCCAGCCAAATGAAACTGCCCCATGGTCTCTTCAACTCCACCTGCACCTTGTTGTCTTCTCCAAATGGGTCCTGACCATTGAGTGAAGTATTTTCTTCCTGGCTTAATGGCACTGGGGGGGGGGTCCTGCCCACGAGGGATAATCTATGGATTATGGTTGGGGGATCTGGGGTGGTTGTCGAGGAAAGGCTGGTGGCAGGTTGAACCACTGAGGGATTCCAATAGTGTGTAGAAGGGCTTGGGTAGGTGAAAGGAGATTTTGTTAGCTGGCAGGATGAAAAAGGGGGACAAAAACAGAAAGTTAAAAAAAAAAATTGCCCAACAGTTGCATAGCCTGGGTGCTCACCGGGTGCGAGCCTGTGGGTGGTTGGAGATGGCCAAACAAACTGGGGATTGCCCTTTTCGACCTTTTCTCCCCTAGGGAAGCAGGTATGTAGTGCCGTCCAAGATGGCCCTGCCTACACTTCTGTGCACAGGACATCGGTGGCTGCCACTTCCCCTTGTCCCTGACATGATGACCCTGTGGCTGCCTTCCCCATAGCCATTGCTAGAGGTCAGGCTTACACCGGACTTCACGTCCTACTCTCCATGAGAGAGAGCTGCCTCTGGATAGTCAGTCCTCTCCTTTTGCAGCTAGCCTCCAGCAGCCTTAGTCCGCTCCTGAACCAGGGTCACTGCCGTGGCGTCCAGTGGCTCAAGCCTTAGTGCCACTTGGCTAGCATTTTATAAGCATTTAAATATACTCCATGGTGTGCAGTCGCTGTGTACTAAATGCACTTCTCAAGTGACTTAACAACCACTTGAGGCATGCATTTACTTTGCTCATCCACACACCCTGCCATGTGTTGCTTGCTTACCCTCTGCGCTAAGTGACAATTTGACCATGTAGAGCACTGCATCATGGGATGCTTTCTGCATAGTGCATGACCATTTCGTAAATACTGTATTGCTCCATGTGACAGTCTGAGCATCCAGTGAATGGCACTGCATTATGCTGTTAGCACACAAGGCTACCACTTAACAGCTACTAATAGAATGTGAAAAAGTGGCACAGATGGTGAGAAAACAAGAATTTTAGCATCTGAAATGTATTTGTTTATTTGAAGCCTACCTGCTGGTCAGATATTGGGTCGTCTGCTTTGTTTATGCCATCTTCATACAAAAAATTGAAAGAGGCCAGAATAATTTTTTTTTTTCCATACATATTTTATGCCCCGTATTTTTTCCCCGTTTTTCACCCGTCCCCATTCTTGGCTGCACACGCGCCTGTGGAGGCATGTGCATGCCATGGCTTGAGACACCTTCCCGCGACTTGCCTCTACCTCCCGCCTACTCTAGCCACTGAACCTCCACCCAGTGGCAGCAGAGCTACGGGGGAGCAACGACTGCCCCGAGAGAGGAGAACTGCCCCATGGCTGCTCAGCCCTGCTCTCACCCTTCCTCCCCCCTCCATGCCAGCTCCCCAATGACCTGAGTCTGTATCCAAACCCGGGTCACCAGCATGACAAGAGGTAAAGCGTGCAGCACCTCGGCCCTTTGTGCCATTGGGCCGGCCAGCCAGAATAATTTTAAGAAAAAGTAAAGCAGATACAATTTGGTGAGACTAGCGAAGGGGTTCAAGAGGGGAGAGAATAACCCTATCTAGGTACATCAGGGGAAAAAGGAACACTAAGGAGGGTGTTATCAGATTAAAGAAGGAAGGTACAGGGGAACAGGGTGCACGAGAATGGGGAAAAGGCTGATTTATTGAATGCTTACTTTTGTTCAGTATTCAGTGTTGAGGAGATAGCCATTACTGGAATGCAGGGTGGGAATAAGGGGGAGGGAGGGAGGAGGCGCGATGACTGAAGTTAGAACCAGTCTCAGAATAGAGGGTGCACAATGGCCTCAAAACCCTGAAGGTAGACAACGTGCCTGGTCCTGCTGGGTTGCACCCTAGAGTCCTGAAGGAGGTGGGGCAGACACTGGTAGAACCACTAACAAATCTGTTTAATTGTTCCCTGGAATGGAGACATCATCATTCCTGCAGACAGGACGGTGGCTAATGTGGTGCTGCCTCAAGAGTGGAGATGGGGCTAACCTGAGAGTTACAGGCAGGTCAATCCATCCTTAATTGTAGGCAGGCTGCTGGAAACCATTGTTATGGAACAAACTGTGGAATACCTGGAAGTAAATGGGCAGCAAGACTGGAGGCAGCAGGGGTTTTGTAGCAGGGCAATCTTACCAAACTAACCTAGTCGATGTTTGTCACAAAGGTGGTGGCTAGGGGCTAAGAAGTGGCTGTGTTGTACCTTGACTTGAGTAAGGCCTTCAGATTTATTCTGCAGAGAAGGGCAATAAAAAAGCTGGGTGACCTCTGAGTGGGGAACAAACTCACCAAGTGGAATGGGAACTGGCTGGGAGGCACAACACTTGAAAAAGTACATAGTATTTGCACAAAATGTCTATGCCATGGGGAGTATGTGCTGTGTTCCTGAGAACTAAATAAGCTTTTAAAACTATTATCCTGCAGCCCAGCAGTGGTAGCTTCTAGCCCGGTGACCATCGAGGCCTGTGGATAGTGGCTCTGGTCTTTGCTTTTACTGAAGCCATCACCTTATTGTTCTAATTACAACACTGAGTGTGGCCATCAGTGGGCTGCACTCAGAGCTGGGGGAGTCCCGGGGGGGTTCAGTGGGGATCGGTTCTGGGACCAGTGCTCTTCTCAAGTGGACTGTGAGGATGGAGTTAGAGAAATGAAAAGAGACATGGAAAAATTGGAAAGTGGTGCAGATTATTGTAACTAATGTTCATTGCAAAAAAGTGCAAAATGATTCACACTGGTAGAAAGAACCCTAAAATTGACTACTGGACATGGGGGGAAAAGGTGGGGTAGACAGCTAAGGAGACTGCTACAACAACACTGAACAGCGCACTTATGATGCAGGGACTTGGTACACCTATGGGGTAGTCTGCCCCCAATACAGTGAAACAAACCAAAATTTAGGTGCACTCACAAGGAAAAGTTTGGGAAATAATACCAAAGGCTGATGTAAAAAATTGCTGTCTGAAACTGATTTAAGGCGCAGTGTGCATGTGACTTAAAATGGACTGGTTATGATGTAATACAACCCACAAAAAAGGTTAAAAATGACATAGTTTGCCCAGAACTGATACTCCGCCACTGACCAGGTGCACCGGGGCTTGAACACAAAGTTCTTCATCTGGCGGACTGCATTTTTCAATGTCAGCCCTTTTATTTCCTGAACTTCTCCTTGTAAGTGCTTCCAATTTTGGGTTTGTTTAACTGCTGAGTAGGGCGACCTGGCAGGCATCATGGGTGTTAGGCTTAAGTCCACTGCACAGTGCAGCAAAGTGTGTGGGAAGGCAAGCAGGATACTGGGATAGAAACATAGACTATGACAGTAGATAAGGACTGCTTGGCCCATCCAGTCTGCCCATTTATCCCTAGCTACAGTATCGCTGCAAACCATACTTGATCTCCTGCTCTTTTTTCCTCCCCCCTTCCTTTCCACTACGATTCCCTTATGCCGAGCCCCACTACTGTTTTCATCACCACCATCTCTGTTGGAAGGCTGTTCCAAGAATCCACCACCCTTTCTGTGAAAAAGTAGTTTCTCACATCTCTCCTGAATCTACCCCCTCCAGCTTCACAGCATGTCCTCTTGCTTTTGAGCAACTGTTGTTCTGAAAAATACTTCCCTCCTGTGTCTTATTTACCACCATGAGGTATTTAAAGGTCTCTCATCATATCTCCCCTCTCCCTCCTCTTTTCCAGGGTATACATATTAAGGTCATTTAATCTCCCCCTTGTAGGGCTTTTGGTGTAGACCCTGCAGCATTGTAGTTGCTTGCCTGTAGATTGCCTCCACTCTGTCCATGTCCTTCCAGAGATGTGGTCTCCAGAACTGGACCTAGTACTCTAGGTGTGGTCATACCAGCAATCTATACAAAGGCAACACCACCTCCATCTTTCTGCTGGTGGTACCCCTCCGTACGCACCCCAGCATCCCACTAGCCCTCCCAACCGCCTGTCACACTGCCTGGCCACCTCTAGGTCATCCAATATGATTACCCCCCCCAGGTCTCTCTGCTGCTTGCCAGTCATCGATACTGCTCTACCCATTTTGTACTGTACTGCACAAGAAATGAAAACCAGTACTCCCGATATCAGTAAAAAAATTTAATACCAATAAGAGGAAGGCTTTCTACACACGCCGAGTGGTAAACCCCTGGAATAGATTCCTACTGGAAATAATAATCAGTAAAGACAAACACCAATTTAAAAGAAGATTAGATAAATTTTTAGATGGCAATAGCCTGTCTCATTATGGGTAATGAGGTAGGAGCACATATGGGCTAACCACCTTCTTAGCTCTTTACACCTTAGTATAGTAGCAGAATCCATTTACTGTAGATATTTGTGCATTACCAAATAATGGCTACAGAGTGAACTAAGCATCTGACCCCGGCAAACCAGCCCCAGCACTTCGAGAGTGCGATACCTCTTCGTTAGGGGATGTGTGTACTCTGCCAATGGGTTTCTGTGCCCTAAGTGCATTATTTTGCACTTTTTCGTATTGAAAACCAGCTGCTACATCCTTGACCACTCTGAGTTTTTTTTTTTTTTAGGTCTCTGCTCATCCCTTCCATCCCCCACCCCACCCCAAGTGTCCACTCTATCAAATGTAGGAAGGAGATTTAATAGTAGGAGGAAGAAGTGATACTGCACCAGAACAGGTCACTGGTAAGGCCACACATGGAGTAATGTGCACAGTTCTTGAGTCCCCGCCTCAAGAAAGACAGGGGCCACAATGAGACCATATAGAGGAGGGTCACACAGATTTTCCAGGGAGGGCAGGGGAGGTTGTATGAGGAAAGGTTGGCAGATCTTAACATACATACACAGGAGGCCAGGATTGAAAGAGGTATAAGGTCTTGCGAAGACTCGAGGGTGGATTGTAAGGATTTCTGCATGAGGGAGGAAGGAAGGTACAGTAAATGGAGAACACGGGTGGACTCTGGAAGGGGTGGAGATTCAGAATGGACATGAGGAGGTTTTTCATGAAGCAGTGGTTGACAAATGGAGTAGACTGGCCAAACAGGTGGTTGAAGTCAGGACTACAGGAATAGGGTTAAAACTTGGTTGGACCCACGGGTAGAAGTGGATTAGGTATACGTGGGAAAGGGGTGACGAATCAGCCACGAGGCCTATCAGATCTCCGAATCTAGCCCAGTGCTGGGCTGAGCCTGGAGCTAGGCAGGGAAATGGGCAGACTGGCTGGAGCTCTGGGTCTTTTTCTGCTGACACTTGCTATGTTTCTGTGTAAGTTGCTGCAAACAAGATGACTCCATGAAATGCAGTATCTCATTTTCATGGGGAGCCTGGTGAGGACAGTAACAGGCATAAATACAACACAGCTAAAAAAATTCCCATTATTAACAAATATGTAGTAAGATCAAAACTATACAAAAGCATACTATACATTAAGTAACCTGACCCGAGGTATGCACCAGCACGTAGCAGATTTATTGATTTGAATTTGTTGACTGAGAAAGGCACGCTGTCCCGAGGCTCATTTCCAGGTGCAACCCGAGAAGGGGGGTGGGTGGAGAGATATACGATCAGGAGAAAAACAGTAACAAAAACTGAATACAGCAGACACAGTATAGTACAAGATACTTAACGCAGCATGTCTGTACAGGATATTTAGATTAATTACATTTTGCAGAACGAATTACAGATACTATATAATAAATACAAAAAGAAATGCAAAATCAGATTGAAGACTCAGTGATATAACTGATGTGGTATATGTCGCAGCTCTTAAAAATACCAGTTCTGGCACAGTGTTATGATACGTTATTTTTGCTGCAGTGCCACCTTATGACAGAGATAGCATAGTGGAAATGTCAAGTTCTGCAAAAGTACTCTCACCTCTGTGCTAAATGGTTGCAATGGCAAGTTTCTTTAGCTCATGCCCTAAACACAGCAGAACATTGTGATAGCATTTATTTTATTTACTTAAAATACCTGTGGCTCCATCTTTGAAATTATTAAAACTGTATTCTGCTCATCTCATGGAAGGTGAGAAGAAGATGTGAAATGGAAGCTCTGTGAGGGCTGCATGCGGTATGCAGGAGACGGAAAACCACGAAGTGATTGAGTGGACAATTGGAATTATTTATAAATTTGAAATTCTCATATTGCAGATGGCAGGTGTTCACATTCATAAGTTCTGCAAAATCTGCAGAATCTGTGAAAAATCTTATTGTTCGTGGGGAAAAATATGTATTAAGGATGGGAATTGTGGTTATTTCCACAAATTGGATATGTACAGCATTTCTTCCTGTAAATCAGTCAGTTTTGTAGAACACGATGCTACAAATTTCACACCTTGAAACACAAACATTTATCAGTGGTTATATTGAATTTTAGAACAGTGAAAATGTTATTTCACTGGTAATGCACCAGCAGAACTAAAAGTTAACCTTACCATTATCAGGATTAATTTTGGTTATGTGATCGATCAATCAATCAATCAATCAATAGATTTTGAAAAGAGCATGCATTTTGTAGCTAAAATCATTGAAAATGTGAAAACAAAATGGGCCAGATATTTTACATCTAGGAATTTGTTTCGGGCCTGCCTGGATTGACAGGTTGTCAGGGACCTGCAACATGTGGTTCAGAGATAGCCTTTGCCACTGTGCAAGGGGCTGCAGGAACCTCATTAGCCTGTTACGGCACACAGGTTGTGATGGGCACAGAAGTGCATCAGCTGGGGAACAGCAGGAAAGATGGCATAAACTAGTAGAAACTCTACCTACCATTAACTATCAAATCATGGAAAGCCATGTGTGCAAATGCCAGGAGCCTTAGCAACAAGATGGAAGATCTGGAGGCTGTCATGGTACAGTCAGACCTGGACATTGTGGCCATCAATGAAACCTGGTGTAATGATAACCACGACTGGGAGATGACCATACTTGGCTACAACATATTCAGAAGAGACAGAGCAGGCAGGAAGGGAGGAGGAGTGGCACTGTATGTGAAAAATGACATAAGGGCCACAGAGATCCAGGAGGAACAAAATGGGAGAGAGATACTGTGGGTTAAGCTGGAAAGGAAAATGGAGACAGCCATCCACACAGGTGTGGTCTATAGACCACCAGCCCAGGAGGAAGAAACAGATAGGGAGCTGATGCTAGCCATCCAAAGGATGGCAGACAAGGGTGAGGTAGTACTGGTTGGAGACTTCAATATTCCAGACGTGGACTGGAGCATCCCAGCAGCAGCATCAACTAGGAGCAGATTTATCCTGGACTCCTTCAGGGTGCCTTCCTCAAGCAACTGGTCATGGAACCAACTCGGCAGAAGGCAAACTGGACCTTGTGCTCACAAACAGGGACAGTGTGATGGGGTACAGTGGGGAGCACCTGGGAAACAGTGACCACCAGTCATTGTGGTTTGAAATCACAGAAAGAGCAGAACCAAACCACACAAAACACTTATCCTGGATTTTAGGGGGGCAGACTTTGGGGAAAATGGGGAGATACTTGAAAGAGGCATTAAGGGGAATGGGACAGGAATCAGGGGTTGAGGAACAGTGGACAGTATTTAAAATGGGGATTACAAGAACAACAGAATTATGCATTAAGCAGGTTAGCAAGAGGAAAAGAAGAGGAGACAATTATGGTTTTCCAAAGAGGTAGCAAAGAAAGTGAAAGCCAAAAAGATTGCATTCAGGCAATACAAAAAGACACAGGCAGAAGGGGATAGGGAGAAGTACCAGGAGAAGCAAAGGGAGGCAGGAGGTCAGTAGGAAGCCAAAGCTCAGACAGAAGAACACATTGCTGCAAAATCAGTGGGTAGAGGACAAAACCTTTTACAGGTACATAAGTGAAAAAGAAAGAAGACAAAGGGAGGGATGAGTGAGACTGAAGGGGAGGATGGGGGCCCGCGTGGAGGATGACAACAGTAAAGCTGACATATTGAACAGGTATTTCTGCTCAGTCTTTACTGAGGAAGAGGAGGGTAATGGGTCTGAAGGGAGTACAAGGGGTGAGAATGGTGCAGAAATGGACACAAGTCCCTTTACACGAGAAAGGGTCCTGAAGGAACTGGAAGTAATAAGAGTTGATAAAGCAATGGGGCCAGATGGGGTGCACCCCAGGGTCCTTAAAGAACTAAGGTGGTGGCTGAACCTCTGGCTATCCTGTTTAGCCAATCACTGGAAACAGGGGAGGTACCCAAAGACTGGAGGACAGCAGATGTAGTCCCCTTATACAAAAGTGGGAACAAAGAGGAAGCAGGGAACTACAGACCAGTCAGCCTCACCTCGGTAGAGGGAAGATCATGGAAGCATTACTGAAGGAGAGATTGGTGGAACATCTGGTTGTCAGTGGACTACAGGACCCAAGGCAGCATGGTTTCACCAGGGGAGGTCATGTCAGACCAACCTCGTTGAATTTTTGACTGGGTGACTAGGAGGTGGATCAGGGAGGGCAGTGGACATGGCCTATCTGGACTTCAGCAAGGCCTTTGACACTGTGCCACATAGAAGACTATTACACAAACTGAGGAATGGGTGTAGGCAGGACAGTAGTGTGGTGGATAGGTAACTGGCTGGGTGGCAGGGACACAGAGGTGGTGGTAAATGGCTGTCACTCCACAGAGGGAAGAGTGACCAGTGGGGTACCACAGGGATCAGTGCTGGGACCGGTCCTATTCAACATCTTCATCAGTGACATTGCACGAGGACCTAGAAGGCAGAATTTCACTGTTGCTGATGACACAAAGCTCTGTAACAGAGTAGACACACCAGAGGGTGTAGACAGAATGAGAAGGACCTGCAGAAACTTGAAGAATGGTCAGGGGTTTGACAGTTGAAATTCAATGCAAAGAAGTGCAAGATAATGCATATGGGGCACAAAAACCCTGGCACAGTATATCAGTTGGGGGTGAGGATATAGCATGCACCAAGCAGGAAAGGGATCTTGGGGTTGTCATCTCTGATGACCTCAAGGTAGGGAAACAGTGTGACAAGGCAGCAGGTAAAGCAAATAGGATGCTGGGATGTATAGGCAGGGGCATCACCAGCAGGAAAAGGGAGGTCATAATTCTGCTATACAAGACACTAGTGAGGCCCCACCTGAGTACAGTGTACAGTTCTGGGAGACCATACCCCACGTAAGGACATAGACAGGTAGAGAAGGTTCAGAGGGCAACAAAGATGGTGCATGGATTGCATCACAAGTCCAATGAAGACAGGTTGAAGGAACTGAACATGTACTCCCTGGAGGAGAGGAGAGGAGGATATGATAGAGACATACAAGTATCTTACAGGAGGAACAGGGTGCAGGAAAACACTATTTTTAAGTGAAAAGATGTTCCAGGACTAGAGGGCATGGGATGAAGTTGGAGGAGGACGATTCAGAGGAAACATGAGAAAGAATTTCTTCACAGAACAGGTGGTGGACAAGTGGAACACCCTGCCAGAGGAAGTGGTGGGGCTGAAACAATCACGGGATTTAAGAATGCATGGGATAGACATAAAGGAATTCTGGAGGTCAGGGTTAAGGGGCAACAGACTTTTAGGAAAACAAACTGAACTTACAAGCTCAAATGGGCAGACTGGGTGGGCCATAGGCCCTTATCTGCCGACACTGTCTATGTATCTATGTACCTCAAACAGCCCCCCCCCCCAACTGCACAACTAATGGACCACCAGGGTAAGTTGTTTTCTAAATATGTATTATATATTTGAAAATGGTGAATCACATTTTCTTTTCAGCAGTCTTTGGCTCCACGGATTCAATTAAGCAATAAGGCATGACAGGGGAAGCATTATTTTGGGATAACTGCACCTTGAGAGGTGAGACTCATGGTAATGCCAAGTGCCTTGTGTTCCAGAGAAGTGGTGTTAACCTGCAGTTATGAACACCTTGGAGTGCCTTATTACAATTATAAAATGGTTTCTATTATTTTTATATTAAAAACTGGGACATGGGCCGGCCCAGTGGCACTGAAGGTTGAGGCGCTGGACGCCACACCTCACGCCACGCTGGTGACCCGTGTTCGGATGCAAGCCCGGGCCACCAGGGCTTGACGGGGAAGGGATAGGATTGAGCATCTGGAGGATTGCTCTCCTATCCCGGGAAGGGATCCAGGGTACACCACCTGCAGCGCCCCTGGTGACGCACTGGGACACTACCAGAGTGGTGCCAGCAAGGCGGGGTGTGCAGACATCGGCATGCAGTGCCTGACGCCACTGCATGCTCGCACTCCAGGGGCTAAAAATCAAGGAGGAAAATGGCAGCACAAGTCTGTGGCAGCTTGATGGACAAGCTTCTCCAGCCAGGAATGCCTGGATTAGGGCGCCTGCCGTATTGGTTCCTGGCCAGGCGCAGGGACATTGGGGGGGGGGGAGTCCTTCTCGATGGTACAGCTGCATATGCCAGCTTGGCGCATCCACTTCAGGGTCGGTGGTGAAGGAGGAGCAGTGGCTGGAGGTAAGCAGGGCTATGGCTGCAGGAGGGATAAACATAAGGAATTAAAAAAAAAAAAAACCTGAGACATGTGGTTGAGAAAGTTAAGAATTTCTGACCTGTGCTGTTGTGTTGGAATAATGAATGGTCACGTGATCAGAGGTAAGCAGAGTTGAATGTCTAAGCTCAGTGCTACATAGTAACACACCAGATGAGTTACGAACATCTCATTATCACAATAAATGTTGCTCACTGCCAGTTATTCCTAATTTGGTTTTAATTATACCATCAGGCAACTTTTAACCTGAGGCAGCATTAAGGGAGACAGTTTGGCCCAGTGGTTAGAGCACATAGCTGTGAGCCTAGGAGCTCCGGTTTGAATCCCACAGCTCTCACACACTCACTGTGTGCCTCTGAGCAGGTCATTTACCCTATTTGTAGTAAACTATAAATTTTTCTCTAATCTGTCTCTGTGCAGCACGATTCTCCCTGTCAGCCGAAAACCGCAGCAGAAATCCCCCCCCCCCCCCCCCCCCATCCTGGATTGTAAAGCACTTTGGGATACTGACTGAATGAAAGGTGCTGTATAAAACCAAATTATTTTCCTTATAATGCAGCAGTGTGGCTTTCCGCATGAATGAACCTGATGTTCTGTTTATTAATGTAAAACATTTCAGACCTCTTTCCATTCCATTGTTGCATCAGGTTCCTATGTAGTGTACACAGTCTGCACTTCAGGGGAGTATGATTCTGGTGTCCCAGCAGCTAGAAATCATCCCAGGTTTTAAACACTACAGTGATGTGGCTAACAGGCAGGAGTAAGAAAATACTTCAATGTGTATTATACCTCCTAGGAAACGGAATACCACATTTAACTGGTTTGCAAATGTGTTTTATTAATTTTAGCTGGCAGCTGACTTTGTTTACAAAAACGAAACCTGTTCTGCTGCTTTAAATGAAGTATGAAACTGCTACTGGAGGAGGTTCTCCAGTAGGAATGAGAAGGGGATCCTGCCCCTGTACAGGTCCTTGGGGCTGCTGTTCCTAAAGTACTGCACATAGTTCTGGAACACTCGCCTGAAAAAATATAGAGGCAGACGCAAGACTGTGCAGTGAAGGATAACAAAGATGATAGATGAGCAGCAGGAGAAGTCATGTGAGGAGCCTCTCTGTAGCCTAAACATGTGCCCTCTGGAGACCAGGAGGGAGAGGAGAGACATGATTGAAGCCTTAAGGTTTCTGAGAGTATTAACAAGGGTGAGAGCCAGAAGTTGTTCACGTGATGCAAGATGCGAGGGATCTACCACAAGGGGGCATGGGTTCAAACAGACTTTAGAGGGGGGGGGTCAGAAGAGACGTAAGATGACTTTTGTTCATGGAGAGAGTGGTCACTGTATGGAACAGTCTGCCTAGTTAGGTGGTGGAGATGAAAATTGTGGAAGGATTCAAGGGGGGAGAGGGTGCGTGAAAGATTTCTGTCTCTGTTAAAAAGCCACCAGCTCAGATATTTTCAGGTACCCACTTTGGTTGCAGGACAATGAATAGGGTTAATAAATTGGGGAGAGGGTGTGAGAGGAAGACTGAGTGAGCATACTAGAGTCCTATTCATTTACAGTTTTTCATCCTTTTTGATTTTATTATGATTTTATTGACACTTTGTAAAAAAGCAACACACATTAGTAAAATGTATGGAAAACAATATTTGGGATTTTAAAACAAGCAAAAGTATGAAAAGTCTGACAAGCTAACAAAAAGTTTAAATAAAAAGGAACTTAATATTTGTGAATCCTGGATTTCCTAATTACTGGGGAATCCATGACTTTAGCCTCTGATTGGTCTGTTGAGCTGTAAATCAAAGTAAATGACAACTTTATAGTCAACACAGAATGCCACATTGCTTTTGATAACTCCTGCTGTAATGTAGAAAAAAGACGTGGGCCATTATAGTTACAGTGCTTCCCACGTAAGCCAATGGTTAATTAAAGAGCTTCTGACACCTCGAAGAAAACTTTGAAAAACATAATAATGAGATATAACTCAGCTTACATTCTGCATATATTCTATAAATTTAGTCGCTCCTTTACTTATTACTGAGGAAATTTGCCTTGCATGTATGAACTTTAACCCTCAGAGTGTATCTGTCTCTGTAGCTTACTCCCTACTTCAAGTTATAATCATCTGTTGTGACATCACAGTCTATTGCCATGGGAGTAACTGTGATGTCACAAGCAGTGCAGTATGACCTCAGGTGGTGAGAAAGCAGCAGGAATAGATGAACTCTTCTGGAGCAAAGATCCTGTTTTCATGCAAATGACCTCAGTAGGAGGAGAAATACAGAAGTAAAGTAAAACACAAGCTAAACTGTATCTAAATATTATGTTTTGTTAATGTTTTCCTGAAAGCGTCAGCTACTCTTTAAATAATAGATGTGTTAAAGAGACACTGTCAGTGTTTTTAGCTAACATGAGTTGTTTCTGAGTGTCTGCTACTACAAAAATAAAAATCTGCATTTTATTTGTCTCCTAAGGAAATATTATGAGGAACACATTTTTTAATTTTTTTATGAGTGGTAAACTCTCAAATATGGCCACCCATACTGCCCAATATGATCTGCCCAAGGAACACGTTGGGCAGGGATGTGTAATTACAGACTAGCAACTGCTGTAAGTGACAGCTACATACAAACCTCTGCCTAGTGCTCATATCGGCAGAGTGTGAGCATCGTCCAGTATATGTAAGCAGACCACCAAAAAAGTAAAATAATGAAAAAAGAGAATAAAAAACATTGCAGGCTTTCTTTTTTACTTCTTCTTTCGCTGACCTCCTCTGGTACCCTCCTCCTATGTGCCCTTTAAACCAAAGTGCCCACCAGCGTCTCGTCTCACTGCTGTTTATGCTTACCTGGTTCTCAGGATTCTCCAGTGATTCCCAAGAATGCCTGCGTTTAGGGAAGAAAGCATCGTGATCTGAGAACATGGCTCTGGGTTTGTAGCAGTGTACTGAGGGGCCTAGTGGTGTGTGGAAGAGGGGCAGAGGGCCATCATCCAGTGTGCCTGGGTGGAGGCCACTGTTTCCCTTGTTCTGGTCCTCCCACCACCCATGGTAGCATGCATACGTCGGCATTCTGAGGGTACCAAACAGAATATGGCCACCCACACTGTCCAAGGCACCAGCACCGTGCCACCACCAGGAGACATGCTTCCTCTCCCTTAAAAGAGTGCCCTTATGGCTGTTCTGTCACCCTCTCTGCTGACCTGTGCTTCCATCACCCAGGCTCAGGGAGTGAACCAGGATCTCCAGTGTTCCAGGTGGGTGTGCCATCCCTCACGCCACACAGCTGGCCAACTCTAATTTAAAACACCTATAGCGTGTAATTCCAAAGTGCACTCAAATCCTTACATTTATTTACGTATTAATTATTTATTCTATTTGAGTAACCTGGACAGAGACAGGTCCTTATGGCCCTTTTTGCAGCAGTGCCTGGGGAAGTAGGAGTGCACTGGATGTCAACATGCATAAAATAAAAATTATATAAACATGCATATAATTTTATGAACAATCTCAGTACAACATGGTAATAATTAACATAGCACTTCACAGACATTGTCAGGTGTGGCATAAGTCAATGGGAAAAAAACACTAACATGACCCTTTGAAATCAGCCCTTTTACCAAGCCTGGATTTATGTATTTTAAAGAGGAACAGTCAGTACTAAGAACCCCACACCAAAGTATGGGGCTGGTCCTAATTTGCAGACTCTGTGCAAATATTTTTTTTGTACTTTCAGTCTAATTTTCTGCAGTAAACAGTAACTGGCTGACCCTACTAACTCCCACCCTGACATTTGCTGTAACCAGGAATCCCAGAATCCCCTGCATCTGACATCAGAGCTGGGCTGCAGCTGTGAAAGATGCAACAGCTTGAAGTACATGTTACAGTTTTCATAAGTTCTGGCCTTATAGTTGGGGGTCTTACTGTCCTCCTAGGGCTGCGTACAGTCATAGAGGACTGTACTTAGTCTCAGGAGAACAGTGGCACTGGTGAACATCTGAGCGGAGCATATGAAAACTCTTAACATGCACTGCAGGCTATTGGATTTCTCACCGCTGCAGCCCTGCTTTGATAATGGCCGCAGAGGATTCTGGGATTTCTAGTTGCATCAAATGTCAGCTTGCATGTCTGCAGAATCAGCTGTACTATAGTAAACAGTAAGTGAAAGAAGTTTTTGTACTCACAGTGCAAAATGGGACCAGCACCGCACCTGGGTTTGGGGATTTATGTGCCGACTGTTCCCCTTTAAGTACAGTGAAGCTTTCTTAATACTGTAAATACCAGGAAACTGTGGAAAACGCTAACCCCACCCCCAGCTAACAGCCCAATTTGCCACTTTTCTTTGCAAATATTTTTCACTGTTACATCTATCCTCTGAATTTCATTTCAGTAAGGAGCTTTATAACTTGCATTTCTCAAACTCCAAGTTGCCATCAGTGGTTATAAATCACAGTTCCATAATTAACTCACTGTATGCAAATATACACCGCCAACCAATCACAGACCTGGTAGCACAGACTTGCATACAGCAAGCAGTGGACTTGTGATGTACAAATGGCGGCAGGGAGCATGAGCTGTGCAGGGATTACGGAGCTGTGTATTAAGCTGAAATTCAAAGGGCAGAGGCAGTGGAAACAAATCCCGATGGAAAAGGGCAAATTGGTCAATTAGCCATGGGGAAATGCTTATTTGTAATTTGTGAAGTTTTCCTTTAAGTCTGCTAAGAGCACCAGCAGCAGACACAGACAACAGACACCGACAAACATCCTGCTCATTAGCACACAAGGATAAGTTGAGTACCTAGGAGAGACTTTTCTTTATTAATTCCTAAGGTACCTGACTGCCAACTTCAAACATCTCTGAATGGGGAAACTGCAGACATATTTAAGCCCTCCCCCTCTGATCGCTAAGCCAGTGGTTGCCTCGTGACTGACAGCAGAGGCTGGCGCATCATGTTTATGCCTTGAGGCATGCATTGTCATCTTCAGAAACCTGACACTTTCACCAGCTGCTGGCATCTTGGGCTCCTGAAATCTGTCTTTGCTGAGGATTTATCTGTTTTTATCTTCTTTTGATTCTTTCAAATATTTGGCTCCTCTTCTGTTTACATCTGCAAAAGAGACCCCCTCTAACCATCGCTTCCCCTGTCACATTCTCCCTCTTCAAATCCTTGTTCCTGAGGACCTTCTCAGAGGTCTGTCATTGCTTCAAGTCAAGGTCTTAACATCACAATTTGTTACTGCTTTAAATTCTGGACTTAGACCTCAACCATTGCCTGAGGCATCATTTAAGTCCTCCCTTCTGTCATTGTCCAAATCAGGGTCCCAACATCACGATCTGTCTTTGCTTCAAATATTGAGCTTAAACCCCAAACATTGCCTGTGGCATCTGTCGTGTTCTCCCTTCGAACAGTCCTTCCTCCCTAGGCCATTATGTCCAGCCCTCTCCTATCTCATCTGACCTTCACTCCCTATACCCCCTCCCCCTTCCCACCCCACTTGCCAGGCCATGCCTACAGTACTTATCAAAGGACTCTCACATCTTGATCTTCTTAGCACTTTGACGCTAGAGGAACTGCCACTCCTGCTCACTATCAATCAATCAATCAATCAAAATCTTTATTTATTCAGGCGAACATGACTCCTCCAATGATGTTTACTGTATAAACTTTAGCTCATTACCTTACGTCCATATATCTGTATCTATGCAATTGTATTTAAATGGCACTACCTCTTGTTGAACCTATTGTTATATTCTGGTGGAAGTATCTTGTTACATGTGATGGTAATGTTTTATTATGTTGTTGTTATGTAATTGTTACGTACATTCACTCAACTTGTTATGTCTTAACCCTGTTGGCAGTTGTTTTGCCCCAGGTCCATCTTGTGTCAGTGATGTTCAGCCTGGCAAAATAAAGATTTTGATTGATTGCTTGATTGATTGCCACATTGAACCATCACTTATACTTGACTGACTAGAAGCAGACCCCAAGATTAACAGGAAAGTGGATTACTCATCGTTCCTGTATAGTGAACTATGCTAACCTGTAGTCTTATGCAGCGCAACAGGAAACCACTCCTACAACATACCCAATTGACTTTGACACTAAGTAGTACTGGCCATAACAACCGCATCTGTATCTTCTGCACAATCGCTATATGTAATATAATTTTTAGGATGAAATAAATATCCTTGTATAATCCATTGGTTCTCTGTTACATTGGGGACTAATGACCCATCCAGGGATGGGTTGGGATTCTGCAGGGGGATTTCAAGGAACTGGAGAGAGTTCCTAGGCAGGTGGCACACACGGTGACTTTTACTGAGGTGCTGCCTGTCAAGTGAACAGGGGGAGAACTGGGTACTTCGCACCAAGAGCTTCAACTTGTGGTTGAAGGAATTGTGTAAAGAAGAGGGGTTTGGCTGTGTTGGGGACTGGGGACCAGCTTGGAAGGATATGGGCCCATACAGAGGTGATGGCCTGCATCTGTCTGGGAGGGGAACCAGAGTCCTCAGTAGATGGCTGAAATGTTACTTTGATGAACATTTAAACTAACTGAGGGGGTGATGGAAGAAAAAAGCAAGGCATAAACTGCACACCAGACACACACACACACACACACACACACACACACTGAAGTAATAAGAAGGGAGGATCTGAGGGGAGGAGATTCCCGGAGATAAAGAAAGCAACAGCGTAGTAGAGGACATGGGGGACAGGAACAAGAGTTGCAGAAAGAGAGGGGAGAAGGAGGCAAAGTAAAAGGGAAGGAATGGTGGTTACAGGCAGAGTGGAAACAAGGTATGAAAGGCCATGTGTGCAAATGCAAGGAGACTTGGAAATAAAATTCCAGAATGAGATGCCATCATGACAGAGGCAGACCTAGACATTGTGGTCATTACTGGGTCATGTTGCACATGTAACCACAACTGGGACATGGCCATAACAGGATATACCCAGTTCAGGGAGGGATAGTGCTGTATGTAAGGGAGGGTATCAGAGTGACAGAATTGCAAGGAAACCATGGGGGATAGGACAGGCTGGAGGTACTATCGGTCACCCTGGAGACAAGAGTCAGAACCACTGTTCATACTGGGGCAGTCCACATACCTGCAATACAAGGTGAGGAACTGGATACGGAACTGGGGGAAGCCATTATCACAGTGGCAGAAAAGGGGGAGATGCTGGTGGGGAACGTCAGTCTGCTGGATGCAGGTTAAAGCCTCCTAGCTGTGGCCACAGCTAGAAGCAGAGAACATGCAAGACTCCCTGCAAGGGGCCCTTCTCAGGCAACTAGTCAGGGAGCCCACTCGTGATGGGACAGTACTGGACCTGGCACTCACAAACGGGGACAGTACTGCAGATGTCAAGGTGAGAGCCACCTGGAGACAAGTGATCAGCATACAGTGAGGTTCAGCATAAGGACAGCAGCAGAAGCAAACCACATAAGGGAAAGAGTCCTGGATTTCACGAGGGCAGATTTAAAAAAATTAAAAAAAGGTGAATGGCTCAGAAACAACCTAGCTGGGTGGTGGAATGCCCTGGGTGGGTTAGAGGAACATTGGGCCAAGTTAAGGGATTTTCAGTAAACTGCAATATGGCAGTGTGATCCGCTCAGTACCTATAAACTAAAGAAAACTCCAGGAGGGATTGGACTACTAAAGACCTCAAATGGTATATCAAGCACACATGGAGACAGCATGACCCACTCACCGGATGTGTGATTTAGTGTTCCACACCGGAGCAGTTAAGATGCCAAAGACAGGTGTGGTCCAAGAAGAAGCAAGCTGCTTCTCTTGATAGAAACTGTAAAGCCTGTAAGGGATCGCAAATTTTAAGAAACCGTATTCTCTTGAGTTGTGTGCATGAACATATAAATAGATTAATACAACCTGGATTAAGTGCAATAATGTCAAAAAATAAGATCCTGAAGAAGTAGTAAGAATACTATGAAATGTAGATCAGCACTTTTTTTGGTGGTTTACATAATAAAAAATACTAAATCATACATCCAGCGAGTGGGTCGTGTTGTCTCCATGTGTGCTTGATATACCAAGTTTAGGGATGGCATAGTGAAGGCAGCAAACCTCTGTGCAAAAAAAAAAAATGAACAAAAACAGGAGAACAAGAGACGACTGTAGTTCTCAAGGGAAGTGGCTAAAAGATTAAGGCTAAAAGGGTGGTGCAGTATTCGAGAGGTACAACGAGACGCATAGGTAAGAGGATAGGGAGTTGTAACAGGAGGAGAAGCAGAGGGAAGCAGGGAAAGTGGTAAGGAGCACAGAGGCACAAACTGAGGAAAGGATAGCCAAAGGGGTAACTAACGGAGACCAGAACTTTTAAAGGTACATAAGTGAAAAGAGGAAGACGAGGGGAGCGATTATGATGTTAAGAAGAATAAGGGGACTGTGAAGAGGAGGCTCAGGAAAAGGCAGATATCCTGAACAGATACATATGTTTAGTCTTTACAGTGGAAGGGGAAGGAGATGGACCACATAAAAGCAGCAGGAGGAACACTGGGGGAGGGAGGGAGGACTTAGACACAAGTCCAGTTACAGAAGAGAGAGTCTTGAAAGGACTCCTAATCTGAAAATGCACAAAGCCCCACATGGCGCTGGACGGAGTGAACCCAAGGGTGTTAATGGAACTCTGGGAGGTACTAGCTGCACCTCTGACAGCCCTATTCAACAACTCACTGGAAACAGGAGAAGTTCCAAAGGACTGGAAGAGAGCAGATGTAGTTCCACATCATAAAAGCAGTAGCAGGGAGGAGGCTGGCAGTGATGGGCTGGTCAGTCTGACATGAGTGGTGGAAAAGTTAATGGAGTCACCATTAAAGGAATGGATTGTGAAGTATCTTGAATCCAGTGAATTACAACACCCGAGGCAATAGGGATTCATGGGGGGAGGCCATGTCAGAGGAAGTGACATAGGAAATTGAGCAGGCTGGGGCAGTGCACATGGCCTGCTTAGACTTCCCCAAGGTCTTCAATATCATATCACATAAGAGGCTCATAAAGAAAGTGGGTAGTTTGGAGGTGGATCCTAAGGTAGTGAACTCTGTTCAACATTGGTTGGTGGATAGGTGGCAGAGAGTGATGGTAAACAGAACTGGGACCGGTCCTCTTTAATGTCTTTATAAGTGACATTGCAGAAGAGCTGGAAGGGAGAGTATGCTTCTCAGCAGATGACGCCAAAATCTGCAGTGGGATGGACACTCTAGAGGGGGTAGAGAGAATATGCAGGAACCTGAGAAAACTTGAGCCGTGGTTAAGGGTATGACAGCTGTGTTTCAATGTGTAAAAGTGCAAAATCATGCACCTAGGGTGCAGAAACCCAGAGGTGGAGTATAAATTGGGGGAAGAGGTAGTGATGGGCACCAAACGGGAAAGAGACCTTGGAATTATCATATCTGATGACCTCAAAGTGGCAAGGCAGTGCCACAAGACAGTTGCTGGGACCAGTGGGATCTTGGGGGTGCATAGAGAGGGGTATCACCAGCAGGAGGAGGGAGATGCTGCCGCCACTGTATAGATCACTGGTGAGACCACACCTGGAGTACTGTGTTCAGTTCTGGGAGACCACATCTCGGGAAGGGCATATGCAGACAGTAGGCTCTCCAGAGGTACACAACTAAAATGATGCAGGTGCTGCATCAGACGTTCTATGAGGAGAGACTCTGGGACCTCAATATATATGCCCTGGAAGACGGGGGTGGAGACATGATAGAGACCTATAAATACCTCACAGGGTTGAAAAGGGTACAGGAGGGGAGTATTTTTCATAGAAGAAGGCGGATGGCAGCAAGGGGACATGCAGTGAAACTGGAATGGGGAATTAAGGAGGGATGTGAGGAAGTACTTCTTCACTGAAAGAGTGGTAGATGACTGGATTAGCAGAGTTAGTGGGGGAGAAAATAGTGGTGGGCTTCAGTCATGCATGGGATATGCACAAGGGAATCTTAGTTGGGAAGTGGGGGGGAGGGGAGGTAGCCAGATGTCAGGCAGGGTCTGCGGTGACAGTAAAGGGAGGGACTAATGGGGAGACTGGGTGGGCCAAGCAATGCTTACCGACAGAATCTCTGTTTCTATTTTTCATTTAAAAAGGGGGACCTTTACTGTTTTCTGCCTGCTGAATAGCCTGCTATATAACCTATATTACATATAGTGGAAGTCCAAAACACCGTGCGCATATGCTGAAGGGCCTTTAGTGTAAGGTGTCTGCATAATTACATCTCTGTGCGCTACCCCAGACAAGAGCTGTACAAAACCGGGTGTCTCTTGTGTGCTAAGCAGCATGGTATATAGCTTATACTGGTGCCACCGTTGACAGTAATATGCAAATGGTAAAACAACATCAGCACTGGTAAACTATACCCTGTAGTCTGGTGTGGCCTTGTGACCTGCGTGGAGCATCAATATGGCTAAACATTGTCAGGGCTGGTAAACAAATGTCGGTACCAGAAAAGAAACTCACCATGCCTAGCCTCACAACATTTTGGAAAAGCAGGCATCTGATGAGGAAAGCACTACGACTCCTACTGCTGCTTCCTCTAGGTGGTAAAGTTGCAACAGATCCTGGCCCCCACCCCCCCACCCAGCCACCTCTTGCACATATGGACTCCAGATAGGCTGCCTGCACATAAGAAGCTGACTGCCCAAAACTGACCTGTTGTGTGACTGGACCAGACTGCACAATCTGGGTATGCTGGCAGTTATTGAAACATGGACGGAGCTTCTTAAGCAATGCAGTTAGTATAGATGGTTATACACTGCACAGAAGAGATTGATCCAAAGGCAGAAGGAAAGGGGTAGCTTTCTCTGTCAGAGTGGACCTCACCACTGACTACAGAATACCAAACTAAACTGCAGTATCAACCAGACATCACACCAGAAATGCCACTGATGAAGCTCACACTGGTGGGGGGGGAAAAAATATCTACCTAGGATGTCTGCATAAACCTCCAAACATAACCGAATCAGGAACATTATATTGTCATGTATCCTCGACCAGACGTGAACTCATCCTTGTTGGGGACTTTATTATAGAAACATAGACGATGGTGGCAGAAAAAGATTGACATTCCACCTAGTCTGCCCATGTTATCATATCATACTCTGGGGCCTGTTGTCCCTGTGGGGGTCTTCGCTTATTCTACACACTCTACTGTTCTGTGTTTCCACCTCCCTCATCCCTCTGAGTAGCAGCTATATCCTTGGCGCCATCACAGCCATGTTTGAAGGCGTTTATTGTTTTGGCGCCCATCACCTCTGCTGGCAGATTGTTCCATGACTCAGCCACTCTTTCTATAAAATAATACTTCCTTACATCTTTTTTAAACCTGCCCCCCCCCGGAACCTCCATTTTTGACCCCATGTCCTAGCTTCTCTGTCCTAATAAATAGTTCTTCATGGTTTACCTTGTTTATTCCTTTCAGGAACTTGAAGGTCTCTGTCATGTTTCCCCTCTCATATGGTTTCACGTGAATACATGTTCAGCATCTTTAGGTGATCCTCCTAGGATCTGCCCTCCTGGGCCTGAATCATCTCGGCCACCCTGCGTTGTACCATCTCGACACTGTCCTTGTCCTTTTTCAAGTGGGGACTCCAGAACTAGGCACAGTACTCCAGGTGTGACCTTGTCATTGACCTACACAGAGATAACAATGCCTCCTCTTTCTAACATTCAAACTCCCTCCCAGTGCACCCTAGCACCCTGTTAGCCTTGCTAAAGGCATTGTTACATTGGCTGGTTTATGTAAGGGAGTTACTAAAGATGATTTCTCCTTGGTCCTTTCCTCCAATATGTCCAGCTGAACCCCTCCCAGCCAATATTCTGTTTTCCTCTATGTTGTCTGCTCTGCCATGTTGTTTAGTGTCATCTACGTGTAACCCCCAGGTGGCGCTGTCCCAAGGGCTACTACCCCTGCCTGCTGGACTACCAACAGGTTGAGGGGCCTAGGGTCTTTGGCGGGTGCCTCCACCCAGAGGTCAAGGTTTGTAATGGTTGATCTAGTTTGGTCACAGCCCTCTAGGACACTGAGACCCCCTTCTAATCCCTCTAATGGCCCACACAATGCACAGGAATTACAGTACCAATGCCCCACATGTACACACTGTTCAATCATAAGGTACCACTTACCCTCAAGACAGATTTGGAGGTTCATCTCTGAGGACCCACTGAAAAATAAGGTTAAACAGCATACACAAACCAATACAGTGCTTGGCATGAAGGTACGGACACTGCAGACAGTTTAAAGTTTAACAACATCAAATCTGGTTTATTCAGGGGGACTGTAACACGGAAGGGGGAAATCAAGTTAATTAGCAAAGTAAATCACAGTACTGTGCACACATACAGGGTCTGGAAAGTCACACTCTGGGCACCCAGGTTGGGGGCTAGCCAGGTCCGTTGCTCAGGGTTGGCCGGCAGGTGCAGATGGATAGGGCCCTGTAGAAAAATATATGCACAACACCCAATTGTAATCTGGAGCCGGATGGCTCAGTCCTTGAGGAAATGAAACAAAGAAAATTAGATGACACACTTGTGATTGTTAACGGGTCGCAGGGGAATGCCCTGGTTTGTACTCACACTACCCCAAGCGGAGAACCTGATGAAGATGGTTGTTCTGGATTGTCAGAAGACCCAGGCCTGGAGAAGATATTCTACTGGCCAGGCCCAACTGCTTTGACTAGCAGACGTATTTAGTCCGGTTAGGTTTAGTTCAGCTTTCAGCTTACAACACATGATGAAAAGGGAATTGGCATAGCTATCCTTCACAAGCATTCAACACATTTATACGTAAAGGAAATTTCTATACCAGGCAGCTGCTCCTAGGTCCCGACCGCAATTACTGCAGATACCCGTGAGTACACACAGCAGCTTTAGTTCCTGACAGACTGAGCGCGATTCAGCAATTTCTCCAGTCTTCTACAGGGTGGGCCTGGTTTCCACTTTCAGCCTTCCTTGCTCCAGCCACCTCGGTTCAGTCGATTTGGCTGCAACAGCAGATGTTGGGCCTCTCACGCACTTCCCACACGAAACTGTACACCGCAGAAGCACAGAGCTCCTTCTCTCCTCACGGTCACAACTGATCTGACCTTCCAGCTGCAGGGCAGAGCATTCCCTTAGGGAGCCACCTGGTCCTGTTGGTGGACTCAGCTGTCAATCACTCCAAAGTTCTCTCGGTGCAAAAAGGCACCAAGGTCCAAAACTACACTTCCCAGAATTACTAGCTATACATTCCCCTTGTAAGCCGGCTCCCAGGAGAGTCCAAATTCTGGTTGATCCAAGCAGTCTCCATTTTATAGCTCCCCTAATCCCACTGGCCCAGCACAGCAGTTTAGGTCCAAAATGGAGGGGCAACACACACAATGTCCCATCTGCAATAAAGGCAGGTTAGACAAACTACAATATTACTAATGCTTTAAATGTTTACAGGCAAACAGGTATATCTTTCAGATAGGCTCCCTTTGCGCCTTCAGCGACCTCAATATGGAGCGATTAGCCCGCAGTTCAGGCGGAATTCGAGCAGGGAAACACCAGCCCCCCGGAAAAGCATTAATTATGTCTGCAAGCAGACAGCTCTTAAAGAGACAGTATGTGGGGGCTCTACCAGCACTCACAGTGCTATTCTAACGGCTTAAATGCTGAATGCCAGCAGGCAGGGGAACACTTAGGCAAGCTCCTAGGAGGCTTTTATAGGAGCCCCCATTTGTAGGGGGGGTTACATACGAATAGACACAACCTGGCTTGGATTCCCTCTGTCTTGTCACTGATGAACATACTGAAGTGGACTGGACCCAGGATAGATCAATATAGATTGGTATGGTGCCTCAAGTGAATATGAAAAAAAGGTGGACCAAAGAAAACTCACCTATGCTTGTCTCCACTACTACCAGAGTAAATGTCAAAACCCCCCAAAAAAGGGACATGTACTGATTGGATACCGATAAGCAGGCCTAAGAGGATTTCCAGTACCAAGGTCTTTGCAGATGTCATGAGTGATCATAATATGGCCTGCTGTGTAGAAGTTCAGTAATGAAGGGTCGCCCCATTGATACATCAGGATTAGGAGGTAGTATGGCGCAGTGGTCTAAGTCTCTGAGCTGCAAACCTGGAGACCTGGGTTTGAATCCCATAGCCCCCACTTGTATACTGTGTGACCCTGAGCAAGTCGCTTAACTTCTTTGTGCTCCCAGGTCGCACCTGGAGTCAAGCTTTGGCTTAATGTGCCTCTCCTTGTTAAACAATTTCCCCTTTCCCTTTCTCCTTCTCTAATGTGTTTCAGAAGGCTGATCCCTCCCGTTCTACCAATCCTTCTCTTCCTACCAATGAAACTGATAAAAGTAACTAAGAGTGAATTTATCTCATAGCAGAAGTAGAAGATGCCTAAAGGTTGAGAGCATGTCAGTTTAAACTGTCAGGGTCAGAGGAGAGCGTTAAAAATTGGATTACTGTTGACCTCCTTGAATATGCCTGACAAGGCTAAGAAGAGATGCAGGTAAACAGGCCTCAACAGTGTCTGGACTGCATACCACCAACTAAGAAACAGTTGCGCCACATAAGTGAGAAAAGTCAAAGCTGATTACTTTGCAAATTACTAGCATTTAATTCCAGTTCATCCAGGAATATCTGGAAAGTTGTCAGATCCCTGTTGGTTACGGAGCAGCACAACAATCTAACCCAGCTGTACCATAATAGCAGACTAATCACAGATGACCAAGAAATAGCCCATGCACTGAATCTACACTTCAGTTGAAACCTCCCCTTCCCTACTCACTGGGATTCACCCATGACTGCATCCAGTCCGTTTTCATCTTGGTAAATCTGACCTGGGCCAAGCTTTCTCATTTAAGCAAATAAAGCAGGGGACTCCTTACAGTGGTGTTACTGATTGACAAATCTAAGATTGCCAAGGCACGTGGGATTGACCCTAGGCTTCTCAGGATTGCAGCAAAACAGGTAGCCTCCTCCTCCTCCTTATAGCCCAGTACAGTATATCACTTGAAACTGGACAAATCCTGAACATCTGAAAACGTGCACGCTTGTTACTCCACTTGTGAAAGCAGGTGACTCCAGAGACCCAAACAATTACAGGCCTATATCAGTCCAAAGGGAGTCTGGCCAAAAGTGCTACACTGCAGAATTAGAATAAGCATACCCTGAATAAATCTCATACCGAAAATTAGGTTTCTACGTTACTTCGTTTTAAAGTTATATTTTGTAACCCTGATTTCATGACCTATTCAAAAAAGCCAGTTTCAGTGAAGAGCCACTGATGATGCCATCACCTGGACTCACAGCCTAGTTCTCCTTGTCAACAACACTTGTTTCTCCGAAGTTTAAGGAACTGTAGCTGTAGTAATCATTGACTGCAGTGCTTGTATTTCCAGAATGTTCAGATGCATGGTACTGTACTTTAGAAAGTGTCAGGAGATGGTTTTGGAATACAGTGCTGAACCAAGGTATAGACTGTCGTGGTGGTGCACAATTTGAAAATGTTGGGGGGGGGGGGCATGCAGTCTCAGAATGTGGCAGGGCTGCACTGTCTCAAAATGTGGTTGACACTCAATCTTTGAATGCAACAGGAGCACCCACTGAGGAATTTGGCAGGGACTGGCAATTTCAGAATATAGTGGGGATGCACATTATCATAATGTGACAGGATACACACCATTTACTCTGAAACTGCTTGTCCCTGCCAGATTCCAGAACTGTATGCACCCATCACATTTCAAAATTGTGCAACATAACCCCACCGCAATCTAACACTGTGCATTCCAGTCATATTCTAAAATTACATATCTCTGCTACATTCTGAAACTGTACACCCCTACCAGTTTCCAAAACTGCACATCCCTGCCCCATTCTGAAGTTGTTTCAGTGCCACATTCTGAAATTGTCACAGCCACATTCCAAAATTGTAATTGCCATTTTCTGAAACTGTTCATCACCACCACATTCCAAAATTTTGCATCACCACCACATTCTGAAATTGTGCATCACCGCTGTATTCCGAAACTGTGTGTCGATCACCCTCACATTCCGAAACTGTGCATCATTGCCACATTCTGAAACTGTCTCGCTGCCACATTCTGAAACTGCATCACTTCCACATTCCAAAACTGCGTCACCACCATATTCCGAAAGTGTGCATCACTGTCACATTTGGACATTGTCCATCGTGGCCATATTCCAAAACTGTGCCTCACAGCCACATTATGAAACTGCACGTCTCTGCCACATTCTGAAACTGCACGTCACCACCACATTCAGAAACAGTGTCACTGACACATTACGAATTTGTGCATCACTGCCATATTCTGAAACTGTGTGTCACTGGCACATTTCAAAACTGTGTGTCACTGTGACATTCCGAAACTGCGTCACTACCACATCTGGAAACTATGTCACCACCGCATTCCAAAACTGCATCACCACACACATTCTGAAACTGTGTCACCGCCACATTCCGAAATTGTGCATCACCGCCACATTCTAAAATTGTACCTCCCTGCCACATTCCAAAATTTGGTGTAAACATCAACATTCCAACATTGCCTGTCAGTCACATTCTGAAAATATGTATCCCTACCATATTCCAAAATTGTACGTCCCCACCACATTCTAAAAATTAGTGTCACTGCCACATTCTGATATTGCATATCCAAGTCCATTCTAAAATTATGCATCCCTACCTCATTCTGAAACTGTGTGTGACTACCACATTCTGAAACTGTCACCACCACATTCTCAGATTCTGTGTCCACACTTCTTGTGAAATTGTAATCGCCACAATCTGAAATTGAGCATCCCAAATACATTTTGAAATTGTGCGTCACCATCACATGCTAAATTTATGCATCCATATTACGAAATTACATATCCCTGCAATATTCCACAACTGTGTCCCCTGCATTTCAAAATTGTGTATCTCTGCCACATTCTGAAAACGACACCACCACATTATGAATTTTACCATCCCTGTCACATTTCAAAATTGTGTTCCAGCTACTTTCTGAGACTCTGTCATTGCTGCATTCCACAGATGCAACCTGGTAACATTTTCAAATCTCATACTTGTAGTATTCTAAAAATGTCACACAGCGTCGTCATTCTAAAACCATATTTGCTGCTGCATTCCCATCTCACATCACATTCTGAAGCACCGTACTTTGCATCTGCACATAATGGCAATATATGCGTTGACCCACCCAGTGTCAGTTTTACTTTTTCAGATGTTTACTACAACCGCAGTTTTATGTAACGTGGGAGAAATGGGTCATATAAGGTAGCTTGCCGAGAGGACTAGAGTGTGAGTTCAGATTATGACAGCAGCAGCAGCTCTTTTCTGAAACTGGCTTTTTTGAACAGACAGTGAATTTAGGGTTACAAAATTACTTGTAACTTTTAAACAAATTACTGTAACTTAGAGATCTAATTTTTGGCATGCGGTTGATTGGGGATACATTGATCTCAATTCTGAATTTACTAATGCCAGAAATTTTGCCCGAACTCCCTCTTTAAACAAAATCCTGGAAAAAGCTTGTACATAGCCAAGTGCTTTCATTCTGCCTTAACAATAACGTTCTTGCAAAGGAAAAATCCAGCTTCAGGCCAAGGCGCTCCACTGCCAGTGCTTTGCTGAAAGTTATAACTGATGTTTCAAGGGCACTGAACTCTGGGATCTCTCTGGTGCCATTTTTATAGACCTCACAAAGTCATCTGACCACAGACTATTTATTAAACTAGAGAATCTGATAATGTCTGGAACCACAGTTGCCTGGATGGTAAACTACCCAACTGGGAGGACATGAGTAGTAAAAGTAAATGGAAGCGCACAGGCACTAGAGGCCCAACTCTTGGGAGTACCAAAGGTTTCTATCCTGGGGCAACTTTTGTTTATGTTGTTGGTGAATTGTGTCCCTATAGAAGGCACTGACATAAAAGTCCATCTATATGCAGATTGCACAGTGCTGGACAGTAGCTCTGAATCTGAGAGGGACCTAAATAAGTAGCTACAGTGTGTATTTGATAACATTCAGCACTGGATTTGGCAAACAAGCTGCAATCTAATGGAAAGAAAACCAGATCAATGTGGAGACCATATATCCATACAGTTGAAAGGGAGCACCTAGGAAAAAGTCCAACGCTTCAAGTATGTGGGGGTATGGCTGGATTCCTGTTTAGCCTTTGATCAGTAAATGGAGCATGTAGTAAAAACCATGCACCAAAAAATGCCCTGCTATGCAGACTCAAGCTCTGCCTGGACATGTGAACCAGAAAACTGATACCAATGAATTATCTTCTCCCCACTCTAGTCTGTGTTGATGCGGTCTACAGGATGGCACAGCAAACAGTGCTGCTTAGGCTGATTGTCATCTACAACCCAACCTTCAGGTTTATAGTGGATGTGTGTTGCACATCACTGTGACCTATGTAATTCACTTGGCATCCGAGTTCTTGAGGACAGTAGAGAGTTGCACTGGTCAGTGTAAATATAAATTTACTCAGGACACATTCTCAGACTCCCAGAGTGATCTGCTCACCAAAACCATCCTATTTACATGTGAAGATCACAGATAAGGGAAGAGAAGTCCCTCCAGGTTCCAAAAACAAAGCAAATGCTGGGTAAAATGGCATTTAGTATGGTGGCACCAAAAAAGCTGGAATGCACGGCCAGGCTGTGTGAAGTATGTGAGCAGCCTTGACCAGCTCACGTCAGCTGTGCACAAGCATTCAGACAATTCATGCAAGTGCCACTGAGCATGCACACAGGATCCGCTGCATAGTTAGTAAATAACTGCCACTCCGTTATCATATTCTCTTACCGAATACCATAAACCTACTAACTTGTCCTCAGCCCAATGTTTCCTATTGGCAAGACCATTTTCCCCCTTAAATGCTGTGTAATTGTATATGTAAGATGTAACTGATGTATAAATTATGCCTTCATATAAATGGAACCCTAACTGTCGCACCTGTGTAACCAGTTGTACATAAGTAATTTATGTAAAATGTGCTGCTGCTGCTGTTTTAAATGCTGTCCTAGGACCCTCTTGAACACGAGATGATGCATCTAAATGAGGCTATCCTGGTGCTGAAAATTTTAAATAAACCATTGACATGCTTTTTTTGCCAATAATTAAAGGGTTTTTTTTTGTTTGTTTGTTTTTTAGTTGAAGTAATTTTCTTTAATAAGGTAAGCTTTGCAACTTCCTTTAAGGGAATCTGCCTGCCGCCATCACATGGACAGCCATGAACTCTCCTTGTGCCCTGCATGATAATGTGCCCTTCCTACTCGAGAACTGGAGGGCAGGGCACATTAGCATAGTGGGTGGGAGGGTAGCACACAGCTGCCTGTGAGATGGCGGCAGGCAGCCTTTTCAACAACTTGTGGAATTTTCTTTTGAAGTTAAGGAAGAAATTTTAAGGTTAGGCAAAAAATGTAGTTACTGTCTAAAAGGGATCTTGGGGAGTATCCAATGGGTGGAGGGAAGAGCATGAATATGTGTGTAGTTTTCCTTTAAAGACATAACAGTGGAACTAGCAGGTTCATTAGGTAGGACTGCCACTGACTACAACACTTACATTCAGTCACTGTTCTTCTGTCAATGTTTTTTTCTATAATTATTTCTTTTCTGTCGAAGGTGGCTGACCTCCTGCTGAATCCTGTGTCATAGGTCAAGACAATTTATTCCCTCACACAAACTGCAAATTTGCTTTTGCTGCGGACAGATGCCACTAAGAGGGTTTTCTTAGTTTCTTTAGAGATGGACCCTCCAATGGAAGGTTATTTAGCAATAATGTTTGCTGCAAGAGAGGGAAACTCTTGATGTGTGTAGTTCAGGGGTGTTCTGCCAGAGGTTTAACAATGGGTTCAGAGGATTCAACCAGTGGCTCTTTACCATTTCTTTTCTGTTCATTTAATGTTGGACAGATTCAACTGCCACCTCTACAGATCCTGTGAGTGCGCCCTCCAGCACATCGCCAATCTAGCCCTCTTGCTGATTGAGCACCAACCATACAAAGTTAGGAAAGAAACATGTTAATTGGCTAGCCCCATACTACGTCAGTGCAAATACTTTGTTGCCCCCTTCTTTTTCAAAGTACTTACTTTGTTTAGCATTGAGAAAGACATCATCATGTTGACACATCAAAGCACAGGCAAAAGCATACGTGATTTGCATGTGCACTGCTCTCCTGCTCCCGTGCTTTGGGGACAGTAAACAATTGGCTTTTTCTGCTGTCCTGGGGAAGACTTTGTATATTCAGTTTGCTGCCTCTCCACTGAAATTGTCCCTTCCGAAGGTCAGCTTCAACTGTGCAGTGAAGATTTCTGCTTATCTGTTAATTAGTTTAGTTCTTTTTTGTTGTTGACTAAAATGGAAGGCTAGCAAATACTTTTTTTCAGCCTTGTCTCTTGTTTCAGACTGACAAAATATTTTTTTGATGAGTCAGTGGCCAAGGGAAGGGAAAAACCATTGCGAACAGATTGATAGTGTGCCAAGTTAAGTCATCGTTGACTTTTAAGAGAATGGGGAAACGTTTGCCTCGAAACGGGGGAAATTCCCCTACTCTTTTCGAGAAGTGTCATGGCATATGTTACCCTAAACAACCACAAGGACAGGCAGATGGGATCACAGTTTAATGTCGCATCTGAAATATGGCATCTCTGACAGCACAGTGACCCCCAGACATTATCTTGGGACATTGGTATGGCTAATTTTAGCCAAGGAGAGAGTGTCCCCTACAGAGCTGGTATTGCTTTTTCCTGTAACTGCTGGTATTCATTGAAAGTACCAGTATTTGCATGTTTGAACTCTGTTGATTAAGTTATCTTGTTTGAACTTGGAGGAGGAAACTGTGAAATGAAATTGTGAGCTGGAGTGTCAAAGCCCTGCATTTGCGTTTTGCATAGACACATTCCCAAAAGGGCTGCACTGGCCCTAATGTGCCCAGACCGTATTTCCCAAAGGCAGAAGTGGGCTGCACTGGCAAAGTCCTTGCCGTCCATCAAAGAATAGATCAAGAAGGTTTTTACCCAGCACAGTGTAAGCACTCCCCTGCTGCTGATGTTTCCATTGTTGGGTAAGAGTTCTTTCATGAGTCTGTGCTGTTGTTGGCCAGGGCACACTCTGGGGGCTGTAGGAGAGACCACTGGGACTGTGGGAGGGACGTTGTTTGGGGAATGCCCCCCTACACACACACACACACACGCACACACAAGCCTGCTCCTCCAGTGTCTGCTTGAGTCCAAGTTAGTCTAGACTATGTATTTATGGTCTGACTTAGTCTGGGACTGACAAATATATCCAAAGTTAAACACATACTGCCGTAAACCACATCTATTTGTCACAGCTGGGTGCAGTTTTGAAAATCACACCTACTCCATCAAAGCAGTCAGTTGACACAGCATGGTGGAGATGGATGAAGGCCCATCTTGTGGATACACCTGCTTCCAGGGCTTTGAAAATCTGTCACCACCTGTCCTGGAAGTTTTTTCCAGGTTCCCATCACTCGCATGAAGATGTTCTTCCTGATCCTTCCCCCTGTAGCCTCCTCCCTTCAAAGCTGTTGAGGATCCCTTTACCCTGTTGCCTATGTCCATCCCAAAAGAGCTGTAGTTCTTCTAACAGTGTTATCCCTTCCAGATATTTGAAGAGTATAATGATGTCAACTGAGTCTTCTCTTTTCCATGAAGAACATGCCCAATTCTGTCAGCTAAGCCTTCGGGCCACTTCAGTCACTTCAGTCACTTGCCTCTGATCCTTCTCCATCCTAGTAATATCTTTCCTCAGAAATGGGGACCAGTTCCAACCTGTTCACGTCACACAAGATGGGATATGACTATTGATCCATGCAGGGGTTTATAGCATCTTTCAGTCTGCTTAAGAAGGCTCTCTTGATGCATGCTGTGATATTATTTGTTTTGCTAGATGCCACCACATGCTGTTGTCCCCATTTGAAGCTGCTGCTCATTCCCCAGGGCCTTTTACCTGTGGAGATTCAGAAGACTAGTGGTTGGATTTATACAAATGTGATTTTGTGTCTGTCCTCTAGACTTGTTTCATTTCCCGAAGTGGATGCCAGAATCTGTACTAAAGCATCTGATGGTGACAGACTGCTGGGCTTTCCTTAAATCGGCCACCTCAGATCACTTGGAGAACTTCAGCTTCTGGGAAATATTTAATTGTTATGAAGGACGAGAACCAGAGTGGATGGGGGAGTCCAACTGCGCAGCAGTCAGACACTGAGACAGTGCATTAAAAGGTGTTACAGCTTCAACCCCTAATTCTGACATCTCTACTGTGGTACAAGGTGTATTGATTTCAATACACAAAAATGAACAATATATGATATTGTGTTTTTAAATTACAAAACAATATGAGGCAAAAGAGGTTGGCAGTGTACCTTTAAAGAGCAGACGTCACTTTTTTGTGTATCGTTCGTTTTTACTATGGGTGATACATCAAAAGTAATTCAAATTATAAGTTTCCAATTAGTTTGCTAAGGATTCATTTACTGATCTCTGAAACAAAAGATTAACTTAAGAGGCCCAGCACTTCCTCAACAAGTGATCCATGCTGTATAGAGAAACAGCACCCGAGAGACCTCCATTGGTTGAAGGCGGACACTAGCACCCCCCGTTCAGTTTTGGACCCTTTCAGCTAAGGTCTATGCAGTTGTTATGGTGATTGGAGACTTAGTGTCTTTCACACACAGATTTGTGCTCACTAAAAATTAATGATGATTTAAATATTTTTTTAACAAATGCAAGGACTTGGGAGCATGCTTCGTACAACTTTGAATGTGGAACCTGTGTTTCGGTGTTAGCACACTAATATGGCACCCTTGCTTTTTACAGTTAAAACAAATAGTAAGTAAAACTTTTTTTGAGGTTTTACACAAAACTAAACTTTATGCTTAACATTGTTTAAACTTCCCCTTTAGAAAGCACAACTAGGCATGTAAAGGGTTGACAGTGTCCTGTTACAAGTTCAGTTCTAGCTACAGTCTAAGGAAGATTCCTTCCTTAGCCAGATGCTTAGAGCTGCTGCCTTCAGAGCTCATGGTAAGACAGTTACATAGTATTCTGATGGTGAAAAGGATATGGGGGCCATTTTGTCCACCCCTCCTGCCGAACAACAGTGATCTAAGTAAAATGTTAGTACTGTACACATCCAAGCTTTTAAGTGCCAGAAGATTCTCCCTACTAATGCTGTGTAGCACGCAGTGCTATTTTCCCAGAGGAACTAGGGGTCTATAATCTAGTTCCATTAAAGGATCTTTCTAGGTTCCATCCTTAATACAGCCTACTGGTGAATTTGTCCGCCAAGAAAGCCAGATAGGCATGAGTACTGTGGGTGTCCTTAACTCATTATCTCCTGGTGGCCATTTTGTGTCAGGTTAGCAAACGATAGTATAGACTTCATACAAAGCTATTGGAAGTAACGATGTCTGGGAACACGCAACGGTGCTGATCCTGTTCAATCTGGTGACCATAAATCAGGCTGGAGTAGCTTGATAATGGAGTGGTAAATTGAGACAGTTTCCTAGTTCGGTCTCTTTCTGACTGTGATGTGCTCCCAGCCTGGACTCAAACGGAAAATGAAAACTTGATTGCAAGTTGGTCACAGTCCAGTTCCAAAAGAAGGGTGCATTGCCTCAGAGTGCAAAGTTAGAAACTGTGCTTCAACCTTCCCTCTTCAGGAAGGATCTTTGAAGTACAGCAAATTTGCATAGTAAGTGCAGTGGTGGCGGTGATGGTTCGGGGAGGCGAGGGATGAAAAATTAATACCACTGGCTGGTCCTATCCAGGATTAGCTAATCTCTTCTAGCTGAAGGGTAAAATTAACTACCACCAACAAGCCTGTCATTAATATGGACTTAAATGTAAGTAGATTAAAAACGAGAGTCCATTTCAGGATTCACAGGAGGCCCAAGTTAACCACCCCGACTCTCGGCTGTGTATCACGTACACTTCAATGTGCCAAACATAAGATCGTAATGTTTTAGCCTGGGCAAAGGAAAAACAATTCCAACCTGCTCTTCAGATTAATATTTGAAAAGAGAGATTTAAATTTTTGTTTTTTGCTAACTGGGGAAAGTGGAAAACATTATCCCCAGGCACTGTGGGGACCAGCTGTCTTCAGAGCACGTGCCTCCCACTGACCACTTAGAAGATTCAGAAGGAATTTGTATCTCTCCCTCCACACACACACACACACACACACACTTTAAGGTTTGTACACCATTGCTAGGTCTGCTGGTTGAGTCACTGTGCCATGAGCTTCTCTAGTGGAACCAGAAAGAGCAGATGGCACCCACATCGGCAGTGATGTGCGGTTTAAAGCAGTGAAAGGGACAGGGGTGATTGCAATGGGTTGTAAAAGGAAAAGGAAAGACTTTTAGCACTTTCAAATATTAATTTCATTATTAGGGTGCCTCTTTTTAGCCCCAGTAAAGATGGGTAAAGAATCCTTTTATCCTCTTTTGTTTAGTATTTTTGTTATTGCCTGCCTGTGCAGGAAGAATTCTAAGTAGACTGGATGGACTCTTAGTCTTTTTCTCCCATCACTCTCTCTGTTTCTTTCCTGCCATCTCTCGGAATGCTTGCCTATGCGATCAGTGGGACTGAAGCCGGCAGATAGTCTCCTGAGGTTGTGTTCACAGTTACAGAGTCCTTCCTTATGCCACTGAATCCTTATTCATTGGTGTGTAAGTTTCCTGTACTGGCTTAAGCCAAGGTAACTGTTTTGTTTTTTAACTGACTTGTTTTAATTGTTAATTACCCCCACAAACACCATTTCAGAAGGGCAGAGGTTTCCCCTGTATCAAAAAATGACCCACTAGTTGGGACACTTTAAAATACCAGTAGCTCCATTTTGGGAAAGTCTCCTGCTGGTGATTTCTTTCACATTTAAATATTACGTTACTTGGGGGACTTTCGTGCCCCGCACTAACAGTGTCCATTATATGAGACTCATTAACTGAAATTGTCCTAGTCTCTAGGACCTGTCACAATTGGTATCACTTTATGTTTAAGGGCAAAGGTTACATGGTAGTTGTATGGTAATAACCTTAGTTATTACTGTATAATTAATGGCTTCAGTTGTTTTCAATGTAAAAATCCGTGTGTTAAATACCATAACACCTAAGTAGGTGTTACGGCATTCACGCGCTCTCTTCCCTTACGAATGCACTCGAGATACTGAACAAACACAGCTCAAGCTTAAAATGCTCCGTTTCTCTTCACACACTGCTGACTACAAAAACCTCGGGCTGCTTCTTCAGCGGGTAGGGAGGCCTGCGGGAGGGATTCTCACAGTGGGAGGGAGTAAAGGGAAGTTAGCCATCGAGGACAGATACATCGGCAAGGATGCGGCCTCTTCAGTACTGCTGACGGGGGACCGAGTTTAAACTAAACCTCCAAAAGAAAAAGGTCGCCCTTCAATTATAAATAACAAAATATGGGGTGCAGTGTGTTTTACTTGAATTTCACACACTCCCTCGTTGTTGGATAGCTAATTAAACCCCTCGGGCGAAGGTGCTATCCAACAACTCGGGAGTTTGTAAATTCTCATACCACTCTGCACCCCATACTTTATCCTATATGTAACATACATGTAATAAGTAGGTAGTTTCATTTAAACTGCTACTTTTGCCATACTGCAGGGACCTGTCATGACCGCACACTTGACTCACACACATGACTGTGTCCTCTGAAGGGCAAGAGAAATCCTCCACTATCAGTTCAGTTTTGACTGTTTTCCTGATTTGTCACAGAGTTCTCTCCCCCCCCCCCCATGACTGCTTTTATCCCATCTAAAAAAAAAGTTGTGTGACCATGACAAGTAACGGAGGTCATGACTTTTTCAGATCAATTAATACTGTGCAGTGGACTCTGGTCCCCTGAAAGTGAGTAGTGGGGGGGTAGTTTAGGCTGATCAAACTAGTGGGTCATTCTCAGTGATACCTTTGCCTCTCTGATGGGACATCAGAGATAAAAAATGTGAAATTAAAAAGTAAAACAAAACACACCCGCTTCAGCCTGAGCCATTACAAGAAACTTAAAACCCAAGTGAAGCAGGGTTAAGTGGAGTGACGAACAGCACTATAACTGTGACTGTAAGTATAGGTGAGAATCTACTGGTTTCAAACCAGTGACATTATAAACAAGTGTAACCACTGCCCACAAGCCTGGCCAAGGTACTGGCACAATAGGCATAAGGGTCTTAGTGGGTCAGTCCTTTGGGCAGATGGAACTTCAAAATGGAGAGCATGGATTCACACCAGCATCTTGCAGGAACATACACAAACACTCTTTCAATTCAATAATACATTTATTTCACTTGGCGTGATGTTTCACCTCTCGTAAGGCTTTTTTAAGGGGATCTATTGGTCGATTTTTCTGGCTACTGCTTTTTTCTGTCTTTTCTAGCTACTGCTTTTCTCTGTCAAGAGGGCTTATTAATCGATTTTCTGAGAAAGGCAGTAGCCAGAAAATCAACTAAGTCGTCCCTCAAAAAAGCCTTAGGTGAGGCAAAACATTGGGACAAGTGATATAAATGAATTATTGAATTGAAAGGGTGTTCATATATGTTCTTGCAAGACACTGATGTGAATCCTCGCTCTCTATTTTAAAGTTTTATGCTGATTGTCATGTGAATTCATCAAAAGCTTAGCCAAGTCTTCAGTCATTTCCCCACAGACAAAGTGCTTTGGGCAGCTGGACTTGGGTTCAGGAGTAGACTCGAATAATTTAGGGGTCAGCGGAGGAGAGAGATTGATGCATCCTAGGGACAGCTCTTCTGTCTTGGGAAGGGGGGGGATCTCACATTCTGCTACCAGCATGCCACCTGATAAAGTCATATGACAGCACAGCAGGGATTGCCTCAGCAGTGGGAGGGTTGCCCTCGAATGCTGATACGTGTATGCATTACTGCATGCTGGGTGGCCCTGGGGAGAATATGCCAGTGGAAAATCCTCTACTGGCTAGATAACTACCTGACCCTTTCCAGGGCCACATCACTGGCTAGGCAGGGCTCTGAGAATATGGATTGCGCTGTGGGGGGGGAGCCTACCCCCTCCAGACTCCCACTACAGATGCAAATTAGTGAGGGACTTGCCAAGAGCCAGATATGTCATAGGGAAGCTGGAGGAGGATGATGCTGGTAGGCTGGGGATAATGGAAGACAAATGGGAGGAGAAGAGAGGGAAAAGAAATGATAGAAAAAAGAAAAAGGCAAAGGTTTGATTGGTTTAGTCCCTCCACCTGAGGTAACACCCTTCCAGACGTACCTGGAGATGCTGCATCTCATGAAATTAGCATAGTACAGTGCATGCTACCGTGGCACTTGGCTTGCGTATCCCCTAGGGTGTGGGGTCTCAAGTGCAGGCTCGGCAGCTTCAGTGTCTTTGACATGTCTGTGTACTCTGCACTGATTAGGGACCTGCTCTAAACATCAGTGAACAGTTGCTAATATACCTGGTATTCTTTAGGCATCCCATAGTACAGTGTGTGCTACTTGTAACATACTAGTTTGTCCCAGGGCATATTGTCCATTACAAGCGGCGCCCGTTACATCATTAAAAAATAAATAAATAATTTCCATCACAACAAGCGGGAAACACAGCAGACAACAAAGATGCACGTATAACAACCAACAAACATGGAACATTAGACAGTCATTGCTGTCATTTTGATTACAGCTCTTTTACGAGTGCTTGCTTTTTTGCAAAGAACAGGTTTAAAGACTATTTTATTCGATCGAAAACCCAAAAATCAATAAAAATGCAAACAAAATAAAAAAAGTGCCATGTGTGTTACGTGCTGCACTGTTTGTCTTACTCTAGTTACTGCTCCTGTTGAGAAAGGTATTCCACGATGAGGGTCTGTTTCTCTTCTCTTCCATTTGTTCATCCTCCTCTTCCTCTTGTGGCTCTTCTGCCATGCCAGCTGGCTAACAGTCTCTCGTTATTTATTTTTTTTATTAGGTCTGAGATAGTGGACTTGGAGAAGTGTGTGCTCAAGTCCCTAGTGCCAAGTTTCGCATTTTCTACATGGATTTTATAATCTTTTTGCTAAAGTTAAATATGTTCGCTTACCAGACAGCATCTTACAGGCAAAGCAGAACAGTAAATAAGACCAGACCAGAACAGCATAGTAGCACAGCACGATAGCACGGGCAAAATGGAATGAAAAGAATGCATTTGCTACAGTGCCATAAACACTTTAAATATAGTGCTAATTCATGATTGCTTAAGCCGGTTTTGTTGACAACATGCTGGAAGACCATGTTTTTGTACATGGCTGCATTATAATTAACACCTAATCAAAGTGTGAAGGACTGATAACTGCTGTTAGTGTGTGCCCTGGGGGCCGCTACATGCAGAGGTACAGGTCCGCCTTAACCATAATTACTGCAGACATAGCGTCTGGCAACAGTGAAATGTCCAGTAGAAACGAACGTCCGGTTAAACCACGTCCGTTACAGTTGACGCATACTGTACTGTCGACTTACTGGCCCATTAGCATCAGGCTTGTTGAATCGGGGCACACGGACTTTAGGTTTCAGATAAAAATGAGTTTGACAGTTTGCATGCATTATGCATGGCAGATATTAAAATGGTACTGTTCTCAGATTACATTCTGAGCACCCTCTCCACATACTGAACGCATGGGCAATTGTCACTCCTCACTACCTGCTATGGGCTCTGACTTGCAGCTTCATCAATAAATGCCAGAAGTCTGTACTGGGTTTGAACATTTGAGGCCCTTTACACACTACCTGCATGGTTTTACAAATGTTTATAAACTTTGTTACGTTGCTCATGTTAAGGTATCAAGACCATTAGAAAAACATGATTTAATATGGCAGCACTGTTTCTATATTTCAGTCCAGGGCATGTTGGACTTCCTGATAGCCTGCAATCTGTGCTTCCCTGTGGATGGATGTGTATCACAAAGTGCATTGCATTTTGAGAGCACACATCCCAGTCGAGTGTGATCTGGTTGAGCATCTGCACCCGTGAGTAACCATGTTACACAGAAAGTGGTTTTTAAAACCATGCTTAAGACTAGGCAGCTTGTAGGTTTTAAACCCCATTTCTTAAAACAGATTAAAATGCTGCCTAACGTGGATGCTTAGTGTTAGCGACTTTTAAAACTATTTAACTATCTTACACTGTTTTATCCTTCTCATTGTGTATGGGCCTAAGACCTTTGATGGCATCACTCAAATTCTATTTTTCTATATTGAATCTCTGTTCATGTTCAAACCCTGGGATCCTCCATTCCTGTAAAGGGCTATAGCTTGCAACTTCAGTGGCGAGCACACAGAAGTCTTTGATGGGACTCAAACATAGTTAAGACACTCTCATTTATCTTTTGTTTCTAGTAAGGTCACTGCCCCTTGCTTCACCAGAGGGAGGAGTAACATACATACAAACCTCTGGTCAAATTTGTAAACCCATCTAAGCCATTTAAAGCATTTTGGGACATTATGTGACATTTTGGAACATTTGAGGACATAGAGCACATCTCTGTATTTTGGGTCCCCTCTGCAACCTCTTTTCCCCCATGCACCCCTTCACAGGCAGGTAGCTGAATAATGCTTTCTACTGTAAAGCGCGTTTCACAAGACACTCGTAGCACCAGGCACCCCCCCCTCCTGATTTCACTATTTCCTCACCTCCACGTAGTCTGCTCCAGGTTTTCTTCCCACAGACAAACCTGCACAGGGTCTCTGCAGTGATATTCAGCCCTTAGTCCCAGACGCAGCAATCCAATTACTGCTCATTTATAACGAGAAAACCAGTCTTCTGGATGAGGGGATGGTGTTGCCCACCTGAATTACTGCTGACTATGTCTCAAGTCATTGAAGACTCAGACCTTCCAGTGTCATGGGATTCTCAATTAGGATCAATGGTGTAGCCATACAGAAACCCCCTTTGTTTACTGGTAACTATTCGGAAAGACCTTTGAGTCAGAGACTCATTTACAAAAAGTTCCACGTCAAACATTAAGGTACAGAGCAAACATTTGCTAACAGAGATGACAGTGCAGTACAGTATATAATGAGGAATTACATTACATTGCATTACAAGGCAGTCAGTGGTAGTTCAGGAGGAGGCCTAGGTCAGTGTAGTAAATAAGTCTCAAATTAATCATAGCCACATGGTTGCAGAGAAGATTGTAACCGGCTGATAGTCAGATAGTGAGATAGGAGAGATTTTGCACCAGAAAACAGAGAAAGTTATGGGCGCTAATAGGACAGGAGCAACGTCCCATACAGGTCCATCACGGTGCTTGTCTCCCGTATGTCTGCCCTTAAGGTCATAGCAACCCCAGGTGGGATTTTTTTTTTTTCTTTAGCTTTTTGCTCCCTGTTGTTGTCTCCCACTTTACTTTGGCAACGGGGAGAATGAGGTATTTTTACTTTTGTTTTTTTCCTCCCTTCTAGCCCCGGGAGCCCAGAATCCGGCTGGACATGCCTATGGAGGCAAGCACGCACCCTGTGGCTGCAGTGACAGCCCCCCCAACCTAGCGCCCAGTCTCCCCTTGGGCTTGGTGCTACCACCAAGCCTCCACTCAGTGGCAGCCAAGAGCCCAGGAGACTCCGAAGGGGAGTTCACACAAGCATTCCAAAAGATGGAACATTCCTAACGGGCAGTATTCTTTCTAACAGCAAAAGTACTAATAGTTTTAGAATAAAAAAGAACCACACCCAAAAAACAAAGTGGTGCAGCAGCATGTGTGCTGAAACCAAAACAAAGAAACAGAAATAAAGTTAGAATCAATGTTTTGAACATAGGTGGTCTTCAGGAATTATCTCAAAGAGAAAAAAGTAAAGTTAGCGAAGAGGTAAGGGGAAAGAGGGACATTGAGAAAATATTATAGGTAATAGTAATGATAGCTCATGGAAACATTATGAATGCTCCAAACCAGCAGCAACACTTGTTTGAGTTGGGTGTGAGGCACTCTTATTTCCATAATAATGTCTCATACGCTATGTCCTAGCAACAGGCTTCCCATGGGTGCCGGTCACGCCATATGAAACATACATTTTTCAGTGAAAACATGGAAAAAAGTCATACATGATCTAGAATGACTTTGTAAGTATTGTGGGGTGACTGTATCTTGAGTTGTTAGTGCACTAGAACTGCTTACCTTTGGTGTACATTCTGTCACCCTAAGAATTCCAGATGTGCCACTCGTATCCATAAGACATTCCTAGCATCCCTATAAAGCTATAAAAAGCACAGGCCACATGGGTTCTTTTCCAATCTTTATTGGTATCAAAAGCATGCATCCAAATAATGAAATAAATAGGCAAAAGTGTTTCCAGTCCCCTTTAATGTAAAGGAAGACATGCTGGGTGACTGCAGCAGGTCGTGAAATGTAGTAGAAGAAATCCGAGGTTATTGTAAGGGGCAGTAATGCTGTGGTGAGGCTGAATGTAATACAACAGTGGTTTATAAAGAGCTAGTGGCACCAAAAATAGCAGGCAGGAAATGTCATTAAGTCTGAAATGTAGTCAGTTGTTAACATTTTATTCTTGAAGGTTTTTATCCATTTGTTGATTAGAAAGATTTCTACCTGATAGTGTTGTGTGTGATGTGAAGAGCAGGACTTTACTTGGGGGGCTGACATATCTAGTTCTGTTCCTCTTCATGCCTCATCAGCACTATAATCTCACTTACTGTGACCTCACAAGTGACCGATCTCGCAGCATGTGCTTGTCTCTTCTTGGTCAGTTGTGATGTCATAGATAGTGAGGACATATAGGGCTGATGGCATATGAGGTGGACTAGAACTAGTTGTGTGACTCTCCAGGTAGAATACTGTTCCATCCATCTCATTAAAGTATTGTATTGTCAGGTAGACGCTTCTAATTAGCAAAAGGGAAAACACACACACTCATACAACAATCTTCAGATATAAGAAGTAATAGTTCACTACTTAAAAAAAATAAAATAAAAAATATTAGCAGATACCAAAACATCAGGCACACACTTCTGTGATGAAAAGTAAAGTTGTCTGCACTTGTGGTTTTGTTTCACAAAATAACTAGTCAACGTACATCCGTTCCCCAGTGTTTATTTCCCTGAGTAAACACAGCTTTGTCAGGGGAGGTGGTCCTAGAATTTAAACTGCAATCAGTTCAATTGGTTATTTCATACACGCTATGTCTCACAGAATGTTTGTAGTATTTTCTTCAAAAGAGACATCTTTTGCAGATCATGAATGATAATATGAACTTAAAGAAAAGCTCACCTCATATCCTTCTGCTAGAAGATTCACAACATACCAATGCCGTGGTAGAGCGATACCTTGGTTAGACACAATCAGCCAAAGCAGGCCGAGTGGCATCACAAGTTAAAACAAGAAACCTAGTACACGCACCCATGGACGCACACATGCACGCACACACCGTTGGCAAATCATTAAAGTATTACAATGGACTTTCTGCCTCAAATGGCTACTAACTTATTTCATCCAAAAGGGGAGCAGGGGTCTCTTAGTTTTTCGGATCAGAGCTCTGGTGTGAAAGCAAGTTCAGCCACCAGTCAACAAGATAGACCTCCCATCGGCTGAGACGCTATTGTAAATACAGCTGCCAGAGTTAGCTCCTTTTTAAAATGTGGTGCACAGCCTTATTGGTTAACTTTACATAAGGTGCAGTCCACAGCCAATGTGCTGGTGATTGGTGGGGAGCCAGTTAATGGAAACAGCCATAAATCTCCCAAATATAAGTGCATGGGTTGAGCAGCTAATTCTGGATTTGAGTGGTATCACAGACTGACTTCCTCTTATATGGCCCCCTGAGGAAGACATAGAGCGTATCGATATGTACTGGAGCTGGTCCTGCCAGTTGACACCATGTCAGGTCAGTTTTAGCCTGTAACAGTTTCCCTCTGCAGGGGGATGGGGGGGGGATTGTTTAACCAGGAAAGGCACGCTAAGCCAAAGCTTGTTTCCAGGTGCGACCTGGGAGCACAAGGAAGTTGTCCCACATCTGGCACTTGGGTTAATATCCCAGTACTGACACTGTAGTGCAGCATGAGAGGGGTGCTGCACTTCTGAGGTGCCGTCTTTCGGATGAGACGTTAAACCAAGGTCCCATCTGCCTGGATTGGTGGTAGTTCAGGTGGATGTTAAAGATCCCATGGCACTTATCGAAAAGAGTAGGGGAATTTGCCCAGTGTCCTGGCCAAATTTTCCTCATTCACTAAAATTACCACCAACAGCTTAATCTGGTTCAAGGTCAGTTGGCATTCATCTGTATCCCCTTCCCCCGGGTTGTGCCTGAAAATGGGCAGGATTTGTCTAGTGCACTTACCCAATCAACAAAAACCAACTAACTAAATAAATAAATAAAAAGTGACTTGTTCAGGGTCACACGGTATGCAAGTGGGGGCTGTGGGATTCAAACCCCAGTCTGGTCTGCTGGATATCACCAGATTTGCAGCTCAAAGCCTTAAACCACTGTGCTATACTGCAGTTTTAGTACTTTTTTTTATTTTGTTTTTTATGTGCTAAAAGTTTTACACCCTATCTACCTGTGAATGCACTACATTCTTCACTATGTGCCTTCTTTTTGTAGTCTACATTGAGATGATGTCATGACATCAGATGATTTGGGATATGTGTGATGTCAGTGCTGGATGAAACAAGTGCATCCGATGTCATAGGTTCATAGAGGTTACAAGTCATAGCCTAACGGCCATATAAGACTCGACCAAGATGATTACCAGATTCCACATTCTTTATTACCCATCTCAGTGTCCAAGGACAACTTGAAGCTTTCAATAGAAGTACTCATCACAATGTCTTCAGATAATTTATTCTAAATTGATACCACCCTTTGGCTGAACCAGTATTTTCTCATGTTAGTTTTAAAGTTCTCATCTTTTAACTGGTATTGGTGATATCGACTACATCTGTTAGTAACTAAATTCAGACCAAGAACCTCAATAAGGTCAGGAGTTTTATAGCGTTAAAGGCCAAACACAGATTGCCCCTAATTCTTCTATAATGTTCTGATCAGACTGCAAGAGGAAATCAGTCTGTGTGTAAGGATATGAGCTGAGCTTTACTTTAAAGCAGCAGTGAATGTTATGGTAACAATTTTAACCTATACTTTTTTATTCCATTTAAGTTTTCCCCATACGACATATCTTATAAGATACCCTTCTTTCCCCAGTTTTTTCTTTTTAAATCTTTTTCCCTCCGGTTGTGGCTCGTGGGAACTCTCTCAGGCAACCGTATCTCTGTGCCTGCCCACCTGAGGTTCTCTGCGGTTGGTGCCTTCTCCCCCCCCCTTGCAGCCAGCACCCCCCCAGTTTAACCCACCAGGGGAGGGTAGCCCAACTCCTTACCTTGGGCTGTCTTGAAAGGCAGACTCTGGCTTGCAGGTGGGGCGTGGATGGAGGAGTAGTGAGGCCAGCCGAGACTAACCCGACGCTGGGCATGGAGGATAGGTGCAATCGCCTATCCTAACGAGACAGGGTTTTCCTTGTTCTGTAAGTTCCCCCCCCCCCATGCGTGGGCATGCCCTGATGCACAGCAACCCTGCCTGTGTCGGCCATGCTGTTGTCGTGCTGCCTGGCTTGCTGCAGCACTCTCGGTCTCCACCAGGGGTCGCTAGCACGCCAGGTCGACCCATCCCTTGTCCCCAGGGAGGACAGCAACACAAGGGCACCCATTCCTCAACCCTCCCCGGCCAACCCTCTGGCACCCCCAGGCTCTCTTCCAAACCCTGGTCGCCAGCATGGTGTGAGGTGTGGCGTCCAGCGCCTCAACCCTCAGCACCACTGGGCCAGCTTTCTTTCCCCATTTTAAGTCTACTTTGGAAGGTTTTGTTATATTTGAAATAATAAAAAGAATGCTCCTTTCAGTATGGTTCACACCAGGTTTTCATCCATATTTTCAGCTGTATTTGTACACATGTTGTTCCATAAGGTCAGTGGGCACTGTCTGCTGCATGTTAGTTTATTTGAGTCACAAGAAAAGTGATGTTAAATTGATTTACCAAGATCTTATTGTGACTTACATGCTGTGCAAACCTATAGTGGCAAAAGTCTTTGGAGCGCAATTGCATTTTTTTTCACACTTTGTATGGACATAGAAGGTATTGTAGTTTGTCTCTGACATGGTAGCCAGCCGATACCTTCACTTCCTGATTAATCTAATCCACCTCTGAACTTGGGCACATAATGCAGGGTTTTATTTAACTCTAAAAATTGATTAGCGTTTTGCTCATAAAAGTGCTAAAACATTGTGAAAATACATAGCACCTGCCTCACTGTGTTTAACAAACATAACACTTCTAGAAAACCTATATAAATACTTTCTGAACAGTTAGTATTGTCCCAAGAAAAAAACTGCTAATCAGTTATTTAAAACCCTGTAATGACACGTGCCCAGGAAGAGAGCAGGGGTGCGCCCCATTAAAGTCAGTAGGGGGTCACTTTTAAGTCCGTTCTTTTACATAAGAGTGGCCAGTCTGAGATTAAAGAAGGACACTGCATGACTAGCAAAGCCCTTGTTAGTCGAGCAGTGCCCTTAATGTCAGTCTGGCCATTCTTATGTAAAAAAATGGACATAACAATTACCCCTATTGACTTTAATGGGGTGCACCACTGCGCTTTCCCTGGGCACACGTCATTACGTTGCCCGAGTACGGGGCTGGATTGGATCAATCAGGAAGTGAAGGGATTAGCTGGCTTCCATGTCAGAGCCAAACTACAATCACTCCTATGTCCATACAGAGTATGACAAAAAAAATGCAACTCCCCACTAAAGATTTTCACCACTATAGGCGTGCATGACATGTAAGTGTTGCCCCACTGAAAGAAAGTTGTTGAATCACTTTTATATGATGGTTGTTCAAAAACCAGCGAGATAACCAGGGGAACTGGAAAATTGCACCTAAAATGTTTCTGCAATTTCCGCAATTTTTACCATTCTCTGCACCAAATCTGCAACTTCTTACAATTTCTTGCAGTTTATTGACTGGAATTGTATAAAAAATGTTTAAATTCTCAAGGAAATTTACTCGAATATGCTAACAATTTGGTGCACATACTTGGAATTGGCCAAAACAGTACAGTGTGCGGTGAGGTGAGGAGGAGTCCAATGTGATTGCTTTCACACAATTCACTTCCCTGGTTTGGTTTCAAAATCCTCTTGTTATCCATATAACTTGAGCACTTAAAATCTGTGTTGAAGCAGAATGTCAGAAAACTTTTGCTGCCACAGAGACTGAAACAACAGGTGTGAGAAAGGGTGCAAACTGCCCATTCAGCTAAATGGAACATCAATACAATGCTTGCCTTTGAGTGGTAGAGTAACATAGAAACTGTTGGCAGATAAGGACCGCAAGGCCCATCCAGTCTGTCTGTAAGGAATCCCAACACTTGTTTGTGTCCTCTGACCCTATCTGGCCAGTGACTTTTCATCACTCTGTCCCACCTCTAAGTTTCCCTTATGCCTATCCCAGGCACATTTAAATCCCTCCTCTGTGCTTGCTCCCACCACCTTCTGTGGCAGACTATTCCATATATCCACCACCCTCTTCGTGAAGAACTTCCTCACATTTCCCCTTAATCTGCCACCTACCAATTTCACATTATGCTCCCTTGTTCTTGTACTCCCCCATATTGGAAGATGTCTCCCGCCTGCACCTTGTTGATGCCCTTAAGGTACTTGAATGTTTCTATCATGTCCCCCCTCTCCCTCCTTTCTCCAGCGAGTACATATTGGGGTATTTTAATTTGTCCTCATATGTTTTCTGCTGCAAGCCCTGTACCATCTTAGTTGCCCTTCTCTGGACTGCCTCCACCCTGTCAATGTCATTACAAAGGTGCAACCTCCAGAACTGCACGTAGTACTTCAGGTGAGGCCTCACTAGTGTTTTATACAATGACATCACCACCTCCTGCCTCCTGCTCATGATACCTCTGCCAGTGCACCCCAGCATGCCACTGGCCCTCCCTACAGCTTTTGTACTCTGCTTGGACACCATTAGGTCATCAGAAATGATGACCCCCTAGGTCCCTTTCTTTCTTGGTGATCATCAGCAACTCTTCCCCATCCTGTACCTCTCCCCAGGGTTTCTTCGACCTAGATGCATGATTTTGCACTTCTTAGCATTAAACCACAGTTGCCAGACTTGAGACAATTTTTCAAGTTTCCCCAGGTCCCTCTTCATCCTTTCCACCCCTTCTCGAGTATCCACCCTGTTGTAGATCTTGGTGTCATCTGCAAACATGCAGACCTTTCCTTCCAGCTCTTCTGCAATGTCACTAATGAAGACATTAAACAGGACTGGCCCAGGGACCAATCCCTGTGGTACCCCGTTGGTCACCCCCCTCTCCTGGATTGGATCCCATTTACCACCACCCTCTGCCTCCTGTCCATTAGCCAGTTTCTAACCCAGTTTACCACCTTGTCTCCCATGCCCAGACTACCCATCTTGTTAAACAGCTTCCTGTGTGGAACGGTGTTGAAGGATTTGCTGAAATCAAGGCAGGCAATTTCCACAGCCCCCACCCCATGATTTACTTCCTTCATCACCCAGTCAAAAAAGTCTATCAGATTCGTCTCACATGACCTTCTTATGTGAATCCATATTTCCTTGGATTCTGTGCTCCGTTGGATTCTAGGTGTGCCACTATTCTTTCCTTGAATAGTGCCTCCATGATCTTACCCACTACTGAGGTGAGGCTGACCAGCCTATAGTTCCCTGCCTCCTCTCTGCTCCCACCTTTGTGCGGGGCACAACCTATGCCCTTTTCCAGTCCTCTGGGACCACTGCTGTGTTGAGTGACATGGTGAACAGAGTTGCTGTTAGCTCTCTTCGCAGCTCTTTTAATATCCTCGGGTGTATGCCATCTGGCCCCATTGGATAGGATTGCCTTATATACATACATTCAGTCTGAATGGATTTTGATTCAAATGTGTAAGGAGTTTGGATGGCCCTGCTGATTAGAAACTTGAATGTGTTTCTGAGGGGGTTGGTGACAGTGATCCCTTACTTGATAATCTGCCACAACTACATGCTCACATACATAACCTACAAAAAAAAAAATTCTGAAAACACGCTGATTAAAACAGGTTAAGTACTTCAATCTGAGTAAAACAAAAGTGCCATGTATTAAAAACTATTGTATGATGCAGTGACAAGCTATCGGTATGATTTAATACTTTTATCATGTAATTTTTAAATGTTTGTACTTACAGTGCTGATTAAGAACAGCAATTATTTTAACAAAATATACCGTTTTGTTTTTTTACTAGAACATTATTAGGCACACCATTTATGTTTTTTTTCTTGCACTAAAGTAAGTAACTGTTAAACAGGCTTCATTATTTAAAATCAAGAAATTAGCAAAATATGTTGTTTCAGGATTTATTCAGTACTGACTGATTGTGAATTACTAAATAAGATCTAGTTAGCACTGCATGCGTTAGATTTCTTTAGATTTTAGAAGATATTTCTTCATACTGATAGCATATACAACAGTGGCAATACACTTATCCAACTATTTAAGTGAACAGTACCTGCTGCAACAAACAATAAAAGATTTATGGTTTGCTGCTAGCTTTTTATAATTTTTGGATACATGCACTGTTGTTTTTATCGTGCCTGTACCTTATTAACTTCTTGTACATTTTGTAAATTTTTGTAAATTCTCATATATTTTGTTCAACTGTTTCCTCACGTGTTTACCTTGTATCCGGGTCGCACCTGGAAACAAGCCTTGGCTCAGTGTGCCTCTCCCGGTTCACCAATTTTTAAATAAAAAAATAAAAGATGCATTAGGGGGTACTAGGGATGTATAGTGAACCCTGCAATTTTCCCCACAATGTTTGCAAAAAATCTCTGCATTTTTGGGTAAAAGTTTGTGCAGTTTTCCAGTGGCTCTGGCGCTGATTTGATAAACAAAACAGTCTGAGCCATATTCAGAGCAGTGCTCCTTTAATTATTTCAACTAAAAAATGCAAGGCAGCTTCAGAATGTGGACAAAGGTTCTCATACTAGACAGGAGATACCGGGCGATCAATCCAAGAATAAATAGTAAAGGATAAGTCAACATTTTCACCGCTAGCATGCTGTTGCTATTCATATTATCTGACATAATTTGCTAAAAATATCTTGGGAAGAAAATTATACAAAGATTACATGAGGTTTGTATGAAATAACCAGTTAGATTAATTGTAGTTTTTTAAACTTGATAAAGTTGTATGTGCACAGCAAAAGATTGGGGAAGGATAAAAGAACAAAAACATCAGCTTAGACAAAAGTACGTTTGCTCCTTGATGCAGTTGATAGGGCAGGAAATGAGTGCAGTATAGGGTCGCAATTCAAGGGACATTACTGAGTAGCCAGCATGGGTTGTAGGGTCGCAATTCAAGGGACATTACTGAGTAGCCAGCATGGGTTGTAGGGTCGCAATTCAAGGGACATTGCTGAGTAGCCAGCATGGGTTGTAGGGTTGCAATTCAAGGGACATTACTGAGTAGCCAGCATGGGTTGTAGGGTCGCAATTCAAGGACATTACTGAGTAGCCAGCATGGGTTGTAGGAGTGCATAATTCAAGGGACATTGCTGAGTAGCCAGCATGGGTTGTAGAAGTCGTAATTCAAGGGACATTGCTGAGTAGCCAGCATGGGTTGTGGAGTATAATTCAAGGGACATTGCTGAGTAGCCAGCATGGGTTGTAGAAGTCGCAATTCAAGGACATTACTGAGTAGCCAGCATGGGTTGTAGGGTCGCAATTCAAGGGACATTGCTGAGTAGCCAGCATGGGTTGTAGGGTCGCAATTCAAGGGACATTACTGAGTAGCCAGCATGGGTTGTGGGGTCGCAATTCAAGGGACATTGCTGAGTAGCCAGCATGGGTTGTAGGGTCGTAATTCAAGGGACATTGCTGAGTAGCCAGCATGGGTTGTAGGGTCGCAATTCAAGGGACATTGCTGAGTAGCCAGCATGGGTTGTAGGGTCGCAATTCAAGGGACATTACTGAGTAGCCAGCATGGGTTGTAGGGTCGCAATTCAAGGGACATTGCTGAGTAGCCAGCATGGGTTGTAGGGTCGCAATTCAAGGGACATTGCTGAGTAGCCAGCATGGGTTGTAGGGTCGCAATTCAAGGGACATTACTGAGTAGCCAGCATGGGTTGTAGGGTCGCAATTCAAGGGACATTACTGAGTAGCCAGCATGGGTTGTAAGGTTGTAGTAGCCCTAATGATTTTTGGCCCTGGCTACCTGAAAGTCCTCATGCCTGTATACACTCCTGTCTGCCCCCTTCGTTCTTCTGATGCATGCTGCCTCATATTGCTGCGTTCCTGACTGAATTCCTCTGGAGACCGGGCCTGTGGGGTTGCTGCCCCCATTGATATGGAAATCTTTCCCTCCTGACATTCAAGGAGCCCCAGTTAATGTTTTTAAGTTTTTTTTTTTGTTTGTTTGTTTTTTTCAAGGGGAAGAGTCAGCATTAAGAGCCCCACACCCAATTGTGGGGTTGGTCCTTATTTGTACTTTGTGTGCAAATCCTTTCAAGGCTGACATATTCTGTAACTTCAAATCCCTGAATTCTCTTCATATGACATCAGAGTAGGGCTGCAGCAGTGGGAGATGCAATAGCCTGAGGTGCATGTTAAGAGATTTTATAAGTTCATATCAGGTGTCCGCTGGTCCCATTTTTCTCCTGGGGCTAAGTACAGTTCTCTGTGACTACACTACGCTCTGGGAACACAGTGGTGCCATCAAACAAAAGATCAGAGATTACATAACTTCTAACAGGCACTGCAAGCTATTGAATCGGGGCAGCTGCTGAATAAGGAGCTAGCTGCAATCTCGAGCAGCCTAGATAGACCAGGATGGCCTTTTGCTGCTGGCAACTTTCGTATGTTCGTATGAATCTTCCACTGCTGCAGTCCTGCTCTAATGTCAGCTGCAGGGGATTGTAGGATTCATAGTTACAGAAAATGTTACCCTGAAAGTAAGCAAACGTAGTCTGCTACAATCTACTATACTAAACAGTAAGTAAAAGGAAAAAAATGGTTTGACACACAAAGTGCAAACTGGGATGAGCCCCACACTTGGGTGTGGAGCTCTTAGTGCTGATTGTTCCCCTTTATAAATGTCTCCTTTTAACTTAACTTTTGGGTCTGACTGAATATGTAACCTGATCCCCGGATAGCTAGAATTATTGTTTTCTGTGATTTTTTTCGTGTAAGTTGTTTATTGTACGGAGCCCAGAACTATCTGGGATGGGTGCCTAATAAATTTGCTTTGCCTAATGCAGTGATGGAGTCCGGCATCTCTCATACTGTGTACCACATGGAATCCAGTAGAGTATAGCTGGAGGTAATCACAGTGGGGTTTAATTCAGCGGGATGAGTTATGCTAACAATTGAGAGCCACTGACGCTTTGAGATGAACTTTGAAAAACATAATATTTGGACTCAAAGCAGCTTGTATTGCTCAGTAGCTCTGTATTTCTTACCCCCATGACTTGTTACTTCAGTCATATGCATGGAAACAGGAGAGTTGTTCCTTGAGGATTCATCAGCTTCTGTTGCTTCTTCCCAACTTGATGTTCTAATACTCTGCCTGTGTCAGCAAATTTATTCCCATGGCAACAGACTGTGATGTCACAACAAAGCGTTATTATTTCAGGTAGAGAATAAGCTATAGAGCCAGATGAACTGTGAGGCTTGAACTTAAAATCGCCAAGATAAGACGTGGTTTATGGCAGCAGTAAACAGTGCCACTGTGGGGGCTGTTTAGTGCTTCTGCAAACTTTTGAATTTACCGCTGTGCATGAGGGACCCGTTCATTTGCATAGGTGCTGCAGGATGGGGTAGCACCATGGTACTGCCAGGTTTGGGCAGCGCTCCAGGGGCCTCTGAATATGGCCCCGCCCACAGCACTGGCACAAATCCAGGTTAGCACAAGCACTAACACTGTCCTATTTTTTTTTTTTTTTTTTTTGCAGTCATCTATTTTCTCCTGGAGTCCTCTGCGTCCCTTCTGATGTTCTCTCTCCCCCCGCGCCCGACACCAACCCCCTCCCCTAGACCCCACGACTTACCCTTCGTGGCAGGGGGCAGGGAGCGACTCGACCCACAGGACCGGATTTAGTGTTTGGAGAGGTGCCTTCCCGGGCCATCGTGGAGGGGACCATCATCATCCTTGCAGAGGACTCCTATTTTTCCCCTTTCCTTCCCTCGAGGTCTCAGCGTGCAGTGGCACCAGTGGTGGCAGCGTGCACGCTCCCGTGTGCATCCTCACCAAGTTCCTGCCGCAGACTCTGGGCCACAGATTCAGTGCTGGTGTGCCACCTCCCAGTCTCTGCTAGGTGGCAGGCAATCACCGAGCACAGCAATTTCCATCCCCCCGGAGAAGGAGAGCAGTCCTGGGGACGCTCAATCCTTCTCCTCCCTGCCAACCCCCGGCACCCCATGTCCGTTCCTGAACACGGATCGCCGGCATGATGCGAGGTAAGGTGTCCAGCGCTTCAGCCATCAGCACAACCAGGCTGGCCCCAACACTGTGCTTTGAATAATGTGGACAGAGACTGCTAGTTCTTTGTGGGAAAGAAAACATGCAGAACGCTGACAGGCTGGGAAATCTGCCAGAGTTCCATGGCTGGTTCAGTTGAAGGGAACCATTTGATAGACAAATTAGGTGACTTCTCCAATCTCTTAAAGACACAGCAAGGTACAAAAGCTGTTCTTTTTGTAAAGTGGCCCACTCTGACAAGCCTAATACTCTCAATGTCCGCAAAACTCTCAGTGCTTTAACTGAGAGAGACACTACTCCATGTGGTGAAGGCAACTGTCCAAGCATCTGCATGAGATGCTAGCATCTGTCTAGTAAGCCAGTTAATGCTGGGACTATAGACCCTTCCAACCTACCTCTGGATAGTAGGCAGTTGATTAAAATGTCAATACAATAAAGAGTTGGGTGGGCGGGCCAACAGCCAACACAGCAGGATGCAGTCTTTTGACGCTCCTGCTGGAATTCTGCTCATTTAATATATTTTAACAGTTTTTAATGTTTTCGTTATGTTATTGCCTTCTACTCATTTGCCCCTACTGCCAGCTTGAATGTTGCTTGATTTTACAATGGGTAAGCCATGCCAGGCCACAGCACAAGATTTGAAGAAAGGACAACATTCAGGCACAGAGGCCGAGACACCGCGTTAGAAGCATAGACAGTAACAGCAGAAAAAGATTGAGGGTCCATCTAGTCTGTCCTCATTACCATTTCATGCTTTGTGACATATTGCCTCTGTGGGGTCTATGCTTATACTATTTCCCTCTTGTTCTTTATGGTTCCTCCTCCCACAGAGTAGCTGCTATACCTTTGATCTTAACCCAGCTGTGTTTGGATCCATTAATGGTTTGGAATCCATCACCTTTGACAGCAGATCATTCCATGGCTTAGCCACTCTTTCTATAAAATAATACTTCCTCACATCCTTTTTAAACCTCCCCACCATTAACCTTTACTCACAACCCCACATCCTAGCTTCTGTATTCCAGGTAAACCGTTCCTCACAGTCCACCTTGTGAATTCCTTGTGGGTCGCTATCAAATTCCCCCTCTCTCTTCTGGTTTCAAGTGAATGCATACTCGGTGTCTTTAGCCAGTTTTCATAAGATCTGCCCTCCTGACCTTGACTCATCTTGGTCACTCTGCATGGTGCCTTCTCTATCCTGTCACTGTCCTTTTAAGTGGGGACTTCAGAACTGGGCACATTATTTCACAGTATTCCAGATGTGGTCTCACCAGTGACCTTTACAGTGGTAACAGTACTGTACCTTCTGCTTTCTACTGTCAGACCCCCTCATTGTGCACCCCAGTATTCTGGTTGCTTTCCTGAAGGCCTTGTTACATTGGCTTGTTTGTTTAAGAGAGTCACTGATGTTGCTTGGTCCCTTTCTTCTAATGTCTCCAGCTTGTCCCCCACCCTCCCGTTAATACTCTTTGGTGGGGTTTTGTTCCTTAAGGCCCTGTCCACACTAGGGGTTTTGTAACGTTACAAAACCTGCAGACACAGTTTGCGTCCACACTACAGCATGCTTTATCTGTGCTCTGAACCAGTTTAAGAAACCGTACTCAAAACCTGATCAGAGCAGGTTTTGAGCACGGTTGCAGCCCAGCACAGTTGCCTTAAACTGTTTTAACAGTGGTGTGGACGCACACTGTACTATAAAGCAGTTTAAGGCAACTTCTGTGGGCTGTCTTGGCAAATGTTTGTTTCCCAAAAGAACAGGGGATAATGTTACTTACATCCCCGTACTCGCGATGGGATCCCAAATCGATCAGTGCTATTTTTAGTCCGATCGGTTAACATGCCCATTCTTGAGTATCTCGGCATGCACTGGGCACCCGCAAGACTGCCGCAAGTATGTCTGGGAACTCCGAGAGGCATCCTCCAAAGTTGGCTGCAGTGTGGATAGAGGGACAACCGTTCTGAAAACCATTATACAAAACGGTTTTCAAAAGCGCTGTAGTGTGGACAGGGCCTTAGTGAATCACTTTGCACTTTTTGACATTGAATTTCAGCTGCCAGATGTAGGACCAATATTTCAGCCTTTCCAGGTCTCTCTGCAACTCCCTTATACCATCCATGCTGTCAATCCTACTACTGAGTGCAGTGTCATCTGTGAATAGACACATCCTGTAAAATTCTGGAGTATAATTTTCAGGCCCCTCTATCAACTGCCTTTTTGCCACTTTCTGACAAGAGCCCACTGTTTTCCTTGGTGAATACTGGGCAGAAGTAGTTATTTAGAAGGGCTGCCTTATGCCCATCCTCCTCCTCTATAAACCTGCCTCGCTCCATTACCCTGACAATTCCCCCTCTTGTCTTTCTTTTTAATTATAAATCTAAAGAACTATTTTTCCTCTTTCTTGACCCCATCCACAATACACAGTTCTGTGTCTGCCTTTCTGTGATTTTGACTGCCCTCTTGGCTGCTCTAGTTATTTCCTGGTAGTTGTCCCATTGTTCATCCCCCACTTTTCTTTGTACTGTATGAATTACCTCTTTGTGGCCTTCACCACCCCCTGATCCTTTCAGAGAACCAAGATTGTCTCTTATACATGTTTTTTTTTTGTTTGTTTGTTTTTGTAACTGTTCTTGTGCACATTTTTGTTGCTTCAAAAACAGCCCCTTTTATATCCCCCCATCATTCTTCTACTCCCCTGATGCTGTCTACCCCAGCTAACCTGCCCAGCACCATTTCCCCTCATATGGTTGAAATCTAACCCCCCTAAAGTCTAGCACTTCAGCCTTGGACAAGGGCTTACTGGTGCCCAGGGCCACCTCAAACCATTAAGTATTGTGGTTGCTGAACCCCCTGTTTCTCCTCCCTGTACTCATACGCTTTCCAAGTTGGTGAATACCACATCTAGAATGGCTGATTTTCTAGTGGGATCCCTGACCTGCTGTACCGTCATGCAGTCCTGCAAGATATCAAGCAGGGCCTGACTTCTGATGCTTCTGGCCACTGTGATGTCCCAGTCAATGTCTAGCAGGTTGAGATCTCCCACTATAACAACCTCCTGTTTGACACCCCTCTGCCAACTTCAGCATCTAGTTCCTTATCTCTCTCTACTCCCTGCCATGGTGGCTTGTAAATCAACTCTGTAGGAGTCTTCTCACCTGTTAACAGGTGTCAACATGTCTCTCTTCCTGAAGACACCAGCTGATCCATGGTCACAACTGCATAAGTCTGGTACCTGTGTCTCTTCCAGGGGCTCAAAGAAACTGGTCTTTGGTACCTCATGGGGAGAGCTGACTACTGTGTATCTTCACCTGCCACCCAACCTCCTACCTCTCCTTTTCCTCATCAACCCCCGACCAGTGGGCCTGTGGGGAAGCAGGGGATGGGTGCCAGCTTAGCTGGAGTCTCATCCGGGACATTTCCTCCCTTGCTGCTACCAGCTGAGCATGGAACTACATTTTGGTCCTGCTAATTGGGCAGTTCCCCCTTTTCCAAAGCATTGCCCTAGAGATGAGTGCCTACTCCTAACCACCTCCTCACTCATCCAATGCTGCCTTCTAGTCTGTGTGGCCAATTAAATGCCTTTACAACATGCCTAAGACTATGTTACTCATTGGTATGTTGTACTAGGCTGCCTGACTGAAAACCTTCCCTAAAATGAAAGGGGCTATGGTTATCAGTTAAGGCTAATAGGGTAGAGCAAGAACTGTAAATAAATTGCTTTCCTAGATATACAGTAACTATCTTCTAGATGCAAGTATAGCTGTGGGTAACTAGCAACAGAGGTCAGGCAACAATAGTACATCAACAGACATACACACAGCCTTGGACACCTGCATGAACTGGTTTTATGGGAAGGGGAATGTTGGCCAGGACACTGAGGAAAATCCCCTACTCTTGCAAAAAGTGCCTTGGGTTCTTTACTTCCACTAGACACCCACCAGGACAGCCCCAGAGATGGGAAGAAGGAACCTCAGTTTAATGTCTCATCCGAAGGACAGCACACCCCAACAGTACAGCACCCCCTGTACTGCACTTGTGTGCCAGCGTTTTTAAGGTATGAACCCAGTCTCATTGTGGTACTAAAACCCATGACCTTCTGGCTCAGAGGCAGATATGCTACCAACTGAACCATGCTGTCATACTCCACATGACTTGGGAACAGTTGGAAAGTTGAGCCCACTTGACAAATGTGCACCTTTTGGACGCACCAGAGGACCAGGCGGGACAAGTTCTGCTGGGATTTGTGGGGCTTGTTTCAGTTGTTTTTGGACCGGAATACAGAGAGACTACTAACTAAAAGCATACAACATCAATCCACGGAAATAAATATACGATCCAGGTGTGCCAAGAACCATTTGATAGTCATAGTTGGCCCCTACATTAAAGCTCAGATCCTGCAGGTGGCAAAACTTAAGAGACACATGCAGACTGAGGAGAGCACAAGGCATGTTGTTCTTCCAGCCTTACAATACGCTGCTCTGACAATTGTTTGATGCTGTTCGCGATGAACTTAAATCACTTGAGGCATTTTTACACACAGGTTTTTGTAATGGAATGACTGTTATGGAAACAGTATTCCATTACATCCCTTGTGTGTAAAGTACATCTGTTCCGTTCCCTTTGTGAACGTTCATGCAAACTGCAATCTCCGCTTTTTGCGGTTTGCACCGATGTGTTCCGTTTCGACTGGCTGTGTAAAATAGCCATTCCAGTAGCTCTGCAGAAACAGCCTATAGAGAGGCAGACTCTGTTGGGGAGCCAAAAGAAATGGAGGCAGGGGTTGCCGGAATACTTACAGAGTGTAAAGGGAACACCAAACACAACAGAGTACAACGGCACTACACAGGTAATGCTCATTCCGTTTCTAAACCCTGTGTATAAAAGCGCCTTTGGTGTCTCATTCTCTGCTGTTGCCAGCTGAACTATGCCTGACCTGTGATAGTAAGAAGTACATTTTCAATGATCTAGCCAATGCAAGAAAGAGACCTAACAAGATGAAAGTGGACTTTGCAGGAGTTTTGGAAGGAGATGAGGATTGACTGACTCTTAACTGTGTTGCAATAAGATATTTCTTTAAATCTTCCTGCAATGTTTCAAATTTAGTAGTGTTCTTGACTGTCACATGACCATTTATTCATTTTCTGACAACCACACCTGCACTACATTTTTGTTCAGCGAATAAAAGCCCATTTTATAAGTGAGATAACACACTCCAGGGTGTGCGGTCATAAGGGAATAATGTACTTCTAAGGTAGGTGCAACACTTGGCTATGTCTCATGCCTAACAACCACGTGAGATAAGCATTATTACCTATAACCACACACTGTCATTTGTTAGCACTTGTATAGACAGTAGTCTTCTTTGCTCTTAAGGTTCTTACTTGTCGGTTACAGTATTTTGTAAGCATGAACAGTACAGTTAGTGAAGCAGAAAAAGTCCTGTTTAATTTCTTTCATGCTCTTTAAAGCATGTATGCCCTCTGGCAGGAAACTGCAAGTCGAGCTTTTTATTAGTGATTGCAGCACCTCTTTAAACTGTGCATATTCGGAGCGACAATTCTAAAAATAACATGTTTTTTTTTTATCTGAATTGCATCCAATTTGATTTATGTTGTGCTGAAAAAAGTAATTTAAGTTGTATTCATTTTGTAAAGAAAACACTGACTTAAAAAGTATTTTTCATTTGAAAAGTTTACTTCTGTTTTTTGTTGTTGTTGTTGGGCAATGATGCTTACAGAGATTTGGAAAAGGGGTTTCACACATGCAACAGGGATTTGCGTCATGATTTTCCTGCATCCCTGATGCGTGCACTAATACATTAGACAACCTAAAGGTTGTGTAACCTATTTGCACAAGTGATACGCATTGTGACATTAATGGCTATGCTTGTGTCAAAAAAAAAAAAGTGACGCATACATTACTTTTTGGATGCAAACTGCAATAAAGCAGGTACATTTTTTGCAGATGCATCAGAAATGTGAAAATGGTATTCACACTTTTTGGAGCATTTATTTTGACTTTTGACAGTATACCATCAAGATCTCACTGGAATGTCAGCTCAGGGAAATCTGCATCAGATTAAGTGCTTGAGTCGGAATCGCAGGGTGGATAAAATAGTGTGTTTCACTATAGTGCAATCCTGACTCAACAGTACCATGTCATACTGCATTCCCTACTCGAGAGTGATGTGTATAAGTCGCCGAGCGTGTGCTGTCCAAGTTGTACTGGCTTTGTAGCATAGAGGTTAAAGTCACAAGGTATGAATAAGTATATGACATCCAGCAGACTGCAGTTTGATCCTTACCTCCATTTACTTTTTTTTTGGTGACTTACAATCATTTTCTTTTCTTTTTTTTTTTTTTTTTTACATCAGTGACTTCACCTCCCTGACTTTCTCATTTCCCCAAGTTGCCCCCTAGAGTTGGAATAGTAATTCTCCCCTGTCCTCCCCCAAGTTGTGTCCCCCAGGTGGAATAAATAAATCCACCGCCCCGAGTTGCATTCCCCAGAGTTGTAACAGTCAATCTGCCCCAGATTGTGTCCCCGGAGTTGGAATAGTAAATCCGCCCCGGAGTTGGAATAGTAAATCCGCTCCTAAGAAAATAATGCTTTGGTGCTAATAAATAAAGTGGTTTCAGTGAAAATGTTTTTTTCGAGGTGTAGTCTTGCAGAAAACCTGCAGGGCCAGATATTCTAAACCTTTGCATGTGCCCAGCCCAGCAAGTTTTAAAATACTTTACTTGCACAAAATTGAATGTCCAGAATTCTGATGTGTTAATATAACTGTAGCAAATTCTCATGATGGCTGTGGAACTTCTAGCAGCTATTTTTCTGCCAGAAAAAGTAGCCAAATGCATGTTTATGTGCATAGTATCACATGTTTAATAAAAAGAAACTATCACATGAAGTACAGTCATGTTAGCCATCAACGTATGTCCTTAAAAGACTTGTACACCTAAATATTGCAGAGCAAGTACAAGAAAGCCAACAATCTGATGGTGCAGTGTTTGTGGGGGCAGATAAATTATATCATTGTTCTGTGATACCATGGTAAGCTACCATCTCTGTAGTTTGCAACAATAGTACTATACCTGTAAAATGAGGGCATACAACTAAATCATGCTGCTGTGTTCAAACATATGTTTTGCTGTGTGAGACAATATATGGCATCAGTTAGCGTTCCTTTATGAGGCCCCTCCCACGGACAACTCCGCTACATATCCACAACAGTAACATTATTATAACTTCAAAACTTTAAACCGTTGAATCACATAACTACTTCAGATATAGATGGAAATCCAGTTTAGATATTCCTATAGGGAAGCAGTTCCATACAGTGGCATTTTTATATGAGTTACGCTGCATAAAGAGCAACAGAAAGAAAACCTGTTGAGAACATCCGGGATGGGGTGGGTGGGTACCCAACCCAGGAAAGGTACATCTAGGACTACAAGTAAAGCGCCATCTTAAATATATAACCACCCACAAATTTTCTGTTCTGCAGGCGTTAGCGACTGCAGATACATGTCCCGAGTTCATTTCTAATGCCTGCAGAACAGAAATGTTGTGTGTGGTTATATATTTCAGATGGTGCTTAACTTGTAGTCCTAAATGTACCTTTCCTGAGTTTGGTAACCTCCCCCTCCCACCCTGAACTATAGCACTAATTTGTGTTTCTAAACATAATAGAATAAGGGACATTGTAAAAGAAATAGCACAATATCTCAATGTTCCTACTTGATTTCAGAACCTCCCTAGCCAAAGTGGAACTTATCTGCTGGAATGTTAAGCCACCTTCCTCTGATTCCTCCACCTCACTGGGGTGAAACTCTTTGTCTACCCATCTTCCAGCATCATTGGATCTTGGTGACTGAAGACTTTTTCTCCCATACATAATCCAGAGTCACACTGGTGTAAGTGAGGAATGAACTGCCTGCAGACTCAGAAATTAACGGTTGTACTACACTGAACTTCACACCTTGACAAAACTGCAGTATCAGTGAAACTTTAGTGTGAGAGATGTAGCCTGTGACTATGGCTTAAATAAAGTCACATTTATCATCGTAATCAGCAAAATGGTTAAAGGGAAATATTCATACCTAGTGGCAATTGTAGTTTGAAAGCCCAGGAAAAGCTCATTCAAATGAGGTACTAGGCTCACCTTTAAGTGGAAGCACTTGAGAGATACAGTGATTGAGTCTGTTCTGTGTAAAGACTATATTGCAGCCATTTGTAGAAAACTGTGATGTCATCAAGGAACAAGCTGCACTTGTCCCAAAGTAGTTAGGCATAGCTTGCTCCTGGATGACATCACAGTGCTCAAAAAATGTCCGCAATGTAGTCTTAATATGGAACAGACTCCGTCATCTGTATCTGTGGACTGCTTCCAGCTGCGGATGAGCCCAATACCTTAGTTGAAAGAGTTTTCAATGGACTTTCAAACTATGGGTATGAATTTGTCCCTTTAAGCAAAGACCCAGCACCCCATAAGCACAGTGAGGAGAGTGGCACTCAAACAGATCAGACGGACTGTACAAACTTCATCTTTACTGAGGTGCACCAAGGTACCAAACACAGTTAGAAAGCAGTCGGCATGGTCCATGGCTGGAGTGACTTAACATTTCTACTCTACAAAGAGACACTTTTTCAAAGGTATTCTCTGTGCACTGCAGTTCCTTTGAATGCAGCCTGTTTCATTGTTTTTACTTACACCTGTAGTAACCTAGCGGAGTACTGTAGCTGTAGGTCCAGTTAGCCCCTGGTCTCATTAATCAAACCAAAAAAATGCAGTTTAAAATGGATCTCCCATGGTCCTGAATTGAGAGCATTGCAGCCGTCTGCATAAGTGACATCATAGTTGCCAGGGAGGTTGGTGCCTCGAGGTATACCTCGTCACTTCCTGGTGTGATCTCTAATTTTAAAACATGAAACAAATAATGGACAAACTTCTCAAAAACGCTAGGGAGGGCTTAGGCTATGGAAAACATTATCATAATCATTAGGCTGAGCTTAGAGATAGGCAGGGAAGTGGGCAGACTGGATGGACCTCTGGGTCTTTTTCTGCTGACACTATCTACTTTTCTGTCACCCCTCCACACATGTCAGTGTTTATTTAACACAGTCAGATAATCTACTCCCCCCCCCCCCAAAAAAAAATCTAAACACACACACAGTCTTTATATCCTCTGAAGGGATAGCAGAATAATATTTTTGTTAAAAAAAAAAACAAAAAAAAAAAAACTCTTGGGTCATATTTGGGGGAGTGCATCTGTTGTGTTGGCATCCAGGTATGTGGCCTTGCACCATGATGGAACAATAGAACAGTACCACTCTGGGAAGCAAGTTTCTAGAGTCGTCACATTGGCCAGAATCCCTCCACTCATACATGGAGGGTGTAGTGTGGACCATGGCTATGGAATTGAGTTACATGGGGAGATGGAAGCTCAGACTGCCCTTCTACATTATACAGCAGTCACTGCAGATTATTGAAGCATAGGACCACTGCAGCCATTTGGATTTAAGCCATAAAGATGCATTTGATTGCAATTATAATCTGGGGTTGCCATGAAAACTATAGTTTGTTTTTTTATATTATTTTAAATAGAGCCATCTCATGCTCCAGGGTGCTGGCTGACTCTTTAGCCTCTACTCCCCCACTCGACCAGCCACCCTCTTTCCTCAGGTTTTACCTGCAGTGTTCCCCCTGTGGCTTGCCCCCTGTGCTGGGATATGGGGAGGTAGGGACGTCCTCCCCAACCCCAGAGTGTGGATATGATTGGCAGGATCTGGAGCAATGGCACGGGTCGAGGCTGGTGAGCGTGGCTTCCTCATTGCAGAGCTGGCACTTTCCCATTTTCTGGTCCCTGCCCCCAAGGTCTGCGCATGTGTAGTGGCATGGGCGTGTAACGTAAAGATGCTGCATGTACTCATATGCCTTGCCCGGCCCTTAGAGAGGCAGCCTCCTACCCTGCCACCCAGCCTCCACTGGGTGGCAGTCAAGTAGCAGCATGTAATGTCTCCCCCCTCTCTGAACGTGGAGGGCTGTCCATGGGCATGTGATCTTCTTCCCTCGACTGCTCACAAGCGACCCTGGTCTTTTCCTGAACCCTGGTTGCTGGTGTGGCAGAAGATAAGGCATCTAACACCTCAGCCTTCCCCAGGCTTGCCTTAATCATATTGGTTATAACTCTCAGATATCCCCCCCCCCGCCGATGACAGCCCTGTTTGGGGGGAGTGAAGAGATGCATTTTTGGAATTTTTTTCTCTTGCACAATGACTGGTTCCCAGATGGTTATATTTCTTCTGATTCGAGTCTTGGGGCAGAACAGCAATTCTTGTAAATTGCATATATAAATAGATTTTACCTTCAGATTTTGGTTTGGTATTCTTAGCAAATTGTAAGTTCAACTGTTGTTCATATTATACAAGCTGCTATAAATCTGCATAATAATAAATTGTTGAACTCCTAAGTTCAGACCCTGCCAGGGGAAATGCAGTTTATTTGACTGGGAAGACCTATTGAGAATGAAGTCCTTTTTACGAGAGAGTCCTGGCATGAGGACTTATTTTATTTAGCTTTGTTTATGTGATACTTGGTTATACAGAGCTGCCTAATGGGTTTTTCATAGCACATTTAATTGAAGCCCTCTTGCATAAGCAATGCAGAAGGGAGCAAAGACCTTAAATAGACATATTAAACACTGTTTACAAATCTACATAGTTTCGGAAGTATTATGTTTAATGTGAGGGTGAGTGACTTGTTAGGGTTTAGGTGAACAATGCTGTCAGTGTTCTTCAAAAAAGAACTGTTGAGTCTGTAGATCATGGTGTCTTGATTGGAACATTGTTATGTGTCCAGATTCTTGACAGCTGGGTCTAGGGAGTTCCTAAGTGACAAGTGGCAGAATGTAAATGACTCTTGTCCTGTAGCTATTTTGCTTTCTTCCTTAGAGACAGGCCCTTGTGCTGTAAGAGCACTCACAGAGACTGTTGAGAGTGGAGATGATGGTGATGGGACTGGAATAAGCCAGAAGACGAGGGCAGCCGGGCGAGCTTTGTGCCAGAGGTGCATTGGGAGCTGCTGACGTACAACAAGTAGTGATTTGCAGTTTGATGGTCTTCATTGTCAAGAGTCCGTTGAGCAGCTTTGTTATGGAGAATTTATTTTTTCCTTTCAATTTATGCCTCCTTCTGCCTCCATCCAGCACCCGCCCTCTTTGACTTCTAATGCATAGCCTGGCTCACCCACATCTATGCATCTCCTTCTGCCCCTCCACAGACCTGTGGTCTACCCCCAGGTAGAGTTGGATGCCAGGGGATATCTATGCCCCCAATATATATGTCTTCTCAGGCAGCAGCGTAATGGACATACTGGGCCTTGATATACCAGTGTCCTTTGCCTCAAATGGAGGGGCCTTGATATACCAGTGTCCTTTGCCTCAGGTGGAGGGCCAGTTTTTCTTCTGTTTTTTTTTTTTTCTCCCTGAGGTTGTTGGTGTGCTAGAGGCGCAAGCAGGAATGTGCATTATGACACAATTTCTGCACATCCAGCCAGTGGCCTCCCTTCCCTGCCTGCCTATCACTGCACTGTCATGCATGGTCCCCTAGGTGGCAGGATAGCTGCAGAGGCAGCAACCCTTCCTTCCATTCCCTAAAGGAAAAGAGGGTTCTCGGGGATGCCTAATCCTCCCTCAGCTGGCCCTCGATGACCTACGTTTATTTCCAAACTACAGTCACCAGCATCGTGAGCGGTATCCCTACAGCTGCCCCAGCGAACCTGCTATTTTTTTCCTTTTTTAAGGTGTTATTTTTCTCTCCTCCTGAGTTCCGGCTACAACCCCCAGCCCACCGTTGTTCCCCCCAGTGCCATTCCCGGACATCAGACCCCCTCCCTTATGCACCCTGCGACTTACCCTTTGCAGCAGGGTGGTGGGGAGCGACTCGACCCACCCCAACGGATCCATGCCAGGGAGGCACCCTTCCAGGAGTGGCACCGCGGGGGAACAACGTCGTGCTGCCGGGCTCGCTTTTCTGCTGTTTTCTCCAAGGGTCATGGCGGCAATGACACCAGCGATTGGGTGCACGACACTGCAGGTGCCCCTAACTGCCGCCTGCCATGACCTGCCCCCCAAGCTTGCAGCTACTTGCTGTCGACCCCAGCCTCTGCTAGGGTCAGGCAAGCCAGCCGCCTAAATCCCCCTCCCGGAGATGGAGCAGTCCTTGGATGCTCAATCCATCTCCGACCCACGGCAACCCATGCCCGTTCCCGAACATGGGTCGCTGGCGTGGCGACCAGCGCCTCAACCCTCAGCGCCACCGGGCTGGCCGAACCTGCTATTTTAAAGATCTTTCTGACATCACAGGGAGAAATTTGAAAAACATAATATTTAGGCAGAATTCTGCTTATAATTCAATTACTTCTCCTATTCTTTATCTATATTGGCATTTGCATAAAAGCAGCACTCTCCATCACTTGGTCTTCATCTGCCCGAGCTGATTCTTCTGCGTGTGAAATCATAATCCCATCTCATTCTATAGCAACCAGCTGTGATGTCATCAGCTAGAATTATGATGTCACTTGTAGACTAGCAACTACAGCAGATGAAGACAAAACTTCACAGATTCTGTTGTCGTGATGCATTTGTGCGTAATAAATTCTAAGGGTGAGTAGATGAAATAGGAGTAAGGGTTCTGATTTTTAGTTTAAACAGAAAATAACTGGTAAAATACCACTGGACATAAAAAAAAAAAAAATAATAAAAAAACTGATTTTGGTGCTAACTGATAAATGCAACTGATGCACATTACAAGTTAAAAGCCTTGTTTGATTGTGTACGCTGCAAGGCATCCTGCTGCCCCCGAACAGGTCACAGTTCCCTGGAGATGTAAATCAGCAGACACGTTTGTTAACAAAAGCCAAGATTTTATCATGGAATAGGCATTTCTGGCTGATCGCAATCACAAGGACTCACTTGGGATATATGATATGATTTATCATAATAAATTAAATTTTTGATTTAATACTCAAATTTACACTTTATTCATAACCTCATTTTAAACCTCATTTTTATAAAAATTAGTTTCAACCACACTTTAAAGAGGACAACATGATTTCAAATAAAAATGTATAAACACGATTACTTCATGTTTACTAAGTGAATACTGTATTTTAAATGCACTGGAAAATCACCGTTAAGAAAACTCAAAAGGTTAAAAAGTCATTACAGATTAATTTATTCATGAAAAACCGATACCTACAACTGTTTCCCATGGCAGTGCAAGATAATGCAGGATCTGGTTATAGTTAGAAAGTACATGTTAGACAGTATAGCTTTTGTACATAATATACAGTTTTAACACAGTTACATTCCACATACTGTATCTCTCATACAGCATATTTACAGAGCTGCCTTTGCACCACATCAACCCGAGTGTGTGCGCTGTAGTGATGCAAAGACTACCATGTGGACACTTACCGTAGTGTGGTAAGTCATCCTGTCACCCTCTTCTTGAGCCGGCAGAGGAGTAGGGATGCATTCTGGAGTGAGCTGCTTAAGCAGCCTTGTGAGCAGGCTGTGCTGCTCATTCCAGCACCCAGCTAAACCAGACTTCCCCCGGCTCCATCCAGTGGCATTTGTTCCCCAATGCAACTTGCATCGGCGTGGAGGGGGGCAGTGTAAACACAGAGCAGAGTCGGCACAGGAGTTTGGGGCAGCACAAGTGCGGTTTGAAATCAAGGAGGCCATGTAAACGTGCTTATAAAGAGCTTGACTGCAATATAGGATCCATATGGTGCAGATCAGCACAATATACAGACAGTCATGCATTGTATAAGTGCTCAACAGAACTTTTTTTTTCTCACAGCATGACCTAGACTTCAAACAGTGCAAGTTGCACCATCTGTGTAGAGACGGCACAGGCCAGTAGGCAGATTATTCCAAACCAGAGGGCTGGCATGGGAGAAGCAGCCTACACCTGCTCTGATTTTCATCGAGGAGACACAGTATTCAATTCTGCAGCAGATCTGAGCCCCTTTGACTGGTTTAGGCTGTAACAGAGCCAAGATGTAGTCTGGCACCTTTCTTATGCTGCATTTGTACATGAGGCATAGCAGCTGATGTCTACTGAGGTCACTCGGGTCTGGTCAGTTCAGTTTTCTATATAGTGTGCAATGGTAGCTATTACACGCTGATTTTTACCCAAGTGGAATTTCTAATCCTGCTTTGGAGTGGCAGAAAGAAATACATGAAACAACCAAGCAATGGTTCATTTTGAGGTTGGTTGACACTCCCCAAATATGTTACAAACAATTAACAGTACCACATATTTGCTTTCTGTTGAATTTGTTGAAATAAGAGAGCTGTCTTAATGTCTAAACTGTGGAGTCTTTCCTCACCTGTGTTTGAGTGAGGTTAAGGAAACTGTACAGTTGAAGATATTAGATTGGTTCAAAAGGAAAGCCGTTGCTACTCGGGAAGTCCGCTACAGGTCTGGTGCAATATGTATGAGGATGTAGCTGTTTTGTATATGGATCGCAGGGCAGTGCACAAAGAAAGCTAGAGGTCCACTGACCTTCCTTCCAGTAATATCCATGATATAGCCTACAAACATATGAAACTGGCAGCAGATACAGGCCATATGATCTATCAAGTCTGCTTGAGTGTGCAGCTAGCAACCCATTACACTGCAGCTGCCCCCTCCCCACCCCCAACGGTGACCCTTACACTTACTTTGTCCCATCCCCTTTTGAAACTGCCCACTGACTTACAGGCCACCACCTTCTTGGGCAACGTGTTCCACATAGACTCCACCCTTTCCATGAAAAAGTGTCTCCTCATTTCTCTCCTGAATATTCCACCTTCCAATCTCTGACCATGCCTCCTCGTGTCCCTCCCTTTCCTCAACTTAAAAATCCAGTCAGTTCAAGTCTTGTTTATAACCCTCATGTATTTAAAGGTCTCAGTCATATCCCTCTATTCCTCCTCTCCTCCAGGGAGTACATATTAAGCTCCTCCAGTCTCTCCTCGTAGTATTTGCCTTCCAATCCCAGGATCATCTTTATTGCTCTGCTGCGCTGGACCCCCTCCAGTAACCCAATATCTGTCTTTAAGTATGGGCACCAGTACTGCATGCAGTACTCCGGGTGCAGTCTCACCAGTGACCTGTACAGAGGCGGGATCACCTCCTCCCTCCTGGAGGTGATTCCCCTAGCAGTATACCCCAGCATCTTGTTTGCTTTGGCTGCTGCTCTCCTGCACTGTGCCAGGTGGTTCATTTGCCCTGTTATTATCACCCCAAGATCTTTCTCCTCCTCTGTCGTGGCTATTCGTACCCCTCCCAACTGATGGTCCCTCATGGGTTCCTTGCCCCCAAGTGCGTGACCTTGCACTTAGCATTGAATCCTAGCTGCCATGTGTCTGTGCAGTTAATGTAATCATGTTGATTTTCTAAAATCATGGTAGACATTTTTGTTTCTGGGCTTTCATAGTAGAGTATTTTGTTCAGCTTGACTGTTTATGGAATCCAGTGTTTCATTTATTTGCAGTGTTATCACACGTTTTCTGTTGAATGAGTTTCACCTTGTAGATCATTCTCACTATAAACATTGCTGAGGGGCTCTATGTTTATAACGTGAGACCCTGAAGTCTGCAAACTTAAACAAGTGAAACAAATTAATGTTAATGTGCTGATGCGCTGTTCTTTTGGTATGACATGGTTTTTCTCAAGTGTTACATATAACAGATCAAATAAACTTGACATAATATATACTTGTGACTACCCCATCTAAAATCATGTTACATACAAGTTTCGTAACAATGACTGCCAACATAACAGTCCCATTAAATGCATCTCCAAAAAAGGATACAGTCAGCAATTACATGAGGCAGGACAGTGCACAACGACAGGACATGAGAACTGTGAGTGTCAACACCAGTATCATGCTTTGAGTCAGACAAATTTTCAAGTGATTACCTCAGTCCCTTGATAATATTTATATTGCCCTCTGCCACATTTCTTTGAATAGCACGTTCTTGCCTTCATGGCAGTAGAAAATGTTCTGTAGGACTATTTTGTCTTTTAGTAAATCTAGCCATTTTGCATAAATCTTTCCAGTCAGGGATTTAGTTAACTCTGTATTTGTAATATTTGATCTCCAAAAATAAGGCAAAAACATCATAAAATAAATGGAGAGGAAGTCGCAGACTTCCAGATGTTAAACCAAAAATTAGATGACATCCAAAATTGCAGGCATGGAAGTTGGAAATGATGGAGTATTTTGAAAAAATTGTACAGTATTTTACCACTAATATATTGGCTTCTAAAAGTGGGATCCTGCAAGTATTTTGACTTCCAAAACATTAGAACGACTTCCAGATTTCGACTCATGGAAGTTTTAGAGTTCCACTTAACGGAACCCCTGTTTCCAGTTCTTAACAATCATTTGTTTAGCCACCATTCATGTGGTAAGAATGCGTCTTTTAGCTATATTATTAAAATAATAAAAGGAAGTGATTCCCCAAAAAACTAACTTTGTGTCTTTGATCAGTGGAGGCTTAAACATTTGCCAAAGTTTACTTAAAATACAGTAATTCTATTCCAGAATGGTTTGATTACGTAGCAGGTGCATACAATGTATAGCAGATCTGCGTCACTGGTTTCCTGACATCTCCAGCATCTCACTGGTTCTCGTTAACTTGCTTTTCCTGGTGTTCAGTAAATGCTGGATGGGAGAGCCATATTCTGTTTCTGCTAGAATCTACACATGATGAAGCTGTAGACTTCTATGCCATTTTCCTTGAAACACATTGCAAAATTTTGCACTTTCTATTGATGTCTATTCTAGTCTGCAGGTGAGGAAAAAAAAATGCTGGAAAAAGATTTGCAGTAACATTTATTTTGGTATGAAAATTCCACAGTCCACACTGATGTCTGTTTTGTGTGGAAGAAAAAACTGCAGAATACAAATGCAAGAACTGCAAGACCCAGCACTCTCATCCCATCCACGGAAGAAAAAAGTCCTCATGACAAAAGCGATTACAGCATGAATGATTTTATTTTCTGTGCAAGAACGCAAAGTGCAGTAATAACATGTGACACAGCAGTGATCAAAAGGTAACCCGACGTTTCACTCGCAACCCTTCTGGCAGTTTGTCAAGGTGAGTGTGACCCCAACAGGACCATAATTTGCATAAAGCACTCTTAAATGTACATGGTCACACTATGTAGATATTCCTGTCAAGATTTTGACACTCAGACATGAGGCACTGCACTGTCCCTTCCATATGTGGCAAAGGTATGCCTAATAGGGAAGCAATATAGCGCAGTGGTTTAAGGCTATGAGCTGCAAGCCTGGTGACATCCAGCAGACCAGACCTGGGTTTGAATCCCACAGCTTCCACTTTCATACTATGTTGACCCTGAGCAAGTCACTTAACATCCCTGTGCTCCCAGGTTGCACCTGTAAAAAAGCTTTCAGCTTAGTGTGCTACTCCTGGTTAAACAACTAAAAAAAAAAAAAAAAATGGGGCACATTGTATCATGGGGACAGAAACTTGAAACTCTGAGGAAATCAGACACACAGTTGCAATTGAAGTTTCCTCCAAGCTGGCCTGGTGGTACTGAGGGTTGAGGTGCCAGACGCCACACCTTGTGCTACACCAGTGACCCAGGTTCAGGAACGAGCCCGGGCCATCGGGGGTTGACAGGGATGGGAGAGGATCGAATGTCCGATGGACAACTCTCCTCTACCAGGAGGGAGGGGGGCCTTGCTCGGCGCTTGCCTGGCCTCTAGCGGAAACTGGAGGCATAGCAAGTATTGTAGCTGACTTGAGGAGTTGGGGAGTGGCGACATTGGTGGTGATGCCATGATGTCTGGTGCGTGCCACTCCCCCAGAATACCAGAAAAAACAGTGCCTGGTCTCCTAGATGACGGAGACCACAGCAGAGACCCTGATTGCTCACACCTCCCTGATGTCCCGGTACATTCGACACTGCAAGATTGTCGGGGGCAGCCCTGCCCCGTACCTACCTGGGGGCAGCCACGCTCGATGGGGGGACACACCGGTGAATCAGGCAGGCCGCAATGCGGGGAGACCGCTATAAGTGTCTCCAGAAGGAGTGGAGACTGGGCACAAGTGGAGGAGGCATAAAATAGTAATTGCAAAAAAAAAAAAAAGTTTCCTCCAAGAGTCCAAAGCAGCACTACCTCCGAGGCAGCTTGTTACTGTTGTGCTTATTCTTCCTCACACCTCTGTGCCTTTTCCTATAGCTTTATTATTCTAACTTCACACCACTTTGGATCACCACTCCAATGAAATTCACCTTCCTAAAAACACAAAAGCGAGGGGATTTTGCCCAGATTCAAACCCATGGTCTCGTGTTCATCAGTCTGTAGACCTTTACAATGCACCACCAAGCTGGTACAGCAGTGAAGTGTAGAACATTTGGTGTGGAGCTTAATGCCCTGCCTTGGAGGTAACTTTTGTTGCATCTTTGTGCCTCTTGCCTTTCCTGTTTAATAACATTTGCTGTTGGCTGAGTAATGTCTGTTATCACGAATGGTGTACAGTGTGTGAGAATACAATATTCACATACGGCAGGGGACTTCTAAATAGAACAATGACTCAATGAGGGCCAGGCCTCCTTATGTGGTACCATTGAGAGGTATGACTGGCTGTGTGTAGTATGTTTTGTCTGTATATACCCATGTCTAATAAAGCAGTTTGTTAGAAACCTCATGTCTTGGAGTGAATGCCGCATTATTTTTTAACTAGCACCAGTATTACCCACACACATACTATCTAATCTGTATCTTTACTTCCTTATTCCACAGCACTGGGACAAGGGCCTCCTGGTGAAAAAGAAAGTATTTGAAGGGCTGTCCTTCAGTCAGGCGTGATTGTCTTTTACCTGTCTTATCTGTCCACTTCATTTCATCACCCCTAACATGGGAACAGACCTGTCTATGGGCAGGCATGCATTCTGAAAGGGCTGCCTTTCCAGTGTTCGCATTCCTTGTTTTCTGTTTTGCTCTTCCGCATGTGGGCTACTTGTGTCTTCTGTTCAACAGTGAATGATCTATAACTGCAGTTACAATGCAGGTGTGCCGTTTTCATTTATGGTTTCTTTTCATGACCCACGGGCACTGGATGAGAGTATGACACTCCCATGTGAATGTCAGGGACTGAAACCCCCATCCTGGGTGAGTGGAGGTAGTGGAAGTAGGTGCTGTAAGACTCTGGGGAGGGTATTGGTGACTGTGCCACATTAGCACCTCTTGTGGTGAGTGAGGGTCTGCACTGGATGACATGGGTGATTGGTCTTGCAGTAGCAAGGCAGCTGGATAGTAAGAGTGGAACATTTTAAGTTATGTTTGTCACCAGCACCCTGACACTGAGAAGAGGGGCACTGCTGTGGCATGATGATGACTCGGGTTCCTGTCCCAAAATTAGAATATCAGGAGCAGAGACCAGAAGGGAGGACTTTGGAGCGTACTCTGGGTGCACTCCTCCCAGGAGGGTGAGTTGGACTGTGTTGCTTAATAGTAATGCCTTGAGGTGGCCTAGAGGTGCAATGGTGGCATGTGACCACGCACAGCCAGAGGCCCCCCAGGAGTTTGCTGCACACATGTGCTCAGTGGGAGGTGCAAGGAGCACCAGAACAGGGAAAATCAGCTGGTTGTTCATTTAGATGAAGCCTTTTGGGAATCCCTCCCACGTCACCAGGCCACATAGCAATGCAGTCCTGCCCCCCCCCCAGCAGTTGTCCCTGCTTTGAGGAAATGATCTTCCCTGATGTCAACAGGGAGCCATCCAGCTGGGACAAGGTAGGCAATGCAGGGCGGCAGAAAATTTTGGGGAGCCGGGAGGTAGGACTTGAGACTGGAAGGTGAGCTCAGCAAGCAATAGAGATCTCTGTTGGATGGCCAGAAAGATCGACAAGTGGTGGCTAGGAAAGCAGTTAAATATAAGAGCAACAAAATGGTTACTGCTAGTGTGCATTAAGAAAGCTTCAGCACTCCCTTCCTGAATCGCAGTTGGGCACTGCCATGTTTTACGGCTAACATGATGAACTGCTGTCCTAAGTTGCATTATTCATGGAAATGGTGAAAGTGCAAGGATTTGTGCACAATCCTTAACTGGTTTCCACAGTGTATTCTTATGGAAACCTGAATTCCATTAAAGGTTACTGGGATCTGAGGTTTGAGCAGACTTGATAGACCATAAGGCCTAATTTGCTGGTAGTTAGTATGAATCTTCGAGAATTGTGTTAGTGGTTAAAAAGAAAAAAAAAGTGGGGTCATCATACTTGCAAAACATTCAGGGAAACCGTATTTTGGTTGCTGTGTGCTACTGTGCATTATATTTGTAATGTTTTTTTTTCTCAGATTAGTCAGGTTATTGACTTTGTAACAGTTTATTTTTTATTTAAAAATTTTACATCCAGGTGCGATGTGGGGGGTGGTGGTACAGAACATAGGAGAGATACAGTCAATGGTTTCAGTAGATACCTTTGACATGTGCACATAATTAAATATGTTCAACAAGGGTTTCAATAAAATAAAGTACAATACTTGTAACAGAAGAATACTTGAGAATGTGGTACACTTTTAGTAGCACGGGTAGATTACTATTTAAAATAATTAGACCTCTAAAATGCACTTTAAAATAGCAGTCAGTCCGAGAATTGATCATGTATTACATGTAATAGAACAGTTTCCCTTCAAATGGCAGCACTGAGCACTGGTGTATGTGACCTGGATATGTAATGCTGTACTTTGCATAGGGATGGCCCCCAAGAGTAGAGCCACCATGGGACAACTCAGCCTATAAAATGGATTGAGACGATCCTGGCCCCTGATTGGACGAGGTAGGTTGGCACCCATACATTTATCTCATCCTAATACCTGGTGAGTAAAAAGTCCTGCTGGGCAGCCTACCCAATCACCAAAGAAATTAATGTGCCAACTTGGAACTTTTTTTTATTCGATAGCCATTATTATTTGTATTAAGAATGTCCTTCCCCTTTTTCCTAAATACATTCGTTTACTAAACTTTTAAACAAAGTAATCAGCCAGCCACTGTAATTCCTTTGTAATTTTGCCATCAATTGTTTGCAGATAAAAATAAAAGTCCTTGCTTGTTTACTTTTTATGAGCAAATTGCTCATTTTCCCTTCAAAGTTGTCTGCTTGTATATTCCAGTACATAGAAAAAGTGCAATTGCGCTCTCTACTTAGTCAACAACACTATAGCGCTAAATGACAAAAACAGGCATCCACAGAGTAAAGTAGCAAGAGAGAACCTGGATGTGTTGTTATAATCAAAAACAAAACTGACATCCACAGTGGGGGCTGGAAGAGTGAACAGCAACCTACAAACTAAAAAACAATGCTTATAGACCTTATTTAGTTATGTTTTTGGTAACCAGGTAGACAAGCTGATCCAAAGGACCATTTCAGTTACGGCCAGGGCCACACAGTGGCAGACAACACAGTCAGACAATAGGTACAAGTTACAGACAAATGGTATAAGTTTCAGTACAGTTGGTGTATATAATAAATTGTGTAGTGGAAAACAAAACAGTGATAGTGACACCTGTCAACCGAGGAACTACTGTATTTACATCTACAGACAAACATATTTTATTTTGATATTGTTTTAGAATGCCTACCTACCCATTTTATTGGCATAATAAGACACTCCAGGGTGGGCTTTAGGATAAGTGCCCTTTCACAGGCTGTAAGGCACACTGTCTGCAGCATCAGGACTCACTATGACCCTGAGAGGGTGATTATATCAACCTAAAGCCCACCCTGCTATGTCTTATTGCTGTGCTTAGGTGGTATATATAAAAAACAGTGGTATACTTGGCGACAGCTGCCCTGTTGTGTTGGACAGTGTGTGCATGTGTAGTTTACAGATGGTGCAGATGTTCTCATAACAATCCCTTCAAGAGCACTTTTACCGGTGCTCACATCAACGATTATTTAGATCCCTTAGCTGCTCCCAATGTCTACAGTGCCAATCTCTCCATTAATATTTCACCCCATTTTGGAAGGGAAGGGATCGTATTTTTGCTCTGTGGAACCGAGCCGCCGAGCCATTCCACGTCCTAATACTGTGATCTGCCCTGATTCACACCTGTGCTAACACGTTTTGTGACGCCACAGATGGAGAGCATGGGGGCTCACTCCGTAGACTAGAATGGAGCATTTTTTTAAACTCCATGTTGTAAACGGCAGCTGCAAACAAATTAAGGTCACTGCTCAACTAACAAGGTCCTTGTAGCGCCCTTGATTTGTTAATGATGGCCATGTATAGTATGAAAAACGGACAGAAAACTAAGTCACTGCACTCCCCAAGCATACCATACAAAAATACTGAGTCCTGTTTGTGTTGCTCAAACACATCTCTTCTTTACTAGTACACAGCTAGACAAGCACCCATTCAGGTACAGGAACTTGCAGGATACAGATACTTCCAACGCTAAAAGCCCACGATTGGGTAAAACATAGAACGTATCTGTATTCCTGCAGGTTCCTGCACCCCAATGGGTGCTTGTCTAGCTGTGTACTAGTAAAGACAAGACTTCATCTTTTTGTATGATGTGCTTAGTGAGTGCTGTGACTTGGTTTTCTGTTGATTTAATTGTGTCACTGAGCAATCAGATACCCCAGTGCGGCTCTATTTTACCTTAATTTAAAAAAAAAAAAAAAAGTTTAAAATGGCCCCATTTATATCTATAAAACACGCCTGCCATCTCCATACAGTGAAATCACAAAACGGGGCAGATCACAGGATCAGAAAGTGGATGGGATCAGCAGCTCAGCTCTACACAGCCAAAATACGATCCTTTCCCTTCCAAAATAGGGTGAACTATTAATGGAGTGATTGGTATCGTATACATTAGAGGCAGGAAAGGGTTCTAAATACTTATTGGGGGACAAATTAAAAATTAGCATAAAAGGTGCTCTTTCAGAGAAACCAACACTGTGCACTCCATATTAAGGGGGTGCAATGACCTTTGTTGAATACTCTGTGACTATTCATAGAAACATACACTCTGCCAGCAGAGAGAGAGAGACCAATGGGCCATCAAGGGCCAGCCCTTACTATACTACCTCCTCATCCAACAGACCTATTGTTCTAGTGCGTCGTCTCCCTTTTCCCCCCCTCAGCCCCCCTGGTACTCCCCTAGGGATCCTGAGTCCTCATGCCCTGCCCTGTCCTAACCATGTCTGTACCCATTTAGGGTACCTTCCCCCACCACTGTCACCGATAGTCTCGTCCATGGTTGCACCACTGTCTGTATTAAAGCAGCTCCATTTGTTAGTCACCACATAGTTCTTTTTTTCTGGAAAAATATAAGATATATCTATTTTTTGGTTTTTTTAAATTTAATTCCTGACACGGATACAGGATTTTAAAGTTTTTAAAAGTTCCCAATCCCATGCCATGCCTGCTATGGGAAAAATGAAATATCTTGGAACAGCACTGCATTGCTTACCATCAGAAACCTGTGGTAGCACCATCCTTATAAATCCACAATATGAATCTAATCTGTATATTCAACAGTAGAAGAGATTTTTAAAAATTGCAAATGTCAGCCATTGTACGGATGTGAATCAGTTACACAGTAAGCTGTAAAAGCTGGTTTAAAAATGTCGGGAAAACCAACAATACAGAGAGGACGAGTCTGAGGATGTCAGAAATAACAGTTGGGCTAAAAAATATGTGATACTGTTTTTTGCCAACTAACAAATACTGCTGCTTTCTGTAAACCTGTCTGACATCCCTCCTGAACCTGCCCCACCCCCACAGCCTCCAGTCTTACCCTCTTAAGGAGATCTAGATACATAGAATTTGTCGGCAGATAAGGACTGCCTGGCACATGTAGTCTGCCCATTTGTCCTACCTTCACTTACACTATAGATTTAGCAGTTCTGCCCCTCCCCTGCTTCAAGTATTCCCATTTGTGACTACATCCCAATTTATAACAGCCAGGTCCTCACTTTTTGCCCTGTTTGTACCCCTCAGAAAATGATGTCTTTTGATCATGTCCCCCTCTTGTGTCTAGCCTCCAGCGAGTACATGTTTAGGGCCACCAGATGTTCCTCATAGGATCTGTCCTGCTGGCCCCGGAACGTCTGTGACCCTCCTTTGCACTGACTCCAGCCTGTCTATATCCTTTTACAGATTTAAGACTCTCAGAACTCAGCACAGCACTCTACATGATACCTCACCAGAGATCTGTGCAGGGGCAGTATCACTTCACTTTTCCTGCTATCAGAACCCCTCTGGCTACAAGCCAGCATCATCGATGCCTTACTCTATGCTTTGTTGAATTGTCTGGTTTGCTTGAAGGAGTCACTGACGATGGCCCACAGATCCCACTCCTCTGCTGTAGTGGCCAGCCTAACCCCTCCCATCCAGTATTTCGTGCTTGTGCCCAGTTTCCCCAGGTGTATCACCTTGCACTCCTTGGTGTTAAATCTCAATTGCCAGATCATAGACCATCTCTCAAGCCTTGCTAGGTCCCTTTGGAGTCCTCTCACCCCTTCTCAGTTGTCCACCTCACAGAATAGCTTTGTGTCATCAACAAAGGTACAACTTAAGAAACACAACACCATAGAATTTGTTGGCAGAAAAGGACAGTGTGGCCCAGCAAGTCTGCCCAGGTGTTCTCTGCCTAATCTGTCTCCTCAGACCCTAACTGATCTCTGATGATCCTCCCTGCTTGTTTTCTAATAACACCCCTATGTCTATCCCATGTATGCTGGAAGCCTCCCAGTGTTTTCCAGGTCTCTACCACCCTTTCAGTGAAGAAATATTTCCTCAAGTCTCTCTTAAACTCTCCTCTCTCCAGCTTCATCACTTGCCCCCTGGCCCTGGTGCTCCTTCTCATTTTTTTCTGTGTGAATTATTTTTTAATTTTCACGAAAGATGCTGGATTGACAGCACTGAACCGGACATCCTTTGCTTATCCACGTGACCAGTACTGCATGGATCATCACAGTGCAACCTGCCCCACAATGCCCTGCCAACGTGATTTAACCTTGCCACGGAGGGGACCACCACATAGGTGAGAGAGTAGTTCAGACTCCATGCCCACTCAATTCTTGGCCTCTCATGTGAGACTGACAACAAGGGGGCCAGTCAATGCCAGTTGTGTTGGTGTTTTGTGTTTGTTTTTTGTGATGTGGACACCTGTCCAGTGGGTGATTTTGACTACCACAGCTTATTTCACATAGGCCACTGAGTAGCCTGCAGGTGATAATGGCTTTTGGCCTTTACTAACCTGTACTGGACTTGAACCAGCGACCTAGAGGTGAAAGGCTCTTTAAGCTATTACCAAGCCACTGAGCCATCCAGTTCCCCTTGGTGTTCCTTTTCATTTGAAAGAGACTTCCCTCCTGCACTATGCTCACCCCTGTGAAGAGCTTGTAGTCTCTATCATGTCACCTCTCGCTGTCCTCTCTTCCAGGGTGTACATGTTAAGATCCCTCAATCTCTTTTCATAGGGTGCCTCGTTAAACCCCCAGCAACATTTTAATTGCCCCCTTCTGCACTACTTCCACCCTATGTCCTTTCTGAAGTGCCGTCTTGAAAACTGGAGACAGTACTCCAGGTGGCATGATATCTGACCAGCGAGTGATAGCATGGCAACACCGCCTTCCCTCCTCCTGCTGAATATGCCTCTCCCTATGTACCCCAGCATCCCACTAGCCCTATCCACTGCTCTGTTACACATTTTGCCCTGGATCTCTTCCCCTGTGTCACTAATAACAGTATTGGTAATCGGCACCCCAGATGTTTTGCTATTTGTTATTTGGGTACTCGGGGTTTTTTTGTCCTAAATAAATCAACATTTAAGCAAAAACCTAAAAAAACTCTGTCTCCCAAGTGGCATGGGCTTGTCCCTAGGCTACCCCCCCCCCCCCACACACACACATACACAAAGTTATAGTTGCACTCTCTTGTCACAGGCACTTAACATTGCCTGAACAGTGGCTGGCGATTTGCCCTGTTGATTCCGTTCAGGTATTTGAATCTCTGTATCATGTGTCTCCCTTTCCCTTTTGTCCCCCAAGGAGTGCATGGTCAGATCAGTCAGTCTGTTCTCAGAGTCTTCCCCTGTTGCCTGTGTATCGTTTTTGGTTGCCTGCTTCTGGACTGATTCAGAGTGATTCTTTTCCTTTTTAAGTCGAGGGCTCCAGAACTGCACACTATACTCTGTGTGGCCTCACCAGTGACCTATACTGGGGAAAAATCACATCCTTTCTTCTGTTAGAGGAGGCTATACCTGTGCACTCCAGCATTTTCCAGCTTTCCCATATGCCTTATTGTATTGGGCAGTGGTCATAAGACTGTCAGGTGCAACAACCGCTGGTCTCTGTCCTCTGAGATCTTCTCTCCCCCCACCCCCACCCCATCCAGTACTGAATTTTCAGGTTCCTCCTCCTTATGTGCATGGCCTGGCATTTTTTGGCATGAACTTTGATTTGCTACACTGCAACTTTGACCACATTTCCAATTTCTCAGTCTTTTTTTCATGTCCCTAATCCATACGTTTCTATCCACTCAACTGCATATAGTGCAATCTGCAAAGAGACACATTTTTGCCTTGGCTCCATACTCCAGTATGGTAGGTAGACAAATTGAAGAGCACTGGACCCAGGACAGACCCCTGAGACACACCACTTATCAAACTCCTGACCTCCAAGTGTTTGCCATTAAGCACTGCCCTTTGGGATCTTCCACATAACCAGTTTTCCACCCTCCTGGTTAAGTCTTCCATATCCACATGCCACACATCTTCTTCACTAGTCGTCTGTGTGGCATTGAATCAAAGGCCTTGCTGAAGATCAAATGCAGCAGAGGCCATCCACGGTTTTGTTCCCATCCACTGCTTGAAACACCTTGGGCAAGAATTCTCTGAGGTTCATCTGGTCCTCCCCTTCACAAGCCCCTGCCACCTGCAGTTCTGGAGACTGTATCCTTCAAAGAAGGCTACAAATTGTTCTTTAATAGTCTCAAGCAGTTTCCCAACTATTGAGGTTAGGCTGTAGTTGCCCAGGTCCCCCCATTCCTGCTTTTATGAAGAGGTACATCGGCCGCCCTCCAGTCCATAGGGACTGATCCAGGCACTAGTAAGTAATTGCACAGGTCTACCAAGGGCGCCACCCAAGCCTGCCACACCTGACTGAACACCCAGGGATGTAGCATATGTGGTCCCAATTGACTTACCCACCTTCAACCCCCCTCAATCACTTGAGCACTCTATCCTCAGCGATGGACCTCAGTCCCATCTTTAGCATACCCAGCTTTAATGCTGCACTTTGGCAGTGCCCCCACCCCCACCCCCCAAATCATCTGCTGTGAACACTGGGCAAAAGTATTCATTTAATATGTCTCATTTTTCCTGTTCTCCTCCACTCATACTCCCTCCTTCCTCAGCCTTTCAATTCCCTCCTTTGTTTTTCATAGAAACATAGAAACATAGAATTTGACGGCAGATAAGGACCGCTTGGCCCACCCAGTCTGCCCATTTCCCTACCTAATGGATAAGCTGCAGATCCTAGTTAAACAGCAGCCTACTTCTTCCTACCCCAACCCCCTAGAATTGCCTTATGACTGTCCCATGCATGCTTGAATTCCACCACTGTTTTTGACTCCACAACCTCTTCCAGAAGGCCGTTCCATGCATCCACAACCCTCTCTGTGAAAAAATACTTCCTTAAATTACCTCTGAGCCACCCCCTATCTTCAAATTTTGCCCCTTGTTCTTGCACACCTCTTTTTTTGAAAGATGCTACCCTCTTGGACTTTGTTGATTCCCTTGAGGTACTTGAAAGTTTCTATCATGTCCCCCCTCCTCCTTTCCTCGAGGCTATACATATTATGCTCCTTAAGTCTCTCTTCATATGTCTTCCGGTGCAGACCCTGCACCATTTTAGTTGCCCTCCTCTGGACAGCTTCCATCCTGTCTATGTCTTTGTGGAGATTGGGTCTCCAGAACCGCACGCAGTACTCCAGATGGGGTCTCACCAGCTGTCTGTACAGAGGGATAATAACTTCATGTTTTCTACTAGTGATGTCTCTCCCTGTGCATCCCAGTATCCCCCCAGCCCTCCTTGCTGCCCTCTCACATTGCTTGCCCACCTTTAGGTCATCTGATATGACTACCCCCAGGTCCCTTTCCATTTTTGTTGTTGTTAGTATCTCACCCCCCATTGTGTACTCTTCCCCTGGGTTTTTGTTTCCCAGGTGCATTACCTTGCACTTCTTAGCATTGAATCTAAGCTGCCATACATTTGACCATTCCTCTAACCTTGCTTTTCTGCTTGATGTACCTAAAGAAGGCCTTGTCATTTTCCTTCATCCCTTCAGCTATTTTGAGTCCTCCTTACCACAGTACTGGCCTCTTTCAGTTTGCTAAGGTAGAGCTACCTATTTGCTTCCATCTGTTAAGACTTATATTTTAAATACAAAACTACAACAACAACAAAAACATTTTTTGTGGTGTGGCCTGCTTCCCCCACCTCTCTGGAGAACCAAATAGGTTCCCATTTTCCCCCTTTTGAATCTGCCTCAGAGATGCTAACTCATTGTGACATCACAAGTAACTGATCTGACAGCAGGTGATTGTAGTTCTTGTTCAGGTGTGATGTCACAGCCAAGCGAGGTCACAGTGCTGATGAGTAGTGAGGAGGAATAGAACTAGATACAGTATGTCGGCCTCCAGGAAGAGTATTGTTCCACACATCATAACTATTATTGCCAGGCAGAAAATCTTCTAGTGAGCAAAAAGAAAAGTACTTTTGATCTTAAAAGTAAGATCTGACTACTTTAAAACATTAATTTCAAGCAGTGTACCAGTTCTTTAAATTAAATTATGCCTGTGCTATAGATTGCAGTATAGAGGACAGTAGCTTTGAGGCAGTCCGCAAGTAAACTGACACATGATCTGCTTCTTTAACAAATGACAGTATATGTTATGGTTAAATGCTCCACAGTTTTTAGAATTACCTGGAAATAGGTGAAAAAAAAGGATTTCAGTTGGCCTAGAAACAGATTTGCTTACATGTACTTAACCAAAGTCCTCTGCGGTTTTATAAAGTGCTGCACTATCACTGCTTGAAGTGCATCTCTGGACTTCTGCTTTCATGTGAAAGTTAAAGAAATGTGTGTTTGTCGGGGGGCGTTTAATCCCAGACTCTTGGATAGCCTTACGGTCTCCACAACCTTGAGGTTCCACAACTTTGTTTTTGGACTGGCAGCTAAGTTTGCTTCAGGGGTTCCCCTACTGTTTGAGATACTGTCGTTCATAATTTGTTTTAAAGCTCTGTCTTCCCAAACCAAAAGGTCTTTTTCACTGCAAGGACCAGCCGTGTTCAAAATGCTCCCCTGGATCAGTGGCTGTAGTAACCTTAATACTACTGGATGATGTTCAGACTGTGATGTGTGCTGTCTGTAATTGCCCACCACAAAAACTGATTTTTTTTTTTCCCTTTTACCCCAAATGCTGCCTTCTTTTTGTTCTTAGGAAGGCCAGTGTGGCTCATTCTGCTTGCTTCCCTTGTAATTTTTTTTTTTTATGTGTTAATTGCTTTTTAGTCTGTTTTGCAGCCCCTTGCTGAGGGGTCAGCAGGCCTCGCAGAACAATAGAAGCTCGTGGCTGTAGAAGCTCTCAGCTGAGACGCCTTGATTAGGATTCTAATCCTTTCTACATTGACAAAAACAAGGAGGAAGTCCCAGAATAAAGAAGAGCGAGAGAAAGAGATGGTAATTATGTTTGCTGCAGACAGAGGCATCCAGGGAGACAGTGGCAGGATGGGCCATGGCAATTTCTAGTCAGCTATGCTAACTCGTTTTTCTGTCGTCGTGTGTCTAGAGGGACCGTTTAGTGTCACTTTAAGTTGAGCCATAAGAACTGCATTTCTCACTGGTTTTATAACACTAAAGTAGGTTTTGTGTCTTCTACTTATGCGATCAAAAGTGTCAGTTATTAAATTATTGGAATTTGCATCAAAATGATGATAGGTTGAGCACATGATATCCAATATCATGGTTTTGTGGTAGTCCCTTGTTGAAGTAGGCTACAAAAAGAGTACTTTATTTATAGTTCAGTACAACAGGATACAAATGCACTAGTTTCAAAAGGATACACAAATGGAAGTTACTTACACAATATTTAGTAGAAATAGAAAAAAATAATGCAAAGCATCATGGGAAGTATATGGAAATACCTTGAAAGAATTTAGACTGGTTACATTTTAAAAGCAGCAGCACTCATGGTAGCTGGTGCACTGTGGAATCTGGACGTTTATCTTGTGGTAATGTTTGCATGGAAGGGTACACATTTGTAGTTGTAATTGATTTAGCTTTGTTTTAATAAAATATAGCTCATGCCAATCCAGATAGCGCACACTAATCCAAATTGTAGACCTCCTTAATTCATTTTCGGACAAAGGAGTGCACCAGATGCTGTGAGTGCTGCTGCTTTTAAAAAAAAAAAAATTCTCATACAATTCTTATAAAAAAAATCATTAAAGAGTTTGTGAAAGGGGGATTAGAAAACCTAAGAGGGTGACTAAGGGCTAGCTTCAGTTGCAGGAAGGGGATTCATGATCACTAAAGAGAGACCTAACGGGGGAATTGTGAAGGAGAGATGGCTAGATGGAGGGAGGCAGTCCACAGAGCAGGGTGACAGATTAACAGAGCACACTGTTTAGTAGCAGTTTTCACTAAGGGATGGAAGAGAAGCAGGCATCAGAGGAGCAGAGGGAGTCGAAGGAAGGGATGGAGGGTACTGGTAGGCAAAGTCGGGGAAATATGCTTCATGAAGCACTTCTCGAATTTCGCATGACTTTGATCTGCCAGCAGCTGCAATTAGCATAATTTTTGCCCAGCAAAGTGCCCAACTTCATGCAGCAAACCTATACAAATTGCCAAATCACCATCAAATTAGGCAATTTGCATAGTTGCTGCCAGACAAGGTAAACACTATGCTGGCAAAAGTTAGATGACTAGCCTTCGACACCAATAAAAGAAAAAAAATTCTAAGCTCCCTCCCTCTCCCACCCACTGTGCCATATGTTACCACCCCTTTCCACTTCCCTATACTTTATAATGTACCCTCCCACCCACCCCTGGCAAATTTGTATATAATATTGTGATTTTTCTGTCTCCCCATCAGCATACCAAAAGATACTCACTGCCTCACCCGAGCAGACCCCGATGTGTTGATATGATTTGCTGGGAAAGTCACAGAGTTTCCTCAAGTGTGAAGTTCCCTACTACGCACCAACTTCTCCGGCAAATTAAAACTTCATTGCATCTCTACGTGGAGAGGAGAGCAGATAGGAAGAAAGGTAAGGATGAGAATCACAGTTTAGAAAGATAGGAAGAGCAGAGGAGAAGACACTAAGACTCAAAATGGGGGTGAGTTTGTGGTAAAGAGAACATTAGTGGGTAAGATGTGGGGCATTCAGAGCAAAACGGTAAAAGGAATGCAAAAGGGGATCCAGTCTGGTGAAGGTGGTTTCTGGGAGCAGCATTGTACACAACATTTGTGTATTTAAACACTGGGAGGATCAGTTGAGAATGATCTTGTGGTAGGACTTGTGCCTGTACAGAATGCCTCGCATGTGACATCGTTTTTATGCATGGCATCAGTGTGGTTACAGAAATAGTTGGTTTTGACCCATATGACACCAGCGTACTGGAAGTTGGGCACCACAATGTTCTTGAAGACTGGGTTGGTTTGGACACTAGCCAGCCTCTGCATTACTCCAAGAGTTGTGTAAACAGTCTTTTTTGCATAAGGAGAAAGCTTGTTTGAGTGGAACCAATGTTGAACATTATAAAGGTCACATCAAAGCAACAATTTTTAGCTCAGAGTCTGTGGCTTCTGAAGTTAAAAATATAGTGACATGCATAAATGCAAAGTATATAAGGATATTTAAGGCGCTCAATTGAGAAGAGGTTGTTAAAAAATAGAAAGAGGGTGGGGTATAGAATGGAGCCCTGAGGAGCTCAAGAAACTGATAGGGAGGGGGAATGAGAAGGCATCACCAACCTGGACTTACTGGTGTCAAGTCAGGAAGGTAGAAATGAAAGCAGCCATTCTTAATGATCAGCACCTCAAAATTCCGAAAAGCAGAACCCAAACAAGTACGAAATTGTTTGCCACCATTTCCCCTAAGCTTTGAAACGTTTTGCCTGCTCATGTTAGTCTGCCAATGTGCATATCTATAAAGTGAAACCATGAGCATATCTTAAAGAGTACTCTATCTTGTGTCCATTAGTTACATCTAGGGTTGCACCGTTATCACTGAAATCATGGAGTCCATGTTTTTTCCCCATTTCTATAAAAAAAAATCATAGTTTGAGGTATTTTCCATGACAGCCGCATAACTATTGGCATTTTCCATGATAGCGTCGTGATTGTTAGCATTGTTCATGAAAAACACTGAGTTTTTGGTATTTGCAACTAAAAGATACATCATTTTATTCCATACCCTTGCAGTACACTAGCTACCCCATCAGCCCCACTGTGGAATTCTGGGGCTTGCTTGTAAGCCCTGGTCTCTGAGATGGCAGCACAATGAGTGCTTTCTGTTCTTGGACCAGCTCAAGAGTGACTTTTTAAACATTTAAGTCTTTGCTGATGATATTATCTAAAAGTATGTCAAAATAGAGGCAAGTTGTTTTACACATAATGGATCCAGGACTTTTCGTAACTGTTACTATGATCTCTGTCATTTTCGCTATGACAATCCCATGGTTTTCTCCAAAATGTTCTATCACTAAAGCTCATCTCTTGTTATGTCTGTGAATGTGTATTACGTTATGTTCCAATGTTATGTTGTAAGTTGCTGCCCCTTACTCTGGGACAATACAGAAAGCTTGGCAACCTTCTCTGTTGTTTATATCCCAGATCCCTATTAATGAGAACATACATAAAAAAAATAAAATAAAAAAAAAAAAAACATGCCCTAGACAAGGGACTTACAGGCTGACGATGACTATGAAAATCAATCAATCAATTAAATCTTTATTTATCCAGGCAATCATCATTGAGCAAGTTCATTTACAAGGTGGACCTGCTGTTGGCAGGGAAAATTGTACAGTTACATATAAATATACATAATACAAAAGGAATAACATGTTTACAATACCGATAGGAGCAGAGTATTTACATTCCAAGTCACATGTACAAGAAAGATATACATAACACAACCCGAACGTAATACATACATATATATATATATTTTATATATATATATATATATTTTTTATATACACACACACACACACACACACACACAGTTCCCACAGGAGCAGGATGTGTACGGATGTCATATACAAACCATAGAAGAAAAAATAAAGATTATTTATATTCCTGTCCAGCAGAAACACATCATAGGCCTGGGTGGAAATTCCTAAGCTGTGGAGGTGTGCATAACATACAGATTTATACAAGGGGAATAGTTGTGACAGGTGAGATGTGTGATGTCTCTTAAAACCCAAGACCGAAGCTTCAGTGCTTTAACCAGGCATCATACACCAAGTGTGTAAGAAAATGGGTTTCCTTACTATATCCCTCCCATGTTTAATTATAATATTGCAGGAGTTTTTTTGCAATTTAATATACTTTAAATATTGCTGGGTTTAAAAGTGGACGGAAGTTAAGCTGTATTGTACAATTCTTCGGCTTTATCGGTGAAACTGGAACATCACGATGGTACATGGGAAAACAAGTTCTATTTTTGTTGTTGATTGGCTGCTGCTGTTTGTTCCTCATTTAACACACTTGTGTATAATGGAGAGTTGCAACATGGTTTTTGGGTTCTAAAAACCCTTAACCAGTAATAATACATTGACAACATAAAGTGCCCAAAGAGGGATCTTGGGGTCCCTGTCATTTGGGCTTAGAAGTTCAGGGTTTAAATAGTCTTGTTCCTGAATAGCGAATATATGCCCCCAAATGGGGGTGAGTAGGTTTGTAAGAAGTGAACCGCTCTTGCAGCACCTGTTAGGTACAACCATAGTTACACAGAAACATTGAAAACTGACTGCAGAATCTAACCAGTCTGCCCCATGAGGCAACAGATGCCCTGTTAGGAGATCAGTGCCATATTCCCCCTCACCTTGACTTCCCCATTCCCATGACCAGCCCTCTGTGTCTATCCGGACCTCTCTTAAAACTCTTTGCCTTTTTCACATTGACCAGTCCATCAGGTATTTCACCCATCCACCACCCTCTCTGTAAAGTAATGTTTCCTAACTTCTCTCTCAATCCCCCCCTTCAGCATTTTCTTGCTGTTATTCCTTGTTGCTAGTTATGAACAGCTCGTTTGAGTCGACTTTGATAATACCCTGCATGCAACATTTTGATCACGTCTCTTCTCTCCGATCTGGTCTTCAATGGGTACACATTGAGGCACTGCAGTCTCTGCTCGTATGTCTTCCCCTGTTGTTCTTGAATCCTCTTGGCTGTCCTTCTCTGCACTGACTCAAGCCTGTTAATGACCTTTTTTTTTTTTTTCTTTTTCAGATTATGGTCCAAAATTGCACACAGTGCTCCAGGTGCAGCTGCACCATGTACAGGGGCAATAGGACCTCCTTTATGGCAGTATAGCCTAGAAGTTAGAGTAACAAGCTGTGAATGAACTTGGTACATACAGCAGACCTAGGTTTGATTCCCCCAACCTCCACTTGCATACTATGTGACTCTGAGCATGTCACTTAGCGCCCCCCCCCCCCAGTGCTCCTGGGTCACCCCTCAAAACAGGCACTTGTGCCTAGTGGGCCTTACCCAGTTACCAAGGAATAAAATACAAATAAAATGATCCTACTGTTGAACCCCCTATCAGTGCATCCCAGCATTCTGTTCCAAGTTGTCACTGATGGGGCTTTTCAGCTGTCTGCATGAAGGCATGCAGCAGTGTTCGAGTGCCTCAACTAGTAGTGGAGGTCAGTGAGGGTGTTATAAGAACAGCAGCACAAAAATGGAGAGGGCAGGTTGAGAAACTGAGTTGGTTTTCTTCAAACTACATAGGGTCATCTAAAGAGCAGGACTTTGGTAGGGATTAAATACCACTGCTATTTTCCCGATACAACTTCTGAAAACAAAAGTTTGATTATGAAAGAAAATGAGAAAGTGACACTTGGACGAAAAACAGAAAGTCTTCGAATGCAAATGCTGTAAATGAGTACCAGTGAGGAGATGTCTTTGCTTTATGTAGTTTTTAAAAATCTATTTTAACACTTTGAATATGAATTTTCACAAGCCTTTTTTTGAATATTAAATTAAAAAAGGTGTTGGGAGGAGGATTATAATGAAGCAATCTAAAATTAAAATACTCCTTTAATTGAAAAGGCAATCTGAATGAAATAGCCATTCGTTTAAAAAATAGATTTTTTTGTTATATGATCCTGTTAGGTTTGGGGGTAGCTGTCTGTCAGAAGTCCTTACAGTATGGAGGGGCGTGAATATCTAAAAATAATAGGCAGAGCAGATTCTTTTCAGGTTTTTTTTTATTTTATGAGATGTGTTTAAAAGAAATGTATAGCATCGAGTCTTTTTTTTTTTTGGTGGGGGCAGGGATGTGTGGTATCCAAGAACAGAAGGGTCCTTTTTAATCACTTGTGAAAGCGTAAAATGATTTCTCGTCCAGATTCAATTAACTGATACCAAGCTTCGTCAAATTAATTTTTCAAGGATGTTAGATTTTGATGAGGGGGGGGGGGAGAAAGGGAGAGAGAGATTGTCTGATTTGAATCGGGGCTGGCACTTTAAAAGACACAAATGAATATTGCTTTTTATTATTTTTTACTATATTCCGGTCCACTTGGCAGTGGGGTAAAATGCTAACTTGTTAAGAGAGATGATTTAAACCATTTAATTACTATTTTTGATAGGGGGAGGAGGAATGAGAAGATAGTTTTTTTGCCCTGAATTGCTACAAGCAAATTAGAAAGTGCTCCCGTTTTTAATTCTGTGTGGTTCAACTTGAACGATAGGAATTTCTCTTTTTCTCTCATTCTCTCATTTGCCTACACCCTTACGAGTGGAATGCATTTGCGTCACAATGCCTTAATCAAACAAGTGCAAAGTTGTGAATTAAAAGTTTTAAATACCGTTGGCACTGTATGCCAAACTAGTTATCTACCTGCAATGAATTCCTTTTGTTGTCAGCTTCTGAGCCTGATAAGGGGGCACGTGACTTGGCTATACCTGATATGCAGTGGTGAATTCTAAGTCCCTTAGAGCAACTGTAAGAGGTTAGGATGTAATGATATGCCTCCCTTCCTGAAGTGGTGCACTGTGACAGTCAGGCAGGGATACAGCTGCTATAACACCACATAAGTGATGTTATGTGGATCCCTGCCAACTGAGCTTTGAATTGGAAGGTCAGACAGGTTTACTCATTCATAGCCTGAGAAGGGAAAAAAGAGGTACAGCATCTGTTACCCTACACTCGGCATCCCAGAACCCTGCTTTTTACTTGAGACTACACTCAGACCAGCAGGGAGTCTGATGATGCACCAACATTCTAATTTACTCTCAACTTTCTGTTTGCATAAATATCAGGAGATTTCCCAGGATGAAATTCCTGGCACTTTGATGGGGTGGTAGTGGAGGGTTAGAGGCAAATAAGGTGATAAATTAAAAAATAATGTCCAACAAAAGCTCCCTGGACTGCTGTCTGAGGGGTGATTTTATTGCTCAGCTGTTCTGATAGCCAGTGGCAGCTCCAGTAGTTTAGGATGGTGGGGGCACAGGCAGTGTACACAGTTTGAATCTGGGCACAGAAGTGGATTTCAGCTTGGACTATGTGCCCAGCTATGTATCATTGCTGGGCCACAGAAGATTGTTGTTTGGACACATGCCCTGTCAGGTTCTGGCCTAGAGCTGCCTGTGCTGATATCTGGATTATCAGTTCAGTTATGTTGGTTCTGGTTTTGAAAGAATTGCCCCAGTGTGCCAGTGGTATCTAGGGAACTGCTTTGGGATTCATAGTCAGGGGTCCCCATATTACCAGAAAGCCTTCACACCAGGGAATCAGTGAGGTAGGTTACAGTGTTGGGATTTACACGTGGAGTCCCACTGGTATACTAGAGTCTCCCCACTAGTGCATCAGTATTTGTCACAGAGTTGAGATTCAACTTTGAGATCCCACTAATAACAAAAAGTCTCCACACAAGTGCACCAGTGGGGTTGGTCACACTGTTAAGATTAGAACCTAGTGTCTCCCTAATGCCAGAGAGTCTCCATACTTTTGAAACTGTGAAGTAAGTGATTGCAGCATTGTGCTTCAGACTAGGGGCCCTATAATACTAGGAAGTGTAAAATCAATGGGATTGTTAACAGACTGTGTTAGGAATTTGAACTTGGGTCCCATAGTATCAGAGAGTCATTTCTGCAGTGGGAGGGTTGGCCAGTAAACTGGAATTCAAATTATAGTCCCACATTATCAGAGAGTCTCCATACCAGCCCCCGGTTAGGTACAACACTGCACTGACATTCAGTCCTGGGATACTGGTAGCAGCAACGGGCTTCCACAGTAGGGACAGCTCGCTGTCTCAAGGGGACAGGAGGGTGGGGGTAGGGAAGGGAGTACAAATGGATTGATTGAGGTGGATAAGGTAAGGAAAGGGTTGTCAGCTCTGAGGGTGGACAGATTCTCGGGCATTGATGGCATCCATCCAAGGATGCTGAGTGAGCTGGCAGAGGAACTTTTGGGCCCCCTGGCTGATCCATTCAGCAGTTCGCTGGAGTCAGGGATGGTACCTTAGGACCAGAGAACATTAACTGCAGTCCCAGAGATGACCTGAGCAACTACAGACCGGTTAGCCTGATGTCACTAGTGTGTAAGCTCATGGAAGCCATACTTTAGGAAAGACTAGTAGGGTACCTGGAAGAGAATGTCCTCCAGCATGAGCAGCAACACAGATGTATGGCTGGAAGATCATGCTAAACAACATGATTGATGTCTTTGACTGGGTCACTAAAACAGTGGTCAAAGGCCAGATGGTCGATATCCTGTACTTGGACTTCAGCAAGGCCTTTGATTCTGTGCCCCACAAGAGAAGGACAAAGAAGCTGGTGGAGCTGGGGGGTTGGAGAGGAACTGGGTGGGTAGCTAGCTGACTGAAAGGCAGTTCACAGGGGATTGGCGGGCTGGGGGGGAGCTCTCAAGTGCTAAGAATATTGCCAGTTGGGTCCCACAGGGCTCAGTGCTTGGACCAGTGCTTTTTAGTGTCTTCATCAATGACATTTGAGAGGGTATAAAAGGCAAGATTTGCTGATTCACAGAGACACCAAGCTCTGTGGGAGGGTGGACACAACGGAAGGGATACAGAACTTAAAGGAAGATCTGGCAAGGCTCGAGATGTGGTCCAAAATTTGGCAACTTGGCTTCAGTGCAAAAACATTTAAGGTTATGCACACTGGAACTAGGAACTAAAGAGAGAGTACAGCCTGGGAGGGGTCCTGGTAACAAAATCCATAGAAGAAAAGGACCTCTGGGTGTTGAGCACTAGTGCCCTAAAGCACTCCATGCAATGCTGGAAGGCAGCAGCAAAGACAAACAGAGTGCTGGGCTGCATTGCTTGAAGGACCAGCAGCAGGCAGGAGGAGGTAATATTGCCTTTGTACAGGTAACTGGTACAGCCACACCTGAAGATACAATGCACAGTACTGGTGTCCATACCTTAAGAAAGACATAAACCTCCTGGAGATGGTCCAAAGGAGGGCAACAAAGATGATTAGGGGTCAGCACGGTAGCATATATGAGGAGAGGCTAGAGGTCTGAACATGTACTCACTGCCGGAGAGGAGGGAGAGGGGTGACATGACTGAGACCTTCAAGTACTTGAAAGGTATAAACAAGGTGGTCAAGGAGACTCTCTTCAGGCTCAGTGGGGACATAAATATGAGGGGACGTAGTCTTAAATTAGAAGGAGGGAGATTTAACAGAGAGAACAAGAGACACTTTTTCTTGGAGAAGGTGGTAGCTGGTTGGAATGGGCTATCTGGGGAAATGGTATTACTTGAAACAGTGGATGACTTCAAAAGAGGTTGGGACAGAGTAAGGGGGAGAGGCAGGGTCCAGACCAAAAGGCCTTATTCTGCAGGCTTGTTCATATGCAGTACTTCGTGTTTATCTGCACATGTTCATATGTAGAACAGTAACTCAGTGTTCTAGGGACATGGATATGTTGTTCATCCACATTGTCTGGCAGGTTCCTTGCCGCTTTAAATCTTGCCGGAAGGTCTTCAAGCTGGATCCTCCCACCCACCCGGGTGGTAAAACTCTCGGCTCCGCCCCATGACGCCAGATCTTCCTTACCGCTTGGAAGCTCAGGTTCCCTCCTTAATGCTCTGCGTATAAGACTGGTTCCTAATTCTTCGAAATTTTCGAAATTAAAAAGTTTTTGCTAAAAGACTTGTCTTCTCCCTCATGCTCGCGATGGACAAATTGACTCGGTTTCGGAGATGCCCTTGCGGGCAGAAGATGTCTCAGATGGATCCGCACTCCACGTGCGTCTACTGCTTGGGCTCTGAGCACGACCCGCAGGCCTGCGACTCAGTGCTCTTCCTTTTGGCCTACGCCCCGACGACCGTGGTTGCCCGCTTACAACTGGGGTGTCCCGAGTAGCATTTCCTCCGGTAAAATCAAAGAGGCCGGTCGGCGGTGTCCGGGCAGCGGCTCATGGATCAGCTCGAGCAGATGATCGCCTCGAAGAGGGAGCGCTGACGCTTCACCGGCCAAGTGCATTTGTCCCGCCTCTCTCGGGTGCCTCTTATTCACCTTCTTTAGTGAGCTTTGTCTGACCTCTTGACTAAAGGTGAGGGACCAACTTCTTCTGGACCGTTTTCTCGGTCCAAAAAGAGAGACAAAGGTAAGTCTCACCGTCGACGCTCTTGGGAGCGGGAAAGATCCTTCTCCCCGAGTTGTCGGCCGTCGACTTCGGCCACTGGTCTCACGGTGTCCCCGTCAGGCCAGTTGACCGAGACTCCCGTCGACGCGGTCGAGATTTTTCTCGACCCATTGACGGGTTCTCGCTGGAGAAGCCGAGAATCCTCTCTCTCAGTCTCCCCGTGGAGTTGAGGACCCCGCCGGCTCGCCTGTGCCTCCGGTTCCAGAGCCTTCGTTGAATCTTCCAACCAAGGGAGTGCGGTTCCGCGACACCTCCCGCAGCCGCCCTCGGTAAGCCAGGGTTCTCGTCTCGGACTTCTTCCAGTCCAGCCAATCCCGCCGCCATAGGCGCATCTTGGTCTCAGCACCGCGGCAAGCGGGCGCCGCCGCCCTCCTCCTCGGATTTAGGGAGGCTTCGCGAAATTGCGTCAAGATATGAGGAACTCATGTGGCAACAGCTCCTTCTGACCAGGAATAAGCTGACGCCGCCTTCCCCGCCATTAAGTGGTTGTCACGGAGCGCGAAACAACCCTCATTTTATCCGAGGAGCCTGTTCCCAGGCTGGTTGTTCGCCAAAACCAGCTGCCCACGATTCGGTGGAACCTCCGCCTCCACAGCCGTTAGTTGGGGCTCCGACCAAAAATTCTCGGTCGGCTCAGGGACTACCCCATAGGCTGTCTGTCACCCTCACTCCCGATCGACCTCGGCAGGTGGAGGGTGGCTCAGGCCCGAGGCAGCTCTTTGAGGACTCTTCCGAGTCTGAAGACGATTCCTCCCTTTTCTCCAAGCGAATGGACTTGGAGTCCTCAGGAGGACAGTCGGTGGATGATAGCCCTTCGTCCTTCCTGGGATTGCCTCGGCTCATCTCGGAGTCCACCGGGATGAAGCTCGAACCCGTTTCTAAGCGGGCCAGGTATCCCCTCACGGAGATTCTGGACCGAGGCGATTCCCCTACGGAGGCCTTTCCGGTGGCCGAGGCCATAGTGGGCCCGGCCTTGGAGCTCTGGCAGCGCCCTGCTTCCTGCCCTGCGCCTTCAGCCAGGATGGCCAGGAAGTATGCGGTCCGTATTGGTTCCCTGTCCGGTTTTTCGGAACACCCCTCGGCCGAGGGGTTAGTTACCGACAGCGTTTTCCGGCGTGCCGGGAACGCTAGGGATGTGGACAAACCTCCCGACAAGGAGTCCAAGAAATTGGACTATGCCGGGCGAAAAGTTTATGCTGCGTCCTCCCTAGGCCTTCGCCAGGCCAGTTTGGCCGTCCTCATGGCACATTTCTCTCATGCCCTGTTGGGCTCCCTGGATGAGGTCGTCCCTCATCTTCCCGCGGATCTGCAGACCACGGTCAGGCAGGTGCAGGACCAGGGCAGTGGCCAAACAGCAGCTTAAGACTGCTTTAGACATTGGGGACTCATGTGCCAGATCTGTGGCGGCCGCAGTGGCCATGTGTCATCGGGCTTGGCTGAGGATATCCACCTTTACATCGGATACCCAGCACAAGTTGGCGGATGTTCCCTTTTTGGGAACCGACCTCTTCGGCCCTGGGGTGGAAGGTCACCTGCAGAGGATCGAGAAGTCCAATGCTACCTTGGACTCGGTCTCTTCCGCTCAGAAGGACAAAGGCCGCAAACCACAGCCTAAGCCCTTTCGTCCTTCTGCGCCTGCGGTGCGTCCGGCCCAGCAACGTCGGGGCCAGCAGGCTCGGGCTTGGCATCCCAAACCCAAGCCTGGGGCTTCCTCCAACAGGAAGCAGGGAGGTAAAGGCCCGGGAGGTCCCTCGGCCGGTCCCTCCTCCAAGCCTGCCCAGTGATGGGCTGAGGGGTGTCGCCCCCAACCCCGTCACCTCACCCCAGGTTCCCCCCGTGGGGGGACGGCTCCGGCACTTCCTTTCCGCCTGGTCCGTTATTACCACGTACAGGTGGGTGCTGGAGGTGGTGGGAAAAGGCCTGCCTCTAGAATTCGAGCAGGCCCCGCCCTTCAGAACCGTCTCCCCTCGGGGGGCCTCAGGGTTCGCAGCCTCACTGTCGGCTCGTTGGGCCGACATCGCTCTCCTCCTCCAAAAGAAGGTGATCAGGGAGGTGGCGGACCCTCCCTCAGACCTGGGGTTCGTGTCCAGGTACTTCCTGTTTCTGAAACGGACGGGGGGCTGGCGCCCCATTCTAGACCTACATGACCTGAACAAGTTCCTAAGGTCTTGAACCTTCAGGATGGTCACTCTGGCTCAGATAATACCATCCCTGGAACACGCGTGTGGTTCTGCTCTGGACCTGCAGGACGCGTTCTTTCACGTCCCTATCCGTCCGTCACGCCGAGATTCCTTAGCTTCGAGCTGGGGATCCTTTTCGAGTTCGAGCCATGCCCTTGACCTGTCTCTAGCTCCCAGGGTCTTCACCAAATGCATAGCAGTGGTGACAGCTTTCTCTGGCGCCGAGGGGTCCGGTGTACCCTACCTGGATGATTGGCTGATAGCAGCCCCTCCAGACAGGAGGTGGAGCGGTCCAGAGATCTGGCCCTCCAGGTTTGCTCTCAATCGGCCTTCTTATCAATGAGGCCAAGTCGAACTCGAGCGAAGCAGGTGATTCTGTTTATCGGGCAGAGCTCAACTCTCTCGAGCCAGAGCACGGCTCCCGCAGACAGAGCCAAGGTTCTTACCTCCTTTGCCCAATCATTTCTGGTTGGGCAATCGCCCTCCCGGACTTCCTCGCCTCCCTGGGTCTCATGGCGGCTGTACCAGCGTGGTCCGTTGGGCACGCTGGCACATCGCCCCCTTCAGTGGGGACTGGCCAGCCAGTGGTCCTGGCAGCTGCGATCCATTGGACCAGCTAGTGACGGTGACCCAGGAGATGTGGAAGCTGTCGGTGGTGGACCGTTCCATCTCATCTGCAGGAGGGCATCCCGTTTGTCCGCCGATGGTCTCTCTATCGACCGATGCCTCTCTGATGGGTTGGGGTGCCCATCTGGGGAACACCGGGCGACGGCCTCTGGTCCCAGCGGAGTCGATGCCACATCAACCTGCTGGAGCTCCGGCGGTCCGCCTAGCTCTCACCGCCTTTGCTCCGTTTCTCGGGGTCAAGTGGTCCGAGGTCAGACGGACAATACCACGACCATGTACTACCTAAACCGCCAGGCGGGGCGTTCCATGCTTCTATGCAAGGAAGCTCTCGCGCATTTGGTCACTCGTGCTGCGCTGGAGGCGGATCTCTAGCCATTCATGTGCAGGAGCCTCCAACACCCTGGCCGATGCCCTGAGCGGATAGGGCTGCATCTCACGAGTGGTCTCTCCTGCCGGAGGTAGTACAAGATCTGTTCTCCCATTGGGGCACACCTCAGGTGGACCTGTTTGCCTCAGGAGAGCGAAGCTGAACTGTTCCATGCCTGCCCCTCAGCAGGGCTCGCTGCAGGGATGCCTTCTGAGGCCGTGGACCCCGGGCCTCTTCTCACGCCTTCCCCATTTCCTTGATTCACAAGGTGCTTCTCAAAGCAAGGAGGGACAAGGCGCAGGTGATTCTGATAGCCCCAGACTGGCCCCGCCAGTTCTGGTACCCAGATCTCCTCAGCCTCAGCTCCAGGCTCCCGAGGCAGCTTCCAGCTCGCCCGGACCTGCTCTCAGTCAATCAGGGGAAGGTGTTCCATCCGGACCTTCAGTCCCTGCACCTGACGGCCTGGTTCCTGAGCGGCTAGAGTTCCAGGCCTTGGGTCTTTCCGACGAGGTCCTCAATGTTGTTGAGGCGTCCCGAAAGGAGTCGACCAGGAAATGCTATGCCTTCAAATGGAAAAGATTTTCCATTTGGTGTCAGGGCAAGGGCTTGGACCCTTCTTCCTGTCCTTTGGCAAGCATCTTGGACTATTTATGGTCCCTTTCTCGTCAAGGGCTCAGGTCGACGACCCTAAGGGTGCACCTGGCAGCCATCTCTGCTTACCGGGCGCGGGCTGGGGAGCAGTCGGTGGTGCAGGAGAAGGTGGTCTGGTGCTTTTTCAAAGGCCTTGATCACATTTCCCTTCCGGTGCGAGAACCTCCACCTCCGTGGGATTTACTGCTGGTACTGGCAAAGCTCATGGGCAAGCCATTGAACCAATGCACAGGTGTGAACTTTCTCACCTGTCGTGGAAGACTCACCTTCTTGGTGGCTATCCGTCAGCCAGAAGGATGGGAGAACTCAGGCGCTCTGCATCGAGTCTCCTTACCTGGTCTTCCACAGGGACAAGGTTGTCCTGCGCCCCCACCCGAAATTCCTTCCGAAGGTGGTGTCGGAGTTTCACCTTAACCAGGTGTTGACTCTGCTGGTGTTCTACCCCAATCACACCTCGGAGGCCGAATACAGGCTCCATACTTTGGACCCTAGAAGGGCGCTCGCTTATTATAAGGAGCACACGGCTGAAATTCGGGGAGAGGTTCGCCAGCTGTTTGTCACCTACGCTGAAGCCGCACCTGGCAGACCTGCAGCCAAGTGGACGATAGGCAGGTGGGTCACCTCCTGCATAGATCTCTGCTACAAGTTGGCAGGCATGGAGCCTCCCAGAGGGATAAGAGCTCATTCTACCCGCCATACTGCTGCATCAGTGGCTTGGACGTCCCTATCCAGGAAATCTGCAGGGCTGCTACCTGGAAGTCAGCACACACCTTCATTACCCATTACCACATCGACCTTGAGTCACGCCGGGATGCTGGTTTTGGGGCCTCGGTTCTCCAGTCTTTATTCCCTAAGTAGGGGGTGTGCGCCTTGCCTCCCTCCTCCCGGAGAACTGCTAAGAGTCTGCCAGACAGTGTGGATGAACAACATATCCATGTCCCTAGAAATACAGGTTACTCACCTGTAACAGGAGTTCTAGGAATGGTATATGTTGTTCATCCACCCAACCACCCGACCTCCCCGGCTTCGACGCACAACCTGAGCTTCCAGCGGGCCAGATCTGGCGTCATGGGGCGGAGCCGAGAGTTTTACCACCCGGGTGGGTGGGAGGAGCCAGCTTGAAGACCTTCCGGCAAGATTTAAAGCGGCAAGGAACCTGCCAGACAGTGTGGATGAACAACATATACCATTCCTAGAACTCTTGTTACAGGTGAGTAACCTGTATTTTCTCTGCAAAGTGCTACATTTTGATTGGATATCAGAGTAACTATAGCACTCTGACCAGCATTGTGGTGAGTTAGTGGTTTAAATAATAATTATTTAGTTTTTGTTAACCAGGCAGGTACTTTATATATAAAATACTTGTTTTCAGGCGTGGCTGGGGAGAGTCCACATTGACACCTTTGCAAGTAACACAGGTACCGTGATACATACAGTATGAGTAAAATATAACACACATTAGGTACAAGTACAGACACTGGAGGCAAGTAAAGACAGTACTTTTTCATGCCACAGTAGAACAGAAGTACAAGAAGGGGTATTTTAGATGGCCACAGGAAGGGAATTCCAAAATTTAGGAGCCAAGGAAAAGGCTAGATGGAGAACATCTCCAAAATGACACTTTATAGTGGTCAGAAATTTTCTGCGTTAATAATTAGCCCAGAACCAGTGTCTGTAAATATTTCCTGGTCCAAGAAATATATTCACTGGTCCACCCAGATAATGTAAGAAATGAAAGGAGGCTAATGAGATGGGTAACGAGGTAAGCACTGATTTCAGCAAATGTTGCTGCTGTATGCAAACCCCATTATAGTATATGGTTAGATGCTGTTGTATCTAGAAATCCATATATAACCCTGCTAATTGGAGCTTGCAGTATAGCCTAGAGGTTAGAGTAACATGCTGCGGCTGAGCTGGATACAGTCAGCAGACCTGGATATGATTCCCACAACCTCCCATTTGCATGCTTTGTGTCACTGAACAAGTCACCTCGCCTACCCAGTGCTCCCGCGGGCCACCCCTGAAAACCGGGATTTGTGCCTAGTGGGTCTTACCCAGCTACCAAAGAATTTAAAAAAATTCTGTTGTACTGTGGCAGGGATATAAATCTACCAACCATCCTCCTTTTCCCAGGATAGTCCCGATTTTAGGCAGCATCTCCCGGTGTCCCCACAAGTTTTCCAAAATGTCACTTTTGTCCTGGTTTTTGCTTACTTGTCCTGTTTTTGTCCCTTTTTTTTTTTTTTGCTCACTGCTAATGCACAAATGACATTTATTTCAGCACCGCCAAGATGCCGCTCAAGCTGGAGAGAAATTTGCGACTTTCTGCCCCTGCGCCTATGCTGTGCCATGAATGCAAAAATGCTCAGGTAATCAGAAGGCAAGTGGGTCAGCGGAAGCACCATAAAGCATGCTCCTTCCTGTTAGATTAGACTGGGTAGTTGTGTGAGCAGCGCATTCAGCCGTCTGCATGCCAGCAGCTGAAAGGGACTCCAGATAAAGAAGAAACCAGTAGCAGTGAACTAAGTTATCTGGACCTGATCAGCTGTGAGGAAGTGTGTGACAACAATCCAGTGTAGTGGTGGGAGTCACTGAAGTGAAGTTTGCTCAGCAAAGGAGGTGAGTGTGAACGAGTTGGTATGGGACTGTCAGGAGGAACAATGTATGCAGATTGAATGTCTAAACACAATTTAAAGCAGGTTTGCTTCTGAATAACTTTCTATCTGTCATGGTTCAGAACTTATTGCAGCAGACTGAAGTATTGTTTTAATCGGAATGTTTGATACTGGTGTTACTGTGGGGCAGCATGGCCAGAGCAAGCGGCAAAATGTAATTGAAGTGAGTGCAAGACTGTCTGCGGTAGCACCCGAGGGAGTGAGTGACACCGGAGGGTGCGGTCAGGATGGACCCTGTCCCAGTTTTAAGCTTCAGAAAGTTGGTAGCTTTAGATATAGTTATTGTGGTGCAACAATTTGTACCACAGGAGCAATGTCACACACACAATCGCTCATTCACTACCTCCCCTCGAAGCCAAATGTTTCCAGTTTTCACCAGTCAAAAGACATAGAAAAGAATGTGTTTATTCTTAAACAGAACAACCACTAATATCTTATGATCATTTCCAAAAATAATTTTTGTGGTATTTTCTGATGCTTGAAATGACATTTCGAGGGGTCGGAGTTAGCAGCCTAGCCAGCAACAGCAATTTTCTAGAGCTTCCTATTCAGATATAACATTTGCCCTAATAAAGCATCCTTCCCTATGAAATTTGATTTCTTGCTGATATATATTAGAAGAAGAAGAGTTGCTGCAGCAGCGGAATTACAGCAGAAATGAAAATGGGCCATACAAAGAATGTAAAGCAAGATTTCTTTTCCCCTCGAGCCGCTAGCACCAAACCGCCAGACGAGACAGCAGGCCCGATACAGGCCACAAGCTCTGAGACATCTGCTGCCACACTGTCCACTCTCCAAATAGCGTTAATGCTGTAACCAAACGGCCCAACAAATGGACCAAGCTAGACGGCTTCTCAGAGAAATTTCTCACTGTGGAGAATAGACTGGACGCTATGGGGAAGCTACTAAAGCGGAAGCCACAGCAGGCAAGGCCTTAGCTGACATGGCCACCTCTTTGAAAGAACAGACCATGTTGAGAAGTCGAGTGGAGCAGCTCGAGAACTCGGTGAGAGCTGCTAATGTGAGGATTCTAGGGCTACCGGAGAAATCGGAGGGGCGTTAATCTCATTGAATACCTGCAAACTTGGCTGGGAGAGTTGACTGGATTGTTGGACTTTCGCATTGTAAAAGCTTACCAGATTACCCCCAGAAGTCCCTCGGGTGGTTTAGACAATCCAAGAACTGTCCTCCTCACTTTACGATCATCAGGAGAGCAAGATGTATTACTTGGCTCCATCAGAAGTAGGGGCCCAATTTTTGTTGCCGAATCTCGCATTTTGTTCTTCCCGGACGTGTCACATGCCACTCAGATGAGACATAAGGCCTTTGGTGGTGTAAAGAAGAGACTGCGTGATCTGGACATAACTTACTCTGTGGCCTTCCCAGCGCATTTGTGTTTCACTGCTGGCCGTCGGCAGTACCGCTTCACAGATCCTAAAGAAGCCGGTGCTTGTATAGAGAGGATAGCTAAACGCCATCAAGAAGCCGGTCCCTCAGAGGAAGAAGACAACGAAGGAGACTGAGGGTGATGGGACTGGTGGACATTTGGGACTTATAGTACGGTTGGTCCATTCATAATGGGTGGCTTTACTCACCTCAGTTGCATTTACTAACTTGGAGTTTAAATAGGTTTCACCTATTTTTGAGTTTCGAGGTATAAACACTTCTTTTTCTACTGTCATGTTAATTATATCCTCTCATGCAATGCAAGGATTGAAATGGATGCTTTATGAAATAACATATCTGATCATACTCCTAAAATATTTCCAAGGAATGTTGTAGCAATTTCTGTGGTGGTTTAACTGAGTATGATTGACAGATTATGAGCTTGGTGGGGTATTAAGGGAGGTGCATTAGGCCTAAATATTGTATAGTAGTTACAGCTGTGTTGTAGTTCCCAGGGAGCCTTTTAGTGCCAAAATATATATACTAGAGGCACTAGCTGGTCTTGGTGCAATATAATTCTTATGGCACCAGACAATATGGTCTTATTCATTATGATGTTTAAGTTCTAGGAGGGTTATTTTCCTGGGAATCTACTGGGTGGTATCACACATCCCCACCACCCTTAATGGGAGCTCTAGAATAGAGATCACTTCAGATATTTTTCTGCTGTTAAGAGTAATCATTGACCTTAGAAGGTCAGACGATGCAAGTTTCGATTTAAATTTTGAATTTATAAAGTTTGGGGTTGGTTGCATATAAAGTTCCTGAATTGTATGTAAGATGTATATCTTCATTAATAATGTTGGAAAACCCCCAGACACTGTACCAATTGAACAGATAATCTTTATCCTGTGTAATGTGCTTCTGAATTTATGTTTTGTATACCTGCTCAGGATGTAAGTATTTGAAATACTTATGCATTAAATACTACAAATAAAAAGTAAAACCAAAAAAAAATTACATTTCGAAAGCTGTAACTTTTGAACTGTTAGGCTTACAATTTTTTTTTTAAATGAACATGAACAGAACCTAACAATATAGTTCTTGTGTTGATACATGTCTATACCTGCTGATATAATATGTTGTTTATGTAACAGTATTAAGCCGTTTTTGAACCATTTTAGATTTTTTATATACAGATAAATGGAAGATGTAGGGATAGCATATATCAACTTTATTGACCCTAAGCTTTCTTTTAAAAATTACATTTTTCTATGTTTCTGTCTGTTTCTAGCCATAACAGTTACAAAATGATCCCATTTTAAATAAATGATCTTTTAGTAGCTAATCTTTTTTATTGAACATGTTATATATACAATTGCATCTGACTCCGTGTATGATAGCGTTGACATTAAGCAGAAAGTGAGTTGACAGTAAAATTTGCATTCAAAGTAACAGCTCTAGGGTTTGCACAATGCCCTACTAAGGAAAAGCAACATGTTATAGTCATGGAACAGAATCTGTTCTCATGTAGCCAGGGGGTTGGGGGAAGCTCCCAGCCCCAGGTATATTCACAGGTATAGCAACAGTTTTAAAAAACGATGTTCCATTATCACCAAATAGCAGAGGATCGCAGAACTCTGTTATACATTTAAAAGGAATTTGAACATCTTAATTCAGTGGTCTATACATTTTTTTTTAAACTTGATTTTTAGTAAGAGTTTGTTTAGGCCAGTGGGACAGGGTAATAATATAATCAGCAGTTACATGTTTGGACATTTAAATAAGCATAATAGATCTAGAAGGAAGCTCAAGCCACATCATTACAAGGTCTCCATGTATGATTATTCAACTATTCTGTATAGAATTCTACTTGGTAATAAGTAAGTATACCACTAGATCTTGGTATCTGGTCTGTTATCCCCTCTGTGGTGGTCTGCCCAGCCCAAGTGAGCCTGCCCTATACTGAGTGAATTCTGGATGATGGTGTGGCCACTACGGAACCACATCTGGTCTTGGTGCCATTATGTGGAAGAGCCATGCTGTTCATCTGTTCTCTAGGGTTAGGAGTTTTGTTGTGGAGTTTGGCTGTCATCTTTTCACTGATCTATTTTAAGCCAGTACTCTCACATACCCTTGTATAGTATTAATTTAGGCCCTGATTGTAGAGCTCACAAGGTGGCCTGCACAATGTCACCTTAAGGGAGAGTAGCAGCTTGTTTAGCCAATGCCTACCCTTGGCAGTGGTGCGTTGGCTAATGCCTGCCCTTGGCAGTGGTGCACTGGTTAATGCCTGCCCTTGGCAGTGGTGCCTTAGGTTGCCATCTGTGGTTAGCAACCCCTAGGTGTGTCAAGAAGGGGGATCATGTGGCAAAAATACCTCAGGAGTGTGTTATGACATAGGTGTGACAGCCTTTCATATTTTGCAACTAATATAAGGCTAGCAAGCAATTCCTGTAGAGTGGGAGTCTCAGTAGATTGCCATTTTCTCATAATTAATTGTTTAGCTTCCAGAGACTCCTGCAGTACCTATATAGCAGTTGTGGGACTTCTTCTGGAGATCTGAGGATCAGAAGTTCCAGTGATAGAGGGATATGTACATTAGTGCAGGCATTTGAGAGATGCATTGTGTGACCTCCTGCCAAAAGGGTAGGATCTTAGGACACTGCCATAGGATATGGTACAGGTCTCCATGAATGGTACCACATCTCCAGCAGTTTGTTTGATATCAGATGGGCTGAATGTAACATCACAGGGGTGCGATACCAGAGGTGGAGTATTTTATTCTGGGTCAGTCAAGCTTTGGGGTCACGTGTGATAGTATGTGCAAGCCTCCGGCAGGTCGTCCAGTCTGTCTCTGTAGCTTGGTTATTTAGATAGGCTGCCCATTGCTGTTGTGCTTTGAGGGTCTGATCAGTGGCACGGTCTCTAAGGTAACAGTAGCTAGAGTCTACCAATCCTTTGTCTGACCTGAGCTATCCAAAGAGCAGATGGTGAGGGATTGTAGAGGTTGTTTCTGCAAGTTGACTGAGGTAGGAGCTAATAGCACTTCTGATCTACAAGTAGTGCCAGAATTCCTCTTTTTCCAAGTGATGCCTCTCATGGAGTCCTTGGAAAGAGTCCATAAGAGTAGAGTTTAGTATGAGTAAGTCTTGCAGCACCCGAATTCTCCTGTTCACCCACCTAGGCCCCTTCAGGGAGGATCCTCCTGTTCTGATACAGGGATTGTCTCATAGTGGGGGTCAAGGCTTGTTGCGCTAGCACTAAAAAACACCTTTGATGTGCCTTCTTCCAGGTTATGAGTGAGGGCCCTATCGTGGGATATGATCTCAGGATTTTCACTTAGAGGGTATGCAAGAACATGGCTGGAGATCCTCTCTTTGTCTGGTAGGCCTCTAGTTTCGGCAATAATGGAGGAGACTGAACTGGTGGTTGCAGCCATTTCTGTGTGCCATCTGAAAGGACCAACAGTGTTCCTGGAAGTTTGGGAAGCCCCACCTGCCTCTTTTTCAGTGAGCTCTTAGGACTGATCCAGATGTCTCTGCCCCCCGCCCCACAAGAAGTTGCCTATCATCTTGTGTATAGTGACAAACAATTTACTAGGGCCAGAAACTGGTAGGTGAGCTAGAGTATAAAATAGTTTTGAGGAAGTAACCATTTTAATGGCTTTGATTTTGCCTGCTGTGGAGATCTTCAGGGGTTTCCACCTTTACCATTGCGCACATAATTCTGCCAGTAGCAGGGAGAGGTTAAGGTCACACACCTTAGTGTTTTTTGGTGAGATGGCGATCCCTAGATATTTAAGTGTCTCCAGCACCCATTGCAGCCTCAACTGTTAGATGGTAGAGGCCTCTCAATACTTGTTTAAGGGCAGTATCTCTGTCTTAGACCTGTTGATCTTAAGGCCAGAGATAGCAGAGAAAGAGGATAGGAGATGTATAAGACAGGATGTGGATGCAGGGGCAAGGTCAGTGGTGACCAGTAGGTCGTCCACGTAAAGAAGTTTTGTATGTCTCTTGTCCAACTCAGAGGCAATAAGAGGGTCCATCCAAATTAGTGATTCTAGAGGCTCAGTGGCCAGCATGAACAGTATGAGAGAGAGTGGGCAGCTGGCGAATGCCTTTCTGAAGGTGGAAAGATCAGACAGCATGTAATTAGAATGTATTCTAGCCATAAGGCTGGAGTATATGGTTTGAACACATGAGGAATTGGGGGCCAAACCCCATCAATTCCTGCACCTTGTAGCGATAACCCCCACTCCACTGAGTCAAAGGCTTTTTCAAAATCTCTGGTTATTGCTGCAGTGGGGGTGGGGGTATTCTTGGCAGTGTCCATTTTTATTAGCATGTGTATGTGGTCCGAACTCGGGCAACCCCTTACAAAGCAAACTTGGGCTGGGTGGATGAGGGCAGGCAAAATGTTTTTGAGCTTAATAGGTAGTACCATTGTGAATATTTTACTGTCCATCGTGATAAGGCAAATCAGTCTACAACTGACTGGCTTGGTTGGATCCTTTCCCATTTAAGGAGGACTGTGATGGTCACTGTTCTGGTGCTGGGGAAGGAGCTGGTAGACATAGACTCTTGATACAGGTGAAGGAGGTTGGGGAAGATCATGCTAGACAGAAGCTGGAGGAGCTCCATGGGGAAGCCATCCCCACTTGGCAACTTATGGGGAACTGAAGGCACTCAGGGCTGCATCAGTCTCGATTACTGTCAGTGGGGCTTCCAGAAACTGTGCCTGTTCAGTTGTGAGCTTAGGGAGATGCAGTGTTTTGAGAAAGTACTCAATGTTCGAATTGGTAGGGTCTGAGTAGGAGCTATATAAGGCTTCATAGAACTGCATCATTATGTTATTAATGTCTTCTGCTGTGGTACAGACTCTACCCAATGCATCCTTAAGCCCAGCTATGTGTCACCTGACTTGTTTTCTCAGGTGGTAGGCATGACCTTGCTGAATCTCTGTCCATTTTCCCAGTATTTTTGTCAAAGCTGTAGCAGTGCAAGCTCCACTTTCCTGACAAGAAGGGAGTCAATGTCCAGCCACAGCTTAAGTATTTTTGGGTGGAGGGAGAGATTAGATCTCCCTGTTGGCATAGCTTTGAACTGTGATTCCCTGAGCTTGAGTTTTGCCTCTAGGTCTGCTAGTTCAGCCTCCCTCTCTTTCTGTTGCTGGGCCATGTACCAATTATTAGACCCTGTAAGGTAGCCTTGAAGGCCTCCCGTATTGTGCTGACCAATGTTTCACCATTGTTGTTGGCCTGAAAAACTGGCAGATGCCTCAGTTTGTATTCAGGCCTTAAAGTGGGGTTCATGCATCAGCAGGGGTCTAGTCGACAGGAGGGGGATTTGTTGGGAGGGGGCCCCAGAGAATGTCAAGGCTGCATGGTCAGATATAATCAGCAGTTGGATAGTGGCTGCTGTGACCATATGCAGGGGCTTAGGTGAAGTTAGTCACATATCCAGTCTGCTGCAGGATTGACGAGCCACAGAGCAGCATGCATAATCATTGCCTCTGGGTTTATATAGTCTCTTTTTTTTTTTTTTGCTTTATCTGTTTATCTCCCCTGCGACCCTCACCTACCTCTCCTTCAGGCCAGTTGCCACAAGGACTCTCACCTCTCCCATCACCGCCGCCGATCTCAACCCCACAGCACAGCCACCTCAGGGTAACCCAATGTGACCCTTCGTCGGGTGGGTCCTCCTCTTCCGAGGAGAAATGACATATTAGCCTAGGCAATGGCTCTGGGTGCTGCTGTGGCCAGGTCAGCTGTCGCAGAGCTCAGGGAGGCACTGGTCCGGGTGGCCACCATCCAGTAGGAGAAGACTCCATTTTCTAGTTTTTCTTCCGATTCCGCTACTCGTGTCACAACTGAGCTTCCCCTGGTCTCCACCGCGGGCCACTACAGAGTGACACCATTCCCCAACCCACCCCAGGAGAGGAAAGCAGCCCTCTGGATGCTCAATCCTACTCCTTCCCCTGCCAGCCCTCTGGTGCCCGAGTCCTACCCCAAATCTGGGTTGCCAGTGTGGTGTGAGGTAAGGCGCCAGCGCCTCAGCCCTCTGTGCCACCGGGCCAACCTGGTTATATAGTCTTAATACATCACACAGGGCCTGGTCTGCAATCTATAGCTGGACAGCCTGCTGTGCATTAGAATGTGGCTTAGGTGATCCGAGATTTTGGTCTATCATGTGATCTAGGATCAGATTAAAGTCAACCCCGATAAGTATGGGCACTTTATAGTCATTGAGCTGCAGAACGTTATCTGGTAATTGATGGAAAAAAGAGGGGGAGTCAACATTTGGGGCATAGAGGTTGCCTAGGAATAGGGGTCCGGAACCCATTTTCAGCAGTGATCTAACCCATCTACCTTCAGGGCAACCTCTTTTTGGCTAATACTCCAGTGCAAGGATTTGTAAATCAGGGTGGAGACTCTCACTCTCTTTTTTTTTTTTTTTATCTTGGCTGAGCTGTGTTGTTCCAACCCACACTCTCCTTTTTTTTAGTTTTTCAGCATCCTGAGATAAAAGCTTGGTTTCCTGGAGGAATGCCACCTGTGTGTGTAGTCTCGTAAGATGGATAAGAACTTGCTTCCGCTTCACTGGGGAATTCATCCCACGAACATTCCAGCTGTGAAACCTTAAGTCTGCCACTGTAACATATGAGAGGAAAATGCTTATGTAGATATCTGTGAAACAGAAGCAAGGCTTGCAGTGGCCTGTGTAGTGCTATCAGGTAGCTCCCAAGAAGGACTCATAAAGCTTGGCAGTGGAAAGGAATACACCATAGTTCTGCCCCTCTTAGCAGTAACATCAAGATTCATATTGACATTTGACATGCATTGAATCACAAGGTGTATCTATACAATAGCAAGTAAGAAGGAATACATAGTAAAACAGAACTATATATATATTGACACTGTGGTCTGACTCTGAGGCATAAAGCTAGAGACCGGGGACCCATTCGGAGCCCAAGGCAACTTGTATACTGTCACAGAGGTGGTCTGTCCTCTCTGACAAGACTGAGGGTGAGCTGAGCATTAGGTGACTAGGAAGAACATGATGGCTTAGTGGTTTCCTGGAAAAACAATATTTCGGACAAAGTATCATGCTGAGAGAGTTGGAGAATGAGATGATCTCCCCAACCCCCCACCCCAAATATTCATGGGGCATCTGATTTTGGCCCCATGCTGTGGAGCATTCTATGGTTCAAGGCATGCACATGTAACCCCCCCTGCAAATGGGGGTTCCCAAAAGACTTCCAAGAGCTTGCTTGAATGCTCCAAGCCTGAATGGTGTTTGGCATTTAAGCCATTTATCAGTGAGTGTTTTTAGAGCCTCTGGTACTGTCTCTTTAAGAGCTGTCTGCTTGCAGACATAATTAGTTTGTATGGGGGGACTGTGTGCTTCTCTGAGTACCACTCGAGCTGCTGCCAATTCACTTCATTTTTGCAGTCACTAGGAGTGCAAAGGGAACCTATCTGAAAGATGTAACTGTTTGCCAGAAATTATTTAGAGTAATAATGAAATTACAGTTTGTCTAACCTGTTTCTTTGCAGTCAGAACTGTGTCTGCTAGTTCCCCATTCTAGTTTTGAACTGCTGAACTGGACCAATCAGTGTGGGGTAAGCTAGCTCTAAAATGGTGCCTTGGACGAATCAGAACTTGGACTCATAATCGGAGCCAGCCACAAGAGGATTGTATGGGCAGTGACTCTGGGAGATGTAGTTTAGACTTCAGTGCCTTTTGGACCAACAGCAGCAGTCTATTGTGAGTGACAGCCAATCCAGTCAAGAACTGGGAGGAACTCAAAGGAAGTGCCAGTTTTGTCGGTTGGAGTTTCAGTTGAGCTTTGGCAGTGAAGAAGGAAGGAGCCCTGTGCTTTTTCAGTGTGCAGTTTTAGTCAAAAACGTGTGTAAGGCCCAGTTCGGTCTGCAGCTTGTGTAACAGCTTGTTAGGACTGAATCCATCCTGTGAAAAGAATCAAAGGATCTCTGAAGAGTAGAAACCAGGCTCACCCTGTAGAAGACTGGAGGAATTGCTGAAAATTGCACTCTGTCTGTCAGGAACTGAATCTACTGTGTGTTCTCCGGGTATTGTGCAGTAATTGCGATCGGGATACAGATGCAGCCTGCCTGGTATAGTGCTTTCTTTTATATGGATGTGTGAAGAGGTTTGTGTACCTCAAGTGAGCCCTGCTGACATTGAAGGACCCTATCTTATTTGGAGGTCGTGAGTACTAATTCAGGGTCGCTCCTGTTGAATTGCCACATTAAATCCAAATGGAATTACTGTACTGCTGACTGTTTAATTCTCCTTTTCTCTGTGTGAAAGGCCCCTACCAGCTGCCACGGTTTGGACTAGCCACTAGGGCTTGGGTACCCAGGGACAGTAACTGATAGGATAGGCCTGTGCACAGAGCCATAAATAGATTATTAGAGTGATAAGCTAATTAACCTGATTTCCCCTGTCCTTGTTATATCCCCCTAAATAAATCAGAGCTGCTTGTTTCAGCAAGGTTATACTGCCTGAGGTATTTGTCTATGTTAAAGTACTGTACTGTGATTGTTGCACTGTATCTCATTTCACAGGAGGTCCGAGTGCGGAACCAGACCTGGGGTAAGTGTATACTGGAAGGTAATTCTGATATATTGTGTGGGCCACTAGTGGGAAGAAGGGGTTGCAGTGTCCCAGAGGCTGTGACCAAGTTAGTTTAACTATTGCAAACCCTGACCTCTGGGTGGGCACCACCATTGGATCAAGGCCCCTCAACCTGTTAGTGGCAAATCAGGCAGGGTAGTAGCCCCTGGGATAGCGCCATCTAGGGGTTACATCTTGGAGGCTCACCGCTGGGATTGTGTGTCCTCTGGTGGCCATATTCTGAACCACTGTTAAGAAAAAATGGTACCCGACAGAAGTGGCTGTGCACCGGCTGGTGGAGTGGTGTACTGGGGAGGAGATCGACCCCAAATGCTATGCTTATCCTGGACATCCCCTGGGTATCAATCTGGACACTGTGCAGGAGTACTTTCCAAGGTGGAAGGTTTACAAACCCTGTGGTGGTGGGTCGGCATGCCTAATCTGCTCACCACACTTTCCTGCCCTAGTAGAGTTAAGGATCCCATAGATAGCTCAAAGTGCCACAGACCATTACCCCAGAGGAGCCCTCACTGCTTGGAGAGTGATAACTAAGGACAGTAAAGACCGAGAGAATCATCCCCACCACTATCTGAAACTTTTGAGGAGAAATTTGCTAAATGGTTGCTGGGGAAGGAAAACTGTGGAGGACTTGAAGGAAACTATTCTTGCCACCTGAGGTGTTCCTCCCCAACACCTTCTCCTGCTCCAGTGCCCGTAATGGTGGCTGAACCAATGCAGACTCCAATTTCTGCACCTGCCATTAGTCACGACTCTTACGAAGGTTGAGGATCTTCTCTGGCACCTCCCACCCCCAAGGGAGGATGACTGGGAGACCTGGATAAACTATGTTGCCCCAAGTGCTAGAATGGCAATGCTCGGAAGCAGCGAAGAGGGTTAGTGAGAGCCTCCGAGGTCCTGCCTGGCTACCATTCGTGCTAAGCGGGCCAGTAACCCTGAAGTGACTGCACAGGCCTATCTTGAGGCCCTGGAGAATGTGTATGGGAGCCCAGATTCTGATGAGGACCTATGGTGGAGAGTAAGAGATGCACAACAGTACCAAGGGAGTTGTTGTCTGTGTATGTATCTCGGCTGGAAAAATTGTTGCAAGAATGCCTCAGAAAAGGTAGTTTGCCAGCGATTGAACTGGACGAACCAGGCTGGACAGGATCCTTAAGTCTGCCCCTTCTCAGAACTGCTTTTGCTTCAATTCGCCTGGCAGATCGACTGGAATCCCACCCTCCTATGATGAGTTAATGAGAGAAATTCGAGGAGTTGAGAAAAGACGACCTCGGGAGGGACCTGCACCAATAGCTGCGGCTATGACCCGAGTGACTGAGGATGACCCATCAAGTGAAGTTCAGGGGCAGAGGTTGGCAGTCAATGAGTGCTCTGACAAGGAAAAAGATATGCCACAATGGGGCGAACTGTTGAGAGAGATCCGGGAATTCAAAAACAGTCCCTTTATGAAGGCCACGCCTGCAAGTACAGGCCCTGACCTATATCCGACTGCATCTGCTATGGGGTGGTGGTCCCACCCATGTATCTCCTGCTGATAACACTCCAAACTCAGTTCCTTGACCATGGAAGTGGAGAAACTGCGAGATGTCTCCAAATGCTTATCACGCGCAGACAGAGATGGCACCCAGGTTTCCAGTTAGTAATACCTGCCCTGGCTCCCAGTGTGGCGCCTCGGCCAGCTCAAACTCCAGAAAGTATGTTTTGCTATAATTGTGGGAAAGATGGGCACATGAAAGGAATACCAGTCCCAAAGACACTGACAAAGTTGCATATAGGCTACAAGGAGAGCTTCGGAGAACAAATCAGTGGTTAAGAGGTGCAGAAATGATCCCAGTGAGGGCACCAAAATGCTAACTCACGTCCTTTGTGGCAAGGTCAGTTGCCCAGGCCCCCACTATCGCCTCTCCAGACTGGTCCAGAATAGTGGGTCCCTCCATGGAGACCACTGTAAAGGTGAATGGAGTGTCTACAAGAGCTGTATTAGACAGTGGCTCCCAAGTGACAATTATGTTCCAAGATTGGTATCAGAAGCATTTGTCAGATGTACCCTTACAACCATTAGAAGGACTGCATGTATGGGGGTTAAGTGAGAAGGCCTACCCCTATTCCGGGTATATCCGAATTTGGCTGTCTTTCCCACCTCCGTGGCTGGAGTGGCCGAACAAGTAGAGACCCTAGCCTTAGGTGTGTCCCTCCACTGGACTGTATGATGGTGTCCCTTTGTTGATTGGAACAACGCTCATATGTTCGGAAGGCTGGCACAGTTGTGTTATGAAAACAGGGGTCAAAGACTAGTAGAGCTTTAAGAGTTCCGGCTTTAATTAAGACGGCCTATGAGGCACAGAGAGATGCTGAAAAATAGAACCAGAGGAACCGGGTCGGAATTGTATGGAAGAAGGATCCTGAGTCTCTGATCCTGGCGCCAAATGCCCAGTGTACCTTACAGGGAGAGGTCCGTATCAGAAGGATGTTAAGAATAAAATATTAATGTTGGATGCACCAGGCGATGGAAAATTGCCAGAGGGACTGCTGGTCAAGCCTAGTATTTTGCCGCTAGAGCCCATACTTATGCCAGAAGGGTAATGGTCCAAGTTCATAATGTGTCTGAAAGAGACATTCGAGTAAATAGAGGTTGCATCCTGGCTAATGTGCATTGTGCAGACACTGCAGTGCTACCCAGCAGCAGAGTTCAAGGAAGAATGACAGAGTAACGCCTGACTTGTTTGATTGACGACTCCCGCTGCCAGCTGAATGGAAAGTGAGGATCAGTGAGAAGCTTGCCCAGAGAGACCAGGTGTTTTCTTTAAAGGAATGGGACGTGGGATCGTGCAAGGAGCTGAGCACAATATCCGGCTGCATGACGAAAGACCATTTCGTGAGAGGTCTCGACACCTGGCACCTGCTGACATAGATGATGTGAGACGGCATCTGCAAGAGATGTTAGCTGCTGGTGTAATACAAGAATCCAGAAGCCCTTATGCTTCCCCATTGTGGTAGTGAGGAAAAAGAATGGAACAGTAAGGATGTGTGGGATTATCGCACCTTAAACCGCGGACTATCCTGATCAGTACACAATGCCCGCATTCAGGATGCTTTGGACTGCCTAAGCGGAGCAAGTGGTTCTCTGTGCTGGTTCTCCGCAGTGGGTACTATCAGATCCCGATGGCCCCAGAGGACTGTGAAAAGACAGCCTTTATCTGTCCGCTTGGCTTCTATGAATTCATAAGGATGCCTCAAGGGATTTCAGGTGCCCCAGCCACTTTTCAACGATTAATGGAGCGTGCAGTGGGGACATGAACTTAGTAGGTGCCTGGTATACCTAGATGATGTTATTGTGTTTGGCAGCTCACTGGAGGAACATGAGAGCAGATTATTTAAGGTATTAGACCGACTGGAGGACTTTGGCCTTAAACTGTCCATTGATAAGTGTCAATTCTTTCAAACATCAGTAAAGTATGTGGGACACATAGTATCCACCGAGGAATAGAGACCGACCAAGTAAAGTTGAGGCCTTGACCACCTGGCGCTAGCCAAAATCTAAAAGAACTGCAAAGATTCCTGGGATTCTGTGGTTATTATCGGCGTTTCATCAAGGACTATTCAAGAGTGATCCGCCCTTTACTTAACCTTACTCAAAGGTATCCCCAACCCACAAAAATACAAAAGTCACGTCCTCAAGACTGAAAGAGTGTATTTTCATCCGAGTGAAGTATTTGGGGCCGCTGGACTCTGATTGTGAGACTGCTTTTCATGAGATCATTTATCAACTTACCCATGCTCCAGTGCTGGCCTATGCCGATCAAGAAAACCTTATGTCCTGCACACTGATGCTAGCTTGCAAGGATTGGGGGCTGTGTTGTACCAAAGCACGAGAATGGCCTGAGACCAGTGGCCTTTGCCAGTAGAAGCCTGACCCCATCCGAAAAGAACTATCCTGTACATAAGTTAGAGTTCCTAGCTTTGAAGTGGCTATTGTTGACCAATTCCATGAGTACTTGTATGGGGCTAAAATACTAGTAAAACTGACAATAATCCTTTAACCTATGTGCAGACCTCAGCTAAGTTGGATGCCACTGGCCATGAGGTGGCTTTCTGCATTATCTACATATGACTATGCTCTTGAATACCGAGCAGGTCTGAACCACATAGATGCTGATGCTCTCTCCAGGAGGCCTGTTCCCAGAATGATTGGGTCCGATTGGCAGAACCTGACATTGGGCACTCTGCCGAAGTTTGACAGGAGGAACAAATGTCCACGGACGCAGTGGACTGCATGGTGGATTGCTTGGGACCCTCTGAGAATTGCATACCTGCCGCTTATTGCCACTTTTCTGCAACAGACATTGGTGCACTGCCTCAGCTGGACAATGACAGTATTAGTGAGCTCAATCCGTGATCCCATGATCAAAGCAGCTTTAGAAGCCCTCTATGCAGGAAAAGATGTGTCAAATTACGCTCACTGATTTGAGAACTGCACTGTTATACAAAGAAGGTCCTAAATTGAAACTGATCAATAAACTGTTATACAGAGAAACAGTAGACAGAGGGACAAGTAGACAAACAACAACTAGTGCTGCCCACTGCCTTCGAGACTCCGTATTGAGGTCCTTGCACAACCACATGGGGCACCTTGGTATAGACAGAACACTTGACTTGGTGAGATCCAGATTCTATTGGCCCTAAGATGGGGGCTGATGTGGAGCAACACATTGAACTTGTAATCGCTGCTTAAGAGGAAGCTTTGCCCCAGGCTGCCCTTGTTAACATAACCACCAGTGCACCCATGGAGCTGGTCTGTATTGATTTTCTAAGTTTGGAGTCAGATCAAAGAAATATCAGTAATGTGCTGGTGGTCACTGACCATTTCACGAGATATGCCCAAGCTTTCCCCACAAAGACCAGAAAGCATCCACTGTAGCCAAAGTACTTGTGAAAACTTTTTGTTCACTATGGGGCTCCACAAAGAATCCATTCTGATCAAGGGAGACTTTGAGAGTCGTCTGATCAAAGAGATGCTTTCTCTGTGGGAGTCTGAAAGTCAAGAACCACTCCTTACCACCCCAGGGGACCCACAGCCTGAGCGTTTCAACGCACTTTGCTAGATATGCTAGGCACCCTGCACCAAAGGACAAGCCTAGATGGAGCCAACAAATTAGCACCCTGGTACATGCTTATAACTGCACCAAAAGTGATGCCACTGGATTCTCCCCTACCGCCTGATGTTTGGAAGAAGCTCGACTACCAGTAGATGTGTGTTTGGGGTCTCTCCTGATGGGGTTCAAGCTGACAACTATTTACAGTATGTGCAAAGTTAAAGGCCCAGCTAACTCATGCGTACCAACTGGCTCAAACCATGGCTGCCAAAAGAAATCTGGCCAACAAAGAAAGGTATGATAAAAGGTGAAAGCACAGGAACTCCAGGAGGGAGATCGGATTGCTAAGAAATCTGGGACTGCATGGCAAGCACAAGATTGCTGACAGATGGCACCATCTCCCTCACATTGTAGTGGGCAAACTAGATGATCTGCCAGTGTACAAAGTAAGGCCTGAGAATAATTCAAAAGATGTAAAACAATGCATAGAAATCATTTACTGCCCATTGGACAAATCTTAATTGAGTCTGAGCCCCTAGAAGTACCCCTTCTGGACCAATGACTAGAGCTGCTGCTAAGAAAAGATCAAGAAAGTCTGCACCTACAGAAGCAAAGTTAAAGTGTTCCCCTCCACAAGTCCCAGTTGAGCATGACTGTCAGTCCATATCGGAAGAAAGTAGAGTGACTTTGAATACTATCCTTCTTACGAACTGAGTCAATTGTTTTGGGCAATCCCTAGTCAATACTGGAGACAAAGCTGGGCCTTCTGGACTGTCTAAGCCCCCAGCTTTGTCCCTGGACCAATGCTCCCAGAAAGTGAAGTGCAAAGCATCAGATCAGATGAAATGGAATCATTGTGCATGGTTGAACTGTTTGAGCTTTCAGGGAGAAAATGATAGATTGGGGCAGACTGGTGATACACCCGAACAGAAGAGTATTTTGAGTGCCCTGACAGTCCACTGCAGTGTCAGAAAGCTCTCCATGCGAGCCAAATGTTGTGGACTCAGAAACTGTAACTCCTGGAGCTGAAAGTGCCCCAAGTTCTAGCCTCTCTACCCCATGGAGACTCCCCTGACAAGTGAGGACAATGCTGAAAATGAGGCTCAGAGTGCAGAGACTATATAGTTCCCCTAGAAAGACTGGTCGAGCTGTAAAGCCTGTGGTGCACCTCAGTTATGATTCACTTGGGAGGCCTGTGGACTTGCCTCTCAGTGTTGTCCATAAAGGGTGTATGTCCCAGGCTCATTGCCCAAACTGAGCATCAGTGCTAACTCAAGTTACTTGTGTTGCCCTCTAAGTATGGTGCCCTTGCCCCATCCAGCCCCAAGGTAACTGATAGGGAAGGGCCCTCTCTTCAGGGTTTCATGTACAAGAGGTAATAACTTGAGTTATGGTACAATGTGTATGTAATACTGTGTAAAAGTGACGTACTGCAATGTTTCAGAAATGTGTTCTTGGTAAAATGATATATTGACTGATGATTACATATGCGAGCCTAATGCAAATGTATATGGTTGCAGTTGAAACTTATGGGGTACTTGCTTGACGGGACATCAAGCTTTCCCAGGCTAGGAAGAGGTGTAACCCCTGCAAATGGGGTTCCCAAAAGACTTCCAAGAGCTTGCTTGAATGCTCAAGCCTGAATGGTGTTTGGCATTTAAGCCATTTATCAGTGAGTGTTTTTAGAGCCTCTGGTACTGTCTCTTTAAGAGCTGTCTGCTTGCAGACATAATTAGTTGTATGGGGGACTGTGTGCTTCTCTGAGTACCACTCGAGCTGCTGCCAATTCACTTCATTTTGCAGTCACTAGGAGTGCAAAGGGAACCTATCTGAAAGATGTAACTGTTTGCCAGAAATTATTTAGAGTAATAATGAAATTACAGTTTGTCTAACCTGCTTTCTTTGCAGTCAGAACTGTGTCTGCTAGTTCCCCATTCTAGTTTTGAACTGCTGAACTGGACCAATCAGTGTGGGTAAGCTAGCTCTAAAATGGTGCCTTGGACGAATCAGAACTTGGACTCATAATCTGAGCCAGCCACAAGAGGATTGTATGGGCAGTGACTCTAGGAGATGTAGTTTAGACTTCAGTGCCTTTTGGACCAACAGCAGCAGTCTATTGTGGTGACAGCCAATCCAGTCAAGAACTGGGAGGAACTCAAAGGAAGTGCTCGGTTTTGTCAGTTGGAGTTTCAGTTGAGCTTTGGCAGTGAAGAAGGAAGGAGCCCTGTACTTTTCAGTGTGCAGTTTTAGTCAAAAAACGTGTAAGGCCCAGAGTTCGGGTCTGCAGCTTGTGTAACAGCTTGTTAGGACTGAATCCGTCCTGTGAAAAGAATCAAAGGATCTCTGAAGAGTAGAAACCAGGCTCACCCTGTAGAAGACTGGAGGAATTGCTGAAAATTGCACTCTGTCTGTCAGGAACTGAATCTGCTGTGTGTTCTCCCAGGTATTGTGCAGTAATTGCGATCGGGATACAGATGCAGCCTGCCTGGTATAGTGCTTTCTTTATATGGATGTGTGAAGAGGTTTGTGTACCTCAAGTGAGCCCTGCTGACATTGAAGGACCCTATCTTATTTGGAGGTCGTGAGTACTAATTCAGGGTCGCTCCCTGTTGAATTGCCACATTAAATCCAAATGGAATTACTGTACTGCTGACTGTTTAATTCTCCTTTTCTCTGTGTGAGAAAGGGCCCCTACCAGCTGCCACAGTTTGGACTAGCCACTAGGGCTTGGGTACCCAGGGACAGTAACTGATAGGGATAGGCCTGTGCACAGAGCCATAAATAGATTATTAGAGTGATAAGCTAATTAACCTGATTTCCCCTGTCCTTGTTATATCCCCTAAATAAATCAGAGCTGCTTGTTTCAGCAAAGTTATACTGCCTGAGGTATTTGTCTATGTTAAAGTACTGTACTGTGATTGTTGCACTGTATCTCATTTCACAGGAGGTCAGTGCGGAACCAGACCTGGGGATAAGTGTATACTGAAGGTAATTCTGATATATTGTGTGGGCCACTAGTGGGAAGAAAGGGGTTGCAGTGTCCCAGAGGGCTGTGACCAAGTTAGTTTAACTATTGCAAACCCTGACCTCTGGGTGGAGGCACCCGCCATTGGATCCAGGCCCCTCAACCTGTTAGTGGCAAATCAGGCAGGGGTAGTAGCCCCTGGGATAGCGCCATCTAGGGGTTACACACAGGTCCATGGGGGGGTGGGGTGTAAAAAGGGGTAGAGGGCTGGCTGCGGCCTGGTTGGCTCTGATCCCAAGAGTGGGAAAGTGGAAATAGTCATTGGGTGCTTTGCAAGTGGGATAGGCAGCCTTATGACCCGGACAGATATTAACTGGCATTGACCATATGTATAGGGTGTTGGGAGGCAAGCAACCAGAGGCAGGGAGCTGGGAGAAGTAGAGGCATACGGAGCCCAGATTTAAAGGAGTGTACCCCCAGTGTTATCGTTATATTCACTAAAAAATACCACCAACAGCTTAATCTGGTTGAAGGTCAGTTGGCATTCATCTGTATCCCCCTCCTCTGGGTCGTGCCTGAAAATAGGCAGGATTTGTCTAGTGCACTTACCCGGTCAACAAAAACTAAATAAAAAAAAAATATATATATATAGCATAAAAGCATGGCTCACTTCTAGTGCCTCAAACTACATCCCAGCACCCTGCAATGAAGTGGAAAGGGTGCCATTTCAGCTATGGAGGCTTGTCTAGTCCTGGGGTCACCAAGGCTGTGTTTGTAACAAGTTGCCTAGAAGGCAAAGTTCTCTTTCCTTTCTTGCCTATCCCTTCAGAAGCACTTGACTATCTCTAGCCAGAAAATGGTGCAGTGTGTCTAAAATCAGAAGGGTGAGGGAAGGTGATGACCGAGTTAAGCATAGCATACAACATGGCTAGGATAGTGTTGGTGCCATGAGCTTTCCCCACCCTCCAGATCAAGATCAGGGAAGGGGAGTGGAGGAAGGTCAGACTATAAACACCTGCTGAACTGTGGTATAAGGATGCCTTCAAAGACCTGGAGACATTCTGGAGCTGGACATTGCCTTCATGATTCCTTAGTCCTCTGTGGGTTTAAGGGGGGGAGGGGGAGCTCTACAGTGGGTCTAGCCCTTAAGCATTAAATAGAACATCACATTATTGCTGACAGCCCTCCCTCATCAAACCTTTAGCAAGTCCTATTAGGAGATCATCCATCAGTCCATTAAGCAGAAGTACTGCTTGTGTCTATGGTGATCCATGCTCCAAATGGCTGCAGTTGATTAGTAAGGCTGTATAGTTCCTTCATGAGTGCAAGTTCTGTGAGTGAGTACCTAACTGGACAAGTGAGGAATAAGTTCTCTGCACTCAAAGTCCCAGTTCATGAGGTTTCAGGAAATGCATGGGGGAGCAGTTTGAGGATTGTCCAGGATTTAGGGTACTTCGTTCCTGTTTGGATTATTTGGCAGCCCATGAAGTGTGAGACAAGCTGTTTGAAGCAGGGTTTCAGAGCAGGATGGTAAAAAGGCAATGGAGAAAAGTGGTCTTGTCTCACTGCAGCACTGTTGGATATCTGCATATACTGTCAGCTGAATAAAGAAGCTCCATTCTGTAGTTGGGTGGGGGATGTGAATACAGCAGCAGCCTCTGTTGAAATCTGAACTGCAAAGCATTTAATGTTTGGTAATTCTGGCAGCCACCAGGGTAGGGCTACCTAGGGTCAGGAGCAGCATGGAAGAGATGGTAATAGTCAGAGCGTTGTCTGTGTAGAAGTTAGCTGTGTTCAGGATGGCATTTGCTCCCCTTGGGGTAGCTTAGGAAGTGGAGTACGCAGACTAGGAATGGATGGAGGGAAAGGTGCAGGTCATTGATACAGTGTGGAGCATGTTATCTCCAAGCCAGAGCTGGAGCTACAAGATTTGAGTAGCTTCTAAGGAGAAGCTCACACTGCACACACTTGCACAGCCACACTGAAGTGTGCAAGCAGTCAGAATGGCGGGAACCCCTTCTTGAAGTGTTGTCTGGGGAGGTGATGCAGAGATGTGAGGAGACATAAAGTCAGGCTTGTTTTACTGTATTAAAAGCATCTTCTGTAAATCGGCTTGTTCCATAATATGTTAACATATAACTCCCTTCCCCTTCAAGAAGACACATACTGGCTCCTGAACAAAAACTGAAGTAGAGATCAGATTTTGCTTTGCTGGTTACTTGACCTCTCAGTTGGAAAGTAGAGCTCCTGTCATATCAGAGTGGTCACTGTTCCAACAGATTTCTTCAATGTTGGGAGGGAGTTCGAGGGCATGTCCTCTGGTCCTGACGAGCTCATAGAGGGAAGCAGGACCACTGCTGTGACTTTTTCAATCCATGACATTGAGGGAAGTGTAGGGGCTGTTGCTGCCTCTTTTTGTGGAGGGATTTGTGGAGCTGCAGTGATTGGCATAGAAACTTGAGAAATTTCATTGTGGGGCACCTTCATAGCAAAACTTCAGAGGAGTCAGTGACAAGGGGGGCATAGCTGTTTGAGGCCAGTAATGCAGAACACTCATTTTCTTCCTCCTCCTCCCCATATTCATCATATGTATGGCTGTTGCTGTAGAAATGGACAGTTCACTCTTTTACGTTTTTAGCCTGATTCCTGTTATATCTCTTGGTTCTGGGTAGGAGGGACCATTGCTCATCTCTGGGATTCTAAGGGGATGTTTGGCCTTGTCTGCATATTTCCATAGGCTTCTGAAGAAAGACTGGTTGGTCCAAAAGCTAGAGCACTTTGTTCTGGTTGTCGCATTTATGTTGTTCTATTAAAAGGTATCAAATCATTTGCTTCTGGATCTGTTCTTGCAAGGACCAATATAGCTAATACTAAATCTAGATTTGTGTCCATAAGGGCAGCTGCCAGAGTGGGTAAGGTCATCCTTGTCAGCTTCTCAGCGTCAGGAACTTGGTACCCTTCATTTGCTGATCTTGGTCTTAGGGTATCCAGAAAATTAGCCACAGCTTCAGGGGAATCAGAAACTTTATGCCCTCCATTAACTGTCACCCAGAGAGAGGCGGTGTAGTGCAGTGTAAAGGGAATGATCAACTGGTGAAGCTGTTGATGCATAGCCGTGAAATCCCTCTGCCCATTGGTCAAGTCCCAGGAGAAGTCGTGGAAGATTATCACAGGGTGGCCTTGCCACTTGAATCACCCCAGCTCTCTGGCCCTCCTCAGAATATCCTCCTTAACCTGGTAATGTAAAAATGTAGCCAGTATGGGCCACAGCCTCTCACCTTTTTTGGGAGGAGAGGTGAGAGACCTGTGAGCCCTGTCAGTTTTTGAAGCACAGGTTCCTGGGGAGCTTAAGGAGGGAGGGAAACAGGAAGCAGATGGTATCATTGAGCTCAGCCTTTTCAGTTAGCCCCACAAACCTGGGGATCTTTCATCTCTCTCTCTCTCTCTCTCTCTCTCTCTCTCTCTCTCTCTCTCTGTTCTCAAGATCATCCACCTTTTCTTGTAGCTGCAGGATCATATTTGCCTGCTCACAGAGCTGAGCCTGAAGGAGATAGGTGGTAGTATCAGTCCGGACGCAGTGTTGCTCTGTTGCTGTGACCCTCGCATCCAGTCCCTGAACAGCATTACTGTTTCCACTTGTGGTGCTCCTTATTCCATCTGTGCAGCAAGAAGTCTTGCAAACATTGCTTTGATGTGGTTGCCCAGCATCACCACGGCCATGATTTTCAGGTGGGAATGTTCAGGGCTGTCACTGCCTCAGGGGCGGCTTTGGTGGCGAACTGCAGTGGATCTGGCAGGTCGATGTCAAAAATGAAAACAGAGAGTGGATGCCAGTGCTTCACTGAGTCAAGTTAGGGTTCTGATTAGTAGATCAGAGCTGGGAAACAAACTGGTTTTAATTGGTCCCTGCCACACACAGAAAAGAGCCTGAGCTGCCATCTTGGCTGAGCCCAGGCCATGCCCCTCTTAATAAATTGTCTTTTGAAATGTCTAACTTTGGAACTGTTGGGGCTAGAAACGTAATATGTTTTCATGAAAAAGCTTGGAATCAGGCCTTAAGAATCTGTCCATATTGAAGCAGTTTTTGTGTGTCCATGCTATTCTGTGTAGCAATACTTTATGAAACCATTTTGAGTGCATTATCAGTATGTGTCCCTTAGTTGCAACAAAAAATGGCATACAATTTGTATCAATACCCTTTTTTTTATATTGACAGACTGTATCACTATTATTTTTTTTTATAAATTTTTATTTTTACTTTTCTGAACATTGGTAATACGATACAGTATTTAATTAGAAATGGAGTAGGTTGCAACTTTATCTACAGTACAAGTCACATTAAACTATTCCATCAACTCACTGGTATAGAATTGTGTTTTTGCGATGATACTGGATTGGCAACGCAAACTCTTGAAGCTTTCAACTCTTTTCCAACCATCCTTCACTGCCTATTCAGCTCACATGTAACTGTTTAGTGAAATGGCAGTAGCTGCATTTTCATGGCATTGTTTATAAATATCACAGCATTCCTTAAGAGTTGTTTAGTCTGCCTTCTGAAATTAAACTCATAAACACTCAGCTGAAAATAAAGCTTATAGTCCTAACAGCTAGTTGCAAACCAATACTAAACTTTTAATAATTCATTGAATTAAACACTGCACAGATTTGGAAACTCAGTGAACAATGCTACACCAGTGAGTTGAGGGAACGTTTAATGTGACTTGTACTGTACATTATTTTCATCTTATACCCTGTGCCTAGAGGTTAGAATAGCATGCTGTGAATCAGCTTGGTACATCCAGCAGACCGGGGTTTGATTCCCACAACCTCCACTTGCATACTGTATGACTCCAAGCAAGCCACTTAACCACCCCAGTGCTCATAGGTCACCCCTGAAAACAGGCACTTGTGCCTAGTGGGCCTTACCCAGTTACCAAAGAATAAAATAAAAAAAATTGCATTCTGAACATTTCACTCTCCCCCTAGTAACCCCTACTCTTCCAGAAGATCATAAACCAGAGCCGCACCCAGCTGTTTAATTCCCAGCCATTCCCTGTCAGAAATTGTACCCATAGCTTTTTATTTTATTGTATTTTTACTGTGAAAACGAGTCCTGTGCCGGGCTATGATCCCTCATGAAATGCTTCCCTTTAAATGAACGCTGATTAAAATGGAAGCACTTGGTGAGGATTGTCACTTGGTGTTTGATGTCGATAAAATAAAAAGCTAAGGGGGCAATTTCTTACTATAACTCGGTATTAAGCAGCTGTGTTTGGAGTTTATTTTTTTAAATTGGTGAAAACGGAAACATTTATTGCAGGGAGCAGGCGTGGACAACTATTTTTTATTGAAAACCATATACTATACAAAGTAATATATGAATAATCATGCACAACAGGACATGTGATTCCGTCTTGAGATTGAGATTTGCATCACTCTCAAGGTTCCTACAATGTCATCTCAACCCTTGATGCAGGCACAGCTGTGTTGTGTATGGTTCCCCATATATTATACCTCTGTGGTTCTCAAAAGAAGTGGCTGAAATAGTAAAAGCTAAAAAGGGTGGCATTCAGAATATATAAGGATATGCAGAGGGGGGAGGATAGGGGGGTGTATCATGGGGAAACAGAAGAGAGCGGGGAAAGCAGTAAAGAGTGCATAGTCACAAACTGAAGAGAGAATAGCTCAAGCAGTAACAAAAGGGGACAAGACAATTTTTAGACATGTAAATGAAAAGAGGAAGACCAGAGGAACTACTGTAAAGTTGAAAAGGGAAGGGAGGAACAAATACATTTTTTCAGTGCTTATAGTGGAAGGAGAAGGGGAGGGGGCCACAAAAAAGTAACAGGCTCTATAGAGCCAGGCGGACACCAGTCGTTTTTCAGAGGAGAGAGTCCTAGATAATGGAGACTCTAATCTGAAAGAGGATAAAGCAATAAGATCAGACTAGGTACATCCTAGAGCACCAAGGGAACTCAGGGAGGTACTGGCAGCACCTCTGACAGTTCTGTTTAACAGCTCACTGGAAACATGAGTTGTTCCAGAGGAGTGGAGGTAGGCAGATGTAGTCCCACTTCACAAAAGTGGTAGAAGGGAGGAGACTGGCAATTATAGGTCAGTCAGCCTAATGTTGATAGTATGTAAATTAATGAAATCACTGCTGAGGGAGAGGATAGTGAAGCATCTTGAATCTAAGTGCTTACCTGACCCGAGATAGCATGGATTCATAGGGGGAGGTCATGTCAAATGAATCTGAGAGCTTTCTTTGACTGGGTGACAAAGGAATTAGATTGAGGTAGAGCAGTAGATGTGGACTACCTAGATTTCAGTAAGGCATTCAACAACATTCATCATAGGAGACCATTAATCAAGCTGGGTGGCTTCGGAGTAGGTCCAAAGGTGATGAACCGGATAAATAATTGTTTAGGGGATAGACAATAAAAGGTGGTGGTAAACAGAGTTCACTCTGGAGAGGGAAGGGTGACCAGCGGGGTGCCTCAGGAATCAGTGATGGGGCCAGTCCCCTTTAATGTCTCTATAGATGACATTGCAGTAGAGCTGGAGGGGAAGGTCTGCTTCTTTGCAGATGCACCAAAATGTGCAGTTGGGTGGACACTTCAGGAGGGGTGGAAAGGATGAGCAGGGACTTCAGAAAACTTGACGAGTGGTCAGAAGAAGAATCAGCATTTATATAACGCTTTTCATACACAATGTATCCCAACACACTTTACTAGCAATGCTACACTGGTGGTGAAGTGACTGAACATTTTGCCCTGGGTCCACGCTTTCTTTAGTATAAGTTCCTTAATTTGAAAGTAGAGGAAACGGACAATTATTGAGCCAGGTCTTGCAGTAGAAGAGTTGAACCTAGGGCCCAACACATAGTGGACCCTCTCAGTTTCCAATTGGAGGTCATTGTCAAGCATCAGCAAAGTGCGTAATAATGTGTCCACAAATTCTTGGATATTCCGACCCTCCACTCCTTCAGAGACTGCATAAATTCGGATATTGCATCGCCTGTTCCGATTTTCGTCTTCCTCTTGCCGATCCACTCTGTGTTGGTAAATTTTAATAATTTGTTCAATATTAGATTGGAGTTGGGAAGTTTGTTGTTCCACCTCCATTTGAAAAGTTTCCATTTTCTGCACCCAGTTCGCTAAGGCCGCCCCGTCTGTTTGCAATTCCGATAAGGACTCCCGGAATGAGCGAAAGTCGGTGTCTTTATTTGTATGATTTCTGTAAGTATTTTATCTAATTTATCCTCCAGCCCGGGACCCTGCTCAGTATCCGTTAGTTAATTTTTGGATTTGGTCTTGCTTTTGGAGGTCTTCCGGGCTGCTGAGTGGGTAGAGTGCTTCGACATAGTGGATGTAGTTGAGTCAGAGGCATCTTGTTCCACATTGTCCTCATCGTGCATCAGCGGGGGAATATCTATTTCCATTTCCTTTTCCTTGATATGTAACGTAGCCATCTCTCTGCTCTTATTTTGTAGTGAGAAATTTGGGGGTTTGTTGTATAATCGAGGGATGAAACACTTTGGGGGGTTGGAGCTCAGCTACTAGGCAACCATTCATTTGATGATGTCACCAGAAGTAAGAAAACAATAATTCAACAATAGACTCGGAGGACACATTAGGGAAAGAAGAAACCTCAGTAGACAGAGAACATGAAGATCAAAGAGTGTGTTGGGGGGATAAGTGGCATGAAGCTGAATGACAGGAAGAAAGAGCACAAAATCAACCAGAACAACGCCGGTTTTCGAGTCTTTTTGATAGATCACCCCAGATACCATGCAGACATGCAGTAAGAATAAGGTATAAAGGGGGACTAGAATTGCAACCCAAAAGGGAATATGTAGGGAGGAAATTGATGAAAGTATCCCTAAATTTTGTACCAGCAGAAGTCCACACCCTGATTCATATAACAGGCGAAGATAACTTTGACATTAGTTTTAACACTTCTAATGGGTTAGAAAAAATTTGGGCAAAGTATAATCAATGCACATTTTCGCCTTTATGGACACCCTTTTTAGTCATACCATTGACTAAACCAGTGGTCAGAAAAATCACAATTATGTTTAAGACAGAAAGTATTAACACTGGGGACATCCACCACTGGTTGCAGAAACGCTGCAATGTATTAAGTGCCCCTGAATCCATCATCAATTCAGAGTCATTTTGGACCGGGGGTGGCATTTTAAAATTAAACTGAGGCAAACTGAAGCAGGCCTAACCCATTTACCAAATAGTTTTTTTTTTTATTGGAAAAGACAGAGGAGTATGTTTCTACGAGGGGCAACCGAAGGCATGCTACAAGTGTGTCGAGTACTTGTGACAAGTTAAAATGCATATTATGTGGGGACTATGACCATATAAGTACAGCCTGCAGAAATGTTACAAGATGTAACCTATGTGATGGCAGAGGACATGTATTTTATAAATGCCCATGGGCAGCCCACAACAGGCAGGAAGGAGTCAATCAGGATGAGTCAATAAGGAAAGCACAAAGGAAGGCAGAGACTCAGACAGAAACACAGAATAATGAATATATAGAAAGACGTGCAGAGGAACCAGAACCCACTGAACAGATGAATAAGACCTACACACACCCACAGAAAGAGCAAGAGGAGGAAAATACTGAAACCAGTGCTCAGCAAGAAGAGCTAGAGACAAGAGAAGAAGCAGAGATGGAAAACGTACAAGACCCCCCGCCAAATGCAAAGTACTGAGAATACAGAGGGAAGCACAGAAGCAGCAGCTCAGGACTCAAAATGCCCCAGCAAACTTGAATACCCCAGTAACATGAAGACGCAAGATTAAAAACTGCACAAATACCAAAACCTGTTACTGGAAATCGATAATGAGGTATTAGCCAATATGAGTGGATGGGAGGAACTGATACAGAAGGAATGGATTTGGATACTTCATCCAAATCACTTCCAACACTAGGAAAAAAAGACAGATGAAAGAAGAAAAAGGAAAAAAACAGCCATAAGACAGCTATAACAAAAGCTTCTGTGGAACACATGAACATATGTAGTATACTTAATGGGGGTAAAAGGAAGGGTGTTTTTACACTTTGAGGGCGACTAAAGCTAAACACAATCTTTTTACAAAAAACTTGGATGAACATGGCTAATAATGTAGCTCAGTGCAAAAAGGCATGGCTGTGGGGCCCATCATACTGGTCCTTTGGCCAGATAGGGCTGATGGGGTGGGAATTCTGTTTCAAGGAGTACAGTTTCATCTGTAAGAACTAATTGATGTGATACCTGTCTGTTTATTAATCCTAGATGATCAATTGGATGGCAATTTATGCAGATTTATTACGGTATATACCCCTCAAATAAAAGCAGACAGGATAGACCTCTTTAGGACAATACAACTTTTCTTGGCAACAGTAAGATAGGTATTTCTTGGTGCTGATTTCATTTGTTCCTTAGATGTAGATAGTAGAACCGTAGAAGGGAAAAAAGTATACTGCGACACACATGCATTGCAAAACTGTTTAAGAATAGCAGGAATGCCGATGCAACAACCATATTAAAAAAAAACAAAAAATACGTACATAAGGGAAAGGTTAGCAATCCAAATTGATTATTGGTTTGTTTCTCCAAACGTGAAAATAAGACAGCAGTTAAGTGTCATACCCATAGAATTTTCAGATTATTCCATGATTAGAATAGAGTTAGAATTAAAGCAGACCCCACAGACAGAGGGAAGGAGATGGAAGTTAAACACGGCAGTACTAACAGATATGAAAGTACAAAGGATTATCAAACAAATACTACAAGCTAGGAAAACTGTATTATGTCTATATGACACAGCAGGGTAATGGTGGCAGGATACTAAAAATAAATTACAAACATGGTTAAATAAATATGGAGCACATACACAAAATGAGAAATTCCTGAAATATTTAGCATTCGGACAACTACAATATATCTGTTCTTTAGTAAACACTAAACCAGGAGATTATACAACACACACAACTCCATTAAAAAAATCAGATGAAAAGTTATCAGTATGACAGAACAGCTACAGTACAATCATAGCAGAATTGCTATATGGAACTGAAAAATCCTCAGGAGGGGACACGTGTAGCATGTAAGACAATGGTAGAAAACACTAGTATTACAGCATTATTAGATGATAATGGTATAATTAAGAAATCACCAAAAGACCGAAGAATAATAGTTGTGAAATATATGAAATCCCTGAATAACCAAGAAAATTGTGAAGGAAATGAAACTGAACAGTATATGGCAACCCTACAGTCAAAACTTGGGGAATCAGCTAAACAAGATATAAGTAAGCACATTTCAAAAGAAGAAATAGCAGACATTTTAAAGGGACTGAGAAAAACATGTAGCACCAGGTGGGGATGGTTTGCCATTAGAATTCTACCTAACTTTTCAGGAAGATTTGATAGAAATGTTAATACATGTATATTCAGAAATTATAGAAAAACAAATGACGAGAGACAGTTTTGCACAAGGGTTGATAACATTTCTGTATAAAACAGGACAAAATCTTACTACAGAATTGGTGGCCAATATGCCTTTTAAACACCAATTGGAAGATAGGACAATTAATTCACAAGAGATTACAAAAGAACGTAAAGGATCTTATACACCCAGCACAAACATGTGGGGAGCCGGGGAAAAGGATTCAGAACAATCTAATTATGATAAGGGACTGTTATGAATACTATACAAAACAAAATCAAGAGGCTTTCTAATATCCCTGGATCACAGCAAAGCATTTTGACAGGGTATCTCATAAGTATTTATTACAAGTATTAACACATTATGGGATCCCAAAGATGATAATACAAGAGATACAAACCCTTTATGAAAGAGCAACGATAGTATCGTTAGCGGGAGGAAAAGATGGACTACTAATACAACTTAAGGTAGGAGTTGACAGGGCTGTCCACTAAGTTCGCTATGATATACTTTGGCATTTGATCCGTGTATAAGACACATTATAAACAATACACAGATATTAGGATTACAAACCCCGGGAAACACTATAATTTTAAAAGCATCAGCATATGCAGATGATAATGTGTTTATTTTTTTCTTTAAACAAAAGAGTGTGTGAAACATACAATAAAGGAATTAAATAACTATGCTAAAGTCTTTGGAGCTAAACTAAATATAGGAAAAAGTATTAGAATAAGTGTGGGACAACAACAAACAGGGAGAGGTATAGCAGGAATAACAATAACACAGGAACCCATTAAAATACTTGAGATTTACTTTGGAGAGGCAAATATGGAGCAGAAAAACTGGGTGGCTGCCATTAATAATGTGATTGGAAAGTAGAAAAATTGAAGAATTGTATCATGTCTAAATGAAAAACAGTATTTATTATAAAACAATTTATTATACCACTATTATTGTATGTGGGATGGGTGCTCCCTATACCAGCAAACCTGGAAACAAAATATACAGTATAATTTTCCATATGCTTTGGGGGAGTAGCTTGAACCCAGTAAAAAGAAATTTTACATGTTTGTCTGGACAATGAGGAGGGGTCAGGATGGTGAATCCTATTGTATTTTTCCATACAATATTTTGGGCAGGAACAATAAGGAAACTAATACAACTGGCGGGGGGGGGGATGATATGGACAAAAGCTTTAATGGAAAAATATCTAAATAACTGGCAGGAAGAACCTCTGAAGATTACAAAGAGGATGCAAATACCACAATTTCTTAAACCAACCTTTAAAAAAATGTATTTATGGAAAAGAAAAACACAATTATCAAACAATGGGAAACAATTATATGAAGTAATATTACAGAAAAAATGGACCAGCCAAAACAGAATTTAAACTTTGTACACAAATTCATTTTCAGGGTCTTTTGAGTAAAATTCCTAACACCCTTCCCATATTATGGAATTTTACTCAAAAGACCCTGAAAATTGCAACACCTGTGAAACTATCATTCTTCAAAACTTTTGTCTGTACGCTATTTCAAGGAGACATGTAAATGTGTCTGCTAATGCCCCCCAAATCCTGGGTCTGGTTCTAATCTTCCAATAATTCTCCATCTCACCATTCTTCACACTTTTCTTATGCATTGCTATGCTCGTGCTGTCTCTCATTACCGTACTAATGATCTTCTCTAGTTGCTTAATCCTTGTCCACCAAGGGCTTTTTGTCTACCCCTTTCTATTAAGCCTGGTCTGTTGAAGTTATTTTATACGTTTGTTGTATATCCCAGTGCACTGTTATCGATTTATAGCTACTCCTCATTGTCATCTGTACATTGTCTCTGTAAATTACTGTAATTGTTCATTGACCTTCCCAGGTCCACCTTGTAAATGAGTTTCTCTCAATGGTGTTTTGACTAGTAAAATAAAGACTGATTCACTGATTGAAATGGGCTTTGGAACGATTAGGTAATCTAAGAATACCAGAAAGGATGTGGGACGGTCTCTGGTTATGTACATATAGGCGGTTAAATGCAGAGGGAAACCAAAAACATAACGCTATAGAGGAAAAGAAATGTCCATATTTTGAATGTCATGCACCAGAAGAAACCATGTCACATTTTTTTTTTTTAGAATGCAGTTTTCCAAAAAATATATGGCTTTTTTTGGCAGGAAAGTGGAAACTGCCATGGTTAGAAAGGTTACCTTATGAACAACTTGTATTCGGGCAGTATAGAGGGAGGTTAGCAGAGTATGATAGAGGTACTTTAGAAGTATTATTCGCATGTCTAAAGTTTTACTTGTAGCATGCAAGAAGCCGATATGTACTCCAGCAGCAAAGAATGACTTATTTAGCAGTGAAGAAACTGTGTGAATCTGCCTGTTATGTAATGTAATGTACTGTAGATACTGTGTACTATTTGATACTGTATACATCCTCTCCCCGGACGCATCTGGAATCGAGCGGTACTCTGCTCAGTATGCCTTCCTGGTGAAACTCTTAAATAAATAAACTATTGTAAAGAAATGGTCCCATATACAAACAAATCAAATGTGGTAAGGATTAAAAAGTATGTTATATTAAAAAGAAATAACAAACATAGATTTCCAAAGGAGAAATAGTTTGCTAAAGAAAGGAACAGGATAAGAAAGCATAAATCACGGTAATAATATTAAAATAGAATAAGAATGTGAATATAGTAGTGGTGAGAAAATAGTGGTGGAGGGTAACAATAATGCGAGGCTTAAGGAGAAATGGTTTTGCTTTTATTTTTTTTTTTTTTTGGTTCACTTTATTTTATGTTCGCATTTTTTTTTTATTTTGATGATTATTATTATTTTATTCCAAACAAAGGATGAAATGGAATTTGATTTATTATTTCTTGGATATGTGTATTGAATTTCTCAATAAAAACGCCCCATCTCTTTTGGAAAAGTGCTTTGGGTTCTTTTACTTTCACCTGGACACCCACCAGGAACAGCAGCAGGATGGGTAGAAGGGACCTTAGTTTAGCATCTCATCCGAAGGACGGCATGCCCCAACAATACAGTACCCCCCAATACTGCACTCATGCACCAGCATTTAGGTATGAGACCAATCCTGATATAGGACTAGAAACCTTGATCTTCTGGCCCAGAGGCGGATGTGCTACCAACTGAGCCATGCTGACATCTTCAAAGGTTAAAGGCATGGCAGCTGGGTTTCAATGTGAAAAAGTACAAAATAGTGCACTTGAGGCACAGAAACACAGGGGCAGAGTACAAAATGGTGGGAGTGGCATTGATGACCATCAAGCAGGAGAGAGATCTAGGGATAACCATCTGTGATGACCTGAACATAGTCAGGCAGTGCGACAAGGCAGTTTGGAGGACTAGTGGGATGTTGGGATGCATGGGGAGATGTATCACCAGCAGAAGGAGGGAGGTGATGATGCCTCTGTATACATCACTGATAAGGCTGCATCTAGAATACTGTGTACAGTTCTGGAGACCAAATCTTTGGAAGGACATAGACAGAGTGGAGGTGGTCCAGGGGAGGACAACTAAAACTGTGAGGGGTCTTCATCAAAATCCTTATAATGAGAGACGAAAGGAACTCAACACGAACACCCTGGTGGAGGGTGGGAATGATAGAGACCTGTAAATACGTCATGGAGGTAAATAAGGTGAAGGAGGAAAGCACTTTTCAGAACAAAAGGTGCTCAACAACAAGGGGGACATGCTATGAAGCGGGGGGGGGTATTCAGGAGAGACGTGAGAAAGTACTTCTTCACAGAAAGAGTGCCAACTGAGGTGTTGGGGTGAAAACAGATGTGGGGTTCAAGAATGCATGGGATAGGCATTCGGGAATCTTAGTGGAAAGGAACGGGTGAATGGAGAAAGAGCCAGAGATCAAGTAAGACAGTGATACTGTAGGTAGAGAAAATGGGCAGACTCGGTGGGCCAAACAGTCCTTATTTACTGACAATGTCTATGTTTTTGTACTATAATAACATTGTTTTTTGCAGTCAGAATTGTTTATTTCTAAGCATTCCAGGTACTTTTATAGTCATAAGGGGTGTCTTGCACAAATGATTCTAAAATGTTAAAGTTCTAAGTTCAGTTGGCATAGTCAATTTCTTACACAGGGGTTTCTCCAATTTCAGCGGTAAGAAGTGCCCATTTTCAAAGGTGACTCAGTCAACAATACAGCAGTAAGTAAAACATCATGCAGCATGCGGTATAACAGTACTTTGTCAATATAAAATAATTGTACAATGCAGTAAAACTATTTATAAAATGGGTTGTCAAAAAGTCATAGCCTTAACTGGTCAAATAGCATCACCTGACCATGGATTAAACCTCCTATTTAATCCACACTCTGACAGCCAGAACTACTTCCCTTAGTAAATGTGCTGTACATTTCCCTGATGCAATATTCCTCCATAGAGAGGGTAAATCAAAACAGAAAGACAGCCACTTTAAATTACTGACAGCGGGTCTGAAATATACAGCTGAATGTACCTCAGCTATCTCGCAGGCTAGGAAATGCAAACAAGAAAGTCAATCAGTGTAAATTACTGACAGCGGGTCGGAAATATGCAGCCGTGTCAGCACGGGGTCATAATGTCGCAAGACATTTTGCCGTATGGCAAAATTGACCTGCCAGTACAGTGCGATATTGCCATGTGGCATAAGTCTTATTTCTGTGGGGGGCTCTGCCCCCACACCCCACCCCCGTTATGGGGGTCTCTCGCTTCGGCCCCCAACTAAAGATTTTCAACTCCGGGAGGGGGTCCAACCTGGGAGTCACAATTTGTGGTAAAATAAAATGTCTGGGACCGGAATCAAACCCGGTCCCAGATGCAGCACCTGGATTCCTGCTGCTGGGGCTCAATCCAGTGAGCCACAGCAGCTGCTCGGCAGAACCCACTCCCAGCAGAGGTCTTATCCTCTGCCTGGGAGTGTGTGAATGGCGCAATACCGCATACAGCAGTATACACGGTATTGCACCATTCGCTGTCATGGACAGCGCTTTTTTGGGTTAGCTATAATGTCGTACGCTATGAAGCGTACAACATTATGACCCGGTAGGAGCAGAGTGTACCGCTTCTGTCCCGGGACCTAGAGTGCCCGCTACTTCTCCAACAACATGCAATCACACACTGTCCCGCAGTGTGCTGCTAGAATGTGCTGTGGAGCTGCGACCTGATAAATTACAGAGGACCATATGATGAGTATTGGGGCAAGTTTCCATTGTATGAGCAGTGCACCTGAGAGGGAGGGGGAGAAAAAGACACTCCAAGGTGGTGGTGGGGGGAGCTGTTACCTGCAAATGCCATAGGAGTGCAGGTGAAGCAGGAGAGAGTGATGGGAGCTAGCAGGGAACCATAACGAGAGAGAGAGAGAGAGAGAGAGAGAGCGAGAGAGTTGCAAGTGGTGCATGTAACAGGGAGGGGGAAAGAAAGACACAAAAATGGTAGTGACAGTGGAATCAGGGAAACAAATGTCAGGACTACTTTTCAGATCTGCAGGATACACTTACATTTTTCCTTTTTAAACAGGGACCCCCTTTTTTGTATTTAAAGAAATAATCCATTTTATAAGGTAATAACCCACTCCAGGGTATGGGGTTATGGGATTTAATGTCATATTCCCTCGACAGACCCCCTGGCTGCACTGTCTCCCCTCGCCCACCTCCCCCGTATCTCCACCCTGCCCCCACCCCAACCACCTCCCTTGACTCCCCTTACCCCCTGCACCTCCTCCCTCGATCTCCTACCTCACTTCCCCACCACCCACCCCCTTCCCTTGTCTTGCTTATAGCTCAAGTCTTTGTACTGGTTATTACATGTCTGTTAAGTCAATGACTATATGTTTGTAACTAAAAATGATGACTGTGCTGCACGCTGACGTGGAACCTTTGTAAAGAGCCTCGGCTCAAAGGTATTGTAATCCTAGACTGATTTAAATAAAATAAATAAATACATAAATAAATAATGCACATCCCGGTGCTGTGATGGCACTCAGCCTGTGGCCTTGTGCCTCACAATGCACCTGGGGCGTGCACTAAATCCCCATAACTCCTTACCCTGTTGTGGGTCATTGCTTTCTTAAAATAGTTGCAGCTTGCAAGATTTTTCAAATACAGTTTCAGACCATTTTTTAAACTATCCTGTTTGCCGACTGTTTATCACATTCAGAGAATATGAACTTCAGGCTTTTATCCTGTTTCTAAAAAAACCTTTTTGATCCATTTTGTTCTGTAACTTAGTATCTCTAATTGCAGGTTCTGAGTAGATCTTGTATTATGTGAATTTGAACATTCTGATATCATCATATTCAACCTCCTAGGGCTTTGACCATTTATAATTTTCCAGCACCAAATACCATCAAAATAGATAATTCAAAAATCTAAAGGAAGCCAGAAAATCTGGTCATATAAAACACAATGGTTGACATCTCTTTCAACATCCAAAACAAACCTACGATTACACGCTACTCTTAATCTTGACCACACACTGTCTGTGGCCGAAGTATAAACAGGTAATCCATAGTGGGTGACAGGCAGTATTAAACTCTGAGCAACCAACTTACAAGTTTCCTGATCAAAATTCACAGGCCAAATCTCACGTTAATTTTCCTCACACTATAATCAGCATGCTTAGCATGGCACAGTGTGCTGTCCAGATAGACACAGAGATATTTAAAAAAAATACACCTGCTGTAAAGTCTTACCTATGGTTGTTTTAATTTCCAGTTGATTGCACTTTGCAGTCTTTTTACGGCTAGATAATGCCATCAAGTTAGTCTTTTTAACATGTATTACTATTTTACGTTATATAAACCAATCCTGGGCTCTAATAAAGTCCTCCTGAAGTGGCTTAGCAAGAGCAGAAATAGTCTTGCTCTCCAGCTTTCTGCAGAGTGAAACATCTTGGTTTTAAATGTGATCCACATTTTAAAGACAGGAAATCATCATGATTTATAATACAGTACATTTATATGTACTATTTCTATGTCCGTCGTGGTTGTAGAGTTTCTTATCAAATCTTTTGTGTGCTACAGCTGCTCTGCTCCGCAGTTCTCCCATCCAAAGAATCTGGGAATGTAGTCTTAAAACCCTAAGAAACTCTACATATAAACAAATATAATTACTGGTTGGGGTTGATTACAACCTAAAACCAGAAAACGAGTGTGTGTAAAAGAGAATTATCTCTGTCTTGTACAGCACCAAGAGAGAGACACACCAGCAACAGGCAAAATGTACTTTCATTTTTGGTCAGCTCCACTACTGCTTGCTGCTTGCGGTTCTGTCAGTAATTACATGAATTAAAGTATGGGCATCAATTAAAACTCATTTTTCTACACACTCTCACTGTTTAATACCTGAGTATACCACATGACCTTTGGTCTTGTGGTTGTGGTATCACACTCTGTGTATAAAGAAAAAGAAAAAAGAAAAATCTCGTTACACACTGTTGCCCATACATCATTCTCTATATAATTACTGATTAGGGTGGATTACAACCTGAAATCCGTACCTAAAATTATCTGTTTAACATACTGCATGACACGCTGTGGAAGAACAAAGTAGTTGTAAATGATGTGTTTAATTGTGTAATTTGTGCAGCTCATGCTTACTGTTGTTGTTATTATCTGTTTAACGTATGGCATTACACGCTGTGGAAGAAGAAAGTAGTTGTAAATGATGTGTTTAATTGTTTAATTTGTGCAGCTCATGCTTACTGTTGTTTGTATTTTTATATTGTTTTATATATTTTTATATGAGCTAGCAACCCTGGGTCATGCCTGTAAAAGGGGCTAGCTCCTGTGACTTACTAAGTTAACAAACACACACGAGTGTGTATAATGTAGAACTGCCTCGCTCTCACACACAACACCAAGTGCACAAGTGCTGCAGCTAAAAGTAGTTATGTTTTGGATCAGAGCAGCTACTACCTGTGGGTCTCTTACCAGAAACTATATAAAAAAATAAAGACTGGGCAACAGGGAAAACTTAATTTTTACACACCTTGTGTGTGTGTGTGTGTGATATCATTACCTTCAGTCTCATGGTTTACCTGGTACATGCACCGCGGGTGTGTAAACAAAACAAAAAAAAAAACTCCTTGCATCCTGTTGCACATATATTATTCCCTATATCTCAGACTCTGAACAGAGTGACATTCATCTCTGATCAGAGTTCAGAGTCCAGTTCCTTTGATTAGCCCAGTATCTACTGGTTCACAGGACCAGGAAGAATTTATCTTTAGTGGTACAGGATAAAAATCAGCAGGTCCCAGCTCCCACACCAGTGGAATTTTAGAGCCCTGACGTCCAAAACAAAGGTGCTTCCTAGAGCTGTGTGGCTGAACTGGCAGCAGCAGCATAAAGGCCAGTTTGGCTGCATTTATACCACAGCAACTTGACCAGTTCAAATGGGGATGTGTGAACCCTTACCAGATCACCGGAGTACTTCACTGTTCCACTCGCCATGCTGCCATGTGAACATTTACCAGATCACAGGAAGTCCTTCACTGACCCACTTCCCATGCGGCTGTGTGAACACTTATCGGATCACAGGAAGTCCTACACTGACCCACTCCCCATGCAGCTATGTGAACACTTACTGGATCACAGGAAGCCCTTCACTGACCCACTCCCCATGCGGCTGTGTGAACATTTACCAGATCACAGGAAGTCCTTCACTGACCCACTCCCCATGCGGCTGTGTGAACATTTACCGGATCACAGGAAGTCCTTCACTGATCCACTTCCCATGCAGCTGTGTGAACACTTACCGGATCGCAGGAAGTCCTTCACTGTCCCACTCCCCATGTGGCTGTGTGAACACTTACTGGATCACAGGAAGTCCTTCACCGATCCACTCCCCATGCTGCTGCAATCCTGAGAATCATTCCAGAGCGAGCAGCATAAGCAGCCATGTGGACAGGCTGCACCACTCACTCCAACATGCATTGCATGCTGCTGTGTGTCCCCCACCCCACCCCTGGCCCCAGGACTCACGGCCCCAGGACTCACGGCCCCTCTCCAGAAGGTTTTATGTGATAAGGGAAAATCGTATTGTGCCGCTCAATAATACTCGCTCATATAGGGTGCTACCCTCCAACGCAGCTTGCATCAATGCTGAGAGGGGTCATATAAGCATGCACTGGGACCAACGTGGGAGGTCAGGGCAGTACAGAAGCAATCCCAGAAATAAACTGCAGCAGCCATATAAACACAACTTAAGTCTTTGAATCTGATTTTTGAAGCTGTTCAACTCTGGAAAGCAGCTGTTCCTCAGGCCAACCTCAACTTACAGATGTGTTCAGAGTCAAAGAACAGTTAACTAATACCGCCCTCTCCCGATGTCTGGATTTGCTCATACTGTAAATAAATATTCTCTGCCCATCCCCTTCAAGATGCTCAGATTCAGAGACCGATCTGATGCCTATCCCAACCGCCAATGCTGTGATCTATTTAGATCAATTCGATGTTTGTTTGTTTTTTAATTCACATTTTATTAAAAGATTTTTCAGGAGCTTTACAAATATAATTAATCTTTATAAATGGGCTACAGACAGTGCTGAATGTAAACAACATTTGTTATAATACTATCTGCAGAAGCACTTCAGTCAATCCCAGGCAGCCTATTCCCAAGGATTACTAAGAGTATTAATATATGCTTTCAATATGCTACAATCTGTGGAATAACAGCAGGTCTATGGTCCATAATCCAGAGTAACCATTTGTTCCAGAACTCCCTGCAGTGATTTACTTTAAGATTAAGCCCAGCAGTCAAGTTTTCTAAACAGTAAATTTGCCGAATTACATCCTTTCATTCTTTCTGCGTTGGGGATTCTTTTTGGAACCATTTTTGAATTATTACCTTTTTGGCTGCCAGCATCATGATGGCCAGCATGTTTTAGTATGTAGGTTCCGTCTGTGGTTGGGGAAGTGATGCCAAAGTGCAACCTGAGGGAGCAAGTTTCCCATTTCCGGGAAAAGCTCAGCCATGGCCTTCCAGATTGCCAGAATGGCCGTATCATTGAATAATCCCAAAAATATGTACATGACCTGCATTTAATTCACAACAGTCTCTCCAACAGACTGTACCATGTAGCAAATCATATTTCCCTGTTATCTGTGGTGTTCTAAAATATCTAATTACACATTTCCAGCCATACTCCTCCATACATATATATGGCCATCACCTGATGCTGTATTGAATAGACTGCCTCCCAGTCTGTGTCAGACATTTCCAGTTTCAATTCCTCATCCCACTGTGTTTGTATTTTTTCTATGGTGGGCTCTGACCCAACCGGGATGGATTTGTAAATTAAAGAGATAATATGTTCTGATATTTGTTTTTCTAAGGTTGTTATAATTATTTGAACTAGTAGGTGTGCCTCTGTGTAAGACCATGTCAGTCCAAACCATCATTCAAAATAATGTCTGGCCTGTAAATACATCTGTAATAATCATGAATTCTCAACTGATATGTTTGTCACAGCATCTGAAAGGAGTGAAAGGATCCATTGTCATAAAATTGGTACTTGTAATTTAGGCCTCTTCTCTGCCAGAGTCTGCAAGTACAGTCCATCAGAGCTGGGTCAAAATGCGGATCCGTGGTCAACATCTCTAAATGTCTGGCCATTAATTTTATCTGTGGGGAACTTAAAAGGGTTCTCCAGGTTTTGATAACATGTTTGGTATATATTGAAGAAATATCCCCAGAATTTTCTAGTCTAGTGGTTAAACTCCTAAATAGAAATGTGTGAATTTGGTCATGGTTTTCTCTAAGTTCCAGGTCCTTCCAATGTTGATCTGACTGCTTATCTACCCAGTGTAAAACATGCGAAATCTGTGCTGCTTGGTAGTATCTCTCCAGATTAGGAAAAGCCAATTCCCCCCTTCTCATAGAAACAGAAACGTAGACTTTGACGGCAGGTGAGGACCGCTTGGCCCACCCTGTCTGCCCATTTCCCTACCAACTGGATAAGCTGTAGATCCTTGTTTTACCAACTCTCTGTGAAAAAATACTTCCTCACATTGCCTCTAAGTTGTCCCTCCTCTATTTTCAAATTGTGCCCCCTTGTTCTTGCACATCTCTTTTTCTGAAAGATTGTACCCTCTTGGACTTTGTTGATTCCCTTGAGGTACTTGAAAGTTTCTATCATGCCTCCTCCCTCTCCCTCCTTTCTTCGAGGGTATACATATTATTAAGCTCCTTTAGTCTCTCTTTGTATGGTTTCTGGTGCAGACCTTGTACCATTTTAGTTGCCCTCCTCTGGACTGCCTCCATGCTGTCTAAGTCCTTGCGGAGATGGGGTCTCCATAACTGCACACAGTACTCCAGATGGGGTCTCACTAACTGTCTGTACAGAGGGATAACAACTTCCTGTCTTCTACTGGTGATGCCTCTCCCTATGCACCCCAGTGTCCCCCAGCCCTCCTTACTGCCTTCTCACATTGCTTGTCCACCTTTAGTTCATCTGATATGACTACCCCTAGGTCCCTTTCCATTTTTGTTGTCGTTAATACCCCCTCCCTTGTGTACTCTTCCCTTGGGTTTTTGTTTCCCAGGTGCATTACTTTGCACTTCTCTGCATTGAATCTAAGCTGCCATACTTTTGACCATTCTTCCAACCTTGCCAAGTCCCTTCTCATCCTTTCCACCCCACCCCCCCTTGTGTATCAACCCTGTTGCAGATTTTTGTGTCATCTGCAAAGAGGCATACTTTTCCTTCCAGTCCCTCCACAATGTCACCTATAAAGACATTAAAGAGGACTGGTCCCAGTTCTGACAGTGATTCTGCCACTGTATAGGTCATTAGTTAGACCACACCTGGAGTACTGCGTGCAGTACTGGCGCCTGTATCTGAAGAGGGACATTGAGTTACTGGAGGGGGTGCAGCGCAGGACGACAAAGATGATCAAGGGGCTGGGGGACTTATCATACGAGAGGAGATTGAAGGAGTTGAACATGTACTCACTGGAGGAGAGGAGGGACAGGGGTGACATGATTGAAACCTTTAAATACATGAAAGGAATAAACAAGACGGGTACAGAGGGGCTGTTCAAAGTAAGGGAGGGAGGCCACCAGGGGCCATGATATGAGACTGGAGGAGGAAGGTTCAGGAGGGAGATGAGGAGACTTTTTACAGAGAGGTGGATGGCTGGGTGGAATGCGTTACCTGCAGAAGTGGTATGCAGTAGAACAGTGGACTGCTTCAAAAGGGGATGGGACAGGACAAGGGGGAGGATTAATGAAGGGGAAGGGTGGAAGGGAGGGACAGCTGCAGAATAAGGGGTGCTAGCTGCACATTCGAGCAGACTTGATAGACCTCTAGGTCTTTATCTGCTGGCAAATTTCGTATGTTCGTATGTTCGTAGGTGCGACTGAGCATTAATAAAAATCACAGAAAAGGGAAACTGTAACCCAGGCCCTTTGCTGGTTAAACTAATGAAGGGTGGTAGGGTGATACAAAGGGTCGTGGCAATAAAAAACCAACAGAGACAACTAACTAGGGATAATCAGGGTATGAGGGATTGTTTCCAAAAGTTTTACAGTAAGCTATACCAGGCAGAGTGTGAGGACACTTAAGAACTAGCACAAACCTTCCTAGATGGTATACACTTCTCTAGCCTAAATGAGGCCCAGAGAGAAAGCTTGGGGGGGCGGAGGTCACCACGTCAGAAGTAATTAAAGCTATTGGAAGCCTACAGTCTGGAAAGGTGGCTGGCCCTGATGGCTTCGGAGCAGAATACTACAAGATCTTAAAGGGGGACCTGGCGGAGGTGATATGCACCTAGTACAGGAAGCCAGAGGGGGGGGGGAATCCCCTGTCTGAGGCCAGTTTAACTGCTCACAAGTTAAATGACAGCACCTAGGGCCACTCCTGCTCTATTGTAGGACAAGATTGTGTAAAGATCCCTTGAGGCTGAGCTGATACCCAGAACTAGTGCACCCGGACCAGACAGAATTGTGAGAGGGAGATTATCCTATCACAATATGGGAAGGCTTTTAAATGTTATATGGTGGGGTACACAAAACCCAGATAGAGCATGTGTTCTAACTATGGATGCAGAAAAGGCCTTCTACTGCATAGAGTGGGACTATCTGTTCAAGGCAATGCTCAGATTTGGGCTTGGAAATGGGTTTGTAGAATTGACATAAATGTTACATAACAAGCCTACAGCAAAGGTATTAGTGAATGGACAGGCATCGGAGGAGTTTGAGCTGTTTAGAGGAATCGGGCAGGGATGTCCCCTCTCCCCTCTTCTGCTTGCCTTGGCTATCGAGCCATTGGCGATAAAGATTTGTGCATCTGAGAATATATGGGGGATTCCGGGGATAGGGAGAAGGCAGCACAAATTGTTGTTATACACTGATGATCTCCTGATATTTACAACATGCCCAAGAGAATAGATTCCTGCCGTGCTTCAGGTAATATCAGACTTTGTGAGGTTTTCAGGATATAAACTCAGTATCTCGAAGTCAGAGATCCTACCCCTTGGAATGGATGGGGAAGGGGTGCTGAGCCATGCATGGGGTCCAAAAAGAGTAAAAGATAATTTTACCTACCTGGGGATAAAAGTGGGAGGGTCGCTAAATAAGTTATATCATTTAAATTATAAACCTATATTCAACAAGGTTTTGGAGGATTTGTCCAGATGGGGAGCACTTCCGATCTCATGGATGGACTGAATTAATTTAATTAAAATAAATATCCTTCCCCATCTATTGTATCCCATGCAGATGGTTCCAGTAGGCCCCACATCTAAGGATATTAAAAGATTAGAGAGAGGGTTTGCTAATTTTATTTGAAGAGGCAAAAGGTCCAGAATGAACTGAGTAGATTAAAGGCCTCGAAAGAAAGAGGGGGGATTAGAGTTCCCAGATAGCAAAGGATATTTTTTAGCAATCTAACACAGATACTTGCATAACTGGACAAATAGGGGCACAGCTGCATCTTGGCTAGACCTGGAGGAAGCTGAAAGCCCATGTAGATTAACAGCATATTTGTCCAAAAGCGGGACTCTGGGCGTATAAACAACTGTCAAACCGAACCCCCCTAGTGATCTCAGTATTGGAAGCTTGGGAAGCCATTAAACACAGAAGAGGGGCCCTGGAGGATCATACCTTACTGACGCCCATACCAAAGAACCCAGGTTTTTTGCCGGGTCTAGAGGACCCGGGATTTGCACTCTGGGAAGGAAGGAAGGAAGGGGTATTCGCTGTATAGGAGATCTAAATGGCAGAAATGGCCACTGAAGGTGGACAAAGCAACGGGGCCTGATGGGATTCATCCCAGCATTCTAAAGGAACTAATTGTAGAACTAGTGACACCACTGACTACCCTCTTTAACAAATCATGGGAGGATGGGGTAGTACCTGAGGACTGGAGGAGGGCAGATGTTATTCCACTTCACAAAAGTGGGAGCAGGGCAGAGGCAGGAAACTACAGACCTGTTAGTTTAACCTCAGTGATGGGGAAAATGATGGAATCACTTCTGAAGGAAAGAATTGTTGAGTACCTAGAGGCCAGAGGGGCACAGAACCCAAGGCAGCATGGATTCACAGCAGGAAGGTCATGCCAGACAAATCTAATAGATTTCTTTGACTGAGTGACCAAAGTAGTAAATCAGGGAGGGGCTGTGGACATGGCCTACCTAGACTTTAGCAAGGCATTTGACACAGTCCCACATAAAAGAATAATATACAAGTTAGCCAGCCTTGGAGTGGGTCCCAAGATGATAGACTGGGTAGAAAACTGGCTGGAGAATAGGACACAGAGGGAAATAGTAAACAGAGTCCACTCTGAAGAAAGGGAGGATACTAGTGGGGTACCACAGGGTTCAGTACTAGGACTGGTCCTCTTCAATATCTTTATAAGTGACATTGCACAGGGACTGGAAGGAAAAGTATGTCTCTTTGCAGACGACACAAAGATCTGCAACAGGGTTGATACACAAGGTGGGGTGGAAAGGATGAGAAGGGACTTGGCAAGGTTGGAAGAATGGCAAATGTATGGCTGCTTAGATTCAGTGCTAAGAAGTGCAAAGTAATGCACCTGGGAAGCAAAAACCCAGGGGAAGAGTACACAATGGGGGGTGAGATACTAACAACAACAAAAATGGAAAGGAATCTGGGGGTAGTCATATCAGATGACCTAAAGGTGGGCAAGCAATGTAAGAGGACAGTAATGAGGGCTGAGGGATACTGGGATGCATAGGGAGAGGCATCACCAGTAGAAAACAGGAAGTTGTTATCCCCCTGTACAGACAGCTGGTGAGACCCTATCTGGAGTACTACGTGCAGTTCTGGAGACCCAGTCTCCACAAGGACATAGACAGGATGGAGGCAGTCCAGAGGAGGGCAACTAAAATAGTGCAGGGTCTGCACCAGAAGACGTATGAAGAGAAGCTTAAGGAGCTTAATATGTATACCCTTGATGAAATGAAGGAGAGGGGGGACATGATAGAAACTTTCAAGTACCTCAAGGGAATCAACAAGTCCAAGAGGGTAGCATCTTTTAGAAAAAGGTGTGCAAGAACAAGGGGGCACAATTTGAAGATGGGGGGGGGGTGGCTCAGAGGTAACGTGAGGAAGTATTTTTTCATGGAGAGGGTTGTGGATGCATGGAACGGCCTTCCTGAGGAGGTTGTGGAGTCGAAAACTGTAGGGGAATTCAAGAATGCATGGGACAGACATAAGGCAATTCTAGGTGGTGGGGGTAGGAGAAAGTAGGCTGTTGGTTAACTAGGATCTGCAGCTTATCCATTGGGTAGGGAAATGGGCAGACTGGGTGGGCCAAGCTGTCCTTTTCTGCCATCAAATTCTATGTTTCTGTGTATGCTTGCGTTTGAAGAGAGAAGACAGAACCTAAATATCCCTACTGGACACTTGTTGTGATACTTCCAGCTTAGAAACTACTCTAATAGTCTGAACAGAAGTCCTATGGGAAACTCTGAACTGGAGTCGGTGGAGAGAGTGATCCTTGTGTCGAGAACCCAAGAAAAAGACTAGTAGGGAGGGCAGTAAGGTTGGACAGGGGGTTCTTCCCAGACCGTACTGGGAGAATCTGGGTGCAGTGGGAGGAGGACTTGGAGATGCAAATATCAGAAGATGATTGGAGCGCTCTAATTACCTCACATACGGGTCTGTTGCTTTACAACAGGTTCAGATAATCCCAATATAAATTTATTCATCGGTTATATTAACCCCCAGGTATAGTCAATAAATTTCACCCAGATATCTGACGTGTGGGAGGTGCTGGGAGGACAGGGGAACTTGCTTCCATTGTTTCTGGAAATGCCCAATATTACAGATATATTGGAAAGAGATTAAGAGAGGTCTCGGGGATCTGAGAAGGGAAGTGACTTTCTCACCCTCTGCATTACTGCTGGGTTTGGAAACAAATAGTGTGGATGAATGGGACTTCTACACGAGATGGATAGGAGTGGTTCTGGTAGTGGCTAGGCATGTAATACTTAATACATGGGTTTCACATGCCACACCATCCCTTCAGATGTGGCAGACTCTATTATTATCCACAATCCAAAGATACTAGCGCACACACACCCGAACATAGCATAGCATAACATATTTAAACTTTCCTCTGCCAAAGTTGGCTATATTTACTTCAAGCTCCATGTGAGGAGAGGGTCCTCTTAGTTTCAAACTGGAATTCCAATTTGAGTAAGCTAAATCACCAACGTCAAGGTGGGACCCTTCGATTTAGTCCCTAACTTTCCAGTGCTTCAGTGGCTACTAATTGACTCACTTTATATTGTGCTCCCAACAAGGATTTTACACAGGTGTTTTAAAGGGGAGCATGCTAAGAAAGAGCACCACAAACTCCCCAAACTCAAATAAATCCAAAAATAGCATGCTCAAACCTTTTATGTTACTCCACACTGGAATTCATATTTCTTCTATGGGGTGCTGCTAGGTTGTGGCAAACAACATACAATCCAAAGATACCAACGCACCCTCGCATAGCATAGCATAACATATTTAAACATTACTATCCACACTGGCCATGGATAGACTCACATAAGCCCCGAAGGGCAGGGAGGAGAGATTCTATGGGGAATGGACAGAGCTCTTGGCATCATTGAGCCCGATGAAAGCCCAGATCACGTACGGACCCTAGGTGAGGTAATTGGTAAGACTACTGAGGGGGGAATCCACAGGGTGGGCAGGGGCTCGCTTACGGCTAATAGCATTGCATCCTGGCTGGGGAGAAAGGAAAACCAAGACAAAAAGAAGGGTAAATGTTTTTGGACATAACTAGTATATTATTGTAAACAAATGGTTGTTCCTTTTGTTTTTCTCTTTATATATTGGCAGAATGAATTTATATCTTTTTTTTTTCTTCTTCTTTTCTGACTTTCTGGCTTTTCCATTTTTGCATCCATCTCTTCTAATTTCTATATCTCAACCTCTAATTTTTTCACTCCTATATTTCTCTGGGAAGTCTGCCTTTAATATGGACTACAGAGCAACAGAGGGGTTAATCAGTTTTAATTGCAATAGGTGTAGCTGAATTAAAGACCTACCAGTAGTTTTAGTGAACTAATTTAAGTTAACATTGTGAAGTGGATGTAACGCAGGTATGAAAAGAAAGGTTTACGTTCCTAATATTGTACCAGATTTGTAAAACTGTGCACATGAGAATACCTATATAACATGTGACTCTATAAACCACTGTTCTGTTTTTTCAGACAGTGTTAAATCAATAAAAGATTACACGCAAAAAAAGGGAAAATGTCTGCAGAAAGAAATCACACAAATGTAGAATGATCTAAAGACCTCAGTGAAAACTTTGTGATCAAGACACTTGTAGTACAGTTTGCAGACGAGATGCACTGAATGTGACTCACCCTAACTTTAGTTAGTAAACCGCTCCTTAGGGAGTTGCAGCAACGTGTACGCCTTTCTTGGTTTCTCTCCCTGGGAATTATGATCCCGAGATATCAGAATTTTTTTACATTGCCATTGGAAGGGAAAAGTAGTCTGGGTGCCCAGTGCTGACTTCGCTGCTTGATTCACTGCTCATTCATACCTCTGGTGTCTTGAACTGCTTGGGTTTCGTAAAACATTCACTGCCACCTCAGAGCGGGGGCATTCTGCAACTCTGTCCCAATATGTACTTTTATAAAGGGTCCTTACTAACTTAGGCTAGGGTGAGCCACACTTGACGCATCTTATTGTCTGCAAAATGTGTTCAAAGTGGCTTAATCACAAAGCTTTCACTAAGGTCTTTAGATCATTGCACATTTGTGTGATTTATTTTTGCAGACATTTTTCCTTTTTTAGTGATTTTTATTAATGCTCAGTCGCACAAGTCAGTCCACTCCTTTGGGCACCCCATGAGAAGTCCTTCTACCATCAAGCTAGCCGTGCACTGCAGTGCTCTGACTCAGGGATCCTTTGAGTTGACTGTCATTCTGAGAAGTCCAGGGTATTCCTGCCAGAGGACTCCCTGCTGCTAGGCAGAAGCAGGGTCTGCTAGCCAATACGTGATGGCTTAGAGGGTGGAGTTGATGCACTGTGAGGCTTGGTGTCATTTGAGGGGCTCTTGGGGGTTGTCATCCCATCTGGCAGATACATTTTTGGGAGGCACGCCCACCTCCCTGAAAGGGACACACATGCAGCAGCATCCTGGGGGGCATCTGGTGGTGTGTAGTGACCTGCTTGGGTAGCGACCTGGCACATCCCACTGTCCTAGGAAGGGAGCATCCCTAGGGTACTCTGTAGCCCTCCCTGTTGGCCTTTGCTCCTGATGTCTCCACCATGGGGCATGGGCCTAACTTGCCAGTAGGAGGGTTAAGAATTTGATCTTCGCTGGCCTAGTTGCATCAAAGTCGGGAACTTCACACAACTTATTGCAGAGCTAAGTTCCTGACTTCTCAGCTCCAAGTTCATTTTTTTAATTGCCTTTCAATTGAAAAAGAAACACCCCCTCCCTTATGAATCATAGTACACCCCACACTCCCATTGAAAATAATACATTTAACACCAAACCAATACCCACCTCCCTTCTTCCCCCAGTTTCCCAGCAAAGTTGGTTATAGTAAAAAAAAAAAAAAAACAACTTCAATCCACCCTAGTGACAAATAATCCCACTGCCCCATCCCTACAACCCACTGGTACCCAGCACTTTCCTCCCCATTACCCAAAGAAAAGATGCACCCCACATTTCGCAGTAAAATTGCTTATAGCAAAAAAAACCTCCATCCCCTGCAGAAGCAACCAGCCATCAGCACTGCACAATGAATGTTTTTTTTTTTTTATTTAAATTTTGTTAACCGGTTTAAGGACACTGGGCGCATGCCCTTCTTCCAGCCCAACCCGGACATTAAAACATGGAACACAACAATACATCAACAACGCAATCACACTTAACAAACACAGAAAATCAAGAGACATTAAAAATTGTTTAAGCTTGCATTTAAACCCAGGCAATGATCTGATGGATCTCAGGGAAAGCGGTAAATCCTTCCAAAAACATGGCGCTAATGAGGAGAAGGACCGAAAAGCAGAATTATATTTTACTGGAATAGTATTTAGAAGGAACCCTTGATAAGACCACAGATTAACTTGAAACTCCTTTACTTCAGTTAAATCAGACAAAGGGGAAAGGTTCTTTGAGTAAATGGCCTGGTGCACTAAGCTTCCCATAGAATACAAAAATTTTAACTTGGGGGAGAGCCAGTTCAAAGATGGATACAGAGTGCAGTAATGAGTTAGAACAGGGGCATCCAGAATAAAATAGCAAATATTGTTGTAAGTAATGCTAAGAACTTGATACTCCTTTTTACCCAAATTGTGATATAGGGGAAAAAACATAATCCAAGTGCGGCATAAGGGTCCCTAGGGTAATAAACCTCCGGGATTCAACTGACAAATTGGGCTTCAATTTATATAACAAGCCCAATTTATGGTTACTGGTCCTTCTTACAGCCCTGACCTGATGATTTGTAATGATGTGCTAGTAGTAACAGCTGATTGGGTCACCACACTGACCAATCAGATGCAACTAATAGCAGTACTAGCTCATGGGGACATCGTCTGTAAACTGAATTAAGCTCAGAAAGTGTATGTTCTGGATCCTGGGATTGTTCGTTGCATTCCTGGTCTCGTAGACAGCAACTCTAACCATTCGGCTTAAATGGAAATTTCCTTTAGCTAAGCAGTTAGATTGAACTCTTATTCTTTTTATGTTGCAGTCTCAACTTTTACCACAAGATGGCACTCAGCAGTGTCTGTTTCATGATTCTGTATGTACTACATCACTGCCCCTTTTTCTTTTCTTACGGGCTGGTATCCCATCTTTTTTGCTAGTGTAATGTCCAATACCCAGCTCGTTGTGGTGGAGGGGAACATCTTCTGTAAAATGAACGGCAGCTCTTCAAGAGTAAGTGCTGGATGCTGGGCTCGATCCATGCATTCCTGGTCTCTTAGGCAACAGCTGTAACCATTCTGCTAAAGAGAAAGTCCCTTAGGCCAAGCAGTTCGACGGCCTCACTCTTTGTATAATGTAATCTCAACTTTAATCAGCAGATGGCATTCTGTGTTGCCTGATTACAGATCATGTATACTCTACAAGACCGCATGGTCCGGTACAGCTGGATCTGTAATGCATGGGTCTCAGTGGCTGCCAGCAGGCTCTAGAGTGGTGTGTGTGTTTGCACTCATTATCTTGCTGTGCATTGTTCCCCATGATTTTGCCTTCCTGTAATAACCCATCCTACATCCAGTGTCCAAGACTATACCGCATACACATGACTGATGGCAAAGACAGGCAGGATATTGTGTGGTTATCTACAATGTCCATTCCCGCTCTTCATCTGCTGCAGAAGGCATTGGTGCAGTGGGACAGTAGTCACTCACTTCATCCCTCAGAGTGTGAAATTGTTGCCTTCCCAGTGCTCCATAGTTTTCTGTATTCCAAGTTTGCAACGTGAACTAAGGTTTCTCTCATGGTAGGCAGCACCAGGTTAGGACACATTTCATTTCTATCAGATACAATATCTACAAGTTTAGCTCTGATTCCATTTCCTACATGCCTATTCCAGAAAAGCTATTCTCTCACCAACCAGATCATCAGGGGCCATGTATTCAAAACTTTGCCTGAGCACAAATCTAGGTTTTCCCACGTAAACCAGATTTTGTGTGGATGTGCAATATTGAAAAGACCTGTGAGCGTGGGTAAACAGGGCTTGCTTCTGGGCAGTTTTCAGAGGGGGGCACAATGTAAATGATGGGGCAGGGATCTGAATTGTGGCCCAGTCCAATATTCAGAGCATTTGTACTGGGCAAGGCTATTGTGTGTGGTCCCCCTGTATGGCGCAGATACTAGTGACCGAAAACACGATTTACTACAGCACAGCCCTAGCGATTGGCAGTGGAAGTGCATTGCCCCTGGCCCCACAACACAGTAGTCCCAGGTTTCCAGTGGTCCCCCCGATGATCGCCATCCTGATGTAAAGAATACATTTTCTCTGGTGACTAGTGGTCCCCCCGACTGATCGCTGGCCCGATGTAACGAATATGTTTTCCCTGGTGTCCAGTGGTCACCCCCCTGCTGATTGCTGTCCCGATGTAGAAACCTAAACTATCCCTGGTGTCTGGTGGCTCATCCCTCCACCTGCACCTGTGCCCGATGGTTACAGTAGGTTACCCTGGTGTCCAGTGGTCCCACCCCCACCTGATCACCCACCCAACACACAGACACCGTTTCCCTGGTGTCCAGTGGTCCCTCTCCCAACCTGATCACCTACCTTGACACACAGACACCATTTCCCTGGTGTCCAGTGTATCTCCCCCCATCCCAATTCCCTGTAAATGAAAATCATTCCCATTGTCTAGTGGACCCCTTCCCTATCCCCGATCCCCTGTGTCCCACAGTAATGCTTTTCCCTGGTGTCTAGTGGACCCCCCTTGCTGTGACAGGCAGTGCCCTACCACCTCGTTCCCCCCCCCATCCCGACTCCGAGTCGGTGACTGGCACAGCCCTCTGTTCTCTACCACAGTCAGCTGCTGACTAAGCACGTAACAGTATACACTCATTGACAGCTCTCAGCTGCTGACTAATCACGTAACAGTACACACTCATTGACAGCTGTCAGCTGCTGACTAAGCACGCAACAGTATACACTCATTACAGCTCAGTCAGCTGCTGACTCAGCACGTAACAGTATACACTGATTGACAGCACAGTCAGTGGCTGACTAAACACGTAACAGTATACACTCATTGGCATCTCAGTCAGCGGCTGACTAAGCACGTAACAGTATACACTCATTGACAGCTGTCAGCTGCTGACTAAGCATGTAACAGTATACACTCATTGACAGCTGTCAGCTGCTGACTAAGCACGTAACAGTATACACTCATTACAGCTCAGTCAGCAGCTGACTCAGCACGTAACAGTATACACTCATTGACAGCTGTCAGCTGCTGACTAAGCACGTAACAGTATACACTCATTACAGCTCAGTCAGCAGCTGACTAAGCACGTAACAGTATAAACTCATTGACAGCTCAGTCAGCGGCTGACTCAGCACGTAACAGTATACACTCATTGACTGTTCGGTCTGCGGCTGACTCAGCACGTAACAGTATACACTCATTGACAGCTCAGTCAGCGGCTGACTAAACACGTAACAGTATACACTCATTGGCATCTCAGTCAGCGGCTGACTAAGCACGTAACAGTATACACTCATTGACAGCTGTCAGCTGCTGACTAAGCATGTAACAGTATACACTCATTGACAGCTGTCAGCTGCTGACTAAGCACGTAACAGTATACACTCATTACAGCTCAGTCAGCAGCTGACTCAGCACGTAACAGTATACACTCATTGACAGCTGTCAGCTGCTGACTAAGCACGTAACAGTATACACTCATTACAGCTCAGTCAGCAGCTGACTAAGCACGTAACAGTATAAACTCATTGACAGCTCAGTCAGCGGCTGACTCAGCACGTAACAGTATACACTCATTGACTGTTCGGTCTGCGGCTGACTCAGCACGTAACAGTATACACTCATTGACAGCTCAGTCAGTGGCTGGCTGTGGTGGAGAGTGGAGTACTGTGCCAGTCACTGGCACGGAGTCAGGATGGGAGACAGTGGGGTGGTGGGGCACTACTTGCCGAGGGGGGGTCTGCTAGACACCAGGGAACAGCATTACTGAGGGATACAGGGGATAGGGAGGGGAGTCCGTTAGACACCAGGAAATGATTGATGTTTAATATACAGGGGATTGGGATGGGGAGATACACTGGACACCAGGAAAAGCGATGGCTGTGTGTCAAGTGAGGTGATTGGGTGGGGGGATCACTGGACACCAGGAAATCATATATGTTTGTCGGGTGGGTGAGCGGGTGGGGAGAGGGACCACTAGACACCAGGAAACAGTGTATGTTTGTTGGGCAGGTAAGCAGGTGGGGAGGGACCACTGGACACCAGGGTAACATACTGTAACCATTGGGCATGGGTGTGGGTGGGGGTGCACTTGACACCATGGCAGTGTGAGTTTCTACATCGGACGATGATCAGTGGAGCACCACAAGACATCAGGGAAAATGTATTCATTATATTGGGATGGCGATCAGTTGGGGGTCCCTCTAGACACTGGGGACAACATATTCTTTACATCGAGCTAGTGATCAGTGGGTGGTGGGACCACTAGATACCAGGGAAAACGTATTCTTTACATCAGGTCAGCGATCAGTGGGGGGTGGCACTAGACACCAGGGAAAATGTATTCTTTACATCGGAATGGAGATCAGCTGAGGTGTGTGAACCACTAGCACCAAGGATAGCTCTCTGGGACTGGGCAAGTGGGGGGTGGTGTTACATTAAATTGCTAGGCTCTTCATACTAATGAGCCCATAATGGGCATGCAAATGGCCCCTTAGCACCTTGCATGCCAAATGATCTTATTTGCATGGGTGCGTTTAAATATCGGAAATGTAGCACAGTCGCAAGCCATTGTGGTGCCCTAATTTGGGAGCCATGTCCGCCCAGTGCTAAGTGGCTTAGAGCTGGGTCACCATGGTCCTATATTCAGTTGAATAGTTCTAGTGTGCTATTCCACTGAATATAGCATTTTTGGACACCTGGGCAGCCGTAAGGTGCAGCACTAATGTTTGCACTGCTCTTTGCTCCTTTTTGAATATCTGGCCCCGGGTCTTGTTTTGACTTTCTATCCAAGTGTCTCCAATCTGTGTACAGTGACTCTGAAAACTAGGTGAAATGGTGACGTTCACTAAAGTTCAAACATCCTTTAAAAATCACTTTGGCTCTAGTCCTGTGTTAAGCATTAAACATGTTGATGAAAGCCCAAGCATGCCGTAACAGTGCTTTGTGCAGCAACTTTGGAAGCCCTGATTTGCAGCTTGACTCTGGCTTCCTGGCCTTGGGCTTGGGAGGATTGAGCATGCTGTAGACATGAGGTGTCGGGGGAGGGGCCTCATGACACCAAAATGCCCACTGTCTGCTGGGCACTGAGTGATGCTGGCATCTTGTTACAACATAGATACCTTTCTGTCTTTCAGTAGAAGAACTGGTGTAGCCATGGCAATGGTGGGGATAGTAAAGGGGCACATTAAGGGCCTGCAGAAAAACATTATTCATAGAGGCAGGATTTGTGACGGCATCCCATTCATGTATGCAGCTCCAATACATTTCTTTACATGCACTAAGGTTACACCCTAAACACATTGATGAATCATAACAAAAAAGAAGTAAGTAATGAGAAAACTGCACCCGCCCAAATCTGGAGTGTCTGCTTGGATGCAAGCCAAAGGGAGCCTTGGCTCTGTTTGACTTTGGATTCCATTCTGGCACTGCTGCTCGTTTTCTCAAGTTGAAATGTTATGGCAGGCTTTGCATTATATTGTATTGCATCTTGGGTTTTTAGTGCAGTTCATGTGTAATGGCATTGTGCATCAGACCACACCATAATATATTTTTTTATTTATTTAGTTTTTGTTAACCGGGTAGGTACACTAGACAGCATAGCTGCCTATTTTCAGGTACAACCCAATAATATATGTCTAGCAGCATGATGTAGTCTAGTCTGTGCATTTCATAATGTACTAGATGGCATTAGACTGTAATAGTACAATTTCAGCCTGATATATTTTGTCACAGTGCATGAGGTAGATGATACTGTACATCTTAGTGAAGGGTTAAGGCATATGGGTTTAACAAAATGTTTACAACTGGAAGTGAAATTACTGTGGGATATCTGCATACTTTAGGGAGTGAGGCATGAGACAAAGCTGAGTGTCTTATGCACCTGAGAAGTGCTGCTATGCCCCAGTTGTGCACACCTTCGAGTGCCTTGTTGAATTTGTAAAATGGCCCCTCAGATTTATCATTTTAAAACAGATTAATGAAATTAAGCAAGTTCTGGTTTACTCTGTTGTGATTAAATAATGTACGGTCATATGATTTCGTTTGGTCAATCACATTTCTTCGTTTATCTTGCCCTTGCTATAATACATCATGATGCATGTAGTGAAATCATATATCTTATTAATGCATGATGAACTGTATTGTCAGAATTCAAAAACGCGATTATATGCCAGTGGAATTCAAACATGATTGTTTTTGTTACGGTGCATATGACGTATTACTTCATAATGCAACAGATGAAATTGCTCAACAATGCCATATCTATATACTAAGTATTATATATCACTACTGTGTACTATGGCTCAGATAGTTCAGTTTACAGACTATTAACTGCTGCATAATTCAGTAAGATATGTTTTACAGTATGACAGTGTACTGATTGTAGAATTTTAAATGAATATTGATTTGATGTCTGTAGTGGGCAGATTATTTGTGGCCATTAGTAAGGAGAAGAGGGTGGAGTTTCTGGGTGCCAGTGGATTCCAGGACAAAAAACATCATGGGTTAATTAGAGCAAATAATTTTCAGTTTTCAAAAATAGCTAGTTCCATTTGGCAAAACCTTAACATCTTTTTTTCATGTTTTTCTTCCAAAATTGAGGTCAAATCAACATGTTTTGTATAAAAATTTGGGTCACAGTGAAGGGGTCTGCCCAGAAAGCTAGTGTGAAGTGTTATGGGTATTTTTTTTACCTTTTTTATTTTTTTACATGTTTAAGTATCACAAATAGTTTCTTCATGAAAAACTAACACCCAAGCACTGGTTTAAAAATGAGATTTAATTTTTTCATTGATGTTTTTATTGAAAACAGAAAATCGTTGCCCTGACTTCACAGTGGGGAGGCAGTGTCACACAAATCAGATTGACTTCTTTGACCTGGTCATGAAGGCAGCAAATGGACCGAGAGCATACTGCAACTGGACTTGGGCAAAGACTTTGACTCAATCCAGCATGGGCAAATGGTTAAGAAATTAGAGGGTCTGGGGGTGGGGGACATGGTTAAAGGATGGATCAGGGACTGTCTGAGTAGGCGAACACAGAGAGTGGTTTTAAACAGGAAATTCTCTGAGGTAAGGGAGTTCACCCGTTGGGTTGCCCAGGGATCAGTCTTAGGCTCAGTACTTGTCAACGTCTTTATTTAGGGCATTGAGAAAAGCATCCAAGGGATTGATTGATAAAACTTTATTTTTTATACAGGAAACAAATAGATTAGGACCAAAGGCCCTGTTTTTCAACTAATGTCCTGTGTTCTAAGATAAAGATATAAGGGATGATGTGCATATTTGGAGATGACACAAAAAAATCTGTGGTAGAGCGGAAAGTGATGAGGGGGTCAGGACATTGAGGGAAGATCTGAAGAGACTGGAGAAATTGTTGAGGGTTAGGCAACTAACTTTCAGTGCAAGAAAGTGCAAACTATGCACATGGGGATCAGCAGGCGCCTGCAGACAGATTACAGAATGGGAGATGTAGTGCTGGAAAAAATGGTAGAGGAGAAGGATTTCAGGGCCTTAATAGCAGACACCTTAAAGTAGTCAGCAGTGTGGCAGAGCAGGGGGGAAGGCAAATAGGATGCTGGTATGTATAGGTGGGGGATCCACAGCAGAAGGAAGGGGGTGATACTGCCCCCCTGCAGGTCCCTGGTGCAATCACATTTGGAATACTACATGCAGTTCTAGAACCTGCACTCAACAAAGAAAAATGAAAGGGTTGAGGCAGTGCAGAGAAGGGAAATAAAAATGAAACATGGGCAGCAAGAGAAGTTCTTCATGGAAAGGCTTAAGGACCTCAACATGTCTGCATTGGAGATGGGGAAGGGAGACATGGCTAGACTTGCAAGCTTCTTCATGGGCACTGGGGAACTGTTCACAGTGAGTAGAAACATGGGCACAGGGGGAAACACAAGCTGGTATGAGGGAGATTCAAGGTGGACATCAGAAAGTATTTTTTCACAGTGAGGGCGGTGAATAAGTGGAGCAGGCTGCCAGAAGGGTTGGTCTATGTGTGACCGGGTTGTGTGGGTGGGGTAAATGAGTGACACAAGACCTCGTTTTAAGGTTAACACACCTTTGCTCGATGTGATGTTTTAGTCCCGTGAACTGCTTTTTTGTAAAAGATATATACAAAAATAAAATAACATCCATAAACTACCTTAAACGATAATGAGTCTTAAACTTCAGACAATAAAAAATAAAGGAAGAAGAAAATAAATAACAAAAGGAAATGGCTGTTCCTTGCACTCCAGAACTACCCTACCTCGATAGTTCTGCCACAGAGTAGATACATTTCTTTAAACACAATTTACTACAATCTTCTGTGCTATGAGACAGCCTCTCCCTTCTCACTCCAAAGTTGATGCGATAAACCTTAGCACAGTGGCAGTCTCACTGATCCTTGGAGGCTTATGGACCCAGACAACAAAGAGTATTCATTTCATTCCCTTCCCCATCACACCTTCTCCCGCATAGATTATTTTCTTATGACTGTTGATCATCTTTCAGGTGTTTCCCTAGCCTACTACTCATCTAAGGTCATCTCAGACCATCATATTGCTCATCTCCATCTGGATCTCTCACCCAGTATACACAGAGACAGAAGTTGGAAACTTAACAATCAAATTCTGAAATCTGATAAACTTGTACAACTTCTTCAAACTTTCATTAATAATTTCATGGGACTCAATTTTATTTTTTTATTTTTTATTTTATTTTATTTAAACAGCAGTTTGGAAAACCTTTGAGCCATAGGCTCATTTACAAAGGTACCTTGTCACAGTAAGACAAACCAAAATACACAGTATAGCAGTACAACACATAAGTATAACAGTAAATTAAGACATAGATACAAACAAGCTGGTACAGGTAGGATGGATGCAAACAATACCAGAGTTATGCCCCATCCTTGCATAAAAAAGATTTTCTATGGTGGTCCCTGAAATGTGCATTAAGAGGTGAACTAATTCACTTAGCGACTAAGTGTAAAAACAGAGAACTGCAGCTCTCTTCTCTGTACTGGCTCAGATAGCAGATCTGGAGAGTCATCTCTCTCCTTCTTCCTCTATAGATTAATGGGAGAAAGTGGAGTCTCTCCATGCTCAGTATAACCAACTACTAGTTCAAAAAGCTGAATTTCTTATGCTTCGTTCCAAAATATCCTGTTTTGATCATGGGGAAAGGGCTAGGAAACTCCTGGCTCTTCGTCTTCGCACTGAAGTCGCTGATAGAATAGTCATCTCCATTTACTCTCTGTCTGGTGATCTTCTCACCTCCCCCCAGACATTGTGAATACTTTCCAAGACCATCATCAGCAATTATACACAGCCTCTGCCCCAACAACTGGACACTTTCATTCAAGATATCGACCACCCAGTACTATCTGATCTCCAGATAAATAGTTTAAAAGCTCCTATTACCTTAACAGAAGTTTGCGACGCCATAGACTCCCTTTCCTCAGACAAATCACCTGGCCCTGATGGTTTCACAACTAATTTTTATAAAACATTCACAGACACTGTAGCCCCCATTCTTTGATACCTTTCACTACATTTTCAAGAAAGGTATATCTGACACCTCTCTGACCCAGGCCATTATAGTTGTTGTTCTTAAACCCGGCAAAAACCCCCTTCTGATTCCCAACTACAGACCTATCTCCCTAATTAATGTGGATCTCAAAATCCTTGCCAAAATCCTTTCTTCCAGACTAGGCAAGGTTTGGGAATCCCTTATTAGTGTAGGGCAGGTTGGGTTCGTCAAAGGTAAACTTTCATTTGATCATCTTAGGAAGTTATCGTATCTTTTTTCTGCATCCAGGGATTCCTTTACACCAGCAGCTCGTTTCCCTAGATGCAGAAAAAGCATTCAACAGGGTGTCATGGGAATATCTTTTTATGTTACTACCTAAATACTGTATTCCATTGAAATTCATGTAGTGGGTTAACATTTTATATGCATCTCCAACAGCTCAAATTCAATGTAATGGAGTTTTCTCTACACCCGTTTCCTTATCTCAGGGTACCAGTCAGGGCTGTCCCCTCTCCCCCTATATTTTTAATTTGTATCTAGGACCCCATATCAGAAAACTTAAAAACTCTTTACTTGTAACAGGCATATCAATAGGTAACACGGAGTATAAAATCTCTGCTTATGTGGATGATATACTCCTGCATATCTCTAATCCTACCCAATCCTTTCCTGCTGCTTTTCAAATCATTTCCCAGTTTGAGTCAATTTCGAATTACAAATTTAATCTGGGAAAAACTGAAGTTCTTCCCCTCAATAAATATATACGAAGGGCTGATGTTCATCACCTGGGGTTACATTGGAATGCCGACAAATTGAAATATCTAGGGATTCATCTTCACTCCTCAGCCCATATTATGAAAAAGCTTAATTTAGATGCTCTTGTTAATACATTAACAGAAGATTTCAAACGCTGGTCAAAACTGTCTTTAACCTTGTGGGGACATATGAGCATAATAAAAATGAATGTCTTACCTCGCATTTTATATCCCCTACAAATGTTCAGTTGGGCTCTCCTGCTATCATGGTTCTCGCAATTACATAGAATTCTTAGTACCTTTATATGGCAGGGTAAAAAAGTTAGACAGAATTATCTTAAGCTTACTCGTGGAAAAGCTGATGGTGGCTTCCAAGCCCCAAATTTTTACATATATTACTTACCTATTCACCTGCCTAGAATTAGACATTAGTTACAACCCTTAGATGTTATTCCAGACTCTGTTTACTGTCCCCTCTGGGTCAGAATTGAGCATGCTCTCTGTTTGGCACATGACATTGATCCCAAGGCTCTTCCTTTTATTATTAAAAAGGAACCTTCCTAAATCCCTGCAGGATACACCACTAAGCTCCCTGCTTCAAACAACACAAACTAAACACCTTCCTTAAAACAGATGCATATAGAGATACAGCCCAACCCCTGTTTCAAAATCCTAATCTCTTAATTTCGGGTAAGATATTTAAACCTCATCTTTTTGGGCCTGATAGGGGTGTAGAACGAGTGGACCAGCTGGTTCAGGAACAAAAACTGCTCTCTTTTCAAGAAGCCCGACGTCTTTTCAACTGGTCTACTACTTATGTTTTGAAATACTTTCAGATATCCCACGTGTTGATACAACGCTTTGGATCAGGGGTATGGGTCAGTTCTTCCACGTCTGCTTTGCTCACATACATCCGCTCCATTCCTACATCTCATTTGATATCTTATTCATATAAATTCCTCTTATCAAATGTTGCTATTTTAGAAGGCCAGAGGTTTTACTGGTGGGATAATATCCTACCATCGACTACCCATTTCAGGGCCTGATCTATTCTTTGGAACCACCTATATAAGTGTATTAAATGGGACAGATACAGATACATGCAATTTTATATCAATCATAACCTATACTATATACCGTTTAAACTCTACCAAATGTATATGTGACCCCTAATCAATGCCCCAAATGTCAACAAGCTCCTGGTGACTTATTCCATATGTTAGGGTCCTGTGAGAAAATTGCTCCCTTCTGGCACAGTATTCAAAACAGTCTCGACCCATTACTTACATTGTCTGATAGCTTCAATCCAGAAATGTGCATCTTGGGAGACTATACGTAGCTACAAGGGCACAGACTGAGAGCTCACATGGCCTTAATCTCAGCCTGCGCTAAGAAAGTAATATTGAGGCATTGATTAGACCCGACTACCCCCAACCGTGTAGAATGGTTTAAGGAAATCATGTTTTCTCTACAAGCAGAGCTCACCATTGCAGGAATTACTAATAGAATGGGTACATACAAAAAAGATGGGAGCCACTGTACACCCTTATTTCAATTCATTAGACCTTTGTCACTTATACTCCCCCACCCCAGACAGTTTTTTTTATCTCCCCCCCCCTTGGTGAAATTTCCAAACCCATCCCTCATCATTCCATGTTTTTGCAACCGTCCTTAAACAACTACTAGTGGCAGTCTGTGGTGGGTTGGGAGGGAAGGTTGGGTGGTGGGTGGGGGTGCAGACAACTGTAACCAGCTACAGCTTCTCACTACTGTAGTTCATCACTGATTATACAATGGCAAGAAAGAATCTTGGACTGTGATTGGTAAGTCTGGGACTGGACCCATGGCGTTATCCCAGCACAAGGTCTAGTCTCAGCCTCACTGTGGACCAATGTAGAGTCTGACCATGATGACCTTTACTCTTTTTTTGCATCTTCTCTTAAGAAACGAAAATATTTTTCCACACTAACAAAAACATTCTTTAAAATGATTTTTTATTTTATATATAACAACAAGCCATTGTATAATTTGAATAATGCACTCCAGGGTGTGTGTCGTGCTGGGATAACGCCACACCTGGAGCATTGGACACACTCGGCCTGCGGCCTCATGCCCAACCCCCCCCCCATTGTGGCCTTATCCCAGCACGATACACACCTTGTTGTGCGTTATTCCTTTAATGTTATATAATTATGTACCTGGATTGTATCAACTGAAATTTGTTCCAGCATTGTTCCAGCTCCCACTTGCTTACTGTGTGACCCTGAGCAAGTCACTTAACTTTCCTGTACTCCCAGGTCGCTCCTGTAAAAAAGCTTTCAGCTTAGTGTGCTACTCCTGGTTAAAAACAACTAAATAAAAAATTAAAAAAATAAAATAAAAATTATGTTGTCTGTACAATGGTGTTGCTTTTTCAAAAACAATAAAACATATTAAATACAAAAAAAATAATTCCGCATTGAAATTGGAACCTTGGTCGATCAGTATCTCCTTTGGTATGCCTACCCTACTGAACAGTTTCACTAGTTACTCCGCTATTTTGGGTGTAGTGACTAACCTCATGCGGATGGCCTCGGGGTATTTCATCGCATAGTCACATACGACCAATATATATTGGTTCCCCTTGGAGCTTTTATTGAGTGGGCCAACCACATCCATCCCAGTCCTTTCAAATGGAGTTATCACTAGGGGTAAGGGTATCAAAGGGACTTCCTCCTTCTTCCCTACTTGGGCCACAAGCTGGCATGCCTCACATTCTCTACCATATCTGGCAATATCCTCATGTATTTTAGGCCAAAAGAAATGCTGAGTTAGCCTACCCTATGTCCTGTCTCTTTCCGCATGTCCTGCCTGCGGTAGGTCATGGCTCAAATATAATAAGCCATCTCTAAAACAAAAGGGTACCAACAATTGATCAACCTCTTCTTTAGTCATTGGGTTTTCACACACTCTATCCAACTGATCATGATTCATTATTATCTTTGGGGCCCCTGGGGTTTGTATTTTCCCACCTGTTGGAAAAAAGGCTGCAATCCTACATCATTTTTTTATTCAGCAACAACATTGGCTTTCACAAAAACATTTTGTACATTTTCAGGGGTTAACTTTTTCTGTTTATCATGCCGTTGTCTCTGTACCTTCTTCTTCATGTTGTGGGACAGTTTGGTTTTCCCAGGTACATCAACCACCTCATCCTTAAAAGGAAATATGTCCCCCAATTCTTGTTGTCTCTTCTCCTGTGCTCGTGTAGTTACAGTAGTTACAGCAGTGATAGTTCCCGTATTGGACATTAAGTTGGCAAAGTCCAGAAAATCATGCCCAAGAACCACTGGTACCGCGGTGCAGGTGTGGTACCAATCCTGTTGCCAATGTGGTTGTTCTTTCCTTCACCACTATGTTTACTGGCACCATGGGGTATACATGGGTATCTCCGTGAAAGCATACCACACTCATAGGAGGTCCTCTTTCCTTGTTGGTAACTAATTCTGGATGGATTAATGTTGCTTGCTTCCTAAGTCTATCAAGGCTGTTACAGTTTGATTTTCTACCTTCACCGCGGTAAAAAAGTAACCAGGATTTAACAATGCCAGATGGGTTGTTTCTCCTCTCCTAGTTGGGCAAAAATGTGAGATGTGTCCCTGGCTCTTGCAATTCTGACAGATAATGTCTGCAGGGTAGGGTCATCTACTAGTACTACTCCTGTTATCTAGTTGGCCTTCATATCTACCATACCTTGGTTGTTCGTAACCTGGTCTCACTAGGGGGGTAGTTTACTGTTGGTATTTTCCAATACTCTGATACCTCCTTTCTTTAGATTCTGGTGGGCAGAGAGGTAGTCATCCACCAAGGTATCAAGTATCCAGACAGCCATGGACCAGGGCAAACTCTCTGGTGCAATATTTTCAACCTGTCCAAAGCCTTTGACCTCACTGACCACAAACTGCTTGGTGCACAGTTGTGGTCACTCGGCCTCTCCCACCATGCCATGAAATGGCTAATGGGTTATCTACATGGCAGAAAGCAGCGTATCTGCTTCAATAAAAGTCCTCAAGCCCCTACCGTGACCTCCGGAGTGCCTCAAGGCCGGTACTGGGTCCCTCCTTCTCCCTCTTCATCAATCAACTACCCATGGTTACTACCAGCTGTAGCGCCACCATGTATGCAGTTGATCTGGTAATCCTGGCTCCATTCCCAGAATGCCACTACCCTAAACCAGAACCTCGACCGATGACTTTAACAGGGTATTGTCATGGGTTACCAGTCACAAGCTGGTTCTGAACCTGAAAGACACAGGCTATGCTCTTTGGCTCAGTGGTAAAATCAAAGCCTCATCGGCCTGTTTACATGTCACCAGCGAAGAGATGGATCCTCACTACCCATAGTGAGCTCCATCAAATATCTGGGGTAACACTTGACCCCCAACTTGACATGGATAATCATATCCTTGCTATCTGCAGGGCGCAAACCTGCAACTGGGTCTGGCCTATAGGGCCAAGTATAACTCACACCGGCAGCCAGGCTTGCCCTAGCTAAGGGTGTGCTCCTTCCTCCCTCAGCTATGGGCTGCACCCTATTTGCTCGCCTCCAAAGACACATCTCACCCGTGGTACACTGCTTACAATAACATTTGTCGCTTTGCCTTGGCTGTCTCCGACTCACCCACCATTGTGAGCTATATGAGAAACTGCTGGCTCTCACCAGCTAGATACCTTGATTTTGGTTTGGGATGCCTCTGGGAAAGTGATCAGAACTAGCACTCTCAGGGGCTGGCCTGGCTTCTGCCTAAACTGAATCCCACCCCCTACCAACTTAGGTCTCTCACATCAGGGATGCTCAAAGTCCCTTCTACCCGGACCCTCATGGGGGATCGGGACTTTGCCATAACTGTGCCCAGACTCTGGAATTCGCTGCCTGTGGATATCCAAGCTGCCCCTCCTATCTGAGTTTTCAAATTCCTGTGGGGTTTCAAAACTAGCATCAGAGTGTGACTGCCCTAAACCTCCTAGAGTAAAGTGTCAAATTGTTTTGTCTGAACCTCCCAGGTGTCTCCATTGAATTCCTGGAGATATTTTCCCACTGTATCAATGACTTCCGACTACTCCTGCCTAAAAGGCCTTGGGCATTTTTACACCCATTATTGCTCCACGGTCATAGGCTAACCATGACATATTGCACCTTGGTTACTTGGTAGAAACTTGTACTACCAAGTGTTTCTGTTTCTGTCTAACATGTGCATATTTAGAAAAATGTGATGAGCTGTATATACCTGTCCGCGATCCAACTAGCCTAGGGGGTGTATACGACAATGTTATAAGTTATATTATGACCAATCTAGTCCTTGAGCTATGCTTCACTCCTATGTATGATGACCTCTATATATCTGTCAGTTGAACTAGCTAGTCTAGAGTGTATAATCTGAAATGTGCTTACTACTTACTGTATGTTTCCCCGAGAATGAAATGATGTATTTCCCACGTTTGTTTACTGTGACAAAAAACTGTACTCTCTTTGCCATGTCTCCTTGACTGTTGTTCCTCATGTTGTATTCTCCCGGGTCATTCCTGAAAATAGGCATAATACTTGTCTAGTGTACTTACCTGGTAAACAAAAGCTAAATAAAATAAGGTGATGGCAATCTCCGCTGTCTCAGGGTTGTGCTCCCTTACTCAAATCTGTACATCATGGGGCAAGACTTGTAGGAACTGTTCACCCACTATGGTATCTACCAAATCATCTATGGTTTTCCCTTATGGCTGCAGCCATTTATTACATAGGTCCCTCGATCTTATAAAGACCTCTCTGGGGGTGTCTTGGGTCTGAAATTTTAAGGCCCGGAACCTTTGCCGGTATGTTTCAGTATTAATATCATAGCGTTTTAAAATTTCCTTTTTGACTGGATCATATGTATTGGCCGTACGGGCATCCATATTACTATATGCCAACTGTGCCTTCCCAGTTAGGTAAGGAGCTAGTTGTACCACCCACCGTGTCTGTGGCCATGCATATGCCTGAGCAACTCTCTCAAAAGTGGTTAGATACCCCTCTATATCATCTAACGATGTCATCTTTGTCAGCTTGATATCCTTTGGGTTTGGGTCGGGCCTACTTCCATCCTGACCTCTACCTGCCCCCAAGTTATGTAAAGCCCATAGAGTCTCTGCTCACCTGGTATCCTGCCATCTCCTCTCATGATCCCTCTCTCGGTCCATATCCATCTGTCTGATGGCCAGTCATCGGAGTAATTCAGGTAATCCCTCCGGTGGTTCCTCTGGGTACATCCAGCATTCCTCTTCCTTCTGATCTCATCTTCGTCCTCTACCTCCTGATCCTTGAGTTTCTGTGGTTTCACCACCTGTTCTAATCTGGGCATCGGGGTCTGTCCAGATTTCGCTACCTGTGTTCTGGTCTGGACACCAGTCGCAATATCTCCCTTCGTCTTTTCCTCATCGTCCGACATATCACTTTCCTTTACCCTAGTACCAGGGCTGGTACCAGATTCTGGTTTCTCACCTATGCTAGTCAACCAGATCCCACTTCTAACACCAAAATCTGTGACCGGGTTGTGTGGGTAGGGTAAATGAGTGAGACAAGACCTCGTTTTAAGGTCAACACACCTTTGCTCAGTGTGATGTTTATTAATCCTGTGGACTGCTTTTTTGTAAAAGATATATACAAAAATAAAAGAACATCCATAAACAACCTTAAATGATAATAAGTCTTAAACTTCAGACAATAAAAAAAATAAATAAATAAATAGGAAAAGGAAATGGCTCTTCCTTGAGCTCCAGTACTAACCTACCTCGGTAGTTCTGCCACAAAGAAGATACATTTCTTTAAACACAGTTTACTACAATATTCTGTGCTATGAGACAGCCTCTCCCTTCTCACTCCAAGGCTGATCTGATAAATCTGAGCAGTGGCAGCCTGTATAGTGCAGTCCTCCTATGGCACCAGTGTCAGCTGATCCACCCATTTTCTAATACAGGGGAATAGTCTGGCTAGTACAAACATATGGGGGATCAGACTGACTGTATATACAGAGGGAAAACATATCATAAGGAATGATTTAATTCTCCTTTTAACACTCTGCCACTGTAACAGTGGAGGAAAACCTTTTAATTATATGTCAACATGAAAACTCCGCCCCTTTTCAGCTGAGTGACAGCTGGGAGTTTCTTGTATAACAGCCTCATCGTGGGCCTGCTGGCTCCTAAGGGCTCCTTTTTCAGACTCCCAGCACTCGGGTAGGAGCTCACTTTCATTTCTTCAAACAGAAAGCAAACTATATTTGTTTCATCTGGTAAATGTTTCTCCTATGCACACATGCTAGAGTAATACCCCTAACCTTCTTTCAACAGCTTCTAAAACCGGCAGCTGAAAAGGTAAGCTGTCGGTAAAACATTTCAGTTCTGCCGTTTTTCTTTTTATCCATTTAGTAAAGGGTTTATTTAGCCAGGATAGACTGTTCCTTAAAGTTATAGCCTTGCACTTCAGGACTCTGAGGCGCCGTGAGCAATCTCCCGGACTGTTTAAACACAGTCTCTCACTGTTTTACAATGGGGAAGCCTTCCTATGCTATGGACTTCTCTCCCGTGGCAGATCTCACTTCTCCGAGATCCTATTTGGCTCCTTCAGGGATTTATTTAACTCTAAAAACTGATTAGCGTTTTGCTCATAAAAGTGCTAAAACATAGTAAAAATGCATAGCACTTCCCTCATTGTGTTTAACAAACATAACACTTATAGAAAATCTATATAAATACTTTCTGTACAGTTAGTATTGTCCCAGGAAAAAAAACTGCTAATCAATTATTTAAAACCCTGCTCCTTTAACCTCCGTAACAAGCGGCAGCCATTTCTCACAACGAAGCTAAACACAGCTTCTTGCTGGGAAAGGACATTGCTGGCTTTACAAAATCCCCACAGGGGCTGGACTGGAGTGCAAATGCGCATCAGGGGATATTTCATAAAATACCTCGCCCTGTTTTCACTGGGAATCATACTTCGCCCAGGAAATCGTACAGGACTACAATAACCATGGCTTTCTTTTTTTTTTTTTGTAGATTGTTTTTATCCTCCTTGTGGCAGGTCGACCTCAGCATCCGCCAAGCCTACCGAACTCTGGGTCTTTCGGGGACTTCTAGCACCATGTGCACCTTGGCAGATCTCCAGAGCCGGCCCGGGGCATCATCCACGTCGGCCCCCACCATTTCCTCCGTTTTCTCCTGTGAGCTACCCCGGGACTCCCAGAAGCAGTGATGCATGCGCGTGGAGGCAGACATGCGCACCGCAGCTCCAGACCAGATCCTCTCAACCCTCTCCATCGACCTGTGTCAAAGCTCTCTCATGGCACCGTCCCTCCGGCCTCCACCAGAGGCTGGCCAAGCTCCAAGAGAGCTGGATACCTGCTCCCGCGGTGGAGCGCTGCCAGCCGGCAGCTTCTCACATCTTCTCCCCCCCCAACGCCAGCCGCCGATGACCCTGGCTTGTTCCCGAACCCGGGTCGCCGGTGTGGCACAAGGTGTGGCATCCAGCACCTCAACCCTCAGTGTCACCTGGCCGGCTAACCGTGGCTTTCTTACTGGTTCCTTTGGATATTACAGTGCAGGCATAAGGCAGGGATGAAAAATAAATATATAGGGGGAATAGGCAAGTGAGGCAAGATACTATTATGGGTGGCCTACCCATAATAGTAGAAAGGATATAGTTAGACAGATAGAATAGATAAAAGGGCTACTGCTGTAGACTTCAGGGGTAAAAGAAATGCTACAGAAAGGGGGGATCAAACTACCACACCGCGCCAAATGTATTTATTTAATTTATTTCAAAAGTTTTACCAGGAAAGACATATTGAGCTGCTGTTAGCTCATTTCCTGATGCATCCCTGGGGCTGGGGGAAGGGAGAGTACAGTGCAGTTACAAACTACAAGAGTCCGACAATGCAATATTTTGTAACTAAATAATAGCAAACTAAGCATATCATGACACGCTTCTGAGCAGGAACTATGGGAGCAATCTCAGACCTGGTACTCTCAAATGGGGATGGAGCAAGGATCTTGGATTTAGAAGTGGATAGCCATGTGGGAACAAGCGACCACCAAACAGTGTGGTTCACAATAAACACAGCCATAGAGTCAAGTCATACAAAAGCAAGAGCATTGGACTTTAGGAGGGCTGACTTTGGGAAAATGAGAGAGTGCCTCAGAAAAGCACTAGCAAACGGGCAAGGAGGGGGGGTGGAGGAACAAAGGGGAATAATCAAAATAGCCATAACAGAGGCAACAAGCCTTTGTGTGAAGCAAATCAACAAAACAAAATGAAGGAAAAAAACACTATGGTTCTCAAAAGAGGTGGAAATATAAGGAAACACAGAAGGAGCAGGACAGGGAAATTTATCAGTTAAAGCAGAAGGAGGCAGGGAAGGCAGTCAGAATAGCAAAGGCCCAAACCGAGGAAAAGATAGCCAATTCTGTTACGAGGGGGGATAAAACCTTGTATAGGTACGTTAGGGAGTGAAGAAAGACCAAGGAAGGGATACAGAGACTTAATAAAGGGGAAGGAATATGGACAGAGGGTGATGGTGAAAAAGCAGGGATACTGAACGAATATTTCTGCTCAGTATTCACAACAGAAGAGGAGGGGGAGGTACCTAAACCAAACAAGAGGAACACTCTGGATACGGGGGTCGATACCAGTCCATTCACAGAAGAAAGGGTTTTGAAAAAACTCTTGAAACTGAGGGTGGACAAATCAATGGGACCTGATGGGATTCACCCCAGAATTCTAAAAGAACTAAGGGTAGAACCGGTGACACCACTGACTACTCTCTTTAACAAATCATGGGAGGATGGGGTGGTACCTGAGGACTGGAGGAGGGTAGATGTGATTCTACTTCACAAGAGTGGGAGCAGGGCAGAGGCAGGAAACTACAGGTCAGTTAGTTTGACCTCAGTGGTAGGGAAAATGATGGAATCACTTCTGAAGGAAAGAATTGTTGAGTACCTATTGGCCAGTGGGGCACAGGACCCAAGGCAGCATGGATTCACAGCAGGAAGGTCGTGTCAGATGAAGCTAATAGTTTTCTTTGACTGGGTGACCAAATTAGTAGACCAGGGAGGGGCTATGGATATGGCCTACCTAGATTTTAGCAAGGCATTTGACACAGTCCCACACAAAAGATTAATATACAAGTTAGCCAGCCTTGGAGAGGGTCCCAAGGTGATAGCCTGGATAAAAAATTGGCTGGACAACAGGGTGCAAGGGGTAATAGTAAATGGAGTTCACAGTGAAGACAGAAGGGTAAATAGCGGGGTACCGCAGGGTTCGGTACTGGGACCGGTTCTCTTTAATATCTTTATAAGTGACATTGGAGTGCACCTGGAAGGAAAAGTATGTCTCTCTGCAGATGACACAAAGATCTGCAACAGGGTTGATACCCAAGGTGGGGTGGAAAGGATGAAAAGGGACTTGGCAAGGTTGGAGGAATGGTCAAATGTATGGCAGCTCAGAGTCTGTGCAAAGAAGTGCAGGGTAATGCACCTGGGAAACAAAAACCCAGGGGAAGAGTACGCAATGGGGGGTGAGATACTAACAACAACAAAAATCGAAAGGGACCTGGGAGTAATTGTATCAGATGACCTTGAGGTGGGCAAGCAATGTGAGAAGGCAGTAAGGAGGGCTGGGGGGATACTGGGATGCATATGGAGAGGCATCAACAGTAGAAAACAGGAAGTTGGTATCCCTCTGTACAGACAGTTGGTGAGACCCTATCTGGAGTACCGTGTGCAGTTCTGGAGACCCATCTCTGCAAATACATAGACAGAGTGGAGGCTGTTCAGAGGACGGCAACCAAAATGGTGCAGGGTCTTCACTAGAAGACATATGAAGAGAAACTAAAGCAGCTTAATATGTATACCCTTGAGGAAAGGAAGGGGGGCATGATAGAAACTTTGAAGTACCTCAAGGGAATCAACAAAGTCCAAGAGGGTAGCATCTTTCAGAAAAAGAGATGTGCAAGAACAAGGGGCCACAATTTGAAGATAGAGGGGGATGGCTCAGGGAGGTAATATTAGAAAATATTTTTTTCATGCCGGGCCTGTCGGGCGCAGCGTGGGATTTCCGCTATGACGCCAGCCACCCGTGGTTCGGGAACGGATCCGGCCGCCGGAGGGCCGGGCTGGGGAGTAGGATCGAAAGGCCCAATGGGCAGCTCTCCCACTCCAGGGAGGGCGTGCAGGCACTGTGCGATAGGGACCCCTGGTGGTAACCGGGAGTTCCACGAACCGACGCCGACTTGGGGAGGCTGGGCTGACGCTGGCTCTATTGCACGCCCCGCCTCCGGGAGAAAAATCTGGTGGAAGAAAGAAGGCAGGCAGGACCACTGATCTATGAAGCCCTCCTGGAGAGCCTCACATGCGCCGTCGCTGCGGGACCCCGACCAGTTACAGTTCCGGGTCACGACGGTGGCCAGCAGCCCCTCCTCCGGGGACAAGCCGGGGTGACTGTGGGTCCCCAGCAGCAATTGACGTTGAGGTAGAGGTCTCCGGGGGCCGTGACTAGGCGGATGGCTCCCGTGGTCCTGCCAGAAAAAGGCAAATAAAAAAAAAAAAAAAAAAAAGAAAATATTTTTCATGGAGAGGGTTGTGGATGTGGGGAACAGCCTTCCTGAGGAGGCTGTGGAGTCAAGAACAGTGGGAGAATTCAAGAATGCATGGGACAGACATAAAGCAATTCTAGTGGGGGGTAGAAGGAAGTAAGCTGTTGGTTAACTAGAATCTGCAGCTTATCTATCAGGTAGGGAACTGGGCAGACTATGTGGGCCAAGCAGTCCTTATCTGCCGTCAAATGCTATGTTTCTATGTATGCAATACAATACTGTGAAGATGAAACACGATAAGAACAAACTCTCAGGCACTGGGGTAGTGACTGAAAACTGGGGAAGAGGAGCTGTGTTAGGGACAGTGGAGGGTGGAGTGCAGGGTTAAAAGTCAGAACTGCAGCAATGAGTAGTGAAATCATTGTGGAGAGATTTTAGAGAAAGAAGGGAAGGAGCAGACTGAATGGTAGAGGGGAGAGAATCCTAGAGTTTAGGAAGCAGAAAGAGAAGGCATCTTGAACAGCAGAGGGTTTCTTTATGGGAAGAGTGAGAGCCAGAGTTGCAAAGGAAGAGGTGGGCAGAGAGAAAGAGAAAGAGAGAGACAACAAAAAAGAATCTGGACAAGAGGACAGGGAGCCAAACTAAATGCTTTGGTGTTAGAAGAGGCACAGTGGGCAAGGCGCTTGGCTTGGCATCATTGCATTTTCAAGACTGTCCTGTATAGCAATCCTGACTACAGTAGGATTCCAACACTACATGTGCACCAAACCTTTAGATACATTTTGATTTACAAAGACGCGTCTCCTTTGTAGATGTAATGAAACACATGTTTCTAAAGATGAAAGTGGTAATAGAGTGATGATGTGTGTTTTCAGGCTGCCTGTGTAACTACTGTCATACTGATCTCACAGTAGCTGCAGCCTAACTGGCACCACTTCTGTCAAGTGTTTACTGGTGATGTCATGTGTTCGACTACTGAGAGCCCACTGTTGATGAGCAGGATCACTGCCTCATGAAATGATCGTTAGCTAATTATTCATTCTCCTGAGGGACGGGTAGGTTTTTTTTTTTTTCCTGGGAGGAGTTATTTGTCTACACCCCCTCCCCCACAAATTTTAGGCAGAAAAACTGACATGACATTTCTTGTTCAACAAAATGCTGTTACATGTATAGCGGTCCCCTGACAGCACTCTTACATTTGTAAAAGTGACATCACAGTTGCATGCATTTATAAGGTACGAGCACAAACTGAAGAGTATTTCAGGAATCCTCAGATGTCAATTGAACCACACTTTTTTTTCGTATAGCTCTTTGGCATCCCAGTCTCTGCCTCTCACCTGCTTTGGGTGATTCCGGTTTCCCCCAAATCCAGCTGCAGCTCCCCCCATTTTCATGCCAGTGGGGATCCACATGGGGAAGGGTCTAATGATACCATGTAACATACTAACGTACCAAGAAGCCAGCAGATTGGGCCCTATGGTCTATAAAGTCTGCTCAATAATCGGTACCTTCCCATAGCACCATTATTAGCCCCTCCTCCTCCTCCTCCCTCCCTACCTACAAGGTCCTACACCCCCCAGTGGGGCTCTGGGATGCACCCTCCCCTCCCCTATACTTATCCCAGCCTTTTGTGAACCCCTCCGCAGTTGCAGCAGCCACCAACTCCCCGGGCACCACATTCCAGTGCTCCACCACCCTCTCAGTGAAGTAGCATCTGGTTTTCCCCCTCAGTCTCTCCCCCCACCGTCCAGCTTCATTGAGTGACCCCTGGTGACTCCCACCTCCCTTGGCTGAAGCACCCCCTCAAGGCTACCCTGTTTATTCTTTCGGGATATTTGAAGACCTCTATCATATCCCCCCTGTTCCTTCTCTCCTCCAGCGAGTACAGGTTGAGCTCCTCCAGTCTCTCCTCATAGGGCCTTTCCCCTAGTCCCAGTATCATCCTGGTTACCCTCTTCTGAACCCTCTCCAGAAGAGCAATGTCCCTCTTGAAGTAGGGACGCTAAAACTGCATGCAGTATTCAAGGTGTAGTCTAACCGGGCAATTGTACAGTGGAAGGGGAAGAGGACCTCTTGACTCCTTGAGGTAATCCCCCTAGCTATACACCCCAGCATTTTATTTGCTTGTGCTGCAGCCTTTCTGCACTGCTCTGAGTTATTCATTTGGCGTCCACCACCACCCCGAGATCCTTCTCCCCTAGAAACCTGGCAGTACCTCCCCACAAGGTGTATATACATAGGAGCTGGGTTTTGTCCCCCAGGTGCAGAACCCTGCATTTCCCAGCATTAAACTTTAGCTTCCATGCTCTTGACCACCTCTGCAGAGTCTCCAGGTCCTCCTGGAGAGCCAGCTTCCCCTCCTTCCCTTCCACCACCACCCACAGCTTTGAGTCATTGGCAAAGAGGCTTATCCTGCTCCTTATACCACTTCTAATGTCTGAGATATAGGCGTTAAACAGGAGTGGGCCCAGTACTGACCCCTGAGGGACTACGCTAATGACTGTCCTAGAGAATGAGACCTGCCTCCACCCTCACCTTCTGTACATGCCCCACTAGCCAGTTTCCTGTCAACCTGACCATCCGCCCCCCCACCCCCATATCCTACAGCATCCCCAGTAGCCCAGGATGTGGCACCAAGTCAAATGCCCTACTGAAGTCCAGAAAGAGGACATCTACTGGTCTGCCCTGATCCAGCGCACTTGTCACCCCTTCCTAGAAGTCCACCAGGCTGGTCTGACATGATCTGCCCTTAACAAAGCCATGGTGGCTATCACCTAGATGACCTCGTGTCTTCAGAACCCCCTCCAGCCTCTCCTTCAAGATGACCTCCATCACTTTGCCCACTACCGATGTCAGGCTAACCGGCCTATAGTTTCTCGGCTCCTCTCACAAGCCGTCCTTGTGAGAGGCATGATCTGGGCCATCCTCCATTCATGAGGCACCCATCCCGACTGCAGGGAGGAGTTAAATAGGTCCACCGGGGTGCAGCCATGGTATCCGCCATCTCCTTAAGCACCCTGAGATGGATCTCATCTGGGCCTGGTGCTTTATCCTCCTTAGGGCCTTGAAGGCTTCCCTCACCCTCCCACTGGAGATTTCAACATCCATTTCCCCCTCTTCATGTGCCGGTCCCCCCCCCTCCCTCTCCCCTTGCAGTACCCCCACCCTGTCCTCCTTGGTGAAGACCGAGGCAAAAAAGTAATTTAGTACCTCCGCCTTCTCCCCTGCCACCTCCACCCACACCCCATCTTCAACCTGCTAATCTGCCCATCTTCAACCTACTAATCTGCCCCTTCCCTTTTCTTCTTCTTTCCCCGATATACCTGAAGAACCGCCCCCCCCCAATCTCCTGTGCCAGTCTCAGCTCTGCCCCTGCCTTGGCTGACCTTACCACCCTGGTGACCCTCCTGGCTACCTCATCATACTCCCCCTTGGATATAGCACCCCGAGAACATTTGTATTGGCTATAAGCGGCCTTTTTATCCTTCACCGCATCCTGGACCTCCCTTGTCCACCAGCTCGGTCACTTAGCTTTGCCTCACTTGCATTTCTCCCTTGTGCAGGCCTTGGTAGCCTCCAGGAGCCCCTTTTGTAATAATTTCCCACCGGGCCCGCGTGCCCGTGCTTGGCCTGATCTCATCTAAGTAGCCCCTAAGGAGCCACTCCATCCCCCCGAAGTCTGCCCCTCTAAAATCAACCACTGGTTTTTGAGTGTTCTACCCCACCCCCTAGGTCAAGGGAGAACCAAACCGTAGCGTGATTGCTTCCTGTCAGTGGGTCCCCAAAACTAGGGCCCTGATGAGCTCGCCGTCTGACCAGACCACATCCAGGATGCACTTCTCCCTCGTCGGATCAGTCACCAGCTGGGCAAGGAACGCATCCTGGAAGATATCCAGTAGGCGCTGCTCTGTGCCCGATGAGGATGCCATAGTTCCCCAGTCTGCTCCTGGCATATTCAGGTCTCCCAGTACCACAGTTTTGCCCTCTCCCCTACCACAGTGATCCCTAAGGCAAGCTACCAGGCCTTCCTCCTGTTCCTTCCCCTGCCCGGACGGTCTATATACTACCCCCATCTTCACCCTCTTATCCCCTTGAGCCTGCAGGGTGACCTATAAGGCATCTGCGTGATCCCCTGCTTCCTCAACCTTGCTTATCCCTAGGCCATCCCTAATGATAAAAGCTACCCCCCCCTTCTCTTCCCTCTGCCCCATCCCTTCTGCACGTGGTGTATCCTGGTAGGTTTAGGTCCCAATCATGTCTGGTGGGTCACCCTTTTCCCCATAGGGAAACTATGGTGTAATTTGCTGTAATAAAGGAGTGTTTATTACGGCGAACACGCACATGGTTCCCCTCACTCTCCACATGCGCATACCGTAGCACTCGACACCTGACTGCTCACTGGTCGCTTCTTTTTCGGGGGAAGAAACATAACTGCACTGCTGCCTACAAAAAAAAAAAACCTTCTCACCAAATAAATATTGCTGACTGCACGCTGAAACCCAACCGGATGGCGGTAGCAGCCACCAGGCACATCTCTTTATTTTATATTAGTTGGTTGAGGATGGGGAGTGGGGTGGGTGAAGGAGGCGGGGAGAAGGCAGAGGTACTAAATGACTTTCTCTGCCTCGGTCCTTATCAAGGAGGATAGGGGGTGCACTGCAAGGGGAGAGGCAGGGGGGACCGCAGATGAAGAGGGGGAAATGGATGTTGAAATCCCCAGTGGGAGGGTGAGGGAAGCCCTCAAGGCCCTAAGGGGGGGATAAAGCACCAGACCCAGATGGGATCCAACCCAGGGTACTTAAGGAGGTGACCGATACCCTGGCTGCACCCCTGGTGGACCTATTTAACTTCTCCATGCAGTTGGGATGGGTGCCTTGTGACTGGAGGATGGCCCATATCATGCCTATACACAAGGACGACTCTCAAGAGGAGCTGGGAAACTATAAGCCGGTTAGCCCGATGTCGGTAGTGGGCATAGTGATGGAGGTCATCTTGAAGGAGAGACTGGAGGGGGTTCTGAAGGCATAGGGTCACCTAGATGATCGTTAGCATGGCTTTGTTAAGGGCAGACCGTGTTAGACCAACCTGGTGGAGTTCTATGAAGGGGTGACTAGTGCACTGGATCAGGGCAGGCCAGTGGATGTCCTCTTTCTGGACTTTAGCAGGGCGTTTGACTCTGTGCCACATCCTGGGCTACTGGGAAGCTGGAGGATATGGGGATGGGGGGCAGATGGTCAGGTGGATAGGAAACTGGCTAGCGGGGTGTGTACAGAAGGTGAGGTTGGGTGGGGAGGTCTCATCCTCTAGGAGAGTTATTAGTGGGGTCCCTCAGGGGTCGGTACTGGGCCTACTCCTGTTTAACACCTATATCTCAGACATCAGAAGTAGTATCAGGAGTGGGATGAGCCTCTTTGCTGATGACTCAAAGCTGTGGGCAGTGGTGGAAGGGGAGATGAGGAAGCTGGCTCTCCAGGAGGACCTAGAGACTCTTCGGAGGTGGTTAAGAGCATGGAAGCTAAAGTTTAATGCTGGAAAATGCAGGGTTCTGCACCTGGGGGTCAAAAACCCAGCTCATGCATACACCGTGGGGGGGGGGGCACTGCAGGTTTCTACGGGGAAGAAGGACCTCGGGGTGGTGGTGGATGCCACAATGCATAACTCAGAGCAGTGTAGAAAGGCTGCAGCACAGGCAAATAAAATGCTGATGTGTATAGCCATGGGGATAACCTCAAGAAGTCAAGAGGTCCTCCTTCCACTGTACAGTTGCCTGGTTAGACCACACCTTGAATACTGCATGCAGTGCTGGTATCCCTACTTAAAGAGGGACATTGCTCTTCTGGTGAGGGTCCAGAAGAAGGTGACCAGGAAGATACTGGGACTAGGGGAAAGGCCCTATGAAGAGAAACTGGAGGAGCTCCACCTGTACTCGCTGAAGGAGAGAAGGAACAGGGGGGATATTTTTATTTATTTGGTAATTTGGATACAACCTTTGAGTATACACTCTTGTACAAAGGTTCCACGTCAGGATGTAAAACAGCAGACACATAAAAAAAAAAATTGACAGTTAACACAAAATATAAGATTGCTATGCAATACAGAAAATAGATAAATAATACACTTGAGTAACCTAGATAACTGAAATTAAACAGTAGGAGGAGATTCCCAGTTAGCAACATACAGCATAGCTGCCCCAGCGGGGCCTGTCAAGGCATAGTATCGGAAAGGGTAGGAGAAAGAAAGGCGGTAGAGTGCAAACGAGGTTTCCCCATTTGCAATGTACTGCATAGTTGCCCCAAGAGGGCCTGTCAAGGTAGAGTATCGGAAAGGGTAGGAGAAAAAAAGGGGGAGAGTGCGAACGAGGGGTAGATTAGAGTGAGTGAGAGAAAGAGAGAGAAAAGGATTGGGAGAAGGAGAATATTTAGGGGGTAGAGTGGGTAGAAAGGGGAGGTGTTGGGGGAGTATGGAGGGGAAGGAGTTGGAGGGAACTGGGGGGTGGCAAGGGATGGCAGGTGGGGGTCGAGGGTAGGTAAAACAGGTGGAAAGCTGAGACAGACCAGGGGAGTATTCAGGTTGAGGATATGGACTCAGGTAAGGCAGTCGCAGGCATTTGAACTCCGCAGGTATTGCTTCAGTTCTTTTTTAAAGGACCGAACATTTGTTGTATTAAGAGCTGCAGCACGGATCTCATTTAGCCATAGTGGAGCTCGGTACATGAAGGATCTTTGTCCTAGGGAAGTTCTACAAATTGGAACATCAAGCTGTGCTGTCACTGTTCTTCGTGTGTTGTATTTGGAGCTTGCTTCCTTTACCAGGTCTGCAATGCAGGTAGGGATTAGGGAGAGCATGGCCTTTCTCCCTAGCAGACAAGTTTGGTATCTGATTCTGGATTGAAATGGTAGTATGTGGGTCAGACCATACAGGGTACAAGTGTGTGTGAAGCCATCAGCATTTAGCAATAGCCTGAAAGCCTTGTTAAGAGCAGTAGCAACCCTTTTGAGGGCCGTATCAGTGGCAGTGCCGTAAACCACCAGCCCGTAGTCGACCAGGGAGAGGACAGAGCTGGAGACTGAGAGCAGAGGGCTTCAGCAGTTAGGCTTTTCTTGTGCCTAAACAGAATCCCTAATTTAGTGTTTACAGCTTTCACCACCATGTCACTGTGCTGAACATACAAGAGGATATCATCCACAATGACACCCAGGTACTTGAAGGAAGGAGTGAACCTGTTCCAGTGGGGCAGTCAGGTGATTTGTGATTTAGTTTTGGGCATCTCCTTTTTAATTGGGGGCTAGAGCTGAGCATCGTCTTGGTTTTTTTCGTAGTTTAGTAGCAATCTTTGGGAGTAGAACCAGGTCTCCAGTTGCTGGAAGGATGATTGTAGCACAGCCTGTAGGTGCTCTGTGCAAGAGTGACAGCTAAGTAGGACAGCATCATCCATGTATAGAATGACTTTGCTAGTGCAGGCATCAGATAGGTCATTCAGGAACATGCTGAAGAGCAGTGGACCCAGGATGGACCCTTGAAGCACCCCTAGCGAGACTTCCTTGGATGCAGATACAGAGTGGCCTATCTTGACCCTTTGAGATCGGGAGGTTTGGTAGTCCTGGAACCAGAGAGTGGCATTTGGGGAAACTCCAAGGGCATGCAGTTAAGACAAGAGTGGGTGGCAGACTGTGTTGAATGCCTTTGTTAGGTCAATGAAGAGGGATCCAACCAGTTTTCCCTCATCCAATGCCTTATGGACATACTCGGTGAAATCCACCAGTGCAGTGTCCGTGCTGTGGAGTTTCCTAAAGCCGTGCTGCTGGGGACATTACAGTTGGTATTTGTGAATATAGTCGGTACATTGGTCTGCCTCAATCCTTTCCAGTGCTTTAGAGAGGGGGAGAGGATAGAGATGGGCCTGTAGTTTGCGGTCAGTGACGTATTGCCTCCCTTATGCACCAGGGTCACCAGCGCTGGTTTCCAGGGAGAAGGGAATTTGGTGAGCTGGAGGAATTTATTGAAAATTATAGTGATGGGAGCGATGACTTTGTTGATTGCCAGAAGTTTCATGTCAATGTTGTCAGACCCCATTCTGGTTTTCCTCAGGACCTTTTTAACATAACCCGGTGCTTCTTTGACAGTGACTCTCTTGAAGTAAAATTGAGGGTGCAAGTTGATGTCCAGTGGAAATCTATTATCCGCTTTGATAGGCTTGAGGTATTCAGCTGGTAGAACAGAGCTAAGATCCATGAAGGTGCAGTTGAACTCTTCGGCAATGGTGTGGGGGTCCATGGTATTTGTGCCATTAATGTTTAGCAGTGATGGCTGTGTTTTGTCATCCTTCCCTGTGAGTGCCTTTATATTGTCCCAAAACCACCTCCCATCACCCCAGGGTCTCTCCAATTGATCCTTGTAGAAATTAGCTTTAGCATTCCTGATAAGATTTGTGCATCTGTTTCTGGCTGCCCTGTATCTTTGAAGGATATGATGGAGGTCTTCAAATATCTCAAAGGAATAAACAGGGTAAGCCTTGAAGGGCCACTTCAGCTGAGAGAGGTTGGGGCCACCAGGGGTCACTCAATGAAGCTGGACCGGGGGGGGGAGACTGATGGGGGAAACAAGGAGATGCTACATCACTGAGAGGGTGGTAGAGCCCTGGAATGCGCTGTCCGGGGAGTTGGTGGCTGCTGCAATTGTGGAGGGGTTCAAGAAAGGCTAGGATAGGTATAGGAGGAGGGTGCATCCCAGAGCCCCGCTGGGGGACTTTGTAGGGAGGGAGGAGGAGGGGCCAACAACGGTGCTCTGGGAAGGCACTGATTATCAAGCAGACTTGATAGATCGTAGGGCCTAATCTGCTGGCTTCTTAGTATGTTAGTTAGTATTAATTATATGAACTTCACGAGCTGTTGATGCCTTTTTTTAAACTGGGACAGGTAAGTCGCACCAGCATGCTACCTGCCTCTTGCTCTAAATATTAAGTTAAAAATGTTATGCAATAATTAAAGAGCAGCTGAAGTCTTCAGGATATCTTAAACAAAATGATATTTAGACACAGTTCAACTTCTGTTTTCTATTCTCTCTGTATTTCTCCTCTCCATTATTTATTACTGAGGTCATTTGCTTGAAAACTGGATCTCTGCACCTGAAGACTTCTACCTGAGGTTATGTTGTATTGCTTGTGACATCACAGCTACTCCCATGGCAACAGACTGTGATGTCACAACAGAGGATTATGGTTTCAAGTAGGGGGTAAGCTATAAGGGCAGATGAACTCTGAGGGATAAAGATCAAGTAGTCCTGCAAATTTCTCAGTAATGAATAATGGGGTGGAGAAGTCTCAAAAATGTGTGTGTGGGATGCAAGCTAAATTGTACCTAAATGTAACCCCTTCCCCCCACTAATTTGGGGCTTCCCTTAAGTGTCTTCCTGGGCTCTATCCATGCCCACTGCCAGACAGACGTCCTGCATAGGCAGTAAATCCATGATTATTTGTTTAATCCTGTTGATTTACATTAGAGTGCCATGATGTGCCTCCGCGCCTGTCCCTTTAAGACATTAGCCAGTATGTGTATAATAAACAGGGCTGTGCGAATACCTTTTTTCGAATATTCGGCCAAATATTTGGTATTTGGGGCCAAAATATTCGGTATTCGTGGCCAGGAGGTTGATTAAAATGTAATGAAAAAAAAAAAAAAAAAAAGCCTCTTCTAGCCAACAGTAGAACAAAAAGTATAATCCCTGCTGTCTAGTGGTTCTCCCCGCTGATCACTGCCCCAAACTGAAGAATCCCCGCCAAGAGTGCCATCAATTTCCAATTTCCCAGTACCTAAAAAAAAAAAATGTCCTGTCCCCTGGTGTCCAGTGGACCCCCCACCCTCCCATCAGATTAGTTTGTGCACACATCCCCCACTCTCCCCCCCAGTACCCCGAGTGGGCCTCCGGCACAACTGTCCACTCACCTCCACGTCCAGCAGCCCATCTAATCAGTTCAATGAATGAGGGCATAATGCACTCATTCATTGAAGTGCGCAGTCAGGCTGCCGGCCGTGGAGTGCTGTGCCGGTGGCCTGCTCGGGGCACTGGGGGGGTGGAGTGGGTGCACTGAAACTTATGTGCAGCAGGTCTTCATATCGCCAGGTCCATTCCAACTAACTGGTGTCATGAGTAAACTCGGGGTAGCTCCCTGCAACCTTTCTTCTAATCATTTTATGGTACCATCTGATTGCTTCAGTGTTTCACAGGGTTACAAAAGACTGGGCCAACTGGCCAGGATTACAGATAACCAAAGTATTGTTTGTGCAGGTTAACAGCCTTTTCTTTCCTTCAAGGGCCCCAACAACAGTTGCAACGCCTGCCACCCCCGGGCAATGTTTCTGGCCAGCCAGCATAACATTCTGGGTAGCCAGTGTTGTCAGACTGTTTATTTTGGGACTAAAGTGCATGCATAGTAACCTAGATCAAATCAGTATAGGAATCATTTATCTAAATTCACACCCTTTCCTTGTTCACGACCCCTTAATAGATCTGATTTGTTGTTTCACGTTTAACCTTGTGAGTGTATTCTACAGTATTGACGGTGTATGCTTGCCTGCTAACATTGCCTTTACAGGGGTCCCAGGGAATTTGCTGAAGGCCAGACCTTGGTGAAAAGGGTGTGTGCATATTATTAATGTTCATTGCTGACTGTGTGGCAACCACTGCAGAGGGTTATTTCTTGTTACGAGGTACTGGGCCGGCTTGTGGGTAGTTACAGCTTCCCTGATGGCTATACCAGGTTAGGTAGATACCCCCACTATTGTTACTCTGGGTGGAGGCACCATAATATTGAATCCAGGCCCCTTAACCGGTGGTCAGAAATACAGGCAGGGGTAGTAACCCTAGAGATGGTGCCACCTAGGGGTTACATAAATATTGTGTTTTCAAAAATTTTCTTTGAGGTGTCAGCAGCTCTTTAAATAGATAAAAGCCTTTGTAGGGCTGGCTTTTAGTTCTTAAGTTTTGGAGTCTGAAGCTGTAGCTCTCTTCCCCCAAAAAAAAAGAAGCATTTTAATGATGCACATTGAGGGATGGTGCAAATATAGAAGCACAGAAGTGGACGGCAGATAAGGACCACAAGGCCCATCCAGTCTGCCCATTTCGTTTTCTACCTTATGAATGTGCCATTGGCCTTTACTCTGTCAATGGCCTAGCTATTCATACTCATCTGTATTGCTCCCTTATGCCTATCCCATGCCTGTTTGAAGCCCTGCGCTGTATTCATAGCCACCACTTCCTGAGGTAGGCTGTTCCATGCTTCCATGTTCAGTGTGAAGTGTAGTAGAATTGATGGGGGTGGGCTGTTTTGTAACTTTGCTCAACATAGCATTCATTTTGGGGGTCATGCTTAATATACTGCCATCAAAAATGAAAGGTGGCCTGCTTAATTAAGTGATATAGCTAGCCCCTGGCTCCCCCCATTCTATTACACTTTACATTGAACAAGTGGTAGCTCTGTTTTTCACTCAGTATCTTTAGCATGCTGTTTTAGGGCAGAGCTACACAGCCTGAGACGTAAAAACATGCTATGTCCAAGCTGGCCTACAAAGGCTTTCATCTAAGTTATTACTCTGTGATTTTTTTTTTTTTTTTTTTCTTATTTAGACCCTAAGGCAGGTAGCACCCTGGTGTGAATTGCCTGCACCGATCATGTCAGCTATTCTTTAATGTAAGTTACATAGTGAGGCAGTGGTTGAAGTGGAATTAGAACCTGTGTGATCTCATGTTTCACACTCTAGTGACCTAACCACTAGTCCACCTAGTCTCTCTCTCAACTCTGCCACCTCATGGGCAGTTATAATTATAATGGCAGCAGGCAGTCATGAACAGAGTACCTCTAGATTTGTCTGCTGAGCTAAAGAAGGAATTTTGGGATGAGATGTGCCAAATAGCACCAGTTTGCAATGTGATGTTAGCCGATGCCCACAGAGAACTGAGTGGAGCTGATCAAGTTCACTGCAAGATGCAAATGCATGACAGAGACTGCTGGGCTCCTGACAGAGAGAGAGAGAGACAGGCCTTCTCCAGCTTCTCCCTCTTGCCCTGAGACTGTGTGCACACCTGTATGTTTAACCCTTAAATCTCTCAGTAGCAGGAACAATCAAAAGCCCTCCTTGGAACAGAACAGAGAGATTCAATTAGCGGCCCTCATTAGCCAAACTTGGCGTTTGTGTTTTTTTTTTATATAAATTCCTGGCTCTGAATCAATGGCTTTGATATGCTAATTAGGGAGTAATTTAATTTCAAAAGGCCGCAATTAACAAGGGTGTTGTGGACATGCTGCAGTTAAGCAGCATAATCTAATTTGCATTAGTAACGAGCAGGGCCTAATTAGAAGCTTAATTAGACACTTAGACGACTCTGGTGTTTACTTTCCTAATGAAGTGGAGTGTTTAGGGGGTTTTCCATTCATGAGAGTGTGGCAGGGTAGCAGAGAAAAAGAGACTTTTGTTTAGGGTCAGGCTGTATTTGTGGATGGGGGGTGGGGTTGAGGGGTGTATGACAGAAGTGGTAAACTACCTGTCCCCTGTTGATCCTCATTTAAAATTTGGAGTTATAGAAGAATAGCAGCTTTTAAAAGGGTTAACATTTATACTCCATTGAAATACAACCTTTGACCCAGGAAACAGACTTTAAAACCCTTTCAGAGTCCCAAGATTGTGGGTGATGAGTAGCCCCTGTACTTTGAAGTTTAGGTTCAGAGAACAAAATGTTTGAGCCTCAAATTTTTAAACCCAAGATTCCTGCGCTGTTACACTATGTTACCCCCATCCTCTGATGTGGAACCTTTGTAAACAAGCAGTTTCTGCTCAAAGGTACTTGTAATCCTAGAGTTTAATAAATAAATAAATGCACCGGTGCACAATACCTGCATTGTAACCCCTGCGCTTGTGTGAATGCTTGATCAAACGGTTTGGACTCTCCATAATGTTTAAGCTCTTGAACAGCAATGAGTATTAAACTAATAGTACTTGGACCAAAAGTGCTTGTAATTTTCCACAGGATCTCAGTATCACTCCTTGGCTTGCAGCTGTACCCTGTACCACTGACGACGCACTTAACACGTGGCACTACTCAGTAAATACAGGTTACTCACCTGTAACAGGAGTTCTAGGAATGGTATATGTTGTTCATCCACACTCATTGGCAGGTATCCTTGCCGCTTTAAATCTTGCCGGAAGGTCTTCAAGCTTGCTCCTCCCACCCACCCGGGTGGTATAACTCTCGGCTCCGCCCCATGACGCCAGATCTGGCCCGCTGGAAGCTCAGGTTGTGCGAAGCCGGGGAGGTCGGGTGGGTCATGTGGATGAACAACATATACCATTCCTAGAACTCCTGTTACAGGTGAGTAACCTGTATTTCTAGGGACATGGATATGTTGTTCATCCACACTCACTGGCAGACTCCTAGCAGTTCTCCGGGAGGAGGAAGGCAAGACGCACACCCCCAATACTTACTTGGGAAAGAGAGACTGGAGAACCGAGGCCCCAAAACCAGCATCCCGGCGTGACTCAAGGTCGGTGGTAATGGGTAATGAAGGTGTTTGCTGACTTCCAGGTAGCAGCCCTGCAGATTTCCTGGATAGGGACGTCCCTGAAGCAGCCACTTGCAGGCAGTATGGCGGTAGAATGAGCTCTATCCTCTGGGAGGCTCCATGCCCGCCAACTTATAGCAGAGATCTATGCAGGAGGTTACCCACCTGCTTATCGTCCGCTTGGCTGCAGGTCTGCCAGATGTGGCTTCAGCGTAGGTGACAAACAGCTGGCGAACCTCTCCCCGAATTCAGCTGCAGCGCCTCCTTATAATAAGCAAGCGCCTTCTAGGGTCCAGAGTATGGAGCCTATTCGGCCTCCGAGGTGTGATTGGGGTAGAACACCGCAGAGTCAACACCTGGTTAAGGTGAAACTCGCCACCACCTTCGGAAGGAATTTCGGTGGGGCGCAGGACAACCTTGTCCCTGTGGAAGACCAGGTAAGAGACTGATGGAAACGCCTGGAGCCTCCCATCCTTCTGGCTGACGGATAGCCACCAAGAAGGCGGTCTTCCACGACAGGTGAGAGAGAGCACACCTGTGCATAGGTTCGAATGGCTTGCCCATGAGCTTTGCCAGTACCAGCAGTAGATCCCACGGAGGTGGGGTTCCCGACTGAGGGAAATGTGATCAAGGCCTTGAAAAGCGCCAGACCACCTTTCCTCTCATGCGACTGCTTCCTGCCCGCGCCCGGTAAGCAGAGATGGCTGTCAGGTGCACCCTTAGGGTGACGACCTAAGCCCTTGACTAGAAAGGACCATAAATAGTCCAAGATGCTTGCCAAGGAACAGGAGGAAGGGTCCAAGCCCTTGTTCTGACACCAAATGGAAAACCTTTTCCATTTGAAGGCATAGCATTTTCTGGTCGACTCTACGGGACGCCTAACTACATTGAGGACCCGGTCGAAAGACCCAAGGCCTGGAACTCTAGCCGCCTAGAACCAGGCCGTCAGGTGCAGGGATTGAAGGTCCGATGGAACACCTTCCCTGATTGACTGAGAGCAGGTCCGGCGAGCTGGAAGCTGCCGGAATCCTGGAGCTGAGACTGAGGAGATCTGGTACCAGAACTGGCGAGGCCAGTCTGGGGCTATCAGAATCACCTGCGCCTTGTCCCTCCTCGCCTTGAGAAGCACCTTGTGGATCAAGGGAAATGGGGAAAGGCGAAAGAGGCCCGGGTCCACTGCCTCGAGAAGGCATCCCCTGCAGCGAGCCCTGCTGAGGGGCGGGCATGGAACAGACTCAGCTCTGCCTCCCTGGAGGCAAACAGGTCCACCTGAGGTGTGCCCCAATGGGAGAACAGATGCTGTACTACCTCCGCAGGAGAGACCACTGTGGGATGCAGCCCCTATCCGCCTCAGGGCATCGGCCAGGGTGTTGGAGGCCCTGCCACGTGAATGGCTAGGAGATCCGCCTCCAGGCTGCGCACGAGTGACCAAATGCGGAGAGCTTCCTTGCATAGAAGCATGGAGCGCGTCCCGCCCTGGCGGTTTAGATAGTACATGGTCGTGGTATTGTCCGTCTGGACTCGGACCACTTGACCCCAGAGGAACGGAGCAAAGGCGGTGAGAGCTAGGCGGACCGCTCGGAGCTCCAGCAGGTTGATGTGGCATCGGGACTCTCGCGGGGACCAGAGGCCATGAGCCCGGTGTTCCCCCAGATGGGCACCCCAACCCATCAGAGAGGCATCGGTCGATAGAGAGACCGCCGGCTCGGGCGGATTGAACGGATGCCCTCCTGCAAATGATCTGGAACGGTCCACCACTGGAGAGCTGCCCACATCCCCTGTGTCACCGACACAAGCTGGTCCAAAGGATCGCAGCGCCAGACCACTGGCTGGCCAGTCCCCACTGAAGGGGACGCATGTTCCAGCGGGCCCAACGGACCATGCTGGGCAGGCCGCCATGAGACCCAGGAGGCGAGGAAGTCCCGGCAGGGGCAATTGCTCAACCAGAAATGATCGGGCAAAGGAGGAAAGAACCGGCCCTGTCCGGCCGAGCCAAGGGCTGGCTCAAGAGAGTCGAAGGCGTCGGCGAATAGAATCACCTGCTTGCCGAGTTCCACTTGGCTCGCTGGATAGGCGCGAGGCTTCAGTTGAGAGCAGACCTGAGGGCCAGATTCTGACCACTCCGGCTCCTTCCTGGAGGGAGCTGTCAGCCAGTCGTCCAGGTAAGGGACACCCGACCCTCGCGCTTAGAGGGAATGCTGTCACCACTGCCATGGCCGGTGAAGACCCTGGGGAGCTGGAGACAAGCCGGCGGCATGGCTTAAACCGAAGAGGGATTCCGGCCGAAGCTAAGGAAGGCTCTGGGAGACGGACGGATAGGACGTGAAAAACGGCTCCCCACAAGTCCAGAGAGCAGAACCACACGCTGCTCCAAGCATGGTATTATCTGGAGCCAGAGTGACCATCCTGAAGGTTCTAGACCTTAGGAACTTGTTTAGGTCGTAGGTCGAGAATGGGGCGCCAGCCCCCGTCCGCTCGAACCAGGAAGTACCTGGACACAAACCCTGGGTCTGAAGGAGGGTCCACCACCTTCTTATCACCTCCTTCTGGAGGAGGAGAGTTGTGTCGTCGACGAGCCGCCAGTGAGGCTGGGGATCCCGGTTCCTCGAGGGCGACGGCTCTGAAGGGTGGTGCCTGCTCGAATCCCAGAGGCAGGGCCTCTCCCACCACTCTCCAAGACCCACCTGTCCGTGGGAAACAGCTGGACTGTGGGCGGAACGGAAGTGCTGAGCCGCTGCCCCACGGGGACCCAGGGAGTGGTGACGGGAATGGGGCGACACCCTCAGCTCCGCTACTGGGCAGGCTTGAGGAGGGACCGCCGAGGGACCTCCTGGCCTTTTCCTCCCTGCCTCCTGTTAGAGGAAGCCGGCGTTTGGGTTTGGGATGCCAAGGCTGAGCCTGCTGGCCCTGACGTTGCTGGCCAAGGCCAAAGGTTGTAGAAGGACTAAAGGGCTTAGGCTGTGGTTTATGCCTTGTCCTCTGAGCGGAAGAGACCGAGTCCAAGGTAGCATGGGACTCTCGATCTCTCTGCAGGTGACCTTCCACCCCAGGGCCGGAGAGGTCAGTCCTTAAAAGGGAAACATCCGCCAACTTGTGCTGGGTATCCGGCTAAAGGTGGATATCCTCAGCTAAGCCCGCCGACGATAGCCACTGCGCGCCACCGATCTGGCACATGAGTCCTCTATATCCAACGCAGTCTGGAGCTGTTGTCGGCCACTGCCTCACCCTGGTCCCGCACCTGCTTAACCGTGAGTCTGTAGATCGGCGGGAAGATGAGGGATGACTCATCCAGGGAGCCCAACAGGGCATGAGAAAAATGTGCCATGAGGACGGGCTTAACTGGCCTGACGGGCGTCGGTAGAGAGGACGCGAGCGAGAGCTTCTTTTCGCCCGACATAGTCCACTTTCTTGACCCTTGTCAGGAGGTTTGTCCATCCCTGGCGCTTGCCGGGCGCTACCGGAAAACGCTGTCGGTAACCAACCCCTCCGCAGAGGGGTGTTCCAAAACCGGACAAGGAACTGTAGGGGCCGAGATACTTCCTGGCCATCCTGGCCAAGGCGAGGCAGGGAAGCAGAAGGCCAAAGCTCCAGTAAAGCCGGACCCATTATGGCCTCCGCCATCGAAAGGGCCCGCCGGAATCCTCGGTCCAGAATCTCCGTGAGGGGATACCTGGCCCATTTGGAACGGGTTTCGAGCTCCATCTCGTAGACTCCGAGATGAGCCGGGCAGTCCTAGGAAGGACGACGGCTATCGCCCATTGACTGACCACCTGAAGACTCCAAGTCCAGTCGCTGAAAGGAGGAATCATCTTCGACTCTGAAGAGTCCTCGAAGAGCTGCCTCTGGCCTGAGCCACCCTTCACCCGCCGAGGTCGGTCGGGAGTGAGGGTAACTGACAGCCGATGGGGTAGACACTTAGCCGATCGAGAATCCTTGGTCGGAGCCCCACTGCTGGCTGGGATATGAGGTTCCACCGAATCTGTGGAGCAGCTGGTTTTGGCCAACAACTGGCCTGGGTATAGGCCCTCGGATGAGTCGAGGGTCGGTCGGCCGCTCCAGTGACAGCCACACTTAACGGTTAATGTGGGGCCCGCTTATTCCCGCCACAGGAGGAGTTGTTGCAACATAAGGTCCCTGCATCACGACTTACTTACGCCGGGCCTCCCCTCATCCGGTGAGGAGGACGAGGACGAGCGGCGACGCTGGCCGCTGCGTGCCGAGACCGAGACCGCCATGACGGTGGGATCGGGGACCGCCAAGAGGTCCGAGACCGAGACCGAGAGTCCCGGAATTTCAGGTTGGTGCGGGAGGTGTCGCCCGAACCGCACTCCTTCGCTCGGATGGTCCGTCCGAGGCTCCGGAACCGGAGGCACAGGCGAGCCACTGATCCTTAACTTCTCCGGGGAACTGGGAGAGGGAATCTCGGCTGCTAAAGGCGACATAGCTCCAATGGGTCGAGAAAATCTCGACTTCATCGGTGGAGTCTCGTCAACTGACCTGACGGGGACACCGTGAGGCCAGTGGCCGGGTTGTCACGGCCGATCGAAGCCGACGGCCGACGGCCTGGGGAGAGGGACCTTTCCGCCCCAAGAGCCGACGGAGGATTCTACCCCTGTCCCTCTTTTGGACCGAGAATAAGGTCCAGCAGACGCAGGCCCTCTCCTTTAGTGGAGAGGGACAGACAAAGCTCCTAAAAGAAGCCGTGTAGGAAGAACCCAGAGAGCGGGATAAATGTCAGCGTCGAGGAAGATACGGGTCTACGCGGGCCCTCTTCCAGGGCTACCATCCGCCGAGCTGATCCACCGAGCCCGCCGCTCATGATACCGCTAACCGGGCCTTGGACTTCACCGGAGGGAAACGCCGGGACGGCCCAGTTGCAATCGGGCAGCACGGTCTTCGAGGACGATGGCCGAAAGATGAGGCACAGGTCGCAGCCTGCGGTCGCTCAAGGCTCTAAGCAGTAGACACACGTGGAGTGTGGATCCGCCCGAGACATCTTCTCTTCGCATGGGCATCTCCGAAAACTGGGAGTCGATTTGTCCATCGCAGCCGCTGTAGGGATAGAAGACTGAAAGTCTTTTTGCAAAATTTTATTTTTAAACTGTAAACGGAGAAATAGGAACCAGTCTCAAACGCAGAGCGTTAAGGAGGGAACCTGAGCTTCCAAGCGGTAAGGAAGATCTGGCGTCATGGGGCGGAGCCGAGAGTTATACCACCCGGGTGGGTGGGAGGAGCAAGCTTGAAGACCTTCCGGCAAGATTTAAAGCGGCAAGGATACCTGCCAATGAGTGTGGATGAACAACATATCCATGTCCCTAGAACAGTTATTTCCTTTCCACTTCAAGTCCTAAAGTCAGAGGCTTATATTCACAATCATTACCTGCAACACCACCAGGATTCACGTTTACCTTCATTTTTGCACTGGTCCGGCCAAGAAAGCAGCACTCAGTTTGCCCTGACACATGAAATTTGCACTGCCCCCCTTCCCCCCAAGATTTGCACTGACTCCCTAAGATTTGCACAAACTCACCAAGATTTGCACTGGCCCTTTTCTAAAGTGCTTTGGGATGCAGGGTGTCCCTCCTGTAAATTTATATTTAAAATCCTTTCCTCAGCAATCTCAGCGCCACCACCCTCTCCCCCCACATCCATCATGCCAGTCACCCACCCACCCATCTCATCCCGCCACCCTCCCCACTCATTTCCTCCATGTCAGTCACTCCCCAACTCACTCCCGTTTCAGCCCTACCACTCTCCTTACCTATGTCCTCCATGTCGGTCACTCCCACACCCCAGCCATCTCAGCTCTGCGGCCCTCCTGCCCTTCCTACCCATGTCACGTTAGAAACTCACCCACAAATAATAATAAAAAAAAAAAAAGTCCAATACAGCAAATAAAAAAAAAAATAAACTACTGAAATTGAAACCTTCCCCCATTCATCTCATCCCCACCACCCTCCCCACCCATGTCCTCCATGTCAGTCACTCCCACATCCCAACCATCTCAGCCCCACCACCCTCACGATCCATGTCCTCCATGTCAGTCACTCCCCCACCAACCACCCTCCCCACCCATGTCCTCCATGTCAGTCACTCCCACACCCACTCCCATCTTAGCTCCACCACCCTTCCCACCCAAGTCCTCCATGTCAATCACTCCTACACCCCAACCATCTCTGCCTGCCACCCTCCTCACCCATGTCCTCCAAGTCAGTCACTCCCACACCCCAACCATCTCAGCCCCACCCCCGTCCATGTCAGTCACTCCCACACCCCAACCATCTCAGCCCCACCCCCTCCTCGCCCATGTCCTCCATGTCAGTCACTCCCACACCCACTCCCATCTCAGCCCCACCACCCTCCCCACCCATGTCCTCCATGTGCCTCTCTCCCACACCCCAACCATCTCAGCCTGCCACCTTCCACACCCATGTCCTCCATGTCGGTCACTCCCACACCCCAACCATCTCAGCCTTGCCATCCTCTCTATACTCATGTCATGTTAGTCAGAAACTCACCTACAAATAATAGAAAAAGTCCAGGCTGGCCTGTCGGCACAGTGGTAGAGCTACCACTTGTGACGCTGGTGAGCTCGGGTTTGGGTGCGAGCCCGGGTTGCTGGGGGGTTGGCTGGGGAGAGGAGGATTGAGCATCCCACAGGACACTCTCCTCCAGGGAGGTAGGGTTGTCATCCCCGCTGCTATACTGCCACCTGGGTGACAGGTACAACCAGGGAGAAGAGGACATCGGCCGGGATCTGGGTGTGACAGCATGCTTATGTGTGCACGTGCATCCATTGATACCCTCTTAATGCTTACATCCTCGGGGTTGGAGAGAAAGCAGGGAAAATGGACCCCTGCACCCGAGGATGAAGGAAAGCCTGGCAATGCAGGATTCCCCTGCCTGACCCGCCACTCATGCCACCCAATGAAACTAGCGGCTCGAGGGTAAGCCCCTCCACCACATCCTTGCCTGAGGTGAATAACCAAGGCTCCATGGGGGAAGGACCAGTGCGCTGAAAACAGGTATAAAGGCGGGACGAAGTTGTGTGCCTTGGGTAGTCCAGAAGGAAATCTGGCGCAGGGTAGAAAGGGGGCATAAACAGAAAACCAAAAAGTCCAGTGCAACAAGTGTTTAAAAAAAAAAAAAAAAAAAAAAATCCACTGAAACCTTCCCCCACTCATCTCCGCCACACTGCCATCCTCACACATGTCCCCAGTGTCAGCCCAAAATACCTTGGCAGCTCTAGATATGACCCAGTTGGTATCCCAACACACCAAGGCAAGTCCCACCAATGGAGCCCACACCCTACTTGACATCCTGCTCACTAACCGCCCCCACCATATCACAGACCTAGGAGTCCTACCTAACTCCCTAAGCAACCACTCCCCAATCCTTTTCAGCTGGTCCTGTCGACAACCAAAACCACCCCCAAACATCACCTACTGTCAGCGACTATGTCCAGGTAGTCTAACCAAACTAAAGCAACACCTGATTAACAAGGACTGGTCCCCTATTTCCCAGGCCCAACACATAGATGATGCATTGCACTATTTCACCACCACCTTTAATTCTGCCTGTGACACATTTGCCTCATTCATCAAAGTGACCACTAAGAAATGTAATGCCCCCTGGATCACTCCAGAACTCCTACAACAGTTCAAACAGTGAGACAACCTCTGGCACCACGCCACTGCCTCAGGATTACTGAGTGATAGGCAGGCCTACAATGCTGCCAGCAATAAATGCACCTGGGCAATCCGCAAGGCCAAAGTGGACCACTACAGAACCACACTAGCCACATTGTGCACAAAGCAAGAAAGTTTTGGGACAACATCAAGGAACTTAATGGCAAATCTCAATCCCGCCCATCACAAGTTAGTATTAACAGTACTACCACCACTGACCTACTCTGCATAGCTAATAGTCTCAACTCCACCTTCTCCGATCTCAGCTCGGTCCTCCCGAGCAACTTTTCGACCCAACCCAGTGCACCCTGCCGCCAAACCTCCAGCGCCCTCCCTTCAATCTCAGAGTCATTGCCCCAAGTGAAGCCAAAGCCTACCTGTCCAAAGTCTTACAGGGCTCCAAATACTGTAAAGATGCTTTCTATATGCGTATTATATACCTTGTGCTTGACTCGGTCATCTCTCCACTCACTGATCTACTAAATCTGTCCCTGTGTCTGGGCCAGTTCCCGACACCATGGAAAACAGGAGTTATAATGCCAATATTAAAAAGTGGTGACAGCTCCTCCCCAGACAACTACCGGCCCATCTCAATTTTCCCACCTACTCTCTAAAGCCCTTGAGAAGATCATGGCCAACCAGCTCAATGACTACCTCCTCTCGCACAACTTCTTATGTAGGGAGCAGCATGGGGTCAGAGCTGGTCATAGCACTATGATTGCCCTGATGGAGTTCTCCAACTCACTGCACTCTGTGCTGGACAAGGGTCACCTGGTGGGGGCTGTGTTCATAGACCTCTCCAAGGCCTTTGACATGGTCTCCCATCCTCTCCTCCTTAATGCATTACAACAAATCAGGGTCACCCAAGGTCCCCTTTCTTGGTTCTCCAGCTACCTTTCATCAAGAGCCCAACGTGTTAAAATTAAATAATACCCTTTTCGACATGCTACCTGTGTGCTTAGGAGTTCCCCAGGGATCCATTCTGGGTCACCTACTATTCAGCATATTCCTCAACGCTCTGCCCAAATCTTGCCCCGGGAACCTCCTCCTCTATGCGGACAATGCTGTACTTTATGCCTCCCATCCTGACCCTCTCTCACTCCAGCTCACCCTGCAAGACTCTTTCTTATAGATCGAACACTGGTTTGCTGAACACAGACTGGTGGTCAGTATTAAAAAACAGACACAATGCTCTTCAGCCACCCGCCAAAACTGAGCAAAGGATTTTCCCCCGAACATACAGTCCACCTCTCTCCTCTCTCTGGAACAGGTCCAAACCTATAAGTATCTGGGTATTACCTCTGACACCTCCCTCTCGTTCCACGAGCACATCAAAATTCTCACCTCTGCCATCAGTACCCGGGTGGGTCTCCTGTATAGACGTAAAGACTGCCTGCCACCTGAAGCACTTCACCTAGCCGTCACTTCCTTAGTCTTATCGCTGGTAGACTATGGCCTCACAATCTATACTGCCACCGACCCAACAGCGCTTCATCTAATACAGTTAGTCATCAATAAGGCCTGCCGGCTCCTCTCCGGAGTCAACCGACGTACAAACACTTGCACTCTCTATGCACTCCCCAGTGTTCTCTCACTCGAGGAAAGGATTCTGTACCAGACTTGTCTCCTCACCAAGAAAATCCACCTGGGCTTATCCCAACAGATGTCATGACCTTGCTTCAGGCAGCTACCCTTTCTGTGTATACACGCGCCGCCCCGAAAACTAGCCCATATTTTTTCATCACGTCAATGCTAACAACTAACCCGCTGGCCATATGCTCTATATTATGCAATTGACAAAGCCTTCTGGATGTGGATTACTGCAAGCTCTACTTACTTACAAGATGCATTGTTAGCAACCATTGTATAGGTTTTGCCTACTGTCTGTAAACTGTTCATTGGTTAATTGTGACTGCTACACAGCCTCTGTTTAGCTACCTTCTGTATAGGCAATTTATCCACTGCTGATTGTACATTTCTTATGTATTCTTGTTTATCCACAATTCTCACTGTATGTTTGTTTGTGTATACATTCTGACGTGGAGCCTTTGTAAATGAGTCTTTGACTCAGAACGTTGTAATTGTGATCTCCTAAATAAATAAATAAACACAATCTTGTGAGGTTAGTTTCTATGGGGACGTGTGTAGGGAGAGTTTTTTTTTTTTTTTTTACACACTAGCCCAAGCAGGAAAGTCTGTGGGGATTCACACTGGCCCAAGGAATTTGTACTATGCCCCGGGCTAGTAAAACAGTGTTAAAATCCACGCAATGCAAGAAAACAGCAGTAAGGGCAAACAAGATGCTGGGATGCATAGCTGGGGGATCAGTAATAGGAGACAGGACATTATACTACTCTGGTACAGGTCACTGGTGAGGCCACATCTAGTGTATGGAGTTCAGTGCTCGAGCCCACTCCTCAAAAGGATATTAACCTGCTGGAGAAGGTCCAGAGGAGGGCTACAAAGATGATAGCAGGTCAGCAGGGTAAGGCATATGAGAAGAGATTATAGCCCTCCTTTATATACCTCTAGATTATAAGGCAATGGGACCTGATGGCATACATCCCAGGGTACTTAAGGAGCTAAAGGAGGAACTAGCAGAGCCATTAGCAGAATTGTTTAATGAGTCTCTGAGCACAGGAGAGGTCCCAGAAGACTGGAGAAGGGCTCATGTGATCCCACTCCACAAGAGTGGTAGCAGGGAGGAGGAGGAACTACAGACCGGTCAGTCTTTACCTCAGTAGTGGGCAAGATTATGGAGGCACCTTAAGGAAAGGATAGTGCAACACCTGGAATCCATAGGGCACAGGATCCAAGACAGCATGGGTTTACAAAGGAAGGTCCTGTCAAACTAATCTCATAGATTTCTTTGACTGGGTAACCAGAGTGGTGGCCCAAGGGGGAGCAGTTGATGTCGCCTACCTTGACTTCAGCAAAGCTTTGACACTGTTCCATAGAAGATTGATAAATAAGCTGGTAGGCCTGGGGTGGGCCAGAAGTTGGTCAACTGGGTGGCAAACTGGTTGATGGGCAGAAAACAGAGATGGTGGTAAATGGTATACAGTCAGAAGAGATGCAAGTCACAAGTGGGGTACCTCAGGGATCAGTCCTGGGGCCAGTCCTCTTCAACATCTTCATTAGTGACCTTGCAGATGGACTAGAGGGTAAGGCTTGTCTGTTTGCAGATGACACCGAGATCTGCAACAGAGTAGATGATCCAGATGGGTGGGCAGAATGAGAAGAGATCTGGATAAACTAGCAGAATGGTCAGAAGAGTGGCAACTGGGATTTAATGCAAAGAAGTGCAAAATCATGCACATAGGGAAGAGAAACCCTGAAGCCACCTATAGGCTGGGAGGAGAGTTGCTAGCAGTCACAAAGGAAGAAAGAGACTTGGGCATCATCATCACTGATGACCTAAAATCATCCAAGCAGACCTCTAAAGCAGTAGGTAAGGCTAGGGGGGTGTTAGGGTGTATTAGTAGGGGTATCACAAGTCGTAAGAGGGAGGTATTAATCCCTCTGTACAAGACTCTGGTTAGGCCCCATCTGGAGTACTGCGTGCAGTATTGGAGGCCACACCTTCACAAGGACATTAACCAAATTGAGGCAGTCCAGAGAAGGGCAACCAAAATGGTGCAGGGACTGCATCAGAAGACATATGAGGACAGATTAACGGAGCTCAATATGTATACCCTTGAGCAAAGGAGGGAGAGAGGATATGATCGAGGCATTCAAACACCTTAAGGGCATAAACAAGGTGAAAGAGTCTAACATGTTTAAATATAAGAAAAATAGCAGGACAAGAGGACACAGCATGAGATTAGAGGAGGCCGATTAAGGGGAATGTGAGGAAATTTTTTCACAGAAAGGGTGGTGGATGCATGGAATGGCTTACCACAAGAAGTGGTGGCTATGAATACAGTGCAGGGCTTCAAACAGGCATGGGATAGGCATAAGGGAGCAATACAAATGACTATGAATAGATAGGCCACTGACAGAGCAAAGGCCGATGGCACATTTATAAGGTAGAAAAAGAAATGGGCAGACTGGATGGGCCTTGCGGTCCTTATCTGCCGTCAACTTCTATGTTTCTATGTAAGAGATTGAGGGCACTGAGCCTGTACTCCCTTGGAGGAAAAGAGAGAGGGAGAGGGGGGGCATGATAGGGACCTTTAGGTACTTGAAATGGATAAATAAAGTGGATAAGGAGAGTCTCTTTAAGCTGAGTGGCAACCATAACATGAGGGGGCACAATCTTAAGTTGGAGGGGGAGGTTAAAGAGGAAGGTCACGAAGCACTTCACAGAGAGGGTGGTAGACACTTGGAATGTGCTGCCAGAAGAGACAGTGAAGACGTGGACAGCTTCAAGAGAGGCTGGGATAGGCATAGGGAGAAGGTAAGGATCATGGGTAGGGAGGATGGGAGGAGTGGGGAGGGGGCAGGGACAGTAGCTCAAGCTGTGTACCCTGCAATATGAGCAAAATGGATAGACCAAATGGCCTTCTTCTGCTGTCTTCTTCATATGTTCATATGTAAATCCAACCCTAGGTGACTTTACTGTGCCTTATCTGACCCAGTTCAGAAATGGGCCATTGCACAGTGTGGGAGGATGCTGAATTGGGTTACATAATACAAAATAAAGTCTTGTTGCCGCTGGAAGTAATGTTGGCAAGTCCCCCTTGGTTCATGTTTTTCACTTCTGATGAATCCAAACTTGGGTTACCACCTTTGGTTGAGGTAAAAAAACAGATACTAAACTATACAACAAACTCCCCCTCTAGCCCCACCCGTTCAACTAATTCAGCAATTTACAGGATGTGTATCCTTCCAAACAAACAAGACCAGCCTTCCCTACAGGAGGTGCGTCCCGATCGACCTCGGCAGGTGGAGGGTGACTCAGGCGCTCGGCATCTGTTCACAGACTCCTCGTAGTCTGACGACGACTCCTCCCTGTTCTCCAGGCCGGTTGACCTGGAATCTGCAGGGGGTCAGTCGGTGGAAGAGAGCCAATCCTCATTTTTGGGAATGCTTCGACTCATCTTAGAGTCTACTGGGATGCAGCTTGAACCAATTCAGAAATGGGCCAATTATCCCCTTACGGAGATACTGGACCAAGGGGATTCCCCTACGGAGGCCTTTCCGGTGGCCAAAGCCATTGTTGGCCCGGCGCTGGAATTGTGGCAGCGGCCTGCATCTTGTCCCGCACCTTCGGCCAGGATGCCTCGAAAGTATGCAGTCCCTACCGGTTTACTCTCCGGTTTCTTGGAGCACCCCTCTGCGGAAGGGTTAGTGACCTGTATCATTTTCCGGCATTCCGGGAATGCTCGGGATGTGGACAAACCACCCGATAAGGAATTCAAAAAGTTGGATTACTCAGGGTGGAAGGTGTACGCTGCTTCCTCCTTAAGCCTTCATCAGGCTAGCTCGGCCATTCTGATGGCACACTTTTCACACGCCCTTTTGGGCTCCCTGAGTGAGGTGATTCCTCATCTCCCAGCTGACCTTCAGACGACGGTCAAGCAGGTGCGGGATCAGGGAAGGGTGGTAGCTAAACAGCAACTCCAAACTTCGTTGGACATTGCTGATTTGTGTGCCCGGTCAGTAGCGGCCGCAGTGGCCATGTGCCGCAGAGCTTGGCTGCAGATCTCCACCTTCACGGCTGATACCCATAACAAGCTGGCAGACGTTCCCCTTCCTGGGTACTGACTTGTTCGGGCCCGGGGTGGAGGGTCATCTCCAATGGATCGAGAAGTCCAATGCCACCTTGGACTCGGTCACATCTGCCCAGAAGGACAAAGGTAGTCAGCAGCAGTGTATGCCCTTTCGTCCTTCAGCCCCTGCGGCACGTCCAGCCCAGCAACACCAGCATCAGGGCCAGCAGGCTCATACTTGGTGCCCCAAAGCCAAACCTGCTGCTTCCTCCAGCAGAAAGCCCTGGAGGAAAAGGCCCAGGTGGCTCCTCGGCCATCCCTTCCTCCAAGCCTGTCCAGTGACGGGTTGAGGGGTGTTGCCCCAACCTCGTCACTCCTCCCTGGGTTCCCCCCATGGGGGGACGGCTCCGCCACTTCCTTTCTGCTTGGTCCACTATCACCACAGACCACTGGGTGTTGGAAGTGGTAGGCAGGGGTCTCCCTCTGGAATTCAAGCAGTTCCCCTCCTATCGAGCCGTCGCCCCACGGGGGGGGGGCTACGGGTTCCGCAGCCTCTCTGTCGGATCATCGAGCTGACATTGCCTAGCTCCTCCAGAAGGTGGTGATCAGCAAGGTGGCGGACCCCGGGTTTGTGTCCAGGTACTTCCTGGTTCCAAAACGGAAGGGGGTCTGGTGCCCCATTCTCAACCTACACAACCTGAACAAATTCCTAAGGTCTCGCACCTTCAGGATGGTCACTCTGGCTCAAATCATTCCATCCTTGGAGCCAGGCATGTGGTTCTGTTCCCTGGACCTTCAGGATGCGTTTTTTCATGTCACAATCCATCCATCTCATTAGCGGATTCCTCCGCTTCAGAGCAGAAGGATCCCTTTACGAGTTCTTGGCCATGCCCTTCGGCCTCTCTCTCCAGCTCCCAGGGTCTTCACCAAATGCAAGGCAGTGGTGACAGCATTCCTGCGGCGCCAAGGTGTCTGGGTGTACCCTTACCTGGATGACTGGCTGATTGCAGCCCCCTCCAGGATGGAGGTGGAGCGGTCCAGAGATCTGGCCCTCCAGGTCTGCTCTCAGATTGGCCTCCTCATCAATGAGCCCAGGTCGGAACTCATGCCATCGTAGGTGATTCAGTTAATCGGGGCAGAGCTCGACTCTCTTCAAGCCAAAGCCTGACTCCCGGCAGACAGGGCCAAGGTCCTTTCCTCCTTTGCCCAGTCATTTCTGGTTGGGCAATTGTGCCCTGCCCGGGACTTACCGCGCCTTCTGGGCCTCATGGCGGCCTGCACCAGTGTGGTCCGTTGGGCCCACTGGTATATGCGTCCCCTGCAATGGGGGCTGGCCCGCCAAAGGTCACAGCGCTCCGGTCCTCTGGATCAGCCAGTGACGGTGACCCAGGAGATGTGGAGCGACCTACAGTGGTGGCTTGTTCCAGCTCATCTGCAGGAGGGTATCCCGTTTGTCCGCCCCGAGCCGACGGTCACTCTGATGACCGCCTCTCTGATGGGTTGGAGTGCCCATCTGGGGGAGCTCAGAGCCCATGGCCTCTGGTCCCCTCAGGAGTCTCAATGCTACATCAACCTGCTGGAGCTTCGAGTGGTCCAACTAGCCCTCACCGCCTTCGCTCCGTTTGTATGGGGTCAAGTAGTCCAGGTCCAGACGGACGACAACAACACGACCATGTACTACCTCAACTGACAGGGCAGGACGCACTCTTTGCCCCTGTGCAAGGAGACTCTCCGCACTTGGTCTCTTGTGATCAGCCTGGAGGCGTATCTCCTAGCCATCCATGTGACAGGAGCCTCCAACAGTCTGGCTGTTACTCTCAGCTGGATAGGCGCTGCATCTCACAAGTGGTCTCTCCTGCCGGAGGTAGTACTAGATCTGTTCTTCCATTGGGGCACCCCTCAGGTGAACCTGTTTGCCTCCAGGGAGAATGTGAAGCTGAGGCTGTTTCATGTCCGCCTCTCGGGCTCCTGCAGGGGATGCCTTCTCGAGGCCGTGGACCCGGGCCTCTTCTACGCCTTCCCTCCATTTCCCTTGATCCACAAGGTGCTTCTCAAGGTGAAGAGGGACAAGGCGCAGGTGATTCTGGTAGCCCCAGACTGGCCCCGCCAGTACTGGTACCCAGATCTCCTCAGCCTCAGCTTCCAGCCCACCCGGACCTGCTGTCAGTCGACAAGAGGAAGGTTCTCCACCTGGACCGTCAATCCCTGCACCTGATGGCCCGGTTCCTGAGCGGCTAGAGTTCCAGACCTTTGGTCTTTCCGATGAGTTCCTCAACAAGGTTGAGGCGTCCCGTAAGGAGTTGACCTGAAAATGCTATGCCTTCAAATGGAAGAGATTCTCCATTTGGTGTCAGGACAAAGGATTGGACCCTTCTTCCTGTTCCTTGGCTAGCATTCTGGACTACCTGTGGTCCCTTTCTCAGCTAGGGCTTTGGTCGACTACCCTTAAGGTGCACCTGGCAGCCATCTTTGCTTACTGGGTGCAGGCCAGCAAACAGTCGGTGGTGCAGGAGAAGGTGGTCGGGCGCTTTTTCAAAGGCCTTGATCACACATCCCCTCCAGTGTGAGAACCTCCACCTCTATGGGATCTACTGCTGGTATTGGCTAAGCTCATGGGCAAACCATTTGAACCGATGCACAGGTGTGACATCTCTCACCTGTCATGGAAGACCACCTTCTTGGTGGCTATCACGTCAGCCAGAAGGATGGGAGAGCTCCAGGCGCTTTCCATTGAGTCTCCTTATCTGGTCTTCCACAGGGACAAGGTTGCCCTACTCCCCCACCTGAAATTCCTTCCGAAGGTGTTGTCGGAATTTCACCTTAATCAGGTGTTGACTCTGCCGGAGTTCTACCCCAATCACACCTCGGAGGCCAAATATAGGCTCCATACCTTGGATCCTAGAAGAGCTGTCTCTTATTATAAGGAGTGGATGGCTGAAGTTCGGGGAGAGGTTCACCAGCTGTTTGTCACCTACGCTGAAGCCGCAACTGGCAGACCTGCAGCCATGCGGACGATAGGCAGGTGGGTCACCTCCTGCATAGATCTCTGCTATAGGTTGGCGGGCATGGAGCCTCCCGAAGTGATAAGAGCTCATTCTACCTGCCATACCGCTGCTTCGGTGGCTGCTTCTAGGGACGTCCCTATCCAGGAAATCTGCTGGGCTGCTACCTGGAAGTCGGCACACACCTTCATTTCCCATTACCACATTGACCTAAAGTCACACCAGGATGCTGGTTTTGGGACCTCGGTTCTCCAGTCCTTATTCCCTAAGTAGGGGTGTGCGCCTTGCCTCCCTCCTCCTGGAGAACTGCTAGGAGTCTGCCAATAAGTGTGAATTGAACAACATATCCACGTCCCTAGAAATACAGGTTCTAGGGACATGGATATGTTGTTCATCCACACTTATTGGCAGGTTCCTTGCCGCTTTAAATCTTGCCGGAAGGTCTTCAAGCTGGCTCCTCCCACCCACCCGGGTGGTAAAACTCTCGGCTCCGCCCCATGACGCCAGATCTTCCTTACCGCTTGGAAGCTCAGGTTCCCTCCTTAACACGTTGCGATTAAGACTGGTTCCTAATTCTTGGAAAAGTTCGAAATTAAAAAGTTTTTGCTAAAAGACTTCGGTCTTCTCCTCGCGGCCGCGATGGACAAATCGACTCCCGGTTTTCGGAGGTGCCCTTGCGGGCAGAAGATGTCTAGGACGGATCCGCACTCCCCGTGCGTCTACTGCCTGGGTCTTGAGCATGTCCCGCAGGCCTGCGACTTGTGCTCTTCCTTTCCGGCCTACGTCCTTGAAGACCGTGCTGCCCGATTACAACTGGGGCGCCCCGAGAAAAGAATTCCACCGGTGAAATCTAAAGAGGCCCGATTGGCGGTGTCCGTCGGCGGGCTCGGCGGATCAGCTAGAGCAGATGATCGCCCTCGAAGAGGAGGCGGCGCGGGCCGCTTCTACCTTGGCTGCGGCATTTGTCCCGCTCTCTCGGTGCCTCATACTCGGCTTCTTTTAGGAGCTTTGTTCGACCCTTCTCGACCAAAGGTGAGGGTCCAACTTCTTCGGGACCTTTTTCCAGGTTATAAAAACAGCAAAAGTAAGTCTCTCCGTCGACGCTCTTGGGAGCGGGAAAGATCCCCTTCCCCTTGCCGACAGTCGACTTCAGTCGACCCCTCAGCTTCGGCCACTGGCTTCACGGCGTGTGGTTCTGCTCTCTAGACCTACAGGACGCGTTCTTTCATGTCCCTATCCGTCCGTCACATCGGAGATTCCTCCGCTTTCGAGCGGAGGGATCCCTCTTCGAGTTCCGAGCCATGCCCTTCGGCTTATCTCCAGCTCCCAGGGTCTTCACCAAATGCATGGCAGCGGTGACAGCATTCCTGCGGCGCCGAGGGGTCTGGGTGTACCCTTACCTGGATGATTGGCTGATAGCAGCCTCCTCCAGACGGGAGGTGGAGCGGTCCAGAGATCTGGCCCTCCAGGTTTGCTCTCGAGTTGCCTTCTCATCAACGAGGCCAAGTCGGAACTCGAGCCAAAGCAGGTGATCCTGTTCATCGGGGCAGAGCTCGACTCTTGCCAGAGCACGACTCCCGGCGGACAGGGCCGAGGTTCTTACCTCCTTACCCAATCATTTCTGGTTGGGCAATCGCGCCCTGCCCGGGACTTCCTGCGCCTTCTGGGTCTCATGGCGGCCTGTACCAGCATGGTCCGTTGGGCCCGCTGGCACATGCGCCCCCTTCAGTGGGGACTGGCCAGCCAGTGGTCACAACGCTGCGATCCTTTGGACCAGCTAGTGATAGTGACCCAGGAGATGTGGAACGCTCTCCAGTGATGGACCGTTCCATTCCATTTGCAGGAGGGCATCCCGTTTGTCCGCCCCGAGCCGACGGTCTCTCTATCGACCGATGCCTCTCTGATGGGTTGGGGTGCCCATCTGGGGGAACACCGAGTGCACGGCCTCTGGTCCCCGCGGGAGTCCCGATGCCACATCAACCTGCCGGAGCTCCGAGCGGTCCGCCTAGCTCTCACCGCCTTTGCTCCGTTTCTCCGGGGTCAAGTGGTCCGAGTCCAGACGGACAATACCACAACCATGTACTACCTGAACCGCCAGGGCAGGACGCGCTCCATGCTTCTATGCAAGGAAGTTCTCCGCATTTGGTCACTTGTGCACAGCCTGGAGGCGGATCTCCTAGCCATTCATGTGGCAGGAGCCTCCAACACCCTGGCCGATGCCCTGAGCCGGATAGGGGCTGCATCTCACGAATGGTCTCTCCTGCCGGAGGTAGTACAAGATCTGTTCTCCCACTGGGGCACACCTCAGGTGGACCTATTTGCCTCCAGGGAGAACGCGAAGCTGAGGCTGTTTTATGCCCACCCCCCTCAGCAGGGCTCGCTGCAGGGGGATGCCTTCTCGAGGCTGTGGACCCCGGGCCTCTTCTACGCCTTTCCCCCATTTCCCTTGATTCACAAGGTGCTTCTCAAAGCAAGGAGGGACAAGGCGCAGGTGATCCTGATAGCCCCAGACTGGTCCCGCCAGTTCTGGTACCCAGATCTCCTCAGCCTCAGCTCCAGGCTCCCGAGGCAGCTTCCAGCTCGCCCGGACCTGCTTTCAGTCAGTCAGGGGAAGGTGTTCCATCCGGACCTTCAATCCCTGCACCTGATGGCCTGGTTCCTGAGCGGCTAGAGTTCCAGGCCTTGGGTCTTTCCGACGAGGTCCTCAATGTTGTTGAGGTGTCCCGTAAGGAGTCGACCAGAAAATGCTACACCTTCAAATGGAAGAGATTCTCCATTTGGTGTCAGGGCAAGGGCTTGGACCCTTCCTCCTGTTCTGTGGCAAGCATTTTGGACTATTTATGGTCCCTTTCTAGTAAAGGGCTTGAGGTCGCGACCCTAAAGGTGCACCTGGCAGCCATCTCTGCTTACCGGGCACGGGCCGGGAAGCAGTCGGTGGTGCAGGAAAAGGTGGTCGGGCGCTTTTTCAAAGGCCTTGATCACATTTCCCCTCTGGTGCGAGAACCTCCACCTCCGTGGGATTTACTGCTGGTACTGGCAAAGCTCATGGGCAAGCCATTCGAACCAATGCACAGGTGTGATCTCTCTCTCACCTGTCGTGGAAGACCGCCTTCTTGGTGGCTATCACGTCAGCCAGAAGGATGGGAGAGCTCCAGGCGCTTTGCATCAAGTCTGCTTACCTGGTCTTCCACAGGGACAAGGTTGTCCTGCGCCCCCACCCGAAATTCCTTCCAAAGGTGGTGTCGGAGTTTCACCTTAACCAGGTGCTGACTCTGCCAGTGTTCTACCCCAGTCACACCTCGGAGGCCGAATATAGGCTCCATACTCTGGACCCTAGAAGGGCGATCGCTCTTTATAAGGAGCGCACGGCTGAAATTCGGGGAGAGGTTCGCCAGCTGTTTGTCACCTACGCTGAAGCCACACCTGGCAGACCTGCAGCCAAGCGGACGATAGGCAGGTGGGTCACCTCCTGCATAGATCGCTGCTATAAGTTGGCGGGCATGGAGCCTCTCAGAGGGATAAGAGCTCATTCTACCCGTCATACTGCTTCATCGGTGGCTGCTTCCAGAGACGTCCATATCCAGGAAATCTGCAGGGCTGCTACCTGGAAGTCAGCACACACCTTTATTACCCATTACCACATCGACCTTGAGTCACGCCGGGATGCTGGTTTTGGGGCCTCTGTTCTCCAGTCCTTATTTCCCAAGTAAGTATTGGGGGTGTGCGCCTTGCCTCCCTCCTCCCGGAGAACTGCTAGGAATCTGCCAATAAGTGTGGATGAACCACATATCCATGTCCCTAGAAATACAGGTTACTCACCTGTAACGGAGTTCTAGGAATGGTATGTGTTGTTCATCCACCGACCCGACCTCCCGGCCGGCGCACAGCCTGAGCTGTCCAGGGCCAAATCTGGTGTCATGGGGGCGGAGCCGAGAGTTTACCACCCGGTGGGTGGGAGGAGCCAGCTTGAAGACCTTCCAGCAAGATTTAAAGCGGCAAGGAACCTGTTAATGAGTGAATAATATATACTATTTTAGAACTCCTGTTACAGGTGAGTAACCTGTATTTACTCACCTGTAACAGGAGGTCTAGGAGTGGTATATGTTGTTCATCCACACAACCCACCTGACCTCCCCGGCTTCGACGTGCAACCTGGCTTCCAGCGGGCTAGATCTGGCATCATGGGGCGGAGCCTAGGGTTTTACCACCCGTGTGGGTGGGAGGAGCCAGCTTGAAGACCTTCTGGCAACATTTAAAGCAGCAAGGAACCTGGCAGTAAGTGTAGATAAACAACACATACTACTCCTAGAACTCCTGTTACAGGTGAGTAACCTGTATTTCTTTGCTGGCCCATTTCTCCTAAGTCATCTTCAAGATGCAGGAAGTCTAGATATGCCACTGGCTTGTTGTATAGCTGTAACTGCATCTACGGGGATGGAGCGATCCAGATGTCAGTTGCAGTAAAAATAGCTGCCTTGCACTTATATGTTTCTTACGACATGTTCTTGTCATTAGTAAATTTGATGTATACTGTATACTGTTTAAGCAATAACAACCAAGAAGCTGGTGATTTCTGAGGGATTAACGACTGGTTGGGCGTAGCCAAGGGCCACCTCCCCTGCAGCTGGTCATTAATCCGAGGAAATGACTGTCATTGAGGTTGTTATTAATATACTAACATACTAAAATGCCAGCAGAAGAGGCCTAATGGTCTTTTGTGTCTGCTCAATAGTCAGCCCCCATACTGGGCACCAACTTTGCTGTCTCCCCCACCCCCTTGGGTTTCTCTGTCCCCAGCTCAAGATGTTCCTATTGTATTGGACTTCGTCTGCCTCCCCTTCCCCCATACCTGTCCCAGCCCCTCTTAAACCCCTCCACAGTCTCTGTCTCCACCAGTCCCTTGGGCAGCGCATTCCATGGTTCCACCACCCTCCGAGTGAAATATCTCCTCCTCTCTCCCGCTCCAGCTTGCCCCGGTTATTATGATTATAAGTCTAATCACAATAAGTTTTCTTTTTTCCTATTTATTTTTAACTTAATTGAGGTTTTAAGCAGAATGTCATGAGTTGTGCGTGTCACACGACATCAGTTGGCAGTTGGATCGGTCATTTCTAAGATGTTAAGGACCAATCCAGTAGCCAATCTGGAGCCTCGCTAGGCACATGAAGAAGACTTATAATATAGAAATAATAGACATTGTTGGCAGAAAAAGGCCCTGCGGTCCATCAAGTGTGCCCATCCCTACTCAATTGTTATTTGTGTCACCTAGTGGTCCTTAACTCCTGTTTTCTTCCTCCCTTTTTGACACTGTCTTCATCAGCCCCATATGCCTGTATCACCCATGTCTGAATCCCCACACTGACTACACACAGACTACATCCATTGTTGGCCTAGTCCACCCATCCACCACCCTTTTCATAAAGAAATGGTTTCTCATGTCCCTCTTGTTGTTCAAGTAGTGGTATTATGTTTCTTGGCTTACTTATCTTTATCTTCGGTGTCCGGCAGGGCTAAAAACTGGGGCCTGATTTTAATAAGGACCTGACATGGCCCAGGAACTAAGTGCCTGTGAGCAACTCCCTGGTGTAGGGAATAAAAATCCCTGCACCTGCGAAAACTCAGTTTATGGCAAGTTGCACGTATTGTTTGTGCAGCTATGGAAAATACCACGTGTGGTATTGCCTTTTGTGCAGCTGCAGAAAAAAGGAAAAATGCCATCCGTGCACATTGCACATGTAACCCCCAGGGGGCGCTGTCCTAAGGGCTACTACCCCTGCCTGCCCTAACTGTGACAGGGTGAGGGGCCCAGATCCATTGGCGGGTGCCTCCACCCAGAGGACGGGGTTGGAACAGTCGAGGTTGTCTTGGTCGCAGCCCTCTGGGTTGCTGCAACTCCCCTTTCTTCCCACTAGTGGCCCTACTTAATTCAATTTCAGTGCCTCTACCATATACACTTACCTCTCCCCGGCTCAAACCAGTCAGCTCACTCCGGGGACCCCTGGAAATTAAGGTACAGTTACACCACATTCACCGTGCAGTATTTCACCATTAATACACAAACTAACCAGTGTACTTTTGTAAAACAAGCAATGTGATTTATTTGAGGGGAGATAACAAGGATTGGGGGGGAAATCAGGTTGACTGGCTTACCACTACAGTATATAGAAATCTACCTATGGCTCTGTGCACAGGCCTAACCTATTAAGTACTGTCTATGGGTACCCAAGCCCTAATGGCTAGTTCCTCGATGCAGCTGGTTGGGGCCCTGACACAAATGAGCAGTTAATCCCTGAGAGATCAGGTGGAGCCAGAAAGCTCAATTAGTACAGTCAGCAATACAACAAAACGATTTTGCCTTTATCTGTAACCTTCAGCAGGGAGCTACCCTGATTCAGTACTCTCAACTCCAGCAGAGAACCACGCTCTCACCACTCGCAGGGCTGAGCCTGAGCTTCAAGGCCTCCTCACACATGTATATGGAAAACACAGAGGGGTACCATACCAGGCAGCTGCTTCCAGGACCCGAACGAACTCAGTTATACGGGCGTTTCACTGCAGTTTCACTGTCCTGACAGACCGAGCGTGATTTAGCAGATTCTCCAGTCCTCTTCAGGTGTAGCCTGGTAGGTAGCTGTGCTTGTACACAGCCTCCTCTGACCGCAAGCCTGCGGATTTTGTCCGTGGAACGCTGGCAATGCAAACGGCCGCCTCAGGCCTTTCACGCGCTTCCCGTATGAACACTCAACGGCGAAGGAGCGCAGAGCTCCCTTCTCCTTCACAGTCACAACGCATCTGCCCCTGACAGCCTGGGGCAATCCCTTCAGTTTGTGTGCCACCCGACTCAATTGGCTGGCTACAAATGCCAGTCACTTAATCTGGCCCTCAGTGGTGCGAAGAGGCGCCATGGCCCAGAATGCCACTTCCAAGAATTACAAACTGTGTCCCCATTGGTCAGCCGGCTCCAGCCAGAGTCCTGATTGGTCACCTCCACTCCAGTTCCGAGGCCCCCTTAGCCACTATTGGACCCCTTTAGCACAGTCCAGGTCCGGTATGGAGGGGCACAGCACAAAGTACCAGCTGTAATAAAAAGGAGTTAGACAAACTGCAAATTTACCAATACTATACATGTTTTTAAGGGGACAACCATATCTGTTAGATAGACTGCCTCAGCGCTCCTAGTGACCCAGAAACAGAGCGATCAAACAGCAGTCCAGAGTGGGACTCGAGCAGGGAAACCCCAGTCCCCCTATTGGTACCACTAAAACCTGTGAGGAGGCAGTACTGGAGGCTTTAAAAGCACTCACAGCGCCCACAGTTAGCGGCCTTACGCCGAACACCAGTCAGGCATGGAGCATTTAGATAAGCTCCGGGAAAGGCTTCTAGGAACCCCCATTTGTAGGGGGGTTACACACATAAAATGCTGAAAACAGCATTGTAGCTGGTGAGTGGATTTTCCCCTGCACCAGGGAGTTGCACACAACTTAGTCTCTGGGCCATGACAGGCCCTTGGAAAGTTGGGCCCCAGGCATAGCAGTTTTCTGCAGCTGCACAAAAAAATGGGCAAGCTCCTGTAAACTGAGAAAAAAAGGTGGCAAAAAACAGTCTTTCTCTTAAGTACTGAGTGTATATGGAAAAAATTGCAGTTGTACACAAAAACCCTCCCTTGCTTAACTTTTCTTCTGCATGTGCGCAATTTTTCCACTTTGGAAAATCTGCCCCCCCCCCCACTGTGTATAATCCAGCCCCCCTCAGTGTATAATGCAGCCCACTGCTAGATAAAACAAATTAAAGTTTAAAAAAAAAAAAGAGTGCTCCACTCCTCCTCCAAAGCCATTTGTAATGTCAGATCCAAGACTTTAATGGAGCAGTAAAAGACCGTACTTAAAACTGCAAAGTGGAAAAACTTGGGTTAATTTACTGCTAATGGTCTTAACAGTCATACTTTACACTTCCCAGATTGACCTGTTTTGCAAGCAAAGGTGTGTTCATACAGCCAAAACACTGAATGATTTCACAGAATCTAATTTAAGACTCTGTGGCCACTTAAAAGGACTCCAAAACCAGACTGCCTCTGAGTTAAACTACAACCAAATAAGTACCTGGAAAACCAGATGACCTGGTCAAAAATGGACAGGTGGCAAGGCAACCTTCTAACTGCTGCAACCCTTATGGGGCACCAGGTAGCATCATTGGCTGTTAATACTGAACAAAAAAGCACCTCAAAGCCTTTAGTCCCTGCTAATACATTACGCGCTGTGGCAGGCTCCTGCCTGGTGGATCCCCCCTTCACTGTGTGTGGGCCGAACACCAGCTACTCTGGCAGTCCCGGCCAGGATAACGTGCCATTTCCTGTTCCTGTGCCCAGGTTGCTAGGACTGGCATTGTGCCTACTCTTTCACCAAACAACTCTTTGTTTTAAGTAAAGCTTGAGAAAGCTATAACATGCATACAGTATTTTTGCTAAAAAAAAAAAAAAAAAAATTTTTTTTAAATTGCTCATACTCTTAATGCGATGTAAAAGTTGTAATGTCAGAAGAATGGCACCTAATCAAATTTGGAAAAGCAAATTGGTCCCTTGGCAGGGCATATATTACTCATGCACGCAGCAGGGAAGATTAAGCAGACGTTGATATTTTGTTTTTTGAGTCTTTTTTTGCACTAAATCTAGTGCTGGTAAGAGACTGACTGCACCAGAGGTGGACCCTCATTTCTGTTTCTGAACTGAATGGGTACAACTAAGGTTGGGAGGACTACAGAAACTTCTGAGGTTCTCATAAGCCATGAAAAGTTCTGATAGTTACCTGAACTGTATAAGAGCACTCCAAACCATTTAGTTTTAACTTGAAAAGAGAAAAACTATATTAAACCTGATTTCCACCCTGGCTGGCAGTATAGCCTAGAGGTTAGAGTAATGAGCTGTAAATGAGCTTGGTACATCCAGTAGACAGATCTGGGTTTGATTCCTACAACCTACACTTACATACTGGTCTCACCTGAAAATAGGCACATGGCTGTCTAGTGTGCCTTACCCGGTTAACAAAAGCAAATAAATAAATACTGTGTGACTCTGAGTAAGTCACTTAATCTCCCCAGTGCTCCCGGGTCGCCCCTGAAAACAGGCACCTGTGTCTAGTGGGCCTTACCCGGTTAACAAAATAATAAAAAAAAAAAAAAAAATGAATTATTGTCCGTGCAGGGAAGAGTTGATGACAGATGAGCTCTATTTGTGCTAATACCTTTAGAGTCCCGTATTTGAAAGATTCACAGAGTGATGTGTTGTATGCTTGTGCAACTTTGTGTAACCCCTAGGTGGCGCTCTCCCAAGGGCTACTACCCCTGCCTGCTTGGCTAGTAGCAGGTTAAGGGGCCTGAGTTCTGAAACAGGTGCCTCCACCCGGAGGTCAGGGTTGGTAGTGGTCAAGCTAACCTGGGCACAGCCCTCCGGGACACTGTAACCCCCCTTTTTCCTTACTAGTGGCTGGAACAATACACAATAATCACTTTCACAATACCCTGATACACCACACAAGTACCCACACTGTTGTACTTACCACCAGGGCTTTCCCTGCTCGCCCTGGGGACCCCCTGTAAAACAAAGTTATACACAGCAAATAACAGCAGTACAGTACTGTTGCACAAACTGGAACCACAGTCAGTGTAAATGCAAACAAGAGTTAAATCTGATTTATTTAAGGGACTTGAACAAGGGAGGGGCGTAATCAGGTTAATTTGCTTAAAGACTCTATCATTCAAATAGTTATGCATGTACTTCAGGGTCCATAAACAGTCACACACTCTGTATACTCAGATGGAGAATGGTGGGCTAGCCAGGAATGTTGCAGCTGGTTGGGGCCCTGTGATGCAAGAAAACAACAAGCATGATGCACACTATTTGTAATCTGGAGCCGGAGGGCTCAGTTCATGAAAAGAAAACAAGAAGACAGTCAGATGACACACTTTTAGATTAGACTGTTGTTGCAGGGAGCTACCCTGATGGTTACTCATGGTACCCAAGACTGGACACAGGCTGGACAAAAATCGAGACAGCAGGTGGTTAATCTGGAGTGCCAGGAGAAGCAGGGCCCACACGAATCGCCGAGGTGTCATTTCTGTTCAAGCGTGAAGCAGGGGGCTGATCCCCAGGCAGGTCTCTCGTCGATTACTTTCTCTGTGCAGCGGGTAGTCTGGGTGGACCAGTGTGGCAAGGCCCCAGCCAAATGGAGACAAATTCGGATTCAGTCCAATCTGGGCTGGATACAGCTTCCAGCAAGCAGAACACAGTTCACACAGTGGGGAACCAAATCACGACCCACTTTCAGTACACAGCACATTTACATGTAAAGGATTCTACGGTACCAGCAAGCAGAACACAGTTCACACAGTGGGGAGCCAAGTCACAACCCACTTTTAATACACAGCACATTTACATGTAAGGAAATTCTACTGTACCAGGCAAACCGCTCTCCGGTCATGATTGCAAAGTCTCTGCACAAACCGGGGATTTAAAAGCAGCTGGAAATCCTGACAGGCCGATCGCATTCAGCAAAATCTTCAGTGGTCTTCAGGTATGAGCCTGGTAAAAAATCAGTGGCTTACTTCGTTCTCACAAACTTGGATTTAGTCTGAAATAATTCTCTTCTCTCTCTCAGGGGCAGCAGGCAGACATGCAGGCCACAACGCAGACCTTTCCACAGCTCTCCCATGCGAAACTACTCAGACGGCTGCCTGACTGTCTCAGACTGTTGCTTCTTCAGCTCCCAACTTAGATCTGACTCAACTGCCAGCAAGCCTGGGAATTTCCCCAAGATCCAAAAGATTCAGTTGGCTAATTTATCTGTCATTCACAACAGGAGCTCCCCCTTCAGGTGCAAAAAGGCACCAAAAGCCCAAAACTACAATTCCTACAGATTCTGACTCCAGACAGCTCCTGTAGTCGGGCTCCATTTTAGGTACCACCAGTATTGACTGGTCCAATTCAGCAGTCCCGGACCAAAGTGGTGGAGGTAAACAAAACAGTCCTTGCTGCAAAGAAGACAGGTTAGACAAATTACATTATCATTATTACTCTAAATGATTTTCAGCAAATAGTTACATTTTCAACAGAGCTCCCTCTCAAATTACTTATGACTGCAATCCAGGCAGCACTTAAGGAGACAGTACACAGAGGTTATGTAGTCTCTCTCTGGCAATCACATTTAAACTGCTAAAACGCAGGATACCAGCCTGGCAGTGAGCATTTAGGCAAGTTCAAGGAAGACTTTGGGAACCCCCATTTGTAGGGGGGTTACATTTGTGTGTAACCCCCGCCCTTAAGGGGCTTACCTGTAGGCACCCTGTTCTCTCGTTTGCCTCCTGACATCCTGTGGCATTTCCCCGATCTTTCCTTTTGATGCACTGCCGCTTTGCCCAAGTCCTGATGTTCCTCTGGTTCTCCAGGTAGCCCCTGTGTTTATTTTTGCCCATAATGGGCTTGAGGAGCAATTGCAAAGCTTCTGCCTTCCCTCCTTTACACGTCCCAGTGGGCAGATGGCTCGCACATGTGCAAAAGCACCGGTATACTTTCTGACTGTGATTGCGGTCAAACGGATGGCTCCTGAATGGTCCCGATCCCTAGGTAAGGCAGAATGGGGACTGTAGACCTGAACTCAGCACCCCAGAACCTTTGTGGGTAGTTATTTAAAGAGCTCCAATGGGTGGGGCTAATGAATATTAATTAGATCCTCATACATATGCATGAGCAAGCCTGTCTAGCGCCTCGGGATTTTGCATTTCCGCTCTAGGGACAGGCACAGGACTGCACTTAAATGTTAAATAATGGAAGCGCTTTATAGGGCACAGGAACTGCTACTGAACAGTGGGGCTTTTGCAAATAAAAAGTATTTCTACTGGCTGCACTAGAACTTTTAAAATGGGACATTGATGGACTGCTTGGGGACCGGATTGAAACGCAGCCAAATTGGCCGCCAACTGGAAGGACAGAATGTATGCCAGAGACTTGTGGGACTATGACACAGACTTCTAGGGGAAAAAGCATGGACAGATGTTGGCACCTAAACAAGGAACCTATCAGGCATCGAAGGAGCCTGATGAATATTAATTTTTAGGAGAGACAACTGAATCAGCCAGTCTGGAGTTGCTGAGAGCTCCCAAAATCCCAGAGATATTTTAGTCTGGATTCAGTCTGGCACAAGCCCCTCCACAGGAAGAGAGGAAATGGCCCCTTGCCAAAGAGAATGGGCCCTGTAGTCAGTTTGATTTGAGCCCCTCCACAGGGAGAGGGGTTCTGGCCCCTTCTAAGAAGAATGGTCTGAATTAGTGTAGTGGGAGCAGCTCCATAAGGAGGGGTGACTCTGGTCCCTTGCTAGAAAAATGTGGCTGCAAAAAATTGAAGTGGCTGGCTTGGGGGTTGCCAGATACTTGTCCCCCTAGCTCTAGTATCTATCTTTCCACATTGGCAGAAAGTGTGGGAAAGAAATCCTGAGTTAACTTCAGCTGTGAGAGAGCTGCCAGAAGTTTGCCTGCAGTTGTGAGAGGGCTGCAAGAATGTTGCCTCAGCAGTGAGAGTGTTGACAGATTCTGTGACTTCAGTTGATAGAAAGCGGCATGCTAGAACCTAAATTTGCCCAAACTTGGCCTTTTCAAAATGCCCCTCAAAAGTCAACTCCTTGAATGTACTTCCTGTGCCTGCCCCTAGCCCAGCCCCCAGACGCCCTTGAATCCCCCGGGGCTCTAATACGAGCATATCACTAGACCTCTTATGTCAGTGCATCTCTAGAGGGTCCCGCACCTGTTGATGCTGGGTAAATTACCTACCCTAGATTAAGGAGATACATGATGGACATGAGTGTGATATGTGTAACCCCTAGGTGGCACTATCCCTGCCTGTATGACTAGATGCAGTTTAAAGGGCCTGGGTACTGAAAACGGGTGCCTCCACCTGGAGAACAGAGTTATTGGTAGCGTAGCTGACCTGGGTACAGCCCTCCAGGACACTGTAACCCCCCCCTTTCCACTCTAGTGGCCTAAGCAATGAACAACAGACACAGGTACAGTAACCCCTAATCAGCATACAAATCCCCACTCTGCTTGCAGTTACCACCAGGGCTGATTCCACCAGTTTGACCCTGGAGACCCCCTGCAAAATAAGGTTAGACACAGCAGGTAACAACAGTGCAGAGCTTCTTGCCCAAAATGGAACCACAGTCAAGTTAAATGCAAAAAGAATTAGATCCGATTTATTCAGGGGGAATGAACAATGGAGGGGTGTAATTTGACTGATTTAGTTCTGTGGCTGATTCAATCAGGCAATCATGCATGCACTTCAGAGTCCCTTCACGGTCACACACTCTAGGTACCCAGTTGGAAAAAAGGTGGACTAGTCTGACACGTTGCTCGGGATAGGCCGGCATTGCAGCTGGTCGGGGCCCTGTGATGGAAAGAAGGAGCATGCACAACCTTACACAATTTGCAGTCCGGAGCCTGGAGACTTAGTTTGTGACAAGAAACAACAATTGAATCAGATGACAACACTTTTGATTTAGCTGATGTTGCAGGGAGCTACCCTGGTGTTTACTCACGCTACCCAATACGAAACACAGGAGGGACGAAATGGAGACTGCAGGTCGACAAGCTGGCATGCCAGGAGAAGCAGGGCCCACGCGATTCACCGAGGTGTCATTCCTGTTCAAGATGTTGAGCAGGGGGCTAATCCCAGAGTGAGTCTCATCGATGGTGATCTCTGCATCTGAAGTAGCTGACTGGGCCAAGGTGGCAGGTCCCAGGCTGGGTGAACAGTTCAGATTCAGTTCGATAGGTGCTGGAGACAGCTTTCAGCAAGCATGACACACTTAAGTAGTGGGGAACCAAATCGTGACCCACTGACAGCTTACAGCACATTTATAGTAAAGCAAAACACAATACCACAGGTCGGATGACAGTCTAGTTGCAATTTCAGTTTTCCTGAGCAAAATCGTGATCTCTGTGGTGATTCAGATGTCCTGACAGGCTGATCGTTTAACGCAAATCTTCAGTCTTCTTCAGGTAACAGGGCAGTCACAATTCGGTATATCTGGTCACAAGCTAGTTCGGATTCAGTCCGATTATTTTCACTAGCAGATCCCTCAGAAGGGAAGATGAAGCAGGCAGGCCAGACACAGCCTTCCTACCAGTTTCCTGCGCTACTACACAGGAGCAGATGCTCGAATGTCTTCAGCAGTTCACTCTCTCAACTCCAAACTCAGAGTGACTCTCTGCTGCAGGCAGCACTGGGACTTCCTTCTCATCCAAAAAGGGTTTGGTTGGTTGATTCATCAGTTTGTCAAAGCAAGGGCTCCCCCTCCAGGTCCAGTTAGGTGCCAAAATGAAAAAACTACAATTCCTACAGAAATTCACTCCCACAAGACCCCTGGGGGCAGACTCCCATTTTAAGGTCCCCAAAGGTACTGATTGGTACAATACAGAAATGTCCATGCTACAAAGAAAGGCAGATTAGACCAACTATAATACCATTATTATTAGAGCAGCTAATCAGCAAACAATTACCAGTTCTAACAGAGCTCCTTCTGCACCATTAGTGATGGCAGAACAGAGCAATATTATTGCAGCTTGGGCAGGACTAGAGCCTGGAAACACTCAGCCCCTACCCAGATTAATTATACACTACAAAAATAATGTCTCTTAAAGGGACAGGCACGGAGGCTAATAGGGCACTCGCATGCAAGCACTTGTACACCTGTAAAGACACAGAACACCCGCCTGGCAGTGGGCATTTAAGCACACCCAAGGAAGACTTTTGGGAACCCCATTTATTGGGTTACATATGGAAATATTTTCCTTTAGAGTGACCTCTGGATATTCACAAGTGGTGAAGCGATGAGTGAGTATCCAGAGGTCACTGTGCAGGAGTGAAAATATTTTCCATATTACACGAGTGCACATCATGTACCTGTTTTATACAATAGGGGCATGATAACTGGAGATGACTCCGGTTATCACACTCTGGTGATGTCAGTGGTGTGATATCTCATGGCATATTGTCTCACCCCTATTGTATAATGTGTTTTACTGCATGATCTACTGCAGACTGTCTGTCTGACCTAAGATTTATTGATTTATTGTTTCTTCACCATTGTATGTTACTGTTTCATCTCCATTGTATCAATATGCTGTTTTGTATCTCACCATACCACTTTGTGTTCTTCATACCTCTTGGACCGCTATACTATACTCTTGGAGGCAGTATAGCGCAGTGGTCTAAGGCTCTGAGCTGCAATTCTGGTGACACCCAGCAGACCAGACCTGGGTTTGAATCCCACAGCTTCCACTTGCATACTGTGTGACCCTGAGCAAGCCACTTAACTTCCTTGTGCTCCCAGGTTGCTCCTGTGAAAAAACTCTCCGCTTAGTGTGCTGTTCCTGGTTAAACAACTAAAGAAAAAATACCTCTGTACTTACTGTTGACATGGAGCCTTTGCAAAGGAGTCTATGACTCAAAGTTTGTAATTCTGATTATGTATTAAATAAATGAGTATACTTCTACTTAAAGGTACAAGTAAATCCGGGGGGGGTGGGGAGGAGGAACCATGAAAGCTCAGAGGTTATCAATATCTGTCTGCACTCTGCGTCTGATCAGGGCCCAGTATATGGTGGAGACTTGTCTGAATGACCGTGGATGGTCTTGGACTAAAAATGTCTGATATGATTGTCTGAGATTGCCTACATGGAAGGGAAGTATCCTGAGGTTGGAGCGTGGCCAGAAGTTGCCTGTGAGGTTTCTGTGAGATGTTCTAATTGACGCTCCCATCCACCAGCTAGCCACAAAGAACTGTGTTAAATGATTTGACTTGTGAGAAGCGAGTACCTGTGCTTGTGAGAAGCTAGTACCTGTGCTTGTGGGAAACCAGTACCTGTGCTTGTGGGAAGTGAGTACCTGTGCTTGTGAGAAGCCAGTGTAAAAGAATATGCTAATAAGTACTTGATTTGCTGGAGAGCCATGCCTAAAGCTCCGTCATCTGTTGCTGGAGAGCCATGCTTAAAGCTCCGTCGTCTGTTGGTGGAGAGCCATGTCTAAAGCTCCGATGTCTGTTGGTGGAGAGCCATGCCTAAAGCTCTGTCGTCTGTTGGTGGAGAGCCATGCCTAGCCATGCCTAAAGCTCCATTGTCTGTTGCTGGAGAGTCATGCCTAAAGCTCTGTCATCTGTTGTTGGAGAGCCATCCCTAAAGCTCCGTTGTCTGTTGGTGGGGAGCCATGCCTAAAGCTCTGTCGTCTGTTGGTGGAGAGCCATACCTAAAGCTCCGTCGTCTGTTTGTGGAGAGCCATGCCTAAAGATCTGTCGTCTGTTAGTGGAGAGCCATGCCTAAAGCTCTGTTATCTGTTGCTGGAGAGTCATGCCTAAAGCTCTGTTGTCTGTTGCTGGAGAGCCATCCCTAAAGCTCTGTCGTCTGTTGGTGGAGAGCCATGCCTAGCCATGCCTAAAGCTCCATTGTCTGTTGCTGGAGAGTCATGCCTAAAGCTCTGTCATCTGTTGTTGGAGAGCCATCCCTAAAGCTCCGTCGTCTGTTGGTGGGGAGCCATGCCTAAAGCTCTGTTGTCTGTTGGTGGAGAGCCATGCCTAGAGCTCCATCGTCTGTTGGTGGAGAGCCATGCCTTAAGCGCTCTTTCTGCAAAGAATTTGCCTACTGATTGAGACTGAGCAAGTTTCAGGTCCTCCCTAGCTCATGGGGATGCACCCATGTTTGAGATTGTATCCTAAATTTTGAAAGGACCATGTCTGCCATGCTGGCTGAATGGTTGAAGTGACTGTGACGGTTCAGAGCAATTATATGCCGGAATTTGAACAAGAGACTGTTTTGTGGATCGGCCTGGGAGTCAGCCTGGTAGCGTGCCAGCCAAGGCACTGTCGTATGTGTTTCCCCCTGAGGGGCATAGCCTAGACATCGGGGTCTGAGGGGTGCTGGCCCTAGTCCCAGTCTGGTCTGTTTCCAGAATGTTCCTGAAAGTGACTTTGAGCCCAAGAGAAGAGGCACCTTCTTAGAAGCTGAGAACATGTCCAGCCTGCAAGAGCCTGCTGTTAGTGGGGGTGGGGGGATTGTGGTTGCACATCTTTACCATGTAGCTCAGCACTGAAAGTCAAACCTAACAAGTTGTGACTACCTTGAATCTGTCTCGTAAAGCCTTGTTGTGACTTTGTCTGATGATGACTACAGAACCGTGAGTATGCAGACTAGCTCTACAACAAATCTGGAGGGAACTGTAAACAGTTGTTTGTGTTTGCCCAGTTCAGTAACCTAAACCTCAAGCTACCATGGTGTGGGAATTACCTGTTATCTAGAGTTAAAATTTAAAGAATGCATATAAAGGTTAATCTAATTTCTTTAAGGGCCCCAACGCCCGCCAAGCAGCTGCAACATATCAGGCCTGCAATAATAATTTAGTACTGAGTACCCAGAGGTATAAGATTGTGGGGTTCTATTATGGACTGGGGACTGGTACCCGTTTGGGCATTGTATAGCCTAATTATCTATGCAGCTAGATAGCCAGGAGAGGTATACTCATTTTATCAGAAGGTTGGTGGGTTGCTGGAAATGATAAATGTCTGAATTTAGAATGCAAAATGATTATGCTAATTGAAATGCCAAGAATGCCAATTTGAAATGTTAATCAATCTGTTGCTTAATCTCTATTTCCAGGCACCCTTGCCTGACCCTAACCTAGCTGTAAATAAAGTGTTGCTTAACTGTTTTTTATAAATCTGGTGTGTGAGCATATTATTATAGTGAGTCAATAATTCTAAAATATGAAATGTGGAGTTTTGCTTAAAGCTATCCATGTGTGGGGTGACAATATTTTATTGTGGGTGGGCACAGTATCCCAGGGGGTTGTATCAGGTAATTATTAGACCCATTTGAAATGATACTCTTGGTGGAGGCACTGCACAATAAAGTTATCTTTGGGAAAGAACCAGTTTTACTATCAGAATAGGACCCGGGCCCCTCAACCTTGTTGTGGGCCCACAAGGCAGGGGTAAGTAACACTCTTAGAAACGGTGCCAGGGTTACATGTGCATGAGACAAATCTCTGTCTAGCACTAGCAGGTTTCCAATATACCTCCTGTGAGTGGTGGGCAAAGCATACACTCATGTGTTAGTGCAAACCGCAGTGGTAACCACTCGTGCAGGGCCACAAGCAGGGATTATAATTGCAGGCAGGCTGTGCAGTTTGGGATGCACAAACCGATTATTACCGCTGATGCACAGAACTGGAGTATTGGTACATAAAAGGCTAATGACCCAACTCAACTCAACTCAACATGCAAGGCAATAACTCCTCTTCTCTCATTACCTGCCACTCTACATGTCATTATCAAGGCACATTTCTCCTTATAGCAGATGGAGGCTGCAGGCTGCGGAGTTCAGCAGAACAATACAGTTCCTCATGTGAGAAGGGTGATACATAAGGAGGCAGCACACCTTTTGCCACAGTAAAATAAATGTTTTGGGGTGTCTAGGGAGGGTCACCTGACACTTGTAATGTGCTCAAAGTCCACTACAGCAGCATAGTATTATTTTGAGGTCCACTTTCTGTGTGGGACTCGAAGTGCTCCACCCTCCATCATCAGTACTGCAGATAGGTCCATAACAGGTGCTGCCTGTCCCCTTGGTTCTCCACTGCATTATAACTAGGGCTCTGGTGTAGTGTTTGATTGGATCCACGGTAATTGTGTGCCATTAAAACATGCTTCTTCGTAACGTTAACTAGCGCTGCACAAATAGGCAGTTAGCGCATCCACCAGGCTTGCAGTATGCCAGTGTGCCCTATATGTGTGACATTGCCTCTCATTAGCGTGTGCTCCAGCCTTGGCTTTGTACTGATGTGGTGGCTGCTTTGTGCCCTGCAGACCACTGCTTCCAATATAAGGACTGGCTCACTAACTAGTGTGCATGTGCTAACACAACAGTTTGCATGGTGCAACACACACTATGCACAGTGTACAACTTTCAATAAGTGTAGCCAACCCCCTCCCCAGTGTCCAGAGATATGATGATGGTAAAGTCCATGCGGAGGGGGGTGATCACAGTAGGTACTATTCCAGAGATTCCAACTGCTGTGCCAGGGGAGCTGGGCTGAAAGAAAATCAATGTTAGTCCCAATAGCAGTTCAAAAATAACTGGAAACTGCAACTTTGCAGAGCAACGGTGGGGGATCCCATTTAATAACAAATTAATAGCACTCCATGGAGCAGAAAATATCATGGGTGTTGAGGTCATAGGTGCTGGAACAGGGGGGGCCACTAGGGCCATGGCCCTACCACTTTTATTAGTGGCCCTATCACTTTTTGCTATCATGGTAATATATTTAATAGGGGAAAATTTGCCTCTTATGTCCTTGGCCCTACCACTTTTCAAACCATTCCGGCACCATTGGTTGAGGTAGACAGCACATATTACCTTTGGACCATTATGATCCTGGGGTACATATTGGCAGCAATCACAAGAACAAACAGTTCACACAATTCAGTTTATTTTCATGGGGCGTTATTCAGATGTCCCCGAAACTCGGACAGTAAAAGTCCTCATCCCAACTGGGCTGAAATGGCTCTGTATTCCATCTCCCACAGCAGCTTGTCTTTCAGAACCATTGGCCTTTCACTCTGGGGCCAACAGCTCTGCTCCAGATCCCTCTTCACTGACTCACTGCGACATCCCATCATCTCTACTTGGAGTAGCTTCGCACTGGTGACTGTCCCCTTGAACTTCGAGCAACATGTCCCAAAACTGCCGTAAGTAGTGCTCTCTCTCCTGTAGCTTGACTCTCCCTCTCCCTCTCTGCTAGGTTTTCCAAATGGCAAATTCTTGGTACACCCGTCTCACTGGTTCGCCACTTGGCTGACACTCTTGCCTCATACAGGAGCTGCTTCCCCAATGAGGTATCATGGCTTTATCCCACCAGGGTGGCTAGACTCTGAGGGTCCCACATAGGGCTTGAACTATGGCCATCACCACGTCCTCATGTGGATTTTCTCTTCATGCCCTGGCCTAAAAAAAAATTACACTGACTGGAGTGGCTACGTACCTATGGTTTTATCCTGCCTGCCCAGAGGCGACCTCCTGCCAGCAGCAAGTCCCCACAGGCAGCTCAAGAGTAACCCTTTAGCTATTCAGAAGCCCACTTTAGTCACCTACTGGCACAAACTATGCCTATGATCAATTAACCCAGGCACAAACTGTACCCAGTCCTAGGTTCAAACCCCCAAAAGGGGATTACATAAGCAAAAGTGTTTCATAACTACTGTGAGCATGGCCACTTTTTATAGACTTGGTTCACCGATTCCTTTCTCTGCCCTCAGTTTTCTTTCTGTGTCTGTTTTTCATTTATTCTTTGGTATTTGGTGACTGGGTAGGTCCTCTGGAACAGAAGTCCCATTTTCAGGGGCGACTCAGAATTAGTCACAGATAACAGTTCATACTGGATTCAAACATCAAGTAACACTATATAAAAATTAGTTACATAGCTGTGCAAAAACAATTTCCACCCCACCCTTCCTGCTGGATAAAGCCCTGCTGGGGAGTGTGCTAAGCTTCAAAACGAACAATTTAAAAATTATCAGAACCTTATCAGGATCTGAAAAAAAATGTTTTTACAGAATTGTCCCTGGTTTCTGGAAGGTTCTGAATGTATCCAAACCAGTTCTTCATCCCTTCGCTAGTACACTCCAGGCTTCCCTGTCATGCATTTAGTATTGGTGAAATGTATAGGATACAGTATAGCGTCTGTATTGGAGGTTTTTTGTTTGTTTTGTTTTTAACAATGGAAACTGTTTTTGTATACTGTGTAGTGTGTGGGTGTCTTTGCTGCATAGTAAATTGTGTCTGTGCGTCTTTGATTAGTTGTTCTTTATTGTTTTAGATCCAACAGTGCCCTCTCCCTCCACCATGGCACATCTGGAAAATTAGCTACTTCTTAGCTCAGAATGCTTTTTCAGGTATGTTTAAATAAAAAATAAATTACACACTGCTAATATGACAGGTCTAGAAAAGTAGACACTTGGGTTCAAATCTCACTAGAGACAGCAATGTGCTGTGTGATCTTGAGCAAGTTACTTTCTAGGGACATGGATATGTTGTTCATCCACACTCATTGGCAGTATCCTTGCCGCTTTAAATCTTGCCGGAAGGTCTTCAAGCTTGCTCCTCCCACCCACCCGGGTGGTATAACTCTCGGCTCCGCCCCATGACGCCAGATCTTCCTTACCGCTTGGAAGCTCAGGTTCCCTCCTTAACGCTCTGCGTTTAGACTGGTTCCTATTTCTCCGCTTCTTGGATTTAAAATAAAATTTGCAAAGACTTCAGTCTTCGATTCCTGGCGGCTGCGAGTGGACAAATCGACTCCGATTTTCGAGATGCCCATGCTGGCAGAAGATGTCTCGGACGGATCCACACTCCGCGTGTGTCTCACTGTTAGGCCTTGAGCCGACCCGCGGGCTTGCGACCTGTGCTCATCTTTCTGCCTCGTCCTCGAAGACCGTGCTGCCCGATTGCAACTGGGCGTCAGAGCTTCCTCCGGTGAAGTCCAAGGAGGCCCGTTGGCGGTGTCATCGGCAAGGGTGGTCGATGGATCAGCTCGAGCGGATGGTCGCCCTCGAAGAGGAGGGCGGCTGGTCGATCTTCCTCGCCGCGGCATTTATCCCGCCTCTGGGTTCTTCCTACACGGCTTCTTTTAAGGAGCTTTGTCTGTCCCTCTCCACTAAAGGAGAAGGGCTGCGTCTGCTGGACCTTATTCTCGGTCCAAAAGAGGGACAAGGGTAGAATCCCTCCGTCGGCGCTCTTGGGGCCGGAAAGGTCCCTCTCCCGGGCCGTCGTCAAATCGGCTTCGGTCCGACTTCGGCCTGCCACTGGCCTCACGGTGTCCCCTGCCAGGTCAGTTGACCGAGACTTGTCACTGATGAAGTCGAGATTTTCTCACCCATTGGACGGGCTGTCCCTTTAGCAGCCGAGATTCCTCTCCTGGTTCCCCGGAGGAGTTGAGGATCCCTGGGCTCGCTTGTGCCTCCGGTTCCGGAGCCCTCGGATGGACCTTCCGGAGCCGGAAGGAGTGCCGTTCCGCCGACACTCTCGCACCGACCCCGAATTCCGGGACTCTCGTCTCGGTTCGGACTCGGCGATCCAGCCGCTCCCACCGTCATAGGCGGGTCTCGGCCCCGCACCGCTGGTAAGCGGCGTCGCTGCCCCTCGGCCCTCCCTCCTCGGATGAGGGAGGCTTCGCGAATTACGCCGACGGCACGAGGACCTTATGTTGCAACAGCTCCTCCTGGCCGAATAAGCCGACTCCGCGCCTTCCCGGCCATTAAGCGCTGTCACCGGAACGGCCGACAACCCTCGACTTGTCCGAGGAGCCTATACCCAGGCCGGTTGTTCGCCAAAACCAGCTGCTCCACCGATCCGTGGAACCTCCGCCTCCACAGCCACCACTGGGGGCTCCGACCAAGGATTCTCGGTCGGCTAAGGGTTTACCCCATCGGCTGTCAGTTACCCCACTCCCGACCGACCTCGGCAGGTGAAGGGTGGCTCAGGCCAGAGAGGTCTCGAGGACTCTTCCCAGTCCGAAGATGATTCCTCCTTCTTCTCCAAGCGACTGGACTTGGAGTCTCAGGAGGTCAGTCAATGGACGATAGCTCCGTCGTCCTTCCTAGGACTGCTTCGGCTCATCTCGGAGTCTACCGGGATGGAGCTCGAACCCGTTTCCAAACGGGCCAGGTATCCCCTCACGGAGATTCTGGACCGAGGGGATTCTCCGACGGAGGCCCTTCCGGTGGCCGAGGCCATAGTGGGTCCGGCACTGGAACTTTGGCAGCGCCCTGCTTCCTGCCCTGCGCCTTCGGCCAGGATGGCCAGGAAGTATGCGGTCCCTACCGGTTCCTTGTCCGTTTTCGGGACACCCTCTGCTGAGGGTTGAGTTACCGACAGCGTTTCGGTGCCACGGGCAACGCCAGGGATGTGGACAAACCTCCTGACAAGGAGTCCAAGAAATTGACCACGCCGGGCGTAAAAGTCTACGCTGTGTCCTCTCTCTGCCTCGTCGCCAGGCCAGTTCGGCCGTCCTCATGGCACATTTTCTCATGCCCTGTTGGGCTCCCTGGATGAGGTCATCCTTCATCTTCCCGCCGATCTGCGAGACTACGGTTAAGCAGGTGCGGGACCAGGGCAGGGTAGTGGCCAAACAGCAGCTCCAGACTGCTTTTGATATAGGGGACTCATGTGCCAGATCGGTGGCCGTGAGGGTCTGTGGTCAAGGGCTTGGCTGAGGGATATCCACCTTTACTTGATACCCAGCACAAGTTGGGGATGTTCCTTTTGGGACTGACCTCTCGGCCCTGGGGTGGAAGGTCACCTGCAGAGGATCGAGAGTCCAATGCCACCTTGGACTCGGGTCTCTTCCGCTCAGAAGGACAAAGGCCGCGAACCACAGCCTAAGCCCTTTCGTCCTTCTGTGCCTCGGCGCCCGCCCAGCAACGTCAGGGCAGGGGCTCGGCCTGGCATCCCAAACCCAAACCGCGGCTTCCTCTAACAGGAGGCAGGGAGGAAAGGGCCCAGGAGGTCCCTCGGCGGTCCCTCCTCCAAGCCTGCCCAGTGACGGGCTGAGGGGTGTCTCCCCATCCCGTCACCTTACCCTGGGTCCCCGTGGAGGCGGCTCCACTTCCGTTCCACCTGGTCCGCTGTTACCACGGACAGGTGGGTCTTGAGGTGGTGGAAGAGGCCTGCCTCTGGAATTCGAGCAGGCACCACCCTTCAGAGCCGGCCCTCGGGGGCTTCGGGATCCCCAGCTCACTGGCGTGCCTGGCCGAGCCGACATCACTCTCCTCCTCCAGAAGGAGGTGGTAAGAGAGGTGGTGGACCTCCTTCAGACCCAGGGTTTGTGTCCAGGTACTTCCTGGTCCCAAAACGGACGGGGGTTGGCGCCCCATTCTCGACCTACACGACCTAAACAAGTTCCTAAGGTCTCGAACCTTCAGGATGGTCACTCTGGCTCAGATAATACCATCCTTGGAGCGCTGCGGTGGTTCTGCTCTCTGGACTTGCAGGGACGTTTTCACGTCCCCATCCGTCCGTCTCCACAGAGATTCCTTCGCTTCGGAAGGAAGGATCTCTCTTGAGTTCCAAGCCATGCCCTTCGGCTTGTCTCCAGCTCCCAGGGTCTTCACCAAATGCATGGCAGTGGTGACAGCATTCCTCTCGGCGCCGGGGTCGGGTGTACCCTTACCTGGGCGACTGGCTGATAGCAGCTCCCTCCAGGAAGGAGGCGGAGTGGTCCAGAGATCTGGCCCTCCAGGTCTGCTCTCAACTGGGCCTCCTTATCAACGAGGCCAAGTCGGAACTCGAGCCGAAGCAGGTGATTCTATTCATCGGGGCGCAGCTCGACTCTCTTCGAGCCAGAGCGCGGCTCCCGGCGGACAGGGCCGAGGTTCTTTCCTCCTTTGCCCGATCATTTCTGGTTGGGCAATTGCGCCCTGCCCGGGACTTCCTGCGCCTCCTGGGTCTCATGGCGGCCTGTACCAGCGTGGTCCGTTGGGCCCGCTGGAACATCCGTCCCTTCAGGGGGACTGGCCAGCCAGTGGTCTGGCGGCTCGCGATCCCTTGGACCAGCTTGTGTCGGTGACACAGGGGAGTGGAGCGCTCTCCAGTGGTGGACTCGTTCCAGATCATTTGCAGGAGGGCATCCTGCTCGTCCGCCCGAGCCGACGGTCTCTCTGTCGACCGATGCCTCTCTGATGGGTTGGGTGCCCATCTGGGGAACACGGGCTCATGGCCTCTGGTCCTCGCGGAGTCCCGATGCCACATCAACCTGCTGGAGCTCCGGCGGTCGCCCTAGCTCTCACCGCCTTTGCTCCGTTCCTCCGAGGTCAAGTGGTCCGAGTCCAGGCGGACAATACACGACCATGTACTATCTAAACCGCCAGGCGGGCGCGCTCCATGCTTCTATGCAAGGAAGCTCTCGCATTTGGTCACTGGTGCGCAGCCTGGAGGCGGATCTCCTGGCCATTCACCGTGGCAGGAGCCTCCAACACCCTGGCCGATGCCCTGAGCCGGATAGGGCTGCATCCCACGAGTGGTCTCTCCTGCGGAGGTAGTACAGCATCTGTTCTCCCTTGGGGCACACCTCAGGTGGACCTGTTTGCCTCCATGGAGAACGCGAGGCTGAGTCTGTTTCATGCCCGCCTCAGCAGGGCTCGCTGCAGGGGATGCCTTCTAGGCAATGGACCCCGGTCTTTTGCTTTTCCCCATTTCCCTTGATCCAGAAGGTGCTTCTCGGCGAGGAGGGACAAGGCGCAGGTGATTCTGATAGCCCCAGACTGGCCTCGCCAGTTCTGGTACCCAGATCTCCTCAGTCTCAGCTCCAGGACTCGCGGCAGCTTCCAGCTCGCCCGGACCTGCTCTCAGTCAATCAGGGAAGGTGTTCCATCCGGACCTTCAATCCCTGCACCTGGACGGGCCTGGTTCCTGAGCTGCTAGAGTTCCAGGCTTTGGGTCTTTCCGACGAGGTCCTCAATGTAGTTGAGGCGTCCCGTAGAGTCGACCAGAAAATGTTATGCCTTCAAATGGAAAAGGTTTCCATTTGGTGTCAGGCAAGGCTTGGACCCTTCCTCCTGTTCCTTGGCAAGCATCTTGGACTGTTATGGTCCTTTCTAGTCAAGGGCTTGGGTGCGACGACCCTAAGGGTGCACCTGGCAGCCATCCTCTCTGCCAGTCGAGGCCGGAAGCAGTGTGGCGCAGGAGAAGGTGGTCACGTTTTTCAAAGGCCTTGATCACATTTCCTCCAGTGCAGGAACCCCACCTCCGTGGGATCTACTGCTGGTACTGGCAAAGCTCATGGGCAAGCCATTCGAACCTATGCACAGGTGTGCTCTCTCTCACCTGTCGTGGAAGACCGCCTTCTTGGTGGCTATCACGCCAGCCAGAAGGATGGGAGAGCTCCAGGCTTTCCATCGAGTCTTCCTTACCTGGTCTTCCACAGGGACAGGTTGTCCCGCCCCCACCCGAAATTCCTTCCGAAGGTGGTGTCGGAGTTTCACCTTAACCAGGTGTTGACTCTGCCGGTGTTCTACCCCAATCACCTCGGAGGCCGAATATAGGCTCCATACTCTGACCCTAGAAGGCGCCAATCATTATAAGGAGCGCAACGGCTGAAATTGGGGAGAGGTTCGCCAGCTGTTTGTCACCCACGCTGGCCGCATCTGGCAGACCTGCAGCCAAGCGGACGATAAGCAGGTGGGTAACCTCCTGCATAGATCTCTGCTATAAGTTGGCGGGCATGGAGCCTCCCAGAGGATAAGGCTCATTCTACCCGCCATACTGCTGACGATGGCTGCTTCCAGGGACGTCCCTATCCAGGAAATCTGCAGGGCTGCTACCTGGAAGTCAGCAAACACCTTCATTACCCACTACCATCGACCTTGAGTCACGCCGGATGCTGGTTTTGGGGCCTCGGTTCTCCAGTCTCTCTTTCCCAAGTAAGTATATGGGGTGTCTGTCTTGCCTCTCCTCCCGGAGAACTGCTAGGAGTCTGCCAATGAGTGTGGATGAACAACATATCCATGTCCCTAGAAATGAGGTTACTCACCTGTAACAGGAGTTCTAGGAATGGTATATGTTGTTCATCCCACTCACTCGATCCTCTCCGCTCGACGCTAGACAACCTGAGCTTTCTCCAGCGGGCCAGATCTGGCGCCATATGGAGCCGAGAGTTATACCACCCGGTGGGTGGGAGGAGCAAGTTTGAAGACCTTTCCGCAAGATTTAAAGCGGCAAGGATACTGCCAATGAGTGTGGATGAACAACATATACCATTCCTAGAACTCCTGTTACAGGTGAGTAACCTGTATTTACTGCCCTATACTTCAGTCATCACTGACTAGCTGTAAAATTTGGGTACTAGTAGGACCTCACAGAAAATGAGATGCTGTATCACGGTGTGATTATCATTACTAAAACCCACTTTAAAAGAAGGAATGATACACTGGAGGCTGATGCTTTTTTTTTTCCCCCTGTGGTTATTTTACTTTTTCTCCACTTTTTCCATCCTGCCCCCTTCACCTGTCGCCTCCAAGAGGGTTGTATCTAACCATAGCCATGCTGAGTCCCTTGATCAGGGCGAGGGGGGAGCTTGCACCTGCCATCACCAGAAGACATTGGCAACACCAAAGGGTTCCTTGCAGAACAGTCCACTCTCCATGGAACATCTGGGTGCAGCTTACATAGATACATACATTGAATGTAATGGCAGATAAGGGCAGCTGAGCCCACCCAGTCTGCCAGCCGTGTTTTGTTTTTTGTTTCCCAGATCCTGCTTATACTACATCACAATCTCTCCTCCCCCTCTATTTTACCCCCATGATTCCCATGTGCCTATCCCAGGCATTTTTGAACCCATTTACTGTTTTTGTCCCCACTACCTCCTCTGGAAGGCTATTTCAGTTATCCACCACCTGTTCTGTGAAGAAGTACTTCCTCACATTCCCCCTGAATTTAGCAGTTACAAAAGTACGCAAGACTCCCTTCCTGGAGGAGAGAGCACATTTTTGTGACTCTTGCTTTTTTTCCTGATGCAGCTGGCTGTCATAGCAGGTCAAGGACACAAACCCTGAGTGGAAAACAAGAACCTAAACTACTAGGCCAGCGAACTGGTATGAGGGCTCTTGTGCAGTGAAGGTGTTCCCCACACTGTTATGGCTTTAACACTAGTAAAAGGTAAGGGACTCAGTGGCTGGGGAAAGCAAACTCGGTGTAGGGCTGCCTGTAACAGGGGGTATGAGGTTCATTCTGATTACACTCCAGTTCGTAGCTGCTCATACAGTAGTGCTCTCTTGCATTGCAGGTGGTATATTAGTGCAGAGGCGCATAAAATGCACGCGTTGTCTGTCTTGAGCTTTGAGTGTAGTGGCTGCTCGGCACTTTCCTAGGATTAATGCAGAAGCAGGCAGTGCAGTTAGGAACAGAACATTTTAATCTGAAATGTTTAGTAGTAGCATTCAGTGCTTTTGTACTGGTGGCAGGTAGATTCTGAAGTGCCATCATTTTGGTTTTTTTCCGGCAGGCATTTTCAACTTTGTAGTCTCTAGATTTTGGGCCATACTTGACAGAGTGTTTTGATTCATGGTAATTGTATGAAGACTTTCTAAAAAAGCCTGACTAATATCTCTGCAGGCAGACATTAGTAAACAGAATCTGGCTTTTGCTACATAGGTTCATAGGCCTAGTTAGCCAAAGCAAGACCATTCTTACATCGAGTCAGTGTCACTGAATATGTTTATGGAGATCCTTTGAGATTTCGCTTACTGAGTAAGAGTGTCATCTTGTGTAATTTGAGTGAGAGGATCATGAAGTTCAGTGGTTCCGTTAGCCCAAGCTGCATGAGAAGCAGCTCTTATTCATATGAACATATGAGCCTGCCAGCAGAAGAAGGCCATACGGTCTAGTGAGTCTGTTCATTGCGGAGCTCATGCAGTTTGTGTTACGTGGCACTCTGCCCCCTCCCCTGAACCTCTTACCCTCCTCTTGACTGTATCCCACCCCCTCAGAAATCCACCTGTTTTCTAGTTGACAACCTCCTCAGCTAGAATGTTCCTTCCTGACACCACTCTCTCCAAGAAGAAGTGCTTCTTGGCCTCCTTCCTGGACCTGCCTCCTGCCAGTTTGCTGCTGTACCCCCTTGTGTTCTTATTTTTTTGCTAAACCTAAAAATATCAAGACTGACCTTGTTAATACCTGAAGGTCTCTCTCATGCCCCCCTCCACTCCCTTCTTTCTTCAGTATGGTATATGTTTAGATTTTCCAGCTTTTACACGTATGACAGTCCCTGTTGGCCCGAGACCCTCTTTGTACAGGCACTGCCTCCAGCTGGTTGATGTCCTTTTTGTGGTAGGGGCTTCAGTACTGCACACAGTACACCAGCTCTTGTGGCACAACAGCTCTGTATAGCTGCAGAATTACCCCTTTCATTCTGCTGGTGAATCCCACCCCCACCCCCCGCTAGCATCCCCTCCTTGCAACCTAGCATCCTGCTTGTCTTTGCTGCTGCCTTTTTTGAATCATAGAGGTTTTTAGATTGCTTGTGATAGCAGTCCCACATCTTTTTCTTCCTCTGACATCTTGACAGTCACACCCTGTAGTCTGTATTTGGCCCTAGGGTTCTTGCACCCTATGTGCATATCCTGGCCTTTTTTTCTGCATTGAACCCCAGTTGCTAGATCTAAGATCATCTTTCTAATCTCGCTAGGTCCTCCCTTTGATCTCAGACTCCCACCTCTGTGTCCTCCGTCCCACAGAGCTTGGTGTCATCCATAAAGAGGTAGCCTGTGCCCTTTATACTGTCTCCAGTATCCTTATGTAACCCCTAGATGGCGCTATCCCAGGGGCTACTACCCCTGCCTGATTTGCCACTAACAGGTTGAGGGGCCTGGATCCAATGGCGGGTGCCTCCACCCAGAGGTCAGGGTTTGCAATAGTTAAACTAACTTGGTCACAGCCCTCTGGGACACTGCAACCCCCCTTTCTTCCCACTAGTGGCCCACACAATATATCAGAATTACCTTCACAGTATACACTTACCCCAGGTCTGGTTCCGCACTGGGGACCTCCTGTGAAATGAGATACAGTGCAACAATCACAGTACAGTACTTTAACATAGACAAATACCTCAGGCAGTATAACTTTGCTGAAACAAGCAGCTCTGATTTATTTAGGGGATATAACAAGGACAGGGGAAATCAGGTTAATTAGCTTATCACTCTAATAATTATTTATGGCTCCCTGTGCACAGGCCTATCCCTATCAGTTACTGTCCCTGGGTACCCAAGCCCTAGTGGCTAGTCCAAACCGTGGCAGCTGGTAGGGCCCTTTCACACAGAGAAAAGGAGAATTAAACAGTCAGCAGTACAGTAATTCCATTTGGATTTAATGTGGCAATTCAACAGGAGCGACCCTGAATTAGTACTCACGACCTCCAAATAAGATAGGGTCCTTCAATGTCAGCAGGGCTCACTTGAGGTACACAAACCTCTTCACACATCCATATAAAAGAAAGCACTATACAGGCAGGCTGCATCTGTATCCCGATCGCAATTACTGCACAATACCCGGAGAACACACAGCAGATTCAGTTCCTGACAGACAGAGTGCAATTTTCAGCAATTCCTCCAGTCTTCTACAGGGTGAGCCTGGTTTCTCTTCAGAGATCCTTTGATTCTTTTCTCAGGAGGATTCAGTCCTAACAAGCTGCAGACCGAACTCTGGGCCTTACACACGTTTTTGACTAAAACTGCACACTGAAAAGCACAGGGCTCCTTCCTTCTTCACTGCCAAAGCTCAACTGAACTCCAACCGACAAAACCGGCACTTCTTTGAGTTCCTCCCAGTTCTTGACTGGATTGGCTGTCACCACAATAGACTGCTGCTGTTGGTCCAAAAGGCACTGAAGTCTAAACTACATCTCCCAGAGTCACTGCCCATACAATCCTCTTGTGGCTGGCTCAGATTATGAGTCCAAGTTCTGATTCGTCCAAGGCACCATTTTAGATCAGTTTACCTCACACTGATTGGTCCAGTTCAGCAGTTCAAAACTAGAATGGGGAACTAGCAGATGCAGTTCTGACTGCAAAGAAAGCAGGTTAGACAAACTGTAATTTCATTATTACTCTAAATAATTTCTGGCAAACAGTTACATCTTTCAGATAGGTTCCTTGCACTCCTAGTGACTGCAAAATGAAGTGAATTGGCAGCAGCTTGAGTGGTACTCAATCAAAGAAACACACAGTCCCCCATACAAACTAATTATGTCTGCAAGCAGACAGCTCTTAAAGAGACAGTACCAGAGGTTCTAAAAACACTCACTGATAAATGGCTTAAATGCCAAACACCATTCAGGCTTGGAGCATTCAAGCAAGCTCCTGGAAGTCTTTTGGGAACCCCCATTTGCAGGGGGGTTACACTTATGAACACATTGAACAGCACTGAACCAAGCACTGACCCCTATGGAACTAAGCTAGTGTCCTCCCTCATCCCTGAATGCTCCCCCACACCACCCTTTGGATTTGAGTGATCCCACCCCCCACAGTCAAATTACCACCCTCCTGGTTAACGCTGCATCTAGAAACATAGAAACATAGAATTTGACGGCAGATAAGGACCGCTTGGCCCACCCAGTCTGCCCATTTCCCTATTTACTGGATAAGCTGCAGATCCTAGTTAACCAGCAGCCTACTTCTTCCTACCCCCACCCCCTAGAATTGCCTTATGACTGTCCCATGCATGCTTGAATTCCACCACTGTTTTTGACCCCACAACCTCCTCCGGAAGGCCGTTCCATGCATCCACAACCCTCTGTGAAAAAATACTCTTAAATTACCTCTGAGCTGCCCCTCTATCTTCAAATTGTGCCCCTTGTTCTTGCACACCTTTTTTGAAAGATGCTACCTCTTGACTTTGTTGATTCCCTTGAGGTACTTGAAAAGTTTCTATCATGTCCTCCTCTCCTCCTTTCCTCGAGGCTATCATATTCAGCTCCTCAAGTCTCTCTTCATATGTCTTCCGTGCAGACCCTGCACCATTTTAGTTGCCCTCCTGTGGACAGCCCATCCTGTCTATGTCTTTATGGAGATTGGTCTCCAGAACTGCACACAGTACTCCAGATGGGGTCTCACCAGCTGTCTGTACAGAGGGATAATAACTTCCTGTTTTCTACTGGTGATGCCTCCCTATGCATCCCAGTATCCCCCAGCCCTCCTTGCTGCCCTCTCACATTGCTTGCCCACCTTTAGGTCATCTGATATGACTACCCCAGGTCCCTTTCCATTTTGTTGTTGTTAGTATCTCACCCCATTGTGTACTCTTCCTTGGGTTTTTTTCCCAGGTGCATTACCTTGCACTTCTTAGCATTGAATCTAAGCTGCCATACATTTGACCATTCCTTTAACCTTGCCAAGTCCCTTCTCATCCTTTCCACCCCACCCTGTGCATCAACTCTGTTGCAGATCTTTGTGTCATCTGCAAAGACATACTTTTCCTTCCAGTCCCTCTGCAATGTCGCTAATAAAGACATTGAAGAGGACCGGTCCAATACTGAACTCCTGCGGTACCCCACTAGTAACCCCCTTTCTTCAGAGTGACTCCATTTACTATTACTCTCTGGTCCCATTCTCCAGCCAATTTTTACCCAGGCTGGCTAACTTGTATATTAATCTTTTGTGGGACTGTGTCAAATGCCTTGCTAAAGTTCTAGGTAGGCCATGTCCACAGCCCCTCCCTGATCTACTACTTTGGTCACCCAGTCAAAGAAATCTATCAGATTCGTCTGGCATGACCTTCCCGCTATGAATCCATGCTGCCTTGGGTCCTGAGCCCCTCTGGCCTCTAGATACTTGACAATTCTTTCCTTCAGAAGAGATTCCATCATTTTCCCTATCACTGAGGTTAAACTAACGGGTCTGTAGTTTCCTGCTTCTGCCTTGCTCCCACTTTTGTGAAGCTGAATCACATCTGCCCTCCTCCAGTCCTCGGGTACCACCCCATCCTCCTATGATTTGTTAAAGAGGGTAGTCAGTGATGTCACTAGTTCTACTTTTAGTTCTTTTAGAATTCTGGGATGAATCCCATCAGGCCCCATTGCTTTGTCCACCTTCAGTTTTAAGAGTTCTTTCATAACCCTTTCTTCTGTAAATGGGCTGGTATCAACTTCTGTATCCAGAGTGTTTCTACTGTTTGTTTTAGGTACGCCTCCTTCATTTGTAAATACTGAGCAAAAATATTTGTTTAGTATCTCTGCCTTTTCACAGTCACCCTCTGCCCACCCTCCTCCCTTTATTAAGCCTCACTATCCTCCCTTGGTCTCCTCCTCCCTGATGTACCTATAAAAGGTTTTACCCCCTTCTTAACTGAGCCCTCACGAAACAATCAGCTAAATCTGTCACCAGGTCTTCCAGCTTCTTGATTGGTCACCTGTAAGGGACAGAGTCAAAGTCCTTGTTAAAGTTCGGGTACTGCTTGGCCCCTGTCCAACACCTTTGAAACCTAGTCATAGAAATTGATCAAATTTTGTGACATGATCTCCCTGACGTAAATCCGTGCTGCCTGTCATGCTGGATCCCATTCACATCAAGGAACTTGACCAACCGCCCTTTGAGAGTGGTTTCCATCAGCTTGCTAGCTATCAGTGGCAAGTTGACTGGTCTGTAGTTCCCTGGTTCATCCCTTGCACTGTACTGTGTAGTGGTACTACATCAACAGTCCTCCACTCTCATGGCATCACTCCAGTATCCAGGGAGCAGTGAAAAGGTCAGCCAGGGGGACAGCAAGAACTGCTGCCAGCTGTCTCAGCACCTTGGGGTGCATACCGTCAGTCAGGGGGACAGCAAGAACTGCTGCCAGCTGTCTCAGCACCTTGGGGTGCATACCGTCAGTCAGGGGGACAGCAAGAACTGCTGCCAGATGTCTCAGCACCTTGGGGTGCATACCGTCAGTCAGGGGGACAGCAAGAACTGCTGCCAGCTGTCTCAGCACCTTGGGGTGCATACCATCAGTCAGGGCGACAGCAAGAACTGCTGCCAGCTGTCTCAGCACCTTGGGGTGCATACCGTCAGTCAGAGCGACAGTAAAAACTGCTGCCAACTGTCTCAGCACCTTGGGGTGCATACCATCAGTCAGGGCGACAATAAAAACTGCTACCAACTGTCTCAACACCTTGGGGTGCATACCATCAGTCAGGGCAACAGCAGGAACTGCTGCCAACTATCTCAGCACCTTGGGGTGCATACCATCAGTCAAGGCGACAGCAAGAACTGTTGCCGGCTATCTCTGCACCTTGGGGTGCATACCATCAGTCAGGGCAACAGCAGGAACTGCTGCCAACTGTCTCAGCACCTTGGGGTGCATACCATCAGTCAAGGCGACAGCAAGAACTGTTGCCAGCTATCTCAGCACCTTGGGGTGCATACCATCAGTCAGGGCAACAGCAGGAACTGCTGCCAACTGTCTCAGCACCTTGGGGTGCATACCATCAGTCAAGGCGACAGCAAGAACTGTTGCCAGCTATCTCGGCACCTTGGGGTGCATACCATCAGTCAAGGCTACAGCAAGAACTGTTGCCAGCTATCTCAGCACCTTGGGGTGCATACCGTCAGTCAGGGTGACAGCAAGAACTGTTGCCAGCTATCTCAGCACCTTGGGGTGCATACCATCAGTCAGGGCTACAGCAAGAACTGTTGCCAGCTATCTCAGCACCTTGGGGTGCATACCATCAGTCAGGGCGACAGCAAGAACTGTTGCCAGCTATCTCGGCACCTTGGGGTGCATACCGTCAGTCAGGGGGACAGCAGAAACTGCTGCCAGCTGTCTCGGCACCTTGGGGTGCATACCATCAGTCAGGGGGACAGCAGAAACTGCTGCCAGCTGTCTCGGCACCTTGGGGTGCATACCATCCAGCCCTGAGGATTTATTCACCTTGAGGACCATGAGTACCCTGTCCTCCATATTCACCTCCTCTCTCATCCCCCCGCTCTGCCCCCTAGCTATCCCTGTCTTTCCCTGTGGAACTGGTCCATCTTTCTCTTTTGTGAATATTGAGCAGAAGAATTCATTTAACATCTCTCTGCCTTTCCTCTGTTGTCTTCCACCCTCAAGCCCCCTTTCCAACCTCACTCCTAATATATCTATCTATCTATATATATGTATATATATATATATATATATATATATATATATATATATATATATGTGTGTGTGTGTGTGTGTGTATATATATATATATACACACACACACTATGTATGTATATGTAAGACAAAGAACCTTAGTGCACAAGCACTGAGGGCAATTACTGTTTGTCAGTACTGTGTCAAACATGGCCCAATCCCTAGTCGTCTCCAACACCCCCTGGATTAAGAACCCATCTTGGACTGTATACAGGGACATTTGGTTCCTGCTGCTGGATGCTTCAGTCCACGTCTGGCAGGTTGAAGACAAGTCTTCTAGTATCACAACTTTACTTTCTCTGCTGCCTTCCTTACTATGTTCCCCAACTCCCAAGCTGTGATTTCATTCTGATTTGGTGGCAGAAACACTCCTCTCACCCTTGGTTGCTCTCTTCCCTTGTTTGCATCTGCACCTGCACCCATGTTGCCTCTGTGTCTCTTTCCCACCCCATGTCCTCCCTTGTGGCAGTGATCCCATCCCCCCTATTTTTATTTAGCTTGTATTTTCTCCCCCTCCTGACTGGCCCTCTTCCACCGGCTCCCCCCCCAGCCCTCAGCGTCCACTGGACTCACCTCCAGATCTCTCATGAGGTGCCAGCTAGCTGGGTGCGGTGCCTGCAAAGGGCCAGCATCATCTCGCCAGTTGGGATATTTTCCTTGCTTTTCTTCCCGTCCTCCAAGTGCATCATAATGGCATGCAATGATGCCAAAGGCCAAGCCATGCACGCTTTCGCACGCGGCATGCTAGGCGTCTGCCCCACATCTGCTCCCTTCTTCTGTGGTTCCATTGCACCATCTCCCAGCCACTGCTAGGAAACAGGTGAGCAGCGGACTCCATCCCCACCCCTTCCCAGGAGAGGAGAGCTGTCCTCCGGGCACTCTATCCTCTCCCTCCCTACCCGGCCGATCCCCGGCGGCCCGCTCGCACTGAAAACGCGGGTCACCAGCATGGCAGGAGGTAAGGCACGGATGCTGCAGCCCTCCACATCACTGGGCTGGCTAGTTATCCCATCCTTAGTATGTAGCACTACCTCTCCCCCCTTGCTCTGTCCTTTCTGTAGAGGGTGAATTCTGGAACAGAGGGATCCCAGTCATGGTTCAGGGTTGCCCAGATTCAGTGACTGCCACCAGATCTGCTTGGCCTTCAGTAATGATGGCCTGGAAGTCCTCCATCTTACTCCTCAGACACCTTGCACTGATGGACACCACTCCCCGCAACTTCATTCTTCCCCTTCCCAGTTCTTATTGTTCCTCTCCTTTCTGCTGCCCTGCTGATTTTCCACATACCTCTCCCCTGTCCTGTCCGTTTTCTGCCCTCTATTTGACCACCCTCCCCCAGGTCCCTTTTCCTACTTCGCTTCCATTTCTCCCACTCATCACATTGCTACTACCCACATCCCCCTCACCTAATATGCTCTTTACCAGCCAGCCCCCTCTATGGGAAAACTTTGGGTTCTGTGCCCCTTGGTATTCAGTAAAATACACCTCCAGTAATCCCATAAACATCTTATAAACCACTCACAGTAGCTTGAGTGATTCATAAGAAGATTAAAGTCCCACTCGTTAACAGCTGACTCTGTGGCACTAAGCCATGAGAGCTTGCACTGGCATGCTGACGATCTGGGTTCTTCTCCCAAAACTGGTATATCAGAAGTGGAGATTGCAAGCAGGGGGGCTTAGTGCTCACTCAGACTTTTGCTGCCTCTGGGGAGGGATGGAATTAAATCTCATTGTCTGACTGCCTACTGATGATCTAGGGGGTTGAGGGATGTCGGTGTGAACCAAGACAAGCTGAGGAAAGGTGCTACCTTGTGCTACCTACACATCAATAGTGATAAGACAATGGAGTTCCTGATGGCACAGTGAGAGGGTGCACAGAAATGGTGTGTGGAAGCACTATTCAGTTAGGCCCCGCTGCAGGGCCAGAAGCTCCAGTTGTGTTGGAGGGATGGCACATGTGGTTACTGGGACCAGCAGGAGACTGGTGGAGCTGAAAAAGAACCTTTCCAGAAAGCCACAAGGTAGGCAGTGAAATAAAACAAATGTAATGCTGCTCTCCTGACCTCTGAAGTGGAACGTTCCACTGTAACACTACAGCATATAATGACAACTTTGTTCAGAATCACAGGTCCCAGGGTTCTCATGGCTGATTGTCTGAAATTCTATCAGTGATTTATATTGATCCTACAAGTAATTACCTAAAATATGGCCTGCCCAATTTGGGGTTGAAGCAACAGCACATCCTATAGCAGCCTGTCTCAAACTCTGTTGCCCTTTGGGTAAATATATCTTTGAATCCTTCATAGCATCTCTCTCTCTCTCCTGAAGAGTGACCTGTTGTTCCAGGCTGGACCCCTAAGCACTTAGTGAATAAGCTAATTTTACCAAATCGTGCAATGCCCTTATGAACAGCTAAATAAAATCATCCCCTCTTTCTCATTTTCTTTAGTGAACAATCACAGGCTGGCTGTTTCAACCTTTCTTAATCTTGTAAATTCTTGTTCTCTACTCCTCTGGCTGCCCTATGTTGCGCCCCCTTCAACACCGCCATATCCTTTCAGTAGTGCAGCACCAAGAACTGTATGCAGTACTCCAGATGTAGTCCAACCCCAGTGTCGTATACAATGTTATCAAGCCCTGCTGATGATTCCATTATTGATAACAGACCAACATACAATTTGCCTCCCAACCACCACCACTAAACACAGTTCCAAGGGCTTAGAGTCTTCGAAGGCTCACAAGCCCCCTTCCTACTTGTGTTTTATCCACCTTAAAGTCCCTTGGACACTTATATACCCAGTTACATAATGTTGGCCGAGTCAGTGGCTCAGTAAGTTTGACTGGGGCTGGAAGATCAGAAGGTTGTGGGTTCCAGTCCCACACCAGGGATATGGTCTAATACCTAACACTGAGACTGTAGTACAGCACTAGAAAGTGCTGCACTGTTTATGTGTCGCCCTTTGAATGAGAAGTTAAACCACGTCCCCTTTTGCCCATCTCTGGCAACAGTCATGGACGAAGTCAAATATCCATGGCGTTTATTGAAAGAGTAGGATGTTTTATTGAAATAAGAAAATAATTAAACAGTGCAAACCCAAATCCCAATATCAGATCTTTACAAATGCAAAGAAAAGTATAGAAATGAAAGTTACTAATACACATAGTGTTATAATTCATTCACAAATTGCAGGCTGGTAGCATAGGAAACCCTCACATAGCATTGTTCATAGTCATACACTTATCCCTATTGTGATCCAGGAACACCCTGCCTACAAGTTCTGGAAATTTTGTGGACTTCGACGACAAGTTCCTGTGGAGCAAATTCTAGACAATGCCTCAGAGATACTACCAGTCATTTCTGAAAAGGCCATCTGCTTCTTCTATAAGGAGTGTGCACAGTATGCTTGCTATAATTGGTTATTTACAATAGGCAGAAGCAGCCCATATTGTACTTTTATGGTAGAAATTCCATGCTGATGAAAAAACATACCTAGTACCACATTGTCCTAAGACAGGTTAGAAAGTACAGGTTCTTTCCATACTTTACCCAATTCCTGCCAAAATCCTTGCTCAAAAGAACATTCAAACAAAAAAATGCTTCTGTTTCCGAGGAAGGGAGGGTGACCAGCAGGGTGCCTCAGGGATCAGTGCTGAGACCAGTCCTGTTTAATGTCTTTATAAGTGATATTGCAGAGGAGCTGGAAGAGAAGGTCTGCCTCTTTGCAGATGACACCAAAATCTGCAGTAGAAGGGACACCCCAGGAGGAGACCTGAGAAAACTCGAGGAGTGGTCAATGTCAGCGGGGTTTCAGTGCAAAAAAGTGCAAAATAATTCACTTAGGGCACAGAAACCCAGGGGTGGAGTACAAAATAGGGGGAGTGGTATTGGCAACCACCAAGCAGGAAAGAGAACTGAGGGTAATCATATCGGATGAGCTAAAGGTGGCCAGGCAGTGTGACAAGGCAGTAAGGAATGCTAGTGGGATGCTGGAGGTGCACAGGGAGGGGTATCACCAGCAGAAAGAGAGAGGTGGTGTTGCCTCTGTATAGATCCACTGGTAAGACCCACCTGGAGTACTGTGTCCAGTTCTGAAGACCACATCTTCAGAAGGACATAGACAGAGTGGAGGCAGTCCAGAGGATGGCAATTAAAATGATGTGGGGTCTCTATCAAAATCCGAATAAGGGGAGACTAAAGGATCTCAATGTGGAATGGGGGGGGCGGATATGACAGAGACCTTTAAATACCTCATGAGGGTAAATAAGGTACAGGAGGGATGTTTTTTCAGAAGAAAAGGTGATGAAGACCAAGGGGATATGCTATGAAGCTTGGGGGGGTCAGGAGAGATGTGAGGAAGTTCTTCACAGAAAGAGTGGTGGATTCCTTGGAACAGCTTTTTCAGTGGAGGTGGTGGGGGTGAAAACAATGGTGGGGTTCAAGAATGCATGGGATAAGCACATGGCAATCATAGTGGAAAGGAAGGGGAGAGGGAAATAGAGTTGTAGATCAGGCAATGTCTGTGGTAATAGTGTAGGTAGGGAAAAATGGGCAGACTTGATGGGCCAAGTGGTCCTTACCTGCCATAAAATTCTGTTTCTATGTTTCTGTGTAGGCAAGTTAAGGCAATGTTATTTATAAAGATCTCCATAGTCCACAGGTCTTATTAGGCCCCTGTAGTCCACAGGTGGCAAGAGTGTCACCTGTACCAGCCTTTTTGGGCATGATCAGCTTCAAAGCAGCTCTTATTGCTAAAATAAAATCCTAGTGTCAATCTACATTTTTGGGAAATGATATCAATGTGTTTGGCAAAAAACAGCCTACTATCAATCCACCGCCCCAAGTACTTTTATACAGTGACTAACTCCAGCGTGTTACCCACCATAGCAGAAATAGACAAGTGTCCCAGAGATCCCTCTGTTTTATCTGTTGGTGTAAATAGCATAACCTTAGTTTTTGATACCTTAAGCAACAGTATTTTTCTGAGAAGACTGAATTACAAAATGTCAAAAGCAGCCCGTATATCAGATTTAAACATATCCATGAATGGAGTAGTCACATACAAGGTGGTATCATCTGCATAAAAATGTCATTTTGCTCCCTCTACATTTATGCCTAGATCATGTATATACGTCAAACAGAGTAGGGGCCAGCACTAACCCCTGAGGTACCACATTGTACAAAAAATAGAAGAGGAAGTGAGACCATTGAATTTTAACAATATCACGTCATAGTAGCGACCCAAAATGAGCGACTAGAAATATAGCGACTCAATTTGGGCAGTATTATTGTGGGCTACTCTGCAGAATAGCGAAGGTATGGGATAGCGACCGGGGGAAGGACAAACGGGGGGGGGAGGAATAGTGAGGGGAAGGGGAGGGACAGGGAAGGGGTTTTCAAACACTGGGGTACCTGCTGCTGCCAAGCTAGCTGTGTGTGGTGTGGTGTGGTGGTGAGGGTGGCTAGTTCTGGCACAGCAGGGACTGGGACTGGGAGTGTGTACATTTTGCCACTGCAGCACTTACATTTTGCTGACATCCAGATTTTTGCCCCCTCCTCGATATGCACTGCCCTGGAGTTGAGAATCCTAATTAAGGGGGTGCAGTGGGCAAAGCCCCCCCGACAAAAGCACTTTTTAAAAAAAAATAAATCCGGATGTCGGATCGCCTTGAAGTGTATATCGCCGATTTGCTTTTCAGCGATATACACTTGCCATAATAGCGATCGCTGTTTTGTGTTCTCTATTATGACACAGAACCATTTTAACTTTTAGTATTGCACAGTAAGGTCATTAATAAACTAGTGGAAAGTCGGGGTACTAATGCCTAGAGTCAACAGCTTGGCTGGTAACACACGGGCCAAGCGGTCCTTATCTGCCATCAGATTCTATGTTTCTATGTATGTTCGTATCTGGTGAACATGAGGGTCTGACACATCCACATTCTTCTACTCTGTTGTGTTAAAGGAGCCGTTTATTCCCAGTTCTCCATCAGCATAAAACCAAGTCACATCCCACATAATTGGGGTATTGTTTTGTCCTGAAGCTGTTGTAATACCTCTAACTCTTGATTTTAAGGCAATTTGGAAACATTACAGGACAAGCTATTATTGGGTGTAAAACTACAAGGTACAAAGCTTTCCTTGACATCATCCCTACCTGTGGTGAAGAGATTTGCTGCTGTCTTAGTTTACTCATAGCCTTCTTTATGTACTCAGGAATGTGTATAACCCCTGTTGGTTGTCCAGTTGTCACCCATTCCCCTTCTAGTGTTCCCACAGAGTTAATAAACACACCAGGTTGGGATCTGAATGGCCACAGCCATATGTTTATTAAACCCATTCCTAATACAGACTAGACGTGCACCGAAGGGAGCCTTTCCAAGGTTCATTTCCCAGTCCCCCCATCAGCAGGGTGGGGAATCCCCCCGCCCGCTGCCTTGCCCACCCTTGGCCAAGCTGTGGGCTATTGGGGCTCTTGAAGGGGGTCAGACCAACAGGGTCAGAGGCCCAGCACCCTCCTTGCTGGGTGGGGTCCTCGGCCTTCCTCCCCTTTTGTCTGACCCCGGAGATCACGGACCTCCACCATAGGAAACCTGCCCTCCAGGGCCTGTCGCGGTGGGCTCCCCTGCAGGTGGCACACCCCAGGGGAATATCTGGTGATCTCGGCCTGTCCATTCTGGGTGCTGGCCGGGGTTCCCTCCCTGAGACCACCATAAGAGGCGCCCCCATTCCATGCTGGGTACTGGAGGCCCCTCTTTTCCCCCGACTTATGAGCCGGGCTAACCCGACTCACCCTTAGGGAACCTTGAGACACCTCCCTATCCGCCTATAAGGCTGTGACAGTTTTATCTACCCCGCCTCTCCCCACCCCCACCGGCCAAATCTGAGAATCTGCCTGGCAGAGGGAAAACCCTGGAAAAAACTGTTAAGCAGGAAAACCTGGGAAACTCCTTCTTCAACCCTTCTGGTGGTTCCCTCAGTAGAGGACAGAGTTCTCACTTTGCTTTTGGGTGGGAGGGAGGTTCCTGCCTGGAGCGGTGTAGGAAAAAGAGACTGCAGCTTGCCTGCGTCTCTTTAGAATCACCCACGCTCCACCCCATGTCCATGGCCACCCAATCCCCTTCAGTGGCCACGGGACCATCCATCCCCGGCAGGCCCCCCACACCCACGGGGTTGCCGACCCCGGACTCCTTTGTTTTGTCAAGGGCATGGGGGAAGCCCAGTTGGGACCCGGCCTTCCCATCGCAAACACCGTGGGATCCAGTTCATTCAGGGGAAGGGGGGGAGCCAGAACACCAGTATCCCCTTCCCCCTTGAGGTCTCTGGGAAGGACCATTGGTTGTCCAGTTCTCACCCATTCCCCATCCCTTCCAATCTTCCCACAGAGTCAATAAACACACCAGGCTGGGATTTGAATGGCCACAGCCATTTGTTTATTAAACCAATCCCTAATACAGACTAGACGTGCACCGAATGGAGCCTCTCCAAGGTTCATTTCTCGGTCTCCCCCTCCACCAGGAGGGTGGGGAATCCCCCCTTCAGCCAGGTTGCGGGCTATTGGGGCTCTTGAAGGGGGTCAGACCAACCAGGTTGGTGGCCCAGCACCCTTCATGCTGGGCGGAGCCATCAGCCTTCCTCCCCTCTTGTCTGACCCCGGAGATTGTGAACCTCCACCATGGGAAATCTGCCCTCTGGGGCCCATCATGGTGGGCCCCCCACAAGACTGGTGTGCCCCAAGGTAATTTCTGGTGACCTCGGCCTGTCCATGCTGGGCGCAGGCCGGGGTCCCCAAGCCCAAGACTGCCATAAGAGGGGCCCCCATTCCATGCTGGGCACTGGAGACTCCCCTTCTCCCCCCACTTCTGAGCCGGGCTAACCCAACTCGCCCTTAGGGAACCTTGGAGACGCTCCCTATCCACCACAAACCTGATCTCCATCTGGTCCCCACAGCACATCTCCCCTCTCTTAACTACCCCCATCTCTAAGTAATGACATTAGAACCAAGTAAACATCTCTGCAAAATACGTTGAGGCCCAGGTCAGATAGGTGTATTCCATCCTGCCAATATTGTTCCTTTGCTTTCCCCATTATATGGTCGTGCTCGACAACTCCACCTGGCAGTCTGGCCATGGATGTCCCCATTTCTCCATTGATCTTCATCCGGGTTCTGTCCAGGCCCTTGTCCTTAGTCCTTTTCGCCAATGTTGCCTCTGCACAATATGCGACCATATTGCTGTTGCCTACTTGCCACTGTATTTATACTTCCTTTGTGAAGTTGTTTGACTGTCTCTGTATCTTTGACATGGAGCCTTTGTAAATGAGTCTCTGACTCAAAGGCAATTTCCAAAACGTCAATAAATAAAAAATAAATATGATTCTGGTGCCTGGCATGCTATGCTGGATGGTGGCTATGTCCTCCTTCATGGCATGTAGCAATGCCATGGACTTCCTTGCTCCCACGTCATTCCCTGCCAGGTGGATGACCAAAATATCTGGAGGTGTTCCCTCTCAATACTCCTCTCGCAACCTGGGAATCAACTGATCCCAGTGCATACCCCTGTGACCCATCCATTACACTTCCACAGGAGTATCACTGAAGCTCAGTACTGGACCCCAGGTCGAGACTGTTCCCAGGTGAAGGGGAAAAGAGATCTCAGCTTGCCTGTTTCTCTTTTTAAGTCACCCTACACCACTCCGCCCCATGTCTGTGGCCACCCAATCCTCTTCAGTTGCCACCGGGACCGCCCATCCCCCGAGCAGGCCCCTCCATGCCCACGGGGTCACCAACCTCAGACTCCTTTGTTTTGTCAGGGGCGTGGGGGAAGCCCAGTTGGGACCCAGCCGTCCTGCCGCAAACACCGTGGGATCCGATTCATTCGGGAAAGGGGGGGCTCGAACACCAGTATCCCCTTCCCTCTCGAGGTCTCCGGGAAGGACCATTAGCCCTGGTAGTTTAAAAAACCCTCTCTCTAGAATTGGATGTTAACTACTTCTGCACCAGAGAGATCTAATTACACATCTAACCTGCCAGAGTTGGAGCAAAGTCACAATGAATGAACAGCACACACACAAAAAACATTATGTGGTGAACCATCCAACGTCTCCCTGTTGTTATCTCATACATAACATTAATAGTGTTGGACCACACTTTCTTTATTAAGAGACACTTTGCCAAAGTTTGAAGGAGCTCTTCTATCAGTTTCCTTTTCACATGGAACGGCTTTTCATGGATAGAGTGGTGAACACCTTGGAATGGCCTTCCTGAGGAGGTCATGGGGTCAAAAACAGTGGGGGAATTCAAGAATGCATGGGACAGACATAAGGCAATTCTGGTGGGGGTTAGGAAGAAGTAGGCAGTTGTTAACTAGGATCTGCAGCTTACCCAATAGGTAGGGAAATGGGCAGACTGGGTGGGCCAAGTGGTCCTTATCTGCCATAAAAGTCTGTGTTTCTATCATGCAATGTATTTATCTCAGTTAAGCTGAAAATGAAGATGTGCATACATGAGTTTACTGGTGCAGTCTGCGCCATTTTGACAGCATTACGTATGGACAGCTTACAGAGTGGGTCACTCGACTTGCTCAAAATATTAATTTTAGTGCTTTAAAAGCTTCATTTTCTAAATGTGAAAGATCATTTATAATAGCTAAGAGAACAATGAAGGCAACAGGCAAAATGATACCATGACTGCATTAAAAAAACACCTTTAAAAGCTGACAGCATCCTTTTAAACAAGTACCTATTTATAACATTGTCAAAGGTCGCCTCCTGGTCTAGAGCCAGGAGAAAGCTTTGATTACCCGATACCCTATAGGGGCGTTTAATTAAAAAATATATATATATATATATATATATTGTGTATATGAACACAAACAAGGAAACGAATCACAAACCACACATCATATTCCCCACATTAATCCTAAGAGCTAAAGAAACAAAAAGACATACAATCAGGGAGTCCAATGAAAAGAATTCATTGTAAATATAGACACAAACAAATCACACTACAAACCCACCCACTAATGACACCCCCAGGAAAACTGAAATGGTAAACCAGCTCTCTAGAAAAGATCCCCTAGGCCTACAACCATACTACATTTTCCCACAAAGAGGAAAAACACTGCTTAGGCAGCCAGCTGTATTCAGAGTCTCGGACCAACCCAAGTTCCTTAGTGACATTCAAGAGCAAGATGTCCACTGGAAAAATGTTCTGTTGAAAAAGTAAGGATCACCTGGGACTGCCAGATGCACCACTTCAAACTTGCCGTAATTGTATACAGGGTACTGCCAAGAGGACCACAGGTTTGAAAAAGAGCAAAAAAATCAAATGTTCTTATGTCATAGTAGAAAATGTAGGCATCTTCCAAACCTTGCTAGTTCAGTCCAAAAATCTTGAATATAAGGACAAGAGAAAAATACATGATACATTGACTCAAGTTCTTGACCCTTGAGTCCTGTAAACAAAGACTACCTGCAGCACTTTTGTGTTTGTGGTTGGCTCTGTCCAGCAATGTTTCGTGGGTACACCACCACACAACATCTCTCATCTTTACTGGGATTCTGCGGTTCTGAAGCAGTTTTGTAATCACAGAAAACTGTATACCATGAACATGCTTCTGTATAGGTTCAGTGAAATGAGAACAAATTATATGGTGATGTAATTTCACCCAGGGCAGAGAAGTAACCTGCACAAAAAACCAGCTGCCGTTGTCTAACTTCATAAAGCAGGAGGCGAGGAAACAAGGAAGGGCTGTACCAAACCTCCCCAAAGGCTGAGCGCCCCTAGCATCCCGTGCTGACAAAACAGGGAAACACCACAACCTACAAAAAGAAACCCATAACTTTGGTGACTATAGCAAAATGAGTTTCAAAAATGAGAGAAGAAAATACAGTAGAAAAATATCAAAGGGTTAATCCTACCCAAAAAGCAATAAAACCAAAGTCATGATGATCTGCAGCTCTCAGAACAAGCATAAGTCCCGTGCACTTAACATCAGTACCCGCTCTGGAGCTCTGCTTGAACATACCCAGCACTTTAAATATCTTGGGGTCACTCTGGACAGCTGTCTTGCCTATGACCAGCACATCAGCAGTGTTTCCAGGACTGTCAACTACAACATCAGTCTCCTCCACAGGCACAAGCACTGTCTCATTTCAGACGCCCTTAGACTCACCATCAACAGCTCCATACTTTCTGTAGTAGGCTATGGCTTGGTAATCTATGGCGCTGCTTGCCACACTGCTCTCCGCAGACTATCAGTTGCCCTGAACAAGGCCTGCAGACTGCTCACAAGGGCCGAACGTCTCACCCATACTTGTGACCTCTATGCTGAAACGGGCTGGCTCCAACTTAGTGGGAGGATACACTACCAAACCTGTCTGCTCGCCAAAAAGGCTCTTCTTGGTATCCTTTCCCATGGCATAGCTAACCTACACCAACTTCACAGCAGCAGCTTGCAATGTACAAGAAACTCTAGCACCCACTTCTTCCATGTTGCTCATCCTCGAATGACGCAGGGCCAACGCTCCTTTGCCTACAGAGCACCCCTCTGGTTTAATGCCCTCAGTCGGGACATCTCCAACCAACCTACTCTGGGCACTTTTAAAAGACTGCTTCACCAATATCTTGCCGCCTCCAGCACCTGTGACTGCAACCCCTAGTCCCCCTTGCCTACAGTCTCTGCCCTGCCACTTAATGGCTCCCTGCACTGGCATGGCCCCTTGCCACCGCTACCCACCCCCCTCACTCCCTCCCACCCCCTCTCTGCCCTGCCATTTAGCGACTCACTGCACTGGCATGGCCACTGGCCGCAATATACCCACCCCCTCACTCCTCACTATGACAATGTCAATGACTGCTGCCCCTTTTTCTCACCTCACTCCCACCCCCTCTCCTACCCACTGCCTCCTTTAGCCCCTCTCTAACTCCTATTTGCCTATCCCCAACTATTTGTTTGCCAACTAAGCTCAAGTTTGCCCGCATTAATTGCTTACGGTGTACTCAAACCTATGGTATTGTACCTATTATTGTCATGTTTTATACACTCTTGTTTGTATAACCTTTGTAATTATTGTCTTCCCTCCCACTGACATGGAACCTTTGCAAACGAGCTCCTAGCTCAAAGGTGTTTAATCCTAGATCTCAATACATAAATAAATAAATAAATCCCCTTCCTATTGGTATGAGCCCACTTCACTGGATTTAAATGGCTACCGTGCAGCAATCTAAAAAAAAAAAAAGAAATGCTAAAAAGTTTAGCCTTAAGTACTTTTAGAGGAAGGAACACAAAACTGACATATCAAAACATAGGAATGAGGAATGTTTTATCAGTATGTACCCTCAGCCTTAGGCATAGGCCATTTATTCCATACAGAAACCTTGTGCTCTGCCAAGTTTAACCTGGCCTCCCAATTTGCTCTGGCTATATCGCCACTACCTACCAAACTGAACATGTAAGATAGGGAGGGGACCTGTTCCTAGAAGAATACCAGATATAGTACCAGGACAGGCATCCTATAAAGGACCTAATGTCAGACCCTTGCTTTTGTGCAAGTTAACCTTTGTTCCTGAAACACTGGAATAGGATTCCAGAACCTGTAACCCTGGAAGCACAGAATTCATGCATTAAAAAAGCTAACTGATACCTTCTGCATAAACCAGTACAATCGATAAGGTCAGCTACCACGAGACTGGTATACCAAGGACACGGGGGTGCAGAGGCAACTTCCTAAGAAGGGGGTCTAAACTGAAAACATACAATGGGGGGGCTCGGGGGATATCCTTGCCATACTCCTCTTTTAATCACAATCGGTGATCCTTTCCACTCATGCAAAAGAGAATGTACCAGTTGAATCCAGGAAATGAACACCTCAGGAATACCATGATGTCGGAGAACCTGGAATAAAAACAATGATGTGAGAGACAATAGAATGCCTTCTCTTGGTAGAAGGCCAGGAGAAGGGCAAATATGCTCCCCTGGTTACCATATTCTAATACATCTCTGAGAATATCAATCTTGTCCAGCATAACCCTCCTTTGTGCGCAATATGCCTGGGAGGTATCAGTCAGTTGGGGGGCTGGGCTATCTGCTCCAACCTGGAGGTCAAAATTTTAGTCAGAATCTTTGGCTAATAGGCCTCCAGTTCAGGATATATGTCCTGTCCCCTTTTCAAAAAAATTATAAATAAATAAATGTCATTTTACAGATTTTGACAATTTTCCTTTATGCCACCCTGATCAGCTTGGTGCCATCCGCAACTTCACCAGCAGTCTGCTGCCCTCCTCTTTCATTTCAAAGTAAAAAAAAAAAAAAAACAAGTTCTGATACAAGAACCGACTCCACAGTGCTCTGCTGGTCACTGTTCTATGACGAGACACTTGCCTCCCCACACATATTTGCTTTCAAGCTTATGTCTCTGTCAGTTATCCACCACCTCTGTAAGAATCCAGCGAGCTGCAGTTTCATTATTTTGTGCACATCTTTGTTTGTTAGTTTATTAGGTTCCTTGTGAAGTTGGTTTTGGAAATCTCATGGCTGTGACTGCTGTGAAGGCAGGACAGCAACATGGACCATAGATCTGAGTTTCATCAGCCGGCACCTATATATTTCCTGCAGAACTCTTGAGTTCATTAAAGAATTGGATCTGGTTGGTTTGGCATGACCTTCCTAGTCTGGATCCATGTAAGCTGTCTTTTAGGACCTGATTTCCTTCTAGGAATCTCACCAATAAATTCTTAGTTATAGATTCCAAAACATTACACACCATCCTGGTTTAGCTCACTGACATGTTGTTTGCCAGGACTTGGCTCCTTTTTTAAACAAGAAAACGGCATGTATCGCTCGCCAGTCCCTTGATACTTCATTTGTTCACACACATTCCCTGTGGATCTTCTGCTGTCAGACTTTGTGTCTGAATGCTTTTAACATTCTCTTGGATTTTGTTTTGACTGATGGCCAGTCTCTGTTCTACAGTAATTCCTGACAAGGTGTCATATCAGGGGGAAAAATCCTTTCCAGCTACGGTTAACTGGCTGGGTCACGTATTGCCCTTCTGTGTAGTCCTCAGGCTTGAAGGAGCTGCCTGCTTGCCTCTAGCACTTCCTAGTAACATTATCTACCAAACAGGCCAATTTGAGCAGAGCATTACAACTGCCATGGAAATGTGTGTCCCCTATTGCTCCTTTGTGTAAACCCTTAGCTGAACTTACTGTAGAAGCCATTCATTAAAAATCAGAGGGCCATTTTCACAGTCACTTTTACACTGGATCAACCTGAGCACTTTGGGTTGCTCCTGTGCAAAAGCAGCCACATGGACACTTACCCAGTCACAGTAAGTCATTCACTGTGCCACGTTGGGAGCCGTTGCAATCTCGGGAATGTGGGTCAGAGCGAACAGTGTGAGCAGCTGTGTGGACAGGCTGCACTGCTCATTCTGATGTACCTCTTCTGCCTCCCAACATCTTCCTCTAAGGACAGCCAACCATTCCTCTTACTTACAGCACCCTCTTCAGCAGGTCTTGCAATAGCACTGAGAGAGAGGCCATGTAAATGGAAAAAGAGGTGGCATCTGGAGCTCAACTGACATGGACAGCAGCAGGACTAAAAATAGCAGTGTAATCACGGCTTAAGTTTGATTTATTTCCCAACCAAAAGGTGGCTGAGGTCCATGGAGGTCTGATCCATGCTTAAACTCTTCTCAAAGTGAGCTAGTTCTTTTGCTCTAACATTTAAGACATTACACTCCCTGGGAGCAAGATTTATTTTTATAAATATTTATTTTTCTGTTTATGAATTTTTTTAGTGCACATGAAAGGTGCTGAATTGACAACACTGGAACCTGAAGTCCTCTTCTTATCCACATGACAGGTACAGCATAGGCGATCACAGTGCAAGCTTCCCCGTACTGCCCTGCTAATGTGTCTCAGCCCTGCCATGGAGGGACCACCATGTAGATGAGAGGGTAGTTCAGACTGCATGCCCATTCAGTCCTAGGCCTCTCATGTGAGACTGCCAACAAGGGTGCCAATTACTGCCAGTTATGTTGGTGGTTTTTAAGCTGTGGACAACTGCCCACTGGGAACTGGACTGAGACCACAACAACTCATTTCACATAGGCCACTGAACAGCCCTCAAGTGATAATGGCTTTCGATCTCTACCAACCTGTGCTGGATTTGAACCAGTGACCTAGACGCAAAAGGCTCCTTAACCTGCTACCAATCCACTGAGCCATCCAGTTCCCCCTTGCCTGGGAGCTAGATTTCAAGGTCTTTTACTTTAGAATTCTTTGCTATAACCACTAGACCACACTATATGGAAGATGGAATTCAAACCGGAACTTCTGGCTCACAGACATTTGCTGTAACACACTAAACCATACTGCCTAGGAGATGGGATTTGAACCAAGATCTCATAGCTCAAAGTCCTTTGCTCTATGCACTAGACAGCATACTGTCTGGAAGTTGGTATTTACAACAGGAGCTATCACTCTCTCTTGTCTCTGTTTGACCACACTACCTCAGAATTTAGATACAAACCAGGATCTCCTGCCTCAAACTTCTATAAACATTAGGTATCAGACTGAATGGAGTTAGGGTACCAGATCTCCTGGATCACGTTTACCACACTCCAGGGTTTTGAGAGTTGAACCAGGATCCTAGCTCACTGTCTTATTTTCATCCTATTAGACCACACTGCTTTTCCAGGCTTATAGAATGTGAAATGCACTTTTATCACTTTTAATTAGCAGCTTCAACTTCTTGAGATTATCTTTGGGGAAGCATTATGATGTTAGTTTCTGGGTCTGGTCATTACTTACATTTTCAGTTTTCTTTAAAGCGGTAGTGCCTGCAGTAACACAGGCGACAGCAATTGCAAATAAATGTTCTATGTTCGTTGATGAGCTTCTGAACAAGGGTGCGATGGGGTTTACCTTATAGGGTTGCAATGTGAAGCTGGCTGTTTTACGAAGGCGAACCCTGCCCAGAGGGAGAATCATCATGTCTCACTCCAATTACAGAGAACCAACACCTCTCATCTGAGCTGATCAGTATAAATAAAACTCTTTCCTCACCTTGTGTGATGGCAGGACCCTCGTTAGCAGTTCTTGTACTACATGCTGGCATTTAAAGGGGGGTGCTGTTCCCGTCACTAAAGCTCTGTTGGATGTTATGATAGCCGTCTAGCTCTCCCCCACTGGGGTCTACGTTGCTGCTATTACTGAATGCTTTATGCACTCTTATTTCATCTCTGCTTGAGAAGCCAGGGGGAGGGGGTGGACATGCTGGACTCCTGTCCAACCTTAAGGTGCTATTTTACTGTGTGTGCTTTCTGGCATCTGGCAGACATGATCAAGGCTGAGGTATGTCCATCTGAGTGCAGAGACCATGAGAACCTTGTCCTCTTTCACTGCATTATTTTTGCCTTATGTGCAGAGTTCTGTGGACCCAAGTGACATGGAGATTAGATGGTCACATTCTCACCTGCCCCTTCCTTTTGTCTCACGTTAATCTAGGGAGCAAACACTTGAGGTATGTCACCTTCCGCACAAACCAAGCAGGAGGAGACCTGAAAACTTGCCACTGTGTTGCTGTTTGCACACCTCTAGCACTGGGATTTGAAAAAGCATCCTCTGTGTTGATTCGAATTCTGTACCCCACTGATATCGATGCACTGTATGACAGGCTGTGATGCCAACTGGAGCATTTTGTTTACTCAGGCAGGGCCCCTCCCATGCTAGGGACCAAACAAACCCCACTTTTAATTAGGAGAGTATCCAGTGCATTAACTGTCTCCACTCCCTAGATTACTCAGAGACTGTCAGCAGCAAAAAACGAACCAGTGGCAGACCAACAACAAAACAAAATCAGAATATGCGAGTCCTCTGTGTCACACAGTGGAAGACTAGTACACTTCCCCCCCAGTGGATTTTAAGTAGCAGTCTGCACCCAGCTGGAACCACTGGGAGGATGGGGAGCTATGGGGGCTTTCCCCTCCCAAAGGGAGCACCCTTATGACTTGCCAGCCTGAATTCAGTTCCCCAGAGTTCTGTGAGAGACTTGGGGAGGGATTGAGCTTGCATGTGTTCCAGCTTCAGTGACGATGGAAGGACGGAGTGAGTGAACCATGAGAAGGCTGTGGAAAGATATGCAGTTGTAAGGTAGCATAAATCCTGTCTCCAGAGCAAAACGTCCCTTGGCATAGGTTGTGCTGTGCTGGGGTGTGGGCAGTGGCTTTGCAGAAACTACTCTAAATAGCCTTTGCATCTACAAATCACTTCTGTAAAAATAAAGTGTGCAGCATTTCAGAGCCCTTCAAGGCTGGGGGGTGCAAGGCTGTGTTGTGATCAGTGATGTGGCACCCCCATGCTAAGAGTTTCATTGCGGGGATCTGGCTCCTGGGGCCATTCAGGCCTGTGCGCAGGGGTGGGGATGTCATAGAGATATTGCAGACCTCTGCGGTCCAAATTCTAGTGTGGAAATAGAGAGAAAGTCAAGGAGTCGCTGGTCAGGCGACAATGTTGATAAGTGTGAGCACAGATGGGATAGGGTTATTTGAGCCTATGGGTCTCTTTCTCCCAGAGGACCCTTCCATAATGAATGTGTAGATGAGGCACAGAGCTGTTAGTCATCTCCGTGTATTGTATATGAGGGAGCTGAGCTGTTATAGTCACTCACATATGCTGTAAAAATGCATGTCCATATGGAGTTATCGCAAGGCTGGGTATTGAGTCTCTGGACCTAGCTGTAACTGTGAAATGAATTTTAACAGTTTAAGTAGCCGGGTAAGTACTGCACTACTATCTTCAGTGTCATTCATTTGGATCTCAGGCTGCCAACATTCTTCTCCTCAATTTAAAACCACAATCCAGGAAATAAATACATGTTTGCTGTAAGGAATGCCTCCCGTTGCGTGCAACCCATGAACAAGGAGTTTCCCAGTGCATCACCCAAGGACCAACAGGAGTGCCCACCTACCTACGGGTGCTCTCAGCAGGGCAGGCAGGGACCAGTAGGTCTCGGGTAAAAGGGTCATACTGATTTATTCAGGGGTGGGTAAAAGGTATCACACTGCCAACCAGGGAGAATCCAAAAGACCTGCTGTTTCTCTGTTGGTGTTGAAAACTAAATTTCTGTATCTGTTTACAGGTGTCAGTGTGTCTTAACTGGCAACAGAGTCATCTCTCGGCCATTAAGTCTTTTACTGGGGAACTGCGCTCATAACCAGCTCATACCCAGTACTGACACTGCAGTGCCAAAAGAGGTGGCTACTGCATTGACCAAAAGTGCCCTCCTTCAGATCAGATATTAAACCGTTCTTTTCTGCCCACATCTAGTGGTTGCATTTGCAGAAGTCTGATATCCCACTGCACTTTTCGAAAATGAGTAGTGTATTAATCCGGTGTCCTGGTCATGTTCTCCACCCTCATTAAAACTGGCCCTAATGCAGCTCTTCATGACAGAGTTTGGGATGTTGCTGAGGACATAATGGCTGCTTTGTTTTTCTGCTTACTGTCACTGCACTACCAGTATCTCGCTCATCGGTTCTTAAAAGAGAAATAGTGTATATGAGGGGAACTACATGAAACTATATTCTGTTAACTAAAAAAACAAATGCTGTAGTCTTTCAGATTTCAGCACAGAACCTTCGGAAAGTTTTTAAAGCTTCAAAGATTGATGGGAATTGGAGTTATTATTCCCCACTAAACAGAGCCCCCGACCTTTGATGGATTTAAAAGTTTAAGCCGTCTGCTAATTCACGCTAATGCTCTGAATTCTTTCAAACATTTTAAGACTTTTATACTAATCCTTTCCCATATTTGACCATGTTTGTGTTAATTAATGTTTTTTTCCCTTTTAGAGATAGCTATTTTGTTGGCTTTTAAGGCTTTTAGACTCAACTTTTTTTCCCTTAATAATAAGCTAGTCAGTTACGATGCGTGAGTGCTTGTCAGTTACAAGTGAGGTTTATTCCATCTCTTGTGAATTAATTACCATGGGATAAAAAAATCAGATGCCTTTTCCAGCATCAAAAATAAATCCTCCCCACCACTTTCTATTCCCCTTCCATGAGTGCTGACTCCCTGTCTCCAGTACTATGGTTATTTGCTTCACAGAACCAGTGGTGTTCAGTGTTAGCCAGCTAACTCATAAATCATAATTACTTACCTTCCATCCCTCCTCTACACAGACCACCCTGTGAGGAGCCCCCCCCAATTGTTTCTGATGTCTGTGATCTCATTTCATTGGTTTCAGACATAAGGTTCTGGGCACTTTTAGTCATGCTGGGATGTGAACTGCAGCCCCTAGAGCTCTAGCAAGTTACTTCTCCATGCTTTCGCAGCAAAAATAGGAAGAACAATGATGTCCTGCAGTAAGAAGAAAAAAAACCCTTGCTGAATGCCTAAATCAGTGGGGGATGGTGGGCCACAGGGCTGACACAGTGACAGACTTTCCTATAGCTGTTGCCTGCATCATCTGCTTAGAATTCAGTAAGGAGTTAGGCAGTTTCCAGGGTGAAGGAGGCAGTATAGTGCAGTGGTTTAAGGATGTGAGCTGCAAATCTAGAGACCTGGGTTTGAATCCCACAGCCCCCACTTGCATACTGCGTGACCCTGGGCAAATCACTTAACTCCCCTGTGCTCCCAGGTCTTACCTGTAAACAGGCTTTCAGCTTAGTGTGCTACTCCTGGTTAAACAATTGAGAAAAAACCAAAAAACACTTTTGCTTTTCAAATCCACAAGGCTTTTGTCTGGTAGTGAAAAAAACTCCCCGATGATGGGCATGGGTGTGGGCCTGATTCTCACCTTTTTCCTGATTACCAAGCCCAATCCCTGATATTCTGCTACTTAACATATATGTCCTTAGTCGCTCCCTAACCTCTGTTTGTTACTTTGTGACGATCAGAACTGCAGAAGAAGCACAGCAGATGTGAAAGTCCTTGTTTGGGTTCCTTCAGGCAATGCTTTCCTTATCCCACACTACTGACCCTGCTCCTGTTTCTGTCTTGCTGCTGTCTTGACTCAGTTCCTATTTTCCAGAAGGTTGAGGGCCATAGAAAGAGATGTATGGTTAGAACCAGTTAGAAGTGTTAACCAGGAGATCCTGGTTGAAATCTTGGCTCAACACAGAGTGCCATGAGTCCGAAAGGGCACATGTTTGAATACCAGCTCTGCTACTGACTCATTTTGTGGCTTTGGGCAAATCACTTGAGCTCCTAATGCCAAACTGCACTTAGCCATGGCTGCTCCATACGATTTATTGCTCTCCGACTTGGGACAACTGGGGGGGAGAGGGCTGCCTTTTGAGCCCAAATGTAAAACAGCAGGATGAAATGTGTGTGTGAGGGGGTTTATTTGTCTGTACTACAGATAGGGATGGGAGGGAACACAGTGGTACCTAATTTCCATTTTTGAATAATCATGATGTTACATGATTTTAACACTGAACACAATACTAGCAGAGTATTCACCGGTCCCAAAAGAAGGGCTGACTAGACTGAAAGGCCAGGGATGGGTGGTGTCTATAATGATAAAGTGGCCAGAGATAACTGGCTGTACTGCCTGTTGAACATTTCCAGCTGATATGTTTTCAATGCTTCTGTGCACAGCTGATTTCTAGAAGTCTAGTGTCTTGTGATAATGGCCATAAATGAACCTGATTGGCTGGCTGCTACTAGATGGAACTAGCTAGGGTCACAGTAGTTCATAACCCACTAGGTCACTATCCGCGTGGTATGAGTCTGCTTCCATTAGGGACCAACATTTCCCAATAAAAAACGCACACACAAAAACACGACTGAAAATTGACCTGGGCATTTTTAAAATTTTTATGTCAATGTAAGCGTTTTTCATTAGTTTTTAGTGTAAAATGTTCACTTTTTACCAGGTTTGTGCATGAAACTCTTAGTTTTGTACCACACTGCCATGGAAAAAACAACTTAGTGGTGTTTTGTGCAAAAAACAAAGTCTGCCACATATTGTTATGCAAGACATGGTTTGCACTAAATTTTGGGGGAAAATAAATATTTTACTAAACAGAATGGTTCTTTTTCGAAAATGGAAAATCAGTGTTGGGTATTTTGTCAACAGGAAAGTCATGGAAGAGAATCCGTCTCACAGTATCTAAGTATATATAGTCAAGCACTTCGGTGGCCTTCACTGTAGGAGATGGCTGGCTGGCTGGCTGGGGGTTTCTCTACACAGTCTTTAATGGGACACCTGTGCTGTGGAGGTTGTGGGGGTTAGTCCAACACATTTATTGTCCACAAATCTTCCAGTCAAGCTCTAGGAGTTTATTTTAGAAGTACAGGGTATGCTTCTTGACTGCTGTTGGGCATGGGGCAGATGCAGCGAAGCCACCACATATCCTCAGGCGATATAGGAGGACCCAAAAGGGGACATCAGTTAATTTACAGACATCATCCCTGCTGTTGAATTCTAATTAGTAACTGTAGACATATTGCTGCTTAACATAATCTTGCCAGCTGCTTCACTGGAGTGTTAATAACACACTTGGTCCCAGCACAAACCTGACGGGCCTCCCCTCGATAGCAGAGACCCACTGTTTGGGGACCAACCCTCAGTTAATGTACCCTTATGTGTACTTTCACACCCCACCCATGCTCTGCTGCCTGTGTGTATTAAATTAAGTTCATATTACTCAGGGGGTCACCCATTAAACCATCTGTATCTTGATTTCTAGGTAGTCTTTCAGCCTTGCTCTGTTTCTCACTTCTATAAACTTGGCTACACTCAACAGGGTATTGCATTTCTTACATTTCAGGGGCTTTTGGTTCCAGGCCTCAGCCACTTTGGCACCCAATACAGGGAATGTCCCACCTAATGAGTGGCACTCGTTGAGGGGTATGAATTGCATTATGAAGTATGAGACAAAAGGGTCTGTGTATGGTAGAGTGAGGAATGCCCCAACAATTGAGAAGCAGTTGTTGAGGGGAAGAAATCCCACAATACAGTTGGAAGCTGAGCCTTCTCTATGGCCTACGAAGAAAGCTCTGGGTGGTTTAAGGAGGGACATCTTCCTTCATGATTTTTTGAGAGAAAAATGAAAGTGAGAGAGATTAATTTTATTTTTATTTTGTAGTACATGTAGGCTAGCAGCACCCTCATTTGTGGGACAGTGAGCCATCTGGGTGTAAAACAGGGGGCTCATTTAATAGGGGGCAGTTGAGAGATACTTGGCACAGCTACATGGTTTTACATGACGGAGTAGGACTAGGACAACACTTCACTATCGTTTCTTGAGTGCTTCAGTAGTCTTGTGGCCTGCATTGCCCTCTTGTAACTGCTGTCCTTTGTGCTGGTGTGTAGATGGTAAGAAGTGTTCCCACTCCCCCATTTTAAAAATGATCTCTTCGTGACACCTCCAGCTAGATTCTGCCTTCGCTCATTAGGTCTTTCATCGCACTGGTTAGCAAGCAGGGATGGATGTTAATTAGTGGATACCATTGCTGTGCATGAGTCTTGAGGAAAAATGCAATCCAAGTTTATCGTTTTGTAATGCATTACATTTTGGAAGGCTGGCGATGGGCATTGAGATGTTCATAAAGTATAATCAGAAAATTTGGGATGAAGTACTGTTCCCTTTTCGCAGCCACTGCAGAGAGCAAGGAAAGGAATACGAAGAACTTCTCCCTGAGAGCAGTGGGTAATCGGAGGAACATAGGAACACACAGCAAATGCTAGAGAAAAAAGACCAAGTGTCTGTTATGTTTGTCTCCTTCCTTCCAAGAGCAGCTGCACCCAATATTGGGTCAAAAAAAACTGGAAACCTACTGTAACTCCTCCATCCTAAGTGAATTAAAAAAAATGAAACACTCTCCATTTCTAGTGCCACCTTCAGGAGTTTGAGCCCTTGAAAATATGCTTCCATGATCACATGATGAGCCAAACTGTATCCCCACCCCCCTTAAGCGTAGTGCATGATCTAGTTCTACTGCCCAGAAAAAGCTGAAAAGTTTCTTTTAATTGATCTGATCTCTTTACCATTTTAGAAACTGAACTCAAATCTCCTTTTAGCCTTCTTTTTTTTTCTGGGGAAGATATTCTTAGCATGTCTTAAACGTTCCCTAAGCCTCCCTGTTCCCTTAATAATCATTTCAGTTGCTTTCTGCTGCACCCTTGATTGTTGCAGTATCCTTTTTATACGGTGGTGACCAGAAGTGCATCCTTACCAGTGCCCTATAAAGGGGCAATATCATTTCCTGTCTTGCAGCACGTTATACCCATTTTAATGCAGCCCCCCATTCTATTTGCCTTGCGTGTTGTGACACATTGCTGTTAACATCATCAGCTTTCCATCCACGATGACCACCCAGGTCTTTTCATGATCTGTTGCAGCTGTTTGTTTTGTATTATATTATTACCTCCAACCCAAATTTGGGCCTAGTTGAATGACCGTATATGCAGCCACACTGAATTTAATTTGTTTGTTAGCCCTCTCCCCAGTACATTTTAAAGCAGCAATGAATGTTATTATAAGCCCCAACCCCCCATCATCAATTACTAAGGGACCCTCCATCCTTTGGAGGGTGGTGACAGCTAGGGTTCTGTTAGGTTTTGGTGAGACCACAGGGCAACAAACATGCTTACAAGGGCACCTCAAACAGCTATACTAACCCTTAATAATCTGGCACCTTTTAAGTAATTCCACTTTGACACTGAGGTTACATAGTAAACATTGATGCCTACACCTTTTTATTCTATTTCGGATTGCCTTTTTCGTCTTGCACTGTGTCCCCTTTGTCCATAAAGTCTGTTCTATATAGCATTATTAATTTACTAGATTTGAAATAATTAGGCATGTCCCTTTTGATATGAGTGTTCACAGGTTTTTATTAGTATTCTTAGCTGTTTTTCAACACTCATCCCATAAGGTCAGTGAGCAGTGTCCGCTGCATGCTAGCTCACTTTAGTCACAAAAAGTGATGTTCTGCTATGGGTGTTTAAATACTTAATTTTTAATTTTTGGCCAGGAAATGCACACTAAGCTGGATGCACATAAACTATGATAGCTCGTTACCAAGTGTGTCTTGGTGGGTAGGTTACATAGACCTGTTTTACTGATATGGGGAATGTTGGCCATGACACTGGGGAAAACCCCCAACTCTGGGTTGAAAAACCACGGCATCTTTAACTTCTACCTGGACAGTGACCACAAAAAAGCAAAAGAAACCTTGGGTTAACATCTCGTCCAAAGGATGGCATCACAGCAGTGCAGCCCCCCCCCCCATTCTACTGCATGACCATGTTGGTTGTGGGTGTTACCTCAAGTAGCTGGTGTGTGGCTAGAACCAACAATCTTTCAAAGGAGCACAATCAGCAGGCACAATGACATGGAGGGCTGAAGCGTCTGATGCCATACCTCCTGACACGTGGGTGACACATGTTTGGGAAAGAGCAGGGGTTGCTGGGGGTCAGCGGGGGGGGGACAGTGAGTGTCCCCAGGAAATCTCTCCTCTCCTCTCCTGTCCCAGGGAAGGGGTGGCAGCCATATCAGCCTGTGACTGCCGCCAGGTGGAGGCCCACTGGCAAGGCAGGAAATGAGCGATTCACAGGCAGAGCCGTAGGGCTGCCAGACATGCACACCTCCATGTGAACGTATCCAACATTACACCATGGCGGAGATTGGGGAAAAAGTGGGAGAAGGGATCCTGCCACAGGATAAAGCACTGCACTGCACCTAGACATGCACCACTACTTGGATGTCTGGAGCCAACCTGGATTTGGGTACTGGAGAAGATGCCCCCCTCCCCCCCATTAGGAGCAGTCCATGTGGGAACAAGCTCGAGGTAAATCCAGGGGAGATGGATGCTGGCTGAGGGGAGAAACATAGAATGTGTTCGCAGATAGGGATGGCAAGATCCATGTAGTCTGCCGAAGGGACAGGAGCTGAAGAGCTCGATAGCAAGAGTAAAAAGCTATATAACAAAGGGCAGTCATTCAATCATTTCAAATGTAACAAAAATACTATAGGAGATGCAAACTTCACAAAAAGTTGGAGGCAGTATTACACAGTGGTTTAAAGCTCTGGTCTGACTGGTCCACTCTTTATAGTGCATTGGATGCTCAGACTGCTCTAAATCTCTTTTTGGCCAAATTCCTAGCACTACAAGAAAACCACTGTCATCTTGCTACCAGACGGGTAAGAAATAGGCAGACCCGATGGCTAAAATCTGACCTTTTCCCTAAATTACGACAGAGGGACAAAAGCTGGTTTCATTACAAGACATCTGGTCTTCTAGCGGATTTTAATATCTACAGAGCTCTGAGAAACTCCTATAAGAAAGAAATCAAACAAGAGAAAAGCTCATACTGCAAGGACCTATTAATAAACTCACCTGGAGAACCTTAAACAATTCTGAGCTCATATTCAATTCTTCATGGGATCCAATCAGTCCCCTGCACCTAATGATGTGTCTCTAAATGGCATCCATTGGAACAATCCCCTCACTATTGCTAACTTTTTTAACGTACAATTTGCTGACCTAACTCAATACACTTCCACTTTCTCTAGCTCATCAAATCCTGTCACACCAGCCAACCCCAACCCCACCAGGCCCATTTTCCACTTCAAGTCTGTCTTAAAAAGTGAGATCCTTAGACTGCTACAAAACATCTCAGAGTATGCTGCCATTGGTTCTGATAACTTGGAACCCAAGCTCCTGAAACTAACTACCTCTCACATAGATGCTCCCCATGCCAAGATTTTTACTCTCTCCCTGTGTCAAAGCTCTGTCCCGGATATCTGGAAGATGGCCAGAATTACCCCTGTATTTAACAAAAGGTGATCCTCTTGACCCATCAAACTACAGATCCATCGCCATCCTATCAGTTCTCAGTAAAATCCTTGAGAAACTAGTTGCCACCCAAACAACTGACTTTCTACTGAAACATGACCTCTTGACTGTTGCCCAACATGATTTCCACAAGGGACAACAGTACCACTACTGCATTACTCAAACTCATGTCTGACACCCTAGTGGCCATCGACTCTGGCAGGCTCACTGGGGCCATTTTCATTGACATGACTAAGGCGTTTGATCTAGTTGACCATTCTATCCTCACTGCCACCTTAAACTCTCTAGGTTTCTCGCCAGATGTTGTGAACTGGTTTGATAGCTATCTGACAGATAGGTCTCAATATGTGAAATTTAACTCCACCCGCTCTGACAAGGTCACGATCAACATTGGTGTTCCACAAGGGTCTATCCTAGGGCCTCTGTGTTTCTCAATTTTCATCAATAACATCACCACAAACCTCCACAGCACTTCCTCCCTATTATATGTGGATGACATTGTACTGTATACCAGTTCCAGTAGTACTGAGGACATTAACCTTCAGGGCTGTAGTGACTTTCAACTTATCCAACAGTGGCTCGCCAATCACAAACTTGTTTTAAATAAATCTAAGACCCAAGCTATGTTATTTGGCTCTAGTCTCAAACTCAAACATTCCCAGACACACTATAACTTGGAAGAAGGAAAGTGTCCCTTGTCGTCTTCCCCTATCCCAACCCTCCCTCTGTGCACCCACCTCCCCGCACCTCATACTTACCTCTGGAGATTGGGCACTGTCGTCTTCTGTTTACCAGGAGATGTCTGCACTCTTCAAAGCTGAACCACAAACTGAGGAATCAAAGGGTAAGCCGTATAATGGCAGTCAATGGGGGGAGAGTTGAACTCCTGTTGATATCTGTCATTATTTGAGATTTTTACACCAGATTTTCAACATGGGGTTTTTGGGACCCCACCTAATGAACAGTGTCACTGTCATCTTGTTACCGTCCCAACAGGTGATTTTATGGTTGTTGTGCTGGAATCACCTTTGGGACATATTAATGAAATGACAGTGCCAGTGTTCATGAAGGGAGGTCCCAAAAGCCCATGTTGAAAATCTGGTGCAAAATATCCAAAAAACGGTGGTGTTACAAGCATGTGTTGTGCAGTTTCTACGCATGCTCATAACTTCACTCCAGATTTTCAACATTGCCATTTATTCACACCTCCTCATGTACAGTATAGCTGTCAGTTTTCACATCCCGCCCGAAATGTGTTTTTCGCAACTGAGGTGTAGGATGGTGTGGTCACTGTGCAAAATCAACTTTCGGGATGGATTAATGAAATCACAGTGCCAGTGTTCATGAGGAGGGGGTCTCAAAAAGCCCATGTTGAAAATCTGGTGAAATATTTCTGAAAACTGACCGCATTATGAGCGTGCATTGTGCAGGTTCTTTGCACACGCATAACTTTGACAATTTTTCATATTTTCACTCCAGGTTTTCAACATTGTCATTTTTCACACCTCCTCATGAACAGTATACAGCTGTCATTTTTCACATCTTGCCCAAAACATGATTTTGCACTTGTTGTGCATAATGGTATCGCTGCGTTGCGAAAGCAACTTTCAGGACCGATTTATCGAAATGACAGTGCGAGTGTTCATGATGTGGGATACCCCAAAGGCCATGTTAAAAATTTGGTGGAAACAATCCTGAAGATGCCCAAGTTATGTGCGCCCGTTGAATGTATTCTGTGTACGCACATACTGTACTATTATACTGTCTCAAAAAGAAGGGAAATCCATTGCAAAAAACCTATGTTAATGCATCAGTTGGGGTTTTATTTAAAGCATAAAAGATGAGAAATTTGATGTTAGGGTTACCATCCCTACCCCCACCTCCACACACTAACAGACATCGGAGGTGCCTCTGGAGCTATTGGTTTAACTCTCACCCCATCCTTCTATACTGTACCATCTCATCTTGTTTACACATGGAATGGGGTGAGAGTTAGGCCTGACGATCCCAAGGCACATCCCGATGCCTGTTGGTGTATGGAGGGTGGGTGGGGTGAGGTGGAAGGTAGGTGTTTAACGCTGAATTTCCCAGCTTTTACGCTTTAATAAAAACCCTAACTGATGCATTAGTGGAGCCTTTGCAATGAATATATATTCATTGCAAAACATACACGTATTGTTAGGTTGATAGCACAGTGACAGTATGGAAATGCTGTTAGGTTATCTCTCACCTCATTTCACCCTACTTTTCCACCACTCAACAGATGTTGGGTGTGCCATGGATCGTTGGTCCAACTCTCACCCTGCTCCATGTGTAAACAAGCTGACATGCTACAGCATAGGAGAATGGGGTGAGAGTTAGGCCTGACGGCCCAATTGCACAACCTGACTTCTGTTGGTGAGTTGAGGGTGGGGGGGTTTGGTGATAGGGGTGTAACCCTAACATCACATTTTCATATTTTTGTTACTGTGCTATCAACCCTAACTGATACATTAACTGAGTTTTTTGCAATGAATTGCCCTTCTTTTTGAGAAAGTGTAATGTAACTGGTAATTGGCATGTGTTAGTGAGAATGCAGGCCCTCCAGGTCTTGCGCTCCCTTCACATTGCCCATTTTTTGCATAATGATATGCATATGTGGGAGCATGGGCTCTCTGGCCCTGTGCACCCACTTACACATAAGTATGGAGCCATACAACTGCACCATAGTACTCCAAAGGAACCCTTGTAACATGTTTTTGGCAATATCTCCGTAAGCATAGCAAGTAGGAAAAAAATTCTACTGCAGCTGTAATCTATGAGTTTGAAACTTCCTCACAGGAAAAATCCGTATCGCGCACCATTTCCAAGATACAGGCGCCGAAAGTCACTGCAGGCATCACAGTGTTAGCCTATGGGGAAATTTCTCAACTTCAGAGTGTTGTAACTATGGGCCCGTTGAATATTTTGGTACCAAACCACCAAAAGGCACATATGTGGGACTAGGGCTTGCCCTGCAAATGTCAGGCCAAAAGCCCCAACCATTTTGCTGCAGTGGGATGGCAAAGAATTGCTGTTTTTGGGCAAAGTACTGTCACAAATTGCGACAGTTTCACAAAAATAGGCATGACACTTTCATGATTTACGAAAGTGTCACAGCCATTTCTGTCGCAATTTGTGACACTACAGCGGCTCCAGTTTTTAAAGAGTCATTTTTGGGGGAGGTTCCCCCCTCAAAAGATAGTGCTGTGATCCTCAGGACCCAACTAGGTAAACACAACAGCCAGTGTTTACCTAGGGGGTCCCAAATTTGAACGCCAGGCATTTTTCTCTCTCACTAACTGGAAACAATATGGCCACCGCACAGAAGTAAAAGGGTCATTTGTGACAGTAAAATGTAGTGGAGGCAGCTTTTGAGAGACACATATATTTTTTTCCCATTGACTAAAATAGGAAACTTGTTTTTTGAATAACTTTTGAATGGCTTAATATTTTTTCACCATATCTTTGAATGGCACATCAGTGACCCAGACTGCATCTTCCCTGAAGATTTCAGACCAAATGGACAAATTGTGCAGGCTGTAGCCATGAGCAAAGAAACATGCAAACGCTCCATTTTTTTGTCTTTTTAGCCACTCCGCAGTTCTGCAACCGCTCATCAGACCATAGCGCAACTTGCCAGATCCAGAGATCTGTGGTACCAGACGGTGCATGCAAAATATCAGACAAATCCATCCTACAGTGGCAGAATTATTAAGATGCAAAATTTGGGGTTTAACTTAGAAGTGGCCGTGCAACACGAACTATACTGGCACTACCATGCCAGTGTAATATGAATAAATTGGTTAAAATAAATAATACTATTTTGACATAAATATTGTCACCTTAGAATCTAGAAATAGAACACAAATTTAGCCAAAAACCAGGTAAACCGCTAATAAAAACATAATAAATAGTGTGGTGTGTCTCAAATACATAATGGGTTGCAGTGGAATAAACTTATTTATCTGTACACATGACTGGTAAGACCTTTATAACTAACTCCTGGCTTTTCCACTTGTGAGTCATGGATTTTATAACTCAGCAGTGGAGAATAATGTATTATTTCACTGTAACCCACTATGCATTCCGTGTGTGTGTGTATGTATGTATGTCTGTAAGTAAGTATGTATGTATGTCTACTCAGCCATTCAGAAATATCAATCCTTGAAATACAATAGCTACCTTCCAGAATTGCATGGTCCTACCCTTCTTCTCTGACAACACAATCTTGGGCAGGACTCTGCTGTTAACAAGCCTGTAGGCTTCATAGCGCATTCTGTTAAAAATAATGTCAGATACATAGAGGAGTCAGATTTAATGAAGATTTTATTAAAGCAGCAGCACTAAACATACATACATATGAATATACAAAGAAGGCAGCAGAAGAAGGCTATTTGGTCTATCAAGTCCACTCATATTGCAGGGTCCACAGCTTGAGCTAATGTCCCTGCCCTCCCTCCCTCCCCACTCCTCCCCTCCTCCCTACCCATGATCCTTACCTTCCCCAATGCCTATCCCAGCCTGTCTTAAAGCTGCCCACTGTCTTCAATGAGACAACCTCTTCCATCAGCGCATTCCAAGTGTCCACCACCCTCTCTGTGAAGAAGTGCTTCCTGACCTCTCTCCTAAACTTCCCACCCTCCAGCTTAAGACCGTGCCCCCTCATGTTATGGTTGCCACTCAGCTTAAAGAGGCTCTCCTTATCAACCTTATTTATCCCTTTCAAGTACTCAAGTACCTGAAGATCCTAATCATGTCCCCCGCCTCCAGTCTTCCAGGGAGCATATGTTCAGTGCCCTCAATCTCTCCTCATATGCCTTACCCTGCTGACCAGCTATCATCTTTGTAGCCCTCCTCGGGACCTTCTCCAGCAGGTTAATGTCCATTTTGTTGTGTGGGCACCAGTGCTGAACTCCATACTTTAGATGCGGCCTTACCAGTGATCTGTACAAGGGCAGTATAACCTCCTCTCTCTTACTACTGATCCCCCTACATGTGCATCCCAGCATCTTGTTTGCCTTTGCTGCTGCTTTCTTGCAATTTGTGGAGTGATTCAGGTCACTAGTGATCATCACTTCCAGGTCCTTCTTCTCCTCTGGTGTAGATACTCGGACTCCGCCCAGGTAGTACGCTGTCCAGGAATTCTTGCATTTCTTGGCATTGAAGCCAACCTGCCAGATCCTGGACCACCTCCCCAGCTTTTCCAGATCTTCCTGTAGGTCCTGTATTCCTTCAGCTGCATCCACTCTCCCACAAAGTTTGGTGTCATCCACGAATAGGCACATTGTGCCCTTAGTGCCATCTCCAATGTCATTGAGGAAGACATTGAACAACATGGGCCCCAGCACCATCTATTTCAGTTGTTGTGTTAGACAAGCACTACGACTGACAAAACCCCTAAAATCCTTTGTTTCCATTTTTTTTTTCTGTTTTCTACGTAATCTTTGTTTTCTTCTGACAGTTTTGCACACACCCTTGCCAGGAGTCCCATGTTGGATTCTGAAGGAAAAGGGGCAGTCCATTGACTTGTTGGATACATTTGTCTTGTGTTGTTGGCATACACTGCCTCTTTCTCTGCCTGTTAAGTGTTCAAAGCTTTGTAAACTTGAGGCGTGGAAGCAGGAAATGGTGAGGTTGCTGACATTCTTCTTTTGGATCCACACAACATTATACATTTATTAAACATCAAGGGAAGCAATGCCCATAAAACAGTAAAAAGCTTCAAAAGTGATAATTGTGAAACTACCAAGCAATGCAAAAAATCTGGGAAGTGGTGCACACTTCCTGGTTAACTGGAATTGCTGCTTTACAGTGCTAGTATAGACCATGTTAAACAAAAGGCTGTCGGGGTTGGGGGGAGAAACCAGATCAGAAAAGGACAATTTGGTGTCTCATCTAAACCTCAAAGCTGGAGATGGCTGCCATGCGGATACTGACAGTGGTGCTCAGGCGTGGAACGTCAGGCAGAAAATCTGTGTCCTCCATCACAGAACCAAATAAAATTCAGTGGCAGTTGGAAGGAGAACCACTCCCCCACCTCCTTTTTACAAAGAAGCCATGCAGATTTGGTTTGGCTGATACGCAGGACATCTTGAGTATGTAAGTTACTCGGGCCTCAGTGGCATGTCTCTTACGGTATAAGAGACTATCTGAGTATGAGGTTTGGGGAGAAGGCTGGGAAGTGAAGTGGCGAGGTTCTGGCTGTCGATGCACCTTGCGGAGGCCCTATTAACTTAATATTAATCACTAATATTAACCCATAGTGATTTATAACTATTATGTATTTTATTGTAATTTAAAAGTTAAATAAAGCCACCTTCCCCCTGGCTGTGAAGTAAAACATTCCACTGCCAGTGTTCCTGCACAAGAGACTGCTGCACACAGGATAAGAGATACGGTGTCGCTTGGTGCTGATTGGCTGAAATCATGTAAGTGATTTATATGGAAAGAATCAGAAGGCGAGGGTTATAAACATTAGCACAGCATACAAGACATTGACCACCTCTGTAAAAAAAAAAAAAAAAATTTGCTGTACTCTGGTGGTGGAGTCTCTAAATTCCTCCAAATGTGAGTGTATAAAAGGAGGGGGAACACACACTGTTAGGCTTGATGAACTGTACAAATACTGTAAAGGGAGCTCTCCAAATAGATGGGAGCACCCACTTGGCTGCCGTAACGCTAAAGGGTGTCCTTACATAACTGCCACTAGTGTTTCAGAAGTGACTTTTAAATGTAAGATATTAGTAGTTATCAAAAATAATTCCATTCATTGCAGTACATATTACTTTTTAGAAAGTAATAAGCAATTGAAATAATAATTCATGTTACTTTTTATGTTACTATACTACATACTTTCATTATGCTGCTGTAGATGTGAGGTTTACTTATGAAAACAAATTCGGTGGCAGCAGAATTGCTTTACCAAATGAATCTAGGCCTTTAATTTGTTGAGATTCGACCTGGTGCTTCTAAAGTGTGTGAAAATATGGCTGTGTAAGGACACTTGATCTTCTTAGTAGTGAATAAAAATTGATTTTATAGTAACTATATTATTTTAGGAAGAATGTAATATTGTTGCAGTTATTTAATGCTGTTTCTTAAAAGTAATCTGTTACTATCTAGTAGTTACTAAAAAAGTGAAATAATGTTACAATAACTAGTTACAAGTAACTAGTTATTCCCTAACACTGACGATTGTACTCGCCCTGAGCTGCTGGACCCTAAATTACTTGCAAAAGCTTTACTTTGGCTCAAAGCAGGTTTCTAAATCCCCTAAACCACAATCTCAGAAAATCTCTATATTTACTCCATTAAAGGGACACTGTCAGCTTTTGAGCTGATTTTTATAGCCCCTGAGTTAAAACTATGCCGCACATATAATAATCCTGTATGGAACACTCACTGTCCCTACTTACCTTAAAAATTTTCATTTTGTGTCCCCCTTGATTTTAGTATTTACAAATCGCCGGTCCTGCACATGCACTGCAGAACATGGCATGGAAGTGCCAGTAAATTTCTGCATGTACAAGTTTGACTTTTTCAGAGGCATCAAGTTAAAAACGATATTTCAATAGAGGACAGTATCCTGAGTTTTAAAAAATGACTTTGCTTCTGAAATGAGTCCTCTAACATTTTTAATTCAGTAGTTCAAATATAAAGCCATGTGCAGGTGGCCTGGTTGTACCAACTGCAGACCTCCCAGAGACTGTATTTTGAAGCCAGTCATGTGATCTGGGATCCTGGTGCTAGCTCTCACGGGCTCAGTTGTTTTTTTGTAAATTCAGCACAGAAAAAACATTTGCATAACGTTGCTGCCTTTTGCATTATGTTGCACAAGATATGCCTGGACAAATATATATCCTTCCCAAGAGATTTGCAGGTTACAGTGGGTGGGGAATCCCTATAAATTAGTACATGTCTGTATGACATACATGTTCATCCCGGTGTGATACCCAGGGGATTGGGGTGGAGGTGGAACTGAAGTCTTTCAGCCTTAAATTATTGTGTTACTGCATTACACATTTGGAATATAAGGCATCTGTAGCAAGCTGATGATGAACTAATTTAAATAAAGAAAATGGAAGATACCCCCCATTATTCCCAAATGTACTTGATTCTGCTAAGTGGATCAGCTGGAGAAAAAAAAGTCGCCACAAGTGTGGTCAGTGTCATTATGTGGAGACGTGAATTTTTTTATTAAAATCATTTGCCCCCCACTGCCTTGTGCACCAATATAAATATAGGGCTGTTCTATTCCTAATTACACATGTTTAAAGGGAGTGACAGTGCTAGAGTTCTGTTGTATGTGCAAGGAACTCTGCTACTCCCAAGTAAGAGGTTTTCCCTGTTGCCACGCTGTCCTGGATGCAAACATTCCATATTGACACCAAACACCAATAAAGCCCATTAAAATCTCCTTCACATTAGTGTTTATTTCATTTTAATTAATTACTCCACTCGACCTCCCCCATTGTAATACAGGGCACTTAACTTTTCAGTAGACCTACTAGAAGCAGGTTTTTCAATGAAAGAGCTAACATTTTCTGCCCACTTCTGCTTAATTTATAAACCCAGGCTGTGACCTGCGTATTATTTTCATTTTGAATGACTTGCCATGCCTGGTACAGTACTGATAGCAACTGCAGTATGTCTGAATCCCTTGGTTCTTCAGTCCATGCTGTGTTTCAGACTAGGGGCATCACTCTGTTGCCATTGTGGGCAACGTCCCTGATTCAGCTGACATTTTGAAGTATAGTACTTGGCAGATTGATATAGGAACATGTTTTGAACATGAATAAAGGTGTCTTTTTAAAAATATTAAACTAATAAAGTTGCCATTTGCCTCAAGCAAATCCTCAAGTAGGGAGGACGATTCAGAGGAAACGTGAGGAAGAATTTCTTCACAGAACAGGTGGTGGACAAGTGGAACACCCTGCCAGAGGAAGTGGTGGGGGCTGAAACAATCACGGGATTTAAGAATGCATGGGATAGACATAAAGGAATTCTGGAGGTCAGGGGTAAGGGGCAACAGACTTCTAGGAAAACATAAACTGAACTTACAAGCTCAAATGGGCAGACTGGGTGGGCCATAGGCCCTTATCTGCCAACACTGTCTATGTATCTATGTATCTGCAAATAACACATGAAATGGTCTTGGGGGATTTTTGTGTTGTCAAGGATTGTTTGGTGGTGGTTCTTATTCTGACTGAGATTTGTTGGGTCTGGTGTTATCTGAAATGAATAAATAAAAGAAAATAAAAAAAAAATTAAATGGTTTCTAGTCATGTGGGAGGAAAACACTGGTCTCACTGTAGGACTGTCTGGAGCTTCTCTCATCTTGCTGTCATACTATGCCTTACAAATGTACTATAGGCTTAATTTGTAGTGCAGTAGTTCCACAGGTTGGGTGATTAGTTTAAGTGCCTACTGTAGTAAGAACCCATGGTTTGATTTCCAGTGTATCCTTCCAGCAAACTTCGTAAGTAGCTTAAGAGCCTGTTCCAACATAAAGGATCAAGTCCCACTTCATTGAGTCAGAAGTTGGTAGCTAAAATTCACAACCTGCTGTCGTATCAGTTTGATCTGACTGTTCACTATAGCAACATAGACTTTGACGGCAGATAAGGACCGCTTGGCCCACCTAGTCTGCCCATTTCCCTACCTAGAGGATAAGCTGCAGATCCTATTTAACCAACGGCCTATTTCTTCCTACCCCCACAAAAGTTGCCTTATGTCTGTCCCATGCATTCTTGAATTCTCCCACAGTTTTAGACCCCACAACCTTCTCAGGAAGGCTGTTCCATGCGTCCACCACACTCTGTGAAAAAATACTTCCTCACATTGCCCTGAGCCGCCCCTCTATCTTCAAATGTGTCTCCTTGTTCTTGCACATCTCTTTTTCCGAAGATGCTACCCATAGAAACATAGAAACATAAAAGTTGGCCAGCAGATAAGGACATAAGGCCATCCAGTCTGCCCATTTCTTTTCTACCTTATAAATGTGCCATCAGCCTTTGCTATGTCAGTGACCTATCTATTCATAGTCATTTGTATTGCTCCCTTATGCCTATCCCATGCCTGTTTGAAGCCTGCACTGTATTCATAGCCACTACTTCTTGTGGTAAGCCATTCCCATGCATCTACCACCCTTTTCTGTGAAAAAGAATTTCCTCACATTCCCTTAATCGGCCTCCCTCTAATCTCATGCTGTGTCCTCTTGTCCTGCTATTTTTCTTATATTTAAACATGTTAGGCTCTTTCACCTTGTTTATGCCCCTTAAGGTGTTTAAATGTCTCGATCATATCACCTCTCTCCTCCTTTGCTCAAGGGTATACATATTGAGCTCCGTTAATCTGTCCTCATATGTCTTCTGATGCAGTCCCTGCACCATTTTTAGTTGCCCTTCTGGACTGCCTCAATTTGATTAATGTCCTTGTGAAGGTGTGGCCTCCAATACTGCGCCAGTACTCCAGATGGGGCCTAACCAATGTCTTGTACAGAGGGATTATTACCTCCCTCTTACGACTTGTGATACCCTTGGACTTTGTTGATTCCACTGAGGTACTTAAACGTTTCTATGTCCCCCCTCCTCCTTTCCTCAAGGGTATATGTTTAGTTCCTTTAGCCTCTCCTCGTATGGCTTCTCTTACAGACCCTGCACCATTTTAATTGCCCTCCTCTGAACTGCCTCCATCCTGTCTATGTCCTTGCGGAGATGAGGTCTCCAGAACTGGATGCAGTACTCCAGATGGGGTCTCACCAACTGTCTGTACAGGGGGATAACAACTTCCTGTTTTCTGCTGGTGATGCCTCTCCCTATACATCCCAGTATCCCCCAACCCTCCCTACCGACTTCTCACATTGCTTGCCAACCTTAAGGTCATCTGATATGATTACTCCCAGGTCCCTTTCCATTTTGTTGTTGTTATTCCCCCATTGTGTAATCTTCCCTGGGTTTTGTTTCCCAGGTGCATTACTTTGCACTTCTTTGCATTGAATCCAAGCTGCCATACTTCTGACCATTCATCCAACCTTGCCAAGTCCCTTCTCATCCTTTCCATGCCTCCTTGTGTATCAACCCTGTCGCAGATCTTTGTATCATCTGCAAAGAGGCATACTTTTCCTTCCAGTCCCTCTGCAATGTCACTTATAAAGACACTAAAAAGGACTGGACCCAGTACTGAACCCTGCGGTACCCCACTAGTAACCCCTCTTTCTTCAGAGTGGACTCCATTTACAATTACCTTCTATGTTCTGTTCAGCCAATGTTTTACCCAGGCTACCACCCTGGGACCCACTCCAAGGCTGGTTAATTTGACTACTAATCTTTTGTGTGGGACTGTGTCAAATGCCTTGCTAAAGTCTAGGTAGGCCATGTTCACAGCCCTCCCTGGTCTACTACTTTGGTCATCCAGTCAAAGAAATCAATTAGATTCGCTTGACATGACCTTCCTGGCCAGAACCATGCTGCTCTTGGGTCCTGTGCCCCACTGGCCTCTAGGTACTCAACAATTCTTTCCTTCAGAAGTGATTCCATCACTTTCCCTACCACAGAGGTCAAACTGACAGGTCTGTAGTTTCCTGCCTCTGTCTTGCTCCCACTTTTGTGAAGTGGAATCACATCAGCCTTCTTCCAGTCCTCAGGTACCACACCATCCTCCCATGATTTGTTATAAAGGGTAGTCAGTGGAGTCACTAGTTCTCTGCTTAATTCTTTTAGAATTCTGGGGTGAATTCCATCTGGCCCCATTGCTTTGTCCGCCTTCAGTTTTAGGAGTTCTTTCAGAACCCTTTATTTCAGAACCCCTTCTTCAGTGGCGGAGCTAGAGGAGGGGCTGAGGGGGCGGTCGCCCCTCCTGGCTGCCCAAGTGTGAGTAGTGGCACCCCGCTACCATCTTTATTCCCTGTTTAGTGCCCATTGTGGAGCCCATGATTGACTGAATGGCCCCCCCGGCTCCCAAATGCTCCCAAACCTGGCTCCGCCACTGCCTTTCTTCTGTGAAAGGACTGGGATCGACCCCCCTCTCCAGAGTGCTTCTGTTAATTGGATTAGACACCTCCCCCACTTCCTCTTTTGTGAATACTGAACAGAAGTATTCATTTTAATTCAGTCATGGGATAATGGAACTGGATTGTGTATTCTCTGACCTCTCCAACCATGTATCTGCTCAGATACCAGGGTCAAGTTGGGAGGCAGTATGGCACAGTAGTTTAAGGCTGTGAACTGCAAATCTGAAGACCTGGGTTTGAATCCCACAGCCCCCACTTTTGCATACTGTGTGACTGTGAGCAAGTCACTTAACTTCCCTGTCCTCCCAGGTCGCACCTGTAAACAAACTTTCAGCTTAGTGTGCCACTCCTGGTTAAACAATTGGATACACTAAAGTAATGGATGAGTCTGATCGTAAATTGAGGTGGATTATCTGAGCAACTCTGTTCCTGTAGAAAATGAAGGGATTAGATTTCCAGAACCTTCATGGACTCAACAAGCTGCTGCCTACAAGCTTCAGTTCTCAGTGAGGTGGCTCATCAAGTGGAGTCTGTTAGCTTTAAAGCCTGGTGCATTAAGAAGCTATAGTTGTGGTGCAGGTGTGGACTGTGACTCAACAGACTTTAGTGGTTACTTTGAGTCCCTACTGTGGCTCAGTTCCCACTGTACATCTGATGCTGTCATTGATTTTAATTATTCAAAAATTTTGACCAGAAAGGCACACTGAGACAAACTATTTTCTAGATGCAACCTGAGAGAGCGAGCAGGGTACAGAGTAAGGTAGACATTAAAGGGTTAAGGTATATATGAAAAGCAATTTCAACATGCAGTGTAAACATATCAGTCAGTGCAGTGTGAACAATAAGAACTGGAACATTCTGTGTAATTAATACATGCAGACGGGGTGCATGTTCCATTAGTATACTTAAATACCTGTTCTAATGTCTACAGGGGATAGGGAGCAGAGTAAACATGGTATCAGTGCAGTGCGCATATCAACTAGAGCAGGAAACTTAGGTGTAATAACCAGCAGGATTCCGATACAGGTGCCTGATGCATGACACTGCAGGAAGAGAAGAATACATGCAGTGAAACCAGTAGCTGCATGAAGCAGGTGTGTGTGCAGGTGGGGATCAAAGAAAAGGGACTATGCACTGAAGCAGGGGAGCAGGAATAGTTTGTGAGCTCTTGGAACTGTGCTTTCAGGTATAGCAAGACAGAGATGCGGTGGAAGAGGGAAGGTTATTTCAGAGATGGGGGAGTCTAGGAGAAAGGAGCTTGAAAATCAAAGGTCTTGAAAAAGGGTGTTTGTAATGAGTGGGAATCTGAATTTCCGATTGAGGAGGTTGGGGAGTGAGGAGAGAGAAACAGTAACAGGGAAGGTTAAGTGAATCAAAGTTAAGGTACGCGTGTTGCAGAATAAAGGAGACACCTACCCATCAGGGAGTGGAGAAAAATGTCATAGTGAAGAGGTCAGTATGTGTGTTTGGGGGGGGGCATTGTAATGTAAAGGTGTATAGTGACAGAGGGGGCCGGGTGAACTTTGAGGTGGTACTATAAACCACAGTCTTGTAATCAAGCACAGGAGGATCCTTAGAGCACGCTCTCACAGCAGGCAGGAAGGGGAATACAGGATGTGCTCTGGCACAGTGTCCCAAGCTGGTGAGGAGATTAGTGTGGATTTCCTCTAGAAAGCCTTATTGTAAGAGATTTATAATTACAGCATTGACTTTGAGTGTCTGTGCCACTCAAAAAGCGTGACTGTTGTTCCCCATGGGGAGGCTGGGGGATGTCGAAGATGGGCTAGTTGCCTTTTCATATCACAGAATGGGCACACGGCTGAAGCTACAGTCCACCAGCATTGGCAGTGTACAGATACCTGCAATGGGGATGCAGTGCAGCACCAGCTCTGGGTGTTGCAGCACACCGGCCTTGTAAGGAAGGGTCACTCTGAAGCATCACGATACAAAATAAATGCAGAACCTAAAGGATTTGGCGTACTTGTCGGGGTTCCAAACTAAATATTTTATTGGCTGGAATTTTTGGGATTCATTTGCACATCTCTCCTAATAAGTCCCTCGGACATATGAGATATGAGCTAGCCCCCTGGACACACCAGATATAAACTAGAACAAACTGACACTCCCATCAGGCAACAGAGGCAGCATTATGATACCATATTGTCCATCTCTATCCAGCAGCATTGATAAACTTGGTGAAAATGTCACATATCTGGTTGTATGATTTAACTCCCTGAAGCACATCGTACATAAGCAGAGAATCTCTTTCTGAGGCATGAGGTGGTATAAGCTAGCAAAACCGTCACAAGCGTACATGTTTCAGGGACGGTGCAGCTGCAGTGAGTATGCTTGTTTGGAATACCATGGGGAGACAAGGTAAGCAGGTTTGTTTCAATCGCCAGTACCCCAGCATGAAGTCTAGGGAGGGTTGCAAGGTTTTCATGCCTCAGATAAGGGAAAAAACACAAAGTTCTGCTTTTACTAGGGATGTTCACCCTGCTCTTTTACAAGATGTATGCTACCAAAGAATTAACCTCACCCCCAAGACACATGCACGCACGCGCACACACACACACACACACACTTAGAAGGACCTGAAATTTAAAACATTTGAAACACCCAAACTGCTAAGCCCAGTGCCCTGTCACTCACAATTGTGTTCTGATGTGGTTGCCAAAATTTGTATGGATCTGGGGGAAGGAGACACCCATCCTTTACCAAAATGTTAAAATATTTTTAACCTTGAATTGTCTCATTCTGTCTCTTTCTTTGTGTGCGCACGAGAGAGAGAGAACAAATGTGAGTGTGAATCTGGTAGTTTGAGAAAGTAGGAATTAAAACACACACACACACACGGGAATTAATGTCATTCATACACCCTGCGGAAATTACTTTTGAAATGCGTATCATCTCAAATATGCAAATGAGGCTGACTTTTCTGCACCCTGTTTAATATGAATTATCATTTTCTGAATTCCTATTATTACCCGGCCCATTTCAGCAATTATGCTGTTCTCGATTTGTCATCCGGTCGCACAGATTTTTACAAAAAGAAAGAAAGGAAGGGAAAAAAGGAAGCATTTGTTACATTTTTTTTAAACAGTTCTAATTCCCTGACAAGTCCTTTAAAAAAAAAAATTAAAATAAACATTGCAATTGTTGATAACACCAGAACAAAAAAGTATTTTTTTCTCTCATGCAAAATAATGTCAGTAATGCATATAAGATATGTATATTGTCTTCTCCAATTGTGTTGTATTAAAAAAAATTCTGACATTTTCAGTGATTGAAGGTTTTCAAGTGTTTACATTTTTTTATGGGTCACAGTCAGATGCACTTAATACTTTAAATGAGTTCTGTTGATCCTTTTAGTTAGACAGCAGTTTGAATCCCCATTATGGACAAAATGCTGTTTGGCTAACAAAAGCCAGTTTTCCAATCCTTGCTTATGTACCAGTGGAACTGATCTACGCACAACCTGGTCTGCTGATAAGAGCCTGGGTTGGATAAGATCACAATAAGATCATAGACGTAAAGAAGCTTGTTTTTGTAGACCCCCCCCCGCCCCATTTACCCTCGGGTCAGGTTAAGTGTGGGTGGCTACAAGATGTGGATGGGATGTTCTGGAGGGACCACCCTTGGTGACAGAGAGAAGAACTTAATTCCCTTCATCCTACTCTTTGAGCACATGCCGCCTGCTGGGTGGCAGATAAAGTGTTGGGTCCTTGCAATGAGAGATATTGAAACTGAGAGCACCAAAACGCAGTTCTTTTGTGTTGTGGGCTGAGGTTTGAATCAGATTTGTAGGGGTGAAAGGCAAGTAACTTTTCAAGCTAGCCCATCACTGTCTTGTTAAAACAAAATCGGTGATGAAAGTGGGGAAGCACAGAAAGTCAGCTCAGAGAAGGTACATTTATAGTGTGACCTGTGTCCTGTAGCAAGCTCCAGGCTTTGTAATTGGGTCAAACTATACTCCAGATACAGGTCCAAAATATTCCTATCACAATAACAAAATTACTTCTCCTGTCAAATCAGGTGCAGCCAAGCACCTGCAGAAACATCCCTTTAACAAGTGCCTTACATTAGAAGGGACATTCTTATTTTACGTCCAGAAGTAATTTTTCCTATGTGGAGAAAGTGCTGTCTGACATTGTGGACTGAGGTTTAAAACAGAAAACCACACCAATGGGGCTGCCCCCCCCCCCCCGTGTGGTAGTAGCTATACCACTTGTGGCACTGGTGACCTGAGTTTTCCAGTGAGCTCGGGACATTGGAGGAGGTCAGCCAGGCAGAAGAGGATCAAATGCCTGATGGACTGCTCTACTCCAGGGAGGTAGGAACATGGCACCCAGCACATACCTGGCCCCCGGCAGCAGGTAGGGCAAGTCAGCCAGGGATCACAGATGCCAGGATGAAAAGGAGCAGGCTGTATTGGATGGCATTGCATGCCCACTCCTCATGGAGAGACACCAGGAGAAGAAAACCTTTCCACTGGGGGTGGTGAAGATTCTGATCTTCCACAGGCCCTGCACCCAGTGACGTGGCACACCTCCTGCCTGAGGATCTATTCCAAGGCCCTCAGGACTGCCTCCACCATGGAGGGCCCATGGGTACGAAGGGAGTTGGATGGTAAGTCAGTGGGATGCTGTGGTGACAGAGCTGGGAGGGTCAGACCAACAGGGGCCCAGCTGGAGAGCAGATAAATAAATTATATATTCGAGGTAATGTAGCATGCATATTGGACTGGAAACATTATAAATATTCAAATGCTTGTTGCCATATCATTCTTGGCTTCTGTCTCCATGATGGAAAGGACAGAGTGCTGTCCCAGTGCTGTTACTAGGAAATAAGGTGGTCTCTCAGTATTTTCTGCTGATATTTGACACTGGTGATATTGTCTTTTTCTGCATCTCCAACAGTACTTAAGCTGTTGTTCTATACAACAGGCTCTGCTGGTATGTCTTGTCATGTGGTTTTAGCACTCCTCTTGTAACCTACATGAGATGAACTGGTTAGAGCTGACAGTGAGAAGAAAATATTGCTGACTCACTTTCCTACAAAATTGCACATGTGGTGGTGCTCCCACCTACCTGCAAATCTTCCTCTGTATTGCTAGTCTGACTTATGCCCTCAGGTCATCTGAAGACTTGAACTGAAGTTCACAAGGTAAAAAGAGAATCTGACAAACAAGTCTTTGCATATTTCACACAAGGGATGGAACAAACTACCCGACCCTCTCAAATACCTCCCAAAACTGCTCTGTTGCAAAAAGCATTGCTGCCTTCTCCTGAGTGCACCACGTAATTGTAACTGGCATGTACTTTGCAGTGTAAAATGAAAGAACTTTGTGTCTCTGTCAGCTCATTGAATTTGTTTGACACCTGAATGCCAGTGTCCTGCAGGAGCCTGAGGGAAACGTTGCATCCCTTGAGGCTGTCCTGGCGAGTACATTATTACTTAAATACAAAATCAATGAATAAGGAAGTAAATGCTCTATCTGGTGGTATGTTCCACATTTCACTGATGAATAGTTCAGATGGATGCGCGGGAAGTTGCGTTTATTAATGCTAGCAGTGTTTCTCTGCAGTTGCATGGGGACAAGGAAAGGAATCGAGCCCAGATTATTAAGGGATAATGCAATAACAAAAGACAGAACAGCAGAGAGAGACAGAGATAAAATAATTTTTTTTTTCTTTTAGTTGTTTTGGTTGTTTATTGTGCAATCTTTTACTACCTCTATATGTATATTGACCCTTATCCTTTGACGTGGAACCTTTGTAAATGAGCAGTTTCTGCTCAAAAGTATTTGTAATCTGAGAATTTAATAAATAAATAAATAGAACAAAGAGCATCAACAGAACAGGAAGAATCGGAGAAAGAGAGAACACAGAAAGATCCAAAGACCCCCCACCACCACCACCACCACCACATATTGCTTGATGCAGATCTTAAATTCTTCAAGAGTTATCCTAGAGTTTGACAACTCATGAAAATCTGAGTACCTACCCAAACAGACATAACTGTGAATCAAATAAAATGATAAAATGCAACATTTAATGGAGACACCTGCCCCCCAGATGTCCCACCTTCATGCATCAGAGGTGGTGGTACCTGCTGTGAATTGCTTCCATTTCCACCACTGCTCAAAATAAAAGCCCACATATCCATAGAAGGAACAGTATCTCTCACACATACACACGTGTTGCTCGGATAGCGCTTTTGTGGATCCGACTATCCTCTGTTGGATAGTGCTAGTATCTGACCTAGGGTATGGCTAATGGATCCTAGGTCGAATCCATCGGATCCCACCAGATAGCTGGATCCAATGGTCAGATCCATCGGATACTTACTGTCGATCCTAGGAGGTCAGATCCTATGTCTATGCTATTAAAGGCTGTCCAATATCCGACCAAAACGATAGTATCTGACCTGGTAGGATACTGTCCGGCAACACTAACACACACACACACACACACACACACACACACACACACACATATTTTAAATTAAAGTGGAAGGTTGATAAACTCGACAAAAAATATGATTCTGTGTGTAACACATTTCGGCAATGTCTAAGTTTAAAAGAAATACAGTTTATAGTGTGTTAGCATGCTATATTGACATTGTTTAAATGTTTTATTTCTTACATATTATTTATAAGCCTGTTTATTTTACATTTTAAGTACATTTCTGGATACATTTTATATATAGTTTATAATCCTATATTTGTTGCCTTAAAAAATCAGACCTCTCTTAAACATAGAATGAAAGTCAACGTGTGAGACTCTGTTCATGCAGGAGATTAAGGGGGGCCTCTGTTAACTCTTCAGTTGATTGACAAACAGTGACCTCTGGGATTCCTTAGGCCTAGAATTAAAGGAGCACAATTACAACATGAGAGCCCATAGCTTACAGCTAAAGGGAGAAACATGCAATATGGTTCGCGGGACCACTTGGTTTAACCAGTGGGTGGTAACAATCTGGAATAGCTTACCCCACAAAGTGGTAGGTAGTAAGGACATGGTGACCTTTACGGATAAACTAGACAAGTTTTACGAAAGGGATTCTACTAGATGCCCCCACTTGTGTAAAGGGGTGAGTGAACATCATATGGGCCATATAGCCTTTTTCGCTCCTTCATATGTATGAGATCTATGAGAACCCCAACATCAGTTTAAGTGGGCCAAAATTGGCATTTGAGGATTGACAGAGTTATTTAGCAACTGTTTAAGTGCTGCCCCCATAAGCATGAAAAACCCTTACCAGGTTGTTAGTCCAATGGTGAAAGAACTTCATTGTATGTGTGCCCGCATTTAGGAGGGGAAGGGATCGTAATTTGACTCCATGGAGCCGAGCTGCACTGATCCCTTCCACTTGCTGTTATCTCTTCTGACAGTGATCCACCCTGATCTGCTCCTGTGCTATCATGTTTTGCGATGTTACTATATGGATAGTGTGGGAGCGTGCCCCATAGACATGAATGGTGCTGTTTTTCGCAGTAAACTTCGTTAAGCGGTGGCAATGATTTGTTCCAAATGGCCATCTAAACTACAAAAAGTTTATTTTGAAAAACAGTCCCACTGATGTGTATGGGGCACGCCCCCTGCGCTATCTATATAGTGACATCAAAAACGTGATAGCACGGGGGCAGATCACTGTCAGAAGAGGTACCAGGAAGTGGAAGGGATCAGTGCGGCTCGGTTCCATGGAGCTAAATCATGATCCCATCCCTTCCTAAATGATAAAATAACATTCTTCGATCACTGGACTCCGAGCCTGGGAAGGGTTGTTCATGCTTCTTGGGGGGGGGGGGGGCGTTTTGTAAAATGGCGAGCTAGTTGCTCTTTAAACGTGAGATATACAGGTACCATGCTGACACAAGAATTGAACTGTAGTTAATAAAAAATCCAAACAAATCAAAGCAATGCCTAGACCTCGTTAAATATGTTTTATGTAATAGTTATATGTATCGAGCTGCTATTTTTAATTTGTACTTTTTATACATTTTGATACTGTGTAACTACCCTTGGAAATTGCATTCTGTGCTGTTGTGGTAAGCCACTGGATGAGTCATTGTTCAGCTGGTTGAGAGATCTCCTGGTTATTTTCTTTTGGTTTTTCTTTTTACAATAGACATGCTTGTATTTAAATATGATTCTCTGGTTCCTGCTTGGCTTGGAGGAATATCTTCCCTTTGTAATGTACAGTTAGTAAAGGTAGTGGAGTACTGGACAGAGCATGCCCCATCGATGGGATCCATTGTATACGAGTCACTCCGTAGGTACTAGAGTTGCAGCTGTGTTCACAAACAGACTGCACCTCGAAAATCACCAGCAATGTTTTCATTCTGGAACATACAGTTTTATGTATGGAAACCTTCCTATAGACTTATCTACGCTGTTTGGTAGCAATCTTTAAACATCTATTTAAAATAAAAGACTGGCAAATGGAAAATATTTGCCTATTTTCATTCTCTGCCAGCCAAAGGAGGACTGAATGTAACCTGTAAGCCTATGTTTTCTGTAGAAGGTGGTTTTCACCTGCTGGTCCACAGTCTGTTATTGTTCCACCTTTATTGTTCTGCTCATAAATTCAGTAGATATTTCTGATTTACACTCTGCTAGATTAGACCATTTTAAAACTGTATGATGTAGTTCATATCCTTGCTCGGCTCTTCTACTGTTGGCACAATGCATCTGCATTCTACTACAGAACTCTGTGTCTGAAAGGGAAATAACTACATCACACCTGTGTGTAAATTGGAAACACTGACTGTTTGCTAAAAAGCATTAAATAATAAACAATAACAGAATGGACACATCTGGAAACCCAGGACACATCTGGAAGCAAGCTGTTACCAGCTCAATGTGTCTTTCCTGATAAAACTTATGAAATAAATAAATAATGGGAATAGGGAACCAGTAACAAGCAAAACAGCTTTGCTAAGAAAAATGGCTTACAAGCTCAGCACCGTTCTCCACTACAGAAAACGTAACGTGTCATTTTTCAACAACGTGCCCATTCTGCAAGCAGAAATGTCACGATGTCTTTCAGGAGGAAAAAAAAAAACATTACCCTGTTTTTCTACATATCTTTGTGTGATGTCAGAAGAGGCATTTGGCTTTCAGCTACAGGAAGAATCTGAGTTGAGCAGAACTTTAAGGAAGACCTGCATACGCAGTACCCTGTCCCCTGTAAGCCAATGTTTTCTGTTAAATCTGTTTTTCAAAGATAGATTTGCATTCTGGAAGTGTTATGCCTTTACTGGCCATTTTGAGAATTGCTTTGGTACTTCATGGTTAACACACTGGTGGTAAGAGGACCCCTTTGGAACTGTGGTTTGCCCTTGCTCAACTCTTACAATATCACAGTGTATCCGTATTCTACAGTAGAAGTGTTTGGCGAAAGGGACATAAATGACATCATGCATTTGTAAAGTGGTGCAGTACACAGCCTCTGGTACCTAAAGCTAACATCCCCTAACTGAGCTTAGTAGAAGGCCAGTAAAGAGGGAACAAGAAAAGAACGAGAGCTAGTATTAAAAAGACAGGCTCTACATAAGTGTTATTGTATAACCATGCATGTACTGTAGTTATGCTGACATGACCACATACCCTGGCTGGGGTGAGGCTCGGAATACAGGTGAGTATCTTTAACTACCTGAAAAGTGCAGTTATTACAGTGTAACTGCACACCCTAGAGTTTGTTGTTATGCTCATAAAATGCTGCAAAATGCCAAAAAAAACCTCCATAGCAAAGACATTTTAACTGACCTACATGGTTATACTGCAATAACTACCGTCAGCTATGTGCCTGGATTTGACAATCACAGTATATGATTTCTGTTACCCATTTTATAGAGGAACACAATGCTTAAATGTGGAAGCTGAATTGTACAAAAAATGGTGTTATAATCTTTGTGAAAAATTTAAAACCAAATGATGCACTCCTTTTTATAACTATGTATACAGTATTAAGACTGCACCATGTAATTGCACTACCTTAAAGGTCCGCTGATGCCTCATAGAAAACTTAGAAAACCATAATAATTAGGTACAATTTGGCCTGTCTTTCCATATATATTCATATTCTGTAGGTTTCTCTGCACCATTATTTTTCACTGAGGAAATGTGCATAAATACATGAACTTTAGCCCTTAGAGTTTATCTGCCTCTGCAGCTTACTCCCTACTTCAAGTCATAATGCTCTGTGCATCACAGTCTGTTGCCATGGTAGTAACTGTGAAGTCACAAGCAGTGCATTATGACCTCAGGTAGGGAAAAAGCAACAAGAAAGGATGAGCTGAACTCTTCTGGAGCAAATATCCTGCTTTTGTACAGATGACCTCAGTAATGAATAATGGGGAGGAGGAATACAGAACAAATGTGAACTGCATTTGGATTGTATCTGAATATTATGTTTAGTTAAAGTTCTCCTGAAGGCATGGCTGCTCTTTGAGAGAGCTTATTGTGTGTTCTTCCACTGACCATTGGTGTTCCAGTTCCCCAAAACTGCAATTGTAAACTATAAGAGAATCCCAGTGATGCCAAATGGTACGTTGTCATACTGGATGTGCTAAAATGTATTCTGCATCCACTAGCAGTAAAAGGGGAGGTGTTATGGAATTGTGCCATTTATTCAACCCCCTCCCCCCAACTACGCCTCCATAATCTAGGGCAGTGCACAACACTTGCTGTATCTTTTGCACATTATGCTACATGTTTGTAGCGTGGATTTCATTTGTCTTGTGGATTTCATTTGACTCGCCACGGTCTGTACCCTTGGATGAGATTTGTTCATTGTATGTTTGCATTTCTGCTTGCTTTGTAATATTACGACCATGTGCTTACTCCCCTTCCCCCTCCCAGGGTCACACCTGTAAACAAGCCTTGGCTCAGTGTGCCTATCCTGGTTACCACATTTGAAATAAATACATAAATAAATTCACATAGCATAGTGCTAAAGTACAGTGTTTACAAGTGTGGGAACTCCAGCCTTCCCTCAGTAACTAACAGGGTCATGGTAAATGCAGATGGGCAGATCTTTTTTCCAAGATACTTACAGCAAAGTAATGGGTGAAACAGTATGTGAGTCAATATTTAAGTTGTTTGACAGTGCATGCTGTCTCTGAGTAGGCTAAACACAACAGCCTCTTTAATGTTTTGTCCTGCTTAGGCTTCATCAGTGCAGTGCAGTCACTCCATTTGTTTTTTCCAGTCACATGGAACTGAAATCTGTACAGAGGGCCTCGGTGGGTGCTGGCACAGTTCTGCAAAGAAAATCCATTCGATGGCTGCTTTTCAGTTGTATGACAGGTTTTACTGACATACTGTACATACAAGAAGGCATTTGTCTGTGATTGTTTTCAGACTAGTGTACACTTGTTTGTATTCGGCTCTGAGGAAGAAACAGAACACCGCCCCATCCGTTCTCTGCTGGAGGCCTATGCCCTGAAGTTTGGTGGCACTTATCTAGTTTATCTTTGCTCCTGAAGAGTTCAGTTTATCCTTGTTTGCTACTTTCTCCCTACCTGAGGTCATAATGCACTGCTTGTGACTTCAGAGTAACTTGCTTCAGCCCCCCTTTACACCTCTCGTACTCTCACCACTGCGCACTTGATCTGCTCTCTACATAATGCCTTGCACTTAATCCTCCCCCCTGCTTGTCTCCTCTCCCAACTTGAGTCGCTTCTCCTCTTTGGCTTGTTATCTCAAATCTCTTGCCCTGTCCTACTATAACTAATTCTCAACTCCTTAGATCTTTGTAATTATTGCCGAAATGCTCCTACTTGCAATACTCTGTGTCCTATCTCCCAAACCGTGTGAATATATTTCTCCCCTAAGGATCTGCCTACTGTATGTTATTTTGTAATTTTCCCAGCTCATTATACCTGATAGTTCCTTGCAAGTATGTGGTTGGTTGTTTTCATTGAACCTCTCTCCAAACTTTGCATCATGATAATTCCTTGCAAATACGTGATCTATGTCATGCACCTGCCAATGAATTGCCTTATCGCATATTTTGAGATGAATCGCACTGTTTTGTACCCTGCTGTCATCACCTTGCTTGTATTTTTACTGTAAAAACTTGTTTTGTTTCTGTGTTTTATGTAATTCCACTCTGTAACCTCCCGGGTTGTGCCTAAAAATAGTTATTTCTATGGTTAGCGCACCCACCCGGTAAACAAAAACAAAATAAATAAATAGAATGGTTTCAAAGCAGTGTTGGAGATGGAGTGAAATGAGAAAGAATATTAATATAGCAGCAATGAACTGCACTACAGTGTCCTACGTCCTAGAGGTTCTACTCCGTGGGGGAGGGGGTGGGATTGTATATGTGCCTGTGTATGGCCGAACAGAACTAGGTGAGTTATAAAAAGCCTTTCGTCTCTAGTCTGCTGGTCCAGAGCTAGCCTGGACAGATACTGGTATGAAGCTATTAACAAATCACTGATGGTCCATGTAAAATGATTTATGGTGGTCACTTGCCATGTCCTAGTTGACAGCTGCCCGCAACACAAAAAGCTCTAGCACTTACTGGCATTTCTGTTGATGGGCTCATAGGGGGGCCATGGATTGCATCAGTTTGGAGTCCAAGCAGCACACTTTACAAGTGGTCACACTGGGGCCGAGGTAAGGAACACTGGTAGGGCATTGTGGGAAGGCTTGAATTTTGGCTGCTACACCAGTCATGTATCTGTGTCAGATATCTGTGGTTTTCGGTCTCCAATGTGGCCATTTGGGTACATTCCACAAGCATTGAAATTCACGACAAAGCAATGGAGGACAACCAGTTAGAAATTAAAAAAGAAGAAAAAATGTGAATGGACTGGCTGATGTACTGTGTTATGTAATGGTTTATAGGTGTTTAATCGGAAAAAAGAGAATCTACCTTCCAAAGCTGGCAACATTTCTCTAGGAATGTGCGAACATTTTCCATTTCTAATTAGAACCAACTCGAAACAGTTGTTACCTTTAAACTAAATAACATGCATATTATTTTTGATGATCAGCTATGACGTGCAAACCTCCCTCCCTCCAAATGCCACTGGTATTCCAGACAATACACAACAAGCAACATTGTATTCCACAGTACAATAAACAAACAGTTACAATTAGACACTGACACGTGCAATGGTTAGCATACAAAATGGTAGCACTCTATATGAGCGCACATTGAGCGCATCAGTTTGAGCGACTCAGTAATACTGCTCACAGTGACAGCTAGTGGTGAAAAACATTGCTATATCCTGTGGAGTGAGTACAGCAGGGAGCTACACTCTCTACTTCAAGATATGCGATGTTGTGGGGCCGATTCTTACTGAGCTGGCTGTTTATTGTAGCGGTGTAAGACACCACTTGCAATGCCGGGAGATCTGGGCTCAGGGTCTGGTTTCCGATGACAGAATTTTTTGTTTTTGGGGAAAGAATAACTTTCCCCTAGGTCCGCTCCCCATGTAGTACACCCCCCGCATAAAACTATTTATTCTGTTTTTTTGTTTAAAGTTAATGTAGTGGCCATCGCTATTTGCGACGGTCATTACGATTAGAATGGGCCTTTTGACAACGGGACATTTTTTAGTCACTTTATGTGATTGGCGGTCTTTCAGACCTGCCGTCATCACATAAAACTTACAGAATCAGTAGTTGTAAAGTTACATTTTGAAATCCTACATGGGAAAATCTGTTGGGTTCTTTTGTTTAAACCAGCCATGTGTTTCAGTGTTGTTTTACCCAATAATGCAAATTCAACCTTTTGTGCAGCTGGGCAGCAAGTAAATGTATTGGTAAAAAGGGTCTTTCCAGCAGGCGAGACATCTCCTGAGTTTATTTTGAAAGTAGTTGAAATCCTGAGCAGTACTTTCTGTGTAAAACACTAGCTTTTCTCAGCTGAGTACACTTAACTTTGCATGTTCGGCTCTGTTTGGCCTAGTTGGGCCTTGTTAGTACACACCCCTGTCACTTTGTACATCCTTTGCTGCTGTCTTTTCTTGTGATGTTTTAAAAGCCTGTTCCTACTGTTTTCACCTCTACACTGCCCTGTGCGTGCGTGCTCACGCACTAACCCACTCGCACAATAAATTGCAAACTGAGGGATGGGCATGTGGCTGTTCCAGTAAGCAGTCAGGACCCCTGGAACTAGAGGACTGGTAGCTCTCTTCAGGAAAACTGACCATTGCGAAAATTCATCTTAAACATAGTACAATGTGAAGATGGAAAAGGAATTCAGGTCCACCTTGTCTGCCCCCCCCCCCACACTTAACAGTGATATTACCCACTTTTTGTGCGGACAAACATCCAGGCATGATGGCCAAATGTGACCAGCCCTCATGCAGCTCAGTGCAGTTCTCCCACAGGAATCTGTCTACTTTTGCTTCAAAAGCCAACCTCCACTGTGTCACAGGATAGGTGTTTTCCATGTGATGATCCATCTTATTCCCCAGTCTCCTGCCCCCAGCCCTCAGTTTTAGGCAACTGAATGCCCTCGGGATCTGTTTGCACTCTCCAGCTGTGTACTCTCCATCCACGTTATCGTTTTAGAGCTGGCCCACAGCTATATTCTGAAATTGGGGTGTAAAACGTTCCATAAGTTGCCAGTGAAAGAATCGGAGTGACTCACTGATCTTTTACATAACACACAGCTATGGTTGTGCCCTAAGAACCTCCTCACCTCTTGAGTTTCCCTGCCCTGATGTGTGACCATATTCTAGAAATCAGTCATTGGTTGGCCCAAAGTGCTCTTCCACAGTGATGTTCCAAAATAATCCCTCTAAAAAGGCACACTGTTCATCTACTTTCAATTTTTTGCAACAACAAAAAAAAAACTCTACAGCAGTATCCAAAGCAGATTGTTTTTCCATAATACCATAGCAATTGTTTGTAGACACATCAGAGTGAATGGATTAAGGCAGTTCCTGGCAAACATCACCTATGAGAAGTCGCTGGTAGTCTAAGGGCCCCCTGTTCTCCCAGATCCCTGTGCCAGTAACATCAGAAATGTTCCTGGTAGTCTTGTGGCCCCCACTGTGCACGATTGCTGTGCCAGTAATATCAGAAAAGTTCCTTGTACTCCAGTTAATCCTGCTTGCCCAATCTCTGTAGTACCAGTGCCCATATAAGCACCCTCCCTGCTATCCATTGCTCCTTCCCCCCAGAAAAGCCCCAGACCCTCCTCCTGCCTAATCACAGCAGTGCCAGTGCCCATTTAAGGACCCTTCCTGCTGTCCATTGGTGCCCCAAAAAAAAAACACTGTTCACTCTGGGATGGTGACTGGCATGACCCCCCCACCCTCAACTGCACAGCTGCCCACTGTATGCTTTGCAAATTCAGTATTGATACACTGGGTAACACACAAGTATAGTATATCAATAGGGGCAGCCCTTTACTCAGACTCTGTCCCAGTTTAGTAGGCCGTCACGCAGGTCCTATATCAACATACTATAATTGCATGGTACCAATATATCGATACCGGACTTGCAAGGCAGGTGGTGATCAACCATGGAGGTGAGTGGTGGGTTGTACTGATCACTGTCCCAGTGTGGGTGGGTAGTAGATGTGGGTCTCCTTTGGTGGGGAAACTAGATATCAGGGATGTACTTATAGGAGTACTGGCACTATGAGGATCGGATTGGAGAGTAGTCCATTAGAATACCAGGGACCATTCTCATATTACTGGCAAAGGGATTGGAAAGGAGGAGGAGGCCACTAGACTACAAGGGACTTTTCCCACATTACAGGTACAGGGATCGGTGGGAGGAAGGCCACTACTAGATTACCAGGAATTCTTTTCATACTATGAGGACAGGGATCAGGTAATGGAGGGAGGTGCATTACCTGCCTCTGGGGTTCTTAACATAATTAAAAATGACACCAGTGCTGCTGGCAGGGAGGGCGCACACACTATGGTGAGACGTCTTCCACACATTCCAAGGAGCAAGAGCTTGCACCTCACTAATTACTGTTACTATAGTAGGATGGATATGTCCTCTTAGTGCCTGGTATGGGTAAATGGGTCATTTTTGGGGGGGTCTTTCAAATATAGCAAACTGGCTGACAAACATCAATCTCCTACCACCACTGATCTCATCCACCACCCAACTCAGGCCCCGCCATCAAACAACAATGTCTCACCCACTGCTGTCAGTCCCTCTCACTACCTGACTCAGCCCCACCGATGGTAAATATCAGTCTCTCCATCATTGCTACTGATCCGTCCCGCCACTTGATTCAGCCCCGAACTGACAAACATCAATTTACTACCCACTGCCACTGATCCTTACCTCCGTCTGGCTTAGAAACCTAGTCAGAAAACAACTACTATCAGCTTAACACCCACTACTCTGATCTCCTCCACTGCCCAACTCAGCTAACCCACAGGAAAACATCTATCTCCCACCCCCTGCCACTGATTCCTCCCCCCACCTGACTCAGATGCACTGGCAAACTGCAAACAACAATCTCTCCCACCTGCTGATGTCAATCCTCCTCATAAAAACTGGACCAGCTACTATACATGCCAGCCAGTTCTAGTTCGGATTTGGAATACCATGTTGATCTCTCCCCTCAGCCTTCTCTTTTGTTGACTTACTAATTTGAGTGTGTCCAGTCTTTCCTTGTAAATTTTTCTCTCTGATCCAGAAAAGTTTGGCATGCACCAACATTAGCCAGAGTGCCGGTACAAACACTTGTGTGGCACCTGCACAGTACATTCTCTTGCATGTACAATAGTGTAGGGAGCTCAGTTTTTGAGACTGCAGTTTGGGTTTGGTAGGCAAGGCAAGTTTATTCTTAGATGCTCCTTCCTTGGGGCTTAGGGTGCCATATAAAACAGCAAACAGATAATCCAAAAAATTAAACAAAACATTTCAAGACGTATGTAGATTACAATAATAATCCAATAAGTCAGTAGTCCTGAGGGCCAAACTATTCAATTACAGGAATTATTAAAGATCAGGTAAAGTTAGGCCAGGCAGTACCCCAATTCAAAAATATCTCTGTGCGATGTCCCAGAGATTAAATGTGCTGCCATGTTCTGGACCAGCTGCTGGTGGCACATCAAGGTCACTGATGACCCTAGCTACAGAGCACAACAGCTGCCATGTTCTGGACCAGCTGCCGGTGGCACATCAAGGTCACTGATAACCCTAGCTATAGAGCACAACAGCTGCCATGTTCTGGACCAGCTGCCGGTGGCACATTAAGGTCACTGATGACCCTAGCTACAGAGCACAACAGCTGCCATGTTCTGGACCAGCTGCCGGTGGCACATCAAGGTCACTGATAACCCTAGCTATAGAGCACAACAGCTGCCATGTTCTGGACCAGCTGCTGGTAGCACATTAAGGTCACTGATAACCCTGGCTATAGAGCATAACAGTAATCCAGACTGGATAAGATGAAGGCATGGACTATTGTCACCAAGTCACTAGGCACTAGATAAGGTTTCATCCAAGTGACGTTACGAAAGTGGAATAAGCCACTACAGATGACTGCAGACAGGTGGTATTGCAGATTCAGCCTGCAGTGCGTAGTGACTCCCAGATTTTTGACCATATGCATAACTCCAAGGGTGGCACGATTTAACGATGGTAACCAGGTTTCATTTCTTGTCATTGCTGACTCACGCTGACCCAGCCTGACCATCAGTGCTGTTGCTTTGGTTGAGACTTAACCAGCTGGATGGCATCCAGTTGTTGAACTCTTTTAAGCATTAACACAGCACAGGGCCTGCATCTCCCTCATCTGATGCACATGGCAAGTATAGTTTGGCATAATTTGTAGAACAGTGAAACTCCAGTCAATAACACCTGATTATCTCGACCAATGGCAGCACGTACGCAGCGAACAACAAATGTTCCAAGATCTAGCCTTCAGGAACACCACAGTCAACTGCTGTCATCTCTGAGGTGGAATTACCTAACACAGCTTGCTGTAATGTTCCCAACAGGTAAGACTCGAACTAACTCAACAGTGCCAGTGAGTCCTACCTAGTGCCTCAGGCATTCCAAAAACACTATATGTCAACCATGTCAAACACCAATGAGGAGAAAAATGGAAAAATACCCTCTGTCTTTTGCAATAATTAGACTATTGAACATCTTGATGAGTGCAGTCTTTGTGAAATGGCGATTGTGAAATCCCAACTGATGAGGCTTATAGATGTCATACCTTTCTAGGTGAGCCACTAACTGCATTGTCACCACTTTCTTGATTACCTTCCCCAGAGAGGGTAGGTTCAAGACGGGCCTGTGTAGGTTAAAAGAATGTCAAGATCCAAAGATGGTTTCTTTAACAGGGGCTTCACAGCTGCCCTTCTTAAAGCAGCAGGGAAACTGCCCCCTCCCTCCCCATTAGATGACCTCATAGTTCCTGAAATAATTGGGCCCAGGCCTCCCCCCCCATAGCTGATAAGCAGCCTGGTGGGCCCTGGATCACTAGGCTGTTCTGTCCATCCTGAGTGGTAGCAGCCTACCCCAGAAACCACATGTCATTACTAGCAGATCCAGATATGTGTCAAAGAGGCAATCTTGGTGTCAACCTGCAGCAGCTGTTTCGGCCTTACTTGAGTTTTATATACGTTCCCGGTGGATATGCTTCCCTGCAACAAAATCCTGAAACTTCTGCTGTTGGTATGGAGAGAATGGATCCTGGATTGTGTTAAAGGGTGTAGTGATATTGCTGTTTAGGTAGCTTTCTGTCCGGAATAATGCAGAACAGGGCTTTTTATGTAACCCACCCTAAGCTGGGGAACCCATTTAAGGCTGGTTTCCTGACTTTGACACAGGAAGTGACTGATAGGGATCCCACGTGTATATAGTAGACAAAGACTCTGTGAGACGTCAATGAAGTTGAGAGAGTTCAGAACTGGAGTATGGAATGGGGAACAGCTACCACAGTAGAGAAGGAGTTATCTCCTCTTGGTTGCAATCAGCTGTGCAACTGGGAGTCTGCCAACATGGGCCCTGGGCAGGCACGGATTTCCAAGGATGGGAGCAGCTGGCTCAGAGGCAGCTCACCTCATCCGCCACATCAGTCATCACACCATGGCGTATGCTGGCCAAAGATACAGTCTACACATCAGCCAGGCAGGTACCCTACTGGAACCAGTTAGAGAGGAGAAGGGTCTCTGAGGTGCTACAGCTGTAAAATGTAAGTTTATGCACTACCCAGGGTCCCCTTACATACCGAGCCCCTAACCCTTCACTACAAGAGCAAAGGAGGACTCTTTCTACCATGACATACTAGCCCTGGGAACAACCCTAGCCATCCACCAGGGCCCTGAGTTACCCGTAAAGTTCAGGTTAGGCTGATATGTATGCAGTTGGTTGGCCTAAGGAGCTACTGTAGGAGGACTGCACCATGCAGCTGGCTCTACTAGTGATCCCTGTAGCTCAGCATGAAACAGCATACAACCTGCTGGCCTGGTTACTGAGTGTTACAAATCCTATCTCCTGTTTTGGGGCCTTTGTTCTGGGGCAGGGCAAGAGTCGCTGGACCATCCCTAAAGTGAGAGAGAAATGGAGGGGGATAGTGAGAGAGAGGGGAGAGGAGTCCTTTCTGACAATGTTAATACGATGGTTGGGAATGCAAAGGAAGATTTCACACTTATGCGGATCAGAATGATACCTGGTCTGCTGATCTGGTAGAAACCCAGATGGTGTCCTTGCATTCATGATCCCCTCCCTTTTCCCTGTCCTGGATGTCATGCCCCTCTGCAACTGAATGCAGTGACAAGCAGGTGCATTTTAGGGACATCTTGCTGCTGTGTTTTGTCGAAATCCTTTTACTGGTTTTGCAAGCAAGATAATCTTCAGTGCACTCCTCCCTCCACAAACAGAGTGGAAAAGTAAACCAGCTGCTGTGGGGGAGGGCAGCTTACTGATAAGGGCTATGCAAATATGTGCCTCTGGAGAGCAGAGAGGCTAGGAGCTTTGGGGAGGGGGGGGTGAATGTGTTTTCATTTCTCGACAACAGATAGTCTTGCTTTGTAGTTCTCACTCACCCTTTATCTGCTGTCATATTGTGTGACTTTAAGTGTTGGATATGGCTTCTTGCGTACACATCACTCCTTAGTAAACAATTAGTTCGGGTCAAGAGGTATATTTGGGAAGGAGACAGTTTACAGTGAGATGTGTGCTAGTAGTGGCCCAGTGGGTTATACACTCACTGCTGGGACTGGAAGACCAGCATTTTATGTGTTCTAGTCCCACACCTGGAACTTGTTCTTACACTCGGTAGTAACATTGTAGTTCAGGTTGCCATCAGTTTGTGTACTGTTTGTGGTTTAACACGAGAAACTTACTTCTGTACGGTACACCGTGTACAAGGCGGCTGCAATTGAGCGCTTACAAAAAGGATGATTCAATCATGGCGCCTGTGTACAGGGCTACCTGGTAGGGGAGCGCCTGGATATGAGGGTAGGTGACTACAGCGACGGGATGTTGCTGTATAAATACACACACATGCATGCGGGGGTGGAGGGACCACATTGCGTGACAGGCGGAAAGGGAGGGAGGTTATGTGGGGTGTAGTGTGGTGGTCGGCTGCTGACTGGCAGTGTGGTGTGGTGGGTAGGTGGCGGGCTGGGGTTGGGAGGGTGCTGAGTTCGATTCTGGGCATGATTGTATTTTTGCGTTGGGTCTTTTTTTTTTTGTTTGTTTGTTTTTTTAAGTGTTACACCCCAAAAAAAACATGCACCCCCTGGAGTTGAGAATCCTTAAGGGAGGCACAGCCCCCTGCATAACATAGAAAACCAGTCAGTGGTTTCTAGTCGCTCTTGAGTGTACATCGCCGTAATTCATTTTCAGAGATGTACATTCATTCTAACGGGCGACGCTATTCTGTGATCGCCATATGACATAGAACCTTAATGCATTCTACTTTTTGCCTCGAAACCTAATCTTCACTGGAGGCTTACTCAGCACGCAGCTTCCCATGTGCTTTTGTTCTACCAGATTGCCGCTGAATCTGCAGCATTGAGTGTGAACTTGAGTGAGTGACACTGTCAGTGAGTGTGCGCCATATACTCCCACCTCCCAGGATGCACGTGGACATTAGACACCATAGTTCAGTGTGCCCTTCCTGGCAAAACCAAAATTACAAATAAATGAATTAAGAAAACCTGACTATTGGCACTAATCACTGACAAAAATCTGAGCAGATTGACAGTGTTATAACTACTATTTGGATGAACTTTATAGTAACTAGACACATTAAAGAGCAGCTGACACCTCCCGGGCACACGCAGCTCATACCAAAGAGGTGTCTGCCTGAGGCACTGAATGAACAGGTTTTCAAAATGTTTTGAACTTTGGTGTTTTTAATTTAACTTTTACGTGATTGCAGTTACTTTACTGCAGAGGTACTGTCACGAGCGCTGTAGCCTTGCTCCCAGAAACAGTGTTTTGTTCATGTTAAGTGGGGAACATTGCTGCAGTGCAGTCAAGTACGTCACAGGCAAAAACAAGGTACAGGAGGGAAGCATTTTCCACAGAAAAAGATGCTCAAGGATGAGGGGTCATGGTATGAAGTTAGAAGAGGGGAGGCGCAGAGGAAATGTGAGGAAGTACTTCTTTACAGAGAGAGTGGTGGACACATGGAACAGCTTACCAGCAGAGGTGGTGGAAGCAGAAATGGGGACAGGGTTCAGAAACGCATGGGACGGACACAGAGAGATCTTAGTGGTAGGGTGGGGAAAGACTGGAGACCGAGTAGGGTCTGCAGTGACACTAAAGGTAGGGAAAATAGGGCAGACTAAGTGGGCCATCAGGTCCTTATCTGCCAACAGATTCTGTTTCTGTGTTAATGCAGTCCGAGGGCAATGGGGTGGTGGTTGTGGTGGGTCTGTATAAACATAAAGTTTTCTGGGAAATTTTTATTTATTATGCTGTTTTGCTATTTATTTTTTTTTATCTTATTGCTTAACTGGTCTATTAGGCATTTTTGTATTATAACAGTGCTCTGAGCTTTAAACAAAATTAGTACTGCTACTGGTGCTACTAAACTTTGCAGCCACTCTGTATGTTTGGTGGTAACTACAAAAAGCTTAAACCTTTGTCATTCTACCTCCACTTCTGTTGTATAAATAATGGATAGACTATGGCTTGTGTACAGATACGACATTTACTTCCATGAGCAAGGAAGCAGGACCACAACTCCTAAGTAGTGAGGCCATGAGTGAAAGTTTGGTCCTCTCACAAATGGAAATAAATGGCATATTTGTACACAGTACATTATATGGGCTGTGAGTACCACTTCAGTAAATTTATGTTTCATAAGGTACAAAGTCGGTGAGCATTCTCTTTCTGCCTAGTACCCACCTGGCCACAGTCAATCCGCCCGCGCACCATGACTGAGGCTCTGATCATAGTTTCTGCTGGGCTGCTGAAGTGGTTTAAAAAAAAAAAAAAAGTAATATTTTTTATTGTGACTTTTGTGAGTAACATTTTTGGCTCAGGGAGAGGGGCAGAAGCATCATATGCAACTGTGTGGTCCCGAGTCATTAACTGAAATGAGGAGACAACAGTGCAGATGGGAGTGGGGTTGCTGCTTTTAATACAGAGACCTAACTGGCTTGAATCTCAAAGAGACTGACTTTTTGATTGGCTCATTTGAGATGTCTGTTTAAGTCGATTGACAAACTGTAGCATTGATGATGTATTCAGTTTAAAAATAAACACACTATCATGGAAATAAATAATGTATTTCCACAATGGCTTGTTTATTTCCATGATGGTTTCTCAATCATGGGAAATAACACATGTATTTAGTATGTTATAAATCTACTTCTGTTGTATACACCTGTTTACACCACACTTGTGGGTATACGTTATCCCAAATAAAAAGCATTATTTTGAGGAAGTGTTGAAAAATCATGTTCTAGGGACGTGGATATGGTTCATTGTTCACACTCCAGCAGTTCCACTGGAACAGCCTGATTTGCCAGGCACCTTTAAGCTAAGCTCCTCCCACCACCACCCTTGTGGTATATCCTCCACTCCACCCTGTGACGTCGCATCTTTCTTTCTTTCCACTGGAAGAACAGGTCATCTCCTTCACGGCTCCTACTTAGGCTTTAGTGCACCACAGGTGAACTTTGTCTTCGAGTTTTTTAAACCTTACTCAAGTTATTTCCCCAGTTCCTTTGACTCCTCTCATCAATCTTCAATGGACCAATGGAAGCTGGGGTTCAAATTATGGTTTCAGTGCTGGTAGAAGATGTCAGCTGCTGACCTACACAACAGATGCATGTGCTACCTGGGCTGGCAACACAAGGTGGCCAGGTGCGGTCTTTGTCTCAGCATGCTTCCTGAGTCTCTAGAGGGTAGGAGGCTCTGGCACTTGCTGGGTCAGCCTTTGGAACAGGATCTGAAGTACCACCCTAATGGATGGAAAAAGGCATCTGCTGCTGGTGGGTCTTCCCAGCAGCTTGTGTCCCATAAGGCAGAAGCGGCAGCTGCCATGGAGGGGCACCTCCTTGGTCTCAGTGCTGCTCCTGGCTGGGGCCAACATCAGAGGGTCATTCACTGGAGGCTTCTGGGACATGTGTTTGGCACATCAGACCCAGGGGGGTGGGGAGAGCACTGTCCACCACGGTACTAAGCACAGGAGCTACCAGCTCATGGGACTGCTCAGTAATAAACTGCACTGGTGCCAAGAGGAGCTCCTCTTTCAGCAGTGGGCCCTCACTGGGCAGGGTAGGATTCTACCTCCTTGACCTCTGGACTCCTCACAGCTGCCAGTAGTGTCCATGCTACACAGGTGCTTCTTGCAGCTTCTTCTCCACCTGTTTGGGTGGAGTCACCACCTCTGTAACTGAAGGTGGGTGTTCAGACTAAAGACGCCCATTTGACCATTGGCTTGCCAGGCCAGTTGTCAGTGCAGATCTCCCTGGGGGAGTACACCTAGGTGGTCCATGGTGAACAGCAGTCAAGGGCCATTTTTGAGGAGTCATTGGGTGACTCAGACCATAAGTCCATGCCATGGCCTTCTCTGGGACTTCCCTTTCTTGATCATGGTTCAGTCGTGGAGCTTTTCACTGAGCATGGCCTGGTGTTCTTCAGGGCGCTTCTCCACCTAATCATGGAGTCCATATCAGTCACGCTAGAGCCAGACCAAAAAAGCACTATGTGCCCTTTTATGGACATTTTGGACCTGGACGATTCCCTGGGGGTTGCCTTTCCTGTGGCTGAAGCCATTTTGGGACCAGTCCTAGAGCTCTGGCAGCATCCTGGCCAGCACCCTCTGCCCATTTAGTCCACAAGTATGCAGCCCCTACTGGGTCCCTTTCTGGGTTCTTGGACCTCCCCTCCATGGAGGGGCTGGTCACAGATTTGGTGTTCCACAAGTCCAGACACCAGGGGGATGTGAACAAGCCATTGGACAAGAGTCCCATAAGACTGACCATGCCACTATGAAGGTGTACACTGAGGCTTCCTTGGGTCTCCATCAGGCTAGTTATGCCATGATGATGGCCAGTGTTGGTCACTCCTGATGGGAGTCTTCAATACAGTCCTCCCTCCCTCCCTCCCTGCTGATCGGCAGTTGGTGATGATGGTCACCAGAGACCAGGATCAATTGCTGGCTAAACTCCAGCTCCAGACGGCCCCGGACATGGGTGACTCGTGTGCCCCGCCATGGTGGCAGCTGTCTCCATGCATCACAGGGCCTGGCTGTATGTGTTCACCTTCACAGTGGACACTCAGCACAAGCTGGCTGATGACCCCTTGTTGGGCACTGACTTGTTTGGCCTCGAGGTGGAAGGACATCTCACCTCTATTAAGAAGTCCATTGCTACCCTGGATTCTGTGGCATCTTTCCTGAAAGACCCAAAAAAGAAGCATAGGAAATAGGCTTTTCAGTATTGATCCTTTCAGCCATAGCTTCCTTGGCAGCAGCACCAGCAGGGGCAGTACCAAGCCTAGTGCCACAAGTCTGGGGGCCAGGGTCCTATGAAGGGGTGAGCAGATGTACTGGCATTCTTCCGGGTGAAGTCACCGGTGAAGTACAGTGTACAGTTCTGGAGACCTTACCTACATAAGGACATAGACAGAGTAGAGAAGGTTCGGGGGAAGGGGGGCAACAAAGATGGTACATGAATTGCATCACAAGTCTTATGAGGACAGGTTGAAGAAACTGAATATGTACTCCCTGGAGGAGAGGAGGGAGAGAGGGGATATGATAGAGATATACAAGTATCTTACAGGGAGGAACAGGGTGCAGGAATACACTATTTTTAAGCGAAAAAGATGTTCCAGGACTAGAGGGCATGGGATGAAGTTGGAGGGAGGATGATTCAGAAGAAACGTGAGGAAGAATTTCTTCACAGAATGGGTGGTGGACAAGTGGAACACCCTGCCAGAGGAAGTGGTGGGGGCTGAAACAATCATGGGGTTTAAGAATGCATGGGATAGACATAAAGGAATTCTGGAGGTCAGGGGTAAGGGGCAACAGACTTCTAGGAAAACATAAACTGAACTTGCAAGCTCAAATGGGCAGACTGGGTGGGCCATAGGCCCTTATCTGCCGACACAGTCTATGTATCTGTGTCCTGTCCCTAGCTGCACTCCCCATTGGATGTTGGCTACATCACTTCTTGCCACATTGGTCCACTATCACAACGGACAAGTGGGTGTTGGGCATAGTGGGCAGAGGGTTACCTCTGGACTTTAAGGCTCTCCTGCCTTACCACCTCCACACATATTGGGAGTCCAGAGTGTCACAACACACCCTGTCCACCCTTCAGGAGAACATTGCTCAACTCCTTGCAAAAGGGGCAATTGCCCATGTCCCAGATGCCCATGCCAGTCAGGGTAACATGCCTGTGTTCTTCCTGGTCCCAAAATAGATGGGGGGGGGCTGATGTTCCATACTGGTTCAGCATGATCTGAACTGGTTCATGTAGAAACTTAAGTTCTGGATGCTCACTCTGAATCAGATCATTCCATCACTAGAGTAGAACATGTGATTCTACTCCCTAGACCTCCAGGATGCGGTTTTCCACATCCCAGTCCATCAGTCCCACTGCTGGTGCCTTTGGTTCTGAGTGGAAGGAGTCCTGTACTAGTTCCAGGTCATGACCTTCGGCCTTTCCTCAGCACCTCTGGTCTTCATTAAGTGCATGGCAATGGTGGCAACATACCTGCGGCGCCTAAGGGTCAGGGTATACCTCTACCTGGATGACCTGCTGTTAGCTGGTCCATCCAGAGAGGCTGTGGAGAGGTCCAGAGATCTGACTCTCCAGACTTGCCAGGACTTGGGCCTATTGGTCGACCCAGACAAGTCTGAACTGGTACCCAAGCAAGTGATTAAGTTAATTGGGACAGAACCAGACTCCCTGTGGGCCAAGGCCTGCTTCCCTGCAGACCGGGTGCTGGATCTTACCTCCATTGCCTGGTCATTTCAGGTTGGGCTCTCGGGCCCTTCCAAGGATTTCCTGAGGCTACTGGGGTACATGGCGTCCTGCAGCAGCATGGTCCATTGTACCAGCTGGCAGATGGACCACCTCCAGTGGAAGTTGGGCCATCAGAGGTCCCAGCACCTGGACCATTTGGACCAGCTGGTCAAGGTGACCCAGCCGATATGGGAATGCCATCCAGTGGTAGCTGACCCTAGAACACCTGGAGGAAAGGAATCCCATTTGTCTGCCCAGAAATGACCATCACACTCGTGTCATGTGCATCTGTGGTGGGGTGAGGAGCACACCTGGAAGATCACAGAGCCCATGGTTTCTGGTCACTTTGGGAGTCCTGACACCACATAAACTTGCTGCAGCTCCATGCAATGCATCTGGCGCTGATGAAATTCACTCCTTTAGTAAGGGATCCGGTTGTGCAGGTCCAGACAGAAGCGGCATGACCATATTCTACCTGAACAGGAAGGCCGGAATTCACTCCTTTGCCTTGTGTCAGGAGACCTTACACACCTGGACCCTTGTGCTCACCCTTGGTGCAGATCTCTTGGTGATTCATGTCGCAGGAGAGAACAGCCAGCTGGCAGATGCTCTCAGCCAGGTAGGAGAGATTTTGCATAAGAGGTCATGAGTCAGGAGGTGGTAAACTACATGTTCTTCCGGGGAGTACTTCTCTAGTGGATCTGTTTGCCTCTTCGGAGAAAATAAAGCTGAGGCTGTTGTGTGCCACTGCCCACAGTCCAGGGCACTGCTGGGGGATGTCTTCATGAGTCTCTGGACCCCAGGCCTCATGTACACCTTCCCTCCCTTCCCCTCCCTTCCCCTTGATCCACAAGGCAGTGGTTGGGCCCAGAAGGACAAGGCATGGATGATTCTGATAGCTCCAGATTGGCCAAGGCAGTTCTAGTAACCATATCTCCTCAGCCTCAGTGGCAGACCTCTGTGGGTGACTGCCCCTCCATCTGGATCTGCTGACCATACTTCAGGAGACAGTCCTGCACCCAGACCTGCAGTCATTGCACCTCATAGTGTGATTCCTGAGTGTAAAGAATTCCAGGCATTGGGTCTCTAGGGTGATGTGTTCTACACTGTGGAGGCCTCCCAAAAAGAGTGAACTCGCAGATGCTATGCCTTTAAATAGAAAATATTTTCCATTTGGTGTCGGAGTAAGGAGTTTCATATTTTGCCTGCCCTGTGGCTAGCATCCCAGATTACATCTGGTCCCTTCTCTCAGTTGAAACTGAAGGTGACAACCCTTAAGGTGTATCTGGCAGCCATCTCTGTTTACTGGATGTGGGCTGGTAAGCTGATGGTGGCTCAGGAGAAGGTGGTTGGGCACCTTTTCTTGGGCCCGGTCCACCTGTCCCCTCCAGTGTGTGTACCACCTCCACCGTGGGACCATTTGCAAGTGTCGTCTATGCTCATGGCAAGCCTTTTGAGCCAGTGCACAGGTGTGAGATGTCATACCCGTCATAAAAGACAGTCTTCCTGGTGGCCATCACATCAGCCAGAAGGATTGGGGAGCTTCAGGCGCACTCAGTGGATTCCTCCTACCTGGTCTTCCAAAGGGACAAAGTCATGCTTTGCCCCAACCCCAAGTTCCTCATGAAGGTTGTATCAGAGTTTCACCTTAACCTGGTGATTACCTTACCAGAATACTTTACTAACTCATTTTCAGAGACTGACCACAGGCTCCATACCCTGGACCTGCAGCGGGGGGCTGTTCTAGTATGAAGAGCACATGGCTGGAGTTTGGGGAAAAGCTCACTAGGTGTTTGTCATGGTGAAGCCATGCCTGGCAGACCGACAACAAAGCAGATGATTGGCAGGTAGATCACATTCTGCATCAACTTCTGCTATAGATTGTCTGATTGGGAGCCTCCTGTAGGGCTTAGAGCTCATTCCACAAGACACACCAGTGCCTTGGTGACTGCTTCCAGGGATGTCCCTAGCCAGGAAGTCGGCAGGGCTGCAGCCTGGAAGTCGGCACACACTTTCATTTTCCAGTACTGCATCGACCTAGAGTCACACCGGGATGCTGGTTTTGGGACCACAGTTCTCCAGCCTGTGTTCACCAAATAGGGGCACAGACCTTGCCCCCTCCTCTCGAGGAACTGCTAGGACTCTGCCAGAGTGTGGATACTGAGCCATATTCACCCCCTAGACAAATTGGTTATTCACCTCTAAGCGTAGTTCTAGGAGTGGTACATGGTTCAGATCTACACAATCCACATGGCCTCCCCTGCAAGTGGCACATGAATCCCTGCTTCCAGCGTGCAAAGCTCTGATGTATCGGGTAGCCTGGGGATATACCAACTGGGTGGTGGGGGAGTTCAGCTTAAGGACGTCCAACAAATCAGACTGTTCCAGTGGAACTGCCAGTGTGTGGATGTGAACCATATACCACTCTTAGAACTACAGGTATAGATGAGTAACCTGTTTTCATTTCCATACTTCTTGTGTTATTTCCACACTTCTCATATCATGCCAGTCTCCCCAAAATACTTATTTTCAAGTAAGTGAGGTCTAAATCAAATACAGCAACTACAGCAAATAAATCCATGCCTTCTTTTAACATGAACATGATTTAGTTTCACTCTTTTGCCTAGACTGATTTACTTACTTGCGGTTACACCTCTGGTGAATGATTTGATCCGGGGCAAACTCGTGCAAATAAATCATGTACATACTGAGAATGCAGGATGTATTCCCTATTTAGACAGTGAGGATGGATATAAAATGACCAGATAAGATGGATATATTGATGGATGACAACAGCAATATATCAGAAATATTGCTGTCTTGACGAATATCATGACAGCAGGATACTGAACCAATCAGAGAAGAGTTTTCACAATACTGGCATCACGGTTGCCTAGTACAGGTGTGAAACTGTAAAAAGAGAAGGTGGTGCACATACATAACTGTTGCATAACCAGGCCCCCTGAAGAAGATGCATCCGTATATAGTGGAGTTAGATGACCACCGATGTAGCCTTTTAAGGGTCAACTATTTGTTGTTTTATATATGAAATGATGCAATTGCACGGAGCACTTTAATGAGGTACTTCACTAAAATAAAAGTTTAACACTGGCCATGCAACAAACCTGTGTGTACCTGGTCTTTTCTTTTTATAGTTTTGATAATGTTCTTACACACTGGCAGTAGCACCTTGACACTTAGTTACCCCTTCACCTGAACTACTTTAGTGTATGTAACGCTGAAGCTAGCAGTTGAAACTTAATAAAACAAAGCGACCGCTGTACTAACAGGGACCCTGTTAGTCAAGCAGTTGCTTTGATTTATTAAAATCGCAACTCTAAATTTTAATAAAATGTATAGAAAACTTGTCCCCATTGAACTCAATGGAGCACCCACATGCGGTGTTCATTTTCTGACATCACAAAATGGGTCTCAGCGTGCCTGCGTGGGGGTGTGTCAGCAGCTTCAGGAAGTGGCTCTGTTTTTGTCTGTGGTGGCTGTGGCCACAATTACAAGGGATATAACTTTTGAAAATGGCAGAAATAAAGGGAATTATGTATAGCCATCAACTCTGGACCAGGTGAGCTATCAATATGTTTGTGGGAGCGGCACAGGGTTTTCCTATTCATTTTCAGTTGTGAAGCATTACTCATTTTATTGCTGTGTACTCAGCAGTGGCACAATACTATGACTCACTGAGACCCTCTGTGGTGTCAGGATACAGTTGTTTATCAGAATGACCTTTGCTGACCTGTTGCAGGAGTGGCAGCTTCACTCCATACTGAGTTTCACCAAAAAGGCAAGGCAACTGGGCTATCACTGTTGGGATTCCTGCATCCCCCCACCCAGACTACCATCACTTGAGCCATCATTACTCGCAGATCTTCCAGTATACCATTAACATAAAATCTTTCAAATAAAATAGGTTTTGTTCTTGTAAGAAAAACATAATATTCCTTTTAACTGTAATTGTTTTTATTAGTAGGCGTCTACCCTTTTAATGTAAATGGTATCTCTGACAAGTTGCTAAATTGAGACTAGAAATGAAATAATTTATCTCTCTCTGTTTTGCCTTTTTTTCCCATTTGGCAAGGAATTATGAGAGCAAGATTTATGCTCCTCACCCCCTTCTCTGCCAGGGAGTCTGCGAGGTAACCTCTGGCTGCAGGATGTGGGGAAGGGTAATGCCTTTGATTTGCTTCAGGTACCTCAGCTTGAAGATGCATTCTGGTAGCACTGGGCAGGTGACACTGCATAGGTCACCCCACTCCAGTGGCCTTCCAATGCTGCTTTATAAAGTCAGCAGTGAGTGCCATGACCAGCTGGGTGAAGCACCAGCCTTTTCAGTTTTTTTCCTTTCCCCTGTGAAGGACAGGGGAGAAACTATTTGGCTTGATATCTTTGTGCCTGTGTGTTGAACTGACTGCATTAAAGTAGCAGTGCATGTTGCAGTGAAAAATGTTGAGCTAAACAATGTGTATTCTGTTGTAGAGTACTCCTGTTCTCCTGTCTTGTAAGATGCCCTTTTTTTGCCCATTTTGTATCTGCTTTAATGTTCTATTGACATTTGAAATAAAAGGAGCACTCTTTTCAATATTGCTATCCCAGGCATTCATTGTTATTCTGTACTGTTTTTGTGCGCTCATAGTCCCACAGGATAGACACAAAGAAACATAGGATTTGATGGCAGTTGAGGACAGCTTGGCCCATCCAGTCTGCCCATTCCTCCCTACGTACACTGTTACATCAGACCATGCCTGATCTACAGCTCTTTCGCCTTCCCCCTTCCTTTCCACTATGATTCCTTTGTGCTCATCCCATGCATTCTTGAGCCCCATCACTGTTTTTGTCCCCACTGCTTCTGATGGAAGACTGTTCCAGGAATTCACCACTCTTTCTGTGAAGAAACCGTTCCTCGCATCTCTCCAGAATCAACACCCCTCCAGCTTCATAGCAAGTCCCTTTGTTCTTGAGCACCTTTTCTTCTGAAAATTCCCCCGACTTTTTTTACCCCGTGGGATATTTAAAGGTCTCTATCTTCTCCTTCCCCCTCCTCTGTTCCAGAGCGTACATATTGAGGTCCTGTAGTCGCTCATCTTGGGCTTTTGATGCAGATCCTGCACCATTTTAGTTGTTCTCCTCTGTACTGCCTCCACTCTGTCTGTGTCTCTGTCACCCTGTCTAGGTCAAAGAGCAGTGTCTATTGCATACTTGTTCACCTTAGTCACAAGAACAGTGATGTTAAATGACGGGTGTTCAGAAACAGCTGAGAATAATGCTGAAAACATGGGGATAGCCATATTAAAGGAAGCACTCCTTTTAATTATTTGAAATGTAAAAACAAATGCAAACGCAGACACAACATGGGGCAAATGGGCATCATACAAGATGGGAGAGCAAGACACTCTAAAATAGAATAAAAAGGTATATGTCACAATTTTCACTTTTTCATCATAACATGCTCTTCTGCAAAAAAAAAAACATATGGTCAATGACCATTTAAAAATCACCAGTGTGGGGGGCGCGGATGATGGCGCAATGGTCAAGTGTTGTGCCACCGTCCTGGTGACTCGGGTTGGGAAGCAAATCAGGAGTGCTAGCTAATGTGAAGCAGAGACTGGGAAGTGCTAGTGGTATTAATGAGTCCCTAGTTGGGTGAGAGGCACTGTGTGCTTTTGCAGTATCAGCGAACCCTGGGGTCAGGTCTTTGACAGTTCACCCTCTGGCTGCAGGGGAAGCCGCATACTGTGAAGCTTCCTACTGGCTGTGCGCGTGGTCCTACTGGTGGTACATGTGGTCCCTACTGGCTGTGTGTATGGTCTATACTGCCTGTGGGCATGGTCCCTATTGACTGTGTATGTGTTTATATGTGGTTCCAACTGGCTGTGTGCATGGTCCCTATTGGCTGTGTGTGTGTGTGTGTGTGTGTGTTCCCTCCTTGTTGTTCACATTGCCCCTATTAAATGTACGTATGGTCCCTATTGGCTATGTGTATTGCCCCTGTTGGCTGTGTGCATGGTTCCTATTGGCTACGTGTGTGGTCCCTGTCACATGATAGGCCTATATCCATTATGTGGGTTCAACTGTATATGCTTTAATCTACTTTAGAATGAAGATACTGTCTCTAAAAGGCTTTAGGAATGAAATTACAAAAAAAATAACCTTAATTGTTCTAATGGCTAGGGTGGATCTGGTACATGTCTCAAGATAAGGGAGATGTGTATATAGCCCAAGAAGGCATAAAATATCCCACTGCTACCACCAAATCTGTGATGAGCCCTTGGCCCCCAATCCTCGGGCAGCCCAGTAGGACCTCCTGTTTGCAGAGAGGATCCCCGGTTTTAAGAACTCGTGAGCAAGAGTAAGGGTTTCTGGAAGACTTAGCCTTCCTTTTCCCAATGGGGGGGGGTTACTGTAGTTTCGAGTTCCCTTGGCTCCGCACTACTTTCAGTATTTGAATCCCACCGCTGACACTGGCTACATCTTGCCTAAGTAGTTTGGGTATGATAGCTGAGCGGTTTTATCATTCAAGCCCACAGTCTTTTCAAAAGCCTTCTATTTAAAATGTTAACTCACACAACCAGACCCCAGGCAGAGTTAATAAGAAAATCATAAAGGTTTACTTAACATAAAAGCAATACAGAAAAGTCTACAGTTTGGAAGAACTTTGAAATGCAGACAATAACAAAAGTAAAACTGGATGGTTTACAGAAAACACTAAATACTGTATTCTAAACTATATCTTTTTTTGCTGTTTGAATTCAGACAAGATTTCAAATGTCCTTGTAGAGATGAGTCCTTAAGCAACAGTTGTGTAGCAAGTGTGTATTCCAAGTCAAGTCTCTGAAATATCCGTTTTTTAAAAAAAGAAGTCTTCCCGGTGCTTCCTTGGTGAAAAGTCTTGGTTTCCAAAATTCTGACTTAAAAATCAGAATTTCCTGTTCAGTATGGGACAAGTCAAACTTTCCACACACTCAGGTCTGGTTTTAGAGATTTTTCCCAGGCCTACACATATACTTCTGGTCTTCAAGTATATGCCAGCTGGACAGATTATCTGCCTTCTAGCTAAGTTGGTTTTCAACTGCTCTGCATTCGAAGTGTGTGTCTGATAATATACTTGAGGGTCATTTTAGGACACACCCACCTTATTTTTTTTCTCTGGGGTGGGGTTAATGATTCCAAGACAATACAGATATTAGGGTGCAACAGTTTACCTTTCCCTGTAGATGTCACTGTGGTTCCATGGCAACCCCAGTGACATCTGGTCCATGCATTTGGCTTGACCCCTGACCCCTAGGTCACTACATTACCTTTCCCTGTCATGGAAAGCCACAGTGGGATATGTTATGCCTTACTGGGCCATACACCTGTCTCTCTTATCTTGAGACATGTACCAGATCCACTCTAGCCATTAGAACAATTGAGGCTATTTTTTTTTTATTTCATTCATGAAGCCTTTTAAAGTGACAGTGTCTTCATTCTAAAGTACATTACAACATATCCAATACAAACCCACATAAATGGATATAGGCCTATCATGCACCATTCCTCCCTCCTAAAACAGAACCTGGGAGAAACACCCCCCTATTGGAGGCTGTTCTTCTCAGTTCTGTTATAGATCCAGTATGCGGGATAGGCCGTCTTTTTTTCCATTCTTGGATCCAGGCCTATGCGAAATCTCCGTGTCATACGCCTGCAAGGCAGTACTCCATCTCAGAAGTTTCCTATTTGTTTTTCCCATTTGGCCCAACCATATTAATGGGTCGTGGTCCATTTGGACCTTAAAATGCCTCCCATACAGGTATGGTTCCAATTTTTTTAGTGCCCAAAACTAAAGCGAGACATTCCTTCTCTACTGTTGAATAGACTTGTTCCCATGGAAGCAGCTTCTTGCTTAAGTATACAGTGGGGTGCTCTGTCCCCTGATTGGATACTTGGCTGAGGACTGACCCTATTCCCACATCTGAGGCATCCATCTGCATTACAAATGGCCTGTTGTAGTCTGGGCTAGCCAGCACTTTGGCCCTGCACAGCAAGGTTTTCAGCTGCATGAAACCTGCTCATAGTCTGCGTCCCATTTTACCTTCCTAGGCTTGTTCTTTGTCAGCAACCCAGATAAAGGAGCAGCCAAAGAGCTGTAGTTGGGAACACATTTTCTATAATACCCTGCTGTCCCAAGAAAGCTCCAGACTTGTCTCTGGGTTTCAGGTGTAGGCCGTGACACAGTAGCCTCTATTTTTGCTTGGTTTGGGTGGAGTTGGCCTGGCCCCACTACATGTCCCAAATAAGTGACCTCTGCCATGGCCACCTGACACTTTTCTGCCTTAATATACAGACCTGTGGCCTGTATTCGGCCCAACACCTCCCTCAGGTGGATCAGGTGTTTCTCTCAGCTATTGCTGATGATAGCAATATCATCCAGGTAACAAAGTCCTTTGTATACTGTAACACCTGATTTACTTACCGCTGGAATGTAGCAGGGGCATTCTTCATCCCAAAGGGCATGACCTTGAACTCGAACTAGCTGATTGGGGTGATGAACACTGACCTTTCCCTAGCCCTGTCAGTCAATTCCACCTGCCAGTACCACTTTATCAGGTCTACCGTAATAAAGTATGTCATCCCTCCCAGTTTGTCAAACAGTTTGTCTGTGCGTGGCATTGGTTGGATGTCAGATTTTGTGATGGCGTTAAGCCCACAATAATCTACGCAGAACCGTGTAATCCCATCCAGTTTTGGTACAAGGACTAGAGGTGAGGCCCAGGGGCTGTGGGATTTCTGGATCACCTAGCTCCAACTTCTCCCCCCACAACCCTCCTAATGTCCTTGAGGACCGTCTCTGACACCCGGTAAGCCATCCTACGTATGGGTGCTTGGGTCCCTGTGTCTACGTCATGCATCACTAGTGGTGTCCTTCTTGGCTTTGCCATAAATAAAGGGGAAAAGTCTTGCAAAAGGGTCCTCAATTCTTGGTCCTGTCCAGGTGTTAACTGCGGTGACGGCATGATAGTCTCCACAGATGATGCCTGCTTGCTGTCTGCTAACAAGTTGAGAAGGGGGTCTTCCCCACCTAGCTCTTCTCCAGGACTGCAAACCGCAAGTACCATGCCAGCCCTATTAAAATATGGCTTCATCACGTTCACATGATATATCCTGTGAGTGTGTTCTCAGTCAGGTAACTCTACAATGTAATTAACATCGTTTATTTGCCAGACTACCTTATATGGCCCTGACCACTCAACTTGCAGCTTGTCCTTTCGGACTGAGATCAGAACCATTACATCCTGTCCTGCCCCATACAACCGAGCTCTGTCTCCATGATCGTACCAGGTCTTTTGTTTTTGCTGGGCAGCTGCCAGGTTGCTCTTGGCCACGCCCATAAGCTCCTTCACGTCTCTGAATTTTAACACATACTCCACTGTGGGAGTCCCCTGGGTGGCATACTTACCTTCCCAGTCCTCTCGTATTAAATCTAGGGGCCCCCTCACCCTGTGTCCATACAAGAACTCGAAGGGTGAAAACCCGGTTGACTTTTGTGGCACGTCCCTGTAGGCAAACAGCAGGTGGGGCAGGTATTTCTCCCAGTCCCACCCATGTTGTTCTGCAAATGCCATAAGCATAGCTTTTAGGGTCCCATTAAATCTCTCTATGAGATCACTGGCTTGTGTGTGGTAAGGCATTGTGCACCTTTGTACGACACCACACTTCTCCCACAAGCACTTCATTATATCCAAAATGAAGTTACCCCCTCGATCAGAGATAACTTCCTGTGGAAACCCCACACTGGAGAAGATCCCAATAAAGCATCTGTCGCCTTGTCCGCCTTAGTGGAGGACAGTGCGATGGCTTTGGGATAGCGAGTAGCATAATCAACAACTGTCAATATATACCTTTTTCCTAAAGAACTTGGGGTATTCAAAGGACCCACAATATCCATTCCAACCTTCTGGAATGGCTCCTCCTCAATTGATAAGGGAATCAGGGCAGCCTTGGCTTTGCTTTCGGCACCTGCTTGGTAATATTGTGCCAATAGAAATTGTTGGCTAAGCACTGCGTAGTGTGAGCAATGCCCAAATGTCTGGACATGGGAATATCATGAGTTACCTTGAGCAAAAACCCACGATACTCCTGGGGAACAACAAGCTGCCTGCCCATCACCCTTCCCTCTGTCCTGATGTCCTGTGTGTATAACAGTCCATTTTCCCAATACACCCTATGTTTTTCATCACCTTCCTGTGCCCCATCAGACTCTGCACAGGCTCTCAGCTTCTGTAAGCTAGGGTCTGTCCGTTGTGCTGCTACTAAGTCTTCCCACTTACCCAGAGCATTGGGCATGCCCCCAGCAGTTTCTAGGCTGAGGTCCATAGCTGTGGCAGTAGGGGACTCAGTATCACAACCTTCCCCCTCCCTTGGGCTATGTGTCACCCCTCCCTCCTGAAAGCAACCTTCAGTAGCAGCTGGGGTAACTGCCACTAGGGAAAGTTCCATCCCCCTGTTATTGCCCTCTTTTACAAGAGCTGCGGGTTGGCTGGCCTGTCTCCCAACCTCTCCTGTCTGAATTTCTGTTGGGTCCTGAAGATCACAGGAGCCTCTATTCTTTTGGCTTCTGATCACAGCACAAACCACTCCCTGTGGATCATCATTCCCCACAGCAACATCCATAATGAGTTTTTCAGCTACAGCCACCTTCCTTACCCCTTCACCTGCATGTCCCCAATACAGGGTAACACTGGCTAATGGGTAAGTTTTCCTTTCCCCTGTGTAATCCCTCACAGAGACAAACTGGTTTGGCAGCATTTGTTCAGCCCCCACTAAATCCCCTTTCATCAGGGTAAGAGATGCTCCTGTATCCCTTAGCCCTTTTGTGTGTACCCTATTCACCATGACTGGGTGAATGTGCTCCCTCATATTGTCAGGGAGAGCCTCAGCGATACAGTGGGCTATTGTCTCTGATTGCACCGGCCCTTTTAACTTTTGAGCTTTCTTAGGACACTGCCTAGACAGCTGGCCTATCTGGTGACAATACCAGCATTCATCACGTTTCTTGTCCACAACCTCCGTCTTGGGCACCTGGGGATTCCCTTCTTTTTGCTGGGGCCCTGTGGTTTTTGGTTGCCCAACCTGCCCACTTTTCCCTTTCACCACTGCATTCCCCTTGGGAGCAGCCCTGCTTTGATCATAGCGATCCGCCAGGTCTGCAGCCTCTTTGGCAGTCTTAGGATATCAGTCCTCCAGCCACAGCTTTGTCAAGTGAGCAAATCCAATAAAACTGTTCAAGCAATGCTACCCTTTCAGTAGCTTCCAACAGAATCTGCTTTCACCTCCTCCCACCAACATTTTAAATATTGATGCTGTTTTGTGGCTGCCTCCTCAAAGCTCATTTCCCGCCCCTTTCGGAGTTTCCAGAATCTTTCTCTGTATGCATCAGGGTTCAGATCATATTTTTTTAATAAAGACGTTTTTAACTTGTCAGAATCTTTACTTTCAACATTGTCCATCTGCCCAAGTGCTTCCTTCCCCTTGCCAGTAAGTAGTGGAGACAGGTGAAAGGTCTAGGTCTCTTTGGGCAGATTGGCCTGGATATAGACCTTTGCAAATGAATTTAAAAACATGTCCATATCCTCCCCCTCTTTAAACTCAGCAATTAATTTTGAATTTAGCTTGTACCCCAGTCCTCGAGGATCAAACCCAACTCCACCACTTACCTGCTCAGGGGTTGTTGTCGGTTGGAGCGTCAGCTTTTTCAGCTCATGTTCCCTCTGGCGCTGCCATTCATCAGCCTCCACCTGGTGCTGCCTTTCTTCCCCCCTCTCTCTGTTGCTGTCATTCCTCTGCCTAGCACTGTCATTCTTTGGCCTCTCCCTGTTGCTGTTGGTCCTCTGCCTGGTGCCATCGTTCTTCAGCCTCTCTCTTTTGCCGTCGGTCCTCCATTTCCATCTCAAACCTTTTTTGCTCCATGTCAAGCAGTTTCTCCTGCATCCGCAGCCTCCTCAGCTCAGGCTCCATGTCTGTAGATGGCTTCATCTCCTTTGGGCTCTGGACCTCTGAAGTCACCACCTCTGGCACTAAGTGGGGTGGCACATACTTCTCAGCTGCCAGAAGGGCCTCTGTGAATTGCCTTTTATTTTTGTTTTCACTAGGAATGCCCTTCTCCCCAAAGAACTTCCTCAGTTGTTCAGGTTCATCTTGTTGTACTGGACAGACATTCTTCTATCTACACTACTCTGTTTAAAAAAAAAAAAAAAAAAAATTAAAACAGGATAGGTTCTATTGTCTGCAAACAAATTTCTTTTTCCCCTTTCCAAATTCTGCCCTTGATTGTGTGATGGTTTTGCAAGACCGTTCAGATTCCCAGTAGCTGACACTAAATCTGTCACGAGTTCTTAAAAAGGGGATCCTCTCTGCAAACAGGAGGTCCTAGAAGGCTGCCCGAGGTTTGGGGGCCAGGGGGGCTCATGACAGTCCCTACTGACTGTGTGCATGGTCCCTATTAATTGTGTGCATGGTCCCTAGTGCGTGTGTGTGGTCTCTACTGGCTATGGGCAAAGTCCTTGTTGGCTATGTGTGAGGTCCCTACTGGCTGTGGGCATGGTCCCTATTGTCTATGTGTGTGTTCCCTATTGGCTGTGCACATTTTCTCTGTTGGCTGTGGGCTTGATTCCTGTGGGCTATGTGTGTGGTCCCTATTGACTGTGTGCATGGTCCCTATTGACTGTGTGCACGGTCCCTCCTGGCTGCACGTGTGGTCCCTACTGGCTGTGGGTATGGTCTCTCTTGCCTGTGCATGTGTTTAGTACTGGCTGTGTGCATGGTCTCTATTGACTGTGTGTATGGTCCCTATTGATTATGTGCATGGTCCCTACTGGCATCCCTATTGGCTATGCACATGGTCCCTATTGGCTGTGTGTACGGTCCCTACTGGCTATGTACATGGTCCCTATTGACTGTGTGCATGGTCCCTATTGGCATTGTGTGTGGTCCCTACTGGCTGTGGGCATGGTCTCTCTTGCCTGTGCATGTGTTCAGTACTGGCTGTGTGCATGGTCTCTATTGACTGTGTGTATGGTTCCTATTGACTGTGTGCATGGTCCCTACTGGCGTCCCTATTGGCTATGCACATGGTCCCTATTGGCCGTGTGCACGGTCCCTACTGGCTGTTTGTGGTCCCTACTGGCTGTGGGCATGGTCCCTCTTGGCTGTGTACGTGTTCATTACTGGCTGTGGGCATGGTCCCTATTGGCTGTCTACATGGGTCCTGTTGTGGTGAGTGATGGGCTATGGGAGGGCACATGAGAGAAAATCAGGGTTAAAAACCCTATCACCGTCAGGATGATGTCTGCTGGTACTCGTGGTCCCTGTGCCCTGGATGCTGTGTGCCTGCTCCATTTCCACCTGTTCTGGAAAGTTCACTGAAGTAAGCAGGACAGTTTGTAAACCTAAATAGTGACATTTCACATCCTAAAATCACAGCTGGCAAGACAAGGCTGCATTCACACTTGAGTGAGAAACAACAGTCAGTTAATAGAATCAGCATTATAAAATGTTAAAGCATTTTATTCAGCCATGGTAGTAAACAGTAGCAATCATGATAGTGCAAATAATGTAATTACCTTATAGAAGCAAACTAACAAATGGCTCAAATGCAAAAGCCAGTAACAGTGGCGCCCCCCCCCACCGAAATCGTGTATGATTTATCTGCCCCCAAATGTATTTATTTATTTAAAAGTTTTACCAGGAGGCACATTGAGCAGATTACTGCTTGATTCCAGATGTGTCCTGTGGAGAAGGGAGTAGGATACAGCATAATACGCATATCTATGTACACAGATATGCACCATATACAAAGTCAATAAACATGATACATGCAGCATAATATACACAATATACAGAGACCAGAATGGTTCAACAGTGTACAAGGAAACCATCACGCTGGTACTGCAAAATGAATTGTGCACAGGGGCAAAAGTGCGAGACACGTAACAGCGAAATAAGCATTGAAAATGAAAAAACAGCCATAAACAAGCAAGCCGAGAAGAACTTCTAGAAATTCAGTGACTAGACCTTGGTACTGGAACTAACGTGGGCGCAGGAGCAGTTGGAGGAGAAGTGTGGTTTGAGAAGGGAGTTGAGGTGCCTACGTGAGGAGGTGGACCAGATGGACACAGGAAGGGAGTTCCATAATTGAGGCATGCGATATCTAAATGCTGCCTGGCCTGCCGAAGTGGACATTAGTGGTGCAGACAGTCAAATGCCCCAACACTTACAGGTTTCTTGCTTAATTATTAGCAGGCAGGGACTGTGAGCACAGCTTGTCACATGTAGTCTGATTACACTATTAAAATAGACACGTTTATTTAATTTGCCAGGTCAAACTGGCTTTAATACAGTAAGATTAATAGCTAGGGACCAGGGCTAAGGGACGTAAGGGCAAGGGTCAATTTAATTTCATCTTATTGCCAGCCCACAATAAACACCCAGTGCAAAGTATAAGCAAGTGTCAGTAACTACCTTAGGTGAGGATGTGATACTTATCAACAGAAGTACAATCTCAAGAATGACTGGTATAACTGTTGTAATTTGAAGACCATCCTGGAAAAGTATTCTGAACCTGGGAAAAAAGTGTCAGTAACTACCTCATAAAAAAGGATCCAAATAAAACAGTTGAAGAGAGATCAAATAGATAAGATGAAATCGATTGTAAGGGATAAGACCAGAAAACTCCAGAGGTGATCGGACCACATAATCTACTCAAACATTCTTAGTATATTGTTAATGGGGATCAACATGTCAATCATCTAACAGCTGAAGCGGCAGGACTTTGAAAGGCAAGATGCATGATGAAAAGGATGGCTCCTGTCTCGAAACAAAGCCTGAAGATGCATTAAGGAAATAATAGAATCATACCTGAATTAGATCTACAGTTAAAAGTACAAATACATATTTACATATATTATCATAAATTTGTGGGTTAACATAATATACCAGATGACAACAGTACTGATAGAGAAAACTTTACAAGAAAGGATTCAAATCCAGCTCGTCATTTAGTCCTGCAGGCCTCAGGGATTTGAGAGTGAAGAAAACTCACCTACTCTCAGACTACAGCAATTTACAAGTTTTGTACAACAAAATGTAATAAAAATAATTAAAATGAGGCTATGCAGGGTCCTGTTGCTCCTCCCTCAAGTGTGCATACCTTCTTTGTCCATTACACCGTTCTAGACTTGAGCGTTGAGCTTACTTGAGCCCCCTGCAGAAGAAATTGTGCTTTGACGGCTGGGGCTTTAGAACAAAAAGACAGAGCTAAACGTGAAACTGTTTTGCTGTTACAGTAGCTCTGCAGAATGCATTTGCTTCACTGTGAGTGCATGGAAGTAAGCAGTTTGGGTGGAAACACATCTGGTTTTCCACTGACAGTGTTCCTCTGATAATATTTGTTTTTCCCTGTTTTGAACACTGGCAAGTGCCATGTTTATCTGCTCTCTTGGCGATCTCTGAGGTAATGCACCATTGATGTCTTGAAGTCTCTCACAACTGTACAATGCAAAACAACATTTTATTAGGCATCTTGAATGTCAGTTTTCTATAAACTGCTGCAAAAAATATGTCCAGCAAAATTTCGGATGAAATCTGTTGTATCTGTCAAATATTATAAATTCAGAAAATATAGAATTAATTCAGTGGCCTAATATTGAAGCACTTTGGGTCAGAATTTTCCCTATATCAGCACCTTGTATTAACATGGGTGTGGTTTACAGGTCTCCGACAATTACACACGATGATGATTTTCATGTGCTGGATTTTGCGGAGAAGATGTCCTCCACTAATAACACTCTGCTTGTAGGTGATTTTAATCTTCCAGGCATAAATTGGAAGACTGTGCATATTTCGTCCCCCATTGAAAAAATATATTTGCAAACTCTTCTGATATCAAATATGGAACATATAGTTAATAACAGTACCAGGGGTAACAATATTCTAGATTTAGTTTTACATAATCTAGGCAATCAAATTGCAAACTGTTCGGTGTTACAACCACTTGGCTCCAGTGACCATTCTATGGTTCAGTTTACTTATAGAGGGAATCTAGACCAGGATGGTGGAGACACAACACTTTATAACTTTAAAAAAGCTAATTTCCAGGGTATGACACGTGACGTGGCATCTTGGGACTGGCAGCATTCTTTTTTGGACAAATCCCTCTCAGAAATATGGCAAATTTTGGTCAGTCAGTTAACAGCAGTTTCAAATAAATACATTCCTACTATCAAAAAAATTGATAAACCCAAATTAAAAAGGCCATAAATGAACGCAACTGTAAAAAAACACATTAAATATAAAAATAGAGCATATAAAAAGGCCAAGTTATGTGGATCTAAGAAAAGCTGGGAAAATTTTTAAATTTCAGTTAAGAGTAACTAAATATAGTATTAGAAAAGCAAAAAGGGACTATGAGGTAAGATTGGCAAATAAAGTGGGGGATAATCACAAATGCTTCTATAAATATATTAATAACAAAAGAGGAGGTACTCCCACCATAGGGCCACTAAAAAACAATTTAGGAGATCTGGTTTCAGATAAGATACAAATGGCCACTATTTGCAATAAGCAATTTTCGTCAGTTTTTAATACTAAAACTGAAACCAGAAAGAAACATAATGATCACATCTTGAGTGGGTATTTTACAGTTGATGCTGGCACTATTCAAAAACTGCTACAAAATTTAGACCCCTACAAGTCAGCAGGTCCATATGGTTTACACCCGCGTATTCTCAAGGAATTAGCCATCCCTCTTTCTGGTCCTATTGCTGCCCTATTTAATAAATCTATACAAGAAGGCCAGGTTATTGATGTTTGGAGACAGGCGACTGTGGTTCCTATCTTTAAGAAGGGTTCTAGGCAGGAAGTGTCTAACTATAGACCCATCAGTTTAACTTCAGTTCTGGGTAAAATGCTTGAAGGAATCATTAAAGATTATCTATGTAAGATGATTGAACCAGATCCTACTCAACATGGCTTTAAGGCGAGATCATGTCAGACAAACCTGTTGGGCATCTATAATGGAGTAAGTGGGGCACTGGATAGGTGTGAGGCGGTGGAAGTAATTTTCTTGGATTTTTCCAAGGCCTTTGATAAGGTCCCTCATGGTCGGCTTATTGAAGACATCATTAGCATTGGAATAGGGGGCAATATGTCATGTTGGGTGGAATCATGGCTAAAGGGGCGTACTCAGAGAGTATGTATAAAGGGCTTTTTTTCAGACTGGTATGTTGTGACTAGTGGGGTCTCACAGGGTTCGGTCTTGGCTCCGTGTTTGTTCAATGTGTGTATTGCATCGCTTAAAACTACAACCAATGTCTGGTTAACTAAATTTGCTGATGACCCACAACTAGGCTACCCGATTATAAATACTAGAGATATAGATACCCTTCAGTATGCCCTCGATGAGCTACAAAATTGGGCTACCCCCCAAAAATTGTCCTTTAATATCAATAAGTGTGTTGTAATGCACTTCAGGAGAAAAAAACCACCATGCTAATTATAATTTTGGTGGAAAAATCTTAAAAACAGTGGATGATGAATGTGATCTAGGTATTGGAGTATCCAATGATCTTAGTCCTAAGCTCCATTGCCACGCAATTATCAAGAAGGCAGCAGGTGTGTTACACTGTATAAATAAACATATCAGTAGTAAAAGTAGTGAAGTTCTGCTTCCTTTATTTTCATCCTTGGTAAGGCCCCATTTGGAGTATTGTGCCCAGTTTTGGGCACCAAGCAATAAAGGTTCTATAACTACACTGGAAAAAATCCAGCAGAGAGCCACTAGAAATATTAATGAAGTAAAAGGCTTGGATTATAATGCTAGATTGAAGAAACTAGGACTTTATACGCTGGAATATCGCAGAATGAGGGGTGATCTATGTCTAGTATTTAAGGCATTACACGATGATCATCTATGGGAGTTGTTGGGCTTGGAACTAAGGGATACTGTCTACACCACCAGGCGCATCCAGTTCAATTAATAGTAGAACAATGTAAAACTAAAAAAAGAAGTACCTGGTTCTCAATAAGAGTATGTAAAATTTGGAATAGCTTGCCATTGGATGTAGTAACATGTGAAAGCATGGATACATTTAAAACACATTTGGATACTTATTTGCAACAAAACTGCACAATGGGATACAATTAACATTTACGAGCATCATGGACTATCGTCTACTAGCTCTGTATTACCTATGATACCTATGATAAAAATTTACGGAAGTCAAACTATACAGTACTGTAGGTTTTGGAGGAAGGAGAGAACTGGAATTAAAAGGTAGTGGAGAATAGAACATTTTGAAAATGGAATTTAATTGGCTGATTTAAAGCAGCAGTAGTTGTTAGTCGGCGAAACATTCCATCATACATTTTTTTTAGCAAAAATCTATTTCTGACATCTTTACTTTCATGCTCAGTGTATTTTTAGTTTTCTCAGATATTGTTAAAAACGCTTTTACTGCTTATATTGTAATTAATGACTTGTGTCATTAAAGATGGCCTCCACTTGCTATTTTAATGGTGACATGTAAAGAAAATGCGCAGCCTGCTCCCATCTCCACATACCTTTCAATGCATCTGTGGGAATTAGGGGGCTACTATGATAATTTTTCGAGGCATCCATATGTTTTAAAAATATGCTGAAACTCTTAGCTGAACACAGAAATGCTAGGCGGGTCCCGATTCAGTGGGCACAAGTGGTCATGGGTATTCTACCCATTCTGTGATGTGTTTAACACCATTACCGTTATTGTAGCAGCAGTGGTGGCAACTTCATATACTTATTTTATTAGAAATATTACGAATGGCAACACCTGGACCGGCTGTTGCCATACGTTATATTTCAGGTATCAAGACCCCTGTGGAAGTCATAAAACAAGTATATTAAGCTACTGCCATTGCAGCTACAATAAGGGTAGTGGTGTTTGACATGTCACAGAATGGGTAGAATACTAATGACCACATGTGCCCACTGAATCGGGACCAACGTGGCACTTCCGTGTTCGGCTAAGAGTTTCAGCATATTTTTAAAATATCTGGATTGCTCGAAAAATTATGATCATAGCAGCCCCAGACTCCCGCAGCTGCATTGAAAGGTATGTGGGGATGGGAGAGGGCTGTGCATTTTCTTTACAGGTCACCTTTACAGAATCTGTTCTGTTGAGGTTACCATGCACATGCTAGATTCCTAATGTGGATGTACAGTATTAGTATGGGGATACCACGTTTCTGATGGCAAACTACACAACACTGTACCAAGATATTTATTTTTTTAATGGTGGGCATGGCATGAGAGTTGGAATGTCTGTCTGCTTCAAATCCCATATCTTGGTTTAAGAATGAAAGAAAATGAAACGAAAAAATGGACATCTCCGTATATTTGCCAGATAAACATTAGCTCTAGAAAAAAAACTATGTTGTTACTAATAAATACTGCAGCTTTGATTCCCATCTCTCGCCAAACTTTCTGATACAATTCCCAAAATAGGAGCCCATGTATACCCATCAGCTGTCCCTGAATTATGCATTGATAGTGTATTCCTTTCCTCTGAAAATAATTAAATTTTTTTACTGAAGAAGATGGACTTGAATCACAAAATAATGCCAGTACAAACTTAGTCTAGTTTTCATCCATAGAAACAGAGAAACATAGAATTTGATGGCAGATTAGGACTGCTGGGCTCATCCAGTCTGCCCATTTACCCTACCTGTAAAATTATTTTATCCACAAATTATAAGTAATTTGCTCTACAAGCTTCCATAGTTGGCTTTACCAGTTATGGAGAAGTGTCTCTGTTTTGGATAATTTGTTTCAGATTTTTTTAGGCCAGGGACAACCTGCTTGTTAGGCTAGTGGTTGGCCAAGTTATAATGGTGATGTGCTGAAAGCTGGCTTTTTTACTTGATAGGAGATGTCTGATTTTAGCTCTGTTTTGCTGGAGGCAATTAGAGCTGAGCCAGGTGTTAATGAGAGAGACTGAAAGTGATTTGCTATGTGTGTTAACCCTTCAAAAGTATTTAATATTGTGAAGCACGAAAACAAAGGTTGGCCTTCTGAACTGACCTTGCATGAAAGCTTTTGCACTTGTATCCTTGCAGTCTAAATAAAGTCATTATTATTTATTTAATTTTTTTAAATTACGTTACCAGATGAGTAGTAAAGGGGGCACATAGTTTTGCTTTCAGGTGCAGTTTGGGGGCTTGTAGGGGAGGGTAATAGGAAAGGGACAGGAGGTAGGAGAAACAACTCGCAGTAAACTGAAAAGTAACATAGGTTATATTTACAGCTATACATCAGAACTAATACAGTCCAAAGCAATACATACAATGTAATAGCCAAAGACAGTCAACATTAAATTATAATTAATTACAACTGTAAAAAAAGACAAACCCTATATTGGTATAATGGCTTTAAGTTGGCTTGTCATAATTTTTTGGAAAAAGCTGCAGGTTAAGCTTAAACTGAGCTCCTTAATCCACCTTTAGTTCTTTTAAGTCTCGACTGCCACTGTATAGACAAATGCGAATGCTAATCATGTCTTTGTTTCTCTGATATGTAGCACTTGTCCTGTCTCTGTGTATTCTCCGATGCCCTTTCCCTGATTTGCAAACTACTTGTAACAACTTGTAGCAGAATTTTCTTGTTACGTTATTTTCATTCAAATCTACTATATCTGTTTGTTTGGATTCTGATAATATGTCATTGCCTTTTGTTCTGTTGTACTATTTTGTGCTATTGTACTGTTTACTTGTCCTAACCAGGACCTCCTTGTGAATGAGCAGTGCTCAAAGGAGCTTTTTTCCTGGTAAAAGAAATACAAATACAAAATGATTAGAGTACTGGTGCTTGGGTAGTAGCTGCCAAAGTCAGATACCACCATATACCAGCCCTTTTTTTTTTTGAGATCAGATGCCATTGAATATTGGTGGCATCTGACCATCTTGGGTTCCATGTATGGATCCGATCAGATCCAAAGGATCCAGTGGCTGGATCCTAGCTGATCCAGATTACTGACTCTCAGATCCAAAAATCCAACTGTGTGATCCAAAAATGTGACATCTGATCCCAACATCCAACCTTGGTAACCACGTAAGACCCACTGAGCACAAGGCCAGTTTACAGGGGTGACCTGGGAGCACTGGGGAAGTTACGTGACCTGCTCAGGATGTGTGGGAATCAAACCCAGGTCTGTTGGATATACAAAGCTTGTTCACAGCTCATTACTTACTCTAACATCTAGTCTGTACTTGTGAAATGCCATGTACAGTATCTGTGGTTTAGTACTTACATTGCACAGCAGGTATATTAATGAGATATATTACTAATGCATATATAAAGTAAACCATTAGTGATTCAAGCCTCTTAAGTATCGAGGAGGCAAGTGTCATAATTGTTGTTTGTTTCCAGCCATGTGATACGGTGTGATGACGCAACCAAAAATGTAAACTTTCATGTAAATGGAAAAGGAGTATACGCTCCGTGGGCCATGAAAACAAGACTCTAAACATTATTCCCAGTGCTGGGGTTCCTTCACCGCAAGAATGCACTGCCAGTGAGTCTCCTGTCCAGCAGGGGGGGCCTCTGTTATTCATACTGTTTTACATCACATGTTGCTTTGAAAAGGTAGACAGTAATGGTGGAGAGTTATGAGTTTGTTAGTAATGATGGCTCCCTGCTTCTCTGGGTCATTGCTCTCAATGCAGAGTCAATATGGAGTCTTTCTGTTTCCTGGGTATGTGTTGAAAACTAATTGGCTAAGAATGTTTTGGGATCTTCTTAGTGCTACAAACATACAAGGAGTCATTTTTGTATCTTTTGAGGCTTGTGTAAAAAATTCCTCTTGAACAGCTAGGGTGAACTGCATAATTGTAACACAACCCCCCTCCCTGCCACCTCTACCACCATGCCTAGTGGAGAGGAGGTGGAGAGCAATAACTTCTAAGATGAACTCCCGTATCTAAGGGTAAGTTGGTGTTTCGGCATACCAGGAGCCACCCCCTTTGTCATTGTAATTCTGAGGCTTGGCTTTTCTCCACACCCCTGGAGGCATGGCCCTCCGAGGAGCTGTCTATATAAGTCTGTGCGTCAACCCAGTGTGGAACTGCTTTGGCCATGCTACCGTTACCCTTCGGAAGAGACCACTTACCGCCCCATCTACTTCTTCGACACACTGGTCCTGCATTCCATTTCCCATTCTTACCATGATTTTGTCCACAGGTTACACTTCTGATGCATTGGCCCCCCTCCCATCATGTTTTTCTTGCCTCCAGGTATAAATGGAGCCACTCTTGGTTGGTCCATACAATAGATAGTATCTTTGTGAGGCACTGCGCACATGATGTCAGTTTATTTACACCCAACTCATTAACTTCACTGTAGTTTACATTAGTGGTTACAACTGCAGTTGTAAACTCTGTACCCTTTTCAGTAATTATTTGGGACATGGGGCAAGTGATAACTTGGGACACGGGGCAAGTAACTACTTGGGACACGGGGCAAGTAATAATGTGGGACATGGGGCATGATACTTGCAACATGAATGTTGGCTTGAACATTACTTGCAAAAGCTCCAGCACTTATTCCCAGGATGCATGAACACACATGGTTGGCGATGGGAGATTACTCAGAGTCCCAGCTGATACATAGATACATATAAATTGTCTACAGATAAGGACCGCTAGGCTCATCTAGTCTACCCATAAGCCCTATACTTGTATGCAGTCACTGACCTGAAGCAATCAGTGGCTTTTCATCACTCCTTCCCCACCCAATGTTCCATTGTGCCTGTCTCAGGCAAGTTTAAACCCCTCCACTGTACTTGCCCCCACCACCTCTTGTGGCAGACTGTTCCAAGGGTCCACCACCCTCTCTGTGTAGAAAAACTTACTTACATTACCTCTTAATGTACCCCCATCCAGTTTCATATTGTGTCCCCTCATTCTGATATCTTTTCTATAATGGAAAAGATCCCCCACCTGCACCTTGTTTATGCCTTTGAGGTACTTGAAAGTTTCTGTCATGTCCCCCTTTCTCTCCTGTCCTCCAGTGAGTACATAGTGAGGTCTCTTAGTCTCTCCTTATGTTTTGTGATGCAAGCTATGCACCATCTTTGCCACCCTTCTCTGGCTAGCCTCCACCTTGTCTATGTTCTTACACATGTGTGGTCTCCAGTATTGCACGCAGTATTCCAGGTGAGGCCTTACCAGTGTTTACTCTGTCTAGGGCCCAGACATCGTCAGCAATAACAGTCAATAATACATCAGCATTTCTTTACATTGCACTGTACTAGCTAGTCATGGATTCGAGCCTTGGCAGCATCAGTATTTAACATTATTATAAGTAGCACAGGTGACATTTTTTTATTTTATTTATTTCTGGAGAGGGTCCAGAGGAGGGCAACCAAAATGATCTGGGGCTTGGGGGACAGGAACTATGGGGAGAGGCTCGAAGAGCTAAATATGTACACATTGGAAGAGAGAAGGGACCGGGGGGACATGATATAGGTCTTCAGGTACATGAAGAGGGTAAATAGGGTAGGAGCAGTCAGGGTGCTCCGAAGGAAGGAGGCGCAACTAGAGGGCATGGGTGGAAGCTGGAGGGGGGAGATTCAGGGGAGAAAGGACGAGGTGCTACTTCACTGAGAGAGTGGTGGAGCCATGTAATGCGCTGCCCAGGGGGCTGGTGGAGGCAGAGATGTGGTGGAGGGGTTCAAGAGGGGGTGGGACAGGGAAGGGTTTTGGAAACAATGTCCAGTGCAGCGAGAATATCTGGGACTGGGAAGGGAGAAGAGAGGGGGGCAGAAAGGTCAGCTCCCAGGGTGGGGGCTGACCAAACCAGCAGACACGAAAGACTGTTAGGCCTATTCTGCAGGCATTTTAGTATGTTAGTATTTATTTATTTAAATGTTTCACCAGGAAGGCACTCTGAACAACAATTTGCTCATATCCCGGTGCAGCCTGGGGGGGAGTACAGTTGGATGAAGAATTAGACATACAGTTTACCATTTAACATATCCAAGAAATTAAACATTCAATTACATTTGTAACAAGATATACAGTTAAAAAATAACGTAAATAATCATACAGTCACATTTATACTAATTGCTGGCAGATTAGGCCTTACGGTCTATTGAGTCTGCTTGAACCTCAGGTCCCTAGTTGGAACATAACATACAGTTAAATATATCATACCTGTGGAATATGCATTTAAATACAAGTGGCATATCTGAGGAACATTGTAAATAAATTTAATGTAACCTTGGAGCCAAATTCTTACAAGAATGAATCACAGTTAAGAGGCAGATAATTTTGCAATTATTGAATGAATGAATGAGGTGCAGTGGGAGGACATCAAGGAGGATAGAGGGGTAGACAGGGGAAACCAGCTGGGGAAGGAGAGGATAACAGTGGGGGGACATTACCAGAGCAAAGTGAGCAGAAAATCAGTTGGGGGGTGGTTAACACAGGGCTCATGCAATTTGGGAGCACCTCAGACAGAACAAAAGTGCAAGTTCTTAGCCAAGTGAACTGATTTCTTTGTTTAAGTGCAGGGGGGTGGGGGCAGGAGGGAGGTGGGGGTAAGGGATAGGGTAGGGAAGGGAAGGACGACCCTTCAGAGTGCAGAGATCGCTGCCAGTGATGGAATGAGGCGAGGACATAGAATAAGGGGCAAGAGTAGGCAAGGACAAGTTGGGTAGAGATAGTAGATGGGATGGTAAAGGGAAAGAGGAGGAGGGGTGGGAGAAAATTTCCTAAGACTAGGCCTCTTCAGGATGCTGAGAACCCTGCCAGAGAGCAGAGTCAGGCGAGGGTGAGTTGGGTAGAAAGGATGGAGGAGAACAGGGAGGAAAGGAAGAGTCATTTCCTAGTGCTGGAACCCCTCTAGGATGCTAAGAACCCTGCCAGGGGGCAGAACTAGGTGAGGACACATTGGGAAGAGAGAAAAAAGGATGAAGAGAAAGGAGGGATGAGGAAGGAAAGAAAAAGCTTGCCTAAGTCTAGGCTACTCCAGGATGCTGAGAACCCTGCCAGAGTGCAGACTTGGGTGAGGACTAAGAAGGTTAGGGGTAGGAGTGAGGGTGTAAGCGGCAATGGGAGAAGACAGTGTGCTGAGAAGCAGTCTTGGGGAGGAAGATTTAATAGGGGATGTGAGTCATGGAGAGGAGCAGAGGTATAGGAGGGTGGTTAAGGAGGGTAAAAGCAGGAGCAGTTAGATGAGAGAAAGTTGTGTAAGGTGCAGGCAAGGGAGTAGGAGGAGGGGGGGGTTCCAGATTTGTGGGAAACGATGGGTGAAGCCTGACTGACCGATGAGAGTGGTTCAACGGGGGACCAACAAAGTGCATGTGTCAGAGGATCTGACGGGGTGGGAGGAGGGAGGGGGGGAAGAGAGTGAACATGAGAGGTAGGAGTGAAGTTCTCCTAACCAAAATTTAGAAGCGAGTTTGGCACAATGAGTGAGGCGCCTGTTAGCAAGTGGGGGAAGGGACAGGGCATCGTAGAGTTCACAGTGATGTGTGCGTATGGAGCATCGTGGGTAAAATGACAGAAGGAGTTAGAGAGTGTCCAGTCTGGTTAGAGAATATTTGGGAGTGGCACCATAGACTACATCACAGTAGTTGAAAATGGGGAGGATCATCTTCTGGACTAGTTCATGCCACACAGTAGGAGGGATGCAACTACGGTTCCTGAATAAGGCTCCAAGCTTGGGGCACAGTTTTTTCAGGATGGTGTCAATGTGGCCCGAGAAGTTGAGATATTGGTCCAACCAAACCCCAAGGTATCTGAATGAGGAGGTGTCCTCTAGGATTGTCCCATTAAGGGTATGGAAAGAAGGTAAAGGGTGGAGCCTAGAGAGTCTCTGCCTAGTGCCAAAGGTCATGGAGACAATCTTTTTGGCATTTAAGAATAGTTGATGTGAGGCAAACCATAGCTGAACCTGGTGGAAGTCATGCTGAAGGGTGGTTGCTACATCGGTGGGACATTTGCCAGAGGAGAACAAGATGGTGTCGTCAGCATACACATGGATAGAGGAAGAGGGGGAGCATACTGAGGGTAAGTCATTTAGGAAGATGGAGAAGAGAATGGGTCTAAGCACCGAGCCCTGTGGGACTCTAATGGAAATAGGGAGGGGGGAGATTGTATCCTGGATCATGACTGATTGTGTTCTGCCTGAGAGGTAAGCTCTAAACCAATGTTGGGCAGAAGTAGGCAACCTAGCAGCGTAAGGGAGTCAAGATGTAGGGCATGGGAGACTGTGTCAAAAGCCTTGGTGAGGTCGACAAAGATGACAGACGTATTGAGGCCATTATCCGTCCCGGTGAGGATGGAGTCGGTGAGCCTGAGTAGGGAGGTGGTAGAGGAGTGGTTCTTCTGAAAGCCAGATTGGAACGGGGTGAAAAAGGAAGAGTCATTGTGGAAGGAGGTTAGTTGAGAGAGTACCAGGTGTTCTTGGAGCTTAGCAAGGGCAGAGAGGAGGGAGATTGGGCGAAAATTTGCAGGGGAGGAAGGATCGCCACCCTTTGGGAGAGGGAGGACCCACCGCATGTTTCCAGGATGAAGGGACAGATGAGGATGAGAAGGAGAGATTTAGGATTAAGGAGAGGGGGTAGGCTATAGCAGAAGCTGAAAGGTAGAGGAGTGTAGGGTCAAGGTCATCTGGTGATGAGCCTTTAGAAGGAGTAAGAGATAGAAGGGCCATTGCTGTTTCCTCTGGGGAGACAGCAGAAAAGAAGGAAGGGTGGACACGGAGGGGTTGAGTGCTGGGTGAGGGAGGATGAGGAGAGGGAAGTTAGAGGGGAGGGACTTTAGAAGTGCTGTAGCACAGGAGGTATAATAGGAGTTAAACTCTTGAGCCACTGTGCATGGTTCGTAGATCAACGAGTTGTTTATTTTAAGCACTGTGGGAGGCAGGTGTGAAGGAAGGGAGAATAGGGTGTGGACCACCTTCCAGAATTTGGAGGGGGGATTGATGTTTTTGAGAAAAGATGATTTAAAATATTCAGACTTGGCAAGTCTGGTAGTTTTTGTGCTGGCATTTCCTAACATGCGATACCTAGTATAGTCTGGGGGAAGCTGGGAGGCCTTATGTTTCCTCCAAGCTTTGTCTCGCTCACTGAGGCAGGTCAGTAACTCAGGGGAGACACAGGGATGATGGTTGCCATGAACTCTAATGCATTTGAATGGAGCGTAGGAGTTCCATGTAGGTAGAAATATATCTTTAAAATAAGTGAGGGCTTGGTCAATGGAAGGGGCAAAGGCAATAAGCGACCAATTGGAGCTGGCCAGTTCATTAAGAAGGGGAATAAGTTTTAAGGAGCTGAAGGAGTGGAGCAGCAGCATTTTGTGCGGTGGTTTTGGTCTATGGTCTATCCTGACTACGAAGATTGGGTGATGATCACTGAGGGCATCTGGGAGGATGCCTGATTTAATAACTCGGTTGGGGTTACTAGCTTGCTCAGGGGTTGTTGATCAGTAATCCCCTGTCAGCGATGAGTGGGAAATGAGACCCAGGGTATATCCAGCCTAGTTAAGCACAGGTATCTCTTGGTGCCTCAACAGAGACTAAACAGTGTTAGGGTATTCCTTCCTAGGGTGGTCAGTGTAGCCAGCTTGGGCATAGCAAATTGAGATAGTAGTAAATACTATCCACTGTACCTAGCCCCTTGTCCCAAGGGGATTTGCAGTCACAGGTACAGAGGCTTTCCAGGGCCCGCAATATTTTTCCCTTTCCCTCCAGTACAGATAACTAATGCCTGCCAACTGCACTGAGTCTTCTGGGAATGTAGCTTCCTTCATGTATTTATTCAAGCCTAAGGCCACTGTCTGAACAGGTTTCTTGTCTGTTTACTTTGCTGAACCATGGGACATTTAATGTGAGACCTTCAAGATGCCCTCCTAGACGGTGAACCACCCATAGGTCCCCACTGTCCCCAACCTCTGATGGGATCTGAGCCTCTGGAGACCTGCAATGGAGGGAGCCAGTGCCTCTCCCTACCCTGCCACCGTTCTTGGCCCACAAAGCCCCTTTCAGATGATCGCAGCCAGAGAAGTGCACCTGAATATGTCTGGATACTGCAAACACAGAACTTGAATTGAACACACCTTTTTGACAGGACCAGAGTCCCTTTTATATGCCACTAGTGAATGGAAAAAATTCCCAACAAGACTCACAGCCAATGAGCACCAGCTATGCAGAGCAGAAAAGAAACCTTTTGCTACCAAGCAGAACACTGTAATGAACAACATCATTAATATTCTGAAGCACTGGGTTAAAACCTTAACCGCTTAAGTGCAAGACCTTTCGGTACAAATATTTTACATTAATGTTAACTCGTAACCCCCATCTATGATAGTCGGTTCACATTAGAATTTTCATAGTAAAAGGTTCATAGCTCATTAGAGATTTTTTTTTATGTTCAATGATATTTGAAGCCATGTGGGTTAAAAAGTATTAAAAACTTTTACTAACGCTGAAAAAGGTTTTTGATGACCAAAGCTAATGTTAAGAATGTCACCCAATGTTACAGTAGGAATGTATTTTTCACATCTTATAAATATGGCAATGTAGACTGCTGTATAAAGGGTTTATGCTGCTTCAGTTACTTCCTTATAGTGTGATGCATATCGTATATGAAAATCAATTGTTTACGCTCAGATCAGCTGCTCATCAGATTGGAGTCCAGACTCACTCACCCAGAAATAGCCATAAGTTTATCAATGTTATATCTTTTTGAGAAGTTAAATAGATGACAATAAAATGGCGTTTCTTGGGATATTTGAATTAAATTAAAGTATCATCGAGTAAGGGAACTAGTACTTCACAACACTGCACATAGCATCAGGAAAAATGTCAAAGAATTTGTAATAATCAAATAAGTAAGAAATAGTAGGTGATTACTTGCAAGAGGAATGTTTGGCCCTGATGAAGTGACTATAAGTATCCTGAACCAGCCATTTTTTGTCTTCTATTTCACTTTTTGAAAAGAAATACAAATTGACAAATTTAAGGATATTTCTTGTTGAGTGAGTCTTTACTCCAGTCTAATTAGCAGAGTTAGACCTGTAGCTGGAACAGGCACTGCCCTTTTTCTTTCTGTTTGCAGGCGGGAGACCACACACTGCATTCTCTGAGGATTACACCCACAACGTACGGAATATCCCTTTCTTTGGCCAGTGTTACTGTAAAGTTCTTTTGGGTTACCAGTCTGTTGGTCTGACTAGGATTCATCAGATCATCATTTCTGAATGATTACGTCAGTGTGCTCTGACTCCTGGTTGTTGGGGGGAGATGACTCGATTTGAGGGTCAGGATATTTGTATCCAGAATTCCTGACGAGGTTGCTTGTGCATACATGTACACAAAAACCCAACATTGCACTAGCTCTGCACGGGTTGGATTATTTGAGTAGAGGTGCACATGAAAAAGTGCAGTCTTCGTGGAAAAGTAATTGAAGCATTTAAAATTCTAAAAGTAATGGAAGTTGATGCAGAAACGTTGTTAACTTTGGCAGATAATTCAAAAACTAGAGGGTAGAACTTTAACTTTGGAAGAGGAGGAAACAAATTCAGGCAGAGGTAACCATAGCTGAATAGTTAAAAGCTTGCTAACTTGGTTTGTGGTACATTGACTGTGCTTTGCTTGGCTGAGTCATGTGACATGCCCGTCCCATATTACAAGGTAGAGCCCATGTGTCACGATCACCAGGCACATGTACAAATGTCAGTATGTACCATGCGTACAGGGTGCACTGGGATATTCGTAATGTGTTGGAAGCACTAACAGGCTGCCTGCCCAGCACTAGTTAATACTTCCACAAATCACCTTTTAACTTTGTATAAACAGAGCAGCACCTCCACCACTAGCTGTTATCTGGCATACAGTGGTTCCCCCAAACCTGATCTTCCAGTAAATAGTCCCTGATGTCCAGTGGACCTCTTCCATAGAAACATAAAATCTGTCAGCAGATAAGGACCATGTGACCCACCCAGTCTGCCATTTTTCCCTGCTTATACAATCACCGCAGACCCTGCCTGATCTCTGGCTGCCCCTCTGCTTTCTTACCAAGATTCCGTGTGCCTACCCCATGCGTGCTTGAAGCTCACCATTGTCTTTGCCCCAACACCTCTGCTGGAAGACTGTTCCAGGCATTCACCACTCTTTCAGTGAAAAAGTACAGTACATCCTCCTAAATTCCCCCCTTTCAGCTTGATTGCATGCCCCTGCCGTTCTTGTGCACCTTCTCCTCTGAAAAAATACTCCCCTCCTGTACCTTATTCACCCTTGTGAGGTATTTATAGTTCTCCATCATGTCCCCCACTCACTCCTCTCTTCCAAGATGTACATATTGAGATCCCTCAATCTTTCCTCATAGGACTTTTGATCTAGCCCCTGGACCATTTTAGTTGCCTTCCTCTGAATAGAGTCTACTCTGTCTATGCCCTTCCTGAGATGCGGTCCCCAGAACTTGACACAGCACTCCAGGTGGGATTTCAACAACAATCCATACAGTAGTAACACCATCACTCTCTCTCCTTCTGCTGGTGATACCTCGCCCTGTGCACTGCAGTATCCCGCTGGCCCTACCTGTTGACTTGTCACACTATCTCGCTACTTTGAGGTCATCTGATATGGTAACCCCAAGGTCCCTTTCCTGTTTAGTGACCATCGATACCTCTCCCCCATTTTATGTTCCACCTCTGGGTTTCTATGCCCTAGTTTAATGATTTTTCACTTTTCACATTGAAACCCAGTTACTATACTCTTGACCACTTGTCAAGTTTTCTTAGGTCTCTTCACCCCATTCGGAGAGTCTTCCCGAGATTTTGGTGTCTTCTGCAAAGAGGCATACCTTTCCTTCCAACTGTTCCGCAATGTCACTTATAAAAATATTGAAGAGGACTTTTCCCAGCACTAAGCCATGAGGTACCCTGCTGGTCACGCTGTCCTCTCCAGAGTGGAGTGCCGTTTACTTCTACCCTCTGTTGCATATCCATCAGTCTGTTACATACCCAGTTTACCACTTTGGACCCACCGCCAAACTGCCCGATTTCATTATGAGCCTCCTGTGTGGTATGGTGTTGAAGGCCTTGCTAAAGTCTAAGCATACCACATCCACCACCCCGCCCTGATCTATTTCCCTGGTTACTCAAAGATATTTATCAGGTTCATCTGATATAACCTCTCCCCCTGTATCCATGCCGCCTTGGGTCTTGTAACCCGCTGGATTCAAGATACTCCACTAGCCTTCCTTTTAAGGTATCTCCATTTACTTCCCCATGACTGCCCTCCTCTAGTCCTCTGAAACCACTCCTGTTTCCAGGCAGTTGTTGAATAAGGCTGTCAGGGGTGCAGCCAATACATCTCTGAGCTCTCTCGGCACCCTTGGGTGTACCTATCTGGTCCCATAGCTTTATCCATTTTTAGATTGGCAAGTCCTTTCAGGACTCGTTCCCCTGTGGATGGAATTGTCTGTGCTCCTTCCCTGTGTGATCCTGCAGTTTTTATGTGGCCCATTTTCCTCCCCTTCCACTGTGAAGACTGAACAGAAGTACCTGTTCAGGATATCTGTTTTTTCCTGATCCTCCTCAGCAGTCTCTCCCTGCCCTTCTTAACCTCATCATCCCTCCCTATCCTTTCTCTTAACCCTTATGTAACTAAAAAAGGTCTTGCCCCTCTTAGTTACTGCTGTTGTCCCACTTAGTTACCCCTTTGGTTATCCTTGCCTCGGTTTACGCTTTTGCACACCTCACCACCTTCCATGCTTCTCTCAGCTATTCCTGGCACACCTCCTTAACGTTTCCCTTCTGCGTATCTTGTAACTCCTGAATGCTACCCTTTTAATCTTTACCTTTGTGGCCACTTCCCTGGAGAACGGTAGTGGTCTCTCTTGTTTCTCCTGTTCTTGCTTACTTCTTTCATGCAGAGGTTTGTTGTCTTCGCTGTGCCATTCCTTAATGTGGCCCACTATTCCTCTACCCCACTCAGTCACTCCCCTTGTGTTGGGTCATCTCTGAGGCATTTACTCATTTTTTTTAGAATCTGCCCTCCTGAAGTCCAGAACCCTTGACCTTGTGTGGTTTGCCTTTGCTGCCGTCCTTATGTTAAACCACACTGTACAGTTATCGTTGGTTCCCAGGTGGCATCCCACCCTGATGTCTGCAACACTGTCCCTGTTTGTTAGCACCAGGTCCAGTATTGCCCCATCACGAGTGGGCTCCCTGGATAGCTGCTGGAGAAACGCCCTCTGCAGGGAGTGTAGGATGTCCCTGCTTCTAGCCAATGCTGTGGTTGGGAGGTTCCAGTCTACATCCAACAGACTGAGGTTCCCAGCAGCAGCACCTACCAATTGTATGCCATTGTGCTGAAGTCTTCCCCCAGTGCCTTTTCTATTTCCTCCCCCTGTGCTGGCTGTCTCTATATCACTCCAGGGCAGATGGGGGCTCTGGCTCCTGTCTCTTGGGTGACTCACTGTACCTCCAGCACCTCTTTTCCCACTGATTCCCTTTGTTTCCATCACCTTTGATATCCTCCCTTACGTATACAGCACAACTCCTCCTCCTCTCTAGCCTTCCTGAACTGAGCATAGCCTGATATGGTCATGTTCCCAGTCGTGGCTACCTCTGCACCATGATTCAGTAATGACCACGATATCCAGGTCTGCCTCTGCCATGATGGCCTCTAGGTTTGGAATTTTATTTCCAAGACTCTGCATTTATACACACGGCCCTCCACACCTTGATCCCCTTCTGCTCGAAACCCCCTTCCTCCCCTTGTGCCCCACCTCATTTTTCCCTTTCCTTTTGCAACTATTGCTCCCATCCCCCTTTTCCTCAGCTTTTCTGTTGTTCCCATACACCTGTTTTTGTGGGATGTTCCTTCCCTCGGGACCTCCCTTCTAATGGCTTCAGTCTGGGGGGGGCAGTTTACGCCTTCCTTTGTTTTTCTGCCACCCTTCAAACTAGTGTCCTTTTTTTTTTTAAATGTATCTTTGTCCTGCACACTCCAACTGTCCCCCATCAGTTTGACTGCTCCACCCCCAACACCTGCCATCTCTGGGACTTTTCTCTACCTCGCTTTGTTCCTCGATGGATCCCCCATGGGAAAGGCTGCCAGGGGCTGGGCCCTTAATCCCCTGGCAGAGTTGAAGCTTTGGTTGATGAGGCAGACAGCTCAATCAGTGATGCAGGGCCTGTGGCTGATGGTGGACAGCATCCTGTACTTGGTCTGAGGGTTTTCTTGTTTTTCTGTCCCACCCCCTAATGTTGGGAGGGTCTTGTTTTTACATTTTCTGTTTGAGCTCTTATCACCCGGCTGCCCCCTTCTGACCACCACCACCCCCCACCACCCCTGCCTCGTCACCACAAGCTTCTCTGGGGCTTACCTGCCATCGTTGTCCTCTGCCACAGGACTGTGGTGGTGCCAGTCAGCGATGCGAGGGGCCTGAGAAGGGTCAGGCCTTATCCTGACACCTGGGGTTGTTTTCTGCCTGATTTTCACTGTGGGGCCCATGGACATGCAATGGGTGCAATGTGTGAGCTCCACTTCCGTGAAGATGTCCCTGGTGACCTGAATGTGGGGTCCCCTTCCCTTACATGCTGGTGTCACATGTGCTGCCATTCAGCTGCTGCTGGGCAGCAGGCAAGCAGTGTGCCACACTACCCCCGAGGAAGGAGAGCTGTCCTGGGATACTCAATCCTTCCTCTCCCTGCTAGCCCCCAAACAACCCAAGTCCATTCCCGGCCCCAGGTCGCCAGAGTGGCAGAAGGTAGGGTGCTTTGTGCCTCAGCCCTCAATGCCACTGGGCCGGTGGGAGGGCCTTGTTGATGCTGCCGATGTCCAATCCCTCAGTCCGTGGCTCTGGCTGCACCTCCACCTGTGGTCACTCAGGTGGCAGTGTTGCAATGGAGACCATTCTCCCTCCCACCCTAGAGGAGGTGAGCATTCATGGGACACTCAGCCATCCACCCTCCAGCCAGCCCTGTGATGACCCAGGCTCATTCCTGAACACGGGTCGTCGGTGTCACGAGTAGTAGTGATACTGCTGTGTCAGCGAAACGTCTACCAGTTTAAATCAAAGTAACATTTAAATATCCACTGAGGACTGTGGTTCCACTCACAGATGGATGAGGGCCATCACCTCTGCATAGGCCGCCTTCCCTCTAGTTTGTTCCCAGTCCCCAATGTAGCTGAACCCCTCTACTCTGCACCATTCCTTCAACCACGAGTTAAAGCTCCTGGTGCGGAATGCCCTCTCCTTCCCTTGGCCATAGACAGTCAGCACCTCAGCGAACATCACTGTGCATGCTACTTGCTTTAGGCCCTTCCCCAGTTCCATGAATTCTCCCTATGCAAACCCAGACCCATCCCTTGTTAGGTCATCTGTTCCCAGGTGGGCAGTGACATCCAACTCTCCCCCTCCATGCTGCTCTAGCGATCCTTAGGACCCACTCCCCCATCTCTCCAAGCCATGGCACCTAGTAGGGAACTTGCATCCCTCTCATCCACCTTTCCTGTTCACAAATGTACCCCCCAACAATTGGGTTCCCCACTAGAAGCTGCGTCATCCTCTCCTGGGGCTCTTTACCTCTTAACTTGGGATCTCCCATACAGAGGACCTCCCCACATCCTCCCTTGTCGCTACTTTGGGTGACTCCTCCCAGCGGTCTTGTCCCATTAAAACAGCAAAGGAATTCTGTATTGGCACGGGCTGAGGAGTGTGCCCCTGACCTGCCATCCCCACCCTCCTGGAGCCCCTCATAGTCCAGCAAGCTATCCTTCTCCTAGGAACCTCTGGGGCAACAGCTGTAGATTTGTTAACACCTGAGTGGGGCAAGGGGTCTTCTGGATCCTAGTTAGCTAGGTCCAGAGACCAGTGACCTACTGCCTCAACCCAGAGAGGTGCATCAGTGACCTCCTCCATCAACCCAGAGAGGTGCATCAGTGACCTTCTCTGTCAACCCAGAGAGGTGCATGTAGGTGGGGCAGTACCTCAGTCTCCAGAATGTCTTCAAGAAAACAGTAGCTGTGCATCCGTTGCACTGCATCATTCTTATAACTGCCTTTATGTATTGCTACCTACTGCTATCAAATGCACCTTGCACCTAGTGCCCCTTCCTATGAGTGGTTCCTTCCCACCTACACCTTCTATTGGTATTTACTTTATCACCCTACCCGAGATAGCGTGTTTCTTGCTTTTGTCTAGTTCCCCTTGCCTTCTCCTTTATTTGCTTGGCTGTGTCTTTCCCTATATATCCCTCTGCCTCTTTACTTCTTACTTTTTAATTAAACTCCCTTTTTTGCCCTTCTTGAACTGTTTCTATACTACGCCCTAGACACCTTTAATAGAGTGTTCACAAACCTTACCGTCTACACCAGCAAACTCCCACCACAGCCTCCCTTTACCTTAAACAACCAGCTACATTGCACCCAGACACCAAGCCCTGCCTTTTATTTCAGAGCCATTGGCCACAGTGTCACTGCCAAGCTCCTTCGGACACTACCTTCCGGGGGCTGCCCAGGCAGTGACGATCTGTACCCATCCTTTCTGAAAATCCTCTCCCCTGTCATTGTAAAGCCACTGACCTACATATTTAACCTTGCCCTCTCATCTTCTACTATGCTGGACTCATGGAAGCATGCGCACATAGTGCCAATGTTCAAATCCTGCAATCCTGTTGCCCCAGAAAACTACGGTCCCATCTCCCTCCTCCCACATCTACGTAAACTATTAGAAAAAATCATCCACCACCAGTTATCGGAGTAGCTAGATAACCACAACCTGCTGAGCCCCCTCCAACATGGTTTCTGCAGACACCATAGCACCTCTTCAGCCTTGGCCTGCTTATCCAACCATGTCCTTAGAAGCATGGGCATAGGTAAGGCCACAGGTGCGGTGTTTGTGGACCTCTCAAAGGCATTTGGCCTTGTTGATCACCACCTTCTCTTTTCCACCTGCTAAACCTAGGCTGCTCTCCAGACACCACCGCTTGGTTCCGCAGCTACCTCTCTAACAGAACCTGAATTTCTCTGCTTTTATTGGTATTTATTGAATTTTTTGAATTTTATCTATTTGTGCAGTGCCTTGATATCTGAAAGGCGCTATATTAAATAAAGTTTATTATTATTATTATTAAAAGATCCCAGTCTGTTCAGATAGGCCAAGCTACATGTGTTCAAGCAATTGTATGTAATACTGTGTATCTCTGTTCATGCAACCTATGTAATACTATGTTGACTCTGTATGTCTGTATTCTATAAACATGTAAAAATCTGTTACTCTGTCTTGACTGTACTCTGTAAATTATGTTAATCATGTGTGTCCTCTCTGTGACGAGGTACCTTTGTAAATGAGCCGCTGGCTCAAAGGTTGTAAATTCGATTATACAATAAATAAATAAATACCTCTGCCACACTACCTGTCCATACTGGCGTTCCCCAGGGCTCCATAATGGGGCCATTACTGTTCTCACTGTTCATAAATGATCTCCCAGCCGAAAGTATAAACTGTCATGTGCTCCTCTATGCAGATTACCTCGTCATCTACCATAGTGCTAAGTCCCTTGAATCTATATCTTCCACCCTCACATCAGACTATGGAGCTGCACAGAATTGGTTCCTCTCCAAAAAACATCTTGTGAATAAGAAAAAAACAAAGTCCATGCTCTTTGGCTCTAAGCCATACCTTGCAAAAGCTGCCAAATCACAAATCTCCTTGCACATAGTCACCCCTGCAGGCCCTCCACTCAACACTGTATCCACTTTCAGATATCTGGGCATGAGTCTTGATCCCTCCCTTACCTTTGGTGACCATATTGCCAACACTGTGAAGAAAGTCCACCAGAAGCTAGGGGCAGCCTACCGTGTCAACCATCTCCTCACCCCAGAGGCTCGCCTTGTCATTTCCCAGCAAACCTCCTGCCTCTACTTGACTGTTGCTCCCCAGTATTCTTCACCATGTCCTCCTCACTACTCTCTAGTCTAAATACCCCATACAACTCTATCTGTCGATTTGCCTTTCAGGTCCCTTCTTCCACTCACCACTGCTCTCTATATCACTCCCTAGGCCGGCTCCCTCTGCAGGGTCATTTTGAATATGCTATGGGCTGTCTAGTGGACACCTTTCTCAAGAACTCCCAGAAGTCCCCTTACTCCTCGTGTCTTGCCGGCATGGTGGTAAATTGGTGTCTCAGGGTCTTCTCTGTTCCCCTACTGGTTGTCCCCCCGTGTGTCTACTGCAGTGGGGAGGAAGGCTTTCACTGTCTCTGCCCCCTCCCTTTGGAACAGACTACCACCGGATATCCGAAAGTCCCCCTCTCGTCAGTACTTCAAATCGAACCTAAGGGCTTGGCTTATGACCCAGGCCACCTGTAACTGCTCCAGGAAACACCCTAGTCAGTAACCCACCTTTGGGGCTCAGTGTACCACCTGCACTGCTTCCCAAGTACTGGCTACTAAATAATAAAACAGACGTTGTTTCTAGTCTCATTTTGCGAAAATGTGTTAATGTTGATTGCTGTAGTGTAATACCTTTCTGCACTGTATTGTGAATCTTTGACTGCTTGATCAATTCTTGATTCCTGTAAGTGTGTGTCCTGGGCCTTTCTGCAATGCATAGATGCATTACCAATTTGTTTATGAACCTGTTTCCTTTTATGTCCTTAACCCTTACTTATGTTTGATGTTATGTATCACGGTTTCTGCTACCACTGTACTCCCTGTATTATATACGCTCGCTGTATTCTAATTTGTGCTTATTGTTTATGCCACTGCATGGCCCAGATCGCAACTGAAAATGGTCCTTTGGATCAGTTTGCTTACCCGGTTACCAAAAACATAAATAAAATATATAAATAAATATGGCATCTCTCCAATTCCCACCAGTATCAGCTACCAGTTTACTTTCCCCGCACATGCTTCGTACCCCTCCACCTGCAGTTCCCTATATAGGTCTTATTGAAACCCTGCTGTACAAGCAAGTATTCTGTACCGATGCAGTAGTTGCAGGATGCCATTTCAAAATCACAGATATCCATGATTTTGAAAAGATATCCTACAAGTACTGAATTGCAGCAGATAGTGGTTAGCTGTAGAGGTATGAGGAGGGCCCTTACAGTGCTCAGAGGGCTGGCTTTGTGGTGCCAGGCAATCAGGGTGCCAAATGTGGGATTTGCCGCCCCCTCCCTGAGGTCCACCCCTCACCGAGTAGGAATCATTCAGTGGAGGGTGGGGCCGCAGCCCCGTGCAAAAAAGTGATTGGTGACTTTGCTGATTGGCATCCTAATTGCCCTGCACTGGAATGCTGGCACATTCTGAGGGTGGAACCTGTGGAGGGTATGTACCTGCCACTGTCACCTAGGTGGGAGGTCTGGGAGGTGAGGACAGCAAATGCCAGGGATAGACAGCACAAGCGCTAAGAGTGGGAGGGGGTCCACTTGTCAGGGAGTCTTGTACCAGGGGATTGGGTGGAGGGTGGGACAACTGAATGTGAGGGAAACTACAGAAAGGGCTAGGAAGGGGTTTACTAATGTAGCAGTACCCGCAAGGACAAAAGAATGAACAATGGTAGCGAAGACTGACAGCAGCTGCATGGAGCAAACCACAGATTTAATGAGGATTCATGAGATGCTAATGACATGGTAAGTAGCTCTGAGCTCCCTGCATGTTGAGTGAGATCATAAGCATTTTATGTACCTATATCGTAGATTAGTGCTTCAGCACTATCATGTTTGAGCCACGCAAACTGCCTTGTGTGCAAGTGGTTTAGCGTGCCTGTTCCATCCTCTGTTTTGCACTCGGGACAAGGGTTTAGCTTGGCTGTAGCATGTGATGCCAGACAGTATGTTGGAAAATTCTTTGCACAGCCCAGGATGGTTACTTGAGGTTTATAATACATCTCCTTTTGAGCTGCACTCACATTAATCTGAGCACACGGCACTTTGTGTGCTAGTTAGCACAACTTTTAAATATACTGCCCAGAATGTCTCACACAAACTGTTAAAAGATATAAAGTATTTTACAAAAGAGAGATGTGTAAGTGTAAGCCCCACCTACAAGGCATAGTGCACCTGTAGAAAAATAGAGTGGCCTTTCCTTTAGTCCTTTCTGTGAATGGCCCCGGGTTTGGTTATATTCTCTGTCTTCATTTCTTGCTTTTGGTATGTGACCTCTCCAATCAGGCAGTTCCGTGCTGCACACCAGGCACAAGGGTGATGTCCCCAGAAAAATAACCACTAACATAGTCACAAATCTGTTAGTAGCTTCCAAGATCTTTGAGAGAGACCCGTATGGTGGAGGTGTTCAGAGGGGGCCTAAAGACCCATCTTTTTAAATGAGCCTATCCTACTGACGTATTTTAAATCATGTCTGATGCTTTCCTCATTTTATAGCTCACTCTGTTGATTTAAATTGTGACCCTGTTAATAGGTTTTTCTGTACGGCGCCCAAAACCCCTGGGATTGGGCGCCTAAAAATAAGTTTTATTTACTTACTTAAGATTGTCAGCAGACTTCGGGTCTGATGGTTCATGCAATTTAGCACATTTATGGAACCTACAGGGAACTGGTGTAAGATTGTCAGACAACAATGGCATTTCATATCTGACGGCAATTTCACTTCTTGGTGATTCCCTTCCTGGAGACATGTCATTGGGCACTGTGTTAGGACCCACAGACCTCATGGCATACTCCCGAGCATAGGACAGATGATCCACCAACCCTAGACTTGAGGCATCAACAGGCTCCCCCTAACAGTTCTCTGCACTGGCAGGGATAGTATACATGCACCCAAATATTGAACAGTCCCATCTCACTTTGGTTAGATTTTTTCACTCACTAGGAGCATGACTAAACAAACCCTACTACTTATGGTATGAATCATCCCTACTGTGGACTGGTTCACAGGCAGTCCAAGCTTGAACAGACACTTCTGTCAAAGGGCTGTCTCTTAAGGTGTGTTTATGCTACCGGATCTGCTCTGTTGCTAGCGGTGCCGATGAGTTGCACCGGTGCAAATCCAGCAGTGTAAACAGCTACCGGAGCATTACAAGCTGCTCTGTCATGGTTCGGAGCATTGCCTGTTTTGGTGGGAATGTGTACTGATGCAGGAATGTTTATGCATGCATGTGAACATACTGCTCCGCCTGCACCACCTCGCATTACCCTGTGCCAAACCTCTGACCTGTCTGCCGATGTCCATATCACTCCCTCATTGCCTGCTTTGCTGTTACAGTGAAATGGCAGAAACGGACCACTTAGCCCACCCAGTCTGCCTGGTTCCCCTGCTGCTATATTTTTTAAAACTACAGTGGATCTATGTTCAAGGATGCAAGTGGACTCGGGGGAACGGGCAATAACAGCTGATCTATTAACTCTGCTGAATTACTGAACTGAGCTGACTGCAGCAGTCTCTCCTGTTCCTATGCAAGTTCAACATGCTGGATGCTGGGCTGTCTGAGTGGCTGGGCACTTGATCCCTGACATCCTGATATGAAGTGAACTTTTCTTCTGACATGCCAACAGATAATACCACAAACAAGTCCAGCAGCCTGCCCCCCACCCCTCCCCATGGAAGCTCACCCCAAATACCAGAAACTCAGTTGCATCAATTTGGGGGCTGATTGTGAACAGGAGCAACATCGCAGCAGATTGAACTGAGTAGCATACACTGCATCACAAAGGAGAACAGTGTAAACACAACTGCCACAGCCTGGCTTCCTGCACTGCAGCTTAACACAGGACAGGTGTGATTTCCCAGAGATATAGACTGTACATAGGTGGCTCAAGACCTCATATCTGGTCTTTTGTTACACACCAATTGCCCTACAGTTTGTCTCTTTCATACCCCAGTACTAAAGCACCATCCAGGACTGGGTAACCCCAAACACAGGACAATATGTAAGGTTCTAAAGGCATGATGGGTGGTCTGAATTGAAGTCACACAAAAAGAAAGGTACTGACTTTTCCTCCTCTTACTTGCTACCACTCTCTGTCTCTTCCCACATCGCCAAGTCCTCTCTCCTTCCCTCTAGAGTACTCGTCGGCAACTTTCTCTGACTGTCTCCACCACCGAAACTCTCATTTCCTACAGGGAACATGGTGAAAACATCTGTCACATTTCTTGGGCTACAATGGATCTCTCTCAAGTTGCGTCCCAGACTGGTAGATCTTGCAGTCTTCTCTCTCTCTCTGCTCTGCCTGCATTGGGCGTGGGTTCAAGTCTCATTTGCGACTTCACTACATTAATGGTCTCTGCCACTTGACTGGTTGGTGAAGTCAGACCTCTCACTTCTGAGGAAAACTAGGCACCTCCCCAAAGAGAATTCCTAGACTGGAGCTGTGTGGAACACACTCACCTCCCCTCTTCCTGCCTGGGGATTCTTTCTACTGGGCTGTGCCACCTTCAGTGCACTCAGCTAGCAGGGCAGTGCAAAACATACTGATAGACCGCAGTCTGGGAGTGGGCGGCAGAAGCAAGGAGTAGGTGCACTTTCTGGGAAGAGCTACTTCAGATGTTATTTTTGCTGAAGGGGAAAAGTTGAGGAAGATGGAGAAAATAAAGTAAGGTGGTAAGGGATAATTATCCTAAACGGTATGTACTTGTTGGATGAAGAACTTTTTTGCTTTACATATTGTACATACATACAAGATGGCAGCAAAGATAGGCCAAAACAGTCTTATCAAGTCTGCTCGAGTGTGCAGCTCACAGAAGTTGCACTGGAGCTGCACCCCCCCATGGTAATCTTCCCCCACCCTTTCTACCCCCCATCTCCTTCTACAACCTTTTCCTTAACTTGCTTTTGCCAGTCTACTGGCTTTGTAGTAGCCTACTGTGCTGCTGTTTGGCAAATCCAGGTTCAGGAGTGACTTCAGCTCAGGTACCTTGCTCACCTGTTTAGTGGAGACCAGGCCCATTACAAAGGTGAACGTGTATGCTGGACTAGAAGAGCAGGACTAGCGAGCATTGCTTTTCGCCTATCTCTGTGGCTGCACTATGAATTGCACTTGTCACGTTCTTGCAGGAACCTGCTTCCTCCATCCTCTTGTGGCTGAAAGTGGGTACTGCAATGCCCTGTGAGTGTTGAGGTGTTAGTTGGGTGGATGCGGAAGGGGGATTTTGCATCTAGTTCCTGTAAGCAAAGGACAGATCCCTGAAAAAATTTACCATGCAAGAAAATACAGATTTCAGACTGCTGCAAATAACCCCTTAAAAAGACCCATACTAGCATACTAAAATGCCAGCAGAATATTCCTAACGGTCTTTCGTGTCTGCTCATTTGGTCAGCCCCCACCCTGGGAGCTGACCTTGCTGCCCCTTTCTCCCTCTCTGGCTTCTCCCTTCCCAGTCCCAGATATTCTCGCTGCACTGGTTTTTGCTTCCAGAACCCTTCCCCTGTACCTGTCCCACCCCCTCTTGAACCCCTCCACCATTTCTGCCTCCACCAGCCCCCGGGCAGCACATTCCATGGCTCCACCACCCTCTCAGTGAAGTAGCACCCCTCCTCCTTTCTCCCTGACCTCCCCAGCTTCCACCCATGCCCTCTAATTGCCTCCCTTCCTTCCTCGAGCACCCTGACTGCCCCTCCCTATTTACCCTTCATGTACCTGAAACCTCTATCATGTCCCCCCAGTCCCTTCTCTCTTCCAATGTGTACATATTTAGCTATTTGAGCCTCTCCCCATAGGTCCTATCCCCCAAGCCCCAAATCATTTTGGTTGCCCTCCTCTGGACCCTCGCAAGGAGTTCAATGTCCCTCTTTAAATGTGGCCTCCAAAACTGCATGCATGCAATAATAAATATCCCAAAAAAAGACCATTGCAAAAGAACAAAACAAAAAAGACCTTTAAAAAATGCTAAACAAAACAAAAACAGACTTCCTTAAAAACAAGAAAAACACTTGCTTACATACATAAACCAGCTTTTGGGAGGTGAAGGATAGGCATTGGTTTGTCAGTTTTCTTCCTACCACAAGCTCAGTGGTAATAATACCTTGTGACACCTTATCATCAAAATACCTGACCAGCCTGAGCACGAAGGTTGTCACAGTCTCAGCTGATGCTTCCTTCTCTGCTAGTCTTTTCCATTTGTCCACCACTCAGTCTGTGAAGTAGGTCTTCATGATGTTTCCCTTGAAATGCCTGTTCCAGTGACATTGAGTGCCCCCTCCTCCTCCTCTCCTCCTCCTGTCTTTGTACATCCTGGTAGGTGACATTCGGTCTCATAATGTGAATCCCTTTTAACTATTCTAGTTGCTTAAATTCTGAACCTCAGTTTGGGCTGTGTTAGTTCCGTCTTCCAAACTGCAGCATATGTGCACCCTTGGGTGGAAATCTGAACCACCATTAGGTGCAAGCTGTTCTGTTTGTTCTGTTTACAGAAGTTGCATCCAATATTTATATAAAGATAATGACTTCTATATGCCAGCAGTGACTTTAAAACAAAATGGTGGCATGCTGTAGTCTATGGATAGATCTCTGCGTGAAGATACTCTTGTTGGAAAATAGCCTCAGAAAATTCTTTATTAATTATATAATAATTGTACAGGATATCCTAGTTAGTCTGGATAAGGTATTTATAATGGGTCCATGCCCAGCCCATTACCCCAAGTGCTACACTACTGTATAGACATCTGTTTTTTCCCCCATTTATATAGTACATTTATTGATACTCCTTGCAAAAAAATCAGTATTTTGTATATATATTCTTTGTAGAAAACTGTGTTAATATACCAGTTAGGGTTCAAGTTAAAAGAGAACTGCGCTGAATCTAGAAGTTAGTTTTCCCAGTTGAAGCTCTTTGTTGAATACTGGTTCACATTGTTTGTGTTGCTGTAGCTATCTAGGCTGTTTTGTTATCTTAGTGAGTGTTTCTGATTTACATACTGTTGGTAAGAACCATTTTGGAACTGTATGAGGCAGTTTGTGTCCCTGTTCTGCTCTTCTGTTGTTGGCACAATGCATCCATGTTCTACTATAGAACACTGACGTTGTTTGGGACATAAACTGCATCATGCAGTTCTAAAATGGTGCTTACCACCAGACTGTAAAGCAGAACTACCCCCTGAGGTTGCTAAAAGGCCTGGATAGATGGAACAATAACCACATTTTAACTAGTACTGAAAAACAGCTTCTACTAGGATAAATGACTTACAAGTTCAGTGCAGTTCTCCTTTAATACCACAAAAGTAAGGAAATGTGACAGGGATTCCAACCATAACTCTCCCCCAGCCCCAGGCAGCAAAGGAAAAACATTAGGGTCTTGGATCTTCAGAGTCTTGGTGAATCAGTGGTGGGGTCTTCCTTGGGGTTGTCAGCCCTAATGCTAACCCCTCCCCCCAGCTCATAGCCTCCTGTCTGAAACTCAAAGTACAACTCTAAACCCATGCCTCATACTGATAGACTCTAGAGAAGTATGTCTTGCCACATTTTGCCAATACAATATGTTGTAGCTTTCTTAACGCTGGGCCCTGTGAGCCGGCCCTGTATGAAGAAAGGTGATCAACCTCTGTCCTTATTGTTCAGAGAATTGGGTGGGCATTAGGGTTGACAACCCCAAGGAAGACACCACCACTGATTTGCCAAGACTCTGGAGACCCAAAGCCCTAATATTTTTCCTTTTGCTGCTGGGGGGGAGGGGCCTTATGATTGGAAACCCTACCACCACATTTCCCTACTTTTGTGGAGTTAATTTATACCCTAACTGATGCATTAACATGGTTTTTACAAAGAATTTTCTTTCTTTCTAAGACAGTGGAATTGTATCCTCATTCTTGCAGATCCTGAACACATGCAAATGTGCGGGACCCTTTGGGCTCTGCACCAAGGGAAGACTCCGTCCACCTATGGACATGCAGCAACAGATGTCAAGAATTCATGGGGCTGTCTAGTGGGCTGTGCTTCCATGTGGCCGCAAATGCAGATGCACAGAGCCCATCTGTTACCCAGTGCACAGTGTCCTCTGCCATCCACAGGGCAGAGGTGCAAGGCGCTATGTGAAGAGAAGAGTTGTCTTCACTATATGGTACCTGAGCCCATGTAAGCAACCCTGCAGCTTTCATTCCCTGGCTGGTGGGGGGAGCACATAACAGCTCCATCCCTAATCCTCACCTCATCTAGCTGGGTCACTGAACTCACCCTCGAACTCAACTCACCAGTACAGGATCGCAAAGCGTACCCGTGGAGATCAAGAGTGGCACTACGCACAAAGTTTCTTAATCATTATACAGTGCACACCACTTATAGCGCCTGTGGTTTACACGGGCAGTCGCTTTTGGCGGGCAGATTTCTGTTTCTACTTGCCCAATACACAGACTGCAAGGTTAAAACCGTTGCTTAGAGTGCTGTTTGCTCGCCTTCTGTATTGGGCAGATTTGGGGGAGATTAGCTGCAGATTAGCAGCATGCTGAAGTGTAAATTATTTCTGCCCCAAATAGATCTGCGGACATAGAGCATGAAATAGTGCTAAATATCTGCTACTGTACTGTATTTGTGTTTGATTTTTCATCTCTACTTCCAAAATAACCGAGGACTGGAGCACTGGGGATCTTGTTTAAGTGAGATCAGATGTGGTGGGAGCAGAGTAGTTGGTGATGGGGCGAGGTGAGCAAAAAATGAAGGTTTCCACCCTGCTGTGCTTTCCGGAGATGGACTTGCTCAAGACTTGAGAAGGAGCACTGGGGGCCTTGTTTAAGTGAGATCAGATGTGGCAGGAGCTGAGTAGTTGGCAACAGGGTGAGGTGAGCAAAAATATACAAAGTGCCTCCTAGTTGGTGGCGAGGAGACGGAGCAGGTAAGCACAAATACAGTACTGTATATGCAGTGAAATGAATGGAAGTATGGCAACTTATTCAGAGTACAGTACAGAGAATGGCAAAGACTCATGGGGTCGAGCTGGAATACAGTAATCAGCCCATTGGTGTAAAATCATTGTTTTATGGGTACAGCGGCCATTCCTTATAACGGGCAAAATCTTCTCACACAGATGCGCCCGGTATAAGCGTCTTTAACTGTAATAGTTTTAATTTTTATTTTGACCCCATATTTTGAAGATAGTTGTTTTATGACTGCCCCATAAACATGGCATGACATTTATAGTATATTGCCTGAAATGTCATTTTGCACCACAAGTGCAAAAATACATCTCATCCAGGATTTAAAAAACTGACACTAGTCACATTTATAAGGTAGTGTGAGAAAATGGCTATGTTGAAAGTTTGGAGTCAAAATATTGAAATTAGCAAAGTTATGAGTGAACATTAAAATATTACAATGCTCACTCATAACCTGAAAACTAGGAAAGAACCCCAGAGCAAATGCAGTGGGGCATGGGTTATCCCGGAGGATATTGGCCATAAAGCCAAATATTAAAGGAAACACAAGTTGCACATACCCCAATAATGCAAAGCATTATGGGAAGCATATGCAAATGCCCATGAATTAATTTGGACTGGCTCAACTTTAAGCAGAATTGCATGGTGCCAGAATGCCTCACAATACAATCAGCAGAGGCTGAGAACAGCAGACACAGACAGTGGCGCTCTGCATTATTAGGGTATGTGCAATTTGTGTTTTCTTTAAAATTTGGCTGTATGGCCAATATCATCCACGATAACCCATGCCCCAGTGCATTTGCTCTGGGATTCTTTTGTAGTTCTCTTCTCTTTCTACTTTGGGCTGTCCATGACCCAAACAAATAAGATCCCTTACAGGCTAGCTTCCTCTGCTCGGGCTGAGATACAGATATGGCACACTGATGAGTCCAAATGAGGACAAAACACGTGTCTGTGTCTGCTATTCTTAGCCTTTTCTGATTGCACTGTGAGGCCTTCTGGCACCATACAATGGTGCTTAAAGTTGAGCCAGTCCAAATTAATTCATGGACATTTGCATATGCTTCCCATGATGCTTTGCATTATTGGGGTATGTGCAATTTGTGTTCACTCATAACTTGGTCATGTTACCATATTTGTACACCAAATTTTCAGCAAAGCCTTCTTATTACCCCACCCACCTTATGAACCCGGTAGGTGAAAATGTTCAAATCCCAACCGAAATGTCATTCCGTGCCACAGGTGTGAAAACAAATTTTGGCCAGGAGCTGAAAAATGACAGCTGTCATGTTCATGAAGTGGTGTGAAAAATGATTATGTTGAAAATTTGGGGTTCAAATATTGAAAATTACCAAAGTTATGTGTGAGTGTCAAAATATTTCAACGTACACTCATAACTTTGTTGTTTATTAATATTTTGACCCCAAATTTTCGACATAGCCTTCTTATGACCCCACCTCATGACCTAGGGTGGTGATAACTTTCAAATCTTGTCTAAATGGTGATTTTGCAAAATAACCAAAAAATCCCCTTTCGGGCCAGAGTTGCATAATTCTTCCATACTTGGTCATGAGATGAAGTCTCAAAAAGGCCATGTTGAAAATTTGGTGTAAAAAAATATTTAAAAAATGACAAAGTTATGAATAAAAGTTCAAACACCATTGAAGTACATTAAATCAGACTTACCTTATTTTCTCATATCGCAGTCGCCAGTTCCAGCAACAATATGTATCTTCGATCGTGAATAGATCTACATCATGGGACATGTTCAGGTGGTGGAGGTGTGTGGGAGGGGTGTGGTTGGTGGGTGGGAGTGGCAGTTTAGGATGGGGTGGGTGGGGGTGTTTGGGGAGTCAGATCAGCAAGGGACCCATTTCCTTTTTGCAGGTAAAAAAATGCAATGAGGGATGGTTTTCTTTATTCCAGGTGACATTCCAACACTGGGGATTGGGCATCCCACTGTTGCACTGCTGTTCGGCAGCACTGGGGGATGGGCACCCTGGTGCCACCATGTATGTAATATGAAGGTGGCCCGGCTGACCTGGATGGGAGGGGATGAGGAGAAGCGATACAGGGTGTGGGCACCATGGTCCACTTTGCAACATTAAATTAAACATGGAAAAGGGGGGATGGGCAACCTGGAGGGGAGGGGGAGAGAGAAGCAGTACCATGGGTGGACACTTTGGTCTGCTGCTAATATAAAGTAGATAAATAGATAACGCAGGAGAAAGGCTTCTCTCACTAAGCCTCAGGTGAGTGGGGGGTGCCAAGTGGGAGGTCAGGGTGGAGTGATGGGGTGATGGGGATGTGGGGGGTCAGATCAGTGAGAGACCGTTAAAAAATCAAGGAGGGATGGTTTTCTTCATTTAAGGGGAATTGTTGGCTCTGAGGATTGGGCACCAAGAGTGTCACACTACTGTTTTGTGGCACTGAGGGTGGGCACCCCATGTGCCATCATGCATATAACTGGAAGGGGGGGTGACCTCGAATGGAGGGGGTTGGCACCCTGAACTGCTTATAAGACTTATAAAATTGAACTTGGGAAATGGGGGGGCAGGCAACCTGGAGGGGAGAGGGAGAAAGAAGCGGTACTGGGGGTGTGCACCCTGGTCCTCTGTGTATTTGGATGGGTGGGTGGGTGGACGTCCTCCATCCGGACAGACAGATTGATGGACGGATGGACTGATGAGAGAAAGAGATGAAAATCGCCAGTTCACTTTGCTGCACACAAGCTGGTAGCACATCTCCATCTGTGGTTGCAGATGTCAAGAAAGCCCTGCTGTTCTTTTTTTTCTTTCCATAAGCATTTTTGGCCCCCCCCGAGACCCAGAGCCCTGTCAGTTGGCTACAGTCCTCCCAATGGAGCAACACTCTCTCTCCGGTCCTGCTGGTCCCATAGTAGGTGGCCTCCCTGTAGTTCCCCCCCATGGATTGCCCCCTGCGGCAGGATCAGGAGGAGGTTGCTGGCTTCCCCCCCCGAGACCCAATCGAGAATCTGGGGGGCAGCCTCCGGGAGCAGTGGACCCTCATTGAGCCTGCCAGGCTCGCTTTTCTTTTTTTGCCCAGCCCCCCCTTCCGATGCAGAAATGTCGGCTTCTAGCCTCCTGATTCATACTGCCCTCTAGCCACTACCAGAGGTCAGTCAGCAAGTGGGATGATTAGTGTCCCTCCCCCTGAGAGAGGAGAGCAGTCCTCCGGATGCTCAATCCTCTCTCCCCCCTGCTGACCCCCCAGCTGCCCAGGCTCATTCCCAAGCCCGGGTCGCCGGTGTGGTGTGAGTTGTGGTGTCCAGCACTTCAACGCCACCAGTCCAGCTAGTCCTGCTGCTCTCATAGAGAGAATGTGGGTTAATGGAGCCTGTTGCTAAGCCAGGCACCATGGATTCAGGGGTGCCTAGAAAAGGTATTTCTGGATATCTTTTTTTTTTTTTTTAAACAAGCACCAGAATCTATTTATTTATTTATTAGAAAAGTTGGATTTACAACCTTTGAGTCGTGGACTCATTTACAAAGGTACCTCGTCATGGGGGGGTAGACAGAGTTACATAGTGTGGTTACAACAGTGAGAACAGTACAGGTGCAGAACATTAAACATAGAGTACACATAGGTTACATAATAATGTTACTTACAATAGGTTACAGTCAAATACAAGGTACCCAAGGGATACCGCTCTGGTCATACCTAGATAATACCTAGAGAGGGTGGAGGTAGGGATGGGGGAGTGGGGTGAGAGGGAGGGAGGGGGAGAGGATAGGCTGTCCAGTGGATATTGCCAAGTCAGGGAGGCCTGACAGGAGGATCCCACAATGGGATTAATTAATTAAGTGCATCTACAGCAATGAGCGTCGAAGGGATGGTTCCAGTGGGTGATTTTGAAGGGGACCAGTTTTGGCAATGTCTGTGATGAAGGGTGGGAGGGAGTTGAATCAAGCAGGGACTCTCTAATGGAAGGACCTCTGTGCTAATGAGGTCTTGGTTCTGAGCACCAGACAGGTGGCCTTGACAGAGCTACAGGTGGCAACAGACGAGGACACACACTGTAGGGAAGCAGAGACCCCCGGGGGGAGAGCCCTAGAAGAGATTTTTTGGTGAGTAGGCAGGTCTGGTAGTGCAGGCACTCCTCAGAGGTGAGCAGGTTGGTGGTGGAGTAGAGCAGGCAAGTGTGAGTGCGGCTAGGGGCTCCGGTCAGAAGCCTTCAGGCCTTATTGATTGAGAGCTGGATTTTAGTCAAGGTGGTATTGTCCACCACAACGTAAATGAGCAAGCCATAGTCCACTAGCAACAGGACGGAAGAGGTGATGGCCAGTTGGAGGGCAACTTGGGGGAGGCAATCTCTATGACAGCATAGTAGGCCTATCTGAGAATTTATGGTGGAGGATAGGGCATTGATGTGGGTGTGGAATGTGAGAGCTGAGTCAAAAGTGATGCCTAGATATTTGTAAGAGGTCACTTGCTCCAGCGGGTGCAGAGTGCTGGGGAGAATGAAGAAGGGGGCATTCTTGGCCTTGTTTTGGTGATGGGAGAAGAGCATTGACTTAGTCTTCTTTAGGTTAATGACAAGTTGGTGGTCAAGGAACCACTTTCAGCTTGGTTGTAGGTGTGCTGGAGGGATTCCTGGAGAGAAGAGGGACTGGGATGGGAGGCAAAGAGAACCGCATCATCGGCATAGTGGAGCATGTTTCCCTGTGCAGAAGCTGGGGAGAGTGTTGAGGTAGAGACTGAAAAGTACAGGGCCCAGAATGGAGCCCTGGGGTACCCCAGAACAAATGGGCCGGGTATTGGACAGGGAGCCGTTTATCTTCACACACTAGGATCTAGCAGAGAGGTAGCTGGAGAACCAGGCAAGGGGACCAGCAGAAAAGCCAAGTTGGTGGAGGGAGTCGAGCAGGAGGGGGTGACAGACAGTGTCAAAATCCTTGGAGAGGTCTGTGAACACTGTACCAGCAAGATTGCCAGAGTCAAGAGCAGAGTGCAGGTATTGAGAGAACTCCAGGTGAGCAGTAGTGGTACTATATCCTGGGTGGAAACCATGTTGTTCTGGGCACATCATGTCATATTTGGCCAGGTACTCAGAGAGTTGAATAGACACTTTTTTCTAGGGCTTTAGAGAGCAGGGGAAGGGTAGAGATCGGCTGGTAGTTGTTAGGTGCGTACCGATCTCCACTCTTATGTATAGGGGTGATTTCAGCTGATTTCCAAGCACTGGGAAACTGACCGAGGCATAGAGACTGGTTTAGTAGGTCTGTAAGGGGGACTAGGATGACATCTAAGACCAGGTGGAGGATCCTGTAGTCTAGGGGGTCACAGCTGGGGTTGTTGCTACCAAGGGCTTTTAGCATGTCTTCCTGGCTATGTGGGGGATATATATGCACGTAGAAAGGAGGGTGATCCAAGGTGGGGGGGGGGGTAGAGGTGGGGATTGGGTCAAAAAAGTTGTTTGGGAGGACAGAGCTTAGGTCAGAGAAGGTAGTATTGAGGCAATCAGCTATGTGAGTTGGTTCCGTAGTGACGGTGCCATCGATGGAGAGCTGGGATGGTGGGGGGTCTTCACATTAATCTCTTTCATGCTGTCCCAGAAAGTCAGGGTGGAACCCCAGGTGGATGTGAGGGTGGTCTGATAGTGTTCTGCCTTGGCCCGTCTAATGGCCCAGGTGCACTGATTACGCGCTGTGTTGTAGGCTTGTCTATCAGTCAACATGCCTAATCTAGCTAAATTGGCCCCGTTTACTTAGGCTCAAGTGTCTCGTTTTTAAAAACAATTTTTATGTATTTTCCATGTGTTTTAGATTGGGGGGGTGGCGGCTGTCACCACACATAAAAAAAATTTGTGTTGAGAGGCAAGTGGTGAGAAACCAAAAATGGTCTTATAACACAGAATTTTTCATGTTGTATCAGAATGTTATCCAAAAAAACCCCTACTGAGCATGCACAGAACAGCTAAACACCACATTTTTTAATCCTTATAACTCTGGGACCATTTAATATTTATTCAAAAAACCTTTGCAGTGCACTACCTTGGTATAGCCCACTTCTACCCTGAAAGTTTCGGAAACAAATTCCTTGCCGTCTAGGCTGTGAGAGCAAAACCAAAAACCCTTGTGAAGTATAGGAAAAAAATTAGACAGCTACAGGAAAAGGACATATGTGGATCTCAGAAACCGCGCAGGCTGCCATCAGGAAACTTTTCACATATTGAGATCTTGCCCACTAGACAATGCATGACAAAGTTCAAGTAATTGTGTTGAATGTTGCCAAAGTTAGGGGTTTAACGTAGAACCTTTTGAGGGGGTGTGGCTAGCTGCTGAGCTGAGAGCAGCAGTCCTCCATTGCTCTGTGCCACCGCTTTGATATTTAGCAGATTTTCATGCTAAAAGTGGACCAGAACTGCTCAGGAGGGACAGAAATAGATTGTATAGCTACTGCAGATCACAACTGTGTAAAAATATTTGCTGTTGGCAGTATGGGTCACACCAAAATGATGACCTGAGGTGACTGGACTAAGCAAAAAGATAACTCCGAGCAGGCCCAGATAAGGAAAAGGAGCATATGCATACAAACCCGAATTGGCCTTCAAATGCCGCACTACTAAAGGCAAGTCAGTCCATAGATAAAAAAAAATGGACGAATTTACCACCCGACTGCTGGTAACAGAAACAAAACTTCAGTCACTTGAGGAAACAGCAGAGGGAGCTTCTAAGATGGCTGAAAAGGCGCTCACTGCGTCATCTGACCTAGTGAAGGAAAATATGCTTCTATGGCATTGGCTGGAGAACCTGGAGAATGGAGCACAGGGATCCCATATTCGGATTTTAGGTCTGCCTGAAGAATCGGAGTGGGAAGACTTGTATAATTTCCTGGAACAATGGGTACCAGAGTTCCTTCACCTTGACATTCCAATCTCGATAGTGAGGGCCTATGAGGAGAATGCCGAGGGCCGTCTGCATGCAAATCCTGCTCATCCGCCTATTTGGGTGGTATTGGTGGCACTAACATCAGTAAAAGAATGAGATGATATTTTAAAAGTGGCCAGGCAGAGAGCACTAATACACATTTTTTTGACCTCAGCTTTGCCATCAGACAATGCCAAAAAGCCTTGGATGGCATTAGATTGAAGTTACACCAACTGGGGGTCCATCACGTCTTGTTAATGCTAGCGAGCTTAAAAATATCCTATAGAGCAAAAACATACCACTTCGCGGACCCAATTGATGCAGCTAACCTGCTTACTAAAATTGAGTTGGATTACTCGGTGAGGGGTCCAGACTCTGATTCGGAAGAGGAAAGCAACGCCTGAAAGAAGAGATCTGACCCAGTAAGTTTTTACTTGACTAGGTCGCCTACCGAAGATCTGGGCTTTTCTCAACTGCAGAATGACTGTTTCACGATCTGTGCTTCAACAGCAATCCAGAACATTTTGTACCTTTCATTTCTATTTTTATTGGACTTACTCTTTCATTAAAAGGGTATTTGGTCTGGGGAGTGCTGTAACTTCAGTTGTTGTGACGCAGTTGCAATTTACATATGTTATCAACATCCCAATCATTTAGAACATCCTACGTCTTTCTAGTTTACGTTAGTATGAAAGTTTCAGAGATTGGGAACAGTACTGTAAGTTTCAAGTTGAGCTACACAGTTTTGGTTACTTTTAATAAGAAATACTTGGCCTAAGGCCACAACTAGAAAAGTGGGTGGAGGGGAATAATGAGAGGATTCACTATTTTCTGTTCTTTTTGATGAAGGAATTTGGGGAAGTCTCACCTATTAAAGGGGTGTATCTGTTTTTATGCTGGAATAACTTTATACAATATTTCCCCACTCATGGCAGCAATAGCCTTGGTAAATCTTTTATTATTAAAAACTATAAGTGGACTATACCCCCTTATGTAATAACAAGTTAGGAGTGCCGTCGACACTGTATGTCTCTATCAGATTTTTAAGCAATAAGGCATGACCAGGGGTTATGTTAATGGTCTGTTAATCACCCTCTAGGGGTGTAATGTGGCACGAGGCATAGCCGAGTGCTACATGCCCCTAGAGGGTGATTAACTGATCATTAACATAATCCCTGGGAATGCCCTATTGTTGTTAGAATAAAAATGTTTTTTTAACTAGTGTTAAACCTTGTTCAGAATATGATTAGGCTGTACATGTATGTTAATCAAAGATTAACATAGGGCTGATAGAATGTTTACAACCAATCAGAAAGCTCTATTTCTCAGACCCTTTTTATTATGAATGTATTTCACTGGGCACTGTCCTTCGGGCTATGCTTGTATTTGTTGCATTCAAAAACCAATAAATATGAGTTAAAAAAAACGAAGAAAACCATAGAAGCTGTCAACCCTAACTGTGCTGGTGCTACCGCACCAGAATAATAATGAGGGTTCGGATTTGTAAGGCTATGCCTGTAGTTCGATGAGTGTCTGGCAGACTCCTCCCCCTCTCCCTGCTTAAACACCAGTTATTCCCACAATCCCTACCTTCTTATTACATGCCACCTCCTACCCTTCTTCATCCTCCTATCTCCTGGTGCACCAGTTATCTGTCTGACCGCTCACAGCGTGTAAAAATTAATGGGACCTACTCAGACATCTGTCCCATCTTGTCTGGGGTTCCCCAGGGCTCCATTCTGGGCCCCTTACTATTCTCCCTTTACCTTAACACCCTTCCACGCGCTTGCTCGGGGAACATTCATTGTCGCTGATGATGCAGTCATCTTTGCCTCAAGTCGTAACCCTACTGCCCTCCAGGACTCGCTGCAGAAGTCCTTCACTGAAGCCGAGGGCTGGTTCAAGGAACATAGATTGGTGATAAATCTTAAAAACAAAAACCATGTTCTTCACTCATCCCCAAAACAAGTCCTGCAACTTCAAACCCTCATTCACTCTGGGTCCTCATTCCCACTCGAACAAGTTTGCTCCTATAAATACCTAGGGATCCATTTTGACCCTCCCTCTCCTTCCATGGACACATCGCTGCCCTAGCCACTGCCACTAATATCCGATTGGGCATCTTACATCGGTATAAACACTGCCTCCCGGAGGCTCTTGACTTCATGATCACCTCCTCTATCCTGTCCCTAGTGGACTATGGACTGCTGGTGTATGGTGCTGCTGATCAGACCGCACTCCATAAAATTCGCACTACTCTGAATAAGGCCTGCAGGTTAATTACTGGAGCACCTAGGATGACACACACCTGTCTACTGTATGCTAAAGCGCTGGTACTTGATCTCGACGAGCGCCTCAAATATCTTACCTGTACCCTTACAAAAAAGACCCTCCTTGGGCTTTCCCCACCAGGATTGACCACCACCATACGCCGCTCTGTCCCACTAGTTCATACTGGACCTCTGGGAAAACTCTCTTGTTATCCCTAGAGCTAGGACCTCTCACGGCCAAAGAGCCTTCAGCTTTAGGGCCCCCTCCTGGTTCAACACACTGCCCCCTCCATCTCCAAGCTCCAACTATATCGTGCTTCAAAACTTCCCTCGTAACCACCTTATTAACACCCGATGCTGTAACTGCCACCAGTCAAAGCCGTACTTCAATACTTATGACAAAGCTTATTACTAAGCTGCTAAGACGACATAACTCTGGTATTGTTTGCATCCATCCTACCTGTACCAGCTTGTTTGTATCTATGCCTTAATTTTACTGTTATACTTATGTGTTGTACTGCTATACTGTGTATTTTGGTTTGTCTTACTGTGACAAGGTACCTTTGTAAATGAGCCTATGGCTCAAAGGTTTTCCAAACTGCTGTTTAAATAAAATAAAAAAATAAAATCCTCCTCCTTCAGTGCTCTCACTCTGTTGTGGCTTCTTAGCTACCTATTTCCTTTAGCCTCGAGGACCATCTCTTGGCACCTCTACCGAGAGTGGAAATCCAGAGAAAAGAATTAAGCCAAACAAACCACTAAGTTATGTTGCACAAGCAGCTATATAGTCTGTCAGCTGCCCATTGAACTGGGTTTTGGTTAAAAGGACACTGTCACTGTTTTCAAGCCTATTTGTCTGATTTCCTGTTGTCCACCAATGAATAGATAAAACATGCTGCTAACCTCCATGGAGGTATTGAATGAGGGATCTGTCAGGTGCAGAGTAATTGTTTTCTTATGCATTTTTGGTACTGAGTGGTGCTCTTAGAGTTCACAGCCTGCTCTCGCTGACTGGGTCCCACTCTGAATATGCTTGGTAGAGTTATGTGAGTGACTAGGGCTGTATTCAGCAGTAACTCACATACTGTATTTCTGCCAGACACAGTCTAGAGCTGCTTGTCTTAACATGTCCGTGGAAGGATAGCAGTACACTTTTTTTTAACCCTTATTAATGGATTCAGTTGGCAGTACTGACTATGGCCAAACAGGCCACAAAACACTGACAGCATCTCTTTAAAACATATTTTTCAAACCCATAAGAGTTTGTCCCTACAGATGAATACTTCTTGTCAGAGGCTTCATTAGAATTGTAACCTAAAGGTATATTTTGTATGAACACCCTGCATAGGACAATATTCAGATTTGGGTCTGAGTGGCAAATATTTAGGGGTATTTGGAGAAAATATTCAGCACACTACACCACCCTTCCCCCATTATTCTAAATAGTCCCCCACCTTCCACAAACGCGAACAGCATCCATACAATTTTTTTTACAATGTATTTACCCAGGATAGCCCAGCTGAGATGCAGCATCTTATTTTTAGTGGGGTCTTGCTTCTGCCCATTTCAGCAGCTGGGTACACTGGAGCATTGGGAGGTCAAGTGACTTCCCCAAGGTCACACAGTGAGCTTTTGGCTCTAGTGGAATTTGAATCGGTGATATTCTGGTTCCCAAGCAGATCCTTTATCCACTTGACCACATTGTGACCTTAAAATGCTCCTCTGGCTTCTTCGGGACACTGTAGTGGGTGCCCACTGTCCATTGTACCCAGGGTTCCATATGTCTTGCATGGCCGCTGCCCACCACATGGGGATGGGGCAGGTCAGGTTTATGTTCCACATTGCACAGAGTTGACCTCATGAAAGAGAGTGCATGAGAGAGAGCAGATAGTTTATTTTTTGTTTTACTTGTTTTGTATGCTCTTCTGCTCAGCTTGGCAGATATGCTGTTTCAGGCCATCGTTTTCAGCCATCACAGAGCACAGTCATAGGGTATTTACCCCTTAGTTTCCCTCTGCTGCTGTGGACCCCATCCCCATGGAGCTGTTGGCATGGGGACCAAGGTCCGGCAGTGTGCTGTCGTGTGCACCATACAACTATATCTCAGCATCCCCACTACTGATGACTCCTCAACTGCAGTGCCACTCGTCCATCTACAGGTGGCGGTAGCACAGCGAGGCAGTGCAATCCTCCTCCGGAGAAGAGCATTTGTTGGGGTTCTCAGTCCTTCTTCCCTCTGCTGAGATACTTTGATTTTGATAGAAACATGCACACGGATCACATGAAAATCAAGTTTCCTGCAGAGAATGTGAAATCGGCCATTATAATTGAATAGTTATTTTTTTGCAGCCATGAGAGAGGATTTGCTTTTGGCTTCATGTTTGACCTTTAAGAAATAAATTACTAAATAGATGTGCTTATGCTGATCATTTTACAACTAGATGGAATATCTTCAGACCTCTCATCCCTCCAATTATTATCTTTTAATTACTTTGGGGGGGCATAGTCTGTGAAAGCAAGGAAAGCTGGGCCTTCTAGACGGGAAGGGAAAATGTCTGTGACTATAAAGGTATAACATGTTAAACTAGGCACAGTTCCCTATGAAACGGATTGCAGTTGAATCAAAATTCAGAAAAAGTTTAAAAATGCATTTCTAAAAAAGATTAAAACAAAAAATTACTGGGCCACTCAATGGCCAGTGGGTAGCACTATGTGCTCCCCCACTGGTGACCTGGATCCAGAAGCGAATTCGTGAAGCTGTCTGGATGACCCCGGGAGCACTGTCACGTAGCAGCCCTCCCAGCCAAGGAGAGAAGGTGTCAGGTTCCACTGCACTAACGACCCCTGCCATTGACTAGGGAACTAGTATCTTCCACAGCAGTGTGCTAGTTAAGTATGAGGCCTGACAGTGCACAGTTGAGTGTCAGGGAGGTATGCAGGGTTAAGGTAGCAAAACAGAAGAAAGAGCAGCAGGATGTGTCTATGAACACAGATGCTGCTCGTAAAATACACACGCGTGCACACACACACACACACTTACACACAATGGGAGAGTATGTGTTTATTTTAGAATTTTTTTTGCTGGGAGAGGCCCACTGAGCTGAAGCTTGTTTCTAGGTGTATGCTGGCAGCTCAGGGAAGTTAAGTAAATTGTTCAAGATCACACAGTATGCAAATGGTGATTATAGGTTTCAAACCTAGGTCCTCAGGTTCGCAGCCTGAAGCTTTAACCCTGAATGATTTACTGTCTCCTTCAAGCATATGTGTACATGTATTACATTACAGTTTTAAAGGTAATTTAGTTTGGTAACCATTTTGCCATATTCCACCACCACCACCACCCATGCCTCTAGATTCGGCAAACCTGCAAAACAGAAGCAGAGACTGAGCACATTTCTGTCTGCACCTGCACCATTCTGCTTTTGTGTGTGTGTGTGTGTTTTTTTTTTAATATCTCTTTTTAAAGCTAAATCAAACTTCTTGCCTGGAGATAGTTGGGCAAATGAACATTTCCTGCTGCCTTTTTTTTTCATTTCCCATTCAAAACAAATGACATCACCCCGTATTCTGGGCCTGTCAGGACTGTTCCATCAAGTGTTAGTGTATGCGCAGGCTCGGGGAACCTGGGGTTGTGGCACCAACTACAAGGTAAACTATTAAACCGCACTGTCATGCAGCCCAGTTTGGTCCTTTGTTCAAGCCGTTTGATTGCCTGTAGCACCTGCAATGAGAGGTGATGGATTGGTGATGTGGAAGACTGAAGCCTTCTGTTTATCTGCAGGCCAAGTATGGGGGGGGGGTAGGTACAGTGCAGGCTTGTCCTTACTGATGAATGTAGTGCTGCTGAAAGGTGAGGGAGTGACAGAACCATCAGCTGAGAGGGTTAATGCACAGGCCCAGTACTGTGTTGTCTGTTTCTGCACAGTGGACTTCTCAGCTTTGCCATATGTTAAGGAAAGGAATTTGGTTTTATACTGTCAAAAAGCACTTCACACAGTCCAGAAAGGAGGCAGAGGAGAGAATCTTGCTGCCATTAGGCATACACAGAGACTGAAACAGCACTCAGACAGATCAGGGTGAGATTACAGAGCGGTTAGGCAGAGGGAGGTTAAGTGACTTGTTCAGGGTCACGCAGTAGATGAGCAGCAGTTCTGGGATCCAAATGAGGATCTCTGCATTCACAGCTGTGCCCGTCTAGTAACTAGAGCAACCTCAGTGCTGTTGAAAGGTGACAGGCCAACCTGCAGAGAAGCCTGAAGGACTGACAGCAGCACAGACTGAAACCCTCTGTTTATCCATATGACCAAGATAGGCGGCCTGCTTTTCCTCCTCCTCTCCCCACTCTGGGATGGATTTAGTTAGTGCTGGTGATAGGTGAGGGGCTGACAGAACTGAAGTCTGCAGCCCTTTGTCTGTGTGCAGAAGGTTTCATTCTTGTTTGTCCCTAACCTGTCACTAACACTAACTACCTCAGTAAAATTATTCAGATTTAAATACATATTTATTTAAAAAAAAAAAAAAAAAAAAAGGACTGCTCACTGTCAATGAAAACTAATCCAGTAAAACCTGGTGGCCGAGTTTGGTTGACTGAGAAGATATTTCTTGGGTGTCAACAAAGGTAGAAACGAAGTGTGGGTTTTTAACCCTTTCAGTGCAACAGCAGAGTGCAGTCTACTTTTTATAATGGGATTGAGTGGTGTGTCCTGGAAACCAGCATGAAAGGGGTTTAATATAACGTAATTGAATGCTGCTTTGAAAATGAGAATGTTCTTGACCAAAGCCGGATCGCACAGAGGTTTAAATCCATACAAAAAGAAATGGGACTGATGCCATTTCTGCTGTGCTACGACTCTTTTTATGGAGGTGTGCAGAATGATAAATTCGCCTGTGCAGTTGCCACCCTAAATCTGAAATACTCCATGGATTCTCTGAAAAATTCTGTGAAATTCTGCCCAAAGAAAACTGCAGAATTTTTATGTAATTCTGCCCCAAGGATGCATCAGTGAAATATGGCAACGGCTCACTAGAGGCACAGATTAAGTGTTTAAGCTTTGTGAAACTGTAGATATACCTGTAAAAATGGAGACCCCCTCCAAAATCCTCCACAGTGTTTTTATGTAAACTGCTGAACTGTTTTACTACTATAAAGTGTAGATTTTTTGTCACAGTTTTTCCTTGCATATAGAATAGCATCAATGTAAATAAACTGCAGAATAATAACATTTTCTGTGGAAAATGTGGTGGAAGGTCACGGAATCCACATTGATGGACTTCCGCAAATGCCAGACGTTTATGGAGAATTTTGCGAAAAGTGGAATTTTTAAATTTTGCCCAGTACCACTTTGTTCCCTTTGTATCTGTACACAGTGAGGCAGCACTAACTTACCTCACCATGTAATGGTTTCCGTGTGTGTGTGTGTGTGTGTGTGTGTGTGTGGCAATTAAACTATTAATGTTGGTGTCCTGATGTCTCTCAAAGCTTCTTATGACAGCTGGCATAAGAGGGAACTAATGTCACTATCCTTTCTTTTGTGTAAAAACTGGTACATTTTTTTGAAGTAGTTTACTGCTGCCTCACTCTAAAATGGCAAGAACTGAGATCTGCATGATAAGGGGGTCTGAGTGCAACCCCCCACCTCCCACTGAAGTTGTGAAACTAATAAAAGGTTTTTGTTTTGTTTTTTCTTTCAAGGGGTTGGAAAAAACTCCTTTTAGATTTTGATCCTGTTGCCTGTTTTTTCTCATTAGAAAATATAAATATAAGCCATTTTCTGGTCTACAAATACTTTGGGGAAATAGCTATTAGATAATAGACAGCATTTCCTATTGTGTGAATTTGGGGGAAAATGCTTAACAATAACTATTAGATTTATTTTTTTCCTTTCTGTAGTACTTTCAAAACAGAAAGTAAAAAAATCACCTAGCGTGCCAAGGTTTTCTTGCATGGCTGCTATATTCACTGTATAGGGGGAATACGGGATGATAAATGTACATACTAACTACAAGACATCATCAAGCCTGTATATTGTGCTTACTATTGTTGCTTGTATCAAATCTGTTTCATGTGTATTACTGGTACCTTGTACTCCACTGTCACCCTGCGCCATGTGTTAGGGCCCGGGTCGTGCCTGAAAACGGTCCCTGGGATCAGTGCACTCACCCAGTTATCAAAGTCATAAATAAAGACATAACTGCATGCATCAAATGCATTTTTCTGTCACTATTAAACATATATGACAGTAATGCAAAAATGTTTAAAAAAAAATTATCTTTTGCATTTCTAATTGAGCGGTTAAAGATTTTTGATGCACTCGGCAAATGTGTAAAATATACCTCTGTTGCCCAAGGGGTTCTTCATAAAAGGGGAGGTCTCTGTTAGAATACTGTATAATGAAAGGAAGTGAGGGGCAATTCTCAACCGCTGTTTCATGGGCTGCAAACAGAGCACAGAGAGCCTCCGCCCTTGTGCCAGCCCATGAAATTACTACATTCGGAACATGGTACATTGACTTCCAGGTATTTGTATTGGCATGCAAAGCCTTGGATGGACTAGGTCCCCAGTAGCTCCATGGTCTTCTAACCTGTGTCCCTACATGCCTTCTAGGAATTTGAGGGCAGGAGGGGGGTATTGGTGCCTCCATCCCATTTGAAGTCTGTAGGTGAACAGACTTTTGTTATCCACTCCTGCCCTCTGGAATGCATTTCCTGAGGAGGTTTGTATTGCTGATACCCCATAACCCTCTGCTCTTTTAGATGCAACGGATGTATGGGTAGATTTCTTATTATTTATTAAGACAACTGCATGTATGTATCTCATATATATTATATATGTTAAGGTATGATCAGTATTAATATTTATTGTGGTTTTATGGTTGGTTGTTTTCATAGTTGTGAATTTGTGTGTAGTGTATTGTGTGCACACTCCAAGCAAAAGAGAGGTACCGTGATATCAAATAAATTACCACTATTATTAGATTTGCATTGGGGAACACAGACACCCCTCTTCACCAGCACAAATCCTGCAAAGCAAATGAGATACTGCGTTCCAGCTGTTACTGTACACAGAACGGGTTTGCAAACAGTAGTGATGCACAGCACAATCTGGCCACTTGCAGGGGATATACCACTATCTGAGCAACTCTAGTTTCTGTACGCGTAACGCAACACCATATGTGATGGTGTTACACAGATGCAGATTTACATGTACTAAGTAAAAGGTGAAGTGATATCTGGGTTTGGGTACCACAGTACATTTGGTTTAAACCTTACTTGAATTTTAATGAATTAAATCCTTGTCCCTTTTTTACTTTTCCCTTTAAGGAGTTCTGGGGTGTCCCAATCAGAAGACAAGCAAATACAGAAGTAAATAATGAATTCCTGTGAGACTGACTTCCTGGGTACTTTTAAACTTAAGTTTAAAAGCATCTGGGCAGTCAGTCGCACAGAAATTTACTGTTCACTTATGTTTAAACCTAACTTTGCTTTAGATTCAGATATAGCCTAGTGAGTGATTGGTTTCATCTAGCCCTAAATTGAATACTTCTGTATTAGATTATATTTCGGGCAGAGACACAATATGGTGTTTCTTGTTGTGATATATTGGCATGTCTTAGGATGTAAGGCACGCGGCAAAGCTGTGTACCCTGCACACTCACAAATTGCTAGTATCTCACAAATGTACACACTGTGGAGTGCCTTGTTGCAATTATGAAAAAGCTCCACTGATTTTGAACTTTACAGATTAGTAATTGTGCATTGTTAACTGGGTAAGAAGTGAGGTGGCCATCCCATTTTCCGACCTGATCTGGGGCAAGATACAAGGCACTTTATGTTGACACCCAAAAATACTGCCCTAAAAGCACTTCTTTTGCTTCCATGTACACGCTTCTGCGCTGATAGGGTTTACTTCTGTTAACAAAATATTTCAATTATTCTCTTCTGGCTGCAGTCTTGGCAATGCTCCAGCGAGTGAGAACGAGAGAGCTGTCTGAGCTGCGGCTTCCTGGCTGGGGCCCATTTGTTTTAAGTTCTTGGACCACAAACAGCCAAGATCGCCTCCACAAATTAAAAAAAACAACTGGATTTACCACTGGAAAAGCTGACCTTGACTGAACATCTTTGTCAGGGCATGCCCAGACTGACTCATTTGGTTTATTGCCTTTATTGTATATTTTAATTTCAGCCCTACACACGTCTTTAGCTGGCCTGTGTGTCTGTGGGATGTTTCAACTGGAAGTAGTTTGTAAATTTCATGAAACCATAAATCTGAAGTCTGGAGCTGACATGCAGCAGCCAAGTGCAACCTGGCTGCAAGTCCTCAAACTCCGATCACTGCTTTTTGGCTGGAGCATTCACACTTGCAGGGGTGTGGTGAGCTCCTGGGATTGGGGGAGGGATCAGCTCTCTGAGGGAGAGCTGAGTGGACCTTGATATCTTTGGGCAAACTTATAAATAGTGCGAACAGCTCCCTGCCAGTGCGGTAGGGGCCTCATGGTTCATGTTCTTATAAGTGGGAGTCACTGTGAATAAGTAGTGATGAGTGCCTCAGAGAGCACGCATCAAAGCTGAAGACTTGTGCTGAACGATGATTGTCCCTCGTTGCATGCTTTCTCCCATCTATTCTTGATATTTCACTCACCAGTTGCTGTTCTCCAGAGAAGCTGAATGTGTTGCTGTTCTTGAAATGGGTGGGGTAATTGTCAGGATGGATTGTTCACAGTTCAGGTTGCAATTCCCCCAGGTTCCTTGTGGTTTGGACCGTTACTTGGCTTTTGGGTACATAAAGAGTTGTTTTTAACTAGGGATGGGGGGGACTACAAAAAGTTCGGAGGTTCTGATAAGCTGTGAAAAGTTCTGATAGTTTTCAGAACCCTTCTAGGTTAAAGTACAAAAGGTATTTTGACCATTATTTGAAATCAAACAGTAGACTCTGTTCATTTTGCTTTACTTTGGTGGTTACTGCTAAATCAGATAAAAGAGTATTAATTTTGCAAAATTATTTCCAATGCCCTGTGTTTCCTGCAAGTGCCCTGAGCCTTGATTTTTACTGGACTGTGGTATCTCTGGGGATGTACAGCCCACTCGATGCACTGGACATAAGAGGAGAATGATTTGTGTTGTTTTAAAAAAGGTAGACTCTTGGCCGGCCCGGTGGTGCTGAGGGTTGAGGCGCTGGGCAGCCACGGCGACTCGGGTTGAGCAGGACTCGGGGTCAGCTGTAGGAGGAAGGAAGGACTGAGCATCGCAGACTGCCTCCTTCCTCGGGAGGGGACAAGTTTGACACTGTAGCCTGACATATAGTAGTGGCTGGACGCCAGCACAGGCATCGAACAGAAAAGGAGGTCCCACGTCCGAGTTAATTTGGTTGCTTTCATGGAGGCAGCTGTTCTGCTCATTGCACAGTATGGGGCTGGGCAAAAATAGTAAATGAGGGCTGGCAGGCTCCATGACAGCTAACAGGGACTCTCAATGATCACGAGACCAAATGGGCTTGGGGAGAGTGGAAACTCCTCTCCCTGGCCTTGTCACGCGGGGTGGTAACTCATGGGGGACTCACCAGTGGATTGGGTGCAGGGCCACTGGACCGGAAGTCTAAAGCCCTGCTCTGAGTGAGAGGCCGTAGTGTGCCTGCCAGCTTCAAGAAAAAGTACAAATTAAAAAGAAAAAAAAAAAAAAAAGGTAGACTCCTTTGAGCAGCATTTTTTTTTTTTTTTTTTTTTTTTTTTTTTTTTAAAGCTTGCTTATTGACAAGAATTGTATTCTGCTCCTTTGGTAGCACCTACTACAATCATATGTGGTTCTGAGGGATGATCTGTCATTATAACATTACATTTACAATTCTTCCATAAGGAGCGGCCTGCCAGGGGGGAGAGGGAGGTGCAAAAAAAAAAAAGTATTCCATTATGTATGTAACCCCCCCCCCACAAATGGGGGTTCCTGAAAGTCTTCCTTGGGTGTGTCTAAATGCCCGCTGCCAGGCTGGTATCCTGTGTCTTAGCGTTTTAAAAAGTGTTTGTACGAGTGCCTTAATGCCTCTGTGCTATGTCTCTTTAAGGGCTGCCTATAACTGGTGCTTATTTAATCTGGGAGGGGGCTGAGTGTTTCTATGCTCAAGTCCCACCCGTGCTGCCAGATATTCATTCCGTTCTGCCATCGCTATTTGCGCAGAGGGAGCTCTGTTAGAAGCTGTACTTATTTGCCGATTATCTATTAGAATAGTAATGATAGTGTAGTTTGTCTAACCTACCTTCTTTGCAGCATGGGCAGTTCTGTTTATTACCACCATCTTGGTCCTGGACTGCTAGAATGGGCCAGTCGGTACCTTTGGGGACCCTAAAATGGAGTCTGTCCCCAGGGGTCTTATGGGAGTGAATTTCTGTAGGAATTATAGTTTTGAGACTTTGGTGCCTAAATGCACCTGAAGGGGGAGCCCTTGCTTTGACAGACAGATGAATCAACAGATCGAACCTTTTGGACTGAAGGAAACTTCCCAAGCTGCCTGCTGCAGTGAGTCAGTCTGGAGGTAGAGTTTGGAGAGTGAACCGCTTGAGTGATTCGAGCAGCTGCTTCTGCGTAGTTTGCATGGGAGATTGGTGGAAAGGTTGAGTTTGGCTTGTCTGCCTGCTGTTCCTCGAGAGGGAATCCTTTGAAAAGGCTTAGTAATCGGACTGTATCCGAATCGGAGTGTGACAAAGCCACTGAAGAGTGATCAGATTTAAACCTGAAGAAGACTGAAGATTTGCTGTATGCGATTGGCCTGTCAGGAGATCCATTCACCATAGAACACCCGCTTCTGCTTAGAGACACTGATATTGCTGCCAGACTGCTATCCGCATTGTGGTATGGTGGTTGCTTTACTATAAATGTGCTGTTTGCTATTAGTGGGTCACGATTTGGTTCCTCACTGTTTAATTGTGCCACGGTTGCTGGAGGCTGCATCCAACCTTCCTGGACTGATATCCAAACCGTCTTACCTGGCCTGGACCCTGCCACACCAGCCCAGCCAACTACTTCAGGTGCAGAGAACACCATCAACAAGAGACCTGCCTGGGGATCAGCCCCCTGTTCAACATCATGAACAGGAACGACCCCGTGGTGAATCGTGTGGGCCCTGCTTCTCCTGGCAAACCAGCAAGTCATCCTGCAGTCTCCATTTCATCCATCCTGTACTGGGTAGCTTGAGTAAACACCAGGGTAGCTCCCTGCAACAACAGCTCAATCAGTGTGTCATCTGATTTAATTATTTTGTCTAATCATCACGAACTGAGCCTCCTGGCTGCGAATTACAAATTGTGTGTGGTTGTGCATGTTTTTTATTTTCATCACAGTGCCCCAACCAGTTGTGACGCCGGCCTACCCCGGAAAATGCATCAGGCTAGTCTATCTCACCAACTGGGGCGTGTGTGTGTGTGTGTGTGTGTGTGTGTGTGTGTGTGTGTGTGTGACTGTGTTGAGGGACTAAAAGTGCATGCATAGTTGCCTGACTTGGATCAGTTATAGAATCAATCAACCTGATTACGCCCCTCCCTTGTTCAAGTCCCCTGAATAAATCGTATAACTCTTTTTGCATCTAATTTGACTGTGGTTCTAGTTTGTACCAAAAGCACTGTACTGTTGTTATTTGCTGTGCCTAACCTTGTTTTACAGGGGGTTGCAAGGCGCGAACTGGTGGGGCCAGCCCTGGAGGTAAGTGCAAAAAGTGTGGGGATTTGTATGCTGAATAGGGGTTATTGTGAAAGTGTTTGTTGCATATTGTGTAGGCCACTAGAGGGGAAAGAGGGAGGTTACAGTGTCCCGGAGGGCTGTACCCAGGTTAGGCTTGCTACTAACAACCCTGTCCTGCGAGTGGAGGTACCCATTTCAGTACCCAGGCCCCTTAACCTGCTACTAGCCAAGCAGGCAGGGGTAGTAGCCCTTGGGATAACGCCACTTAGGGGTTACATGTATTTCTGGGTGTCAGTGTGGTAGCCACATTTGCCTCTACTGGTGAAAGAACATTTTTTGATAAACGGTACGATCTGATACGAGATTCATAGATGAGCAAGAGGTTGGTCTGTTTCTTTTTTTTGTCTGTAGACTTGGAACTGAACTGTAAAATTAAGTTCTGGGCCAGTAACTGATTTAACAATGCTTTAAATATGCCCACCCATATATTGTTTCTTTTGATTTGTGAAATGAATAAAATCTTATGAGAACTGACTTTCAGCTCTTCTCCAAATGCACAGCAGGGGTAATCTTTTACATACAAGTTTGCTTTCAGTGACAAGGTCCTTCCCTCAATATACACCCATTTACCAGTGTGATGGTATATAGAATATATTTCAAACCAATACAGACCTCTTGCTGGACCTGTCTTACCAATATCAGTATTTCAGCATGGGGGTACTACTGATTGTAATGGTATATTACACTTTGTACATTTCTTAATATCCAAGTTTTCATTGCACATTCCCTGTGCTCTGAAATTAGCTGAAGAAGTCCAGAGTGTGGAAACAGCCAACTGGGCTGTAAACTATGCTTAATTAAAGTGTGCAGTGATAATTTTGAAACTGGAACATTGAATTGGTAAAGGTTTGAATTCAAATAACGTTAAAAATGTAATAGGCAGTCTGCTTAATTCAAATCAAATCCAAACCCAATATGTTGTTGCTAAATTCTGTTTTGAAGCTAAAAGAGTCTGGGTGTCCATCTCTTTCTGGCAGGCTGAAAAGTTACTCACTGCAGGTACATGGCCTTAGTATTCTGAATACTGCAGAGTTCTGGATAAGTATTCTGAATACTGCGTTTGCATGGCACTGGTATATATACTCCACTGTTCTCAGTTTACATGTAAGTTGTAGTATTTAGACTGCCTGGTGTTTATGTGGCACCCTGGGAAGAATATGTCAGAGGTCATGCACATGCTCAGTGTATAAAAGCTGGGGCATATTCAGAATATTGAGCCGTTTCAGTGGCACTGCATTCCACCAGTATTTGGAATACAAATGGAATATCCTCATTGTGTTATTCCAAATACTAGCATTCTGAATAGTCAGTATTCCGAATACTGCTGTTTACATGGCTTAAATGTACAGTACTATTTGGAATACTGAGTATTCCAAATAGGATTAGAACATTCTCTGCCATTTTTATTTATTTCAATCTAGGATTACAATACCTTTGAGCCGAGGCTCTTTTACAAAGGTTCCACGTTAGCGTGTGCAACAGTCATCATTTTTAGTTACAAACATATATTCATTGACTTACAGACATGTAATAACCAGTACAAAGACTTGAGCTATGAGCAAGACAAGGGGGTGAGAGGTAGGAGATAGAGGGGAAGGAGGTGCAGGGGGTAAGGGGGAGTACGAGAGGTGGTTGGGGCGGGGGCAGGAGTGGAGATACGGGGGGAGGTGGGCGAGGGCAGGAGACAGTGCAGCCAGGGGGCCTTGTCGAGGGAATATGACGGGTAAGGTGCTAGGGGTGCAAAGACTGATTGTAAGTGCTGGGGCATGTGCAGCTGGAATGGTGGAAATGTTAAGATGGGCAATCGCAGGATACAAGCAGTGAGAGGAGCAGCTTGGACTTGAAGAGGCCGAGTGTTGGAGTGGTCGCTATGTCGCTGCCAAGAGAGTTGAGCCAGTTGGATGCCCGATAGGTGAATGATCGTTGTCCTTGGGTTGTGCGACATCATGGGATATGTAGTAGATGGGAATTGGATCTACTTTTAGTGACGTTCCTATGTCTAGGCTTAAGGAGGGCACAGACGCCAGGTGGGGCAAGCCCCATTATAATTTTCTTGGCCGTGATGCAGGTTTGGTATTTTATGCGTTTGTCCAGTTGAAGCCATCCAGATTGGGAATAAAGGTCACATGTGTGGGAACGGCAATGTGAACCAGTGATGAGACGACAGGCCTTATTCAGGGAGGTCGCGATACATTTGAGAGCAGTGGTAGTTGCAGACCCATATATGATAAGACCATAGTCTATGATGCTGACAATGGAGCTTTGGACGGCCACTGACAGTGCATCTGGGGTTAGGTGTTTCCTGTGCTGGAATAATATGCCTAACCTCGCATTGGCAGACTTTGCAACATTGCTGATATGGACAGCGTATGAGAGGTTGGTATCAAGGGTGATGCCGAGGTACTTGAACGATTGTGTTTGCTCTAGGATGGCTCCTTGTTCAGTTGCAATGGAGAGGTGGAGTTGTTTGTTTTTGTTGTGGGGGCTGCAGAAGACCATAGACTTGTTTTTTTTATGATTGAGAAGCAGTTTATGATTTAGGAACCAGGATTCGATATAGGAGAAGGCCCACTGAAGTTTATTTTGTAATTGGATTGGATCGGGGTCCGAGGTGGGGATCACAGCATCGTCGGTGTAGAGAATTATTTGTTTTGGGCAGCTGTCCGGTAGTGAGTTTAAGAATAGGCTGAAGAGGAGGGGTCCCAGAATGGAGCCCTGGGGGACTCCTGAGTGGACCGGTCTAAGGTCCGAGAGTGTGTCAGTGATTCTTACTGTTTGGGACCGTTCTTCAAGGTAGCTCTTAAACCAGCCAATGGAGTCAGTTGACAGCCCAGTGTTCTGAAGCTGGACAAGCAGGAGGTGGTGATTGACGGTGTCGAAGGCTTTAGTTAAGTCAGTGTAGATTGAGCCTAGTAGTTCTTCGGAGTCAAGTGCGTTGTGGATTGCACCGGTGAATTCAAGTAGGGCTGTGGAAGTGCTGTGACCTTTGTGGAACCTGTGTTGTTGCTTGCACAGGATGTTGTACATATCCAGGTATTCTGTGAGCTGGTCTGAGATGATGCATTCTAGTGCCTTGGAGAGTGGGGGTAGTAGGGAGATAGGTCTGTAGTTATCGTGGGCAGTTTTGTCACCACTTTTATGGATTGGGGTGACAGTGGCAGATTTCCATCTGTCCAGGAACTGGCTAAGGCTGAGGGAGAGGTTGAAAATTCTGGTCAGAGGACTAAGCACTTCATCAAGTGTGAGAGACAGGATTTTGAGATCGAGGGAATCATTACTGAATCTTGATTTACCAAGGGCTTTGGTAACATATTTGCTTACTTGGTGAGCCTTGACTGCTTTGAAGTAGAAGCGGGAGGAGCTGGTGGGGGTAGTGTTTATTGCGGACAGAGGGGTTTCACCATCTTTGAAGTAGTCCTGGGGTAGGACAGCGCTGATGTCAGTAAAGGCTTTGTTAAAGGTATCTGCAATGGTTTTTGGGTTGAGGGTTGTGGTTCCGTTGATGTTGAGTATTGATGGGGGAGTTTGGGTGGATTCCCAGTGAGTTCCTTTATGTTCTTCTAGAATTCCCGACCATTGCCCCAGGGGTTTGTGAGGGCATGCTTACAGTAGGTGGACTTCGTTTGCCGGATGGTTTTGGTGCAGTCATTGCGGGCACGTTTGTAGTTTTGGATGTCGTTTTGCCTTCCAGAGTTTCTGGCCAGCTCCCATAGGTGGTCTCTTGTTTTTAGCATCCTGAGGAGGTCACCTGTGAGCCAAGGGTTACTGAGTGATTTGACTTTGCATTTCTTAATAGGAGCATACGTGTCACAGGCTACAGTGAAGATGTTTATGAAGTGGTCAAGGGCAGTGTTTACGTTGGTTGCATTGAAGATAGGGGACTAGTCTTGATGGAGGAGGTAGGATTTGAGTCTAGGAAGGTGACCACGGGTAGAACCCTGCTGGTGATAGTTTTTGGTGGTGGTTTGATGAATTTATTTGACCAGGTGCAGCTAACGGGGAGTGGTCGCTGAGAGAGTCAGGGAGGACATTAGTGTTAGATATCCGTGATGGGTGACTGGTAAGGATCCAGTCCAAGAGTGTGCGGTACCGGTCCTGTAATTTTTCCTGGTTGGTGAGTCAACCATTTGTGTGAGGTTCGCCGCAGCAACGGTATCCCTGTGTGCACCAGCATCAGCCGCAGGCCAGTTGATGTTGAAGTCGCCTAGGAGGATAGATTCGGTGTCCGGTGGGAGTGACTTTACAAAGTCAAGAATAGCTGTTAGACCAGTTCCCTGTTCTTTGGGAGGGATGTAGATGATGGCAACAGTGAGGGTTTTATTTTGGGCTCCCAGGAGGATTCTCACTGGCAGTATCTGAGCAGTTGTGGGTTGGAGTGAGGTAATGATGTGGTGCCCCTGTATGGAGTCTTTTTGGTAGAGAGCGCAGCCCCCACCTCTTTTGGAGAGGCGATCCAGCCTAAAGACATTGTAGCCAGGAAGGCTGATTGCATGGTTCAGTACTGATGGCGCAAGCCAGGTTTTGACCACTGCCAGAATGTCAGGGCAATGTTGGCTGGTGAAGGCATGTAGGGCATCCATTTTGGGAAGGAGGCTGCAGATGTTGATTGATATGAATGAGAGGGCACCCGAAGGCTTGCTCAGATTAGTGGCTTTACAGCAGAATGGGCCAGGGTTTGGGTGCACATTGCCTGACAGCATTAGGAGGAGGAGGACTAGCCTCAAGGAGCTGCAGTGTATTTCTTTAAGGGAATGCTTTCACTTGCTAGCATCTCGGGAAATTGCAGAGCATCGACGATAGTGGGTGAGGGTAAGCGTAGACAGGGGGGTCCAGAGTGGAGGGCTAGGACCAGTGTGGGTGTAGGACAGTTTCATGGTGGTAGGATGGACCTTGGGCAAGGGGCAGTGACCTGTGTGCAGCGTGCCTATGTGGAGGAAGGATGTAGGAATGTGGAAGCTGTGGGGGAAGGAGGGAAAGTAGGTTTTTGGGGCGTGCAGTAGGGGAGGAAGACAGGCAAGGAGAAATAGAATAGGGGTAGAGAGCGGTGGAGGCGCAAGATTAAGGTAGGATTCGGGGTAGGCGGAGGGAGGGGGTTAAGACAAGCTGGCGGGGCTAGGAGAACGGGGCGGAAGAGCAGTAGCTGGATCAGTTGGAAGTGAGGATACAGCCAGGAAGGACAGGTAGTCAAGGAGTGGGAGGTGGCGAGTAAAGATGGGGAGTCCCAAAATAGGTACCCAATGGAGCACGAGTCGGGGGGGGCGGAGCTACCAGGGGACATGGAGGAAGGTATATAAAGTTAAGGTCGGGGGGTGGGGCGGGCGTAAAATTTCAGCCGTTTGCCATAGAAATGAATGGATGCAGCAGCCCCGAGCAGAGTTTTAGCTGGCTTAAGAGCCAATCCCCGAATAGGAGGCAAGACAGCGTCCAATCAGGGTGCGGTACAGATACCGTGGGGCCAATGGTGCGGCTCTCAGCAGTCCCGGTGGTTCAGGGAAGTCTTACCCGGTTCGAGAGGATCTTGAGAGCGGGAAGGAAGGTATATAGCAAGTAAACAACTGTGACTTTAAGAGGGTAGACTCTTTTTTTTTTTTTTTTTTTAAAGAAAGAACAGGAATCCCTCTAGTGGCAGGTCTGTATAACCTGCTAATGGAAAACTAGCCAAAAAAAAAATAAATTCTATTAGACACTTGAGTTTTGCTTAGTTGCAGCTAAATCTTTTTGTAAACAGTGGCAGGTGGCAAAAGCAGGGGAAAAGTCCTGGCCAGTCAGAGCGGGTTTGCTGGAAGCGCCTGTATTCTGATTGGCTGCGCTGTCGCTGTACCTTCCAAGGAGCTGCAGGCGGGGGTCCTGGTCTTGCTTGGTGGCTGGCTGGGTGCCGACCGACCATGGGGGAGCTGAAGCAGCCCTGTTCAAGGGCAGGCAGCTGGAGAGAAGAAAAAATAGCAGGGTTTAAATAGCATAGAGGTAGGATAGGTTTAGATTGAGCAGTTTAACAAGACAAAGGAGAGTTAGACTTTTCGGCGCCAAGGCAGAGTGTTTGGATGGGGGAGGTGCAGGAGCAAGGAAACAGAAGAGCTGTAAGCACTTTAAAACAGTAGCAGAAATTGTAATCCAGCTAATACAGTTGAAAAACTTCTATTAGACACTTGGGTTTTGCTTAGTTGCAGCTAAATCTATTTGTAAAAAGCGCCAGGTAGCAAAAGCAGGGGAAAAGTCCTGGCCAATCAGAGCGGGTTTGCTGGAAGCACCCGTGTTCCAGTTGGCTGCACTGTCGCCGTACCTTCCAAGGAGCTGCAGGCAGGCGTCCTGGTCTCGGTCGGTGGCTGGCTGGGTGCCGACCGACCGTGGGGGAGCTGAAGCAGCCCCGTTCAAGGGCAGGCAGCTTCCAAGGAGCTGCAGGCGGGCATCTTGGTCTCGGTCAGTGGCTGGCTAGGTGCCGACCGATCGTGGGGGAGCTGAAGCAGCCTCATTCAAGGGCAGGTAGCTTCCAAGGAGTTGCAGGCGGGCGTCCTGGTCTCGGTCGGTGGCTGGCTGGGTGCCGACCGACCGTGGGGGAGCTGAAGCAGCCCCATTCAAGGAAAGGCAGCTGGGGAAACATATAAACACACTAACTGTACAGGAATTAACCCTATCCCCATATTACTGAGTTTGTTAGTTTTTTAATTTTTTTTCTTTTGCTCTGTAACCATTAGTTCACATTGCCACTATCCTCAGAATGACTCTTTCATAAATTATACCCATACTGCGTGCTTTTATTAGCCCATCTTATAAATGATTTTTATTACAATTTTTAAACTTGAGGACCCGCTAAGAGTTGTTTGGATACCTGGTTTTACTTAAAGAGGTTTCAGTATTTTTAAATTGAGAGGTCAGGTGAACCTGTTTAAAGCGAAGGCCTGCCTTTTGGGGAACTTAATAATATATTTTATTTAAACTGTCATAATTTTATGAAACATGACTTTGCAGTGCTCCAGATAATATTGTCAGGCAGAAGTAATTTACTTACCATTTCTGAAATATGGGGAGTACAGCAACATTTGGATGTGTATAAGTGCTTTCAATCTGGGAAAAACTGCTCCTTTTGAATCACCATTTGTGTTACGAAGTGCTATTTTATGGAGTGTGGAGCATTTCCAAATGATAGGATGAATACTGGTACCCATGAAAAATGTTTCTGAAGAGTATTTCCTAAAATTGGGTGAGTAGAACAGGATGTCACTCCCCTTCTCTGGAGCTCTAGGTCTTGTATTTCTGCTGTGTTTTTCTTGCCATGCATCACCTTTCATTTGTGCATCATAGAATGATGATGACTAGCTAAAACATTCCACAGCTTGTGTCTCACTGCTGAAAAGATGGCTGCAGACACCCTCTGCCATTTAGTAACCACATATGGGAGTCACTCACCTGATCATTTTGGATTTTATCCCTTTCTTTTAATAACTTAGGTAGCGCGTCATGATGGTTGAATCTGCAACTGAGACCATAAGAGGCACTCCAACCAGTCAGAATGGCATTAGCAGCCTGAGTGGCCAATCAGATGGTGGTGGCGGAGGAGGAGGAGGAAGAGAAGGAGGCTCCAGTGGTGAGATGAATGGTGAAATGAGCTCAATAGAACTTCTGCATCTTCAGCAGCAACAGGTATGCAATGTTCTGGTGATGATGTTGGCCTGTCACTTGTAAAGGTCCTCTCTTTAACTTAGCTTAGTGTTTAGTTCTGGCTGAACAGTTGAACAGAATACAGATAGTAGGTTTACAATGTTTTGTTAAATATGGATTGCTTTGAGCTGCCCCAGTGACACAGTGGTAGCACATCCTGGTGCATCACGAAGGACCCAAGTTGAGGAGCAAACCTGGGCTCCACAGGGTTAGGTTGCCCTGGTTTTCAGGGTGCTGCTGCTAATGGAGGTTTCTAGCTAGGAGAGGGTAATGGTGCATTTGGTTCATCCATGGCCCCAGTGTAAAGGCTGGCAGAAAATAGGAGAAAAGCAACCATGGCTTTCAGCCTGTTAGAACATCAGAATTCTCGAGTCCTGCACCATAAGTGGAGCCATGCCATGGTTTTGGAGGTTGCCAGTGTGCATAATGGTCATAGAGGCTGTTATGGGAAAAATATTTGAGTGTCTAACTCAGAAGCAGACTACTATTTCAGCTAACATTTTTTAAGGTCTCACTATTTCCATACTTCACTATCTTCAGATAAAAAGAATGGAGCAGAGCCTTACCACTTTCAAGAGCAAGCTGTTTGAGCTACATGTTTCCAAGCCTGAACTCTGCATTAACACACACACACACACACACACACACACACACACACACACGTGCCCAAACCTGCTACATGTGTGTAAGCCCACTTCACACGTGTGGGTGGAAAGCTGTTTCTAATGACTGGATCTCCTGAACCAGAATAAATAGCCATCAGTAGGAGGGATACTGGGCTTTGTCTCCAGAACTAGTCCAGAACCATAGAACAGCCCTCCCAGCTGACCAAACCATGCAGTAAGGATCATGTGTATTTTTGATTGGTTTGGAGTGCAGCCAGAATTTTCAACCAGGAAAGGGCTGAGGCGCTTAAACAAATACAGACACAAGAGAGGCCAGCAGGCCTGCTCCTGAAGTAGGCAGGGGAAATGAGAGGAAATTGCAGTATGCAATTTCAACAGTGAACTGTACTTCTCCGAGTCCTCGGTAGTCGAACAGAGATGGAACCATGTAGCCAGTTAAGGAAGAGGCCTGAAAAGTGCTCAGGGTGTGAGTGTGCTCATATTTCATGCATTCCTCAGTCTGGAAGCTCGTGTTTTTGTGTATGAAGCTTGTTTGCACAGCTGAAGCCCAGGCTGAGTTCCTGGCAGCTCTGCAATTGCTGATGTTGGTGGCGGGTTTCCTCGGCTCCAACTTGGATTGCCTGCACCTGCTGACCAAACGGGTGACATGGGGATCTTCCTTCTAGATTTAATTGTATCTCATATATGTCCTACTTGCAGGGTAGTTCCTGAAGCAACACAGGGGAATGCATTCTGTGTCAACATGTGGGCTGCAAATTTACGATAAAAGTTAGAGACAAAAACACTCTGGAAAGGAAATTAGAAAGGAGAATTGGAAATTATGTTTTGGCCATGGGGCCTTTTTCATGTGTAAAGTTTAATGTGAAAAGTAAGCAGAGGTAGGGTAGTGGTGGAATGCTCGGGCACATACAGTGTATCGCAGACAGTGGGCTGCTTGAGGGAGAAAATTAGTGAGTGGGGCACTATCGTAAAAACAGGAAGAAGTGGAACTAAAATCTTTTGCTGGAGAAGTGAACTGTCATGATTTTCACTGTTTCAGATCACTTTGACTTTTGGAAACTGTCCCCCATTGCCACACAAAGGGCTTTGTTAGATTTCATAATAACCATTATTTGTTTACACTTCTGAAATTTTGTTAGTGAGGAAAATGCTGAAATTTATGTGAATATTCCTGAATTTGTGGGATAGTCTCATCCCCAAGGAGGGTCATTAGTGGGGTCCCTCAATGATCGGTCCAAGGACCTCTCCTGTTCAACGCCTACGTCTCTCACATAAGAAAGGGTATCAGGAGTGAGATGAGTCTCTTTGTGGATGATTCGAAGCTGGGGGCAGTGGTGGATGGGGAGGAGGGGAAGGTGGCCCTACAGGGGGACTTGGAGGCTCCAGAAAGGTGGTCTAGAAAGTGGAAACTGAGATTCACTGCAGGGAGATAAAAGGTACTGCACCTGGGAGCCAGAAACCCGGGCCAAGTGTACACCGGGGATGCTACAAGTCTCGATGGCTGAGAGGAACCTGGGGGTGGTGGTGGATGTCAAGATGAACAACTTGGAGACTTGTAGGAGGGCAGCGGCCAAGGGCAACAGGATGCTGGGATGCATCGCTAGGGGATCGCCTCCAGAAGGAGGGAAGTGATACTCCCTCTTTACAACTGCTTGGTGAGGCCACACCTCGAGTACTGCGTGCAGTTTTGGAGGCTACACTTAAAGAGGGACATTGAACTCCTGGAGAGTGTCCAGAAGAGGGCAACCAAAATGATCTGGGGCTTGGGGGACAGGACCTATGTGGAGAGGCTCAAAGAGCTAAATATGTACACATTGGAAGAGAGGAGGGACCGGAGGGACATGATAGAAGTCTTCAGGTACATGAAGGGGTAAATAGAGGGCGCAGTCATGGTGCTCTGAAGGAAGGAAGGAGGGGGGACAACTAGAGGACATGAGTGGAAGCTGGGGGAGATTCAGGGAGAAAGAAGGAGGTGCTACTTCACTGAGAGGGTAGTGGAGCCATGGAATGCGCTGCCGGGGACTGGTGGAGGCAGAGGCAGTGGAGGGGTTCAAGAGGGGGTGGGACAGGTACAGGGGAAGGGTTCTGGAAGCAAAGCCCAGTGCAGTGAGAATATCTGGGACTGGGAAGGGAGAAGCCCGAGAGGGCGAGGGGGGCAGCAAGGTCAGCTTCCAGGGTGGGGGCTGACCAAATGAGCAGAATCGAAAGACCGATAGACCTATTCTGCTGGCATTTTAGTATGTTAGTATGTTCATTTTGGACATGTCTGACAGTATTTTCACCCACTGTAAAATATTTGAGAAATGTGATGGTTTTACTCTAGCAGTTTAACAATGTGAACTGGCTAGGAATCCTTGGGGCTGTATTAAGCAATGCTAAGCAATTTAAACAAATTGTAATGTGACAGATAATAATGTGATATAAGTAGAGATTTAACCCAAGCCCTCAGAATACCTTCCTGGGGCCTACCAGCTGAGCTTTCAACTGGCTAACCTGATTTTCCACAACCACTTTCTGTCTCAAACTGTAATTCCTACTGCTGGGGATGGTTTCAAGGGTACTATATTGATTTATTTGTTAGAATTTGTGCATGCCAGGATAGTTCTGTTATGGTGAATCATCTAGTTTTCAAGAGGTTCTTGGGGAAACAGAGCAGCAGCATAATTTCGCAGTCTTACAGGTCGAGCTATGTGAACTACAAACCTCTCAAAGTGCAACCATGCAAACTACAAAGTAGGCAATGTTTGGCAAAGTTCAGATGGTTTGCAATTCACATGTGCGAAACCAAACTAAAACCTCATGGCACAGCCCTCTCCAGGTAGTCAGGGCTTTAGCTCCCCAACGTCATCTCACCCCTTCCCTTCCACACATTACAAATAAAGAAAAGGTGTTGCTGGCTCCCAGTACTGAGCCAGGAGCTGACTAGGCAGCTGTGTGAATACCATGTACCCGAATATTCGGTACTGAAGTATTCGGTATTAAGTAGCCAGGAGGGTTGATTAAAATTAATAAAAAGCCCCCCGGCCAACAGTAAAAAAAATATAATCCTTGGTGTCTAGTGGACCCCCCACCTGCCATCGGGTAGTGCCCAGTGCACACCACCCTCCCCCCCAGTACCTGGTCGGCCACCGGCACAGCCTCTACTCACCTCCACGTCCCGAAGCCCAACTGAGCACTTCAATGAAGCATGCCGATCATTCATTGAGAGCCAGTCGGGCTGCCGGCCTTGAGGTGAGGGAGGGCTATCCGTGGCCTGCGAGGGGCATGGGGGTTAGAGGTGGGCACATCTGATGGCAGGGGTGGGGTCCACTAGAATTAGGAGACAGAATTTTATTTTAGACATTGGGGACGGGAAATTGTCAACTGATAGAAATCTCGGTTGGGGGGGTTCTTCAGTTTGGGCCAGTGATCGGCTTGGGGGGTGGGACCACTAGACACAAGGGATTATATATTTTTTTATTTTACTGCTTATTGGGGGGGGGCCAGAAAAGGCTCTATTTTTTCATTTTAGGTAATCCTTTGGCCGAATACCATTCGAATAGTGGGCTATTCGGTATTTGGGTCCGAATATTCGGATAGTCCATTATTCGTGGTATTCGGAAAATAATATTCAGGGGATGCACAACCTAGAGCTGACACTCTCTTTAAATCAGTCCCCCTACCTATCATCCCTGCTCCAGGCCAAAAAATACAAGTTTATTTAACTGGCACCACCTCACCCCAGTCCACAGTTTTGGGCTGGCAGGACAATCAGTAACCAAACTAGACAAATCTGATCGTTGTCCCTTCTTCTTCATTCAACTTTCTTTTTTTTCTTTTAACTGACACTTTTTCCTCCTACCCTCTGGCTGGCCATCCTTCCTACCGACCCTCCCAGCCTCATCACCCAGCTTCTGTCTGGACTTAGCCTGTCCCAGCCATGGCTTCCCCTCCTTCGCAGAGTGGTGGAGAGTGCCTTGACCCACTGATCAATGGATCTAGATGTCAGGAGGTGCCTGGGTCACCAGTGTGGGGCCTGTGGAGGGTCAGTAATCATTCTGCCAGTCAGGGTGTTTTGCGCCTTTCTTACCCCTCACTTGTTGCTATGTTGCCCTTCTCATAGGGATGTCAGCATTTGGACTTGTGGCAGTGCTGCAGTGGGACATAGCACCCTCCTTCCCAGGGAGGAGGAAATCATCCTCTGGGATTTTCGAGCCTCTCCCGCTGACCTCTGGCCACGCGCTCGTTCCGTACTCCTAATCTCTCTGGTGACGCAAGCTGCGGTACTACTGCTGTGCTTCATTCTGCTTTAAAAAATGAAATCTTGCCAGCTTTACCCAGTGGGGGGGTTAAAGTGAATCCCTCATCCTCCATGACCTGCAAAGTACCTTGATTTGGAATAGGGTTGCTCAGAATCCACTGAACGGAATCGGTCGGATTCATCGGATTCTGATACAGTTTTTGCATTTGCCGTCTGAAAATCCTGAATCCTAAGTTGACTCCTAAAACCTATTTCACATAGTCATGTAGGATTTAGGATTTCAACTCCTAATCCTAAATCCATGTTTTAGGTCCTTTGAAGATTTGAAAGGGAATTGAATCAGGATTTGGAAGTTCCTAAAAGCAGTGTCCAAGATTCCCTGTTAACTCAATTATTTATTTATTTGCTTTTGGTAACCGGGTAAGTGCACTAGGCAAGAATCCTGCCTATTTTCAGGCACGACCCGGGAGAGTACAATAAAACAATGTAAACAATATGACAATGCAGTATTGACAAACAATCAGATTCCAAAGGCAAGAGTACTGTCCGCAAAGAACAGAGACAGCCCCAGTAGAATATACACCGCATGGATAACAGCAACTGCAGTGAGGTTAATTGCAGCAAACGATTTTAAAGAAAGAAGGTTGACATTATTGCAGTATTCAGTGTTCCAAAATGCAATGTTGACAATTAACAGGCCTAGCTGAGGGGATATAAAAATGTGCTCTATTACAGAGTGAAAGGTATGGTGGCGCTTCAAAAATTAAATTCTGTAGACAGTCTTTCTTGATTCCAAATTCCTTTTTATTTAAATTATGGCAAGCCTCAACATTTCACCAAGTGTATTGGCTTTATCAAGAGATGCCCTTTCAGATAAATACAAATAAATACAATTAGAAAACTGTCCACAACCACCAAAAAAGATAAAACATATAATACAGATATTCAACATACATGAACATACACACACTGATGCCACTTACTTCACCCAAGTATTAATTATATAAAATCCCTTCCCTTAGTATTTGTGTAAATTCACAATCCTACAAAAAGAGTGTGATATAAAGTATTAAACTTCATTCATTTTTATATAAAAATAATTTGAGACGGAGCCCAACACCAAAACACCATATTATAGTAACCAAACTTCAATTCTTTCTGGTAAATACTTGTTAATACCTTCATATCTGAATATTTTGTAGGTCCTACTTTGTTATTTATATATGACCGTGTCCATTTCTTACTTCAATTTATGTTTCATCATGTTTCATTCATGTCTGAAATTTAAACAGAAAAGAGATCTTTCTATTCATTACCATTTTTTTTATATATATAATCCATATATTTATCAGGCTCAATAAACATTTTCCAAAGATTTCAAACACTTCCTATAATATTTGACCACACAGAATGAGGCACAGCTCAACTGCAGAGAAGCTTGTTTGACTTTTCTATAATAACAATAAACAGTTAAAAAGTTTAAGGCTCATCATTATTTCTCAAAAACATTCATAGGAACAGATTTAACCATGGAACAAATATAAGAGGCATGATATTTAACCATGTAGAACGAGACATAGCACTAGCTGAGGGGAGCAGATAGGCTCAGATTACAAAAAATTACGTCATATTACAGTAAACAAGACATTAGACCCACCGAGGGAAAAACAGATAGAAACTGACTCCTAAGCAGAGGGCGAAGTCCTGAAGGAGGGCAAGGGCGCAACAGGGACTAACCAAAGAGAGAACGGAAGCAGAAGTTAAGTGCAGTCACAGTTGTCAAGGGCTAAGAGGTGGGAAAATAGAGTATGCTTAAAAGAGGGGTGAGATGTGGAATTCTTAACATGAACGGGGAGAGAGTTCCAAAACCTAGGGACAAAGTAGGAGAAAGCTTCCTCTCCCATTTTCGTGCAGCAGTGTGGAACAGAGAGTAAGGGGTAGGAAGAGGACTGCAAGGAGTGAGAGTGGGAGACCAGGATAAACATGTCCCCCAGAGTGGAGGGACAAGAAGATCTGGTTAAGGAGTCAACAAAATACCCTAGTGTGTATGAGTGGAGGGCACCCGGAGACGGCCAGTTTAAAGCAGAATAGAGAAGACGGTGATGGGTTAAACAAGGAGCAGATAGGGCAAATCTACAAATATTGTTGTAGGAAGTGTCCCATTTGTGAAGCACCCCCGCATTGGCATGAGATATAACAGGGAGGGCATATAGCAGTTGAGGGAGAAAAACTCCTCTCGCAACTGATATTCTAGCAGCCAGAGTGAGTGAGTGATGCACCCTGTAGGCAGCGCCAATTTTGGCATTTACAGAGTGACAAACCTTGTTAATGTCCACAGAAAAGTCCAGTGCTGGATCCAACATAACCCCTAAATACTTGAAGACTAAAGTGTTGGAGACAGCTGTCCAATCGCAGCTCTGAACCAGGAGCTTAGGGGACTCAGTGGGCACCTTACGAGAAGACCCAAACAGCATGGCCTGTGTCTTGGATATATTGAGGACTTGGTGGTTGGATGAGAACCAGGATTGGAGAGTCTGAAATGCAAGGGAGAGATGTAGATTGATGTCAGGCATAGACTTGGAGGCCGAGTAAAGCACCAGGTCATCAGCATACATGAGAATGTTGCAGTGGGAAGGGGAAGGGATATCGTTGACAAAGAGGGAGAAGAGTAGAGGACCAAGGATCTAACCCTGCGGAACACCACAGGCAATAGGGACAGAAGAGGAGAGGGACTTACAGAAGGAGACAGCCTGAGAACGGTTTTCAAGGTAGCTGCCAAACCAAGAAAGGGTAGAGTAAGAGACACCATGGGTGTGCAGCTTGGCCAGTAGAAGGGGGTGATTTACCATGTCAAATGCCTCTGAGAGATCAGTGAACACAGCCCCAGTAAGTAGACCCTTATCCATGTTTTTAATGTCACTGGTAAGCTGAGTATGAGCAGCAGTAGTACTGTGGCCAGCCCTAAAGCCATGTTGAACCGGGGATAGAAGGTTAAATTTGAGGAGGTGACAAGAGACCTGATGATGAACACGTTGTTTGGGCAGCTTGCTGAGGGTGGGAAGGAGAGAAATGGGCCTGTAATTCAACATGATTCTGTCATCACCTTTCTTAAAGACAGGAATGGTTCTGGCAACTTTCCAGACCAGTGACACAGAGGCAGAACAGATGGAGAAATTGATTAGCCTGGTAACATGTACTGCAAGGTAGGAGGCAAACTGCCTTAGAATCCTAGGCTGGATACCATCAGGGCCAGCACTACTTTTATCAGGAATAGACCTTAGTAGTTTAGGTACCTCTTGACTAGAGACGAAGTCAGCTCAAGTTGGGGGCAGAAGCTAGTTGGGAGGGGACACTTGGGAAGTGATGGTATGAGAAGGGAAGGGGATAGGTAGAGAGGAAAAAAGGGAGTTAAAGGCATTAGCTATGGTAAGAGCATAATTACAGTGAGTATCATTTATTAGCATTTCATTTGGAGTCATAGGCTTGTTGTTTCCCAGGATCTCCTTAATTTGTGACCAGTAACATTTAGGGTTCAAAGCAGAGGACATGAGAAGGTTCTGGTAGTAAGCACTCTTGGCCAGGCGAATTTCCCGTTTACAGGAGTTACGTAAGTACCTGTAGGCCTCAAAGTCAGCCTGAGTTAAGGAGGACTTCCAAACTGACCAGACTTTATCCCTCAGTTTTAGCAGCTGGAGTAGAGGGCGCTTAAGCCATTTAGTGACTTTGCCTTTAACCCTATGTGTAGGGACTGGGATATGCAGATTCTGAAGGGAGAGTAGGGTATCATTGAAGTATGCAGCTGCAATATTAATATCTTTGGTCATATACAGGGGGGACCAGTCAACCATGTTAAGATCATGCTAAAAGCGAAAAAGGTTGAGTTTAGAGATGTTTGAAAAAGATAAGACTTTAGATTGAGGTGTCCCAGATGCAGCAGACCAGACAGTGATCGCTTATTGTGTCAGGTAGCACTCCAGCGGCGGGAAGTTCTCCTTCCTGTTTGTCAGGATCCAGTAGATGAGGGCGGTACAATTGTCCCCCGGTTCATTTTATTTATAATAGTAAACCTGCTGGAGCAAGAAGGCTGGCAGCCATGAGGGTGAGGGCAGCAGCTGCGACTTTGATGACTCTAGGCAGACTGACCAATCATCTCCCTCCTGCCCATGTGCCCACTTGCTCATAGAGATGCAGCACCATGGATTTCTGTTCTGCAACTGAGTAAAAGACATTTCCAAGAAGGAGTGGCGAGTGCAGGGTTTTTTGTTCTCTTATCAGGAGGGTATTTTGAAGCCTGGGGTCACCTCCCAGTTAGGTCACATTATTTCTGTCTCTGCAGTTCTTTGCCATGCCATTGGTCACTCTGCCATGCCTTGGGTCGCTCTGCCATGCCTTGGGTCACTCTGCCATGTCTTGGGTCACTCTACCATGCCTTGTCACTTTGCCGTGAATGCCCCTCTTTTGACTCACTCCAACTGCTTGAAGCTGTCTTGCACATTGTGAATCTTTTCTCCCTAAATGCTGGTTCTCCTTCCTCCCTCCTTATCTCTCCTCTCTCCTACAGTTCCTCCTCCTTTTACTCGCTCTGTTCAGTGGACTCCTGCATCTTCTCTGTTCCCACTGGGTTAACAGCTTTTTCTGCCTGGCTACACTCCCGCTGGAACAACCTGTCTCCCCAGCTTTACTTGTCCTCTTTCCACCTCTGCCTCAAACATCTACTTAAACTTCAGTTTGCTCCCTCCTGTTCTTGCTCAGACCCTGGCTAGACAGTTCTGGCACTTCTCCCGTAGCTGAGCTATACATACACTTGCCTCACCAAGAGATGTGTCGTCCGAATGTAACCTAAGTCATTGCTTAGTTGAGTATACTGCTGCTGATTTTTTTATTTCCTTTCACCCCCATGATTTATTCTTTTGTTACCTTCTATGTTATTTTTACTTCAGACTCTCACTGCTCATCTGTATAGTATTGTAATTAATGGCACTATTTCTGGCTCTTCTGTTTTTGCTGTCTGTATTTTTATCTTGTACTGTTTTGTTTATTTTTACTGCATACCTCATACTTAAGAGTTTGCACTGTTCTTTCTTTTATTCAAGATTGTATTTAATTGCACCCTTTTTTGCCTGTATCAATCTTGCTGGAAGTATTCTTATCCTATATCCTTCTCCGGGTTATGCCTGGAAATGAGTCCTGGTTCAGCGTTCCTTTCTCAGTTACCAATTTTCAATCAGTCATTCAGTCAACAATCAAAGGGCTCTGTAAACCCTTACAGACCCTTTCACACTGTTTAGCTTCTGGGCCCAGCTATGATTTCAGGACTGGGAAAAAAGTGGTGAGGATGCAGGATAGGAAGGGTGGCTCAGTCAGAAGTTGGTTCATTTTTTTTTTCTTTTTGCTTCCCAGCTGCACAGCCTCTATCTCATTCTGTGTGCTACCTCAGCCCCTTCATCCACCATCTCCAGGAGTCCCCTCACCCCTCCGTGAAGTCCTCATGGCTGACCCCCATAGTGGATCCTTCAGGGGGATTGCAACTCCTCTGGAAACTGAATCCAGTGTGGAGGAGAGAGCCCATTTGGCATTGTGGAGACTGTGAGTGGGCATATGGCATCCTGCAGGGTTGAGGTGTTTTCCTTGTTCTGGTCTTCCTTCGAGACAGCAACACAATGTGCTCCTCCCAATAGTGCACAGAAATGGCCATGAGCTGAGGCTAGCTGCATGACTTGCCTTCCCCTATAGCCAATCCACTGCATATCACCACCTATGGATACCTAGAAGCCACCTATGTGATAGAATGTGGGCAGCATCCCATTCCAGAAGATGTGCATCTCCACTGGGATGCTCCATTCTCCCCTCCACAATGGTCGTCTGGTAGCTCAAGTTCTTTCCCATCCTGGGTCACCAGCATCGTACGCGACAGCACTGCCTCTAAGTTGATGGGCCATACAGTCAGGAGTTTTTATGCTGACTTGTGAGAAGCAGATACAGCAGATGTGGTATAAAACAGGCAAAATGATGATATGAAATGCTAACATTAGTAGATACCTTTCTTGTCGTTTTAATCCAGGGGCTGGCCAATGGTGACCCAGTGGGACTTGGCTGCACTTGTTTTTCTTGTAGTCTGTAGCATTCTAGAAATCCTTTGGAGAATAATTCTACTTGCAGGTCAGTTTCCACCCACAGGTGTTCCACCATTCTTTAGTTCTGTCAAGTACAGTGTTTGAGAGACCATTCAAGAAGACAGGACAATGTTCATTAGTCTGGGATAATGCCATACCTTGACTTTATGCACCGGAAAAGTGTTGTAATCCCATAATTACAGTACACACACCCTGGAGTGCCTTATTACGATTATAAAATGGATCCCTGCTATTCATTTTTGAAAATAAGCAGTTTGGTTGTTAATGTCCAGTATTTCTGAGCTCTGCTGTTGTGCTGGAATAATGCCTGGTCATGAGACCACATTCTGACCAATCACATGTCTTGGTTTTGCTTACCTATTTTATAATGTTACAACTGGCATGTGGCTGGAGTCTGAGCCTTCCGGAAGCCAGTTTCCATTAGAGGAGGGCCTTGTATGCCACTTTTTGGTCAAGTGATGACATTTCACTGACCACATTATCAGCTGTGCTGTTGTTTATCACCATTTGTAGTTCACCCTGTGATCACATCACTGTGTTGGAGATCCTGGTTTAAGAACTGATTTGGTTTCCCAAATGCCATGCCCTGAGCCTGCAAGGATGTAGCATGTGGGATAGGGGTAAGAATACACAAACTGCACCATGCTGAAGCCTCCCTGACATTTGCTCATACAGCAGCATTGGTGTCTGTTGCCCCCATTCCTGGTTAAAGGATAGCCATTGCTGTGTGGCCCCCTGAATCATTGGAGGTGGGAGGGTGGAGACAAAAGGTAACAGTGGGAGCTCTGAAGAGTTTGGCAGTATGATAAATGAAGCCTTAGACCTATTGGAAGGGCAAGTCCCACAGGAGAACATGATCTGTTGTGAAGAGGGAGTGTTCCCTGCTTTAAGTAAGGCAAGCTATGTATACTGTACCCCAAAGCAGATGCTTCTTGCCTGAAGAGTGAAAAGTCAGGAAGGGTTTTACCAGACAGTGCTGCACAGTAAACGCCATAGGGGTTTCATGTGTTACTTACTGTCTCTAGTGTGTTGCGGTGAGGGTGGGGGGGGAATTACTTAAATGAATTAGTGGTTTTGTCACCCTCCCATGGTAAACAAAACTGTTAATTTGTGACATCACTCTGGAAATTCAGAAAACTGTAATCGTGCCTACACTGCCAGCTTCGGATAAATCTCATCTACTCTATTGAAGTGGCTGTGCTTGTCAAAGAGGGAAAACACACACACACACACATGTATACACAAGGGTTGCAATGATCGGCTTCCCACAGTGCCAGGGAATATTTGTGTGGTAAATAGGTTTGATTTACAGCTTAAATTAGATCTCACAAAAGGGAAGGAATTTGCCTTCAGTGAAGGAAATGAGAATGAAGCAGTGTTGTCATTGCTATTGCCTTTTCTTAGACATAAATTCCTGTGTGAGACCTGAAAATTACTGCCTCTGTAGCTTTTGTGTCGAGTGCTGTAAATCTATTACCTGAACAACAGCCGTTTTTCACGCAGTTAAGCTACTGTCTCCCGATCTGAAGAGTAATCATCCGTGAAATGCTCCTAAACGCTTCTCTCTCTCTCGCTCTGACACTCACTCCCCCGGTAGATTTTCCACTATAGCAAAAGGCATCGTACTGTGACACATTTACAGAGCTGGGAGTGGTGGAAAATCCTAGTGAAATTCAGTTAGCAAGAGTGTGTATTAGGATGGCGGAGGTAAATAAGAGGACACTTGTTCACTCACAGCGGAACTGAAAATGCTGGACCGTGCTCAGAAAGCAAAGCATTTCTGGCAGTTTGATTAGGTCCCTAGAGTGTAGTTGGAGTCCTGCTTGGGCTTCCTACATGTTGGGAGGTTATAAGGAAATCTGCTGAAGCAAATGATGACACACTGGGGGGGCACTCTTCCCTCCCTTGCACCATATGTACACATCTCACTGTTTACACAACATTTTTTATTCCACACCATGGAACTCGGCTCACCTCCTTATGTGGCATTCTTGTACAGCTGCACCTACTGGTAGTGCAAGAGTGTAGCACTGCAGCAGTTTGCACACCCTGCTCACAGCGGAGTTCTGAAGCTGAGGTTTCAGCAGGGTGGGCCAGACCAACTGCAGTAAGAGAGCTATCTCCCCCCCCCCACATTCCAACTGTTTCTCTCCCCTCTTCCCACCATAGCCTCTGTCCTTGTGTTCAAGAATCTGCTCTCTAGTCCCTGGCAGAGGCTCAGCCACACCGAGGGGTTGGTACATGGAAAGGATGTCATTTGATCAGGCTGTAGCGCTCCCTGCTGACAAATCTAAAGGTTGGTATTTACATCAGGTGCAAAAGTATTCCCTCACATAAGCCAACCTGAATAAAAGGGATGGTGCGATGGGACAGAACCTGTAGAGTTCTGCAATATTTGTTTGCTTCTGGGACTATGGACAGTTTTGGGTAAGATGTGCCCACCATCATTGGCATGGAATAAAGGGATTGTGGAGTGGGACAACAGCTGGAGTATGCAGACTTCTAGTACTGCTAAGCCTGTAGACAGGACTGACAGAATGTTATCACATCAGGATGGCCCCAACCTGAACAATAATGTGTGACAGCGAAGTCTGCAGCCATCGGGTACTGTGGAGCCTACTTACAAGGATGGGTGAGATGTTCTCCTTAGCAGCCTCGTAGCCTATCCTTGCTCAGCATCAGTTGGGAGGGAGTCGGGATAAAGGGCTAGTCCTGAATTCTGTGTCATGGAACTGTTCTTGTAGCCCACCACCTCTATGGGTATGTTGATGGTAACTGTCCATGGGGAGGGAGCGCCACAGCGGAAACTGTTAAAGATGACTTACAGTGTTGGGTTCTGAGGTGCAGCAACCACCACAGGGCCAGGCTGAAAAGTAAAAGTCAGTTAGCAGCTCCAAGTGGAACAATGACAAATGGAGGCGACATGTAAAACAGCAAATGAAGGATCCTTCAGTGAAAGTTAATAGCTCCAAGGGTTCATAGGATAACTCTCACAGAGGTTTAACCCCCCCCCCCCCGGGGAGTGATTACTAATGTGGCCCTCTCCTCCCTCTACTTCTGTTTTTGTCCTGGGGGCTGGTCACCTACAGGTTGGGTGGAGTCAGTCTGAACCCCCCCAGGGTATTCATTTGCCGGATTTTGGCGCTTAGGGGAGGCCTGCAGGAGAGAGTCATGGGGATCAGTAGGCCAGGGCTCCAGCCCTGGCCTGGGATTTGGGGCCTTGGCTACTTGGTGATAACATTCTACTCAGGAACTGGAGGTGTAGTGTAGGGCTTTGCAGCCATGTGGGACTGGGTCCGTCAGTTGGGAGCTATAGCCCGTAAGAGAGATGAATGGGGACGTGCCTTGAGCTCCGTGGCACCGGGGCGGGATGGGCCTGGTCCTGTGGTGTGAGGCTTGGTGGATGGTGGGGATGCTTCAGTGATGGCAGCCTGAGGCCTGAGCTAGGAGGTGGTGGCAGTCCTCCTGCCTCTTTACCCGGTGTGGCACTCTGTCCTTTTTAGACAGCCTGCGGAGAGAGAAGGAGAGCCCGGTGAGTCCCCCAGATTGCCTATGTTTGTATACTAGGTCCGGGGATGCCAGGGTCCCAGGCTGCATTGCCCTGAGTTGCAGGTAGAGAGGGCTTGGTGTGGTATGTGCAGCAGCCCTTGAGCCCTATCATTTTTGAGGAGTTGGAGAGCAGTGAGGTGTGTCATGCTGCCGGTTTTGGTAGGCCACAGTGTTAAGTATGTTGGTCATGTGACCTATGCATGTTGCTGTTGCCCAGATCGTGGGGCCTCCTGGCTCCTGTGTGAAGTCCAGCTCCCTGGCCAGTTCAGCCTAAAGTGAGTGTGACGGCCTTAAGTGCCACAGTTTATACTGCCTTTCTCATTGCTGTGCCCCCAGTTTCTGAGAACTGCTGTTTAATTGTTTAAAATAAATTAATTTTGTTATGCTTTTAAATTCAGTGTGGCCTCCATCTGCTTATCCCCCCCCCCACTCCATGCTGGTGCTGCATGCTGGTGAGAAGCTCAGTGGTAACCGAACCCATTTTGTCATCAAAAGGTATGTGCCATCTTTTCCTGTTTCTATGCTGGATGGACTGCTGCTAAGGGGGACGCCCCTCCCCATATTTTTAACACCAGACCCCTCGACATAGGTGGGGAGGGGGTCTTACAGAGGGTTTTGCAGCAAAGGACAAAAGGACCCATTACAGTAAAGTCCCAAGTCTGCCCAACAGTCCATATTCATGGGGCGTGAACCGGACGACCCCTAAAAGGCAGGCTGCACATCCATCACGTTGAAGATGTTAAAAGCCCAAACAGAATCCCACCAGCAGCATTTCCTCAGTTTCCAGGATAACTCCCCACTCCTATGGCAGGACCAAAGCTGAACTGCAGACTTACAGGATCATAACACCCACCTTGAGTGACTGCCCCACCACTACGGGACATATCCAAACAGCAGTTGGACACTCTCCTCCCTTGTTACAGCAGTGGCAAATGCAGAACGCTGTCTGGGGCCCTAAATGTTCCCTTCAGGCCACAGAGCCTTGACATTCAAGCTCCCAGAGGCTTGTAGCTCTTGGGTGGATTTCCACAAGGGCAATGGAGTCCCAAACACTCTTTCAGTTCTGCAGTACTCTCTGCCATAACCTGTGCTCGCACCCACAGCATCCACTAAGTCTTCCAATGGCAGGTCTCACAGGCCCCCTCCGTGGGGGAACAGACCTCCCACCCAGTGGCTGCCACCACATCTTCTTGCTGAACATCCACTTCTTTCCCCATTCCAGACCTCACTGCACCAACTCTGGATCCCTTCTCTATGCAAAAGTCCTGCTCCCTCCTTTTTTGACTCATCTCCTTCCCACATGGCACTCCCACGCCAACCAGAAGGCCTGCCACCCGGGGTGCTGTTAATACAGACAGACCCGGGAGGTGGAAATTTAACCCTTTAATGGTCTGGGCTGCTATAACCCATCACCGTCCTCCAAATATGTACCAATGAGTACACAAGCTGATACCCCAACCCTAAGGGGGGGTACATACTACCTAGCTCTCACTATGCCTGGTTAAATAAAGTGAGTGATTGACTGATTGATTGATTTTGTATCCAAAAAGAACATTCTTTCTGAAACAGACTCCTCCATACCCCACTCAGGTGAGGCGCAACTAGTACCTATCTGATGGGAGATGATGAGGACAGGGGGTGGGGAACCAGAGTTGCAAATAAAAGATAAAGGTATACCCATTTCAGAAGTTTCCTGTTTCTGACAAAACCTTCAAACACTTTTTGGTGCAGGTTTGAAATATACAGGACAACACACATAGCGTAACCTTGATAACCCAGGGTTTTCCTGCAGCCTTACCTCCGTGGAGTCTGGTTCTGTCAGATCTCAGAAGCTAAGCCGCATCGGGCCTGGTCATTAGCAGCATGGGTGACCTCCAGTAAATACCAGGTGCCGCAGGAAGTGGTGCTGATAGAGCGACAGGGGGCCACGTTCCCCTTGGTTAACAATAAATATGCCGGTGCCTCAGCATGATGTTTGGGGGCACTGTGCTGTTCGGAGTTTGTGACTTAGAATAGGATATGTTTTTTGTAAAAGAAGTATAGGAAAGTGCTTTGCTTTTTTTTTTTGAGACCAGGTTAGATGTTTTTGTATTTCCATTATTTGCAACAATATTACAATATGTATGCTGTATGTTTTGTTTAAAACTAAATACAGTTTTATTGAGAAAAAAAAGGAACTGACGTCTTTCAGATGAGATGTTAAACTGAGGTCTTGTCTGCCTGTTTTGGTGATTGTTCAGGTAGATGTTAAAGATTCATGGCACTTCTCGAAATGAGTAGAGAATTTCCCCAGTGGGACAAACACAACAAAAGAGACAGCGCCACACAGAAAAAAATGTAAAGTCCAGGTACAAATGTCTCCATTACAGGTAAAAAGCCAACAGTTCTCCAGCACTTTGAACTGTCAATGTCCCCGGTGCCCTGACCAAATGTTCTTCACTTAAAAAAAAAAAAAAAAAAAAAAAATTTTTACATCTGTATCCTCCTGCCCTCTGGGTGAATCTGAAAACAGGAAGTATTTCCTAGTCCTTTCCTGGTCAACAAAAACTAAATAAATAAATAAACCTACTTTTTGTTCTCAGTGAAGAAAAGACCTATCACTGGGGACAAACATAAGAGGTGGAAGAGGGAGCTGGCTTCAAATTATTCTGTCCTGGTTGTTTGGCTTTCTTCAGTTCTTCATCCTAGGCCATCTGAACTAGGCATTGGCAGATCATGAACAAACAGAAGAGGGAAAGAAATAAGTGCCTTAGCTGGGACTTGAACCCAGGCCACTCAAAGTACCATTCTGGTTGTACTACCAGCTGTGCCACCAAGGCAACTGGAAACTGAGACTTCCTGAGGAATGACATTCCAGGCGGTCTGGGTTCAAGCCCCAGCTAAGGCACTTATTTATTTCGCTCTTCTGTTTGTTTGGGTTCCATAAATGTACACCCTTGTTATTGAGAATTCCCAGCTCATAACCCCCCCCCCCCCAGTCATTGTTATCAGCATCACACTTCAGCCATAAGAGGGGACTTCTTCATAACACAGTCCAAGGCCCATTTGATAAGTTGACTACTAGGGGTGCTAGTATAGTGGTACACAGTAAGTCCTGCCAAATGAAATCAAACACATGATCTCCTCGAGGCAGGAGATGTTCTCTGTTTGACTGGGAGAGTGAAAGGCCTGAAGTCTCTTCTGACCATGGCCTTCCATCCTACAGCACAAGAACAGGACTTCAAATGCCAGTAGACATTCTATCTGCCCAGTAAACCTGTTCTTCAAGCAGACATGCTGGCATGTATGAGAGGAAGTATGTAGTAAAATGTCAATGAGAGCACAGACAGGCATGGAAAACTTTACATGGAATAGCGTGGTAAATGCAGCGCAATTTCCTTTGTCTGCTATGTAAATTTTTTCATGACTATACACACACATATATATATATATATATATATATATATATATATATATATATTTATAAAATGGGTAGGAAAAATTAATCAATAATAGCATACCTGATTGGATAAAACACATCACATGACGTACACATATATCAGAGCGACCATAGCCTGCACTTTTACCCCCTCCAAAACAATTTTGACATTTTAAAAGACAGATAAACCACTCTGAGGTGTGTGGTGCTGGCTCTGATATCATACGCTTGGGCGGTTGACGACTCTGCCTGCAGCCCGGTGGCGCATAACGCATCCAAGGCGCATGAGTATCAGAACGCCGACCGCACATCTCAGAGTGGTATATCTATTATTTATATTATGTGTATATTATATATATATATATATATATATATATATATATATATATATATATAATATACATACATATACATATATTTTTTCTGTGTGTGTGTGTATATATATATATATATATATATATATATATATATATCCAAATCATCCAAGCAGACCTCTAAAGCAGTAGGTAAGGCTAGGGGGGTGTTAGGGTGTATTAGTAGGGTATCACAAGTCGTAGAGGAAGGTAATAATCCCTCTTTACAAGACACTGGTTAGGCCCCTTCTGGAGTACTGCATGCAGTATTGGTGGCCACACCTTCACAAGGACATTAACCAAATTGAGGCAGTCCAGAGAAGGGCAACCAAAATGGTGCAGGGACTGCATCAGAAGACATATGAGGACAGATTAACAGAGCTCAATATGTATACCCTTGAGCAAAGGAGGGAGAGAGGTGATATGATCGAGGCATTCAAACACCTTAAGGGCATTAACAAGGTGAAAGAGTCTAACATGTTTAAATATAAGAAAAATAGCAGGACAAGAGGACACAGCATGAGATTAGAGGGGGGCCGATTAAGGGGGAATGTGAGGAAATTCTTTTTCACAGAAAGGGTGGTGGATGCATGGAATGGCCTACCTCAAGAAGTGGTGGCTATGAATACAGTGCAGGGCTTCAAACAGGCATGGGATAGGCACAAGGGAGCAATACAAATGAGTATGAATAGATAGGCCACTGACAGAGCAAAGGTCCGATGGCACATTTATAAGGTAGAAAAAGAAATGGGCGGACTGGATGGGCCTTGCGGTCCTTATCTGCAGTCAACTTCTATGTTTCTATGTATATATAGGATACATGATGGACAGGAGTGTGATATGGAAAATATTCTCACTCCTGCAGAGTGGCCTCTGGATACTCACAAGTGCCGAAGGCATGGTGAGAGTACCCAAACTCACTCTGCAGGAGATGAGAATATTTTCCATAGCACACGATCCGCCCATCATGCGTGCCATTTCTACAATAGGGGTGGGAGCTTTTGAAATATTTTTTCTGTGTGCTTTCTCCTCTTTCTTTGTGTGGTGTTAGTGTGTGTGAGTTTTTCTGAATGGGCTGGGAGTCTTAGAAACACCATGGCACACAGGTGAGTTTCCTTTGCAATGGTAATTGAATAACTTGCAGGCCTCAGTGAAAAAGAGAAACTGAAGCAGTTTAATTTAGACTGCAGGTTGTAGTGAATGAGTGGTGATATCAGCACAGTATGGATAAACTGCATTTTGTTTGTTTTATTTGTGTAACTAGGAGAGAAGCATTAAGCTGAAAGCTTGTTTACAGGTGCGACCTGGGAGCACAAGGAAATTAAGTGGCTTGCTCAGGGTCACACAGTGTGCAAGTGGGGGCTGTGGGATTCAAACCCAGGTCTCCAGGTATTTATCATCGCAGTGCTGATGTCATCATCAATTAGCATACTTCAGTGAAGATATCTCCATTTATCACACTCTAGAAGCTCCTACCCCTATTGTGTGTATGTGTGTGTGTGTATATATATATATATATATATATAGAGAGAGAGAGAGAGCACCATTTGTTATGTTAACAGTTTGTCCATATAATGCAGTTAGAAATATGACTTTTTTTGCCTGTTCCACTGAACACATTTATTACTGTTTTTACATCAATGTTTGTACTGTATCTTAATTTCTGTATCCCTGCCAATTATGTTATCTGTTTTCTTTATGATCATGTGTATGCAGGTCCACCTTGTAAATGAGCTCGCTCAACGGTGTCCGCCTGGATAAATAAAGATTTGATTGATTGATGACAAAAGGCATTTTGTGCAGAGAATGCTTTTTTTCCACAGAATGAAGTTGGGAAATTGACAAAATACTTTCTGTTCACAAAATGAATTAAGGCATTGATTGACCAGAGTCACTCTATATGGTATATGGTTGAAGGCTGTGATGTATGGAAATCCATACTCTCAAAAACATTTGTTGTACCACACTTCAAAGGTCACAAACGCTATTTTACACTGTGGTGCTATCACTACAGTGGTACAAGAACTTCCACAGTCTGGTGCTAAAATTCAGCAAATGCAGCACTGCTGACCCCCCCCCCCTTTAAAAAAAAAAAAATACAAATTCTCCCATGTTTCTTTAATTAAAATAAAACAGACACCTCCAACGTCTGTGTGATTCCTTCCCTACTCATTCCTAGTTGCAAGATTTGCAATACCTGACGAAGAAGTGTGTCCGGGAAGAGTCAGGCCAACCATGTGAGCCTGTAGATCAGTGGTTAGAGCACCAGGTATGGTATTCTGGGGGCATGGGTTCAGTTCCCAGTAGGTCATATTATTTCTTTCTCACTACAGTTTGTGATCTGAATTGCTTAGCAGTGGCCAATACTGCACCAAAAACATTGAATGGTCTAATTGAACTAGATGCTGGTGAGAGGAGGTTGGTGCTGGAGAGTACCATGGGCAAAAGGCAGGTACAGGGGATCATCAAGGGAAGGACAGTAGAGCAGCTGAACACAAGGAAAATAAACCCCCGGGGGGGGGGTTCAGGAGAACATGAAAGGGCAACTGTTCTCACTTCCGTGCAGGCCAAGACGAGACGCACACCCAGGTAAGCTCAAGGGCGTAATGTATTTAAAGGCCGTGATTTAGTTGCCTTCCCAGAGGCCTGATGAGAGGAAGAAAATGACTGGGACACCAGGATTGTGGGGTATGAACTATAACCAATGGATAGGCGTGATAAGAAGGGGGTGGGGAATCTCCCTTCATAAGAGGAGGAGTCATTGTGGAGGACATTGAGGACATCGGGGGGCAAACAGCATCTCAGAGTCTGGGTTGAGCTAGGAGAAAGGGGGAGCAAAAGGCTAACCATGGCAGTGTACTACAGTCAGCTCAGTGGATTTTGATGCCCAGTAGGTCAGAGAAATTACAAGAGCAACCACGTCAGATGCAGTAGTGATCCTAGGGGACTTCAGTCTCCTGGGCATAGACTGGCATCATGAGAGGGCAACTTGCAGGGCTGAGGCAGGATTCCTGTCCACTTTCAAAGACTGCATCTTAGAGAGGCATGTCCGGCAGTGTAAAATGTTTTGAGGGTGACCCTTCACCTTGTTCTCAGCAGTGGAGATGTAATCATGTCCAGTATAAAAGTCAAGGAACTAGTGGGAAGCAGTGACCAAAACTGGGTAGCCTTCTTTTTCCATAAAAAGGGACTAGCCAAACTTTGGCCACCAGGACCAGAAACTTTAGAAAGGCAGACTTTGCAATTATGGACCTAGGACAGGATTCACAAAACATTTTGAAGGTGAAAAAATGTGCAAGTCCCCAAAATTTGTTGCAGTTGTGGAAAAAAAGGGGGTAATTGCACTGTCATGTACACAAAACATCTGCAGTTGTGGAAAAAAGGCACTGCGTACTGTGGAAAAAATGCAGCTGCAGAAATTCCTGCACAAAAAAAATATCATTGAAAAGTATGGCATATCCCTTTAAAGGCTATTCTCGGCCACTGTTTTCCTGCAGTTGCGGAAAAAATGTTGCACACATGCTGGCCAAGGAGAGAAAGGCATAACTCACCCTGAGCAAAAGGCAGTGTACTAACAATTGGAAAACAATCATAGTGGGGGTTCAGGCACCAAGCAACAGCAAACCTGTGGGCTGTATAGTGAAAGATGACAAACTACAACCACATGAACTAGTGCAGCCCCATAAAGGAGCCCCACAGGCTGTAGAGGCAGAGGTGGTAACAGCCAGAAGTGTGTGCTATGGACGCAGGAGGAAGAAACACCCCAGAGAGAGAGAGAGAGAGAGAGAGAGATGACCAACAGATACATATTGCTACTGGGTGCAAGGTCCTGCTGGTACAAATGGTGCTACCGTGGTCCCAATTGTGAGATTATCTGCTTGCCTCACTGGGAGTGCTGGTTCTGCTGCAACTTTTGCAGAGTCTCCTGCTCCACTTAATCTGAATCACCTGCTGTTGTTCTGTCTACTGGAACCTTTATATTATTTCTGAAGCTGTGGAAAAATTGTTGCGCATTTTCTGCATTTGCGGAATCTCGTAACACGCTTGTTTTGCGATTTCCTCCCCTCCCCGCACGTGTGGAAATTTTGACTGTGAATATGCTGCACTTGCATTTCTGCAGTTTTGCAAGCCTTTTTTTCTGCACATACAGATTTTTTTGCTCTCTTTGTGAATCTAGCCTTTACTTTACAGGACCACCTCGCAAATGAGCTATTTCAATGGTGTTATCCTGGTAAAAATAAAACTGAATTGAAGTTTGTAAGGGTCTGGAGCAGTTACATGATGTTAGTAATGCAGTGCACATGTGGTGTTCATTGAAGAAGGTGCTCAGAGCTGTATGCAGAGGTCTGCATTCCTGTATACAGTGAGAGGAAAAAGTGCTGCTCTGAAATGCAGCAGTGCAGGTGAGCTGGGATCAGGAGCAGACTTGGGTTGCAGCAGTGCAGGTGAGCTGGGGTCAGGAGCGGACTCCAGTCGCAGCAGTTCAGGCAAGCTGGGGTCAGGAGCAGACTCGGGTTGCAGCAGTGCAGGTGAGTTGGGGTCAGGAGCGGACTCAGGTTGCAGCAGTGCAGGGAAGCTGGGGTCAGGAGCAGACTTGGGTCACAGCAGTGCAGGTGAGTTTGGGGTCAGGAGCAGACTCGGGTTGCAGCCGTGCAGGCAAGCTGAGGTCAGGAGAAGACTCGGGTTGCAGCAGTGCAGGCGAGCTGGAGTCAGGAGTAGACTCAGATCGCAGCAGTGCAGGTGAGTTGGGGTCAGGAGCAGACTCTGGTCACAGTGCAGGTGAGCTAGGATCAGGAGCAGACTTGGGTTGCAACACTGCAGGTGAGCTGGGATCAGGAGCAGACTTGGGTCACAGCAGTGCAGGCAAGCTGGGGTCAGGAGCAGACTCCGGTCGCAGCAGTGCAGGTGAGCTGGGGTCAGGAGCAGACTCTGGTCACAGCAGTGCAGGTGAGCTTGGGGTCAGGAGCAGACTCAGGTTGCAGCCATGTAGGCAAGCTGAGGTCAGGAGAAGACTCAGGTTGCAGCAGTGCAGGTGAGCTGGGGTCAGGAGTAGACTCGGATCACAGCAGTGCAGGTGAGCTGGGGTCAGGAGCAGACTCTGGTCACAGTGCAGGCGAGCTGGGATCAGGAACAGACTCTGGTCATAGCAGTGCAGGTGAGCTGTGGTCAGGAGCAGACTCGGGTTGCAGAAGTGCAGACCAGCTGGGGTCAGGAGCAGATTCAGGTTGCAGAAGTGCACGTGAGCTGGGGTCAGGAGCAGACTCAGGTCATAGCAGTGCAGGCAAGCTGGGGTCAGGAGCAGACTTCAGTCACAGCAGTGCAGGTGAGCTGGGGTCAGGAGCAGACTTCAGTCACAGCAGTGCAGGCGAGCTGGGGTCAGGAGCAGACTCCAGTTACAGCAGTGCAGGCAAGCTAGGGTCAGGAGCAGACTCCGGTCGTGGCAGTGCAGGCGAGCTGGGGTCAGGTGCAGACTCTGATTGCAGCAGTGCAGTTGAGCTGGGGTCAGGAACAGAGTCAGGTTGCAACAGTGCAGGCAAACTGGGATCAGGAGCAGACTCTCGTCACCGTGTCAGGAAACAGGCCAGGCTCTAGATAGCTACAGAAAAGCAGTGTGCCTTGGCCTGAGAGAGTCGGTGTCTGGTTGTGCCACCACAGTGACCTTTGCAGGTGGGCCAGAGAGCTTGTTAACTTCCGCAGGAGCATAATATGCATGCACAATGCCAACAGGGGCACTGCTTGTGCCACAAGGAGGGGGAATGTGAGAGAAAAATTGAAGAGAAAAATACCCAGCTGCTTGATATATGATGGCTTCGACCTGAGCAGGGTATATCACTGTCCGCAGGGTATAACCCTATCGACAACAGTATGGACAGGGGATAAAAATCTATATGACTAAAAAAAATAAGGGAAAAAGGGCAAAGGCGTGGTCTCCTTAGCTCATCAGGGACCTAAGGCAATTATATGTGAACAACAGAAGCAGGTCGATAACGACTGGAAAGAGACAGGTTGCTTTCAGACTTAAGAGGAGTATAAAACAGCACTGAGGAACTGGAAACCTAGAATTAAGAAAGCCAAGGAAGGACTAGAAGCCGGCATGGCAGCAGAATCTGCAAACAACACCACCACCGCCTTAGTCAGGTACATAATTGGAAGGAGACAGGTGAAAGGGGGGATTGATGCCCTTGTAAACAGAGTGGGAGGAGGAACCTGTGATAGAGCCAGAGGGGATGACTGAGCTACTTAACCAAAACTTCACTTCATTGTTCACCCAAGTGTCCCTTAAGTTCAAGTAGAAAACCTAACGCACACTCTCTTCCCCACCCTATGGCAAATCATTCAACTATTACAATTTACTTTCTGTCCCCATTGGCTTCTTGTTTTATCCCACAGTGGAGTGTGGGTCTCTTAGAATTCAGTTCAGAACTCTGATGCAAAATTTCAGCCCAGCAACGAAACGTCACGGTGGCGCGCCCATCGTCTGGTCCGTATTCTAAACTGTCCTACTTTAAATGAGATGTAATTCTCAGCTGTTGTGCTGTCGATCGGTGCAGAGCTTGCCAAGGGAGACAGCCATACACCTCCTAAATATTAAATCCAAAATTAGTAGTTTAACCTTCACTCATTCACAAACATTTAATCCGTTTTCTCACTAGGTATGCAAGTAGACATGGCACAAACCAGTTACAGCAGAGAACCCAGTGCACTCCCCCCCCCCCATGGCAAATCATTCATATACTACAATTTGTTTTCTTCCTCAATTGGCTACTTGTTTATTGTATCCCAAAGGTGGGGGGGGGTCTTAGTGTCATCACGCCTGCCCTTGTAGCTTCCTGGCAAATATCAGCCCAGGTAAGTCCCATTGGGTGGGAACACCAAGATCACAGTGCGGCTAAGGGAACAAGAGGTGTAGCCTCTTGTGGCAAACTTTCAGGAGTCGTACCTAGAAACATGTGCCAGAGGACTGGAAAGTGGGCAGTGTGGTTTCCATCTTCAAGAAGGGGGCAAGGTCAGATCCAGGTAACTACAGGGTAGTCAGCCTGTCACCAGTGCAGGGCCTGATCCTGGATACAATGATCAAGGTTTGAATAATGGAGCGCTTTGCTGCAGCCAGAATTCTTGCTCCCTCTAAGTGTGGTCTATGAGGGGAAGGTGTGCCAGACCAACTTGATCACCTTCTTTGAGGGGTGACTAAGGAGGTGGACAGACGAGGGCCACGGATATAGTCATCAGGGCCTTTGATAGTGTGGTGCATGACAAGCTTTTGGGCAGGGTACACCAGTGAGGTATACATGAGACACAAGGTGGATAACTAACTGGACTGGGTGCAAGAAGCAGAGAGTGGTGATGGACAGGCTTTACTCCGAGTGAAGAGAAGTACTCTCCGGCATCCCTTAGTGACTCTGCTGAGGATGACAGTAAGTGGTGGGCCAGGGTGGTGGACTGCCTTGAAGATGGGACAAACTTCAGAAGGCCCTAAACATGACTGATGATACTGGTCTGATTTCTAGCACCTTAATGTGGCCATATTTAAAGTGCTACACTTGGGTACGACCTACACAATGTATGGGGCTCCTCTTGCTGCATTCATGGAGAAAAAGGAACTGGGTGGGGTCATAATAGACAAGGGGGTAAAGCAGGACAAGCAGTAAGTAGGTGGCCACTCTCAAAAGACGAAGGCCACTGAAATTGCCTTAAAAGGGGTGGGGTGATGACCAGCAGGCAGAAACTAATCCTGTCATTTTACAAAGCACTGGTAGGGCCCCCACATGGATTACGGCATGCAGTTCTGATTTCCTCAATACAAAAAGGACATTGAGGCTGGCAAGAGGGTGCAACACATGCTCACTGAAAGGACCATGTGTTGCACTGTGGATGAAAACTATGAAGAGAGGCTAGAGTCCCTTAACATATTTACCCTGCAGAAAAGGAGGCTGAGAAGGGACATGATCTTAGTTTTTTGCACACTTAAGGGTATCGGACAAGATTGCAGTGGGAGATGTTTGATCTAGTGACTTGCAGTAGGTCACAGAGACAAGCCCTGGCACTTTGGGGTGATAAATTTGGGGATAAGGTTAGGAAACACTTTTTTTTATCCTAGAGGGTGGTGAACCTATGGAACAGCATATCAGCAAAGACAGTGGACATGAAGGAAATAAAGCCCTGTATTGTAAGCCTGGAGACATTTCTGCTTACCAAGGTAATCACTGGGTAACTGGAGTGATAGACCTGGCTAGTAGAGTGTGTAGGGAATAACTATACATTGGTATTCATTTGCACAGCATACGTGTTCATACCTGATTATGAAGCGGGGGAGGACATGATGGAGCTAAAAGTCCCTTCTGACCTTAAATTACTATGTGACTCCTGTTTGTAATCTCTGAAATCCCACAAGAACCTTGAATAAACCTTTTGGGTTTGGGTCTAGGTGGTCTATGTTAGAGATGGGTGAATAGATTTGGATTTAGATTGTCCTCTCCTCAACATTTGGCCTGGCTTGGCCTCCGATCTGGACACAAGCACCCAAGGTGGGCTGCTTCTGATTGCTGAGACCATCAGGATCAGCTTCCTGGAGATCTGGGCTGAATTTGGAATCCGGTCATATATGCATCCCCATGTCTAGCTTAGGTGATGCGAAGTGAATGCCAGGCACGGGCAGCAGCATGGAGACTGCTGTAGAATGAGAAAGCAAGACTAGTAAATACCGCTACAGGGACATACTCATTCCCCTGCCATCTAGAGCAGGCTGGTTGCGGATTCCTGATTGTTCACATCCTGTGAAACCATCCCACATTGGCTGACTGCAGTAATCAAATACTAACAAAAATGAGTTACCTTTTTTGTAAGATCAATTAAATCGACCTTTTTAAAGGGGAACAGTTCGCACAAAGGGCCCCACACCCAAGTGTGGGGCTGATCCCAGTATGCACTTTGTGTGCAAAAACATTTTGTTTTACTTACTGTTGATTGTAGGATAGCAAATTTCATTAGTCTAATTTTATTACTTATAGGCTGACATCTTTTGTAACTACAACTCCCAGAATCCCCTGCAGCTGACATCAGTGCATGACTACAACAGTGGCAGATTCAGTAGCCTGCGATGCTTGATAGAGCTTTTATAAGCTCAAATTAGATATTTTCTGGTTCTCTCCAGGGGCTATGTACTGTCCTCTGTGACTATATGTAGCCCTGGATAGACAGCGGGAGCAGCAAACAGATCAGAGTTTATAAACTCTTAACATGGACTGCAATCTATTGAATCTCCCATTGCTGCAGCCCTGCTCTGCTGTCAGCTGCAGGGGATTCTGGGATTTGTGGTTACAGAAGATGTCAGCTTGGAAGTAAGCAAAATTAGTCTGCTACAATCTGTTATACTACAATCAACAGTAAGTAAAACAAAATGTTTTTGCACACAAAGTAAACAGTGGGATCAGCCCACATTTGGATGTGGGCCGCCTGGTGCTGACTGTTCCCCTTTAATACTGTTGCAGCTTTGCAGGTACAAGACTTTTTATTCATTGTTAATTAGAATAACGCAATTTGTTCTGGTTAATGGTTCACAAGCAGCTATTTAGTGGATCAGTTGAGCCAAGATGACCTTTTGCAGTGTCAGCTGGGGGCCCCTCCTGAAGCATAGCCTTCCCAAATGTAGACCCAGAACAGCTGCAGCCATGCCACTTGGGTGGGAGGGCAGAAAAATGGTTGCCGCGTTGGATGGTGTTGGACTAGATGTGATGGAAACAGGTCATGCCAGTAGGGGAGGAGGAAAAGGAGCTGCAGCTTTGTCAGTGTGGTTACAGCAGATTATATGCAGCCATAATGATAGCTGGTCAGCAGGGTAAAGCATACAAGGAGAGGCTGAGGGCACTGAACATGTACTCCCTGGAAGACAGGAGAGAGAGAGAGGGGACATGATTGGGATCTTCAAGTACTTGAAAGGGATAAATAAGGTTGATAAGGAGAGTCTTTTTAAGCTGAGTGGCAACCATAACACAAGGGGGCACAGTCTTAAGCTGGAGAGTGGGAGGTTTAGGAGGGAGGTCAGGAAGCACTTCTTCACAGAGAGGGTGGTGGACACTTGTAATGTGCTGCTGGAAGAGGTGATCTCAATGAAGACAGTGGGCGGCTTTAAGAGAGGCTGGAATAGGCATGAGGGAAGGTAAGGATCATGGGTAGGGAGGATAGGAGGAGTGGGGAGGGAGGAGGAGGACAGGGACATTCGCTCAAGCTGTGGACCCTGCAGTACAAGCAGACTTGTAGACCAAATGGCCGCCTTCTACTGGCTTATGCTGTTGAAGGTACAGACATGCTAGTAGGTTTCCGGGGGGGGGGGGGCTACAACCATTCCACCAGGAGATCCAGTGGCATTCCAGCCATTCTAGTGGGCTATCTGTAGGAGTTATGGTCATATCAGCAGAGAGCCCAGAGAAGCTGAGACCATGTCAACAGGGGGCAGAAGGAACTGGCTGAGTCATTGGGAGGGGCTGGAGGAACTTAAGCCTTGTTAATGAGGAGGAGCTGCAACTGTGCCTGTGGGGGCCTGGGGAAATTTTGGCCATGCATTTGTAGGACCCTAAAAAGCTTTAGCTATGTCATTAGTTGGTCAAAGGGCAGTCGGCAAGCCAGTGAGGGCATGGAGGACAAACTGCTACAAGAGTTGCTGCCACGCTAGTGGAATGTCAGCAAGAGCTGTGGCTGTGGCAGTGATGGGTCTGAAAGAAATGGTGCCACAATATTTCAAAAAGTTAGTTATATCCATAGCCAGAGTATATGAAGAAAGTGCTGTGAGTTTATTCCAAAGTCATAGAGAGCATTCACATGAGGTCACACACAGAAATAAGCCAGAAAACAGAATAGCACTGGACAACATATGCAAGATAGGCTGCTCATTTTGTCCATTGCTATTCTGTTTCTTTCTTATTCCTTATTCCCTCCTTCCTCCCTCCTCCCCCCATTTATATTCATACTGCCTCTTTACTACATTTTTATATGGTATAAATATTGCCAGCACTGCTTCATTCTTTATGTGCCCATTAGTTGGAAGGATGACTTTATTGTCGTGCAGTTATTTGATGCTTTTAGGAGACGCACCTTTAAGTTGAGCATTTATTTGTGATGTATTTTATACTGAGCCCCACCCCTTGATGAAGACTCATCCTGAGTCGAAACCCTGGGATAGTGTGGGTGTTCTCCATGGCTTTGAAATAAACACACAGCACTTTCTTCATGTACTCTGGCTCCAGATTTACTTTACTTTTGTAATATTGCAGCATCACTGCTTCATTGTCCTCCCTGAGTGCAGCCTCCTATAGTATTTCTGGGTTCCTGTATTTAGGTTTGCACTGGCCTGCATCTAAGTGCGTGGGCCATTGTGACTGTTGGGTCTGGAACAGCAGCAGTTGTGCCAGTGGAGAGCATGGTGGAGCGACTGCCACTCCACTGGAGGGCCAGAAGTAGCTGCATTTGTTCCAGTGGGTGACCCAGAGAAGCTATGTCCATGCTGTCTAGAATTTCAGGTAAAAGTCTTTGAGGCTGAAAACAAGTCCATTTTCCTCGTGTGCACTACTGAGCGGCTGATCATCCATTCCTCCATTTCTCTGCTCTTTAAGAATTCTAAACACACTTGGCTGAGCTCTTGCATGAGCAGACGCCGATGAGTGTTCACACTTCAGTAGCCAATAATGAGGCAGCAGGACAAAGTGGCAAAGGGGAGTGTTACGGGAGATTTAGGCATCTGGCAAATGCCTTTTGCAATTCTTGCAGTGCCGTTTAACCAGTTCAAGACCAGTGAGCAGTGCAGAAGCATTGCCGACATTAAGGTGGCTCAGGTCAAATGAACCAGACAGATTTTTTTGTCCCATTGGGCTGCAAGAGGAACCAGTAGGAATATGAGAAGGTACTGCTTTGCCTCCCTGAGGGTGCAACTTTCTGTTATTCTTGTTAATGGCAAGAGGCCTTAATTGGTAGCACAACAGACCCTGCAGTAGACTGCAAGTGTAAATACAGCTGGTTACATTGGGATTTAAACTCAGTGCGCCAGCACATTTATTACCCAGGCAGTAAGAGGAGAGTTCTGCAAATGCCACAAGGTTTGAAAAAGAATACTTTCAAGACTGTAACTGGAAATGTCTGAGGACTCCAGGATTCAAAGGGGCTCACAGCATGCAGTGCCTCTGCATGTACAATTCCATGTGCACAGCGGCACAGAATGACTACAGCATATTCAGTTAAACTTGTGCAAGTGACGTGAGAATTCTCACTGTTAGTAGCAAAAGCAGTCAAATAACGAAGATCGAGATGTGCTCAGCCTAACTTTGCATGCACACAGCGAGTTAATGTGTCATTTAAAAAAAAATGACCCCTTAGTACCAGTCAGTCCCTTTTTTCACCTTTTCTATTTTCTTTTACCATGGGTACCAATTAACATTTACCATTGATGAGGGATAGTGTCAAGGAAGGGGTGCCACTTTGTGGGGGATTGGGGGGACTTCTGGGAAAGGAGAATCTTCAAGGATAACAGACTCCATCAGACGAGAGAGGGGCCTGCGTGCCGGGGCAGGAGTTTGATGTCTGTATCAGATGTTTAAACTAACTGCAGGGGGAGATAGCAACTAGGGGAACCATGTTGGCAGGTGAGAGGAAGTGGACCCTACCTAGTACTCCCCCACACCTGGGACTTGTAGAAACACAGTGGGTGCAAAGGGGGTTGTGGCTTCAACTGGACTAGGTCAGGAGACATTAGAGAGGGGTAATGCAAAGTATGCAAACACCAAAAAAAAAGGGATAAGAGGACAAGGAAAAGCACAAGGGTAGTAGCAATGGAGACTCTGGGGGCAGATGGAAGAGGGTATGCCTTAATACCAGGAGCCCAGGTAACAAAATCGATGAGCTCCAGGTGCTGATGGCGGACACTGAGGCAGACATAGTGGCCATTGCAGAAATGTTGACTTCTGAAAATAATGACTGGAACCTAATGGCCCCTGGGTACTCATTGTTTACGAGGGATAGAGGAACAGGTAGAGGGGAAGGTGCCCTTTTTATTAAGGATGACATCCAGATGGTGGAAGATGGGTGTATGTGGTGTAGTAATGGAGAGACTGGGTCACTGTGGGTGCAAATCATGGCAGCCTCAAGCAAGAAACTGCCTTGGGGATGATCTGTAGACCTTCAGGGCATGGGAAAGAGAGAGAAAGAGACAGAGAGCTCATGGAAAAACTTGAAAGGGTACTGGGTCACTATAGCACGGACAAAACCGCACATGCAATTACGTGCTGTAAGAAGCATGAATGGCTCTACAGCAACAGGGGTTCTTAAAGCATGCAGTAAGAACTGCTGTCACTGTCGCTGTAGGCTAGTCTGATGAATCCTGAAGGATGCTGCCGGGGTGGTGCTTGGTCGAGCCATTCCTGTGGTGGAGTAGCTAGAGCACCTGCCTCCGGCAGCATCAGGGACCTGGGGCTGTGGTTCAGTTCTCCCCAGGTCCCACTGTAATGCATTAAAAAAAAATATATATTTTTTTTTTTTTTTTTTTTTCGGCTCCAACATTTTCCCTTTCCCCAAAGACCATGACCCCCGGAGTTGATTATAATTAGTCCGGGGTTGAAGCCCCCCTCAAAAAGAGACAGTCCAATGCTGTGCGCTCTTGTTGTTTGGGTTGGGATTTTGTCCTGACGCTGTTAGAGCGCTCGCTGTTGTGTCTGCACTCTTCTATGTATGCATGTCCTTGAAAGAGGGGTGGCAAAAGGGGAAGTAGTGGTGGTGGGTGATCTGAACCGGCCAGACATCGATTGAGATATTCCAGTGGCCAGGAGTAATAGAAGTCAGGCCATGTTGGATGCCTTCTAGGATTGTCTGCTGGTGCAGCTAGTTGAGAAACCTACCAGACGGACCGCAATTGTTGATGTGGTGCTCACCAGCTCAGAAGTGGTTGAAGCTATGATAGAGCCAGTGGGGAACAGCGACCAAAACTTCATTTGGTTTGAACTTGTCCTTGGGTCTGGAAAACCCCAGTCGAGAACTGAGGTCCTGGAGTTCAGACAGGCAGACTTCAACAGACTGAGTGAGCTGGTCAGGGAAAAGTTAGTTGGGGTGGACAGCATAGGGGGTAGGAAGAAATATAGGTGAAATTAAGGGTGTCATTGTCATGCATGAAAGCAATAACCAGAAAGAACAGGTTCAAGAGACCACTTTGGTGCTTGGCAAGAGTCTGGGAAATGGTGAATACAAAGTAGAAGGCATTCTACAAGTTTAAAGAAAAGCAGGTGGAGGAAGAATCAGGAAAATAGGGAGGCAAAAAGGGTGGTTGGGGGGCAGTCTGATATTTTAGGTAAAAAGGAACAAAGGGTGGGAATTGTAAGGTTAGCAGAGGGGTTAGTTTGATAGAAGAGGGTGGGCAAAAGGCCGCCGTTTTTAGTGATTACTTTAGCTCAGTTTTCGCTAAGGAGAACAGTGGACCCCTTGCCAGAGAGTGGCATCAAAGTGGCCAAAGTGATTTCGGAGATGAGGCAGCTAATATTTACAAACAAAAGGATCCAGAAAGGGCTGACAACATTAAAAACAGATAAGGCCCTGGAACCAGATGGGTTACATCTAAGGTTACTCAGGTAGCTGTGGGGGAAATATTGAGATTTGATGTTACATTTGGATGATAAAAGTGAAATAGAAATGTATATATTTTTCTATATTTACAGTATGTACATGTATATTCTTTGAAAAAAACTTCATTAATGCATCAGTTAGGGTTCAGATTAAAGTGACAATAGTATGGAAATGTGTTAGGATCCCCAATCTTAACACCCCACACCCACCCTGCAGGTGATAAAAGTAAAAACCATTATGGTTTTGCCTTTCCTAGTCCTGCAAATCAGGCCTGGGTGTTCTTGGGTTGTCAATCTCCCTGACGCTTACCCCATTCCATCAGTAAAGAAGCTGAGATGTGCAGACTCTATGAAAATGGGGTGTGCGTTGAGTTGACAACTCCAAGGATCACCTCAGGCCTGATTTGCGAAGACTCAGGACAGGTGAAACCGTAATTTTTTTTATTGCTGCCTGCAGGGTGAGGGTGGAGTGTTAGGGATGGGAACCTTAACACCACATTTCCCTACTTTTGTTGCTTTAATCTGAACCCTAACTGGTGCATTAACAAAGTTTTTTTGCAAAGGATTGCCTTGCCTTTTGAGATAGTATAATCATATCCTCATTTGCGTGAACATATCCATTTGCCTTTGGTAGCACAGGGCCCTCTGGATCCTGCACTTCCATTTCTCTCAAAAATAAATTTATTTGCTTGGTTCTATGGCTTGTTAAATTTCCAACGTTATCCTATGGGAATTTTGATGTTTTAATTTTTGTGGGTTTTTTTTGTTTTTTTTTATATATGGCCCCTAAATTTTGGGGGGTTGTTATGTGTTGTTCTTGTTGCACTCAGTAACACATTTGCTTTGATATATAGCTTGTCCCTTAAGGGCAAATATTGAGGGAGTTCTATCTTCTTGAAGTGGAAATGTGGGGAAAACACTAAGCCCAAATTCCTTTTTTGTATGAAGGCATCCTTTTTCATATGAATGAAAAAAACTATATGAAAAAAGGATTCTGGGCCAGTCCAGTGGCACAGAGGGTTAAGGCGATGGAAGCCACACATTGACCCACACCAGGCACCGGTTCAGGAATGGACTCTGGGGCCGGGGCTGGCAGGAGAAGGAGGGACTGATATCCAGAGGACTGCTCTCCTCTTCTAGGGAGGGCTGGGGGGCAGCCCTGTTCTGTAGTGGCCCCTGGTGGAGACTGGTGGCACTGCACACAGCGTTGAAGGAGGGACAAAGAAAACCAGGGAAAATAGTTTTGGTGCCGGCCAGATGACAGCCGCCATCCTCTACTTCACCGGAACCTCTGGGAGCCTCCTCCTCCACAGCAGCGCCCCTGGGCCATGAAGAAAAGATAGTGTGCTGGGTTTCTCGCTGCCTTCCCCCTCAGAGGAGGAGGACCAGCCCAGTGGTGGGATACGCTGGGATAACTCGGGGATCGGCTGTAATGTGTGGTAAGGAGGAAGGAGCTCCAGAAGAGGATTGCCGGGTCAGTGGAGTACTAGGTGGCCCAAAGGAGAGGTGGACGCTGGAGTGTGTGGGAGGAGGTAAAAAGAGATTACACAAAAAAAAGAAAAAGGATTCATTCATATGAAACAAGAATTGGGAAAAAAAGTCCCAAATCTTTTTTCGTATGAAGGCATCCTTTTTCGTATGATTGGAAAAAAAAAAAAAACTTAAGAAAAAGGATCCCTTTATACGAAAAAAAAATTTGGACATAGTTTTTCTTCTGATTCTTTTTCATATGAAAAAAGAATTGGAAAAAACTAAGTACCAATTCTTTTTTCATATGAAGGGATCCTTTTTCGTTTGGCCCAATTCTTTTTTCGTATGGTCATACAAAAAAAGGAAATCGGGTCATGAAAAAAGATTTCAAAATGTATAAAAAACACATTTCTGGGTCATAACTGCAGAATCCACCTAATGGAGTCTCGATTAGCAAGATACATGTATTGGTGTCTCTGCAGGATCTCATTTTTATGGGTTTTCAAAAAAATGTTTTGGGGAAGAAAAAAAAAACAGAAACAAGATGGTGGCCATACAAAAAAATAATTTTTCCTCAAGAAAAAAGATTACCCCATAAGAAAAAATGTTCCAGGATCCTTTTTCATATGGCACAAATTCTTTTTTTTTTTTTTTTGTTTATTTCTTTATTCTCCTTCCTGTCCCCGGTGTCCCCCTCCTTCCGACTGCACATATCCCCATAGCCCCCCTTTCAGGATCTGCCCCTAGAGTGCTATTACCTCTCCTTCTCCTGCACAGCGGGGTCTGTCCTGGGTGGACTCTCTGGATGGGGCAGTCTTCATCTAGGGACACCGAGGACTACCATTTTCCGCTTTTCTCCCAACTTCCCCTGCCCCTGGACGCCGCACACAAGGACGTATGTCCTAGAGGGGCGATGTGCTGACACATGCCTCTCTCAAGCTCTAACGACGCCCTCTCCCTGACTCCGTAACGGAGTTTCAACCTCTGAGCCGGGTGCTCCCACCGGCATACTCAGGGCTGAGAATTTCTGAGGGAGGAGAGCATCCCTGGGACCTAATCCCCTCCTCCAAGCTTTCGACGACCCGAGTCCGCTCCCTCAACCCGGTCGCCGCGTGGTACGAGGTGTGGCGCCTAGCTCAACCTCAACCCACCAGGCCGCCCTAATTTTTTTAATTCCAAGCAGCTGTCCAAATATTGTCCTGAGCATGCTTAGAACTGAAATTTTAAGATGTTATAACTTTGGAATGGATTAATGTTTTTTTTCACCAAACTAGCAAAAAACACAGCTATAGGTCAAGCCATTTCTACCCTGAAAATTTCAGAGTAAAATTCCAAACCTTCTAGGCACTAACCAAAAACAGCAAAAAAAAAAGATTTTTTTCACTTTTATTGTGGTCCGTATCTCAGAATCCAGGCGTCCAGCTATAATGGAACTTGGCAAGTCAGGAGATTGTGACCCACAGACTGCACTGGCAACATTTTGTGCAAATCCAGTGAAAAGTTGCAAAGCTATTAATATGCAAATTTGGGGTTTAACATAGAAACCCCTGCTCAACCTAACTATTGTGGCGGTACCGCACCACTATAATTATACAAATTCAGATATATAATTTTAATTAACCAAAGGATAAGGGATTAAGTAAGGGAAGTATAGAAAGTACCCCAAATGTAACAGAACTCCATATATAAGATATGTCTTTTTGTATCACTGGATCAGTATGTAAATGAGGTAGAGGAGGTGGTCAGTTGTGGGGACTCTAGGAGGCTCTTCTCCAGGGTTATGCTCTGGAGGAGGGGGCACTGCCCCATCTATAGGACCTTTGTGGAGCTCCATGCTGAGCTTGTAGCAGTAATAGATGAGATATCTCAACTGTGGCACTGGCTTAGCTGGGGTCCTCCCTCACTCCCCCAGAGACCCACTGACCCAGGGGGCTGGAGGTTAGTGGGAAAGGGCAGAAGGAAGGGTGGCAGGGGCAGCCACAAGGTGTTTGACTAATCGCACACCATTCAGACAACAAATTGCTTTGTACTCCTGAAGTAGGCTCAGGTACCTGACTTCAGGGGGAGGGGAGCAGGGAGACTCTGAGTCATTTGGGAAAAATGGGCAGGATGACTTGGTGGCACCCAGAGGATGTCAGCTAGGACAGTTTTAGTGATTCGGGACTCAATGATTAGGGAAGTAGAGAGGGTGTTGGGCAGGGGAGGGAAGGGGAGGGAAATGGTCAGATGCCTTCCTGGTGCATCAGTCATTAGGGATATAGATAGAATAGGGAGGATGATGGAGAAAGTGAAGGGGGATCTGAGGATACTGGTACACTTCAGTACCATTATCAGGTGAACCAGCCTTTGGAGGCTGTGAAGCAGAACTTTAAGAGGCTGGTGGACAGATTGAAGGCATACTCAGATTCCCAGGCCTTTTCTGAGGTCCTCCATTGTGTGGAATAAGAGGAATGGGTATGACAGAGTAAGGAAGGAAGAGACTGGAGAGCTTAATGGGTGGTTGAAGGAATGGTGTCAGGAGAAGGGGTACCACTTTGTGGGGGACTGAAGGGCTTCTGGGACAGGAGACGCTTCAAGGTTGATGGACTTCACCTGATGAGAGAGGAGGCCAGTGCTCTGGGGCAGAAGTTTGTTTACATTGTACAGTTAAACTGACTATGAGGGAGATGGAGGCTAGTGGAACCACTGAGAAGGGAAAGCAGGTGAGGATCCTAAGCAGGGTTCCTCCTGAACAAGGGACAAGTAGCAGCAAGGTGGGTAACAGTAAGGTTGAAGATCAAATTAGATTAGGGGAAGAGGCCAGTGAAGGAGGGCTGCCAAAGCCTACATTCAGCATGAAAAATAAAAAAATTAAGGAGACTAGGGAAGAGTAAGGGAGAAGGAATGAAAAAAGCAAGAAGAGGTCAGGAGAAAGATGGAAAGGGGTCTGCAGATGCCAGGAGCCTGGGAAATAAAATTAGCGAGCTCCAGGCAGTGGTGGCAAACAGTAAGATAGATCTAGCAGCCATCACCGAAACTTGGGCCACAGAGAATAATGATTGGACCTGACAGTCTCAGGCTTCACCATGTTTAGACAGGAGAGAAGAAAAAGTAAAGCAGGGGGAGTAGCCCTATATGTCAGAGAAGGCACAGAGGCAGTGGAGGATGGAAACATCAGGGGAGGTAACAGGAAAACTGAATCGCTGTTGGTTCAGCTCATGGCATCCTCAGGCAAGAAACTATGAGTGAGGGTGATCTATAGACCTCCAGGACAGGACATGGGGAAGAGAGAGATAAGGAGCTAGTGGCAGAACTAGAGAAGTGGGTGGCAAAGGGAGAGGTGGTGGTGATGGGAGATCTAAACCTGCCAAATGTTGATTGGATTATTCCAGTGGCCAGGAGCTTCAGAGGTCAGGCCCTGCTGGGTACATTGCAGGACTGCCTGCTGGTGCAGCTAGTTAAGGAACCCACTAGGCAGGCTGCCATGCTCAATGTGGTGCTCACCAACTTGGAAGTGGTAGGAGGAATGAGGGTAGGGGAACCACTAGGATCCAGCAACCATAATTCTATATGGTTCGACCTGGCCTTTGGGACAAGTAAGCCCTCATCAAAGACTGAAATCCTAGATTTTGGAAGGGCAGACTTCAACTGGATGAGAGAGCTGGGCCAGGACAAGTTAGTTGGAGTGGACAGCATCAGTAATGTGGAGGAAAGAAGAAGAGAGACCAGTATGGTTCTCTGGAAAGGTCAGGAAAGCAGTAAAGCCAAAATGAAGGCCTACACCAGGCAAAAGGAAAAACAAAGGAAAGGAAGAAAGGGGAGCATACCAAATGAGAACAAAAGAAACCAAAAGGGTGGTCAGAGAAGCAAAGACAGACACAGAGCTGCGTATTACAGAGTGGTTCAGGGGTAGGAGAAAACAGTTCTTCAGATAAATTAGAGAAGGAAGGAAGAAAGAAAGAAGGGGGAGGAGTGATTGTTAGGCTAACAGAGGGAGGTAAGGTAATTGAGGGGGACGGTTAGAAAGCAGACATTCTGAACTACTACTTTTGCTCTGTATTCACAAAACAGGACAGAGGGCCTGTGCCAGAAAGTGGCATTAAGGCAACTGTAAGGGGATCCCTGAGATGAGCCAGCAAGTACTTACCAGGGAAAGGGTTTGGAAAAGGCTAGCATCCCTAAACATAGATAAGGTCCCAGGGACAGATAGAGGGATGCATCTGAGGGTGCTCAAGGAATTGCAAGGGAACTAACTGAACCCCTGGTGGGGCTATTCAATAGGTCAATTCAGAGAGGGGTAATTCACAAAGACTGGAGGGTAGCAGACACAGTCCTGCTTCATAAGTATGTGGAGAGAGGGGAACAGGGATCAACCGGGTAACTACAGATCTATCAATCTTGCCTCTGTTATGGGTAAACTGATGGAGACACTAGTCAAAGAGAACCTTGTAAACTGCCTGGAGAGCAGTGGACTCCCAAGATAGTAAACAGCATGGGATCATGGCAGGAAGGTCTTGGTAGACCAACCTGATAGGATTCTTTGACTGGGCAATGAGGGTAGTGGATAAAGACCATGCTATGGAGTCACTCTACTTTGATTTCAGCAAGGCTTTTGACTTGGTACCTCACTGAAAGTTGCTGAAGAAGGATCTGGGTACAGTGAAGGACACAGTTAGATGGTGAGAAACTGGCTGGAAGGGAGACAGTCGAAGGTTGTGGTTAACAGAGTCAAATCAGAAGAGAGAGAGGCCACCAGCAGGGTGCCACAAGGATCGGTCCTGGGTCCAGTCCTTTTCAATGTGTTCATTAGTGACATGGGAGAATGAATCCAGGACATGCTGTGTCTCTTTGCAGCAGATAACACTAAGCTCTGTGGCAGTGTAAAAATGATGGCAAGAGTTAGGGAGGTAAAAGAGACTTACCAAAACTAGAGGTGGTCAAAGGTTTGGCTTAGCAGCTGAAATTCAGTGCCAGAAAGGTCAGAGTGATGCACATAGGTACAGGAACCCGAGTGACAGAGCACTGATTGGGTGGGGTGGGGTGGGGTGGGGTAAAGCCATGCACAGTTTCTGAGGAAAGAGACATGGGGGTTATCATCATCAGTGACTCCCTGAAACAATCAAGCCAGTGTGATTAGACCTACAGTAAGGCAAACAGGATGCTAGGGTGCATAGGAAGGGGTATTTACAGCAGAAGGAAGGAGGTATTACTACCACTCCATAGATCATTGGTGAGGCCCCACCTCGAGTACTGTACTCTGTTCTGTAGTCCTCACCTGAGGAAAGATAAGGACAGGCTGAATACAGTGCAACATCGGGTTACCAAAACGATTCAGGGCCAGCAGGGCAGATCTTACAAGGATCAGCTTAAGGCACTGAACATGTATTCACTGGAGGCCAGAGGAGAGAGGGAGATATGATGGAGACCTTCAAGTTTATGAAAGGAATGAACAAGGTGAACTGCGAGGAACTATTATAGCATAAGTAGAGGATCAAGAACACAGAGGCATGAGTGGAAACTGATTGGGGGGAGGGAGGTTCAACAGGAATGTGACAAAGTTTGATCTTACAGAAAGGCAGAGCTCGGAACAGTCTGCCAGCTGATGTGGTGGGCGCCAAAACTAGCAGTGGTTTCAAACATGGCTGGACAGAGTTAAGGGCTTAGTGGTTGATAAGAGTAATAGCAATAGGGTGGGGAGCATGGTGGTGGATAGTGTGGGTTTGAACCCTGTGTGGACAATAGGTCCCAGGTTTGTTAGGGTGTATGGTCAGATTGGATGGACCATTGATCTTTTTCTGCTGTCATTGTCTGTTTCTATGACAGGGAACATGCAGGGAACTACAGATCTGTCAGTCTTACCTCTATTGTAGAGAAGCTGATGGAGTTACTGATCAAAGAGGACCTTGTGGACTACTCTGAGAGCAATGGGCTTTAGGATAGTAAATAGAATGGATTCATGGCAGAGAGGCCTTGTCAGACTAACCTTCTTTGACTGGAGGATAAGGGAACTGGTTAGGGGCCACACTGTAATTGCTCTACTTCAGCCTCAGTAAGGCTTTTGACTCAATGACTTACAGATGCTTGCTGAGGAAGATGGAGGGTATGGGTTGTAGTCAGTGGAGTCAAGTCAGTAAAGAGGGATGTCACGAGCAAGGTACCACAGGGATCTTTAGCGACATTGGTGAGGGTATCCAGGGCAGGCTGTGTCTCTTCACAGATCATACTAAGCTCTGTGGGTGGGAGGGATAACGAAGAGGGAATCTGGGAAATGCAGAGGGATGTACAAAAGCTAGAGTGGTGGTCTAAGGTTTGGCACTTAAAAGTCACTTGAAATTCAGTGCCAAAAAGTGCAAGGTAATGCACCTAGAGAACAAGAACCCCAACACAGAGTACTGGATGGGTGGGTTGAGACTTAGCATTACATCTGAAGAATAGGACCTTGGAGTCATCACAGTCAGTGCAACAAGGCATAGATATAACAAAGCGAGTGGATACTGGGATGTATTGGGAGGGGTACTGATAGCAGAAGGGAAGAAGTAATACTTCCCCTATATAGATTCTTAGTGAGGCTACACCTGAAGTCCTGCACCCATTTCTGGATTCCTCACCTCAGAAAGGATAGAGAGAGGCTGGAGATGGTGCAGCGCAGGGTAACAAAAATGATTCAGGGCCAGCGGGGCAGGTCCTATGAGGAGTGCCTCAAGGCACTGAACATGTACTCACTGGATTCCAGAAGGGAGAGGGGAGACCCTCAACCCATATTTTTTGAAGGTGGCCATCCATGTGTTATCCGTGCCCATAACCCATTTATTTAACCTATCATTAACTCAAGGATCCATTCCTTCAATATGGAAAACAGCGCACATCATACCCCTGCTCAAGTCAGGAAATCCCTGTGATCTAAATAATTACAGACTGATTTCAATTCTCCCGGTCTTGTCAAAATTACTGGAAAAAGTCATAAGTAACCAGCTGAGGCAGTATCTAGAAGCTAATAACCTGCTTAATCCAGTCCAATCAGGGTTTAGAGCTAAACATAGCACCATCACAGCACTTGCCAAAGTGACTAATGACTGGCAAAGAGAGCTACACAACAGAAATTACACCTGTGCCGTATTCTTGGACCCGAGCAAGGCCTTCGACACTGTCGACCATTCTCTGCTACTCTCTTACGTGACCTCACTAGGTGCTGACCCATTATCTTTACAATGGTTCAACAGCTACCTCTCTGATTGTTTCCAGCAGGTGAAAGCGGAAGGAGATCTCTCAACTCTCAAACCTTTCATAAGAGGTGTTCCCCAGGGTTCTATCCTAGGACCAATCTTATTTGCAATATACATCAACAATATTGATGAAAGCATAACTAAGGCCAACATTCATCTCTTTGCAGATGACTCAGTTCTTTACATAAGCTGCCCGTCATTACAATCTGCATGTAATGACCTTCAATCTGAGTTTAACCTGCTGCAACACCAACTCCTAAACAAAAAACTATTACTTAATGCCAAGAAAACAAAAGCAATGCTCTTTTCTCCCTCTGCCCAAATGGTAAATTCAGCCCTATCAGATCCTGTGCCACAAATTACTACAGTTCTTGTCGAGAAGTTGGAATTTGTTCCTAAATTCAAATACCTGGGAGTATGGCTGGACCATAGGCTCTCCTTTATAGAGCACGTTGAAGAATTACTCAAAAAATTACAACAGAGACTTGGCCTGTTCTTTAGGATAGCCCGCTTCTTAACTAGAGATGCCAAACTACAGCTGGTACAATCAACCTTTCTATCCTTGATAGATTATGATGACATTCTCTGTAGTCACTGTCCCATTTCCTACCTCACCAAACTTGACACATTATATCATAGAGCTCTGAGGCTCATCTCAGGCCTGCCTTATTCCACTCACCACTGCTTCCTATATCAGTCAGTGGGGTGGAGTTCTCTTCGGTTCAGGCGTGATAAAAATGCAAGCTTATGGACCCTGAGAGACAATTCCAAAAACTGCCCCAATACATTACAGACTGTCCTACTATAAAACCAATAGGCACTATGCTCTGAGAAGCAACATCTTCTCCTACTGATGGTTCCCAAAGTTAACTCTCGCTTTGGCAGGGCTACTATAAGCTTTACTCTGTCCTCTTTGCGGAATAAATTGCAAAAAAAAACTGAAACTGAGGTCACCCATCGGCATCTCATCTTTCAAGCTCTTATATTCACGTCTCAGAAATGATCAGTGCAATTGTTTCCCATGACCATGAATTGTCATCATGCTAACCTGTACCATTTAACCATGAACAAATTACTTCTAGCACTTGTCTCCTCCTTGGCCCTGGTCTGTCATCATGCTTTCATGTAACACCTTGATGCCTCTGTTCTCCCCTTTGATACTGGTCTATCTTCTCACTTTCTCCAGCCTTCTTTTCACAACTCTATACTGCACTCATTCACAATCTACACGCAGTCATACTATAAAAGTAGTAACTTCCCCTTTCCCTCTCCCCATAGGCCCCCACCGCCGCATCAGTTCTTCCGACCTATCCTTGGGACTTCACTTCTCACAATGTTTATCCTTCTCTTACATATTACATACCCCTCCTGGTACCCCATCTGCCATTAGTTGGTGGTTCTCCAAGCCATTTTCATGGCTAGTTCTAGTGACTGCCCCTGGTAAATGAACTAACTGGTACTTCTATACAGAGAACATGGTATATATACAGTTGCATGGTTCAATGGTGGACCTGCCCCCTTGTATTTGAATCCTCCTCTGTTATGTCTTGCCTTGTCTTCCTATTATCATTTGACTCCCCTATTACTGCACCATTGTGTTAGTGTTTATATACTTATTTACATGTATTTATATGTTTTTATGATGGATGTTACCCGACCCTGTTCTAACCAGGTCCATCTTGTAAAAAGAGCTCTGCTCAATGATGTTCGCCTGGATAAATAAAGATTTTGATTGATTGATTGATTGATTGATAATGATGGAGTCCTTCAAGTTCTTAAAAGGAATTAATAAAGTGAACTGTGGTGAAATATTTAGCTTGAATACTAACGAGTGGAAACTGATAGGAGAGAGGCTCAGAAGAGACATGAGGAAGTATTATTTTACAGAAAGGGTGGTGGGGCTGTGGAACAGTCTGCCTGCCAAAGTGGTAGGTGCTAAAACTAGTGGTGGGTTCAGGCATGATTGGGATAGAATGAAGGGTACAGTGGTTGCTTAGGGTGGCAGAAGCTGGGAGGAGAATCGGAGAAAGGATAGGGAGGGCTAAGGCCCTTGAGGGACAGTTGGTTTCAGGGCTAAATAGGGAATTTGGGCAGACCGTTGGCCTTTTTCTGCCATCATTGTCTATGTTTTGATGTACGTTGGTGTCTTCAGATGTTATTTAAAAAAATTATAAAAATAAAATGTTTAAAGTTATTGGCCCACTTAAATGTTCTAATGTGCACCCAATTATCCACAAGAAGGTTTATTTTAGTTAATTAACATCCCATGACATGTCCTATAAAATGTAAGAAATGAGGCCAGATGACAGCACAATGAAACAGCAACTCAGAGGAGTTAGAGATGGGGACTGCAGAAAGAAAATCTTAAATGTTTAAAGTGCATCAACTTATAGTGCTGTACTTGTATAGCAGAGTGCTGCAGCCACTTTCTTTTTTCCATATAGCTTTCTACCTCTGAGGTCTGCTCAGGAAGGCTCATCAGTCCTACCTGCCCCCTCCACCCAGCATTCTGCCCCAACCTGGACTGAGACCCACTGAGGCCCCCACAGATTGACACCCTGGTGGGGCCAGGTGAGGGACAGCCATCATCCTTTTACCAGAAGAGACACATCCAGTTCCCAGTTGAGTGGCAGCGCAGCACAGAGGGCCAGCAGGCAGGACTTTCATAGAGCCGGAGCCAACCACTTTTCCATTTTCCCACCTTGCTGCTGCAGCACAGCCTGTGCATGTGTGTGGAGACGCGGACGTGTACTGGAACCATAGCTCCGCCTCCACTTACTTTCATCTGTCGCTCATGCATTGGCACTACCACCCGACTTCCACCTCGTGGCAGCCAAGAGCCAAGTCGACCCACCACCCCAGTCTGGGAGAGGAGAGCTACTTCGCAGCAGCTTGATCCACTCCCAGCCCTCTGCCCCCTGCCGACCCCCAGCAACCTGAACTCATTTGGGAACTTGGGTCACCAGTGTGGTGAGAGGTTAGGCACATAGTACCTCTGCCATCTGCTCCACTGGGCTTGCTCCAACAGCCTATTGCTAATTGAATTGGACAATACAATACAGTTTAGTTTTGCATATGCTACAAGTGCAGGCCTGATTTTGGGCTGTTGGCATCATACATATGGCAAAACATTTGAATGCTATTTTCAAATGTTCAGTCACGTTTATGATCCCGTTATGGCAAAGTAATGACATACGCACCCAATGTTGACAAATGGCAATTTGCTGCAGGTCACAGCAGACGTGCAACATAGACCACCTGTTAGGTGGTATAACATCAGCGCAAGCATTGGCTATAGCAGGCCGGCCTTGCCGCACATTCCTGATGTGTGGCTGAAAATCCAGTACTGTATTTCAGAACATTTCACAGCGAAAATTAAAAACAACGAGCAGTTGTCAATGTCGAAGGTTTGATGCTTGGTAAACAATTTGTTTCTTGCAATTTTGAGCCCAGATTTTGAGGATCCTTGTTTTAGGATTCACCTTATAGACATGACATGTAAATTGCTATAGGTATATTACTAAAATGTCATTTCTCAGATCAGAGGCATGGAAATCCATCTGCCCAGGATTGTGAAAATGACACGTTACATTTATGAGGTGGTATGGAAAAATGGCTGTGTTGAAAGGTTGGCATCAAAATATTGAAAATTAGCGAGGTTATGAGTGAACGCTGAAATAGGATAACGTTCAGTCATAACCTCTGCATTTTATTGCATTTGTACACCAAATTTTCAGTGTAGTCTTCTTATTATTCCACTTAATGAACCCAGAAAATTTTCAGATCCCTGCCAAAACGTAATTCCGCACCACTGAAACGTCATTCAGCGCCACAGGTATAAAAACATATTTTAGCCAGGATTTGAAAAATTACAGCTGTCATATTCATGAGGTGCTGTGAAAAAATGGCTATGTTGAAAATTTGGGGTCACAATTTTGAAAATTACCAAAGTTACAAGCCTGCGTTCGTAAATTTCAACATAGGCTCATAACTTTGCTGTTTTTTGATATTTTTGCCCCAAATTTTCAACATAGCTTTCTTATGACCCCACCTTATGAACAAGTGCAGAGAAGATGTTCAACTCCTGCCCAAAAGGTGATTTCACACAGCGACTGCGAAATCACCTTTTGGAGGTGCAAAAACACATTTTGGTCAGGATTTGAAAAATGATAGCTATCACATTCATGAGGCACTGTAACAAAATGGCTATGTTGAAAATTTGATGTCAAAATATTGAAAATTACCAAAGTTACGAGCCTGCATTTGAAAATTTCAACGTAGGCTCATAACTTTGTTGTTATTTAATATTTTTGCACCAAATTTTCAACATAGCCTTCTTTTGACCCCACCTCACAAACAAGGGCAACTCCTGCCTGAAAGGTGATTTTGCGCAGTGACTGTGAAATCACCTTCCGGAACAGATTTTCCTAAATTCTCTGTAATTGTTTATGAAGTGGGGTCCCAAACAAGGCATGTTGAAAATTCAGGGGCAAAAATATTTAAAAAAAATGCTCAGGTTATGCCACTAAGTTCAAAACCCCATTGAACTACATTGAACTGCATACCTGATTTCCTCAGTTCACAGTCCAGCTTTGAAGAGTGAAGGTGTGTCTGTGGTTCAGAGAAGATTATGGCATTGGGCCCCCAGTGGGTAAGTAAGGGCTGGGGGGTGATGAGTGAGAGTGGGTCAGAGGGGAGTAACGGTGCAACAGACATCGATAGATGGTTTTCTATTCTACAGGGTTTAAAAAAAAAAAATAAAGGACGATTTTCTATATTTCAGGTGATGACACTGGGGGATTGGGCACCCAAGTGTCAGTGTTACCTTTATTGGGGGAGGGAGTGCTGAGGGGGGGGGGTCAGGGAGAGTCAGCTGACAGGGCAGCAGTGGGACACAGCAACAAGAATGACAATGGCACCAGCTAGAGTGTGGATATGGGATCCCAGGGTGGACCAAACTGAGTCAGTTGGATTTTGCATCTTCTGGGTAGTGCCGGACTTCATGGGGGTGGAAGAATGAAACTGTAGGGCTGAGGGAGCATGGGACAGCAGCACCCCAGAGAGAAGCCTCCACCCAGACCTCGGGGACAGAGACTGGAGCCAGAGAACAGAGGGCCTTTCCAGGGCTTTGTTTTTTTGAAAACAGTTAAGGGGTGCCAGCAACAGACATCGAGGGACGTATTTCTTTATTACAGGCCATATTTTTATAAAATAAAATAAAAACAACACTGGGGAATTGGGCATACCCAGTGTCAATGTTCTGTCATCAATTTCTATGTTTCTGTGCCAAGAACAATTTTGGGGCACCAGCAGCAGACATCAAGGAATGGATTTCATTATCACAGGCTATATTTTTATAAAATAAAAATGACACTGGGGGATTGGGTACCCCCAGTGTCAGTGTTATGTTTATTGGGGGGGTGCTGAGAGGGAGGGTCTGGAGGGTTACAGGGGTGCCAGCAGCAGACATCGATGGACATTTTTTGTTGTTACAGGGATTCCTACAGCAGCTGCACACTGGTAACAAGCAAACCACTGGTGTGCAACTGGAAACTTTTTTTATTATTATTATTTCTATTTATACTCCTCCCCCCATATGGCCCCTCATCTGACTGACTCCCCCAGCTCCATGCCCTTGGAATTACTGGTGCTTATCTTACGCCCGGTCTGGAAACGGTGCCGCAGAGAGTCAGTCACCATCCTGCCACTAGTTTGTTTTTCTTCTGTTTTCTCCCCATTGTTTTTCCCGAGGGCCCCAGGAGAAGGTCGCATGCGTGTGGAGGCACGCATGTGCCTTACAGCCCCGGTAACGACCCTCCTCCACCTGCCCCATTGGCCTATTCGCCGGCACCCTGCTTGTGCAGCCCCTCAGCCTCCACCAGGGAAAGCCGTGAGCGAGAGATGCCATCCCACCTCCCCAGAGAGGAGAGCTGCCTTTCAGCCACTCCATCCAGCTCCACCCTCCCCCATCGTGCTGACCTCCGATGACCCAGGCTCGCTTCCGAACCTGGGTCACCGGAGTGCCATGAGGTGAGACATCCAGCGCCTCAGCCCTTTGTGCCACCGGTCCGGTGCTGGTAACTTGTTTTGAAAGCTGATTAACTGTTTTGCTGACCCGTCTTCATGCAGATCAAAGGACTGAAGCCCTCTCTGATTGGAGAGGCTTTGGTCCTTTGAAGTACACAAAGTTTACGCCCACCAAGCAGAGAGTTACGCCAGGACCACAGTGCATGGGCATTGGTGTAGACTGTCGAACCCTTACAATTCTGAATTGCAATGGGCTCAGCAGTGACCACCCCCCAATCCTGTTTAATTTGTCCCAAAACGTTAGGTGTGCAGGCGCATCAAACGTAAAAATGAAAACTACTGACTAGAATTGCACATCCTAAGCCTGGGGCGTCGGGATTGCTGGCAGGTGGAAGACTATTAAGAGCGCCAGAGTGTGCTCTCCTAAAAGGGTAACTCCGAATGCGCCAAATGGAATTGCTGTCTGAAATTCCTAATCTGAATCCTAAAACCTATTTTTACAGAGAAATTCAGAATTTGGAATTTCAAACCCAATTCCAATTTTGAGGTCCTTTTAGTATTTGAATTGAAACTGGATTAGGATTCAGAGATTCCAAAATTTCAAAATCTGGAAACTGGATCAGAACTGCCCAGTTCTGAGCATCTCTATTTCCTACTTTGGGAAGAGAGGATCACTGCGTCTGGTGCTTCACTGCCATGTGGCTAGCCATGGGTGGCAAAGCATCAAGGTACGTCTCTGGGAGGCATGACGTCGGCTGGGCTCTGCGTTGGCACATTAGTAGAGCCCCATAAAATTATTTTTTATTTTTTATAATTTTTCTTTCTTTTTCTGGAATTTTGTGTTATTTCTTTTTATTGACTGAAATTTTAGTTTTATTTCTTAATCATATTTACATTCATAAAATACCTCAAAATGACCTTATATGTTTTATTTGTTTATTACAGTCTCCGAATTTGACATACCTTTGAGTCAGAGACTAATTTGCAAAGGTTCCAGGTCCAAAAGAAATCATAACAGTTAGCTAGATACAACAATGTAACAAAAACATGACATGGATATAGCAAAAAAGCAAAAAACAATCAAAGCCGTCATTATATCAGACTTTATCAAAGTTGGCAAATAAGAACCAAAAATCGATGCTAGAGTAAAAGCTAAGCTAAAATACAATTATGTATCAGTATGTGATAATAGGCGGTCAAGAATAACTTTGTCGATGACAGCTCGCCTTTTCAAGGGGGAGGGATGGGATCCAACCCGACGTGTACTGACCCCTGGCAGAGGCTGGGGACCAGACAACTCGTCGGTGCCTCAGGAGTATGATTGGCCACAGGCAGAGGCCTGCGGACCAATCAGCTCCAGGGGCTACAACATTGGGGGTGGATGTTGCGAACATTGGTGCTCGCGACTTGATGTCAGGGCCAGCACCGTCCACACAAAAAAGGGAAAAATGCCCTCCAGAGCTGGGAAGACTGAGCGCCGAGCCTAGTCCCGATGTGCCACCATCTGCCAGCTGCCTCAGGACCTGACGAGACTTGAAGGTATGGGTGTCCGGTCCCGCCCACCACCGGGGGCGCAGTCCACGGCAGGATGGAGGTACCCAACCAGCTGGTAAGACGGTGGAAGGGTCAGATGTCATTGGCGATTCCCGATGGGGTGGCTCCGGTAGGCAAGTAGGTGGGGTAAAAAGAAATGTATAAAAAAAAAAGAATAACTTTGTCGAAGTCAATAGGTTAACATGGATCAGCCAAGACAAACGGGAGCAGGAAATAGGGAAAGAGGGAGGAGGGGGAATAGGTAGAAATCGGGGTTCAGGACTGACAGAGTGAGGTGAAGTAGAGAGGAAACACGTCAAGAGAGGTACCTATGGGGGGGGTGCGGGGGGAGGAGGGGAGAGTGGCAGCTGTTTAGCCTGGAAATTAGGGGATACATGAAGGTGAAGTAGCTTAAGCTGGGCAGCCACAGCAGTTGAAAGAAAAAAGGTACTGTCTGAGGTTGCGTTTAAACTGCCCTAACTTGGAGGCAGTTTGTACATCAAGAGGCAGATCAGATAGCCAGGTGGGAGCTCTGTACAGAAAGGCCCAGTGCGCTTGATTAGTCTGACAGAATGGAGCCTGAAAGGTAGGTCTAGTTGTGCTTCTCATCCTTCGAGGATTGGTTATTGGGGTAAGGAGGTGTTGTGTTGTTGGAGGGGTTAGACCCATACAGATCTTCTTACCTAGAAGGCAGGTCTGGTACATGATCCTGCCACTAAGATTCAGCCAGTAGGTTTGGGCATACAGAGCGTAGGTGTGGGTGTACCTGTGAACCCCAGAAACTAACCGTCAGGCCTTATTGAGGATAACCTTAATACGTTTAAGTGAAGTGTCAGTAGCTGCTCCATAAATGACTAGCCCATAGTCTACAAGAGAGAGGACGGACCTGTTGACAGCAAGATAGGAGTGCATCAGGGATGAGGCTATGACTGTGTGTGTAGAGGAGCCCTATTCCAATATTAACAGCTTCAGAAATTATGTTTATATGGTCATTAAAGGGTAAGGTGCTGTCACGTGTAATGCCTAGGTACCTGAAGTTGTGTACTTGCTCCAGAGGATCATGACAGTTGTTAAGGATGATGAGTTGAGCTGACTTATGCTTGTGAGAATTTGCAAATAACGTCACCTTGGTCTTTTTATAGTCCGGGGTTAACTTGTGTTCTGTACGCCAGGCCTCGACCAGGGCAAAGCTGTGCTACAAATCTCTAGTAAGGAGGGAGGGGTCTGGTTGGCTAGTAAATAAGATGGAATGATCTGCGTACAGAAGGAGTTGACTGGGGCAGGCCTGGGGGAGGGAATTGAGGAAGATACTAAAAAGAAGGGGGCCAAGAATGGAACCTTGCGGTACACCAAAGAGCACAGGACAGGAGGTGGAGAGGGTACCCCTAATTTTCACCTATTATGTTCTGCCAACAAGGTAGTTCTGAAACCAGGAGGTAAATGCATGTGAAAGACCAAGGACAGGGAGAGACTCAATAAGTAGGGAATGGTTAACTGTGTTGCATGCTTTAGTTAGGTCAGTGTAGAAGGACCCAACTAGGTGGCCATGGTTGAGTGCTCTGTGAATAAATATAGTATATTCAAGAAGTGCGGTAGTGGTGCTATGACTTTTTTCTAAACCCGTGTTGCTGCGGACATTGAGTGTTGTATTTGGACAGGTAATCGAAGAGCTGATCGGAAACGATACGTTCAAGCACTTTGTGGGGGGGAAGTATAGAGATGGGACGGTAGAGTGCAAAGTCTTGTCTCCCCTCTTGTAGACAGTGGTAACTATGGCTGCCTTCAACTAGAGAAGGAATTGACCTAGGCAGAGGGACAAATTGAAAATCTTAGTGAGGGGTAGCAGTACAGCATCTAGGGCAAGGCGGAGAAGTTTTAGATCAAGGGAATTGCTGTTGTAGCGCGATCTGTTAAGGAACCGAAGGAGGTATTTTTTTGTCTCGTTGGTCAAGACTGTCCTAAAGTAGAAGGGGGAGGAGCTGGGAGTGTTAATAACTCTGGGGGAGCTGTTAGGGGTTCCAGGTGTAGAGGGGGCATTAGAGAAGAAGCCAGGGGGAAGGACTCCACTCAGGTCTGAGAAGGCATTATTAACTCATTCACACCACAAGAGCTCTTTGAGACTTCCACCACTTGTGCCCTGTATACTCCTAGCACTGCATCCTGGGCCTTTATAAGCAAAATCAAGCCATAATCAGCATGCCACAAACAAAGGTGACTACTTCTTGAACCGTAAGTGCTACACACAAAGTATGAGTGGCAGAGTTGTTCAGCACAACGTTACCTTTCTAATGGCGCTATGCAATCAGTTGTAATCAATTTAGTTTTTATTTTATACTAGCTGAAATACCAAACTGATTTTTTTCTGATTTTTTTTTTTTTTTTCTTCAAGGTGCTTCAGTGAGACGTGAGAGACAAATGTCAGCCATGCACACCATACCTTAAACAAATGCAAATAACTCCTAAAGTATATGTGGTAGACACAAAGTATCAGTGGCAAAATTGTTCAGCACAAAATAACCTTTCTAATAGTGCTATGCAATCAATTGTAATCCATTTAGTTTTTATTTTATAGTAGCTGAAATACCAAACAGTTTTTTTTTTTTTTCAGATTTATTCAAGGTGCTTAGGTGAGGCTTGAGAGACAAATGTTAGCCATGCACACCATACCTTAAACAAATATGAATAACTCCTAAAGTATACATGATAGACACAAAGTATCTGCAGCAAAATTGTTCAGAGCAAAATTACCTTTCTAATGGTGCTATGCATTCAATTCTAAGCAATTCGGTTTGTTTAATAGTTAGGTAAAAACTGTTGACTTCCCTCAGACGTTTCTAGGCCTGAGTGAAAGTCAGTTGAGTACGTCTACAGGCGTTATTGTCCTGAGTGGCTATGCTTTCAGACGCCACCTACCGACGTCTCTAGGCCTGAATGAGTTAAAGACTTCAGCAATTTGTTGCGGATCCTGGATGGACACCCCGTTGATGTTGATAAGTGATGGTGGAGTACTGTTGAACTTGCCAGTCAGTTCCTTGATGTTCTCCCCAAAATTCCTGCTGTTACCCCATGTCCCCTTCAACACAATTTTGTAATAATCAGATTTAGCAAGGCGACTTGCACAAGTGCAGTTGTTCCTAGCTGCCTTGTACCTCTTTCAGTCAAAGGGACTCCCAGTGGCATGGGCTTTATGCCAGAGATGATCTCAAGTAGCCTTCTGATTAAGGAGAGAGGTGGAGATCCAGGGGTTACGGGCACCTTTGGATTTCCTTTTTCTGAGAGGGGCGAAGATATAACAGGCTGTGCTGAAAGTGGTGATAAAGTATTCTAGTGCAGAGTCAACATTAACAGCCAAAAAAATAGGCATCCAGTCACACTGCAGAAGGTAACACAAGAACAGCTGCTACTGCCCTCTTTTCAGGTTGTGCTGGTAAATTGCCTTGGGGGGAATTTAGGGGCCTTGTTAGACCAGAAGCTGGTCACCAAGTTAGTCAGATAAGACCTCAGTGCCCATAAGCCTTTCAGGATGGTTGGTAAGAAGTAGGTCTAATTGAGTGCTGTTGCTTGTTCTATAGTTGCGCTTGGTGGGGGAATTAACCAATTGGGAGAGGTTAAGGGCGGTGAGTGCGTCTTTAAAAGGGTCAGCTTCAGGGGCAAGCCAGTTTACATTAAAGTCACCAAGAGCTATTATTTCAAAGTGATTTGCAAGGCTAGAGATGTAGTCAAGTATAAGACTAAAATCTCTGCAAGTATCCTTTGGGGGGGGATATATACAGAAAGAGCAGTGAGGGACTTACCACTGGTGCCAATTGCAATTTTGACTGCAAGTGCCTGGTCATTGTTATCAAATGCAATTGTTGGGAGGACTTGACCATGTAATGAGTCTAAGTAAATAGCACACCCTTCCCCCTTCATGCCCAGTCTGTCCTCTCTGAACAAGGTATAGCCATCAAGGGCAACAGCAGTGTCAGGGATTTTGGGGGAGAGCCAGGTTTTGACCACTACGGAGTCATCAGGTTTGTACTGAAGGAGATCGAGTTTGGGCAGAAGACTGATGATGTAGACTTGATGCTAGCTTAATGCTGTCCTGTTTGCACATGCTTTCAAGTGGTTGCTGTACAGGACCAGGATTAGGGTGAAAATTGCCAGAGAGTAGCAACAAAAGTAGGACTCAATGAATTATGAAGTTCCTAAACAGCTTAGAATGAATAGGTAATCTGATTTTTGAGAGTTTACACGTGATAGCGAAGGGTGGCTGTGAGGCGAAGAGTGGTATGGGGGGAGGGGGGAACAAGTTGAAATGATCAGAAGTGTGGTTATATATACTAGAAATCACTTTGCTAGTATTGTACATTGTGTTAAGCAGCATTATGCTATGGTCTTGAAAGGTTTTGTGAATCAAACAATTCCACTGCCCCTTCTTGGCGGACTATCTCTATGGTAACAACGGAACCTAAACAACAACTGCTGCAAGTGTGACAAGGTTGAGTTAGGCTTGCACCGTTTGTTATGAAAGGGCAAAAGCTAACTACTTCAGAGTCACCTTCCACCCCAACGTAAGCCAGCCATATAAATTTTGGAAGGTGGTTAAATCACTATTCTCCCCTCCATCACAGACCCCTACCCCTGCTCTAAACGTGGGCGGCTCCATGATCACAGACCCACTCGAAGTGGCCTCTCAATTCAACTCCTTCTTTATAGAATGTACCTCGTCACTTTTGGCCACCCTCATTCCTGACCCACAAATCCCCTCTCCACCCTCCCTCCCCAACCAAGCTCCTTCAGCTGGCCTCTCTTTCGCCTTCCGTCAAACTTCCCCGACTGAAGTCTACAGAGCCCTACTCACCATTAATCCTTCCAAGGGCAAATGCCCCACTGGCATGGACTCCAAACTGCTATGCTTGTTGACTCCAGCCATCGCTGTGCCCCTGACATCACACTATAACCTCTTGTTCTCTCTAGTTGCCATCCCAACCAAGTGGAAGCACATCACAGTCATCCCCCCTACATAAAGGCGACGACCTTTCTGCTCCTGGGAATTACCACCCGATTTCTCTCCTACCTACCTACCCTGGCTAAAATCCAGGAACATCTAGTCCTCTCACAACTGTCCTCCTATCTTGATTCCTCTTCATTCTTCACTCCCTACCATTCTGGGTTTAGGAAGTCCCACTCCACCACCACATCTCTCCTAAGGCTCACTGATTCCATCCTCACTGGTATGGATAGAGGCCACATCACCGCAGCCATTTTGTCGACCTGGCTAAAGCCTTTGACACCATCTCCCATTCCCTTCTTCTATCTACGCTATGTCTAGCAGGGCTCTCAAGTGCGGCCACCAGCTGGTTTCACTCCTACCTGATAGGCAGATCCCAATCTGTCAGAACTGGCAATACCACCTCTGCTTCCCTCCCTGTTACCTCTGGTATACCCCAAGGCTCAGTCCTTGGCCCACTTCTGTTCTCCATCTTCCTCAACGACCTACCCTCTGTCTGCCCCCACACATCCATTCACATGTATGCGGATGATACAGTTCTGTACACATCCGGCTCCTCGACCTCTTGCATGGCGAACAGACTACAGCAGGACTTCGATGTAGTTCAGCGCTGGTTTTGCTGTAATCAGCTCTTTCTCAATGCCATGAAAACTGTCTCTATGACCTTTAGTATTAGGCAGAGACTTTCAAGGCTTCCCTCCCCCTCTTCCACACCCTGGACGGGACTACTCTTGAGACTTGCATCTCCTGCATATATCTCTGGGTCTGGCGTGACCAGCACCTAGACTTCTCCACACACATTGGTGCCATCCACAAAAAGCTTCACCCCAAGCTGAGTGCATTGTACCTCAATCATGGATGCATCCCACTGCTGGCTCGCCATGCAGTTGTGCAGAAGATGATTCTCCTTATCTTCGACTACAGAGACATTGTATATAGTGCCGCTCCTAAGTCCACTCTAGCCAGACTGGACCCCCTCTTCCACTCTTTGTCATTTTGCCCTTGATTGTCCTCCTGCCACTCATCACTGTGTCTTATACTGAAACCTAGACCTCCCCTCACTGCAGGACTGGCATCACTCCCACTGTGCCAGTATCATGGCCAAATATTGGACACAGTCCCTCCCTCCTTATATCACCTCCGTTCTCTCAGCCCATACCTTCCCGGGCTATGCACTCAGGAAAATTGACTTGCGTCTCCTGTCTGTTCCACTCATGTCCATTTTGGCAGGCCAGTTAGCATTCGAATACTGCATGCCTAAACTTTGGAACTCACTCCTCCCTGATATTTGGCACACCTTCCCCAGTCAGCACCTTAACTCTCTTCTCAAAACACGTTTCTTCCCCATCTGCACATGCACCCCATGCTAGCTCTTGCCTCTGAAAACTGGAGTTCTAGAAATAGGGTTGTATTTGTATTTATATTATGTAATTGCTACTATATTGTATATCATATGTATTGTAACTGGAATCTGTTGCCATATTCTACTGTCATATGACCTGTACAACTGTCTGCTGTGCTGCATTTTCACTCTGTAAGAATGTCTTATAAAGTTTTCTGGACATGTCTAATATGTATGTACTTACTTCACCCTATCCCCAGGGTGCATCTGGAATCGAACAGTAGTCCGCTCAGCATGCCTTCCTGGTAAAAACCTTAAATAAATAAATTATGCAGAAAGAGTTAAATGCAAGGATCCATTCCATTTTCTCCTTTCTGTCTCTTCCCTGTCTGGTTGCACAACCAAATGTTCTTGTGAGACCTAGGAACTGATCACTCTGACAGTTTCGCAGTTTTCCACCTTTCAGTATGTGTCTGCCTTCCCTTGCTATTTCTGTCTTTTCTTCCTCCTTGCATATCTGCGGGTATAAAAATATATGTAAATCTTTATGTGGAAATGTCACTGATACTGGGATCCCTTTGTTTAAAACTGTATGTAGTTATACTGTTGAAATGATTGCAAAAAGCTATTTGGAACTCAAGGGGTTAACCTGAGATGCTGGTTTGCAAAATCTTTCCAGAGCTGTCAACAAGAGGTCAGTTATGGGTCATTATGTTCTTTTTGCTGCACCTGCAAGAAACTGACAAGAACATTTTAGGAAAAACAGGATGTCTGTTAACGAGCAGAGGTTGCAAAGACATACAAAAAGAGCAGCAATTCTTTTGCTAGAAAGACGAGGAGAGTAAGAGACTGAGAGACTGAAACTTGGAATTGAGATACTCTCAGAGGAATGACTTAATTTTCTCTGTCTGTGCTGCCTTATTAAATAGTTATATTGAATAATTTTATTTTTTATTTTGCTGTTGTTGAGAAAAATAAAATGCTGTTTGTGAATTTTGAAACTGCTTCTGGTTTTCCTATGCTTCCTGACCTGTACCTCGACAACAGCAAGCATTTATTTAATTCTTGCTCAAAAAACAGCCAATTTTTTAACTTTTTCCACATTTATTTTCATTTTATTTCTTTTTATATCTTGAATTTCTTGTTATTTCTTCTCATTTAAGAAAAAAAACAAGTCTCTCTACATTAGTATGTGCACTAGGAAGCCGATGTGTGTCGTTTTCCTCTGGGAGGGGAAGAACAGAAATGTGGAAGAAATAAAGAAAACCCTAGCTAGCAGAAGGATGAAGTGTACTCTTGGGTACAGTTCAGTCTACTGTTGCTTGAATTCACCAAGTGTTCAGGAGATATGGGCACCCTCCGGAGCCCTGCTGTGAGTGGGTAGGGTGGTCTCCGTGGGGGGTTGAAAATAGGCTGCCGGTATGGGTGATGGGATGGGTGGTTGCCAGGGGCAGAAGGGGAATCAGGCCTGCGATGACAGGGAGTATAATTTACTGATAAAAGAAAAGAATGGCACAAGACGATAATGTAAACAAATAAATACGGGGACATTTTGCATTGTACATACAATATTATAATTAGATACAGTACAAGGTAGTTTCAGCATCATGGGATATGATTATAGTTGGATACTCAAACAAACATGCAAGAAGACATTTAAGTTAGAGTAGGAATATCCTAGCATGAAATTCTGATGGTATGATAACTGTCATGTAATACCGTGGTTACCGTTATACTGTGGTATTACAGAAGAAGTAATTTCAGTACAAAAAAAAGCCACCTCAAACTCTTTCATCACAGAGAGTTGGCATGGAAGGGACAGTTGTCCCTGAATCTACAAAGAAATATTAGATGAAAGGTCTGAATACCATGGTATACCATGAACCACAGTTACTGCAGTATCGGAAATTGCTTACAGTATCAATACCTTGACTTTTGATACTGCGGTATACCATGCCATCCCTACGAAGGGGGGGGGGGAGGATTTAATAAGCAAGGGCTGAGTACAAAACTGAATATAATCACAAGAGACTAAATATGATTAGAATAAAAAGAATGGGATCAATACATTGAAACACAATAGTAAGCGCTCTACAGTCGACTGCTAACTCAACTCTCACTGAACAGTCACTAAAAGGCAGCCACCTCTGGGTGGAATATGGCAGTCATTCTGTGACAGCACATTGAACAATCGTTTTCCATCTTCTAGAAGTGCTATGTGTTAGACCCTTGCAAGGGTGTCGTGGTATAATGGTTTTACGTATTGGAAGTATTAGATGTCAGGGTATTGATACCATGAGCAATTTCTGATACCATGATAACTGTGGTTCAGATATGCAGACCATGCAACTTTTTTTTTTTCTGTGCTTTTTCCATGCTTTCAGGGACAACCGTCCCTTCCACTGCAACTCTCCCTGATCCAGGAGTTTGGGGAGGCTTCTTTTGTGTACAAAAAGTACTTCTTCTGTAATACCACGGCATGGCAGTAACCACTGTATTACATGTGATGGTTATCATACTGTCAGAATTTCATTCTATGACATCCCAAGACCCTTGTACCATGTTAATTTGGGGGAAGGGTAAGAAGGAGCTTCATCACATTCCTGGGTGGAATAACTTGGACAAACCACAGATTTAAAAACAAACACAGCAGTGAAAGGGCAGACAACAACTAAAGGGAGGGAAAGGGGGAGTTAATTACAAGGGACAATCTCTCATTTTCCACTAGAGGCCTTCTGCCACTCACTGGGAGAGTGCTGTTCCACTCTCTACATAATGGACCTTCTGCTCTGTGCCTATGTGCTGCTACTACATGGGCATATAGGCTACATTATGTGCATTTGCCACATGCTGGGTGCCCGAAGAGACCTTTGCAACATGCACTAATGCTACACAGATACATAGATACATAGACAGTGTCGGCAGATAAGGGCCTATGGCCCACCTAGTCTGCCCATTTGAGCTTGTAAGTTCAGTTTGTTTTCCTAGAAGTCTATTTCCCCTTACCCCTGACCTCTAGAATTCCTTTATGTCTATCCCATGCATTCTTAAATCCCGTGATTGTTTCAGCCCCCACCACTTCCTCTGGCAGGGTGTTCCCTTGTCCACCACCCGTTCTGTGAAGAAATTCTTTCTCATGTTTCCTCTGAATCGTCCTCCCTCCAACTTCATCCCATGCCCTCTAGTCCTGAAACATCTTTTCGCTTAAAAATAGTGTTTTCCTGCACCCTGTTCCTCCCTGTAAGATACTTGTTGTCTCTATCATATCCCTCTCTCCCTCCTCTCCTCCAGGGTACATGTTCAGTTCCTTCAACCTGTCTTCATAGGACTTGTGATGCAACCCATGCACCATCTTTGTTGCCCTCCTCTGAACCTTCTCTACCCTGTCTATGTCCTTCGTAGGTATGGTCTCCAGAACTGTACACTGTACTCCAGGTGGGGCCTCACTAGTGTCTTGTATAGCGGAATTATGACCTCCTTTTCCTGCTGGTGATGCCCTGCCTATACATCCCAGCATCCTATTTGCTTTACCTGATGCCTTATCACACTGTTTCCCTACCTTGAGGTCATCAGAGATGACAACCCTAAGATAGCTTTCCTGCTTGGTGCATGCTATATCCTCACCCCCAACTGATATATTGTGCCAGGGTTTTTGTGCCCCATATGCATTATCTTGCACTTCTTTGCATTGAATTTCAACTGCCAAACCCTTGACCATTCTTCAAGTTTCTGCAGGTCCCTTCTCATTCTGTCTCGCCCTCTGGTGTGTCTACTCTGTTACAGAGCTTTTGTGTCATCAGCGAACAGTGAAATTCTGCCTTCTATATCCTGTGCAATGTCACTGATGAAGATGTTGAATAGGACTGGTCCCAGCACTGATCCCTGTGGTACCCCACTGGTCACTCTTCCCTCTGTGGAGTGACAGCCATTTACCACCACCCTCTGTGTCCTGCCACCCAGCCAGTTACCTACCCACCACACTACTGTCCTGCCCACACCCATATTCCCCAGTTTGTGTAATAGTGTAATATGTGCTCCTTGCCAGATTGGAGCATGCCACCCACCAGACCTGGAAATCGGGAGGAAAAAAGTATTCTATTAATCAGACTCCCAAATAATGCCTCTTTGTAAGGGGGCCATCAGATCTGGCCTGTGTGCAGAGTTACACACCTGGCCGAGGTGGCCACACTACATGGCATGCATGATGCCACTTATGTGTGTGGCTATATGCGGACAGGGTCTGTAACCTATGTTGGGTGATGCCAGCAGTCAGTGCTTCTGCACCTCCTGCCTCCGGCCTGTGATTGCTCACTCCCTGCACCACTGGGTGCAGAGCACAAGTCAGATGCTAAATCAAGCTGTTCTACTTCTTATAGGAGATGTAGCAACCACCACTGCATGTGCACAGCAAGGGATCCACTAAGTGGCTAAGCTGGGCTTCCAATTTAATACCCAGTGCCTGGCAAATCTCCACCTCTATAGCTGCCTTCACTCAGTTGGCCGAGCTCTGTGCTGGAGTGTTGGGGCGGCCAGACTTCAGCAGCATCTCATTGTGCACCTTTGGAGGACAGGAATGCGAACATTACATGTTAAGCAACCCTTTTTGTGCAAAGGGCTCTAAGATTGTAAAACAAAAATTCATGGTAATTTAAGTTACCCAATGAACTGCAAACTGTGAGCTATGAAGCAGGCATGTTCTGTATTTGAGTTTCTGTCTCTAAGACTTGATGGTGTGCCCTGCATTTAGACTCTTCTTTCTTCACAGTTTGAAGGACAGTGTTCCAGATTTGGGGTGATAGACTGAGAGGTACAGGTATAGAATGAGGTTTGAGAAGGAAGAATGGGTGTGGAATGAAATTCCTGATGGATGAGAGGGGAGTTGATATAGCGGCAAGAAAAGAACAAGGCAATGCCAGCCTGGTGGTGCAGAGGGCCGAGGCACTGGACACCACACCTTGCGCCATGCTGGTGACCTGGGTTTGGGAACAAGCTCGGGTTGTCAGAGGTTGGTGGGGAGGGAGAGGGTGCTGAGTAGCTACCTCAGCTGTCCACCTCGGGAGGGTTCAAGAGGACCTCTCGGTCCTTGGCTGCCCCGCAGTGGAGGCTGGATGGCAGTGCCACCTCTGAGAGCCCAGTAGCAAGGCCGGGGAGGGTAGAAGGGGCTATAGACTGGAGCTGCGGTGTGCATGTGCTCCTCCACACACATGCATCACTGCTTTCGGGGTCCTGGGTAGCAAGGGGGGGAGAAAATGGTGAAAACATTGGGGGAAACCGCACAATGAAGCCTCCAGGCTGGCTCAGGAGTTCTGCTGGGACGCGCATAGCGCAGGTAAGTTCCCGAGTCTGGAAGGGTGGTGGAGGATAGCAGTGGCCTGCCTGCCTTGGCGGATAAAGAAAGGTTAAAAAAAAGAACAAGGCACTGTAAGTGACATGAGAGGTCTGCTGCTGTTGATGGTTGAAGGAGATGAGGTCAAGATCCACGTATATTGCACCAGCAGCAAGCTGTACATAATTCTGGAATGAGGTTTCTACCAGGGTGAGTTCAACAGTCTAGTACAGGCTGGTAGTGAGTAACTTGCAACACAAGGGGGGTGGTGGAGTCCCATAGGGTATGCATGAAGCATATTATAACTATTGTGCAGGTCCACAAGGCCTGCTCGAAGCAAGATAAAAAAATTAAGGAAATACATTGCAAAAACTATATTACTGCATATATGTTCGGTTTGCAAAGCCACAGGAGGAGGGAAATGTGCACTATGGTTTTCAGTCCTAACCTCCACCCCTTCCCCTCGTGACCCAAGGCCAAGCTACAGGCCTGCAGCAGTGCCACACATCTGTATCATCAAGTTACAGGTCAGGGGCCATGTCACATGTGTCTGTAGCCATACACCATGGGTGTAAACTACAGATTGGGCCCTGCCCCATGTAAGCACTGCTTCACACTACAGGTTTGAGGGCCATTCCTTATGGTTCTCCTGCTTCATACTTTTATTTTAAGGGCTCTTTTACAGAGGTTCCACGTCAAGTCACAAGAATAGCAAATTACAATGGTTTCAGTAAGTAGTACAACATGAGGAAAGTAATTACATAAACAAAAGAACAATATGGCAAGATAAATATTGTGTCAATTGCAGCCAGTGGCCTTGTCTGAAGAGGGGTGAAAGGGCTTACAAGGAGAGAAAGTACAGGGGGTGAATTGGGGGGTGGAAGGAGTAAAAAAAGAACAAGGAGGAGATTCCACAATGAAGCTTGAGCAGGAAAGACCCACAGGGTGGGGGTAGGGAGAGAAGTTGAAGAAACTGAGGAGAGAGAAGTGGGAGTGGAGGGGTAAGGGAAGGGGGATGAGGTAGGATGGAAAGAGGGCAGGAACGGGAAAGGGATAAGGGAGGAAGTGCTGTGAGTGGAATAGCGCAGCAGCAGCATAGGGCTATACAGGGGCAAGTGGTAAAAGAGGGAGGTCCCAGTGCATTTAGCTGTCAGCAGAGATTAGGTATAGCAGTCACAAGATGCTCTGGAAACTAAGAATTGATGCAGTTTCCGCTTAAATGGTCCCAAGGTTACAGTCGTCGCAATCTCAGGAGGTAGGGAATTAAATAAATTAGCAGCTCTAACTGCAATGGATCGCTGTCAGAGCAAGGTTCGACAGCGAGGGACAGTAAATGTTTGGCTCACAGAACCTCGTGTGCTCCGAGTGCCCCAGAAGGGACTGAAAAGCTGAAGGGAACCTGGTAGTAGGAGACTAAGATCTGCCTTCTTAGCCAGAAGGCAGGCTTGATATTCAATGCGAGCCTGGAGTTGAAGCCAGGTTTGCTTGTTAGTAAAGGTCACAAGTGTGAGTACGATACACTACACCAGTTAGTAGATGGCATGCCTTATTCAGAGCTGTGGTGAGCTGATGTAGGGTTGCGTCTGTGGCAGAACCATAAATGATCAAACCATAGTCAATAATAGACACAATTGAACTTTGGATAGCCAATCTGAGGGCTTCGGTAATAAGGCAGTGTTTATGCCTATGTAGAAGGCCTAGGGCGTAGGGACTAAAGAACCTGTGTGAAACAAACAACAGGTCTGGGACCCTGCTGCTTCATATAAGGCCTGCAGAGTGCTATACAAAACCAGCTACATATCTGGGGCTCTGCAGCTTCACTTAGGGCCCACAGCACCCTGAGTGAAGCAAGTAATAGGTCCAGGATTGTTCCCCACAGGTCTGTTGCTTCAGTTGTGGCCTGCAGGGTTGGGACCATGCACTACGGGTTTGCTCCTTTGAACCCTACAAAGCAAGGTACAGGACTAGAACTGTGCCTGAGGAGTTTGCTTCTTTGTGCATGGCCGGCCCTACAGCATACGACAGCTATAGTGCACCTGTAAGGCATGGCCCTACAGCATACGACAGCTATAGTGCACCTGTAAGGCATGGCTCTAGAGCATACGACAGCTATAGTGCACCTGTAAGGCATGGCTCTAGAACATACGACAGCTATAGTGCACCTGTAAGGCATGGCCCTAGACCTGTAGCTTGAAGCAGCACATCACTGGGGCGGCGCGGCCCTAGTTCCATAGCCTTGCCTTGGGTCACAAAGGTAGGAGATAGGGATGGGATGGGTGATGGGGTTGAAAAAACCCTTATGCCATATTTCCCCTATTTGTGTGGCTTTGTAACCCTAACGTATGCATTCACATAGTGCTTTGCATTAAATATAATGCACGTTTGGTCCCTTTTCCCCCATAGGAAAAAGCCATTGTTTATTTCTCTGTATACCTACCTAATTAACTCTCATACACTGTACCATGATAATTAGCCGATTAAGTCTCCTATACCAATACGTAGCCCACTTCCACTCCACCTTATTAACATCTTATTAACACCTTATTACTAACCTTAACCTCAAAACCTTATTAACATCTTAATAACACCTTACTTCTAACCTCAACCACAAAGCCCTCTTAACATGTTAATAACACCTTATTTTTAACCTTAACCTCAAAACCTCATTAACATGTTAACACCAGAAATAAGGTTTATAGCAATTCCAAAATATCCCATCCCCAAACTGCTTTCACAAAGCAGCGCCTTCTCAATTAAAGGAAAAGGAAGCAGCCTGAAACAAAAATGGAATTATACCCCCCAGCTGTTTTTCACAGAAGGATCTTTGCAATACAAAAACCAGTAAGGGCTTTGCAACACATATATTTAACTTGGAAAAAGAAAACCTTTCAGAGCAAAAGGTGGCAGTTGGCAACTGTGCAATGTACAAACAAATAAAAAAATGTTTCCCAGTTCTCTAAACTAAAGAAAACCTTTCAGACCACAAAACAGGCAGTTTCCAAAATATACAGTCTCTGTTAAACACAAACACATTTTCCATAGCAGAAGAAAACATTTCGTAGCACAAAGCACGTCCATTACATACTAGCAGAGAGGGCTGCCTTCCTTCACAAACATTCAGAGAAGGCAGGAAGTTAGCAGTGTAACCTGAAAACTAAACAAACGTTTTTCCTAGACACTTACCTGCTTTATTCAGCTAAACCAAAACAGTTTACATAACATACACGAACTAGTAAAAAAAAACACGTACCTTTCAGAGAGAAAGTTGATTATTCAGGGTAGCAGCACTTGCTTACTACAAGCATAGAGAGGGCAGCTGTAGCGAGTTGCTGCATCTCTTCAGGATCACATGGTCTGAAGCTCTGTTAACCTCAGTAACATTTGTTGCAGGTCGATAAAAAAGTTTTGAAGTTCAAGCCATTTCATCTCTAAAACCATCTATTATAACAACAAACGATGGCAGTGCCCACTGTACTCATGAAATAGTACCCACTCAGTGGCTAAACAGGTCACGTGCCCTTAGGAGTCATGGCTGTATAAGCTCATTAGGCCCCTCAGTGGTACTATGGTAATATCCATGCCATAGAAAACTGCTTGCATAAGGTTGGTATTCAGTGCTGGAGACCAACCCGACTTTAACAACTACAGACCTGTATCTAATGTATCAGTATTAGCCAAACTGTTTGAAAAGTTGGTTAGCACAAAACTCTGAGATTACCTAAATTAATATAACATCACACCCCCTTGCAATCTAGCTTCAGAGCTAAACACAGTACCTCCACAGCATGGGTCAAAGTTAAAAATGATTGGCTGAACTCACGTGATCATTAGCTTTTTTGTGGCTCCCTCTTTTCCTCAACCTCAGTAAAGCATTTGATGTGGTCAGCTGTAATGTGTTACTAGCTAAACTGTTGACACTAGGCATTGGTCCCCCGGCTTTCCACTAGTTTATTAATTACCTTACTGTGCATTACTAAAAGTTCAAATCCAACGGTCTCGCTTCTTCTTCTATTTTTTGTAAAATGTGGTACCTCAGGGGTTAGTGCTGGCCCCTACTCTTTTTGATGTATATACATGATCTGGGCATAAATGTAGAGGGAGCAAAATGACTTTTGTATGCAGATGATACTGCCTTGTATGTGACTAGTCCATTCTAGGATATGGTTAAATCTGATATACGGACTGCTTTTGACATTTTGTAGCTCAGTCCTCTCAGAAATATACTGTTGCTTAAGGCATCAAAAACTAAGGTTATGCTATTTACACCAACAGATAAATGTCCCAGAGATCCCTTTGTTTTGTCTGTTTCTGCTACGATGGGTAACACACTGGAATTAGTCACTGTATAAAAGTACTTGGGGCAGTGGATTGATAGTAGGCTGTTCTTTGCCAAACACATTGATACCATTTGCCAAAAATATAGATTGAGATTAAGATTTTATTTTGCAGCTGATGCCCGAAAAAGGCTGGTACAGGTGACATTCTTATACAGACGGTGCCTGTCTGGCTCTCTTGCTCAGTTAGATGTGCTAAATCACAGTGCTATGCTTTATAACTGGCCTGAGTCCGAGCGGCACTCTCTGTTCAGCCCTGGGCTGGTCCTCTCTGAGTATAAGAAGGATAAAACATATCTGTCTGTGGATCTGCAAAGCTCTAAGGGGTTTATTTAAGCAGCCAGCACTGAGTGTGTGTAAAATTTGAGTTTTACACACCACCCCAAGTCTTATTTTATATATTTGCTGGAGGCATGTTTTCTCACAACAGCAGTTATATAAAGTTGCAGTTTTTGGTGCCTATTAGAAGGTAGTGTAGCGCGAGTCGCACTCTGGCTCACTGTTTTCTGTTAGGAAGAGCAGCGTGTGCTCAGGGTTATAATGGTGAATTACAGCTGGCTTTTCCTATGAGAAAAAAATGTGACCCAGTTATTATATTACATTTCCCTTCTTTTGTGGTTTTGTAACCCTAAAATACACATAAACGTAGTTTAAAAAAAAAAAGTCTATATGGAATTTATGATAGAAAAATGTGGTGTACAAGGAAATATGGCCACTTAGGGAGGCTAAAGAGGTAATTGGCTATTAGGCAAAAGGACAAGGGGCAATAATTTCCACGGTTTTATGTGATAAAGCCGAGTCTGAAAGACCGCCTGTCACATAGAGAGAGCAAACCTGAGCCCAAAGTCAAAAGGGCGACAGATATTGTACTAACCATTGCAAATAATGACGGTCGCTATAGTACTTAAATAAATCACACAGGAATCTTTGCAGCCCCCCCGCGCCCCCCAAACTTAACCAACTCCGAGGGGTGCGGACCGCGAGCAAGTGCGGTATGTAAAAAAAAAAAAAAAAATGTTTCTACCTGTAGCCAGAGTGAACCCGGATCTGCTTGCGCCATAGCGGTGGTATCGCCACTACACTATGCAAGCAGCTTGGCGGGAATTGGCCTCAAAGGATGCTATATCCTGCCGTAGTGAGTACAGCTCCTTGCTGTACTCGCTATACAGGATGTAGTGAGGTATTGCACCACTCGCTGTCTTGCAGAGCGCTATTATTGAGTCGCTCAAATGTGCAGCACTCAATAATCAATGCTCTACATGGGTGCTACCAAGTTCCACATTTGCTCCCAAGATTGCACTGTGTCCAGTATGCCACTGTTTCCTGTTGTTTGTTGAATGTAATATAATACATTTGTGTGATTTTGCTTTGTTTTATGTTTTGATCACCATGGCAATGTGACGGAGTTTGCATGCGCACACAGGCCAGTTTGCTTATGCATGCTGTAGTACGCAAGCACCAGCTGATGTTGCACCCTGCCATTGCAGAGGACACTTGGAGCATACTTAGAAGCTGCTGTATAAAAATGGAAGAAGAGGAACCATGAGGTGTCCCTTAGGTGGGTGTTTGAAGAGCATGTTTGGAGACAGCACGAGTGTGGTCTGAGAGAGCATGTGGCTAAGGTTTTCATTTAACAAGTGTTTTGCCCAGGTGTTTTTATTTTTAGCCTCGGTGTAATCGAGGTTGCTGAAGTGCTTGGGTGCTGATTGTGCTGGTAATTGCCCAAATTCACGTGTTGCTTATTGTGCCATGTGTTTACAGCATTTATTTGGGGTAAATGCAGCATTTAAAATAGTCTCCCATGTATGGATTGTTGATGTTTTTGTGCTATGGATTTGTTTTGATATTTACTATTTTATGTTCTGATAGTTTTGTTTCTTGAGTAAGTTTTCTGTGTTTCAGTTTAATTCTTGTGAATTGTTGAGGCACAATATTTCCATTATAGTTTTTTTCTTTTATAGCTGTAGTATATACCTTTACTTGCCATGGTATATACTTTTAATCTGTTATTCCACTATTTTTATCTGATAGCTATACAGGGAAATAGCTGATGGGTCTTTCAGTGGGGAACGGGACCCATCCATCTGTTAATCTCTGAGAATGGAGGAGGTGTAGGAAAATCGGACACAGGTAAAGGTTTCCCATCTCTTAAAATCAAGGATGGAAATGAGAAAGGAAAATGTGGATGTGGGGATTTGAACCGTCGACCTCTGGTATGCCGTTCCAGCGCTCTAACCATTAAGCTACAGGCCCACTGGTTAAAGTGTCCGAGGAACTTCCTTCTTCACAGCACCACACATTCCTTTCTCTAGTGTTGCGCAATACTGCAACCAAGAACCAATTTAGAAATATCACTTCTCTTAGTGCAGTTTAACCCCTGCAAGGTATATATATTTTTTTTTAATCCTTGATTTAAAAAAATATATATACCTTGCAGGGGTTAAACTGCACTGAGAGAAGTGCCATCTCTTTAAGAAAAGGGCAAAGGAAGGCCCAGAGGACTGCATATTCAAAGCTTGAATAAAGCACCCTGCAAAGTCCTCTACCTGTAAACAACACAGGGCAATGCTCTAACAGTGGTGTATTTGAACATGCTCAGAGTGACGTTTGCTAGAGCAGCTGATATTTAAATATGCCCTCAATGAGAGAAGCACTATGAAGGCACTAACTGTAGTCCTATCATGGAGCAAGGCCCCCTGCAGACCTGTTTAGGAGATCCAGCTGAGACAATAAACAGGCGTTCCACATTCTAAGGAGCAAAGGATCTGATTGGGCAGCACAGTGGCAATTGTGCCTGAGTCCAGCCATGCAAGTGAACTTGTTCTTCATGCAAGGTTACCACACAACTTGGCCATCTCATTACCTTGCCATTTGCACATCGTTATCAGAGTTTTTCACCTTGGATGGAATGGAGGTTCGGTGTCTGCAATGAAATAGCAGCCCATAGCCCCCTTTATAAAATGGTGTCTGGTCACGTCTTACTCATATCTGGTAAGCACCCCAGCACATGGTACTGCGTTAACTTACTATATGTACTGTACTCCTGCTCCGAAGACATGATAGGGGTGCTGCTCATTAACTGAGACCACATCCAGTCAGGGGTCAAAAAGATCAACATGCTGATTACATTCAGTATCCTCCGTGATAAACATGTCACAAAGTGAATCAAACGCAGCAACATCAAAAAGAAATCCTGCAACTTAGAAACAGTGACCCCACCACACAGTAACAGTGCTCCAGAATCACCACAAAATGTAAAGGAAATTCATCCAACAACTTTGAAACATAGACACTGCTTCCTACTCACAAATCCAGACCTAAAAAGCCTCAGTGCTGCTATCACAAGAAAAAACATTTTAAACACGTAAAAAATCACAAAATATATTTTGAAACTGACTCTACACAACAGTAGCATGCATAACCTTCAGCACAACTTATACAAACATTATTCTTAAACCTAAAAAGATCCCCCTTTTTTCCCTCTCCTCCCCAGTCGGCCCTCCTTCCGAGGAGCGCCCCAGCCCCGTCACCCTGATGTCTGCCAGGATTTACCTGCTGCCATCTTCCCCAGGGCTTGCCCCCCCGCAGGGTCAGCAGGGTCTCCCAAGCACCACTGCAGAACAGATCCGGTTCTGGTGCCATGCCCAGCTGGTCGGGTACGGTACCTGCGGATGCTCCTCATCCTCCTGCCACCGGCATTTTTCCTCCAGTTTTCTCCCCGGAGACGTGATGTGCTGTGATGTCATGGCACATGCCATGTGCTCCCGTGCAACATGCACCAGCATCTGCCACGTCCCATTCCGTCTTGGCACCGAGCTGCCTTTCCTCCCACTTCTGCCAGGGGCCAGGTGAGCTATGGGCTCTGCTCACCCTCCCTCCCTCCAGAGGAGGTGAGCAGTCCTACAGACACTTGATCCTCCCCCGGCCAACCCTCCAACAGCCTGGATTCACTCCCAAACCCAGCTCCTCAGAGTCCCAAGCGGTAATGTTACTGCTGTGCCAGTGGGCTGGCAAAAAAACAGATCCCTTATCTAGAAACAAAGGACATCTCCGACTCTCGGCTAAGGTCATGTGGCATCTAGTCAGTAGCCTAGGCTACCAGATCTGACTCCGATCACATGGAAAGAACAGGAAGCACAGCCCAGGCTTCCAGCTTAGCCGCACAGATCACATGGGAAGTACCAGAAGTTAAAAGGAATGCCTATTTAAAGTAACAAATTAACCCACTCTCTTGAAGTGCAGCCACACCCAACTAATGCAGCTTACCAGTTGCAACCCAACCCCTGCCGCATGTCTAATTATGTCATTGCCCTAAAGACAACCATTTAAGTGGAATAAGGTAATTCCATCTGGGGGATCATGCTGCGTCAGTGTACCTCGTGTCTGTTGAAGTCAGTTGGCCATTGGGCACCACTCAGTACATTCAGATATCATAAATTACCCCCCCCCCCCAAGTCATGCCTTACTCCTTACATAAATAGGTTCCTTGTAGAACCGAAGCAATCCTATGTCACCAGTAGCACAGGAAAGCAGACACCGTTGCAGTCTGTGTGTGTGGGATGCAGTTAATCTCTTGGAAAAAGCACACTTTTCTGGTCCTGTTCTACAGTATCCACAGGGAAAGTTTACAGCGTAGCATGTAAATATATTGTTATGAACGACCTTCTCCTGGGATAACTAACCCTCATAATGTTACAGCACAATATCCCTGTATGTGCCTGCAGGGAAATAACTGTGAGTAGGCAGTGTAGTCACTAGGATGGGTCCCCTAATCAAGAACAGGGAGGCAGCATAGTTGCCCTAAACCCAGATCAGTACGTTTACATTTGGACTTTGTGCGCATGTACTGACCTCTGAGTGTTACAATATGGGAAGCAGCAGGAGCTGGAACACACACATGATGTATGAAGTTACCCATCATTGTATGAGGTTCCATATCAGTTGGCCTGTGCTGGGTAATTTTTTCTGCTGCACACATTTGACAGGGCTTCTGAAGTACCTCTGTGGTGGCCTGGGTGGGTTTCTCTGTGGAATGTCACACATGCATTACTGGCTGTGCTTTGCCACATAGCAATAGCCTCCATATTCATTTTGGGGTGTTTGCTAATTGACCATGTATATCCAGACAAGGGCGTGCTGCAGCGTCCATGGGACACACGAAAACAAGAGGACGTGCAAAAAATTTTTGAAAATAATCAGGTTCTAGTCCAAATTTATTTAGACCACAAGATGGCCACTGATTCCTGAGTACTTCGTTGCTCACCACTTTTCCTTGGGGGTGGGAATTGAAGCTTAGTGCATATTAAAAAAAAAAAAAACGCCTTCACTTATACTGGTCATTCAAAGCTATACATGTTCCACTTGCTGATGTATAATTAAAGTTTTTCATGCAGTAATGACAGCAAAGCATAAATCTCAGAAAAAAAGCATCAGACGGTGATTGATACATGTGGTTAAAAATATGCAACCCCTGTGTATACAAATAATAGAAATGCCAAAAATAACCATCTTTTAATTTATTTTTTATTCATTTACTGAGTTTGACATTGCACAAGACAGATAATTTGTATGTGTGTGTGTGTGTGTATGTATATATGTGTGTATGTATATATATGTGTGTGTGTGTATGTATATATATATATATATATATACTACTATATATATTATGCAGTGCCTATGAGGATAAATTGTGGCACATTATCAGCGATATTTTTGCCACTGTGTGGACCTAAAGTGACACTATCATAATAATCTCACTCTAGGTCCATAGAGGCAAAACTATTTTCACTCTAGGTCAGGACTGGCTGAAGCTGGCAGTGCACGGAGCCCTTTCACTTTAAGGTCCCCTTCCCCCATCTCACTCGCATACTGGCTCCAGCTCAGTTCACCCATCCTCATCCTTCACACTGCACTTTTTGTTACTGCCTTCACTTGTTTTAAACAACAAATCCTTTTCCATATTTAAGCAGACAACTCCCCTCCCTCTTACCAGTCTCAGTAACCAGTACTCCCTCTCCCTACCCAACTGGCGCTCATGCTCCGTGCCTGACCAGCACTCTTCGTTCCTCCCCATCTGGCCGCATGGCTGCTGCCATGTCTCCTGGGCCATTGTAGGTCGCTTTCTCTACTCCCGACCATGACTGCTTCCTAATCAAGATGTGCAGTATTTATTTATTTTATTTGTTTTATTTATGCCTTTGATAACTGGGTGAGCAAACATGATCCAGAGGATCATTTTCGGTCATGACCCGAGCCACCAGAGTGGCAAACGCAACAAACATCAGTACAATACAGCGATACAATTGGAACAAAACAGGACTGCCGAAACACACTTAGGTATGAGGTCAAATTACATAGCACAAATATTTAAAAGAAATCAGTACATACTGGTGTAGTGACATACAGAAAGTGGCTATACAATATAAAAGGCTTAGCATGATTAGGGTAAAGTATTACATACAGTCGCAGGGAGTCTGGTAAATAAATACAGTTACAATGAAGCATACCTCTCAACCTCCTGCCTCATAAATCAGGGACAAGGCTTAAAAAAATCAGGGACAAAGGCCCAAAATCAGGGACACATTTTTAAAATTGGTGATATCTACTCAGGAAGCTGGCAGAATAAGGGACTCGGTGTATAATGCATTTCCTGAAGAATAAGAAGTCTGCAGCTTTATTGTTTGACGTAATTTTATTCTTACAATCATCACTGTTTAGTCAGGGAAACGCAGATTTTAGGAGGGACAGAGTAAAATTTTGAGGTGAAATCAGGGACATCCCTGAAAATCAGGGACACTTGAGAGGTATGCAATGAAGGTGCAGTCTATCACCAGGAGTGGTATAGGCAGAAGTGCAACTTATGTTAAGTTGCAGAACCTGCTAACAGTTCACTAAAAACAGGTAGTCCTATCTAGATTGAACGGAGGAGCAGACGGTGTGAGAGGGTAGGGGCACTGGAGGTAGGATGATTGCACAATAAGTCCTATGCCAGGATACAGGCCCTAGTACTGCCTAGGAAGCAGCTACAAGCGGCCTAAGCGGTGGTAACACTGACTCAGGCAACATGTCATGTGCGTCGGGAGCAAAACATGCTCAGCCATCCTGAAACAGCTCACACCACATTTTAAACACACACACACACACACACACACACACAACACACATACAAGCCCATACACACACAAACACAGAAATACACACACAAGCACAAAACACGAACTGGGCAAAAGACACACGTACCTAAGGCAACACACAGGCACGGCACAGAAGCACACAGATGCATGCACTGACACACAAGACACACACACAGCACACGTGCCTCGACACACACGCACAGACACACAAGACACTGGCTGCACAGTGCCATACAGACCCATGCACACACTGGGCACAGAATGCACATGAGCCTGGGCCACTGGGAGCCACATGCACACAGAATTGCAGCACCAAGAGCACAGACAGAACACTCAGACACACACATAGAGACACATACACACAACACACAAAATGCACATACACAACACACAAAACACACACAAAAACACACAAACACACACACACAACATACACATACCTAAAACACACACAAAACATAAACACACAAAACACACAATGCGCACAATGCACCATACACACATACACACAACACACAAACACACACACAAAAACACACAAACACACACAACACACACATAAAATACACACACCTAAAAGACATACAACACACACAAAACACAAACTCACACACAGAAACACACACATACACACAGAAACACACAACACACACACACAGAAACACACACAACACACACACAAAGCACCCGTACACAAAAACACACAGCACACACAAAAACACAAACGCAAAACACACACAAACACACACAAAACACACACATACCTAAAACACACAAAACAAACACACACAACACACAGACAGAAACACACAAACATACACACAAAACACACACACAGCATACACACAAACGCAACACACAAACACACACACAACATACAACACGCACACATAAAACACACACACATAAAACATACACACACCTAAAACACACACACAAACACACAGCACACACAAAAACACACAGAAAATGCACACAACACACACACAAAACACACAGAAAACACACACACAAAAACAGAGAAAATGCAGAAAACACACACACACAAGCACACATAAAAACACACACAGAAAACACACACACAAACCGCACAACAAAACACACAACATACACACACAAACACACAACCCCCCACACACACACAAACAAAACTTTAAAAAGGCAACTACTGAAGAGATAACTCAGGGCTTTGCATAAGCCGAATATGCCATGACCCTTACCGGAGATATCTCAGGTATTTCTCTGTCATTCACGTTGACCTTTGCTTCGCCACTCGTGATGTCATAAGGTCAGACTGCACTCAGGAGGAATATCAGAGACATTTCTGGTAGGGCCAGGGCATATCCCTTATTATCCATAGGGAGTGCACTAGGCTGACTAAAAATATGCACGCTATCTTCACATGTGAGGGGGCAGGACCATAACTCATGAGTAGCAGGGCCACGAGTGAGTTATGAAAGTTCTGCCCCAATACAAGTAATGATAAACTGTGTATTTTGAGTCAAACCATTGTATATTCAATTTATACATCAGTTTACTAGTTATACCTTTTAAATATGCTCTTTGTGTGAAGATATAACTTTCTGTTTGATTTCAGCATCATCAAAGCTGCACTCTAATTGACTCAAGATAATGTTACCTTGCTGTGTTGGATCATAGTGACATACCCACACTTTTTATCTTGCTATTCATCGGCACACCTGGAATCAAGCCTTTGGCTCAGTGTGCCTTTCCTGGTTATCAGCTTTTAAATAAATAAATACACATGTTGTATAAATATTTATTTATTGAATAGAATCAGAATTACAATCCACTGAGTCATAGACTCTTTTGCAAAGACTCCACGTCAGTTAAAAAAGTAAAAATACAAAGGAAAACAAATAGTACACATGCATAACTAATATCAAATAATACATAGTCATACAAGCCCAGGATTATACGCATTGGAGGGTTACATCAACAGGGAGCTTAAGGAAGGTCCCGGGTCAGAGTTAAGACAAGATACAGTCCCAGAGGGTCTTGAGGACCCAGAGTCGTATTATCTAAAACAGTGGGATTGGGGAACCTGGGAGAGACATAGGTGGGAGACAAACGAGAAAACTATCCTTTATCTGCAGGATTCTTGCTGTGTTAGAGCAAGTACCTGATTACAGTATGGCTCCGGCTGAGGTTCGGGGGTTGGGGGTGGAGATCCTTAAAAGAGGTGGGAGTTTATTTACAGTCATAGGTTGTGGAGTCAAGGAGTAGGGTTTTGAGACCTGATTTAAATAGGTTGAGACTATGGGCCAGGGAGATGGAGGATGGTAGGCTGTTCAGCCACAATGAAGCACGATATCGGAAGGATCTTTATCTAAGAGATGTTCTACAGTGAGGGACTAGGAGGGTGGAGTTGGCAGAGTGCCTACGGGCCCCTCCTGTGAGAGGCTGTGTGGATAAGTGGGTGGAGGCCGATTGGTGCTTGCTTAAGTTGTATCTTTTTTGCCAGGAGGCAGGTATGGTACTTAAGTCTGCCTTGGAAGTTCAGCCAGCCAGCCAGTATGTTTATAAAGCTTGCATGTTTGAGTTAACCTGTCACATCCAGAGACAAATATACATATGTATTACATGGATGGGAACTTTCCCCATACAAAATTCCATCATTTATTTCCCTGTATACCTGGAAGTAAATTATCAATTACAACTATAGATCTACATTAATTAAAAGTATATACCACATTGCATTATCCCTATGGAACACTAGCTACCAGCCAATTACTAAATCTATACACAGTTACCACACTTATCCATTCACCTAGAAAGCACCCCCTTTCAAGCCTATAAAAAACTAACAAAAAAAAAACCTACAGCACAACAAAATGACAGTAAGATCATTGGGAGAAAATCAATCTGCACCCACCCCAACCTATGAGAAACAGTATAGAACAAGGGAAAAAAACAGCCTGCAGAACAAACTGCCCCTCGCAGCTCAGTGCACCAGATCCTGCAGCTTGTACCTCCATGCTTCAGGTCACAGAGTTTGCATGCCGTTCCCACTCCACAGGCACCATTTTTCACACACTGCTCCAGCTGCTTCCAAAACAATCCTCCCCATGCCACTCCAGCTGTACCAAACAAAACACGCTGTTCGTCCAACTGCACCCATTAGAACCACAGAACCAGAATCCTGATGGCACCACTAAGCTAGGGAAAAAAATGGCCCCAGACAGGTCACCTTATATAGGAAGCCACTACAGTATGGAAACCCAAACAAGGCAAAAATGAAATATGCAAAGCAAAAACCCACTATAGTATGGAAATCCCCAGAGGACAAAAGCAGAAAGTACTCCACACAGCAAAACAACTGACCAACCTTCAAGTACAAAAATAGTAACCATCCCAATGTAAAGTAAAAATTAAAAATGGGTAATTGTGGTATACAATGGGAAATACACCAATCTCTGGGGCTAATTATCCCATTACAGTGCCATCCCAATTATAGGGATTGAACACTCACCCCTAAATAATCTATTTTATAATGTTATATTTTATAATTATATCTTCAGTAGATCTGTGGTGTCAGGAGTGGTGCAGCTGGAGTAAAGAACGGCACATGTGGTGCCACTCCACAAGAGCGGACCCAAGAATGACCCAGGTAATTACAGGCCAGTCAGCCTGACCTCGATAGTATGTAAACTCATGGAAACCACAGTAAGGGAAAGGCTGGTGAGGTACTTAGAGGGGAATGGTCTACAGGATTAAAGACAGCACAGGTTTGTGGCAGGCAGATCGTGTCAAACAAACCTGATCAAGTTCTTTGATTGGATCACGAGGGCGGTGGACAAAGGCCAGGCGATGGACGTCATATACCTCGACTTTAGCAAGGCCGTTGATTCTGTACCACGTAGAAGGCTGATAATGAAACTGAGGGATCATGGGGTAGGGAAGAATATGGCAAGATGGGTTGAAAACTGGTTGGGTGGTAGAACACAGACAGTAGTGGTTTGGGGTAAGTTCTCCAGCACCAATAAGGTCACCAGCGGGGTCCCACAGGGATCGATGCTGGGGCCTGTGTTGTTCAGTGTCTTCAAAAATGACATCAGGGAAGGCATTAAAGGCAAAATGTGCCTGTTTGCGGATGACAGCAAACTCTGTGGGAGAGTGGAAACCAAGGAAGGGATACAGGACCTGAGGGAGGACCTCGCTTGACTAGAGAGATGGTCAGGAATCTGGCAGCTTGGTTTCAATGCCAACAAGTGCAAAGTGATGCCAAGAAGCTTAGGACAGAGCCCCATAGGAGGGGTTTAGGTAACTGCTTCCAAAGAGGAAAAGGATCTAGGGGTAGTGACTACAAGTGACCTGAAACACACCTCTCAGTGTAAAAAGGCAGTGGTGAAGGCTAACAGGATGCAGGGGTGTATTGCAAGGGTATTCAGGAGTAGGTGGAGCGAGGTTATTTTACCATTGTACATGTCACTTGTGCGACCACATTTAGAATATTGGGTGAGGTACTGACATTTTTACCTTAAGAAGGACATCAGTATGCTGGAGGGGGTCTAGAGGAGAGCAACCAAGATGATCGAGGGGTTACAGGATAGGTCTTATGAGGAGAGGCTGGGAGTCCTGGGAATATACTCCCTGGAACAGAGGAGTCAGAGGGGTGATATGATAGAGACCTTCAAGTACATGAAGGTAATTAACAGAGTGAAAAGGGAAGGTCTCTTTAAAATGAGTGACAACAGCACCACTAGAAGGCACAGGCTAAAACTCAATATGGGGGCGGGAGACTCTTACGGGATGTAAGGAAGTATTTGTATACAGAGAGGGTGGTGTCCACCTGCAGTGAGCTGCCAGAGGAAGTGGTATTAGCAAGGATGGTGCCAGCATTCAAGAGAGCCTGGGACAAGCACAAAAGGAACCCTTTGGACCAAGGAAGGGGAGAAGGGGGAGAGAGGGAGGGAGGGACAGTTGGGTCATTGGTGTAAATTGTAAGGCCAGACCCTGCATCACTTACTGAGCAGACACAATAGACTGGGTGGTCTTCTTTTGCTGGCTCTTTTCGTTTGTTCACATGTTCGTATTTATTGATAGCGTATTTCCAAAGATACAATACTGCTTAACTTAATGCCACAAAAGTCAAGAAATATGTTAGGGTTTCCAGCCCTAACTCCCCACCCCAGGGTTTTATTTAACTCTAAAAATTGATTAGTGTTTTGCTCATAAAAGTGTGTTAAAACACTGTGAAAATGCATAGCACTTGCCTCAATGTGTTTAACAAATATAACACTTCTAGAAAACCAAAAAACTGCTAATCAATTATTTAAAACCCTGCCGCCCCCAAGTAACAAAAGGAAAAACATTAGTGATTTGGGTCTCCGGAGTCTTAGTGAATCAGTGGTGTGGTCTTCATTGTGGTTGTCAACCCTGATATCTACCCCGTTCCCTCAGCAAACAACATCACACATGAGCTCCTTTCTTTAGAGCCCGGCATGAAGAAAGCTACAACAAACTGTGTTGGCAACATGTGGCAAGTCGTACTTCTCTACTTTTTATGTTGTCTTGCACGTGCTCAAGCAACATCTTACAGTAGTAGCACATTCAGAACTGTGTTAGTGTTGGCGAATGCAGGAAACACGTCAGTGGGTGCGTCCCTCAGCCACCAATTAGCGAGCATGCTAGCAATGACAGCAATTTCAAAGACAGCCACGGAGTTAAAAGAAATCTGCCACTCCAGTGAGGTGCAGTTTCCTTATTGGAGTGTCAGATGACAAGGCTCCGTTATGTGCCTTTCCTGGTGAAACATTCCAATAAATATGGCAGCTCCTGCTGCCCACCACACAATCCCCACAAAGCCGATATCAGGGATGCCCAGTCCCTGTGTCGGCATGGCCCCCCCCCCAGTTCAATTTGTTTGCCGGCAGGTGTCCAATCCTATCGGTATCATGCCCCCCCACACACACACACTCTTTCTTTGCAGACGGGGGTGCCCAATCCCCTTTGCATCATGTCCCCAAAAACTTGTGGCACACTGGGAGCCCACCCCAGTATGCCCCAAATAATTTTTTTAACTTGTAAATAAAGAAAATGGTCACCCGAAGTCCGGTTTCTTTTTTTTTTACTTTTAAAAAACAAATGGTCCCTCATCGTCCTGCGACACGCCCTCTCCCAACCTGCACCCATCCTCTGTGCACCCCACCTCCCCGCACCCCCCAACCCCATACTTATGTCCGGAGGGCTGGCGCTGTGATCTTCTGTGGAATGGGAACACGTCTGAACTCTTCAAAAGCCGACCGGGAACTGAACAAAATGCGGTAAGCTTTATAATGGCAGGCAATGGGGGGTTTTAACTTAGGTGGATATCTGAGCTATTTTGGGGAATTTTGGTACCAGATTTTCAACATGGGGTTCTTGGGACCCCACCTGATGAACACATGCATTGTCTTCTCGTTACTTGGTCCCAAAAGGTGATTTTGTGGTCACAGCATGGAATCACCTTTCGGGACCAAGTAACAAAATGACAGTGCCACTGTTCATGAGGTGGGATCCCAAAAAGCCCATGTTGTAAATTTGGTGATCAGATTCCAAAAATTGACTGCGTTACGAGCATGCATTTTGCAGCTTCCATGCACACTCGTAACTTCGACAGTTTTTAATACTTTCACTCCAGATTTTCAACATTGTCATTTTTTCACACCTCCTTATGAACAGTATGGCTGTCATTTTTCACATCATGCCCAAAATGTGTTTTCACACCTGTGGCACACAATGGCACGGTCACTGTGGGAAATCAACTTTTGGGACAGATAAATAAAATCACAGTGCCACTGTTCATGAGGGGAGGTCCCAAAATGCCTGTGTTGAAAATGTGGCTAAAAAAATCCCCAAAATAATTGCATTACAGGCGTGCATTGCGCAGTTTCACGCATGCTCATGGCTTCACCAGTTTTGATATTTTCACTCCAGATTTTCAACATTGTCATTTTTTAAACCTTCTCATGAACAGTACTGCTGTCATTTTCACGTCCTGCCTGAAGTGTGTTTTTCACACATGTGGCGTAAATAGCACAGTCGCTGTGCAAAAATCTGCTAGTATAGCAATTGATAGAGCCACTGTTCATGAAGTGGGGTCACAGAAAGCCCATGTTGAAAACTTGGAGTGAAAATACCAACAAACGGCCAGGGCATTAGGGTTTCCAACTGTAACAGCCCACCCTGTAGAGACTGATAGGCATCAGGGGTGTGACTTGGGATCGTCAGCTGTAATGCTCACACCATTCCACCCCCCCACCTTGCAGTCAGTAACAGGCATTGAGGTGTGCCTTGGAGTCTTCGGCCCAAAAGTTCACTCCGTTCTCCTATACTGCACCCATCTTAGTGTATTTCCTTATGGAATGGGGTGAGCGTAAGGCCCGAAGACCCCAAGGCACACCGTGACACTTGTTAGTGTCTGCAAGGTAGGCTGAGGTGAAATGGCGAGTGCGTTATGGCCAAAGACTCAAAGGCACACCCTAACACCCACAGTCCCTGCAGGGTGGGTTGGGGTTAGCGTCAGTTCAATACTTCACTGCCATTCCTATGATGCATCTCTCTAACTGCTGTACTACCAGTGCCAATGCCAGCAAGACAACATTCGGCATTGACAAATACTTGTTGAAGAGTGTGTCTCTGTGAGGCAGTGGTTTGAGGCTGTACCTTTTGGAATGGAGGCTACAGGCTGGGAAGGGGTGAGCATTGCGGTTGACAACCCCAAGGAAAACCCCACCACTGACTCACCTAGACACCAGAGACCCAAATGTTTTTTCCTTTTGCTGCTTGGGGGGTGGGGGTTAGGAGTTAGGGTTGAAACCTTAACGCCACTGTTCCCTACTGTTGTGGCATTAAGTCACCCTAACTACTGCATTAACAAAGTTTTTTTGCAAAGAATATAAATATATATACATATTTATTTATCTCTTATAAAGAGTAGTAGTTACTTCACTCAGTCAGTAATATAAAATATAAGGTAAGTCCCTGTAGTCAGGGAATCAACTGCCAACAAGTCAAAATCGCACATACATAATATATTATAGGGGCACGGTATCACCCCTATAGTAAGGACTGAGTTGGCTGTTCAGTATAAATCCCCAATTTTTGTACCTTAATAACTTTGGGATAGTGAAAAATAGCCCAAAGGTTGGCATGCACAGTCAGGCTGCCAGAGTCTCAAGATGTGAAAAGTTTCATGACAGCATCTTGTATGGTTTTCAAGATATGGTGCATCAAGGAACAAACAAACAAAAAACCTATACTTAACATTGTGTATTTTTTTTCTTTCGCCTGCAGCCTAGATGGTGTGGGATTTTTTCATAAAATTTTCAGGTTTGAAGGGGCCTGTGCCAAGGGTGTGCCTTAGGAAGGTTTGGTGAAAAAATATTATACTATTTTAGAGTTGTAATGATTTTTGTGTTAATGTTCAAGTTTGACCAGTAAACAAAATTAAAAAAAAACTTTCACAAGTGCTTATTTTCATGATGTGCCTCTCAGGCTGAAAAATAACTATCATGAGGACCACCATTTTTAAAACTTACAAACATTAAAAATACATATAAAGATATATTTTTAAAAACAAACACCTGTTGGCCCAGTGGTGCTGAGGGTTGAGGCACTGGACGTCACGCCGGTGACCTGGGTTCAGAAACGAGCCTTTGCTGCCAGGGGTCGTCAGGGGAGAGAGAGAGAGGATCGAGCATCCAGAGGACTGCTCTCCTTTCTCGGGGGTATCCAGGCTCTGCCCAGCACTGCAGTGGCCCCCGGTGGCTACCAGAGGCACTGCAATGTGCAGGGCACGCTAGAGGGACATGGAACTGCGGCGGGTGTGCCTGGCGCCATTGCCTGGAGGGGAGGGCCACAACCGAGAAAACACCCTGCTCCCAGAGATAGGCAATGACACCACCCCTGCAGCCACACTCCACTGGCTGGACTCATCCAGCTCCTGGGCCGAGCCCAGCCCAGCCCAAATTTGCAGATAGAGCACCCTGGGAGGATAGGGCGTCCCCACCTCGGGAGGGCTCAGAGCTGAGGGGATAGCTGGGCTGGGTGCTAGGAGCCCATTTTGCTAGATCCTGCTGTTTATTTTTTTTAAAAATGTACCAGAAATACCTTTTCCCGGCACCCCAAATTTCCAAGGTGCCCAGGTTATTGAGAGGAGCCATTCAATCACATTCTCTGTTTGTGAACAGCAGGACTTTCTTGATCTCTACAGCCACAGCTGGAAGTCCTGCTGCAGGCTGCAGTAAGAGGAGTGAGCTGCTGCTCGCCTGTCCTGTCTGTCTCCGTCTTTATCTGTCTGTCTATCTCTCACTCTCTACCTACCTACCTATATACTTTCTTATTTATTAAGCGGACCGGTGTGCCCACCCACGGTACCGCTTCTTTCTCCCCTCCTCCAGGTGCCGCTCTTCCCAAAGTGTTATATAAAATATATAAGCAGACGAGGATGCCCACCCCTGGTACTGCTTGTCCTCCCCCCTCCCCTCCAGGTCACTTGCCCCCTTCCCATTTTGTAGGTGGTGGCACTTGGGTGCCCACCCTGGTGCCGCCAAACAGTTGCCCGACACTGGACTGCCCAGTCCCCAGTGTCAGATAAGTCCCATGTAAAAAAAAGAAAACTGTCCTTCAATGTTTTCTTTTTTTAATCCTGTAAAAATGAAAAGGTCCTTTGATGATCTGACCCCGATCCCGACCTCCCACTCAGCACCCACCACTCCATACCTTCCCTCACCCCACATACACACCCTCACTTACCTGAACATGACCCACAGCATAGATCCACTTTCTGAATGAAGACACCTCTTGCTGCTGGAACCAGTAACTGCAGTATGAGAAACTAAGGTGAGCGGTTCAATGTATTCAATGGGGTTTTGAGCTTTGATGGTAACTTTGTCATTTTTGCATATTTTGACTCCAAATTTTCAGCATGCACTTTTTGGGACCCCACCTCATGATCAATGGTGGTGGAATTATGCAAATCCGGCCCAGAAGGTGATTTTGTGGTCACTTGGTGAAATCACCTTTCAGATGGGATTTGAAAATTTTTACTGCTTTTGTTCATGAGGTGGGGTTAAAAGAACGCTGTGCTGAAAATTTGGGTCAAAATATTTTAAAAATGGCAAAGGTGTGAGTGTACATTGAAATTTTGCAATGCACACACATTACTTTGATAATTGTAAGTATTTTGACTGAAAATGTTCAACATAGCCATTTTTTATTTTACATTACCTCATGAAAGAGACAACTGTCATTGTTCAAATCCTTGCCAAAATGTGTTTTCACACCTGTGCACTGTCAGTGTGCAAAACCACCTTTTAGGCAGATTTTGAAAACTTTATCCACCCTTGTGAATGACGTGGGGTCATAAGATGGCTATATTGAAAATTTGCGTTACAAATATTACAAAATAAAGTTATGAGCGTACATTGAAAATTTGCAACATATGCTCATAACTTTGGTAAATTTAAATATTTTTTTTACCCTAAATTTTCAACATTGCCATTTTTTCGTATCACCTCATGAACATAACTGTCATTCTTTAAAATCTGGCTGAAATGTGTTTTTGCAGCTGTACCATGGAATGACATTTTGGCTGAGATTTGAGAATGTTTACATATCAGGTTAAAGGCTATGTTTAAAATTTGGGGTCAGTATATTAAAAACAACACAGTTATGAAGGTATGTTGACATTTTTCTATGCACATTCATAAGGAGGCAGTATAGCACAGTGGATTAAGGCTCTGAGCTGCACATCTAGAGACCTGGGTATGAATCCCATAGCCGCCTAGGTGCATACTGTGTGATCCTGAGCAAGTCACTTAACTTCCTTGTGCTCCCAGGTTGCATCTGGAAACAAGCTTTGGCTTAGTGTGCTACTCCTGGTTAAACAATGTTTCCTTTTCCTATAAGTTTGGCAACATTTCACAACTGATGCTACACAGAAGGGCAGGGTCAGCAGGGACCTGTACTTACATAGGGGGATGGAGTGTTCCTTTGGTGCACAGCCAAGATGGCCTTGCACATCTGCATCTGTTCACGCAGATCCTGAGGGGATCTGCGTGAATGAGGATACAATTCCACTATCTTGAAAGGAAGGGAAATTATTTGCAAAAAATGTGTTAATGCACCAGGTAGGGTAATTTAATGCCACAAAAGTAGAGAAATGTGGCATTAAGGTTTCCAACCCTAACTCCCCACCCCCACCTACCAAGCTGCAAAAGGAAAAACATTAGGATTTTGGGTCTCCAGAGTCTTGGCGAATCAGTGGTGGGGTCTTCCTTGGGATTGTCAACCTTAATGCCCCCCTAGCCCATAGCCTCCAGTCCAAAGTACAAGGTACAGGTCCAAGCCACTTCATCATAGTGATATACTCTTCAAAAGTAGAGGAGAATGTCTTGCCACGTGTTACCAACACAGTTTGTTGTAGCTGTCTTCACACAGCGTCCTGCAGGCCCTGTGTGAGGAAAGGAGATCATGTGTGACGTTGTTTGCACAGGGAATGGGGTGGGCATTAGAGTTCACAACCCCAAGGAAGACCCCACCACTGATTTGCCAAGACTCCAAAGACCCCAAACCCTGATGTGTTTTCCTTTTGCTGCTTGGGGGGGTGGTGAGGGGAGTTAGGGTTAGAAACCCTAACACTACATTTCCCTACTTTTGTGGTGTTAAGTTACTGTAACTGGTACATTAACAAAGTTTTTATTTGCAAAGAATTTCCTTATATAGATTGCAGCATGTCCATCCATCTCTGTGCTCTATATAAAACATTCAGGCTTTTTCTTAGAAAATTCGACAACATTTGGAATTCATACAGTGATCACAGATAGACTAGACATTAAGTAGAGAATGATGCATATGGAATTGTGTGTTATGAGTTTTTTTTTTTACACAGGCGATGTGTGTGATAACCCATAAACCTTGAGAGCAAAGCTTAAGAGGTTTATGAAGTTCATGTTCAATGAGAGTGTTTAAAAACAAACTCATAAGCACTCTGGTACATGTTTTATTTTTTTATAATACCTGGTGCATGGACAAAAAGACTGAGCCTCTCTGACCCTTATCTGAAATGAGCTGTGTGGTTGCCGTCTCATTAAGGAAGTAGTGTGAAATTGCAACCAGTTCAAAAATTTGGCAGACTAATTCAGAAACAAGTAGAGTCCAAGTTTTAGCATTTGTTTAATTTTTTATTGAGTTTTGGTAACCGGCTAGGTCCACTGAGACAATTACAGTCCTCAGGGTCGACCCGACTTTGATAGCAAAGTCCAAGTTCTAGCATTTAATCACAGAGAGACAAGTCTATTTTCGGCTATCTTACATTTGACTGGAATGTGTTGTCATGGTAAATGGTCACATGGAGCAGGAGGACAGGTAGAGGGAATGGGGTAAAAAATGTCCATCCGAGGATTTACTTGACCTTGATGGACTGAGAACAGTGTTTTTCTGAGGAAAAGGTCAATGTGTCGGAGAGAATGAGGAGTCCTTTGTATGGGCTCTGCTTTACAAGGGGAAAATGTTCAGGTGGCTCACGACTTTTGTTTTCACAGTGCTGCCATTTGCCAACAAAATATGCATAAGACTGACACACTGTAATAACTGGGTGCTATGTCTCACCTAGTTACTATGGCATTTGAAAGAACCCAAAAACTGGTTGATGAAGGAGGTCACCATCATTCAAAAGCAGCAAAAAGGATGAAAAGATAGAGGTGAGCCCCTAATTAATAAATACACGTAGAGTTTGCAGTGGTCCACAGCTATTTGCTTTCTGTTAAAAAGATGCCTTTGCAGTTCGTTAAGTTACACAGTACTTGCAGTCGGTTAGTGCCATCAAGTGTTTTTTGTATTCTTGACCGATACATGACCCAATATTCAGTTCCCCACATTTCAACATTTTGTAATTAGAGACTGTCTCTAATAATTTGCTCACACACCATGATTTGCAAAAACAGGAACAATAGTATTTATTTAGGGGACATAGGAGTTAGGATGCGGAAACAGGAGGAGTAGAGGTTATGCGGATCCATATTTACAAATGTACAAGCGGTTGTTTGTGCTGGTGAACCCTCTAGCTGGGTGGTTGTCATACTACCAGAATGAGAATCACAGTCCAACAACCAGAAATGATGTCCAGAGCTCTGGCTAGCTAAGCTGCTGACTAATCAGATGTTACACAGTCATTTTTCCCCACCACTGGTACCGGTTCCAAGACACATGTGAAACCCCTCAATCTCACACTATACCCAGATACCAAAGTCCTGGAAGGTAGCAGGCCTGGTGGATGTTGCAGCTGGTTGCATTGGCCGTCTTTGATTTAAGAGGGAAGGGGCTAACTTGGAAAGCAAATTAACAGCAATTACTGTAGATCCTAGAAAGTGCAGGGGTTGCCCTGTATGTCGCAGAAGAGCAGGGAATGGTCTGCTTGTCGCAGCCTGAACAATTCAGAAGAGGGTAACCAGCTGGGTTACCTTGGCTAGATCTTGGATTCGCAATCCTGAACTATTCAACACACATAAATTGTAGTCACATCCAGTACATTCATATACCAGTACGTCTCTAATGTGTCTGTATTCTTAGACATAATTCAAACAAGGTGGAAAACTGACATTTCCAAGTTGAAAGCCCAGTCTTAATTAACTGAGGTCTCATGTCCATTAGTGTGGCAATGCGGCTATGACTGGCGGCTCCTTAGGGCAGTCTTGACCAAAAGTGGATATAGGTGCATTTCAGCACATTTATATGGTTTTTCTAGTCACATGCTGTCTGGGCTCTCTTAGGTGCCCCCAGCAATAGCTACAATTCTGCAGAACACAGTTCCAGAGCTCCACCCGTGCTGGGCCAGACGGGGCAACTGGGCAGGTGCAAACCGAAGAACTACTCGTATTGAACAGTCACTTTGGGAAAGGTGGTCCAGATTGATTAATCTTGCTTTCTCTCTTGCATAGTTACTAGGGCATGTCAGCCCAATGGTTATTTGACTTGCTTTCTCTGCATTTGCATAGTTACAGGGGCATGATGGCTCATATTTTTAAGCTTGCTTTTTCTCCCTTGCACCGGGGGGGTACAAGGGTACTTACTCGGGTCCCTCACGGACAATCCCTGCTACAGAAGGCTCTTGATGGTCTTCAGTCCTCTCACAACTAAAGTTCTTTTCAGCACTCTCTCCGTTGCTTGATGTCATCTGGTTTTGGTCCAAATCTTTCCCCGACGTGGAAGGGAGGGCTAGCACCTGGAAAACATTCTGGCAACCTCCAGGCTAGCAGTTCCAAACTTAATTAAATTACTTTAACTTTAATAAAACAAAAAAAAAACCTCCTGGATGGAGGGCTCAACTGGAACGACCAAGCCTATTTACTCTGCAGGGGGCCTGAGCCCCCACCCCTGTGGGGGGCGGCTCCCACTCGAGTCTAGCAAAATGTTGGAAAACACTGTCTCTTATAGGGCTTTCCCAAGGCTCCTGATTGGCTGTGGTTTGTGGCTGCAAGGCCTCCGATTGGCTGGAGGACCTGTCAGTCACAGAAATGAATAGTGCATGAACCTCACTCGATGTACTGTTGGTCTGCTGTTTTGGCGCCTAGAATTAGGTCCCTGTAAGTCCCCATGAGCACTTGGCATTTACCCATGAACTTTGGTGAATGTCCCACAAGTCCTGGCTTTGTTTTCCTGGCTTTCCAATTGGCTGTGGCTTAGCAGATTAGATACAGTCCTAAATTAAAGTTCTGGTGCAGCCAGGATGAATGAAATATTTGCCCCAATGCCCCACAGTTCTTTAGCCAAGGTTGAGTACTTGCTGTTGCTGCACAGCTTGAGGAATTTGTTCAGTCCATTTTCCTGTCACTGCTGCCAATAGCTAAGGTTCTTCAATTGCAGCAGCAGACAGGCTGACATTTTCCTTGAGTCTCCAGATTTATCTGGTGTAGCCAGGAGCAAAGCATTTATTTAATTTAAACACTCCCCCTTTGCACAGTAAATTCCCCAAACAGACTGCAGTTAACAATATTTTATTTAAAACATATTTCTGTTTCTTCTTCCTGGTCATAGCCGAGAACAGCTGCCCCGAGGGCAGACAGGTCCTATGAATATTTAAATGATCGGGGCTCTGGCTTATGAATATTAATGAGGCCCAATCGAACTCCATCATAGATCTCCTTTAGTTTTCCAGAGAACTGCCTCTCAGTGGCCTGTCCTTGGTCACCAGGTTCCACTTAGCTGATGGGGGTCCCAGGACCAACGAAACATTCCCCAGTTTGACCGCAAAAAATGCAGTCACAGATCAAAGGTGCCGCTCATGCTGCATGATCCCCACTACCCCGAGGGCATGCCGAAAGTGGGAGATTGCAGTTTATTGTTTTGGAGCTCTGGAGGGCTAGATTAGGGCTTCAGACTGATTTACTGGGGTACCAGGAGGCAGACAAGGACCTGGGGGACAGAAAAAAAAATTACCATCTGGATCGGGAGACGCCTGAGAGAGCAGGAGGAGACAGAGCTACAGGGTGGCAGGTAAGCCCCCATTTGGAAGGTGGGGGTTACATTAGGCTTCCAATATAGCGACTGGACCCAACTATAGAGTTAAGGAACAAGGTGCAGTTTGCTCGGTGCAAACGCTGCTTCCTCCTTACAAACTGAATATGCTGTCCAGGCAATTATAGTTTAGCTTTAGTAGAGCAGGTCCTGTTAAGATCAAAAAATGCTTCTGAGAAAAGCTACTAAAGAAGAAGAAGTCATGTTGCCAAGGTGCTAATATGTAGAAATGTTATGGATATTTTATGGGTAATGTTGAGTTGTGTTTTTGTTATGTGTAAGTAGTTTTTTTTTATTCTGTCTCTGTCACTGCTTTAACAAGCATTTGTCAATGCTAAATGTTGTCTTGCTGACATTGACACTGGTAGTGCAGGAGTTAGAGAGATGCATAATAGGAATGGCAGTGAAGTATTGAACTGACGCCAACCGCACCCTGCAGAGACCGACAGGTGTTGGGGTGTGCCTTTGGGTCATTGGCCATAATGCTCATGCCATTTCACCTCATCCTACCCTGCAGACACCAACAAATGTTGCAGTGTGCTTTGGGGTCTTTGGGACTTACGCTTATCCCATTCCATAAGGAAATATGCTGAGATGGGTGAATGGGGTGAATTTGGGGCCAGTGACTCCAAGGCACACCTCGATGACTGTCACTGGCTGCAGGGTGAGAGTGGGAGTGGAATGTTGTTAGCATTACACCTGATGAACCCAAGTCACACCCCTGATGCCTATCAGTCTCTACAGGGTGGGGCGTTGCAGTTGGAAACCCTAACGCCCCGGGCGTTGGTTGGTATTTTCACTCCAAATTTTCATCATGGGCTTTTTATGACCTCATCTCATGAACAGTGGCACTATCAGTTCGTTAGTCGAAAGGTGATTTTGCGCAGTTACTGCGCCGTATGGCTCCACAGGTGGGAAAGTACATTTCAGGAAGGATGTGAAAAATGACAGCTGTACTGTTCATGAGGAAGTGTAAAAAAATGGCAATTTTAAAACTCTGGAGTGAAAATATTAAAAATTGTTGAAGTTACGAGCGTGCTTGGAAACTGCACAATGCACGCTTGTAATGTAGTCATTTTTTGAAATTATTTAACCAGATTTGCAACATGGGCATTTTGGGACCCCACCTCATGAACAGTGGCACTGTCATTTCATTAATCAGTCGCGAAAGGTGATTCGGTGCAGTGACAAAAAAAATCACCTTTCGGGACTGAGTAACGAAATGACAGTGCATGTGTTCATGAGATGGGGTCCCAAGAACCCCATTTTGAAAATTTGGAGACAAAATTCCAAAAAATGGCTGAGATATCAACCTAAATTGAAACCCCTCATTTTTGCCATTATAAAGCTTACCGTGATTTTCTTCATTTTGCGTTCAGCTATTAAAGAGTTCAGACGTGTTCTCGTTCCACAGAAGATCTCAGCGCTAGGCCTCCGGAGGTAAGTATGGGATGAGCAGGGGTTCAGGGAGGTGGGGTGCGCAGAGGGTGGGTGCGGGTTGAGGGAAGGGGTGCCGGGGACAACAAGGGCCCATTTTCTTATTTACAGTGACATTGTGTGTGTGTCTCTCTCCCTCTCTCTCTCTCACTCTCACAGCAGACATTGGGGGACGGTTTTCTTTATTTACAGGTAAAATAAAAAAAATGTTGGGCACACTGGGGTGGACTTCCAGTGTGCCCTGTGAGTTTGGGGGACTGATGCCGACGATTGGGCCCCCATTGGCAAAAGAAAGTGTTGGGGGGACTGATGCACACAAGGATTGGACCTCTGCTGGCAAAGAAACTGTGTGTATGGGGGGGCAGAACATGCTGACATGGGGACTTGCCACCTCCGATGTTGGCTTTGTGGGGATTGTGTGTGGCAGGTGGCAGGAGCCACCATATTTACTGAAATGTTTCACCAGGAAAGGCATGGAATGGAGCTTTGTCATCTGATGCTCCAGTGAGGTAACTGTACCTCATTGGAGCAGCAGATTTCTTTTATGGTTTTGGCACTCTCTGAAGTTTTGCATCAGCGCTAGCATGCTCCCTAATTGGGGGCTTAGGGATGCACCCACTAAAGCGTTCTGTGCATTAGCCACCAACACTGACACGCCTCTGAAATGTGCTACTACTGCTAGATGTTGCTTGCGTCTGTGCAAGGCAACATAAAAATGGATTATTTGAACTTGCTTGCTGTTGCCCTGTGAGGGCATTGTTAGTCAGTTCATGGCTCAGTAATTTTGCCCTGGACAAAAAAATACTGACATTGAACTAGATCCATCACCCTTCTGTCCATTGCCCATCAACATGTGTCTAGATCAGTGAAGGCTAATGCAGAGGGCATGCATGTGCTCGGATAGTTTTTTTTTGAGGAGGTGACTAGGGGGCTTGACAGTAGTGGATACTATATACACTGTCTCTGGATGTTGTTAGTAAAGTATTTGACACAGTGTCACATGAGAGGAGCAAAGCTGATAGCAAACTGGCCGAACCACAATATACAGACAGTAGCAGTAACTGGTCATTTCTCAGGTTGGACGCAGGTGGCCAATGGGGAATCACAAGGATCGATGCCATGACTAATATGATTTATGTACCCTTTGACTCTTGTGTCACCAGGTCACTGTAAATGTCAGGTGCTGAGGGCTCAAAGTGTAAGGGTCCTGGCTGCTTACTTGATAATAGGGGGGTGAAGATCCTAATAGAAATTATTTGAATGTGGTTCCTCCACCCAGAGCAAGAATAGTGGGCGCCTGGTCAGAAGTAGGGCTGGTAGTGCATCCGCTGCAGCAGTACAAGGTCCTGAGTTTGAATTTCAGAATGGGGCTCGCTGTACTCACGTTGGACAGCACAACGTCTACACCGCACCCGTTTTTCAAACCTGGTCTGTGCAGCCTGCCGACAGTGGGGATGGGGGATCCATTTCACACAAAACACAGAACTGGTGGCACAAACCGGCAGTACCTCATTTGTTTAAAGCTGGATGAGAATTCGTGATGAGGACTACATTTAGGGGTTTTGTTTCTTTTATTGATCCCACGTACATGATGGTAAAACAACTCTGACAAAGGCTTCATCCGGGGAGACTGAGCACACAGGTGGCAGTGGTCTGTTGCAAGCAGCACCATGGCTGGGCTTCAGTGTTGGGTAAGCTACGTTTTCTATTACTTTCTATTACTTTTGGAAACTTGTTCCAGGAAGCTCTGTGCAGTCACTAGCAAGGATGGAGAAGTACCAGAAAAAGTAATACACCTGACAATTATAGTTACTTATTTCTTTTTATACAAAAACAATACAAAAATAATAAATAACTATAACAGATTACATTTTTTGAAAGTAATAGGTTAGTTACTAGTTACTTTCAAATAAATGTAATCAGTTATAGTTACGTATTTCTTTTGTGTAAAAAGACATAAATAATTGTAATAAGGTGTATTACCTTTTCCAGTACTTCTCCAGCCTTACTAGTGACTGCACACAGCTTTCTGGAACAAGTTTCCAAAAGTAATAGAAAAAGTAACTTACCAGCACTGCTGGGCTTACCCCCTTGCATCCCGGCAAACAGCAGCAGGGTACACAAGGAAATTCTGATGGCAGGAGGCAGTGCTGCTGATACTGGGTGCCAGCTGGAGTCCGTCTTCACCAATACCAGTGACGAAGCAAACCTGGGTGGTGGAGGTGTGAAAAATTGAAAATAAAATCTGAGTTGACTTTTTTTATTTACTAAACATGATCCAAAAGTAAATGAAGAAGAGTATTGTGGGGGAGGGTGTATGTGTGTGATAGTGTTAGTGTCTCTTTAAGGCCACTATGGATAAAAAAAAAACTAAACAAATGTTTATGTCTAACACTGTCTATTGAATGGAGTCTGAGACTCAAAAGCATTCCTAGCTTCAACAGTGCTGCTACATTGTCACTGGGGTCAGTAGAGGGCGAAGGTCAAGCAGGGTCATGGACAGGGTTGCCTAGCATCCAGGAACTCCCTCAGCGGTTGCCGTGGAAATTTGGAGAGACCTCCAGTGTGCTAACATACTGTGAAGCCATTGAAAGCTGTTCCGCTGTGATAAGTTTAACTTGTTCTTTTGTAGAGAGCATCACTGGTGGGAAGGGGGTGGGATTTAGTGGGCTGTGAAGTTAAAATCAGGCAAACCTGAGTTTCAAAGATGGGGCTCACTGTTGTGAACTGGAGGGATACTGGTCTGTTCATCTGAAGTCCGGAACAGAGTAAACCACTTTGCAGAAGCTCACTACTGCCTGGTGGGTTGGTCCTGGTTGCAGCTACTTGATTCACTGTAGTGTAAAACTCAGCAGCAATGCCAGCCAGCTGGCTGTGCCTGTTAGGGAAGCCAGCTGTAGCAAATGCAGCAATTTTCCCCTAATCGGAATCCACATTTTGCTGCAGAGGAGGTTTGGTTCTTCTAGAGTTTCATGATAAGTAATTATGATAAGTAAGTATGATAAGCATTTTCCACTGTACTGTTGGATTGTGAAAGCTTCATAAAGAGTTGCTTTATTTTTTTGGGAGGTGGGGGCTTACTTCCAAGAGGTGTTGTTTCTCAGCTTTTCTTAAATTTGTCTCCCCATTGTGCTGTACACTTGGGGTGTGCAAATACCTTATTCTCAATACTTGGCTGAATATTCTGTTCTGGGCCTCCAAATAATTGCTTGTCCCTGCTTGGATAGGTGTATATTATTTCTTGCTATTGTTCTATTGTGATCGTTCTCCTCTGTTGTTGTAATCTGTACTCTTCTGGGTGATGCCTGAAAATAGGCAGGTCTTTGCCTACTGCACTTACCCAGTTATCAAAAGCAAATAAATATTTGATATTTGTATTCGTGTTCTATTAAAAAGGAAAAAAAAAAAAGCCCCACCACCCTCCTCTCCAGCTCAGATCCTTTAAATTGTCCCAGCCCCCTATCCCCTCACCCTCAGTTGGAACACCCATCCACCCTCCTCCCCCTTAGCACCCACATTTTTATCAAATTAATTTTTATTTATGCCATCCTGGTGGCGCTGAGGGTTGAGGCGATGGACGCCATACCTCGCGCCACGCCGGCGACCCGGGTTCGGGAATGAGTCCAGGCCGTTGGGGGTTGGCAGGAGAGATTGAGTGTCCGGAGGACAGCTCTCCTCTCCCGGGAGGGTGGGGGGTGTAGACTCGGCACTTGTCTGGCCTCTGGCACAACAAGCACACTGAGAGGGTTGGAGTAAGGGCGTCGGCAATAATGCCTTGGCGTCTGGGGCGTAGCCACTCCTTGGAATTGAGAAAAACACATCGGGCCTTGTGAGAAGGGCGCTGGGTATAGGCCTAATGTCTGCTGCCTGCCTGACCGCCGAGGGGACCCGACGAAAGCTGATTGAGTGGGGTGTACGGGCCCCACCTTGTACCCGCCTGGGGGATATAGCCACGGCTCCATGGGGGTTCACCAGGGGTTCAAGGTAGGCAGCAGCGGGGGTAATACCCTTAGTGACTCCCCACAGAGTGGGGCTCCGATGTCGAGAGAAGGAGATAAAAATACAATTTCAGATTAATTTTTATTTTGTTAAAAAAAACTCACATGGGTGACCAGCACAACCCGCCTGCCTCCACAGCCGACCACCAGCAGTCAGCACCTTGCAGCTCCATAACAGATTGTCCATCACACTCCACATCCTATCAGCAGTCCAGCAGCACCCAGTTTCCTACGGGGAGAAGGAAGGTGACGGACACAGCCCACCCTTCTACACAGCTGTCCACCTTCTTCTGAATGAATGTGGTCATGTGCTTGTTTGCATAGTAGATCAGCTGATTTTACTATGCAAGCAAACACACAAACACTTTCAATCGGAAGAAGGTGGCCAGCCGTGGAGGAGGGCAGGCTGGGTCGGTCACCTTCCTTCCACCCCCCGTATAAAACTGGGTGCTGCTGGAAGGGTGCTGGGGACAGTTTATGAAGGAGCTGCAAGGCATTGAAAGTCGACTGCCAGCTGTGGAGGCAGGTGGGTCGTGCCAATCACCCATTGGAGTTTTTTTTTTTTACAAAATTAAAATTAAAATCCTAATCAAAATCTGGGTGCTCTGAGGGAGGAGGGTGGATGAGTGTTCCAGTTGAGGTGGGGAATAAGGGACTTGGACAGTTTAAAGGATCTGGGCTAGGGAGGAGGCCGGGGGCTGTTGTTTTTTTTTTTTTTTTTAGCAGGTGTTTCACAAATAGGGGTCAAATAGTGCATTTTTCATGGTATTTGGGAAATAATATTCGTTACACACCCTTACTGTACACATCTTTTTAGATGCCAGTTTTATTTTTGAAATGACCATCATAGAAAAAAAGTCAATCTGAGCCATTTTGAGGGGCTTCCCTTAAAAGAAAGAAAGTTTGCTTGTTTTTCTGTGCTAACAATCCCATATGCCAGTTGCCTTTCCTTGCCAAACAAGATGCAAAACCACAAAGAAGCTGTTAAAGATATGAGAATGTATTATGAATGTGCGCTGAAAACAAACTTAGAAATTACAGTACAGATGTTAGTTAGCCCTTTAGACTTGTACTTTAAAAGCAGAAATTAGCATGTCGGAGATGAGATGTGCTTTGACAGCACTGCAGCCAAGGAAGGGGGAATAACAAAGGCATGGAATAACTTTATTCCAGAATTCTGCCAGCAAGTCGGGGGGCATGGCCAACTGGGGTAGGAAGTTTATTACAGAGGCACAGGCTGAATGAGAGGCAGTGCTGATCACAGCATAAGTAGTGTATAAGTATCTAGAGGATGTCAATACAGAACAATCCCAGCATCCTGATGGTAGCCACCTGTGGGTAATAACTTCTGGCTGGACCCTCGTGAATTTCTTTCAGAACTTTTTACACATAAGTACAATGCCACAGGACCGGAAAATGCTCAATGCACAATTGGGGGACAGGATCGAGGGATAGCTATGGACAGTAAGATGAAGCCAGGTAGGCAGTGTGCTGCCACCATCCAGACAGTAAAATGTGAAGTTGGAATGTATTAGGAGGGCATAAGGAGCAGATCGAGTAAGGTGCTCCTCCCCATGTAAAAGACCTTGGTTAGACTTTGCACTGAGTACTGCATCCAATTCTGGTCATCTCAGCATACAAAGGCCATTGAAAAGAACTAGAAGACATGCACTGAAAGTTAGGAGGGGTGGGCATGCTACGGAGAAACATTAAAAAGCATTATTTCACATAATGGGTAGTTAACATGTGGAATAGCCTCCCAAGTGGGACTATGAAAGATTGTGCTGTTCAAGCTTTCAAAGCAGGACTAGACAGATTCCTGAGGAAGAAGATCATTCAGGGTTACACAGCATGAGTAGGAACTGCATTCTTTCTGGTAAGCTTTGATGTGTGTCCAGTGTCCATATAGAAATTGGGTATAGTTTGTGCCATGTGGTAGGAGGGGTGGACGATATGGACACCAAGTCCATTCTCTTATCACAATACTATGTTGTAATGTATTACTGGTTCAGAATATTTCGTCAGGTCAGGCTTAGTTATGTTCAACAGAACCCCTTCGTTATGTGTATGTTCAAAAGAACACCTTTGTTCTTTTTGCAGTACATACATGCCTCCCCCCCTCATTTGTTCCTAAAAATTCATGTGATGAATCTGGAGCTAGAGAAAGCTGGTGAACTTGACAGCGCCGTGGAGACAAAGGTCTGCTGTTCAGCTACAGGTCCGGCTCTCGGGACAGGTGCAGTGCATGCAGACTCGCCTCCTGGAATGAGAGTTATGCGTGTGTGTGTTTTGTTTGCTTACAAGTCTTGAAGTAAACGTTTTGTTTCCCTAATGAAAGAAAACATGAGACAAGCAGCAGTACAGAGACACAGACTGTAACCTAAAATGCTTGTTAACTACTGTATTTGTTTTTAGCTCAAACTTTATTTTAAATTAAATGCTTTACTGCGGGAATACTTGATTTAGCCTTTACTTTCACTTGAGTGCGTATCATGGCTACAAGGAATTTGGGATACGGTAGTAACTCTACACTTCACAGAGTCTGTGGAAGCTCTTCTAATAGTATAAGCATGTGTGTGTGTGTGTGTGTATGGGTGGGTGGTTTTGTGATGTGGAACTCGGCAGACAAAACGCATTTAATTTCACTGGTGATTTAAACCATGACCACAAGGGTATTAGAACACTGCAAAACATTGGGGAAGGGGCTGAAGTATGAAAAGGCATTTAGGGCTGGGAATTCCACTGGTTTGTGCACTGCAGTGTTTTTGATGCACTGAGATTTGCGCACCCTGTCACCGCTCTATAAGGCAGCAACTAAAGTGGTAGATTGAAAGGCACAGATAGCATGATGCAGAACTGAGTGTGTTAGCTAACCAGTGCCTAGCAGCCATGCTAGTGACTGCATTGATGCGCCACATTGATGCTCCATATTGATTCCATATGGATGCTCCACATTGATGATCCATATTGATGCACCATATTGATGCCACATTGATGCACCATATTGATGCCACATTGGTGCTCCATATTGTTGCCACACTGATGCGGCATATTGATGTGCCACATTGATGCTCCATATTGAAAGGATTTGGGCAGCACTAGTAAGCTGGCAGCACTGCGCTAGTTAATGCTGTCTAAAACCCACTTTTAACACTGTACACAGTGGTGTGCATGTTCCCCCCCATTCACTTGATATCTCTGGTGCTGTCTTACTGAACGTAGAAAAGAGGGCCCAGTTCCCATGTTCCTCACTTGAATCCTTGTAGCTATAACAAATGGAAAGTAAGGCAGTCTTTGGAAGTTTAGTGGACCCCTCACCTGACAGATTGAAAAATAATATGAAAGCCAGTCCATGGTTCCAGTGGCCCCCCACCACCAATATTTACATCAGTACCCCTCCCTGGTCTTCTAGTGCCCCCTCGGTGTCAGTCCTTATCACCAACCCCCTTTGACCCTGAGATGGTGGCTGGCACTTACCCTTCCCTCACCTCCATGCTGGCTGCTACCTCATGCACACAACTTTATTCAATGTGGCTGTGCTAGTCATAGAGCTTATACTGTACTTGCGTGAGTACAATATCAATACTGTGACTTATACAGCTATGTCAGTAACCATGCTTGCATGAATGAGATGGTGGCCAGTAGCAGAGGTGAATGCGAGCAAGGTATAAGTGATGGCCACCATGTTGGGACCAGTGGGGAGTGGGTGGCTGGCAACAAGGACTGGCAGCAGGAAAGGGGTGGGCCACTAGACTACTAGGTAGGTTTACTGTGGTTAATATCAGGTGGCAGAGAGGGTTGGGGACCCACTGGCACCAGGAATTAGCTTCCTAGCTAACAGGGATTAATGCACTTTTCTGTTTGGTATAGTTAGATGGGAACCAGGCACTTTATTTATTTTTGCTCCTCCCCAAGCCCCTGGTTGGCCACTCTTTTAGGCCGCTATGGCCTACTTCTGTCATATCCCCATCCACTGCTCCCATCTGTGTCATGACCCTGGGCAACATGATGGAATCCTTCGTCGGGATGGCCTCTCTCCATGAGAGGCAACCAGGAGAGGAGAAATGCCTGCAGGTGTACAGTTTATCCCAGGCACAGCGGAGGTTGGCATGGACACCTCCGGGCTATCATAGCGGCGTGGATCGGTGGCCGTCATCCGGTTAACTGAGGGCTGATTTTCTGATTTTTCTCCCGACCCACCCACAACCTCCCACAAAAGGCCAGCCATGGTGGCATCCTGGGGGTAGGGGCATTTAGCGGTGCATCAAGGCCACACACTGTCAAGAACCCAACCCCTAGCCACTTCCAGGGGCTGAGAGACAGTGATGTGAGACCCATCCCCCATGAAAGAAGCATCCAAAGGACGCTTTAATCTCCATCCCTGCTGGAATCCACTCCTGACATCCGTACTTGGGATGCGAATCCAGGTCGCCAGCGTGCTGAGTGAACACCCTTCGCTCGGCACCACAGAGCCAGCTACCTTTTTATTTTTTTTTATTTTTAAGTTCAGTAACATAGCACCAGAGATGCCTGGGGGAGGATGAGGAAGAAGATGGCCACAAACACAGGAGGGAGAGACCTCCACACAAACCAAGGAGCAACTGCAAGCGCATCACTGGGTACTGATCCATATTGAGATGCAGATGGGCTCTTATCACTCTCTCTGGGTAAAACGGCCATTTGCATGGGGATTTTCGCATATAGCAAGACTGTGTAAGAGCACAAACAGTTTGGGATACTTTAACTGGTTTTGCTCCTTGAAAGCCTAAATACTCAATGTAGGCACATACCTCTCTGTGGCCAGCAGGGGCTGTGCTTTGTGTTGAGTGCATTGCATAGGGCCATTGTTAGGGCTGCGCTCTAGGGTGATGTATTCAAACAAATTTAGGGCACTCCCACAGTGATCTGAACCTGTTCGAATATAGCAACGTTAGAGCATTGTGTTAATCAGTGTTTAGGAGAAGGACTTTGCAAGAAGCAAGCTCAGACTTTCAAATATGGGGCCGTGAGATTTTAGTGGTGGGCTAAATGCTGAAGGGCCCTTAATGCTTAAATTGCTTAAAGGGCTGAGGTATATAACAGTGGGGATAGGGCTTGCACCCCCCTCCCATTGCCACATGGCCAGGAATTTGAAAACCTATGCTGCCAATGGTCAGACTCTGCAGAAAGTTTGCATCTCTTCTTCTAGTGGTGTTCTGCAGTTTTGGACATCAGTTCACATTTCAGGTTTAAATGAGTTTGACTGTTTTGAACCAATACATGCTGTGTTCAGTTCTTTGCTCCCAAAGTTTGTTTTAGTGCAAAAGGAATCAAACCACCAAATTTTAAGGGGAGTTTGATCCTTTTTCAAAACAGTTAAATGTAAAAAGTAAAAGCAAACACCATTTACAACCCGAAAATTGGGAAGGGCTACTGAGTGCAAATTTGGGGGAATCTGAGAGTGAAGCAACGTGTGTAAATGGATCACCCCAGGGCTACAGGTTTACAGAGAAGGAACTTCAGGTTTATAGAGAATGTCAGATTTCAGGAATTTCACCAGGGATTGCTGCATGTTCATGTAGACCCCCCTCCGCCAATTGGGGAGCTTACCTTGAGTATTTCTCTGGGCTCCGTTAGTGCCCACTGCCTGGTTGATGTCTGATGAAGGGGGGTAAATCCATATTCAGTTCTGTTCTGCAGTAGTGCTGCATGAGTGTGTGATGCCATGCCAACGTGCTGCCCCGTTAAGGGCTCCAGCCAGTGTTGTATAGTGTAAATAGTCTGGGCTGGGTCCGAGTACAGCGGAGCTCATGAACAGTCAGGTAAAGCCAAAATTTACTACACTCTGTAGTCACTTGATAGTGCAGAGGGAGCTCTATAAAATAGTGTTAATGTTTATTTCTAAAGTCTTGCTGTTACTTAATAAAATGAGTTGTTTATGTTTACTATCTATTCCTCCACTATGGGAGGCACCATGTTTGGTCCAGGACTCTGTGGTTGGACCAATCAGAATCAAAAGGTCCTCAAGAGGTCCTAATTCCAGTGAATTGTGGGTTAAACTGTGAACTTTTTTTTTTTTTTGCATAATATTTTTATTAAGATTATACAAGCATAATACTCAAACATTTGAACAACAGTTCACATATGCTACCTGTCTGGTACGCCATTCACATCTACATAGTTTTTATACCTAAATATATATAACGAGGGTACATATGGGAAAACATTTACCTGTTAGAGCAAGTCAGTGCTTGTCTTATTTACTAGTGTAGTAAAAGATTTAAATAAGAACTAGCAACTAGGAAGAAGAGAAAGAGGAAAAGAAGTGTAAACCTATTTCTGAGTTTAAAAATGTTGTGCTCCACGTTCTTTGTCATAATGGTAATTTCTTATATCAGAATAAAAGTTATATTCATCCTTAGCCATGTCTCTGTGTGGTTTGTTTTCCCCTACCCATATTTCCTAGCTTCTTCAGGTTTCTACAGTGCTTAGCACAAGTGTTAAACCTATTTATTTATTTATTTAGCTTTTGTTAACCGGGTAGGTACACTAGACAAGTAATATGCCTATTTTCAGGAACAACCCGGGAGAGTACAAAACATACAAGATACATACAAGGCAACTTAGAAGGAACAACTTATTACAGGAGGTACTAACAATTGTAGAAAAACAAATGCACAAGCAGCAATTACACCCCATAACAGGATTACATAGGTTGACATTAGTGACAGCAGGATGCGTCAGAAAACATTTCATTTCACTACGGAGGCTTGAAGCAGTCACACACTGATGATAGTTTTAAGTGCGACCACAGGGAGGAGCGAAAGATCCATGGGAGGGGCATGCGGACATGTTCAGGAAGAGAGTTCCAGAGTCTGGGCACATAAGCAGCAAAGTCTCGGTCCCCCATAAGAGTCCGGTGGAAGGGACTTTGAGCAGTCCAGCAGACTGGGAACTAAGCTTGCAGGGCATGGTGTCCATTTTGGGAGGAGATTCACCAGACCCTGAGGGAGCCAGAAGCAAGCACCTTCTTGGAGAAGCTTCCAACACCGAAATCCAGGTATTCAGCCAGAGGCAACCAGCGGAGTTTATCATAGAGATCACAGTGATGGATGAGTTTGGGGACAGCAAGTGCAAACCGACAAATATTGTTATATGCCGTGTTCCACCGGGCAAGGTGAATATGGGGGGACCGGGCAAACAGGAGGGATCCATAGCTGAGGGGGAAGCAGCACTCCTCTTGCAAGTGCAAGTCTCGCCCCCGGGGTCAGGTTGTATTTGGCCCTATAGGCCAGGCCCAACTTGCAATGTGTGCTTCTACTGATGTTGAGGATATGACTCCCCATGTCAAGTTGGGGGTCAAGAGTAACCCCAAGATATTTGATTGAGTTCACCGTTGGCAACGAGGTTCCACCATCACAGGTTATGTTTAGCACAGTTCTGCCACTATGTCAGGTCATACTACCAGGGAGATTCAGCAAAAACTAAGCAAAAATGGGAGAGGGACCTTAGTATTGAGATTACAAGTGAGAACTGGGAGAAGCTGCTCGGCACGCATGTCACTATACAACACTGGCTGGAGCCCTTAACAGGGCAGCACATTGGCATGGCATCACACACTCATGCAGAACTACTGCAGAACAGAACTGAACCTAAATCCTAGTTGGCATCTACAACATGCTTCCTTCATGTAGGATGCATATTTCCCCTGAGGTAAGGGTTCCCACAAAATTCCCCCATGCATTCATGAAGACCTCCTCCTTCCCCTTAAGTGCATACGTCAGTCTGTCCATCGATAAGGTTCTAATCACCAGTGATTTCCATTGATCAAGTGTTAGGGTATATTTTGTGACCCACATGTTTTGGATGCCCTGCCTCGCAATCACCAGGAGGATTCTGATCCACCTTGGGTGTAATTCCCAGTCCTCTCCTGTATAGTGTGCAACCCCCAACAATAATGAGTATGGGGAGAACTCCATTGCTTCCCCCACACACCTTGGTCAGCTCCTTCCAGATATTTCTCCAACAGTGGTGGATTCCACGACACTCCCGGTAGTGGTGCATGACTGTGCCCATAACTAAACCAAATTTGCCACATAATGGAGACACCTCTGGACAAAACCAATTCACCATGCTAGGTGGATAATAGAGCCTATGCAGAAATGTGTATTGCAGTTCTTTAAACTTACTGCATAGGAGCAGCCCTATGTGCGTGCCGAGCAGCTTCTCCCAGTTCTCACTTGTAATCTCAATACTAAGGTCCCTCTCCCATTTTTGCTTAGTTTTTGCTGAATCTCCCTGGTAGTATGACCTGTCTAGCTTGGCAGCCCTACCAATGAGACCTTTCTCATTGTCTCATGCCCCCAGTATTTCTCTCTCAGCTTCCAGCATGGAGGCATCTAATGACTGTGGCCTGTTTATCTTCTTCCAGTAATTCCGGACCTGGGAATATCTAAACATATGTGACCCTGGTATTGCTAAGGCATTTTGTATTCTTTGGAAGGTACACATGTCCCAATTTATTAGTAAATCCCCTACATATCTGACACCTTTCTTCTGCCATCCCTTAAAGCCGTCATCCTCTAAGCCAGGGAGGAAATCTGCTACAGGCACTAGGATTGTACCAACCTGGGTTAGGTCTTTTCTTTTTTTCATTTCTCTCCAGGCCTCAAGGCTGGCAACTACCAGAGGATTAGGATTCTTAATATTTGTATACGCCTTTAGCCCATCTACCAGGGCACCCAGTCTCCTCTAAGTTTAGCCAATTGGCCGTTTCCCCTCTGTTAACCCAATTGTGTATATATCTGAGCTGAGTGGCTAGATAGTACCCCTTATTATCTGGGAAATTCAAGTTCAAGTTTATTGCAGGGAAAACTCCATTGAGCAAGCTCATTCTCAACGAGGTCCTGAGACATTTACACAGACATGTGGACATTACATAAAAAGGTATCATTGACAATAATTAAACAAAGTGCATACATAGTATACTAAAGACATTTCATGATAAGATACAACCTAGTAGAGCAAGATCCAGTTAAGACATTGTTTCTTTATGTCTAAGCTATATAAGGGAAGAAATATTTTTACACATAACTCCGATAAGAGGCAATAAAGAAAATGGTTAGTGTGCAAGGATAAGAGAGAAAGGATAGTTAGGCAGGTAAGGTAGAAGATTAACAAGCAAGGAAGGCTGGGGGTTAGGAAGAGTAGGGGGAGTAAGATGTAGGTAGGAGGTCTGGAGACAAGGGGCAGAGAGCAGGTAAGAAGGAATCATATCATTTAGAAAATACATTTTCATTCCTGACTTGGAGAGAAACAGGGCAGTCAATACATATGTGACTGACTTGGAGTAATTCTCAGCTTTTAGTCTTGTTAGACTGATTCTTGGCTTTTCCCCCTGCCACATAAATTCTGTGAACCCCCTTTCTAACTGTTTAATATCTTTTTGGGTGAGGCCTCAGGTCATCATCTATGTTACATATAAAAGTCTCGGTAACACATTCATTTTAAGGAGGTTAGCCCTCCCCATCCATAAAATGGGGAGGGCTCTCCACCTGCAGAGATCCCCGAGTACCGTTTCAATAATTGGTTGGTAGTTCAGCTGATATAGATCTTTCAGGTCCCTCCCTCTGCTTATGCCCAGGTATGTAAAGGCATCTTTTACCATCTTAAGATCCCATGTCCTCTCCTCCTGCCCTTTATGTGTCCCCAAGTACATTAGTTCTGACTTAGCTATGTTTAATTTGTATCCTTAGAATTTGGAGAAGGACTCTATAATTTCTAGCACTGGGGGATAGACTTCTCCAGGTTTATCCGCGAGAGGAGAGTGTCATCAGCATACAGCGTTATGGTATGTTCCCGGCCTTCTTTACATGGGATTCCTCTAATTTTAGGGCTCGCTCTAATTTAATAGCCAGTGGTCAATGGCAGTTGCAAAGAGTAGGGGGGAAGGGGATGCCTCTTTTTAAGTTAAAAGCCTCAGATACAGACCCATTCACCAAAACTCTGGCAATAGGTGATCTATAGAAGGCTTCCACCATCTGAATGAAATTTTCCCCGAGCCCAAATTTAGCTAAGATCCTCATCAGGTATTCCCTCTCTATCCTGTCGAATGCTTTTTCGGCATCCATTGACATGACACAGGTTTGTTCTTTGGCTTTCGAACCCCAGTGAATGATATTCAACAGGCGTCTAATGTTATGACATTTTGCCCTGTATGAAACCTGTCTGGTCTTTGTGTATTATATGGGGTAGCATTTGTTCCAGCCTCAATGGTCAGGATTTTGCAGTTGTAATTCAACATCGAAATGGGTCTGTATGACATGTTATCCTTATTTGGTTTCAGGATAACACAGACATTAGCTTCGCAGCAAGTTTTGGGTAGTCCCCTCTCCCCCCCCATGGACACCCCTAAGCAGAGTTGCCACCTCCTTCCTAAGCTCCTTATAGAATTCACTCCCAAATCTGTCTGGACCCGCTGCCTCCCTTTTTTAAGCGTCCCAATTGCCCTCATTACCTCCTCCACTGTGACTTTCTTGCCCAGCAAGGCTCTTTGTTGCTCTGTCAGCTCTGGGATCCATAGTGCCTCCAAAAATGTATCCATATCTGCCCCTGTTCCTTTACTCTCCGGTCTGTATAGAGCTACATAAAATTGTTTAAAACATAACCTTATACCTTTTTCTTCATGTATCAGGGTTCCCTTTCTATCTCTAATGGCTACTGTGCGCTTCATGGTTCTTCCCCTTTTCATTAAATTCACAAGCAGGGGGTCAGGTCTATTTCTCATTCGTAAATCCTCTGCTTAGCATTAAATAATCTGCTCCTCACTTCCTCTGTCACATTCATATTTAGGGCTTCTCTCCGTGTGTGTAATTCTTTCAGCTGCATGTGGGTCCCTGATTGGGCCACAGCATTCTCTAAGTCCCTAACCTTACTCTCCACTTCCATTTGTTTTCACTTTCGTTCCTTCTTGATATGAGCGGTATGCCCTTTGATTGTTCCCCGCATAAAAGCTTTACTAGCTTCCCAATAGATCCCTGCTGAGTCCACTGATCCCTTATTTGTGGTTTCAAAAACATCCCATTGTTCGTAAAGGAACTGCCGAAATTCTTGCTTGGCTAGCAGGTACTTGGGGAGTTTCCAGGATCCAACCCCCTCCCTTCTAAACATAAGATCCGCCTCCATTTGAACCATTGCGTGATCTGAAGGAAAATCTGGCTGTGAGTGACTGTTTCAACCTTAGAATAGAGGCCCCTTACTATGAATATATAATCCAACCTGGACCCACATACCATGAGGGTTGAAGTAGAATGTGTATTCGTAGGCACCCTGATTTGCTGTCCTCCACGTGTCCACCATGCTCAAATCTGCAAGGCCTTGTTGCCGTTGTTTTACTGAATCCAACTCCCTTAGTCTCGTTCCTGAATAATCGAGCCTGGGGTCCAATATACAGTTGAACTCCCCTGCTAGAATCATATTATGGAATTGCTCCTGAATCATTAAATCTAACATTTTCTGATAAAACTCAGGGTCCAACACTGCAGGAGCATAAATATTACCCAGGGTGACTTCCTTTCCTTGAATTCTCCCCACCTGTGAACTTTCTAGTTGGTGCCTAAATTGACCAGTGGTAACCAATGAGAGTGCTCTGACATGGATGGATGAGAAAGGTAGCCAACCGAAATACAGAGATCCTGATCTGAGGTGGAATTGTGTTTGAACAGTAGTTGCTCTAGCTCGAGCTCTCAAGCTGAGGGGAGTGAGTGTGCATAGCTGTGATCCACAGGGGAAAGGCCTGCCTTGACACTCTGCAGGACTTGAAAGCATATAGACTGCCTAAGCACAGAGGGAGAAATACGTTAGTAGCAGTTAAGGTCAGTTCAGCTCTAGCCACCAAGAAAAAAGGAGCTGCGCGGTGCAGCTCGAGTGTCTGAGAGAGGCTGAAGCCTTTGTGGCTCTGCTGTATTTCACAGGGTAAGGCCTGTCTTGCCTTCCTTTGAGCAAACTTCAGTTCCTGAGGGTATCACTTGATTCAGAGACTGCCTCAGAGCAGGGAGAGTGTTGCTGTAATCTTCAGCCATGAATGCTGATTTGGACAGCCTATTTTCTACCATGGGAAATGTTTGTTGCAGAAGAACTGAACTGTCCCCGAGTGGGACCTACTGCTATGAAGAAACAGTTCCAGGGACTCCTGAAGATAGTGGAGCCTATTACTGTGAGAGATGTGTCTTGCCAAGCGCCACGAGGGGAGAGACCACCGTGGGGTTTCTTCTGCTTCTGCAGTAAACACTTGTCAACTACTGAAAGGTTAAACTGTTTACCAAGTTAAATTTCCAGCATTGGGTCAATGCCAGCATCGGCCCCAAAAGTTTGTTCCTGCACCAGCTTGAACAACTGTCTCTTGAGAGACCAGCCTTGGGGAGTCGGCCGCTGTGGAGAGTCAAAACGCAGGTTGCGGCCATCTATAGGGAAAGGCTGTGAAGCGAAGGTGAGTCATGTCAGCCGTGGTCCCCAAAAGAATCCTGGAAGGCCTGAAGGTCCATGGTGCCACCAGCTGTTTGTCAGTCTGTCTGGGTGCAGTGAGTACAACCAGAGTAGCCCCCCCTACAATCACCAAATAAATGCTTTTGTCATCTGATTTGTCCTATAAATTTTGCTTGGTTCTAACTGTGATTTTAGGCCATCTAGTCAGGAATTATATTTATTTAATCATTTGCAAGTGTTTCATCTGTTCAGTAACTAGTCTTCTGTCCATCAAGGGCCCCAACCAGCTGCAACGCTGGCCATCCCGCAGAAACGCTTCAGGCCTGCCCCCTATCTCACTCTGGGTGCCCAGAAGCTGTTTAGACTGATAAATTCAGAGACTAAGTTGGGGGATGATAGAGGATATCTGTTTGAATACAGTGTTGCAATAATTAACCTAAATTCTCCCCCCCTCCCTTGTTAACGCCCCCTTAATAAACCAGATTTCTTCTTCAATGTTAACCTGACCCATGAGCATATCATTATTTGGTTTCAGCTACTGCACCGTTTGGAAAGTACTGTGAAAGTATATGGTTGCTGCTAAAACTGTTTCCTTGCAGGGGGCCACAGGGTACATGCCAGAAGAGCAGACCCTGTTGGTAAGCATAATGTGCATGAGCATATCATTAGTGCTCTCCGATGGTTGTATACTCAATGTTATATATTGTAGCTGGGAATCTTGGGATTCAAGGCCACTAGTCGGGGTTACCGGTGGTTATAGCTTCCCAGAGGGCTGTACCAGTATTACTATTTACCCACACAGGCTTTACTCTGGGTGGAGGCATCATTATTGTAGTCATGCTGTTGGTAGGGAGGCCACAGTACTTGCTACTTCTGAACCCAGGCCCCTCAACCTGCAGGCAGGGGTAGTAGCCCTTGGTATAACAGCACCAAGGTTACATTCATTTTCGCTGACTACTGTACAGTCATAACTTTTTCTGCCACTATTGTCATTATTAGCAGTGTCAGTGGCTCAGTAGGTAGCACACTCGCCACTGAGGCCGGGAGATCAGAGGGCTGTGGGTTCAGTTCCCACATCTGGCACTTGGGTTAATATGCCAGTACTGACACTGTAGTGCAGCATAAGAGAGGTGCTGCACTTCTGAGGTGCCGTCTTTCAGATGAGACGTTAAACCGAGGTCCCATCTGCCTGGATTGGTGATAGTTCAGGTGGATGTTAAAGATCCCATGGCACTTCTCGAAAAGAGTAGGGGAATATTTTATTGAAAACTTAAAACAAAATATACAAAATCTTATAACTTCATACAAAATCGTAATGAAAGAAATCAAAAACAGAAATAAGTAATACAGCATACATGAACAACAAACAAAAATAATCCGTATTGGTACATAACCCCCATCCCATCCCCACTAAAAGAGTAGGGGAATTTTTATTAGAAACTTCAAAAATCAAATAAATACACAAAATGTTAATTCACACAAAAGACTATACAAATCATAAGAAAAATCAAATAAGTATTTCAGTCATACAATTATTAAAGTACTTCCATAGAAAGCTATAAAACTCAAATACATCCTAATACTGAAAAGATCCCCACCCCCCACCCCTACTAAAAGAATAGGGGAAATTTTCATTGTAAACTTCAAAAATCAAAAAAATATACAAAGCAGTGTGAACTCACACAAAAGGAAAATACAAATTGTAAAGAGATCAAATAAGCATTAAAGCCATATAATGTCTGAAAATAACGTAATAATAACCTAAAGCATATCCTAATGCATAAAAGGCCCCCCATCCCCACTAAAAGAGTAGGGGAATATTTTATGGAAAAAAAAAATAAAATATAAAATCAACAAGAGTGTATTACATCATACAAAATCATGAGAAATCAAATAAAAGACCTATGGTTCTCTCCAAGCATGCGGAAAACAACCTAACAAAGAAACCTCACCCTGTATCTAACCAGGACATATTCCTCCACCATAATTTATACAAATCAGGTAAAACTTTATGCTGCTCCATAACCTGCCACTTCAATATTGTCTTCTGTAACAACAAAACTACTTGTTCTCCTGTCAAGACTTGTTGCCGCAGAGACCAACCACACCTAGCTAACCATAGCTGATAACTAATAAAACTCATTAATAGTTGGATAGTAATATCATCAGATTTGGCCCATGCTTCAGGGAGCACCCCATCGAGCCAAATCCATGAAGGTTGATCCTGAAAGGGGTTTAAAGGCCATGTCCTGTGAAATACTTCCCAAAACGTCATAGCAAATGGGCACTCGAATAGAAAATGAGAAAAAGTCTCTATGGATTCCATGCAAATATTCCCTCTAGGACATGTACGTTCATTAATGCCTTTATACTTTAAATTGCCCTGAACCCCCAATTTTTGGTGGGTACATAACCAAATAAAGTCTCTCATAAAATATGGACGTCTTTTGCTGGATAAAAAGGAGTTGATTAGAGAGTGTTGGGTAGCCGATAAAGTGACATACCAGGGGAGACATAATAAAAGTTTCCCATTATCCAATTGTACATGGCTTTTTTTGAAAGTATACAGAGAGAAGTTTTCTGAAGTTTCCATGCTTTTATTTTACTTATTACACTCAAGAAGTGTCCTGGGAAGTGAGCCACCCGTGTCTGTCGAGGGAGAGGAATAGCCGGATCCCAGTCATCAAAAAGGGGTCCAATCACATCCTCTACCCACGGGATCCAATCCTTTGCAACATTTGTCAGTAACGAACAAAATTAAAAATAAAAGTTACACAAAGAAAACTACTGGTTTAACATGCCCAAGCCCCCTCCTTTATAGGTAAATAAGTCACCCTCTCTTGACAGGATTCAACCTGCTACCCCATAAACATTGAAAAAAAAACACTATAAACTGAGGCCTCCATATTTAACGGTGGGGGAAAGACAGCGGCTAAATACCAAAAATGAGACAATAAAAAAGTTTTAATTAAAAAGATACTCTTCCCTTCAGTCATCTGCCATTTATTCCAGCGGGCTACTTTTCCTGCAGCTGATATCAAAAGTTGTTCCAAATTATACCGCTGGGGATCATCCCCACCAAAATAAACACCTAATATTTTTCTATAGGTCATATCTATAGGAATTCCCCAAACAAGGGAGACATCACTGGCATCATACCCTAAGAACAGGATCCCACCCTTCTGTGTATTGATTCTAGATCCGGAAAGATTAGTAAAGTCACATAAGAGGTCACGAGCGGCTACTGCAGAAGATTTGTCTGCCAAAAAAAGTTCCAGATACATAGATACATACTTACATAGACAGTGTCGGCAGATAAGGACCTATGGCCCACCCAGTCTGCCCATTTGAGCTTGTAAGTTCAGTTTATGTTTTCCAAGAAGTCTGTTGCCCCTTACCCCTGACCTCCAGAATTCCTTTATGTCTATCCCATGCATTCTTAAATCCCGTGATTGTTTCAGCCCCCACCACTTCCTCTGGCAGGGTGTTCTACTTGTCCACCACCCGTTCTGTGAAGAAATTCTTCCTCACGTTTCCTCTGAATCGTCTCCCTCCAACTTCATCCCATGCCCTCTAGTCCTGGAACATCTTTTCGCTTAAAAATAGTGTATTCCTGCACCCTGTTCCTCCCTATAAGATACTTGTATGTCTCTATCATATCCCCTCTCTTCCTCCTCTCCTCCAGGGAGTACATGTTCAGTTCCTTCAACCTGTCCTCATAGGACTTGTGATGCAATCCATGCACCATCTTTGTTGCTCTCCTCTGAACCTTCTCTACCCTGTCTATGTCCTCATCCGCAAATGCCAAAGCAACAACCTGCTTATCCTCTGATCCCACTGAAAGTCCAGTTATTGCTTCCGTCCTATATAATGCATGCAACAAAGGATCAGTAGATAGGACATATAATAAGGGGACTGAGAGGACATCCTTGCCTCACCCCCCTGTGAACAGAAACTGCATTGCCTACCCAACCATTAACACTAGGAATAAGACTTATTCCTGTATAACAAATCTGTAACCACCTGATAAAAGGAGATGGAAATCCAAAGGACCGTAATGTTTCCCACAGATAGTTATATTCAACCCGATCAAAGGCTTGAGATTGATCTAAGCATACCAAATGACCAAATAATTTCTGGTTGTCTCCCTTATGTAGAATTTCCCAAATCAAAATTAAAGCATCCTGAATCCGTTTTCCTGGGATGCTACTATATTGGGATGGATGCACTACCAGATCTATGACACTAGCCAATCTATTACTAAGAACTTTCATAAGAATTTTATAATCGGTATTCAGAAGCGAAATTGGCCTCCATTGTCTTATATCTCCCCCAATTCCCTCCCTTAAAAATCAAGAGCAAAAGGCCTTCCAACATACTCTTAGGGAGTTGCTGTTGGGATAAGCCATCATTTAAACACATACAAAACTCAGGTCCTAAAACACCCCAAATACTTTTATAAATTTCATGTGGGAGGCCATCAGATCCAGGTGAAATACCTGGTTTAAGTGAACAAATTACATTTTTTAGTTCAGTTTGTGAGATAGGTTCAGTCAAAAGATTCCCAACATCCTTAGGTAGCTGGGGTAAATTAAGTTCACCCAACCACTGTCTCATTTTCCCTACTGATAAATTCTGGCTATCAAAAACCTGAGAGAAATGAGTAGTAATTTCATGTAAAATATCTGCTTTTGTATGCACAGTATTACCAGAAGAGGTATTCAAATATTCAGATTATGGCAATCACGAAAAAGTTGCATAGAGTCAAATGGCAGTGTGTCTTTCCTCTTACCATTCGTAGCATACTCTGCTGATATTCTAAAGATTTAAGGGCTTCAAGCTGTTTCTTTGCCAGTAAAGTTTTTAGATATTTAATCTTCTGCAAGTCCTCCGCTCCTAAGTTAGGGCGGAAAGACGTCCTGAAGGCAATATTTTTTCTCAAAGAGGTTATTTCATCATATTTAAATTTCCCATTAATACGACCTATTGTACGAAAAAAGGAACGTATCTTCACTTTTGTGTTTTCCCACCAAGTAGTATGATCATCATATAAAAAAAACACAGATTTTCTTGCTTGCAATACTGCTAAAAATCCTTCACATACTACTGGAATAGACAATAATGAAGTATTCAATTTCCAGGTCCCTGGCCCCCTTCTTACCTCAGGGACATCCCTAAGGACTAATGTTAATAGCTTATGATCAGAAGTAGCTACATCTTGAAGGAGCCATTTCAACTTTTATAAAACCAGATACAAAAAAATAATCAATCATAGAGGCCCGTGGACCACAAATATATGTGCTACGCTCTGTTATCGGGAGAGAACCAAAGGCATCTATCAAGCCCGTATCGCTAATCAGGTGAGTCAGGCACTGAGCATCACAGTATATTTTTTATTTGGGACAGGAATAGAACACTGGGCCAAATTAACATTAAAGTCCCCTCCTAAAACTATCAAATGGGATGTCTGCAAAAAGGGAGAAAGAGAGCGAAAGAGCAGTACTCTCTCATACTTTGTTTGAGGTGCATAAATATTTATAAGTCTAATCAATTGGTGTGCCCATAGTATACCCAGTATCAAAGCTCTGCCTGGCTGCACCTCTAAAGGACGCACAACCTTAACCTTAAAAGAAAAAAAACATATCGCAATCCCTGAACACTGATCCTCCCCCTGGGACCAAATACTATCCCCTAAAGCCATGCATCCGAAGCTGCAGACCTCTCAGCTGCTGAGTGTAACCGGACATCCTGAAAAAAAAATACAATCCAGGTTAGCATGCAAAAACTAAGAAAGTACTTCATCTTTTATTCAGAGATTGAATGCTGTTAACATTCAAAGAAGCCACTCGAAAGGAAAAGGGATCCATAGATGTAACCGGGCAGGGCTCTTCATTTTACTTTACTCGAGGCTCTTGTTACTCTTCCACTTTTTGGGCCCTGAGTCGAATGAGCAGCAGGATCCAGGCAATCACCCTGAGAGTTTGCCACCATTACTCCTGCAACAGATAAAGTCACAGGGTCTTGGTCCTGAGAAATGTCAGACTACACAGTGAATTTCTTAGTATCTTCCACAGGGGTCACCAGTTCAGGTTTCCTCTGTTTGCCTTTCAGTTTAGCCGATTTTCCTTTCTTACCCTGTACCAAAACAAAGCCTGAACCACTGGCAGTGGATTTGGGGTGAGGGTTTTCGAAAGGCAGGATATTAGGAAGATCCATAGGATTACCCTCATGTAAAAGGGGGCCAGTGTCAGGTAATTGGGGTTCCTGGCCTTCCTCCTCAGTCAAGGGGCCTGATACAGGACTGTTCCCACTAGCAGGTACCCCTGAAGTGGAGGATATGCGGGTCACCACAGGGCCTGGGCCTTGCTTTACCGCCAGACGGATATAATGATCCTGGACTCCAAAATCAGCGTCCTCTGTATTTCGTGCAGCAGAGGGGCAATCATCAAAGATATGACCTAGTTCATCACAAAAGTTGCACTTAGGTTGTTTAAAGCAGTGGGCACTAGGATGACCCATATCCTCACAATAAGAGCACTTTAGAATGTCACAAGAGGTGCTTATATGTCTAGATGAGCCACATTTAAAACATACCCGTGGCTGTCCAGGGTAAAATAGAAAACCTTTATCTCGCCCAATAAAAAAGCAATTAGGCAAATGTATCAAGTCCTGCTCATTATGGTGCAACTTTATATGGAATTTCAACCATTCATTCCAAAACCCTTCAGTATCCAGAATGGGCATGGGATTACCCAGAACATCGCATCTTTTTCCCAACCAGTGCACAGTGTCCACTATATTAACCCCCTAATTTCTAAATAAAATAGTAATTACCCAAAAAAGTTTCTTAGTAAGGGGGAAAACTATAAAGTCCGACCACAGAGGATTGGTTTTCAGATTCATGTATCTACACCAAAAAGTTTCCAGCAACGCAGGAGTATGGAAGCTGATATCAAAGGTAAACTCCCCCTGTACATGTATGAGAGCGTAGACCTCCAAGGGGGAGAACCCATGCTTCGTTTCAGTAGGACTTTGCCCACAAGAAATCTGTCGGGGGTTTTCGTGAGGGCCTGCATAACGTAGACAAATCGCATTTCTTCATTTCACTAGCTCCACTGGTTTGTGGAAATGACTAGCATAGGAGGGTTTAACAGGATCCCCAGGATGGAGGGCAAGTGTGGGATCAGAAACAATAGGTACAACTGGGGTTTCCTCAGGGCCTGGCGCTTCAATATCTAAGTGACAAGCAGAAATAAAGTCAGACTGGGAAGTAGATACAGGGAAATTAACAGCACAAGAATCAGAATCAGCATCAGCACTTATCTGCTCCTGTATTTGAGAGGCAGGTCCAGTATCGGGCTTCCAATGCCCATCAGAAAGAGGAATCCAACCTGCTGCAAGCAGGGCCTTATCGGGAGACCAAGAATCCATTTCTCCTGTACTCCAGTCCCGCTGTGGTGATGAAGGAACTGGCTCAGGTTTTTTTTTTTTTTTTTAAAGCATCCTCCTCTGTTAGCAGCTTCGCGACTCCCCCTGAGACTTCTGGGCCCGGAGATATGTGTAAGCGCTTCCGCATCCGATCCTCTGCTTGATGCAGTCGCTCAGACGACAATTGCTCGCTTACATGGAGCAACTCTGCAGCTAAACACTGCTGTTTCTGCTCAAGACTCAACTGATTCTCTGGACTTTCTATGATGGGACCACCGCTGTGGACGTTCTGCTGGCCACCCGCCTGGTGCATTCCAGCTGTCCTCTTAGCGGTTCCATTCTCTTGAAAACTCATAATGTCTTGTAAATTCTCCTGGGCTCGCGCAGCCCCATCCATTCGTTCTTCACCAGTCCTGGCACCTCCCCCAGGATCTGGAACAGCAGCCATCTTGGAGTCACCGCCAAAAGGGTCCCCCTGCTCACAGGAAGCAGAGTTGGGGAATTTCCCTGGTGTCCTGGCCAAATTTCCCTCATTCACTAAAAATACCACCAACAGCTTAATCTGGTTCAAGGTCAGTTGGCATTCATCTGTATCCCCCTGTCCCGGGTCGTGCCTGAAAATAGGCAGGATTTGTCTAGTGCATGTACCCGGTCAACAAAAACTAAATAAAATATAAAGGATTCCGTCACTCAATTCTCTTTTTCTTGGGAAACAAATAAATCCTAGACCAACTGGCTTTTCCAAAACTCGGTCCTTTTTACCAGTAAACACTAGAGAAAGCCACAAGCCAGTATCCCTCTTGATTATGGAGTGGCAATGTAAAATAACTAGGATACCAGATCCAAAGCCCATCATATAAGAAAGAAAGGAAGGAAGAAAGAAAGAACCATTTGCAGATCAATTTCATTTCCTCACAAGCGCTGTAGGAATACTAACATACTAAAATACCAGCAGAATAGGCCTAACGGTCTTTCGTGTCTGCTCGTTTGGTCAGCCCCCCCACCCTGAGAGCTGACCTTGCTGCCCCCTCTCTCTCTCTGGCTTCTCCCTTCCCAGTCCCAGATATTCTCGCTGCACTGGTTTTTTGCTTCCAGAACCCTTCCCCTGTACCTGTCTTACCCCCTCTTGAACCCCTCCACCATCTCTGCCTCCAACAGTCCCCTGGGCATTGCATTCCATGGCTCCATCACCCTCTCAGTGAAGTAGCACCTCCTCCTTTCTTCCCTGAATCTCCTCCCTCTCCAGCTTCCACCCATGCCCTCTAGTTGCCCCCCCCTTCCTTCGGAGCACCCTGACTGCTCCTCCCCTATTTACCTGAAGACCTATATCATGTCCCCCCGGTCCCTTCTCTCTTCCAGTGTGTACATATTTAGCTCTTCAAGCCTCTCCCCATAGGTCCTATCCCCCAAGCCCCAAATCATTTTGGTTACCCTCCTCTGGACTCTCTCCAGGAGTTCAATGTCCCTCTTTAAATGTGGCCTCCGAAACTGCACACATTACTCGAGGTGTGGCCTCACCAAGCAGTTATACAGAGGGAATATCACTTCCCTTCTTCTGGAGGTGATCCCCCTAGCGATGCATCCAAGCATCCTGTTGGCCTTTGCCGCTACCCTCCTACAAGTCTCCGAGTTGTTCATCTTGACATCCACCACCATCCCCAGGTCCCTCTCAGCCATCGAGACTTGTAGCCCCCCGCTGGGTGTACACTTGGCTCCCAGGAGCAGTACTTTGCATTCCCCATGTCACCTTTTTTTTATAATTTTATCAAGTCAAAGTTTAAAGGTCAGAACCCAGTCCTGGCTGATCATAGCACCTGCACTGGTAGTCTGTTGCAAGTATCCACTAGGCTGGAGTTCTGGATCAGTGTTGGGATCTGAGGAAGTTCCTTCTTAGTGCCAATGAAAACATTCTTCCACCCTTACTCTGAAGACTTCTCACCAGAAATTGTGGGAAATCATTAATTTTCTCTAAGGAACCACATTATGCAGTAGATATCCAGAAGGGTTTGGTCAAACCTAGGTGGAAATCTATACTAGGAAGGGGAGGAACTTGTCTCTGAGAGTCGTATATTAGAAATGTGTTTTCCTCCAATGTCCAGAATGCAGGAAATGTAAGGGCACCATTCTAGTGGTGGTGGTGGTGTGTGTGTGTGTGTGTGTGTGTGTGTGTGTGTGTGTGTGTGTGTACCTCTGTGGCAGTGGTAGTGGTTGGGGGGTTACCTGCCTCTGTTATACTTGTAATATAATGCTGCTAGGAATCCAGGAAGTTTTGCATGGCAGTGATTAAAATAACTTTCTCAAAGGGGAATTCAGTCTGGTACTACTTATATTACACAAAAACGGAGGTTGTTCTTTCTTGGACACACAGTTCTAATTCTGGAATGCTGAGCTGTCATTTTTATGAGTTTGGTGTAAAAATAATTAATGGAGTTTTCAAGAATCCCTTGGAAAAACTAAGCTGTGCAGAGAGTGGACAGATGTGTGGACTCTAGACTGGCAGTGTCTCTGCTTTCTTATGGTTTCATTGTGCTTTATACAGTAAGCTGTTTTCCACTTGTTTTCTTTTCCTCCCCTTTTCTAAAGTTTTTTTTTACTTTTACAGTAACTATAGACTCCATTATGAATCTGATCCAATCCAGTCATCCCTCTGTAGACAAGCTGTAGAGAAATTCTCATTTCTTATTAAAAAAAACTGTGGACCAACCTCATTGAGCATAAAGGGGCCATGTCTCAAATGATTTATGCCATTGGCACAAAATTGGAACAACTGTTCTATAAAAAAGACTAAAAGTTCAAGGGTCAGTGAGGACTGACTATTACATTGGTCTTATAGAGACCTGGCTAACCTCTCCCACAGAAATGGAGCTTATGAAGGTCAACCTCTGCTCCAGGTATCACAGCTCAGGCCAGATCCAAGGCTTTGAATCTGGTTGCTGAAAATCTAAAGCAGGGATTTCAAGCAAACGTTCAGCTCGGGGCTGAGCTGCAGAAAAGCATATCTGTACTCTTCTCTGGATGAGGCAGGCTTGACATTGTAGGTTTAGTTACTGGGCACTGTGCAGAGAAAGGTGCCTCTGGATGTCCCTAGTTTCCAGTTGCCTTGGTAGCGCATCTAATAGCTCAACTGGATTGGTATTGTGAGTGGCCTAAGTTCAAGTCCCAGCTAATGCACTTCTTTCTTCTAGCTTGGATTCAATACAAAGAAGTGCAAAATAATGCACCTGGGAAACAAAAAAACAGGGGAAGAGTACACAATGGGTTGGGGGGGTAGTAACAACAATGGAAAGGGACCTGGGGGTAATCATATCAGATGACCTTAAGGTTGGCAAGCAATGTGAGAAGGCAGTAGGGAGGGCTGGGGGGATACTGGGATGTATAGATAGAGGCATCACCAGCAGAAAACAGGAAGTTGTTATCCCTCTGTACAGACAGTTGGTGAGACCCCATCTGGAGTACTGCATCCAGTTCTGGAGACCCCATCTCCGCAAGGACATAGACAGGATGGAGGCAGTCCAAAGGAGGACAACTAAAATGGTGCAGGGTCTGCAAGAGAAGCCATATGAGGAGAGACTAAATGATCTTAATATGTGTACCCTTGAGGAAAGGGGGGGGGGCATGATAGAAATGTTTAAGTACCTCAGTGGAATTAACAAAGTCCAAGAGGGTAGCATCTTTCAGAAAAAGAGATGTACAAGAACAAGGGGGCACAATTTGAAGATAGAGGGGGGATGGCTTGGGGCAATGTGAGGAAGTATGTTTTCAGAGAGGGTAGTGGATGCATGGAACAGCCCTCCTGAGGAGGTGGTGGGGTCTAAAACTGTGGGAGAATTCAAGAATGCATGCGACAGACACAAGGCAATTCTAGTGGGGGGTAGGAGGAAGTAGGCTGTTGGTTAACTAGGATCTGCGGCTTATCCATTAGGTAGGGAAATGCACAGACTAGGTGGGCCAAGCGGTCCTTATCTGCCGTCAAAGTCTGTGTTTCTCTCTGTCTTCTGTTTGTATGGGTTCCATAACTGTGCACACTGCACTCTTGTGATTGACTCTGCAGATGTCCCAGTACTCATGCCCAGTGTCAGAAGGGGAAAAGAATGATGGTAAGAAAAGCAGTGTCAAAGATCCAGATGCTTTAGCACGTAAATTTGAAGAATAACCCCACTCACCACTCTGAAGAATTAGAAGAATAAGAGACTTTATTTTTATTTGTTTTATTCTTTGGTAACCACGTAATGCCCACTAGGCACAGATGCCTCTTTTCAGGGGTGACCTGGGAGCACTGGGGGTGTTAAGTGACTTGCTCAAAATCACACAGTATGCAAGTGGAGATTGTGGGTATCAAACCCAGGTCTGTCTACTGGATGTACCAAGCTCATTTACAGGTCGTTACTCTAACCTCTAGGCTATACTGCCAGACCCCATTTTATATTTGTCTTTTTATGATACATTGCTTGTTTTTTCTTCGAATTGGATTAATTAGATCTTTATGACATTTCTAATAATTTGATAGAGAAAGATCTTCTTCAGACTGACCAGGACATAAATGTAAACATTATCACTTTTTGAATTTACTGTGGCTTGGTGCAATCTTGGTGTAATGTTAACAATCAACCATGTACTTTTGAATTAACAAAACATTTATTGATCTTTGTTCCCCTCCTCAAACTTAACTTTATTTATTGTTTCATCTAGTGTATAGCAAATGTCTTTTTAATAACACCGTGCTCCCTTGCTATAATGATCAGAATGGAGGCCATACGTAGCATGAAATCATTGTAGGTCCATGTTTGCTACATCGAGGGATGCTGACAAAAACAATTCCGTTAGACACCTGCACCTCAGCCTACTCCCGCCCGCACCGGCCAACTGCACAGCAAACAGTATGCTGCCACTTGCAGAATTGTTTTTTTTTTTTCTTGTAGTTTTTTCTTGCACATTTCTTGTAGCTTTCGAGTGTGGGCTGAGTACAACAGCTAAGTACAGAGCTGAACATCAGGAGATGCACTAAACAGCTCGGTGCTGTGTTTACCTCCCAGTCCCCCCGCTACTGTATTCCTGCCTGGTAGCTCACTTCTCAAGAGTCTGCTCTTCTCTAAATTCCTAAACAAAATAAATAATTAAATACAGTAATGTACTTGCGATCAGAGTACTAGACCAAACTTGGAAGTCACACAGCTGTAATTCTGCTTGCACTAGCTGCTCCTTCCGACCTCTCTGACTGGTGCTCTAAGCTTGGATCGCACATAGCTCAAAGTCATATCTATGTCCCGGCTGAACACTCCATTATAAAGGGTAGGTGCAAGGCAAGTTACTTTTGCTTAATTCTACCTCTCGCTCCATTCTCCCACCTATTCTACTGCCCATCTCTCTGTACCTTCTGCTGCCTCTGACTGCATCTCTCGGCTCATACTCATTCATAATAACTGAGTTTTCACAATAGTGGGGTTCACTATAGCGAGGCAGCAGTATATGTCTACAAAGACATTTTTATAACTATGGCATTAGATTATATTGTGTGTGCATATATAGATATATATGTGTGTGTGGAAAAAAAGGGGAAATGGAGCTCTTTCATTTGTCTAGTCTCACAACGTTTCATTACAACATTCCACTCTCTAACAACCCCTGTCTTGCCTGGCTCTTTCTTCTGATTGGTTGTTGCCAAGGGGAGGTGTGTCCTGAGACCTTGAGGGCCTGATGACTGGCTCCCCACTGTGTGGGCAAATCAGTGACCTCTTGCTCTGTCCCACAATCCTATGAGGCCAGAGGGTAAACTACATTACATTGTGGTGTCCATGTCTTTTGATGCATTCTTTAGTATTATTAACAAACACAGTCTTGTGATGCAGCCTTTGCCTATCTTGTGTACCTCTTGACACCTGAACAGGCATTCCTGGTTGATTTTTAGTGTGTCATTCCCCTGTACTGTCCTTTAGGGTCGGGCAGAAGTTGGGAGCATTTGGGGGTGTTCCAGCACTCCATTCCTTGACATGGCACAGAGACAAGACCTTTATTTTTATTTTAAATCTTTCAGTCCCACGCTGGCAGCTGCTGAGTCGCAAGCCTCACTGTGCACCTCTGTGGTGCAGGGGGAAAAAAAAGGGAAAGCTGTCACCACTGAGTGCTGCCTGATCCCGCTTCAGTACTCAGGGACAAGGAGCACAGTGTGTGAGTGCTTGGGGCTTCTAGGCATGAAGGTTCAGTGCTGGCAACATCTGGGGTCCCTACCGCATTCTCCCAGGTAGGAAGGCTTAAAGTAGGTCCCCTATTTGGATGGGGCGGTGTTAACTCGGTTAACAGCAAACTTTGTAAACATGAGAACACTAGTTTGCATGTGTTCAGAGGTTTTACATACATGATTTGATGATGTGTCCCACATCTTAATTCTGCTCTTTCACCATCTGAGAGACTGTTCCAGATTTAGGTGATGAACGGATGAGATATATGCTTGGTAAATTATTCTCTGTTGAAGTAGTATGGTGTTTGTTTGTCTGTCACATGTTTTTTTTTTTTAACATGTCACCCATCACTGAACCACACTGAACCTCGATGGCTCCCAGACTCCATAGTTTGGACTGTTGTACTTAAGCCCATTTGTGATTGATCTTCATCCATCTGCATTGATCACTAAGTCAGTATCCACCTGTAGGTGGAGGATACCACAATATACATACCAGAAGGACCTACCTCTCCATAACATTACAGGCACCCTTGGAAAAAAAACATGGATGGAGGCAAATAACCTATAAACACCATACAAACCAAAGCTATTGCTTTAGCATGAAAGCATCTAACCATCATGCTTTGCAAATCGTATTGCAGCCTGGCTCCCCATTGGAAATTGAGCAATACCTTGCCCTATGGCTGGACCAACAACTAAACTTTGCTGACCACATTACTTGAACAATAAGAGAAGCTCATCAAAAGCTTGGAGCCTGCTGGGGGAAATCTGTCCAGGACACCAGTGAAGTTCCCCAACTCTTTCTGAGAAGTGCCATGGGATCTATAATGTCCACCTGAATGACCACAGGCAGAAAGGACACTGCTTTCATGTCTTATCTGAAAGGTGCTCAAGACCATCTTAAGGAAGACCTTCACAGTTAGGGTCCAGTGCCCTGGAACTCCCTCTCGACCTCAACGATAGACTCTGTCTTCTCCCCAGTACTCTTCAAACAAGCTGCATTTGCATACACCGCCGCCCCATGTTGTTGCTCACAACCCCAAAGCTTCAACTTCTAGCCCTGGACTTTGACCTTCCCTTATTCTCCAGCCACCTTCTTGGCACCATATTATATCAGCTGGATTTGTAATCACCTAATTTGATCTTGTACGTATATAACATACTCAGTAATATTGCCAGGTTGTACATATTTACAGCATTTCTGTATTTTCTGCAAATGTTCTTTCCGAAACATTAGCAGATCCCTATTACTGTAACTGTCCCTTAGGACCTACTTGAAAACATAAGGCTTTGTATTTCTTGGAATGCAAAAATTCTACATAAATGTCTCATCAGACCCACAGTTATGTTATTTTCTGAATAGTGACGTCAGATTCTTTATTGCTTCGTCATGGTGAGTTTGTTAATATGTTTTTTGTATAGCAGTGTAAAAGTTGGCACCTCTACTAAGTGATTCAGTTTCATGTGGCAAAATAGTCTATGTAAGGCTTTCATAGTATGGTGTTCAGACATCCATGAAGCCAACTAGTCAAAATGACCAAATTGCATGCCATGTTTAAAGGTCTTATTATGCACCCCTTTAGCAAACCTGTTCTCTAGACCACCACCTAGAGGTGCAAAATGGCTGATTGAATATGTTACCAGATCTGCTGTTCAACATTTTCATCAAGGATGTGGAAGCTGGGGTCTCTTGCAGGTTGCTTTCAGAGCACGTTTACTGCTCTTTTTAACGTTGCCCCCCAAGAAGTACGAAGGACCCTTAGCTGTCCCCAAGTCATACGGTGCCAAAAGCAGAGTTTTATTTTCCCCTATTATGGAAGGGAAGGGATCATATTTTGGCTCCATGAAGCCGAGCCACCGATTCCTTTCCACTTCCTAATACTGTGACTCGCCCACTTTTCTGATGTCATTATATGGAGAGCGTGGTGGCGCGTGCCAAGGATATGAATGGGACTTTTTTAAAATCCATTTTTCATATTATAGATGGTCTTTGTGAACAAATCAAAGGCACTGCTCAACTAAGAAGGTCTTTGCTAGTTGAGCAGTACCCTTGATTTATTCGTGATGGCCATCTACAATATGAAAAACAGATTTAAAAACAGCCCCATTCATGTATGGAGCGCACTCCCACACTCTCCATATAATGACATCAGAAATGTGGGTGAATCACAGTATTGGGAAGTGGAAAGGAATCGGTGGCTCGGCTCCGTGGAGCCAAAATATGATCCTTCCCTTCCAAAGTAGGGGAAAATAAAAACTCTGCTTTTGGCACCATATGGCTTGGGGCAGGTAAAGGTTCTTACTGTTCTGTGGTGTGAGCATCATGGAAGGTGCTCTTTAAGTTTGCTGATAACACTGAGGTGGCCAGGGTGGGGGACATAAGGATGAGGACAGACTTTGGGAGGACCTGAGTAAATCGGATGACAAGTCAGACTTCTGGAACCTCTGATTCAGTGCAGTCAAATACAAGGTGCCATACTTGGAGAGGAGAATCTGAGGTAGGACCTACACAGTGTCTGGGGCTCCGCTTGCTGCAATGGAGGAGGAAACTGACCTGGAGGCTCATAATAGACAAGGAGCCAAAGCATGACAAGAAGTGCATCATGCATCAGAAGGGGTTCTATGTCATAACGGTGATCATGGAATAGCGATCGCCATTTGGGCAGTGTACATCACCAAAAATGAATTACAGCGATGTACACTCACAGCAACTAGACTGGTTTTCTATGTTATGTGGGGTGCTGCAACCCCTGCACCCCATACTTAAGGATTCTCAACCTCAAACTTAAACAAAATAAAACCCAGACCCAACGCCAAAATGAACGTGCCCAGAACAAAACCTAGCACCCTCCCAACCCTAGCTGCATACCTACCCACCACGCCACATGGCCAGCACTGCAGCTGACTGCTGCACCACCCCATATCTCCTCCCTTCCCTGTCGCATGATTTGGTCCTCCCCCACACTCATGTATATCTAGCAACATCCTGTTGTTGTTTGTGATTTTGTTATTTATTTGTCCTTTTGTACGTAGAATTGTATTGTTAGTGTTTGCTTAATTGGTAATGTGTTTATGTACAGGTAACTTATAGATTACAGGTCTGCCTTGCAAACTGGAACTCATGACCCTATATGCCATGTTTTCCTGTACAAAAATAATGTTTTTACTATTACTACTACTGTACTCACCTACCCCTGTATCTGGTTGTTTCCCTGCCGGGTAGCCCAGAACACAGGCACCGTGACTGAGTCGCCCTTTTTGAAAGTGCTCAATCGCGGTTGCCTTGTTCACTTGATACGATCAGAAGGTGGATGACCAGAAGGGAAGGGGAAGAAATCATTCCTCTCTACAAGGCCCTGAGGATTACAGCTTGGAGTCCTGCGTTCCATTCTGGGACTGTCAATACAAAAAGGTTATTAAGGCTGCTGGGAGAGGGCAATGCAGGGTCACCAAAATGATTAGGGGTATGGAAGACAAATGATATGAAAAGAGGTTGATGTCCTTAACATGTTTACATTGAAAAAAAAAGGTGACTGAGGGCATAAATTGTCTCAGCCTTCTGCATACTTAAGGGTATTGACAAGATTAAATAGAGATGTTTCATCTAGTGTCCTACACCTGGAGACAGGAATGTGTCCTGAAGCTCTGAGATCCGAAACACGTATTGTCCCAGAAGGTTGTGAAGCCATGGAACAACTTACCAGTGGAGACAGTGGACAGAAAGACAGTACATTCCTTCAAGCTATTCATGCAGGAGCAGAAAATAAGAGAATCTATTGTAGAAGGCTGACTACCAAAACCCCAATTTGTGTTCCACCACAGGGGAATACCAGTATAAGGAAAAATGTATTCTACCATAAGTAATGGTATGCAAAACAGAGTAGAATACAATTAATTTCTAGTCCTGGCCTAAATACAATTCTGCTTACCAAGAAAATCACTTGAAACTCTGAGTAGTAGAATGGCTAGGGACCCGGTGTAAACTAGTACATGTCTGCACAGCATACGTATTCATACCTGCTTTTGTAGCAGTGGATGGCCATGATGGAACTGGAGTCATTTCCAACCTTAAATTACTATGTATGTATTTCAGCTATCATAGAGTCAGATGATGGAGGTGGCCTTTTCTTTTCTCTTATCACTAAATGCTTAAAGATGACAAAATCTGTCACTTCTGTCAGTATGTCATCTGAATATGTGCTTTGGAGACAACAGCGAGTGTGTTAACAATAAACAAGGGCTGTCAAAAGCATGCAGCTTGCTCAGGGGTGGTTGGGCCACCATTTTGTTAGGAAATTTTGATGAAGGGGACCACTGAGCATAAATGAATAGTGGGAGCCTCCAAACCTGGTCAGACTTGGGAGTCTATGGAACATGGGAGTGTCTTAGTGAGTAGTGGGACATGGTGTGGCTCCATGGAGATTTGGAGCATTGAGTGGTTGTATGTACACTCAGATCCTGGGGTGGCTCAGTGGATGCTGAGAGCCTGGGATAGCTCATTGACAGGTGGCACCTGGGGTGGCTCAAAGGACAGTAGGAGTTTGGGATAGCTGGTTTGTGGGCAGGAGCATGAAGTAGCTGAGTGGAGGGTGATAGCCTGGGTAGCTGAATGGAGGACATTGAGGTGGCTGAGTGGTTTTATTTATTTATTTATTTATTTAGTTTTTGTTGACCGGGTAAGTGCACTAGACAAATCCTGCCTATTTCCAGGCACGACCCGGGGGAGGGGGATTCAGATGAATGCCAACTGACCTTGAACCAGATTAAGCTGTTGGTGGTATTTTTCGTGAATGGAGGAAATTTGGCCATTGCACTGGGGAAATTCCCCTGCTCTTTTCGAGAAGTGCCATGGGATCTTTAACATCCACCTGAACTAACACCAGAACAGACAGATGGGACCTCGGTTTAACGTCTCATCTGAAAGATGGCACCTCAGGAGTGCAGCACCCCCTCATGCTGCACTACAGTGTCAGTATTGGGATATTAACCCAAGTGCCTCATGTGGAGATAGAACCCACAGCCTACTGATCTCCTGGCCTCAGAGGCAAGTCTGCTACCAGTAAGACAACAGGGTGGCTCACTGGTGGTGGTAACCTAGACTGATTCAGTGGACATCACAAGGCTGGGAAGGATTTTTGGATGGTTGTTGGCTGGATTGGCTCACTGAAAGACAGGGCATAGAGGTGCTACAAGGAGACTGGGAAAGTGGGTGACACAGTGTATGGCTGGAGCCTGGGGTGTTTGAATGGATGGTTAGGGCCTGGAGTAGGTCATTGGACAGTGGCTTCCCCAAGAGGCACAGTGGATGGTGGGAGCTGTGGGTAACTTTTTTATTTATTTATTTTATTTAGTTTTTGTTGACTGGGTAAGTGCACTAGACAAATCCTGCCTATTTTCAGGCATGACCCAGGGGAGGGGGCTACAGATGAATGCCAACTGACCTTGAACCAGATTAAGCTATTGGTGGTATTTTTAGTGAATGAGGGAAATTTGGCCAGGACACCGGGGAAATTCCCCTACTCTTTTCGATAAGTGCCATGGGATCTTTAACATCCACCTGAACTACCACCAATCCAGGCAGATGGGACCCCGGTTTAACGTCTCATCCGAAAGACGGCACCTTAGAAGTGCAGCACCCCTCTCATGCTGCACTACAGTGTCAGTACTGGGATATTAACCCAAGTGCCAGATGTGGGAACTGAACCCACGACCCTCTGATCTCCCAGCCTCAGAGGCGAGTGTGCTACCTACTGAGCCACTGACACTGCCAGTCAACTTAGTGGAGAGTGGGAGTCTGAGGTGATGTAGGGAACACTGGGAGACTGGAACATCTCAGTGGATGATGATACTTAGGATGGCTTAGTGGATAATGGGAGCCATGGATGACTCCAGGGACAAAGGGACAGAAGATTTGAAGAAATAGGAATATGAGGTGACTGAGTGGAACATGTGAGCTTGGGGTGGCTCTGGGAACAGTGAGACATGTGTTGACTAAGACCCTGTCCACACTACACCTCTGTAACGTTTCAGAGTGCCCAAACCGTTACCGCAGTGGTTTGCGTTTACACCTGTAACGTTACAGAAGGCGTTTTCATAACCTTTGTTGAAGCCACATTGAGGTGGTTTCAACAGCAGTTATGAAACCGTGCTGCCTTGGTAATGCTACCGGGCGGTAGTGTGTGGTGGGCGGTAACAGTCTCGCAGGGCTCATATATGAGCGCTGAGCTGCATTGTGGGATTGGGCACCATGGTAATGGTCGCCCGGTTCTCGAGGTGTGGACTGGTGGTGCTGGTCTCGTACCGGTCACTGCTGCAGTGTGGACGCACTGTACCGCTCCCTGGCTGTAACGGTTTCTGTCCGTTATGGGGTCTGAGCAGTGTAGAGTGGATGGGGGCCTTAGTGGCTGATGGTTACTCAGAATAGCTAAATGGACGACTGGAGTGGCTAAACAGATGGCAGGAGACTTGGGTGAATACGTGAATGGGGCACTTTGGGGTGGCTGAGTAGACAGTAGGATCCTGGGTTGGTTGAGAGGACAGTGGGAACCTGGAGTGGCTGAGTAGGCAGTAGGAACTTGTTGTAGCTGAGTGGATGGTGGAGCTTGGGTTAATTAATGAATAGTGGGAGGCTTGGGTGACTAAACCCATGTTTACACTCGCCCATTCTGCAGTGGTGTGGGAGGAATGGAGATCAAAACTGATGCACATTTATAGTCTTAAGGCCTATTTATACTGCTTACCTGGCTTGGTGTTCTGCTGCATTTGTCTTGCTCCCCTCCAGCTACTGCGTGTTTACTCGGTTGCCCGTCTGCATTAGTTCAGGTTCAGGCTGTGGCATGCAGCACTTATTGCATTGCGATCAGCATTTCTGCTGGCAAAAGGTCAGAAATTAGGGTGTCTTTTTAAAACTCAGCTCTGGTTTAAAATTCAGATGTTTTGCCACTGTTTCATTTTGCTCCAGCCTTCAGTCTTTGAAACACAAGGCCAGCACCGCATGCTTTAAAACTCTTTAGTACCTCATATTGTAACTCTTTAGTACTGCATGTTTTAACTCTTCTAGGAGCAGTAATACATGAGATGTAGATTTTTTTTGTTGTTGATGCTATTTTCTAACAAAGTGATGTGTTTGGGGGGGGGGGGTTGTATTAATATTCACAACCAGCCACTTTTAATGATTTGCAAAGTTGTGCAAAGTATTAGAAGTGCAGAATGCATACTTGTGGTCAAGAACTTACAGCAGTTTGGGTTGGGAGTTGTTTTGCCACAGGGTATTACAGGGCTGTATTATTGCAAGTGGAGCAGTGCATTTACATGCCAGCAAAAATCCCCTACACCAGTACAGCTCGTGACTAAAACAATGTTTGTTCTACACCACAGCGGGCCACCTACATTGTTCCCCAAGCTGTCCACACAGAAAGGAAGATACCATTCAACTCAGCCACAGCACGCGCAGTGGCGCAGATCAAGTAGTGTAACGTGCCTTTAAACTGTCCAGACAGCAAATCGGTTTAGCTTCTCTACTGCTCTGCAAGACTGGGGAACTGAAAAGATTTTGTTTTTTTCAGTTGGCATGTAAACTCTTCCACTTCACGCATCATTTTCTTTGAAAGTCCTGAAAACTGATGTACACCCCTGCCTCAGTAAACTGCCAGATGCACACTAGCCGTCGAGCAGAGCACCTCCAAATCTAACAAGCTGTGGATGATGCCAACAAGGCTGGCCTTGTTTGTTTTAAGTTGTTGTGTTTGTTCATCTATGTGGCTTTTTTATTTCTTTTAGTATTATAGATAGAATATATACATATCTTAGTATAGCAGTTACTGTCATTATTACAGTTTTATTTTTTTGGAGGGGATTTGAAAAATGATACCTGTCATGTTCATAAGGTGGAGTTACACAAGGGTGATGTTGAAAATTTGGGGCCAAATTCTGCCCAAATGACAAAGTTATGAATAAATGTTGGACAAAATCAATATGTCATCCTATAACTTAGTTGTTCCTTCACATTTTGACCTCAAATTCTCAACATAGTATTTTTATAATCCCACTTTTTGATCAAGGCAGGTGTAATTTTTTTAAATCCTGTTCGAAATGTGATTTTGCAGAGCGACTGCAAAAACATGTTCTGGAGGGCATTTAAAATGACACCTGTCATGCTGATGACGTGAGATACCAAAAGGGATGTGTTGAATATTTGAGGCCAGTATATGCACATGTAACCCCTAGGTGGCGCTATCCCAAGGGCTACTACCCCTGCCTGCTTGGCTAGTAGCAGGTTAATGGGGCCTGAGTTCTGAAATAGGTGCCTCCACCCGGAGGTCAGGGTTGGTAGTGGTCAAGCTAACCTGGGCACAGCCCTCTGGGACACTGTAACCCCCCTCTTTCCCCTCTAGTGGCCTGAACACTTACAATAATCACTTTCACAATACCCCTGGTACACCACATAAGTACCCACACTGTTTGCACTTACCACCAGGGCTGGTTCCTCTGTCTCGACCCTGGGGACCCCTTGTAAAACAAGGTTAAGCACAGCAAATAGCAGCAGTACAGTACTTTGAGCACAAGCTGGAACCACAGTCAGATTACATGCAGAAAAAGTTAGATCTGATTTATTCAGGGACTTGAACAAGGGAGGGCAAAATCAGGTTAATTAGCTTAAAGGTTATATCAGTCAAGCAGTTATGCATGCGCTTTGAGTCCCCCCACACAGTCCACCTCTGGGTACCCAGGTAGAGAAGAGATGGGCTAGCCAGGACAGTTGCCCGGGGTTGCAGCTGGTTGGGGCCCTGTGATGGAAAACACAACATGCACAGTACACAATATTTGTAATCCAGAGCCAGAGGGCTCAGTTCGCAAAGGAAACGGAACAACAAGACAGTCAGATGACACACTCAGATTAAGCTGTTGTTGTAGGGAGCTACCCTGGTATTTACTCATGATACCCAAGACTGGACACAGGCTGGATGAAAATCAAAACTGCAGATGGTTGATCTGGAATGCCAGGAGAAGCAGGGCCCACGCAAGTCACAGAGGCGTCATTCCTGTTCAAGCGTGGAGAAGGGGGCTGATCCCCAGGCAGGTCTCGCGTCGATGGCTTCTCTGTGCAGTGGGTAGTTTGGCTGGGCCAGTCTGGCAAAGCCCAGACCGCATGGAGTCAAGTTCAGAAGCAGTCCGTTTTGGGCTGGATACAGCTTCCAGCAAGCAGAACACAGTTCACACAGTGGGGAACTAACTCACAACCCACTAGCAGTTCATAGCACATTTACATGTACGGAAATTCTACTGTACCAAGCAAGCGCTCCCCAGGCACAATTCCAAAGTCTCTGCACACACCGGGAGCTAAGGGGTAGCTGGAACTCATGACAGGCCGATCGCATTCAGCAAAATATTTGGTCTCTTCAGGTTGAGCCTGGCCCACTTCAGTAGCTTACTTTAGTCGCACAAACTTGGATTTAGTCCAAAATAATTCTCTCTCTCCCTCTCAGGAACAGCACACCAGCATGCAGGCCAAAAACTTAGCCTTTTCAGAGTTCTCCCATGCAAATCCACTCAGGATGGCCGCTCAGAAACACTTCAGCTCCTTCTTGCTCAGCTTCCAGTTTAGCTCTAACTGAAAACTGCAAGCAGCTCAGGACTTCCCCAAGATCCAAAAGATTTGGTTGGCTGATTTGGCTGTCAGTCAAAGCAAGAGCTCCCCCTTCAGTTGCAAAAAAGGCGCAAAAAGAAGCTTCAAACTAAAGTTCCTACAGATTTTGAATTCAGACAGCTCCTGTAGTCTGGCTACATTTTAGGTCCCACCAGTACTGTTTGATCCAATTTGCAGTCCAGGACCAAGATAGTGGAGACAAACAAAACAGTCCTTGCTACAAAGAAAGCAAGTTAGACAAACTACATTATCATTATCACTCTAAATGGTTTTCAGTAAATAGTTACATCTTTCAACAGAGCTCCCTCTCAGATTACTTAAGCTGCAATTAGGCAGCTCTTAAAGAGACAGTACACAGAGGCTGTACAAGTTCTGGCAATCACATTTAAACTGCTAAAACGCAGGACACCAGCCTGGCAGTGAGCATTTAGGCAAGTTCAAGGAATACTTTTTGAGAACCCCCATTTGTAGGAGGGTTACACACATATGGCAGAGTTATGAGTAAACATTGGAGGAATTTAATGTTTCTTTAGAACTTTGTTGTTTTATGACATTTTAACCCCAGCATTTTGACATGGTATTTTTATGACCTTATGATCAAGACAACTGAAATGTTTGAAATCCAATCTGAAGGTGGTTTTTGTTATGTGACTGCGAAAACATGTTTTGGATGGGATTGAAAAACTGACCCTGTCATGTTCATGAGGTAGGGTAACGAATGGGGACATGTTGAAAATATGGGTCCAAAGTGTGCAAAAATCACAAAGTTTTAAGTAAACATTGAAAAAAATTCAGCATTTCTTCTTAACTTTGTTGTTTTTGACATTTAGAGCTCGGCTTTTCAATAGTGCCTTTTAAGGAACCCACCATATGATCAACATAGGTGACGTTTTTTAAGTCGCATGCAAAACACAATTTCGCAGAGCAACGGTGAAATCACATTTCAGGGGACTTGAAAAATTTCACCTACCTGGTTCATGAGGTGGGATGAAAAAAGGATATACATTAGTAAAAACCTAGATTCCAATATTTCCATCGACGTTATTCTACTTGATTACAGCAAAGTGTTCGACAAAGTGTCACATGTCATCCTTGTAAACAAACTCATTACACTAGGCTTTTCACCGACAATTGTTAGGTGGGTGCGTTGTTAGCTAACAGGTAGAACTCAGAGAGTTAGGGTAAATGGGGTATTGTCTGATGAGGGGAGGGTCTCTAGTGGGGTCCCACAGGGCTCCGCTCTGGGACCCACATTATTCAACATTTTCATTAGTGACATGAAAATAGGATCGACAAACATCATCATCAAATTTGCTGATGATACTAAACTGGGAGGAAGAGTAGATAACTTAACTAGTCAAAGGGAACTAAAGCTAGATGTAGCTACTATCGAACAATGGGCAATAAGAAACAAAGTGCAATTTAATGTAACTAAATGTTCGGTCTTGCATATGGGCAAAAACAACCCCAAACAAACATACACCCTTAATAATACAATTTATTAGATTGTCCAATAGTGAAAAGGATCTGGGAATAATAGTCTGCCATAAACTGTCATCATCAGACCATTGCAATAAAGTAGCCAACTTATCTAACGCACTTCTTAGATGGATTGATCACACTTTCACGTCTAAATCAGAACAATGTATGATTACTTTGTATAGATCCCATGTTCGCACGTATGCGGACAACGGGTCTCCCTTTTGGAGCCCTTACCTGACTTCTGATATAAAGAGGATTGAGAAGATACAACACAGAGCAACAAAAATGGTCCCACATCAAGCACATCTTGATTATGAAGAAAGACTAAAAAAAAGACCCTTATTCACTTGAAGCCAGAATGACTAGAGGGGACCTCCTTCAGATATTCAAGCTTCTTCGATCCCCCACCCAAATGGAACAATGGGGCATTGCATTTGCCACAAGGAAAATCGTACCAGGATTGCATAACAAACAGCTAAAAGTTTGTAACGCTAAGACTAATAAGAGACTAAAGTTTTTCTGTTAGGGCTCCAAAGCTGTAGAATAGACTGCCACAAGAATTAGTGGATTGTTCGAATCTAACTACCTTTAAAATACATCTGGACAACTGGCTTTTTAGCGAAATCATTCTGGGGTGCAGTATCCCACAGTGTGGGGGACAATCTTGATAGGCCTCAGCCTTCTTTTGTCCTTAACACCAAGTAACCAAGTAAATATTGAAAATCTGGGCAAAACTATTAAAAAATGATAAAGTTGTGAGTAAAAGGTAAAATTGCTTTGAAAAGCTATTAAAGAGCACCAATTGTGCTAATTTCTAAAATCTTTGGGTAGCCGCCACTTCATCGGTAGCTTACCGCACTGGAGTGCTAAATGCAGCTTTTTATTAGACTTTTCTGTTACTTGTAAACTGAAGGAAGGGATCATGAATCCTTGTTCAAAGGAGCTGGCAGCCCATCCGGCCCCTTCCTTGTTCCAAATTGTAATGGCTCTGTTCTGTGCCACCCCCGTGCTCAGCCATTTTGTGAGAACGGAGTATGTAGAGTGCAGGGGCATACTCCATTGCTATGAACAGGAGCATCTTTTAAAATATATATTTTTTATATTTTAGAGGGTCACTGGGGCATATCGGAACCACCAATCAACTAAGAAGAGCCCAGTGTCACCCAGGACTCGGTCACATTGGTTACCAATATCAAGCGCACACCGGCGTACCGTGTCTTTAAGATGACAAGTCCTTTTGCAGTTCCTTTTACTGCCCACAGGGCCAGCCGCAGCCAAAGCAGCTACCAAGGCAGCAGTATCAGCAGTACAACCAGGACAAACTGTTCACTTTAAAGAGTTCAGGACATGGCTAGCATAAAGGCAGTGGAGGCAGCAGATCCACTGGCCAGGTGTCTGGATCCATCTGCAGAGTCAAAAAGTGATGGGAAGAGGGGCTCTGTTCCCATTATGTCCCTCCCAACTCAACCACTTTCTCCCACAATTGGTCCACTATAACCTTGTACAGATGGGTTCTGCATGTGGTAGACTCAGGGTTTTCTGTGGAGTTTGACTCCCCCTGCCCTCTATTGACCCTGTGTACCTCTGGAAGACATGTTTTTACTGAAATCTCTGTTTGCACTATGGAATGAAGTTCAGCAGCTTCCAGCAAGGGATAGAACCTGTCCCAGAAAGTCAGTCTCAGCTGAGATTGATGTTGCTGTGCTTTCTGCTTCCCAAGTAGGTGGGAGAATGGTGCCCCTTCCCGGATATATGGATCTTGAACAACAGGTTCATCTGCAGAAACAAGTTTCATATAGTCACCCTGAACTAGATAATTTCATTCCTATAATAATTTCATTCTGAGTTGCTGGAGCATGGTTTTGTGTCCTAGACCTCCAGTATGCATACTGCAACATCCCCACCTGTTCCTCACACAGACTGTTCCTCTGGTTCTGAGTGGACCAAAATCTCTCTCACTTTTGAGCTGTGCTGTACAGCCTGTCATTGACCTCCAGGGTGTTCTCCAAGTGTCTTTCAATAGCACAGCCTTCCGTAGATGCTGGAGCATCAAGGTGTTCCCCTACATTATTTGTTTAAAAGTTTCACCAGGAAACGCATATTGAACAAGTTGCTCGTTTCCAGATGTGTCCTGGGGGACAAGGGGAAATAAACACACTACATGACATATTACAGAGCATACTCCTTACACATTACATATTGCATGACATATTTCTAGTGAGCGTACAGATTACATGAGCAGGTTACAGAATAACAAGTGCTAGAGGTATACCAGGATTGAGATAGCATAGGAAAACAACTTGTGTAGTTGATAATTACTCATACCCGGTCCTGGTATTACAGAATATATAAGTGTATTTAAGGGTAAAACAGGGTTGAGCTGCCGCGAATACAGAAATGTATTTATTCATTTATTCTTTGTTAACCAGGTAATGCCCACTAGGCACAAGTGCCTGTTTTTAGAGGCGGGCCAGGAGCTTTGGGCTAGTTAAGTTGTAGTGCAGTACCAGTCGCTCGAACATACATGGATCTGGTGAATACAACAACGCAGTGGTACTGCGCAGAGAGAACTGAGGGGAAGGAAGGGACAGAGAGAGAGGGAAGATGTGGGGGCAAAGTCAGAAACTACTCGTCGGATGTGGGACAACAGAGCCAGCAGAACCTTGAAGACTGGCTTCTCACAAACCGTTCAGTGCAGGAAATGGAGTGGTCCAGTGACTTGGCTGTCCAGATGTTTCAACACTTCGAGTGCCAAAGTAAAGAAAAACTGCATAGTGGCACCTTTGCCAGTGAAATGCTAGTATATGTATTCTTGGCCTGATGAATTGGCACTTTGGTAGGTGAAGAACTAACTATGAAGCACAGTTTCACAAAGTTGGGAAACTTCACAAAGAATTTCATGAGTAAAGTTTCCCGAATTTACATATCTGTACTGGACACCAACCATTGGGGGGTGTCCCCTTTGAACCTTACTAATATCAAGCACATCAATATACAGCATCTTCAAGGTGTCAGCTCCTTTTGTGGTTCCTTTTGTGACCCACTGGGCCAACAGCAGCCACAGCAGAAACAGAGGCAGCAGTATCAGCAATACAGTCGGGTCAAACTCTGGTCAATGGTGAGACATGGGATTCAGAAGGAATAAAATTTATCTATCCAGAGAGCCCTTGGTAGCTCTAACAACAGATACCTCCCTAGTGGATTGGCGGACAGCTATAGGACCACGTGTGGCATGGCATCTGGTCAGTATAAGTTGAGACTACACATCAACCGACTGGACATCTGAGCAGTGCGTCTGGTGCTGTCTGAATTTGCTCCACTGGCCAAGGGCCAGGTTGTCCAAGTAATTAAGACATGACCACACTGCCCCCATACACTGGAACTCCCTTCCCTTAGTCATTCAGCAGGCATCGTCCCATGCCATCTTTAAAGAGAATTTCGTAGTTTCCTATCCAAGTCAGTCTCCTGATCCTGCTTTCATCCTCCCTAATCTCTCCTTAATTGGCTGCCTATTCCATGACAACTGTATTTCTCTCTTATAGTTGCACTTTCTTGTACTGGGTCTACTATGACCTTGCCTACTACTTTGTTTTAGACTTTCATGTTTGTTTTTCAATGCCACATGATCTCCTTAGTGTTTGCACCTACTTATTGCAACATGAAAAGCGTATATTTGTTATAATCTAATATGTTCTACCTGAATCATACTTAATTTGAGCATTTTTATCTTAGCTCTTTATGGTATGTTATTTGGTACTGCATTTTCTGCTATCATCTGTGTATTTTCCCCTTGTATTTGTTACAGTCCTGCTACTTGTACTACTGTTGTTTGACTACTCTATAACCTCCTGGGTCATGCCTGAAGATAGTCATTGTATGGTTAGTGCACCTACCCGGTAAACAAAAATGAAATGAATAAATATCGGTGTACCAAAGGATGGTATCCTGACAGTGGCTCAGTAAGCGGTCTCCCGCTCTTTCAAGGGTTTGACCATTTGAAGTAAGCAAGGGTAGGATGAGGCCACTATGATTCTCAAAGGAGGTGGCTAAAGTACAGTAGTAAGGGAGGAAAAAACAGCTTTTAGGAAATGGAGGGGGAAGGCAGAAATATCTAGATAAACAAAAGGAAGTAGGAAGGAGGGTGAGGGCATCTAAGACACAAACAGTGAAGAGGAGAGAATCACCAAAGAGGTCAAAATAGGGGGATAAGATGTTCTGCAGGTACGTGAGTGAAAAGAAAAAGCAAAGGATGGGATAGTGAGGCTCAGGAAAGCGGTGGGGGGGACTGTGCAGAAGATTAAGAACAAGCATTTGTCAATGCCGAATGTTTGCTTGCTGGCATTGGCATTGGTAGTGTAGAAGTTACAGAGCTGTATAATAGGAATGGCAGCGAAGTATTGAACTGAAGCCAACCCCACCACCACCCTGCAGAGAGTGACAGGCATTGGGCTGTGCCTTTGGGTCATCAGGCATAACGACCATGCCATTTCACTCACACCCTACCCTGCAGACACTGACAAGTGTCATGGTGTGCCTTGGGGTCTTTGGTTCTTATGCGCACCCCATTCCATCAGGAAATATGGTGAGATGGGTGCGTATAGGAGAATGGGGTGAAGTTTGGGCCCAAAGAGTCCGAGGCACACCTTGATGCCTCTCAGTGGCTGTAGGGGTGTGGTGGGGTGGAATGGTATGAGCATGACAGGCAAGAATCCCAAGTCACACCCCTGATGCCTGTCATTCTCATAGAGTGGGGCTATGGTCGGAAACCCTAACGCCTCAGGCATTCGCTAAGTATTTTCAATTAAATTTTCAACATGTTTTTTTGTGACCCCACCTCATGAACAATGGCAATATCAGTTTGTTAGTTTAAAACTGCTTTTGCACAGCAACTATGCATTTGGCACCACAGGTGCAAAACACATTCCGAACAGGATGTGAAAAAATGACAGCGGTACTGTTCATGGGGAGGTGTAAAAAATGGCAATGTTGAAAATCTGCTGTGAAAATCTTAAAAAAACTGGTGAAGTCACGAGCGTGCGTAGAAACTTTAATGTAACTAGTTTGGGGATTTTTTTACAGCAGATTGTTAACACAGGCATTTTGGGACCTTCGATCATGAATAGCGTCAGTGTGATTTTCTTTATCTGTCCCGAACAATGATTTCCCACAGCGACCACGCATTTCTGTGCTGAAAGTGTGAAAACACATTTCGCCATGTTGTGGAAAATGACAGCTGTACTGTTCATAAGGAGGTGGAAAATGCCACTGGTGAAAATCTGGATTGAAAATATTACAAATTCATGAACTTATGAGGGTGCGTGGAAACTGCGCAATGCTCACTCGTAACACAGTCATTTTATGGAGTTTTGTCACCAAATTTTCAACATAGCCATTTTAAGACCTCTGCTCATGACCAGTGTCACTGTGATTTTCTTAACGTGTCCCATACATTGATTTCGCACACCGACTGCGCCATTGTGTGCTACATGGGCAGAAACACGTTGTGGGCGAGATGTGAAAAATGACAACTGTACTGCTCATAAGGAGGTGTGGTAAAATGGCAGTGTTGGAAAATCTGGGTAAATATTGAAAATTTGAACTTACGAGCATGCATAGGAACTCTGGCCTTGCAGCTCGTAAAACAGTCATTTGGAATTTTCACAAATTTCAAAATAGGCTTTTTGAGAGCCCACCTTATGAACACTGGCAGTGTCGTTTCGTTAATCGTTCCGGAAAGGTGATTTCATGCAGTGGCTGCGAAATCACCCTTCGGCCCCAAGTATCGCCATGACAGTGATAGCACTCATGAGAAGGGCTCCCAAAAACCCCATGTTGAAAATTTGGTGCAAAAATTCCAAAAAAATGCCCAAGATATGCAGCAAAGTTAAAAAAAAACCCTATCTATTACATTATATAGCTTACTGGCATTTCCTCAGTTCGCGGTCGGCTTTGAAGAGTGAAGACGTGTCTCGGTCCACCAAGATCGCCGCCGCCAGACTCCGGAGGTAAGTATGAGATGGGGGTGGTTGTGGGGAGGCAGGGTGCGCAATGGTTGGGTGCGGGTGGGGGCAGGGAGACTGCGAGGGACCATTTTTTAATTTACAGTTTTTTTTTATTACTAAGATGATGCGGGACGTTTGCCACGCTGGGGTGAGCTCCCAGCGTGGCAGCTGGAAAGGCTGTTTGGGGGGCTGGAGCCCGGCGAGGTTGGGCATCCCCGTCGGCCACTCTGGGCTTGTGCCACACGCTGGGGTGGGCTCCCAGCGTGGCAGCTGCTAAAACTGTTTGGGGGGTTGGAGCCGATGGGAGATTAGGCACCCCGTCGGCTATACGGACGTGTGCCAGCTGAGGTGGGCTCCCAGTGTGGTACCAGGAAACTTTTTTGGGGGCATTGGGCACTCTTCTGCCGCTATACAGTATGCGTGGGGGGGAGCGCATCAGCACGCAATATGCGTGTTGTGGGGGGGGAGCTCTGCTCACTGAAGTGGAGCTCTCCCATTCAGCTGTATGCCACTGCATTTTCAGCTGTCATAGACAGCTGGAGCAGTGATTGGCGCACTGCGACCGCGCCTGCAAACACACTGACTGAATTGGAAGAGGCTGACGCACCTCTGGAAAACTCGGATGATGGCACTATGTTTCTTGCACATGTGTGCAAGCAAACATAAAAAGCTAAAATCTTAAATGAGTATTTCTGCTTCGTCTGCTTAGTTTTCACTGTGGTGGGGGGATGGATCAGCATGTATTACAAGGCCCTGGGAGGGAGGGGGAGTAGACAAAGGTCCATTTTCGGAGTAGAGAGTCTGAAAGGGATTGGAAGCTCTAAAGAAGAACAAGGTGATGGGGCCAGACAGGATTCACCCAAGGGATCTAAAATAACTGAGCGTGGAGCTGGCCACCCCTCTAGCAACATTATTTAGCACCTCACTGGAGATGGGTGAAGTTCCAGAGGACTGGAGGAGGGCCAGTTTGGTTCCTCTGCACAAGAGTGACAGCAGGGAGGAGGCTACCAATTACAGGTGAGTCCGTCTCACATCACTGGTAGGGAAATAAATGGAGACCCTCCTGAAGGAGAGGCTGATGGAGTACCTGGAGAAGAATGGTCTGCAGGACCACTGGCAGCATGGTTTCACAGGTGGGGGAAGGAGGTTCTGTCAAACAAATCTAATTGATTTCTTTGACTGGGTGAGGGGAGGTGGCTCAATTGGGTGCAGTGGATTTGGCCTATCTGGGCTTCAATGAGACCTTTGACACTATGCCACACAGGAAGTTCATAAAGAAACTTAGCATGGTGGTATGCTGGGTAACAAACTGATTAAAGGATAGGAGCAGAATGTGGTGGAAATGTCAGTCACTCGGGGGACAGGAGAGTGACCTGTGGAGTGCCACCGGGATCAGTACTGGTCCTGTTCTCTTCAATGTCTTTTAAGTGACACTGCTGAGGAACTGGAGGGAAATGTGTGTCTCTTTGTTGATGACACACAAATCTGCAGTAGGGTAGACACCCAGGAAGGGGTACAGAGAATGCAAAGGAGGCTGGGGAAACTAGAGGAGTGGTTTAGGGTGTGGCCGCTGAATTTCAGTGCCACAGAGTGCAAAATCATGCAGCTGGGGCAGGGAAACCTGGGGAATGTGTATATGATGGGGGGAGGGGTACTTACAGTCACCAAGGAAGAGCGGGATCATGGGGTAATCCCATCTAATGATTTCAATGTGGCAGTGCAGTGTAATAAGGCAGAACACATGGACTGCACACAATACACCACACAAGAAAGGTTGCTGACACAAAATAAATACCATTAGTGCAATTTTTATTTTCTCATGCTAGTGCCTCAAAGGGGTTACCATATATATGGCAATGTGTAAGCAGTGTAAGCAATGTCAGCATGGAGCATACAGTCCGCAGTTAAGATTATGATTACAGAAGCAAAGGTCTCATGCCAATGTAGTTGGGGACTGGTAGGTTAGTTCCATACTGCACTGCACCTTGCTTTTGAAATGCAGTATTTTTGCTACATTGGCATGAGACCTTTGCTTTTGTAATCATAATACTTTTTTTTTGTGCACTTTATTTTCTGGAGGTCCAGGGCATCTCTCCAGGGTGCCCATGGGACAGCTACTGCTACTCCCAGCCTGAAACCTTCTCTGGTGGCCTCCCCACCCCCGTCTCCTTGGCTTGTCCAGCCCCCTGGATCACCCCCACCCATGGCAGCCTTTCTGTGATTAGAGGGACAGCCACGGGACTGGGGCAGGAGATGATCCACTAAGGCAGGTCTGGCAGCAGGATGAGGGCGGGTTCCCAGGATCCCCTTTGCCTCCACTCGACCACCAGGGTTCTTCACGTATATTTTCCCTGGAGCGTGGTCATGCAATGGCATCCGGGCACTGCGTGCCGACGCCTGATGCCACTCCACCCCACGTTGCTGCAGGCTCCTTGCAATGCTCCCAATCTCCATCGGAGGCCGCTAAGGAGCATTGCACAGGCCCTGATCCCTCCCCAGGAAGGGAGAGCAGTCCTCCGGAAGCTCAGTCCCTTCCTTCCCTGATGACCCAAGTCCGCATTTCAACTGCCGGCATATGCGCAGGTGTGCGTCCAATGCCTCAACCCTCAGAGCCACTGGGCCGGCTCTGTAATCATATTCTTCACTGCTAACTGTATGCTGACTGTATGCCATATGCTGACTTTGCTTACACATTGCCTTATGTATGGTGACCCCTTTGGGGCACTAATGATCCTTATTTTGTGTCAGCAACCTGTCTTTTGTGGAATATTGTGTACAATCTATTTGTTTTGCTAGATTCGTTGGGTTAGCCACCCAGGATTTGCACCCTCTTTTGTCCTGGAGTGCACCTAGTCTCTCAGTTTTCGGTGCAACAAGGCAGTAGGCAAGGCTAGTGGGATGCTGGGGTGCATAGGGAGGGGGATTTCTAGCAGGAGAAGGGAGGTAGTGTTGCTACTGTATCAGTCACTAGCAAGACTCCACCTAGAGTACTGGGTCCAGTTCTGGAGATGGCATCTCCGCAGGGACGTTGACAGGGTTGAAGTGGCCCAGAGGAGGACTACTAAAGAGGTGTGGGTGTTGAATGAGAAACCATACAAGGAGAGGCTGTGGGAGCTCATCATGTACTCCTTGGAGGAGAGGCGGCAGGGACACCAGTGACCAAATATAGTCCAGGGTAGAGTAATAGGCAGGGAGAATAGGGCAGACTAGATGAGCCTACCGGTCCTTTTCTGCTGACAAAGACTATGTTTCTATGTCCCCTTCGGTGTGCACCCTGCCTCCACTGTGGGACTCATTACTGGTGGTAGCATGGCTCATGGCAAGTGTTTGAGCCTTCAAACAAGTGTCATCTGTCAGATTTGTCATGGAAGACCCCATTTTTGGTTGCTGTCATGGTCACTGTCACCTCAGCTGATGGGTGAGTGTGCTCCAGGAGCTTTCTCATAGCTAGTTTTCCACAAGGACATGGTTGTTATGCCCTCATGTGGGATTCCTACCCAAGGTGGTTTCTGAATTCTGTCTGAACGAAGTTTTGATGCTACCTGTGTTTTTTCTGTAGACCCCCCCCCCCTTCCCTATGTCTAGGGGTTTGCCAGATGGTACAGGGAGTCTCAAAGCAGAAAAACACTGACCAGGTCCATTAAACAATGGTCTTACCGGCTGATGGCTTTGTTGCAATGCGTTCCTCAGTACTGGGCAGGGTGCCAGGTCATCGGGGGCCGGGCTCTGAGGGACATAAACTGTTTACAGTTCATAACAGCAACAAGGTATCAATAACAGAATGTTCACACAAATATTCTGCTTAAACTGGGGGACCCATTTAATAACAATGCTGGCCAGACTTGAAAATATATACAAAGTATATTTCTCTAGGCTGCAGGAGTCTACATTGGCGATAACTTCAATCCATTGGTGGTTCTTCATGGTCGTGAAGACCCTCCACCTTATGACATTCCCTGGCCCGGCGGGGCCACAAACGGGGGTTGTGCAGCAGCAGCTTAGGAGGCCAAGACGTCACATTTCGACATCTTTCCTGATCCTGGAACAGCTCATGCAGAGCTGCTCCTTGGGTTTCCATTCCCTCTCGCACATTCATGAGGACAGCAAAAGGCACCTACGAACATAGGGGCTCCCACTACTTTAACCTGTGATACTGGTCTTCCACCAGACGTTCCCCAGCTCCTTGAGATGGACACCCTCACTACTCCTGTTCTTCTTGGTCTCCCCACACAAAATTACCCACAGGGTGTTAATGGTTGCCATGTAGCCACAGTGGGTTGGGGAGCTTGAGGCATAAGCACACTATCTCTTTTGACTCCGCGGCTCCAGAGTTCTGAGCTCTCTCACTTTCTCTTTGGCACTCACGTACCATCAAGCTGGATAAGTCCATACTGCCGATGCCACACCCGAGGTTGCCAGTTCGCATCCCACCACCCCACCAGAGCACTTCATCACGGGAGCCATCGCCACAATACCACTGCCACTTCCCTGGACCCAGATCATAAACGGGGCACAAACAGGCAGGGGCAGGCAATCGGCCCTGCTCCTGCACACCACACACCAAAACCTTGGTGCGGGGACCAGTGACCCACAAATGCATGAAAAATCCAAACCTATAGCCCACACTTCCCAGGCAGCAACCTTCAACCTGTAGAAGCCCCACCCCGAAGGCTGCGGCTACAAATATTAAACTTAAAGTTCCAAAAATGGGCAAGGGGAGGGAAAACCGGTAACCCCAATCCACGGGTTGCCATACGAATTGGGGTAGTGTACAAGCCTCCAGACCAGGAGGAGGACATAGACACATTACTGTTAGAAGATATACAAAACATGACAGCTAAAGGGGAGGTTCTGATAATGGGAGACTTCAACATGCCAGATACAGATTGGTCAATACCAGCAGGGACATCTGCCAGAACTAGACACATGGTGGATTCCCTGCAGGGGGAGGGCCTCAAACAACTGTTACAGCAACCCACAAGAGACAGGACTATCGTAGATCTAGTACTGACTAACAGGGAAACGATCACAGATCTCCAGGTAGAAGGTCACCTGGGGGCCAATGACCATAACATGGTATGGTTCAATTTGGCCACTAGAACAAAATCATCCCATTCCAAGGCAAAAATATGGGACTTCAGAGTAGCTGACTTTGATAAGATGGCCATTAGAGTTAAGCTAGCCTTGGTAAAAAGAAATACAGGTGAGGGGGTACAGGCAAAGTGGGCAAGCATTAAAGATGCAATACTTGAAGCAACATCCCATTGTGTTAGTGAGAAAAGGAAGTGCAAAAGAAGAAGGAACCCACTTTGGTTCTCAAACACAGTAGCAGAAAAGGTCAGAGCCAAAAGGCTGGCCTTCAGGGAATATAAGGGAATGCAGCAGGATGAAGATAGGGAGGCATACCAAACTTCCCTAAGGGAAGCAGGGAAGGTAGTAAGGCAGGCAAAGGCCCAAACAGAGGAAACACTAGCATGAACAGTAAAAGAAGGTGACAAGACTTTCTATAGATACATTAGTGAAAGGAGAAAGTCCAGAGGGGTGTTGCTAAGATCAAAGGGGATAAGGGGGTGTGAGGAGGAGGACCATGTAAGCATCTATTCAAAATAGATCGTCTGCTCGGTATTTACTGAAGAGAAGGTAGGCAGGCCCACAACTCTGCACCATGGACACAGTGGGAGGGAGGTGTGCACTAGTCCCTTCACAAAAGAAAGGGTCCTACAAGAGCTCAATAAGCTCAGGGTGGACAAGGCAATGGGACCTGATGGCATACATCCCAGGGTACTAAAGGAGCTAAGGGTAGAACTAGCAGAGCCATTATCAGAACTGTTTAGTGAGTCTCTGAGCACAGGAGAGGTCCCAGGAGACTGGAGAAGGGCTCATGTGATCCCGCTCCACAAGAATGATAGCAAGGAGGAGGCAGGGAACTGCAGACCAGTCAGTCTTACCTCAGTAGTGGGCAAGATTATGGAGACACTTCTTAAGGAAATCCATAGGAGCACAGGATCCAAGACAGCATGGGTTTACAAAAGGAAGGTCCTGTCAAACTAATCTCATAGATTTCTTTGACTGGGTAACCAGAGTGGTGGACCAAGGGGGAGCAGTTGATGTTGCCTACCTTGATTTCAGCAAAGCTTTCGATACTGTTCTACATAGAAGATTGATTAATAAGCTGGGTAGGCTCGGGGTGGATCGGACATTGGTCAACTGGGTGGCAAACTGGTTGACGGGCAGAAAACAGAGAGTGGTGGTAAATGGTGTACAGTCAGAAGAGATGCAAGTCACAAGTGGGGTACCTCAGGGATCAGTCCTGGGGCCAGTCCTGTTCAGTATCTTCATCAGTGACATTGCAGATGGACTGGAGGGTAAGGTTTATCTGTTTGCAGATGACACCAAGATCTGCAACAGAGTAGATGATCCAGATGGGGTGGGCAGAATGAGAAGAGATCTGGATAAACTAGCAAAATGGTTGGAAGAGTGGCAACTGGGGTTTAACGCAAAGAAGTGCAAGATCATGCACATAGGGAAGAGAAACCCTAAAGCCACCTATAGGCTGGGAGGGGAGTTGCTGGCAGTCACAAGGGAAGAAAGACACTTGGGCATCGTCATCACCGATGACCTGAAATCATCCAAGCAGATCTCTAAAGTAGTAGGTAAGGCTAGAGGGATGTTGCGGTGTATTAGTAGGGGTATCACAAGTCGGAACAGGGAGGTAATAATCCCTCTTTACAAGACACTGGTTAGGCCCCATCTGGAGTACTGCGTGCAGTACTGGAGGCCACACCTTCACAAAGATATTAACCAAATCGAGGCAGTCCAGAGAATGGCATCCAAAATGGTGCAGGGACTGCATCAGAAAACGTATGAGGACAGATTAACTGAACTCAATATGTATACCTTAGAGCAAAGGAGGGAGAGAGGTGATATAATTGAAACATTCAAACACCTTAAGGGCATTAACAAGGTGAAAGAGTCTAATATTTCAATATAAGAAAAATAGCAGGACAAGGGGATACAGCATGATATTAGAGGGAAGCCGATTAAGGGGTAATGTGAGGAAGTTATTTTTCACAGAAAGGGTGGTGGATGCATGGAACGACCTACCTCAGGAAGTGATGGATATGTATACAGTGCAGGGCTTCAAACAGGCATGGGATAGGCACAAGAGAGCAATACAGATGAGTGTGAATAGATAGGCCATTGACAGAGCAAAAGCTATGGCACATTCGTAAGGTAGAAAAAGAAATGGGCAGACTGGATGGGCCTTGCGGTTCTTATCTGCCATCAGCCTCTATGTTTCTATGTTACATTTCCAAATCTTCATGCCTTTGATGTCTAGTGGGCACTCCATATGCTGGAAGTCTGCTGTGCTCTGCACTTTTACTGAGAGCACACTCTGCAGTTCCATGGTAAGGCTCGCTAGCTGTTGGCCATGTATGCTGAAGCTGCCCAAGCCACACCATCATCAAAACAGACCATCAGCAGTAGATCACATCCTGCATTGGGCTCTATCAGTTGTCTGGGAAGGAGCCAACAGAGGGTTTAAAGGCTCCCTCCACTAGATGTACTGCTGCCTCCGTAGCCGCTGCCAGGTTCATCGCTATCTCAGAGATATTGTATGCAGGGCTGCTACCTGGTCTAATGTGCACACATTCGTATGCCATTACAGCATCAACATCCAGACTCCGGGATGCTGCTTTTTGGTCCTCAGTCCTCCAGTCTCTTTCCATATAAAAGCTGGTGTGAGTACCTTGCCACTCCTCCTGAGAACTGCAAGGAGTCTACCTAAGTGTGGATAATGAACTGACTTTAGGTAGCTAGAAGAAGAGATTACTTGTAACCATAGCTTTTCCTTGAGGATACAGTATCGCCCTCCATTGAGCTACATCACGGAACTGTAAGCCATCAGCATTAGGACCACCCAGAAACTTTTTGTAGGCTGGGCTGCCCACAACAACTCACCTAGTCAGTGTCTGTATAATGTCAGCAACCCCAGCACACCTCGGTTCTTTCTCCTGCCATCAACTGCTTGTCGGTCCACCGCTGCTGAAGAACACTGTTGAACTTTTTCAAAATATTTTGTTGTCACCGTATACTTACTTGTGTTTGTTATTTTAAGTATATTTTATGTTGCGAATGGACAAAGAACCATTGTTCCATTATTGCCGCCACTGTGGCGACGTTAAAGTTTATAAAGAAAGGTTTCCATGTGATATATCCAGAAAAAATGCGCCCCAAGCTTGGTGCCTTGTTCAGGAACCATAGTTGCATCCCTTCTACGGCTAGGTGTGAACTTGTTCAGAAGATGATACTGCCCATTTTTGACTACTGTGACGTAGTCTGTGGTGCTGCCCCTAAGTCCTCTCTGGCCAGACTGGACTTCCTTCTGCCGCTTAGCCCTGGATGCCCACCCTCGCACTCACCACTGCAATCTTTATTGTGCCCTATCCTTCCCCTCTCTTAGAAATAGGTGACTCCCCCACTGTGCTAAATTCACCTCCAAGCACTGGTTGGGTGAGTGAGCTTCCTACCTCACCTCCACTTTTATAACACCCCCCCCCCAATCCTCCCATTCCCTTAGATGAACTGACTCCTGCACCCTGGTAGTCCCCTGCAGATTCACTCAAATCAGCCAATCCAGTTACTGTCACCACCTCCCAAAAATTTGGAATGCCTCCCCTTAAATCCAGCACTCATCCTCCACCTACTCCATTAGCTCTGCCCTCAATAATTACGTTGCACCTAGCTGCTCCTGCCATGTCCTCCCTAATTTCCTCCTCTAAGCCCTGGACAAACCCTAGCCCTCTATTGTCACCTTCATTTTACCCTATGCACCCCATCCCCCAAATTTCTATCTCTTCTCCCCTTCCCCCAAATTGCTCTCCCTTACTGGCCTCCCTTGATCTCTAACAGACTGTAAGGGACCCTGAATGCTCTCCATAGGTCCCTCTCCTATCCCCACATGGGGCTTGTATCTCTCCTCTACTCCCTTCCCCCACCATCCCTCTTATCTCCCTAGAGTTGCAGTCCTCTTGCAGGGTTCTTAGTATCCTGAAGGGTCCTACTGCATCTAGGCTTGACTCCTCTCCTTCCCCCTCCCCATTCTACTTTTTTTCCCTAGCCTTTGCAGTCCCCTTGCAGGGTTCTCAGCATCCTGAAGGGGCCCTACTGCGCCCAGGCATGTCTTCTCTCCTTCCCCACTCCCATTCTACCTTTTTTCCCTAGCCTTCGCAGTCCCCTTGCAGGGTTCTCAGCATCCTGAAGGGGTCCTACTTGGCATAGGTGTGTCTCCTCTCCTTCCCTTCCCCCATCTACCTTACTCCCTTGTCTTCACAGTCCCCCTTGCAGGGTTCTCAGCATCCTGAAGGGGGTCCTACTGCACCTAGTCTTGTCTCCTCTCCTTCCCCTCCCCATCTACTTTTCTCCCTGGCCATCGCAGTCCCCTTGCAGGGTTCTCAGCATCCTGAAGGGGTCCAACTGAGCCTAAGCATATCTCCCCTATTCTATCTAGCCACTATCTTGGCTTTCCATGACTACTAGCAGGGTTCAGTGCATCCCGATGGACTATTGATTAGTCCCCATCGCCCCCAAAGGTGAGAATTCTCTTCCACTCAAGGGTTCAGTTCTCACTCTGTCCTTCTCCTATCACTCTCTTAATCCCTATCTACTGACCTTCCTCAACACCCTTGCAGGGTACCTCGCATCCTGAAGGGTCCTCTCTTGGGTTAGGTCCTATTCCGCCTCCTAGCATTAAGTCACATCTCCTCCTTCTCTCTCCTCCCTCTTTCAGTCAATCAATCACTTTATTTAACCAGGCATAAACACCATTGAGCAAGCTCATTTTCAAGGTGGTCCTGGGCATTAATACAATACAGTACACTTCATAAGATTACAATTACGGTGGACAATGGTGCAAAAAAAAAAGAAAGAGAAAACATTGTGAAGGTGCCGGTCAATATGGGCCTATACATACCGGTCAACATAATTAACGTGCAAAGGTAAATAATGATAAGCTTTACTGAAATGAGAAGAGACAACTCTTTAAATCCCTACAGCCTTATCCTCCTTTCTGTCTAGCCCCACAGCCCCCTTGCAAGGTTCCCCACATCCTGAAGGGGTCTCTCTGGGATACTGCCTTATCCCCTTCTTTCGCTGGTCCCCCCAGTCCCCCTGCAGGGTTCCTCGCATCCTGAAGGGGTCTCCAGGGACACGACTCTTCCTCCTCCCCCACCTCACCCCTCCCTTTCCTTTCCCCCTTTTTTTCACGTAAGCTCTTGTGTACCTATTAACCTGGCACTCATTATTGTCCACTCTTTCTACCTATTATGTGCAGCACTGTTGTAACACTGTTTGTAACGCCTGCCTTACAACTGTATGTTAATGTTTATCTTGTAACTTGAATGTTTAATGTCTCATCCCTATTGTCCCCCACTGAGAACTTGTCCTATCCTCTTCCTATGGGCCCTTAAACTCACCTGCCCTATAGGGCCTTTACTAATCTCCCCTAATCCCTTCCCCCTTCTTGTCACCCTCAGCTACTCCTCCTTCCCGTCTCTATACGCTTGCCCCTCAGTTACTCCCCGTTTCCTGTCCACCTTTGCTATTCTCATATTCTTTAAATCCTGCAGCGGTTAGATCTCCTAGCTGAGTCTCTTATTATTTGTTTTCTCGTATTATCTTATACACAACCTGTTTACATTTGCTACTTGTTTTGCCTACTTGCTGTTGGTGTGCGTATATTATGTTCCAGTTACCTCATGTTGTACCAGTTGTTAACTGCTATGCTTCTATGAAAGTGTAAAGCCACCCTGTACCTTTTGTTATGTTATGTTTCTCATTACTGTTTCTACATCCCTGCTCAGAGCTCTCTTTTCTGTAAAGTGTATGGTTTGCTCTGTACCTGCTCGACTTGTTCCTGCATTTTGTTTCATTATGTCCTGTACTCTCCTGGGTCGTACCTGAAAATAGTCATGCTGTTGACTAGTGTACCTACTCGGTTAACAAAAACGAAATAAATAAATAAAATAAAATAATTGTACCCTTCCCCCCCCCCCAGGTCACACCAGGAGACAAGCAACTTGTTGCTCAGTGTGCCTTCCTGGTAAAACAGCTCAATAAATAAATAAAATGGGTGACTGAGTAACAGTGAGCCCATAATCGTGACTTCATTACAGCGAGGACAGAAATGGCAAAAATGCTCCCCTGCACCCCCATTACTTATATAACCAACTCTGAGGTCATAGCACCTCAGGGAAGGGGGAAAGCATTTTTGCCATATGTTTCCTCGCTGTAATGCAGTCACTGAACTTTAGGCTCACTGTTATGCAGTCACCGATATCACCAGACACCTAAAGAAAGCGTTGGCCACTCTGTTTGTATTCATTGCCTTGGTACAAACCACAGTGTTAAAGTATGCACAGTCTGTCTAGGCTTTAACCAGGCAACCAGAAGACATTGTAGGAAAGCTTTAGAAAACTTTCCTCTAATCCAAAAAGTAGAGAAACAGTCTGTGGCAGGGGTGGCTTCTCCATCGTCACTGACGTCTGTTCCCAGCGCCGTCGGTCTGTTGATCTCCACGGTCAATAGCAGCCAGTACTGATTTGTTGAAGAAAAACAACAAATCATTGAAGCTGGTGGATAAACACTGCCATGCAAAGATGAGTGCAGAAAGGAAAAAGAAGCTTCTCCTGACCATACTTGTATACCACTTAGACAGGTAAGTCAGTTGAAAAAGAAGGGACCCCATTTATTTTTGCTTTCTTTTTTGTCATTGCTGTTGTGTTAGTTAAAATTGTTGCTATATTGACCTGTTACACATGATGTAATTGTTTTCGTTATATTGAATTTGTTCCAATAAAAAATATAATGTAAAACATAAAAATACGGGGCTCTGGATATGGCCATGGGTCCTGCTGGCCCCCTCACTCCCTGACTGTCTTAACAGATTCCAGGGTCAGGGTCCAGCATAGGTCCATCCTCCCCAGTCGGGCACTCACAGCTTCTTCTGCCATGGAGCATCCCATCGATGTCTTTGCCATCAAAGTCACCTTTGGGCTCCATCAATGTGCAGGCATTATACCAATCGGTGTTGGTGCTGTTTCAGGGTGTATTGACGCAGACGCCAACGCCTGCATCATTGACACCCCTGGCTGGTGTGTCAGTGGTTTTCCCATCAACATGTCTATATTCTGCCCCTACTTTAATGTCAGGCTCAGATGGGCAGCCATCAAGAGGATGCCTGTTGTCGTTTCCTCCTCCTGTTCCTCCAGATACTGTCGTCTCTATGCCTTTAATGGTGGACATCAGCAATGAGCTGGAATATAATCCATAATACATGGAGGAGGCTATGGAAGAAGAGGAGAGTATAAATGTGGTTGAATCAAGGTCTACTCTATCTGCGTGCTCTGAAGGGAGTATTATAAATACACCTAGATCTCCTCCTAAAGATGCCTTATTTCAGGCCTGCCTTAAACAGGTACAGGCCAAACTGGGGTTCCAGGCTGAGGAAGAGGATTTTTCCAAGTGGAATCTTTATGAGTTCTTGGAAGTATCAGTCTTTCCTACACCAATTATCCCTCCAGTGCACTCAGTTCTAGTGGATGCTGCGTTGGCTGCCTGGCATGGGCCTGCACAGCTGCCTGCTGTTCCCAGGAAGGTGGCTAAACAATATTCTGCCCCTACTGCTAAGATATGTTGTTTGTCACAACCTGAAACAGACTGTGGTAATAATGGCAACTCAGGATAGACCTAAAATTCCAAAACACTTGTGCTTCGTACCTTCTGACAAGGAGTCAAGGAAGTTGGATGTCATGGGTAAGAGGACTTGTGCCTCAGCTACCGTAGGCCCAAGAATGGCAAGTTGTTAGGCCATGTACAGTATGCTTCAGTATTGTAATTGTCTTTGGAAGACTCTGGCTACTCTGGCTGAAAAAATGCCTGAGGTCCAGGACAACATACCGGATTAGCAAACAATCGTTAGTAGTCAAGAGGCTGGTGAGCATCTCCTTAGATCAGCCTGTGATGCCTCTTATGTTGCTGCCAGAGCTGCTGCCTCAGGCGTATGAATTAGGTGCCACTCCTGGCTTACAGTGGCTGGTTTTTCCTCAGTTGTACAACAATCAGTAATGAATGCTCCTTTCAGAGGAAAGCAGCTATTTGGGAATGACATTGAAAATACTGTAGGGATCTGTAGACTTCAAGAATACAGACACAAATGCAAACACCGGCAGTTTAGAACTACTTGACAGAGTCGTCACTGAAAGTGCAGAATTGCAATGCATAAACAGTTCAGTCGCACATCAAAAAACCACTCTATAAACTCCAATGTTAGGCGATGGTAAAATACATAATTTATTTAAAACATAGAGTAGTACCCCCTCACTACAACCACATCAACGTTTCACGTCACTCTGACACTTTATCAAGACAACAGGCCCTGGCTATGGATCACAGAAGCCTCACCTCTACCTCGCAGGCCACAAACCTGCCCCCTGGTGCCCATGCTAGACTTCCAAAAGGTCAGACCATGACCAGCACTGTCACTACCCCCATTGCCTTCTGACTCTGCTCCCTTCCTTCCATCCTCACTGCTCAAACAGGTTTTGGTGAGAGGCCATATCTCACACTTTCTAGAAAAAAGGAGGGAGATCACTACAGATGCATGGGTTCTGCAGGTTGTTCAATGTAGAAATGTCCTAGAGCTCCTTAATGTTCCTTCAGTTACTCCCCCCATTGCCAAACCGGTACCCTCTGGGACATCTTGTCCTTCTGCTGGAGGAGGTTCAATCCTTTCTCCACAAAAGAGCTGTAGAATTAGTCCTGGTAGCAGAAATGAATCAAGGTTTTTACTTTTGGTACTTCATGATTCCAAAGTGGACGGGTGATTTACAGCCTGTACTAGACCTAAGGGACTTGAACATGTGCATACAATACAAGAAGTTCAGAATGCTATCCCTCCAGTCTCCATTACCTCTACCATTAAATAGAGACTGGATGGTCACGCTCGACATGAAGGCTGCTTACCTTCGTGTCAAGATCAGGAAATGTTTCAGAAAGTATCAGCGATTCATGCCGCAGGGCCCTCACCACCAATTTTGTGTTGTGCTCTTTGGCTTATGCTCTGCATCACATGTCTTTACCAAAGTATTTGCAGCTGTAGCAGCAGCCTCCTGCAGGGAGGGTCTGTATGTCTTCCTGTATAAAGGCAATTGGCTGTTAGAAGCCCCGTGGCGGGAAGCGGTAGTGTACACGCTGTTTCGGACCAGGCAACTGTTTGACCAACTGGGCATATTGGTCAGTGAACCAAAGTCTGTCCTTAACCTCTGCCAACAGCTCCAGTACATTGGAGCTGTTCTGGACATGGGTCTTGGTTGGACGTTTCTGCCCTCAGACCATGCCACAGCACTACTGACCTCCAAAGATTATGTGTCAGCTCGCTGTCTGTTGAGACTGATCAGTTTGATGGCCTGCCCCAATTTCTCTGGTTACCCGAAGCTCCTCTACAGCTAGCTTCCTTATTCCATTTTGTAGGACTTCCATGGGGCACAGGACTTTCATGTACAGAGTCCCTCTATGGCTGAATGACCTGCACTCTGACACTTCCTCTGTAAGTAAATTAGGCCCCTTCAAATCCATACTACAGCAGCATCTCCTTGACTCCTGCCATTGCGATTGTTACTAACTCTCCCATCTCTGCTCCTCGCCCCTAACCCTGATCCTCTGACTATATTGACAATGTCACTTCCGACTGCCCCAAGTTCTGTTCTTCCCTTCTTCTCTTCATTCCCTTCCCCTTTCTCCCATCTTGTATCATGTCCCACGTACCCTCCCCAGCCTGCCTGTCCTACCTTTCCTTGTGCTTGCATTGTAATGCTCGTCCAACTTATCTTGCTACATTGTATATATTCTGTATTCTGTCATTGCACTTTGTATATTGTGTTTTGCTACATTGTATTTTCTTTGTTTCCATTCTGATGTGGAGCCTTTGTAAAGGAGTCTTTGACTCAAAGGTTTGTAATTCCGAAACATCAATAAATAAATAAATAAAATAAAAATAAATGCCCACTGCCATCCTGACAATTTCACTGGCCCACCTCCATATGAAAATCCCACAATGGTTTCTCCGGGCCCAGTGGGCTCAACACTCAGACAAGTCTGAGCGCATCATACAGGATCATACAGATCACTCCATCTCTCCATCATTCTCCATTATTCCCCCCTCTGCCTCTGGTGGCTGGACAGATCCAACCTGAAGAAAGTGTCTCCATTCCTGTGGCTGTTCCCCCTGCTGGTAATCACAAATGCCACATGGACTGGTTGAGGGAGCTAACCTGGGCCCACTCAGGACCCAGGATCAATGGGGCCCTCTGAATATGGTGCTCCACAGCAACACTCTGGAGATGAGGGCTGTTCGAGTGAATGAGGTGAACACAGTGCTCACTGGTGCTGGCTGGGTGCAAATTGGGGGCTATGCTGACCCAACAAACTGACTTTCAGTACAAGTTCAGAATGCACTCCGGAATGTAGGGTGTAGTTGCTGATGCACAAATGCACTTGGAACACAAATGCTTATTTGCTGAACCAATTTTTTTGTAAAATTACCACAGTTACAGATCACGCTGCTACAGAAATCAGTAGGAGCTGTTGTACCACTTACCCAGATGCCCTGGCACTTTGCTCATTAGAGCATCCTCAGGGGTCACATTACGTACCAGTTCTCCTTTTCTTCCAAAGGTTGTGACTGAGAGAACACTAAATCAGATCATAGACCTTCCTGTTTACTTTTCCTCTTCCTCGGATAGTGGGGTCTTCAATTCTACAGTGGATCCTGGAGCTCAGTCAGGAGTGCCTGGGGCGGCTCAGTGCACAGTGGGTGCCTGGGGCGGCTCAGTGCACAGTGGGTGCCTGGGGCGGCTCAGTGCACAGTGGGTGCCTGGGGCGGCTCAGTGCACAGTGGGTGCCTGGGGCGGCTCAGTGCAAAGTGGGTGCCTGGGGCGGCTCACTGCAAAGTGGGTGCCTGGGGCGGCTCACTGCACAGTGGGTTCCTGGGGTGGCTCAGTGCACAGTGGGTGCCTGGGGTGGCCCAGTGCACAGTGGGTGCCTAGGGTGACTCGATGCACAGTGAGAGCTTGGGGTGGCTCAGTGCACAGCTGGATCTTGGGGTGGCATAGTGCACACTGGGTGCCTGGGGTGGCTCAGTGCACACTGGGTGCCTGGGGTGGCTCAGTGCACAGTGAGAGCCCGGGGTGGCTCAGTGCACAGTTGGATCTTGGGGTGGCTCAGTGCATGGTGGAATCCTGGGGTGACTCAGTGTACAGTTGGGAGCCTGAGATGATTGAATGCACAGTGAGAGACTGGGGCAACTGAGAGCACAGTGAGAGATTGGGATGGTTTAATGCACAGTTGGTAGCCTGAGGCGGGTGAGTGCACACTGGGAGACTGGGGCAGCTGAGTGCACAGTGAGAGACTTGGGTGGCTGAGAGCACAGTGAGAGACTGGGGCAGCTGAATTCACAGTGAGAGACGGGCAGCTGAGAGCACAGTGAGAGACTGAAGTGGCTGAGTGCACACTAAGAGACTGGGATGGTTGAATACACAGTGGGAAACTGGGGATGCTGAGAGCTCAGTGAGAGACTGGCAGCTAAGAGCACAGTGAAGAGACTGGAGCATCTGAGAACTTTGTTAGAGACTGGGGTGGCTGAGTACACAGTAAGTCTCTGTTCCTAGAGTCACACAATATGCGAGTTACTGCCTTATAAGAATGTGCACAATGTATTATATTTGAACAGTGTTATGTATTCTCCTTACCCCATTTCCCACCCCCTCAGCCTAACACATACCCCCTGTCATTCCCCTTTCTTATTCCAAATGTTTCTATAAATGTGATGAAGTGTTTCTGAAATTGCACAGCTTATGGTTGCTACAATTGTTTTGAACTCTGACCATTGTAATGTACACTGTTATTGTTTGTAACCTGTACCATCTGCAGTTATCTTTTGTCTTTTGTCTCTGCTGTTGTACTTTATACCTTGTCCATTAACTGTATACCTTAGACTGCTACATGAGTGGGCGTGCTTTGTACTGCATTTTGCATGTACTGTTTCTATCTGTTACTTGTTGTCGCCGCCTTTGTGGCCTGCGTCATGACTGAAAACGGTCCCCTGGATCAGTGCACCGACCCAGTCACCAAGACATAAATAAGAGGCTGGGGTGGCTCAGTGTAGGTGGCACAGAGATAGAGCAGAGCTGGTAGTGCAGAGGTGAGGTGCACCAAAGGGATGGCTAACCTGAATGTAAACACATAGTAAAATTCGTGCCCTCCTGAAGCTGAAAGGTCTTTATTTACATAGGCTATTCAAAAGTGTGAAAGTGAAGTCCTCACCATTTCCTTCGAAATGTTTATCGTATTGTTGAAAGCCACAAACTCTATAAAGTGCTCAGTGCTAATTCAGAATGTTCCCCACCTAAGTCAGACATCTGCTGGCCAGTCCTCCCCTTACCAGGCAAAACACCGGGGCATCAGAATGGCCAGTAGATGTCCAGCTTGGTTTAGTAAGATTGCCAAGAGGACACAGTCCCTCTCCAGAGACATTGCTCCTCCCACTGGACTGGACTGAATATCCTGCTGACCTTACTAGGGGTCCTGGGAACTGGATTTGAACCCAGGTTCAAGATTAATAAGATTACCTGTGAAAGGTTATCACTTACAGATTACTGATTCAGAAAAGTAATCAGTGGCAGAGTAATGCTTACTTTGCTTAAAAAGTAATCTATTACTGATTACTGATAACTTTTGTATTACATTTGCATCAAAAAAGGGTCTATCACGCAAGTGTCTGTAACCTCTTAGGTCCCAATCTACATTCATGGCAATGATATGCTCAACCCTCCCAAAGCCTATCAGCAACAGATGGCACCTGCAGCTCCCGCCCCCACACTGGGCTGTTGTGGACCTGCGTGTTGGGGCAGGGAATGCTAGGGGTGGTTGGAGTGGGTTTGGACCATGGGCTTCCAATCAGATGCCTGTGTTGGTCTGCAAATGGATTCCTGCCTGTGCAGAAAGCAGGTCATGGTGGGATACTGCAGTCCTCCAGGACTGCCATATTCCCACCAGAACCAAAGTCAAGTTTTTAAACCTAGCAGTAGGTGATGTCCCACCCACTGAAGAGGCTCCTAGCACTGGGGGCTGGTGGCCGGGGAGGGACAATCAGACGTGGAGATGACAGTTGATGCTGGGCAAATGGGCTTACGTAGCCCCCTGAGGAAGAGGTGGTTGACCTGGAAGCACTGGGGCTCATCAGGCGACAGTTTGCTTGGTTTCAGTATTTACACATTTTTAATTTTTGCACAGTTTGCACATTAAAATCATAAGTTTCCCGATGCAGTGGAGTGCTTGTTTTGTTTGTTTGTTCATAGCTGCTTTCACCCCTGTCCACTGTCCCATCTGTACAGCGCATCCTGCAGTGTGGATGCCTGCACCTGCCCTGTCCTACCCACCTGCGTAGCCATGCATGTGGGCAGACAGGTGCAGATGGGCATACAGTACATCCCTCACTGTGGATGCTGTGGTGTGCCCCTTTGGTGTGTATCATGCACATGGGGGGTGTTCTGTGGCTTTTCCCCGCCCTCTGCTTGTGCAGAATGGTCAGGGGATTTTTATGGATTGGGCCCTAAGCTGGTTTGAAATCAGCAGCTTCCACTACATGCAAGACTTTTGTGGCCTGACCATCACCCCATCAGCCACAAACTGCTTTGACCCGACTCATGCGGAGACCCTCAACTCCACGAACACCCCCAGCTTACCCCCCCGGGGCAGGGCTGCTGAGGTGGCCCTCCCTCCAGCAGACACAAGTAGGTAGCTTGGTAGTGGGAGTCTGGTTGGTGGTGCAGACTCCGGTGTGGGATGTCATTCTGTGGCAGCCGAATCCATATTTGGCTGCTTTGCTCCACTGGATGTGGAACTTGCAATGATGTCTGTGGGACAAACCCATCTGTCCTGCCTCCAACAAATTCAGGTGTCAGTCGCTGCTGATGCCACAGCCTCCATCAGGGGTCCATCATGCACCAGACACTCGACTCCCCCTTCCTCCCCGGAGAAGGAGAGTTGTCCCTGGGACACTCCATCCTTCTCCCCCAGCTGGCCTTCCAACTCCCAAGTCCGTTCCCGAACTCGGGATGTTGGCATCATAGGTGAAATCCCTACTGCTGCACCAGTGGGCCAGCACATGCAAGACTTAAGAGGATGTCAAGCCATGTACAGTGAAAGGCAGGGTGCTGTTGATCTGTGTAAAAGTACCTAAACGTAATTAAGATAAAATTTTCCGTTAAATTAATCTGAATGTGTACTTAGATTACTCTATTAAAAATCTAATCTCCTACTGGAACTTTATTATGTGAAAAAGTGACCCATGGCTGGCCTGGTCGCACTAAGGGTTGAGGTGCTGGATGCCACACCTCGCACCACGCCGGTGACCCGAGTTTGGGAATGAGCCCGGGTCATTGGGAGTCAGCAGGGGAGGACTAGGATCGAGTGTCCACAGACAGCTTTCCTAGTCCTGGGGTGGGCTGGGGAAGCACACCTTGCTAAGGCGGCCCCTGGGGATGCCCGGAGGCACTATAGACACAGGTGTCAGCAGAGGGGGAGCACGCGGACGTCTGCACATCAGTGCATGGATGTCATTGCACGTCCACGCTCCATCAGGGATCTACTGGAGGAAAATGGCTGGGCATGACTGAAGCAGCTTGATGGCTGTGCCCTGTGGTGCCGGGAAGACTGTCGTGCTATCACACTGGTGGGTCCAGGGCCGGCTCGGCTAGGCAGGGCATAGGGGAGCCCCCAGCGAGTCAGCGATGGATGTACTGGACCTCCCATCATGCGAGTGAGCCTGCTGCTCTCCCGGCGGGCAGGGCTGGTGGCTAGATGCCCCCACCGATAAGTCGCCACATCTGGCGTACAAACTATGATATGATAAAAAAGAAAAAGTGATCCATATACAATTAACTACTGTAGTTGTCTGAGTCTGTGCTTTAAAATTCCTGCCCAGGTCCTCCCACATGGAAGGCAGTGCCCTGTCCACTAGCCATAGTATTGTCTTCCTAAAGGGGTTTTCCAGTTCCCTAATAGCTGGCATAGACAGGGTTCATATCTCATGGCATGCCAAAAAATGTGGATAGCAAGCTATCCTATTCTTAACTGTAACTACAACCACTTACGTAAAAACAGGCTTTGTGCCCGTTAGTCATTTGTTCCTTTTCTGTTCTTAGTTCATAAATCTCTGCTTGAGACACAAGTTTCATTTCCATGAAACAGGTTGTGATATTTATATACAAAGGATTATGACTTCATAGTGGGACTAAGTGCGTGAATGGATGATGTTGAAGAAAAAATATTCTGATTTCCTGAATGTGTCATCAGAAATTAAAACGTGGAAGATAATTTAGGGGAAGCTTGGTGTAACTGTAAGCGTTTCACTGGAAATTGGAGTCTCATTGACAAAAGTGGCTGAATTTTGGAAACCCTAAGCTGTTGACCAAAAGAAGACAACAATATGTTTGCTGTGCCAGTAAATTATCCCCCCCCCCACTCCAAAAAAAATTTTTTTTATTGAAGAGTGTTTGGGTGGAGGGAAGTTGTGTTCTTCCTCCATGGCTCTTCTGCATTCGCAACCTTTTCGGCTTGTCAGAATGGCATATTTTCAATAGAATAAGCTAATTGTTCAGAAGGACTCTGTCAGCATGTTTGAGGCTAGTATAAAAAGGTATTTATCTCTCTCTTACAATATGAGCTTCTAACTTTTCTGTATTTGATGTGCAGTCAGGACTGGGCCTCCAGCAAGGGACTTTGCACCTCTTAAGGAAAACACAAGCTTTCCAGAGCTCTTGATAAAAGTGAGAATTTATTGGAAACTTGGCCATAAAGCCAGCCTCAGCAGGGCGGGGAGAATGTGCCACTGACCTGCTAGAAGCCACAGTCGAGATTTACGTTTCTGCTGTTGACAGCTGTAAGGAGTTCACATGCTGTTTGCAGTACCGCCAAGCTGGGCTCTGACCTTATGACCCTGCCCCCCATTTTGTCTCTAGTCTCTTTACTGTAATAAAATCCCGTCTAGCACATAGCAGTACAATGACTGCGTTGTTCTTTTTTTCATAAAAAAAAAAGAAAAAATTAATGGCATTTAAAAAAAAAAAAAGGTAGAAGGAAGGAGAAGCCTTTGGAATCAGAGAAGTGAACTCTGCTCTCTTCGTCTAAGGGCTTTGTTTATATTGAAGTCTGGGGCCCCTTCTCATCTCAACCTACCTTATTTACCAGAGTAGGAGACACACAGAACTTGCTGGCTAGTCTTTCCAGGGGCATTCTACACTATTTCTTTCCCTGCAGTACAGATTTGATGGCCCCTTGGGTTCTTCCTAACTGACTAGGAACCTGCAGCTGCATCGTTATATGGTCTGTTGATATTTGTCATACGAATATTCGCAGCACTGCTATTTAATGCTGATCAATAAGGGTTATACTTTAACAAGACTGGTGCATAATAGCAACAGTGCTATAGAAAACTACTTAACGTCTGTCGTTCCTGCTACACATTGCCATGTGGGAATTTGCAGTGGAACATTAAAATCTTGTAATATTATATATTTGCAATTTGAAACAAATTTCCACAGTTGGTGCTGCAACGTTCACAAGATTGATGCCCTATACCCTCCACCCTCCAAAAAAAAAAAAATGAAATCCACATTGCTGGGAAAAAGTAAAAGTTGGTAAGGGTACTGTATATTACATTTTTTATTTATGCAGTTTTCAGTATAATATTATTGCTAAGTTACAGTATAATTGGCTATATTGTGCCATGAAGATATGCATTGTACAGAAAGACTTTTCTAACTAACAAAATTGCAAATAATAGGAAGAGGGGATGTTACATAGATAAAAGGGTCATTATACACAGTTAGAGTAACAGGTAATAAAACACTAAGTCTCCAAATTATTTAAATACATTTACCTTATTTTCCAATCTTCGGAATATTCACTTAACAGAATAAATGAAGAAGGCTAGGTTTGCTCCCAACCAAATGTCTTTCACATTTTACAACTAAGGGGTAAATCAAAATAAGTTCAGATATGGATTTCATTTCTAATATCCCAGTAACGCATTATGCTAGCTTATATATTACTATAAATTATATATATGTAGTGTGTGTTGCAAAAAACTTCATTAATGCTCCAGTTAGGATCAAAGCGACGAAAGTTGGGAAATGTGGTGTTAGGGTTTCCCTAATACCCCACCCTCCCAAACCAGGCAGGAGAGCAGGTGTGGGGTGTGCCTTGGGCTTCTCAAGCCTAACACTCACCCCATTCCATCTGCAAATAAGGTCAGATGTGTAGACTTTATGAGAATGGGTGAGTGTTAGGCTTGAGAAGCCCAAGGCACACCCATACCTGCCTTCTTGCTTAGTTTGGGTGGGTGTAGGGAAACCCTACTGCCTCATTTCCAACTTTGTCGCTGTGATCTCTAACTGGAGCATTAATGATGTTTTTTTGCAACTTATTTCACTTTCTGAGATAGTTAATAGTATCCTTATTTTACTATAGGGCGCTGGGTCCTTTGTCCTGCATGCCCATCCCTCCATAGATGTGTGTGTGTGTGTGTGTGTGTGTGTGTGTGTGTGTGTTTGTAGCTGTGGAAGCACAGGGCCTCCAGACCCTGCACTTCCATTTATAGGACAACAGTGACCAAATTGTCAGCATAGCCACCTTATTATCCCACCTCATGTACCCGGTACAGAAAATTCTTGAATCCCCTCAGAAACATAATTCTGTGCAACTGCAACACCATTCCGTGCCACAGGTGCAAAAATGCATTTTGGCCAGGATTTGAAAAATGGCAGCTGTGACGCACTTGAGGTGGGGCAATAAGAATATGTTGTAAATCTGAGGTAAAAATATTTAGCATTTCCAAAGTTATGAGCGGGCATAGCAAAATTGCAACAAATAGTCATAACATCTGCATTTTTTCATATTGTGACCCCAAATTTTCAACATGGTGGTCTTATTTTATTTATTCGAATTTTGATGACTCTGTGGGCGCAGCTGAGACAAGCATGTGCCTTTTTCACGGGTGACCTGGGGAACAGTACATTCCAGACTTATCAAGAGCAGGCATTATATTACATGAGAGAATTACAATTTACAGTGCATACAGGTAATGACAACAGTGCAAGACGCAATACATCATACATTATTCAACATTTCTATAGCAGATTTCATAGTAGTTGAAAGGTACAAGTGCATAATAGGTTATTGTTAATTCTCAACACTCATACTTGATCCAAGTAGGATTGAAGACAAAGTCTGAGAGCGAGGAAGGAGGTAAGGAGACATAACAATAGTGGGGTTACGAGACGGATCCGAGAGGGATAGGAAGTGGGGAGGGGATAGGGGGAAGTGGGTAGTCAGGGGTGGTATTATTGGCAGTTCCCATTGCAGATAGGCAGCGAGAAGCATGATTCCTTAAACCATTGTTTGAATGATGGGGGAGACTTACAAGCAAGTAGAGATTATGAGAGGTTGTTCCACTCATGGGGTGCTGCAAAGGAGAAGGATCTTCTACCTATGGCTAACCGACTTTTTGGTAAACTTAACATTAGGAGTTGGGAGGATCTAAGGGTCCTGTGGGAGGTTTTCAGGGTGAGGAGATTAGATAGGCTGGGAGGAAAGGGTAGATGGATGAGTTTGAAGGTGGCGCAGGCCACCAGGAAGTCCATCTTGGCTTTGAAGGATGGCCACCCCAGTGTGCTTAGAACATTACAGTGGTGGTCTTGGACTGGGGCCTTGGCAGCAAAGTGCACAATTCTGTGATAGGACACCTTTAATTTGTCTAGAAGTGTTGACTTGGCTGAGTGAATTATTGACGCCCCATAGAAGAGGCCTGGGTTGAGGGTAGCTGAGGCTATGGTCCTTCTCGTGCGGTTGGAGAGGTAGGGAGCAGTACGGTAGAGGAGGCTAATTTCTTGGTTGGTGGTCTTAACTATGTTAGCTATGTGCGTATCGAAGGATAGGTGCTCGTCCAGGGTCAGACCTAGGTATTTGAAAGAGGCTACCCCATCTAGTGGTTCGCTTAATGAGGATCTGATTGTCAGGGGAGTCAGGGAAGTATCAAAGGAGATATGATGGAACAACAAGGATTTTTTTTTTTTTTGTATTCAGGACTAACAAGTTATCTTTAAACCATTCTTCCAGGGTTTGGAAGTAATTTTCCAGGTCTGTGTTTATACAGTTGCAGGGTTTTATTTAACTCTAAAAATTGATTAGCATTTTGCTCATAAAAGTTCTAAAACATTGTGAAAATGCATAGCACTTGCCTCGCTGTGTTTACCAAACATAACACTTCTAGAAAACTTATATAAATACATTCTGTACAGTTAGTATTGTCCCAAGAAAAAAACTGCTAATCAATTATTTAAAACCCTGCAGTTGACATCACTAGAAGCTCTGTAAAGTATGGCATCATTTGCGTAGAGATGGATGGATGCCCCTCCACAATTCTGCGGCAGGTCATTGATGAAAATTGAGAATAAATGTGGTCCAAGGCTTGAACCCTGGGGGACCCTGTCGATGATAGGGGTGATATTGCTCCTGCCCATTTGACGCATTGGGACCAATTTGATAAATAGCAAGAAATCCAGGAGAGGGAATTATCATAGAGGCCAAGATGGTGCAGCTTGGAGAGGAGGACTGTGTGGTTGATGAGGTTTAAAGCCTTTGCAAGGTCCACGAAGACTGCTCCTGTGACTTTACCTTGGTCCATGGCCAGTAGTATGTCAGTGGTGACTCATAGGAAGGCAGATTCAGTACCGTGCAGCTTTTGAAAAGCATGTTGGTGAATGGTAAGGGTACTGATCAGTTCAAGATAAGACTGTAGTTCATTATATAGTATTCATTCTTGAATTTTAGTGATAGGGCATAAGATGGATATGGGTCAGTAGTTTTCCATGAGTTTGGACGGACCACTCTTATGGACAGGAATGACAATTGCTGTTTTCCATTTATTAGGGATGGACTGAGTGAGAAAGGATCTGTTAATTAGTAGGGCAATAGGATAAGCAAGTACAGGTGCTCCCATCTTAAGAAATTTAGGTGGCAGGGAGTTAAAGTCAGAAGAATTACCAGGGTTGAGACCAATCAAGAGTTTGAATACCTCTTTCTGTGAGGTTATTTTTATATGGAACTGGGGATGGATAATATCTGGACGTATGTTAAACTGCGCTGGGTGCACAGTGGGAAGGCCAGTCTTGTATACACCAAGGTCAGTAAAGAGGTGGTTAATACTAGTGGCTATCTTCCACAGTGTGGTTAGAATAGAGCCTTTAGATTATTCTCTCTGTACCCTTAATGGGTACATTAATTAGCTTCCAGAAGCTTTTAGGGTTGGCAAGGTGCCTTTCTTGTAGGGATTGGAAATGTTCCCTTTTGGACTTGTTGATTTGTGCTTTGCATGTGTTCCGTAGTTGGCGATAGATTAACCAATCCGATTGTAGTCCGAATCTTTTGTTGGCCTTCCAGGATTTATCATGGGAGCGCATGAGATGCCTTAATTCCTGGGAGAGTCAAGGGGAGTGGAGACCTTTGGATCCTCTGAATTTTTAATGGGGCATGTGAGTCTAGGATAGAGGTAAACGTGCTGATAAGATAATCTGATGCCTGGTCTATGTCAGGGAGGGTGGCTATGGGAGACCAGTCGACTGATGCAAGACTTTGGAGGAATGCTTCAATGATGAAGTTGGATAGATCCCTGATTTTGAGAGTTATAGGGGGGTGGTGCGGGGCGCTATTTTTCCAAACGCAAAAGGTTGGGGAATGGTCTCTTAATATGTCTGGGAGGACACCTATGGCCTTAATATGGGTAGACATATTGGTTATGATCCAGTCTAATGGGCTATGTCTACCAGACTTCACATTAAGTCTAGCGGGTTGGTCAATTACTTGCTCGACAGTGGAGTCGAGTAGTGTGGCTTGGTAATGTGTTCCTTTAGGTCCAGTCCAATCTAGGTTAAAGTCTCCACATAGTAGAATGTCGTTATGGGGCAGGTTATAAATGCTGGAGAAAGATTCTGCACAGATGGCCGATGCTTGATTAGGGGGTAGATATATGCATCCTATAGTTATGTGTTTAACTTGGCCTAGGGTAACTGTAATGAATAGGTGTTCAGCAGCTGAGTTAATGTTTCGGTCAGTTATTTCACTAACTGTCAACCCAGCCCTGGTGTATATCATAACCCCTCCCCCTTTTTTTGTGACCAATCATGCTGGAAGGAGGAGGAGTAGCCAGGGAGGGCAATCTCGTGTGACAGGATGTTTGGTTTTAGCCAGGATTCCGTAATACAGAGGACATTGGGCTTGTAATACAGAGTCCAGAGATCAAGTTCATCTGTTTTACCCCTAATGATCTGAATGTTCATGTGGTCTATTTTCAGCCCTTTTTTTGTTGGACCAAGTGGGACAAGAGGTTAGGGGATTCAACTTGGACCTTTTGGTGTTGTAACTTTTTTGTGTTCTACAGGGTCCTGTGTTTATTTCAGTATCACCTGATAGTAGAAAAATGCACATATGGGAATGAGAGAAAGGAGGTCGGGGAAAAAGTAACATATATATGCTTATAGCGTTGCCTAATTAATATTGTTTTATTTCGTTGTGCAAGGGCCAGTAGACCTAGGGTGGGGCATGGATTCATGCAAGCAGTGTTGCAGGCTGATTGGGGGAAGAGGTAACACTGGACCAGTGGCATGTGGTAAATAAACTGCAGAGGCAGTATCAGGCACATCTGACTGGAGATGTGTCAGGAGGGACCAGCAGATGAGAAGTCCTTTGGTGAGGTAGAGGAGCGATATGTTAGGGGGACTGCTAGCCTTGTGGGGATTGATATGAGTGAGGGCTGTGGACCACGAGGTGCTGGAGACCAGAGGAAAAAAAAAAAAAAAAAAAAGTAGGTAGGACTAAATTTGGAGGTGGTTGGGGATATTCTGGATGAGGTCTCTCTCAAGTGGTTCACTTTTAGGTTAGACGAGAAAACACAGGTTTGATGGCAGGATTTTTAGTTTAGGGGCAGGGCTATCCTAGTTGTGGGAGGTGGTTGCTAAAGAGGAGGCTTGCAGAGGGACCAATAGGGGAGCAGGCAACTTGTGTTTTTTTTTTTCTCTTTTCATTCTATTTCTCTTCTCCAGACTCGGAACTCTCTCGGGCTATTTCACCCGCCGATACCGCTCTACCACCCGCTGTGTTCTCAGCCATCTTCAAAGTCATTACGGTTCCCTTGGACATGGAAGCTACAGCCCCGGGGAGATTGAAGGGGCAGTGGCTGGGAACCAGCATTGGGCGTGTGGCAGTGGCACTGGAGGAGCTGTCGCCTATCCGGCTGGAGAGGCTTTTCCCCTTGTAATCCTTCCACCCTCTCCCCCACCATGCATGGTGCATGCTCCCAATGCTGCGGTGCATGGCAACCCTGCCTGCGTTGGACCACACTGTCTACGTGCAGTCCAGTGCTCTACAGCACCCTCTGTCTTCACCAGGGGCTGCTGGAGTACCAGACAACCCAATGCCCTCCCCCCGGGAAAGGAGAGCTGCCCAGCAGGCACTCGATCCTTTCCCTCCCTTGCCGTCCCCTGGCACCTGAGTTCAAACCCAGGTCGCTGGTGTGGTGTCCAGCGCCTCAACCCTCAGTGCCACCGGGCTGGCAACTTGTGTTTTGAGGGGACCTCTGGGAGGTGGGTCTATTTAATAGAATGAGGGGGCAGGGGTGGCCGGGAGGGCCGAAAATCCCTTTCAAGAGCCAGACCCAAGGAACGCTGCAGCCTGAGTTAAAGGCTGGTTAAAGAAAAAGCACTTTTCCACACGGTTAATTTAAGCATAAGATCTGTGCTCAGACTAATGATGAATTAACACAGGTAATTGTTTGAGACTCTGAATCAGGCACTACCCTACCTCATAAACCCCATAAGTGAACATTTTCAAATCCGTGCTGAAATGCCATTCCATGCCACAGGTGCAAAAACATGTTTTGGACAGGATGTGAGAAATGACAGCTGTACTGTTCATGAGGTGGTGGGAAAAAATGGCAATGTTGAAAATTTGGAGTCAAAATAATGAAAATTATCAGAGTTATGCACGTGCATAGAAATATTTCAACACACACGCATAACTCACCCATGTTTTGGAATTTTTCGCCAAATTTTCAGCACGGCCTTTATGGGACCCCACCTCTTGAGCACTGTCACTGATATTTCGTTATTCGGTCCCAAAAGGTGATTTTGCACAGCAACCTCGAAATCACCTTCTGGGCCCAATTAATGAAATGACAGTGACAGTGTTCATGAGGTGGAGTCCCAAAAAGGCCATGTTGAAAATCTGGTGAAAAATTCCAAAAAATGGCAAAGATATCAACATAAGTTCAAAACGCCATTGAAACGCATTATACAGCACTTGCCTTCATTCCTCAGTTCGCGATTTGGCTTTGAAGGGTGCAGATGTGTCCCAGTCCAGAGATGATGACCACCTACGACTTACGGTGATACATATGGGGTAAGGGAGTGTGGGGTGGTGGGTGCTCAGTGGGAGGTAGGGATGGGGGAGGGATGGGGAGGGGACGGAGAGACGACGAGGACTGTTTTTTTTTTTTTTAGGTGTTAAAAAAGACGTTGGGGACTGTTTCTTTTTATAGGTACAACAACAAATGGGGACATTTCTTGACTTTCGGGAAAAATAGGAGTGGGCTCTCAACTGTCCCACACTGCTGGGGGGGGGATCTTGTACATATCAACATGGGGACTGGTGCCCCTGATGTCGGCCACCGATAATAAAACAACTGGCTGTGGGTGAGGGACTGAAATAAAAATTGGGGGATGGCAATCAGAGGGTGGGGGGTGCCACTAGACACAGGAACAACGATCGGTGGGTGGGGGGTGCCACTAGACACCAGGGACAGCAGTCGGAGGTTAGTATACCACTAGAGGATGCCAAATGCTTAAAATTCAAAACAGCTCAGACCAGATGGTGGACTATCTTAACCAACGCAAGCTCCTCTGCCCAGAGCAACATGGGTTCCGGGGCAGCCGCAGTACCATCACGGCCCTTCTAGAATTCACCAGGTTCATCAATAACGCCTTGGACCAAGGCCAGCTAGTTGGGGCATCCTTCATTGACCTAGCAGTGGCTTTTGATTCGGTTCACCATGCCCTCCTGCTCGAGCAGCTTTCTGAAATTGGACATGCAACAGAAACCGTGGACTGGTTTAGCAGCTACCTGAGCCTCCGCTCCCAGCAAGTTAGGACTGGGGAAGTCCTATCCCATAGCTGGTCTGCTGGATCCGGTGTACCACAAGGTTGATTCTGGGAGTGCTGCCATTCAGTGTCGTCTCAAACAATCTACCGGCCTCTTGCCAATGCCGCATGCTCTTAATACGCTTATAACGTGATAATCTTTGCCAGCAACCCGCACCCGGAACTCCTCAAAACAGATCTCCAAAGCAGCTTTGCATCGGCCAAAAAATAATTCACAGAACAAAAGCTGGTCATGAATTATGAAAAGACCAAAACCATGCTCTATGCAACAGCCCAAAACAAACTAAAACAGTAGACCTTGGCAATATGGAATGACAGTGGCAGCACCCTGGAACTCGTCCCACTCTTCAAATACCTGGGGGTAACTATTGACTCCTCCATGTCCTTCACACAGCACATCAACAACACTGCTAAGGCCATCAACACCAGAACTGGCATCCTCTACTGAAACAGGCACTGTCTCACCCATGAAGTGCTGAATCTGGCAAATAATAATAATAATGATGATATTTTTATTTATTATGCGCCTTTCAATTATCAAGGCGCATTACAAAACTTAAAACAACGGATAAAACAGCAATAATAAAAACACAGTAAAATCCAAGAATTAACCTTATTAGTCACAGTATACCCTGCTCCATAAATAGGTCTTCAATGCCTGTTTAACCACATTCCCGAAGCTGATGGGGTAGAGAATTCCAAAGGGCTGGGGCTGTGTACATAAATGCACGGGCCCCTGAAGATTTTAAAACTACCCTTGGAATCTCTAGCAACCCCTCATCTGCTGAACAGAGCGATCATTCAGGGCAGTAAGGTAACAGGAGCTCTTTCAGGTAGTCCAGGCCAAGTCCATGTAGGGCTTTATAAGTCAGTAATCCGACTTTGAAGATGATCTACCACTGAACTGGCAGCCAGTGCAGTTCGCGCAGCACTGGTGTGATATGGGAAGTCTGAGGAGTCCCTGTCAACAACTGGGCCGCAGCATTCTGCACCAGCTGCAGGCTGCGGATATCAACCCCCAGAAGCCCAAAGTAAAGGGAGTTGCAATAATCAAGGAGCAAGGTCACAAAAGCGTGGATCAGTGTGGGAAGATCACCCGAGGGAACAAGGTGCTTAATCTAGCGATGTTCCTCAGATAGTAAAAGGATAACTTAATGACAGCTGACATCTGAGATTGTAGTGTCAGCCAGTCATCGAGCATCATACCTAGGTCCCGCACCTGTTCAGAGGCTAGGAGCTGGGAACCCCCCAGGAAAAGCCCCATTGGTTGACCAGCCCCTTACTCCCCTATCCGGCGACCTGGATCCACAACCATCACCTCAGTCTTCCCTGGGTTCAACCTCAGACAGCTGGAATTCATCCAGTCCTGGCTTTCAGTGAGGCAGTTATTAAATACCGAGAGTGCTCCATCCTGGTCAGGTGCAAAAGACAAGTAGAGCTGGGTATCATCAGCATAGCAGTGAAACCTCAGCCCATACCGTCTTACAATGTCTCCGAGGGGCAGCATATACACCACGAACAACATGGTGGACAGCACAGAGCCCTGAGGGACCCCACATGACAGAGAGAGAGAGAGGGTCTGAGGAATAAATCCCCGACACCACCCTCTGAGTTCTGCCAGTGAAGAAGGACTTAAACCATCTGAGGGCTGAACTAGTCAGGCTACAGATGATCCTCAGGCCCTCAAGCAGTACCCCATGGTCCACAGTGTCAAAAGCTGATGAGAGATCAAGAAGCACCAAGATGGACCAGTTTTTGTGATTTCTTGCCATCAGGAGATCATTGAGCACCCGAACCTGTGCAGTCTTGGTACTATGCCAGATATGTTGAACGGTTACAAAGTTATTAAAGTGCAAAATCTGAGGTTTAACATTAAACACTCTACTCAACCCTAACTGTAGGGGCATGATTGTGCCCCTGTTGTATATAGAATAAAGTATGGGTCGGGGTGTGTAACAAGAAGTTTACACACAACCGAGGGGTTTATGCATAGCATCTAACCCCAAGGGTATGTATAAACTTCGAGTTTACACACCCCGACCCATATTTTATTTTATGTAATTGCTGGGATTTTCTTTTTTGCCACAGCAAGTATATAAAATAAAAAAGACGTTCTTGTGTGACCACGGTCTGCTTACCTGTTAGCGCGCGCTCTACGGTTGCTACTGCGCATGACCGAACTCGGAGTTACAACTTCAGTAATGATTTTAAGTACATTACATGGCTCCGTTTTCACCGGGAATTGGATGTAGAGGTTCAGTTAACATACCTCTACATGCCACAATGTTTCTTTTAATCCTGTGTAGATACGCCTCACTCGTCATTTTTACGAGCCTTTCCGGCACAGGACAGGATGCCAGGGGCACACTTCATCTTCCGGTGTGGCGGCACTTTTGACATGCGCATCCAGGAGCAATATTAAAAAGCTTAATAACTCCAGAAAGGTTAGCTGCAATTATTTTAAACCACACAGGTTGTTGTAATTGGGTCTTTTTGCAGCCCTGGTGACTGCCCCCACTCTTTAGGGCAGCTTTCCTTTAAGAGGCATATGCCAAAACGTGTTATGGAACCTTCACATTTATTAGCGCTAATCAAAAAATAAACCAAAACTAACAATCCCAGTGCTTCAACTCACACAGAGGAAGATGTTGGAAGTTGAAGTGCTTGGGTTACTGATCTGGCACCTTTAAAAAAAAAAAAAAAAAAAAAAAATTGACAGGTGAAAGAGACTAAAGGTCCCTCAAGTCAGCCCTCACTATTATGCTTCAATAAATACTGTAATTCTACAGCAAGTTTTGGGCATACCTCTTTATTCCTTCAAGAGTTTACTGACTCCCGAGTGCAGTTATCATTATTGTTTTGGGGAAATATTGTATAGGATGAAAGGACAGAGGGAACACAACTATCTTTAGTGAGGTCTTCTGATACTGGGTGGTTGTTATGGGTGGGTGAATGCCTTATTTGAAATATTCAGCCAAATATTCAGATTTGGGTCCCTGAATATTTAGAATTCAGTATTCGTTATTCGTGTTTCTATGGGGAAACAAAAAATAATTAAAAACAGCACCCCCACCGTCCTCCCCAGCTAACTGTTTAAACATACACAACCCCATCCCCCCATACCTAGCACATAATTTAATGTCTAAAAACCGATCCCATGATGGGTGACTGGCACAACCCGCCCGCCTCCATGGCTGGCCGTCATCTTTAGTAACGTTAGTGTGCATTTTTAATCTGGGCCTCTTTCAAAGAAATAAATAATCCCCCCCCACCCCCCAGCCCGGGAGCAGCACTCAACTCCCAATGTCCTCCCCTTCCAGCCCCTTCCCCGGCTCAGGAGGCTGACCAACACAACCCGCCCTCTACCCCAGCTGGCCACCTTCTTGTTAATGAATGTTCTCCCAAGCTTGCTCGCATAGTAAAACAGCTGATGCATTTTTTAATTAGGTCTTCTTCCAAAGAAATAATCTTCCCACCACACCACCCCAGCAGCAGCACCCTACTTCCAGTCTCTTCCTCCCCAGTACTCACATTTCGTTACTGAAGCCCCAACCCCCACCCCCAGGCACAGGAAGGCGACTGACACAACCCACCCTCCACCTTCTTGTGAATGAAAGTGCTCCCGCACTTGCTCCTGTAGTAAAACAGCTGATCACGTTATCGACTTTTCTGTGGGGCAAGCGAAGCTTACTTTCATTCTAAGGAAGGAACTGTAATTGGTGGAGGATGGGTTGTGTCGGTTGCCTTCCTGTGCCTTAACGGGCGCAATAACAAAATGTGGGGGAGCTGGTGCTGCTGCCAGGTAATGGGGTGGGGGAGTATTTCTTTGAAAGAGGATCTAATTAAAAATGCATAAACGCTTACAAGAGATGGCAGCTGACTGTGAAGGCAGGCAGGTTGTGCTGGTCACTCATCGTAGGATTAGTTTTTAAACATTAAATTGTGGATACTGGGAGGGTGGGGGGACGAGGGTTGCGTATGTTTAAACAGTTGGACTGGTGAGGAGGGTAGGGGCTAAGTTTTACTTTTTTTCTTTTTTTTTTTTATTATTTCCTGAATACAAATAATAGTGCCACTATTCGTTATTCATACTTGAATAACAAATAGTGCATTATTTGTGATATTCAGGAAATACTATTCATCCCTCGCACACCCCTAGTGGCTGCTCTAGAGAACTGTCTGTTCCCTTTAGTGAGTTGTTGACACTAGCGTACACCTTAACTGTGTGAGGTCTAAGCCCAATGATGGCACTGATCTTCTTTATTGGAAAATCTGTAAAGTCATTCCCTATACTCAGTCGATGCAAAATGCTGGCAGTAGGATGTTAATCTAATACTACTAGATGCCAGCATACAACACATTTTATTTATTTAGTTTTTGTTAACCGGTTGGGTGCACTAGCCATAGAATGACTATTTTCAGGCACGATCCGGGAGGGTACAACAAAAGGAGAACAGTTGAACAACAGCAACATGGGTACAATAATACAAATAGAGGAACAGTAGAGCAGTGCTACAAAAATACAATGGGTGGAAACAACAAAAAATAATGGCAAGCATTATACAGATAATGGCAGTAAGATATATAATAAGTGCAGAAACCATGGACCCGACCTGTGGAGTGAAAGGGTTAATAAGATAGTAAGGTTATATAGAGAGAAATGTGAGGAATGTTCAAACATAACAAGAAAGACTGACAGAAGGAAGGTCAGGAGTGGTAATTGGCAAAACAACAGTGGATGGTCAGCAACAAGGTTCGAGAAGGAAGAGAGCTAGTAGTCAAGAAGTTATTTACAAAGAGAAGGAAAAATATCAGGAGGGGAAGAGGAGACCGTCTTGGAGCTGGATTAGAGCAGGGGTGACATTACTGGTAAGTCTCAGGAGCTTCAGGTTGGGTCAAAGCATGTACAAGCATCAACTAAGGATAGATAACTACGATATTCACTTTTAAATCCAAAGTGAGACTGAGACAGCCGGAGGTTGAGTGGAAGAGCATTCCATAGCCTGGGAGCAGAGAATTGGAAGGCCCCTGTGCCTTTAGTCGTCCAACATCTCGGAACATAGAGCAAGGATTTGTCAGCAGATCGCAGGCCATGGGAGGATGGTTGAGGGACCAGCAATGCCGCCAGCTGGGATGGGTTTTTTTCCCGGATGATCGAGTCCTTTAGTGATCCAAAGTAGTATTGTCTACTGGCAGAGGGTGAGAGCCAATTCAGATCCTTATAAAGAAGGCACTGATGTTTGAGTCGAGGCGACGAAGAGGCAAATCGGCATATATTGTTATAAGTTACGTCCCATTTTAGTAGGGAGGTTTTATGGGCAGAGGTAAGAATTTGCATGAGCTGCACTGCCTTCCAGTCAGGAACTGAAGCAGCAAGATGTGAAATCTTAAAGCCCACTATGCACGAAGCATGTGTTCGCAGACAAACCTTTTGTAGACTGTTTTTTTCTAACTGACACACTGGGGCATCTCTCCAGGGTACCCTCTCAACAATGCCTCTACTACCAGCCTGAAACCTCCCCTCATGGTCCCCTTGCCCAGTCCACGGTTCATCCAGCCCCCTGGATCACCCCCCCCAGGAGAGGACCAGCCCACCCTTGGGGGCCTTTCTGAGATTAGAAGGACTTGCCATGGGCCGGGGATGCGGCCGGGAGATTTGTTTTATTTTTATTTAAATTTTGATGACAGGGTGGGCCCACTGAGAAAAACAAATCCCTTTTTCAGGGGCGACCCAGGGAATTAAAACATTCCATACAGGTAGAAACAAACAATTGCAGATAATTTACAGAAGTGCAAGTCATAAATAGTCTAGGGAGATCCACTGGGTCAGGTTCAGCGATGGGATGTGGGCACGTCACTGGGGCTGTCTTCGCCTCTGCTGGCTGGCAGGATTTTTCTGTTGTGTTGCTCAGCTGGAGTGCGGACATTCCGTGATGTCAGCACACCTACATGCAGACGTCCGCTGCCACTCCGTCCACGACATTCCGTCTAGCCTTGCTACCTGCAGGTCACCTGGTCTTCACCAGGTGCCACTTTGGAGCAGAGCATACTCCCAGTACCCACCCAGGAAGGGAGAGCTGTCCTTCAGATGCTCAATCCTTTCCCTCCCATGCCAACCCCTGATGGCCCGAGTTCATTCCCGAACCCAGGTCGCCAGCATGACACAAGGTGTGGCATCCAGCACCTCAAACCTCTGCGCCACTGGACCGGCTTTCTTAGACACACCTTGTGACTCAGTTTTATCCCACGCCTTCTCCATTCCATGCGAATAGGATGGTTGATGGGACCTAGAGCAAAACTGTCCACAGTATGAGGCAGGACCTTTGCAATATGTGCCCACTTCTGCAGAATGTACTCCCCATGAGCATTTGTTCGGCCCTATCTTTTGCACTGTTTCAAAAAGAAAAAAAACATGGCTTTTGAGACTAGCATGCTTTCAGAATGCAACTTTTTTTTGTATTTATATTTTAATGTGTAACACCTAGGTGGCGCTATCCCAAAGGCTAGTACCTTTGCCTGCTTGGCTAGTTGCAGGTTAAGTGGCCTGGGTACTGAAACTGATGCCTCCACCTGGAGGACAGGGTTGTTAGTAGCAAAGCTAACCTGGGTACAGCCTACCAGGACACTGTAACCCCTCTTTCCCCTCTAGTGGCCTAGACAATATGTAACAAACACTTTCACAGTAGCCCCTATTCAGCATACAATCTCCACACTGTTTGCACTTACCACCAGGGCTGATTCCACCAGTTTGACTCTGGAGACCCCCTGTAAAACAAGATTAGACACAGGAAATGGCAACAGTGCAGCACTTTTGGTACAAACTGGAACCACAGTCGGATTAAATGCAAAAAGAGTTAGATCTGATGTATTCAGGGGAACTGAACAAGGGAGGGGCGCAATCAGGTGGATTGATTCTAAAACTGATCTAGTCATGCAATTATGCATGCACTTTTAGTCCCTGCACAGTCACACGCTCTGGGTACCAGTTGGAAGTAAGGTGGGCTAGCGTGGGACGTTGCCCGGGGTAGGCTTGCGTTGCAGCTGGTCGGGGCCCTGTGATGAAAAGAAAAGGCATGCACAATCACACAATTTGTAATCCGGAGCCAGGAGGCTCAGTTCATGAAAGGAAGACAACAATGCAATCAGATGACAACACTTGTGATTTTAGCTGCTGTTGCAGTGAGCTACCCTGATTGTTACTCACGCTACCCAATGCAAGACACAAGAGGGACGAAATGGAGACTGCAGGTTGACAGCTGGTATGCCAGGAGACGCAGGGCCCACACAAATCACCGAGGTGGTGTTCCGGTTCGAGATGTTGAGCAGGGGGCTGATCCCCAGGCGAGTCTCTCATTGATGGTGTTCTCTGTGCCTGAAGTAGCTGGCTGGGCCAGTGTGGCAGGGTCATGGCTGGGTGAAACAGTTTGGAAATCAGTCCGGGAAGGCTGGATGCAGTTTCCAGCAAGTGTGGCACAATTAAACAGTGGGGAACCAAATCGTGACCCACTAACAGCACACAGCACATTTATAGTAAAGCAATCACCATACCACAGAGTGGATAGCAGTCCGGCAGCAATATCAGTGTGTCTGAGCAAAACCAGGAGTCTATGGTGAATGGATGTCCTGACAGGCTGATCGCATACAGCAAATCTTCGGTCTTCTTCAGGTTTAAGCCTGGTCACACTTCAGTGGCTTTATCGCACTCCAGTTTGGATACAGTCTGATTGTTAAGCCTTTCAAAGTATTCCCTGTCGAGGGACAGCAGGCAGGCAGGCCAAACTAAGCCTTTCCTCCAATCTCCCACACAAACTACGCAGGCGCTGCTGCTTGAATCACTCAAACTGTTTACTCTTCAAGCTCTAACTCCAGACTGACTCACTGCAGCAGGCGGCTTGGGAATTTCCCTTCGGTCCAAAAGGTTTGATTCGTTGATTCATCTGTCTGTCAAAGCAAGGTCTTCCCTTCCAGGTGCATTTAGGTGCCAAAGTCTCAAAGCTACAATTCCTACAGAAATTCACTCCCACAAGACCCCTGGGGCAGACTCCATTTTTGGGTCCCCAAAGGTACTGATTGGTCCCAATAGGCAGTCCAGAACCAAGATGGTGGCGATAAACAGAACTGTCCATGCTGCAAAGAAGGCAGGTTAGACAAACTACAATATCATTACTATTCTAATAGATAATCAGCAAATAAATACAACTTCTAATAGAGCTCCCTCTGCGCAAATAGCAATGGCAGAACAGAAAAATTATCTGGCAGTCCGGGTGGGACTCGAGCATAGAAACACTCAGCCCCCTCCCAGATTAAATAAGCACCATGATATAGGCAGCTCTGAAAGAGACAGGCATGGAGGCTAACAGGGCATTTGCATGCAAACACTTCTTTTTGTGTTAGTTATTTTCACCCCTCATACTCCACGACCCATCACTCCTTCAGGCTGCCTAGGTCCTTCATCCTCTCTGCCGGTCCCATCCTGAGCCCTCCATCTGCACATCGCAACCACCCCGAGGTAACCCAGACGTAACCCTTCACCAGGTGGGTCCCCCTCCTCCGAGGGGAAATGCACCCATGGGGGCAACCAGCACATATACTTGGCTCCAGGGTGCTGCTGCAGTAGAGGGGCTCTTTCAGGGCATCGGCGGTAACAGAGGACCAGCAGCCGTCATCCGGTTGGTCGAGAGGCGGATTTCCGCTTTTCTGTGGTGTTCCCACTTGCGTCTTCTGCAGTGTTCCTGGTCTCCACCAGAGACTGCTGCAGAGCGATGGCAACCCACTACCCACCCCAGGAGAGGAGAGCAGTCCCTACGGATGCTCGATCCTCTCCTTCCCCTGCCAGCCCCCAGCGTCCCGAGTCATTTCCTGAACCCAAGTCACCGGCATAGCATGAGGTGTGGCGTCCAGCGCCTCAACCCTCAGCGCCACCGGGCCGGCTTATGCAAACACTTTTAAAATGCTAAGACACAGGATACTAGCTTGGCAGTGGGCATTTAGACACACCCAAGGAAGACTTTCAGGAATCCCCATTTGTAGGGGGGTTACAAATGTTTGTGAACTATTTTCATTTTCCCTTTTTAATCCCTGGATTATAACAGCATTTTCAGTGGCAGTGCCAGAAAAGCCTTTAATAAATAAAGCTTTACTAGCCAAAGTGTTTGCTCCTTTGGGGGGATCGAGGTTGTAATGGTGGTGCGGAGGAAGGAAAAACGCCTGCCCTGGAGACACTTAAAATAATGAATGAAAAAATATCCTTGCCACCCATTGCTCCAGCAGTGGACTGTTTATGACAGCAATGGAGACCCCCCACTCCCCTTCCCCTTCTGTTTCAAGAGGGCTTTTAAAAACCTGGAGCCTCTGTTTGTGTATACAGACAAAAGGGGGAGGAGAGAGAGAGAGAGAGAGTGACAGAAAAGGAAATAAGAACAGACAAACCAGTTTCTCTCTGCTGCCTTGCCTTCCTCTGGAGTGTAGTGTATTTATTCCATGAAATACGGTATTGCTTTTTTATTTAAAAAACAAGAAGTCTAGTGCAGGTGGTGTATGAAAGGCGAATAGCTGTTAGCAAGTCTTTGGAAGTGTTTGTGGGGTTGATTGCCTGGTCAGAGGTCACTAAGCCCTGACACAGGTCTAAAATGAGTATGGGAGATGGCCTAAGGAATATGTCTGTGTGTGTGTGTGTGTGTGTGTGTGTGTGTCTCTCCCCCCTTCCCCGAGTTGTGGGGATTGGTAGTATAAACTGTTCTCCTCTCCGGGGGCCTGGAGAGAAGACCTTTTCCTTTTCTAGACTAGACTGCAGCTGAAGTCTCTGCTTTGGAGGGAGAGCCTGAGATCTGCTCTCCTCCTCAGAGAACTGGAGAATTCCCAGTTGCCCCAGAAAAGATCTTAAAATTGTTGCAAAAAAAATACCCTTGATCAGCTAAAGATATATCAAAAGGAAGGAGCACTAGAGGATTTAAGTGGACAATTGAGGCAGAAAGATTTTGAATGAATGTTCTGAAATATTTTTCACAGAAAGAATGGTGAATTTGTAGAATATACTTCCATCTAAGGCAGTATCATAAACCAAAAAACAACCAGGGGCAGAGTGGTTATGCCAGCTTGACTTGGTGGGAGAAAAAATGATGGGCCAAATGTCCTTCTTTCCCTCCTCCCTCAGTTGGTAGCACATCTGCCTCTGGTCGTGGTTTCGTGTCCCGGACTAGGCTCGTACGCTGGCCGCTGGCCCCCAACGGCAGTACTAGGGGAATGCTGCACTGTTGGCATGTGCCATCCTTTGGATGGAATGTGAAACTGAGGTCCCTTCTGGCCATATCTAGTGCAATCCTGGTGGGTGTCCTGGTAGATGTTAAAGAACCCAAGGCACTTTTCGGAAGAGTAGGTGATTTTTCCCAGTGCCCACTCCTGGCTAACATTCCCCTTCCTATAAAACCAGTTAATTCAATCATCTGCGGCTGTGTGTATGTGTGAAATGGCTGCCAGCCTACCAGTACACATTTACAGTTACTTCACTACCAGTCTGTCATTGCCTGTAATTCTGTAAAGCACTTTGAGATACAGTGTGTGTAAAAAAGCAGTATATAAATGCTGATTCTTCCCTTCCCTGGATAATCCAGCTGAGATTAAAAAGCTACTGATGCCTTAAGAAGAACTCTGGAAAATGGTATTTATGGACACAGAGCAGCTTATATTTCTCCTTATTTCTTATCCCCATTATTTATTACTGAGATCATGTGCTTGAACACAGGATTGATGTTCCTTGAGGGTTCATCGGCTCCTATTGCATCTTCCCAACCTGATGTGACATCAGTTATTCCCATGGCAACAAACTGTGATGTCACAACTGAGCATTATGCTTTCAAGTAGGGAGTAAGCTACAGAAGCAGATGAACTCTGAGGGCTAAAGATCTTGTTTTTGTGGGAATTTCTTCAGTAATAAATAATGGGGAGGAACAATTCATAGAAGATATATGAAATAGAAGCTGGATTGTCTCCAACTATTATGTTTTCCAAAGTTTTCCGTAAGGCGTCAACTGTCAAGTATCTTAGTTTCAGTGGGGCCCTTCTACCCATTTTATTGCTGGGAGGACTGAAATATTGGGAGGGTAAGTGACTTGCTTATGGCCGCTGGGAGATAGCAGCACAGGATAGGCTGTATGGGCCAGTCAGCAATTCATTCCCAATGATCTTGAACAAACAGTGGTCAACTTGGGGTGTAGACTTATTCTAATTTGACTGAGGTGGTCCATGGGGACCTGAGCTAGTCAGTTAGTCCCATAAACTGGAGGGCAGCAATGAGCAGACTAGACATTTCTACTGGACCAAAATCATGTCTGTGGTCTAGTTACTGGACTCTAGAACCCTGGGAGACTCTAGGGCTTCTCTCTCATTGTTGAAACTGGGTTTGGGGTCTGCTCTTCCTCCTGCTTAATGCAGAGTGACACCATAAGAGGCTGACACCCCCAATTTCACTCGTTTCCAGCGAGTGCTGCAGGTTGTTTCTGTTAAATCTTCAGAATGAAATGAGCAAGTGTTTAGGGATGCAGCTGGTTTTCATCTCTATGAAGCAGTGCGTCTGACCGAGAGTGAGCCAGCAATGTTCCGCTTAAAGAGGCAGAATCCACTTTTGCTAAGGAATCATTTTTAAACTGTTTGGCCATGTTCAAGACAAATGGCGTGTTGTACAAGCAGTAGTGACAAACAGGCAGACACACTAAGACTTCACTTGCTTGGGAGTCATTTAGGTTTGGCAGTGTGAAACATTTTAGGGGGAGGGGATACTATTCTACCCGCCATCCTAGTCAAATATAAAACCTTGTGTGACATTTGCTTTTGGGGGGATCTGGTGTAGGTGGCAGGAAGGGGCAACTTTTTTTCACTCCTCTTTAATCAAGTTCACTGCCAAACTGCCCCTATCTGGCCAGCCCTCCCCCCTTAGTCCCATCACCCACCTTCCCCAGGTACTTACCCCAGCCTTCTGTTCTCCCCTGGTGTACCCCTCTGTGACAGGGTCCCTGTGGAGCCTAATGTCCCTGACAGTGTCCAGATCTGGTGTGGAGGTGGGTGAATAGTTGCTGGTGTGGGGACTTTAGGGGTCTGGACGACATCCTGCAGTTTGGGTTTTTACACCATTTGTCTTCCCAGTGTTACCAGCAGATGATGACGCACATATGTGCAGACTAATACGCAGGCATGTATCAGCAGCTGGTGGCAGCTCCTCCTCTGACGTATGCTTCCCCTGCACCACTATCTGGCTTCCTCCAGGTGGCAGGTAAAGAGCGGCGGGCGACATCTCCTCTCTCTCTCTAAAGGAAGAGAACTGTCTATAGGCTGCACATCCCTCTTTCCCCCGGTCAGCCCTAACAATGCAAGTCTGTTCCTGAACCCGAGTAGCAATGGAAGCACTACTGCTGCACTTACGGCTAAGGAGCAACTTTTTAAAAATTGTTATAGGAGTAAGAGCAAAATGCCAGCATTATTCTCTTCAGCAGGTATCCAGATGTTGCATCAGGTTTTATCAAGTATCTGGGCTTTTTGGGGGGTTTTGGATGGCTGCGGCACCAGGGTCGGATTGTGGTACAGGAGGCACATTTGGAAAATCACTGTGGGAGGGCCCAGATTGAAATCATCATATCAATATTCGCTTTAATTTGATACACTTGGCCTGTGTTGTAGTGTTACATTTACTTGCAGGACCCACAGCATTTTAATTTAAAAGCTAGATGATAAATGCAAAGATTGCCAGAGTTCTAGAAGGTGGCCAGATAGTCAACAGAGGTGGGCCCACTGGTGTTCCCGTCTGACTCTGTCTGGCACTAGGCACTGCTCTGCAGGGCATCAGGTTTTTTTTTATTTATTTCAAATTCGGATTAATACCTTTGAGCCGGGGGCTCGTTTACAAAGGCTCCAAGTCAACAAGGAATACAAGACATTTACAGGTGATGAAACATTGCAGAACGGAAAGACATCAACTAGCAAGTGGTATTAGTGTGCAGTTACAACATTAAGCAGGGTACAAGAAGTAAGGAGAAACAGGACCACACTTCCAGAGAAACATATTAATGCAGCACTAATTAAGTGCAGTACAGTGTTTAAGAATCATGTTACAGTTCAGACGGGGTGCTCCCAGCCTGCAGAAATGCATGTATTAGCAGTCAAGGTGAGGCTTTGTCAAGGGGAGGTAGTGGGTGGTGGGAGGTGGGAGGGGGAAGTGGGCAGTTGTGGAACAGGAGGGTGGGAGTGAGAGAGTGTAGCGTTTGACGGGTGTGAGAACCACCTTCAGAGGCCATGGGTTAACAGAAACACTGGCAGTCAGATTTGCTGGCAAGAAGAGATTGAAGCCCATTTTTAAAGTAGCCAAGTCTGGGGAGTTGGCAAGGTCTGAGGCAGATCATTGAACCATTTAGGCCCACAGTAGGAGAGGGATCTTTGGCCAAAGGTGGTTCGTTTGAAGGAACAGATTAGAACAGTCCTGGGCACTCCTTGTGCATTTAGATGGTTGTGCGGCTCAAAGAGGGCTTGAAGTAGCTGTAGGCATGGACCCCATCAGGGACTTTTTCGCAAGGAGGCAGGCCTGGTATTGGAGTCTGTGGTGGAGTGAGAGCCGGCCAGTTTCCTTGAATAGGTCACAAGAGTGAGTCATTTTGTATACTCCCAGGACCAGGCAGTAGGCCTTGTTGAAGGTGGTTTTGACCCTTTTAAGGGGTTTGAGAGTGACTTTGGGACTTGGATAGTCAGGCTGATGAAGTACATGTTAAAGAACAGAGGTGACAGGTTTTAGACTTGAGGGAAAAACAGCTGCCCTGTGCATGTGCACCCCATTAAGGTAAATCATGAATGAACCTGAGTCTGAAGACTGCTGCTTATCTGACCATCCTGCCTGTCAGTTGGAAGTGCCTCGGTGGTCACCGTGATTAGGGTGGATTTCGATTAAACAGAAAAAGCAAGTGTGGGATGAATAGCTGGTGGGAGCTCTGCCCACTCCCTGCTGGTGTCCTGCTAAGTTGCTTTCACAGGTATCTTGAGAACATGTGCCATCATAATCTGAATGAATTTCCCTTGCATGGTATTTCCCCATGAGAGAGGTAGACTTTCTCACAATGCTGACATAACTTTATGAAAATAATGCTTAAAGGGGCACATTCATACCCAGTGACCATCATTATCTTAAATACCATGAAAAGCTCTTTCATTTAAGGGATTGGGCTGACCTGTAACTGGAAGCAGCCCAGAGATATCGATGACTGAGTCTGTTCAATATTAATACAACAGTGCAGCCATGTGTAGAACATTATGATGTCATCAAGGAACAAGATCTGCTTGACTCAGTGTTGTTAGGCTCATGCTGCTAACCCTGCCACATGTTCATTTGTGTGCCTATCTCATGCACCCTTGAAGCCCACCACTATATTTGGCCCACAATTTATTGTGCTGCTGTACTTGTATTTGTATGTTTTGTACGGCGCCCAGAGCCTGCAGGATTGGGCGCCTAAGAAATAAAAACACTACTACCATATTCTACATTTAACAGAAATATTTTGTGGATATGATATGAGATTTACATGGTTTTGTACATAAAAACATACACAAATTTCCCCACGCTAGTACAAATTAGGCATCATTGGAATGATTATTTGTGTGCTACTGTTACACTAGTGGAACAACCATGATAACTGCTGTTCCCTTGTTTTATTTCTTTAGCAATCATGTTGACATAGAAAATAATGGATTTTGTTACTAGTAGAAATAATCTGACACCTTGCTGAATTTTTGCATCATGAGGCACCCATTATGTGAGACCCATGTGACTTAGAAACAAGACGGGAATCCATTTATTGTTTTGATGATTTGAAATGTTTGGATAACCATCATGCATGGGGCAAAAAAATATAAATATGATATGGAGTGTAGAAATATCAGGGACCGTCCTTAATATGAAGATAGAATGCAAAAGGCTTTATATGAAAAGAGATTTCATAAAGAAGAATTTTTTTTGGATTCTGATAACTGATTCTGAAAAGAACCAGAACAGGTTCAGCCGTTCTCAATTCTAAGCTGTCTTCAGCTTGTTTGGTTTGACTCATTCTCAGTCTGCTGGTGCTGGAATCTGTTGTCACATGACGCATTATGTTGGAAACTGGAGCCACTGGGGCCCTGAGCTAGAATCTGGTGCTGCAGGGCCATTAAGTCACATTATTGCTGTTGACCCTTTTCAGTGGAAGCGAGGCACTAACTAATGACTCAACACCTCATATACCACTGAAAGAGGTCCCACAGTAAACAGCTGTGTCTTATATTTGCCTTATGTAACCCCTGTCTCTGAAGAGTCACACACCTTAGGAAGGTTTGGACTGACTGGGGTGTTTAGACTTAAGAAAGATGGCCCTGCAGTTGATGGTATCGTAGCTCTCAACCTTTTGCCTCACAAATCAGGGACAAGGCTTAAAAGAGTAAGGGACAAAGACCCCAAATCAGGGACACATTTTCAAAGTTGGTAATATTGACTCAGAAAGCTAATAGCATAAGGGACATGGTGTAAGATGCATTTTCTGAAGAAGAACAAGTCTAGAATAGTAATGGTTGACATTTTTTTGTGCTTACAGTCCCCACTGCTAAATCACAAAAACACAAGTTTTATGAGGGATACAGGAACGTTTGGGGTAAAATCAGGGACATCTCTGAAAATGAGGGACCATTGAGAGGTATGGATGGTATGATAGTTGGGAGTCCTTACAAATAGCACAGTGTCTAGGGTTGCCACCTTGGGAATGCAAAAAGAAATGGCCCCTCCCCCCACTGACGGTTGACTGCTTCCCCTGCTACGCTACAACCACTGTCACCACTGGTCCAGTACCACCACTACACATATTAATAATAGTACACACTAATCTACCTTGCCAGACATTGTAAAATATATAATGTATTTCCAGTTCAGACAGCAACCAACCAGCAAGTCCTGTTGTTTCCAACTCCCCCCAGACCCCACTTTTTTATTTTATTCCCTCCTTCACTGACCTTCTCTTACACTTTGCAGTTCACACATTGCAGAATATTATAAAATATATGTATATATTCCAAATAATCCAGTCACTGAGAGTCAAGATTGAACCAGCAAGTCACTGTCCCTCCCATTGTGATTTGTGACCCCCCGCTTTTTTTTTTCTCTTCCAGTTCCTTGACCTTCTGTCCTTCTCTCTTTTTTTTTTTTTTTTTTTTTTTACACTTCCCACAAGAAGTCCAAGAAGCATGAATAAAGTATTGTGTCGTGGGAAGACTTCACTGTCACTGTTTGTGACACTGTCTGCACACTGACTTGCTTAAGTTACTTCTGACTCTTTCCAACACCAATCCCACCACACCTCCGGGCCTCCCCAACCGCGCTCCGCTTGCTCTGTTTTGTGCGGGACTCAAATGATTGATCCTCCACTGTAGCCTCAGTTAGAGCTGCTCTGTTCTGTGTAGCTTGCTGCTCACTGCCAATGAAGTGTCATAAATAAGCCAAGCAGCAAGCCAGTTAGTTAGCAAGTCTCCCGATCTGCTGGACAGGACTCCCGGGTGGCACACAGGCTGACTGACTGACAATTATTAAAAAAAAAAAAAACACAAATGTTTTAACACACACTGCCCACACCCTGAAGTCTTCGTCTTGTGACTGTCACTCGGTCTGTCTCCCGCTCAGAGCTGCTACACCGTGTCTGAGCATGCCCACTCTGATAACTCCAAGTCACAGTTACTGTGCCTGTAGTGTATGATCAGGTCACCATGACAACTAAGTGCTGCTCACAAATCACTGGCTGGTTGCTGCTGCCTCACCCTATCTCTCTCACTCCTGCTCGTGGGCCGTGGCTACTCACTGTCTGTCCTGACTCCCTCTTGTCAGTGTCCCTGTCGCCATGGCAACTGACCACACTAGTGCAGCTGGAGTCTGGATGCCTCACTCTCTCTCTCTCTCTCTCTCAGCAGCTCCCACTCACTCTAGTCAGTCCCAATACTAGCCTCCGTCTCCTCCTAGGGCATTATTGGCAAGAAATGACAGAGCATGCATGAGCAATCTCAAAAAAAAAAAATGGTCCATTACACTGCTTGACTGGCAACTGACACGGCAGTGAAAAAAAACAGCTACGCTAGTTGAAAACTGGCCAGGTGGCAACCCTAACAGTGCGTCTGCCTAGTAGGGTGCTTCTAACAGGGTTGGTGCCAGGATGCTTCTCACCAAAAAAAAGCTGTTAAGGGTGTTACTTACCCCCTCCTGACAAATGCCTGCTTTAAGCAATCTCTTTGAATGTTAATTCTGAATGCATGGTGTCCTTTGCAGGGATCGAGGAGCTGGATGGGTGCTGGCTATGGCTGAAGAATTCTCAGGCCTGGTCCCTAAGTGTTCTCTTTACTTAATTGGAATGGGCCTTTTCTTCACCTACCCTAAGGGCAGGCAGTTATACACGGGGCTTTAATGTTTCAGGCCCTCTACCAAGATGAATCTCAGCAGCAGAGATCTGGGAGAACTAACGTGGCTCTCCCGTGACCCAGAGCTTGTCAAGGCAGTCTTGCTCTAGGAATAATAATTACTCATATTGTACACAAGGCTACCTCACACTGAATATTGGGAGTACAGGTTAGCAAGTCCAAAAATCAGCAATGTTAAAGCTTGAGCCACGAAGTAGAGGGCTCTGTCTCACAGCTTCTCCATCATCAGATCTCGCACTCCATCTGGTCTCACCGGCATTCTGTGGCAGCTTACACACACCAGCTTCAGTGCTGGATGGACTGAGGAGAGGAACAAAATGCAAATTCTGTCTGCCCATTGGCTGTAGATTTGCACCTTGTTTCTGTTGCTCATACATCCCAGAAGTCTCCATATATCCCAGAAGTCTCCATTTGGCAGTTGAGGGTAACAGCTGGCAAAGAGCAGTGTGCACGAGGACTCTGCTCTGTTGTGGGTGGGTGACTCATTTTAAAATCTGGCTCTAGCAGTTGCACAACTCCCCTGCCACTTCTTGCAGGGATCCAAAAGTCTGTCTGACTACTGGTGTGCACTCTGGTCTCACGCTGCAGTCCTGGGGACAGGAGCGAAGATTTCGAGTGGTGAGAATGGTAACCCTGGGTGGTAGTCCACAGGTAAGCCCCAGATTGGGGGGGGGCACAGTTATCTTTGATAGCTTTTCCACATTATGCCTGTCTCATTACCATTGGTGTTTTTAGTGCTTAGCAGGGGCTAATAAGCACAAATAATTATATTTTAATGAAGTACTGAGAACTGATTAAACTGAAACAAAACGAAACGGTAATATTAAGTGTACTCTGAAAATAGTTATTCTAATTTTTTATTTTCAGCGTGCATTTAATATTACCTTTTTGTTTTGTTTTCAGCCCACACACTTACGCAGTGCCTTTTTTTTTTTTTTTCCCTTTTTGTTCTTCTCAGACTGGTTGATAATGCCCTGGCTTTTTAATGCCGGTTTGCTGGTTACCATACTGCCTGGTATGGTGCAGGCACTTACCATTTCACATACAGGAATCTTTTCACAGCTTTTTCACTGAACTCTGTAGCTGTACCTGCTTAACTTGTTACCCTAACTGTTCAGCAATGATTAAAATGTAGGATAAATGTGGAACATCATAAATTAGAGACATTTTAAATGGTAACCAGGTCCTTTGATGCACTGAGGCTTACATCATTGCCACAGCAGCATGGTGTTACATCACAAGGATACAAGTGCCCTGATTAGCCCAGTTTGTTGTTTAAAATCAGAGTCTGCCATCCTGGTGGTGCAGAGGGCTGACCCGAGTTCGGCAGGGGAAGGAGAGGATTGAGCTGTGGAATGCCCCTTATATCTAGGATGTGCACAGTTGGGGCACCCTGCCACATCCACAGTGTGGGGATGCATGCCACCTCTGCACCTGATCCCACCCTTGTGCCTTGATCTGCAGGCAGTGGGATGGGAGCAGACCATGGGGTATGACAGGAGCCTTATCCACAAAACAAATAACATGGTGTGGAGGGCTGACGGAGTGGGTGTCTGCTTGGTCAGCCTTGGGGCAGCAGTAGTGGCTATATGCCCCCCTCTGCCCAGCCACACACCACAATTCCAGGCCTGATCGGCACACACTCCTCCAGCTTCCAGTCCTAGGTGCCTCTACGGCAGGCTGGGGACATCTCCAACATGGGTCGTTGATGTCCTATATATTATCATTTGTGTCAGTGGGGATATGGCAGTCCTGGAAGAGTGCCATATCCTGCCACACCATGCACCCTGTACAGGCATGGATCCATTTGCAGACTGGCTTAGTCATCCAATTGAATGCCAGTGGTCCAGACCCACGCTGACCACCCCTGCTGCCCCCTGACCCAGAGCACTGCTGTGCACCAGTGGACTGCAGTGGGCAGGAGTTGTGATGTAGCAGTCACACTGACACCTGTAACTGCAGGGTTGTGCACCCCAGATCTGCGCAAGTCACCCATATCTGGGGAAACTTTAAGGGTTAAGAGTTTAGTGGGACACCTCCATTTGCCACCTAAGAACCCCAGTCTCCATCCCCTTTATGTCCTCTGAAACAAATCCGGCCCCCCTTCCAAGACCCAGGAGGGGATCTGCACCCAGACCAGACAGGTCTCCCAGTTGTCTGTGGCTGGTAGGGGCTGCTTTTTCTGAATCAGTCCTGATTACTTGTGGTTCCTCCCTACCAGGAATTTACTACCACTTGAATTTCTTACCTGTGTGTTGCTCCTTTGTTTTTTCTTGGATTTATGAAATTAGATTCTTGTTGTATTTGTATTAGTTTGTGGCTTTTCCTGTTACCATTACAACCCATTGTATGGTTTTGCTGCACTTTTCTTGATGGGGATTGTCTTTGTAATTTATCTGTATTCACTCCCTTTCCTTTCGTACCGTCTCCCATCTGCCAGGTCACACCAGGGGAAATATGCTTTTAGCTCAGTGTGCCTTTCTCACCAAAAAATTGTAAATAAAGGAAAGTCACAGGCATGAGTCCAGCTGTATAAATTATACACCACACTATTTGAATGTGGGACAGAAGAGGGGCTGGTAAAAGGGGAACCCACCACGTTGAAAACGACTAAGAGGCCTATTACCTATAATCAGAATTCAGACAGTGTCCCAAGTTAGGTGTTTAGGGACAGGATGGATACTTAGATTATTAGTGGGCAATGGAGTCTTTCACCACAAAGTCACTTTGAATTGGGACCAGAATAGCAGTGTCCAAAATCTGTTATCATCTTATCAACATTTGGTAGCCTGTTAGGTACCTAAAATTGGTTGTGTTGATCTTGAAGGCTTCTGTATCTAGAGCATTTGGGCTGGCATCTTCCACATGCCCTACGTTTCAATACAGGACCAAAAAGAAATTGGGAGGGGTTCTAAACCAGATCCCAACCATAGCTAGGAAAGACCCTCTACTATAACTTTGTCCTATAAAAATAATCTGTGGACACTTTTGTTTTTTCAGGCACTTCAAGCAGCCAGACAGTTTCTTCTACAGCAAGCAACAGGTCTCAACTCTCCAAGCAGCACTGAAAACAAGCAGCCCGCAGTGCAGGTCAGTAGACCAGCTTCTAACCAAATGGCATATGCAGTAAGTATCACATTATGATACAGGGTAATGGTGGTTTATGTCGCATCCAGATACAGGTTATGTATGGACATGGTCACACAGTGACACCTCTGTCTATATAGACTAGTGGTAGTAGTAGTAAGTTTATTTAAAAGGCACGCGTAATAGAGGCCCAGGCACCACAGAGGCAAGGACAGGAATACAATAAAACAGAACATTCAAATAAAATAACAGCCTTGTATACAATAAATAACACAAAAATAAATAAATCTATGAAAAAAATAATCATTTGGTTAAAAATAAATAACATGAAATAGCAGCTGCATAATAATACAGTTGTAATGGAGACCATCATAAAGTCCTCGAAAGCTTGTCTGAGCAGGTATGCCTTTAACCCTCAGTGCCCTAGGCAGAGTGTTTCAAAGCATAGGGCCAGTGACCTCAAAAGTCTGATCCCCCGAGGATTTAAGCTGAGCCCTTGGGACTGAGAGGAGACCTGCTTTGGAGGAGCAGAGGGGGCGCAAGGACTGGAGAGGAGTCAGAAGATCCAGCACGTAGATCAGGCCCAACCCATGTAGGGCTTTCTAGGTTAGCAAACCCACCTTGACGGCAAAACACCACTTCACAGGCAGCCAGTGCAGTTCATGCAGGACCGGAGTTGCATGACTAGACTTCAAGAGGCCAGTCAGTAACCAGGCTGCAGCGCTCTGCACCACCTCCACTGCCCCGGGGATAGAGTGTATTACGGTAATCCAGCCTGGATGTCATGAACACATGTACCAGTGTTAGCAGATCTTCAGGGGGGGTAAGAAACTTAATCCAAATGATGTTCCTAGAATGGTACAATCTACTTCAGACTACAGTGGGCACCTGAGCCCTGTCAGCTATTCATCCAGAATGACTCCCAGATTTTTCACCTTTGCAGAAGGCAACATCCTAGATGTCCAGAGCTGAAGCCCCATTTCTCCTGTGGCTACTTCTGCTCCCCACACCCATGACCCAGCTCAATCACTAGTACCTCAGTCTTGTCTGGGTTAAGTCTTTGTCAGCTAGATGCCATCCAACTCTGAATGCCAGCCAGGCATAAGTTAAGCACATCAGCAGCATCAGGCATCACTGAAGCAGAAGGAAAATACACTAGGAACATGGGCTTTCTCAAATGAGATGTAATTTAATGGGGATAAATGCACTGTTCTGCAGCTGGATAAGAAAACACTGCAAAGACATTATCAATTAAATGATCAGTCACTAAGGAAGGTAGAAAGTGAAAAAGACCTGGGCATAGTTATAAATGTGGAATTCTTTGTGGCCAGCCACTGTAGGAGAAGGGCCCAGACTGCACACAGAATAATTAGGGCTCTACAAAGGTCTTTCATTGCAAGATGTGAATCGTGCATTATACCATTCTGTAGTACTTACGTTGGGCCTCACCTAGACTATGCAGTTTCATTCTGATCTCCTTATCTGGTTCGAGACGTTAAAGTAATCAACGTATTTCACGTCTAATCCCTAGACTGAAGGATAAACATTATGTCAATAAACAAAAGATACTCCAATTACAAGATCTACAGTTGAGAAGAATTAGGAGTGAGCTACTGTAGGTGCTTAGGCTACTCGATGATAAGGAGCTTTTACAACAGTTCAACAGTACGAGGTTGACCAGATCAACAAATCTGCATTCATATAATATGCAATTACAAGTCCAGAATGCAAGAACCACCAAAAGAGATAATTATTTTATGGTGCTGGCATGTAGAACATGGAATACATTGCCACAGAACTTGATTAATAGCAAAGACTTTAACTCATTTAAGCATGCACTTGATAAATATTTGTTCGGGTCTGGGGGTAAATACACCTACAGAGAGTGGGAGGTAGTCTCAATGGGCCTAGAGCCTTCTACCTGACAAAAACCAAGTAAACTAAGTAATGGGGTGTCATCTGTATTGCAGTGGAAACCCAGATTGTAGTGCTGAATGGTCCACCTCAAGGGCATCCTGTACACTGTGAGCAACATAGGTGAGAGGATCGATCTATGGGGCACATCACAGAGTAGGGGCATTAGGGACGATGACAGAGTACTCATCACCACCCTCTGCATCCTATCGCTGGAGTGTAACCAGCAGATGACCGTGCCAGTGACACCACTGTGTCCCCTCACATGGTCCAACAAGAACCCATGGTCCACAGTGTCAAATGCTGATGAGAGATCAAGAATGAGAATTGACCATTCACCCCTATCTCTAACCCTGAGGAAGTCATTATGCACCCTGACCAGTGCCGTCTCAGTGCTATACCAGGATCTGAAACCAGATTGGAGGGGTTCATAGGGGTCATAGATATCATGAGCTGTGAGGAGTGCCTCAAACTGTAGTGACACAACCTTCTCAATAACCTTGCCTAAAAATTGTAGATTAGAGACAGGACAACGATTCTGTAGTACATCTTGATCCAAAGATAGTTTCTTCAGAAGGAACCAAACTAGTGAATTTTTCGATGCCACTGGAAAGAATCCCTCTGATAGGGAGCACCAAAGTATTCCAACAAACACCAACCCCTGTAACTCCATACAGCTCATTAGTAGACACATGGGGCCTAGGTCTAATTCACAAAAAGGAGGTCACAGTTCCGAGATAACCTCGTAGGCCTCTTCCACTGTGATTGACTGAAACTCTGCCCAAGACACCAGAGTGTGTCCATGAGGTGCAGGATTGACCCTTCTGGGTTGTGACAGCCCACTTTGAGAGATCCTAGCCAAAATAGAGGACGCTTTGTCTGAGAGGAATCAAGTGAACTCCTCACACTTAACTGATGAACCAGTGCTTACTGACTGTAGACGTGTTACATTTAATAACCTGTCCACAGTACGGAAGAGCTGAGCCAGTCTATTTCTCCCAGTCCCAATTTCCCTGAACAGAAATGCTGTCTTCATACAGGAGATTGTTCTTTGATATTCATCTTAATGAATCAACAAAGCCAGTTTGTCCTCCTGGACCCTGAACAGCCTCCAACATCACTCTGCCTTCCAACCCCTCATCTTCATCTCCTTAAGCTCCCTATCAAACCATGGGGATACTAAGCGTGAGAGCCAGGATCATACACAAGTTGGTGCTATGGAGTTGATGGTTCTGTTAATTACCCTGTTCTAGGTCAACACAATGTTCTCTGAACCCATTTCACAGGCTGCCAACATCTCTGAGATGCCAATTACCACTTGCAGTCCTTCTGGCCTAAGCCCTCTTAAGGGCAGAAATGAATAATCTCCCACGGGAGGGGCCTGAAGGAGAACTTCACTGTGCAGTGATCCAACCAGCTGACTGGATCAGTCTCTTTTTTTTTAACTTTCTGTTTATTGTTTTCACATTAAAAACAGTACACAAAGTAAACTCATGTAAGAGAATCAATACAGTAACATATTTTTGGGGTAACATAAGCTTGCACTTACAGTCTTGCATAGTAGGAATGGGGGGACGTACCTGTAGAGAGATCTTACAAATCATCTGTAGTCCCGAAGTGTCCAAGAAATGCTAGCCGCTTCATGGCTAAGGTCGAAGTCCAAAAGGTAGATAAAAAATACTGCACTAACCAGTAGTGCTTATTGCCTTTTAGTAAGTTAACATTCAAAGGTATAATTACACCCCATAGCTCTACATTGCACCCCGCTGCAGCAATTATTAATTCAAAAAACATTAGAAAGATAAGAGTTATGGCTAAGACACCACTCAAAAACCAACTATATATGCACTCTTCAACTAGGAACTAGATTGTTTTGAGAGTGAGGAAAAAACAGAGAAGGTAGGGACAAAAACAAGAGCAGTATCCTAAAGGGTTAATAACCCCAAATACAGTAGTAGTCAGTAACATGTTGCTCCACTACGTCACCCTTTTTTACAAGTTATTAAACCTTTATTATAAATTAGCGTCCATAGTTCCACTCTCTGGCTAGAAGGGTTAATTTTAAAGTATTAGTACAGTGTCCTTATTACTCATCCTTCTTCTAGATCCGATTCCTCCACCACTGAATCTTGAGTTGAATGGGCCTTGAATTCTGAATCCGTCTTCTCCACCTATCATGCTGCATCTTTTGGGTCAGAGAACTGCCAGCTCTTCCCTCCATATGTAACGCACAGTCATGCCAGCAGAAGAAAAGGATGCACAATTCCCAATGCACGTAACTTGTGCCTGATAGCATCAAATTGTTTCCTCCTGGCCCTAGTTTGGTTGGAAAGATCTGGAAATAGTTTCACATCCTGCCCTTGCACTACTAGTGGATAGGATGCATGGGCTACTGAAATTAAAATGTCCTGGACCTCCGACCCGGCTGACTTCAGGAGCACAGTTCTAGGTTGAGTCGTGTCCCTCGGTTTTATACTCGGGGATTCACCCTGTATGCCTGGCGCAGATCTAGCCATTCAAACTCCTCCAGTAATCAGATATTTTCTGACAGCCACCCTTTCAGAAAGCTGAGTAAACTGACACCTTGTGCGCCTTCGGGGATCCCAGTAATGCGCACGTTGCCCGATCGGAGACTATTCTCCACCACCTCCAGTCGCCCTCGTAATTGTGAGTTCTTCTTCATAAGGAGAGCCACCATGGCTTGGACTGCTATTGATCTCTTGTCGGTCTCCGTGACAGTCTCCTTAAGTGAGAGCAGGGCAGCATCATGTATTTCAAGTTTTTTTTTTTTTTTTAATTACATTTTACTGCAAATATAACATTACAGTATAGTGTTCATATAGGCAGGTGTACAGACATTTAGTATCATTACATAAATGCAATACGTCATTTTTACTGAACCTAGTATCAATAGACCCCTATAATATGGTACAATATCGGGGGTGATTAACTAACTACTATATCTCAAACTGGAATCTGAAATGGCCTGTTGCTGCCAAGAGCATGGAGTGAACCAACATTTTTTTCTGTTTAAAATCAATCTATATCCCTATCATTAAGATAGTTACTGCTCCCTATCCACATCTGTAAATATAACAAAAGGTTACCAGGTTCTTGTAATATCTCCCAACATATTTAAAACCTTTAAAACATAACTTGTCAGTAGTTTTAACATTTCTGGGGTATAGAGAACTTATTCCATGTAAAATAGTGGCCTAGCGTGCATTATATATCATCCTTAGCTAATTTCTTAAAGGAAAAGAGTTCCAGAAATCCACATAAAATTACCCTGCTTCAGAGTTTTATATTAAGGATGATAAATTTTCCAAAACTGAAAGTCAAGTCTCTCCATAAGTCCCCATCATGAGTCATTAATATAAACGATATTTATAAGAAAAATCCCAGTACTCAACTTCAATCACTGTCCTCATTTTCACTACCATCCTCACAGTCCTTCGTTTGAAACTCCCTCTCCACTCGATCGATATATTTACCAGCTTCTTCATGGTCTGAAAATTGGTAAGTTTTCCCTCCATAAAAAATCCGAAGGCTTACTGGCATTAAGAGAATGTGCTGGATACCCAACTGTCTCAGCCGAGACCGCGCTGAATCGAAGCTCTTTCTCCTTTGCCTTGTCGCGTAACTAATGTGGTGCTCTGTCGAAGGCGAGAGTGCGCTCTACTCTAAGGTGGTGAAAAGAGATGAGCGAGGCACCAAGGGTCCGAATTATTTTCGGATAGGATAACTGCTATCCGGATAAGAAGAGGCAGGAGTCGACTTAGTATTTCGATGCCCGCAGGGTGGGCGTTTATTTGGTACCAAGGGGTAGACAGACACAGTCACAAGAAGGAGTAGGGGATGCCCGATTAACAATAGGGCAATGGAACGGAGATATACTGAAGTACTTTTTATCTATCACTTTTACGGTTACTACTACAAACATAAACTCTAGGCCTACTGCCACTCTTATTCTAATACTAGTTTATACTGTACTTCTATACTCTAAACAAGAATCCAGTCTTATTCTGATACTAGTCTATACTGAATTTCTATACTCTAAACAAGAATCCAGTTACATAGGCTACTCAGCACTACATTAGGGTGATCAGCATCACACATCTACAAAAGAGTCCAGATTTTACAAGAGTCCAGAGATCTGGCGTCTTCATGTACACCATCGTTCTTCGTTGGTAGCTACAAGGGAAATAAAACAGAACTGTGGAACCCTAATCTCAGTTCCCAGCAAGGACCTAGATAAGGCCAATGGGGTGGTGAGAGGTTTGGTAAACAGACCATATATCTTCGGCAAAAGCCCACTCTCTCCGAGGCTGCCGGAATGTAGAACCAAAGCAACTGGTTTCTGAAATAACACACTGAAGCAATAGGTTCCTCAGCCAAAACCCACTTCTAGGGTTGCCAAGGATGAAGAAAGACCAAGATCTGTGTGGCGATGAATCCAATGGAGGACTACCACGATCCGACTGATGCTGCGGCACTCCAAGGGCCAGCTGGACTCAGAAGGAACTCTGACAGGACCAGGAACCATAAGAATCTGAAGAGATGATAGTTGACTCTGCAATCCTCGGATCAGGAACTAACACAAAACAAAGAAAGCAGTAGCATCCCCAGACTGGCATGACGGACTCGACTTTCGGTGAGCGACCAGGATGGGCGCAGAACAGGTTCTCAAGATGAGCTCTCTCTCTTCTGTAGAGGCGACCAACCGGGACATCTGGAACAGGAACCATACGGAGCGACACTGGCACTGCTGTACGTGATGCGTTTGATGAGACGTCTTCAAGCTGTGAAAACAAGAAGCGGTAGGGTACGACTGATGACGGACTCGACTTCGGCGGACGACACAAACGGTGGGATGAGTTGATGGATGATCTTCCTGGAGTGAAGAATGCTGGAAGGATGTCTTCTTCTGAGTAGAGACTGATTCTGAGCACGTGGTGTAACAGACCACACTAGGAGACTGCAGTGTGGTAGAAGATTGAGACGGTCTTCGTACAGTAGTAAACATATAACTGAAGAATGCCCAAAGAACTGTGGAATAGTACAATAATTTGCTGGGGAAGGGCAAATTATAACTTCAGGGGTAATTGTTACTGATAAGGGCCAATGTCCAGGTGCTTAGAGCAATGGTTCTGGTACTTGGACCAATAGTTCAGGTACTTAGGGCAATAGTTCAGGTACCTCAGACAATAGTTCAGGTACTTAGGGCAATAGTTCAGGTACCTTGGACAATAGTTCGGGTACTTAGGGCAATAGTTCAGGTACTTAGGGCAATAGTTCAGCATAAGCAGTACAGTAATTACAGTAATTTCACAGTATAAGCAAATAGAACAGTCTCAAATGAACCCCCTGTTTCTATAGGTAGGGTATTCTGGGATAGGATCCCTTACTGTACGTTGTGGCTAGGGAATCCTTTAGTACCACTAGGCTGGCTTGCCCTATTCCGCTAGGCAGGGGCCTCCCTTTAGTACCACTAGGCTGGCTTGCCCCTATTCTGCTAGGCGGGGCCTCCTTTAGTACCACTAGGCTGGCTTGCCCTATTCCGCTAGGCTGGGGCCTCCTTTAGTACCACTAGGCTGGCTTGCCCTATTCCGCTGGGCGGGGCCTCCTATGAGTACCACTAGGCTGGCTTTCCCTATTCCAAGCTAGGCGGGGCCTCCCTATAGTACCACTAGGCTGGCTTGCCCTATTACGCTAGGCCGGGGCCTCCCCTTAGACCAGGCTTTACCTCGGGCCTAATGCCCTACCTTTACCTTGGGCCTGAAGCCCTACGTTAGCTTGGGCCTGGTGCCCCACCTTAGATTGGGCCTGGTGCCCCACTTTACAATGGGCCTGGTGCCCCTCGAAACACTGGGCCTGGTGCCCCACTTTGGATTGGGCCTGGTGCCCCTCGAAATACTGGGCCTGGTGCCCCACCTTAGATTGGGCCTGGTGCCCCAATTTACAACAGGCCTGATGCCCCTCAACACTTTGGGCCTGATGCCCCACTTTGTACTGGGCCCAATGCCCTACTTTATATTTGGGCCGGAATTGCCCTTTTAATTGACGTTGCCCTTTTAAATTTCCAGGCTCCCAGTGCCTGCTGTCACTTATCTAGGCAAATCCTGCCTTAGTCCCGCCCCTTAATAAATATTCATAGGCCTTCAAAATGGCCTTAATATGCTGGCCCTTCCCCATGGGTGTCACTAGCCCCGCCTCCCTGTTGAATATTAAAATTATGGGTCCTAATGACCCAATGCTCCCTGCAGCACTCGGCCGCCTTTCCTAAGCGCCTAATGCACTTTTAAAACAAATTCAGTCCCCCTTAGGATACAGGCGGTCAGCACAACGTGTGCTGCCGCCGACTCACCGCTCTGCAGTCTGCAGGGAGTTCTTGGCTGCTCTGGGAGGCGGGAGGTGAGCTGCAGTGGGAGAGAATCACTCAGGCGGCAACAGGGACGACTCGGGGGGCCTCCAATGGCCAAGAAAGATGCAGCTTGCTTGCTGCCTACGTGGGACCGAAAATAAACTTTTAAAAACACTCTGGGGCTAAAAATAAATAAACGGAGGGCTTTTAAGCCCTAGAAACGCGGGGTGAACGGGCGTTTTTTTCTTCGTGGTGCCCCGATGGCACCACCGACTATGGAGTACAGCAGCAGGAAGGAGTCTTCAGGCAGTGGAGGCAGAGCAGGCACACAGCTAAGTCCTCAGGGATGGCTTCAACCCCCAGGTAAGCCCTTTCCTTATCCCTTCGACTTACTGTGTCCTCTCTCCTCAACAGCTGCCCAGGAACTGACCAACTGAACAACTATAGAATTATATTTAAAAGTTAAAACTGACTGGGTTCTAGAATGGCTGGATTGGAATGCTGTGCATGAGCCACTCAGCACAGCGTTCCATCCAAGCCATTATGACATGGAATGCTTACAAAATCTATCTTTTGACCAGCTGTAAGTGCACAGGTGCACTTTTTCTATAATTTACAGTGTTTTGTGTGTGTAGGGAGGTTGACTTTTATGTCTAGGGGCCCCTTCGTACAGTACCCTGCTGCCTACCCCTGCAGCAGGTACTCTAAGCACCTGTGTATTCTGCGTTCATTTAATTTTATTTTATTTTTCTGGAATGACCACCTTTGGGGCATTACACTAAGGTCGGGAAAGATGTGAATTTTATTACCTTCCCATTCCATCGGCCTTTTTTTTTTTTTTTTAGCCATTGCAATCAGTAAGTCTTTTTGAAGTACTGACCCCAGCACTACCAAAAGGGTTCGTGGAGGTAGCTGACCCAAGGCCATGCGTTGCCTGGCTCCACGTGGTGTAATTCTGTAGGCCCTAATAATCGAGAATTCCTCCGAAGTCTGGAAAATGTCCCTGAGGAGCGTTTGCACGAAACCAATTTGGTTGTTTTCTTCTGTTTGTTCCGGTATGCCCAGAATCCTCATATTCATAGCTCTAGACAGATTTTCCAAGTTCTCGAGGTGTCTCCTCAGTATCCCATTCTCCTTCGCCAATCCTGCCGAAGCAGCAATTGCTGCTGATGCTGATTTAATAGCAGCTTGAGTGTCTTCCTCGAGTTTTTCGATCTTTGTATCCAGTATTCTGAACTGGGCAGTGAATTCTTCCATCCTGCCATCTAATTTCTGGATTGCCTTTAACAGTGCAGCGTTAGTCGGCTGAGTGGTCTCCTCCGTCGTCCCCACGCCCGATTCCTTATTCAGCCCGAATCTGGAATCTTTCATACGGGCTGCCTCACTGCCAGACGTTGCTTTATTTGTTCGGCCCATTCTCTGTATCTTTTTTGCAGAAACTTGCCGTGTTTGGTCTGAAAATGATCAGGGCAGCGTTTTCCGTTTAGAAATTTAAAAATCTTTTGCATGGGATGTTTATTTGTTTCAAAAGTTCTATATTTATACCGTGTAGCGTGTAGCTCAAACAAGACGCTGTCACTAGCTCGGCTGCTGGCCACCCCCCATGCATTTCAAGTTTTGATAACATTTTTTCAATTTTTGCATCTGTAGCTTTGACCGATTCAAGCATTGCTTTCCAAGGGGGCTCCTGGGATGTAGTCTGCAGGGAGGATTCAGGCAACTCAGCCGTGGGCCCAGCTGGCACATGTGAGGAGATAGGCCACTGATTTCCTTGCGTTTTCTGTTGGGGATTTCTGGTACGCCCCATGTTGAAAGAGGTATCAATCTGTAGCTTCCGACCCACTTTATTTGAAAATCTACTCCAAGATTCAATTTAGCAGGTTGGGAGAGGGAAAAATGATATTTAATGGCGCTAACTTTGCAGTGCTGTGGAAGGTACATCCTGCCTAGAAGCTGGCTCTCTAGCACCCCCCTTGTGTCTGGATCAGTCCTGAGGTTGCTGACCTCAAGCCTCAGGGAGAAAACCAAGTCCAAGGTGTGTCCGTGTTGGTGAGTCATAGAAGTAATCACTTGTGCGAGGCCCGGTGACTCCCATCAGCTGGAGGAAATCCTACCCAAACTTTGAGGATTCATTGTTGACCCAGGCATTGAAATTGCCCAGAACAGTCGGTCTGGATGTCTTCAAGACCCTGTAGGCAATGAAGTCCATGATTTCCCCACAGGACATCCCTCTCATGCCCTGGAGACTGGTACACCAGGAGGATCCTGCAACCTATGCCTGGACCCCACGCACAGATACACATTCAAATGATGAGGTATCCCACACCGGGTGCACAATGAAGTTTAGCACAGATCTAAAACAGATAGCCACCCCAATCCCTCCGTGGACAGTATACCACAGCGAATCCAGCTGGGACCAACATTTCCAAAACTGGCCTGGTGTTGGTACTCAGGTCTCCATGATGCAAGTCAGACTGAATAAGGAACCAGTAATTAAATCTGCCATAGTGGCAGTCTTGTTCCTCATCAATCTCACATTACAAAGCACCCCCCATAGGGGATGAAGTGAGGCAAGTGGCCTCTAAGGGCTACCTGTCCGCTCAGTCAAGTGGGTGCACTGGATATGAGAACAAAATACATCTGGCTTCTTTCTAGGTCCCATTTCACCTCCAGGGCATCTTCTGGTTCTCACCTTCCTAATAATTAGTACTGCTTGCATCCAGCCTCTGACCACCTCGCTTCCACTTGATCCCTGCTTCCCGGCATCAACGAGATGCAGCCTTGGATGGGGCGGCCTGAAAGGGGCTGAGGTCATGCAGCTGGGACAAGGAGTAAGTAAACCTAGGGGGTCCACGGCTATACTCGACATGCATGTTAAAAGCTCCTAGACTAAAACTAAAATAAACCCCAAAACTTAACACAAACCACCACCCACAACCACCCTTCAAATAAAATAGCTATCCTCCCACACCATCCACCAATACAAAGAAATGTTTAAAACCACTCTCAGTACCCACAAACCATTTCATCCATGGGTGAGTAGTATGATTCCTGGATATGTATTAGTGATGGACAATGTTGCATCTGAGTAAATGCTAGGGAATGTCATACTTAGACAGTTGCTTGTAGTGGCTTTTGTGACATCTGGATACAAGTTGATAGTGCCATACCTAGATATAGGCTAGGGATGGGCGGTGAGTTTTGACACAACTAGACATAAAGTAGTTATGGGCGATGTTGCAGCTGGATAAAGGCTGGGATGGGCAGTGCCACATCAGGACAGAGGCTGGGTGTCCGCAGTCTTGCGCCTGGATAAAGGCTACAGGTAGTGTCCCACCTAGATAAAGTTTAGTTATGGGTAGTGTCACACATGAATTTAGTAGCTAGTGTCACACATGGGAAAAAGGCTAGTTATGGGTAGTCTCACACCTGGATAAAAACTAGTAATGGGCTGTGTAATAGGATAAAAGCTAGTTCTAAGGTGTGTCACAGCTGGATAGATGCTAGTTATAAAATGGGGAGAGAAAATCCTGTCTTTTGATTTTTACCTGTACATGAAATCTGTTTGATGCACAGGTAAAAGCATGTACTGAAATGCAGGCCCGAAGTGAAAAAAAAAAAAATCACTGCGCTGTTGGAACACTCCTGTTTCAACGCATCATTTTGTATCTCTATATGCGGTTCGAGGATCATCCCTTACTTACAAAATCATTACAAAATGCCCCACGTGTTAATGTATGCAGTTTTTTTAATCCTAACATCTGTTTTTTTTTTTTGTTATTGTTCTTTGTGCAAATCTGAAGCGCAACTTCATCCCGCCATCCGTCTGAACGCGGGCTTCAAAAGTAAAAAAGTACATTTTATTTATATTAAGCGCCCTTCCCAAGCTCAGGGCACTTTTACAATAAGTCAAATCAGTAAAATCACATTTCAAAACAATAAATCAGACATTCATACAGTACACTTACTTATTATGTACCAGCAAATGCTAGGGCAAAAAGGAAAGTTTTTAGTTGTTTTTTAAAACTTTCAACAGTTAGGCATTCTCGTATCTGACGAGGTAGAGAATTCCACAGGGTTGGTGCCATATAGGCAAAAGATCTACCTCCAGACATCTTTAGCCATACCCTGGGAATCTCTAGCAATCCTTCATCAGAGGAGCGAAGAGAATAGGCAGGACAGCAAGGCAGTGAGGTCCGAATCATGTAGGGCCTTAAAGGTCAATAATGCGATCTTGAAGGTGATCCGCCACTGTATTGGCAGCCAGTGCAGATCACGCAGCACAGGTGTCATATGGCTAGATCTTGAAACTCCCATCAACAACCTGCCCGTCGCATTCTGCACAAGCTGCAAGCAGCAGATATCCACCCCCGGCAGCCCTAGATAGAGGGCATTGCAGTAATCAAAACGGCTGGTAACAAAGGCGTGGACCAAGATGGGAAGATCTTCCCGTGGAACCAAGTGTTTCACCCGGGCAATGTTCCTCAGATGGAAAAAGGCAGATTTGACTACGGCTGACACCTGCATCTTCATAGTCAGGCTTTCGTCAAAAATCATGCCAAGGTTACGTACTTGGCCAGAGGCAAGAAGCGGGGCCCCCCCAAGATATAAACCCAAGGGTTTCCCAGTCCAAGCCCCTGTTGTTTTCCTTCCAGGGTCCACAGCCAACACCTCAGTTTTCCCTGAATTTAACCTAAGCCAACTAGCACTCATCCAATCCTGAATCTCCAGGAGGCAGTTGTTAAACATCGTGATGGAATCCGACTCCTGATCAGGCATAAAAGACAGATAGAGCTGAGAATTATCAGCATAACAATGGAAACTCAGCCCATACCGTCTTATAATGTCCCCCAATGGAAACATATACACCGCAAATAACATAGGGGACAGCACTGCCCCTTACGGTACCCCACAGAGCAGCCAATGAGGGGCCAAGGTGTAAATTCCAGACACCACTCTCTGAAATCTGCCCTCCAAAAAAGATTGAAACCAGCTGTGGACTGCTCCCCTCAGACCACAGAAAAACCGCAGGCAGTCGAGCAATACCCCATGATCCACAGTGTCAAATGCTGCTAAGAGATCCAGGAGAACCAAGATGGAACGGGTCCTCCGATCTCTTGCCATCAGGAGATCATTCAGTACCTGAACAAGAGCCGTCTCTGTACTATACCTTTTCCTGAAGCCGGATTGGAGAGGGTCATAGATATTGTGGTTGGACAAATGATCCTCCAGTTACAGAGCGACCACCTTCTCAATAACCTTCCCTACAAAGGGGAGGTTAGAGACTGGTCTGTAATTTGCTGGGCAGTCGGGGTCAAGAGAGGGCTTTTTCAACAGGGGCGTACTACCACCTCCTTTAAGGGATCCAGAAAGAATCCTCTCTCTAATGACACCACCACTTTCCCAGCCAGGACTGGGCCAATAACAGCTACACACCCCACCACCAGGTGAGTAGGGCCTGGGTCCAACTTACAGTAGGTAGGTCGCAGACTCTGGATAATCCTCACTATATCTATTACTGCTGGTAGTCTAAAGGTAGACCAGTACAACTGGGTAATAGTACCACCCGATTGATCAGTGCAATGTCCAATAGAAGGACACTGGCGGATCTCATCCCTGATGGTGGATACCTTGTCAGCAAAGAATTTCGCAAACTCCTCACACTGTACCTGTGATAATGCTCTACGAGTCTGGAGACAGACTGGATTGCACAGTCTGTCCACAGTCCGGAAGAGCTGGGATGGTCTATTCCTTGTTGCAGCAATTTCCCCTGGACAGGAACTCTGCCTTCTTATGGGAAATTGCTGATTGGTAGAATTTGTAATGTTCTAACAATTCAAGTCTATCCACCTCCAGTTGAGTTTTCAGCTAGTGTCTTTCCAATCTTCGTCCCTTCCTCTACCACTCATGGACATCCCCATCAAACCAGGGAGCCCCTAAGTGAAGAGTACGGGGATGAACACGAAATGGAGCAATGGCATCCAGGGCCTCAGTTACAGCCCTATTATAGGCTAAGACCAAAGGCGCTGGATCCATGCTATCCCTTGGAAAAACAGAGAAGTCCAGCTCCGTCACTAGGCCTTCTGAGGTAACCCCTCTTAAGGGACGGAACTGTACTAACTCCCTGGGGGCAGACCTGTTTCGGGGGACCACAAATCTAAACCTCTGGGCGTGATGGTCAGACCATCCGACTGGCTCCACCTCCACATCAGATATCTCCATCCCCAGATGGAACACCAAGTCCAATGTATGCCCCCCTCATGGGTTGCAGAGGTAATTACCCGTGACAGGCCCAATGAGTCCATTAATTTGAGGAGGTTTTGACCAAATGGCAAGAGTTCATCATTGACCCAGGCATTGAAATCCCCCAGAATTAACCATCTGGGAGATTCCAGTACCATATCGGTGATGAAGTTCGCAACCTCCTTCAGGAACTCCCTCTCATCCCCTGGTGGACGGTAGATAAGAAGGGTCCTGTAGCCTGCATCTGCACCCACTATGCATTCAGAGGAGTTGGTGTCACCAACTGGCACTTCCCTGAGATCCAGATCTTGTCTAAAACAGACCGCAACCCCCCCCGCCCCTCCAGTCCACTCTCGGGCGGTGAATCACCGTGAACCCAGCACAGGACCAGCATTTCCATCTAGCCAGGTCTCGGTGATGCAAGCCAAGTCGGCTGAGGAAACAAGATCCTCAATCACTGTGGTCTTATTCCTAATCGACCTGGCATTGCTTAACACCGCCCGAAAGGGACGGAAATCCAAGGGTGATCCCTCTTCCTGCCTGACACACTCCAAGTCAGTGACCTTGGGTATGAGAACTAGGCAAGGAGGATCTCGCTCCAGTGCCCATTTCGCCCCAGGGCGTATCCTGGCCCTCACTGCCCATATCCGCTCTCTTCCCTCCCATCCCCCCAGGAGTTCCAGGATCCCCGTATCTTTTTGCACATAAACCTCCCCCGTAAGTGGGGGTAATTCAAAGGGACAGAGATCCCGAAGTCTTGAGGGGGAGTACTGCCTAAATGTTTTACTTATATCCCAACACATGTTTTAAACCAATTTATTCACCCTCATACAAACAAAAAACCCTCCCACCTCCAACTTAAACAACCCTAAAGAGAAGAACAAAAAATGAATAAAATAAAATGAGATAAAATACTCCCCATAAAATATTAAAATAATTTCATACACACAATTCAGATATACAATCCAGAATTAAAATCCAATCAGCTGTTCCAGCAATAAATAAAAGTAAAGATCCAGCTGAGCTTTGCAATCCGGGATTTAAAGTCCCATCACTTATTCCAACTGTAAATAAAAATCAAAATCCATTTGAGCTCTCACCTTCAATGGAAAAATAAATAAATAATTTTGAACTAAATTAAACCATATTTATACGTGAATTCCTTGGAGCTCTCACCTCCAATAGAAAAATTAAACCAAATAATTTCCACTAAACCAATCTCTCACATTGGTTATAGTAATAAACAATAAACAGTAACCAAAACAAAAGTACTTTAAGTTGGAAAGTTTTCTCCAGGTCCTCTCACCACCAGGGACTACAGTTCTGTCCAGAGCAACAGGGTTTTAACGTCAGTTGTATTTTCGGAGCAGAATAAATAAATGTAGGCAAATCAAGAAGGAAGGCTCGTCGATTTAAAAACAATCGGATCAGCTACCACATATAAACAGGCTATCTCCTTCAAGTTATCATAAAGCAGCAATCTCGGCCAAAAAACCCACAAGATCAGGTAGCAGTCAGAGCCAAACTCAAAGGGCACCAGTGCAGCGAATAAGTCGAGCATGCAGCACAATCTCAAAAGGGAACCATTCCCCCAATACGCCAGAACTTACAGGCCCCCCACCCAGATCACCCGGACCTGCAACTACAAACCCCAGGTGGCAGGCCACATGGACTGTCCCCCAAGGGTTTTAGGAGAGTTCCTCCGTGACTCCGACTCCTCGGAGCACACGGGAACAACTCCTGTTCGGTCACAGGCAGATCCAAGTTGGTAACTGACCTTAGGCGCAAGGGGAGGTCCCAACCAATGCAACTCCCAGCCACGCCACACTCCGATTTTAAAACTGACTGCCCTTGAGTCACCAAAAGCTCCTTAATTCTGCACGCTGGAAAACTTTGGGTCTTCCCGTCGATTTTACCAAGTCCTAAAAAACGCCCCAAAAGTCTTCGGTTACACAGAGGAGGTCTCCCCCTCTTCACAAGTACCCAGACACACTAATTCTGATTCCAGTCAGGCTTCACAGTGGCACAGAATATTCCTACTCATGATACTGAGTGAAAGTTATTTTTTTCTTCCCATAAACTCCTGTAAATTTAGGGCCGAGGATGACCACACAGAATCCAGTCAGGTAGCAGAAATCACTTCAGAAGAAAGAAAACCATTCGTAGCTCCAACAACAACAATCCCAAACCTCCGCCAGGGAAATCCAACACCGGGCTTCCAGACAAACTCCCCCTTAGAAGTGTCAGAACCGCAAACACGGATCACAGAAGCACCAAACGACGGACCAAACCGGGAAAGCGGCGGAGCTAAGCGGTCACATAAATGGCAGTCACATAGGTAAAATAAAATAACGCGAACTTAACAAAACTAAAAGAAAAGTGCAAAAAACAAGAAAACGAGCAGTAGCTAGTAGTAGTAGATACAGAGCTCTTAATAGCTGGCTCAGCCTAGCCGCCATCTTGACTCTTGAACAGAGACTGTTCTGTATCACAGCACCCACAACTGCCCACAGAGATCTTTTTCTGCTGTTCTGGGGATGGGGGGAGATGTCCAAACACCTCAGTTGAATACCTCCTGCTCTGGTCCTGTTTAACAATGCCAGATCATCAGATGAAAAATAAGCCTTTTTTAAATGCCGCAGTCGATTGTACCGATGGCAGTGTGATCGCGTTTCCCCTAGCCATCGCATTTACTTCTGGGATCGTCCATCCATCAAATCATTGTATTGCAAGTTAAATCAAATATAATGTCAGCCTTATAAAATAAAAAAAGAATAAGCCTCTGGGACTCTGATAATCCTATGGCGCTTTCCTATTTTTCTAATAGCACACATCGTCCCCACATGCCCCCTGTAACCAGTCAGGTGTTAGCGGTTTCACTTTCACTAGTGCACTAAAGAAAACTGTACATTTGAAATTAGTCATAATGTAAAAACTATGTGTGTGGTTTTATGACTCTATTAACAGGTAATGCTATGAGAGAGAGTGGGCCCAGTTACAGAACTACAACTACCAAAGCTTACTTCAAGTTCAAGTTCAGGTCTATTGCAGGAAAGACTCCGTTGAGCAAGCTCATTCACAAGGAGGCCCTGAGGCACATACACATACAGTTCGCAATTACATAGACAGGAGATATAAAATGTAGAACAACAAAGAAAAAATATATAATACAAGAGGTATACACAATAGAAGTCCTTATGCTATATGTGCAGTATATTCCAGCTTTAACCTTGCCCTAAATTATGCAACACATTTCAGCTTAATAAGTAGAGGACCAGTTGGTACCTAGGAAGTTGACTTGGCATTGGGGGCCTAGTAGCACCTACATATGTCTTTTAATTTAGAGATAGCTAGTGTTTTGTAGGAGTTAATTGATACGATGCTGGTTAGCTTCAGCATGGCTTGTAGTTGGTTCCAAATGTTTGGGAGGGCATATGAGACAGCTCTTTGGCCAGCTGTGGTACGTGTCCTGGGAACATCTAGTAGGATAAGGTCAGATTTCCTTAGGGAGTAGGCACTATGCGAGATGTGTATGAGAGACGTTAAATAGGCAGTTTGTGGAGTAGTAATTTGAGGGTCCAAATGCCAGCATGCAGGAGGCATCTGGTGGCAAGAGAGGTCCACCCAACTGCTGCATAAAGATCACAGTGGTGGGTCCTGTAAGCAGAGTTAGTAATGAAGTGAAGAGCACGGTGATACAGTACGTCCAGTTTAGATAGGCTCAAGGTTGGGGAGGAGATAAAGATAATGTCTCCGTAGTCAAGCAAGGGAAGGAATGTTGCTTGGACAAGTCTTTTGCGGGTCGCGAGAGAAAAGAGGGTCCTATTTCTAAAGAAGAAACCCAAGCGTGCTTTAAGCCTCCTTGATAGATCCTTGATGTGGTCGTTGAAGGAAAGCTTGTTGTCTATCCACATACCTAGATATTTAAATTTAGGTACGACTTCCAAGGGTTCACCTAGGGAGGTAACTATGAAGTTTTTAGGTGGGGTAGGTAGGGCACCAGACAAGGCAAGTCTCGAGAAACTCATTGTCTTGGTTTTGTTGGCATTTAAGAGAAGCTTGGCATTGATAAGGTTGCTTTCTAACTGGATAAAGTCAGCTTGGAGTGCTTCCCTGACTTCAGTTAAGGACGAGCCTGATGCGTACAAAACCGTATCGTCCACAAAGAAATGTATGCTAGAGTTCTTAATGTGGGAGTCAAGGTTGTTGATGTACAGGGGGAAAAAAGGATTGGTCCTAGGATGGAGCCTTGAGGGACTCCTCTGGCAATTGGAAGGGGGGGCAGATAGTAGCCCATCAGCTTTGACTTTTTGTACCCTTCCCGTGAGATAAATGTTAAACCACTGTAAGGTAAGTGGAGTGGCACCTATGTAGGCAAGACAGGTGATTAGGAGGTGATGGTCTACAGTGTCGAAGGCCTTACTGAGGTCTAGAAAGACTGCACCAGTAATCTTCTTGGTGTGCATAGCATGGATCCAGTCATTAGAGACTTTAGCCAAGACTGAGATGGTACTGTGCTTCCACCTGAAGCCAGATTGGGCCGGGTTTAGGAGTGAGTGCGCTTCAAGGTGATTTTTTAGTTGCTTGTATATAAGTTTTTCCAGCAGTTTGGAGAGAACGGGCAAGATAGAGATAAGACGGTAGTTGTTTAAATCACAAGGATCTCCTGATTTGAAGAGAGGAAGAACATGGGCAGATTTCCAGCAGGATGGAACAGTGGCTGTGGTAATAGAGGACGTTGAAGATGAGAAGGATGGGGGCTGTGAGCTGGGCATAGCCTAACCGCAAGAAAAATGATTCAAGGCCATCGTCCCCTGCACTTTTCTTGGTGTCAAGGCTAAGAATTATGTCTTCGACTTCTTTGTAGCTAAACAGGCACAACTGGAAGGGATGAGGTGGAGTAGCGTGTGTAGAATCTGGGCTACTTTTGCTATTCACTCGGCTAGCATATGGGGAGGAGTCTAATGCCAACCCGGCAGTGGCAACTTACTTAGGCCTACTTAGGACAAAAGCTCTCAAAAGAAAAAAATCAAGCCCTTGAAGGCAGAAGAACTATTTTCTGTAGAAATACATGACACATTTATTTTTTTTTTGGTATGGAAGCCTCTTAATTTTAAGTTTAACATTAAAGTAAATAGAGTCTCATTTTATAAGCACAATAAGACTCTCCAGGGGTGTGCATTGAGCAGATATTACCGCACTTCCAAGGGCTGAATGCACTCAGGCTGTGGCTTTGTGCCTCACTATGCCCCTGGGCGTGCAGTAATATCTGTTCAGTGCACACCCTGCCATGTCTTATTGCTTATTTATAGGCTGTATCACACCTGGATATAAGTTAGTAGTCAGTGTCACACCTGGATAATGGCTTGTTATGAGTTATGTAACATCTTGATAAAGGCTAGTTATGGGCTATGCCTTACCTTGATAAAAACTAGTTATTAGTTACTGGTTGTGGCACACGTTGATGTAAATGTTTAATGTAATGCTGTTTTATTTAAACTTGAAACTATGTATGTATTTATACTAAACTGTACTATATTTCTATTGTTCACTGCCCTCTAGGCATGGCTGAAAATGGATATTATGATCCAGTCCTACTTCCTGGTGAAGTGAATAAAATAAATAAAAATAAATTGACAAAGGCTAGTTATGGTCAGTGTCACATGATAAAGGCTAGCTATGGGCTCTGTAGTTACTGTATCTTATCTGAATACATGCTAGTTATAGGTAGTGAGTCATGCCTAAATTTTATTTTTTATTTATTTATTAAGTCTAGGATTACAATACCTTTGAGCCAGGGCTCTTTTACAAAGGTTCCACGTCAGGTTACAATTCAAAACATAAGACATGTAAGTCAGATTACAAATTCAATACATAGAACAAGGTTACAAAAGTGTAAGCTAAACAGAGTTACAAAGCATCTGAGAAAGAAAACACATTTTGGAGGCTAGGTTACAAGGAGATAGCAGATGAGGTGCAGAGGATAGAGGACAAGAGTGAGGAACAGTAGAGGGGGCAGAGAGCTATAGAGGAGGAGGAGCGCAGCCAGAGGCATTTTCATAGACATAATATGGAGAAGTGCGGGCTAAGGGGTAACCAAGTGCTAATAGGAGAGAGAACTGCATAAGGTTAGGGAAATAAATGGAAGCTAGGTATGGGTAGTGTAGCACATGGATAACGGCTAGTTATACAGGTAGGTAGCGTCACGGCTGAGTAAAAACTAGTTATGGGCAATGTCACTCTTGTATAAATGCTAGTTAAAGGGCGTGAGACACCTGGATTAAAGCTAGTGATGAGCAAAACATGCTAGGAGCAGCCGTTTGAGAGACTCACCAGCTTAAAAGATAGCGACGTGAACATTATATATCAAATATTATCATTATTAATTATAGTCAGATACCATGGTCAGTCTTCAAGAAACCATCACTGTGATCATGACCAACCATGATTGTTAAATGACTGCCAGGTCGTTCCTGTAAATGGAGTTCCGCACTCCAGTTAACTAACCAGGGTGAACCAAAATAAATACATTACAAGTCATGATATTATGGAAATGATGATTGTGGCGCACTAGTCCATCATAATCTCATGTCATCATGAGTTTGCCTGACTGACCATGGGCAAGATCATTGCAAGTAATTTTGGGGGAATAACATTTGATTTGTCTTATTTTCATGCCTTGGAATTCACTTGTTAATTATTTACACGTGTATTGAAATCATTAGTTACAATTAGGGCTTGGCAAAATTAGTAGATTCTGCTTCTATAAAATGTTTGTGAATGGTGGTGGCATTTCATGAAATTTCACTGATATTTTCAGCTGACTATAACTCAGCCTTCCTTTAATCTAGAGACCTGATAGTTGGTACGGTATGCTTATCCATGGAATGAGTGTATAAGCACCCTTCAAATTCCATGACATTTGAATGTGTAGGTTTGAACTTACAGGGGCTCAAAATGTGTCAGTTGGTTTATTTGTGAAATGTCACAAACTTTTTTCAACATCTTCCTCTGGTTATAAGTCAGTCATCCTCTAAGCCGGAGAATGAAAATAGTCCTGCTAACTTGTGGATTAACACATAAGAGCCTGCCAAATATCCAGATATTTAGTTATGTGGGTTTGAACTAAAAGGAGACCAAAACCTTGCAGTTTATTTCTTTGTGAAACTTCGTGAAAGCGTCCAAAATATTTTGCTGCTCATCAGCCTCCCTTTGAAGTTAGATGCCAGTAAAGCTGCGTGCATACCATTTTTGAAAGGCTGTTGGACACTAATAAATGTGGTATCATTTGGTTGTTATTTGTAAGTTATAGGGGAACATATATCATTTCACAGTTTGTGAATTTTTCGCACAGATTGGAATGCTTGTAACCTTCCTGCCCTGAGAGGTACATAACTGACATTAGCCATGCTTACCTACTGTTTATGGGTCCTAAACATTTCATATATTTAGAGATTCAAGTTGTTAGTTTTAAAGTTGCAGGGGAACACCTGTGCCATGGATTACTTACTAGCACTTTGAACATTTTAATAATGTTCTCAATATTTTATGGAAGCAATGCTGCCACAGTGCTAGGGGTAGATGTTTAATTGTGCAGTGCACTAATCACCAGTGATTCCACTTTGTCTGCTCTCCTTATTTCCTCAACAAAATGGGAAGCAAGCTCTGCCAAACTGTTTGGAGTCCCGAAGCACAGCCTCAGATAGTTTCCCTGCCCTCCCCTAGCTAGACCTAGATGGACAGTGTGTTAGTGTTTGTCCCTGGTCTCTTCCTTGTGCTTCATAATGTCACCCTCCCATAAAAATAGAGCTACTTTCTCCCTTTCCTGTCAGACCTATCCCTTGTGATTAGCCTGAGGCCCTCCTTTTTGGTGTCCCAGTCATTTCGTTTTCAACCAAGTCTCTGTTAGTGCCACTAACTCCTGGCCTTCCAAGTGCATCAGGCTCTCGAGCTTGGCAATTTTGCTAGGTGTAGTTCGTATTCTGGCCTGCATTCATGTGAAAATTGTTGTCCCTCTTTGCTTTCTTGTTTCCTCTTGGTGCCTACTCCTCTGGTGCTGTTAGCTCTACTGTCCTCCTTTTGGTGATCCCTGCATCTGACCCCTTCCATTGGTGCAACCTTGCACTAGGCCCCTCTCCTATCTTCTAGTTCAACTCCCCCCTGACTGTCTTGTCCATTCTCCTGGCCACTGCCTTCCCTCCCTACTGGTGCAAGTGCACTATATCTTGAATGTTCAGGCATCCCACAAACACAACTGCCCTCCAGCTGGCCAGGCAAATAAGACCATACATCCTTCAGTAGACACTTAGTAAAGGTCAGCTTGCCTAAAGGCCTGCAGTCATTCCTCAAGGGCCCCCAGGACTATGAGGATCTTGGAAACAATCACTCTAGATATTGTTCCTATTCTGTACATCAAAAACTATAAAGCACCACAACCTCCATTACAGCGAAAACCCCACACACTGTGCCAGGGACGTGATGATGCATGAAGTGTGTGAAACTGATTGGGGGTATTTGTGGTAAGTTAAACTGGTGTCTCCACCTTTTGGGGCTCGGCAAGCCATTACGTTACCTTTTTCACAACAATAAATGATAGAAAACTGATATAGTCACAGTGTGTGGGTGTTTGCTTTCAGAGAGTCTGTGCTGCTTTCATAGTTATTGAGCTGTACTGGGCTGAGTGTGAACACCATATGGCTTGAGCATTTTTTTTACTGTTGTAAAAACTTTTAAGAACATCCGTATTTCTGTGACTGACCTCCTCATGTCCTCAGAACTTGCGTTCCTTGTGTCGTTCATGTTGATGTGAACCACAATAGTTTGTTTCTCTTTCCAGCTGCATTGCCTTGCGCTAAGTAGCATTCATTTGACCTCTGCTGCAGGCAGAAAAATTGCCTCCCCTGCATAACCACCATGGATTAAGCAATGACCAGTCACTTCACTTGCTGCCCCGACATTGGAATTCTCTCAAAATTATACATTTTTGGCACTCCTATCAGCCTTTTCCTTCATTCTCTGTGCATGTCAGGTATATGACTGGGTGAAATTCTTAGATTCAGTTTCTGCAAAATTGTCATGAAATTTCATGATTTTTGTAAAAATGTGAAATTATACCTTAAGTACTTTTGTTAATTAAGAGATCTGAAAGTTGACACACACACAAAACTTTTCTGCATCTGTTAACCTGCCAAATTTGTTGACATTGTGTTTAGGTTTATAGCGATAGGGGGATAAAATCTAAGTGCTTATATGCTTGCAACATTTCATAACAATGTTAAACTATAACTAAACCACCCTTAGAGATAGATATTGATTTTTGACATGCACACCCTTTGTTGCAGGGACAAAGAGAATTTCAAATGTTATGAGCTTTTGGTTAGCTGTTCAGAAGTTACAGGGGCTCACAATGAAGCAGTTTACCTTTTTGCAAACTTTTGTGAAAATCTATGAAATATTTGGAAGCATGTAACTTGGCTATCATTACAGCTAGAGACCTGGATCTTGGTAGGCATAGAGTTGATCTTCATTCTAGTGTTGCTCTGATAGTATCTGACAAAAGCAGATACCGAACCACTGAATTTCTCAGATATCAGATGGCATTGGACATTGCTGGTATCTGTCTACTGCATCTTGCCACCTAGGATGTAATATGATACCAACTATCAGATAGGACTATTCAGGATCTGAGGTAGACATGTGACCTTGGTTCCTATGATACAACTTTGGATATTACTGTCAGACTTTGAATCCGAAATCCTGATGGGGTCATACACAGTCTCGGATCCAGAGGTGGATAGATGGGCTGTTTGTCAGATCCCATTAGGATAATTAAAAGCCCTATTAGAGCATCACTATGTCATGTCTGCCAATTATTATCCATTTCTGTCAAATGGTCTTCTAATAAGATGGAAAACACTAACAAATTTTGCAGATTTGGAACCATAATTCCATCCAAGCTTATTTTGCACAGCACTAGTTACGATGCATCTTCTCCCCAAAATACAGCTTTCATTAATACTTACTCTTGGGCTTCACTTGCTTATCTCATGTTATAAAGTCTTATATTGCATTATGCACAGTATCTCCAAACAACGTTTTCCTTTTAGGGTGTGGTGAGTTTCTATATGTACTTGGATTGTGCTCAAAATCTTTCTTTTCAGTCAGCAAACTAATGATGTCAATTCAAAATTATTTTAAAAGTAGAAATTAAAGGGACATATTCATGTACAGTGGCAGACATAGTTGGAAAGCCCATGGAAAGTTCTTTTTATTGAGGTATTGGGCATACCTGTAGCTGGAAGCAGTCCAGAGATATAGATGACAGAGTCTGTGCAATATAAATATCACATTAGAGCCATTCTTAGAATCTTGTGATGTCAGTGACTATCAAGCAGTGCTTAACTCAGTGCAGTTAGGCACTGCTTGATAGTCACTGACATCACAAGGTTCTAAGAATGGCTCTAATGTGATATTTATATTGCACAGACTCTGTCATCTATATCTCTGGACTGCTTCCAGCTACAGGTATGCCCAATATCTCAATCAAAAGAACTTTTCATGGGCTTTCGAACTATATCTGCCACTGTACATGAATATGTTCCTTTAATATGTTGCGTCATAAACACATTGTTTTTTGAAATGTGCAAATTAGTATGCAAATGTGTACACTTCACTATATCAAATTTAATGTTCACTCTTCTTACAAAAGTTTAGAAATAGATGTCATAATTCATGGTATAAATTTCTTTTTGCAGATATTTTGCACATTCATATTTTCATATTTATTAGTGATAAAACTTTTTTTATATTTCCTATGTGACTTAACACATTCTCAACAGGGAACTGACATAATCATCAATGACTGACTTGATCATTCACGTATCATCCTAAAATAATCATGCTAATGTTACCCTTACAGGGGTAATCAACAGTCATCAGTTGGTGATATGATAGTCATGTTTTTTGATGATCAAATCATGATCTAGATGATGATCTTAGATCATGAGCTCCCTTGGTGATTATATGGCACCATTTGCTTGAAGTGTAACCATCCTGTATTTTCATGGTGATTTGCATATATATCTCATGGTGCTTTTCATTATGCGGGGTATGTGTGATTTTGTATTTATATGGTGCCATTTGATGACTGACCTTAAACGATCATAGTTGGTCTTCAAAAAAACATGAATGATGATTCACTTGGGTATAAAACAAGCCTGTAAGTGGATTGTACACATTAGATAAAATGGTAGAGACAGTGTCCTAGTGTAAGGACTGTTTAGTCCAAAATTTCCAGTCATTTGATTTCAACTACTTTGTGGCTCTATTGAACATTGCAATATTCTAGTAAGAATATATTCCTGCATGTCCATAATCTTCCTGCTAGTACAGCACTTCCTTAGTTGGACTTCATCAAATTAAAGGCTTCCCAAAATTTTTGTCCAAAATAACACTCGAACACTAAACATTAACTAAATTACATTCACCTTTCAAACACAATACTGCTTAAGTTATGTACAATTAGAACATTTATTTTATGTATTTATCTAAAATTATTTGCCAATAAAGCGTATTGGTGAGTACTCCACTTTCGAGTGCTTCTCAGTAGGACAAATTCGTACAACATTCATATGAGGCTCCATAAATACAAAAACAATGACACATATAATAACATGTAGTACATAAAATGAATTAAAAAACTTAATGGTGACTACAAGTTCTAACACAAAACAGCTGCATTGAGAGCGAGAACTTTGGAAGGCCAATAGGAATTGTTTAATAGCACTACTCCATTGTGTATAGCCAAACTGATTTTTATTTTTTTATTTTTATTTTATTCAGCTGCTATTGCAACATTGCAACAATCCCAAAAGGGAAGTGTTGAAGTTGATTACATTCTGCACATATGCAGCTTTTTACAAATGATGCAGTTGGTGAAGAGTTGCAGGTTAATGGAGCACTAATAGAAAAGGACATTGAACCCTGGTTTGAGAAACCTCTGGGGGAACAATAACGTTTCCTATATATGCATTCCTGGTGTGATGAGACTGAGAAACAGTATTGCAAATGGCTAAATATGAAGAGGTAAAGACTTTAATAGATTTGAAGAAGAAATGTAACCAATTATGTTTTCCATTAAGCTGGTTCAATGCACAGTACAAACTTTGGATGGTAAAATGCAGTGATGTGCATTGTGCTCAGCATTCAGGATAAATCTGCAACAATTATTAAATAGGATGTCTACTCTGGATAGCAAAGACTTAGAACTACTGTGATAAATAACATTCATGTACTAAATTGTAGGCAGAATGTTTGAGAAATGATCAAACTTCTTGCCTGTAAATCTGTGTAATTCCTTACTTTATAGAATGCTTCTATTTTTTTATTAGCGGTGTAATAACCTGTTGGATATTCCTTAAAAGTGTTGTTGGATTTTCTGGTGCGACTCTGGAATCTTATTAACTGTTAAATATCTGGCCAAGCTGACGGATCCACATTTAACATTTAATTCAGACGTTGATATGACTGTAAGAAAATGAAATAAAAACTTGTTTTTTTTGTATCACAATAGAACTCTTAGTAGTGATGTTTAAAATAAAATGGTAAAAACAATCTTTATTGCCTATTTTAGACTATTGTTCATTTTTATTTCTCAATGCTTCTTCTTACTTACAGGATAAATACGAGGCAGCCTATAACAATTTATGCTGCTTTGCATTATCAACTCAGTTCGGAATACACAGATGTATATTATTTAACAAGTTATCTTTCCTTACACCTCCCCCATGTGAATTTATACCAAATAATATGTTGTATGAAATTTTAGTAAAACAGTGAGTTGCTTAGCAAATTAAAACTAACTTCTACTTATTCCCTAAGAGAACTTTAATCTAGACAATACCAAGAGAACTCATTCAAAACAAAAACTGGTAAAAATCTTTTTTTTTTTAATTTTGGACACAGACTCGAGTTGTTTTCTAACTTGTACAATTATTTGGAAAAAAGCCTGTTTGTAAATCCAAATCACTGGCATATATTCAAGCTAAATCTCAATGTTATATGTAATAGTCTGTGAATGTATGTTGTAATTTAGTTTCTGTTTCCAGATGGGGCTGAAAAATGGGCTTTATGACCCAGCTCATTTCCTAGTTAAACAAAATAAATAAAAAAAAATATGATAATCAAAACAAAAGTCAATTACTCAGCCATAACCCTAGATATCGAAACTGATAAACTGCAGAGTGCTAATGACCTTAAAGGTTCTCAGTTACCTAGGCTGACTGATAGGTTGGAGGAGAAGCAAGTTTCCTTTTGTGTGCCAAATAAGTAGTGACTGCCTTTTTGGGCATTTAGCAATAAATGAGGTGCATTAGGCTAGCCTTGTAAGTTGATGAAAATCCTCTTGTAAGACTCTTTCCAGCTCCTTAGTGGATGTGGACTTGGTATCAAATACTGTGTCAGCAGCATAAACAGCTACTTTTGTTGGCTGATAGGAGGTAATTGATGAAGGTGCTAAGTAACACATGGTCTAAAATAGACACCTGAGGGGCACCCCAATCCACAGTATTGAAATTTGAAAAGACACCTTATATGCTTACAGCCTGAGATATGTTGCACAGGTATTATTGTTTACAGATTAGGACAGAGTGGCATATTGATATCCTGTGATGTCCAACTTGCTTAAGAGGGTGGGTGGTATGATCAGCTATATTGAACACATGTTATAAGTCATCAAACACCACCACTGATACCTTTTCTCTTTATCCATTGTACCAAAGATGTCATTGGTAACCCTCAAAAACACTGTGTGTTGAATAGTTCTTTCAATACCCTGATTGCTCAGGATTAAGAATACTGTTTGCATCTAAAAAAAAGGTACCATTTGCTGATAGACTACCCTCTCTAGTAGATTGCACAGCACAAGAAGGGTGGACATTGGTCTAAAATCATTCAGCTTGGTTGGACCAACCCTTTCAGTTGTGGGACAGCTTTTGCTTGCTTCCATTGAGATGGGAACTTGCTGGTGTTGTAACCTTTTGAGTGCTAAATATGTTTAAATTGTATTCCGCTTAGCCGGCCCAATGGCATGGTGGTAGTACTATTGCCTGCTATGCCAGTGGCCTGAGATCAAGAGCAGTATCTGGTTGCTGGGGGTCGGCTGGGGTAGAGGGGATTGCGTGTTCCCAAAGACAGCTCTCCTCTCTGGGGGAGGAAGGGCTTGTCAACATAACAACTATACTGCCGTCTGGTGGAGGCCTGTTGATAGTGTGAGTCAGAGTTGGCACAAAGGAAGGGGAGATATGTGACTTGACAGGGTTTGTATGCCTCCACAGGAATGTGCCAGCATGCACACCCCAGCTTAGGGGGACAAGGGAGAAAAAACATATGGAAAAATAGATGGCAGAGTAGGCGTAAATGACACTGTGTGCACCAGCCCCCCTGCCATGAATCTGACTGGCAATCTGGATTGTGCATCTCATGGGGAGAGGACCTCCTGACCCCACCACGGGGGTGGGGGTGGAGTTAATTTTGTGTGAGATATAGCCAGCATGGTAAATCCGGAGGAGGTGGTTGCTGGTTGAGGGCCAGCAGGAACAAATGCTGAAGGGAACCTAGCTTGCTCTGCCTGTAGAGGACATTAAAACCTTTGTGGAGGGGGGAAACATATTCAAATGTTGGATGTATATATACACCTTCCGCATTGTAAGGGTTAAAGAAAATGGTTAAACAAATGTGTAATTGGGTGGCATATTTCCAAGGCAGCATGAGATAACTATTTTGGGTTTAAGCCATCCATGCAAGAGCCACTGGATCCATCATTGCCATGCACTAATTGTTAAACTTCTAACAAGTTAAATTTGACTAAGCTCAAAATCCATATGTGATCTGGATAAGGAACTATTAGATTGATTCTTTAACACATTTTGACTTAAACTGCTGTTTGTCAGTATGTTGAACAAGAACATGAAAAATTTAGAGAAAGTGAAAGACCCAAACTATAGGCATAAGTAGTAATCGGAAAAAGCATCATAGTATCATAGTCAATACAAAGCATCATCTGGACCTAAGCCCATTTTGCTTGCTGTATACCCTAGTGTAAAAGAATGTTTATAATTTAAAACTAACAAATTTTATTTTGACTGTACGTGTCCAGTCTACTTTTGAATATTTCTAAAGAAGGACTGTCTACCACTACTTTTGGAAGTGCATTCCAGTGGGGAACTACCCTCTGACTAAACCAGTATTTATGTTTTAGTAGTATCCATCTTTGTTGATCTATCTGTAAATTATGTGTTCCAGTGCTATATTTCTTGTGCTTTACTTCCAGCCCCAAATCTTTTCTCAACTTATGGTCCTGCATTGATTTATATACCAAGATCATGTCACCTCTCCAACGTCTATATGTAAGTGAATAGAGATTTAGTTTCCTCATCCTCTCCTCATATGTCAGCCACTCAAAACCCTTCACTGCTCTAGTTGCTCTCCTCTACACTTTCTCCACTCTGTCTCCCCCCTCCTATATGGTGCCCAAACTTGAGAACAATACTCAAGTTGAGTTCTCACCATTGACCCATAGAGTGGCATCAGGACCTCCCTGTCTCTACTTACAATATGCCTTAAAATACAATTTAATGTCTTATTTGCTTTGCTTATCATCTGTTAGCAATGTGTACCAAAGGTAAGGTAATTTTTAATAATTACACCCAAATCTCTTTCTGCTGCAGATGTTTTCAGTAGCTCCTTTCCCATTGTGTACCCAAACTCTGGATTATTTTTGCTCATATGAAGCACGATACACTTTCCCTCATTCAGTGTAAGTTTATACTTTTCTGTCCATTGCTTAATATAATCTAGGAAATTTTGCAGCTTGTTTGTTCTTGTTTCGATTTTACAATGCTACCCACTCGACAGTCGTCCACAAATTTTGTAACCCAAATGTTGTCTTTCTTACACTGTAAGGTGGATATATACAAATTAAACAGACAAGGTCCAAATATTGATCCCTGTGGCACTCCGCTAGACACTGATATCCCATCTGACAACGCACCATTTACTGTAACCCTCTGCCTTCTATCTTTCAACCATGATCTAATTCAGTTAATAATATTATTTTGGATATTATGTTCATAAGGTGACTCAATTAGCTCGGGATGTGGAAGCTTATCAAACGCTTTTGAAAAATCCAGTTGTACCACATCCACAGTGTTCCCCTTGTCCAGTGCCTTACTTACTTTTTCATAAAATTGGAGTAGATTTGTTTGGCAAGATCTTGCCTTTGTAAAGCCATGTTGGTCAAGTCTTGCAATTTAGAAGATTGTTTGGCATTCTATATTGTGACATACACTACCGGTCAAAAGTTTTAGAACACCCCCATTTTTCCAGTTTTTATTGAAATTTACACAGGTTAATGTCTCAATGTACTCTGAAATTAAAGCATAGAACAAATAAACAACTGGAGATAAAAAAGAAATCATAGAATCATTTTGTTTAACAAAATTTAATCTAAATTTTTGACTCATCAAAGTAGCCACCTTTTGCAGATATACTGTAACTTGCCGAACACACTCTTGGCATTCTTCCTACAATGGACATCAAATATTGTTCGGAAGTTCTTCCAACACTGTTGCAAGTTCCCACAAATGTGTTGCACTTGTAGGATGCTTTGCTTTCACCCTTCTGTCCAGTTCATCCCAAATCAGCTCGATGGGGTTTAAGTCTGGAGACTGTGCTGGCCATTCCATGATTTGAAGCCTACCGTCTTGTTCTTTTCCTCGAAGGTAGTTCTTACATAGCCTGGAGGTATGTTTTGGGTCATTATCTTGCTGTAGGATGAACCCCTGACCAACTAGGCGTAGACCAGAGGGTATTGCATGCTGCTGCAAAATGCTGTGGTAGCCCTTTGGTTTAGGGGTGCCAGCTACCTATGCTGTTGTCCTGTGAGCCACCTATCACGCAAGCTGTTGACTCTCAGAAACTTGTCTTCTGATTCTGTTGTGGCTTTGGGCTGCCAGACCTCTTCCTGTCAGAGTTTCCTCCAGTTTCCAGGTGCCTTTTGATGGTGTAGGAAACTGTACTCACTGACACCTTGGCTTTCTTTGCAATTTCTCTAAAGCAGTTTTTGCTAACCTAATCTTTTTTTTTTTTAACCTCTAGCAGTTTACCGCTTACCTTTGTACCATTTCAGGTTATTCACTGGACTTGAATTGCTTAAATTTCAATAAATACTGGAAAATGGGGGTGTTCTAAAACTTTTGACCAGTAGTGTAGATTGTTTGGCATTCTATATTGTGACATAGATTGTTTGGAATTCTATATTGTGACATAGATTGTTTGGCATTCCATATTGTGACATAGATTGTTTTGCATTCTATATTGTGACATTGATTGTTTGGTTGTTGTGCGCCTCTTTAAACCACACAGATCTACTCAGAAGTCTAAATACAAGTGCAAGACACCACTGGTATACAAATCCAGGGTCTCGTCTAAGATCGTCTCTGTTTTTTTTAATTGATATATACATTCCTGTTATTTGAAAATTGATTTGTGTTTATTTGTACTCTATAAATTTTTGGACTGAAAATTATTCAGTTTCAATAAAATCCTATCTACAGCAAAAAACATAAGTAGAGTTTAGTAGTGTTTTCGATGTATTTTGGACAGATCATGGGGTAAAGTGAACAGACCAAATTACAGAGGTATTCAGCCAGAGTAGAGTGTTCAGGTTTATGCAGACCCTTGTGGTGGGCTGGGAAGCTTGTTTCTCCCTGTGAGGCTTGCTACATGCATTAGGACAACAGAGGTGTTGCTCATGCCACTCAGGAGAAGAGAGAGGATCAAAGCGCTCACTAGAAAATAGGGAGAAAAGCCACAGGCTGTCTAGATGATGACTGCCAGCACTCTTGTACCTTGCACCATGTGGACAGCAACAGGCTTCATCCTGTGAGGGTATCCACAGTTGGGGTTGAGATGTCACCAGGGTAATAGCCTGATTAAGCATATAGTCTTGGGAGGGATGGGGGGGGATAAAAGTCTGTATAAAAGATCTAGAAGTGGGTTGCCATCTGGGACAAGTGACCATCAAACAGTGTGGTTCACATTAAACTCAGCTACAGAGTCAAGCCATACAAAAGTGAGGGTACTGGACTTTAGGAGGGCTGAGTTTGGCAAGATGGGAGAGTGCCTCAGAAAAGCACTAGCAAACAGGCTAGAAGGAGGTGTGGAGCAACAATGAGGAATCATCAAAACTGCCAGCACAGAGGCAACAAGCCTTTGTGTGAAGCAAATAAACAAATCAAAATGAAAGAAAAGCCACTATGGTTCTCAAAAGAGGTGGCTGTGGAAAGTCAGGAAGAAAAAGATAGCTTTCCGGAAGTATAAGGAAACACAGAAGGAGCAGGACAGAGAGCTGTACCAGTTAAGGCAGAAGGAAGCAGGTAGGGAAGTCAGAATAGCAAAGGCCCAAACTGAGGAAAAGATAGCCAACTCAGTTAAGAAGGGGGATAAAACCTTTTATAGGTACATCAGTGAGCGTAGAAAGACAAAGGGAGGGATAGTGAGGCTGAATAGAATGAACGGTGGGTGGGCAGAGGGGGACAGTGAAAAAGCAGGGATACTGAATGAATATTTCTGCTCAGTATTCACAAAAGAGGAGGAAGTGCCTAACCAATTAGCAGAAGCACTCTTGATAGGGGGCGATCCCAGTCCTTTCACAGAAGAAAGGGTTCTGCAAGAACTCCTAAAACTGAAGGTGGACAAAGCAATGGGTCCTGATGGAATTCACCCCAGAATTCTAAAAGAATTAAGGGAGGAACTAGTGAAACCACTGGCTACTCTTTTTTAATAAATCATGGGAGGATGGTGTGGTACCCGAGGACTGGAGGAAGGCGGATGTGATTCCCCTTCACAAAAGTGGGACCAAGACAGAGGCAGGAAACTACAGACCTGTCAGTCTGACCTCTGTGGTAGGGAAAGTGATGGAGTCACTTCTGAAGGAAAGAATAGTTGAGTACCTAGAGGCCAGTGGAGCACAGAACCCAAGGCAGCATGGGTTCTGACAGGGAAGGTCATGTCAGACAAATCTAATAGATTTCTTTGACTGGGTGACCAAAGTAGTAGACCAGGGAAGGACTGTGGACATGGCCTACCTAGACTGTAGCAAGGCATTTGACACAGTCCCACACAAAGATTAATAGTCAAATTAACCAGCCTGGGGATGGGTCCCAGGGTGGTACCTGGGTAAAACATTGGCTGCACAACAGGACACAGAAGGTATTGTAACTGGAGTCCACTCTGAAGAAAGAGGGGTTACTAGGGTACCGTGAGGTTCAGTATTGGGTCCAGTCCTTTTAATGTCTTCATCAGTGACATTGCAGAGGGACTGGAAGGAAAAGTATGCCTTTGCAGATGACACACAGATCTGCAACAGGGTTGATACACAAGGAGGTGTGGAAAGGATGAAAAAGGACTTGCAAGGTTGGAGGAATGGTCAGAAGTATGGCAGCTAGGATTCAATGCAAAGAAGTGCAAATAATGCACCTGGGAAACAAGAACCCAGGAAGCATACAAATGGTAGGGAGGTAGTAACAACAACAAAAAGGAAAGGGACCTGGGGTAATCATATCAGATGACCTTAAGGTTAGCAAGCAATGTGAGAAGGCAGTAGGGAGGGCTGGGGGTATACTAGGATGTATAGGGAGAGGCATCAGCAGCAGAAAACAGGAAGTTGTTATCCTCTGTACAGACAGTTGGTGAGACCCCATCTGGAGTACTGTGTCCAGTTCTGGAGACCCCATCTCCGCCAGGATATAGACAGGATGAGGTAGTCAGGAGGGCAACTAAAATGGTGCAAGGTCTGCAAGAGAAGCCAGATGAGGAGAGACTAAAGGAGCTTAATATGTATACCTTTGAGGAAAGAAGGAGAGGGGAACATGATAGAAACTTTTAAGTACCTCAGTGGAATCACCAAAGTCCAAGAGGGTAGCATCTTTCAGAAAAGAGACGTGGCAAGAACAAGGGGACACAATTTAAAGATAGAAGGAGGATGGTTCAGGGCAATGTGAGGAAGTATTATTTCAGAGAGGGTAGTGGATGCATGGAACAGCCTTCCTGAGGAGGTTGTGGGGTCTAAAACTGTGGGAGAATTCAAGAATGCATGGGACAGACATAAGGCAATTCTTGTGGGGGTAGGAAGAAATAGGCTGTTGGTTAACTAGGATCTGCGGCCTATCCTGTAGGTAGGGAAATGGGCAGACTAGATGGGCCAAGTGGTCCTTATCTGCCGTCAAAGTCTATAAAGAATTACCGACATTAATCATTATAGGTGCATTAGGTCAAAAAAAAGTTGCTACGACTGGGATTCATGTGACACGTTGTGAGAGACTGAGGCTACTGTCATCAATTTGAAAGTCATTAGTAGATTGAGGGTAGTGGCCTGTGTCTAGTCCTGCTCGTTCTACAAATTATTGCTAAAGTGATGACAGCCTGATAGTTGTAGAAAATGTCCTTTGCAATATGTGGTATGTAGAAATCGAATGTACCTTAGAAAATTGATATAAGACAATGAAGTTAAAAGGTGTGTCTAAGAATAATCACTCACAACAGGGTGTGCTGTAAGGCAGATCATACTGCATACTCCAGGGTGTTGACCCCATTTCTTCAGCCTCCTTGAAGAAATGTTGGAGGTGCTGACTTATGACTGTTCATGCTTGGCTATTGCAATACTATTCCTCTGAAATACAAACCCATGTACGCTTTCGCAGATGATGGGTAAACTAAGCAAAATCCCAAATGATGACCCGCATACCAGTTTGCCCAAGCCAGATGATCTAATCCTGGTCCAAACTTTCGTGACCCAACATATTCCACTTGACTCCATGCATTATCACATCTAGATTGATGTATTTATTGAATTTTGTTGACCCGGTAAGGCTACCGACACTAAAAGTCCCCTTTTCAGGGGTGACCCAAGATTACTTACACATATCTAGAAACATATCATAACATACAAGCAGAAGGACCCTGCTATTAGCTGATTACTTTCCACATATATGGTACAACAGATATGTATTCTTCCACCTTTGACAAACTTCTAACTACATGTTTTTCCAAAGCTGCTGCTTGAGCAGCTTAGAGGTCCATGCAGCTGCCCTCACACCTGAGCTCCCTTTCCAGACTTCTTATCCAGCTCCCAGTAGTTACTGATCTGTATGGAATATTAAGACACCTCAACTCATTTTGTATCTGTGTTATTTAAGGGGCAGGACTCAAGACATATGCCTACCACACCTTATCTAAATAATTGTCATTTGCTGCCACAGTGATCTTTTACAGTTACTAACTTGCATGCATAGCCTGCCTTAGGCACCCGCAGTCCCAACAGTTGCTGGGGTCCCCCAAGACAGAAGTTGTGCAGGTCATCAGCCTTTGAAATTTCATGTTTGTTTTAACGTATGCATTTCATTTGCTTATGTACTGTTTAAAGGTCGTACAAGGAACATCACTGGGCTGGGCAGAACCTTTCAGTGATGCACCATAGTACCATAAGAATACTTACTAAGGTACACTCAAGGGCCGTGATTGACAGACCCTGCTGAGGGCCCCCAGAAACTTAAGGTTGGCTCTACTTGTGTGTAGCTATCCTTTGGAACCAACACTTGTGCCGCCTATTGTACTGCATTATACACTAAGCCCATTGTGTACCCTACTGGTTACTGTACCAACCAAGGTACTGCCATGGAAATAAGAGGTTGAGTCTCCGAGAAGGCTTTCTCACCATCTAGTTGCTGAAAACTTCAAACAAATAAATACAAAATAGTTCCTAAAGTCTTATGTTTAGGCTGTTTTTCCAGGGTGTCCCTTCAGAAAGTCAATATATGTACCTTTTTTTGTTTAATTTGAAACCTGTTTTGCCAGGTTAGCAAACAGCATCCAAAAAGGTCTCATTTTCCTTTGTTAGCTGGTGGGGAGGGAGGAAATGGGGTAGTCAATATTACAGTACACATCATCCTAAGACTGACATTACATTTACAACAGAATAAATAGATAGAAGTTCAGTGCAGTGAAGGTCATACAATAGAAACAATATACAGGAGCCTTGAAACAGAATAAAAGCAGTGTCATTATCGACATACTTAAGATCTTAACAAAAGTGGGTGTGACCTTATGGGCAGTTAAGACATGACAAAGGAGCCTTATAGAACTTCTTGATCCGGGCCTTCACATAGTAGTAGCTTGGAGTGGTGGTAAGGGTGCTTGGAAGGGCATTCCAAATGCTTGCAAGTCTGTCTCTAATAGAGGCTTGGCCTATGTTGTGCCTACAGCATGGCATTAGGGACGTATTACCCTCTTTGGATCTAAGGGACTAGCAAGGGTTGGAGGTGGGAGTAAAGATACCATTTAGATACTTTAAGTTGTTACTTACCTTAAAAGACAAAATAAAAGTTTGATATAAAACAAGGATGTTACTTAAACTTGCTACTTGTTAGATACTTTAAGATAGTTTAAGTTGTTTTGTTAATACAGACTAACAATGTGCTGCATCAGCGTGTTGGCTAAAGACAAAACAAAAAGATAATATTAAATGCATGCTAAAACTAGATAGAGTTAGAATCGACATTTTGAACATAGGTCTTCTTCAGGAATTATCTAGAAGAGAAAAAAAACAAAGCGCAGAGGTAAGGTGAAGGGATATTTTATGAGGAAAGAAACTAGGAGCAGAATCAAGGAGAAAAGTACTACTGTACAATAATAGGCAAGGAAAGACTAGAATACAGAGGACTGCTGGGGCAGCAGGAGCTGGCAGGGTGCTAAATGTCATTGTCCATCTAGGGACGAACGACTTAGCAAGGGATACAGTAGGATAGTGCAGGGCAACTGAAGGGAGTTGAGAAGGGGCCTTAAACAGGTAGCATACATGGTGCTTGCTCCAAGGTGTTACCTGTGCATGGCTGGGGAGACACAAAGGTACTCTGCACCAGGGCATTTAACAACTGGTGGAAGGCATGGTGCATTGAGGAGGTTTGGCTATAAGTGGCCTGGGGACCAGCCTCAGAGGATATGGGTCTTTGTAAGAGAGATGGCCTGCATCATTCTAGGAAGGGGGCTGCAGTCCTTGGCAGGTGGTTCAAATGCTACTTGAATGAGCATTTCAACTAGCTGAGGGAGGCAGGGAAACAAAGAGAGGTAACAATTGCCCCCCTCCCGGATGATGGAGAAGCAGGGAGAGAAAATTACCCCCTAGGACAGGGGCTCAGAAAGGCAGGAATGGGGACAAGACAGAAGAAAAGGGGGTTAAAACTCAGTTAAGTGAGAGAGGTGAATTGAAGGAGGCAAGGAATGAGGAAATTCAGGGTTTTATTTAACTCCAAAAATGGATTAGCGTTTTGCTCATAAAAGTGCTAAAACATTGTGAAAATGCATAGCTTTTGCCTCATTGTGTTGAACAAACATAACACTTCTAGAAAATCTATATAAATACTTTCTGTACAGTTAGCATTGTCCCAAGAAAAAACTGCTAATCAGTTATTTAAAACCGTGAAATTAGATAATTAGGAGGAAAGTCAAGGGGGAGAGAAAGTGTGGAGAGTCATGTGCAGCAATACGAGGCGTCTTAGAAACAACCATCATAATGCAGGCTGACCTGGATTTAATGGTCATAATGGAGTCGTCGTGCACGGAGTACCACAACTGGGACATGGCTATACTGGGCTACTTTGTTCGTGAGAGACAGGGCAGGTTTCAACATGTACCCTCTGGAAAGGAGAAGTGCAAGAGATTACATGGTAGAGGCCTACAGGTACCTCATAGGGATGAACAGGGTATAGGAGAAGAATCTCTTTTAAATGAGAAGAAGCAGCTGGACCAGGGGACGTGTGATGAAGCTGGGTGGGGGAGGTTATGAGAGATGTGAGGAAATATTTCTTCACTGAAAGGGTGGTAGTCACTTGGAACAGGCTACCAGCAGATGTGGTATAGGCAAAAACAGCGGGGGGCTGCAAGCATGTGTGGGCTAGACTTAGGGGTGTATTAGAAATCGGGCAGGGAGGAGAGAGGGTCATCAGAGACCAATTAGGCTCTGCAGAGACTGATTAGGTGGGGAACGTCTGGGCAGACTGGGTAGGCCAAGCAGTCCTTTTCTGCCAACAAATTCTATGTTTCTAACAAAAAGATGATGCTGGAGAGGCATAATACAAGTGAATGAGCCAAGGAGTCCTCAAGTGGGGACTAATTAACTGGTTAGTTAATACAGTGAATATATAAAAATTTACAACATATTGCTAGGTTCAGAAAGACGTTGGAAACTCCAAAAACAGGAAATATTTAAAACCTTTTTGGGTTGGAAAAGACAGAAGCTAAACTCTGAGAAATGTTTATCTTCTCTGTCCCTGGTTGATGTTCCTGTATTGAAATGCATATTTGAGTCTGAAATACTGTTCTGTTGGTCCAGTGGTTCAGAATTCCAATTCATGCATGACATGTAAGTTTCTAACTTGCAGCAGTCCGGTAAAGATGACTGCCCCACCCCAGGGTGGCTGTCCTTGGATTTTGTTGAGGGGTAGTTGGCAGGGGTGGGCATGAATCTGAATACTAAATGACCCAAATATCATGGGTAGTTGGGAATTTGGATTCAATTCTGAATATTCTTCTCATTTGGCACACAGTTAAATTTGACACATTCCCCCCTCCTCCCCAACTATAAGCACTTCTCTGACCGTCCATCCCCCTCCAACAGCACCAAACCTTCCTTGTTTTGAATTCTCCCCTGAAACTGTAGCTGTACTGTGGATTGGACAGCAGTCCAGTGATCCCTGGTACTGCTGTTTTTTTTCTCTAAAGACATGTGGATATATAAATCTTCAGTGGTGCACTAATGTGTGTCCCCAAGTCATTGCCATGGCCCACAATTTGAAAAGGACAGGGTGGTAGGAGGCTTATTCTGACAGTGCAAATTACATAAGTGAGTAGGCCAGGGGGGTGAAGCTTGATTAAAACTGGGATAGGGTCTACCTAAATGTGCCCAATGGCAAAGGATGCTCTTAGGTAAACCTAGCACTGTCACTCCAGCCTCAACGTCAGGCCACAATAGTGGTGCTGCCTATATGATTCATCCTATCCCACAACTTACCAATGGGGAGAAGTGACAACATTGGAGAATTAAGTAGCAAATATTTATTTAAAAAGGTCACCAGCACCTTGGGGCTACCAGACTTTTTTTTTAATATTCTCTTTTTAACCCGCCCCCCCCACACACACACACATACATACACACCGCATCTGCCCCTATCCTCAGGAACTCCCAAGGGCATCCTGTAGGGCTCAATCAGGCATTTCTGGGACGCTTCGGAGGACCGACCCCCATCTGGCCGCGGTTTACCCCCCAATCGGGGAGGAGGGGGAACCTGGGTCATCCCTCCTCCAGTCCACTGGAGCATGTCAGGCAGTCCAGCTAAGCGCCCCCCCCCATGGAGCCTGGTCATGTGGCTAAGGCACCAGGGCCCATCTCCAGGCACAGGTATGGGAATTTGTCCTTGTTTTTGGTGCTCCCTACCCCTAAGGATAACAGTATGCAAGAAGATCCAAGGAGATGAGGGCACCCAGAGCCGTGCCACTGCTCCGTATCTCAGCCAATGTCCTCCCCACCTGATCACTCTGCAATCCCACCGCACTGCCACCCGTGGTCACACAGGTGGCGGTAGAGCAATGGGACCCACCGCCCACCCTCCCCGGAGAAGGAGAGTGGCCCTCTGGGCATTTAATCCTCCTCCCCACCGGCCGGCCCTCCAGCAACCTGGGCTTGCTTACGAACCCATGTCTCTGGTGTCACATACAGTAGCTCTGCCGCTGTGCTGGTGGGCCAGTGGGGCTACCAGACTTGACAGCTGGTGATCCTTTACTAATGTATCCCATCCCTATACTGTTGATGTGATTGCATAGGGCACAGTTGATTGAAGACACAGTAGTGCACCCTCAAAGAAAGCAGGAATATCAAAATGAGGTTAAGAGGCTGGGCGCTTATGAAGGGTTGTGGGATGCTTAGAGTAATGAGGGAAAGGGTTCGTGCATGGGCCTGGGTTCCTCACTGTAACCCCTATGCCAAATTGAGATTACTAAAAAAAAGTGCCAGAACCTAAAGAGTTAAGAGTATAGCTGTTAGATAACCCATAAAATAGGAGATGTGAGGGCCCAGCCACAGGAAATCTTGAGGACCTAACCGTGTAATGACAGAAAAACAGTAGTCCAGTTCTAGTCAGTGCCAGCATGAAGTAGAGGTGGGTGACGAAAGTTCATGTCGTGAAGCACTTTGTAAAGTTGTCTAATTTTGTGAAGTGGCCAGCTTCACTGGAAGCTCACTGGTAATGTTCTGACTTCACAAATTCATGAAGATGGAGTTTCATCTTCAAAGCTGGGTGAAGTTGAGCCAGCTGCCTCCATTGCCTCCCTCCCCTCTCTGTCTCTCCTCCGTTTCATATTCTCTGCTTCTCCTGACTCCTGCACTGTATGTCCTGTTGGCCTGCACTACAAGTGGTAGTCTCCTTTTGAACAGGCAGTTCCAGTGTTGCTGTGAGGTCCAAATGAGTACTTCACAAAGTGGGCCTCGACCTGAAATTTTGCAAAGCTTCATGAAGTATGAAGTGGCCCACTTCACCCGAACTTCTCTAGTACAGTTCATGTTTAGTGCATCTCTAGTGTAAAGTAGGAGGAGTGCAGCTGAGGGCAACCTGGTCTCTGGCATACTAGGCCAGGAGCACCTGCTGGACTTGAAGTGGTGGCAGTGCTCCAGGTCCGAAATGTGGCATATGTCCCCTTTCGGATTCAGTCTCCAAAGTAAGGGTGCAGCGAAGTTGAATTTGCAAAGCTTCATGCAGTTCCCACTGTCAGTGCCAAATCTGACTTCGCTGACTTTGCACATTTTTCAAATGAAGTTGCATTTTTTCCTGTAAAGGTTAGTCACTTCGCAGGAAAAAGTGCCACTTTGCCATGTTGAAGTCAGTACTGCGAGCTTTGCAAAGTTCTGTAGAATTGAAGTTTTTACAGTTTTGCACATCCCTACTCCAGCAGTGTGGAAGAAACAAGCCAACAGAGTGTGGGCTTACAAACAGAGTGGCAAAGCAGAGAGACTTCTAGAGGACTGATGTACAGGGTTGACTATGTAGTTCACTCAGTGATGGGTCCTGGAGTCCTTGTGTGCCCATCTTGGTGCTAGGAAGTTGGTGTGGGAGAGCAACAGAGCCTGAGAGAGGAGGATAAGTAGAGATGAAGAATAAGTGCACTCGGAAAATATGTTGAGAGAAATTCTCTGGGGGATTATGCACCTAAATCACACAGGATCAAGAAATAAAGCATGAAACAGTATACGGAAAAAGCTGTGAATTAAATGCTGAGGACCCCATGAAGGATCTTTCTAAATGTGATAAAACTGCTAAAGGAGCACATTAGAGGCTCTTGGACTTTAATGCTGGTCCAGGGAGGCTGGAGGCTGGCTCCCTATAGGATCAGTTTAACAGTAAGTCCAGGAGCAATCCGCTAGCTGCATGATTTATAAGTATACCGGTGGTGGTGGTGGTGGTGTGGGGGGGGTTCGCACGTGTGTTGAGTTTAGTCAACAGAAATTGTTCATAGAAAGTTTGTCTGCCTGGGGAGCTGGGAATGAGGGTAGGGTACAGTAAAAAGGATCAGTTTCAAACCTTCTTGTATACCATTCTGCATAAGTGAAAATATATCATGCTGGGCTGTCTCCTCAGAATCAAGCAGCCGAGAGAGGAAACAGGAAGGTGTGAGCTGGTTTAATAACCCCCTGCTGCTTGACTAGAAGACCAGTTGTGCACAATTAAGGTACTGTGTTGTGTTAATGTTTCAAGGTGCTTCTTTAGTTTTCTTCATACCCATAGTTCCGTAAAACGGGAACCCTCTCCAGCCCCCCCTTATAGATGGGTGGGTGGATAGTTACCAATGTCCAGGGGCTAGCTACATCACAAGGGGACATGTGACTTTAAATCTGACTCCAAATATTTCAGAATTTGTGATCCCCTTATTCTGACTCTTGGGATGCAGCACAACTCTACTGGGTTGCTAAGGGATACTGGAGAAAGGGAGGATAATGTCAATTATAATGATCCAGTAAACCCACGTCACTGATATTCTAGATGGCAGTGCTATGAGGACACATTCAGCAGTGTGTGGGAGTGCTAGTACTAGTACAGTAGAGTGTAGAGTATCACTATGGACAGCAATGGAGTCATACTGAGGAGGAGGAGGATGGATGCTACTAATGTTGAATGAAAAAATTATCTCCTTATTCTTATACCTTTTGAGCCTTAGTTATGTGGGGTTCAGTTGCTTTATGGCTTTTGGATTTGCCTTGCCTTGTCTTTATTAGGCACTGTTCCAATGTAGCCGACCATACAACAGATATGTTTGGACACTCTCGTTCCCTCTCCTGTGTGCTCACTCTGTGTGGCCAGAGACTAAATTGTCAGCCAAGCCAGGGTTGTTTCAGTGTTTTCTGAGAGGCCTGTGAGATGAATAGGCACTTCATTATGTCTGGCCGTGTGAGACGTCTGCATCCCTGCCAATTCCACCACATGTGGGGTCTCAAAAGCAGTTGATTTGTTGCAGTTTATTTCTCTGTCGGCATGGACTTTACATGAAAAATAGGATTGTCTGTCTGCTGGAAAGCTAGACACACACTGGTCACTTGTATATGACAACCTGCATCCTGGGGCACAGTAAACTTCCTGAGTTTGGCTTCTGACTGCATGTGGCTCTTATCCCCATGGTGTGTCATTTGATTGTGTTTTTAGAAGCAAAGAACATGCTTCTCCCTGCTGTGATATATTTAGTGCTGGTGGAACGGGTTGGATGGGGTTTGCTAGTATGCTCCCCCTTTGAGCAAACCCTGCCAGTTGTGTCAAATTGTGACACTTTGTGGAGGGGGGGGGGTTAGTTTTGTGGTGTGTATACTAGTCCCCTTGGAATATAGTTGACCCCTATAAACTCTCGTCACTCATGGCTTGAGTCAGCATGCAAAGCTAAATGTTGCAATAATGAAGGAATGGTGTGCATTCCAGTTCTCTTTCTCACTGACAACCATCATTCACGAACCTGTCATAACAAATAAAGTAACACCATTTGAATATCAGTCCCTGACACACAGGGGTTCTGCACACACAAACCTTTCAATCCCAGTTTTAGGATATTTTGATGATATTGTACCAGGTGGGCTGGGTGGCGGTAGCAGCCATGTCCACTCACTGATGGAGACTCTCTCCACTTTGCCTCCTCTGTGTTTATTTGCACAATGATATCATAGCCCTTGTATGTGTGGGCCCACCCAACCCTTATCAGCTAAGTGAACAATAAAGGTTTTTAATGTGCTGATGTGTCATTTTAGAAATGGTATGACCAACAGAAATGAGATAACATTCACAGGCTCTGTAGGGTGAGGTACTTTAGAAAGCTTCCTTAAACTCCCTCTTATACAGTACCGAGATAACACTTCTGGGCTGAGAAGTCTACAACACTTCTAAAAACTAGATGCTGTATCCTTGAGTTATTCCGGGGGAAACCTGTTGAAATAAATAAACAAGTCCTTTTCCCCCAGTATTCCTGTTCCCTGTTGCAGGTTGTGATGCACCACAACTCGCTGACTGCAGAAGGAAGGCCAGGTTCTTTCATCCCCTGACAACGGTAGTTGCTAACCAGCACTGGCCAATGTCTAGATACACAGGCAATGGGTCAGCAGTGTCTGAGTATTTGTAACTACCTAGTCCTGTAGTGTAGTACTGTGAGTCAGAAACATGTATTATTGGCAGGACTATTAAGTTACGCCTGACTTGCTGTGCAGTCTTGCATCCTTAAAGCAGTGCCTGGAGCGCTTCACATGTACTATGGCTCTCTGATCTCTTTGAGAAGTACCCATTCAGGGAGAGGAAGAAGAATTAGCAACTGGCCCAGTGGTGTGAAGAGCTGAGGCGTTGGTGCCTTACCTCTTACCATGCTGGTGGCTCTGGTTTGGAAATGGACTTGGGTTGCTGGGGTTCGGCCGGGCTGGGGCGGGATTGGTTGTCTGATGGACAGCTCTACTCTCTCGTGGAAGGAAGATATGTTGGCCCGGTCTTAGACTGCCACCAGGTGGAGGCCTGGTGGCAGTGCAGCACAGGCAGCGAAGAAGGGAGGGAGCTGTGGGAACGTTAGGTATGTGCGCCTTCACACATGAGCCTGACATCCTACAGTGAGGGGCAGGAAGAAAACTGGAAAAAGAGACATTGGAGGCTTAACGAACTCCTGACCGCTTGTCCCTGAGCCCACTCTGTCACTCGGGAACTAATCATCGGTCTGTCCTGGATCATTGTACTGGGAGAATGGCCTTCCACCTTCCAGACTAGCCATGATGGTTAATTTGTCAGAGAGCCAGACTGAGGTGAGTCTTGGGTGAGTTGGGAGCTGACACTATGAAGCGGGAACAAGGCTTATTAGCTGCCCCTGGAAGAAGGTGGACTAAACACCTGCATGGAAAAAAAAAAAAGAAGAATTAACAAACCATAAAAAGTACACTGGTGCCATTATCAAGATGGTACAGTGGGTATGTTCATCCCATAGTAATACTGACTGAAGAATGGACAAAGACAACAGTTAGCCCTTTTCTATTGTACTTCATGTCAAATCAAATCATATTTTATTTTTAAAGCACTTTTCTAAAATCAAAGCACATATACAATATTAAAAACAACCAATAAACAGTTAAAACACACAGAATTAAAAGGCAGCAGAAATAAAACTAAACATCCTCCTCAAATACTAGGCCAAATAAATATGTTTTTAAAGAGAATTTAAACATCTCAGTGGACAGGCAGTCTCAAATCTGACGAGGTAGAGAGTTCCACGGGGTTGGGGCTACAAAAGCAAAAGCCATAGCACCTGATGTCTGAAGACAGACCCTGGGAACCTCTAGCAATCCCTCGTCACCGGAGCGGATAGGACGGAGGGGACGGTAAGGCCAAAGGAGGTCTTGTAAGTAACCCGGTCCAGGTCAGCAACACGACCTTGAAGGTGATCCTCCACCGCACTGGCAGCCAGTGCAGTTCGTGCAGCACAGGCATGATGTGGCAAGATCTTGACTGCCCTGTCAACAGCCTGGCCGCTGCATTCTGCACCAGCTGCAGGCTACGGAGATCCACCCCCTGTAACCCTAGGTATAGAGCATTGCAGTAGCCGTAGGTAATTACAGTCCTTGTCAACCACTTTAGCACCACATAAGGAAACTAGTGTGGACACCTTCTTATGGGCTGTGAGTTCAAATTCCATCCCAGTGCCCTGGCTCACCATATGAGCATGGGTGTAGGTAAGCAAAAACTATGTAAACCACAGCATGAGTAAATGTTTATTTCTGAGCTAAACATTTCTTTACCTTCAGACATTATAATATACTTTTTCTGTTCTGTCTGAGGAAAACACAAAGTAAATGTATACGACGGTGTTCTGCTGTAGTTTTCTTCCCATGATACTTACCACAGTATTGCTTTATTTATTTGTGTTGCAAATTATATACCCAGAATAGCGCAACAGAGATATTGCAGCTCATTTTCAGAGAGGTCCCTGCTTCTGTTCATTTTTACAGCTTGGAGCACTAAAACACAGGAAAGTGGGTGCGTTGGTTGCTCAAGGACATACCATGAGTAAAGAGTATGGGTGGGATTTGAACCTGTGCTTTCCTAGCCTGTGCTCTAACCCTAAGGCCTCACTGCCTTCATTATACAACTGTATAATGTATACAGCATTGGGGACAACAAATCAGGTGACTTATAAAAGTAGTCCTGGAATGTAGTTATTTTAATGGGGTGACAGCAAGGAGCACCCACATCAGTTCAGGTACATAATAAGGCCGTGTACTGGGATCTGACCTCAGGACCCTTGCCGTAGCAGTGGGCCCTCACTTCAGGAAAATTACATGGTGGGACATTGTACTGAGATTCAAACTTGGGTGTTTTGGAGTAGCAGGGGGCCCCCACATTGCTAAAATGACATGACTGGGCAGGGTACTGGGATTTAAATTCAGGGCTTGTGGAGTAGCATTGGGCCCCCACTACAGGAAAATGATATGACGGGGGTGTGTGTGCTGAGTTTCATACTTGGGGCATCTGGAAAGTGACATGAATGGACAGTGCATATTGGGATTTAAACTTGGTGCCCTTAGAGAAGCAGAGGGCTCCCGCATTAGTAAAGTGACATTATCCATGTCAGTGGCTCAGTAGGTAATACACTTGCCTCTGGAGTCGGATGATCAGAAGGTCATGGGTTCTAGCCCCACACATGGTACTTGGGGTAGTACCTATATCTGACACTGTAGTGCAGTACAAGGGGGGTGCAGCACTGTTGAGAAGCTGTCCTTCAGATGAACATTTAACCAAAGTCCCTTCTGTCCATCTCTGGTCACTGTCCAGATGGAAGTTAAAGATCTTGGGGCTTTTATCAAAGCAGAGTAGGGGGAGTTTCTCCAGTGTCCTAGCCAACATGCCCCATCAGTAAAGCAGCTCCATGTAACTAAACCCAAAGGGTGCATTTGCAAACAAGCTGTCATAGCTCAGTGATGACATGCATTATAGGGCAGTTTGCAGGATTTGAACTTCGGGCTCTTATGAGTAGCAGAGGCCCTCATTCACATCAGTAAAGCAACATGATGGGCCAGTGTACAGGGATTTGAATAAAAAAACTCTTGGGAGTTACAGAGGGCCCCCAAAATCCTTTGTTACTGGTTAGTGATTATACAGATAGGTAGACTCTGTGGTAGTAATGAATTACAATATGCCTCCGGAATCTCACTAGCCAAAGAGCCCTTTGATCAAATCTCAGGCACTACACATAATGTAACTTTACCAATGTGAGGGCCTTTTGGTACTCTAGGGCCCAGACATCAAATCCCAGCACACTGCCCAATCAGATAACTTTACTAATGTGGGGCCCTCTCATACTCTAGGGCCCAGAGGTCAAATCCCAGCACACTGCCCAATCAGATAACTTTACTGATGTGGGGCACTCTGGCACTCTAGGGCCCCGAGATCAAATCCCAGCACACTACCCAATCAGATAACTTTATTGATGTGGGGCACTCTGGCACTCTAGGGCCCTGAGATCAAATCCCAGCACACAACCCAATCAGATAACTTTACTGATGTGGGGCACTCTGGCACTCTAGGGCCCTGACATCAAATTCCAGCACACTACCCAGTCAGATAACTGTACTGATGTGGGGTACTCTGGTACTCTAGGGCCCTGACATCAAATCCCAGCACACTACCCAGTCAGAGAACTTTACTGATGTGGGGTACTCTGGTACTCTAGGGCCCTGAGATCAAATCCCAGCACACTACCCAATCAGATAACTTTACTGATGTGGGGCACTCTGGCACTCTAGAGCCCTGACATCAAATCCCAGCACACTACCCAATCAGATAACTTTACTGATGTGGGGCACTCTGGCACTCTAGGGCCCTGAGATCAAATCCCAGCACACTGCCCAATCAGATAACTTTACTGATGTGGGGCACTCTAGGGCCCTGAGATCAAATCCCAGCACACTGCCCAGTCAGATAACTTTACTGATGTGAGGCACTCTGGCACTCTAGGGCCCTGAGATCAAATCCCAGCACACTGCCCAGTCAGATAACTTTACTGATGTGGGGCACTCTGGCACTCTAGGGCCCTGAGATCAAATCCCAGCACACTGCCCAATCAGATAACTTTACTGATGTGGGGCCCTCTGGTACTCTAGGGCCCTGAGATCAAATCCCAGCACACTGCCCAATCAGAGAACTTTACTGATGTGGGGCTCTCTGGTACTCTAGGGCCCTGAGATCAAATCCCAGCACACTGCCCAGTCAGATAACTTTACTGATGTGGGGCACTCTGGTACTCTAGGGCCCTGAGATCAAATCCCAGCACACTGCCCAGTCAGATAACTTTACTGATGTGGGGCACTCTGGTACTCTAGGGCCCTGAGATCAAATCCCAGTACACTTTCCACTCCTGTCACTTTTCAGATATGGGGGCCCTCTGGTACTCCCAAGAGCCCTGAGAACAAACCCAGTTCACTGTGCTGTCATATCACTTTACCATTGTGGGTGCCCTCTGCTACTTTAAGACCATGACTTGAAATCGCTGTACACAGTCCTGTGATGTCACTTTACTGTTATGGGGGTGCTGTGTTATACTTTTCTTTTTCTCCACCTTCTCCTGGGGAGGCTCTGTCTCAGGTCTGATCTCCTGAACAGCATCTCCTGGCTTCTCATAGGCTTACTGGCATACCCTGTTCTGCTCCATGGCTTAGACCCTGTGGTGGGGTTGGCAGGTCCCCCCAAACCATGCACAGGATTCAGTTCTTGGGTGCAGGCCGTGTCACCAGTGTGAGGTCTGCAAGAGGCTGGACCCTTATTTGGCATCTCCAGCATTTTCCCCATTTTCTAATCTGGACGCTGTCATGAGGATGTACCCAACATCATACATACCAAGTGCGTCGAGCGCATTAACATCAGTGTCTTCCCTCCTTTTAAAGTGCTTCTGGTACACTGCCACCTGGGGTCACCCAGGTGGCAGTAGAGTGCCAGAGTTGGGTGCCCTCCCTCCTCCCCTGGAGGAGGAGATTGTCTTCTGGGATGCTTAGTCCTCCTCCCCTGCCGGCCTTCAATGACCCAGGCCTGAGGCATGCACCCAGATCACCACGTCACGAGTGATAGTTCTGCAGCACCGATGGCTTGGTGTGCTGTGATGCTCAGGGACATGAGTTTAAATCCTAGTACACTGCACTGTCATGCTACTGTACTGATGGGGCATTCTGCTGTTCCCAAGAGCGCAGACTTCACATCCTAGTTTACTGCTACATGCCACTTTACTGGTGTTGGAGCCTTCCACCACACCAAGGTCCCACATTCAAATCTGAGTACACTGCCCAGTTATATAAGTGTTCTGATGTGGAGCACCCTACTTTTCAACCCAGCCTACTACCTGGAAAAACAAAACAATTAACTCAGATATGTTCATAGAAACACAGAAGCTGTCGACGGAGGAGGCCCTTTTGGCCCACTAGTCTGCCTTATTTTCCCTACTTACTGTGCCACTTCAGACCCTACTCAATCTCCAGTCTCTTGCCCCCCACCTTATTTCTTAGTTCCCCTTGTGTTTGAATGCTGTTACCATTTTAGCGCCTACCACTTCACTGAGAGGCTGTTCCAGGCATCCACCACCCTTTCCGTGAAGAAGTATTTCCTCAGCAGTGGCGGCTCTACACCAGGGCCCGCCAGGGCACGTGCCCTGGTAAAAAAAAAAAATAAAAAAAAAAATGCTGTGCCCCAGTTGGTACCCCTTATGGTGCAGAGCTTCCTCCATAGTAACAATATATCAGTGCCCTGGCTGCCATCTCTTGTGCCCCAGCTGTGCCCTGGTAACCATTTGTGGATAGAGCCGCTGCTGTTCCTCAGACCTCCTCTGTCTCCCCCCTCCAGCTTCATAGTGTGACTCCTCCTTCCTGAGCATCTTTTTCTATGTAAAATGCCAGCTTCATGTACCTTATTAATACCTGTGAGGTATTTGAACATTTCTATCACGTCTCCCCTTTCCCTCCTTTCCTCTAGAGAGTCCATATTTAATTCCTTGAGCCTTTTCCTCATAGGGCCTTTCATGCAGGCTCTGCACCGTTTTGGTTGCCCTCTTCTGTACCACCTGTTCTTTCTGAGTAGGGTTTTTACATCTAGGTGCAGCAGGCGCCATCACTTACTTCTGGCATGACTATTTGCCCTGACGTGGGGGGGTCAAGCTAACTGTGCTTTGTGCTCCTTAGAGGCATTTAGCACAGCAAGTGTCCTATTGAAAGGAATAGTTAACATGGTCCAGAGTTGTTAGCAAGTGAGCACTAAGCCCCACCAGGAGTGCATGGTAATGAGCGGTGGAGTCGTGCATGCAGGGTGCACCATCCTATTTGAAGCTTTTTGAAAGTGCCAGTAGGCTAGTTGTGGAGCACTAATGAACTCTTCCAAAAAGCACATTTTAGCTAAGCGCAACCCCCTCACTTTCCCTGTCCTCAGCTCCCTGGTGTCCATTAGCACCCCTCACCCAATTCCGTTAAGGTGGTCACTTGCATCCAGTGGCATTCCCTCACTCTCCCAGTTCTCTTGAGCAATCGCTAGGGTCCAGTGCCCCCAATATCCAGTTCAGTCAGACTGATCTCTGAAGTCAAGTGGCGTCCCCTAGCTCATCCAATCCTGTTAGAGTGCTCCCTGGTATCCAGTGGCTCCCTTTCCTTCCCCAGTCCTGTTCAAGTGATCCCTGTGGTCTAGTGGCACCCTGCTTCCAATCCTTGTCATAGCTATCCCTTATATACAGTGGTCCCCTCCTCTCCTGAGCCTTGCTAAATCTACTCTTGGTGTTTGGTAGTCCCTTTCCCACTCCTGATCCCTGTTAAAGCCATTACTGGTACAGTATTCAGTGGTCACCTGTGACCCACTGCATCCTGTTGCAGAAGTCCGATTTCTGGTGTCCATTGCATCCCTGAGCCCACTAACCTCTCTCACCCCTGTCCAGAGATGGCAGACGGTTCCTACTGTCCCCTTACCTCCATGGCCAGCTGCCATGTGATGCACAAAAACACCATTGCAATGTACATGGAAGTGCATGGCTGCAGTAATTGTAGGACATACACAAACAAAAACTCTCCTAGCATTCCACTCACCCACCCACTGCAGGGACAGCAGCTGCAGGAAGTCATCACTGAAGTCAATTTTCAAAAGTTACAAATTTGGTTTTATTTGTATGTTCAATGCTGGGAAAACACAAGTGCAAGCTCAGTGAAAGAAGTTAAAAAATAAGCAGGAGCATACCTGCCAACAGATGGCCTGTCTAGTTAGCTGCTCTGACACGTTCCATGTGATATAAGCATGCTTTCTCAAATAGGTACTTGTGGGATGTTGATGAAAAATCCCTATTTCAATGTACATGTTTGTGCATTGCCACAGTACTTGGATGCTTCAGATAGTAGTCAGTGGTGAAGGTCAGCCACTGATCTGTGACCAGGTTGGGGTTTTTGGAGTGTTCAGGGTGGAACTGGACACCAGGGACTGGGCTTCCCGGACCAGAAGTGGGAGATGGGACCACTGGACATCGGGGACAACCTAGGGATCCCTGGACACCAGGAATAGCTGTAACAGAGATCAGGAGTGGAAGGGGACCGCCGTATGCCAGGGATAACTTTAACAAGGATCAGCAGTGGGAGAGGGGCCTACAAGACACAGGGATATCTTTAAAGGGGAGAGGGAGGGGGACCACAGCACATTACTGATGGCTTCAGTGGGGATTACAGCAGGAAGGGGGGGTATCCCACAAGACACCACAGATAGCGTTATTTGGGTTTAGAGTTGGGGGGGGGCACCATGTTCCAGGAATAGCTGTAATGGGGATCGGAAGTGGGAGGGGGTGTCACTGACAGCCATGGAGCTGATGACTGGAAACCAGGTAAGAGAAGTGGGTGTATCTATCACACTGTGCGCAGACAGTACGAGGACAGAAATAGCAGCTCTGAGCCACCATAAGAATGTGTGGAGCAATGTATCACTTTAGTGATGATTCATGAGAGGGTAAGTATATGGTAAGGGGGGTTTAGGGAAGTGCATGCTGAGCAGGGTCATTAAAATGGTTTACCAATATTACAGTTTAGTGCTTCAGCACTGTAGTGTTTTTACCTCGCAAACTGCCCAGTGTGGAAATGTTTAATGTGTGCGGTGACCACGCTAGTTTGTGCTCAGATCAGGGTTGGGGCTTTGTTTTACACTGTACTCTCACTGGAGACCTCATGGGTAGTCTAGAGCATTAGTGAAGACCTCTTTGCACAGCCCAGAGTTTTTTTGTGTGAGGTTTGGGGATTATGCAAGGTTCCACAATTCTGACCACTATATCAAAGGTAGTCAGTGAAAATGGATAGTTGCTTTTTTTTTAGTGACAAACCTCTGTGAGTGTGCATATGGATGTGTGGTATATGTGTGTGCGAACATTTTAACATGTATCCCGTTGGGGGTGACAACTCACATATATTCATGCTAGGGAGATTCAGCTGGTTTCCCTAAGCAGGCTGTTTGCTGGCATTGGGCAGAGCTCAAGTGGGCAGCAGCGTACTTGTGTTTTTGTGTAGTGGCAGTAAGTACTACCATGTCAGACTGAAGCTTTGAGCAGTACGCCAACAGGATGAGTGAAACATGTTTTTTTTTTTTTTTTTTCTCGGAGAGTCATAAATTAAAAAAAATACTCAATTTGAGTTGACAATTTAAATAGCTGTGCTGAGAGTCTTTCCCTTCAGGCTAATTAACTTTATCAGTGAACAGCAGGTTAGCTTATTACTGCCACGTGGGTTTAATTAACAAAGGAAAGTAATTAGTTTGAACTCTTAGCTGGAGGTTCCACTTAGACTGCAGCTTCCAACACTTTCCAGTAGGTTAGGATGCTCCCTCCCCCACACACACACACACACACACACACACACACATATAAGTGGCAGTGCTTGTAAATGCTGTGGTTAAAGAGTGAATGACAGGGAAAGCCCTCGGGGTGAACATCTTTGGGAAGGCGGGAGAGGAGCAGTGTGTCTCGGGAACAAGGACAAGTCAGCAGCAGCTCAGCTGGAGGCATGTGCCGTGCATTTTCCCTGACACCTCTGATTGAGGCCTGTGTGGCAGCCTTGAACCTGGTGTGCATGCGTTTGTGTGTGTTCGTTCGTTCGTGAGTGTTCTTCCTGCATACACATACTGCCTCTTCTTCCAAATTCTATTTGCAACCTAAATCCAGTCTGTGTTCACTATTTGGGTGGGGGGCTGTGTTTGCTTTACTCCACTAAATTACTTTATGGATACTACAATAAAAATTGGATCCAGGGGTAATTATCCATAAGATATAACAATAGTGACTTTCATAGAGTGTCTTTTAAAAAAAAAAACATATATATATATATATACACATATGTGTATATAGCTTAAATCTATGACATTTACAATTGTGTTCAGCGTGAGTGTTTTCTTGTTCCTCTTTTATGGCTGCATGGGTGGAGCCATGCTGACATATTGCTATCACACAGAAGAGAGAAGGAATGGTGGAAGTATGTGACCAGATTTCTTCCCTCTGTTCTTCCACAGTATTGCAGTCAGTGCTTTACTGTTTCTCCACCACCCCTTCCCTCTGCAACCACAGTAGCCCACCCTCCATGGGTGCACTGTTTGATTGCTGCCTGTCACTTATGTTTTGCCAGATAAAAGAGCCCACCGTGCGCAAGATGGCCACAGTGAGCTCAATGCGCATGCGCAACTTCACTTCTGCAGTCATGCATGGGTGATTTCACTTCTGCAGTAGCGGTGAAGTCATTCATGTGCATGGAACTTACAGCGGACGACTTGGGCATGGCGGGCTCTTTTTTCCCAGCAAAATGAAACTGCATTTTGTTCTTGGAGCCCCATGAGTGCTTTTAAAACAGTGTAGCAACTGTGTTGTCTCTGACCAGTGTTTGTTGTAATTGTTATTGTTGGTCTACTAATTACTTCCTGTAATGCAGTACATATTTTTACTGAGTCTTTCCAAAAGCATCTGACTGTCCCATACTAATCTGACAATTGCTGTTACTGACAGTGTCACTGTTGTTAAGGTGAGCACTATGATGTCATAAACCAGTGCACTATGAACTCTGTGGGGTGCAATCAAATGCTTTCAATGTTAACTTTCTGAATAGACTTCCAAGATGTGTTAACACATCCTGGAAAGGAAAACTGAAAATAAGCAAGCAATAATACCCGACAGGGTGGGCGGTATTGGGCAATACCAGACTGCCCAGGGGCGTAATGAAGCCCAACGCCGCAGGTGGAGGGCCTTATAGCCCCTGGAAGGTCTGGTATTGCCCATACTGCCCACCCTGGAGGGTATTATTGCGCTTAGAAAATGGGCACTGTGGAAAAAAATTGTTTAATTAAAAAATATTCTTTCAAAACTAGTTCAAACTGAGTTTTTTTAATAAAATAGTTCCTCCGCCTGTATTTTTCATGGTCACACACACATACACACACATCCTGATTGCAGATAGTTTGTAGATATTATTGCTTAAATGCTCCCAGACACGAAGTACAGGCTGTGCTGCTTATTTTGCTTTTGGCCTCCTGACATCGGTTCGTTGTGCCCCCCCCCATGTGTTTGCTCGTCATTGAGACAGGCATGAAACAGCGCTGGCAATCATCTGCTGCCCCACACACACACACACACACACACACTTCTAACAGCAGAAGAGACACTCCAGAGTTTCATTTTACCTGAACAACGTAGGGGACGGGCTCCATATGCAGCTGCAGGTGGGGTAAGAGCGGGGAGGGGGAAGCAGAGGAGGAACTGGAAAACTGATATGTACAGCTGCGTGTTTTTTTCCAAGCTCGGACATAGAAGCGGGATCCCCAGTTCATTTTTACTGCTGCTGTTGGATTACTGAGGGGATGCTCCAATGTGATCACACTTTGATACTACGGGAACATCCTCTTTTTTTCCCCTGGTGCGAAGAGACTGGGTACGAGGGGAGGTGGCAGTGAAGGCCCTGCAGAACTGTGGCACGCTGGAGGGGCTGCGACTCTAGCCTGTAACAAGCTTTGGTGGCAGGTAAGACCGCAGCATTGGTGTTCTCATATGTTGGCCCTTTTATGTACAGGAAGAGGAGCGACAGCTAGGGATGACTCAGTTGTAGTTCCTGATTATCATTCAGAACAGACTGCCGGTGTAGGGGATGTATTGGCGGTTTATGATCGTGCCCATTATTTGTTTTCTGCTCAGCTGGTAAACAGTATACTGATTTGAGCTGCTTATCATTTGTCAGGCTTCTTTGGTTGGCACTGTGTTGCGGTGGGAGGAAGGGCTAGGGACGGGTGATAAAGGACAGCTACTGTGTTGATTTGTGACACGGAGCGAGACTGAAGCTGCAGTTTACTTTATTTTGGGGACTTTGTGAGAGAACTTTTGCAGTTTTCCGGGGAGGGACACTTCTGTTGTGGATTTTTTATCTTTTAACATTGGCAGACGGTCGGCAAGTTTCATGGGAGGGAATGCTGATTCACTATCTCGCTAAGCGTGTTGTACAAATGGCGGCAAGTTTGAAAATTTTCATTCACGATTTGGCCAATTGGGAAGCAGGGTGGGTGCTGTGATAGTTCAATGGGTGAAGGGGCACTGTGGCCTGGCTCTCATTTTTAGGTGGGCATCTATTGTCTGATGGATGCCCACCTAAAGATGTGTGTCAGCCAATCAGGTAAGGGGATTTTCTTTGCCCATTTTCTAAAAGAACATATTCACTAGTGGATTGTAATCACCAAGTTTGTGGTGTTTGTGTCATTCACCTATTTTTTCTGAAACCTCGGCTAAGAACTTTAGGTTGAACAGTTTGCAACAACAATATTTCTAGGTTTGTGTTATTGTGCTTCGTCAGTGTGCTGCTCACCACTGCTGCCTTTACCCAAACCCTTGACAAGGTTTCCCGTAGGCATGCCTTGAATACCTTTATTGCTGCCTGAGTGGCAAATCTTTGTGAGACAAGGACCATTCCCCCTTGACAGACCTCCTCAGACCTAAGCATGGCCCCATAAGTTCAGTTCAACCACTCAACTGCTTCGTGAGAAACCTCCTGCCCTTAGTATGTGCCGAAACCCTTTCTGGGTGCTGCTTCTAACCCTGGGACTGTCTCCCTTGCACTGCAGTATTTGTTAGTTGACAAAAAAATCATTAGTTTTTTAGTAATATTTCTGATATCAATTCATAATCAGTACAACTTTAGTTCTCTCTGCTGTTTAGCTGTGAAACTGTTTTTATTACTATGTTGCTAATTAATGACGCAGGTCATTAAAAATGGCCACCAGAAGCAATTGCTACCAGTCCCTTCCCTGGAGGTTACTTTTTGACTTAACATGTTGGGTTCATAGAGCGGATGTATTAGAAGGGCACTAAGACATTTCTGTTGTGCAACAACTTATCATGACACTACTATGTTTCATTTATTTATAGGGTGCATGTGGCCAGAGAGCAGTTACTTTTAATAGCTGTGAAATCCCATCTCTCAGTTTAGGCATGCAGTACAAAATAGAGGAACTGTTGTTTTTGCCAGAAATACATTACTGCTCAAAAAAAAAAAACATTTTTATAATGTTTTCTCTAACAAATGCTCGCTGTAGAGATACCCCGCTGACCAACTGTGCCTGCAAAGAATTCCTTGGTTGATTTAATTAATTTAAAAATCATTGGTATGTGTCAATTTGTATCTCTTAAAGGTATTTATAGTATTTATCGTCAGCATATCCGTTCCTTCTGCTGTCACAGTTGTTTTAATCGTATTTTTACGGATTACACAGGTTTGTGACTGCAGAAAAGGACCACACCAGCCCATCTAGTCTGCCCTTTACACCTTCCCCTGTCTCCCTTCCCCCTCCTTTTTACCTACTCTGGACTTTCTCCCCTCCACCTAACCCCATATGTCTGTCCCCATGCTCTCTTGAAACCACCCTCTAATTCGAAACCCACCACCTCCTCTGGAAGACAGTTCCAGATCTCCACCACCCTCTCCATGAAGAACTGCCCCCTGACATTTCCTCTGTATTTCCCACCTTCTAATTTGAGGTTATATCCCCTCGTGTTTGCACCCTCCTTCTTTTTGAACAAGCTTCCCTCCTTCATTTTATTTATCCCCTTCAAGTACTTAAAAGTCTCAATCATGTCCCCCCTCTCCATCCTAGTCTCTAGTGGGTACAGATTCAGCTCCCTCCATCTCTGCTCATATGGTTTTCCTTGTATCCCACATACCATCTTTGTTGCTCTTCTCTAAACCCTCTCCACCATCTCAATATCCCTACGTAGCTGTGGTCTCCAGAACTGCATCCCGTACTCTAGTTGCGGCCTCACCATAGTTCTCTACAGTGGCATGAGCACCTCCCTCCTCCTGCTAGTAAAGCCCCTTGCAATGCAGGCCAACATACAATTTGCCTTACCCACTGCTTTACCTCACTGGTTCCCCACTTTAAGATTCTTCGATATAATAATTCCCAGGTCCCTCTCCTGTTCTGTTTCCTTGAGTTCCTCTCCCCCAGTGAAGTAAGTTGCTTTTATGTTCTTCTGCCCCAGGTGCATCACTGCACACTTTTTAGCATTAAATTTTAGTTGCCAGATTTCCGACCACTTCTCTAGCTTCTCCAGATCTCTCCTCATGGCCTCCATTTCTCCTTGTGAGTCCACCCTATTGCAGACCTTTGTACTGTCTGCAAATATGCACACCCTACCCTCCAGTCCCTCTGCTAGATCCCTAATGTAGATGTTAAAGAGCAGGGGTCCCAGTACTGACCCCGAGGCACCCCGCTGAACACTGCCCGTTCCCGAGAATGTACCCCATTTACCACCGCTTTTTGACGCCTTCCTGTCGGCCATTTTCCACCCACCTAGTAACTCTCTGGCCCACCCCCAGGCTCTCCAGCTCTTTACCAGCCTTCTGTGTGGGGTGGTGTCGAAGGCCTTGCTGAAGTCCAGATAGGCCATGTCCACTACCCTGCCCTGATCCACTACCTGCGTCACCCAATCGAAAAACTCTTACCAGGTTAGTCTGACATGACCTTCCATTTGTGAAACCATGCTGCCTTTCGTCTTGCAGACCATTGGCTACCAGGTATTCCACCACCCTTTCCTTCAGCAACGTCTCCATTACCTTCCCCACCACCAAGGTGAGGCTGACATGGTGGAGTTTGACCTCTTCCTTGCTTCCCACCTTATGTAGTGCAACCACCTCCTTGCTCCTCCAGTCCCTGGGCACCACCCCTGTGTCCATGGACAAACTGAACACTTGTCAGAGGTGGTGCCAGCTCCTCCCTCAGCTCCCTGAGTACTTTTGGGTGCAAGCCGTTTGGCCCCATTGCCTTATTCACCCTTAGTCTGCCCAGTTCTTCCCTTACTCTATCTACTGTGAACTCTGCAGAATCCAGTTGCCTGCAGTTTGCTTCTTTCACTCCTGCACTGGCCCTCTCCCATCACCCTCTTTCGTGAAGATTGAACAGAAGTAGTTGTTTAATGCCTCCACCTTTTTGAAGTCCCCCTCCAGTTTTGTTCCGCCTTCCCCCCCTAAACCTCCCTATTCCCTGCTGTGCCTTTTTTCTCTCTCCCACATACCTAGAAGTTTTATCACCCCTTCTGGTCTGGTTTGCTGTCCTCTCCTCAGTGACCTCTTTAGTCCTCCTTATCATTTGTCCTGCCTCCCTTGTCTTTGCCCTATATGCCTCCCTATCCTCATTCCTTTGTGTCATCCTGTACCTCCTGAATGCCCTGGTTTTTTTTCCCTGACCACCCCCGCCACCTCTCTTGTAATCCAAAGAGGTCTCCTTTTTCTTCTTCTTTTTCTGACTCGCCTGATGCATACATCAGTGGCTTTTAGCAACCCTCCCTTAATAGCTGCCCATAATTCCTCCACATCTTCCATATTGCCTAACCTTGACATTTCTTTCCCAGTTACCCTCCTCATCCTGTTAAAGTCTGCCCTCCTGACGTCCATTACCCTAGTTCTTGTCCCGTTTCTTTCCCTGCCCGTTTTTACTCTGAACCTGACAGCTCTGTGGTCATTTGTGCCTATTTCTTCCCCTACCTCCTCCTCCTCCACACTGTCTCCATTAGTGAGGACTACGTCCAACAGGTCTCCCGGCCCCCCCAGTTGGCTCCCTAACCCATTGGTACAGGAATACACCTTGTAGTGCCTCTAAGATCCCCCTGCTCCTAGTTGATGTTGCTATCTGGATCTTCCAGTTGATGTAAGGGAGGTTTAGGCCCCCCACTGACAGAATTTCCCCTTTTTTCACCATTTTTGTTCCTGATAGTAATAGTGGTTTATCCCCTTCTTCCCCCTGCGTAGGAGGTCTGTAAACTACCCCGACTTTCAATTGCTCCCCATTTCTCTTGTCTAAAGTGACCCATATTAACTCTGTCTTCCCCATCATCATCATCCAGCTCTTCCGTGGCCCCAATTTCTTCGTTGACGTATAGTGCTACCCCTCCTCCCTTTGGCCCTGCCCTGTCTTTCCTAAACAGTCAGTAACTAGGTATGACTGTCTCCCAAGTATGTTGCTCCTTCCACCAAGCCTCACACACTGCTACTATTCTGAGACCCTCGTCCACCATGGTGACTTCCAGTTCCCTTAGTTTATTCCCCAGACTTCTAGCATTGGCTACCAAACCCTCCACCATGCAGCCCCTCTTCCCTCCCTCCTTTCAGTCCCACCCTGTTTACACCTGTCCATAATTTCTGCTTTGTCCTGGGAGGCTGACAGCATCTCAATTCTTTTTACCTGTTTGGGTGGCCTTGACATTAACCCCCACACCAGATTTAGTTTAAATTTAACTTCCTACTATAAGGTCATCCATTTTACTCTTAAGTACAGCTTCCCCTTCTGTGCTTAGGTGCAACCTATCAGGGGCATTCAACCCCTCTTCTTTCCACGTTGAACCCCAGTCACCTATCAATCCGAACCCCATCTGCCCACACCATCCTTTCAGCCATATATTGAATTCCTCTATCTTTTCCTTCCTCTGTGTGCTTGCTCTTGGAACAGGCAGCACCTCTGAGAAGGAAACAGAAGGAAAAACTGTGTTACTACAGAATCTAGCAAGCTCTTTGAATCAGACCTTACCCTCCATCAGACTGTTCCCTTCCAGGTCATTGGTACCTAGACGAAACACCAGGCATGTCCTCTCATCTAGATGCTTGCCCCAAGATGGTATATTGTGCCTCACCTCGATCGCTGTCATTCCTGGCATACACTGAACCCATATTGCACTGTTTCTTGCTCCCCTCCTCCCCTCATTTGATTCCCTTGATAATAGAGTCTCCTATGAGTGTCACCCTTGTGCACACTTCTTCCTGAATGCTCTTTTGGTGCTCAAGTTTACTCCCTAGGTCTCGCCTCCCCTTGGCCTCCTTGTTCCCTTTGTCCATCCTTTTCTTGTTCAGGTTTTTGCCTTCTTCCAATATGTCCTCATCTTCTCCTCTCCCCTTGGACTTACCCTCAGACCCCCTCTTTCCATCCATGCTCTTCCCTTGCTCTGCCTCATCCCTGTTCTCCGTGGGCATACATCCACTGCCTGCATGCTCTACCCCCTTTCTCCCCACTGGCTCTTACCCTGCCTGCTACTGAAATACTTGCTATTTCTGAATTTTCTGTGCACTGTGTCCCCTTTGAGGGAATTCTCTTCCTCACCATTTGCTCTGCTTGCATAGGTCCCTCTTTGTGCATGCCCCCCCAATGCATCTTACACTTTATTCCCTACCCTTTCTCCCTGCCAGTTGCACTCTTTCCCATTGATGGCCCTTGAGGGCCCCATCCCTAGCACTTTGGGTTCCTCTGTCTTTGCCTCTCCCACCATGGTCACTTCACTGCTTCTAACCCTGAGTCCAGGCTCCTCTAGTACCTCACCCTGGTGTGTCCCCAAAAGGTCATTCCCCTTTCCATCCAATGTCCCTGCTCCCAAGAGCTCTTTCCCCGAGTCTCCCAACTCCCTTACCCCTGCTTCCCCCTCTGCTGGCTCCTCGCAATCGCTCTCCTCCATTACTACCTCCACTAGTAGATCGAGGGGTGCAAATCTGTTTTCCTGCTCTATTCCCATGTTTCCCTTTCTTTTGTCGGTAGAGGCCCTATTTGAAGTCTGGCCCCGAGTTGCAGGCATCTGTCTTCTTTTACCTGATCCTACTACCTTCCACGCCTCCTGATCTCTAGCTGCCTCACTGTCTCCTGACTCAAGACTCCTCATCTGACCTCTGGATTTGCTGCTATCCTCCCCCAGCTCTCTGTTGCATCCACTTGGTCCCCTTCCATCCTCCTTCCTGCAAGCCTCTGTCCTCACAACCCATGTGTCAAGACCCCTAAAGCATCCCCTTATTCCCTCCCTATCCCCAGCTGATACTGTCTCTGCCCTTCTGCCCCCCCTCCTCTTCACCCCCATACTGTGCCCACCGCAGTCACCCTAGTTCCTCCCTCAGCTGTGTGAGTTCTTTATGCACCATGCATCCTCCAAGCCCAATTTAGAACCATGGCCGCCCCACACCTGCTACACCCCACCATCCTGCCAAACAATCCACCCCTTTGGCTGCTGCTCCAGCTGCACTGCCCTTGCATAGCTATGCCAGCAGGTTTTGGATAATGTATGATACTTAAGCTGTACAGACCAGTTATAGCAGGCAGCTCCAATCCCCCACAGATTCCCAAGATCCCGAGCTAGGCAGAAAATAGTGTGGCAACCAAGTTCAGCTCCTCCGCACTCATGCACTCAACCCCCCCCCCGATTATCCCCACCACCTGTAGCAGTACCCTAATCCCTTTAATAGTTCTACTCAGATAGTCAAAACACTAGATCATAGTCACCATTTTGAAATCTCATCGGTCCAGATCTTTATGTAGCTTCTCCTGCAGAGTCCAGTTCAATCCCGCAATTACAGCTTCTTTGCTATATTTTCCCTTGACTAGTTTAGAGTACCAATGAATCCTACAGAAGTGATCAAGCAGCCCTAGATATTCTTCAGCGTGCAGTTCCCTGTTCCTCCAGCTGACCTCTATGTCCCTTGGCCACTCCCCGCTCCTTCAGCTTTCGCTGACTCCTCCTTCTCCTCCTCCTCCCAATTATCTTGCTCCTCCTCCCTCTGGCATTTAATAGACGCTGGAGAGTGGACAGGATGAAAAACCAGCAGCTAAGTGTCCAGCTCTTACAGCCTGGCTCGGCTTTTTAAAGCCAGGCCATGTTGGCGCCCTGGGACTTGAGTGACTGGCCGACTTCTTCAGCCAGTCAGGGGTGGCCAACTCCTTCCCCTCCGAGTGGATCTTCAGCTCTGCTGATCCCTCTGCCACTGCCACCAACCTCCTTCAGCTTTCTGCCGACAAGTGCACAACGCTTCCACCCGCCGACCAACCGATATGTATTAAGGATGCTCGATTTCAAATACTGATCCAATTCCGATTACAGTATTAGGATTTCATATTAATCCAGTACCAAATCCTGTACCGATCCTAATGCTTTAACTGGTTTGGTATTGGAATCTGAAATCCTAAATCTTAATATCTGAAACTAAACCTATGTAGCATAGCACAAGGAAATAAATAACAAAAACAATGCAGTATGAACAACACAAAAGTATTAAGTGTACAGTAGTGTGTTATGTAACACAATAGTATGCACAATTGTCAATAGACTCACAGTGCATTTACCTCATTATGTCCATAATACATGTGACATACCTGGTCTTCATTGTCCAGGTCAGTGTTCCTGACCTTTTTGATGTGATGGTAAATCCTGCAGCAGGGATCATCCTGCAGCAGGGGTCATCTTTCAATATGGTATAGAACTGAAATAACTGCTATGAGCATTATCTTTGGGCAGACCCTGGCAGTAGCTGAGGACACCAGTGTGCTGTGTTGCTTTGTGGGTGTTGTCCATGGTTGTTGCATCATCAGGCTTGTTCTGATGTGGAGGTAATATTCTAGCCATTAGATTGTCACAGTAGTCATCAGTAGTGTTGTCTTGTCTCAGTGAGTCTGTGATCTGTCATATAGTTATGTTATGTCTTTGAGTTCATAGTAGTAGTTTTTGGGCAGCTTGATTTTAAATCATTTTCACCATATAGCTTGAGCTTGTTGTGATGTTTGCTCATCGATGATCATTGTAAACATACTCTACAAATGTTTTTGAGTTGTTCATGTTGAGCTTTAATGAAGTGTTCAATCAGTACAGGTTGCACTAGTATGCGCTTCATGCTGGAGAACTGTGTGTTTTTTTTTTTTTTTGTGGTGTATGAGACCTTGGCGATTAAGGATGCTTTTGCGCATTGGTAATGTTGGCACCTGGTGGAGGCTTTGGTTTAGGAGTAGGACGAGCCTTTGGTGCTGGGGTGTATGCTTTGTTCAGGTGCTGGCTGAGGTGGCTTTGGTTGTGGTGTTTGCTTTTTAGGTGGATGAGGCCTCGATGGTGGAGGAGGCTTCTTTGGTGCTGGAGGAGCTCTTAGTGCTGGATGGGAAGGCAACTGATGGTAGAGTAGGTGGTATGGAGCTGTTGGAGGAGGAGGAGTGTTGCTGGAAGAGGCAACTTTAGTGGTGACATGTGCTTTATTGGTGGAGGATGACTTGGTCTGTGCTGGATAATGATGCTTGGTGGTGGATAAGGAGGCTTGGTGCTATAGGAGGATGACAGTCGTAACCTACTGAGGGAGGTGGTGTCAGCTGCCCCATAGATAAGTATCCCATAGTTGAGGAGTGAGAGAATAGAGGAAGAGACTGCAACCTGGAGGGCATCCGGGATAAGGCAGTGTTTGTACTGGTGCAATAGGCCAATTCTAGTGTTAATCGCTGAGGAGAGGAGGTGGATTTGCTGGTAGAATGAAAGGGAGGCATCCAGAGTAATGGCAAGGTATTTGAAGGTGTCGACTGGTTCAAGAGGGGTCCTACTGGTGTTTAGGATGGTGGGGTATATGTCTAAGGGGGTTTTGGTGATGTGCAAAGGTCATAACCTTAGTTTTCTTGTAATTTAGAACAAACCTCTGGTTAGTAAACCGCTGTTCAGTTTCTGTGAAGGCAATTTGATGGAAGTTTTGAAGGGTGGTGGGATTAGAGTGTGACGTGTCGAGGATGGCGTCATCGGCATATAGTAGCAAATTACCAGAGCATGCAGAGGGAAGGGAATTGAGGTAAAGACTGAAGAGGAGAGGGCCCAAGATGGATCCCTGTGGTACCCCGGACCTAACAGGTAGGTTAGAGGAGAGGGTGTCCCCAATTTTAACACACTGAGATCTGCCTGTGAGGTAGTCAGCGAACCAGTGAATGGAGTCCTGTGAGAGACCTAGTGTTGGAAGGGAGGTTAGAAGTAGGTCATGATTGACCATGTCAAAGGCCTTAAAATAATATTACTAGAATAAAGAAAACAGTAGGATAAATACACATTTGAAGAGGTGTGATGATTTTATGCCACCATCCATGTGTTTTGGGCCCAATTACGGTAATGCAGAAAATGTGGGACAAGTTGCTATGGCAAAAGACAGATATATGTGGACACTGATTAAATATAAAAACAAGATGGAATGGTACCACTTACTTAGTTAGTACCAACCAAATTGTCTCATTTTCTTCATCATCCCACCCTGTGTCCAAGGCCTGCTTCTCCAGTGCTAAACTATCATATACCAGGTTGATCACTGATGGTCGATTGTAAAAGTCATGCATATTCATCTTCAGAAATGTGAGCATTTCAGCTTTCTCTACACTGAGGCGTGTCCTACTTTCACTCACACTTGCTCCTGCAGTACTGGATACATGCTCAGGTTGGACGCTTTGGTCGTGGGTATGACAGATAGTAAACTGCCAAACTGCAAAGTTCCAGCCATGCACTCGTCTTTGATTGCCACTATTTTAGCAGGTCAGACTCCTTTGCGAACATTGGATGATCATGAAAGTATTCTGTGATCTGTGCGTCAGTGTCCAAAGATCTTCTAGTGGATGTCCCTGCATTGTGGCTGTTGATGCCATGAGCTCTATCATTGTCATCTGATCCAGAAATGAAGCTCCAGACTCTGAAAGATCTTGATCCCGTTCTACAAAATACTCTTCCTTTAAAACATCCTCTGATAAAGATGTTTTTCTTCTTGGTCTGTGTTTCTTGTCACAACCAGCACCTGTAGCACTTTGTTCGAAGCATATCCTTCCAGAACTCAACGTCTGCATTAGGTGGACATATCTTGGACATCTGGTCTTTAAATCAAGGCTCGAGCATGAAGGAAGGTACATACTGTCCCTTGCCAAACATGTCCTGAAGACAACTGTTAGTCGAGGTCTGCGGGAGTGATTCACCAAGCCTCTTAGTAACACCACTGGCATGTAGATCCTTCATATGCTGGTCAAGCTTTTGCTCTAAGAATGAGTTCAGAAACCTTATTTGTGGCAGGATCATGCTCACGCATGTCAAGGCAGAACTGACTTCCCTTGCAACCACTTCAGATGGCTCCAGCAGCACAGTAAGAGATTGGATGGTTGTCCAGTTGCTTGACAATGTCGTGATAACAGCACCTGCTGTCTGATTATGCAGCAGATATTCATGAATGGTCATTTGTTGCTAACTGAAGTGTTGCAGCATATGGTAGGTTGAGTTCCACCTCGCCATACAGTCCTGAATCAGAGCATGGATTGGAAGGTTCTTCTTCAGCTGCAGCCACCTCAGTTCTTTATGAGCTTTCCCACAGTGTACAAAGTATGTGCAAATCATCTGTACAACACCAACGACATCTTCAACCATCCTGGTATTACTAAAGAATTTATGCACAACCAGGTGTATGCAGTATGTCAGACAAGGGTACATGGGTGAATGTACCGTTGTCAGATGATTTTAGGATATTCATTGTTGGTGACAGTTATACCAGGCTATAGACCTTGTGCTGTCAGCCAAGAACCAAAGACCTCCTCTAAACCATCAAGTAGATTTTGTGCTGAACGGGATCTTTCCAAACCCATTACTGTAAGAGCAGCTTAACGATGAAAGGTAGACTTGCACAGCCACAGACATGACCTCAACAAACACATGCTTCACGGTTTGCTTACTGACATTGCCATCACCACCAGACATGTTCAAATGAAAGTGTTTTGATCAATTATGTTTTCTGAGCTTTAATGTACAGTATGCTGAAACCGTCTTTTTCTGCACAACAACTTTAATGCAGTAAACATCTGTCAAACTCGGAATCAGAAAGACCTGGCTGACTACAGCACGTTAGCTACTAGTAGCTAACCAAAAGCACAGCACAGTTCACTTAGTATAGTAAATTCAGTGTAATTTAAAATTTAACACTCAAAGAATGAAAAATGGAGCCAGACAATTAGTGAGGGGTTACTCAGAGTTACCTGCAGACAGCCACCCAGCAACAGCAGTAAGTGTATGGCTTTTCAAAACTACACTGGAGAATTGGGGAGTTGGGGGGCACAGCACAACCACATACCAGGAACTGAGTAACAAAACTGTGTGTGTGTGTGATTACAAGAAAAATGTAGAATGAGAATAATATAGTTCTCCTTGTCCTAGCTGAGGTTATCAACAAGCAGCACTATCACTGAACAGAGAACAGCAAATGCTTTGCAGCACCACACAGTCCCAGCCAGCCACCAGCACTGTCTACATAGTCACACTGAGACAGAGTAGCAGAACACAGACTACTATTTTTTACAGCAGCACTTTTACAGTAATCAAAGTACCTATGCAAGCAGCACAATAACAGCTCCAAAAAGCTTATAGATGTAGCAAGAAAAAAAAAAAGCAGCTGAGAGAAACTCTCAGCAGATCAAGCAAACAGCAAAGGGACAATTCTCATACATCTCTCACAGTATGAACCAGGAGAAGTGTGATGGTGCTAGAGCCACCAAACTGGAAGTACAGGATGCAACTTCCAGTTTCATGCACCCTGCTGCAAGATTAGGATTTTGGATTTTGAATGTCAATATCCGAAATCCAAAATTCACCAGAAAAAGAAACACGTTTTAGATTTCAGATAATCTGCCAACAATACCGAACATCTGAAATCCTAGAAATGGATCAGAACCCAATGTATATGCTTTATGCATCCAAAATCCGAGCATTCCTTTTTTCTATGGCAGCTGAATCGTATTTCTGTAGTTATTATGTTTTGCATTTTGCGTACACACGTCTGATGATTTCTCTGTATTTGGTTCTGCTGGCATGATGTGTGTTTGCCATTTTTATGGCCAGGAAATAGTAACTGGGACCAGTGTGCCCCCTGGTGAACAAATAAATACAAACAAGTCACTAAATTAAAGTACACGCTGAAGTGCAAAGGTGCCTCAATAAAGAGCATAACTATCTTGAACAGAACTCTTTTTTTTCCATTATAGATTTACACTCTGGGATTCAAGGAGTGGTTGAAAAACTGGTGTGGAGCTCAGGGTTTTGGCTTTACTGGGGACTGGGGTCCATCTGGAGGGATGCATACCTATACTGGCGCGATGGGCTGCATCTATCCAGGAGGGGAACCAGGATCCTAGGATAGGTTTAAATGCTTCATTGGTAAGCATTTAAAACAGGCCAAGGGGGAGGCACTGAAACGAAGCATGGAACACAACAAGACAGGGTAGTTAGTAAGGTAAACACTAAGGTAGAGAAGTTGATAGGGAGCAGGACAGGGTTCAGTGGAGAAAAGGGCAAAGACAATAAGGACAGGGATAGGGCTGAAAGGAGTAAGGTTATTAAAAAAATGGAGGGTGATGAGTACCAATGCATGTAGTCTGGGTAATAAGCTCCCTGAACTAGTGGCCTTGTTGGAAGAGGGACACCTGGATTTTGTGGCAGTCACAGAAACGTGATACACAGAGAACCATGACTGGGATGTTAATATATAAGGGTATGCAATCTACAGGAGGAACAGGGAAGGTAAAAGAGGAGGAGGAGGAGTAGCTCTCTACATAAGGGAACAGATCAAAGCAATGGAATTAAACAGTAAACAGGGAATAGAGGAGGCACCATGGGTCACCCTGGAGACAGGAAATGGCATCACAATCCATATGGGGGTTGCATACAGACACCCATCTCAGGGGGAGAAATGGACAAGGAAATGATAGAAGGCATCCTTAGAATGGCAGAAAAAGGGAGGATATTGTTGATGGGGACCTGAATATGCCAGATGTTAACCAGAGCACCTTTGCTGCACCACATCCAGGAGCAGGGTAATTCTCGATGCCCTACAGAGGGCATGCCTCAGACTGCTAGTGTTGGAACCCACTCAGAAGGGAGCAATCTCAGACCTGGTACTCTCAAACGGGGACGGAGTGAGGATCTCGGAGTTAGAAGTGGGTCGCCATATGGGAACAAGCAACCGCCAAATAGTGTGGTTCACGATAAATGCAGCCATAGAGTCAGGTCACACAAAGGTTGAGGGTATTGGACTTTAGGAGGGCTGACTTTGGCAAAATGAGAGAGTGCCTCAGAAAAGCACTAGCAAACAGGCAAGAAGGTGGGGTGGAGGAACAATGGGGGAAAATCAAAGCTGCCATCACAGAGGCAACAAGTCTTTGTGTGACGCAAATAAACAATACAAAGGAAAAAAACACTATAGTCCTCAAAAGAGGTGGCAGAGAAGGTTAGGGAGAAAAAGACAGCATTCATGAAGTATAAGGAAACACAGAAGGAGCAGGACAAAGAACTGTACCAGTTAAAGCAGAAGGAAGTGGGGAAGGCAGTCAGAATAGCAAAGGCCCAAACCAAGGAAGAGATAGTGAACTCAGTTAAGAAGGGAGCTAAAACCTTTTATAGGTACATTAGGGAGCGAAGAAAGACCAGGGGAGGGATAGTGAGGCTTAATAAAGGGAAGGGGGTGGGCAGAGAATGCGTGACAAAGCAGAGATACTGAACAAATACTTCTGCTCAGTATTCACAAAAGAAGAGGAGGGTGAGGTGCCTAATCCAAACAAAAGAAGCACACTGGATGGAGAGGTTGATACCAGTCCATTCACAGAAGAAATGCTAAAACTGAAGGTGGACAAAGCAATGGGGCCTGACAGGATTCACCCCAGAATTCTAAAAGAACTAAGGAGAGAACTAGTGGTACCACTGACTACCCTTTTTAACAAATCATGGGAGGAGGGTGGATGCGATTCCCCTTCACAAAAGTGGGAGCAAGGCAGAGGCAGGAAACTACAGACCTGTTAGTTTGACCTCAGTGGTAGGGAAAATGATGGAATCACTTCTGAAAGAAAGAATTGATGAGTACCTAGAGTCTAGTGGGCACAGGACCTAAGGCAGCATGGATTATTTATTTGGTTGTCGGGTAAGGTACACTGATCCCAGGGACCATTTTCAGGCACGACCCGGGCCATTTTAGATGGCACATCTAACATAATAATAACTAGAAAGTCAACAGAACACAGTTTCTACAATCACAGTTGAGAGAGGATCATAAGCAGAAAACATGTAGCGAAATACAAAAGTAAGAAAAAGAAAGATACGTTAACAATTCTCGGCTGCCAGGGACGTTATAACTTGTTTCTAGTCAAAACATGTAGTAATATAAGTGTAACCCCCCTGCAAATGGGGGTTCCCAAAAGACTTCCAGGAGCTTGCTTGAATGCTCCAAGCCTGAATGGTGTTTGGCATTTAAGCCATTTATCAGTGAGTGTTTTTAGAACCTCTGGTACTGTCTCTTTAAGAGCTGTCTGCTTGCAGACATAATTAGTTTGTATGGGGGACTGTGTGTTTCTTTGATTGAGTACCACTCAAGCTGCTGCCAATTCACTTCATTTTTGCAGTCACTAGGAGTGCAAAGGGAACCTATCTGAAAGATGTAACTGTTTGCCAGAAATTATTTAGAGTAATAATGAAATTACAGTTTGTCTAACCTGCTTTCTTGCAGTCAGAACTGTGTCTGCTAGTTCCCATTCTAGTTTTGAACTGCTGAACTGGACCAATCAGTGTGGGGTAAGCTAGCTCTAAATGGTGCCTTGACGAATCAGAACTTGACTCATAATCTGAGCCAGCCACAAGAGGATTGTATGGGCAGTGACTCTGGGAGATGTAGTTTAGACTTCAGTGCCTTTTGGACCAACAGCAGCAGTCTATTGTGAGTGACAGCCAATCCAGTCAAGAACTGGGAGGAACTCAAAGGAAGTGCCCGGTTTTGTCGGTTGGAGTTTCAGTTGAGCTTTGGCAGTGAAGAAGGAAGGAGCCCTGTGCTTTTCAGTGTGCAGTTTTAGTCAAAAACGTGTGTAAGGCCCAGAGTTCGGTCTGCAGCTTGTGTAACAGCTTGTTAGGACTGAATCCGTCCTGTGAAAAGAATCAAAGGATCTCTGAAGAGTAGAAACCAGGCTCACCCTGTGAAGACTGGAAGAATTGCTGAAAATTGCACTCGGTCTGTCAGGAACTGAATCTGCTGTGTGTTCTCCCGGGTATTGTGCAGTAATTGCGATCGGGATACAGATGCAGCCTGCCTGGTATAGTGCTTTCTTTTATATGGATGTGTGAAGAGGTTTGTGTACCTCAAGTGAGCCCTGCTGACATTGAAGGACCCTATCTTATTTGGAGGTCGTGAGTACTAATTCAGGGTTGCTCCCTGTTGAATTGCCATTAAATCCAAATGGAATTACTGTACTGCTGACTGTTTAATTCTCCTTTCTCTGTGTGAAAGGGCCCTCACCAGCTGCCACGGTTTGGACTAGCCACTAGGGCTTGGGTACCCAGGGACAGTAACTGATAGGGATAGGCCTGTGCACAGAGCCATAGGTAGATTATTAGAGTGATAAGCTAATTAACCTGATTTCCCCCTGTCCTTGTTATATCCCCCCTAAATAAATCAGAGCTGCTTGTTTCAGCAAAGTTATACTGCCTGAAGTTATTTGTCTATGTTAAAAGTACTGTACTGTGATTGTTGCACTGTATCTCATTTCACAGGAGGTCTCAGTGCGGAACCAGACCTGGGGTAAGTGTATACTGTGAAGGTAATTCTGATATATTGTGTGGGCCACTAATGTGGGAAGAAAGGGGGTTGCAGTGTCCCAGAGGGCTGTGACCAAGTTAGTTTAACTATTGCAAACCCTGACCTCTGGGTGGAGGCACCCACCATTGGATCCAGGCCCCTCAACCTGTTAGTGGCAAATCAGGCAGGGGTAGTAGCCCCTGGGATAGCGCCATCTAGGGGTTACATCTTGGAGGCTCACCGCTGGGATTGTGTGTCCTCTAGTGGCCATATTTACGAACCACTGTTAAGAAAAAAATGGGTACCCCGACAGAAGTGGCTGTGCACCGGCTGGTGGAGTGGTGTACTGGGGAGGAGATCGACCCCCAAAATGCTATGCTTATCCTGGACATCCCCGTGCATCAATACGGACACTGTGCAGGGAGTACTTTCCAAGGTGGAAGGTTTACAAAACCCTGTGGTGGTGGGTCGCATGCTAATCTGCTCACCCACACTTCCCTGGCCCTAGTAGAGTTTAAGGATCCCATAGATAGCTCCAAAGTGCCACAGACCATTACCCCAGAGGAGCCCTCACTACTTGGAGAGTGATAACTAAGGACAGTAAAGCCGAGGGGAATCAGCCCCACCACTATCTGAAACTTTGAGGAGAAATTTGCTGAATGGTTGCTGGAGAGGGAAAACTGTGGAGGACTTGAAGAAACTATTCCTGCCACCTGGGGTGTTCCTCCCCAACACCCTCTCCTGCTCCAGTGCCCGTAATGGTGGCTGAACCAATGCAGACTCCTATTTCTGCACCTGCCATTAGTCACGACTCTTACCGAAGGTTGAGGATCTTCTCTGGCACCCTCCCCACCCCCCAAGGGGAGGATGACTGGGAGACCTGGATAGACTCTGTTGCCCCCCAAGTGCTAGAATGGCAATGCTCGGAAGGTGAAAAGCGAAAGAGGGTTAGTGAGAGCCTCCGAGGTCCTGCCCTGGCTACCATCCGTGCTAAACGGGCCAGTAACCCTGAAGCGACTGCACAGGCCTATCTTGAGGCCTTGGAGAATGTGTATGGGAGCCCAGATTCTGATGAGGACCTATGGTGGAGAGTAATAGATGCACAGCAGTACCAAGGGGAGTTGTTGTCTGTGTATGTATCTCGGCTGGAAAAATTGTTGCAAGAATGCCTCAGAAAAGGTAGTTTGCCAGCGATTGAACTGGACCGAACCAGGCTGGACAGGATCCTTAAGTCTGCCCCTTCTCAGAACTGCTGTTGCTTCAGTTACGCCTGGCAGATCGACTGGAATCCCCACCCTCCTATGATGAGTTAATGGAGAAATTCGAGGAGTTGAGAAAGACGACCTTGGGAGGGACCTGCACCAATAGCTGCGCTACGACCACGAGTGACTGAGGGTGACCCATCAAGTGAAGTTCAGGGGCAGAGGTTGGCAGTCAATGAGTGCTCTGACAAGGAAAAAGATATGTCACAATGGGGCGAACTGTTGAGAGAGATCCGGGAATTCAAAACAGTCCCTTTGTGAAGGCCACGCCTGCAAGTACGGGCCCTGACCTATATCCGATTGCTTCTATGGGGTGGGGGTACCCACCCATGTATCTCCTACTGATAACAGCTCCGAACTCGATTCCTTGACCATGGAAGTGGAGAAACTGACGAAGATGTCTCCAAATGCTTATCACGCCGCAGACAGAGATGGCACCAAGGTTTCCAGTTAGTAATACCCCGCCCTGGCTCCCAGTGTGGCGCTCGCCAGCTCAAACTCCAGAAAGTATGTTTTGCTATAATTGTGGGAAAGATGGGCACATGAAAAGGGAATGCCAGTCCCCAAAAGACACTGACAAAGTTGCATATAGGCTACAAGGAGAGCTTCGGAGAAGAAATCAGTGGTTAAGAGGTGCGACATGATCCCAGTGAGGGCACCAAAATGCTAATTCACGTCCTTTTGTGGCAAGGTCAGTTGCCCAGGCCCCCTACCGCCTCTCCAGACTGGTCCAGAATAGTGGTCCCTCCATGGAGACCACTGTAAAGGTGAACGGAGTGTCTACAAGAGCTATATTGACAGTGGCTCCCAAGTGACAATTATGTTCCAAGATTGGTATCAGAAGCATTTGTCAGACGTGCCCTTACAACCATTAGAAGGACTGCATGTATGGGGGTTAAGTGAGAAGGCCTACCCCTATTCGGGTATATCCAATTGGCTGTCTTTCCCCTATCTCGTGGCTGGAGTGGCGAACAAGTAGAGACCCTAGCCTTAGTGTGTCCCCACTGGACTGTATGATGGTGTCCCTTTGTTGATTGGAACAAATGCTCATATGTTCGGAAGGCTGGCACAGTTGTGTTATGAAAAACAGGGGTCAAAGACTAGTAGAGCTTTAAGAGTTCGGCTTTAATTAAGAAGGCCTATGAGGCACAGAGAGATGCTGAAAAACAGAACCAGAGGAACGGTCGGAATTGTATGGAAGAAGGATCCTGAGTCTCTGATCCTGGCGCAAATGCCCAGTGTATTACTAGAGAGGTCCGTATCAGAAAGGATGTTAAGAATAAAATATTAATGTTGGATGCACCAGGCGATGGAAAATTGCCAGAGGGACTGCTGGTCAAGCCTAGTATTTTGCCGCTAGAGCCCATGCTTATGCCAGAAGGGTAATGGTCCAAGTTCATAATGTGTCTGAAAGAGACATTCGAGTAAACAGAGGTTGCATCCTGGCTAATGTGCATTAGTGCAGACACTGCAGTGCTACCCAGCAGCAAGAGTTCAAGGAAGAATGACAGAGTAACGCCTGACTTGTTTGATTTCGGCGACTCCGCTGCCAGCTGAATGGAAAGTGAAGATCAGTGAGAAGCTTGCCCAGAAGACCAGGTGTTTTCTTTAAAGGAATGGGATGTAGGATGCGTGCAGGAGCTGAGCACAATATCCGGCTGCATGACGAAAGACCATTTCGTGAGAGGTCTCGACGCCTGGCACCTGCTGACATAGATGATGTGAGGCGGCATCTGCAAGAGATGTTAGCTGCTGGTGTAATACAAGAATCTAGAAGCCCTTTAGCTTCCCCATTGTGGTAGTGAGGAAAAGAATGGAACAGTAAGGATGTGTGTGGATTATCGCACCTTAAACCGTCGGACTATCCTGATCAGTACACAATGCCCGCATTCAGGATGCTTTGGACTGCCTAAGCGGGAGCAAGTGGTTCTCTGTGCTGGATCTCCGCAGTGGGTACTATCAGATCCCGATGGCCCCAGAGGACCGTGAGAAGACAGCCTTTATCTGTCCGCTATTTCTATGAATTCATGAGGATGCCTCAAGGGATTTCAGGTGCCCCAGCCACTTTTCAACGATTGATGGAGCGTGCAGTGGGGGACATGAACTTACTAGAGTGCCTGGTATACCTAGATGATGTTATTGTGTTTGGCAGCTCACTGGAGGAACATGAGAGCAGATTATTTAAGGTATTGGACCGACTGGAGGACTTTGGCCTTAAACTGTCCATTGATAAGTGTCAATTCTTTCAAACATCAGTAAAGTATGTGGGACACATAGTATCCACCGAGGGAATAGAGACCGACCCAAGTAAAGTTGAGGCCTTGACCACCTGGCCACAGCCCAAAAATCTAAAAGAACTGCAAAGATTCCTGGGATTCTGTGGTTATTATCGGCGCCCATCAAGGACTATTCAAGAGTGATCCGCCTTTACTTAACCTTACTCAAGGGTATCCCCAACCCACAAAAATACCAAAGTCAGCCCTCAAGACTGAAAGAGTGTATTTTCATCCGAGTGAAGTATTTGGGGCCCGCTGGACTCTGATTGTGAGACTGCTTTTCATGAGATCATATATCAACTTACCCATGCTCCAGTGCTGGCCTATGCCGATCCAAGAAAACTCACGTCCTGCACACTGATGCTAGCTTGCAAGGGTTGGGGGCTGTGTTGTACCAAGAGCACGAGAATGGCCTGAGACCAGTGGCCTTTGCCAGTAGAAGCCTGACCCCATCCGAAAAGAACTATCCTGTACATAAGTTAGAGTTCCTAGCTTTGAAGTGGGCTATTGTTGACCAATTCCATGAGTACTTGTATGGGGCTAAAATACTAGTAAAAACTGACAATAATCCTTTGACCTATGTGCAGACCTCAGCTAAGTTGGATGCCACTGGCCATAGGTGGCTTTCTGCATTATCTACATATGACTATGCTCTCGAATACCGAGCAGGTCTGAACCACATAGATGCTGATGCTCTCCCGAGGCCTGTTCCCAGAATGATTGGGTCCGATTGGCAGAACCTGACATTCAGGCACTCTGCCGGAAGTTTGACAGGGAGGAACAAATGTCCACGGACGAGTGGACTGCATGGTGGATTGCTTGGGAGCCTCTGAGAATTGCATACCTGCTGCTTATTGCCACTTTTCTGCAATAGACATTGGTGCACTGCCTCAGCTGGACAATGACAGTATTCGCGGCTCAATCTCGCGATCCCATGATCAAAGCAGCTTTAGAAGCCCTCTATGCAGGAAAAGATGTGTCCAAATTACGCCCACTGATTTGAGAACTGCACTGTTATACAAAGAAGGTCCTAAGTTGAAACTGATCAATAAACTGTTATACAGAGAAACAGTAGACAGAGGGGACAAGTAGACAAACAACAACTAGTGCTGCCCACTGCCTTTCGAGACTCAGTACTGAGGTCCTTGCACAACCACATGGGGCACCTTGGTATAGACAGAACACTTGACTTGGTGAGATCCAGATTCTATTGGCCTAAGATGGGGGCTGATGGAGCAACACATTCGAACTTGTAGTCGCTAAGCTTACAGAGGAAAGCTTTACCCCAGAGGGCTGCCCCTTGTTAACATCACCACCAGTGCACCCATGGAGCTGGTCTGTATTGATTTTCTAAGTTTGGAGTCAGATCAAAGAAATATCAGTAATGTGCTGGTGGTCACTGACCATTTCACGAGATATGCCCAAGCTTTCCCACCAAAGACCAGAAAGCATCCACTGTGGCCAAAGTACTTGTAGAAAACTTTTTGTTCACTATGGGGCTCCACAAAGAATCCATTCTGATCAAGGGAGAGACTTTGAGAGTCGCCTGATCAAAGAGATGCTTTCTCTGTGGGAGTGCGAAAGTCCAGAACCACTCTTACCACCCCAGGGGGACCCACAGCCTGAAGCGTTCAACCGCACTTTGCTAGATATGCTAGGCACCCTGCACCCAAAGGACAAGCCTAGATGGAGCCAACAAATTAGCACCCTGGTACATGCTTATAACTGCACCAAAAGTGATGCCACTGGATTCTCCCCTACCGCCTGATGTTTGGAAGAGAAGCTCGACTACCAGTAGATGTGTGTTTTGGGGTCTCTCCTGATGGGGTTCAAGCTGACAACTATTTACAGTATGTGCAAAGTTAAAGGCCCAGCTAACTCATGCGTACTAACTGGCTCAAACCATGGCTGCCAAAAGAAATCTGGCCAACAAAGAAAGGTATGATAAAAGGTGAAAGCACAGGAACTCCAGGAGGGAGATCGGGTATTGCTAAGAAATCTGGGATTGCATGGCAAGCACAAGATTGCTGACAGATGGCACCATCTCCCTCACATTGTAGTGGGCAAACTAGATGATCTGCCAGTGTACAAAGTAAGGCCTGAGAATAATTCAAAAGATGTAAAACAATGCATAGAAATCATTTACTGCCCATTGGACAAATCTTAATTGAGTCTGAGCCCCTAGAAGATGCCCCTCTGGACCAGTGACTAGAGCTGCTGCTAAGAAAAGATCAAGAAAGTCTGCACCTACAGAAGCAAAGTTAAAGTGTTCCCTCCACAAGTCCCAGTTGAGCATGACTGTCAGTCCATATCGGAAGAAAGTAGAGTGACTTTGAATACTATCCTTCTTACGAACTGAGTCAATTGTTTGGCAATCCCTAGTCAATACTGAGACAAAGCTGGGCCTTCTGGACTGTCTAAGCCCCCAGCTTCATCCCTGGAGCCAATGCTCCCAGAAAGTGAAGTGCAAAGCATCAGATCAGATGAAATGGAATCATTGTGCATGGTTGAACTGTTTGAGTCAGGAGGAAAATGATAGATTGGGGCAGACTGGTGATACACCGAACAAGAAGAGTATTTTGAGTGCCCTGACAGTCCACTGCCAGTGTCCGAAAGCTCTCCATGCGAGCCAAATGTTGTGGACTCAGAAACTGTAACTCCTGGAGCTGAAAGTGCCCCAAGTTCTAGCCTCTACCCCCATGGAGACTCCTGACAAGTGTGGACAATGCTGAAAATGAGGCTCAGAGTGCAGAGACTGTAACAGCTCCCCCTAGAAAGACTGGTCGAGCTGTAAAGCCTGTGGTGCACCTCAGTTATGATTCCCTTGGGAGGCCTGTGGATTTGCCTCTCAATGTTGTCCATAAAGGAGTGTATGTGTCCCCGAGCTCATTGCCCAAACTGAGCGTCAGTGCTAACTCCAAGTTACTTGTGTTGCCCTCTAAGTATGGTGCCCTTGCCCCGTCCAGCCCCAAGGTAACTGATAGGGAAGGGCCCCCTCTTCAGGTTTCATGTACAAGAGGTAATAACTTGAGTTATGGTACAATGTATGTAATACTGTGTAAAGAGTGACGTACTGCAATGTTTCAGAAATGTGTTCTTGGTAAAATGATATATTGACTGATGATTACATGTGCGAGCCTAATGCAAATGTATATGGTTGCAGTTGAAACTTATGGGTACTTGCTTGACGCGACGCCAAGCTTTCCCAGGCCAGGAAGGGTGTAACCCCTGCAAATGGGGTTCCCAAAAGACTTCCAGGAGCTTGCTTGAATGCTCCAAGCCTGAATGGTGTTTGGCATTTAAGCCATTTATCAGTGAGTGTTTTAGAACCTCTGGTACTGTCTCTTAAGAGCTGTCTGCTTGCAGACATAATTAGTTTGTATGGGGACTGTGTGTTTCTTTGATTGAGTACCACTCAAGCTGCTGCCAATTCACTTCATTTTTGCAGTCACTAGGAGTGCAAAGGAACCTATCTGAAAGATGTAACTGTTTGCCAGAAATTATTTAGAGTAATAATGAAATTACAGTTTGTCTAACCTGCTTTCTTTGCAGTCAGAACTGTGTCTGCTAGTTCCCATTCTAGTTTTGAACTGCTGAACTGGACCAATCAGTGTGGGGTAAGCTAGCTCTAAAATGGTGCCTTGACGAATCAGAACTTGGACTCATAATCTGAGCCAGCCACAAGAGGATTGTATGGGCAGTGACTCTGGGAGATGTAGTTTAGACTTCAGTGCCTTTTTGGACCAACAGCAGCAGTCTATTGTGAGTGACAGCCAATCCAGTCAAGAACTGGGAGGAACTCAAAGGAAGTGCCCGGTTTTGTCGGTTGGAGTTTCAGTTGAGCTTTGGCAGTGAAGAAGGAAGGAGCCCTGTGCTTTTCAGTGTGCAGTTTTAGTCAAAAACGTGTAAGGCCCAGAGTTCCGGTCTGCAGCTTGTGTAACAGCTTGTTAGGACTGAATCTGTCCTGTGAAAAGAATCAAAGGATCTCTGAAGAGTAGAAACCAGGCTCACCCTGTAGAAGACTGGAAGAATTGCTGAAAATTGCACTCGGTCTGTCAGGAACTGAATCTGCTGTGTGTTCTCCGGGTATTGTGCAGTAATTGCGATCGGGATACAGATGCAGCCTGCCTGGTATAGTGCTTTCTTTATATGGATGTGTGAAGAGGTTTGTGTACCTCAAGTGAGCCCTGCTGACATTGAAGGACCCTATCTTATTTGGAGGTCGTGAGTACTAATTCAGGGTTGCTCCCTGTTGAATTGCCACATTAAATCCAAATGGAATTACTGTACTGCTGACTGTTTAATTCTCCTTTCTCGTGTGAAAGGGCCCTACCAGCTGCCACGGTTTGACTAGCCACTAGGGCTTGGGTACCCAGGGACAGTAACTGATAGGGATAGGCCTGTGCACAGAGCCATAGGTAGATTATTAGAGTGATAAGCTAATTAACCTGATTTCCCTGTCCTTGTTATATCCCTAAATAAATCAGAGCTGCTTGTTTCAGCAAAGTTATACTGCCTGAGGTATTTGTCTATGTTAAAGTACTGTACTGTGATTGTTGCACTGTATCTCATTTCACAGGAGGTCCCAGTGCCGGAACCAGACCTGGGGGTAAGTGTATACTGTGAAGGTAATTCTGATATATTGTGTGGGCCACTAGTGGGAAGAAAGGGGGGTTGCAGTGTCCCAGAGGGCTGTGACCAAGTTAGTTTAACTATTGCAAACCCTGACCTCTGGGTGGAGGCACCCGCCATTGGATCCAGGCCCCTCAACCTGTTAGTGGCAAATCAGGCAGGGGTAGTAGCCCCTGGGATAGCGCCATCTAGGGGTTACATAAGTACATTAAAAATAGCCAGCCTCACAGTGGGAAGGTCATGTCAGATGAATCTAATAGATTTCTTTGAGTGGGTGACCAAAGTAGTAGACAAGGGAGGGGCTGTGGACATGGCCTACCTAGACTTTAGCAAGGCATTTGCCACAGTACCACACAAAAGATTAATAAACAAGTTAGCCAGTCTGGGAGTGGGTCCCAGGGTGGTAACCTGGGAAAAAATTGGCTGGACAACAGGACGCAGAGGGTAATATTAAACAGAGTCCACTTCGAAGAAAGTGGGGATACTAGTGGGGTACCACAGGGTTCAGTACTGGGACTGGTCCTCTTTATAGGAGACATTGCACAGGGACTGGAAGGAAAAGTATGCCTCTTTGCAGACGACACAAAGATTTGCAACAGGGTTGATACACAAGGGGGATTAGAAAGGATGAGAAGGGACTTGGCAAGGTTGGAGGAATGATCAAAAGTATGGTAGCTTAGGTTCAATGCAAAGAAGTGTAAAGTAATACACCTGGGAAACAAAAACCCAGGGGAAGAGTACACAATTGGGGGGGGTGTATTAACGACAAAAAAATGGAAAGGGACATGGGGATAGTCATATTAGACAACCTAAAGGTAGACAAACAATGTGAGAAGGCAGTAAGGAGGGCGGGGGGGTGGATACTGGGATGCATAGGGAGAGGCATCACCAGTAGAAAACAAGAAGTTGTTATCCCTCTGTATAGACAGTTGGTGAGACCCCATCTGGAGTACTGCATGCAGTTCTGGAGACCCCATCTGCGCAAGGACATAGACAGGATGGAGGCAGTCCAGAGGAGGGCAACTAAAATGGTGCAGGGTCTGCACCAGAAGCCATATGAAGAGAAACTAAAATAGCTTAATATGTATGCCCTCGAGGAACGGGGCATGATAGAAACTTTCAAGTACCTCAAGGGAATCAACAAAGTTTCTGCCTGCTATTTTGATGCTACTAGCTTTTTAATGCATCTCTTTTCTGTGCTTGCCTAATGACTGATACGGCTGTTTTCGGCTTGTAAAGTACTCTGGGGTACAGAGTGTGTGTGTATATATGAAAGGCAATATTTACTTCTCAGTGCAGTTTTACAGCTGGAAAGAAGTGATGGACAGGGAGGTCAAGTGACTTGCTCAAGGTCACACAGTGAGCTAGTGGATATGGCTATGAATGAACCTGGCAACTCCTGTTTTAGCAGTCTATGCCCTAACTTTCAAACTATAGTGCTTTCAGTTTCACACTGAATTCTTAACAAAAAAAAAAAAAGCTTTTAGTTTTTGTACAACTTTAATAACTGCCAATTTTCTGGCTAGCACACACTTTTCGGAAGAAAGAAGCCTAGAAGATACCATACCATTAAACTCTGCAACCCCCAGAGGTTGGGAGTCACACTTAGGAGAACCAGTTTCTCCACCACCCCAGGTCATGAGGATAAAGAGACCCTTACTGCTTCCCTCCCCCCCGCTCAGTTTTTCCAGTGCCTCCTCACTCTTACATGATCAGCGATGACTGCGACTGCTTCTGTATCTGTGATGTCCCTTAAGAATCAGCAGGAGATAATATATATGATGATTATTATATAGACTGCCAGGACTGGTACTGCAACCCTGCCACCCTATACTTAACACCGATTCCCACAAATGTCCTTGGTGGCAACAATTACAGCAATAGTATGTGGCTGCAAATTTTGAATTTGTGACATGCAGAAAAAAATACATTACAGACAAAAAACTCTTGTAATGAATAAGAAAAAATAATTCATTAGGACTGCAGCATTGTCTTAAAGTGATTTTTCTATTTTCTTAAAAAACAAAATTACAGTTTACAGCAGCAGAGTTCAGATCTCCAAACATTCCCAAAAACTGTAATTTCAAGATATTTCATGCTTTCTTACCAACGAAATTTGCACGAAAGCTTGCCCTTTGTCCTCAGGCTTCATCTGTTTCTACAATGCTACCTGCCTTAAAGTCATGCTCTTAGCCAGCCCAGTAGCGTGGAGGGCTGAAGCATCACTGCCTTACCTCCTGCTATGCTGGCCACCTGTATTCGGGTCGCCGGGGGTTGGCAAGGGAGGGAGAGGATCAAGCTTCCAGAGGACAGCTCTCCTGTCCCGGGGAGGGCTGGAATCTGAGACTGGCATATGGCTGGCTCCTAGCAGTGGCTGGAGGCTGGGGGAGGGCTGGGTTTGAGACTGGCGTATGCCTGGCTCCTAGCAGTGGCTGGAGGCTGGCGGAGGGCTGGGATCTGAGACCGGCGTATGCCTGGCTCCTAGCACTGGCTGGAGGCTGGCACACCAGCTCCAAGACAGGGAGGAGAGATCGGGCAGATGTTCGGTGTGCCGCCTGCAGAAGCATGTGTGGCTCGGCCATTGGCATCCTTGCACACCATGGCTCCGCGCTCGGGTGTGGGGAACAGAGGTGAAAATCCCACTGACTGGCAGGATGATACCAGTCCCCTGCAGGCACCACACGTGGCCAGCTGGCACCTCAGCACCAGAGGTAAGTGCCAGTGGATGCCGGGGTGACGGGGCTGGGGGGGGGCAATGGAAGGGTGCCGGTCAGTGGCGGGGAGAAATAAAGAAGGGAAAAAAAAGTCATGCTCCTGTGCTTGTGACATCAGAATGATTTCCATGGCAACAGGTTGTGATGTCACTAGTGGATGATTATGACTTCTCAGGAGGAATGAGGAGGTAGCATACAGATGAAGTCTAGGAGGATAAAACCCTGATTGAATAAAAAAACATCTTCAGTAATAACAAACTGGAATGTCCAGAATGTCACATTTAGGGGAGGACTGTGTGTAACTGAGTTCTGTTGAAGCCAGCTGTGATTTTCTGTTGTTGGGAACTGTGAAATCTCTAAAACGGTGTAACCGTGATGTTTTAAACGGCCTAGGGTATGCTACTGTTTGAAAGTGTGTTCCATTCCTAACAACACTAATAGAAACACTACTACTGCAAGACATATAAAGAGAGAGACTAAAGGAGCTTAATATGTATAGCCTGGAGGAAAGGAGGGAGGGGGGGGACATGATAGAAACTTTCAAGTACCTCAAGGGAATCAACAAAGTCTAAGAGGGTAGCATCTTTCAAAAAAAGAGATGTGCAAGAACAAGGGTGCACAATTTGAAGATAGAGGGGGGGCGGCTCAGAGGTAATGTAAGGAAGTATTTTTTCACAGAGAGGGTTGTGGATGTATGGAATGGCCTTCCGGAGGAGGTTGTGGAGTCAAAAACAGTGGTTGAATACAAGCATGCATGGGACAGTCATAAGGCAATTCTAACCACGATGTGTGTCCCAGGCAAACACATGGTATTTAGGCAAATTGTATAAAAATAGCTCTTGGTGTGGAAAATAGGAAGATTACTAAATCGCCATACATAAGGGCACACTACAGAAAGAGGCAGTGGAACATTGGAACATCAGCATATCGCATTGTTTGCAGTACGATCTTGGATGCTCCATGTCCGGGTGATTGAAAATGCCAGCTGCACCCTTCCAAAATGCAAAATTTATGAGTGTTGAGGTAGGAAAATCTTGGTCTGCATTGCATGAATACAGGGGGCATCGGGGTACTGATACCCTGAACTTTGCAGCGATCACTGCAGTAACTGTGCCAGTCCTTCTCCATTACTCATCTGTGTATGTATCATCGTATCATGTGACCACACTGGGATTTGAAACCAAGCTGCCTGGATGCCATCAGCACTCTCCAGCACTAAATGGCCAACTGGTTAGCCTAAAGTTCCCACACCTTTCATGAGATAACACAGCAGCAGGTGAGAGTTTTGAGTTAGATACTGTATGTGATAGAGATTGCAGTAGCATCATGTGACGTTCCTGGCCTATTACAGCGCTTCCCTCAGTTGTGCGTGAGAATGCTTTATTTCCACAATTGTGTCTCATGCACAGTGCCTCGGTAATGCGCTTCTCATTAACAGGTCGTAAGGTCAACATCTCAAAGAAAAAAATGTAGATTTTAAAAACAGTTACTGCTAGCTGCTTATATGTTTCTGGGTCTGGTTGGAGGGACTCCTATGGATATAAGAGCGTCACCTCTTGACTCTTTAGAATGCCCAAACTGCTCCCCTTTGGTTTACGGTCCTCTCATCCTAAGAACATGGAAAATTATTTATATCCATAAAAGGCCCTCCTCCAGATCCATAAACTTATAAAATAAAAGTATTACTTTTATGGAACAACTGCACCATTAGGCATAGGAAATGCACATTTTTATGACAGAGTCCGAAGATTCCATAGAGTAGCTGTATTAAAAACTGTAATCCATAAATAGCTTATACTGTCTGTAACCCCCCCTACAAATGGGGGTTCCCGAAAAGTCTTCCTTGAGCTTGCCTAAATGCTCACTGCCAGGCTGGTGTTCTGCGTTTTTGCAGTATAAATGTATTGCCGGAGAGTGCCTGTATAGCCTCTTTGTACTGTCTCTTTAAGAGCTGCCTGGATTGCAGCCATAATAAATCTGAGAGGGAGCTCTGTTAGAAGATGTACTTGTTTGCTGATCATTTGTTAGAGTAGTAATAATATTGCAGTTTGTTCTAACCTGCCTTCTTTGCCGCATGGACAGTTCTGTTTGTTTCCATCATCTTGGTCCTGGACTGCAGAATGGGCCAATCAGTACATTTGGGACTCTAAAATGGAGCCTGCCTACAGGGGCTTGGTGGAGCCAAAACTTGTAGGAATTGTAGTTTTGGGCTTTTGGCACCTAAAATAACCTGGAGGAGGAGCCCTTGTTGTGACTGACACACAGATCAGCCAACTGAACCTTTTGGATCTTGGAGAAAGTCCCACACTGCTTGCAGTTTGTTAGATCTGAGTTGGGAAGTGAAGAAGTAACAGCTCGAGATAATTTGAGCAGCACTCCATAGTGGATTCGTGTGGGAGAACTGTGGAAAGGCCCGAGTTTGGTCTGCATGCCTGGCTACTGTTCCTGAGAGGGAACTTGTGCTATTTTTGGACTGAGTCTGAATTTGGAGAGTGAATTAAGTCACTGAATTGTGACCAGGCTTTAACCTGAAGAAGACCAAAGATTTGCTGATGCAATCGGCCTGTGCAGAGATTCTGTGATTGCAACCAGAGTCATTTGCCTGGTACAGTGGAATTTCCTTACATTTGAATGTGTTGTGTGCTTATAGTGGGTCGTGATTTGGTTCCCCACTGTGTGTCTGAACTGTGTTTTGCTTGCTGGAGGCTGTATCCAGCTCCACGGACTGAATCTGTATCCATTTCCGTTTGCCTGGGCCCTGCTACACTAGCCCAGCCAGAATACCTGCTACGCAGAGAAAGTCATCGATGAGAAACCGGCCCGGGGATCAGCCCCCTGTTCAGTGCCTTGAACAGGAATGATGTCTCGGTGATTTGTGTGGGCCCTACTTCTCGGGGCGCTCCAGCTTAACAGCCTGCAGTCTCGATTTTGTCCTGCCTTTGTCCAGTATTGGGTATCGTGAGTAAACATCAGGGTAGCTCCATGCAACAACAGCTAAATCTAAAAGTGCTGTCATCTGATTGCCTTGTTGCCTTTTCTTTCACGGACTGAGCCCTCTGGCTCCGGATTACAAATAGTGTTTGTTGTGCATGTTGCTTTCTTCCATCACAGGGCCCCAACCAGCTGCAACATTCTCCTGGCTAGCCCACTGTTTTCCTACCTGGGTACCCAGAGTGTATGACTGTGTAGGGACTCTGAACTGCATGCATAACTGTCTGATTAATATAGCTTTTAAGCAAATCAACCTGATTACGCCCCTCCTTTGTTCAAGTCTCCTGAATAAATCAGATTTTATTTTGTTTGCATTTAACATACTAAGTTACATACTAAGAGTAATAGATGCACAGAAGGTCATGGTCCCTATAAGTACCTCTCCAGACTCTGGATATCTTTATACCTTATTTAATAAAAATGTGTCAAGGTTAGTTGTAAAGGTTTCTACATTATCCGTGTCCAACAATAATTTGGGTAATCCATTCCATATAGATATTATTCTTTGAGTAAAAAAGGAGCGTCTGATATCTAGCTTTGGATATGTTAAAGATAATTGGAATTTATGTCTTCTAAGATTACATTTTTTCATATTGAAGGTCATTCCCAATTGTGTCATGAGCTCCTTGTCTTTTGCTATATTGAACATCAGGAGCAGGTCTCTCCTAGTCCTTCTCATCTCCAACGACTACAAATCCAGCTCCATGAGTCGCTCTTCATACTGTAGCTTCTATCTTGTAAACCATCTATCATCTTGGTAACCCTTCGCTGCACTCCTTCCAAGGCATTGATATCACGCCTAAGTTAGGGACTCCACAGTGGAGAGCAGTAGTCTAGGTGGGGCCATACACATGCTCTGTAAAGTGGGAGAATGCATTCTTTATTTCTAGAAACAAAGGATCTTTTTATACAAGCTATTATTTGTTTTGCTTGTTTCCTAATATGATTGCAATGTGAAGTTAAAAGTGAGATCTGCATAATAATTACTCCCAGGTCTTTTTCTTCTTCTACTGATATCAAATGTGAACCATTCAACATAAATTGTACATTGGGGTTGGTATCCCCTAGCTGCATAATAACACTTTTGTTTATATTAAAAACCATGTCATTTTGTTGGCCCAGTATTCAAGTTCTTGGAGATCCTGAGAAAAAAACATTATTTCATCGGGTGAACCCACTTTAGCTACAATTTTTGTGTCATCAGCAAATGTTATGGCCATATTCTTGAGATCTGCTGTCATATCTGACTGTGGTTCCAGTTTGTGCAAAAAGAACTGTACTGTTGCTATTTGCTGTGCTTAACCTTGTTTTACAGGGGGTCCCCTGGGTCAAGCTAGAGGAACCAGCCCTGGTGGTAAGTGCAGACAGTGTGGGTAATTGCCTGGTGAATAAGGGTCATTGTGAAAGTAATTACTGCATATTGTTCAGGCCACTGGAAGGAAAAGAGGAGGGTTACAATGTCCCAGAGGGCTGTGCTCGGGTTAGCTTGACCACTAACAACCCTGACCTCCGGGTGAAGGCACCTGTTTCATTACCCAGGCCCCTTAACCTGCTGCTAGCCAAGCAGGCAGGGGTAGTAGCCCTTGGGATAGCGCCATCTAGGGGTTACATGTCTAATAATCTGTGTTATTACAGTACACTTGTCATTTTTTGCCACTGTAACTTCTTGCAAGTCTGCAAATGTGCTTTGTGCCATCTGCTATTCTGTATTGTACATTGCACTTGTCACTTTATTTGATTTATACTTTGCATTTATCACGTTTTGTTTGTTGTATTTTTTACCACCTTGTAACACCCCTCCCCGGGTACACCTGGAAACAAGCTCCTGCTTAGTGTGTCTGTCCCGTTCAACAAATTTTAAAGACGTAAGTGTGTGGATTTTGCAGACGGGAAATAGATGTTGGCAGTTGTTCTTTCCCGTCTTCTTCCCTAGATATGTACAGGAGGACCATGTCACACACATCCTAAAAGATCTTCACTGACACCTGATGTACTCCACCCGTGTAGAGTAATCCATCTCTTACTCATATCTGACAATGTGTTTTGTCCCTCCTTGTGCAGGAGAACTGCACTGAACATGCAAGCCTGTAATTTTTGTAGAACCGGGTTTTCAAATCCTAGTTCACATTCTATCCTCGTTCATTCTTTGCTGGCCTTCTAGTAAACTCCGTGGGTGTTTCTGATTTACACACTGGCAGTAAGGGCCATTTTAAAACTGCATGGTGTTGATTATGTCCCTTATTGTCACAATGCATCTGTGTTCCAGAGTTCTGTGGTTGTAAAGGACATTAACTACATCATCAAGATCCAAAATGGTGCTTACTAGCAGTGTGTAAATCAGAAACATCCACTGGGTATGCTAAAAGACCAGTACAGATGAAACCGTACAAGAATTGGAACCTATATTAAAAAAAAAAAAAAAAAAACATTTTCAACAGAATAAAATGACCAGCACATTCAGCGCAGTTCTCCTTTAAGACTTGGACATCTATCTCCACAGTCACCCTGTGCTCACTTCAGTTAACTAGTGCCTATTTTGCTTCTAGTCCTGCTACTCTGTAATTCACCTCTACTGTTGCATCAATGATTGAGTATTCTCTTAATAACTCCTACACACTGGCAGTTAAACAGCCTGCTTAGTAAGCATGCTTAACCCAAAGTCTCTGACCTTGCATCTGGGAAAACCTGTTCCTTGTACTTGGCCTTCAGTGTCTGAGTTCCCGCACCCTACCTTCTGCTTGGACACCATTTGGGGATTTTCTAAAGGTTAGATGCAGATGCAGTTACATGCTGTTGCCGCATCCTTCCACTTGCATCCAGGCAGATCTGCTGCAATCTTCACAGCTGTATCCATTTATGGAAAAAAAGTCACCATTTACAGCAGATAATGGAAAATAAGGGTTGTGTTCAGTTTAAATGCACCTGCGTCTGTTTTTGGAATGCAAACTTTGAATGTTGAGCCATCTAAAAGATGATTTAGCAGGTTTGGAAGCATCCTTCCTCTCAACCTTTCAACACTGAAATGAGGGACATTGAGGGACAGAGTCACATCCTCAAACATGGAGATGCAAGCTCAGAACACTGTGGATGCCATTGTGTCGACTTGTAAAAAGCTTATTTTGTGTTCAGTATCTTAGAATATTATGAATTTCTGCTTTAAAGCCTGAATTTAAGGCACATTCTCTATGTGGGCAACACTTTTTCCATGAGGGACAGTGCAATTTTGACAATTTTGAAGGACTTCCCTCATAATTGAGGACAGTTGAGAGGTATAGGAAGCATTTCTGCTATGAAAATAGGAGCAAAAGCATCTTAGGCAGATCCTTTGGAAAAACCCTGCCCCAAATCTGTGCAGTTAAGTGTTTCTCACCCATTATCTGATTATTTATTCACGTAAAGCATTTTGAGATATCCTTTATGAAAGAGGCTATAAAAATTGTTTTGCATTTGTAGTCAGATCTTGCTTAGATTGCAGATGCCCATACAAGCTGCTGGCAGTATAGCTTAGAGGTTAGAGTAGCGAACTCTGAATGAGTGTGGTACATCCAGCAGACTTGGGCTTGATTCCCATAACCTCCACTTGCATACTATGTGACTCTAACAGGTTGCCCCTGAAAACAGGCACTTGTATCTAGTGGGCCTTACCTGGCCGTCATGCAATAACAACAAACAGACTGCAAATAACAAAAAGGTCAACAACGGAGATAAATGATCACAGTAATGATCCAGTGAGCGCTGTAACCTAGAGACGTGATGAGGCCAAAGGGAACTTGCCCATGAATTATGTAAGCATACTGTGATGACTGGGTATTAAGTGTCCTGTGCAGTAAATGTTCATATTGGTAAACAGTCGCCCAGATTGGATAAGGTGAGGACAGTAGAGCAGTGGGAATGGTTCAGAAGTTTGGAGTTGTATAGTGTTCAGTTTGAAACCTGTTTTAGATCTGTTCACAGTCCTTATTTGTGATGACACTGTAGTTTAAGGGCACAAACAGCAGTGCAGCTTGCATTGGTGTCTCTGGTTTGAATTGAGGTAAAATATGCTTAAGTCTGTAACTTCAACATTTGTTTTAGTTCAAAAAGAATAAAGCCTAAAGTTCAAAGGGGTGTGAACTGCGATTCCTTAAACAATTCGTAGGCAGCTCAAGATTGCAGCTTCATGAACAATAGTTTTATTCATTTATCCATTAATTAATTATATCGTTTCACCTGGAGAAAGCACATTGAGAAAATAAATTCTTGTTTCCAAATACCTCCTGAATGCAGTAAGGTATTGTCAAATGTTTACTGCAAATCGTACAATCCAGAAAGAGAGTGCACTTGAAAAGGAAAGTGTGGGGAGGAAGAACAGTCTCACACCATAATGGATTAGTCCCGAATGTTTTACTACTATGTGCAAAATTTACATGAAGCGGCCACCAGGCGTACCTGATCAGTGGCGTTTTCCATGTTTAAGTGCTTTGTTTGCATCTGTAGCATGTAGCGGAGTTGGAGTTGTCTTGTTTCACTGCATCATTATTAGCCTATGTTCAGCAATAGCTGAAGGTATGGAAGGGGGAGACAAGGAGATTTTTTTTTTACTTATATTAGGGGAAAAAAAATGCACGATAGGGAATTGTTAGGAAAGCCGAGGGGGGGAGGCTGGTAAGGATGAAAGTCAGAAGGCAAATATGTTAAAGGAAGGCTGTCATAAATCCTATTTTCCTGGAAGCAACTACTCACCAGCCAACTTGCAGTGAGCGAGGTTCATGTCTGTTGTAGTACATGGCTTTCACTTAAAATGTGCATTTTTATGTCCCAGAGTGAGAGGCGCAATGTCTTGGGTTGTAGCGGCTAGAGCCGCAACCTGCATACATTCGCTTCCTTATCCTGTTGTGTCACGGAACACACACCGCTTCATAATGATCGGGGCATGTTTCTGAAAGTCAAAAGCACGTTGTGTCGGATAGTATTGGTTGAGCTTCATTTTAGAAACAAACCATGCTTCTAAAACGGAGCAGTCTGACCTATTTACTTTTGTTAATGAAATTTGCAGCTCTGAGTTCAGGCATGAGTGGTAGCGCATATGCCACCGTGTGTGCCTGAACTCAGAGCTGCAAATTTCATTAACAGAATTAAATAGGTTAGACTGCTCCGTTTTTGACAGGGTTTGTTTCTAAAGGTAGAGTTCAACCAATACTGCCAGGCACAATGTTTCTTTTTACTTTGTGAAAACATGCCCCGATCGTCACGAAGCAGTGATCTCCACACAACAGGAAGATAACCAAGCTCACCAACTAGCCCACAGTGTCAAGCTCAGTCTTCCGGTGCGGCAGCGCTGTCAGAATGGTGCTTCCAGGACAGCACTAGCAACCTCCATCAAGGCAATAAAGGACTACAATTGCATACCATATGCAAGCTGCAGAAATAAAGGTTGTGCTAATCGGGCGTTTCTGCAGCCCTAGTGATTGGCACAAGAGTTTATGACAGCCTTCCTTTAAACAATTAATTCTGCTCAGTAGTCATGGCAGAGGATGAGGACTGCTACCAGAAGGCATTAGAAAGGCATCCACAGGGGTGTGTGTGTGTGTGTGTGTGTGTGTGTGTGTGTATACGCGTGTGCAAGGAATTGAACAGACAGAGGTCATGGTCAACATACTGAGGAAAGGCTTGTGGCCCTTAAGATGGACAAAGTACTAGGGCCAGGTGGTTTACACCCAAGGGTGCCCAGGAAATTAGAACCTGAACTAGCAAAACCCCTAGCAGTGCTGTTCAGGTGCATACTGGAAAAAGGGAACATTGTGAGGGAATGAAGGTCACCAGTCATGGTTCTGGATTTCAATGCAAAAAAGTGCAAGATAATGCACTTGGGGCATAGAAACCGTGGGGCAGAGTACGACATGTGTGGGGTGTTACTGACGATCACCAAACAGGAAAGAGACCTGGGGATAATCATATCTGATTACTTAAAGGGCAGCCAGGCAGTGAAACAAGGCAGTTGAGAGGGCTAGTGGGATACTGAAGTGCACAGGGAGGGGTATCACCAGCAGAAAGAGGGAGGTGGTTTTGTCTCTGTATAGATCGCTGGTAAGACCCCACCTAGAGTACTATGTCCAGTTCTGGAGACCACATCTCTGGAAGGACATTGAGGGAGGTGGTCCAGAGGAGAGCAACTAAAATAGTGCAGGCCAGGGTCTGCATCAGAATCCTTAAATATGTACATCCTAAAAGAGGGAAGGAATATGATAGAAACTTTTATATACCTCATGGGGGTGAATAAAGGTACAGAAGGGAAGTATTTTTCTGAAAAAAAAAAAAGATGCTGAAGAACAAGGGGATGTGATATGAAGCTGAAGGGGGTGGATTCAGGGGACATGTGAGGGAGTACTTTCTTCACTGAAAGAGTAGTGGATTCCTGGAACAGCCTTCCAGTGGAGGTGGTGGGGGCAAAAATAGTGGTGGGGTTCAAGAATGCATGGGATAAACATAAGGGAATTCTAGGGGAAAGGAAAGGAATGGGGGGGTTGGAAAATGGGCCAGAGATCAGCAGGATCTCCAGTGATACTGTAGGCAGGGAAAATGGGCAGACTAGGTGGGCCAAGCAGTCCTTACCTATCGGCAAAGACTATGTTTCTGTGGGGTTTTTTTTTGTTTGTTTTTTTTAAATCGTACTTTTATCTCCTCCTACAGCCTGTTAGTCCCGACCCTTCAGGGCATCCAAGGGGTCATCCTCCTACCACCAACTGCTCCCCGATGCTTATCTCCTAGTCCCCCATGTAGCTTTGGTTTGCCCCCCAAGCGGGGACGAGGTGGGGCGGACCCCCATAATCTAACTTCCGTCAGGTCTGGAGGTAGTCAGCGAGCAGTGGTAAATCAGAGGCATGCCCCAGGAAGCCTGTCCTCCCGGAGCTGACAGGAGTTTTTCCACTTTCTCCCTCCCCTACGCAGTGTTAGCCCCAGACTTCAAGGTGCTAGACGCCGATGTTTACTGAGTGCAGGGCCGCCCATCTCCCTTCTAATGGGAGCTTGCATTCCCCCAAGCCTCCTCCTGGAGTCGCACAAGAGCGGTGGGCATCGACCTTCCCACCCAACCCTCCCCTGAAGACTGTGAGCTGTCCTGGGATGTTTAAGCTGCACTCCCCCGGCTGACCCACCAGTGACCCGAGTCCGCTCCCGAACCCAGGTTGCCGGCGTGGAGTGAGGTGTAGCATCCAGCACCTCAACCCTCAGCACCACCGGGCCGGCCATTGTTTCTGTGTTTTTATGCATCTGCAAGCAAGGCTGTTCAGATACCTGTAATACTAGTCTACTTTTGATACATCTGTTTACAATAGTGATGACGACTGATACGCGTTTGTATCCTGCTTATTTCAAAGCAATAAAATATAACTGAAAAAATAAAAGGAAACAGACAGTAGTAGTTAACAGGATCAAGTCGGGTACATGGGGAACCATGAATGGGATATAGCCATACCAGGTTACACTCTATTTAGAAAAGACAGGGTGAGGGAAAAAGGGTGGAGGGCTGGCTATCTATATCGAGGAATTAAAGCAACTGAAGTTCAGGAAATGCAAGAGGGAGCAGAAGCACTGTAGGTCACCCTGGAGACAGGAAATGGCATCTCCATTTGCACTGGTGTGATCTACAGACCGCCAGCAAAAGTGGAGGAGATGGACGGGGTACTAGTGGAAGCCATCCACAAAATAACAGCCAAAGGTGAAGTGCTGCTGGTGGGAGACTTCAGTTTGCCAGATGTGGACTGGAGCACCCAGGCTGCAGTCACAGCCAGGAGCAGAGGCATCCTGGATACCCTGCAGGGGGCATGCCTCAAGCAGCTTGTGGCGGAAACCAGCAGAGAAGGAGTAATGTTGGACCTGGTACTCACCACTGGTGACAGAGTCACAGATGTAATGGTGGGTAGCCACCTGTGGTCCAGTGATCATCCCACTGTGTGGCTCAATGTGAGAACAGTGGAATAGTCAAACCACATGAAAGCAAGGGTCCTGGATTTCAGACGGGTCGACTTTGCAAAAATGGGGGAATGTCTCAAAGAAGCCCTGGCAGGGGAAGAAGAAGGGGGGATGTAGAGAAACAATGGGCTAACCTTAAGGGAGCCATAGCAGACGCAACAAGTCTTTGTGTTAGGCAAGTAAGCAAAACAAAGAGAAAGAAAAAAAAAAATAGGTTCTCAAAGGACATGGCTGGGAAGGTAAGAGAGAAAAGGCTAGCTTTCAGAAGGCACAAGGAAACACAGGGGGGAAAACAGGGAACTGTATCTGGAAAAGCAGAGAGAGGCGGAGAAAGCAGTTAGGAGTGCAAAGGTGCAAACAGAGGAAAAATAACCTAGGCAATGAAGACAGGAGACGAGACCTTTTTTAGATACATTAGTGAAAGAAAGACGACCATAGAAACATAGACTTTGACGGCAGATAAGGAACGCTTGGCCCACCTAGTCTGCCCATTTCCCTACCTAGAGGATAAGCTGCAGATCCTATTTAACCAACAGTCTGTTTCTTTCCACCCCCCCACAAAAATTGCCTTATGTCTGTCCCATGCATTCTTGAATTCTCCCACAGTTTTAGACCCCACAACCTCCTCAGGAAGGCTGTTCCACGCATCCATCACCCTCTCTGTGAAAAAAAACTTCCTCACGTTGCCCCTGAGCTGTCCCCCCCTATCTTCAAATTGTGTTCCCTTGTTCTTGCACATCTCTTTTTCTGAAAGATGCTACCTTCCTGGACACTGAGGTACTTAAACATTTCTATCATGTCCCCCCTCTCCCTCCTTTCCACAAGGGTATACATATTAAGCTCCTTTAGTATCTCCTCGTATGGCTTCTCTTGCAGACCCTGCACCATTTTAGTTGCCCTCCTCTGAACTGCCTCCATCCTGTCTATGTCCTTGCGGAGATGGGGTCTCCAGAACTGGATGCAGTACTCCAGATGGGGTCTCACCAACTGTCTGTACAGGGGGATAACAACTTCCTGTTTTCTGCTGCTGATGCCTCTCCCTATGCATCCCAGTATACCCCCAGCCCTCCCTACTGCCTTCTCACATTGCTTGCTAACCTTAAGGTCATCTGATATGATTACCCCCAGGTCCCCTTCCTTTTCTGTTGTTGTTACTACCTCCCCCCCATTGTGTAGTCTTCCCCAGGGTTCTTGCTTCCCAGGTGCATTACTTTGCACTTCTTTGCATTGAATCCAAGCTGCCATACTTCTGACCATTTCTTCAACCTTGCCAAGTCCCTTCTCATCCTTTCCAAGCCTCCTTGTGTATCAACCCTGTTGCAGATCTTTGTAATCATCTGCAAAGAGGCATACTTTACCTTCCAGTCCCTCTGCAATGTCACTTATAAAGACATTAAAAAGGACTGGACCCAGTACTGAACCATGCGGTACCCCACTAGTAACTCCTCTTTCTTCAGAGTGGACTCCATTTACAATTACCTTCTGTGTCCTGTTGTTCAGCCAATGTTTTACCCAGGCTACCACCCTGGGACCCACTCCCAGGCTGGTTAATTTGGCTACTAATCTTTTGTGTGGGACTGTGTCAAATGCCTTACTAAAGTCTAGGTAGGCCATGTCCACAGCCCCTCCCTGGTCTACTGCTTTGGTCACCCAGTCAAAGAAATCAATTAGATTCATCTGACATGACCTTCCCGCTGTGAACCCATGCTGCCTTGGGTCCTGTGCCCCACTGGTCTCTAGGTACTCAGCAATTCTTTCCTTCAGAAGTGATTCCATCACTTTCCCTACCACAGAGGTCAAACTGACAGGTCTGTAGTTTCCTGCCTCTGTCTTGGTCCCACTTTTGTGAAGGGGAATCATCTCCGCCTTCTTCCAGTCCTCAGGTACCACACCATCTTCCCATGATTTGTTAAAAAGGGTAGTCAGTGGTGTCACTAATTCTCTGCTTAATTCTTTTAGAATTCTGGGGTGAATTCCATCTGGCCCCATTGCTTTCTCCACCTTCAGTTTTAGGAGTTCTTTCAGAACCCTTTCTTCTGTGAAAGGACTGGGATCGACCCCCTCCAGAGTGCTTCTGTTAATTGGATTAGGCACCTCCCCCACTTCTCTTGTGAATACTGAACAGAAGTATTCATTCAGTATCCCTGCTTTTTCACTGTCACACTGCCCACCGACCATCCATTCTATTCAGCCTCACTATCCCTCCCTTTGTCTTTCTACGCTCCCTGATATACCTGTAAAAGGTTTTATCCCACTTCTTAACCGAGTTAGCTATCTTTTCCTCAGTTTGTGCCTTTGCTATTCTGACTACACTCCCTGCTTCCTTTTGCCTAAACTGGTATAATTCTCTGTCCTGCTCCTTCTGTGTTTCCTCATACCTCCTAAATGCTATATTTTTCTCCCTAACCTTCACCGCCACCTCTTTTGTGAACCATAGTGGCTTTTTCTTTCATTTTGATTTGTTTATTTGCTTCACACAAAGGCTTGTTGCCTCTGTGATGGCAGTTTTGATATTTCCTCATTGTTGCTCCACCCTTCCTTCTAGCCTGTTTGCTAGTGCTTTTCTAAGGCACTCTCCCATCTTGCCAAAGTCAGCCCTCCTGAAGTCCAGAACCCTCACTTTTGTATGGCTTGACTCTGTAGCTGAGTTTATCGTGAACCACACTGTTTGGTGGTCACTTGTTCCCAAATGGCTACCCACTTCTAGATCTGAGATCCTCTCACTGTCCCCATTTGAGAGTACGAGGTCTAAGATTGCTCCCTCACGAGTAGGTTCCAAAACTAGCTGTCTGAGGCATGCCACCTGAAGGGCATCAAGAATGGCCCTGCTTTTGGATGTGGCTGCCGCAAAGGTGCTCCAGTTAACATCTGGCATGTTAAAGATCAACAGTATCTCCCCTTTCTGTGCCATCCTAAGTATGCCTTCTGTCATATCCTTGTCCATTCCCTCCCCCTGACGTGGGGGTCTATATACAACCCCTCTGCAGATTGTGGTGCCATTTCCAATCTCTAAGGTGACCCACAGTGCCTCCTCTCCTCCCTGTTTACTCTCTTGTTCAGTTGCTTTTATCCCTTCCCTTACATAGAGAGCTACTCCCCCCACTTCTGCCTTCCCTGTCTCTCCTGTAGGTTGTGTACCCTGGTATGTTAACATCCCAGGCATGGTTCTCTGTGTACCATGTTTCTGTGACTGCTACAATATCAAGGCATCCCTCTTCCATCAAGGCCACCAGTTGAGGGAGCTTGTTGCCCAGACTACGGGCGTTGGTACTCATTACCCTCCATTTCTTGATGGACTTACCCTTTTTGCCCCATCTCTGTCCTTATTGCATTTGTCACTTTCTCCATTTGCCCATGCGCTTCTCCCTATTAACATCTCTATGTTCGTGTCTACCTCACTTAGTAACCTGATATTTTTTGGGGGTCTAGGATTTCCCTGCTCCTTTCCAGTGCCTCCTCCCTTGGCTAGTTTAAATGCTTGTCAATGAAGTATTTAAACCTATCACCTAGGATCCTGGTTCCCCTCCTGGACAGATTCCAGACCATCATGCCAGTATAGGCCTGCATCCCTCCAGGTGGGGCCAGGGTGGGATTGTGAGATTAAAGAGAGGAGTGTGTGTGTGTGTGTGTGTGTTGAGGGGGACCTAGAAAATGCAACCGCTGAACAAAAATTTTTGTTCAGTATTCACAGAAGTGGAAGGAGAAGGACCACTATTGGGTGATAGGAGCACCAATAGGAGAGAGGTGGACACCATCCTATTTAGGAGGAAAGAATCCTAAAAGAACTCAAGAATCTGAAACGGGACAAGGCTATGGGTCTGGATGGCCTACATCCCAGAATATTAAAAGAACTTAGAGAGGCGCTGGCAGCACCACTACGCACCAGGTCATAATGTCATACGTTTAATAGTGTACGCCATTATGGCGAATCCCAGACCTGTGCGCACTCCGAGTTGGACCCCTCCGGAGTTGGAATCTTTGGTGGGGGAGTGTGGGAGGTGGAGCCCCCACAGAACAAGAAATAAACCGAAATTGCGCAACGCAATTCTGCCATGCAACATCATGACCCCGTGCCACACCACTAAAAGCCCTATTCAGCAAATCGGTAGAGAGAAAGGGGTGGTTCCAGGGGACTGGAGTCAGGCAAATGTGGACCCTCTCTTCACAAAAGTTGGAACAGAGAGGAGGCTGACAACTACAGGCCAGTCAGCCTGGCCTCGGTGGTGGGGAAATTAATGGAGTCACTGCTGAAAGAAAGGAATGTGATATTTCTTGAATTGAGCGGAGCACAGGATCTGAGGCAGCATGGATTCACAGTGGGAAGGTCTTGTCAAACATATCTGAAAGAGTTCTTTGACTGGGTGACCAGGGAGGTAGATCAGGGAGGGGCAGTGGATGTGGTCTTCCTAGATTTCAGCAAGGCCTTTGACAGTGTCTCACATAGAAGATTGGTAAATAAGTTGGGCAGCCTAGAGTAGGCCCCAAGGTGGTAAACTGGGTCAGAAACTGGTTGAGTGACAGGACACAGAGGGTGGTGGTAAATGGTGTTCAATTCGAGGAGAGGGGGGAGACCAGTGGGGTGCCACAGGGATCTGTGCTGGGTTGAGTCCTCTTTAATGTCTTCATAAGTGACATTGCAGAGGGGCTGGAGAGAACAGGGTTGACACTCTGGGGATGAGAAAGGACCTAAACATGCTTGAGGAGTGGTTGAGAGTGTGGTAGCTAAGATTCAATGCAAAGAACTGCAAAATCATGCACTTGGGGCACAGAAATCCAAGGGAGGAGTACAAGATGGGGGAGAGGTACTGACAGCCACCAATCAAGAAAGGGACCTGGATAATCATATCTGATTACCTATAGGTAACCAAACAGTGTGAGAAGGCCATGGGGAGAGCCAGTGGAATGCTAGGGTGCACAGCCAGCAGACAAAAGGAGGTGGTTATGCCACTGTACAGATCATTAGTGAGACCTCATCTGGAGTACTGTGTCCAGTTCTGGATCCCGTATTTTCAGAAGGACATAGACAAAATAGAGGCAGTCCACAGAAGGGCAACAAAAACGATGCAAGGACCACACCAAAAGTCATATGAGGAAAGACTGGAGGACCTCAATATGTATTCCCTGGAGGAGAGGAGAGAGATGGGGGACATGATAGACATTTAAGTACCTCAGTGATATAAACAAGGTAAAGGAGGGTAGCATCTTTCAGAAAAGAAGGCGTACAAGAACAAGGGGGGAGGCATGCTATGAGGCTGGGGGGTAGGCTCAGGGGCAGCGTGAGGAAGTACTTTTTCACAGAAACAGTAGTAGATGCTTGGAACAGCCTCCCTGCAGAGGTGGTGGGGGCAAAAATGATAGGAGAATTCAAGAGTGCATGGGATAGACATGAGTACTCTCGCAACAGGGAAGACGGGGTAAGCCGCAGATCAACTAGGGTCTGCGGTATTGCAGTAGGTTGGGAAAAGGGTCAGACTAGGTGTGCCACACAGTCTTTATCTGCCATCACCTTCTGTGTATCTGTGATTCTAAGTCAGAAGATGAGGTCAAATGTGGGGTGCTGAAAGGGTCTGTCCTGGGACTGGTTCTGTTCAGTATACTCATTGGCCACATTGAGGAGGGTATCCAGGCAGGTTGTGTTTCTTTGCTGACATCAGAAAATTCTGTGGCAGGGTGGGCAGCAAAGAGGGGTATGGGAGCGGAAGATGGATTTGAAAAAGCCTATGAGATGATCGAAAGTATGGAAACTGAGATTCAGTGCCAAAACATGCAGTATGATGGACACGGGGGAAGGGGGAAAGAACCTGTGAATAGGGTATTGGATGGGTGTGAGGTTCAACTAGTCATAGAAGAACTGGACCTTGGGGTTATCATTAGTGACATCCTCAAAGCACCTAGTCAGAGTCTATAAACAAGTTCAGAAGTGGGTGGGACAGGTACAGAGGATGGTAGTACTGAAAAAAGGAGTTAGAAATGTAACCCCTAGGTGAAGCTATCCCAAGGGCTACTTCCCCTGTCTGCGTGACTAGGTGCAGGTTAAGGTGCCTGGGTAGTGAAAAGGGGTGCCTCCACCTGGAGGACAGGGTTATTGGTAGCATAGCTGACCTGGGTACAGCCCTCTGGGACACTGTAACCCCCCTCTTTCCCCTCTAGTGGCCTAAACAATGAACAACAGACACAGTTACAATAACCCCTAATCAGCATACAAATCCCCACTCTGTTTGCATTTACCACCAGGGCTGATTCCACCAGTTCGACCCTGGAGACCCCCTGCAAAATAAGGTTAGACACAGCAGGTAACAACAGTACAGTGCTTCTTGCACAGAATGGAACCAAAGTAAAGTTAAATGCAAAAATAATTAGATCTGATTTATTCAGGGGGAATGAACAAGGGAAGGGCGTAATTTGGCTGATTAGTTCTATAACTGATTCAATCAGGCAATCATGCATGCACTTTGGAGTCCCTTCACAGTCACACGCTTTGGGTACCCAGTTGAAAAAAAGGTGGGCTAACCTGACACGTTGCCCGGGGTAGGCCGGCGTTGCAGCTGGTCGGGGCCTGTGATGGAAAGAAGGAGCATGCACAACCACACACTATTTGAAATCCGGAGCCTGGAGGCTCAGTTCGTGATAAGAAAACAACAATTGAATCAGATGACAACACTTTTGATTTAGCTGATGTTGCATGACCTTGGTGTTTACTTATGCTACCCAATATGAAACACAGGAGGGATGAAATGGAGACTGCAGGTCGACAAGCTGATATGCCAGGAGAAGCAGGGCTCACACGATTCACCGAGGTGTTGTTCCTGTTCAAGATGGTGAGCAAGGGGCAGTGTTTAGTATGCAGGAAAGAGAGCTTTCAGCATTATCTTTTGGGGGGTTCCAGTCTTAAAATGACATCTCCGATGGGAAGCTTATATTTCTTCTGCTGATCGATTGGAACAGTACAGAGTTCAGTTGACTAGCTCCGGAGCTGACATCCAGCCTGGGTTGGGGAGGGCTACAAGGCTGCTCAGAGGTGTGGGGCAAACATCAGAATGCAGACACCCACCAACTTAACTGCCTATTTAGCTATGCAGGGAAGGGGAGGCAGAACATAAACCAGCAGCAGTAATTTTAACTACTAATAATAAGATCGGGGGTGGGGTCCACAGTGAAGAAAAGGGGGTTACTAGTGGAGTACTGCAGGGTTCAGTACTGGGGCCAGTCCTTTTTAATGTCTTTATAAGTGACATTGCAGAGGGACTGGAAGAGAAAGTATGTCTCTTTGCAGATGACACAAAGATCTGCAACAGGGTTGATGTGCAAGGTGGGGTGGAAAGGATGAAAAGGGACTTGGCAAGGTTGGAGGAATGGTCAAATGTATAGCAGCTTAGATTCAGTGCAAAGAAGTGCAAAGTAATGCACCTGGGAAACAAAACCCAGTGGAAGAGTACACAATGGGAGGTGAGATACAGACAACAACAAAAATGGAAAGGGACCTGGGGGTAGTCATATCAGACGACCTAAAGGTGGGCCAGCAATGTGAGAAGGCAGTAAGGAGGGCTGGGGGGATACTGGGATGCATAGGGAGTGGCATCACCAGTAGAAAACAGGAAGTTGTTGGCCCTCTGTACAGACAGTTGGTAAGACCACATCTGGAGTACTGTGTACAGTACTGGAGACCCCATTTCCATAAAGACATAGGGTGGAGGCTGTTCAGAGGAGGGCAACCAAAATGGTGCAGGGTCTGCACCAGAAGACATATGGAGAAAGACTAAAGGAGCCTAAGATGTATAGCCTCAAGGAAAGGAGGAAGAGGGGGACATGATAGAAACTTTCAAATACCTCAAGGGATTCAACAAAGTCCAAAAGGGTAGCATCTTTCAGAAAAAGAGATGTGCAAGAACAAGGGAGCACAATTTGAAGATAGAGGGGGACGGCTCAGAGGTAATGTGAGGAAGTATTTCTTCACAGAGAGGGTTGTAGATGCATGGAATGGCCTTCCTGAGGAGGTCATAGAGTCAAAAACAGTGGAGCAATTCAAGAATGCATGGGACAGACATAAGGCAATACTAGTGGGGGTAGGAGGAAGTAGGCTGTTTGTTAACTAGGATCTGCAGCTTATCCATTAGGTAGAGAAATGGGCAGAGTAGGTAGGCCAAGCGGTCCTTATCTGCCATCAAATTCTATGTTTCTATGGGGTTATTCAGACTTAGGAGGAACCACACAATGCTACAGACATACACTACCTGACAGGAAGAGGAGAGAGAGGCAGCTGAATGGCGTCCACTGTTTGCTGCCAGTGCTGCAAGTACTATTTAACAGACATTGCTTAGTTGTCAAAGTGACCTACACTAGTAACATGCATTACATCAACATTTGGAATGGGAGAAGATTAGCCTTGGTGTGGTTCTGCTGCAGTCGTGGGAACAAAGCAGCCTTTAAATGTGCTGTTAGAGCTAGTTTGCCGGGAGCGGGAGCGAATTGACGTGGAGCATGGATGGAAGGGAGCGAAATAGACAGGATCGTATTGTTGGGAACGTGTTTTCTGGGAGTGAATTGTCGGGAGCGAATTGTCGTACTCCCGATTGGTGCAATACAGAAATGTCCATGCTGCAAAAAAAGACAGGTTAGACGAACCATAATACCATTATTATTAGAGCAGCTAATCAGCAAACAATTACCAGTTCTAACAGAGCTCCCTCTGCACCATTAGCGATGGCAGAACAGAGCAATATTACTGCAGCTTGGGCTGGACTCAAGCCTGGAAACACTCGGCCCCTACCCAGATTAATTATAAATTACAAAAATAATGTCTCTTAAAGGGACAGGCACGGAGGCTAACAGGGCACTCGAATGCAAGCACTTTCACACCTGTAAAGACACAGAACGCCCGTCTGGCAGTGGGCATTTAAGCACACCCAAGGAAGACTTTGTTACAGAAGGATTTGAGTGTTTGGGGGGGTGCCTTGGGGTGGACATTCAGGCTAAATATCCGTATAAGACAAACCGGTCTAGATGATAGAATAATTTGTTGGGCTACCGGATGGATCCTGGGCATTTATCTAATGGCAACTTCTGTGTTTCAGACCTCTGACGAATAGGACCTGAGTGTCACTATCGGTGACAACCTCAAGTCTGTGGCCCAGTGCAATAAGGCCTTTAGAAAGGCAAGTAGAGTGGTAGGGTGTATAGGTAGGGTATTCTCTAGCAGAAAGAAGATGATGATACTGCCTCTATGTAGGTCCCTGGTGAAGCCACACCTGAAGTACTGTGAATAGTTCTGGAGTCACCACTAAAAGAAAGGCAGGACCACTTGGGCACTATCCAGAGAAGGTCTAAAAATGTAATCTCAGAGCAGCAAGGGAAGATTTATGAGGAGAGGCTGGAGCATCTCAACAGGCAGTCTCTGGAGGCCAGGGGAGAGAGAGAGAGAGAGAGGGGGAACATGATGTGGACACAGCCCAATACGCAAAACTGATTGAGATGCACATGAATTGCACATATCCCAGCCTGTTCAGTTTTCAGTGTGTCCCCAAGCTACTCACTGGCAAAATGAGTATGGTCTTCCCCTTGTGTTGAGTCCTGCAAAATAGTGATATATATATATATACATTTGCCAAATAGGCCTGATTTTCTAAATTCTCCAGCCAGTACATCAGCACTTTATTCTCTTTTGGCATGCCCACTGTTGCCACCACTTCCTTCAGTGCAGCTCCCATGGTGTCTGTAGCTTTAGTTATCACCACGTCAGCATGCATCTCGCAAACTAATAAACATTCGTGAAGATCCGTGACTTTTTTATCTAGATCTGTCACTCAGTTATCCAAAGCCTTAATGGTCTACAGGATGTTCCGCAAAGTCAGATCTGGCTCTCTGACCTCAACCGGGTTCACAGGCTTCGAGCAATCGCTCAGTGTCCCAGCAGCTTTCTTGACACACATTTCTGCCTCCATCAGCTGTCTAGTTTTTAGGATTTCCCATTACAAAGACTTCTGCAAAACCACATCTTGACTCAGTAAATCAGTTGAAGAAATGAACAGTGATGTTTCTAGTAACAAAAAAAAAGTCTTGCCAAAAGGAAGGAGCTGCAGCAAAGCACGCCTTGCCTTGTTCACTGCAGGCCATCCACTCAGAAGTCACTCTTTTTAATATAAACTGAGCTCCATTTAGTAGACGGTCCTTCCCCTGTGAGAGAGCTGGAAATGGCACTGAGTTGTGTGCAGCACACAGAGTTCTAAATTTCCAGTGTCTGTGCTTGGCTGCTGCAGGTCACGTGGCTTGCCAACAACTTGGACATGTTCAGTGTGTCCCCCCCTGTAAAAAGTACAGCATCGTGATGTTGAAGTGTTGGAACAGAATCTGAGTTCTTTGTACCAGCTACACTAGTGTCCAACCCAACATATTATGGTACGTTCACCAAATGTAAATTTGGCATTGGAGCATCCTTACAGAGGAGCAGAGCACACTCGGGGGTGCTTAGTCCTCCATATGACCAGGCCTTGATAACCATTGCTCATTGCCAAACCCAGCTCACCTGCATTGCGAGCCGCAGTACCACCACTGCACCAATAGTCTGGCCCATGACTGCTGCCATTTAAAACAGTCACAATGAGCACACCGGAAGTAGTTTTTCAGTGGTGTGTTGATACCTTCTTGCATTCAGGACCCCCCAAAAATACTTGTTATTTGTTATTTGTAGTTATCCCTGAAATGTTAAACAAAAAGTAAAACTAAAAGTCCTCTTACCCTCTCCAGGAGGACAGAGCTAGCGCTGTGGCCACCAGCCCTCGGTCATCTACCTTCCCTCACCTCACCCTTCATAGAATAGGAAGCCCTGACTCTTTTCTACATCCCGTACGTCTTTTAATAGTAGCTCCCCTCCCTAGTCCTACTCGGCACCGTACGACCACCTTTGTGAGTAGACCCCCAACTAGGGAGGGTGAATATCTTATTTTGAATAGTCAGCCAAAATTCTTATTCTGGGCCCCAACTATTCAGAAATGCAGTATTCGGCTCGTTTATTCGTACCTGTGTGCGTGTGGTGGGGTAGTAAAAGATAGCCCCCCCACCCTCCTCCCCAGCCCAGCTGCATAACAAAAATCCCTGCCCTCTGCAAGAGCTCACTCCCACCTTACCCCCACCCCACCCAACACCCACATTTCATAAATGTAGTTAACAAGTACTCCCCCAGGCACGGGGAAGGCGACCAACACAGCCTGCCTCCTCCAAGGCCAGCCGTCGTCTTGTGACAGGCGCTCCTGTACTTGCTCGCAATGTAAAGTGGTTGATCACGTAATTGCATACCACTACCCCCAACCCCAGGTCCATGAAAGGCGGCAGCAGTAGATGTGTGTATATATATCATTGGTGGTTACTAGTCCCCACTCCCTACCCTGCAGCTTGCTGCTATCTGTCCATTGCTATCAGCTGACAGCCTTCAGTGCATGGTGGAGTTGGAGGTGGGTAGAGCAGTCTCTGTGTCACTGAGTGACTGGGTAACCACACATTACGCCCCCCCCACCAACCACTTGCTAGTGAGGACTGACTGTGGAGAATGGAAAATGGTGGATCTTTTTGGGGAAACATGCTCCTAGTTGGTGCATGACACTTGCTTGTTTCCACACCACTTACTGTGACTGGCCTGGCTCCTTCCTGTGCCTGGGAGAAATCCACATGTTTAAACAAATGGGCCAATTCTGACTCACCAAGGCATAAAAAGGCCAGCATTCCTTTATTTTGTATCATTTTTCTCAATAATCAATGTGTCAGGTTTCGCAATAATACATATTTCTACAGAGCAGACACAGCACACAGCATGGGGTGGAGAAAATGTGCAGGGATCTAGGGAAACTTGAGGAGTGGTCAAAAACATGGCAGTTGGGGTTCAGTGCCAAAAAAGTGCAAAATGATGCACCTAGTGCTGAGTATAGGATGGGGGTGATATTGGCAGTCACTAAACAAGAAAGGGACCTTGGGGTTATATCATCAGAGGACCTCAAGATGGCAGCGCAGGGTGACAGGGCCATAGACAGGACTAGTGGGATGCTGGGCTGCACAGAGTGCTTCCCCCGTCTCTTGACTGAGTTGGAGTAGCAGGGTACCCCCATATACCCAGTTAACCACCAATAGAGATAACCTTGGGGCTCCCTAGTACTGGTACTGGTCTGCTTCTCCGTCTCTTCTCAGGGCAGCACCCCTGTTCAGCTTTTTACAGGACACTGGTTCAGCTGGACCGCACTTTCCATCCTGGATTTCCTGCTGTGGGGTCCTTAGGGGTGCAGGCACTGAAGAGGAACCCTCCCCTCCTCAACCAACCTGGCCACTCTAACTTCATACCATGTAACACTATGGTGGATAGGTTGTATGCAGTTGCCCTGAGTAATAGAGCAAGAGTATGGAAACTTTAAAAACATTTGCTTTTCAATAGAATAGTTTAACAGAACCAATGTCCCTGGGTCGCCCCTGAAAAAGGGACTTGTCTGGCTCAGTGGGCCTACCTGGTCATCAGAATTTAAATAAATAAATTTGGTGCCCTGGAGGATCAAGTGATCAGTCTACAGTCCCCAGGCATTTCATGCTGAGATTCTCCGATCTGTTCTTTTGTTTGGGCTCTTAGGTCAGGTAGCCTCAAGCTTCTTTCGGATGAGACGTTAAACTGAGGTCCCATCTGCCTGGATTGGTGGTAGTTCAGGTGGATGTTAAAGATCCCATGACACTTATCGAAAAGAGTAGGGGAATTTCCCCGGTGTCCTGGCCAAATTTCCCTCTTTCACTAAAAATACCACCAACAGCTTAATCTGGTTCAAGGTCAGTTGGCATGCATCTGTATCCCCTTCCCCCGGGTCGTGCCTGAAAATAGGCAGGATTTGTCTAGTGCACTTACCCGGTCAACAAAAATGAAATAAATAAATAAAATGAACAGTCTGCAGCTTATGGCCTGTTGTTTTGCCCTGGGTGACTGTCCCGTCTTGTGACCAGTGGCAAGCCTGCTCCCCTGTATGACCTATCTACAGTGTTGCACCATAGCACCACTGCTTTTATCGCTCTCTCATATCTGTCTCTAGAGCTGCTTTATGGTACCACTGTTTTTTCATTTTCTTCATTAATCTGTTTCTTTCCTTCTTGACCGCCCCCCTTCCAGCCCCGTCACCCCGGCATCCACCGGACTCACCTCTGCTTCCACGAGGTGCCGGCTGGCCATGTGTGGCACCTGCGGGGGGTTGGCATCTTCCCACTGGTTGGGATTTTTCCTTGTATTTACTTCCTGACTACGAGCGCAGAGAGAAAGCGTGCAATGACGCCAGTTGCCGAGCCGCACACGCTTCTGTGTGCAGCACACCGGGAATCTGCCCTGCATCTGCCCCCTATGTTATGGGTCTGTTGCATCAGCCTCCAACCACTGCCAGGGGCCAGTCAAGCAGTGGATTGCATCCTCGCCCCTCCCCGGGAGGGGAGAGCAGTCCTTCGGTTGCTTGATACTCTCCCTCCCTGGCCGACCCCGCCGGCCCGCAAACACGGGTCGCCAGCGTGGCAGGAGTTAAGGCACAGATGTCTCAATCCTTCATGCCACTGGGCCTGCTATGGTACCACTGTTTTAACAATTTTTATTTCATTATAATTGACTCATAGCACCTCTGCTGTGAATAATTTGGATGCTGTACTTGTAAAGCTGCCTCATAACATCACAGCAGTTTCATTTCTAAAGTTTCTATACACCTGCTCTGTTACTAAGGGCAACTGCATGCAACCTATCCACCATAGTGTTAATTACCCTCGCTGCCCTCCCTCTCCTAGACCCACTCTAAAGGAAAAAGTAAAGTTAAAGTAAAATGTTATTTGTATGAGGCACCCTTCCAGTGCTCAGGGCGCCTTTACAATACACATTAGAAAAAAGAAATTTCATAACATCACATATTAAAAAAACAAATAAAACTCTGCTCCCTCTCCCCATCTTCTATCCCTTCCCTGTCCCTTCTGTCTGCCTTCCTCCATCCTCCTCTCCCACCCTCCCTTCTGCTAGTCTTCCCTCCTCAACACTCTCCCTGACCTCCTCATTGTAGCCTCCTACCTTCCACCTGGATCCAACTTGATGCGTTCAGGTGAATTTTGAAAATGTATCCAGCTTTGAACACAAACTGGATAAGTGTACATACTAGCTAAAAACGGGATGCATTGGCCCCGTTAAAACAGGAGACAGACATGATGAGCACATGGCCTCCTTCTGTCTTAACACTGGGTGTAGCACTTAGTATAGGAGCCTTCGCCCCTCCTCCCTCCCTATCCGTTACTTCCCCTCCCTCCCTCTATTTCACTTAAGCATCTCATGGGCTCCCTTAAGCTTCTCATCTCCTTGTTACTCATTCTATCAGGCGACAAACTCAACCCCAGTCCTGTCTAGCCAGCTGCTTCTCCTCTCCCCATAGGGTTGAGTTTATGCTAACATCCGCAGTCTCCTTCCCAAAACTGACCACCTGCAACCCAGCTGGTAAACCTCACTCCTGATGTCCTGGTGATCTGAGTGTTGATTCTTCTCCAAGATCCCTGATACTGCAATAGACATCCCTGGCTTCTCAGCTGTCCAACAGGATCATACTAAGAGGGCAGATGCATAGCCATTTTTCTGTTTTCTGGCACCTATTTTGAACATGTACTATCCATCTCCTTCCCTTCTGCCCATGAGATGCTCCTCTTGAAACCCTCCCTCCACTTCCTGTCCCCATATTCATTGCTGGAGTTTACTGCTGCCCTGGCAGGTCCCCTCCCTCTGTCATTGAGCTTCTCACCACCTGACCCTCCCATGCCTCCCCATTGAGTTGCTCATCCTGGTTAACTTCTTCTTCAGTCGGCTTTCATCCTCTCCTCATAAATTATGCCAAAACAGAGAAAATCACTCCAGCTTACCCAACTGATCTCAGATCATCCTCAAAACCACAAACCACTCCCTTCTGGACCGGATCCTCTCCTCCTACCCCCAGTGCATTGTGGATGCTGGTACCCTCCTTGACATCCTCCGTGACCATTATATGGTCTACTGCATGCACAAGATCCACCACCCCAAAGCCCCTCCTCCACCAAATTCATCTAGCTTAGATCCTTTCACTCCCTGGATCTATCCTCATTGTTTGCTGACCTGATGGCAACTGACTGGTCCCCCATACTAACAGCCACCAACACTAACACAGCTCTCGAGTTCCTTAACTCCCAAATTACTGTCAGCCTGGGATCATCACATCCTCCCTTAGGAAAACTCAGGTCCAACGTTCACACTGCCCTTGGATCATGGCTGAGTTGCTGGTCTGTCACTGTGCACGTGACCTTGCCTGATGGACCCTCAAATCCACTGGCTCCCCATCTGAGCTTGTTAAATGTAAGTCTCTTATAACATCTGTACCAGAGCTACTAGGCTTGTGAAGCCTGATCACTTTGCATCCATGTTCTAGAATAACCTTAAACTCCTCTCAAAGTTCTGGAAGGTCATCCATGCCGCCTTCTTCTCACCCATCCCCCCCCCACAGCCTCAAGGTGGACAACTTCCCCAACTCCAATTCAGCTGCAGCTGCCTTGTGTTTCACCTCCTTTTTTGCCACCTGTGTCCTCTACCTCCTTCCTTCCACCTCCACAGCACCCTCTGCCCTTTTGCTTCAACCCACTCCCTGCCCTCCACTGTCCCTTTCCATTACTACTCCCTCTGCAACCTTTGTCAAGGCCCTCCTTGCTCTCAACCCACACAAAAGAGGGAGCCCCGACCCTTAACGTCTGTCTTTCTCTCTCTCTCTCTCTCTCTCTCTCTGTCCTGACCATTGCCCTTCCCATCACACACTTTATCAGTTGTTCCATCTCACTTGCCTCAGTCCTGGAGCTGTAGAATCTGGCCACTGTCATCCCCCTTCGCAAAGGGGGAGAACCCCTCCATCTCTGGCAACTACTATCCCATCTCCCTCCTTCCTTCCCTCTCTGGTTAAACTTTAGAAATACCTGATCCTTTCCCAACTCTACCCTTTCTTTAACGACTCCTTGTTCTTCACTACCATCCAGTCTGTCTTCAGGAAATCCCACTCCACCACCACCTCTCTCCTAAGGCTCACTGAATCCATCCTTTTTGGCATGGACAAGGGGCTGGCCACCTCTGCCATCATTGTCAACCTGGCCAAGGTCTTTGACAGTATTACCCACCCCATTCTTCAGGGCAAGCTAAAAGTGGTTGGACTTTGCTTCTTTCTTGAGTGGTTTCACTCATAACTTGAGGGTAGGACCAAAGCTGCCCATATTGGTGATGCCATCTTCCCTCCTCTCCCTATCTACTCTGGCATCCCTCAAGGATTCGTCATTGGCCCCATCCATTTTCCTAAATGACCTTCCTCTTGCTTGCTTTTGTGCATCTATTCATTTGTAGACAGAGGACATGGTTCTCTACATCTGTTTCCTCTGCCTCTGACCTCACAAACCGTCTACAGCTGGCTTTCAGCAACATCCAGCACTGGATTTGGGCCCATCAGTTATCCTTCAATGACAGCAAAATAGTCTCAATGACCTTTACCACTAAGCAGAGACTTTCCAAGCTCTTCCCTCTCCCCTCCTTCCAGACCCTTGATGGTGTTATGATTGAGAATGTCTCTTCCTTTAAACACCTCGGGGTATGGTTGGATTGTCATCTGGACTTCTCTACTTATCTGGATGCCATCCGCAAGAACCTGCACCCTAAACTTGGTGCACGTTACAGGAACAAAACAATTGGTTTCCTGCTTATAGAGAGATTCTCGTGAAGATGATCCTACCTATCTTCGATTTTGGCTGCACTGTATATAGCACTGCCGCCAAGTCTAGCTTTGCCAGGCTGGATCCCCTCTTTTAGTTTTGCCACTTAGTCCTAGATTGCCTCCTCAGAACCCACCACTGTTCCTTGTTTTCCTCCCTCTCCTTGTCCTCCCTTGATGTCAGGCACCTCACTCATTGTGTCACTTTGTCTCCAAATTCTGGCCTAGCTCCCTCCCCCACCTTCATTTTTCCTCCTCTCCTCTCCTCCCCTGTTTTCACCTCCTACTCCCTTCACAGCTGTTACACCTGCTGTCTCACTCTTCTCCCTTGTTAAATCATCTGCTGATCAAGCTGTTTTCTCCTTCTCCTTCCCCGAATTGTGGAGCACCCTCCCTGTTGCTATTTTCAGTGCTCCCTCTTCATAGCTCTAAAATCCCTCCTGTGTGACTTCACTATTCACTGCTACAGTTACTGCTGACCCTAGTCTAATCCCACTGCTCCTCCCTCCATACACTCTTTCCCCCTGCTGCCGTAGTTTATTGGTCCACTTTTCCCTTTTGACTAGTCCTCCATTGTACTGGCATCTCCACATTTTCTTCACTTCCCCTGGACACATCTGGAAATGAGCTGTTAGCTCAGTATGTGTTTCCTGGTGAAACACTTGAATGAACGAACAAACTAACTAAGGAGGGGTATCACCAGCAAAAGGAGAGATGGTGCTGATGCTGTATTGCTCTCTGATATGCCTTCGTCTGGAGTACTGTGTCCAGTTCTGGAGGCTGCACCTCAGAAAGGGCATGAACACAGACTGCAGGTAGTCCAGAGGAGGACAGCTGAAATATTACATGGGTTGCAAGGGAGCCCAAAGAGGAGAGGCTGAGGGATCTCAACATGTACACCCTGGAAGAGAGAAGAGCGAGACAGAGAGAGAGAGAGAGGAGAGACATGAGAGAGACCTATAAGTACCACACAGGGGTGGACAGGGTGCAGGAGTGGGACCTTTTCCAAGTGAGGATGAGCTCCAGGAGTAGGGGGCATGCAGTGAAGCTGGGAGAGGAGAGTTCAGGAGAGATTTGAGGAAACATTTCTTTACTGAAAGGGTGGTAGACACATGTGACCAACTGCCAGCTGAAGTGGTGGAGACTAGACTAGTGGAGGGCTTTGAGCATGTGGGAGATAGACGGGCAGTATAATGGATCAGAAGCAGGGAAGGGGGAGGGTCACTGAAGGTCAGATAGGGTCAGCAGAGGTACAGTGGGCAGGTAACGTGGACAGACTGGATGGGTCAAGCAGTCCTTTTCTGTTGACAGATTCTATGTTTCTGTGCTTCTTGAGGAAATACATGGTCCCAATAGTGTTGGTCCTAGTTAATTTCTTACACACAGATTATTAAATCTCAGATTATTTTCATAAGTATCTTTCCCCTAAAGCTGACCAATGTGCATAAGTCTTTGAGTCAACTGTATGTATTTTCTTATCAGTTAAATCGGCATAGTCCAACTTCAACCTCTGTCATTACTTCTGCACGTTCTGTTCCATGTCATTTCATTTGTGTAACTTATTGTATAGTGGGGCCTGTCCACATCCTTCCTTCTAGCCTACTTACTATGCCCTCCATTTCATTGTTTACTGGAGAGCATCCTCCTTTATGCTGTAACCGGGTGCACAGTAAAGTAGTGACTTCTTAGTTTAGTCAGCTTCCTGGGGAGATGCACAGCCCCCCCTTTTTTTTTTAAATAAAGGTGTTTTTCCTCCTTCAACCTGGCGGCATGTCTCAGCCTTTCTACCAGTCTTTGGCTGCTGTGCCACCCCAAGCCCTGGACCCTTTGTCCCCCACGGATTACAACCCCGTGTGGTGGGGTGGAAGGAAGAGGGCTGCCCCCCGAGCGATATCTGGAGCGGGCCTGAGAGCGCTGTGAGGCCACAGAGCTGGAGTACTGCAGGGGCTTCATTAAGCTGGCAGTCGTGTTTTTCCCTTTTTCTGTGTCCCTTCTCCCAAGGCCAGGAATGCACATGCATGGAGGTGCGCGCGTGCCTCAATGCCATGTTCTTGCTTCTCCCGTTGTCCAGCACTGCCCTCTATCCTCCACCAGGGGCAGCCAAAGAGTGGGACGACGGACCACCCATCCCTGGGAGAGGAGAGCTGTCTTGGGACGCTCAATCCTCCCCCCACGCGGACCACCGGTGGCCTGAGCCCATACCCGAACCCGGGTCACGGGCATGGTGCGAGCTGTGGCATCCAGTGCCTCAACCCTCAGCGCCACCGGGCCAGCCTCACAGCCCCTTTGACATTTGATAATAAAGGAATGCAGGCATTTTTACACTTTGGTAAGTGAACCTGTTTGTTCAAACCAATGGATTTCTGATTTGTGCTGTAGTTTGAACTGGACTCCTCCCACTGTTTTCCTTTACCTGCAGGGTGTGAGGGACCATGCTGGTTGCCATGATGGTAGTCCTTGCTATAACTACTATAAAGCAGAGCTGTGTCTGGGGCATGTGACTCTCTTGGCCTTCCATTGGGAACCTTATCTCATGGGGAGCAGCAACACTGACGGATCAGTAATGGAGCTGGTTTCCAGCATCATAAGGCTGATGGGCAGGGGAGGAGGAAAACTAGAGAAAGAAAGAGCAGGAGGAAACTGATGAGCATGGGAAAAAAGGAATATATTAACAAAAAAAAGACTTGAAAAGGACTGAAAGTTGCCTTATGATGCAGGCTTTTACATTAAGCCCACAGTGGCTGTGAGCACCAACCACAGACAAGTGTTTTGTACTCTGGGATGTGTCACTGTGGTGAAGTCACTGTGTTGGCCAGAGACCAGATCACCTCCAAGAGCAAAGGCATTTAGTACAGTCACACTCTTAGCATGCAGGAAATAGTTAGGAAAGTCTATATTACCACGTCATCTGCATAATGAAAAGGAGACAAGTATTTCAACAAACTACTGAAGAGTCACGGATGTTTACCAAAACAGAAGGGGACCTGAGATGAAGTCTTGCAGCCCTCCAGTAGGACATGCAACTGACTGAGGGACAGTAATACTGATTGTAACTGATTTTGAATGGAGCCAAAGGACCAGACAAAAGCAACATTCCTTCTGACATACCTCTCAACCATTCTTTACCCAAATGTGTGACAAGATGTGTGACAACCGGACAAAATGTGTGACAAATCATCAAACATGACACTGCAAGCTCAGAACACTGTGGAAATAAGTGTACTAATGTTTCTGATGCTTGCTGACAATATAGCATCTTATACTGTTATACATTTCTGCTTAAAAGTCTCAGTGGTCAATGGTTGATGTCACCTTCTTAGAGTGGGACAGAGGATTTCTGAGAGATAAAATGAGTGACGTACCTCGTAATGTGTGACAGTTGAGAGGTATGTTCTTGCAGATAGGGGCAGATTAGTAGGGTGATGTCACTGCTGCAGATGGAGAAAGGCAGAAGGGAAACTCAGCCAAGCAAGGTGGCTCAGACTACTGGTATGTCGACCCTGCACCTCAAAGCCGCAGTATAGCATCTCAGAGCTGCTATATTGGTTTCCATTCTGCTAACATCAAATGTACTAAATTTCAATCACATTAGTGGGGTTGCCATTGCCATTAAGTTGTTATGGAAAACGTGTATATTTATACATACACTGTAAATATTTTGTTTACATTTTCCTATGGAATAATTCTGTAAATGAGACACATCACCTCCAGGCAAGTGATGATATAGTGGATGTACTGTGAGCACAATGCCTGCTTATGTGCTATGTGTATGTTTCGGCTGTCTGTACCATGCTTCTGGCTGAAACATCCTTTCATGCAGCTTAAGAACTTGCTTAACAGCCACACATCTGTGTCCAGATGTTTCTTCAGGGCCTGGGTCACCCTACCACAAACCTCTTAAGATTGCTGCCAGAGGTGGGATTATCCCTTTCAGTGGCGCGGAAGACATTGCCCCTTCATCTGGTCATGGGTTTGAGTAAGGACACCTGTAGTCATCCCATGGAGAAGGAGACAATAGCCCAAGATAGCCATTAGGGCAGAGCTTGGAAAGCTTCTGTTCAAATGGAGGGTGCACTTTTTCCTGGCTTCTACTTGGCTGAGAGCATGACTGTGACTCACAAGGTACCAGGCCACCTGAGCACCAACATTTGCCCACTCTCCCTGCCCAGATGTGACCAGTACAGTCTTCACTGTACTGCTACCCATGGTCGTTCCATTGGTAGTAGAGCAGTGGGGGATGCTACCCTCCCTTCCCAGACAAAAGCATCCTATGGGATGCTCTCTCCTCCTTGTGATGTTCTTCCAGTGGCCCTGGGCTCGGAGCCCGGAAACCCTGATCGACAGTGTTATTGAATAAATCGAATGTTGTTCTGCATGGAAATTTGCCTAAAATCCGGTTATAGTACAAGTTAAGTGGTGTTGTGTATGGATTTCCTTACACTTGAAATTATTGTTGTGCAAGGGAAAATGTAGTTTCGCACAGTTTAATGGTCATAAAGAGTTGTGCACAATTCAAAGGTCACAAGAATTTACTGTGTAGTTATTTCCTGTAAATCCCCGCAAGCCTAACAAAGGTGCCACTAATTCTTCCTGGCAGGAAGCTGTTGTCTTGGGATAGCTGTGAGGACTTAGTTTTTGTGCCATCTAAATCCATTTTCCCACATAGATTTACTATTAATAACTCTGAGCCGCCATGGGTCACCACTCATGTGAAATTCTGAGAAAAGAAAAGTATGGGGACGTTGTGTGGATTCAGAACTATACAACCTGTTGCTTATGAGGCTGTAGAGCCTTCCACTACACCCTAAAGCTTGCACAGTAATGAACCTGAGCTTTTTGGCTATGGTTCAGCTATAGAGGTTTAGACCGTGACGACTGGGTCGTGACAGGACAATTTGCAGACAAGACAATTGTCGTTCCTGACAGGACAATTTCCAGATAGGAAAATCTCATTGCTGAGAGGACAATTTTCTGACAGGAGTAGTTTGTGGCACCTTTGTTGTCTTACCGTAAATGCCCCCCACCCCACCCACAGTGACTGCATTATGGTAGCCCATCACCTGAACAGGAGGGCAGAGATCCATGATGTTTCCAGGAGAACAGCCTCACATGACTGGGCTACACCAAACACGTGACTCCAGGAAGCTAGCCCAAGCATTTATTTATTGAGCAAATCAGAATTACAAACCTATGAGTCAGAGACTCCTTTGCAAATGCTCCATGTCAAGTTAAGGCATAACAGACAGTACAAAGGAGAATACAAACAGGCTACAGGATTATTCTTAGGGTAGCCAAAGTACCCTGCGTCAAATAAGTACATTCATTTAGTAAAACAATAATCATACAGTATTCTGGTAAAGACAATCAAGGTGGTACACATAGGATACAGGATAACACAGAGGGTAGCCACAGTGTTTAAAACCTGATGGTAATTTACTTTCAGCGCAGTGGCTGCAATGTGGTAGTGCTGCCACATAACTATATACAACAGCATATCCGTTTTGTTTTCTTACTTTTGCAGGTTTTTTCATTTCAGTGGGACCAGAGGGGGTGGCAGAGATTCAGGGAGGCTTCCAGGGGAACAGCCACATGACTGGGTTACACCAATCAAGCAACTCTAGGGAACTAGACCAAGCGTATATTCCCATCCTGCTAGTATGTCCCAGCCATCATGCTTGTATCCCAGAGCCTGAGTAGAACACAGCAGGAGTGGAACGGGATTGGCATATTGGGTATAAGCAGGCGACAGCAGGCATGCAGGGAACCCTGCGGGTCCAGTAAGATCAAGTGCCTGTTTACTTGCTGTTGCCTAGGTAAGGGATTACTAACACCATATCTAGGGTCAAGAAACGACCGGGTAAGCAAAACAGAAAAGGGGAAATTTAGAAAAATTCATATAAAAGAAGCAACAGGGGAAAACTTAAAACACTCTATCTGTGGTGAAGTAACGGGGGTAAACCAAACTTAAAAGGGGAAGTTTAGAAACACCACATATGGGGTAAGGGCACAACGTTCTCTTCCAGTATCATATGAAGTGTAAAAATGGGAGTGTGGGGAGTGGTATAGTGCAATAGTTGTGGAGTGGCAGTTTTCAGAGACCTTCTGGAGACTGAGGTGCTTGCCCATCTTGCAAACCATCTCGGGGTGCAACTCGGGAGTGGGAGAAACTTGGGAGGAGATGTTCCCGGGGATGCAACTAAAATCACCAACAAAATAAAAAAAAAAAATACCAGCTGGGGACCGAATCCAGCTGTGCCTGTACGACCCAGCTACTGAAAGGTAGTGACTCTGAGCACCACACTAAGCCAGCAGCTCAGTTTGCAGCCCACAGCTGCTGCCCTAAATATCACGTGTCCTTGCTCTAGTTGCTCTTTCCCTACCCCCATGTTTTTTGCTCTTTTTCCTCCTCGCTCCTTTCAGATCCTCACTATTCTTTATACCTAGCCATTCTTTCAGGTGCCCAAATTGAATTGCTCAATTTGAGTCGCCCATATCATGGGCTACCGTGAGGTAGAGGACACCAGCAGAAGAGGAAGCATCATTTGGTGAAGGACTCCATCACGGGGGGGGGGGGGGTAGTTTTTGGAGCAGAAAGGGAAGGAAAGAGAGAGTTGTGGTGCCTACCTGGTGACTCTGCATAGAAAAAGGGAAATTGTTTAGCCAGGAAAGGCACACTAAGCCAGAGTTTTCTAGGTGTGACCTGGGAGCACAAAGAAGTTAATTGACTTGCTCAGGGTCACATAGTATGCAAGTGGGTGCTGATGAGATTCAAACCCAGGTCTCCAGGTTTGCAGCTCAGTACCCTTAACCACTGTACTATGCTGCCTCCAAAGGAAGGAGACCAGATTCTAAGGATCACTAGGGCTGCAGGGCAAAAGGGTGAGCTGGATGTCATTGTCTACCTGGGATTAATGACCTGACAAGGGATGCAGCAGGGGTGGCACAGGATAGGTTTAGGGAGCTAGGGAGGGGTTGAAGACGGTAGCTCACACTGTGGCCTTCACTGATGTGATGCCTGTAGATGGTCAGAGGAAGGCTAGGGAACACCACACAGGGTCTTCAGCGAGTGGATGAAGGCATAGTACAGTGAGGAAGGTTTGGTTACATCTGGGACTGGGGTCCTACCTGGGGGGATGGAGGCTTGTATAAAGGAGATGGCCTCCATTCATCCGGGAGGGGACTAGTAGTCCTGTGTGAAAGGTTTAGATGCTATTTTCATGGGTATTTATACAAGCTAATGGGGGAGGCAGGAAAACTGGGGGAGGCAGAATGCCTCAAATCCTACGCCTAAGTATCTCATCCACTCCACATTCCTAACAACAGAAACCTAGGACCTACAAGCCTAGTTCCCTTAATCCAAGATGGTCCTGCCTATTCTCTACCTTTTACCTATTCTGGCCTCCCTTTTGGCTGCCTACTCTTTCACCCCAATTTCTACCCTATTCCTTAATACCTCCTAATTTTTTATCATTTAGGTATGAGCTCTTGCTTAGCGGAGACTATATGGGATTGTTGTCTCTTCTCATTTCAGTAAAGCTTATCATTATGTACCTTTGCGTGTTAATTATGTTGACCGGTATGTATAGGCCCATATTGACCGGCACCTTCACAATGTTTTTCTTTTTTTTTTTTTTTGCATCGTTGTCCACCGTAATTATAATCTTATGAAGTGTACTGTATTGTATTAATGCCCAGGACCACCTTAAAAATGAGCTTGCTCAATGGTGTTTATGCCTGGTTAAATAAAGTGATTGATTGATTGAAAAGATCAGCAGAGATGAGAAGCTGAGGTGAAATTTATTCCCCAGGGGTAGAGAGGCAGAAGGACAAGGGGGAGGGAAGAACGAGTGGGTCAGGAAGTGGAACTAAATGAGAGAAGGGTTAAGGAGGGGAGGCAGAGGGATAGTGGAAAAAGGGAGGACAGGACCGCGGAAATGGGAGAGGCAAAGGATACAAACAGGAAGGGAAGGCAGAATAAGGGGAGAGAGGGATGAAAGGAGTGGAGAGCCATGTGCTGCAATGCAAGGAGCCTAGGAAATAAAATTCCTGACCTTGAAGTAGTCATTGAAGAGGCAGACCTTGATCTGGTGGCCATAATGGAGTTATGGTGCTCTGACAACCACAGCTGTGAAGTGGCTATACCAGGCTACACCATGTTCTGGAAGGACAAGACAGGAAGAAGGAATGGTTGGGGGGTTGTTTATATGTGAGAGAAAGTTTAGAGATACAGGTACACCAGGGGAATAAGAAAGGGCTGGAGGTACTACAAGTCGGCTTAGGGACAGTGTCCTGGGCCTTTATCTGCATGGGGGTGGTGTACAGACCATAAGCACGGGGGGAGGAGTTAGACAGGATTTTGGTGGAGGCCATTGGCAGAATGGCAAGCAAAGCGGAAGTATTGATTATGGAAGACTCTAATCTGCTAGTTGTAGGCTGGAGCATTCTGCCCGGAGCTACAAGAAGAAGCAGGGCCATCCTGACTCCCTACAGGGGGAATTTCTCAGGCAGCTGGTTACAAAACCCACTAGAAATGGGGCAGTGCTGGACACTGTATTTACGAACAGGGATGGCATTGTAGACATCACAGTTGGTAGTCCCCTGGGTACAAGCAGTCACCACATGGTGTGGTTTGGCATATGGACTGGGCAAGGAAAAAAAACACACTAAGACAGTCCTGAACTTCAGAAGGGCAGATGTTAAAAGAAATGGGAGACTGCCTTAGTAAATATCTTGAAGGGAGAAATGGGCAGGGGGAAGAGTGGAGACCCAGAGGAGAAAGATCAAGGAGGGAATAGCTAAATTAATGGTATGCTGTTTGAAGGAAGTAAGCAAGGGAAGGAGAAGAAGGAAGAGGTGGGTAAGATAAAATACAAGGAGGCCTAGATGAAGGTGAACAGGAAGGCATAGCTGGAAAAACAAAGGGAGGCAGGATGGATGGTAAGGGTAGCTAAGGCACAAACAGAGGAGAGCATTGCCAAAGAGGTAAAAAAGGTGACAAGAGCTTCTTTAGGTACATGAGTGAAAAGAGGAAAGCAAAGGGTGGGATAGTGAGAATCATGAGGGCAGAGGAGGACTGCGCAGAAGAAGATCAGGAAAAAGCTAACATTTAAAATGATTACTTGTGCTTAGTCTTCACAGTAGAGTGGGGACAGACAGACCGACCAACATGTGTCAGCAGACACGGGTAGGGGTGGGGGGGGTGCAGATACAAGTCCATTTTCAGAGGAGAGTCAAAAGGATTGGCAGCCTAAAGGAGAACAAGGTGATAGGACTGGATGGGATTTATTTATTTATTTAGTTTTTGTTGACCGGGTAAGTGCACTAGACAAATCCTGCCTATTTTCAGGCATGATCCGGGGGAGGAGGATACAGATGAATGCCAACTGACCTTGAACCAGATTAAGCTGTCAGTGGTATTTTTAGTGAATGAGGGAAATTTGGCCAGGACACCAGGGAAATTCCCCTACTCTTTTCGATAAGTGCCATGGGATCTTTAACATCCACCTGAACTACCACCAATCCAGGCACTTGGGACCTCGGTTTAACGTCTCATCCGAAAGACGACACCTCAGAAGTGCAGCACCCATCTCATGCTGCACTACAGTGTCAGTACTGGGACATTAACCCAAGTGCCAGATGTGGGAACTGAACCCACAGCCCTCTGATCTCCCGGCCTCAGAGGTGAGTGTGCTACCTACTGAGCCACTGACACTGTCACTCAAGGGTTCTAAAAGAACTGAGCATGGTGCTAGCCGCCCCTCTGCCAACACTATTCAGCACCTTATTGGAGATTGGGGTAGTTCCAGAGAACTAGAGAATGGCTGATGCGGTCCCTCTGCACAGGAGCAGCAGCAGGGAGGAGGCTACCAACTACTCAGTCCCGTATCAGTGATGTGGAGACCCTGCTGAAGGAGAAGCGGTTGAACTACCTAGAGGCAAATGGGCCACAGGACCACTGGCAGTATGATTCCACAGGGTGGAGGCCATGCCAAACAAATCTCACAGATTTCTTTAACTGGGTAACTAGGGAAGTGGATCTGGGAGGGCAGTGGATGTGCCCTATCTAGACTTCAATAAAGCTTTCGACACTGTGCTGCACAGTAAGCTAGTAAAGAAACTAAGCAGCCTGGGGTTGGGGAGAAAGGGGTAAGCTGGGTATTAGTAAGCAATAATACACAACAGTGTGTGCATTCCGCTGAGATAACCACACGCTCACGGGTGTAGTGATGAAGGAAGCTGCAGGCTGGGTGCTTTCAGCCCCAGAAGTGCAGTTATTTCCGCACAGTGCACACCCCCAGAGTGTCTTATTTCACTTATAAAATGGGGTTTTAATGGTTAAATATGTAAAATCAACAAAGTCCAAGAGGGTGGTGGCTTTCAGAAAAAGAGACGTGCAAGAACAAGGGGACACAATTTAAAGATGGGGGGGTGGTTCAGGGGCAATGTGACTGAAGTATTTTTTCACAGAGAGGGTAGTGGATGCATGGAACAGCCTTTCTGAGGAGGTTGTGGGGTCTAAAACTGTGGGAGAATTCAAGAATGCATGGGACAGACATAAGGTAACTCTTGCAGGGGGTAGGAAGAAATAGGCTATTGGTTAACTAGGATCTGCGGCTTAGTCTGTATGTAGGGAAATGGGCAGACTAGGTGGGCCAAGTGGTCCATATCTGCCATCAAAGTCTATGTTTCTAGGTTTCTAAAATAATTATATTTAGACATTTAAAATACATTTTTAAAAGGCATATAAAATAGTCCTTCTACCTGCTGGAACTTATTGGTATTTTGCATTGACTTAGGACTTGTGTCCTACTTTACTTACTGTATTTGTAGTTCTTTGCATTTCCTGTAGTTTCTGTGCTGGTTTTTCTTATCCTCCTCTATACACGCGCACGCACACACACACACACACACACACACACAGATTCAGAGAATATAGTTATATCTTTAAATTCACTGATTGTGAACAAACCCATACATATCAAAGAAGTTACATAGAAATTGAAGTTTGAAGGAGAATGGATCGGCATTTGGCAGTGGCATCTCAGAGTGACATTTAACAGCGCAGACAGCATCTTATTCCTGGATTGTAGCGGGATGGCTTGGCGGCTCAGAGTGATCTTGTTCCTGGATTGTAGCGGGATGGCTTGGCGGCTCAGAGTGATCTTGTTCCTGGATTGTAGTGGGATGGCTTGGCGGCTCAGAGTGATCTTATTCCTGGATTGTAGCGGGATGGCTTGGCGGCTCAGAGTGATCGTGTTCCTGGATTGTAGCGGGATGGCTTGGCGGCTCAGAGTGATCTTATTCCTGGATTGTAGCGGGATGGCTTGGCGGCTCAGAGTGATCGTGTTCCTGGATTGTAGCGGGATGGCTTGGTGGCTCAGAGTGATCGTGTTCCTGGATTGTAGTGGGATGGCTTGGCGGCTCAGAGTGATCTTATTCCTAGATTGTAGCGGGATGGCGTGGCGGCTCAGAGTGATCGTGTTCCTGGATTGTAGCGGGATGGCTTGGCGGCTCAGAGTGATCTTGTTCCTGGATTGTAGCGGGATGGCTTGGCGGCTCAGAGTGATCTTGTTCCTGGATCGTAGTGGGATGGCTTGACGGCTCAGAGTAGTGCTGCGCTATTGATTTAGTATCACAAGACTTGTGCTTTTGTTCACCTTTTTACTGAAACTGACTCTGTTTGTTTAGTGACTGTAAAACTACAAACAGAAGCTGCTCTGGCAGTCTGTGTCAGTTTGACAGGGGCAGCAAGGTGGAGTGGCATCTGACACCGGAGAGCCTCAGGCATTAGTGGAGCAGGACAGTTACTCACCACTGGCAGCTCGGAGCAGTGCTGTGCTGCTCATTTACTAAGGGAAGCCTTGCAGTTCTATTTAGATGCTTTATTTATACTTCCTCAATTAGTTTAGCAGCTGTAGGACTGCAGGGGGAGAGTGACGTCAGTGGGACATTGATCTATAACATGTGACGGTGATGGAGCACAATAAGAAAGTGAAAGTAAGCAATTTTGGAAGCATTTTTAATATGGAACTGTGATATTATGCTGCATTGGGGTTCTGTGTTACTGTTTTACAAGTTATTGGGCTCACACATAGCTGGGGAAAATAGAGGTGTTATCTCGACTTTACTGACCTAAAAAAATGGCTGCCAAATGCTTGGTGGATTGATTTGTGATTAGGCCAGTTACCAGGATGACCATGCATTACTGTGGATTAATGCATGGTCACCTGACTAGTTTTGGCCAGTGATGTTTCTGTATTTTACTACCTCATTTTATAAAACTGGTGGAAGGATAGGAGATAGAGGGTGGTTGTAAATGGCGGACACTTGGGAGACAAGAAAATGACCAGTAGGGTGCCCCAGGGATCAGTACTGGGGCCGGTCCTCTTCAGTGTCCTAATAAGTGACATTGCTGAGGAACTGAAGAGGAAGATGTGTCTGTTTGCGGATGACACAAAAATCTGCAACAGGGTGGACACTCGAGGGGTGAGAGAATGCAAAGGGGTCTGGGGAAACTAGAGGAGTGGTCTAGGGTGTGGAAGCTGGGTTTCATTGCCAAAAGGTGCAAAGTCACACACCTGGGGTGGGGAAACCCAGGAGCTGTGAATCAGATGGGAGGAGGTACTTGTAGTTACCAAGCAAGAAAGGGCCTTTGGAGTAAGCATTTCTGATGATCTCAAGGTAGCAGGGCAGTGTGACAAAGCAGTAGGCAAAGTCAGTGGGATGCTGAAGTGCACGGAAGGCTGCCAGAATGGTGCTGGGGTTGCACAGGAAGCCATATGAGGAGGAGGCTGCAGGTTCTCAACATGCTACTCCCTGGAGGAGAGGTGAGCAAGGTGACATGATTGATATATACATCACGGTCGTGGAACAACAAGGAGCAGGTGGTGTGGAGTCTCTTCAGAGAGGAGGAAGAGCACCAGAACACAGGGACATGCAGTGAAGCTGGGGGTTGGGGGGTGATGGGATGTGAGGAAAGGAAATACTTCTTCACAGAAAGGGTGGTGGATGCCTGAAACAGGCTGCCAGTAGAAGTAGTGGGGGAAAAACAGTGGGGAGCTTCAATCATGCATGGGACAGGCACATGGGCATAGTAAATACAGCAAAGGGAGTCAAGAGGGATGCCAGTGACCAAATAGGATCCAAGGTGTTGGACTAGGCAGAGAAAAATAGGGCAGACTGGATGGGCCTACTGGTTCTTTTCTGCTGACAAATTTTATGTTTCTGTAACCCCCCACGTGAGGGCTTACCTTGTTTTCCCTGCTCTCCTGGGCCCCTGCACAGCAGTGCAGCCCAAATCAGGGCTGCAGGGGTCTGACAACTGGCTGGTAACCTGGGTTTTGTTTTGAGGAGGTCCGCCGGTCTGCGCATGTGCAGTGTGCAATACAAGTGCCACCACTGCTGTTGCCCTTTAAGTGTTTCCCCCATGCTCTCAACCCCCTAGCTACAGTAAACAGGATCAGATACCTGGGGGAGGAGCAGAAGAAGTGGTCAAGTTGGGTTGGAACGGTGCAAGAGAGCACTGCAGAAACTGGGGGAGGGATTTTCATATTCATGAGGGTCATGCATATTAATGAGCCCCATCGCTGCTCTTGGTGACAGTGATAATGGAGCTGGCGATGGGCAGCAGGGCGGCTTTACGGAGATAAGCTAGCAGCCGTTTGAAAGGAGGTAAAGTCTGGTTTCAGGAAATGGGGGAAAACATATAAATAAAGACCGTTTCACTTGACTGCAGGAGCGCTTGGAACCTGGGAACTGCTATAGAACTGTGTGGGGCTGAATAGGAGCAGGCATATTATGATGATTTGACCCCAAATGAACCACCAATCAGCTTTCTAGGAGCCCAAACTGTCTGAAAGAAATCATGGGAGAAGGTGTTCGCTATTTTCAGGTGCCAAGAGATTTAACAAATCAATAATCAAAGGGAGCTCAATATTGTGATTGATAATTGGAAGCAGCCAATCAGAGGGCAAGATTCTCAAGAGAAATCCCAGAGATGTTGGACAGTTGGGTCAGTCTGTTCTGGGCTTTTATCGAGTCCAGAGGGCTCAGTGCTGTTTGAAGAAAGGTCTAAGACTTTTCTCAGGGCTCGTGTGGAGTATTTCTGAGGATTGAAGTGATGGAATTTTACTGTTGGAAGGAACTGTGTACCTGTGCTGAACGGAGCAGGTATCTGGTGAATATTTCTGGTTTTGAGGAAAATAATTTGCTGCAGAGATCCTGCATTAGAGGGGCCGAGAGAAACTGTTAATCTAAGAAAGAAACTTGGTGGAAACAGATGCTGTTTTGAATCGGAGAGACTGTAAAAGGAAAGAAGTGAGCAGGTGTCCTATGGTGTAGAAACCTGTTGCTGCTGCTAAAATCCAGTTGTGGAAAGGAACTGTGGAGTTGCATTTTGGAATCTGTTGTCAAACTGCACTGGAAAGTGAAAAGTTGTGCGACACTGTCTGGCTGCCCACTGAAGCTGTTGTCCTGTTGTGAGAACAACAGAACCAGGGACCTTTCCAGCTGCATCTCGGAGCCAGGTGGGGAACTTGCTGACCCCCCACCGACTGGGGTCTGCTTTCTACAAAGGGCCACTGGCGCATGCTGGGGGGCTAGGGCACCCGTGACCTGTGAGAGTCGGGCTGTGGGGCCACTCCTAGGTTTGGATCCTCTGTGGTTTGGTGAACCTTGCGTGAGAGCTTTGCAGTAGGCCTGAATAGGCTGAAGGGGACAAGCTGCAAGATCTTCAATCATGGTGACAAGCGGCCAGACCTTCAATCAGGATCCAGTCTACGCTTTATTCTCTACTGCCCCTTTGTTTCTGCCCTCTGTGAACTGAATCTGCAGACTGAACTGTGAGAAACCCTCCTCTCCAGGAACTTCCCAGATCATCTGAATCATGAGTACGCAGGGCTTGTCCTTGAAACCAAGGGGAGTTGAGTTTTATTTGTTCACCTTTCAGTCCTCATTGTTTCTAGGGCCCCAATACCGGCCAACCCACGGCACTGAGGAGGCCTGTGAACACCCAGGTACCCAGCCGGGACAGAGGAACATTCACTGGTACCAGTGGGGGCAGGCATGGGGGGTGGTCTGGCCTCTGGGCCTTGTTACTGTCAATTGCTCTTTTACTGTTTTTTTCACAGCTATTCCTGTTCCTGGTACCCCCTCCCTAGCCCTTCCCCTAAACAAAGCTGTGTTTTGTTGTTGCAATTGCTGCGTGAAGGGTGCTTTGTGAAACAAACTTTTAAGTGTCTGTGGTATATGCTATTGGGGAACTGTTTGGCATCCAGTGTGTGGGGCAGTTGGAAGGGAAGGTGGGTAGGTACAGCATCCCGGGGAGTTGTACCAATCGTACATCTGGCCCACTGCAGTTTTACTCTGGGTGGAAGCACCACACTCTTTCATTCATTTCTTTAGGATAAAACCCCTGAACATCACCGTAGCAGGACCCAGGCCCCTTGACCTGTGTGAGGGTCAACAGACAGGGGTAGTAGCCCACTGGCACACAGCACCTGGGCTACATTTCTAATGTAATAATTTATTTTTAATACAATTACTGACAATGAGGGATGAAAGGTAGGTGGGATGGGAGTGGATGGGTCCCACTTATTACTGCATATAAACTGAAGATTTTACTTTTGACATACAGTAAAACAGTATGCTATATTAAAAAAAAAAAAAATAGAACATGGACAACCATGCCCAACTTGGCCTGTGTTTCCATCTCGGGGTTGAGATGACATCATGGACCTCTTGAGCTTTGCTCTTGAGGTCTATATGGTGTAATCTTAATGCCATAATGGAATCACTGCCTTGTTGTGTATGGTTGCCCATGCATTATTCTCTATCTACTGTATAGAGGACACTTGTTCTGTATGGATTTCTGTCCTTAGCAGGATGATGTTGTACCATAGTGCAAAGGTCATGGAATGCAGTTGTACTTCTCTGGGGTACAACAGCGTTCCAGCAGTTTTCAATGCCCACGAGCCCACCTGTTTCTAAAGTACAGCTGAAAACGGTTACATTGTCATCTAAGCCAAACTGAATCGATGAGATGGCTGCGTCTGTGTGTTCAAAAGACTGTAGAGGATCTTTCTTCTCTACCAGGTACTATACCATAAAATCAGTTTTTCTTTAAAACAAATCAATTTCTCTGTTAGTGTATTGCAGTTTTACTTGAAGCAGAAGCAGGAGGGAGCGGGAGAACATCCAATAATTTTGGCTCTGTGTACTGTAATAAATATTGGTTGGACAACACCTTGACCAAACCAGCCTGTGCTGCCACCTCGGTCAAGGTTCAGATTCCAACTGACCTCTCAAGCTTCACTCTCGAGGTCAGTTGAAATCTGAGCCTCTCGGTGTCGGCACTGGCTGGTTGTGCATAGTTGCCCAACCAATATTCTCTGTGTTGTGCTCCAGTACTGACATCATTATCTTTTTGTGCTGCAGTAGTGACATCATTATGTTGTGCTGCAGTAGTGATATCACTGCTGCAGCACAACAACTTGGAATGCTGCTGCACAGCTGTTTTCCTCTAATCAAGCTGGAAACTGTTTTTTTTTCACTTGAATTTACAGGAACAACTGCAGCTGCAATTGGTATCCAGATGCTGAATCAGTAATCTGAGCCCACCACCAACACCCAACTGCCTTGCACCTCCCCCAACTGCCAATTCTCTGAAAGGAAGCAGAGTGTCTGAAATGGGCATGGATTTCCATACACTATAAAAAGTAACGTATGGGCATCCATACATAGATAAGCCCACATCTTCATCTTGATCTTTCTTTGGCAACCAGGGAACCTCTGGATGCAGACACAGGCTTGTTGTGTGTTGCTGCCTATACATACTCTATGTGTTGCAGTTAATTGCCTTATATTCCAAAGTCAGGCCACAGCACCTAAAAAAGGGCTTCTTGAGCAATATAGATTTGCAGTATCCCAACATTGCTAATAGAGACGAACTCTGCGAATGCACGTGCATTCACACAAATAAATTGAAAAAAAAAAAAATGTTCATGCTGGTGTTAGGGTTGAAGCAAAGCCTAATAAAGTAGGGAAATTAAAAATTAGGGTAAAAAGTCCTTGGAACCTTGGTGAGTAACTGTGAATTTTCTCCAGCAAAACCCTAATTTTACGTAAACATGGTTAAAAAAAGTGGAATTGCAACACAATAACTGTCTCAGGGTTTTAACGTTGTTAGATTTGATTTAAACAGCCAGAGACATCAACAGTAAGAAAACTCAATCACATTTGAGAACATTCTGTCGTCCATATTGTGTTAAAATAATAACAGATACGCACCGACCAAATATAACAAAGCCTGGCATTTCCATCTTGGTATTCATTCATTGTCGTTCGTGATGTCCCCAAAACCCATTTCAAGTGCATTGGCTGCTTATCTGTTCATTTTTTTTATCCACATCACTAAGTGTATTCTAAATGGTCAAACTAAAACAGAAGACCTCTTCACCATGGGTACACTAAATGTTACATCTGTTGTAACAGTGACATTGACTATCACAAAAAGAAAAAAGAAAAGGTCTGGGTCTGACAGTCATTTGGCTGACAGCTGTACAGACCACTGTAAGTCAGAGACCTGTAGTGCACACCTTACTTCCCTGCTGTGTCTGCTTTGAGTTTCAACCACATCATCATTTCTGAGAGACAAAACCGCTACTACCCAGTATGATGCAATGCATGGGCTCCCAGCATACATTACTAACATACTAGGAAGCCAGCAGAGTAGGCCTTATGGTTTTTCGAGTCTGCTCAGGGATCAGCGCCCTTGCCAGGCACCGTTACGATCTCCCCTCATCCTCCCACACGGTCCTCCACCCTCATCCTCTGACAGAGTCCTGAGATGCACCCTCCCCATATACCTGTCCCAGCCTCGCTTGAACCCCTCCACAGTTGTTACAGCCACCAGTTCAATGGGCAGAGCATTTCAGGGCGCCACCATCCTCTCAGTGAAGTAGAGTTGCCTAATCTCCCCCGAGTCTCCCGCCTACCAACCTCAATGGGTGCCCCTGGTTGTCCCCTCCTCCATAGCTGGAACACTATGTCGACCCACACCTATAGGACCCCTTGAGGTATTTGAGGCCTTAATCATATCCCTCTGTCCCTCCTCTCCTCCAGAGCTTCTTCAGCCCGCCCCAGGGCTTCTCCCCAAGACCCTGTATCTTTCTGGTCACCCTCCTCTGGATCCTCCCAGGAGGGCAATATCCCTTTTTAAGTACAGATGCCAAAACTGCACACAGTATTTGAGGTGCAGTCTAACCAGGCAGTTGTACAGTGGTAGGAGCACCTCCCAGCTCCTCGAGGTTATCCCCCTGGCTATGCACCCCAGCATTTTATTTGCCCTGGCTGCAGCCCTCCTGCTCTGCTCTGAGTTGTTAATTTTGCCATCCACTACCACCCCAAGGTCCTCCCAACCCCCCGTAACCTGCAGTGTCTTCCCTCCCAAGGTGTACACTTGTGCTGGGTTCCTGGCCCCTAGGTGGAGAACCCTGCACTTCTCTGTATTAAACCACAGTTTCCAAGTGTGAGACCACTCATCCAGAGTCTCCAGGTCCCCCTGAATGGCTACCCTATCCTTCTCCCCATCCACTACTGCCCCAGCTTTGAGTCGTCGTCGAAGAGGCTCATCTCACTTCTGATGCCGTTCCTGATATCTGCTATGTAAGCATTAAACAGGAGTGGTCCCAGCACTAACTCCTGTGGTACCCTGCCAAAGACCCTCCTGGGAGATGAACCCCCCAACGATCACCCTCTGAAAATGCCCTGTTAGCCAGTTCCCTATCCACCTAACCATCCATACCCCTACTGCCATATCCCTTGGATTCTCCAGTAGCCCGGGGTGTGGCACCGAGTCAAACGCCTTGCTGAAGTCCAGAAAGAGGATGTCCACTGGCCTGCCCTGGTCCAGTGCCCTAGTCACCCAATCATAGAACTCCACCAGGTTAGTCTGACACAACCTGCCCTGGGCAAAGCCATGTTGGCGGACATCCAGGAGACCCCTTGCCTCCAAGAACACCTCCAGCTTCTTCTTGAGGATGCCCTCCATCACTTTGCCCACCACCGATGTCAGGCTTACTGGCCTGTAGTTTCCTGGCTCCTCCCGCGATTTATGTAAGTCTGTAAAATGTCAAAGGCATGTGGACGAATTTGACTGGGTACTGCACATTCCAGCTTGTTTAGTTATCTCACCATACTCACACAAGTTGGGATTTCCTACTCAGTACAAAATTACATTTCTTATTTTACACCATTTTTTTTTTAAATAGACTTGTCTACGTTTATTTTTGAAAGTCACTTTGTATGAGCAATAAGATGCATAATTACACACCTTGTTATGTCCTATTACTTACACATTATGGCTGCAATTCTCTAATGGTCAGGTTTCCTGCATGAAACACATGTAACCCCTCCCTGTGGCACCGCACCCACAGATGGGTGTGTGGTAGCCAGCATTCACTCGCTGGCCACCACGTGCCTCTCATCCACGGACACTCCCCCCCCCGGACGCACTAGTGCATGGGGGCAGATCGGCGGACATGGATGGGCAACCAATGGGAAGCCCATATCCAGTCCACAAGCGGATCCTCAGCCCTGCATGGTACAGGGGTTTCAGGAACTCGTGACCTGCGTCCTTGCAGGAACACTGCGCTATTGCCCGAGAGGCCACCCCCAGTCCCCCCCTCTGGTCCCATGAGGCTGAGGTGGCATGGTATGGGGGCCAGCAGTGCCATGCTGTGGCCAGTGGCGGCACCATGAGTGGGGTGCAATGGCTGTGCCAGGTCCCCCACCACATACAGCATGCAGTCCCAGAACGGTGTGCAGTGTTGCTGTGAATGGATGCCACATAGGGTGGACTGCTGGGGCAGCTGTGCAATCTGGCGTGCAGTGTGCTAGCACGCCTGTTGTAACTGCTGCAAGGGAGGGGTCAGTGAGTACCAGTCCTGCGTAGGCTTGCCTATGCACCCCAGTTCCATGGCATGTAGGCAGTCTGCACATTTGAGAATTGTGGCCATCGTTTGTGTCTGTGATTTACACACCCAAAGTCTGCGATTACTGGTCTGTAATTACAAACCCTGTTGTGTCTTATTACATACAGATGTTTGTGTTAGTATGTTTTACATATCCAAGGTATGCAATAATTGACCCATAATTACGCACTCTGTTTACATATCATTTTTGTGTCAGTGTCATTTCATAGTCAACATGTACTTGTTTTGGGAGCACTGCCTAGCTTATCGATAATGGATATTTCAGTGTGTTGTTATGCATGGATAGTAAATGTGTATTGTAACTGAACTACTGCTATCAACCTAGGACTGCCTTGTAAATGAGATGTTTCAACTCAAGGGGTTCATCCCAGTGGACAAATTTAAATAAATGATTTGACTACGACTTTTACAGAAAATATCTTCCTTTTGCCTTTGTAGCATGCATTATATAGTTTACTCGTACAGTTCAAAAGTGTTGGAACTTGGTTGGCACCAGCTAGTTCCTTTACTGCACTCTTAGGCCAATAATTCTGTTTCTTGTAAATAATTGTAGCAGACTGTAAAAGTAATTATGGCTTACCGGAGAGTTGCAACATTTGTTCATGATCCTTTTGACCACTGCTTCACTTAAATCCAAGACAGTACTTTGCATTTAAAGGAGGTAACCTAATGCTTTTTATGGTGTGGTGTGAGTAAAGCTAATCATTTGCACAGGGCTCCTTTAAAGTCCCAGTAGCTAGATACAGTAGGCTCCCTGAGAAAAGTTTCCAGCCCACATAGGCAGGATGGTGAATTAACAAGGGCAGAAGGAGTGAACTAGGAAATCCTGATGCACATCCCAGCTCCCCAGCAGCGTGGGCTAATGATCAGAGTGAAACAGTGTGAGCCAACAGGTCAGGTTATGGTGACAGTTTTGTGCCTATAATTTTTTGTTCCATTTAAAGAGGCACTACACTCTTTCATATTGCAGATGTTATCTAGATGTTTGTCACTTACCAGTACCATTTCCAAAGTAGTTGGGAGCTTACCTGTTTGCCCCAGTCCTCAGGTTTTCCCCATGCTGTCCCTGCTCTGGCCCAAGGTCCCGTGTTATCCCATAGTCTCCATCTGGCCCCAGGGTCACATTTTAACTCAGAATGGGGCGAGAGGAGGAAAGTACAGATCCGCTGTCTTGTTTCTGCACCATGGGTGTGGGACCGACAGTTTGCGCATGCGCAGGAGTGCATTGTTGTTTTCAGCTGTTCCTGTTGCCGTTCAAGTGTCTCTCCAGTGTCCCGGCCCCAAGATTAAGCTTAATTGGGTACCGAAGACACAGTGGAGGTGTATGAGGAGCAGCGGCAGTGTTTTTCTGGAGAGCGCCAATAGCGCTGCAGAACGGGAGCTGACTCATGAATATTAATGAGGCAAAGGGGAATTTAAAGAAGCAAGCCTGTCTAGCGCCTGGGGGAAGAGTGTAGCGGTGCTAGTGACAGGCAGGGAAATAAGTAAAAATGTTAAAAGCTGAAATTGTGTAAAGGGAAAAAGGGGTTGCTTCCAGATCAATGGGCATTTAATAAATAAAAGTGGGCACAACTTTACAAACCTTATGTCCTTTGCACAACAGAGTCCTGGCTAAAGCCCTCCATCCTGTCCCATGAAATCACTCTCCCAGGCTTCTTCTCCTAACATTGGGACCGGCCCAGAAAGAGAGGAGGTGGGTACTGATTTATACCAGTCAGTGAGATGACTAGCCTCCAAATCAACCCGGACATTGAACACCTTTTGAACACAATTGCCTTAGGTCAGGCCAAACAGTTAATAAATGGATGTGTTTACCTACCCCCTAAACTTGCTTCCTCTTCCTGTACTGAACTCTTCTCCAGGCTCGACTCCATCCCCCCAGAGATGCAGTACTCTGTGGAGACTTAAAACTAAATTGGACTGGACCTACTAAGCACAATACCTTTCTGCTCTCTTTAATGCCAAATTTGAGCAACTACTTGAATAACCTACTAGGATCAACATGAAGACAGGCAACCAAAGCCTTCTGGACTGGTTGTTAACCAACAACAAGATGCATATCAAGGCTGTGGGGACCCTCCCTGATGCAATCAGTGATCACTCCCCCACATTTTGTGTCTGGAGGAACAAGACTCCTCATGCCCCTTAAAATGGTCAAATCCAGAGACCTGACCAACTACAGTCCAGAAGCATTACTTCCTTCACTGATGTAGATCAGGCATTGGAATACCTTATCCACACCTTCACAACCATCCTTAACTCCCATGCCCCCTTCAAGCCTCGTAGGGCCAAAGGTGCCCACTTCCCCCTTGCTGTCGCAAGAACTAAGGCAACTAATGCGCTCAAGAGACAAAGTCTGGAATTTATTCAAACGATCCGGACTGCACATGGACTGGATATCCTATCACAAACTGCGCAACACCTGCAAAGCCAAAACCAACAAATCAGAGTGAGACTATCTTCTGTCCTGGCAAGAAACACACCTCTCAAACCCCAAAAGTTTTTGGTACCACATCAACACCCTCCTCAAAGGTAAAGAGCGGATCATTCCCCCAAACAATGATGGCAAAAGGCTCACTTCTTTCCACACCCTCTAAGATCGCCACTGGAATTAACTATTTCTTCACTAACTTAGACATTTCCAAGGCAGGGTTACTGACCACCCACCCTGCTGTTCAAGGATCTCTCCCAGGTGCCCTCAGTCCCCTCTTCCACTTAAAAACCACCTCATGGAAAAAAGTCCTCAAACTCCTCTTGGGTCTCAACCCTGACAGCTCTCCTGGCTTTAACTCCCTTCTGCCTAAATTCCTCAGTATTGGAGCACCCGCGCTAGCCCACCCGATCACCCTACTGATTAATTGATCCTTTATCACTTAAACCATCCCGACAAGTGGAAAACTGCAGTCGTTGTCCCGGTACCCAAAAATGGCCCATCCAACTTCGTAGACCCATATCCATCTTATGCCACATAGCAAAAATTCAGGAACGAATCATGTATAATCAACTAAACTCCTTCCTAGAACAAACTGGCACCCTTAACATACATCAGCATGGTTTTCAGAAAGCTCATGGGACAGAATCAGCTGTCCTAAGGATCACATCTGACATTTTTCTGGCTATGGAGCAAGGTAGTGCCACCGGGGCAGTCTTTATAGACCTTATAAAGGCCTTTGATCTCGTAAATCATCCACTCCTCATCTCCAAACTCCATTGTATCAGCCTTGACACCAGCTCTTTATCGTGGTTCTCCAGCTACCTAACTAACCACTCACAATGTGTCAAGTGGGTGGGTGCTCGCCTCCTCTTCTCCCATCACTGATGGGGTCCCCAAGGGATCAGTCCTGGGGCCCCTACTATTTTCCGTTTTCATCAACAAACTCCCAAGAAACTGGGGGGGGGGAGGGGGGCCTCTGTCCAGCTCCATGCAGACAATGCCATACTCTATAGATCCAGCCGGGACATCTCCTCTATTATGTCTGACCTAGAGCTCAATTTCCAGCAGCTGGAATCTTGGTTCAATGAAAACCGACTGGTGTTGAATACCAGAAAAAAAACTCCTTTGATACTACCTCCCAGCCTCGCCTAGTAGTCCACATCTCCTCTGGGGTGCCCTTAGAAGGAGAGGACTCCTTCAAATACCTAGGCCTGACTCTTGATGAGCATCTTTCCTTCGAACCACACATATCAAGTGTCATTAAGGCTACTAACCTGAAACTTGGCCTCCTTTACTGAACTGCCCCATCATCACACCCCAGGCTAGAAAAGTAATTGCCTCAGCTTCCTTCTCCCAGTCCTTTTCTATGGGGTCTCCATTATGCACTCCATTCGGACATCTACCTGGACCAAACTTAAGCAGGCCTACCATAGTCACATGCTTTTCGGCCAAGGCACCAGCCCATGCCCACCACAGCGACGTGCTCTACACCCTAGGTTGGCCATCCGTTGAGGCCAAACTGGACTTCCCTGTATTTAGTACGGTCTTTAAACTCATCCACCTTCCTTCCCCTCCCATTCTCTCCACCCTGCTGAAGACCTTCCCCAGAACTCTCAGATCCTCCCACCTCCCTTTACTAAGTATACCTAAAACCCGGTTAGCCATAGGCAAATGATCCTTCTTTTCTGCTGCTCCTTAAAAGTGGAACGATCTCCCACATCGCTTACTTTCCTGTGTGTCTCTTCCACAGTTCAAAAGACACTTCAAATAAATCATCTTCCCACCACCAGTTTGTAACGGTAATTGTGTATGACCAACTCCTGACAACTACCTCTCCTACCTGTCTACCTTTCTTGACTTCTCCTCCCTCTCCCCCTTTGATACACACTCTATACCTACCCCTTCATGTCTTCTCCTCTGATCCTCCTCCAACTCTTGTACATATGTATTATATTGTATTTCTGATTTTTTTATTTATTACAATATCTGTAACTGACACACGAGTGAACTGCTGTGCACTTGTGCCTTGTTTGGCTTGTCTGGGAACTGTTTATACATTGAATTGTTGTTCCTTGTCCTCAACTGGATGTCTTATTACCACTGTAATTATACGTTTCTGTACGTAGTTGACTGATGTATAGGATCATAATTCTTTGTTCTTGGAATGATTCATTCCCTGGGTCACCCCTGAAAAAGGGACAGTACATCCCAGTGGGCCAACCCAGTCATCAAAATTCAAATAAATAAATAAAAAAGTGTTGGTGGTGGCTGCACCAAAGCTGAAACGTGGGACACTATATGGGCTGCAGTGCAATTGTGTGTGAACTGCCTGGGGACAGTTTAAAATGGCAGCAGTGACGGGAAAAGGGTTGAATGAGCATGCTAGATTGTGCTGTCGCTTTACAGTGCACAGGGAGTGCTGCAAGACTGTGGGGGCAGATAAACATTAAAGCACTTTGTTTGGCTGCCCCAGGACATTAAACTGGGACTATGGTGGAACTGAGTATAAACGGTTTATTTCAGCAGCCATATTTGCAGCCCTGTAATGCCAGCTCAACCAACCAAAGTCCAGGATTTTTGACAAGGCTTGTGGGACTGTGTGCTGGACTTATGGGGTAAAAGCTGGGGAAATACTTGACGCCCTTCCACGCAGCCAATCAGGCATCGAGGGAGCTTCATGCATATTAATTTTTGTCAAGGACAGTGATTTTAACCAATGGGGAGCTGCCAGAGAGCTCCCAAAACCCAGAGACTGTCTGGTTCTGAGTCAATTCAGTAGGAGCCCCTTCAGAAGGAGGGGCTCCAGCCCCTATGCAGGAATGGGGCTGCAAGGCTTGGAGAGGGCCTGTCCGGGGGTTGCCATCCACTGTCCTCCAGGGCTTGGTGTCTGCCTTTCCTCATTTGTGGAAGAAACTGGATCAAGGAATCTGGTTCTGCAGCTTTAGCTGGGATGAGAGTTGTAAGTTCCTGCAACAGGCTGCTGTGGGAAGGGAGCTACACCACAGCATTGAAGGTTTTAATTAAAGGTTCTGGAGAGAAATGGCAATCTGTTTCTGCACCTAAACAGTTAGAAGCCAGGATGGAAGGAAAAGGATCAGGGTTCAAGTGAGAAAAAAAAAAAGGTTCTGTCCATACCCTGGGTGGACTCAACATCACAAGGAACAGGGGAAGGACAGTGGTCTAAGGTAACGGAAATGTCTGGTTCTGTTTTTTTGGAAAACGGATATGGTTGTGGAGCACTTGGTATGGGAGCCCCCCCACCGACTTGCGGGGGCTTGACCAGTAAAACCAAGTATACTTGGTATGGGAGTCTCTGCATGAGGAGGCTTGGCCAGTAAAACCAAGTAGTCTGAAAAGGAAAAAAAAGGTTTTGTTAGAAGAAGAGAGGGCCTCTTCTGGTTAATCTGAGTTCGTGTGCACCTGCACGGTGGAGGAAGTCTTTTCTGAGTCAATGGAGTAGCTGAGAAAAGGTGTGTTTTGAATATGCCCAATGTCTCTCTGAGACCGTGTGCTCAGTGGGAAGCTAGAGACTGAGTTTAGATTGTAAAGGGCCACGGCTCCAATGATGGTAGTGTGGCTGAAGGATGTTTCTTAAACTTCATCAATTTAAAGATTGCCCAACTGAGCTGAGCTGAGCTAAAGGGATTGAGAAGGCTGCTTAAATTTCAACCTGGAGTCAGATAGGGAACCAACCAACCCCTGCCAAGTGGGGCCAACTGGGCCACAAAAAGCCACAGGCGCAGGCCCAAGTGCTAGGGCACTCTGATCCATGAGGGAGCCGGACCATGGGGTCACTCCTGGGTCTGAGCTCCTTCGTGGCCTGGAAAGCCTTGCATTTGTGCTCTGCATTTGGGCCTGGAAACAGGCTGAAGGGGACAAGCTGCAAGACCTTCAATGAAGTCGAAAGATCCAAGCTGCAGAGCAGTTGCTCGACATTTCCAGTCTTTTCAAATTCATGAATTTGAGTTCTGCTGCTCCATCTTCCCCAGAGGCGCGGTCACCATGGCATCAGAGACTGTCAGCGGAACCATGAGTAAAGGCAGGAATTGCCCTGCCCCTGGGGGATGTACTGTATATAGTTTTGCTCTCCAGTTATGCCCACTGGCGTAGAAGGTAATATCAAAGCTAAAGTAATCAAGAAAAAGTTAAAAGTAATGTTATTTTACATCAAGTGCACCAACGCTGGCCGACCAGCTGCACCACAGGCCTGCACCTACAGTATCTGGGTACCCAGGGACAGAGGGTGTGTTGGGGGTTATTCTGAACTGGTACCAGTTGGGGTTTGTGACAGTCTAATACCTGCAGCAGTTGGCTAGCTGAAGGGTTGGTGCTGCAAGCATCAAAATATGGGCTGCATTTGAAAGGGAAATGGGTGTTTGAAAATGCTACTCTTTAAATGTAACTTTACTAAATGTTTTGCTTATCCTGTGCTCCATTTACCCCTTCCGAACCCTCCCATGCAAATAAACATGGTGTTAACTGTTTCGAAACAATTCTGACTCAAGAGCCTGATTTAGTGAGCATATTATTATTTTGCCTCTTGTCTTATGTAACTCCCGGGTTGCCCCTGAAAAGGGAACTCCGGGGCTCAGTGAGCTAACCCGGTCACCAAAATTTAATAAATAAATGAAATAAATAAATATTAGCTTAAGTCAAAAATGCAAAGTGTTGAATTTGTGTTTTTTTTTATTCAGGAATACATATGTTTGGGGTGACTGGGGAGGTGGATCGGTACAGCATCCCAGGGGGTTGAGCTGCTAATATTGTACCCACTTAAATTGTACTCTGGGTGGGGGCACTGCACATTTTATTTTCTATCTTGGGAAAGAACCCCCGGTAACAGCAAAATAGGAACCCAGGCCCCTTAACCTTGGTCTGGTCCGCAAGACAGGGGTAGTAGCCCTCAAGGAGGATGGCGCAGGGCTACATACACATTTGTTTAGTTTACTTTTACTATTAGCAGTATTCCTTTGTAACTATCTTGGATACCTCCTTTTTCTGATTATGCAAAGGTCAGTTTGTTCCCAAGAGCTCCATGAGTAACAAAAAGATGGTGTCACTGAGCCCATTTCATACTTTGCATCCCTATGTAGCAAGTCTAAATAGACATGCACTGCTGTATAAAGTATTACCTTCCCTCCTGATTGCTACACTCCTACCCCTGCATATTCCTGTAATTGTCATCCCCTGTAAACTAATTTTGGCACAATGTCAGCACTGTTTATCCCTGTATTTACTCTCCTTGAATTGCTATGCACTTGTTTCTTTGTTGTACCTGTATACCTCTGTACCTCTGTAACTAAATGTTGCACCTGTATACCTCTGTACCTCTGTAACTAAATGTTGTACCTGTATACTTCTGTAACTAAATATTGTACCTGTATACCTCTGTACCTAAATGTTGTACCTGTATACCTCTGTGACTAAATGTTGTACCTGTACACCTCTGTAACTAAATGTTGTACCTGTATACCCTCTGTAACTAAATGCTGTACCTGTATACCTCTGTACCTAAATGTTGTACCTGTGTACCTCTGTAACTAAATGTTGTACCTGTATACCTCTGTAGCTAAATGTTGTACCTGTATACCTCTGTAACTAAACGTTGTACCTGTATACCTCTGTAACTAAATGTTGTACCTGTATACCTCTGTAACTAAATGTCGTACCTGTATACCTCTGTACCTAAACGTTGTACCTGTATACCTCTGTAGCTAAATGTTGTACCTGTATACCTCTGTAACTAAATGTTGTACCTGTATACCTCTATACCTCTGTAACTAAATGTTGTACCTGTATACCTCTATACCTCTGTAACTAAATGTTGTACCTGTATACCTCTGTACCTAAATGTTGTACCTGTGTTCCTCTGTAACTAAATGTTGTACCTGTATACCTCTGTAACTAAATGTTGTACCTGTATACCTCTGTACCTCTGTAACTAAATGTTGTACCTGTGTACCTCTGTAACTAAATCCGGGTCGCACCTGAAAAAGGGATCTTTGGGGCTCAGTGGGCCTACCCAGGTACCAAAATTGAATAAAAAAAATAAAATAACCTAAAACACTCTCAAGAATACAGAAAATGAAAGTGATTTACAAAAACAAAACCCTGTTCTACCAGTACTAAGAAGTTTTTAAAAGTAATGTAATAGTAAAACCTTTATTTTAATACAGAATAAAACTGTTTGGACACTAAAGGAATGTTACAATATTCTAAGCTGTAAAAAAAAAAAAAAAAAAACCTAGGAGTTTTGGAACCAGTACTGATTTACCTGACTCTAGTGTGAGTCATTTTATGTAGAAAGTTACATTTTGATTTTAGCCCCCTGTGAGAGGGAAGGGATCATAAATTGGCCTGAGCAAGCAATCAGTTGATCCCTTCCATTTCTGATCTGCTGGGCCAACCCCCGCACTCAGATGTTTTGTGATATCTAACTAGGGAGAATGTGGGGATACATCCCATATAAGTATGTGGGGCTATTTATATTTTTAAATGCTAATTTATATATGTTACCGCAACATTATACCATGGACACCCAAAGAAACACAAAATCCTATATTCTGATTGGCTAGCTGACACCTTTCTACTGTGGTAAATCCCCTGATAACCCACACAAAAGGTGCCAGCCAGCCACACACGTACAAAAACATTCCGACCCCTGAACACAAACCCAAAATCCGCCATATTGTCTCCCCGCTGAGACGGTAAACCAAGAGTTTTAAACCTGAATTTGGAACTGCTCATTCAAAACAACTTTCACATAAAGAGAACCTTTTTTCGTACCTCGCAAGTCACACCCGCCTCACCATTGTCAACTGCTCATCCACAAAAGAAAACTACAGTTCAACGTGAAATTCAAAACTGCTGATAAACCCCGATCGCAACCTCGGAACTGGTTGCATGCCAGCAGTACAAACAAAAAGTAAACTGCCTCCATAAAGCTGAACAGTCAGAGTGACTGTGACATGAACCATAGAAAGAAGCAACTCTAATATTCACTTTTTCTGTGACTAGAGGCAGTTTACTTACGCCTCTGGGACTCGGTCCTCACATCCTCAGTTGGGAGGTTGTGCACAGTGTCGCTCTGCTGGCGCTCTCAGTACATACTGTTGGTGCCTGCTAGTTGTGTAGTCGTAGACCGCTCTCTCTCTCTCTCCTTCTGTCTTCCACTCAACTCGCTGAAGAAATTTCCAAACCTGGCACTAAAAACTATATTTGGGAAAAAAAAAGGACCACATTTCAGTTGTTCACTGCACTCTGTCTTCTCTGTCAGCAACACTTACTCTCATATTGTACCCAGCAACAAAGGACTACTTGATGTAGGGTGGAAGAATATGTGTACAAAAATATATAAAAAAAAGAAAAATAAATTTACAAATTTTTTCTATATTTTAATAATTTACACCTGGTATAATCGCAATAAGCTACTGGGGGATGTGGGTTATCGGGGGATTTACCATGGCTGGCGTGGATTTACCCACTCGGCACAATCCCCAACCACACCCTCGTGGCTTATTGCTTAATTATATATGTGTATATTTTAACACCACCACTCAACTAACAAGGCCTTGTTCCTAAACCCCTACTTTTTGAAACTTAGAATCATATAACATTACTTTAAACGCTGTTTATAAAGTTGTCTCATAAAAGAATTACATTGTGTGCTTGACCATTAGATATTTTTGGTACAGTATTTAGCCACTGCTTAGCAATTTAGATCACAAATTATAGTTAGAAAGAAATTATGTGACCCACTGGTTACAAAGTACAGAAACTTACAAAACAAGTGCAAAGGCAGTACCCTGATAATACACATTATCATAAAGAAACAATTTGACACTTAAGGTAAGTTATAACCAGGGCCACTGGAAAACTGCGGAAAAGGTTACCAAAAATTGCGGTGCGTTTTGCAAAAATTGCGGGAAATTGCGAAGGTTCTACTATAGACCCGGAGTGCTTTACAATAAATCTTTTAATGTTTTCTGCAGCATATATTAGTCAGTATAAATTGCTAAATGAATATACTGACACCTGAATATGTTTAAAACATAAAGAAAAGTTTATGTTCCTAAAAAGAATACTAAACTGATAAGCTATCATAAGCGTTGCCTATCTTCCAAAATTTAAAAGCACCTCATACAGTGCTAAATAGATTCTAGAAAGTGAGCCACAGCAAATCAATATTAAATAAAGCTGGAAGAAATATATATTTTTTGTTTCTGGTTGTAGAATAATGAAGCATAATCAACAGCTGTTTACAGTGCTCTGCCAGCTATTTACCCACTTTGGTATAAGAAAAAATAAGCAGATAGGTAGTCTGAGAGCCATAGCCATGGTTTTCTGACGAACCCGGCCTACCAGACTGACACCTGCAGTCCAGGTCTGGAGCCACCAGCCCCTCACAGAAATGCAGGTAGTCTGAGAGCCACAGCCGTGATTCTCTGATGAACCCGACCTGCCAGACTGCCACCCGCAGTCCAGGTCTGAAGCCACCAGCTCCTCACAGAAATGCAGGTAGTCTGAGAGCCACAGCTGTGGTTCTCTGATGAACCTGACCTGCCAGACTGCCACCCGCAGTCCAGGTCTGAAGCCACCAGCCCCTCACAGAAATGCAGGTAGTCTGAGAGCCACAACCGTGGTTCTCTGACGAACTCGACCTGCCAGACTGCCACCCGCAGTCCCGGTCTGAAGCCACCAGCCTCTCACAGAAACGCAGGTAGTCTGAGAGCCACAGCTGTGGTTCTCTGATGAACCCGACCTGCCAGACTGCCACCCGCAGTACAGGTCTGAAGCCGCCAGCCCCTCACAGAAACGCAGATACGGACTTGCCCTCAGGGACTGATTACCTCCAGGAAGGGAGCTCTAGCTGCCAATTTTTTTCGCCCACCGACCCACCCACCTCGGTCCAGATTAAATGCACACAAACCCTGCCCCGGCTTTCTAGCTCACTCCTCTCTAGCTCCCCCCCCCATCTTTATAGTCAAATTAACCAGCCTGGGAGTGGGTCCCAGGGTGGTAGCCTGGGTAAAACATTGGCTGGACAACAGGACACAGAAGGTAATTGTAAATGGAGTCCACTCTGAAGAAAGGGCGGTTACTAGTGGGGTACCGCAGGGTTCAGTATTGGGTCCAGTCCTTTTTAATGTCTTCATCAGTGACATTGCAGAGGGACTGGAAGGAAAAGTATGCCTTTTTGCAGATGACACAAAGATCTGCCACAGGGTTGATGCACAAGGAGGCGTGGAAAGGATGAAAAGGGACTTGGCAAGGTTGGAGGAATGGTCAGAAGTGTGGCAGCTAGGATTCAATGCAAAGAAGTGCAAAATAATGCACCTGGGAAACAAGAACCCAGGGGAAGAATACACAATGGGTGGGGAGGTAGTAACAACAACAAAACAGGAAAGGGACCTGGGGGTAATCATATCAGATGACCTTAAGGTTAGCAAGCAATGTGAGAAGGCAGTAGGGAGGGCCGGGGTATACTGGGATGTATAGGGAGAGGCATCAGCAGCAGAAAACAGGAAGTTGTTATCCCTCTGTACAGACAGTTGGTGAGACCCCATCTGGAGTACTGTGTCCAGTTCTGGAGACCCCATCTCCGCAAGGACATAGACAGGATAGAGGCAGTCCAGAGGAGGGCAACTAAAATGGTGCAGGGTCTGCAAGAGAAGCCGATGAGGAGAGACTAAAGGAGCTTAATATGTATACCCTTGAGGAAAGAAGGAGAGGGACATGATAGAAACTTTCAAGTACCTCAAGGGAATCAACAAAGTCCAAGAGGGTAGCATCTTTCAGAAAAGAGACTTGCAAGAACAAGGGGACACAATTTAAAGATAGAAGGAGGGCGGTTCAGGGGCAATGTGAGGAAGTATTATTTCACAGAGAGGGTAGTGGATGCATGGAACAGCCTTGCTGAGGAAGTTGTGGGGTCTAAAACTGTGGGAGAATTCAAGAATGCATGGGACAGACATAAGGCAATTCTTGTGGGGGCAGGAAGATATAGGCTGTTGGTTAACTAGGATCTGCGGCCTATCCTGTAGGTAGGGAAATGGGCAGACTAGATGGGCCTAGCGGTCCTTATCTGCCGTCAAAGTCTATGTTTCTATGTTTATTCCACTATGTGTGTCAAATCGTGGATCCTGTTCTGGTCCTTCTTCCATCTCATATCACATGCCCAATATATGCCACCTCAAGCCTTTATTACTGTGGATACTAATCTGATCTGCTCTGTAACTAGTCCCTGTCCCTACGTGGATATATGCCTTTTCAACTCCCAATTCTTCAACACTATTTTCATATTACCTTTAACAATGGTACACAAAATGAATTACCACCTCAGCTTATGACTTCCGCCAACATCATAGAGGCGTCACCTCTACAGATAGCAGTCAGAGTATTCGTCTCTGCCACCGTTAGTGGGAAGGGCAAAAAATGTTGAGGCACGCCCCCCCAGGACAATGGCCCACAACGACGTAAAGGGGTTACCAGTACGAAGCTTACTATTGCCACTCTAAGAAAACTTTTACTCCTTCTTCTCCTGTGCTCAGGAAATGTGGAGCTCAATCGGGGCCACCAGCTGCAATCACATCGCCCCTGACCTTGCCACACTGAAAGGCATGAGTTTCCTCCACATTAATGTATGCAGTCTGTTAAAAAAGTTCTCCATGATCCAGGCCTGGGTCCTCCATACTCGACCCGACATCCTAGTGGTTTCAGAAACCTGGCTTAGACTGGCCACCTCCGACAGGGAAGTCAATATCCCTAACTGTTTACTATTTAGAGCAGACAGACATTCCAGAGGTGGAGGGGTTGCCATCTATGTCAAGGATAGGTATACAGCATCCTGTCTGAGTGCTTTATCTGTTGCAAATGCTTATGAATGTCTGTCTCTTCAAGTCACCATCTCGCACACTTCAACATTATGCATCATAGGGTGCTATAGACCTCCTTCTGCCGATCTACAATTGTTACCTCATTTGAGTAATATCATCGAACAACAATCCTCAGACATAATTATTCTTGGGGAACTTAATTTAGACTGGCTATCTAAAACCGCTGCTCCTCTCGTAGCTTTCTGTAACACACATGGATTATCGCAACTCATTGTCAAACCAACATGAGTAAATAAAAAGAACGTGGCTAACAGCTCCCTGCTAGATGTTATCCTAGTGAATAAACCACATCTCTTCTCCTTTGCCGGCACCTTCTTCAGTGATATCAGTGATCACTCATTTATTGCTTGCATAAGATCAAGCAACAAACCTACTACTTCACTGAAATTTGCTGCCAAGAGATCTAGACGGAACTTTGATCTCACTGCCTACATAAACGAACTGAAACTCTCCTTGTATTGGTAAGAGTTCTGTTTGGCAAAAAACACACAATCAGCATTTGACATATTCAGCAAAATTATGCTAGATGCCCTAAATAAATATGCCCCTATAGTTAAGGTGCGAATATCAAAAAATGCATGTAGATGGTTCACACCATTATTAAAATCTGCATTGACTGAAAGAGATAACCTATGGAAAAAAGCTTGCAAAACCCAGTCTGCTGCGGACTGGTTCAAGTTCAAAAGGGCACAAAACTCATGTACTAGAATGGTTAGAGATACAAAAGCTGCATACTATCATTCTGAATTTCTCTCTGCCTCCAAAAATCCTACAAAATTTTGGAAAACTGTCAAGGACTTGTCTGGTCACACTTCCGGTGGCTCACTACCTGATGAAATCTCCTTAAACAATAACATCATTAGTGACAGACTGGAAGTTCTGGATGCCTTCAGTAATCACTTTGCAAATGCAGGCTTAGCCTTCGACAATTCCCCTGCGAATTTGATACGCTCTCGGGTGGATAATCAAGGTGCAGATCCTAGCATCACCGATTCAGTCTTCTCCTTGCATCCTACTACTCTGAAAGAAGTTGAAGACCTATTGCTAAAACTGGATGTAAAAAAAAGTGCTGGTGCGGATACCCTCGACCCATATTTTTTGAAGGTGGCCATCCATGTGTTAGCCGTGCCCATAACCCATTTATTTAACCTATCATTAACTCAAGGATCCATTCCTTCAATATGGAAAACAGCGCACATCATACCCCTGTTCAAGTCCGGAAATCCCTGTGATCTAAATAATTACAGACCAATTTCGATTCTCCCGGTCTTGTCAAAATTACTGGAAAAAGTCGTAAGTAACCAGCTGATGCAGTATCTAGACACTAATAACCTGCTTAATCGAGTCCAATCAGGGTTTAGAGCTAAACATAGCACCATCACAGCACTTGCCAAAGTGCCTAATGACTGGCAAAGAGAGCTAGACAACAGGAATTACACCTGCGCCGTATTCTTGGACCTGAGCAAGGTCTTTGACACTGTCGGCCATTCTCTGCTACTCTCTTCCCTGACCTCAATAGGTGCTGACCCATTATCTTTACAGTGGTTCAACAACTACCTCTCTGATCGTTTCCAGCAGGTGAAAGTGGAAGGAGATCTCTCAACTCTCAAACCTCTCCTAAGAGGTATTCCCTAGGGTTCTATCTTAGAACCGATCTTATTTGCAATATACAGCAACAATATTGATGAAAGCATAACTAAGGCCAACATTCATCTGTTTGCAGATGACACAGTTCTTAACGTAAGCCGCCCGTTGTTACAATCTGCATGTAATGACCTTCAGTGTGAGTTCAACCTACTGCAACACCAACTCCTAAACAAAAAAACTATTACTTAATGCCAAGAAAACAAAAGCAATGCTCTTTTCTCCCTCTGCCCAAGTGGTCAATTCAGCCCTATCAGATCCTGTGCCACAGATTACTACAGTTTTTGGTGAGAAGTTGGAATTTGTCCCTAAATTCAAATACCTGGGAGTATGGCTGGACCATAGGCTCTCCTTTATAGAGCACGTTGAAGAATTACTCAAAAAATTACGACAGAGACTTGGCCTGTTCTTTAGAATAGCCTGCTTCTTAACTAGAGATGCCAAACTATAGCTGGTACAATCAACCTTTCTATCCTTGATAGATTATGCTGACATCCTCTACAGTCACTGTCCCATTTCCTACCTCACCAAACTTGACACATTATATCATAGAGCTTTGAGGTTCATCACAGGCCTGCCTTATTCCACTCACCACTGCTCCCTATATCAAGTCAGTGGGGTGGAGTTCTCTTCAATTCAGGCGTGATAAAAATGCAGCCTTATGGACCCTGAGAGCCATCTCCAAAATACTGCCCCAATACATTACAGACTGTCTTTCTATAAAACCAGTAGGCAATTACGTCCTGAGAAGTTGCAAATCTCTCCTACTGATGGTTCCCAAAGTTAACTCTCGCTTTGGCAGGGCTGCTATAAGCTTTACACTGTCCTCCTTATGGAATAAATTGCAAAAAAAAAAACTGAAACTGAGGTCACCCATTGGCATCTCATCTTTCAAGCTTTTATATTCACGTCTCAGAAATGATCAGTTCAGTTGTTTCCCATGACCATGAATTGTCATCATGCTAACCTGTACCATTTAACCATGAACAAATTACTTCTAGTGCTTGTCTCCTCCTTGGCCCTGGTCTGTCATCATGCTCTCATGTAACACCTTGATGCCTCTGTCCTCCCTTTGATACTGGTATCTTCGCGCTTTTTCCAGACTTCTTTTCAGAACTCTATACTGCACTCATCCACAAACTACTCGCAATCATACTATAAAAGTCCTAACTCCCCGTTCCCTTTCCCTGTAGGCCCCCACCGCCGCATCAGTTCTACTGACCTATCCTTGGGACTTCACTTCTCACAATGTTTATCCTTTGCTTACATATTACATACCCCTCCTGGTACCCCATCTGCCATTAGTTGGTGGTTCTCCAAGCCATTTTCATGGCTAGTACTAGTGACTGCCCCTGGTAAATGAACTAACTGGTACTTCTATACAGAGAACATGGTTTATATACAGTTGCATGGTTCAATGGTGGACCTGCCCTGTATTTGAATCCTCCTCTGTTGTGGCTTGCCTTGTCTTCCTTTTATCATTTGACTCCCTATTACTGCACCATTGTGTTTGTGTTTATATACTTATTTACATGTATTTATATGTCTTTATGATGGATGTTACCCGACCCTGTTCTAACCAGGTCCATCTTGTAAAAGAGCTGTGCTCAATGATGTTTTTTTTTTTTTTAATTTTATCTTTTTCCCCCTGGCAGGACCCCATCATTCCATCAGCCCTGGTCATGGCCCCCGGAGACCTCCACCACTGTCTATGGCTGCCGAGCACCCTCAGTCACCCCCGGCTTACCCCCTGGAGGGCGGGGCCGCGGCCACCTTCTATGGTGACCACGGAACCAATGTCTGGTCGGAGACCCGCAGTGACAGTGATGTAGTGAGGTCTTCCGGGGAGGGCTTCATGTGCACGGTGGTCCTGCCCGCCTCCATTTTCCACCATTTTTTATTAAGGAGGTGGGGATGTGCAATGACGTCAGCGTCCGCCCCGCCTCCCAAAACTGTACTCCGCGGACGCCTGAGATCTCCCGGCCTCGCCAGAGTCCTCAGTCGCGATCGCTTCCCACCCTCCCGGAGAAGGAGAGCAGTCCATAGGGCGCTCCATCCTTCTCCCCCAGCCGCCCTCCGACAATCCAGGTCCATTCCCAAACCGGGTAGCCGTGGCATAGCGGAAATCCACTGCTGCAGCCAGCGGCTGTGCTCAATGATGTTTGCCTGGATAAATAAAGATTTTGATTGATTGATTGATAGATAGATAATTGAGTTTTAGTAAAATGTTAAAGTTTTTAATAATCATAATTTGTACTGTAGGTGCGGTACACTATTTTTGAAATCACATATTTAAACATTAAATCTGGGGGTTATTGGGGCTGGCAGTATAATCTAGAGGTTAGAGCAACAAACTGTGAATGAGCTGACTACATCTAGTAGACCTGTGTTTGATTCCCACAACCTCCACTTGCATACTGTGTGATTCTGAGCAAGTCTCTTAACTTCCTCAGTGCTCCTGGGTTGTACCTGAAAACAGGCACTTGTGCCTAGTGGGTCTTACATGGTTACCAAAAAATATAAAAAAAATACCAATATATTTTTACTGCATCATACAGTAGTCAGGGTACCCTGTAATTTACCTTTGTTTTACTCTGGCTGCAATGATTTTGTTTAGTTAAAGATAAATGTTCAGATACATTTCGTATTTTATAAGCTTGTTTTTAGACTTTAGTCAGGCTTTTATTGTAGTCTTTTCACGCGAGCACTTAGGGGTAGTTGCTAAGAGTGAGATCACTGTTAAAAACTAGCTTATTCAAGTTTAAAATCGGCAGGACCATCCAAAAATCCTCAGCTGTTTGAATCAAAACTAGTCTGAATGAGAGTATGCTCACAAGGAAAAACTTGCCCTGCCGCTTACAAAAATGCTTCATAGTTAGCACCCCATTTAGGTAAATGGGATAATTTGCACTTTTTCTCCCATGTTTTGTTTGTGTGGCAACAAAAAGTTTTCTGACAGACTGCTTCAATACAAAACGAATGTTAAGTGTTTAAGTGTACTTATGCTTGGCCAGTGGATTTTGAAACCAAACAAGACAAGGATTTAAAAGAAATCAGTGTCACATAAACCCTTGCCCTACTTTGCATTGCATTGTTTCAGCCAAACCCAAGTCTGCATGCAAAATTGTCAATGTATTTGAGAGTATTTTATTAAAAATGTTAATACTTTTTACACAGTTCAATACAAAAGCTCAAAAATTGTAAGAAATTGCAGAACATGTCCATTTTTGCGGAGAATGGTGAAAATTGCGGATTCCGCTAAAAATTGCTGGCGGAATTTTCCAGTGGCCCTGGTTATAACACACAACAGGTCAGGCAGTTAAATGGGTAATTACTCCCCCACTCTGTGGATTGATGGCATGAGGCATTAGCTGAGTGCCATTCAACCAAGGGGTGGGTGGGGGTGTGGTAATTATCCAGTACCTGCAAGCCTTGAAGCATGTTATTGCATTTATAAAATGGCACCAAAATAATAAAAAACACAAGATTAAATAAATATTTAAATTAAGAATAAATAAATCTTCATCATTGGTAAATCAGTTTTCACATCAAACAGCTAGGTTTGCTCCATTAAAGAGGTCAGGTCAGGTTGGCTGGCAGGTAAGTTACTCTTGTTATTAGTTGAAACTTTTTTTCCAGATCCCTGTGGGTACTGGTGAATTACCACATAACTGTGGACAGGTATTTACCAATCAGATCACTGGATTTGCGTTGCCCATTTTAGAATGTGTAATAATTGCTACAGAAATTGGTAGGGATAGGACCCCACTAGGAATGAGATGCTGTGTCTCTGCTAAGCTATCCTGGGTGCATAAATTGTAATGGACCTTTCCCGGTCAACAAAAACAAAATAAAAAATAAAATAAAAAAAGAATGAACATTTTTTTTTTAAATTGAGATTATGCATCACCTCTGTTGAGTTGTCTTGGGGAACTATATTTTCAAAAGGGAAAATGTTTGTCAGGTTAGGAGGACAGGTGACTGAGTAGGAGGCATGGCGTTTATTTAAATACATTGCTTAAACAAGTTTAGTGATGAAATGCATTTTTTCTTACAGCTAAGTTTCACTGTTTTTTTTTTTTTTTTGTTAAAGGTGGATGATTTTAAGGAAGTGAAGCATGCCCTCTTAAAGTAATTAATAATCTACATGGGCAAACATAGCCAGGACAGTTTGACAGCTGAAAACTGCTTACGTGGTGTTACTAACCAGCCTGTCCTTTGATGGGTAAACATGCAGTTCTTCCAACAGTATTTGCAGGAAGGATGCTGTCATTGAATGGAATTTTTTTTGAAAGAACAAAGACAGAGAGAGAAAGTGAAACTTTCCAGTAAGTCGTTATGTTACTCAGTCTGCTCTGGGCCAAGAGCAGTCTCTCTCTCTCTCTCTCTCTCTCAACTCCCCTTGTTTCTCTAGCTTGGTCTCTGTCTCTTCGCTCCAGTTTCTTCTTTCTGTGCTTCTCTCACCCTGACCCTTTTCTCTTCCTCATCCCCCCCACATTCTTATCCCTCCCTCGTTTCTTTTAATCCTTTCATCTCCCTCACTCTCAGCACGCTGCACATGAAGCAACTGATGGAGCTCTTGCGTACATGTGGCATAGTGAGTCAGAAATAAATCACAATTCTTTCAACATCCATTTTTCTCACCAGACATTGCTCTGGTGGTGGGCTGCAGTTTTGTACACACAGTTCTCAAGGATGGGGGGTGGGGGGATGGTGGTCAGAGTCAGAATCCTTTGGTGTTTGCTTTAGAAAGTTGGTGTAATAGCACTTTATGCTGGTGGCTTGGGGCAGCATTGCGGTCTGAGAGGACTACTACCGTATTTCCTTGAGTATAAGTCTTAGCAGTCTAAAAAGTCACAAAGACATACAAGTGTTCATCTCCACTAGAGAAAAAGCAGCAAACCTTTAGAACTGGTATCTGCTAACTGTTGCAAACTGTTACAACAGTACATTTAGTGATCCTTTTCCTTCTGTGTTGCCTCCATTTGGAACTCGGTACCTCCTCCCATTAGAAAAAAATACCTCTACTCCTGCCTTTACAGATCTTCTGAAAGCCCATCAGTCCTCCTCTGTTGCATGTCGATGTTTCCACTAACCTCCCCAAAATTCCACGTATACCCCACCCTGTACTACCTGTACTCTTTTTTACTTGGTATTCTTTTCTACTCTTCCTAAAACATAACTGCATTCAAACATATTGGCACACCCTTTTGTACTTTCCGTAATTGAACCATGTGAATGTTGCCCTGTATATATAGTGTTACTACTACTTCTCCTGCTGCAATGATGACCTGCTGTTTTACCATGTAAATACTGCTATATATTGTTATCACCCGCTGTATATGTATAACCATGATTGTTTGTCTTATCTGTGCATTTGCAACTGGGTCATGCCTGAAAGTCCTCTACTGCCAGTATACTTACCCAGTCAACAAAGTTAAATAAATAAATACATTTAATTTAAAGTTTTCTAAGTTTTTGACTTTGCTTGAGTACCAGTGTCAATAGCAGTACCATTTCTAGTGCCAGTGTGTCAGTAAAATTGTACCAGTTTTTAAAATATTTCATATTAATAGGTACTTGTCGCACAGTCTGTTTCAAAAATCTGACTGTCCCCAAATGACTTCCCATTTGCTGTGTTTGTGACATCACAGTCTGTTGTCATGGTCACCGCTCTGGTTATCATGAAGTACACTATGAACTCAGAAAATCATGATGACAGCTATTTATGCAGACTTCATGGGAATGCCAGCAAATTGTATGCAGAACCTGAAGCGAAAATGCCATTTAAAATGTATTTCTTTGGTAAAATGAAACAACTGAATAATTATAGACTACATAACAGGTTGCTGTGGAATAACATTGTTTATTTCACTGCTGAGTGGTAAGAGCCATGCATGAGTTAGTTATGAAGGTCACATCACTGTGTAGAGTTGAATGTGGTATTCCACTGCAGCCCATTATGTATTTAATATATACCACACTATATGTAATGCTTTTATTGGTGTTTTACCTTAAAACTAAAATAAAATAAAAACTGCCTTTCTTTGCATCATAAACTTTCTAATCTGGCCCATTGCTCTGTATGTGCAGTTTCCAGATTCTAAGTGGAATAAAATGCTCTTAGTGAAATAACAGGTATTCTGAGTGAAAATAAATATTTATCCCAAAATAACATGATCTGTTTCCTGAATTATTCACCACTAATATGGTATACCTACAACGTATGTACTGTGTTCCTATTTGCTCCTGCGCCTGCATGGGCACGGGTCATGCCTGAAAATGGGCCTCTGACCCAGTGTATGTACTCAGTTATCAAATACAACATATGCTAGGTTATGATATATACTACAGTACATAACTACTCTTTAAAGAGAAAAGAAAATAGATTTGTATATCCTAATTCCTACTAATTATCAAACATCATTGCTTAGAACAGCAGCTTTGTCCCTCAAAACTCATTTCCTTCTAATTGTGTCTTTCTTTATCATTCAGTTTATTTGCCCAGGATAGCTCAGTTGGGCTGCATTTCTTGTTTCCAATGTGGTACAAAGTTTACCAGTTGTTCACATGGGAGGTCAGATGCACAGGGAGGTCAAACAACTTGCTTGGGGTGAAACAGTAAGCCACAGGCTGTGCTGGGATTCAAACCTGAGCTTTCCTGTTTCTCACATTTGTATTCTAACCATTAGATCACACAGGCTTCCTGTTGGAGGAGGAGGAGGAAAAGACCTAGAATGAGTCAGACCACACCCAAACATGGCAGGTGTATATGTTCTTAGAAAAGAACTAGACATGTTGGTTAAGGCCAACAGGATGATGGGATGCATCGCTACGGGGATCACCTCCAGAAGGAGAGAAGTGATACTCCCTCTGTATAACTGCTTGGTGAGGCCACACCTCGAGTACTGCGTGCAGTTTTGGAGGCCACACTTAAAGAGGGACATTGAACTCCTGGAGAGGGTCCAGAGGAGGGCAACCAAAATGATCTGGGGCTTGGGGGACAGGACCTATGGGGAGAGGCTCGAAGAGCTAAATATGTACACATTGGAAGAGAGAAGGGACCGGGGGGACATGATAGAGGTCTTCAGGTACATGAAGGGGGTAAATAGGGGAGGAGCAGTCAGGGTGCTCTGAAGAAAGCGTGGGGCAACTAGAGGGCATGGCCGGAAGCTGGAGGGGGGAGATTCAGGGAGAAAGGAGGTGCTACTTCACTGAGAGGTGGTGGAGCCATGGAATCGCTGCCCAGGGGCTGGTGGAGGGTTCAGGGGGGTGGGACAGAGTACAGGGAAGGGTTCTGGAAGCAAAGTCCTGTGCAGCAAGAATATCCGGGACTGGGAAGGGAGAAGCCAGAGAGGGCGAGGGGGGCAGCAAGGTCAGCTCCCAGGGTGGGGGCTGACCAAACGAGCAGACATGAAAGACTGTTAGGCCTATTCTGCTGGCATTTTAGTATGTTAAATGTTTAGGTCTTTTAGGAAGGGAGAAGCATTAAGGGTCTTCCCCTGCAGAAACAAGCTATCGCTCGGAGGGTAGCCAAAAGGGATCCCTTTCTGTCACTGACCTTCACTGAGTTGCCTGACTACCTTCCCCAGTTGCTCTTGAGTCACCAAACCTCATGACTGCATCAAGATCTTTCAAGTCTGAATAAGTAAGTGGAGGCTATATGGCACATACTTCCACAGCAGGGGCATCAGCCAGTAATGCAGTTACCTTTAGAGGGGGACATCTGCGAACGGAGCCCATCATAGTTTGAAAGCGCATGAAAATCTCTTTTAAAGGAACACTGCTCCCTCATTTATTATGAAGTTTATCAGTTTACTTGTCACCAGCTAACTCCATTTCTAAAGCAGGTGGTGAGAGGGGATACAGTTGGGTTACTTATTTGTCGTGTTAGTAGTTTCGTCTATCTTGGGTGCCTCCATTTTATGACTATTGAAATCTTAGTTTGTTCCCAAGAGCTGTATTAGCAGTGAGAAAATAATGCCACAGAGACCATTTTCATTATGCATTTCTGTGCAGAAAGTCTACATAACCTTAGAAACTCGCAAGAAATACACAAAGTATTTACAGGAAACAATCCTGCTATACTACTCCTAAGAAGTTCTTGAAACTTACTGAAAGTGAATGTGGGGATGTGTTGCACCTCTCCAGCTATTTGTTTTGTTATTCTAAATAAGCAGTCAGCCATACTGGGTAGTGACACATCATCTCCTCACTACTAATGCAGCTCCCAGAAATGGCAGCAGTCAGAAAAAGGAGGCACCCGTGATAGTTACAGAGGACTACTTGTAACAGTCAAAGTAAGCTAAAATAAATGTTTATATCCCATACTACTATAGACATGAAGCTGATTGTTGACAAGAAAACAGATAGCATTTACAATATATAAGGGTTTAGTGGTCCTTTAAAAGCGCACCAGTTTAGGTTCAATCCTCAGTCCCCCCTACTGTAAGCCTACCTGTCAAGTACTTAAACAGTCCTTGGTTGAGAATTTATGTATTCAGTATTTAAGCACGGGAAGGGATGGAAAATCCTCATATCAAGGAGCTGGCAGCCAAATCCCTTCCCCTTCCTGGTACACTATACAACAAGCTCCACCCCTGTGCTAATACATTTTGTGACATACGAGTTTGTAGAGCGCAGTGGCATGCTATATTGAATTCAATGGGGTCAGATTTTAACTAACTTTTTTCTATATTTTACAGTGCCACCGGCTTTAAGTCAGTGCCATCGGTCAACTAACATGGCTTTTGATAGCTGATCGACGGCATTGACTTTAACCTGGTGGCAATATAAAACATAGAAGAAGGCTAGTTAAAATCTTCCCCCATTGAATTCAGTACAGTGTGCCCCCGCACTCTACAAATTCATAAATCACAACATATGAGCATGGGGGCGGAGCTCTTGTAGTATCATGTACCAGGAAGGGGAAAAGAATTTGGTTGCCAGCTCTTCAATATGAGGATTATTGATCCCTTCCCCTGCTTAAATCCTGACTATATAAATTCTCAAACAAGGATTGTTTAACTCCTTGATAGGTAGGCTTAAAGTGGGGGAACTGTGGATAGATTTTTAAAATCAAGTGAATTGTTGCACTTTAAATGAGGAGTAGGGCTTACCTGTAGTTGGTAGCAGTCCAGTGATATCCCTGACTAAGCCTGGCTATACTGATAACAATATTTACAATATAACAAATGTGCCACCATATTTAGATCCTTGTGAGTCACATATAATAAAGCTCTGCCTAACTACAATGTAAAATGGTACAGATGGTTTGAAATAACTTTATTGGCATATTCTTTTTGAGAAATTCATAGTTCTGTGAGTTGTTTTTTAAATTGTAAAAGGAAGATGTTCAATAAAATGCAATGTTATATAAAGTATAGTTAAAATTATAGTTTGTATCATTTTTGATTTGATTTTGCAATTTAAATAATTTTCAATTGATTTGATTTTGATCAAAATGGCGTTAACTGTCTGAAGCCCTAGATATACTAGAGCCAGAACTATGTTTTTGGGGTTAAGAAAAATGTGAATGTGAAACCATCCTTAATGCAGCAGTACATGCTGAACTAAATCGGCACCATGAGCTAAATATATATGCAGGCTGTATAGCAGGTGGAGCGTAGCATTCATTAACGCAAAAAACATTTTGTCAAACCTTCCTTTTTTCAGCTTTGAATTACTGTGAATCCAAATAAAATCAAACTCTTCCTGGTCCCTAATATGCCCACCCTGCCAGTACGATGCCAGTCATGGGACATGCCAAATAATGATATACATACAAGATGTCTTCAGACCATTTCTTTTGGATTTTGAAGTGGAATTCAAAGATTTCATGGCACTGTTCAAATGGAGTGTGTAGCAGATAACTTGTTTTCTGGACAACATATGCAGTGTCATATCGCTAAAAGGAGTGTTTTGGTTTATGTTATGATATTACTAGGTCACTAGGTAGGCTAGACATAAGGCTAAGGCCCATCGTGAATGTCTCCCACAACTATGAGGGCATACTAGTTGTGTCCCATCTCCCAGTTTAGGTGCTTGCTCGAGTCTGTCTTTAAAGACATTAAAGTTCTCTGCTTCAACCACGTGCTGTGGGAGTGAGTTCCACAATTGTGCGGCTCTAATGGGAAGTAGTTATCTCCTTTTTGTGTGTTTTGCGCTTGCGATAGCTAATTGCAACTTATGGCTTCTCAATTTTGCACTGGAATGCAAACTGGAGCCCACATTGAGATGTAAGAACCGGGTTCTGTAATATCCTGAAAAGCTGTAGTAAGTCTCCCCGACTCCTTCTTTCTTCAAGACTGGCCAATCTTTTTTTTTTTTTTTTTACAACCTGTCATTACATGGAAGGTGCCTTAGGTTAGGGATTAACTTTGTGACCATGTGCTGGTCTTGCTTGATGAAGTTAATATTTTGTTTATGGTAAGGGTTCCAGAATGGGGAGCAAAAATCTAAATGGGGCCTGATGTAGGTTCTGTACAAAGGGATGATGCAATATTCAGTTTTATTGACAAATGAGCATTTGATACAGTTCAAAATCATGTTTGAGCAATTTTTTTTGTTTTTGTTTTAATTTTTTATTTTTTTACACATTGCCCACTCGAAGAAAAGGAGTTGTCAATAATCATCCCTTCCCTAGTTCCCTCTCCTTTGTTACTCGGTTAGAGTTTGATTATGTATTGTGTAGCTTGATTGGGGTTATTTTTCCTATATGCAGTACAACACATTTGTTTAAATTAAATGACATTTTGTTTTATTTTGTCCAGATTTCTATTTCCTCAAGATCTTTAACTAGGGCTCATTGTTTTTCTATGGTGTCAACCTCTCCTCCTATTTTTGTGTCATCAGCGAATTTTGCTAGGTGGTTCTTAATGTTTTTGTTGATGTCACTGACAAAATATTAAACAGGATTGGTCAAGTGCGAACCCTGTAGAACACCACTACTCACCTCTCTCAAGTTTGAGAGGTGGCCAACTCTTCCTCTGTGTTCTCCATCTAAGCCAGTTAGCGATCCATCTTACCAATGGCATGCTACCTTATCAAAGTCCTTACTGAAATAGAAAGGATAACATCCACTGGTGTTTTGTTGTCTAGACTGACTCCAATGTTATTGTAAAAAGTGACCAGATTAGTTGTACAGGAATGTTCTCTTGTGAATCCATGTTGATAATTATCAGCGTGTTCTAGTAATTCTAATTCTTGTTCTATTCTAGTTTTTACCTGTTGTTCAGTTGTTTTACTAAGGATAGATGTCAAGCTAATTGGCCTGTAGTTGGCCACATTCTCTCTTTCTCCCTTCTTGAATATCAGGACCACTACAGATGTTCTCCAGTCTAGGGGGACCTGACCTGATAATATTGATTTGTTGAATACTGTAATAATCGGGTGTGTCAGACTTGCTACTGCCTCGATTATTATTCTCATGCTTAAGTTGTCTGGTCTAGCTGATGAGTTGACCATAAGTTTTTTTATGGCTGATACAATTTCCTCCTTGGTAAAGAGAATAATATTTAGGATTTCACTGTGGTTACTAGGAGTAATGGGTTTCAGGTTGAAAACAGAGCAGAAGTAGTTGAACGCCTGGGCAATTTTGCTGTCTTCTATTATTCTAACCCCATTCATAACTATTGGATCCATCTCATTTGTTGAATTCTTTTAACTATCGACATATGCATAGAATGATTTATTGTTATCCTTTGTATATGCAATTTTGAATCCACCCTAAACTTTTTGTTTTTAATTAGTTTGTTTAATTCTGCCTTATATTTTGTATGGTTTTCAATAGTGTTAGTGTTTTTTTTAATTTTGACTAAGCGTTTTCCTTTGCTTTGATTTGTTTCTTCACTGCTCCAGTTAACCACATAGGGATGCTCCCTTTGTTATTACGCTTTTTAATTAAGAACAAATTTAGATTCTGCTGCAAATATTCAAGGTCCAATCGGCGCACTTTCTAAGCTCGATACGCTCTACCATAGAGCCCTAAGGTTTGTATCAGATCTTCCTTATTCCACCCACCACTGTCTGTTGTATTCTGCCGTAGGTTGAACCTCTCTTACCCTAAGACACCACAGAAATGCCGCTATCTGGCCATATGAAGTTGGAGGGAGGACGATTCAGAGGAAACGTGAGGAAGAATTTCTTCACAGAACAGGTGGTGGACAAGTGGAACACCCTGCCAGAGGAAGTGGTAGGGGCTGAAACAATCACGGATTTAAGAATGCATGGGTTAGACATAAAGGAATTCTGGAGGTCATGGGTAAGGGGCAACAGACTTCCTGGAAAACATAAACTGAACTTACAAACTTAAATGGGCAGACTGGGTGGGCCATAGGCCCTTATCTGCCAACACTGTCTATGTATCTATATAAAGCTATTGCTAACAAACTACCTGACTACATCTCTGCCTGCTTACCACTCTGCACTTTAAGCAGATATGCTCTGAGAAGTGTCTCCTATATTACCTTAAAGGTAACAAAGGCTAGATCCTGATTCGGCTGGGCTTCCATTAGCCACGCTTCCCATGCTATGGAATAACCTGCAAAAAAATCTGAAATTAAAGCATAAAGTCAGCACCACAGCCTTTAAAACACTCTACTTACAGCATAGTACAGAATGCTGCACTTGCTACTCTTGATTAATTGCCTCCCCCTCTTAGGGTGTCCCCAGATCACTCTTGTATTGGCCTATCCCTGGATCCCGGTCACAGTTTCTGCATGGTCACCTCCCTCCTCCACTTCTCTCTACCTCTTCACCCCCTTTCTGTCAACCTGAACTCAGCCTCTGCCTGGTCCTTTCCCTTCTCCTCCATCTACTCTCCTCTCCCCCTTGTCTTTCTACTCTTCGCCCTGTTCCTTGTACTATACCCACTCTCCTCTTCTCCCTTCCCCCCCCATCCAGTTCCCCTCATCTGGTTCTTCACCTCTGCACCCCTGGTTCACATTCCCTCCCCTTAGGCCTCCGACCTATGCACACTCTATCTCTTCCCCACTCCTCTGCACCTATTCCATTCCCCTACAAGTGCCTAAGGGTCCAGTCAACTGGTCACGGTGTTCCAGGGCACAGTCAACTTGTCTCTGTATTCCAGGGTCCCTGTCTGGTAGCCATGGCTCTTGTCACCCCATCTGTTCACATTTGCTGAGCCTTCTGTATCACTGTTGCTAGATCAGTTTACTATCTGCAAAATTTTGTTTTTACTTATCCTGTATCTTGTCACAGTTGCTGACCTTACTGAATCACTGTTACTAGCTTAGCTCACTATCTGCATAATATTGTGTTACTTATTCTGTATCACTGCAAAATATTGTGTTAATTTTCCTGTAACGCCTTACAATTTATTGTCCATGTTTGTGTTGATCAAGCTTGTGCATTGCTATTCTTGTGTATACCCTGGTATCTATAATTTTGCCCTCCCAGGTCCACCTTGAAAAGGAGCTTTGCTCAATGGTATTCACCTGGTTAAATAAAGATTTTGATTGATTGACTGATGTGATTTTTTTTTTTTAGAGTAGTCCAGTTGTGCTCTGTAGAAGAGTCGTACATCTCTGTGTCCCAGTCAGTTTGATCAAAATGCCTGTTTATATCCCTAAAGTTAGCTCTGTTATAGTGTTTGATGAAATGGGTTTTTGCTGGTTTGTGAGAACCAGATTTAATGCTATAGATGATAGCGTTGTGGTCACTCCCTCCTCCTGGACAGTTTACCTTGGTCTCATGTACCAGATTTTCAGTGTTGGTAGGTGTCAGGTTTAGTGTGTTTGCTCCTCTCATGGGGAATGTTACTGACTGGGTTATACCTACTGAAGCCATTGAATCAATGAAGGAGCGTTCAGCGAAGTTGGTGCCTGTTAGTAATTCCCAGTTTATCCTTGGATGGTTGAAATCACTTAGGACAACTTCCTCCCCTGTTTCTGCTACATGAATGATTTTCTTAGTCAAGGCTTCGTTGTATTCCTGCGTTGTTAGCAGGCCTATAGCAATTACTCACTATAACATTTTGCCTGTTTTTATTTATGGTGACCTGAACCCGAATTCTTTCTACATCATGGTCATTTGTTTGTGATGGAAACACCTGAATGCAATTTATGTTGTCTTTTAAATATATGCCTGATCCTCCACCTCTTCTGTTGTTCCTATTTTGTAGTACAGTGTATACCTCTTAATTTCTATGTACCATGCACTCAAGTCATCCCACCATGTTTCAGTCACTGCAGCGATGTCCATCTTGTCCCTAATCATTACAGCTTCAAGTTCAGCGATCTTCATGCCACTAATGCTCCATGCATTTACAGTCATAATCTTAACTCCTGTTTATTGGTCATACATGACCTGCTAGTTAGCCTTGGTGTGTTGTGTTCCTAGAGACCCCTTAGATACTAGTTTAAAACTTTGTGATATAAGTTATTTGTTTACCTGACATAATGTTCCCTGCCTACTGAGATGCAATCCACCCCAGCTGAAAAGGTTGTGTTTATTTTCATATTCCTCTCAATGTAAGGCGTGCAGTTTTTGAAGTGTCCATTTTCATATCCATTCATTGACTACCTTGATTTTTGTGGTGACCTGCCTTGGCGCTGACAATATTTCCAACAGACATACAGAGCAACCTTTTGATTCTAGCTTGCTACATAAGTTGGTAACTAAACTCGCAGCCAATAGAAAGACTTGCTAGTGATGTGTAACCCCCTTGTTACCGGGGTTATTAGAATCCCAGTAAGACCTAGTGGTAGGCAGGGAAGGCAGCTTGTGAAACTCCAGTTAAATGGATTTCACACTGTCTCACTCTGTTCTCAGTCACAGCTGAGACTTGAGAGATGACATCACCATAGAACTGTCGCAGCTGCATAAGCCACATTGGAATCTGCAGCTCAGTGAGTGAGTTTAGAACTTTGGGAGTTTTCAAAGCCAGTCTTCTGTTTACCTCCAAACAGAATGGAAGGAGTTTCTGTTTACCTTTTGTTGGAGAAGGAGGTGTGATCCTGTTTACCTTTTGAAAGTGGTGGAGACCGCTGTCCAGGTCTCAGTGCCCCCTCCCTCCGGGGGTGTGGAAGAAAAGTCCCTCTGTGGATTCCAGGGGCAATCCCCTATTTCCACTATAGAAGAAATCTGCCTGTTTACAGTTTCTGTTCTTGTATAACAGTGAAGGATGTGATACTTAGCGGTGGGGCACCTGCCAAAGGTGAGTGTTTTGCTCCATTTGAAGGGCAAACCAATTGTTTCATCAGTTTGGAAATATAAAGAAAGTTGGGATGTAGACTGCTATTTGGGAGGACTATTTTACTAGGACAAACAAATGGAGCAGTCAAAAGTCTAAAGTTTTAATGGATTTCAAGTAATGCTGTAGAGGGTGCTTCAGGTCATCCACCGTTTAATCTACATTTTCAAAGTTTAAGTTTCTGTTTGTCCAGAGAAATGGCGGGTATGGGCTGTGGGAGCTGGAGGTGGGAACACCCCCCATCTTTAGTGACCAGGTCCACCTCTACGGATTTCTTCTGTGATTTGCTACTTGCCTCATGCGCCTGGCCAGTGATGAGGTAGGTACCCAGACGTGGGTCACAACTTTGGAAAATCTCTCTAGGAGTCACAGACTCTATGTGGTGTGGGGAGCCACAGGATGGGAAATATTCTCCTTGTTTGATGGGAGTTCGATGGAAGTAAGAAAACAAATCTCTTTAGGAGTCACAGACTCTATGTGGTGTGGGGAGCCACAGTTTGGGAAATATACTCCTTGTTTGATGGGAGTCTCTCCAAGTAAAGTTTGGGTTCATTCTTCAAATGGACCGTCAGTCAAGTGGCCGGCAGGGAGCCAGGCCAGTCGGGCTGTATCCAGCGCATGCAAGTCCGGGCTGAGTGCCTGGTGGGTCCAGAGCCAGACAATAGTAAAATGGGTTCATTCTTCAAGTGGACCACCTTGTAGTCTCTATCTGCATATACAGTGAACGTAGCCTTGGGGACCATCAATGCTTTGTCATGTTTCAGCTAGTTTTGAATAAAGCCACACTGAAAAATCCCAATCCTGGTTCTGGACATTACAGTTATTGCTTCCTGTAGTTGGATTTACTTGGGTGTCCCTGTGCAGAGTAGCCAAACCTAGGTCCCTTGTGCTGAGGTAACCTCATCCTCCCGCACCCAGGTCCCCACCAGGTATTGCTGTCAACGCCAACAGCATGCCACCTGTTGTTTTAGTAAAAAGGCAGGGGTGAGGGGTTACAAAAATGGAGGCACCGCTTTGGATTTGTTCGGGAAGGAAGGTGCTTGGGCAAGTAGGCTCGCGTTTTGGCTATCTGGCAGTGGGTAGCCCAAAAAGTTGAAGCAATTTCCCTAGTGTGTTGCTGTGTGCTGTGAATCTTGTGCTGCTGTTTAAAAAATGCCAACTGTTTACCAAAGAGTTGTAAACCAAAAGTGTGCCCTTATCCTGCATCAAAAAATGTTTACAGCGTATTTGTCAGCTTTTAAAGTAAATTCTGTGAAGAAAGTATGGAAAACTAGGGGTAGCAACAGAAATTATGCCCTGGATGTTTGAAATGCTTTAAAGTGAATTCTGTGAAGGAAAGTATGGAAAACTAGGGTAGCAACAGAGAAATTATGCCCTGGACGTTGGAAATGTTTTCTGTGCAAAGCTAGAACTGCAGAGTTAATGGCAATGTTACATGGTTGAAATGGGCTCCCTAGGTAGAGTCAGTTGAAAAAAAAGTGTGTGCATTTACAGTTTAAATTTGACTGCTCGACGATCGCCGTGAGGAAGAAGAGGCTCATTTGCATGGCGTCGTGTGGTTGGTCAGTTTGCCATTAGTCCCGCCCCTCAGCCAGCTCTTCTGTGACTGCTTCAGCATTCGAGAGGGAGACAGAGAGTAGTGCGTGTACTGGCAGTGGAGGAGCATTGCGAGGATTCAAAGCGCTGTGAAACAGTTCAAAAAGTGACTTTTAGTTTAAAATCGGGCTCAACCCGCAAATCGATTGTGGGATTAGTGAATTTTGTGGTTAAAACGACGATCGCGGAGACTGCCCGCCTGTTTGCATTCTGAGGCCTTCAAAATCTGGCTGCAGGCCGTTTTACCCCATCGCAGCAAGTTGCTACAATAACAGTGAGTAAACAATTAAAAAACTGCTCAATCAGTGACTTTCAGAAATGCCATATAAAATGTGTGTGCAGCTGTATAGTCGCTTTGCAAGTAGCGACTGTGTGATGTCCTGCCAGCAAGTGCAAGTCTGTAAAGCCATTGAATGTGTGCATGGAAGTGAAAATAGCCTCAGTTTAAAGTTTGCAGCCAGAGAGAGACTGTGGGTTGTAAAAAGTGCAACACTAGTAGAAGCAGGCAATCTTGAGCTGAAATCTGAAGTTTTTAAGGGACTGTAAATAAAGTGAATGTTGCCAGCATGTGAAAAGTCCAAGGAAAATCCTGTAAATGTGTGAAAAGCCAGATCAGAGCAAGTTGTGCGGTTTGAGTAAAAGTTATCAGTAGCTAATGTAAATCAGGTGCGCAGTGGCTTGACCCAGAGTCTAAATGTTGACGCATAGGAGTGCTGCCGTCGCCATTACAGGGTGGTGTAGTAAAGTAAACACAGCAGCAGAGGAGCCATTTTAAAGCTACAGAGTGTGTTCATTAAAGTGGGACTTTCAGTTACAGTGAACTTTTGTTTATTTTTCTGCAGTTATGGCCTCAGGACCAGCTCGTTACCCGATCATGCCCGGGTTGCAGTAACAGCAGCAGTAAATAGACTGAGAGATATTGAAAAGTGGTGTTATGGAGGGCAACTCCTCCTGATGTGGCAATTCCTAATTATCCAGTGCGTGTATGCCAGATGTGCTTGAGTGCTGGAAGGGATGTCTTTATGATTCCTCACTATGCTGGATGTCTACAAAAATATGGCTTGTATAAAGTGCCTCCAATTCGTTTGGCTCCCACATGGACAAAAATTCAGGAATCTGTAGTTGGCAGCACACAGCATCAGGTGGAGCCTGTGGAGGAAGGTCCCTCGGGGGAGTGTGGCACAAAGCTAGAGGTGCAGAATTAGAGACTGAATCTGAAATTGAAGTTTTGGATGCTGGATCTCAGAAAGAAAGTTCGGATAAGCATCATTAGACCCCTGGGTGGGGCCTAGCCCAAGTCTACATGGTGAAGATGAGATACGGGAGGCCTTTGAATGGGAGGTGTCGACCTCCGCTCCTAGTGATGAATGGATAGTCTCGGGGGGTGAAGCGACTGCTCACTCCTGGGCTCAGATCCTCAGTGAAGAGGAAGATGAGGGGAACCTATGTGGCCTTGTGAGAAAGGAACGGGTACACAGCCTCAAGATCTTGCCTCGGAGGAATGTGTTCAAGAAGGTGGTGATGCTACTGCCCTGGCTTTACAAGAAGAAGAAGTCAGGGATCCGTTTTTAATTTATTTGAGGATGCGAAGCTGGCAGAACCAGGAGCGGTCTCAGATTGACCAAAGCAAGTAAAGAGGAGAGACTGGTTCGTAGAAAGGCCAATGAAATCTATGGTATGACCTTTTCTACCTTTCCTGGGAAAGTCTGGGAGGAGATTGAGGACTGCAGGAAATCCTGGATCTGGGATGAAGCAATGAAACATGTGCATCCTGGGGCCAACCAGCATGTAAAAAATAGACTGTTCGCGAAAAGTATACACAGTGGAAGAGAGGCAGGACACTGTTTATGGACAGAGTGAGAATAGTGGATGGAGAGGGACGTGAAGTCTCCCACTGTGTGAATTATGTTCGCCCAGACGGGGTAATAATTCAAGCCCCTGACCCCCGGTACTATTGGCCTCAGTGCAAGGACCTCCCAGTAATTAAGCCCGTGCCTACAAAATGGAGAGCCGAGCAGTGGTAGTCAGTACTGCCACACCAGACTGTGAAGTGCCCTTATTGATCCGCCAATATGAATAACCAAGGACTCAGGTGCTCCACATTCTTCAGTCTACAGTGTACTGTTCTTGTTCAGCAACCATCTACTGGCCCACCAGATGACTTCAGATCCAGAGAGGACACCAGCCCAGCTGTTTCCTGTTCATCGCCTGGTAATCGGATGACGTTGGACCAGCTGTTTTTCTTTTTGTTCCTGTTCTAAGGTTCCTTCTCCAGAGATGACATCAGCCCAGCTGTTTCCAGATGTGCCCTCCTGTGTTCCCGGAAGATGTCTGCCCAGCTGTATCAGAAGAAATGCTGCCAGGGAGAGTCTTCGTCAGGGATAAGGTTGGTGCCGTTCGTATATTTCAAGAGGGTGGTAAGTCCAAAAACCCTTTTTCTATCTTTATGACATTGCAGTACACACCCTACACTACAGACTTCAAAAATGTGTGAACTGTCCGCAAAGACTCTCCCCTTTGGGATTTTGGCCTTCTAGAACTGTGCTTCACGGGGCTCCGGCCCAGAAGAGACTCTTTATTGGACTAGCCTTCAGGCCTTGTGGTCACTAGTTGGGACTTTTAGGGCACTCCATCCCCCCAAATGTGTATTGTAAATAATGTCATTACTGTACTCTAATGTAAATACTGTTTTTTCTACCTTTTTTAAAAAAAAAAAATCTTTTTGGGATTGTTCAGTGTTTTTTTGTTTTGTTTTTTTGTATGGTAGGGGTTGTTGTTGTTTAGGTAGACTGTGTATGCAGATTAGGAGTGTGTTTTGTTTTTGTCTTTTTCTTACAGGTGTTCCTGGGAAGACAGAAGAGAAGACAAGAAGAGGAGGAGGGGCTCATCGGAGTTCCTCGTCAGTGCTTTATTGTGTAGAATTTAAAGTACTGTGTTGTTATTGCTATGGTTGTTACTGTATTAACCCTTTTCCTTCCACAGGTGTGATTGTGGGGGTAGGGAGGAAGTATTAATTGGTATTCTAATGGTGGTAGTTGCAGGTTGCCCAAGGTCGGGGAGGTCCCCGGGTTTTGTTTTTGTTTGGGATGTTATGTTAGAGGCAGATAGGTTTTCCCTAGAGGGTTAGGGGGGATAGACAGGCTGTGGTCCTCAGTGGCCATAGGGACTGCAGTACTGATCTATCAGGGCTATGCTCTGGACGGTTCTACCAGAGCCACTAGGTGTCCATAGTAAGTGGATAGAGTAGAGGCTGATATGTCAGCTACAGGCCTCTAGGCCTTTAGTGTTGCCTGCCTGTGCTTGCACATGGTAGAAGGGGGCTTGATCACCCCCCTCTGCAGGTAGCACATAGGGTGGGATGGCCTAAGGCCGGGTGCATAATGACTGGGGACAGTCATTTTCCTGGTCAGAGGCAGTGTAACCCCTTGTTACCGAGTTACTAGAATCCCAGTAAGACCTAGTGGTAGGCAGGGAAGGCAGCTTGTGAAACTCCAGTTAAATGGGTTTCACACTGTCTCACTCTGTTCTCAGTCACAGCTGAGTCTTGAGAGATGACATCACCATAGAACTGTCGCAGCTGCATAAGCCACATTGGAATCTGCAGCTCAGGGAGTGAGTTTAGAACTTTGGGAGTTTTCAAAGCCAGTCTTCTGTTTACCTCCAAACAGAAAGGAAGGAGTTTCTGTTTACCTTTTGTTGGAGAAGGAGGTGTGATCCTGTTTACCTTTTGAAAGCGGTGGAGACCGCTATCCAGGTCTCAGTGCCCCTCCCTCGAGGGGTGGAAAAAAGTCCTCTGTGGATTCAGGGCAATCCCCTATTTCCACTATAGAAGAAAGCTGCCTGTTTACAGTTTCTGTTCTTGTATAACAGTGAAGGATGTGATACTTCGCCTGTGGGGCACCTGCAACGAAAGGGTGAGTGTTTTGCTCCATTTGAAGGGGCAAACCAATTGTTTCATCAGTTTGGAAATATAAAGAAAGTTGGGATGTGGACTGCTATTTGGGAGGACTATTTTACTAGGACAAACAAATGGAGCAGTCAAAAAGTCTAAAGTTTTAATGGATTTCAAGTAATGCTGTGGAGGGGGTGCTTCAGGTCATCCACTGTTTAATCTACATTTTCAAAGTTTAAGTTTCTGTTTGTCCAGAGAAATGGCCGGGTATGGGCTGTGGGAGCTGGAGGTGGGAACACCCCCATCTTTAGTGACCAGGTCCACCTCTACGGATTTCTTCTGTGATTTGCTACTTGCCTCATGCGCCTGGCCAGTGATGAGGTAGGTACCCAGACGTGGGACACAACTTTGGAAAATCTCTCTAGGAGTCGCAGACGCTATGTGGTGTGGGGAGCCACAGGATGGGAAATATTCTCCTTGTTTGATGGGAGTTCGATGGAAGTAAGAAAACAAATCTCTCTAGGGGTCGCAGACTCTATGTGGTGTGGGGAGCCACAGTTTGGGAAATATACTCCTTGTTTGATGGGAATCTCTCCAAGTAAAGTTTGGGTTCATTCTTCAAATGGACCGTCAGTCAAGTGGCCGGCAGGGCAGCCCAGTCGAGCTGTGTATCCAAAGCATGCAAGTCCGGGCTGAGTGCCTGGTGGGTCCAGAGCCAGACAATAGTAAAAATGGGTTCATTCTTGAGTGGACGCCTTGTAGTCTCTGTCTGCATATACAGTGAGCGTAGCCTTGGGGGACCATCAATGCTTTGTCATGTTTCAGCTAGTTTTGAATAAAGCCACACTGAAAAATCCCAATCCTGGTTCTGGACATTACAGTTATTGCTTCCTGTAGTTGGATTTACTTGGGTGCCCCTGTGCAGAGTAGCCAAACCTAGGTCCCTTGTGCCAGGTAACCTCATCCTCCCAGACCCAGGTCCCCACCAGGTATTGCTGCCAACGCCAACAGCATGCCACCTGTCGTTTTAGTAAAAGGCAGGGTGAGGGGTTACAGATGTATGCAGGTTTACATAGAAACATAGAAGTTGATGGCAGGATCAGGACCACAAGACCCATCAGTCTGCCCATTTTTCTACCTTATGAATGTGCCATAGGTCTTTACTCTGTCAATGGCCTATCTAGTCATACTTATTTGTATTGTTCCCTTATGCCTATCCCATGCATGTTTGAAGCCCTGCACTGTATTCATATCCACCACTTCCTGAGGTAGGCTGTTCCATGCATCCACCACCCTTTCTGTAAAAACGAACTTCCTCACATTACCCCTTAATCAGCCTCCCTCTAATCTCATGCTGTGTCCTCCTGTCTTGCTATTTTTCTTATATTGAAACATGTTAGACTCTTTCACCTTGTTAATGCCCTTTAGATGTTTGAATGTTTTGATCATATCTCCTCTCTCCCTCCTTTGCTCTAGGGTATACATATTGAGCTCCGTTAATCTGGTTTGGTTCCCTAGCAGCAACCCGTGAACCTAGCAACCAGCCACTAACCTGGACTAAAACGAAGCACCAACACTTTATTTCTGTATAAAATATAAGACTTAAAACTATTTTTTCAGGCACCATACACTGTAAAAAATACTGGATGGGCAGCCCAGTGCTCAATCAATGTGTTCTGCCACATCGGTGCTCTGATTCCCGAGGATCTCTCGAACTTTGCTCTGAGGTCACAGGAATCAGAACCCTCTGTGGCAGAACACACTGATTCTGCATGGTTGTCCATCCAGTAGTCTCTATATTTTCAGACGACATCTCCTGTTTTTAAAATTTCTGAAAAAAAAAAACACATTTGATTTGGTATTTAGAACCATTAACATTTAGAACCCATGAGTGTTTTAGTTCTGAATTCAAACTCAACCCTCTGAGTTCTAAAAGCCTAGCTGAAGAGTTCTCTCAGTACAGTACTTTGACCTGATAGAAAGGGATCAAGTATGTTAGCAATCCAGTGAAATGACTGACAAATACAAGCAAACTTCTCAAGAATTTCACTCAGTTACATAAGGCTAGATATAGAATCATGAACGTTTGAGATCTGTCCAGTGTGCAAGTAACTTGATGTGGTTGTGGGGAAAACCAGGCCACCAGAAATGAAACGATTTTGTGTTTTCAGTGTTCACAAGGTAAAGAACTGTGCAGCTTTCATTTCACTGTTTAACCACTACAAGTCAGACACCTTGTGGCCAGGGGCAAAGTAGGCTTGTGCAGACAGTGGTGAATGTAATGCTGGTGAAAGCTGAGGTACTAACATTAGTGGAGATTTCAGACATCTGTTTAGCCACAATTAATAATAATAGTAATAAACTTTTGTTTTTTACTGCACCTTTCTAAAATCAATGAGCCTTGACAAAATACAAGAGAACAAAACAGGATGCAGTAAAACATAAATACAATAAATACAGGGTTTCATAAAATTCAGTGAAATACATCAGGTAGAGTAGGCTTGATGCCACAGGTGGGTTTTTAGGGCCCATTTAAATCCCTCCATGGTCACGCAATCCCAAAGCTGACTGGGTAGAGAATTCCAAAGGGCCGAGGCCATGTATATAAATGCATGGGCCCCTGAAGATTTTAAAGAAACCCTTGGAATCTCTAGCAACCCCTCATCAGCCAAGCGGAGGGTGGGTGTGAACTGTGTTGGCCCCTCGCACTATAAAAAATGTAATGCTGCTGAAAGGTGAGGGACTGACGTTCTCTTTATTTGCAAACTATCTATAATGTAGGAAAATGGACTGTACCCCGTGATGAATTGAGTGCAGGTGAAAGGTGAGGGGTTGACGGGGCTGAAGGACAAAACTTCCACTTCTCCACAGGATAGGCACAACACCAGTTAGGTTAAGCAAGGGAGGCAGTATAGCGCAGTGGTTTAAGACTCTGAGCTGCAAATCTGGAGACCTGGGTTTGAATCCCACAGCCCCCACTCTCATACGGTGTGACCCTGAGCAAGCCACTTAACTTTCCTGTGCTTAGTGTGCTACTCCTGGTTAAACAATTGGAAAAAGAAATGCAGGCTTCCCCACACTGTGACCAACTTAGTGCCAGTGAAAGGTGAAGGCTTGATGGAACGATAGTCTGATGCAGCCCTTGCATGCCAGGTATCATGCAGACAGGTACACAGTGGAGACTTACCTCCCCTCCACTGAGGAATGATGCATCTAGTGAAAGGTGAGGGAAGACTTGTACTAGGGCATGAAACCACAAGCACTTATTGGCCAGGAGAAGTGGTACCAGCCTCTCTGACATGAATGTGTTTCTGAGGATCAAGAAAGACCATAGTCTAAGCTGTGAATTATCAGCTCAAGACCTGGCCTGACAGGGGACGGGGCTCTTAATGCAGTGAAGCCCACTAAGATAGGGAAGTAACAGAAAAACCAATCTAAGTAGCATAGAGTTTGTGCTTACTGTTGCTAGCCCTTGCTGGCCTTGGTGGGGTTCTATTGTAGAGAGGCATGTGCATTGCCACTCAAGAAACAACAGGGTGTTGAATCGAAGAAAAGGAGTAATTGCAGAAGGAAGGAAGAGGCAAGAGCAGGGCTTGGGACTGAAAAAATCCAGCAGACATTCTGCGAGTGTGCTAGGATCTGACGGCAGAGGAGGGGATGTTGTCACGTCTCTACTGCTGATCTGTGCAGTGTATAGATTCTCAATCTCTGTCTCTTTCCCTTGCCCTGACGAGAGTCACCGCTAATTCTCACTGTGGTTTCTTGACTGATGAGTGAGACACTTACAGCCTTGTATTTTGTTGCCACAGGCTCTTGAAGAGGGAGCGCTTGTACCGCCCCAATCTGACCATCCCTCGGTTTGCATCCTGACCACAAGGCTCTCTCGTCTATCCTTTACAGCTGCTCACTTAACCAAATTTGACAGTGCAAGTTTGTGTAATGGATTGCTTCCTTGCCTTTGTCGTGTCCTGCAGGCAACCTCCTACCCTTTACACTGCAGGGGGTCAGGGAGGGGGATGTTGCGCACACATTTAATTGAATGATGTACTTATTGGTATATACTCTTTATTCCCAAATGTTCACTCATCCACGCACTGAATTTCCTTTCTTTCTCTCTCTAATTTGACACTTTCTGTATGTTGTCTAGCTCTCATGCCATTCTTCTGTCTTTCTTCACTGCCTTTCTCTTTCTTTCTTGCTCTCATTTCCTCATCCTGTGCTCTGTTCCATTATTTTCACAACCTGTATCTCTTCTTTCTTACTCTTTGCTTTTCTATGTCACACTTTTTGTCACACTACACCCACTTCTTTAGTTCTCTGTTTCACCCTGTACCTTCCTCTTTCTTACTCTTTACCCCTTCTCTATTTTTTTGTGTGTATTTATTTATCCTCCTGGGCCACCTCTCTGCCCCCGGTGCTCCTAGCATCCCATCCGGGGATCCAGCCGCCGTCCGTCTCGACCGGGACTGCTGGCACCCTGAAACCCCTGCAGCTTGCCCCCCGCAGTGGGGTGGCAGGGAGCCCCCTAACTCCCCACCCTCATGGATCCAGTTTGGGTGCCAGCTCCCAACAAACACTCACGGATGGCCATCAAGCCGCTCGAGAGGTGCCACCTTTTTTCCTTGTTCCTCCTTCTCTATTTTTACTCAGTATCAATTCTTTCTCTTGCTCTCTCTCTCTTTTGCTCTATTACTTTTTTGCTCTGCATCTCTGACAGGCCCTCAGATCAAGAGGCCTAAGATAGAAACAGTCAGAAACTGTACTTCTGCCACGTACCCATAGATGGCTGCTGCTCTCCTGAGAGAGACAAATACCAACACAGCGTGTGCCGTGGACCCCTGTGTAAGGATGAGCCGATGCTGAATCTGTATTCAGTAAATGTACTGAAATATAATAGGGTTTCCTGTGATTTGGCCCTGTTGAGTTTTTGGGCTGCTTTGGATCACATCGACCTTTCGCCAAATAATTATAAAGATAGCACTACAGCCATTCCCAGGAGGCAAGTGTGAGTCCTGTGGCCACCCCGTAACATTCAAAGTCATTTTCCACCCACCTCTCTCTTCCCCAGACATTTAGCTTTTAACAGTAGGGCACAACCAGGGGTTAGATTAAAGGAGATAGGAAACGGCTCACAGTTATTTGTAATTAACAAGCAATGGCCCTGGTGTGTGTTTATCATTCTTGTAGAAATGTAACATGCATGTTTACATGCTTCCCTAATACCGTTCAAACCTCTATTGGTTAGCTAGATTTTTTTTAAATAATCTGGAGTCAGCATCTGCCAAGCCGTGAAATGCCATGAAATACCTGTCGTCATATGTCCAGTGGGTGTGTCTGGCAGGGGAACCCACAGGACTGGAGGGACTTTCCTTTAGGCTGGTGGTGGTGGTGCTGCAGCAGTTGGGTAGGAATATCCAGTTTGACAGAGCGTAGACCAGAGTCTCTGGTTCAGGAGACACTTGGTTCTGGGTACCTATCCGGAAAGCTCATTGTTTGGTTGTAGGAAGACCGTTTATAGTTTTGGATTGCCACAATCTCTGGTGGGAGAACCCAGGTCAAGATCTCCAGTTCTGTTTCTGCCTACCGGCCGTTATGGAACTCGACTGTTTTTGTGAGGAGCTGTACCGGTATGTGGAATACTTTGTGTGACATGCAATTTTGTTACTTTTAAAAAGAATAACACCTTTTATATGAGGATAAAGTGCTCTTGTCTCCTCCACCCCTTTATTGCATCCACAAAAGAATAATAAATGTTGATTACATCTCTGTGCATCCTATTCTTGCTGTCGGGATCGCCGGTTCTAAACCTGCCTACTGGCCCTGGTGGAAACACAGTACACAATGCTGGCAGCATTGTCTGCTACCCTACTGTGGTGCACAACTTTCTTGTCTAAACAGCGGTCAGTAGTGGTGCAGGTGGAATGGCTTGCAAGTGGTGTAGATGGAAACTCATTAAGCGGGAGCTTGTAAATGCACCTAGAGATTAATGTAAGGCTGTCAGAATGCTGTCAGCCAATCAGATTGCAGTATTTTTCAGACCTATTTTATAATTAAGAAAAAAAAAAACATTTTGGCTTCTGGCACTATGCCAGGTGCTGACAGAGTTTTATTTAACAAAACTGACTGGAGGAACGGGGCTGTGGAAGAGGCTGGGATTGACTGGAGTGGGCATGGGGTAATGAAGGAGTGTCTCTGACTTTTACCTGCCAGACCCCGTAACCAAGACTTGGGCAGATACCGTGGGCCATCAGACTTTGCTGTGCCATCAGCATGTTTGTATTGTGTGCCAAAAGTGTCTTTTGCTGAAGTGTAAAAGCTAAATCAATGACAGGGGTCTCAAACAAAGCCGAACAGAAGTTGTAAATGTCAGAACAGCTTACCCTTACCCCAGTGCAGCTGTTTTAAATATACCTTATTAGTGCACTCAAACTTTACCTATAAATTGAGTTTCAGAACAGCACTGCAGCACAAATAAAATGATTGCAGTAGCAGCTGCTCTTTGATCTCTTTGGCCCTGTGCACACTGCAGTTCTTGTAACGTTACCGGCAGTCAGTGACATCACATGAACTGCAAGCACGGTTCTCCTCCACATTGTAGCATGGTGAAACCGTGCTACAAACCATGTTCAAAACCATGCTTGAAACCTGATCGAGCAGGTTTCGAAAGCATCTACTAGACCGACACAGTTGCCTTTAAACTGTGTTAACAATAGTGTGCATACATACTGTGCTGTAACACAGTTTAAGGTGATCACCTGGAAACTTCTATGGCTATTTACTGATGACACAGCCAAAACATGGAGAAGTTATTCACATCTTGGAGCTCACAGTGAGCTCACGAACAGAGCTGTGTAATTCTCAGTCGAATCCATACTGCACTTGGTTGCAAGTATCCCGGCAATGTTTTCTGGTATTGCCACAATCATGCATGGGAATTGGAGCTGGCAAAGAAGGTGTCGGAGCATAGTGTGGACGCTCCGACAAACCGGACTTGAGCACGTTTAGTAAAATGTTTTTAAAAACGTTTGGAAAAATTCATGTAGTGTGGACAGGGCCATAATCTTACTTTCAGCATAACTGTGCTTATTTGTTTCTATATAAAATTGTCCTGAGGAAGGCCTTGCAACTTAATTTTCTCTTTTTGTTTTCAGCGTGCATTTTCTTATAATTAACTTTTTCATTACCTAGCAACAAGTGATATCATGGGGTTGTCATTTTGCTTGAGTACTGTGCCATTACGCTAAAATATTTAAGTTAACTAAAAATGTCAGTGTTGGGGTTTTATGCTACATACTGTGCAACCCTTATATGAAATCTTGCCCCGTTGCTCTGCTTCTGTCTCTTCTTTGCTTCACTGTACGTTGGAACTTTATCTTCTGCCACTGACTCTCATGTTCCACTTCGTGGGATACCTTACCTAATCCCTGTTTTCCCACTTGAGAACTCTATGACTGCATGCAGCCACCGGCACAGTTCTGTGCAGCCGATGAGTTATTTACACTCACATTTAAAAAGTGCGATATTGAAGTTACATTTCAAGTAAAAAGACATCGGATACTTTATTTATTGTATACTGTATGGAAAGATAATTGTTACATTAGTGAGTCTGAGGTGAAAGAATAAGGAGTGATACTACCTGTAGGTTTGTGTGGCCACACTTTGAGGCTGCTGTACCAGGATTTGTGGCCTTGGAACCACGGCTGTCATCCAACTTTTGTGTCTGTACAAGTTGGTCGTTTTCTTTTTTTTTTGACTCTTTGTTTATGTCCTCTTCTTGTCTGTACTGTTCACTCTCCCTCCTGATCCCTAAGGTACCATCCCCAGCAGACCTGCCTTTCAACAAGTTGCCATTCTCCACACTGTTGTGGTTCACACCCGACCAGGAACAAGGTGGAGGAGATGAACATGTACTGCATGGAGGACGGAAGAGAGTGGGGGGGACATGATTGAGACCTTTAGGTACTTGAAAGGGATAAATAAGTTGGATAAGGAGGTTTACCTATGCCGAATCGACAACACTGTTGTCGAGGTTTGGCACAGCGAGATCTGCAATGTCGACAGGTGTAATTTCGCCTGTCCGACATTGGTGTGTTTCTCACAGGGGGCTGCACCCCTTCTTTAAATAACTAACTCTGAGTTGGAGTTGAATTGGGGGTGCAAAATGGTGAAAGGGAGAAAATTCAATTGGTCTCTCACAGTGACAATCCTTAAACCTGTCAGATTGTCACTGTGGAGATTTCACTGCCTGGGTTTTGCATTTCAGTCAGCACACCAGATGAGGAGGGTCTCTTTAAGCTAAGTGGTAACCATAACATGAGGGGCACAGTCTTAAACTGGAGGGGAGGTTAGGAGGGTATGCCATTCAGATTATGACCCCCCCCACAGTGACTCCATCACAGCGACAACAACCTGTTTGACATCCACAGCGTTGAATGGGTTGTTGCAGCAATGGATATTTACAGTGATGCCACTGTAAGCCACTCTCCTCCATGATCCACACCCACTGGAGTTGACAGTTAAGTCCAGGGGGTGCGGGGGGCAGAGCTTCCTGGGGCATGGGGTGGGGGACGCAGCCCCCACATTGCTTCCCAACCAGTGTTGCTCTGTTCCCAGTGGGTGCCGGGACATGGCACGATTGGGGATGTCGGTGGCATTCCATTGCTGTGGGGGACGTTGGTGACTTTACAGTTGCTGTGGCATGGTAGAACCATTTAGGAGGGAGGTCAGGAAGCACTTCTTCACAGAGAGGGCGGTAAACACTTGGAATGCGTTGCTGGAAGAGGTGGTCTTGTTGAAGATGGGCAGCTTCAAGAGAGGCTGGAATAGGCATAGAGGGAAGGCAAGGATCATGAGTAGGGAGGATGGAAAAGTTGGGAGGAGGGGGAGCAGCGTACGTAGTTCAAGCTGTGGACCCTGCAATATGAGCAGATTACATAGCCCAAATGGCCTTCTTCTGCTGACTTCTTCATATATTCCTATGTTCGTATTTACTCCCGAGCTGTAGACGCTCCTCAGGAGGCATGCTGGCAAAGCAGGTCCAGCCCTGGGTGTAACAGGGTCTTTCATCAGTGAACAGCAGGGCTGATGTTTTCCATGTTTCTCTCCTTTCCACTGGACATCATGTGCAAGGATGACAAGGAGTCTTCCTTCATGCAAGACATGATGGCGCCCTGCAGCTAGTGACGTCCTGCACCAGCTGCACTTCCACCTGTGCCCCACTGGTGGCAGTATTGCGGCAGATGATGGGAGCGCTCCCACCCTGGAGTAGGAGCTCATCCTCTGGGATGCTCAATCCTTCTTCCTTGATTGACCTCCGACAACCCCGGTGTCATGACCAGTAGTGTGTAATGTGTAGGCAACAGTGTGTAACTATTTTTTTATATATACATTCTAGGTGTGTGATACTAAATAAACCATGAGGCCGAGGGTTTATCCCCTCCCCCCATAAAAGTGTTAAAAAAAAAAAAAAATAAACTAATTATTTTGACTGTTCCCCATATTGAATTTTTTACAGTTACTGGTTTTGTAATTCCTCATAGAGTGAGGTGCGAATGAATCCGCCCCGAAACAGCTCCAGTAAAGGTGTAAAGTAATTTCTGTTGTACATATATGTGTAATGGAGAGCGGGAGGCAGTTGTAACAGATTTGCAAATACTGGTTTTAGGTTGTAATCATACTAACCAGTAGAGCTAAAAATTCCACCCACTCAGACGCCCACAGCATTTCTGAAATTCCATCTAATTCCTATGGAATCCCATCAGAAATGGAATTCCAGACTTTTGTAAGTAGAACATAACTCTGGAACCTTGTTTTAAAGTTAATGTAAACTGCAGATTCATTTTCTGCACACTGTTGAGTCATTCTGTGGTTTATATACTCCACAGAATAATCCTTGGTTTAAATAGAAATGCTATTCAGAATATAGTGGAATTAAAAATACATCCTGAAAAGCATTTCAGAAGTGGAATTGCCATTCAGACAAATTCTGCTTGTGTGAGTCTACATTCTGCACCTCTGATAACTAGTTATTATATAGAGAATAATGGATGGGTTGTTGTACAATATGAGTTTCTTTTTACACATGCGAGTTGTGTATTACCAGATAAACCCAAGTACAAAGCATGAGTGGTTTGTGGTGTATTATGCACTGAGGGTGTGCTAAAAAGAATATGGGTCGGTCGGCCCAGTTGCAAGGTGTCCACTTGTGACACCAATGTCCTGGTTTTGGGAACAGACTCAGAAGTCTGAGGGTTGGCCAGGGGGAGAACGATTGAGCATCCTAGAGATGGCTCTCCTTCTCTGGGGGGGGGGAGAGGGGGACAATGTGTCTAGCTCTTTATGGACCCCTGATGTAGGCTGGTGGTTACATCGCAGCCAGCGCTGTCATTTATGAGGGCCGGGGCAGACATCCAGCTTCAGCTCCCGTACATCATTGCAAGCCCCACCCCTGGGATCAGCATGTAAAAACCGGCCAGTTTTCTGCCATGTTGCCCACCCCTGATTCTGCTGTACCCACCATGCTTCCCAGTTCCAACTGTGACAGTGTTCCATCGGTCAGCTTGCCTCCGCTGCCCCACCCGAGGGGGGGGGCAAGCCCAGGGAGTTCTGCCAGTGGTGGTGATGCCACTGGTAATCTGGACTTGGTTCCATGGGGGGGGTGCATCTTGGTGGTCCCACCTTGAGGGACCAGCCAGGGTGAAGGCGGCCATGGAGGTCACGGTGGGAGAGAAATCAGTTAGGGGTACGATTGAATGCAAGGGAAGCCGGGCCGCAAAGAAAGGGAAAAAAAAAAAGAATGTAGCACCCCATCCTTTATTTTCTGTAATTGTTGTTTTTTTTCAAATCAGATTTGAGCGAAGCCAGGGTGGCGCTGACAGCTTTCACTCAGTATGTCTGCTTGCCGTCAGCCATCTTCAGGATTATGTGTATTAGGTTTTGCTTTCAAAACGTTTTTCTTTTTTAAGGGTTGTTCTTCACTTAAATACATCATAGTGAATAAGTATACGTTGGGTTTTTATAAGTGTCAGGAGACTCATGATGGGGGTGGCTCTATAGTTCAACAGAAACGTGTGACGCCAAGCTGCTGTGACTGCCAGCGAACCATGCGTCAGGAAAGTCTTTGAAAATGAAAACTTTGTTTTAGAATACCATTCTTGAAATTTTGCTGTTTCCTTCTTCCTAGCTGCCAGAAAGGTATTGTTTTACATATGGTACAGCTTGACTCTGAATTAATTCAGGTGTAAACTGTTAAATGCTGCTTTACTTCGTGAAACAGACTAGCTGACATCAAGGCCGTAATAACTGGCTGGTTATTACAGAATGGAACCTGGTTATTATGGTGTTAGAAAGTGGTGTCAGCCCAGTCAATAAATGGGCTCACCAGTAATTACATTCCATATTATCTGGCAGTTAGGGTAGACAAGTGGTTACAGTGCAGACTTGGGAACCTAGAGATCGTGGGACTCACCTTGTGACCTTGAGCAAGTCATAGAAGTTAAACTCCAGCTGCTCCTGACCACCCGCTTTAAAACTGGTAGAGGCAGCACCCCACTGAAAATGAGGTGTTGCATCCCAGTGGGGCTGTCCTGGTACAGGAAATAATTATTAGAAAAGTTTGGTGTTATTCATGGGAGAGATGTACAACCAGCTTAGAGAGGCCCCTTTCCAGTGGTGTTCTGTTCTAAAAATACCCGTTACAAATAATATACAGCAGCAAAAAGAAATAGTATTAAACACAAAATAAAATATATTATTATATTAAAATAAAAATATTACTTAACTCTGGATTAAAGGAGAGATAACCCAAAAAGGTTCTGACTTATTTCTGGGACCGAGAGACAGACCTTACAGTAGTTTTGATTTGTTCGGATAGGATTTGGATCAGTTGGAACTCGTGACAAGGAAGTCATCAAAATAGAAGGTTGTTCTGAAATATATGGGCTTGTCAACAGTAAATAACACTATGTCATGTGACAGATTTCCGGTCTAGCATCGTGTTTAAAGCACTGCTATTACTAGTAATGAAATCAAGCGGTACTTCTGTGGTAAACAGAATATCGAAGGAGTAAAGCAAGACGGGGTGTGCATTGTGCTGGGATAGCAGCACGCCACAGGTGGGTGAAGCTTTGCTATTTGGCCAGTAGATGGCAGATGCTGCATTTGTTTCAAAATACAAATGAATTGGGGTGTATTGGTACATCTGTGCACGCTTACTGTAAACAGGTCAGTGAGGTCATGGATCTTTTTCCAGTACTGTTTTGCTGGGATAAGAGCACTGGGTTCCAAGCTCCTCAGCTAATCAGGGTTCTGGATTTTTGGTTCCCATTTCATATTGTTATCTAACTCTGGGGTTGGCTGATGGCTGGGTGCGGCACAGGAGTGAAGTGATCCAAGGGAAGGAGGAAAGAGGCTTCCCGACATTTACACAGTCCCTGCCAGCCAGCCAGGAAGCAGAATTTTGGCTTTGGCTGTGAAAGCAGTTGCTTACCCACCCTTCTGGAAAGAGGAGGGGGGCAGCTTTGTTAAGCCCATCATTGAGTTGGGGAGAAGAAGAACCAGAAGACAAGAACTACAGAAGAATATCTATCTATCAGAAAAAAAGGAGTGCGCACAAGGATGGTGGTGCACCAGAAACTCACCAATGTATGTAGTCCAAGAGTGTTTTGGGCACACACTAAAGCCTTTTAGAGGGACGCCAAGTACTTCAAGCTGGAGTCAAAGCTGCTCACATAAGTTCAATTTATTAATTCCAAAAAGCAGACAGACAGACAGGAATCCTGCCTGACATGTTTCGGACGCATGGGCCTTTGACTCCAGCTTGAAGTACTTTGCATCCCTCTACAAAGGCTATATCTATCTATCTGTCTGTCTGTCTGTCTATCTAATGCAACTTTTGGCTCCTATCTGCCTCCTTGCACCTGTTTCAGGCTATCACTGGTCCCCAACTCCATCTGCCACTCCACCAGCTGTCTTGCCAGCAGGAATCCACATGAGTTAGGATTTGAGGTGTCGGAGCATCATAAACAGCAACCAGGGCTCATAGTTTTTTCTTTGGTTTCTTCCTTTCTTTATCACCATCTAACGCCAGCCGCTACACTGCAGACCACGCCACAGGTAGCATGCCGCTGCAGAGGTGGCAAGCTCCTTGACCCACCGCAGGGCCCACGAGTGTGGCGTAATCTGGTGTCTTTCCCAGCTGAGAGCACTGCTGTGCATGGCTAATTCCCAAGTCTGCTCGGAACTATGGTCATCTGCATGGGAGTGTAACGCACCACCATCTGGGCCAGGGTAGGCCCCCAAAAAGAATATTTAAAAAAAAAAAGTAGACTTTTGTTTAAAGAGCAGCTCTGCCGGCCTGCCAGCTCAGTGGTTGGATTTCCGCTTGCGACACCAACGACCCGGGACATCCCAGACATCACACTTCCAAGGGGGAGAAAACCAGGAATTGGCTCCCTGGCTGACTAGATAATAATTGCTGGTCCTCTGCCACTATGAAGCCTAAGATAAGCCGGTCCAGCCCAGCACACCGGGCCAATGAGTTGCACTAGTCGGTCCCCACTGCGCCTTCCCCCTGAAAGGAGGCGCCATCCATTATAAGGGTTACGTCAAGTTACCAGGGGCTGACATGTGGGGTGGTGGTGGCAGCTGGGTAGGTAGAGTGCCTAGGTGACCCGAAGGAGTAGCTGGCTGGTGAGTGAAGGAGGAGCAAAAACAAAACAAAAGAGCAGCTCTGTACATTAGCGGCCATTTCGTCCACATTAAGTTTCCAGCTCTTACAGTTCACTAGAGAATACTTTTAGTTGTGCATTTTATTTTCTAGGGTTTATAAAACATTTTGGCAACCTGACTAAAGTCTGTCTAAAACTATTTGACTGTCATGTACTGATCTCATAGTGCCTTTATGTCATCATCATGTTCACTATGACAGTAGACTGATGCCATAAACCACAGTTGTAAGGTAGATAGGGACAGTCAGAGTCTTTTGAAAAGCACAGTGAAATGAGCTCTACATGCTTATACAGCAAAAAAAAAAAAAACTAAAGGTAAAGATAATTGCTGTAAATGTAATAGTTTTAAAATGTTATTTCAGTAGAGCCTTGTTCTTCTGTTAATTACTGTACCTTCTCCCTTTCAATGCCTTGCCTGCTCCCATCGGGCCTGCCTCCCACCCAGCCTCTCATCACCTGCCTTCTGCAGGACTTACCTCTCCTATGTTCCTCCTGGCTTACCCCACTGGTGGAGCCACCAGGAGAACCTTGATTACTAGCGGAGTTAGAATATGGTGCCAGGAGAGAGACTTCGGTCATGAGTGCAGGGCCTGTGACATGAGGTGTGCATCATCCGGTGGTCAGGAGATTTTCCATTTTCTTCCTCAGGCTCCCTGATGTCAGGGAGCGTCCCACACATTGTCACAGTCTCGTTGTACAGCGGCGTCCCCCCTCAAGCCTTGGTTTCTTGGCTGCACTGCCACCCGCGGTCATCCAGTGGCAGTAGTGCTGCGAGACCAAACCATCCCTCTGAGGTGGAGAAAGACCCTGGGAACACTCACCCAACTTCCCCAGGCTGGTTTCTGCAAAGTCCCAGGCTTGATCCCAAACCTGGCGTTGTTGCAGCGCAGGCAGTAGTGCTACCACAGTGCCGGAGGTACCAGCCCTAGAGACTTGGGGCTGGATTCAGAAAGTGTTTCAGGACTAAGTCCACGCCACACCTCCATTTACAGCCTGATATCTCCACAGCTGCAGCAATTGATATTTACAGCCAGCAGCAGTTGTGGGGATTTCCGGCAACACCACCCGCAGGCTGCTGTAAATCATAGAGACAGCCGTAATCTGGCTCCACCTTTTGCAAATACCTGCAGCTGCAGAAAACTGTGGAACACTGCAGATGTGCAAGTGGCAACCCCCTTGCACCGGGTTTTTCCCTACAGCTGGGGGAATTTCGGGTGTTTTGTAAATCCTGACCCTGCTCTTTAACCAAATCATTTAGAAACATTGAAACACAGAACAAGACCTGAAAAGTCCAGGCCATCTGTCCCAAGATTCCCTACTCTGAATCTTTCCAACATCCATTATCCTTTCTGTTATTTGTAGTCAGACATATCTCTGGGGATTTGTAGTCAGATAATTATGGTCGACAAATAAAGGTACTTTCACATATAATAGCCATGAATATTTTAATTTAACAAAAGTGCAGTATGTTCCCTCCAAGAAACAGTTTCTTGTCACAACATAAAGCAATATGAAGTAAAACATTTTTATAAACTGCAGAAAATCTGTTGATTGCATGAGCCTCAGTTTTATTTCTCTGATATGATTTTTTTCTGAATTCAGATGATTTAGTTTAATAAAAATTAAGTTTGGAACAGCAAAGTCATTGAGGTAAATAGTATGAAATAGTATGGTTCTGGGTGGAAATTCTGGGTGCCATTTACCAGTGGCAGTCTCAGATATAAATAAATCAAAACAATATTTATAACTAGGAAAGGGTAGTAACTTGTACAAAATGGGCTTGCTGCACTATATACAACTGCAAGTCTGCTAAATGGTTTACAGTGTTGTTTCCTTTGCCTTGTCTTACCTGGTGGGGTGGGCACTTTTATTCCTTTTAATGTAAATTTCTAAGATTTTAAATTGACATTTTGCTTTCATAGCAACTTACCCCAATGTGGCGATAGTCCTATAATGGCAAAATAGTTATTTCTTCTACTGCCCTGTAAGGAAGGGAATGGATTGTAGCTATGGCCGAAATTGCTAGTTACTCAACACAACCTTAACTGACCTCAGTTCCTGCTCCCCCACTGAGCCTGCCCAGACTTCTGCAGGGAATCCAGTCCTGAAACTTCCTAGATGGTGGCTCTGAATCAGGGTATCTTGAATTCTGCTTTAAAGCTGTTTTTAGTCAAAGATATCTCAAAATACATCTGTAAGGTACTTTGCAAAACTAGTTGTGGGAGATATGATATATATATATATATATATATATATATATAGATATATAGATATATAGATATATATATATATATATATATATTGATATAAAATTTCTTGCTTCAGCAGTAGAGGAACTTTCCACCCAATCTCTAGAATTTTTAACTTTCCTGTGCTACTACCGCTCCTGGAAAGTGAAATCCACACTGGTTACATCAGTTTTCAAAAGCAGAGACCGCATAGGCTTGCCAGTTACAGACCCATTTCTATTCTCATCCCACTGTCCAAAGACCTCAAGAGAATAATCTCTGACCAACTTGACACATACCTCAAAAATCAGTGTCCAATGTGTACAGCAGAATGGCTCTGGAAGCTCCACAGCACCAACACAGTGCTCTTGAACACACCAGCTATGTTCATGAAGCCCTTGACAATGGTGATCTCGCTGGAGATGTATATGTTGACCTTACTAAGGCCTTCAACCTAGTCAACTATAAGCTACTACCTAACACACTTCCTGGGTTTGTCACAGAACACAGTTGCCTGCTTCAATAGCTATCTTATCAATCACTCCCAGCATGTGAATATAGCTAAATCTTTGTCCGACACTAAGGAAGTATCTTATGGTGCTCCTAAGCTCCATCTTGGGCCTACTCCTATTTGGCTTCTTCATAAGATCATCTGTCCAATACATGTCAGACAGCCAGCATATGCTGATGATGCTGTCATCTATTCCAAAAACCTTGACAGCCTCACCACCACTCTGCAAAGTAACTTCAGGTCATTAGAAAGCTGGTTCTCCAATAATAAACTGGCCCTCAATTACAGAAAATACAAATACCGTGCTGTTCTCTAGCCTCCCACAGAAGAAGAAAGTTCCACCCTTTGTCGTCTGAAATGACCAGAGACAAACCTTGAACAATTGGAGACCTTCAAATACCTTACAGTAGCTCTGGATGACACATTATTCCACCCCCCCATTGACTGTCTGATGGCCATAATTAACAGAAGACTGGGTGCCCTATACCGTAACTCAGTCAATCAATCAATCCTTTATTTAGCGAGGTGAAACACCATTGAGAAGAACTCATTTGCGAAGTGGACCTGCATATGGTCACAGAAATGCAATCAACAAGAGGCTACAATACCAGTCAATAAACAGACATGATGACATGAGATTCAGGACGCGGTAGAATTAAGTATCTAGACAAGGATGAATACAGATACATTTATTTATGTCTCATACATTTAAATACGAAATGCAAAGTATGCAATTTACAAAATTCACCGCATATACACAATATGAGCAGACTATACATAGATACTATACAAAATATACAGCATATACACAATGTCAGGATAATATGTGTAAAGAGCATGGAGGGAGCACCACAGAGTAAGGATATTAAACAAGCACAGTTGTCAGTAAGAACGAACCATACTAGAATACAGCCATGAAAGGAAGGGGAGTGAGAAGGGCATGTCATAAGGAAATGGACCATGGGAGAAGGCACGGCTGAGTGAAGAAGGTCAATGGCGAAACAGTTGCAGGTCACCTGAATGACCATAAGAGCAAGGCTTTAAAGAGCGATAGCGACACTGGTATAAACAGCTTCAGTGTGTTTTTGTGCATTGTTCAGAGGGCAGGAGGGAAAGGCTTATTGCAGCTCGCCAACACTTGTTCTGACTTTAGGGATTAGAAGGGAGTCATGAGAAAGACTTCTTAGGGGGTACTTACCAGGAGTGCCAGCAGGTAGACAATCCTTCATATACCACGGAAGCCTATTAGTAATAACTCTTAAGTCCAAAGTAATGCCTTATTCTGACGCCTAAGATTAAGAGAAAACCAGTCTACGGCTGTGTAGAGGGTACTATGGTGAGTGGAATAGGACGCTCCAGTAATAAATCTAAGTGGCTGATGGTAAAGGGAGTCTAGTGTAGAAAGGGCTGTGCTCATGCTGTGCCCATACAAGAAGTCGGCACAGTCCAGGAATGGCATGAATGTGGTCTGTACTAACCTTTTTTCCCTTCCAGAAATAAAAATTGTCTGATCCTAAAGAAAATCCCAAGCCTCTGTTTTAATTTTTCAGAAAGTTTATCTATGTGAATTTTGAAAGACAATTTGCAGTCTATCCAAACTCCCAGGTATTTGAATGATTCCACAAAATCCAGAGGTTCACCTAACAGGGTGAATACATTTGGAACTGTCTCAGGGATGAAGGGTTTAGTTACAGTAACTGATGGGGAAAAAAGCATAGCCTTCTTTTTCCTAGCATTTAAAAGGAGCTTTGGGGGGCGCTGCTGAGCAGCTGAGAGGAAGCAGCAAACTCCTGAAGCTCCCAGAGAAGAATTTTAAAAAACTATTAAAACTCAAACCTATTCTTTTTTGAAATACCAGAAACTGCTCTAGAGTGCTTGGACTACCTGTAATTAACTAGATGGGCAAAACTAAAGGGGCTGGGGCTCCAGCTGGCAACTTGTTTGCTCCTAAAAAGCAGAACAAGGAGGAGAGGCCTGATCAGCGTGGAGAAGCAGAGGACTCGACTGATAAGATACTGGAGGAAGCCTCACTAGCTCCTGTACCTTCCACGCTCCATCAGCTCGTGAAAACAGTGCAGGACTTAGATAAAAAGTTTGATACTCTCACTCCAAGAGTCTCTACTCTGGAAACCAAAATGGAGCAATGTGAAGCTATTGTTCAGCGCTCTGAATCTTCCATCCTTAAATCGACAGATACCACTACTAAATTAATAAAAGAAAACTCGCACCTTCGTCAAAGGCTGGAGACAGTAGCGAACCAGGCAAGAGAGCGTAATTTATGAGTCATCAGACTGTCAGAGAATGCTGAAGGGGAGGACAGCCTGCTCTTTGCTAGAATGTTTTTGCCAGCCATACTGGGGCTTGACTCGCTGAACCTACTCCATCCCTGGAAAAGGCTTACAGAATTACCCCTAGAAGAGCTGCAGAGGATTCATCACTCCAAGAACCTTCCTAATAGTGTCACAGGAACTGGGGACAGAGATCGGGCTCTTGCAACTTGCCCGCCACCGAGGGTCCTGAAATATGGCGTAAGACGAAGTCATGCTGTTTCCAGACCTCTCGCTCAGCACCTGCCAACATCGCAAGGCCTTCGATGGGCTGAGGAGCCGCTGCATCAACTTAAAGTGCAGCACCAGCTACTTCTCCGCTAAACTCCAGTTAATGTGGAATGGGCAGCAGTATTTATTTAATGAACCGCAGGATGCTGGCAAGATGGTCCAGAAAATTGAATTGGAGCTGGAGGGGGTAGAAGAAGAAGGAACCTCGTCTGATGGCGACTGATCATCTGGGGTATCCGGGTAAAGGAGACTCATGCTGTGGGGACTGGGCCTCTGGTAGTTAATGGCCCATTTTTGGAACTGAGAGCATCGTGTATAGACACTTTATTTTGGACTGTAATCCAGATCCTGCTTTGTGTTAAATGCAACTGTTAAGCTAATTTTGATTAGTTTTACTATTTCACATGACGCCACTGATCTTCACTCCTCTGGGGAAAATATATGTGGGGCCGTTATTACAGCAGGTTAAGTTCAATTCCACTTGCATTTATAATACGTTATAAGAAAATGAGGGAGATGTTATATCTAGTTCTTCTATTGCTGTTCTTTTCATGTTGGGAGTAAAAGGGGCCACTTGAGAGTTTAAACAAATATTTTACTTAACTTCTGTTTGGACATAGACAGCCAGTTCTGAGTGCTGTATTATATTTTTTAATATAAAATGTATTAATGTCTCTCCTGAAAATTCAAATGCTCTAGGAATGACCTCTTTCATCCCCTCCCAGATTTTAACTGACAGATGCAGGCCAAGAGAACTGCTAACAGCATTGTATCACACACTCAAACTTTTAGAGACAATGTGTTACTGGAAGACTTTTTATTAAGGATCCTGTTTCTCTGAGCTAATTCCAGAGTTGTTAAGTTAATTTTGTTGAGAGAAATCATAAACTAGGTTTATGACGTTAAAATAAGGGAAGCTAGGATGTTACATAGAGTGTAAGGTTGTAAAATGACCGTGATGAAGCCTGTGTGAAGAGAGTACAGCATGAGATCAAAAGAGGTGTCATTGAAACTTGAGTTATGCTAAGGTTGCAGAATTAATGCATCCTGTATAGCTGTATAGTATAGATTAATAGAATTATATCCTGTGGTTGTATAAAAATATATTTTTGTTAGATATTTGACCAGAGGAGGGGCTGGATGACTTCATCCAAAAGGGGTTGGCCAATACTGCTTGAAAAGATTATTCTCTTTCACTATAGATATACACTTTTATCTGACACTGACTAAGGAAACATCTGAGCACTGAAAACAGGTATTTAGAAAGCTAGACAAAATCTAAATATAGTTGTAGGAATTGCACTGTTTTAAACCTTGTTTTGTTTAAAGATGTGTGTCGGAGATACAAGAGTTCTGTATTGTATGTTTGATGTATTATTATATATTTTAGTAAAAACTCTAATTTTAGAGCAGACCTGGTCTGTCTTTGAATTGCTTTCTTTTGCTAAGAAATATTTATGGTTCAGCAGACAAGCTTGTATGGTGGTACCAAACTGTAAACAGAAGCTTTTTAAATCTGAGGTCTTTATTAAGTTTTAAGGGTTCATCTCTGAATACCTGGTTAGGTGCCCATAGGCAAAGATATCTGTCCCCCCGAAGACAGATATATCTGAGCTTGTGCATTGGGTATGCTAGCAACAGGGTACAGTTTGAATCCCTCCAAAACTGAGACCAAAGGTTGATCCAAACTCATAAAAACAGACAAGAGAGGGCCGGCCCGGTGGCGCTGAGGGCTGAGCGCTGGACGTCACACCGCGCTATGCCGGCGACCCGGGTTCGGGGACGGACTCGGGTCGCTGGGGGTCGGCAGGGGGAGGGAGGGAGGATTGAGAGTCCCAACGGATGCTCTCCTCCCTCAGGGGCGGGAACCTACGGAACATGGGAATATTTCCATGTTCCTCACCGCTCTCACGGCCGGTGGAAGCACCGACCAAGAGAGGATGGAGGCGGCTCCGTTCATCAGAGTCGGGAAGGGGAGATGTTGGCAAGCGTAGGAGGCTTGCTATAGCTAATGCGCCACTCTGGACGAAGTCCTGAACGCGGACGCCTCAGAGGGCTGGGACGTAAGGAGAAAACCAGGAAAATACCTCCGCTAGCTCCTAGATGAAGGCCGCTTAGCTCTTGGCCTGACCACCAAGGGACAGACCCCAATGTGCAGGGGAGAGGAGGTAAGGCACTCTAGGGGCAGATCCCCAGGATGGTTCCGGGGTGGGGGCACGAGCGGACGGAAGGAGGGGGCACCGGAGGGAGTAAGGAGGGATAAAGACAAAATAAAAAAAAAAAAAAAAACAGACAAGAGGGTTACCTTGTCTGTTACACTGTTCACAAGACTGCGCTCAGAGGTTGGCACTTTGGGAGTAGAGGGCCTGATCTGCTGAGTGAATTTGTGACACTGTTCAATGCTGCTGGTGCTTTATAATGATTCGGGATCTGTCTGGTAAAGGGGAAATTAATATTTAATTTCTCTGGGAGTTTTGGGTATAAGATTGGAATATACATATAAGTAGACTGAATTGGGGGAATCAGTGAGACGTTATAGTTGCTTTGGTAATAGGGAAAACCTATTTGCTCAATCTGTTAAGATTCCCTGTTGGTCTTCCTAGCTGCATGCGATGGGTGAAATTATTTGGTATATGTTTTAATTTTGGAATTCCCCCAATGTTGTACCGCAAAAGGGGGTGTTGTACACAAGATCTTTATAAGAATATATTGTTTGTACTGTAAACTTTTATTCTATCCTCCTATGTATAATTTTGCTTCGTAAGTTTTACTTGCAAAATCAATAAATAAATAATAAAAAATAAATAAAAGGAGCTTTAAGTGCAAGGGGTTTTTCTGAAGGAGGTTGAATTAAATTTGGTAGTCAATGCATGCAAGCTCAGGAGAAGGCCTAGCTACATACAGCGCTGACCGGATTCTGGTGTTTAGGCTATTAATATAAATAGCAAATAAAAGTGGACCAAGAATGGACCCTTGAGGCAATCGTCTTGTGAGTGTTTTCATTGGGGAGAGGTCACCGCCTACCTTTACCTGCTGGTAATGGTCAGTGAGGTAGATGGAAAACCAACTTAGGGCCAAACTGCCAACCCCAATGTACTTTAGTGCGGGCAACAGCAGACTGTGGTCCACCATATCGAAAGTTTTGCTAAGGTCAAGAAACAGAGTGCATACTTAATTCTTATTACCCAGGGCTTTCTGCCAGTCATTCATGACCTCAGCAAGTGCAGAGATGGTGCTATGACGGGGTCGAAAGCCAAACTGGGCAGGATTTAGAAGGCTGTCTTTCTCTAGAAACTGCCTAAGCTGAGCATTAACCACCTTTTCAAGCAACTTTGACAAAATAGGAAGCAGGGAAATTGGGCGATAGTTATTTAAATCACTCGAGTCACCAGTTTTAAAAAGTGGAATGACATGGGCTGTCTTCCATATATTGGGGAGGATGCCCTGGGTTAAGGACAAATTAAAAAGATGAGTGATGGGGGAGACAGGACATAATATCCAAGTTTGAGAAAGAGAGGCTCGATAAGGTCAGCGCCTGTATTTTTCCTGATGTCCAATTGCAGTATGAGGTCCTCGACCTGTTTCACAGTGACAGGGTTAAAGGAGAACATCTTGTCATGGGTGAATGTATCTAAGTTGAAACCATCCGGTTCAGGCTTCCCAGTTGTGCCTGGTGGTTATTGGGCGTGAAGTGTCAAATGCCAAACCTGCCATGGCAAAATAGTTGTTGAAGAGGTTAAGAATTTCATTTTGTCAGTGGTGGCAGACCCACCAGTCAGGATTTTTGAAGGGATTTGGCTGGCCAAGCTGTGGCCTTGTAGGCCCCTTAAGGTTTTCCAGAACTTAGAGGCACAGTTAGAGGAGGATTCGAGCTCTGAGCAATAGAAATTTGCTTTCTCCACTCTAGTTAGTTTGGTGCACCGATTTCTTGCAGCTCTGAAAGCTGTCCAGTCTGTAGGCTAAGTTTTTCTTGCCCTCTTCCAAAGAGAATCCCTATGTAACAGCTCAGATTTCAGGCTAGCGGAGAACCATGGACAAGCTTTCTTTTTGTATGGGTTTTAACTAGAGGAGCATGCTTATTGATGGCTCCAAGTACAATGTTATGAAAGACCTCATAAGCTTTGTCTACTGAGGGGGCCAAATAGAAGTTTTACCAACTTGCATGTTGGAGGTTGGAGAGAAGAGCTAAGGGATCGAAGTTCCGTCGACTTCTCTTAAAAGTGTACGTAGATGATACTATTTTGGGGGTGGCCCACACGTAGACTGTAACACAATGGTCACTAAGATCATTGAAGAATATGTGTGTGTGTGAGAAGAGATGCAGTTTGTTAACCAGCATTATGTCTAGGAGAATACTATGCTCTGGATGTTTTCTGTTAGGACGGGTAGCTTCTAATATGAGTTGAGAGAGCCCAAAGTTAGTGCAAAACTCTCTTAGAGGTTTGGATGCTGCAGAGAGACAATCCATGTTAAGGTCGCCCATAATAATAAGCTCAGATTGCAGGGAGTCCAGAACATTGCATAAATGCTTCAACGCCATGTTCCCTGCTGAAGGAGGCCTATAGCAACCAATAAATTGGATGGGGGATGACAAGGATAGATACACTTTTAAGATAGTGCACTTGAATTCCTGTGGTAGTGAGGTTGAGCCAACTACAGAGGCATTGTATTTGTCATTAACATAAACAGCTACCCCCACCCTCCACCCCTTGCTATTCTGTCTGTTCTGAAGACGTTGTATAAGGGGATGTTGATTTTGGGGTCCACAGTTGCTGGTTTTAGCCAAGACTCGGTCACCACTATGATATCTGGTTTGGTAAGGTTGAACCAGATCTGGATAGCATCAGATTTCTTTATCAAGCTGCAGGTGTTTATATGGAGAAAGCTTAGCCACTTTGGCTGGGGTAAGACTGAAGGAGTGGGGGGGGGCGCCAGGATTAAGCTCAGAGTTGCCTGAACAGATGAGTAAGAACTGAAGAAGCTTTATGATTATGTTAAGTGATAGTCTAGCAGAGATGGATCTGCCCCTTTATAAGTGCAGGGTCAGATGGAGTAGGGGATAAATATGTAGTACGGGGACACAAGGATATACACAGGAGTATCCTAGAGGATAGTATATATATGAGAACAGGGAAAGGAGGGGGCCAGGAGAACCATTCATGGTTGGTGTAGTGCAATGACGTAAGGCAACCGGACACATGGAGTAAGTTAATGAGTGCTACATTGGGCAATATTGTAGCTGTAGGGGGTAAGGGGCAGGCAGTGTAAAGCCATGAGCTGTTGGAAGGGGCTTCATAAATAGAATCAGGTCATACAGATCGAGGTATGGTGGAACATACCTCACTAGTATGCCAACAAAAGAGTAAAAGCTTCATTTTAACCCAGAGACAGAATCATACAATAAATGCAAAATGAACATAGTTAGGGAGTTGTGGCAAGGTGAGGTAAAGCAAGGGCTACAATTGTATAGGCAGTATAGAAGTACAAGTAAACAAAAGGACATAAGAAAGGTGAGGGACAGAATAGTGCAGTGGCAGGATTGCCACCTGAGAATAGTAGGTCCAAGGTTTGAATCAGGTACAGGGAGAGTGGTGAAGGCAGGCAGGGGAAATGAGAGGGGCAGGGAATCAATGAGCAACAGGAGACACTGAACAGAAGTGAAATAGGTAGGGGAGGAAATAGCAGTTAGAGAGAGAAGAACAGTGGTCTCAGTACTGCCCTACTGGTCAGAAAGTATAAAAACAAGTGGGAAAGTGAGGTGATCGATTATATCTGGCAAGGGTCATGTGACCAGTCATAGCCTATATAACTAGAGTCGGTTTTGGGTGGTTGGGGCAGTCGACGCAAAGTGTCGATGGGCTCTCACCCCCAACATAGCCTGTGCCCTGTGTAGTAAAGGCCTGCTGAAGTACCTTCCAGTGGCTGGTGCTCCTGCTGATCCCGTTGGTGTGGCTCCAAATAGAGTGAGCTGAAATGTAGGAAGGGAAGGGTGGTTTCAGAACACAGCCTTCTGACGGCCACTGCTGATCCCGTTGGTGTGGTTCTGAATGGAGTGAGCCGAAATGGAGAACGGGAAGGGGGTTTTGGCGCACAGCCTTCCGGCGGCTGCTGATCCCGTTGGTGTGGCTCCAAATAGAGTGAGCCGAAATGGAGGAAGGAGGATTTCGGAGCACAGCCTTCCGGCAGCTGCTGATCCCGTTGGTGTGGCTCTGAATGGAGTGAGCCAAAACCAATCTCACTGGGGATGCTAGATGCCTTATTGTGGCCAGCTCCATTCTGTCACTTATAAGCTGTGTTTACATGGCTGCAACACAACACTTGCACCTCTCTACTCCTGCTGTGATCTCATCAGCCAGGTCAATTCACTATAATACAATGGGGTATGAAAATCCTGTAACCTCATTGGTCAAAACAGATCACATGACTGTGGTAAATCCTCCAGTATACCCACTGTAAAAGTTTTAGATCACTATAAAAACAAAAAACAAGTTGAACATTGTATAAGCAATATACCATGCGACAGGGAGTGGGCAATATGGATGGATTTACCACTTCTGTGTGGATAAATCCACTACGCTGCGCCGTGACTGAACCACACCAGGCGTAGTAATCCACCAATATACCACTCCTGTCATGGCATATTGCTTACTAACACAGCCCTCTCTCGCCAGTGCAGGTTGCACTGGGGCTGTGGGGCCGGGTTGAGAGCTGTGGATGAGTCTGGGAGTAGCTAAAAACAACGTTGGACACAGTTGATTGTGTGCAGATCACTAGGTTTTGTAGGAGTTGCACCCCAGCACATTTTCCCCATACAGTGGTACCTAAATGTAGGGTTTATTCAAGGCACAGGAAGTGTTGCTTAAACTAAAAAACGGACAAGTGCAGTCTCCATCAGGATATGCCTGTCAATCTGTATTTTCAATACATCAATTAGTACATCATACTGGTGTCTAGGGCTAGTCACAGAGTGAGCTACCTTCTATACACATGCAAAATCAACTAAAAAATAGGAATGTCAACCATCAGTGAAATAAAAAGTGTAACACAAAACTATGGAGTCAAGCTAAATGGCCATCAAATGCACAAGTACTGAGTAAGACAACCCTTAGTTTTACAATAATAAAAAAATTAGGTAAAGAACAAAACACAGTTGCTGATATTTTAATTGAACTTGGAAATGGGTTCTCCTTCTGGGCAGTGGTGTATGATTAAACGTTACAACTGTTATTTGGGAGAACAGAACTACTGAGCTAATAACCCTATGCCTTATCCAATATATTTAATATAGTAGTCTTGTGAAATGCTTGTGAGCTTCTTCAAATGTTATATATCATTATGTGTGGAAAGGATAATGAGCGCTGGAAATTAATCTATCAATGGTAGTTTATACAATATATTTACTAGAATATAGAACACACACACACACGTCATCATACAAGCTCAGATCTCTGTGGAAACTGTATGTGTCGGGGCCAAGCCTGCCAGTGCAGTAGAGCTACCACTTGTGATGCTGGTGACCTGGGTTGGGAATGAGCCTTGTCTGTTGGAGGGCCAGCGGGGGGTGGTGGGGAGAGAAGGATTGAAGTCCCATGGACTGCTCTCCTTCTCGGGGAGGGAGGGAGGGCTTCCATTCCCACTGCAGTAGTGCCTCCTGGGTGATCACAGGTGGCTGTACAGTTGAGAAACTCACACGGGAGGGGTGACGTTGGCCGGGAGACCCACACTTGCCGCATTGGTCTCCCTGTGTGCATGCTGACATCTCCAGGGGATCATGGGCACCAGGAACAAAAAGCTTGACCCTGGTGCAGGCTTCTTGTGGGATCCCAGTAAATCCAGGGTGGTCCTTGCCACCACTGCCAAGCCACCTGACGATGTGCATGACTAGAGGTGTAGGCAGCCACCCCCTACTACTGCCTGGTGGGTAAACTGAGGCTCCGTGGCGTCAGGCAGGAAACCAAGGATGGCCCAGTGGCTCTTAGCCAGAGGACCGTCCAAAAGAATCAGGGGCAAAAACAATAAATAAATAAAACAAAAAACCCTGCATGTGTCATGCCTTGTATCTGAGTGAGAATCGCAGTGCATTTACACCGCCACATAGTACACTTGCTCTGATAAATGTAGCCACTTTTGCATGGTGCAGGAAATGGATCCGAAAGCAGTCCTAACATGGTTTGATGGGTATTCACAGTGCCGACTTTGCAGAGCATCAACCCATGCACACGGGTTGATGCACTGCAAGGTGGCATTGTAAACATGCCTATAGATTATGGTCTCCCTGTCTGCGCAGCAGCCTGTGACACGGTGCTGAACAGAGTAAAGCTGCCTGTAATAACGGGGGCCACTTTGTATTTGGTGTAGATAACTGCACTCATAGTTGTACCCTTTATGCACTCACTAACTAGATACCTTTTACCCCGCAGAATAAAGCTCCAGACTAATTTGCCATCCAAAAGGTGCTCCCGGGCCTAACTCACCCAGCTTAAGCAAATTGCTTCCGCACTGTCTCCAACCAATACAATGCAAGGAACAGGGCCAGGAATGCCCTTAAACTTCCTTTCTGGTATAAGCAGCAAGGCAAGCAGTCATTTGTTGTCAGGGCCACTAACTGGTTAAATGAACTGCCTGATACACTGCTGAATCTCCCCAAGATTAATTTAAGAGACCTCTGTGGACTGCCCTTGCACTCCAGTGCAACTGTGACCATTAAACTGTTTTATTCAGCTTCTCTCGATACATATCCTATGACTTTTTATACAGTGATCTGCAGGGATTTTTTCAAAACTGTATGCAACTGATTTGTCTTAAGGACTGGGAGTCTAATTCAGCTGCATTTCTTCTAGAATTGCTTAGTGTGCTTGTAGTGTTTTAGTGACTATGTATTTGACATAGAATCTTTGTAAATAAGCACTTGAGTTCAAAGGTAATCTCTGAAGTTTTCAATAAATAAATAAAAATAAATGTATATTTTTGTCCCTATGCACCATGATATACATCATGCAGGGCTGAATTCTGTGCATCCGTCCCACTGTTGCACTAAATCCCTTCCTCCATCATGTTGCCCTCCAAAGCACTGATGACGCTTGACCATGTGTAACTGTGCTACAGGTTGGGCCAGTATAGAGCAGCATGCATGACACCTACTAGTTATGTGTCAGGTGATCTTAGGTTATGCTAGCTAGAGGACTGCCCTAACCATTGTGCACTCACCTGAAATGATTCCTAAGGCCCCTATTGCTACAGATCCTAGCCTCTTCCTTGCTATGGAGGGTTGAGGCAACGATGTCAGGTGCTTAGGTCCTTCTGTTTAAAAGGGTAAAAATGGTGTCCATACCTACAGAGATATGGCAATAATCTTATATAAACTGCTTGGGAACAGTGGCTCCACTCTGGTGCCAGGCCCTCCGATTAGAAGCCTGGTGTCCATGTTAAGTCCATCTTCCTGGCTAGCCTCTGCCCCAGTGTGGCACGATGTACCCGTGCATCAGGCTAGCTTGGAATAGTGCTGGTCTGTGCTTGAGTATAAAGTGCATAGCTGTGTGGTCCAGTAAGTGACTTTTCTAGCATGCACCAGGTCAGACAGCATAGAGCTCACTCTGTGTAAATTCTGGGGCATTTGAATAGATAAGATAATGTGTGACAATATCCCTATACAGTAAATGTGATACTGGGTGTCAATGTAAAAGAAACAAAAAACAAAACAGGGATTCATAGCCAAAACCTGGCATCCTGGAATTCTGATTTATCTGCATCATATTTTAAATCTTCAGATCTGAGGACATTCTGAGTTCCAAAAGAACTTTTCACTGTCTTGCTACAACTCCCTTAGCTTGGGCCTCAAGGAACCTGGCACAGCTGTAAACACCACATATCCTGACATGGAGCTGTTTGACTAAACGTCTGGTATCAGAAGATCATTACTAGACAAGACAGAAGGCTCTCTTGGATACCGCTCGCATTCCTCAGCCTCTCAATTGCAGTGTTTGTTGCTCTGGAGTGTCTAGCTTGTATTCCTTTGAATCTTCTAACTAGTGTTGGAATTAGCTTTTGCAGGTTGCCTTATGGGCTTAAATAAGGTTTAGGGGCCTGGCTTGACGACCCCTGTGGAGATTCATTACTAGAGATATTAAGTTAAAGTTCAGATGTTAAGTTACATGTTGCCTCCACTCAGGAGAAAATTATACGGGCTCGGTATAATGAAAGTACAGTAGCCAGGAAAACTATACCAAGTCACTGAGGTCCCACTAGCACTGTCCTTCCAGCTCCCACAAAACATAATAGGTTTATCAAAAAAATAATTATTAGCACTTTACTAATAATATGCTCATGAGACAAGAATCAACAAAAAACAAGAGATTTATTACGGTTAAGCAGGAACATGGTTCGGGGGAAGAAAAAGGGTTAAGCGATGCAAAATATGTCTATGCTGTGGTTGCTGTATTATTTCACTGGTCTTCTAGTGCCCTCCTAGGCACAGACTGAAAATAGTGCAGTCTTCCCCCACCACCAAGACAGAGTCTCTACCCAGCTGTACTGTTGGGAACTACCCACACCCTTTCTGGTAGCAGTACTCCTAGTCTCTAGGGAGCATCCAGTGCTTCACTGGGTACCCAGCCACTGGATAGATGTAGGCCCTTGTAGTTGCACTTGGTTGGTCAGCACCACTGGATAGTTGTAGGCCCTTTGTAGTTGCACATGGTTGGCCAGCACCACTGGATAGGTGTAGGCCCACTGTAGTTGCACATGGTTGGCTAGCACCACTGGATAGGTGTAGGCCCATTGTAGTTGCACATGGTTGGCCAGCACCACTGGATAGGTGTAGGCCCTTTGTAGTTGCACATGGTTGGCCAGCACCACTGGATAGGTGCAGGCCCATTGTAGTTTCACATGGTTGGCCAGCACCACTGGATAGGTGTAGGCCCATTGTAGTTTCACATGGTTGGCCAGCACCACTGAATAGGTGTAGGCCCTTTGTAGTCGCACATGGTTGGCCAGCACCACTGGATAGGTGTAGGCACATTGTAGTTTCACATGGTTGGCCAACACCACTGGATAGGTGCAGGCCCATTGCAGTTTCACATGGTTGGCCAGCACCACTGGATAGGTGCAGGCCCATTGTAGTTTCACATGGTTGGCCAGCACTGGTGTGCTTTACAACAAATAAGCAAACCCAATATGTTCATTCCCAGACAGATGGGCATAAACATAAGCCCAGCTCTGTGGCCCAATGTAAACCATTCCACAAGTTTGAAGGACCCATAGGTCCTGATTCAGTACTCATGGTTCCAGGATCTGGCAGACCTCTAGTCTCCAGACCCTCTTGGCTCTGGTCCCTGGTTTAAATTTCTGTTCAGTTCCCTAGCTGGGTTGTCACACTTCTAATGGCCCCTCAGCTTTACTCTGCTGGTCACACTCTTTAGCATCTCTGCAGATCAGCTGGACTCTCACTCCATTGGGCTCTCCTCTCTCTGGGTATCTTGAGGATCCCAGGCCTCTGCAGCTCACTTTGCTGTGGCTATCAGTGAGGTGACTGTAGGCCCTGTTCCTTTTGTTTCCACTTGGACCACTGAGGTCTGTTTCTGAAAAAGGTTCCCGATGCATGCAAAGACTTAGCTGTAGGGGGGCTTTTCCATGCAATCTGAAGCCTTCAACTTCAGGCTTCTGTGCTCTCTCTTTCTCTTGCCCTGTATGTAGCAGTCTTCTCCTGGTGTGCAGCTGTTTGAGCTTGGTGTGTGTCTCCTGGTCCCTAGCTGAAGAAACCTTAGGCCGATGGCACATTTATAAGGTAGAAAAGAAATGGGCAGACTGGATGGGCCTTATGTCCTTATCTGTCAGTCACTTCTATGTTTCTATGTTTCTATTGTCATGTTCCCAGAGGTCAGAGGTAGTTAAGATGGCCACCAGTTTTGTAGATCACTGCTCCCAAACTCTTTATTTTGAAGGGCTCATGTCCTTTAAACAATAAGTTGTGCCACCATGATATCCTATGCAGTTATGCTAGTAAATAAGTAAGTAAAGTGTATTTGTTGAGCGACCCATCCCGAGGCTCGGAACGCTGTACAGCTAGGTAAGAGACCATGAGTTTAGTACAGTTTGGGAGGCAATCCGAGAATTCCCAGCTTTGTCAGGGCGCCAGTCACACTCTGTTGCTGGCAGTGGGCTCTCTTTGATCGCTAATGTGTGGTGTTGATAAATGGCACTGACAGCGCAGAGGACTGAGCAGCACACCTCTTCCCTTCACTTCTGGTCCTGATGCCAGTCTCAAGGGTCGGGTGGGAGCACACCCAGTGGCATGTAGCAAGGCGATTGGCAATGTAGCAAGGTGACTTCAGAAAGTCCAGGGTAAACCCCCACACACGCTGAGGGGAGGTTTACTTCTCATTCTCAGCAGGAATCGTACTAACAAGTATTGGCAGCAGATACTTTAAACAGCAGCCAACCAAAGTAATTTCACGGCTGTAGGAGCAGGCAGATTCAGCATTTGTTTTGTATCGGTTATACAGGGCTCAGATTTCCACCATAAACAGCTTTTTTGGCTCCAGGCAGAATATTTTGCCATGGCATTCATGACTGTCTACCTTTTGTTTGTTTTTTCCTCTGCAGTTTTATTTGTCTAAAGCCATAACCCCCATATCCATTACATGAGGCACAGAGTAAAAGGATAATCTTACATAAGGATTAGGGAGGCCTGGTCATCCCCTGTTGAAATTAATGTAAAGCCTTTGTGTTTCTGGATGGAGACTAGTCAAAACTAGCCTTTCTTGGAGCAATAAATGGACTCTTCCTGCTGAAGAGAGAGAGAGAGTTGACGTGTGTGCCATTACTGCAGTATGTGGGAACTCCCAGCAGCACTACATTACATTACAGTGCTGAAATGTAGCATTTTCTCCCATGCTAAACAACGTCACCTGATAGGAATCAACAAATCACGGTTTAGCGCCATTGTCCCTTTGTTAGGATAATGGACAGATGTTGCAGCAGTCACAGATATCCCTACACCACTGTCAGCATAGAAAAATGTGCCATGTGTCAGCACTGTATGTGTGAACTAACAGCAGCAACCCCCCCCCCCAAAGAAGCAGAGAACAGGCACTGATGTATATGGGAACTCACAGTAATGCCCCCTTCAGATATGCAGCAGCTCTGTATTTGGGAATTCTAACAGTGCCACCTGGTGAAGGTAGAGATTCAGCACAGCTGCATGTGGAATTGATAGTACTGCCTCCTGTTGTAGGTAGGAGTTAACACTGCTGTATAAAGGAAATCAATGAATAGATAGATACACACATACATAGATAGATAGATGTTTTAGTTATCGGTCACCTATCCTTAGCTGAATTCACAGCAGCAACCCGATAAAGGCAGGGTTTTACTTTGACGTGGTTTCCCACCCATTCTCCCTCTCCTGTCCTGCCCTAGTTACCGCACTCTACTTTGAATTTCCCTTCCCTCCTACTCTCCATTTCACTATATCCTTCCCTCTCATGTCCGCTTCTGACCTCTTCAACGTCACTCATTCAGTGAACTTCTGCATTTCTTCCATAGCCCAATTCCATGGCTCATCCGCCTACGCCAACCATAATCCCCAGCCACACTGTTATCAGCCTCAGTACATGTCCTCTGCCACTGCTCCATATAGTCTTAAACAGTGACTGCCACCCCCTTCCTCGAAAGGGTTGAATAAAACTGGCTGCAGCATTGACCATAATATGGCAGCTGCAGAACAGGATAGAGTGGGGCCAGGGATGTCCACTGCCTCTTCTTCAGCATTCCAAAACGGTTTGCAGCAGGTAATGAAAGGTGGTGAGCAAGAGAGATGTCCAGAGGATTTCAGCTCCTGGAGAATGAAGGAGCTCTGGGATAGCATCAAGAAACCATTTTCCTTTTGGGGATGTAGTGCACGCAACCCCCCCCCCCATCGGGGGAGAGTGCCCTGTTGCCCCCAGGGCCCCAGCAGCTGAATAGCCTGGACTTTAGGAGGGCTGACTTTGGCAAGATGGGAGAGTGCCTCAGAAAAGCACTAGCAAACAGGCTAGAAGGAGGTGTGGAGCAACAATGGGGAATTATCAAAACTGCCATCACAGACGCAACAAGCCTTTGTGTGAAGCAAATAAACAAATCAAAATGAAAGAAAAAGCCACTATGGTTCTCAAGAGAGGTGGCTGTGAAAGTCAGGAAGAAAAAGATAGCATTCCGGAAGTATAAGGAAACAAACACAGAAGGAGCAGGACAGAGAGCTGTACCAATTAAGGCAGAAAGAAGCAGGGAGGGAAGTCAGAATAGCAAAGGCCCAAACTGAGGAAAAGATAGCCAACCTCAGTTAAGAAGGGGATAAAACCTTTATAGGTACATCAGCGAGGAAAGACAAAGGGAGGGATAGTGAGGCTGAATAGAATGAACGGTGGGTGGGCAGAGGGGACAGTGAAAAGCAGGAATACTGAAACGAATATTTCTGCTCAGTATTCACAAAAGAGGAGGGGAAGTGCTCAATCCAATTAACAGAAGCACTCTTGATAGGGGGTCAATCCCAGTCCTTTCACAGAAGAAAGGGTTCTGCAAGAACTCCTAAAACTGAAGGTGGACAAAGCAATGGGTCCTGATGGAATTCACCCCAGAATTTAAAAGAATTAAGGAAGGAACTAGTGAAACCACTGGCTACTCTTTTAATAAATCATGGAGGATGGTGTGGTACCAGAGGACTGGAGGAAGGCGGATGTGATTCCCCTCACAAAAGTGGGACCAAGACAGAGGCAGGAAACTACAGACCTGTCAGTCTGACCTCTGTGGTAGGGAAAGTGATGGAGTCACTTCTGAAGGAAAGAACAGTTGAGTACCTAGAGGTCAGTGGAGCACAGGATCCAAGCAGCATGGGTTCACAGCGGAAGGTCATGTCAGACAATCTAATAGATTTCTTTGACTGGGTGGCCAAAGTAGTAGACCAGGGAGGGGCTGTGGACATGGCCTACCTAGACTTTAGCAAGGCATTTGACACAGTCCCACACAAAGATTGATAGTCAAATTAACCAGCCTGGGAGTGGGTCCCAGGGTGGTAGCCTGGTAAAACATTGGCTGGACAACAGGACACAGAAGGTAATTGTAAATGGAGTCCACTTCTGAAGAAAGGGCGTTACTAGTGGGCACCGCAAGGTTCAGTATTGGGTCCAGTCCTTTTAATGTCTTCATCAGTGACATTGCAGAGGGACTGAAGGAAAAGTATGCCTTTTGCAGATGACACAAAGATCTGCCACAGGGTTGATACACAAGGAGGCGTGGAAAGGATGAAAAGGGACTTGGCAAGGTTGGAGGAATGGTCAGACGATGGCAGCTAGGATTTAATGCAAAAAGTGCAATAATGCACCTGGGAAACAAGTACCCAGGGAAGAATACACAATGGGTGGGGAGGTAGTAAGAACAACAAAACAGGAAAGGGACCTGGGGTAATCATATCAGATGACCTTAAGGTTAGCAAGCAATGTGAGAAGGCAGTAGGGAGGGCCGGGGTATACTAGGATGTGTGGAGAGGCATCAGCAGCAGAAAACAGGAAGTTGTTATCCCTCTGTACAGACAGTTGGTGAGACCCCATCTGGAATACTGTGTCCAGTTCTGGAGACCCCATCTCTGCAAGGACATAGACAGGATAGAGGCAGTCCAGAGGAGGGCAACTAAATGGTGCAGGGTCTGCAAGAGAAGCCGTATGAGGAGAGACTAAAGGAGCTTAATATGTATACCCTTGAGGAAAGAAGGGAGAGGGGGGACATGATAGAAACTTTCAAGTACCTCAAGGGAATCAACAAAGTCCAAGAGGGTAGCATCTTTCAGAAAAAGAGATGTGCAAGAACAAGGGACACAATTTAAAGATAGAAGGAGGGGTTCAGGGCAATGTGAGGAAGTATTATTTCACAGAGAGGGTAGTGGATGCATGGAACAGCCTTCCTGAGGAAGTTGTGGGTCTAAAACTGTGGGAGAATTCAAGAATGCATGGGACAGACATAAGGCAATTCTTGTCGGGTGAGGAAGATAAAGGCTGTTGGTTAACTAGGATCTCTGACCTATCCTGTGAGTAGAAATGGGCAGACTAGATGGGCTAGCGGTCCTTATCTGCCGCCAAAGTCTATGTTTCTGTGTGTGTGTGTGTGTGTGTGTGTGTGTGTGTGTGCAGTTAGAAAAGGATAGCTAGAGTTCATAGTTGGTGACTCAAATGTTAGGGGTACCATGTCAGTGATATTTAGCGAGACTGGGTGGGTGGGGTAGTGCTCCAGGATGACAGCAAATAGGTTACTGTCTAGAACTGAAGGTTGGTTAGGTGAGTGGGGACAGACATAGTTTTCCATCTTGGGAAGAATGATCTGGCATGGAAGCCTTTTGTGGGTAGTTAAAGTCTGTTTCTGGGCACTGAGGGTCGGGCTGAATGGATTGTCTGCTACTGTTACCTTTAGATATTGTCCTCCTTAATTGTGGTTGACCAAATACAATTAAACATATTATTTTTTTAAATAAAAAAATGAAGAAAATGTATATTTAGCCCATTAATACCCATTAGCACCATATGGCATGAAAACCATCCATTGCTTAACCTGACCCAAAATGGCGGCATCAGATAGAATGAGTTAGTGTATGTATCTATTATTAGATTTTAGAACCTATCACCCTGATAAATCATCTGGTATCGTGAAACGTTGGTGGCATACAGGTCAGACATACTGTGTGTGCTGTATATTACAAATCAATCACGCAAAAACGTTTCCAAACAAATTTGTGGCTGATTAAGTGCTGATATCCAGTTTTGGGGTATTTGGATGTGGACTGCTTGCTGGATCTGACTCTGTGCTGTTTTTTTATTTTCTTCATATACTAGGGCCATGAGGACTTCATCAAAAACAAGGGCTGTGGGCCAGAGGTGTGTGACCGCCATCATGGGGCAGTTAAACATATAGGGGACAATCTGGGGCTCAGATCTTCCAAGGGGGTAAGCTCCATTGAGGGAGACCTAGTAAGCATTCCCCTGAGCAGAAGGGGTGTTGAGGGAGCTAGGTGTAACACAGATGAGGGACAGGGCAAAGTCACAAACCAGAGAGAGAGAGAGAGAGAAAAGTAAAACAGATGGGTGGTTAGGATTGAAGCATATTAAGGGGACTAATTATAGGTCTGACAATGGGACAGGGAAGGGCAGCAGACAGTGTTCCTGGAGGGTAGTCTGCTTGAATGCCAGAAGCCAAGGATTAATCCCTGGGCCATGTCAGCAGATGGTAGGCCAGGCATAATGGCAGTGATGGAAAGTGAGCAGCATCCATTTATGTCTGGGACATCTTTGACCGAGGCCATGTGCTACTCGGGAGGGACAAGGAAGAAAGGAAAGGGGTTACACTGTACATTAGGGACAGTATCAGTGTGATGGAGAGTAAGGTAGTTGGGGTAGGGGAGCACATTACTGTTGGTGCAGATTACAACAGATGGGAAGGGTTGTCTGCATAGGCCTTATCTACAGACCCATAGTCAGTCAAAGGAGGTGGATAGGGTTCTAGCCAAAGAGATCAGGAGGGCAACAGCTGGAGGGCAAGTTATCCTCTTAGATTTTAACATACCTGATGCAATTCTCTACCTTCTAACAAACCACAGCTAGAACACTAATAGGGACTATTGATATTCCTGTAGCTCAGCCTCTTTTCATTTTACTTGCCTATCTGAGGTATTTGATTAAAAGTGTAAATATTCTTTGCACAATTCCAAATTTAAATTGATATAAGCATTTTGGAAATCTTCTGTATAACTCCTAACCAGTGTATGGTAATGATGGATAATGTTATGAACTGTATTGCTGACTTTAAATAAAGTTTACAAAAAAAAAAAAAAAAATTGGAGCATCCCAGTGGCATAGAGCACCAGAAACCAGGTGTTGGTGAAGACCTTCCAGGACTGCTTCCTAACTCAATATGTACATGAGCAGATGAGGTAGGACTAGCAGACCTAGTTCTGATCAACTGAGATAGCACTAGGTGGGTAAACGGAAGATCCGCTTGGTCTAGTGACCACAATACAGTAGGGTTTGATATAGCCTCAAGCACAAAGGCAGTTGACCTGACACTGGTGCTTTTACTTTGGGAGGGCAGAAAGTAGAAAATGTGGAGGAGCCAAGGGAGAGTCTAGAAAGTATCGACAGCTGAAAAGGCAAAGAGTAAATGGGACTATATAACAGAGAATGGGGTTGTAGTGATAACAAAAGATTGTCTCCTGCAAGTGGAACTGAAAAGGCACACAAGACCTGCAGAGTTTTCTAAATGGTCTGGATAGCAGTAAGGGCAAAGAAAGAGACCTTCACACTGCATTAGGCCAAGCAGACAGAGGAAAAGATGGAGCTGTACCTCATCAAAACAGAGGAAGCTAGCAAGATAGTAAGTAGGGCAAGGCAAAGGAGAGACTTCAGCATACATAAAGGGTGAGGGTGAATAAGGCCTTCTTCAGGTATGTCAAGAAAAGGAGAAGGAAAATGGGATGTAGAGAAATTGTAAAAGGTTGAGGAATGGTGGAAGAGGATGTGCAGAAAACTGATATTCTGAATTATTACTTTGCATGGTCTTCAGAGTGGAGGAGGGAGGCCACTCATTCAGGTCAGGAGGAAATAAATATGGCAGTGGGTGGTAGTAGTACAGATGAAAGGGCGCACAAAGGGCTGATTGGGTTAAAGGTGGGTGCATCCCCGGTACCAGATGGGTTGCAGCCAGGGATGCTCAGGGAGTTGGGGCAGGCTCTGGCAGCACCTCTGGCGAACTGTTCAGGTACTTGATTGAGGCAGGCACAGTTTCCAAGAACTGAAGGGTAGCAGAAGTCATCCCCCTGCACAAGAGTGGACAGAGGGGAGACCTGGGGAATTATAGACCAGTTAGCATGACTTTCATTGTCAAGAAGCTCATTGAGACTATGATCAAGGAGCAGCTGGTAGACTTCTGGGAGTCCCAGTGACTCCAAGACAACAAACAGCTTGGTATGGAAGGGTAGGTCCTGTCAGATGACTCTTGTGGATTTCTTCAGTGCCGTGTTGCAAGTGCTGGACATCCTGTGCCTGGAAGTAAGCAAGGCATTTGACTTTGTGTCCCACAAAAGGCTAGTGAAGAAACTGGGGGAATTAGGATATTGGGGAAAAAGTAACTAGATAGGTGGGGAATTGGCTAGGGGAAGAATCCAAAGAGTGGCACTGAATGATATGTACTCTCAGATCAGGGGTATTATGAGTGGGGTCCTGCAGGGGTCAGTCCTGGGCATGGTACTTCTCAGTGTGTTCATTTGTGACATTCAGGTCAACATGTATCTGTTTTCTGATGACACCAATATATGTGGCAGGGTGGATAGTGAGGAAGATGTAAGGGAAATGAAACGTGATCTGTGGAAATTGGAAAGTTGGTCCAAGATCTGACAACTGAAATTTAAGACCAAAAGTACAAGGTGAAGAATTTGGGGAGGAGTCATCCAAGGACTGAGTAATTTGGTGGGGGAGGGGTGATTAGAGCAGACCTCAGAGAAGAAGGATTTAGGAATGATACTAAGCAACAACCACAAGACCATAGCACAATGTAACAAGGCATATGGGAGACCTAGCAGATTCTGGGATGCATATGTGAAGCTTTATCAAGTAGATGGAAGAATGTTATCCTACCCTGTAAAGGTCCTTGGTGAGGCTGCATCTGGGGTATTGCATGCATTTTGGAAGCCTCATGTAAAAGACAAGGACTGCCTATAGGTGATCCAAAGGTGAGCATGTAGTCATAGATATCCCCACACCATTGGTCTATGGCTAGCAGGGAAGGACGTAAGCAAGAAGACTGGCAGACCTCAGTATGCACTCACCAAAGGCTGGGGGACATGATTTAAACCTTCTAATACCTGAAGGGTATAAACAGGGTAACCACCAGCAACTGTTTAAGCTTAGCAAGGAGTCCATTACAAGAGGCCACAACTACAAGCTGGCAGGAGAAATTTTGGAAGAATGTGAGAAATACTTTGCCGAGAAGGTGGTGGCACCTTCTGCCAGAGGAGCTGCTCAATGTTAAGACGGCTGCAGGTTTCAAGGAGGGTGGGCAGACATGAGACTTGTCAAAATGATGGGGGACAATGAATTTGGGTTAGTTCAAGCAGAACTGAGGCTTAAGGCTTAAGGCCTAGCCAGTGTTAGACTGGTGAGAGCCTAGTTAGGAACCTGACAGACTTAATGGATCATGTGTTTTTTTTCTGTCTGTAAACATTTATGTATTTATGCAAATATATCCTTAATCCTTGTATAGACTCTAATCTGTCCTGTATCAGTAAGGTACAATATTTCCAAAAGTTGAGGTCACTTGTTTTTCTAACTACCTTTACCTCAACAACTGCTCTGTACTTGTAGCATAGTACAGAAACTGCCCTTCAGGTTTACTATTTTCTTGTCACTTTCATGATGACTCTTTCTTTCCATATCCTTCTCCATCTGGACACATCATTTGACACAGACAAACAATTTTTGTAATTTGACTACCTCAAGCACTACACAAGGGTCCCTGGTACTCTGCTGGCCTGGTTATACTCCTGCCTTGTTAGTGACACCTTACCTTGTCTCACTTGGAGATTTTTATTTTACCCTTCCCCACATCTCCTCTGTGGTGGTTGCCAATGCTCAGTTCTGAGCCATCTTCTTTTCTTCCGGCTGACTCATCTCGAATTCATCCTCTGGTATAATTTCCATGACAGTGATACTTATGTGCATATATATATATATATATATATATATATATATATATATATATATATATATACACACACACACACACACACATATGCTTCATCCCTTTCTGTCTCATCCTTATCACACCTTCTTCCTTTCTTGAAAAATGAATTCATGCCTGTCTCATTTTTCATCAGCCTACACTCATAAGATGAAGTCCCTTTTTCAGCAAAAATGAGACTCCATCTCCTTACCCTTTGTCAGAAATGTTGGGGTTCTTAACCTTGAACTCTCATTTTTTCTCCCATCTCTGTGGTTTACACATTTGCCTACTATAGTCTCTGTGTAACCCCCAGATGGCGCTTATCCCAGGGGCTACTACCCCTGCCTGATTTGCCACCAACAGGTTGAGGGGCCTGATCCAATGGCGGTGCCTCCACCCAGAGGTCAGGGTTTGCAATAGTTAAACTAACTTGGTCACAGCCTCTGGGACACTGCAACCCCCTTTCTTCCCACTAGTGGCCCACAATATATCAGAATTACCTTCACAGTATACACTTACCCCAGGTCTGGTTCCGGCACTGGGACCTCCTGTGAAATGAGATACAGTGCAACAATCACAGTACAGTACTTTAACATAGACAAATACCTCAGGCAGTATAACTTTGCTGAAACAAGCAGCTCTGATTTATTTAGGGGATATAACAAGGACAGGGGAAAGCAGGTTAATTAGCTTATCACTCTAATAATCTACCTATGGCTCTGTGCACAGGCCTATCCCTATCAGTTACTGTCCCTGGGTACCCAAGCCCTAGTGGCTAGTCCAAACCGTGGCAGCTGGTAGGGGCCTTTCATCACAGAGAAAAGGAGAATTAAACAGTCAGCAGTACAGTAATTCCATTTGGATTTAATGTGGCAATTCAACAGGAGGCGACCCTGAATTAGTACTCCGACCTCCAAATAAGAAGGGTCCTTCAGTGTCAGCAAGGCTCACTTGAGGTACACAAGCCTCTTCACACATCCATATAAAGAAAGCACTATACCAGGCAGGCTGCATCTGTATCCCGATCGCAATTACTGCACAATACCCGGGAGAACACACAGCAGATTCAGTTCCTGACAGACCGATTGCAATTTTCAGCAATTCCTCCAGTCTTCTACAGGGTGAGCCTGGTTTCTACTCTTCAGAGATCCTTGATTCTTTTCACAGGACGGATTCAGTCCTAACAAGCTGTTACACAAGCTGCAGACCGGAACTCTGGGCCTTACACACGTTTTTGACTAAAACTGCACACTGAAAAGCACAGGGCTCTTCCTTCTTCACTGCCAAAGCTCAACTGAAACTCCAATCGACAAAACCGGCACTTCCTTTGAGTTCCTCCCAGTTCTGACTGGATTGGCTGTCACTCACAAAGACTGCTGCTGTTGGTCCAAAAGGCACTGAAGTCTAAACTACATCTCCCAGAGTCACTGCCCATACAATCCTCTTGTGGCTGGCTCAGATTATGAGTCCAAGTTCTGATTCGTCCAAGGCACCATTTTAGAGCTAGCTATTCCCACACTGATTGGTCCAGTTCAGCAGTTCAAAACTAGAATGGGAACTAGCAGACACAGTTCTGACTGCAAAGAAAGCAGGTTAGACAAACTGTAATTTCATTATTACTCTAAATAATTTCTGGCAAACAGTTACATCTTTCAGATAGGTTCCCTTTGCACTCCTAGTGACTGCAAAATGAAGTGAATTGGCAGCAGCTTGAGTGGTACTCAATCAAAGAAACACACAGTCCCCCATACAAACTAATTATGTCTGCAAGCAGACAGCTCTTAAAGAGACAGTACCAGAGGTTCTAAAACACTCACTGATAAATGGCTTAACGCCAAACACCATTCAGGCTTGGAGCATTCAAGCAAGCTCCTGGAAGTCTTTGGGAACCCCATTTGCAGAGGGGTTACATCTGTAATATTGCCTGTAAAGGAGTTGTCTGTCACCACCTCAACCCTCCAATGCTGAAAGCCTTATTCATACCTTCATCTCCTCCTAGCTTGACTACTATAATTGCCTCCTCTACAGTCTTTCCAAGCCTTTCCTCTCTAAACTTAAAACTGTTGAAGTTAATTACATCTCTCCAGTTACCAGTTCTAAACAAGATTTGGTCAGAGCCAACATGGCTGCTTCAGAGCGGTGAGTCTGAGTGAAAAGTACTCGGAGCTCCTGCCGCAGCTGACGCTGTACTTGCACAGTACTCATGCATGTGCAGTCACCAGTAATCAGTGTGCATACTCAAGAAAGAGCCTGCTGAGCCCAAGATGGCCGCCGTTATAGAAATGTGCATGTGCGATACTCGCACATGCGCAGTGAGCTCACGGTGGCCATCATGGGCATGGTGGGCTCTTTTGTTTCACCTGCAACTGCAGAAGTGACAAGGCAGACACAAAATAGTGCCTCCGTGGAGGGGTGGTTGCGGTCTGTGGTGGGGAAGTATGGTGGAGAATTAATCCACCAGCAGTGATGGCAGCACTGTGGACATGGGACCACAGTACTGTGGAAGCACAGAGCCAAGGTAACCAGTCACGTGCACAGAGCCCTTTTTCACTCTTCTAGCAAAACATCTGTAGGATGCCGCCCATGCAACCGTAAAAATGGGGGCCACTCCAATCCTCTGACACATCCACAGGTTCCCTATCCATTCCATATCCACTACAAAATTGCTTTGCTTATTTTCAGAATCATTGTAGAACTTGCCTTCTATCACTCACCCTTGTCACCAGTCTTTTGTTGTCCATTGACTTTCTCTCCACACATCTAAGCTTAGAGGTATTTATGTCTCCCCCGCACACACACACACACACACACACACACACACACACACACACACACACACACAATCTGGAGGACGACCTCGTCTTCTACTTCTTCCATCTGAAACAGACTCTCACTTTTGTCTGGATTCCTTTATCTTCTTTAAATACAACTTTAGACACTCCTTTTTCTCATTTGCTTGTAAATCCATAATAACCATTTCCCTCCCTCTGTTTTGTTGAGGCTAATGTACCCTATCTCACAATTCATATTCCATTCATAGTTCAATAGTTATTAACAGTCTGCAGTTTCTCCCTCAGTGCTCTAAATATAGGTCTGGTTAGACTGATTACGGAATATTTGCCATTTGTAAAGCATTTGTGGGATATGTTTGTCTCAAAAAATGCCATGGAAAATGCAATCGCATCTTTTTGGAATGCTGCAAGCTACTCTGTGATTTGCCTGTCATGTGCGAGCTCAACAGCAAAACCCAGTAACTGTGGGGGAAGGACACCTGCTCTCAGGCCCAGTCCATCTGGCTAATGCACTTAAATTCAGAATTAATTGGGGGGTGGTGCAGTCCCAGTAGATGTGCATTAAGGCAGTGGTCATGCAGCATAGTAATGCTGACTACACTATATCTGTTCCTAGATAAACTGAGAGCTATAGTCTCAGTGCCATGAATCCTCCTTCACCAGCATTAAATTATGTAGCATGTGAAACCTCACACTGTCATCACAGTGTCCCACTCTACACATGCTCTGTAGATGGACTGAGGGCTTTAGTTACTGTTGTCTTCATTCACTTACATTCTCACCAACACTGAAGTCCCTTTTACGAGCGCTGAAATCATTCCAAATTGGGAAAAGTATATTTTTAGAATTCCCGTCTGTTTCTGCCAGAAAAGGTTCTGCAGTCAGGGGATTGACCCTGCCTCTGCCTCGATGCTGTGTGTGCCAGATGTAGAAGACTGGTTTCTTTTACTTTACAGTGGCATAAATCTGTGATCTGTAAAACTGCAGTCCACTGATGGGAAACACCAAGTGAAATGTGGAATGAAGCTGGATCAATAACCTGCTCACAGACATTTCCCAGGAAAAAGAGCTGCAACTGTTTCTTGTAAGCTGTGTGTTAGGGTGTACAGGTGCAACAGAAGGGTTCTCCACTAGTTCTGTAAAGGCCCTTTACACAGCGCCTACCTGGTAGCATTGCCCATTGGAATTGGCGCCCTCTGCTCCATCTGCTGTGCTCCCATTTTGTTTTCACACTGTGGCTGTGGAGCGTGCCTGATGGGCTTCCCGTGTTTTGGGTACATTTCCGGCAGAGGGATCAATGAGTGGGAGTGGCACGGTGCAGGCGAAGTAGCATGTTTACACGCTTGCAAAAAACACCTGCACTGATGCATGCTGGACCATGTTCCAAACAAACCAGGGAATGCGCTGCTGCACAACGGAGCAGCTTGCAATGCTCCAGGAGCTGTGTACATTGCCAGATTTGCACTGGTGCCACTCATCTGCACCACTGACACTGGTGCATATCCAGTAGTGTAAAAACACCATATGTCATGCAGTGCTTTCCAGTGTAGCAGGCAGTCCTTTGTTCAGCTGCTGTATGCAAGCAATCCAACTCAGCATAACTATGGCCATGGACTGTGTATAGTAGTTCACAGTTTCCAGTCTTTTATCATTTTACTGGGTGATGTACATGTTCATTAAGCTGATTCTTGCCCTGGGATGTGCTGGAACATTGGGGCATGCAAGTTCCTTTTTTGAATAGTTATTAAATATATGTGTAACCTCCCCCCACTGGCCCCCTATGTTTCTACCATCAGAGCTACTCCTCTCACATCTAGGTGCCACCGAGAGGGGTGGGGGTAGTCACTACAAATATTCTAGTAACCCCTGGGAATTAGGGGTTACATATGTACTCAGCACCCCTGCTATCTGGTTATTCACTCTTTGAGTCGCAGCCAAATAAAAAGCAATATTAGAGGCAAAAACTTACACTTATACTACTTACAGGATGTGCACAGCTTAGAAAAGCGAAAGTGAGTTCTTGATTCTCTCTCGCCTCATCCCAGCCGGTATCGGGCACGTTAGTTGCCGGCCCTGTCACCCCATCAGATGTGTGAAGAAGCAGAGGTATAGAGAATGGGTGAGAGAGTTAGACTGACAACCCCAACACGCACTGATGCTGGTTGGGGATGTGGGGAGGGGGTCCAAGGGGGCTTTCAACCCTAATCACATTTCTCGCTTTTGTCGCTGAGGAACAACCTAACTAATGCATTAAATGGAGTTTTTGCCTTCAATTTCCTTCTTTGAGAAGGATAATGAGAAATAGTGAATGTACGCGGTGGCGGAGGGCCCTGCCGCTCACGCGTGATGTCTTGCCACATAGTAACACAGTGCCCACAAACGCAATGGTGTACGCAGGTGATGCAAAGCGAAACAGAAAGATAATCAGTACTGTAGACACAAATGGTTAAAATAACGCATAAGCGCAAGTGCAAATGAAAACCTGAAGGGTAACACACATGGTGCGTGGATGGGAGCAGTAAGTGAAACAGTTACGGAACCGCATGACGAAGCGTGGAGTAACAGTAATGTAAGCGCTGCTGGTTTTCCCCAAAGCTGCATAGAGAAAGACAGTGAGTACAAAGAATGTATGCATAATAATGGGTCTCGGAGCAGAAAATGAGGAGTTGGAATACTAAATTGCTTATATCTCAGGAACCGTATGACGAGAAAAATTTAAAAGTCATATGATTTATGACTTTCCTGGTTGTTTTGTACTTAGCCCCAGTAGAGGGCTAAGCATTTTTCGATGAAAAGTCCATTATTTCCCACCGTTCCGAGATACAGGCCCTGAAAGGCGTGAGTACGCCGTAATGTTATCCTTTGGGGGAAAAGAGAAGTTCAGAGTGCCATAACTTTGGCTCCCTGTAATATTTTTTCACCAAACCACTAAAAGGCACATCTGTGGGATGTTGGCTTTCTTCCTCCAAATTTCAGCCCAAAAGACCAAACTGTTATTTTGCAGCAGGGTGGCAAAGGATTCCTGTAATGCAGCAGATGCCATAATGTTATCCTATGGGAAAATGTGTCAGCTTTGGTGTGCCGTAACTTTGCCGCCCTGTAATATTTTTTCACCGAAATACTGAAAGGCACATCTGTGGGATGTTGGCTGCATTCTTTCCAAATTTCAGCCCAAAAGACCAAACCGTTATTTTGCAGCAGGGTGGCAAAGAATTGCTGTCATTTTCCCACAACCTGGAAAAGTACTGTCGAACTTTGCGAAAGCTTTCGCAAATTCTTGCGACAGTGTCACAAATGCTAAAGTACTTTGAAAGTATTTCTTCCAGAAATTTGAAAACATATTTCTGGGATGTTTTACCCCAAAATAAAGACATGCCTAGCACCCCAGGGTCAAACTAGGTGAATACAAAAGAATTAGGTTGCTAGAGGGTCCCAAATTTAAATGCTAAGCATTTTCTGATGACCAGCTGAAAACAAAATGGCAGATTTGTGACAGTAAAACTGCATTTGTGACACTGTCAAACTTTTGTTAACTTTTCCCATTGACTTATAATGGTAAATTGTTTGTTTTTGAATAACTTTGAACCGTTTAATATTTTTTCACGAAATCTTCAAAAGGCACATCGGGATCGGCCGCATATTCCCTGAAGATTTCAGACTGGTCGCACAAACCGTGCGATCTGTAGGACTAGCAAAGACCCAAAAGGCGAATGCATACTGCATCACGCTTAATAACTCCGTGAAATGATATGCGAACAGTACTAAAGTTGGCAGATCCCAAGATGTATGGTTCTTGATCATGTATTCCAAATTTCAGGCAAATCTGTTGAACGATTGCAAAAGTTATTAAGGTGCAAAATTTTAGGTTTAACATGTTAATGGCTCCTCAATCTTAACTATGGTAGCACTACCATGCTACCATAATGTGTGTGTATATGATATAAAAATGAAAGGTTTGTAGGTTTCTGGCACAGTGCCAGGAGTCAACATCATCATTTAGATGACCCTCCATTGGCTGACCTCTCTAATCCGCAGAAGGCCATTTATTTAATGTTGACCCTCCCATGACCTCCAGTCCTTGACTGGGGCAGAGCACTAGTAAAGTCAGGCTAGCACACTCATCCTCTCTCAAAGCCTGCCGTCTCCCTATTCATCAGGTTTTATAAGACACAGCACAAGGAGTGTGTGACTGTGAAAGAAGGTGGAGACTGAGCTATCATGCTTCCTAGCATCACATACACTGCCCCTGTTGTATGATCTTTACATAATTTGATAGACACAGCAGAAAATTATTGGGAGAAGGCACGCTGCAGGAGAGGGTAACTGGGCTAGCCTAGCACTACCTTTTCAAATCGTGGCTGTGGGGTCAGGAGGGAAGGGGAGGGAAACATTTATAAATGGCATTCTGGTGATTGTCTGAGTCGGGCTATGGAGGGTTTAAATCATGAAGTGGACTCTTGGGGAATGGATTTTTGGTTTTTAAATGTTTTATTTTTTTCAGCTTCCCAAATTGTTTTCCTCAAATAGGTAAAATACTTGGTACACCAATCCTACGAGTGCAGTGAGTACCCTGTTGTTTGTGGTATCTGGGAATTAATATTCAAGCCTTGCATACTCCTGCTGGAAATGAATCTCCTTCTCAGTAATTATCCAGGTTATATTGAGTTAATAAAAAAATATCTTTGCAGTGAAATGATCCAAAAACCTGGGTAAATTGTTGAATCCATAGCCTAGCTCTGCTGCTGCATTGCTACTGTGGCCCTCTGGAATCACCCAGTAGCCACTGATATTGTTCCTGAATAAGGCTGTGGGAAGGCAAAGCAGTATTTGGCCTGACAGGTTAGTAGACCCATGGGGAAAAATGATTTCACAGATCCCAGATCCTAATGATTGCAGTTGACACCCTGGAATGCAAGGTATAAATCACATTTGCCAGCTAGGAAGGAGACAGACTGTTCGCACAGTTCTAATCTAATCATTACATTTAAAAAGCAACCCTAATGGAAAGGATAGGCTGTAGCAAGGGCAGTGCTGTAGTAATATCTTACTGTAGAGAATAGGAAGAGGTTCAAATAATCATGTTATTTATTTGTCATTTTTGACCAGGAAGGGCACCCTGAGCTGTGATAACTTTCCAGTTGCATTCCTGAGGGTTGGGTTATGTGGACCAGTTTTACTGACAGGGGATGTTGGCCATGACATGGGGGAGGGAGGGGAGACTCTACTTCCTCTGGAATCATCCAGTAGCCACTGTTATTGTCGTTAATAAGTGTCATGATATTTTTAACTTCCACCAGGACAGTGACCAGAGATGGGTAGAAGGAACATAGCAACACAGAATTTGTTGGCAGAAAAGGACACCCAGTCTGCCCAGATGGTCTGCCTAGTTTGTCTTTGGAGACCCTAACTGGTCTTTGGCAACCTTCCTGCCTATTTATTAATATTCCCACTGTTTACCCCTTTGAGGTACTTATAGGTCTCTATCTTGTCTCCTCTCGCTGTCCTCTTTTCCAGGGTGCAAATGTTGAGATCCCCCCAGTCTCTCCTAATAGGACTTTTGGTGCAACCTCTGAACCATTTAAGTTACCCTCTTCTGGGCTACCTCCACCCAGTGTCCTTACTGAGGTGCTGCTTCCAAAACTGGACACAGTATTCTAGGTGGGGTCTAGCCAGTGAGTGATGCAGTGGCAACACCACCTCCCTCCTCCTGCTGGAGATACCTCTCCCTATGCATTCCACTGGCCCTACCCACTGCTTTGTCACACTGCCCTGCCACTTCAAGGTCACCAGTTATGATAACTCCAAGGTCCTTTTCCTGCTCGGTGATTGTCAATACCTCTCCTCCTAGTCCTGTGCTCAGCTCCTGGGTTCCCTTGCCCTAGGTGCATGATTTTGCCCTTTTTCATCCTGAACCACAGCTGCCATGCTTTTGCCCACTCTTGAGTTTCCTTAGATCCCTCCACATTTTCTCCACCCTCCTGAGTGTCCATCCTACTAAATAGTTTGGTGCCATCTGCAAAAGCATACCTTCTCTTCCAGTTCTTCTTCAGTGTCACATATGAAGACATTGAAGAGGACCGCCCAGTACTGAATCCTGCAGCACCCTGCTGGTCAGGTTCACCTTCATTAGAGTGAGTGCCGTTAACCTCTACCCTCTGCCTCCTGTTTGTTAACCAGTTTCTACCCCAATTTATCACTTTGGAGCCCACCTCTAAGCTGCTCAGTTTCTTTATCAGTCTCCTGTGTGGCACAGTGTTGAATGCTTTGCTAAATTCCAGATGAGCCACTTCCACTTCCATCCCTTGATCTATTTCCCTGGTCACCAGTCATTGTCTGGCATGACCTCACCCCATGAATCCATGCAACCTATGGTCTTGCAGCCCACTAGATTCAAGATACTCCACCAACTTTTCCTTTAGCAGAGTTTCCATTATTTCCCCACCACTGAGGTGAGACTGACCGACCTGTAGTTGCTACCATCAGTTTAACATCTCATCTGATGGACAGCATCTCAGCAGTGAAGCATGAGTATTGCATTACAGTGTCAGTCATAGTAGTACTTGAAGCACCTGGTGTGTGACTAGAACCTATGACCTGCAGATGGCACCTCAGCAGTGAAGCACGGCTATTGCATTGCAGTGTCAGTTATGGGTAGTACTTGAAGAACCTAGTGTTGGACTAGAACCAGTGACCCTGGGTTTCCATTTTTACCGGTAACACCGGTAACAATCACGGAATCCTGCTTGGTTTGCGGATTTTGAATTCTTGTACCGGTGCCTCACGGAAATTGCATGTCACTGCACAGAATTTCTAAGATTTCAGCATCTTTTGAAATGTTTTTTATTTTCTCTTTCTATGTCCCCTTCTCACAGCATCAGTCTCCACTTTTCAGAGATCCCTAGGCTGGATATCCCTAGCTTCACCCCAGGTAATGCTCAGGAGCTCCTGTGGGCCTGCCCCTATCCTCCTGGATTGTACCCCAGGTGGGAAGGAGGATCCCAGGTCACCTCCATACTCCCTTAGGTGTGTTGGGCAGCTCAGTGGGTCCCTCATGGAGCCTGATTATGAAGTCTGGGGCACCTGGGTCCCTTCTGCCAGTGGCCGATGTGGGGTGATTGTTCCTGGTTTTCTGGTCTCTGTCCCTGAGGGCATCGGCACTAGAGGAGATCCAAGGAGGTAGGTCACATAGAGACATGCCACTGCTCCAGATCCTGGCTAGCGTCCTCCCCCTCCTGATCACTCTGCAGCACCATTGCACCACCACCCATGGTCACACAGGTGGTGGTAAAGCAGCAGGACCTGCAGCCCACCCTCCCTGGAGGAAGAGAGCAGTCCCCCAGGTGCTCGATCCTACTCCCCTGGCCAGACCTCCAGCAACCCAAGTTCGCTTCTGACCCTGGGTCACTGGCATTGCAAGTAATAGTGCTACCGCAGCACTAGCGGGCCGACCCAGATTTCAGCATCAATGCTGGTGTGCTTTGCATTCTTTCTGCTTTGCTACATATAGAGTCAGTAAGGGAAATCACCCGCACTGCTTTGTTGTAACCAGCCATTCAGTTTAAGCACCCATGCCTAGTGGTTAGAGTAACAAACAGTGATTGAACTGGGTACATCCAGCAGACTTGGGTCTGATTCCCACAGCCTCCACTTGCATGCTGTGTGACTCCAAGCAAGTCACTTAACCTCCCCAGTGCTTCTAGGTCACTCCTGAAAACAGACAGTTCTGCCTAGTGGGCCTTACCTGCTTTACAAAGAATATAAAAAAAATACCAATATATGTTTACTACATCATAGAATAGTAGTCAGGTTACCATATAATTTGCCTGAGTTTTACTTGGGCTGCAATGATTTTGAATAGGTAAAGATAAATGTTTAGATACATTTTCTGTGTTTTATAAGCTTGTTTTTAGATTTTAGTCAAGTTTTTATTGTATTCTTTGCATATAAGCATCTAAGTTGTAGATTGCTAAATGCAGGATCACTGTTACCAACTAGCTTATTCGAGTTTATAATCAGTAGGGCCATCCAAATCCTCAGTCGTTTGAATGAAAACTAGTCTGAATGAAAGTATGTTCACAAAGAAGAAACTGCCTTACTACTTATGAAAATATTTCACAGTTAGAACCCCATTTAGGTGAATTGGAGCATTTGCACCTTTTCTCCCACCTGCTGTTTCAGTCTCTGTGACAACAAAAAGTTTTCGGATAGACTGCTTCAACAAAAAACAAAAGTTAAGTATTTAAGTGTACTTATGTTTGGCCAGTGGACTTTGAAAGCACATTCAATGACATACAGAAGGTAAGACCCCAGGGGCTATATGATGCTTGTGGGCAGAGTGGTGCTCAATTCACATCTGAACAAAGACATGAAAACTGGGAGACACCCTTTTCATGGACACCAAGTTAAAAAAAAGCATCCACATGTCTGGGAGATGCAGGAATCCATTTGAAGGTCCTCCAATAATCACTTGTGGATTTTTTAGGTGAAGACACTTTATTTCAAAGAAGCAAATTCAAGCAGTTTTTTTTTTTTTGCTCTTCCTACCCCCCTGGCCATCCACTCCTTCAGGCCTTCCAAGGCCCCCTACCACCTCTGCTGAGTCCTGACCACCATCCACTGCCCCTTACTGCTGTGCTACCAGGTAACCCAAAGTAACCCTTCATTGAGTGGGCCCCTACCCCTGTGGGAGGCTACCAGGGGAGAAGAATTGCCCCAAAAGAGCTTCCTGTGTATCCTGGGCATGGCAGGGGTCAGAACGGACACATGTCTTGGGCTTACGGCTTATGGAGGGATGAACAGCCATCCTTTGGTTGGTCAGTGAGTGTTTTCCCATTTTCTTGGGAGCGTGACAGGCCACATGATGTCAAGGCACAAGCCGATGTCTGTCACGCTTCCTCCTGCAGTAAGGGCTGACATGCTGTCGTGCCTCTGGCCTCCACCAGGGGCCAGCAGATGCTGAGCCGTGAACCCACCCTCCCTCCCTTCCAGGAGAAGGTGAATGGTCATTGGACACGCAAGCTTTCACCCACCAGCTAGCCCTCAAACATCCAAGTCTGTTCCCAACCATGGTCAGTGTTGCCACAGGCAGAAATCCAATTCAGGCAGTAAATTATAGATGGGAAAAAATAAAGGTAGTCCACCTTAGCGGTGATGGTTCAGATTAATTCACATCCAAGTTCTAACAAGCAAAGAGACCAAGTCATTTGTAACTTGTGCATGTGGCGTGTGGGTGTTGAACAAAGGGGATCATAGTGCTGTCACTACTGCCATCACCCCAGAGGGATGTGGACTGCATGTTACTACTGCCATCACACTGAAGGGGTGGGGGCTGTAGTGCTTGTGCCATCACCACTGGTGGATGGGGAATGTAGTACTGCTGCCATCCTACCTGAGGGATGGGGGCCATAGTGCTGATACTGCCATCACACCTGAGGAATGGTGAATGTAGTACTGTTGCCATCACACCTAAGGGATGAGGGCCACAGTGCTGCTGCTTCTGTCACACCTGAGGGAGGGAGGTCATAGTGCTGTTGGTGCTGCCATCACACCTTAGGGATGGGAGCTGTAGTGTTGCTGCTGCCATCCCATCTTGTACCTAAAATAACTTTAAACTGGTACAAGGATGGAAGGATGTGCGATAGTGGTCAAAATTGCTAAATGCATGTTAGCAGAGTTAAAATTGTTAAATAAAGTACACAAAACCAAACACTGGTAAAACCGGATTTTGGCTTAGTAGACACTCAGACAATGCTGCTACAATGTGCAAAACGGAATATGCCCTTTCTCAATCCCGTAAACCAATGTCCCTGACTAGAACCCATGACCTTCTGATCTTCTGGCCCCAGAGCTGAGTGCACTGCTTACTAAGCCACTAACACAGATAACTATATGCTCTGTCTCCAAGGACAACTTGCTGTGTCCATGGTAACTTAATGCTGTATACCCTCATTAAGGGTGCTCAGTGGGACTACTAGCTTTTGTAGCAGCATAGAGATGGAACTGTCCATTTAGGGAATGTGGGAAGAGACTGCTGTGGGCTCTGAAGGTAAGAGAAACAGGCTAAATGTAGCATGTCACTACTGAAATCTGGCTGTTCCAGTAACAGTGAGTGTGGTCTGAAGCTTCTGGCTCAGGCTGGACGTTTTGTGGTTCTAATGCAAATCAGTTCAAGTGTGAACCATTAAAGCAGCAGTACAGTACAGTACAGTACATGTAAAAAATCTGCGCTTTTAACAATTTATTCCTGTGCTCTGTTGAGCTTTCTCCTGCTATTCTTTCCCACCGCACTGAACTATCACCCCATAATTTTCTCAGTTTCCTTTGTTTTGTTTACATTTATCCCACCCGCCATGTTGAAAGCAGCAGCAAAAAGATAGGCAGTCACATATATTTTCTGCAGCGCCATAACAACTGGAAGCTAATCACTTCCTGATTAGTAGTACTGCTGCTTTAAGGGTTCTAATAAATTCCTGAACCAAAATCTGCATTATAAATACGTATTAATTACTAATTTGCATTTCAAACCATTTAAACTGGCTTTAACAAGGGAGGCACATTTTGGTTTTAATTTTAGTATTAGCCAAGTTATATGATGTTCGTATTTTCTTTTTATTTTTGTTCAGCCATCCCTTATTCTGGACCGATGGTGCCAGATTTTCAAACGTTATTTTTAGACGCAAGTCTGCGCTGCATGCAATTTTGGATGCCACTGGACCTGCATCCAGAAACTAAGGATTTTCCATCCCTGCATTTATTCTGAAGGAAGTGCACTGGATCGCTTTGCTGATGTCTAGTGTACATCCATTTTGCAGCTGCTTGCATCCACAGTACTTGGGCAGAAGCTGTGTTGGAGCACTTCCAACTACTGCAATATCAAGGCTCGTTGGATAGTCAAGTGTGGATTTGGCGACGGACGCTGTGTCCATTTGTTGATCTGAAAAGTGGGCACCTGGGGACTGTTTTCATTGATTATACTTGTTTACTTAATTTACTTTAGAATTTATGCATACCAGGATATAGTTTTATTTATAAATTGGTGACTGTGAGAGGCACACTAAGCAGAGGCTTGTTTCTAGGCGTGACCAAGGGGAGGGGGTTACAAAGGAAATGGGGCAAAAGTTAAAAACTACAGTCACAAAATGTAAGCAAAATGGTGAAAATCAACAAGTAGTTACAAGATTCAACCACACTGCAAAATGCCTGGAGGAGCAAACAAATAAAGAAAACTGGGCAAAACAACGACAATAGGAGTAAAGTATATCCAAAATTCAGTGAATCTATGTATCATAAAGTGCAATTATATATAACATTTTCTAAGTAAATTAAAATGGGAAATGCAGCCTACGTAGCATGTAGTAACATTAACGAAAAGTCAACTGACAGTATTGTCATACGGTAGGAACAGTCCAAGCTGCTCAGACCTGGGAAGTAAGGAGGGAGGAGGTGGGCAGCTGAGTAAGTAGAGAGATGGTCAGAAAGAAGTCTGGAGGGTTGGGGAAGAGTGAGGGGAGCAGGAAGCTCCAAAAGGAGGGAGGTGATGGGAGGAGGAAAACACCCTCAAAATGGACAAGGTGGTGCACCTGACAGCCCAGAGAAAGGGCGTTGCACTGCTGTGCTAGTGACTCTGGTTCAGGAGTAGACTTGGGAGCCGGTGATTGGATGACCAGGCTGCGGAATACCCTGCCACTAGCAGCTCGTCCCAACTGGGGGAAGGGTTACAGCACACTCTGGTGCTGCCTAGGCACCTGCTGGTGGGCTGGGGAGCTTGCTTTTTCAGCAGAAGTGTGCTGTGTGTGTTTGAGGCATCCCCATGTGCTGTGAGAGAGGAGGGCTTGGGAGAAAACTGGAGGGAAACTGGCCAACTGCAGCAGGTTAAACATCCTACACCCTGCAGGCTCCACACTGCCAGTCATGGCTCCTCTCTTTCCCTATGATCTGTACGGTGGAAAGATGCAGTGGAGGACCCTTGCTGCAGGAAGCAAACCATAAGAGAGGCAGGATAAGTCCTGAAGAAGGCAGGGGTTGCCGATCAGATGGCAGTTCAGCTGAGAATAAATACACCTCTATAAAATTAACAAATAAACAATGAGAGTCAAGATTTAGTAAAGCCTACAATAGGTCAGGGGTATCAAGATACATATCTTCAGATGAACCGCAGTCTCCATGTGTTTTGGAAATGGGGTAGTAGAGAGAATGGCAAGCCCTAAATTGTAGCACTTTTCTAATTCCTTACCATCCCCCACTATCATCCCCATCCTACTACAAAATCGATCTTTTATTTGGTTTCCTCATTGCATGATTGCTTTTTCTAACCTGGCCCTTTATTTTACTATTGTTTGGTTTGAAAATACAACTTACACTTCACTTTTGAAAATAAAAGACGCATAGTTTAGTAGTGGGCCTCGGAACATTGCCTGCTTCACCCGCAGTTCATGTGCAGCGCAAGTTGACATAGCTGCTCTCTACAGAACTTGTGTCAGTGATGGAGGGATGAATGGCTGCAGTGTAAATGGGCTGATCCTGCATTTTGGATGGGTATCAATTGAACACGGCGACTGTGATTGAGCGACTACAAAAAAGGTGACTCAGTCACGGTGCCTGTGTTCTGGCTACCTGGGCAGGGTAATGATGGGATAGGGGTGGGCGGCTAGGGCGATAGGAACTAGGTGTATATACATGTGCGTGGGGGGGGGATCACGCTGTACCACGGGTGGAAGGGGAGGGAGGGTATGTGGGGTGTAGTGCGGTGGTCAGTTGCCAAGCTGGCCATGTGGTGTGGTGAGTAGAGTGGCAGGCTGGGGTTGGGAGGGTGCCGGGTTCGGTTCTGGGCACAATTTCTTTTTTGTGTCAGGTCCAGTTGTTGTTTTATTTTATGTTTTTCACACACCCCCGGCATGCACCCCTTGGAGTTGAGAAACCTTAAGTAGGGGAGTGCGGGGGGGGGGTAGGGGTTTCGTATTCGCCACGAGTGTACATCACCGTTATTTATTTTCAGTGATGTACACTTGTCCAAATGGTGATCGCTATTCCATGATTGCCGTTATCATATAGAACCTTTTGGATGAGATGTTAAACCAAGGTTCTGCCTGCCTTGGCTGGTGGTCGCCAGGTGGATGTTAAAGATCCCATAACACTTCTTGAATAGTGTATGGAATTTCCCTGATGTCCTGGCCAAATGTATCTTGTTCACTAACCACCAATGGCTTAACTTGGTTCAGAATCCATTGGTTTGCTTCTGTATCCCCACCCACAGGATGAGGATGAACACAAGAAGCGTTTCTAGGCTTCCTGTTTTCGATCAACAAAAAAAAAATCCCTTAATAATGTAAAACAAAGCAAATCCAACAGAGCTTGTACAAAGCACTGCCAGATACATTTATTTAAATGCTGCTGATTTCAGTGGGTAATTTCTTAGCTTTTTATGTGGTCTTTCACTGGCTGCTCTCCTGCCTTTACAGGGCCAGTCGACTTTAAAAGTGGATTAGAGCCCATAAGTATAGCATGTAGCAAATGCAGAAAATGAAATGGTTATCAAATGGCCGGACAACTTATGTGAACGAAAAGGAACATTGCCCAATAAACAGAGCAGATGATTATTTATTTATTTACTCTTATCTATCTTAAGACTTTAATCAGAGCACACTGAGCTAAGAACAGCTAATGTCCAAATGTGTTCTGGGGAAGTGGTACAGTACAGAAGAGCAGTGTAAAAATATGGGTACATTACGGTGCACAAAAATAGAAGGCAGAGTTGGATTAAGGCATGGCAGCATAGGCCTGGGCCTAGGGCTCCTGCCTGCTAGGAAGCCCCCAGCAATCCTCAAAATAGTCTTACTACATACCCATTCCTTTCTGTCTATGCTACATTTTTTTGTAAAGGACTCAGCTGCTAAGTAATCCTAGCAAGGCAGGCGCTGAACTGTGATGTGACCCTCACGTCCCTGATTAGGTGTTAAGTACCACTCATAGCTTCAGGGGGGCCAAAGCCAGGCTGACCTTTAAGGTGTAAATAGGTCCATTTCCTTTGCTTTGTCTCCCACCCCTCTAGTATCCCATGTCAGTAGAAGTGGCTAGAAAGATCTTTGCCCCCTTGGTGTTCCTGATAGGGAGAGTGACTGGTGAGAATCTTAAATGGAGGCCCCTGAGCAGTTTGTCCTATACTTGCCTTTTCTTGTGCATTGAGGGAGCCCTGTCATTAATTTCAGAATGGTAGGAGCCAGCAGAACCTGCCTATTGGAGAGCTTGTTCTAAGTTCCAGGTGCCTCTTATTAGTACGGGGATGCTATGTGACTTGCCCTGGCCCTGGGTCACATAGTATGCAAGTAGAGGTTGTGGTTCATAAATCCAAGTGTTCTGAGCCTACATGTTTTCCAGGTTCTACGCTTGGGGCTCTGACCACTGTACTATAGCGCTATACTGCCGAATGTATTATTTCATGTTGTCACTGCTTGACTGGGAGTGGCGTATCATGTTAAATGCAATTCTCTTCTTGGGGGAAAATTAGTAGAGGGTTCCGTCGAGTTTGGGTTGTGGTGATTAGTGTCATGAAAATGACCATCAGAGTTCTGAATAATACAAGAAAACGGGGGCTGAATTTTCAAGGTCCTTCAACAATGTGGTATTGCAGTTCACAAATAGCATGGCTAATCCTGATCTTTAACATGGTCTGATCTTATGCCTAGCCTCTGTACAGACAGTTGGTGAGAATCCATCTGGAGTACTCAGGCCCAGTTCTGAGACCACATCTCCGCAAGGACATAGACAGGATAGAGGCAGTCCAGAGGAGGTCAACTAAAATGGTGCAGGGTCTGCAAGAGAAGCCATATGAGGAGGAGACTAAAGGAGCTTAATATGTATACCCTTGAGGAAAGAAGGGAGGGGGACATGATAGAAACTTTTAAGTACCTCAGTGGAATCAACAAAGTCCAAGAGGGTAGCATCTTTCAGAAAAAGAGACGTACAAGAACAAGGGGACACAATTTAAAGATAGAAGGGGCGGTTCAGGGGCAATGTGAGGAAGTATTATTTCACAGAGAGGGTAGTGGATGCATGAAACAGCCTTCCTGAGGAGGTTGTGGGGTCTAAAACTGTGGGAGAATTCAAGAATGCGTGGGACAGACATAAGGCAATTCTTGTGGGGGTAGGAAGAAATAGGCTGTTGGTTAACTAGGATCTGCGGCCTATCCTCTAGGTAGGGAAATGGGCAGACTAGATGGGCCAAGCGGTCCTTATCTGCTGTCAAAGTCTTATGTTTCTAGTGCACTTACCCGGTTACCAGAAGCAAAATAAATAAATAAATAAACACCACCCACTAAACCAAAATGACACAAACTAATGAAAAGGCTATAGTGCTATAGATAAGCTTACAATGCTGTCAGGGGCAGTGGTGGCCTTTAAATCATATTTGTTTACTTTGCAGGCAATTGTACATATTATGGGGTCACATACATATAATACTACCCCCCCCATTATGTACAATTGCCTGCAAAGTAAACAAATAGTATCTGAAGGCCACCGCTAACCCTGACCATTATAAATAGAATAATAGATAGGTTCCTGTGCATTACAATGTAGTAATTCCATCGAGAGGTTCCATGTCCCCAGAACCTCGAGATGGAATTACTACATTGTGATGCACAGGAACCTATTTTATTTATTTTTATAATATATAGATGCGTTTTTCTGATTTTCTTTTCTCTCAGGCAGTTGGCCGCTGCAGCGAACAAGTCTCTCCGTCCTGGCCACGCGCCACACTGTCTCACTGCTTTGTGGTTGTTTTTTTTGTTTCTTTTATGAAGGACAACCTACCTTTTCCATGTCTGGGGAATGTAGGATCACCTGGATATCTGTATTTTTTGCATATTTAAAACAAAAAAGCTGCAAAATGTTCAAGTTAAGAAACACTCTCGGTAAGCGAGACAGTGGCAGCCGGGTTTTTTGAACAGTTCTGCTCGCCCTAACAGGAAAAGCGGCCAATTGGAAGGCACGTTTTGAAAGACGTTGGGAGCTAAACTAGCACATCGCTGTTGTGTTTTGGTGATAATACTGTCGTTCAGGACGGCACATGAACAATGGTATTATCACTCCTGAAGTGTAGTATTATCACTTTGGGAGTGATACTATTATGGAGAATTTTTTGTGTGCTTTTCTACTATATTATTTTCATGATCCATATATTAAAAACCTATATATAGCACTGCAGCCCCTTCTCCACCTGGTTTTGTGGGTGGGGCTGTATCAGGAAGTAAGATTGTGGTTGCAGTAAGCTAAGTAAAAGGTAGTAATGAAATGTATGCCGAGAGTAGCCGTGCACATAGTGATCCCTTGATTATTCACCAAACGTCTGTACAAAACGTTAGCATTTTGTTGCCCTTTATTATCATATCCCTTGATTATCCACCCAGTTTTGCTTGTATGAAAATAGGTGGATAACTGAGGGTGCCCTGTAGATTATCAGACTGAAATCAAATGGTATGTGACACTTGGGAGAAGCGTGAGGTCCAAATAGTGTTGCACTGTCACTTATATAATTTTGAGAGAAGGCACAGCAGGGCAGAAATTTCGATTTGTATACTGTTGCCTGCAGCTCTTTACATGCAAACTATATTCTAACTTTGATACAGATTGAATGTAACAGGATTCCCAAGGTGCCATAGAGTCTGTAAGAAGGTCCTTTGTGGAGAAGGGGCATGATTGTGGTGAGGAGGGGCCCAGGTTGCATTAATCTGGCTCTGCTAGAAGGCACTGCACATATAGTGGAAAAAAATAATAGCAGAAAAGATGTGTAAGCAGGCATGCAGACATTTAGCAACAAGGATTTTGATGTGCAAATAAATGAAAATTAAAAAGGAAATCCAGTAAGGCAGCCAAAACAGAAGCAAAGTACAGCAAGGTTCTGTCACTGTCATTATAAACAAAGGCAAACATCAGCGTCCTGTAGAGGGAGGATCAAGGGGGTAGGAGTAAGGAGATATGTGCGGTAGAATTGGGAGAGAAGAAAAAGAGGGGATCATGTGCAGGAACAGACATCTCTGGAGGGGTGTTAATGGAGAAGAGCTTTCAACACAGAGGAGGAGTGAGAAGAGCAGATTGGGGAACGGGGGTGAATACTAGATCAGAACTGGGCTGGAGTTTATAGCAAAGTCAGCCAACCCAGTGTGGTGGGGGAATTATGGTTGGCATTTTGGAGGAGTATGACAAGGGATGGCACAGGATAGGAGAGAGCTGAGCTAGCTGGGTATGGCTAGAGAGACATGCAGTTAATTTAAACTTTGCTGGCAAAACTGAACAAAAACAAGCATTTGTCAATGCCGAATGTTTGCTTGCTGGCACTGGCAGTGGTAGTGTAGAAGTTACAGAGCTGCGTAATAGGAATGGCAGTGAAGTATTGAACTGAAGCCAACCCCACCACCACCCTGCAGAGAGTGACAGGCATTGGAGTGTGCGTTTGGGTCGTCAGGCATAACGGCCACGCCATTTCACCACACCCCACCCTGCAGACACTGACAAGTGTCACAGTGTTCCTTGGGGTCTTTGGCCTTATGTGCACCCCATTTCGAGGAACACGGTGAGATGGGTGCTATAGGAGAATGGGGTGAACTTTGGGGTCAAGAGTCCAAGGCATACCTGATGCCTCTCACTGGCTGCAGGTGTGGAATGGTATGAGCATTACAGGCAAGAATCCCAAGTCACACCCCTGATGCCTGTCATTCTCTACAGGGTTGGGCGTTATGGTTGGAAACCCTAATACCTCAGGCATTCATTGGTATTTTCACTCCAAATTTTCAACATGTTTTTTTTGTGACCCCACCTCATGAACAGGGGGAATATCAGTTTGTTAGCCGAAAGCTGCTTATGCACAGCAACTACGGCATTTAGCACCACAGGTGCAAAAACTTTCCGAACCTGATGTAAAAAATGACAGCTGTACAGTTCATGGGGAAGTGTCAAAAATGGCAATGTTGCAAATCTGCAGTAAAAATATTAAAAGAAATGGTGAAGTCACGAGCGTACATAGAAACTGTGCAACGCACACCCGTAATATAATTAGGTTGGGAATTTTTTACAGCAGGTTGTCAACTCAGGCATTTTGGTGCCTCCGATCATGAACAGTGTCACTGTGATTTTCTTTATCTGTGCCGAGCAATGATTTCCCACAGCGACCACGAGATCTCTGCGCTGAAAGTGTGAAAACACACTTCAGCCATGTTGTGAAAATGACAGCTGTACTGTTCATAGGAAGGTGGAAAAATGCCACTGGTGAAAATCTGGACTGAAAATATTACAAAGTCATGAACTTACGAGGTGCGTGAAACTGCGCAATGCTCACCGTAACACAGTCATTTTATGGACTTTTGTCACCAAATTTTCAACATAGCCATTTTAAGACCTCTGCTCATGAACAGTGTAACTGTGATTTTCTTAATCTGTCCTAAACATTGCTTTCGCACACCAACAGCACCAATTGTGCGCTACATGTGCGAAAACACATTTTGGGCGACATATGAAAAATGGCAGCTGTACTGTTCATAAGGAAGTGTAATAAAATGGCAATGTTGAAAATCTGGAGTGAAAATATTAAATTCGCAAACTTACGAAAGCATGCATAGAACTGTGCAACACACGCTCGTAAAACAGTCATTTTTAGGAATTTTTTCACCAAATTTTCAACATAGCCATTTTAAGACCTCTGCTCATGAACAGTGTCACTGTGATTTTCTTAATTTGTCCTGTACATTGATTTCGCACACCGACTGCACCATTGTGCGCTACATGGGCGGAAACACATTTTGGGTGAGATGTGAAAAATGACAGCTATACTACTCATAAGAAGGTGTGGTAAAATGGCAATGTTGAAAATCTGGAGTGAAAATATTGAAAATTCGCGAACTTACGAGCCTGCGTAGGAACTGCAGTAACGCTTAGCTGTAAAACAGTCATTTTGGGAATTTTTCACCAAATTTTCAACATGGGGTTTTGGGACCCCTTCTCATGATGATGTCACTGTCATGGCGTTATGGGCCGAAGGGTGATTCGGCGCGTGACTGCGAAATCACCCGCCGGGCCCGGAATAGCGCCATGACAGTGACATCGTTCATTAGAAGGGGTCCCAAAAACCCATGTTGAAAATTTGGTGCAATTCCAAAAATGCCTGAGATATGCAATAAAGTTGAAAACCCCTATCTAGCCCATTATACAGCTTACCGCATTTCCTCAGTTCGCGGTCGGCTTTGAAGAGTGCAGATGTGTTCGCTCCACGAAGATTGTCGCGCCGAGCTCCGGAGGTAAGTATGGGGTGGGGGGTGTGGGAGGCAGGGTGGGTGTGGGTTGTGGGAGGGGGCTGGGAGAAGCGCCGTGGGACCCTTTTTATTTTGCAGGTAAAAAAAAAAAGTGGGACGTTTGCCACGCTAGGGTGGTCTCCCAGGCGTGGCACAAGGACTGGGGGGGCCATGGAGCCGACGGGGATTGGGCACCCCCGCGCCAGCCATATGATCAGTTGCCATGCTGGGGTGGGCCTCAGCGTGGCACCCAGTACTGGGGTGGACAGTGGAGCTGACGGGATTGGGCACCTCACGGTTATTCTATCAGTTGCCCCAGTGTGGCATGTGGAAGGCTTGAGGGGGCGCAGCACAAGCCGACGGGGATGAGCACCCCATTGGCTATGCGTGTGTGCGGGGGGCACCGCAGTATGCGCGTGCTTTGTAGTGTAGGGGAGCTGCATGAGCAGGCGATATTCATCGCTGCTCACCGCCGTAGTTCCCTTTCAGCTGTATGCCACTGCATTTTGGAGCTTGTCATAGACAGCTCCAGCATGCATTGGCTTACAGCGGCCGCGCCTGCCAACACACTGACTGAATTGGAGGAGGAGGTGACACACCTCCAAAATCTCGGATGATGGCACTATGTTTCTTGCACATGCGTGCAAGCAAACATAATAATCACACTTGGTGAAGAATGCAGTTTTTCAACTTCACCCATCTTTGGCTGAAGTTCTTTTTTTTTAAGTTTAAAACTTTACCCCCCAACCCATGCACTCATATTGCTCACCATCCTTCCTCCACCCTGACCATCCAAAAAGCTCTCCCTCATCCTCTCAGCACCTAACCTAACTTCTCCCCAGTATTGAGTTACAAGGGGATTACAGTACGCTCCATGTAGCAAACTAGACACATTGCGCAGTGCAACATACATACATGGATCTGAAAAGTGGTATAGTGTACGGTTAGAGCATATTGTGTATGTAACTGAGCTAGTTCAAGTTCAAAAACTTGTTATGCACAGTTGAAAAATTGTGCACATTCTAAAGATGCTGTGCATATTCTATAATCTGTACACCTGACTTTGCCTCTTGTGCCGACTGCCACCGCTTCCCTGCTCCCGCTTCAACTTTGTCACTTGTTGTGCTCCAGTCACACACACAAAGCTACGATTTCACAACTGCAGCAGTTCTCTCTGGAAAAATATTGGAAAAGCAAGAACTTCATACTGGAACCAAAAAAAAAAATAAACCATATACTATAAAAATTAAAATAACTTGCCCTGTGTTTCCATCACAGGGCTGAAATAACTGCATGGACCTCTCGAGCTTTGCTGTCAAGGTCCATATGCTGTTATCGCTACCCCTCGATGGAAACACAGGCTTGTTATGTATGGTCATCCATACAGTATTCCTTATATTTTGCATATAACAATTACTGGTTTCTCTGAGCACAGTAGTAGGATTTAATTCTTTGTTTAAAGATTGCCATGGTAGGTGACTGGACAGCAGAAGGTAGTGTGTTGTGCTGAACTGCCTTTCTGTACATTAAGGATAATATGTTAATGTTGAAATTAACTTTGGGAATATGCAGATGCCTTTTGGCATTTTCTCCAGCATTGTACTCATGAAATGAACTTTGTGGTGGCAGTTTTCTTAATCTGAAGCAGCATTATGTATGCATGTGTATGTCAGGGTTGTTACTGGCATGTCTCTCTTAGATCAGCAGAACCAGTTAAGCCTTGGTTATTTACATTGTTATTAAACTGTACAGTCAGAATTTAAAATTGTCCTTTTTGGCTTTGTTGTGGAAAAAAAAAAATTTATGTAAAACTTGACCATTTGAGTGGTGGTAACACCCACTTTTACAGCCCCCACCAGACCGGTTGCCTATCTGTCCTTCATTTTCCTGCTATGATATTAGCGTTCTAGGACATAAAGGAAAGGGAAATTTTTAACCAGTAGTGGCACACAAAGCCAAAGCGTGTTTCCAGGTGCGACCTGGGAGCACAAGGAAGTTAAGTGACTTGCTTAGGGTCACACAGTATGCAAGTAGGGGCTGTGGGATTCAAACCCAGGTCTCCAGCTCAAAGTCTTAAACCACTGTGCTATACTGCCTCCTTAAACTGCATCGGGGTTGGGGTAGGTAGGTATCCTCCTCATTTGTGCCTTATAAGCAACTAATTTATTGTTACCACGGTACTGTATTCAAACCTGTATTGTATCTGTACATTGGTTTGTATCTAATTGACCTGTAAGTTTTCCATTGTATATTGCCTTTGCTCTCTATATTGTGTTGGTACCAAGTGCTGCTGTTATACTTTTGTAATCTGTATTTTGTAATTTGTGCATACCTACTTGTCCCGGGTTGTACCTGTAAACGGTCCCCTGGACCAGTGCACTCTACCTGGTCAACAAAGTCATAAATAAATGAAGAAATTTCAGATTATAACTTCTTTTTACTCAGAGTGAGCATATTCAAATGTAACCCCCCTGCAAATGGGGGTTCCCAAAAGACTTCCAGGAGCTTGCTTGAATGCTCCAAGCCTGAATGGTGTTTGGCATTTAAGCCATTTATCAGTGAGTGTTTTGAGAGCCTCTGGTACTGTCTCTTTAAGAGCTGTCTGCTTGCAGACATAATTAGTTTGTATGGGGGACTGTGCTTTCTGAGTACCACTCGAGCTGCTGCCAATTCACTTCATTTTTGCAGTCACTAGGAGTGCAAAGGGAACCTATTTGAAAGATGTAACTGTTTGCCAGAAATTATTTAGAGTAATAATGAAATTACAGTTTGTCTAACCTGCTTTGCAGTCAGAACTGTGTCTGCTAGTTCCCATTCTAGTTTTGAACTGCTGAACTGGACCAATCAGTGTGGGGTAAGTAGCTCTAAAATGATGCCTTGGACGAATCAGAACTTGGACTCATAATCTGAGCCAGCCACAAGAGGATTGTATGGGCAGTGACTCTGGGAGAATGTAGTTTAGACTTCAGTGCCTTTTGGACCAACAGCAGCAGTCTATTGTGAGTGACAGCCAATCCAGTCAAGAACTGGGAGGAACTCAAAGGAAGTGCCGGTTTTTGTCGGTTGGAGTTGAGTTGAGCTTTGCAGTGAAGAAGGAAGGAGCCCTGTGCTTTTCAGTGTGCAGTTTAGTCAAAACGTGTGTAAGGCCCAGAGTTCCGTCTGCAGCTTGTGTAACAGCTTGTTAGGACTGAATCTGCCTGTGAAAAGAATCAAAGGATCTCTGAAGAGTAGAAACCAGGCTCACCCTGTAGAAGACTGGAAGAATTGCTGAAAATTGCACTCGGTCTGTCAGGAACTGAATCTGCTGTGTGTTCTCCCGGTATTGTGCAGTAATTCATCGGGATACAGATGCAGCCTGCCTGGTATAGTACTTTCTTTTATATGGATGTGTGAAGAGGTTTGTGTACCTCAAGTGAGCCCTGCTGACATTGAAGGACCCTATCTTATTTGGAGGTCGTGAGTACTAATTCAGGGTTGCTCCTGTTGAATTGCCACATTAAATCCAAATGGAATTACTGTACTGCTGACTGTTTAATTCTCCTTTTCTATGTGTGAAAGGGCCCTACCAGCTGCCACGGTTTGGACTAGCCACTAGGGCTTGGGTACCCAGGGACAGTAACTGATAGGGATAGGCCTGTGCACAGAGCCATAGGTAGATTATTAGAGTGATAAGCTAATTAACCTGATTTCCTGTCCTTGTTATATCCCCTAAATAAATCAGAGCTGCTTGTTTCAGTAAAGTTATACTGCCTGAGGTATTTGGTTCATGTTAAAGTACTGTACTGTGATTGTTGCACTGTATCTCATTTCACAGGAGGTCCCAGTGCCGAACCAGACCTGGGGGTAAGTGTATACTGTGAAGGTAATTTGATATATTGTGTGGGCCACTAGTGGAAAGGGGTTGCAGTGTCCCAGAGGGCTGTGACCAAGTTAGTTTAACTATTGCAAACCCTGACCTCTGGGTGGAGGCACCCGCCATTGGATCCAGGCCCCTCAACCTGTTGGTGGCAAATCAGGCAGGGTAGTAGCCCTGGATAGTGCCATCTAGGGTTACCACAAATTAGTGCACTGTAGACAACTTCTGCTGTCTTCTTTGTTAGGTATGGTCTGATGTGTTTTTAAAAGCTGATCTTGTGACTATCTTAATCAGCTAAACTTGTTGCATGGTCTTTATTTGCCATATTGTGGTCTGACTGTATGCCCAGATATTTTGTCAAATAAAGTAGCAGAAGTAGTATAGTAGTAAGTAGTAGCCCGCTAGTAGGTGGCACCTGGGCTACATTGAATTGTTCTCGCTCAGGGATGCTGCCTGGTACCGATTTTTTTTTTGTTTGTAACTCAAGTTTATTCAAGCATCATAAACAGCCATCAATATACAGGCGATATCAGGGTTTTATTTAACTCCAAAAATTTATTAGCGTTTTGCTCATAAAAGTGCTAAAACATTGTGAAAATGCATAGCACTTGCCTCACTGTGTTTAACAAACATAACACTTCTAGAAAACCTATATAAATACTTTCTGTATAGTTAGCATTGTCCCAAGAAAAAAACTGCTAATCAGTTATTTAAAACCCTGGATATTGTGACATATAGGTTAAGTTAAAGATTGGTACATCATATGAAATAACTTGTTCACAATATAAATCTACTAATTCCATTCCAGTTATCTATATCTTGATATCTAACTATTTACACCTGAGGAAAACTCATTGTCAGACACCATGGTAACTGGGAATCCATTATGTTCAGCAGTTTCATAAAAATCAATATTCATCAAAATTAGAGTTAAAGGGGGGAAAGAGAAGGGGAAACAATCCCAGAGGGATAATCACCATTCAGATCAATTTATATGTCCGCAGATCTGTCTTGCTTGTTCTGGTTCTTAATTTACTACTCTTGGAAGTCTTGTTAATCTAAGGGGAGGAGGCCCCCAGCAGGTTTATGTTAGGAGTCTTCAGATGCCCGAGAGCATGCAGCTTCCCAGGCAATCCACGGGCCCCAGATTGTTCTGAACTGTTCCTTCCTTAAGTTTAATCTGCCCATACTATAGTCCAGGTCCATTACATTATTAACTCTAGAAACCCACTCCTCCACTTTGGAGGCTCTGGATGTAACCAGTGTGCAGTCAGGCACTGTAAGGCTGCAGCCACAAGTGCCAGGGCCAGTTTCCTTTCGGTGAGGGGAAACTTACTATTGATGGCAACCCCAGTACCTAATCTGTGAAGGTGTCTGAATGGGCTCAGACAACATCTCCGCACAGCTGCCTTTATGTGCTGCCAGAAGCAAGATATTCTCTGGCACCCCAAAACATATGCCAGTATGTGCCCGCTGCCACATTCCTCCAACAAAGATTTGTGTTAACACTGTTGTGGTGCTGGGTCACACAGGAACCCAAAATATCGAACTAAAATTCTCCAAAAAAATTCCCTCCAGGTAGGAAAAGAGGTTACCTGAAACCCCTGTTTTAGTCTCTTAAGCCATAACTCCTCTGGAATATTCTCTGTCATCTCCCTCTCCCAGGCAAGTTTTATTTTCCTTGGGGGGAGAGGTGCTGTTCTCTGGGCCCTATCAAACTATATAGTTGGGAAGTCCACCTCACCATCCCCTCAGAGTTCTGTACCACCATTACAAAATCTTCCCACTGGTTCGTTTGGCGTGTGAGTTCCCTCAGGGTGCCCGGAGTATTGATAAAATGACGTATTTGTAAATACCTGTGGAAGTCCACATTCTGCAAATTAAATTGCTCCTTAAGCTGGTCAAAGGAGAGACATATCCCTCCCTCCACCAGTTGTGAAAAACGAGTTAACCCTCTTGACTCCTACCTGGTTTAAGCATTGCCCAGACATGGTGGGAGGAATCCCACATGCTGATGAATCACAGAGAGGGGACCAAGGGTCTCCTCTGAGGCCAAGACCCACCTGACCCTCCTCAGTATCCTCAGAGTATGCTGGTCCAGGGGTTACTGGAAAGCGAGGAGGCCGTGGGGCCTAACAGGCCAAGGAATGCAGAGAGACCTCTATAGTGTCTTGTTCCTGCATCTCCAACCAGCCCGTGGAGCTTTGCCCAGAGATCCAAGCCTGGACCAGGTAGTATGAATGAAGATCAGGCAGCCCCAGACTCCCCCTATCTCGTGGGACAGACAGTATTTGCCTGGCGATCTGTGAGCAGTGACCCTTCCCCACCATATAAATCTAGCCAAACCTACTGTTACTTCACACCAAAATGTTGGGGAGACTGGTATTGGGAGATTAGCAAATAGAAACAAGAAGCAGGGTAAAAGTTAATTTTAATAGTCAGTCCTCCCTCATGACCGTCAGGGCAGCAGGGACCACCTAGCTAAGTCTTGTTATGCTACCCCACAATTTTTATAATTCATTTCAAATAGTTTGAGGTTCTACATTTACTTGTATACCCAAATACCGGATCTGGTTGCATTTAGTCCACGGAAATGGAATCCAGTGCAAAACCCTCGAACTGTCCCACTCAGTTTAATAGCCTCTGATTTCACATAGTTTAACTTGTACCCAGACAGTTCCCAAACCTCTTTAGTATGGACAAGAGGTGAAGAACAGATCTCTCAGGCAGCCAAGAAAGAAAAGGGAATCATCTGCATAAAGAGCAACCCTCTGCTCCCTCCCACCGGCTGACACCCCAGTTACCCGTGGATCCTGGTGGACAGCCACTGCCAGGGGCTCTAAACAAATTGCAGAAAGTATGGGGGAGAGAGGGCTACCCTGCCTCATTCCCCTGGATAGAATAAAACTTCTGACGTTCACCCCATTTACCCTTACTTGGGCCTGTGGGAGGGTGTACAGGCTACTAAAGATCTCTAAGAATTTGGGGCCGAATTGTATGGTCAGTTTAAGAAATTGCCAATTTACCCTGTCGAAAGCCTTTTCGGCATCCATGGAGATGGCAATTTGAAATTCTGGCTTATGTTTTTGGGAAATAATTATATTGATAAGTCTCCTTATGTTGTGCGAGAGATACCTCCCAGCCACAAAACTGGTTTGATCTAGGTGGATGAGCAACCCTATAACCTTTTGCAGTCTGTCCGCCAGGATACCCATGAACATTTTAATATCCACATTCAGGAGTGAGATGGACCGGTAAGCGAAGCACAGCTGAGGGTCCTTGCCCTCTTTGGGTAGTACCACTATTTGCACCTGTCGCCAGGACATTAGGATCACCCCCCCCTTGAATATGATGAAAACACTGCAACATACTGGGTAGCAAATCCTTCCTAAAGCACTTATAAAACTCCGATGGCAGGCCATCCAATCCAGGGGATTTACCTGTCTTAATTTGAGCAATTTTATCTAAGACTTCTTGAGCAGAAATATTCCTGTCCAACATGGCCCTGTGGTGAGCTGTGAGATATGGAAGCCTAATGCCATTTAAGAAGGCTGCCACTTTGGTTCTATATTGAGAGATCACCTCCTGCTTATTTAAGTCTGTGTAAAAATCTGCAAAAGAAGCAGAAATATTCAGAGGGTCTGAGACTACCCCATCCCCGTTCCTAGGGTTGCGAATTTGAAGGACCACTCTAGAGACTGTCTGTTTCCTTAAGGCCAGAGCCAGGAGATGACCTGCCCTTTTGCCGCTCACGAAGAATTTTTGGGCTGTTCACCTTAACATACCCTCAGTCTGGTTAGCCAGTAGTGATTCAAGTCTTTTTTCTTCACCAGCCAGGGGCTTGTCCTCCGGGTGCAGAGCCAGAAACCTCTGCCTGACCGAAGATTGGTTTAGGAGCCCTATATTTAGGTGCCAAGTACCAGTTCTCGGACTAGGGGAACTTATTAGGGTCAAGAGCACTGGCGCCTGGTCTGACCATGTCAGAGAGAATCACAGGCGCCATCATACTGCACCGCCTCTGGGGATCAGCAGCATGTCTATCCTGGAAAACTGGCGGTCTATGTGAATAAAAGTGTAATTCGCCTGTCGGGTGGACCTGCCTCCAGGCGTCAAGAAGTCCCTTCTCTCCTAACAAACGTTTCAGGAAGCTTTCTTTGTTGAGACCCCCAATGTCGACGTGCAAACTCTTTCTGTCCCTCTTGGGAGACAGGACAGTGTTAAAGTCACCACCCAAAATATATAATACTTCTGGGTCTCCTATACTTTTTAAGATTGTTTTTCTTAGGAAATTTTTATTCTCCAGTTGGTCATTTGGGACATATATGTTCGGAAAAAACACATTTGATGTTAAAAAAAAAAAAAAGTAGCCTGCAACCAAACGTAGCATCCGATAGGGTCTGGTTCAGTGTCTTCTACCTTGAGTGGGACATTTTTCCTAATTAAAATAGCTGTTCCCCTCCTGTGAGAGTGCTGAGACCAACAGGCTGCATAAACCTCTCCCACCCACATTCTCCGCAGTTTTTTATGCTCGGCCTCAGAGAGGTGTGTCTCTTGTAGAAAGACCACAGACTCCTTTAACCTGCCTATTTCCTGGCGTATTTGTGTCCTTTTAACTGGGCTATTCAAGCCCTTAACATAAGTACGGACAGCTAAGTCCGTCATGTGCAGTCAAAGTGTTAATGAAACCCCTTATTCTGACCAGCCAGCATTTTCCCCCATCCAAGGATCCCTTCCCCCATTTCCCATAGCATGGTCGATATTTTCCTCAAAATTCAACAGTAACTTCAAAAAACTGTATAAACTGAACAACATCACAAATCTGAACTGAGTTAAACCACATTGAACTATGAATTGTGACTCCCAATTGTGCCACCATGTCCCAGCTTCTATGTATGGAGATGGGGAGGTGTGATAATGCCTCGTCACACCCAATCGAGGGCTATATTCCAAGACCCCATCAATAATGGTGGTTGTTTGCATCACCAGTGCATAGCCCCACGTGCTGTCAAGCCCCCAGCCAGCAACCACATGAATAAACATTAGGAAAGAATGCAGGAGAAAAAAGAAAAATCCGCCTGTTTGTTAATTACATTTACAGGGTGAGGCTCACCAGATACCCCCGCCAAGACAGTTAAAGGTTGGTTCAGCTGAGAAACCCAAGGGGCAATAAAATGGCCATCCCTCTCCAAGCTCCTCCACCTGCTTTTCAGATTTTTAACACATGTGTAGGAGATAGCGGGGCTAAGACCCACCAGGGCCCCTCCAGCCCACCACCATGCATCCCATGTAAAGAATACCCACCCTCCAGACCAATCCACCCCATTTCAGATCACCGACCTTTCATAATCTAGCCACAACTGTGCCTTCAGTCTCTCAGCAGTAATTTCCAATACGAAAAATGAACTGATTCTAGAGTCTTAGATCAACCAATATCCGGTTGTCGCTAAGCTTGGCAGTCCGAGGTGTTACAAAACCACAACCACGAGGGGCGAAGAATGAGTCTCTGCCATTACCTTGCACATGGAAGGTTTTAAATCAAGCACGCCAGGACGCTCTTACCACCATGGTCGAGCACTGTTCAGTTCCCATCATTTCTGGTTTTTGTTTCTGTTCAGTTACGCTTCTTGTTGCCTTCGCTGTTGTAGTGGGTGTGCTGCTAGGCTGCCTTGGGCATCTGAGAGGTGCTCCAGAGGATGAACCAAGCGGGTGGGGTTGGGGGTGGAATTGTTTTCTGCTGCCTGCTTCCTGGTGGGGCCCGGCTTCCTCACCATGTACCATTTGTGCCAATCCAACTTATTTAAAACCTCTGGGTCAGACACCTCGTCTGCCACTATGTTCCACTGAGTCAGAAAGGTTTTGGCCTCTGAAATTGTTGGGAAAAGGTGGATGCCCTTATCTGTGGTGATTCGGAGGATTGCAGGATAATCTAGTCTGGCCTTTACCCCTTTTACTTTCAGCTGTTTCAATACTGGGAACATCTCTCTCTGGTGATCCATTGTGATGGGAGCATAATCATGCTCAAAGAACGGTCTAGTATCCCCAAAAATCAACTCCTTTTTTTGCCATGCCTTTTGTAAAATATCTGATTTGGTCTCATAGTCCAGGGACGCCACAATCACAGAATGGGGACAAGCTTTGGGGTCTGCTGGTTTGGGGCCCAATAAACAGTGGGCTCTAATGATGTTTAGGGCATAATCTGAGTGCAGATTCAGGATTTCTTTACAAAGCTTTCCATGAATGTATTCATATCTCTGGATTTCATGCCCTCTGAATGCTATGGATTCTTATATTGATTTGCCTGGATATATTCTCGAGGTCCTCTACCTTCTTTTGGAGCCATATCTCCCTGTCATGTAAACACAGGAGAGCCCCATTGTGTAGGTCTACTGTTGTGGAGATTTTAGTTGTGTGCTGCTCAAGGTCGGCAAGTTGGCTCTGCTGGTGCTTCTGGTCTTTTTCTAGCTCCAATAACTGCTGTTGAAAATCCCCAGTTTTGTCCCCCAGTCGTCAGAGTTCCCGACACAGCTGCCTAGACGAAATCATTATGTCATCCTCGTCTTCGGAGGATGATTCCTCCGATAGGTCATGATGTGGGAAGCTCTCAGCTGCCGGCTTCGTGGGTAGTGGGCCGAATCCAGGATCTTCATCGCCGTCCCTGAATCCACCTTTGAACTCATCGGGACCACAAAATCTTTCAACTCACTCTGGTATTCACCATTATGAGCTCCAATCTACATTTTTTTTGATGAAGTAGCCAAGTTATAACTGATTTGGCCGGATTATAGCAGGGGGCCCGGGAGAGCTCAAGAGAACTAGTCCGCCATGCTGGGTGATGTCACTGGAAGTCCTGGTATAGCTTTTTGAGAAACAGTTCTCTCCGTGGTATGGTATGTGCTATAGACACATTTGGATCTAAAGTAAATCTCTAGTAACAAAAAGCAAGGCTGACTACTATCACAACTATTGTCAGGAATACAACCATCTTTCCAATAAATTCTGGTCTGGGGTCAGAAACTTATTTGAGATATGTCATCAAGAACCAGGAACCCAGATCTGGAGCCCTTCTTAGGACTTAGTTCACTTCCTGATATTCATTCATTTCTTTAATGATTATTTCACCAGCCTCAGTAATTCAGCTAAACTCATGGACACCCAGGGCTTCTTATCAGACAGCTCGGGTCCACTTTGCACAGTCTGCCAGCCTTTATCTTCAGACAGTTCACTCCAGGAAAAGACCTCAGCACTGACTGGCCAGAGTTCAAACAAGATTGCTGATGCAGACTCTTTGATCTGAAGCTTCACCACCTTGCCGCATTACTGCATCTGTGTCCCAGTTGTCATGTGGTTAAACCTCTCCTTCACTTCAGGTGATCTACTTATAGCCTGCATATTCACCTTAATAAACCGGGGGATGATGAATAGGACCCAAATCAATACAGACTTGTATCCATCCTCCCAGCCCTCTCCAAAGTCCTTAATAAATGAGTCGATTCACAGCTAAAGAGTACCTGAACTTGCACCACCTTCCATACAATCCAGTTTCAGGAAGTGGAATTTCACCATTTCTGCCTTGCTGAATGCCACCAGTAATCTACATTTGGCCATAAATCATGGTCCCCTCACTGTGCAGTCTTTATTGATTTCTCCAAAGCCTTAGATTTAGTAGATCATGTACTACTTTTGCATAAACTCAGGAACCTTACCTAGGTGTCGGTCAATCAACCAGCAAGTGTTTCAAGAACCACTGAACCTGAGTGGATGCACCTGTTTAGTATCCATACAAGGCTCCAACTCTGATCTAGCTGTCGTAAATGTAGTTGTTCCTCGAGGCTCTATACTCGGTCCTCTACTGTTCTCTGTTTTTATAAATGACCTCCTGAGACACGGGGGGATGTAGTCTGCATAACAGATGATACCCTACTGTACTACAGCGCACTGTCCCTATCCAAGGTTAACAAACTCCTCCTGTCTGACTTTATTATCATCTCCTCCCCATCTCCTCCAGGATTTTCAACAATCGCCTGATCCTCGGTGCAATTAAAACTAAGGCAGTGGTATTTACACCTCCCTTGTTCAAGAAGTGGGGTAAAAGAAAGGCTATGTTGAAAATTTGGGACAGAAATGTTAAAAACGTGACAAAATTATGTCAAGATTCAATAACACAATAAGTCATTAACCAGACTTACCTTGGTTTGACTCTGTTTGCTGTCAGCATCGGTAGGAACAGGACATTCACTGATCTGGACCGGATAGGTAAATGAGGAGTGCTGGGTGGGGTGGTACATGCTAAGGGGGGTAGAGGGTTGGAGGTTCTGAGGGAGAGCAGAACACATCGATGGACTGTTTTCTTTTTTCAGGTTTAAAAGCAACAAAGAGGAAGACAAGGCATGGTTTTCTTTATTGAGGGTACAGACACTGTGGATTGGGCACCCAGTGTCGTATCCTGTTGGGGGGGGGGGTTAGAACATCTCTGTTTGTGGGGTTAGGCACCCCGCTGCCGGATATTTGTTGATGAGATTGCAGAGTTATCTAGCAGCAGGGTTGGACATCTGACTGCTTGACATTCATTTAGGGGGCAGGGTGCAGAGTTCTTCAGGGTTGGGCACCTGACCACCAGACATTCATGAGGGGGGATGACCGCTGACTTCTCCAGTGGTGGGGTTGAGCACCTGACCAGGGGATATTCATTTGGGGGTGCTGGTTTGCAGACTTCTCTGGCAATGCATTTGGGCACTTGACCACTGGGCAATCGAGGGAAGTGGGTGACAGCACAGTTCTCTGGTGGCGGAGCTGGGCACTCAACTCCTGGGTGTTGGGATAAAGCTGGGTGAGCAGGAGGGGGATGGTGCTTCACTGCCTGATGACTCACACACCTCATGCAGGATGCACTGCAATGGCTGCTACAGCACACATTTTCCCAGCCCCAACTCTGTCTGAGTGGCCTCAGTAGGTTTTGCTTACACATGAGGACCAGATAGCATAATTAGTACATGTTTGCACAGCACACTTTGTGGTCTCTGGCAGTTTATGAAGTTGGGGGCTAATGGACCTAGAGTTTCTGCTAACCATAAATGACTATACTACTGTTCATGTCTCCAAGGCCAAGGTTGGATGTCACAGTGCTCATTATGAGCATGGGGGTTGGGGGTTAAAAGGTGGAAACTGGGACAGCTGACTCCAGCAAAATAAGCGGAGAGAACATTTGAAGCTGCAACTTCAAATGTAATTCAGATCTCTTTGTAACTCTTAATTTGTATTGAGTTATGTTTCCATTTGGAGTATAAACCATCGCTTCAAATCTAAAAATTTGACTGGTTCGGTGTGAATGAACTAGTTTAAGACTTGGTTTGATTGTTTGAATCTGAGTTCATTATTGTTTGAGAGGAACTGAATCCCTAGGGTTTTGTTCATTTCAGCTCTGTTAAACACAGCAATAATCCTTGTTGCTTACAGCCTGATACAGTTTGACTTCACACTTTATTTGTGCGGAACATGGATTAATTTGTATAACATTCAGCCAGTACAGAATTATTAATTACAAAGTGGGTATTTCACAGTTGCCTATTTAATTACACGGTAGTTAATGTGGGGTAGTTAATGTGGCTGAAATCTAATTATAAGTTTTGTGTCCTTGTAAGGATGGATCAGTAGTAGCAGCAGCATGGGACAGTTTAGTGTTAATCATCCATTCCTTTACATCCCGTCACTGTCTGCCTGCAGAGCTCATCATTACTGCCTGCCTGACCTTCTGAAGCTAAGGGAGTCCCAAGACCCATCAGTATTTCCCACAACATTCAACTTTAATTGGGGGGGGGGGTCTGCACAGCTGGAGATTTGTAAAATATCACAACTGATTAAAACATTTAGTATTATAAAATTTTTATGAGAATTTTGTAAAACCTTTAATTAATTTAAATTACATGTAATTGACAGTCCTCTTTTTCCATATGTAGGGTCTCTATTGAAAGGAGGCTTTTTCCACGCCCAAATATTAATTTTAAGTAACAATCCATGTTCTGCAATCAGTATGTGCCTACGCAACTTTCTTCCTCTCCTTCTATTCCATACCAGTGGTGACTGACTCTTGTGACTGAATCCTGTTAATTTAAAAATGTTTGGTATAAGCACATGGTTTACACTATGAACACGTTTTTTATACCACTTAAAACGTGTCATTTCTTATTCTGTGCATGGAATGTAGACCACAAAGAATGATGTGCCAGGAAGGGCGAGTTTGATGGAGAGGAGAATATTGTTTACATGGAGCATAAATCTGGTTGTTTACATATTTAGTATACTGGTTAATGTTGGCATATGTGAAGGCTGTTCAGTAACTCCAATTTATTGTTGTGAGTATCCATTTCAGAATGGTCCTAAAGGATCTGCATTTCTTTGTGTCTTTATTTAGAATCCCTTTTTAGTGCTGATTTTTTTATCACCCAGTGTTCATTTTTTAATTATTTATGAGTTCCACTTGTAACCCCCCTGCAAATGGGGGTTCCCAAAAGACTTCCAGGAGCTTGCTTGAATGCTCCAAGCCTGAATGGTGTTTGGCATTTAAGCCATTTATCAGTGAGTGTTTTAGAGCCCTGGTACTGTCTCTTTAAGAGCTGTCTGCTTGCAGACATAATTAGTTTGTATGGGGGGTCTGTGTGCTTCTCTGAGTACCACTCGAGCTGCTGCCAATTCACTTCATTTTGCAGTCACTAGAGTGCAAAGGAACCTATCTGAAAGATGTAACTGTTTGCCAGAAATTATTTAGAGTAATAATGAAATTACAGTTTGTCTAACCTGCTTTCTTTGCAGTCAGAACTGTGTCTGCTAGTTCCCATTCTAGTTTTGAACTGCTGAACTGGACCAATCAGTGTGGGGTAAGCTAGCTCTAAAATGGTGCCTTGACGAATCAGAACTTGGACTCATGATCTGAGCCAGCCACAAGAAGATTGTATGGGCAGTGACTCTGGGAGATGTAGTTTAGACTTCAGTGCCTTTTTGGACCAACAGCAGCAGTCTATTTGAGTGACAGCCAATCCAGTCAAGAACTGGGAGGAACTCAAAGGAAGTGCCCGGTTTTGTCAGTTGGAGATTCAGTTGAGCTTTGGCAGTGAAGAAGGAAGGAGCCCTGTGCTTTTTCAGTGTGCAGTTTTAGTCAAAAACGGTGTAAGGCCCAGAGTCCGGTCTGCAGCTTGTGTAACAGCTTGTTAGGACTGAATCTGTCCTGTGAAAAGAATCAAAGGATCTCTGAAGAGTAGAAACCAGGCTCACCCTGTAGAAGACTGGAGGAATTGCTGAAAATTGCACTCTGTCTGTCAGAACTGAATCTGCTGTGTGTTCTCCTGGGTATTGTGCAGTAATTGCGATCGGGATACAGATGCAGCCTGCCTGGTATAGTGCTTTCTTTTATATGGATGTGGAAGAGGTTTGTGTACCTCAAGTGAGCCCTGCTGACATTGAAGGACCCTATCTTATTTGGAGGTCGTGAGTACTAATTCAGGGTCGCTCCCTGTTGAATTGCCACATTAAATCCAAATGGAATTACTGCACTGCTGACTGTTTAATTCTCCTTTTCTCTGTGTGAAAGGGCCCCTACCAGCTGCCACGGTTTGGACTAGCCACTAGGGCTTGGGTACCCAGGGACAGTAACTGATAGGGATAGGCCTGTGCACAGAGCCATAGGTAGATTATTAGAGTGATAAGCTAATTAACCTGATTTCCCCGTCCTTGTTATATCCCCCTAAATAAATCAGAGCTGCTTGTTTCAGCAAAGTTATACTGCCTGAGGTATTTGTCTATGTTAAAGTACTGTACTGTGATTGTTGCACTGTATCTCATTTCACAGGAGGTCCCAGTGCCGGAACCAGACCTGGGGGTAAGTGTATACTGTGAAGGTAATTCTGATATATTGTGTGGGCCACTAGTGGGAAGAAAGGGGGGTTGCAGTGTCCCAGAGGGCTGTGACCAAGTTAGTTTAACTATTGCAAACCCTGACCTCTGGGTGGAGGCACCCGCCATTGGATCCAGGCCCCTCAACCTGTTAGTGGCAAATCAGGCAGGGGTAGTAGCCCCTGGGATAGCGCCATCTAGGGGTTACACACTACCATAAGTTGAGTTGAGACCTGCAATGAGGTTTCCATGCCAGGTCTTCTCTGTAACAGACACTGAGTTCCAGAACTCACAAGTAATTAAATAGAGAATAATGCCTGTGCAGGTGTGTGTTATGACCATTTTTCACACACCCTCAATATGTGATAATTTGCTTTCGGGGTTTATGAAATTATCATACACTGAGGGTGTGTGAAAAATCCTCATAAAAGCAACTTTGCACAGGCATTATTGTTTATAATAACTGGTGTAAGATTTCAATAGAGAGAAAATGAATCTGTGTTTGTGCGAGGGAGGCAGTGTGTCCCTGAGCAACCATCATACTTGCACAAATTCAGTGAAGGGAGAGCACAAGGAGGAAAATGCCGTAATAACCCGCTGTTGAGTTATTATGGAATTCAGCAGGTTGTTATGGCGTTTTATCAGGAATGCATAGCCAGTCATTATAGGAGGTCACCAATTATTATAAAATGAATACTGGCCAGGGAAAAAGGCTGCCTTAACTAAAGACCCTATGTATATAAAAGAAAGAACTATTGTAAAACACATACACAGAACAATACACAGGGGTTATAAAACAGATATCAAACATGCCCAAATTGTACAACATTGGTTTAAATATAAACAGGGCTTATGTTCCGTTTAAGATAAAACAGCAACAAACACATAAAACATTAAAGAGATGTGGTAAACATAATATACAGTACATTAAGGCTTTCAGAGGAACAATCTGTCCTCATACATGGGTGGTAAGACCTTTATGACCGATGTCTAGCTTTGCCATACATGAGTTATGGAGGCTTATCCTTCAGTGGCAGAGATGAATGTGTTAGTCCACTGTAGGTCAGTATTTACCAAAGACCGGCAGGAAAAGGACTTGGGTGTAGTGATTGGCAACAGTTCCAATATGGGGTCAACAGTGCAGGGTGGCAGCTAGCAAAGGAAACAAAATCATGGCACACATCAAGAGAATCTTCATAAACTGACCAAGAGATTTGGTAATGCCCTTGAACAGATCCTTGTCAGGCGTCATCTCGAGTACAGTGCTCAGTTCTGCTCTGCAAATCTGAGTAAGGATATTGACACAATACAGAAGTCCAGATGGGCACTACTGAGATAGCTAAAGGCCTGGAGAACATTAGTTATGAGGATCAAGTGGGACTTTTTCCTTTCGAAAAGAGAAGACTAAGGGGTGACATGGTCACAGTATTCAAATTCCTGACAGGGACAGTGTCATAAGATTAAAATAAGCTCATAATAATATCCAAGATTAGGGAACAAAAGGACTCATTTTGTCAATGAAAACAGAAAATTTCAGGGAAGTCTTTGAAAGAAGTACTCTCTAAAAGAGAGCTAGACACTGGAACAGAATCCCAGAGGAGATGGTCTTATGAATAGCATGATTATACTTAAACATAAACTTGACAAGTACTTTGAACAAAATGGTTAAACAAATGGGAAAAGAACTCTTCGATTTTCTTTGTTCCTTAAAATCATGTACATTTATAACACAGTGGTTAAATGAGAGAGGATTGAGATTCCCCACTAAAGAGAATCCATGACTAATTAGTGACAGCCTGCAACCCATGAGCGGGCATAAGTGTACTGTCAATCAATGACACCATTGTATGAAAACGTCACTGTACATGTAGTAAATTTTGTATTAATTTTTGTGGATTTATCAGTATGTTTTTCTTGCCATATAATTCATAATGGGGTCAAAGAAAAAAACCTTCAGCAGCCAACACACCGAAATTCCAGTGCTGCTCCCTGGACAAGAAATGTTCCAACAAGCCAGGGAAAATCAACTGCAGCAAGCAAACCTCATGCTCACAAATGCAGAACTATAACTAAAAATGTACACAAAGCAAAGAGCCCCAGCTGTACTAATATCACAAACAGCTGTGTACTACATTCAGTAGCAGCACTCCAAATGCTGCAATTGCCACAAAATACATGAATCATGCAAACAGCTGCCGTCTTCTACACAACTCTGCTCATAGCAAGACACTGAAAATCAGCAGCGTTGCTATCAGAACTATACAGCGCTTGGGGCTACAGCACTAATGTACGTAGACACTGAATGAAAGTACCTGTACAGAGATCATAATGCCAAACAGCTGGCACGCCACAGTCTTAATAATCAGTTGTTACCTTTTATTTCTGAAATATTTTTCTTTTTCCAAGTACTCATTGGAAGGTTTTCTACCTGATAGTATTAGGTGTGATGTGAGGAGCTCTGCTTTACCTGATGAATGGTAGCTCTAGTTCTGAGTCTTTCATACCTCGTCATCATGTATCATGGGTATGTTCAAGCTTGTAGACTTGAGTCCATATTTGCTTGCCATATACCAACATTTTAGAATTGAGTAGTTATCCTACTGAAGTGTGGATCAGGGTTAGTTTTAAAGCTATTCATACTAAGGCTCTCCACAACCCCTGATGGAAGTTTGTTCCAGGGTACCACAACCCTTTAACTGAACCAGGTCTTATGAAGGTAACCGTTCCATTTAAAATGGACAAGTTGACTGTCATGCCTCCTATCATTACACCAACTGGACTTGGGCTGGATAGCAACCTCTGCCCCAATTTTGTCATCTCCCATAATTCTGTATAATAAACACAGGTCCCCCCTTAACCTTCTGTAATGAAGGGAATACAGATTGAGGGATGACAATCTTGCTTCAGACAGTATACTCTTTAATCCCTTTATAGATCTATTACATCTTCTCTGAACCCCCTCCAGTCTATTAATGTCTTCCCTGTTCTGTGAGGACCACACCTGGGTGCAGTACTCAGATGAGGGCCCTCCTAAAACTGCATACAATGGCATAAGTACCTTTTCATCTCTGCTGGATATATGCCTAAGGATGCAGTTTAAATTCTGATTTTCTTTTTTCACCTGTGCCCTACAGTGGGACCCGAACTTGAGATCAGCCATGACTCGAATCCCCAAGCCTCTTTCCTCATAAGTGACTGTGAGCGTATTGTTAGCAAGATTATAAGTGCCCCTACCATTATATCTGTAGCAGTGTCAGTGGCTCAGCAGGTAGCACACTCGCCTCTGAGGCTGGAAGATCAGTAGGCTGTGGGTTCTATCCCCACACCAGGCACTTGGGTTAATATCCCAATACTGACACTGCAGTGCAGCATGAGGAGTGCTGCACTCTGAGGTGCCATCTTTCGGATGAGACGTTAAAACCGAGGTCCCATCTGCCTGTTCTGGTGGTAGTTCAGGTGGATGTTAAAGATCCCATGGCACTTCTCGAAAAGAGCAGGGGAATTTCCCCGGTGCAATGGCCAAATTTCCTCCATTCACAAAAATTACCACCAACAGCTTAATCTGGTTCAAGGTCAGTTGGCGTTCATCTGTATCCCCTCCCCCGGGTCGTGCCTGAAAATAGGCAGAATTTGTCTAGTGCATTTACAGGGTCAACAAAAACTAAATAAATAAATAAAATCTGTCAAAATGCATAACCTTGCATTTGTCCGTTTTCAGGACTAGTTTATTTGACACTGTCCACTCCAAGATCTCATTAATAACATTCTGTAGGGATGCAATATCTTCTTGATTGTTCACCACTGTCCCAAGTCTGCAGTCATCTGCAAATTTATATAGCCAGATTTTAGGGTTATTTAGTTTGAGGGAAGATATATAAATATTAAAGAGACTAAGTCCCAGAACTGAGCCCTGGGGAATGCCGCTAGTGATAGGTGCCCAATCAGAAAGCACCCCATTAATGGTGACCCTTTGTTTGCGCCCCTGCATCCACGCCGAGACCCAGTTACAAATATTGCTATTTAGGTTAATATCCTCCAACATTTTTAATAGTTCCATGTGGAGTAACTCATCAAAAACTTTTGTGAAGTCCGTATAAACCACATCCACTATGACCTCGCTTATTGTGACATCACGTGCTACTGATCTAACATACAGGACAACTTTAAAAATAGGTCTCATGATCTAAAGTTACATCCTGTTTAAAAATAAAATTTTAACAACAACAGGTGACTGGCTGTTCTCTGTCAGTTGTGATGTCAGAGAGTGAGGTCATCGGGCTGACGAAATATGAGGAAGAACAGAACCAGCTATGTCAGCTTCCAAGTAGAGTACTGTTCCGAACATCACATCTAGTACTGTCAGGCAGAACATCTTCTACATGCTTCTAATTAGCAAAAGGGAAAAGAAAGAAAGAATTCCAATATTAGAAGTAATAGTAAAGGGTAATAAAACACATGGATTTATGTGCTATTAAAAGCCATTTTAGAACTGCAATAACGCACTTCACATTTTATGGATCATGCTGGGTTTACCCACCCTGGTGGTTGACTGTCCTGGCTGCACCTCGGCCCAATCCACTAGAAGGTGGGTTAACCTAGATTAATCCATACTTTGTAATGTGGTGTTTGTTACTTGTGTATTATATAATATTCATGCTGTACTTTTTCCCCTTCGCTGTCAAACCTGCAGTAGGCTATTAAATGGTTTTTAAAAAATGCTTTAAAAAGGGGTCCTTGGAGAGGACTGTAGAATGATTATTCTCTCTAGGCCATTGAACTGATCAAATAAATAACTGCAGAAGTATAACAAGGAGTATAGAATAATGGGGGAACACAAAGAACATAAAACACTGCAGTTGTAACTAATTATTTAACAAACATTCACAGACCAGTGAGCTCAGCTGAGTGTAAGGGGGTATGTTAGGGAATACCCATACCTATTTCCATAATTGCTAACTCGGTCACCTGTTAGCATTTTCAGCAGTGCGACTAGCAACCTTACCTAATGGTGATTAAACATTTTATATATTTTGTTCAGTAGTGTTATTTCATCAAAATCACAGGGATTGCAAAGCTCCTCACACACCACATTTTTATTTTTATTTATTTAGGGATTCGGATCATACCTTTGAGCTCAGAGCTCTTTACAAAGGTTCCACGTCAAACAATAACAATGGCAACAATAACAAATAGTTTATATACAATACTCGAATAGTAGGTAGCTAGTACACAATAAGGTTACAATGCCATTCATAGTACCAATGGTAATAGTACAGCATCAAGAGCATTCAGCTAGGGCAAAGGACAGTGTTTATATGTAGCAAAGGAGATAAAGAGGTGTGGCACCTAGTGTGAGAGTCCAAGGAGGAGTCAAGGGGAAGGGAGGCGGGGGGTGGGCGGCCAAAATAAGTGACTTTGTCTAGGAGGTAGTGGTAGTAGGTAGGTTTTAAGGTTGATCCAGTGGGGGAAAAGGCACAGGGGGAGAGTAAGACAGAGGGATAGGGCAAGGGCCTGTCAAGAGGCAGTATAGCGCAGTGGTCTAAGGCTCTGAGCTGCAAATCTGGTGACATCCAGCAGACCAGACCTGGGTTTGAATCCCACAGCTTCCACTTGCATACTGTGTGACCCTGAGCAAGTCACTTAACCTCCTTGTGCTCCCAGGTCGCTCCTGTGAAAAAAAGCTTTCAGCTTAGTGTGCTATACTTGGTTAAATAACTAACTAAAAAAAAAGGGGGGGGAAGAGTGGTGTTAAAAGGAAGGGGAAGGAGAGGGTGGGTGAGTGGGCATTATGGGTGTTAAGAGTCCTAGTGGCAGTCACAAACTGTCCTAGTAAGAAGGTGTTGCCTTAGGCCATTTTTGAATTGTGAGATGCATTGGGAGTTTAGAATGTGCACTGGGATTTCATTGAGCCATTGGGGACCCTATAGCTGAAAGCACTCTGTCCCTGCACAGTTCGATGGAAAGATGTTGATAGGGCCCCTTCATCCTGCCTCAGGTGGTATAGCTGGTAGCACTTGGTGTTAGGATGCTTGAAATGCATGGGGGGGGGTTGTTACCCATTAGTGCCTTTTTTCCAAGGAGACATGTTGGGAATATAATCCTGTTCTTTAGTGGCACCCAATTGGTCTCCTGATATAAGGAGTAGGTGTGGGTATTTCGATCTGCAGCCATTGTGAGCCTACATGCCTTGTTGAGGGCAATGTGAATCCTTTTTAGTGCATTGTCTGTTGCTGTGTCATAGACCACCAGTCCAGAGTTGATGGTAGAAAGGATGGAGCTGGAGACTGAGAGAAGGAGGGTCTCTGGGGTGAGATACTTTTTATGCCTAGAGAGTACACCCAGCTTGGTGTTCGCTGCCTTTACCATTGTGTCGGGTGAAGGTGAGGGAGTCATCAATGGTGACCCCCAGGTACTTGAAGGAGTGAACTTGTTCTTGCGGCTTCCTGACTTTATTGGAGATGGTGAGGGAGGGAGTTCTTTTGTGCTGTGGGCTGGTTGTGAGCATCACCTTGGTCTTTTGTAGTTTAATAGAAGTTTATGGCTACAGAACCAGTCTTCCAGCTTGTAGAAGGATGCCTGCAGCTCGGAGTGGAGGGCTACTATTTTATTTATTTTGTTGACCGGTAAGTGCACTAGACAAATCCTATTTTCAGGCACAACCCGGGGGAGAGGGATACAGGTGAATGCCAACTGACCTTGAACCAGATTAAGCTGTTGGTGGTATTTTTAGTAAATGAGGGAAATTTGGCCAGGACATCAGGGAAATTCCCCTACTCTTTTTGATAAGTGCCGTGGGATCTTTAACATCCACCTGAACTACCACCAATCCAGGCAGATGGGACCTCAGTTTTAACGTCTCATCCGAAAGACTGCACCTCAGAAGAGCAGCACCCCTCTCATGCTGCACTTCAATGTCAGTACTGGGATATTAACCCAAGTGCCAGATGTGGGAACTGAACCCACAGCCCTCTGATCTCCTGGCCTCAGAGGTGAGTGTGCTACCTACTGAGCCACTGACACTGCAGATTTGCTATTGATGAACTGCTGGTGAGAAATACAGCGTCATCTGTGTAAAGTATCAGTTTAGTGTCACAGTGTTATATTTTATTTAAATAAATTCTAGGGGAAAATATGTTTTAGGGGTTTATAAGGCTGACAAGGGATGCCATAGGGGTTCCAAAGAAATTGTAGGGGTCTTAACTAAAACCCCCGGCTACCCCTAAATGATGCCTCTGATTTTGTTAATCTATGGAGAAAGTAGGAAGAAAAGACCTCGTCATATAGGAGCATGCCAGGAAAACAATGTCCTGACAGAGGTTGACAAATAGTAACACATCTTATTTTATAAACATCACATTCATAGGAAAGGAATTTGGTGTTATCTAGTGTTTTTAATAAAAACTGACCCAAAACACATTACAAAGCAGGAAGGGGGGATAGAGAATATTGCTCCTACTAGGCACACACGGAGAGTCAAACAACATGGAGATTAAAGACAGACTAAAGTGGGGAGTAACCCACAACAGGGTTTGCATTCATTAGGAGATGTAGGTACTATGGTGTGCACTGAGGCCCAAGGCCACAGGCTGTGTGCTCATCAGTACACATGGGAATAGCGCCCATCTCCAAACAACAAACACAGCACCCTGACATGTGTTACTGTACTTTTAATATGGCATGACATTAAAACTTTGGGCTAAGAAAATAAAGTCATGCATGTTCCTAGGCATTGTATCGGCATGGCAGGTGATCTGGATAGTCCAATCAGAAAGCAGTATTTATGGCGACTGTTTTGACCCACTTTATAAAGAGAGGCTAAGCACAGTGAGGTACGTAAGTTGCTCAGGACATGCAGTGACGATGAGTAAGTAAGTGGCATCAGTGGGACTCAATAGTGGGTCTGGAGGTTCACAATTCTGCCTTCAAATAACTTGGCCAATCTGCCTCCCAACCCCAGTTATAGCTCAAAACAGGTCAAATTCATGTTCATTCTAACAAAATGTGTAGAAGTTAACTTCTATCTTGAATCTGTATAAGTACAGTCTTTGCTTAAAGCATTTTTCCAGTATCTAGGATCACGTTTCGCAGTATAGTATTCTAACACAATTCAACCTTTATTTCATTACTTTTTGTGGTCCCCTCAAGTCTTATTTTTTTGTTTACTCAGGACAGCGCAACTTTGATTCACATCTCATTTTGATAAGGGTCCTACTTCTGCTCATTTCCGGTTGCCGCAGCTGGACGGGCTGCAGCACTGACAGATTGACTTGTCAAAGGTCACATAGTGGGTATTTGACTCCAGCAGGGTTTGATCTGGCAATCTTCCAGTTGTCAAGCAGGAGCTCTAACTAGAGAGTGGTTGAACAGCTGTGGCTTTGTGGTGGGCACGTCTTGCCACTGTACAAGGGGCTACGGGTTCATTTCTGTTCTTCTCAGATCCAAAGGTTGTCTATCTTGCAGGGAGAGGCAGGCACGACTTCAAATGTAACAAAAGGTTTTATTATGGAAAAGTGCAAGCGTCACAGCCAGTTTCCTACAAACGGGACCACTGGATATATGGTATCTGGCAGTTAAGCGATTTTCAAGACTAACAGGCTCTGTGACTTCTACGGAGCTCCAAAGCTAGTATGTGAATGTAGCAGTTATGTCACTCAGATGTCAAAGAATTCCAAACTCTGTAGCAGTGACAAAGAAGTCTAAACTCTATAGCCCTGGCCAGGGGTTATTCAAGTACTGTTTGATTAACCTTCATTGTAGTTATAAAAGGAAACTCGTTAGTCGACTTACAAGACAAAGTGGTGTAACAAGAAAGTGACTTCCAGGAACTAGTGCACCAAAGTAGGATGAGACCAGCAGTTCTCAGAAGAACAAGGAACACTTTATTTCTAATGGGGTGGCCAACAGAGGCTCCTCATCCCTGAACTGAAGATTCAGTTCCTGGGGAAGGTCATAACAGACCACCAGGCCAGATGCACTCTGCATCTCTGGTATCAGTAGACGGTCATGGTAGACCGCTGATCAACAAGGAACAAGGAGTTCTCTCTTCACAAGACCCCTGGGCATCAACAGGAGGTTGTGGCTAGGGCTGGAGAACTCTATGAAGTTCTGACCCTTATTAGATAAGAATCGGAACATGGTGAAGTTCTGATTTGTTCTGATTTATTGACAAATATTTGAAAAATGCAAATAAAATGCATAAAAGTGGCCTAAGTCGGTCACATTTGACACAGAGGCCCAAAGTAAATAATTTAATGGATTATTTGTATAAAAATTAATGTAAAACTGCTAAATAAAAAGCAATCACTCACTACTAGCCCATTCATGGCTGTCCTGTAATGGTGGCATATTCTGCTCGGAGTCCGTGACATGAGGTGCTGGAGAGAGAGAGACAGACAGATGCAAATACCTATATCATTAGTATTCCAACCTGCAAAAAACTAAGATCCTTCTAACTAATGTCATGTCCTTCTGATGACTCCCACCCACACCCACAGGCCAGGGACAAATTTACTGTCGTGACTGCGTGACTGTACACAGCACACCGACAGCACAGCAGTCTACCACCACTTCCTTCCAAGATTACCTGACTGACTCCTACAGTACGGTTACTGTTAAGTGCCGAAATTCAGCAACTGTTAAGTGTGCCTCAGAATTTGAATTAGAGATGCAGACACATCTGGTGCATAGCTGCATGTAGCACAGTCCCACACTGGGATTGGTTAATTCTTATACGTAATGTAATGCAATATACCATAAAACTGATAATAAGGAGGAATAATGGGGAATCAATCAATCAAACTTTATTTAACCAGGCAAAATCATCCTTGAGCAAGCTCATTTGCAAGATGGTCCTGGACAAGTAGGACATATACAACTACAGCAAAATTACCAGATAAGCAGTGTACACACAATGAGAAGATAAAAGACAGTTGCAGAGAAACAGATAAGATCAGGGCCGGGCAGTACACATGGAGAACACTATCCAGATTGATAACTGACTGTATATATAAAGGCTTCCCGCAAGACATGGGATTATTCAGACAAAGGTCACAACGTTACAATATGACATGGAATATCAGGTAGGATGAGTGAGGGAACAACAACCGAAGGTTTATGGGTGGGGGAAAAACAAAGGAAAGGGTCGGTGAGGGGTGGAAATAGATGTAGTAAAACAAACAGTGGGAGTTGGCAGAATAATCCCAAGGTAGAAAGAAGAAAAGTGCTAGGGGAATACATGTGATGATGATGATGGGAATGAGCGATGATGATGATACTTGTGTGTAGTTGTGCTTTACTTGTGTTGTAGTGTAAACAGCCTGTTACGAGTTACAAAGTCAGATTTTATCCATTGGGCCACCCACAGTCAGCAGCATCGGCACATCAACTTGTATGTTGTTTGTCCAAACAGTTTTTTAATACATGAAATCGTGAATAAATGTTAACAAGTGATCGTGATTGGATGGCACAAGTCTGAGATTTATTGTACCAGCCTGCTACCCTTGCCCTGTACACACAGCTACACTGAAGCCAGGAAAAAAAAATATTGGGGATTTCTGGGACTGTTACATTTCTCGTGGGCCCATCTGCAGTCTCTCTCTCTCTCTCCCTCCCCCCTCTGAATGGTACAAGTCAAAGATTTATTTTGCCAGCCTGCTGCCCTTGCCCTGCAGCCTGCACACACAGCCACAGTGAAGCCAGGAAAAAAAAATTATTTGGAATTTGTGGGACTGTTACATTTCTTGTGAGCCACCCTGCAGTCTCTCTCTCTCTCTCTCTCTCCCCCCCACCCCTGGACATCACATGTCAAAGACTTATTTTGCCACCCTGCTGCCCTTGCCCTGTACACACAGCTACACTGAAGCCAGGAAAATACATTTTATTTGGAATTTCTGGGACTGTTACATTTATCATCAGCCCCTTTGCAGTTTCTCTCTCCCCTCTGGATGAGATCATGAATGAATGTTAGCAGGTGATCGTGATTGGATGGCACAAGTCAAAGATTTATTTTGCCACCCTGCTGCCCTTGCCCTGTACACACAGCCACACTGAAGCCAGGAGAAAAAAAAGGACTTGTATGTAACTGTAAAATTTCTCTTGGATCCCTGGTAGTCTGTCCTCTGAATCAGGAATGGCACAAGTCAAAGATTTTGGCAGCCTGTCCTTTCTCATACATAGTCAACTACACTGTTTGTGACAAGAAAAGAAAAACTTTAATTTTGGATTTTCAGTAACTGTAAAATCTCTTGGGCCCCAGTAGTCTCTGTCCTCTGATCTGGAATGGCACAAGTCAAAGATTTTGCCAGCCTGCCCTTGCTCATGTATACAGCTTAACTGTCTGAGGCCAAAGAAAAAAAAACTTTCATTTGGGATTTTCTGTAACTGTAAAATTTCTCTTGGGCCTCCAGTAGTCTCTCCCTCTCTCCTCTTAATTCTCTGCAGTGGCACAAGTCAAAGATTTTACCTGCCTGCCCTTGGTCATGTACATACAGTCACACTGCCTGCCTTTTCCATCCCCCACCAGCAGCCACCCAGGCCACCACTATCTCCCCAGTTCCTTTGGATTCTTCTTTTCTCCAGTCCCACCAAGGCCCAAATCCTGACCCACCGTCACCCTCCCCCGACAATCAGTTTTTCTCCCCCCCACCCCTGTAAGTCTCCTTCTTCTGACTCCCTAGTTTCTATTCTCTCCTTCATATATATATATATATATATATATATATATATATATATATATTTTATATTTGTGTGGGTTTCTTCTGTTTGGCAACTTTTTCTGGAGGTGTCTCTGCGAGGTGCTCCTGCTCCACTGACTGTCCTCCTCTCTTGTCTGAGCTACGTTGTGCACTCAGCACAATTTTATACTGTGAGTGCATCACGTGACTGTCTGTTGCCTGACTGGATGCTGCCGCCACCTGTACATGGAATGAGTGTGCCAACGGCATCCCCATGGCAACAGTAAACAAAATGGTGGAAATCGCATTTCCATGGACGTGGAACCGAACTTCTGTGGTGAAGTCCATATTTATCTAGGTTCGTAGATTGCAGGTTCGATCCGGGGGTCTGGATCTCCCATGGAACAGTTCATCCAGCCCTAGTTGTGGCAGACCACTGACTAGGGTCACACGGAACATGTACAAAGATCTGTAATCCAGGTTTCTTGAGCTTTTGAGTATTCAAGTAACAGGGCTTTTGTTGCTTGAATACTGGCTCCAGTTTGTACTACAAGTCGGGTTAAAATCATAAAAATAACTTTTAAAATGATGCTCCATATACTTGCATTGAGCATGTCTCTGCGCTAGGCATACAACATCAGAAAACAAGGAAGCGCGGGGACTGCGTTGGAGCTCAGGAAGTGGAAGGGATCAAGCGGCTAGACCCCTTGGCGGCAAATACAGTCCCTTTCCTTCCTTAGGAGGCTTAACAGAAAATTTTAAAACTGCTACGGAGGAACTCCCATTCAGGTAAAGGAGCCTCCTGTTCATTTTGCATGTACAGAAAAAATGTGGGAAAGGTACTCTTTAAATAATTCACTGCTACAGGACAAGAGAGTTCAGCTTAGGTGGAGGGGTTTGTGGCAGGCCAGATTGTCTATCAACTGTGCCTATGGCAACATTTTCCAGTGGTGGGAAGACTCCAAGCTCAACTGTCAGAATTTTTTGGGAAACGTTTGGTGGCCAAAAGGAGGGATTCATATAGAAAGTATTGAAGTTTACGTTCTCTTCTGCAAAAAGTCATTGACAGGTCTCAAAGATTTTCTGCTAACTATTCTGACCAAATTTGCAGGGTTAAGACAGGCATGACTGAACTCAAATATGATAGGGCCAAAACCCTGATGGGTATGTTTTGGCCCTCAAGGAAAAAACTGTTGATGCTTTTAAATCCTGTCAGAAAAGAGTTGAAAATAGGTGTTTCTATCACCTTTGGGGTATAGGTGTGAAATTTGCAACCTCCACACAGGATATGGTGGTCATCGCTGATCAATATCTTGCAGATATGGTTGGCTCCTCCCCACAGGTGAATTCTGATTCCTTTTGGCTAATCTACAGATTTCTGATTTTACCAGACCGGTTCAGATATCTCCGTGGCGCCAGTGGGTGCCTGGGAAGTGCAGTTAGCTATCAAGTCTTTGGCTTTGGATACCGCCTTGGGATTGCCTTCCTGCTGAATTTTACAAGTCCTTTGTAGAGAAATGTAGACCGGCTTTGGTTGATCTGTATAATGAGATCCTGACAGTACTCTCTTTCTCCCTCTTTGTTAGTGGTAACTTGATTTTGTTAAGAAGGTGGATCGTTCCGTATTGCAAAATTGGATGCCTGTTAGCTTTCTTAGCATTGATTCTAAGATTTTTTCTAAAATCTTGGTCAAGAGGTTGGTTGGAGAACTTTGCATTATGCGTCATATCACCACACCAGTCTTGTTCAGTTATGGGATGTGCAGTTCAGGGCAGTCTAATTGCTTTAGGTTTTTATTTATTTGTTTTATTTATTTAGTTTTTGTTAATCATGTAAGGTGCACTAGACAAACATTTGCCTATTTTTAGGCATGACCCGGGGAAACATGGGACTTCTGGATGGTTATGTTCTTTCACTAGACCAGGAAAAATTACGTGATAGTGTCCCATGTTTTCCTGTTCAGAGTACTTTAAGCATATGGTATCTCAGCCACATTTGTAAACTGCAGTCCACTCCAGATCTGTGTGCACTGCCAGTTAGCTGGGTGCAGAGAAAGGATAGTTAGCCCTTGCTAGTACATGAATCCAAAGTTAACTCTGCACTCTAGCACTATAATTACCCAGAGAGTTGATGTGTTAAAAGGAAATGAATATTTATTTTTGCATACTGCATACCATTCAGCTTAAAATAGCAACTTCACTCTGGTGTCTCCAACTCACTGAACAAACTCCCGGCGCTTCGACCAGGGTGTGGTCTACCTCAGGAGGTCTGATTATTGTGCTAGAGTGCAGAGTTAACTTTGGATGCATTTGTAAAGTGGATGTGGTGTTTTTATATCATGGCGGTAGTCTGCCCTTTGATTAATGGATGGCTAGGGAATAACTCCGTGATACGGAGAGGAGTACAGCAGGGATGTCACCTCAGCCTTCTTCTTTATGTGTACTGTATTGATTCTCTGCTTCATTCCATTCTTGCATGTGGGGACATCAAGGGGATGAGCACTAAGAATGCTCAGATAGAATTGAAAGCCCTCACTTACATGGACGATGTTGCTCTTCCTCTTTAAGAGATGCTGCAGTCAGGCCCTTTTTGGAAGATGTGATTAGAGCTGTTTCCACTGTATCTGGCTCAGTTATAAACTGGACGAAGAGCAGAGTGATCGGGGTTGGTTCCTGTAAGGATGCTGAGCCTGCTATAGCCCAGGTCCTAGTATCTACTCATTCTTTGAACCTGCTTGGCATAGAATTTGGGGGCAAGAATGTGGCCGGTACAGAGGTGAAAAAACTGGAAAATGGCCAAGAGAAAAGTGCGATTTTTGATTGTCTCTTCTACTACCCATATTTCTTTACCCTAGTTATGTTTTATCCCATCTCCCACCAGTTTTGGAAACAAGGCTGTATAATTTGTTTTTCTGTTTCCTTCAGACAGCTGTTTAAACCCCATAAAGAGGGAGTGACTTAACTGGCTATAAAAGAGTGTGACATCGGGATGTTGAACCCTATAATTTTTTTTACTTTAGCTAATTTTTCAGTTTACATTTTCAGACGGTACCGTGGTATGATGCATGGTTTTGGTCAGTGGGTACTGTGGTATGATGGATGGTTTTGGTCAGTGGGTACTGTGGTATGATGCATGGTTTTGGTCAGTGGGTACTTTGGTATGATGCATGATTTTGGTCAGAGGGTACTGTGGTAAGATGTATGGTTTTAGGTCAGTGGGTATCTGTGGTAAGATGTATGGTTTTTTGTCAGTGGGTATTTGGTATGATGCATGGTTTTGGTCAGAGGGTACTGTGGTATGGTGGATGGTTTTGGTCAGTGGGTACTGTGGTATGATGGATGGTTTTGGTCAGAGGGTACTGTGGTATGATGCATGGTTTTGGTCAGAGGGTACTGTGGTATGATGTATGGTTTTGGTCAGTGGGTACTGTGGTATGATGCATGGTTTTGGTCAGTGGGTACTGTGGTATGATGCATGGTTTTGGTCAGTGGGTACTGTGGTATGCATGGTTTTGGTCAGTGGGTACTGTGGTATGATGCATGGTTTTGGTCAGTGGGTACTGTGGTATGATGCATGGTTTTGGTCAGTGGTGTACTGTGCTATGATGCATGGTTTTGGTCAGAGGGTACTGTGGTATGATGCATGGTTTTGGTCAGTGGGTACTGTGGTATGATGCATGGTTTTGGTCAGTGGGTACTGTGGTATGATGCATGGTTTTGGTCAGTGGGTACTGTGGTATGATGCATGGTTTTGGTCAGAGGGTACTGTGGTATGATGCATGGTTTTGGTCAGCGGGTACTGTGGTATGATGCATGGTTTTGGTCAGCGGGTACTGTGGTATGATGCATGGTTTTGGTCAGCGGATACTGTGGTATGATGCATGGTTCTGGTCAGCAGGTACTGTGGTATGATGCATGGTTTTGGTCAGCGGATACTGTGGTATGATGCATGGTTCTGGTCAGCAGGTACTGTGGTATGATGCATGGTTCTGGTCAGCAGGTACTGTGGTATGATGCATGGTTCTGGTCAGCAGGTACTGTGGTATGATGCATGGTTCTGGTCAGCGGGTACTGTGGTATGATGCATGGTTTTGGTCAGCGGGTACTGTGGTATGATGCATGGTTTTGGTCAGTGAGTACTGTGGTATGATGCATGGTTTTGGTCAGTGGGTACTGTGGTATGATGCATGGTTTTGGTCAGTGGGTACTGTGGTATGATGCATGGTTTTGGTCAGTGGGTACTGTGGTATGATGCATGGTTTTGGTCAGCGGGCATGTGGTATGATGCATGGTTTTGGTCAGGGTACTGTGGTATGATGCATTGTTTTGGCAGCTGGGTACTGTGGTATGATGCATGGTTCTGGTCAGCTGGTACTGTGGTATGATGCATGGTTTTGGTCAGTGGGTACTGTGGTGTGATGCATGGTTTTGGTCAGAGGGTACTGTGGCATGATGCATGGTTTTGAATACTGTGGCTTAAGGAATGGTTGGATCCTGTTTTTCAGGATGGGAGACAGGAAGAATTCAGTTCAAAAAGGCACCAGGTCGTGGTGCCCAACATATATTAGGGATGCCTTTTGTAAACTTAGACAAGGGAATATTTCTCCTCGATAGATCAAATTTATGTCAAGGAAGCAGGTTTATATGTAGTCCACAAATTTATTTTGCCACCTCAGTAATCCCAGAATGTCCCATAGGTTGGGACTCGGTGGTGTCGGCTCATCTTTTGAATAGAAGGATCCCAGTACAGATGTGGGACGTGGTGTAGCTCAGCACTCACAGCCCTTCAGGTGTCAAGAATTCCTTGCAAAACAAGAATGTTGACAAATGGTACTGTCCCAGACCTTGGCTATACCTCCGTTCTTGAAACCCAAGTCCACCTGTTATTGAGTGCCCCTATGTGCAATAATTCAGAGAATTGTTAGATCGGAGGTATCACATATGAAGAACTGGTCCAAGGCATTGTTCAACCAATTTGACAGGCTTTTGATGCCACTACTTTAATAATATTTTTTACTGTATTAAAGTTTTACTTCAGACAATCCCTTCACTTTACAGCAAAAACAGGTGACATACCAGCAGCTACTTTTATCTATACAGCTGGCCCAGTATAAAGTATACTTAAGGGATGCTGTTTTGGTCACAAAGAAAAAATTGGCCTCGTATTGGAAAGGCTTTTCATTACAATTGCTGGTATTGCACAGTAATATGTAGGGGTTGAAGGCTTGTGTCAGGTGTGATGAGCACTGTATCATGATTTGTTGTTTTTCCTTTTTTCCCATTGTTGATGTACATACCGTGTAGTGTTCTTTGACTCATTATTTGCTTTATAACTTTAGTTTTTTTCTGGATGGCGTACTTTTCTTTTATGAACATACAAAAAAGCCAACAGAAGAAGGCCATTTGGTCTATCTAGTCTGCTCGTAGTGCGGGGTCCATAGCTTGAGCTACTGCCCCTGCCCCCCCCCACTTCTCCCATCCTTTCCATCCTCCTTACCCATAATCCTTACTTTCTTCCTATGCCTATCTCAGCTTCTCTTGAAGCTGCCCACCATCTTCATCGAGCCCACCTCTTCTGACAGCGCATCCCAAGTGTCCCCCATTCTCTCCATGAAGAAGTGATTCCTGACCTCACTCCTAAACACCCCCCTCTAGCTTAAGACTGTGCCCCCTCATGTTATGGTTACCACGTAGCTTAAAGAGACCCTCCTTACCCACCTTATTTATCCTTTTCAAGTACGTGAAGGTCTCAAACATGTCCCCTGTCACTCTAGTGTTCTCCAAGGAGTACATGTTCAGTGTCCTCAACCTCTCCTCATATGCCTTACCCTGTTGACCCACTGTCATCTTTGTAGCCCACTTCTAGACTTTCTCCAACAGGACAATGTCCTTTTGAGGTGTGGGCACCGTATGAACTCCATACTCTAAATGTGGCCTCACCAGTGACTTGTACAAGGGCAGTATAACCTCCTCTCTCCTACTACTGATCCCCTAACTATGCATCACAGCATCTTGTTTGCTCTTGCTGCTGCTTTCTTGCACTGTGTGGCGTGCTTCAGGTTACTAGTGATCATCACTCCCAGGTCCTTCTCCTCCTCTGATACAGGTACCTGGACTCCACCCATGTAGCACTCTGTCCTGGGATTCTTGGCTCCAATGTGCATAACTCTTGCATTTCTTGGCATTGAAGCCAAGATACCAGATTCCAGACCACCTCCCCAGCTTTTCCAGATTGTCCTGTAGGTTCTATATCCCTTCAGCTGTGTCTACTCCCCCGCAGAATTTGGTGTCATCCATGAATAGGCACATTTTTCCCTTACTACCATCCCTAATGTCACTGATGAAGACATTGAAGAGCACCAGCCCCAGCACCAAGCCCTGCAGGACTCCACTGGTGACCTTTCTGGTGCCAGGTAACTCTCCACCCACAATCACCCTTTTGTTCTGTCCCTCAACCAGTTTTTCACCTCTCTGGTCATCTTTCTCCAATCCTGAGATCCGCCAACTTCCTGATCAACCTTTTGTTAGGCACAGAGTCAAAGGCCTTGCTGAAATCCAGATAGAAGATGTCTACTGCTTGGCCCCTGCCTACTGTCTTAGTGACCCAGTCAAAGAAATCAATCAGATTTGTTTGACATGATCCCCTCCCCTCCATGAACCCATGCTGCCTTACATCCTGGAGACCATGCTCCTCTAGATATTTTGCCAACATTTCCTTAAGTATTGTCTCCATGAGCTTGCACACGATTGAGGTCAGACTGACTGGTCTGTAATTCCTTGGGTCATCCTTGGGACCACTTTTGTGGAGGGCACCACATGTGCTGTTCTCCAGTCCTGCAGTACCACGCTGACTCCAGTGAGCTATTAAATAGGCCTACCAGTGTCCCTGCCAGCTCCTCAACCAATTCCCCAGTGCCCTTGGATGTACTCTGTCCAGGCCTGGTGATTTGTCTACCTTCGTGCCAGCAGCTGCTTTTTTTTTTTTTTACAGTTTTTGTACTTTGTACGTTGACTTTTTTGTACAATTAAATGTTTTTGATTTCTTTTCAAAAAAAATTACCCCTACTCAAAAGGTGGTTGGTTATGGACAAGTTATCCATAATGTAAAACATAGTCTACAAAGAGTCTGTCCTGTTAATCACTCATCTCATGGGTTCAGGGGTAGAATGCAATTATGGAACAATATCGGATGGTTTGGGACTGGCTAACTAAATGAGCACAAGACTGGATTTTCTAAACACTTGTCTGCTTTTTCTGTATTTTTGTCTTATTGACTCTACATTCCTTTGATGTCTTGTTTTTGTTAATTGATGTTTCATCTGATATTTGTCTAAGTCTGTATGTAATGGTCCTATGTTACTTGGTTAAAAGGACAAAAGAAGGCCATGGCCTATCATGATTGTCCTCCACATGTGTGGATCATTACCATAATACTATTTTATTAGCCATTTGTCAAGTTTGTTTTTAAAGGACGTAACAGTAGGTGAGTCGACGATATCCTGAGGTAAAGTATTCCACAACCTAGGAGTTCTTATGGAGAAGAAATTGTCTCTTGTCAGTTTTGCATTTAATAATATCCAGTTGTTTATTGTGTAACCTGGGCACAATTTTTCTGGTGGACAATGTTATACCACATTGCTTCATCAGCACAGGTGAATTAATAATCTTGAATAGTTGTAAAAGGTCACCTCTTATTCTTCTCTGTTTAAGTGAGTATAAACCTGTCTTCTGTTAATCTTGTATCATAGTCTAAGTGAGCAAAATATGGGATCATTTTTGTAGCTCTATGTTGAATGTGTTCAATTCTGTCTATATCGGAAAATAAATACGGACTCCAAAAAGGGGAGCCATAGTCTAAATAGGGTCTAACATGGGATCTATAAAGAGTCATGATACACTCTTCGGATTTAGAGATAAATGTACTATGTATCCTATGCAGGAGGGTATTAGTTTGACTGGCAATTTTATTGCAGTGGGAGGTTGAAGAAAGTTTATTGTTTACCAGAATCCCCAAATCTTTTTCTAAGCAGGAAACCCTAATAATCATATTATTCAAAGTGTATACTTGTTTTGGGTTATTCTTACCCAAGTGTAGAACTGCACATTTTGTTATATTGAAAGTCATTTTGTTTATAGAAGCTCAGTATTCTATTGACACAAGGTCAGCCAATAATGTTTTTTATTGGCTGTGTTGTTCGCCACGCCCCTAGTTTAGTGTCTTCAGCAAACTTCATGAGGACATTGGAAGAACAGATCTTCATATCACTAATAAAATATTAAACAGGGTAGGTCCCTAAACAGAACCATGGGAACACCACTCGTCATACTCAATTCAGACAGTGTGCCATTAACTCGAACCTCTGAGTGCGATTTGTTGACCAATTTTAATCCATAAGACTAATGTTGGTGAGAATCCTAATTGGATAAGTTTATTTATCAAAATGGCATGTGACACTTTATCAAATGCTTTACTGTAGTCAAGTAAAATAACATCAGTTGGAATATTTAGATCAAGATTCATACTAATGTGATTGTAAAAAGATAGCAAGTTTGTAGTACAAGACAGACCTGTTCTAAATCCATGTTGGGTTATATCAGTTATGTTTAAGGATTCCATTTCTTTGTCGAGGAGAGTTTTGATTACTTTTCCAGTAATTTGCATGGAATTGAGGTCAGACTAATAGGACGATAATTTTCAACTTTAGAGTGGGAACCCTGTTTAAATATGGGGTACTATTGCAATCAACCAATCAGGGGTACCTTGCTTCCTGTAGAGATTTATTAAAAATAATAGTGAGTGGTAGGGCAATGGTATCTTTAACTCCCAAAAGAAATTTGGGGCAAATATCGCCTGGGCCAGGGCTTGTTGATTTCTTTAATGTAGTTAATAATTTGTGGATATCATTCTGCAAAATCATATATTCAGTGTTGTCTAGTGAAGATCTATCAAAAAGGTTTTGGGATGGGTCCTGAACAAAAACTGATGAGAAATAACTAAGTGCAGAAGCATTTACTAAATCGGAGGTTATTATTGTATTATTTATTTTTAGTGGTCCAGTAGTTCTACTGGTACTCTTTTTACTATTTAAATAAGCATATAATGCTTTATGTGAATCATTAGTGTGAGCGATACGAAATTCTAAGTTTCTTTTAGCTTGAAGAATTAGTTTTTTTAATATTCTAACTGATTCCCTATATTTACCTAGTAATTCTTGGTTTTGATTAGTGGGACATTTTTTTAATAATGAAAATAGCTTTTGTTTACATGAGATTTGTTTTTTTATAGATTTATTGAACCATGGTGGAATTTTACCTTTGTTATTGTACTTATGTATTTCTGGGACATACAGATGTTCAAGTACTTGAATCTGTGTTTTTAGAAATCCCAAGCTTCATCAGTGTTAAGTAAGGAAAAATGTTATCCCAATCCAGTGATCCTAGGTAATGATTTATTTTTGAAAGTCTGCTTCGATCGCATCGTTTAATTTTTGTTTATTTATTGTTGGTAGTTCAAATAATGAAATAGTGAGAATTATAGACATATGATCACTATTTCCAAGAGGTTCTGATATTAATAGGTCTTTCACAGGGATATCCATGTTAGTGATGACGAGGTCCAAGATGTTACTACCTCGGGTGGGTTCCTTAACCAATTGGTAGAGCCCCAGGTCAATGATAGTTGTAAGAAATTTATGGTCATATTGATTTAGACCCGCTAAAGTATCCCAGTTTATAGTTGGTAAATTGAAGTCACCCAAAATTAAAATGGAGCCATTATTAGCTAGCTGGGTGATTTTATCAAATAACTGTGAGCTTTGGCTAAGATCTAACGAAGGAGGACTATAGCAAGTCCCAGCCAGGATTTGGGAAGAACCTTCAGGTTGAATGTACACTCATACACTTTCAGACTGGACACTTACTGAGGATTTATAAGAAATTATGTTATCCCTGACATAAAGACTGACCCCACCACCTATCTTGTTGTCGGGTCTATTTTTGAAATAATGTTTATATCCTGGGATTTCTGTAGTCCAAATTCTATCAGCATTGCCCCATGTTTCTGTTATGGCTAGTATGGATAGATCCAGAGATTGGGCCCTAAGTTCCAGCTTGGCAATTTTTACAGTGTTTAAAGATCGAGCATTAAGAGATAAGATATTTAGGAGATTATGAGTTGGAAGAGTAGTCCCAGTGTTAAGAGTATTGGTAGTTAACCTAAACTCTCCCTTTGCCATCAGTTTAAATGTGAATGGATAAAGGTAACAATTTTGCGTCCCAGTAATGTGCTTCCCTGTCGACTAAGGTGCAAACCATCCCAACAAAAAAGAGATGGATTGTGGTGAAATTCCTCCCAATGTGTCAGACAGGGAATATTTTGTTTTAGACACCATTTTCTTAGCCATTCATTTAAAGCTTTTATTTTAGCTGTAATTGGTTCTGAAGCTCTTGGGACTGGTAGAATTTCAGATAAGCAAATATCACAACCCCGTTCTACCAGTAAATTACACAAGGAGATGTAGTCCTGTTTTATTTGTTGCAGAGGTAGTTTGGAGATGTTGTTTGTTCCTACGTGTACAACCACTAGTGGGTTTTCTCCAGCTGGTTGTAAAATTGATTTAACCATTGAAGTAATGTCTGAAATCCTAGCCCCCCGATAACTAGAGCAAGTACGATGTTGTTTGTCAGGGTTACAGACCACACGGTCTATATATTTTGTGATGGAATCTCCCAAGACAAAGACCTCCTTTTTACTAATTTCTCCTGATTTGTTAAAGGGGGGTATTGGGAATGAGTTTTAACAGCAGACCGTTGTTCACTTGAGGTCTTGTTATGGACTAATTTATTTTCATTTCTCATACCAAGTTCTGGACTTACTGACAGTTTCTCAATCAATTGTGACAGGTGTTCAAAAGAATTATGTGTGGGGATTTGATAAGAAGCAGGAGGTAAAAGAGTTTTGTTAGTTGATTTCTTTAGTTTTGTGCAAGGTAACGTAGTCCAAGAATCAACCTTGCTGATATTTAACTGTTGGTAACTAGCAGCTGTGACTAAAGGGGTAGAGATAACAGTTGGGTGCTGTAAATCAATGACATGTGGAGTGTTCGAGTGGGACACCTGGCAGTTGCCATTATCCACAATTTTAGTGGGAGAGGTGTTTGTTTCTACTAAGATTGACATTTGATCGATATAATCTTCTAGTGCTTTGATGTCTGATTTCAGAGACATCTTAGGTTGTAGTCGTATAATTTCTTCCTGTAGTTCACCAACTAGAACACACTTTTCACATGTATAGTTAGATGTTTGTTTACCAAGGGCATACATGTTGCATGTCGTACAGTATTTATTTGCCTTTTTCATTTTGAATAGGGATTATAAGACAACAGGTTTATGTAAATGCCTATTATGTTTTTTACAAAACAAAAACACTGTCTTTTACCTTCACGTCCCCTCGTCCACGATGGACACGATGAACCTACGCTGAGACATGCGTCTCCACTTTGTCATGCCTTCGCTAGAGCAGGTCTTTAAGACTAGGAGAAGACTGAAGTGCGTAGTCGCTACTTCCAGTTTCGCGCCACAAAAATAACGCTAAAAATGTTGTAAAGCATTTAAAAAGGCTTGCCCTGCTGTTAATTTAAGGGCTAAAGTGATATAAAGTAGGTCTCCTCAGGTCTCTGTATATTGCTTTGTATTTGCATTTGAATTTCTCTGTATTAGTTTACTTCTTTTAATAAAAATTCTCCTACTCTTTTTGAGAAGTGCCATGGCATCTTGAACACCCACCTGAACAACCACCAAAAGAGGCAAATGGAACATCTGTTTTAACATCTCATCCAATGGATGGCAGGTCCCGCAGCACAGCATCCCCTTTAGTGCCACACCTGGTTTTCATTGTTTTTATGATATGAGCCTAATCCTGGTGTGGGTCTAGAACTCATGATCTTCTGGCCCAAAGGCAGATGTGCTGCTAACTGAGCCATGCAGACACCTTAACTAAAATTGCAAGTACTCTGGCGGGCTCAATACTTTTCTGAGGAAGAAGCCAAAGAACTTCATGATATCACCCAATTCCCTGTCCTATGGGATGCAGTGTACATGGATGTTATTACAGTGCAGCTGGACTTCCTGATCCTCAGTCTTTTCTAACATTTCTCTCCTACTGGTATAAAACAGCAATGCTGTGCTATGACTGTCCGCTCTACATTATCTGTAGAAGTCACCACTCCTAAAAATGTAACATTTTGTTTCATATCAGCCAGACTGATTTCCAGATATTTATCCAGTTTTCTTTAACTTCCTGAACAGAGTTTCAAAGATAATTGGGAAATTGTCCCTTTCCTCATGGAAGTCCGAAAGCTGATTGTGAGGCCGTGAGGAAGAGTGACTGCGACTGCACTCTCTAGGTTTGAGTGCTTGTTTCAAAGGTGTGAGGGCTTGCAGCTGTGAAATCCTTTAGTCTGTTCCCAATCCCAAACTGATGTAGCCTTGCAGAGCTATTCTGTTTTATGGGGCTGTGCACCGGGGATTAATTTAGATTGCCCGGGGGCTGTGGCTCTGTTACTCCATTTCCTGGTGACATCCTGGAAGTCCGATGATATATCTTAATGTTGGCATTCCATCCAAAATTCAGGTATGCAGCCATAGACAAAATACAGATCCTCAATGCTTTTACATACGTTGCAAAAAAATTGTTCCCAGAACTCAGTATTGAAAATAGAATACCAGCAAACAGAAACTGGTATTCCATCCCCAATTTTTGATATGCACAGAACATAAAATGATTATGAAATCTGAGTTGTGCATATGTCACTGATGAACATACTAGTGAGGTCTGACCCCAAGATTGAGCCCTGCAGCGCTCATTTGTGACCTACCTGTACCTTGACATGACTCCATTTTACCACCACTCTCTGCTTCCCACTCACCCAACTTGATCCTTCTTTGTTCCCAGTTCCTCTGCTTCTTCAGCAAATACACTGGCCTTCAAGGCTTTGAATGGTTCTTTTCTGGATGAGGTTTCCTCCTTTAAATACTTTGGAATCTGGTTACAGTGGCTATTCCCTTTTTCCAGTCATGTTGATATCATACATACTAAACTCTTCCCCAAACTTGGATCGCTGTATCGGAAGAAAGCTTGTACCCCACACCTTGCCTGCTAGAGAGATGTACTTAAAATGATCCTCCCAACATTTGACTGTGGGGGTTGTAGTTAATAGTGCTGCCTCCAAGTCCATCCCAGTCAGACCAGATTGTTTCCATTACTCAGCCTGTTGCTTTGTCTCAAACTCTCCTCCCCATTCTCATCACTGATCCGTATATTTATCGCCTTATTTGAAGATAGGCATCTCTCCCACTGTGCCTCTTCCATCTCTAAGTTCTCTGGTTTGAATTCCTCCTATTACCACACCTTCACCCCCCCCCCCATTCCTATTCGCTGTGAGTTCAGCCACCAGCTCCTTCTTGGCCTGTTTCAGAACTTCAGCAGGTTATGCTACCTTTTTCTACAGGCTCCCTCGCCTGTATTTTTTTTTTTTGTGTTATCTATTTATCTCCCTGAGACCCTCACCTACGCCTCCTTCAGGCCAGTTGCCAAGGACACTCACTTCTCACTCATCTCCACCGCCGATCCTGACCCCACATAGCAGTCACCTCAGGGTAACCCGACGTAACCCTTGCGTCGGATGGGTCTTCCTCTTCCGATGAGAAATGGCCTATTGGCCCTGGGTGCTGCTGTGCCGGTTTGGATGGTGCAGAGCTCGAGGGGGCACTGGTCCGGGAGGCTGTCATCTGGTAGGAGGAGACATCATTTTCAGTTTTTCCTCCGATTTCCCCTAGTTGCGCTGCATCTGAGCTTCCCCTGGTCTCCACCAGGGGCCGCTACAGAGCGACGCCGATCCCCAACCCACCCCATGAGAGGAGAGCAGTCTTCCGGACGCTCAGTCCTACTCCTTTCCCTGCTGACCCTCCGGCGCTCGAGTCCGTTCCTGAACCCGGGTCGCCGGTGTGGCGTGAGGTAAGGTGCCAGTGCCTCAACCTTCTGCACCACCGGGCCGGCTCCCTCACCTTTGGAATAAACTCTACTCTTCCTCTAAGCTAAAGTTTCTCTTTTTTCCCTGAAAGCCAGATCAGTAAGCTTACTTCCCACTCTTCCTGTACTTAGTACCTATCCTCTCTGAGCTCTCCCCATTCTCTGTCACCTACAGCTGTCACCTTCTTGTCCTTTTTTTGTGCTCTTTAGTTCCTCCTCAACTCAGGCTGGCAGTATAGTCCAGAGGTTATAGCAATGAGCTGCGAATGAGCTTGGTACATCCATTAGTACTGAGTTTGATTCCCACATCCTCCACTTGAATAGTTTGTGAGACTGAGCAAATCACTTAACCTCCCCAGTGCTCTGAGGTCACTTCTGCCTAGTGGGCCTTTAGTGGGCCTTACCTGGTTACCAAAGAAATAAAAACAAAACAAAACAAAAAAACCTTGTCTTTACAGCCGTCTGTCCCATACAGTTTTGCTCCTACACCTTTCATCTCAGGATGTTTTTCAGTATTCCATCTGTGCAGTCACTACACAAGCTCATGCAATCAGCCAGTGGCTGTCGAATTTAAGCAGTAAGGCATGACAGGGTGTGTTCTGTTGTTGTGTAACAACGTCACTTCTCAGGTGGGTTGAAGCATGAGGCATGACGTTATTACACAACAGCATACCCTGGAGTGCCTTATTGCTATTATACAATGGGTCGTTTGTGAAAAAATAAACAAACAAAAAAATTTTTCTAATGCATTTTCAGCTTTTTGTATGGGTAGGTTTACATGCATTTTAAAAAAGTCCCTTGTTACTATTGTTAGCCAGTAGGTGGCATTCCATGTTTGGCTTGCCATGTTTTCCTCTGTGGTCATTCTCTCCCACACTCTGTCCATTTTGTGTCCTCTCGGAGAGAGCTGAAACCCTGTAACTATGTATGTTTTTGCTGTGTGTGTGTGTGTGTGTCATCTTCCTTTTTGGTTCACAGCCGTTACCTTTTGGGACCGTGAAGGTGCCAGTCAGTAAGTCTGCACGTTCTGAGGGTGTTTGCCAGAACAGGGCAGCACTGTTGAGAGTTCAGTGTTATTTGGCTGATGCTGCTCGCATCAGTGGTTTTGTTATCTGATACTCCATTTTCTGGTTCCAGGGCATGTAAAAAAGTATCTCCCTAGCCAGATCACTGTCACAATTTGGAATAGTGTCCATTTTAAAACTGACCCACTAAGCAGTATGGCTGTTTGTAACGGCCGCTGAGCTGATTGGCGACTGGAGCGTGGCGCTGTGGTGCACATGTACTGGCTTGATCGTGGTAGCAAGCTGCGAGAAAGCATTTTTCAGTTTAATTGTTTTAAAGTTTATTATACATATTGTGCTTGCAAATTGTGTTGGTGACAGTAATAAAACAAACCTGTTATAGTTATGGAAGTTCTCTATCTGCATCTCGGAACTGAGCAGCTTCTGTGAACCGTGCGATTGTCAGTTACGGTCTGCTCAGTTCAGGAGAAAAAAAAAACTGGTATGAAAATAAATTTATTTTTTAGACTGTAATATGCTGTTTGACATGAGTCCTCTGACTGCTGAAGCAAGGGATAGAACTGCTGTTTGGGGGTAAGCAGTGACGTTTTGAGGGCACTGTCCGCTTCATGATGGCTTGTGTGGGGAGCAGGGTGGAAGGGTTTTCTTATAGTGTTCTGTGATCAGCTCTGTGCCCGGACTTAATACAGTGATGATGATGTTCAATAACATCACTGTCCCAGGCACACACTGACCAATCGGAGCCCAGAATTCTCTCTTGCCATTGTATAATTACCATTATACAATGGCAAGAAAATTTCCTGCACTCTGCTTGGTCACTGGGTGCCTGGAACAGTGATGTTATTGCACAATAACATCACTGTATGAAGTCCAGGTACACAGGTGACCTCACAACATAGAATGAAATCCCTGCCTCCTCACGCAAGTCACCGTGAAGCTGACACTGCCCTGAAGCCGTCACGGCTTACCATCCCAACAACAATTCTGTCCATCGCTTCACCATCCACACCAAAAACTTTACCTGTATATGTCAGTGTTTTGTGTTGACAGAATATGTCCAGTTTAATTTTGATGGCAGTTTTTGTTCCTGAACCAAGCGGCTTCTGTGAACCATGCATACTGTAACTGCCAATCGCACAGTTCATGGAAGCCGCTCAGCTCCAGGAAAGACAAACATGAAAAGTAAATCTATTTTTAGGTACTCACTACACACACTTTCCCTGAAAACAACCTGTGATTCGATGTCAGCCTCGGTGCTGAAATCAGGTCAGCGCTTGCACACTTCAGTGTCTTGCTCTACAGAGACGCAGCACTTTGGTGACCACAGAAAGAAACAGACCAAATTAAGATAATGAGAGAAAAAGAATGTTGAAATACAGCCCGGTTTAACAGGCAAACGAACAGCTGGGGAGACTGATGTCACACATCACAACACGCCAAAGTTCAACAGAGACTGAAACCTTGATAAGCCGTGGTGCACTACACCATTCAGGCAGCAGCTTCGCCTACTGGTGGAAAAAATAATGGACTTTTTTTAAAACATATACCTCCACACAGAAAAAATGGGGGAAAAGCCCTAAAATGTTTCTTTATTCTTTTTTTATTAAAAAACGAGCCATTGTATAATAGCAGTAAGGCACGATAGGGTGTGTGTTATTGTGTAATAACATTACTCCTGGGGTGATGGAAGCACTCAGCTTCACCTAGTGCTTCATCCCACCCCAGGAGTGACATTATTACACAATAACACACACCCTGTTATGCCTTGTTGCTTCATTAACGTTTCCTGATTAATGCAGTATTTGCACTGCACATACCTCTGTTGAAGTGTGTACATGGTCACACTGCACATCTGCACCTTGCAAATAGTTGCTGACTTTTCTCATGATTGTTATCCCTGTGCCTTGTGTACCTGCACTGTTTACTATATAATGTCTCACAACAAACATTCGCATCTGTAAAATGTTTAATATTGCTCACGATGCCACTTTGTAACTCCCCCTGCTCCCTATACACTGGACACACCTGTAAATGAGCACTGGCTGAGCATCCCTTTCTTGATCATCGACATTTTTACCTGCTCTCCGACAGCCCCCCCATCACTCAGCTCGGCCCCTGCCCTGTCATCCTAGCATCTCTGAGATCTTATTGAAGCCTCCCCATGTTCCTCTAGAGCTCCCCCTCAAAGCCCCCCTTACCTCTGCTGCAGAAGGATATGGTGTGGAAGACTGCACCTAGATAGCCAGGTGTGGGGTCTGCGAGCTGGTCAGCTTCATCTGCTACTTCGGGTATTTCTGTTTTTACTCTTCGGTTCCCCAGGACGCGAGCATCAAGGGCACAGCAGGCACGTACCCACGCGGCATGTGTTGTGTGGCACCAGCCGATGAACTATTCCTGGTATCAGGGTTTAATGACCAGCCAGTTCGTTGCCTTCATATATAGATTTTTTTTCTGTCAGCTTTGTTTGTGTTTTTTCACCATGCTGTACATTTTGTAATCCTAGTGTGTTTGATCCACTGGCGATCCATTTTTGCTTTTCCCGAGCATCCCTGTGTAATGCAGTTGGGGGGACTCTATTACTGCTCCCTTTCTCTGGCTAGACAGTAGGGTGAGTGGGTGTCATCCCAGCCCGTGCCTTTCCTGCATCATGATTGGCTGGCAGAGTGTGCACCATGAATGAAGGACTCCCTGGGTCATCCAAGTCTAGGAGTTTAGCTTCTCTGCTCCAAAACACACATGCTCTGCAACCAGCAGAGCTGTATGGCACTGGAATTTTACTAGTAGGCTTTAGGTGGAATGGCAGTTCCGCTTCCAAAATGTTTTTTGGGAATTTCTTTTTGAATTCCGAAAAGCATTTCTATGTGAGCAGAATTTCTATGTAAACTGTGGAGTAACCTTCCAAAGGTCCTGTAAACCACAGAATAATTTTATGTGAGTTGTAGAGAAGGAATCCTGTGTGTTTGGAAACTGAGGATTACGAATCTATGAAAAATGTTCTGATCTTAAAATTTATAAATACTGCAACAGTGGAATTAAGTGGAATTAAGTGGAATTTTTCAAAATTCCACAAAATTCTGTTCCTTCAAAATTTGAACGTTCCTCACAGTGCTACCAACCAGCCTTCATGTTGTATTCTGTGGCTGGCGTGTTGTAAACCCTAGTTCCACAGGTGGCAGTGTAAGTCAGCATGCTTTTTGCAGCTCCACTGGCCCAGCCAGCACTGGCATTTTTGTGTGATATGCTGATTATGACATATTAATTTTTTGGCTGGCTTTTGGCAAAGTGAGCTGACATTTAACCCTTGACAGGTAGCTGTATAATATTACTGCGCTTTTTACTTGTATTATGTGCTTCTAGGATCGTGGATATGTTGTTCTATCCACACTTGTTGGCAAATCGCCTTTCCCTTTAAGGGTCGCCTAACATCTTCAAGCTGACTCCTCCCACCCTCCCTGGTGGTAAAACCCTCAGCTCTGCCCCATGATGCCAGATCTTCCTTTCCTCTGGAAGGTTCAGGTTCCCTCCTTAGCGCTCCTGCATGTGGTAGGCCCTGGCTCATGAATTTTCGGATTTGCTTCCAAAACTAACTCTAAAACTCATTCGAGTTTCGTCTGCTTCTTCTTCCCTTGTTACCACGATGGAAGATAAAAACGTCCCCGGTTTTGCTGGTGCCCCTGCAGGCAGAAGATGTCTCACACCGATCCTTATGCTGTGTGCATGTACTGCCTGGGACATGACCACGATCCGCAGGCCTGCATTCTTTGTTAGTTCTTTGCTCCATTAGTGATTGAAGACCGCGCTGCCTGACTCCAGCTGGGGCGATTGGAAAAATGTTACCTGCCAGATAAATCGAAAGATGCCCGTTGGGTGTTCTCTGTGGCTGCGGGGTCCACTGAGCAGCTGGAACAGCTCAAGGCCTTCAAGGAGGAGGTGGCCCAGGCCGCAGCTAGCTCCTCTTTGGCTTTGGCCTTGGCCTTCATTCCGCTCCAGCTGGGCTCTTCTTATTCGGCTTTCTTCAAAGAGTTGTGCCAGTCTCTCTTGACTAAGGGAGAAAGCCGTTCTGGGTTGCACGTCTCTCACTCTCGCAAGGAGTCAAAGAAGGAAAAGTCTTAACATCGGCGTTGTTGCGACTGGGAGTGGTCCCGCTCCCAAGAGACTTCTGTTTTGACTTCTGTCGAAGTTGCGGCCAAGACCACTGGTTTCACAGTGCCCTTGTTAGACTCGGCCGAGATGCCCGTCGACACGGCCAAGGTTTTTCTCGAGCCGATCGGTGGGTTGTCACCCAATCTGGCCGACGACTCTTTGTTTCGGACACCAGTTCTTTCGGTGACCTCGGAAAGGTCAGCTCAGCCTTCTGGGTCGGACCTGCCTGTTAAGGAACCTGACCAGAAGGAGCCGCGGGTTTCCCTGACTCCTTCCGATGTCCCCCGTCGGCCCCACCAACGGTCTCGGTCTTGATCCTCCACCTCTGTGTCAGACAAGATTCACTGTCACTGGCGATCTCGATCCCGAAAACATGGTAAGTGGTGGTGCCATTACTCATCTTCGTCCTCCTCGGGTGAGTAGAGGCTCCAGCACAAATGCGTCGGCACTACAAAGATTTGATGTGGCGACAGTTGGTCTTGTCTGGGACAAAACTGATTCTGGCTTCTACCCCGGCCAGATGTCGGATACCGCCACCGTCATCTCCACGTAGGTGCCGACTCAGGCCCAGCTGGCTCAGCCTAAGCCGGCTACTCTACCAATTAGGGTGGAGCCGCCACCCGAGCAACTGAAATCTGGGGCTCCAACCAAGCTCTCTGGGTCAGCTCAAAGTTTGCCCCATCAGTTGTCAATCACTCTCACTCCTGACTGCCCAAGGTGGGTGAGGGTGACACTGGTGGCTGCCCGCTTTACACGGACTTATCAGAGTCCGAAGACTCCTTGCTACTTTTCCATCCCATTGACGTAGAGTCTGCTAGGGGCCTTTCCATTGACGAGGGTCCCACCTCGTTCATGGGCATTCTTCGGCTCATTTCCGAGTCCATGGGAATGGAGCTCGAGCCCATTCAGAAATGGGCCAAATATCTCCTAACAGAGATTCTGGACAAATGGGATAGTTCTATGGAGGTCTTTCCTGTGGCCGAGGCCAGTGTTGGCCCAGCCTTGGAACTTTGGCAGTGTCCTGCATCTTGCCCTGCGCCCTCTGCCCAGATGGCCCACAAGTACGCGCTCCAAACCAGGTTCCTTTTGGGATTCTAGGAGCACCCCTCGGCTGAGGGTTTGGTGGCAGACTCAGTCTTCCGTTGCTTGGGCAATCAAAGGGACATCGATAGACCACTGGACAAGGAATCCAAGAAACTGGATCACTCGGGTAAAAAGGTCTACGCAGCTTCCTCTCTCTGCCTTCATCAGGCCAGCTCGACCATGCTGATGGTGCACTTTTCCCATGCCCTCTTGGGCTCCCTGGATGAAGTGATTCCTCATCTCCCGGCGGACCTCCAGACCATGGTCAAGCAGGTCCGGGACCAGGGAAGGGCTGTGGCAAAGCAACAACTCCTGACTGCTCTGGATAGTGGCGATTTTTGTGCCCGCTCGTTGGTGGCCGCAGTGGCCATGCGCTGCAGGGCTTGGTTGCGCATCTCTACCTTTATGGGTGATACCCAACACAAGCTGGGAGATGTCCCCTTCATGGGTACCGACCTGTTCAGGCCTGGCGTGGAAGGCCACCTCCAATGTATCAAGAAGTCCAGTACCACCCTGGATTCCCATGACATCTGCCCAGAAGGACCATGGCTCTAAGCGCCAGAACCGCAAGCCCTTTCGCCCCTTCACTCCTGTGGCTGGACCAGCCCAGCAGCAGGGCCAGCAGGCACAGACTTGGCAACCACAGGCCAAATCAGTGGCCTCTTTGGTCAGGAAGCCTGGAGGGAAAGGCCCTGGTGGCCCCTCGGCTAGGTCCTCCTCCTCTAAGCCTGCTCAGTGACTGGTTGGGGGGTGCCACCCTCCAACCCATCACACCTCCCCTGGGTCCTCCCATGGGGAGCCGGCTCAGTCACTTCCTTTCTGCCTGGTCCATTATCACCATGGACCATTGGGTTCTGGAAGTGGTCAGCCAAGGCCTGCCTCTGGAATTCAAGCAGGCCCCTCCATATCAAGCCCATGCCCCGCGGGGGGGGGATCTGGTGTCCAGAGCCACTCAGTCAGCTCTCCGAGTTGACATAGCTCAGCTCCTCTGCAAGGAGGTGGTGCGCAGAGTAGAGGACCCTCCTTCAAGCCAAGGATTCGTTTCCAGGTACTTCCTGTTACCAAAACAGATGGGGTGCTGGTGTCCCATTCTCGATTTGCATGACCCGAACAAGTTCCTCTGGTCCTTCACCTTCCGAATGATAACTCTGACTCAGATCATACCATCCCTGAAGCAAGGCATGTGGTTCTGCTCCCTAGATCTTAAGGGCGTGTTCTTTCATGTCCTGATCCGTCCGTCCCACCGACGGTTCCGCCACTTCCGAGCCGAGGGAACACTCTACAAGTTCCAAGCTATGCCCTTCGGCCTGTCTTCGGCCCCCAGGGTCTTCACCAAATGCATAGCAGTGGTGGCGGCTTTCCAGAGGCGCCAAGGGATCCGGGTGTACCCTTACCTGGATCACTGGCTGCTAGCAGGTCCCTCCAGGCAGGAGGTGGAGTGGTCCAGCGATCTGGCTGTCCAGACTTGCCTCGACCTTGGCCTCCTGATCAACGGGGCCAAGTCAGAACTCGAGCCCTTGCAGGTGATTCAGTTCATCGGGGTACAGCTCAACTCCTGCCGAGCCAGAGCTCGGCTCCCGGTGGACAGGGCAGAGGTTCTCTCCTCCTTTGTCCAGTCATTTCTGGTTGGACAATTGCACCCTGCCCAGGACTTCTGGTGTCTTCTGGGTGACATGGCAGCCTGCACCAGTGTGGTCGGATGGGCCCACTGGCATATGCGTTCCCTTCAGTGGGAACTGGCCAGCCAGTGGTCTCAGCATTCAGGATGCGTCAACCAGCTGGTCACTGTGACCCAGAGGATGTGGGGTGGCCTCCAGTGGTGGCTCGTCCCAGTTCATCTGTTTGTCTGCCAGAGCTGACGGTCATCCTGGCGACCAACGCCTCTCTGATGGGTTGGGGTGCCCATCTTGGGGAGCACACAGCCCACAGGCTCTGCTTCCCTCAGGAGTCCTGATGCCACATCAACCTGCTGGAGCTCTGAGCAGTTCGGCTAGCCCTGACCATCTTCGCTCCATTCATTCGAGGTCAAGTGGTCCAGGTCCAGATGGACAATACCACAACCATGTACTATCTCAACAAGCATTGCGGGACGCACTCTTTGCTCCTGTGCTTGGAAGCTCTCCACTCCTAGACCCTTGTATTCAGCTTGGAGGCCAATGATCTAGCCATTCATGTGGCAGAAACCTTGATTCAGCTGGCCGATGCTCACAGCCATGTGGGCGAAGCATCTCACAAGTGGTCCCTTCATCCGGAGATAGTACAAGATCTGTTCTCCCACTGGGGCACCCCTCAGGTGGACCTGTTTGCCTCAGGAGACCATGAAGCTGAGGCTGTTCCATGCTCACCCCCTCAGCAGGGCTCACGGCAGGAAGATGCCTTCTCGTGGACCCCAGGCCTCTTCTGTGACTTTCCTCCACCTTTCTTGATTCTCAAGGTGCTCATCAAAGCCAGGAGGGACAAGGTGCAGGTGATCCTGGTAGCCCCAGACTGGCCATACCAGTTCTGGTATCCAGACCTCCTCAGCCTCAGCTCCAGGCTCCTGAAGCATCTTCCAGCATGCTCAGACCTGCTTTCCATCAATCAGGGGAAGGTATGTACCTTTTATCACATGGTTTGGGCGTGCCCAAAAGTGGGAACGTATTGGAATGAGATAAATCATATCTTAAATAAGGTCTTGGAGAGTAAGATTCAATTACACCCTGTAGATGTTCTACTCAGAGTTCCAAGAAATGGTGGGGGTCAGTCAATAGCCTCAAATCCTTTGAGAAGACTGGTAATAGTAGTGGGCAAGCAGATTTTAGCGCAAAATTGGATGGCTCAGGCCATGCCTACTATTGCTCAGTGGGTAAATGCCCTCCTAAGCAACATGAAGCTAGAACATATTCAGTATAAAGTTTTGGGATGGCTGGACAAATATGATAAGATCTGGTCCCCCTTGGAAAGGGCCTTGGGGAAAGAATGGTTTCCGCTTTTTTAGGTAACCACATGTTCTGAGGGCATTGTTTATAGAAGGTGGAATGGAGTTCCTCTGGCGCTGGACTGAACAGGGATCTATAATAAAAGGAGGGGCTGCATCAGTATCCTCATACAAAATTGGGGGAATTCCAGGAATTTAAGTAAATGGTAAAATCACAATGACTACAGTTGGCTAGTTTCACTGTATAAAATGGTGTTTTCATTAATTGGATCATGGATTGTACCCAAGCTATGTGTACATGTATCATACTGTAATTGAACGAGATGTCAATGATTATCTGATTATATAGAGCTCTCCTTGCTCCGGTGGCTCTTCTGTAAATAAAGTTTAAAAAAAAAAAATCAGGGGAAGGTTCTTCATCCGGACCTTCAATCCCTGCACCTGACAGCCTGGTTATTGAGCAGTTAGCATTCCAGGCTTTGGGTCTCTCTAACGAAGTCCTCAGCGTCGTTGAGGCATTCCATAAGGAATCGACCAGAAAATGCTATGCCTTCAAATGGAAAAGGTTTTCCATTTGGTGCCAGGGCAAGGGGTTGGACCCCTCTCCTGTCCAATGGCTAGCATTTGGGACTATGTGTGGTCCCTCTTCCAGCAGAGACTTCAATTGATGACCATTAAGGTACACCTGGCAGCCATCTCTGCTTACTGGCTGCGGTTGGGTGCAGGAGAAAGTGGTCTGGTGCTTTTTCAATGGCCTAGATCACATATCCCCTCTGGTGCGTGAACCTCCACCTCCATGGGTTCTACTGCTGGTTTTGGCAAAGCTCATGGGCAAGCCATTCGAACCGATGCACAAGTGCGATATCTCACATTTGTTATGGAAAACCACCTTCCTGATGGCTATCACATCAGCCAGAAGGACTGGGGAGTTACAGGTGCTCTCTATTTCATCTTCTTACCTGGACTTCCACAGGGACAAGGTTGTCCTGCGCCCCCACCCGAAATTCCTTCCGAAGGTGGTGTCGGGGTTTCACCTTAATCAGATGATTACTCTGCCGGTGTTTTACCCCAATTATACCTTGGAGGCCGAGTACAGGCTCCATACTTTGAACCTGAGATGAACGCTCACCTACTATAAAGAGTGTACGGCGGAAGTTTGGGGAGAGGTTCACCAGCTGTTTGTCACCTACACTGAAGCCACACGTGGTAGACCTGCAGCCGAGCAGATGATTGGCAGGTGGATCACTTCCTTCATTGATCTCTGCTATAGGTTGGTATGTAGGGAGCTTCCTGTAGGGCTTTAGGCTCATTCCACCCGCCATACCGCTGCATCGGTGGCTGCTTCTAGGGACGTCCCTATCCAGGAAATCTGCAGGGCCGCTACCTGGAAGTCAGCACACACCTTCATTTCCCATTACCACATTGACCTTGAGTCACGCCGGGATGCTGATTTTAGAACCTCAGTTCTCCAGTCCCTGTTCCCTAAATACGGGGTGTGTGCCTTGTCTACCTCCTCCTGGAGAACTGCTAGGAGTCTGCCAACAAGTGTAGATAGAACAACATATCCATGATCCTAGAAAAACAGGTTACTCACCTGTAACAGTAGTTCTAGGAGTGGTATATGTTGTTCATCCACAATGACTCACCTGACCTCCTCGTCTGCAGTGCACAACCTGGCTTCCAATGGGCCAAGATCTGGTGTCAATGGGTGGAGCCGAGGGTTTTGCCACCCAGGTGGGTGGGAGGAGCCAGCTTGAAGACGTTCCGGCGACCCTTAAAGGGAAAGGCGATCTACCAACAAGTATAGATGAACTACATATACTATTCCTCGAACTACTGTTACAGGTGTGTAACCTGTTTTTATCCTCTCCCTCTCCCCCATGACACATCTAGAAATGAGCTTTATAGCTCAGTATGTCTTTCCTGGTAAATCTGTTTTAAATAATTAAATAAATACAAATTTAGCAGTACTGTACATATCAGTGTCTTAAAGCCCTACAGATTTCACAATCATCCATCTGGTTGACTTAAGTCACAGGTATAGAGAATACACAAAAGTGCTTTTCAGATTTTGCCATAGGACAGTCTTTTCAGAGTATGCTACAGCAATAGTCTGAAAACATGAAAGTTCACAGACTGGTATATTAGTCTAGAGTAGCATGCAATTTTGGAAGCAGTGATAAAACTGATGGGAGCTGGCCTGCCAGTGCAGCGGTGGGATTTCCGCTTGTGACGCAGGCGAACTGCGTTCGGGAATGAGCCCAGGTCATCGGAGGGCCGGCCGGGAGGAGAAGGATTGAGCATCCTCAGGGCTGCTCTCCTCCTCCAGGGTGGGGGGTTCTTGCGATCAGTGCAAGAATGGTGCCTAGCAGCAGCTGGGTACATCGCCCAACGCAACAGTGCACGGTCAAGGGGTACTGGGGCGGGACAGCGCTGGCGTCATTGCACGTCTCTGCCCCAGCCTATAGGGATAAAAATTCCTCTCTGCAGAACGTCTGTATGATATCCTGCCTCCGGATTCAATCAGCTGCCTGGCCGAGAACTCCCCCAACCAGATATGGATCCACGGCACCGGTGTCCTCAGTGGTGCCATGCCCCACCTCCTGGGGAGTAAGCCAGGAGTGACCAGGGGAGCGAAGGGCTCATAAGGCAGTGGAGTCTCGGGGGCACCGTGACCAGGGTCGAAATATGATGGACGGCAGAGGATGGGGCAAAAAGTAAGATAAATATATTAAAAAAAAAAAAAACTGATGGAGACAATCCTGAAGGAGAGGCTGGTGTCCCTTCTGGAGACCAGTGGGCTGCAGGACGTTAGGCAGCATGGGTTTGTCACGGGCAGATCCTGTCAGACCAGCCTGGTGGATTACTATGACTGGGTAACTAGACAGTTGGACAACGGCCATGCAGTGGAGGTGCTGTTTCTGGACTTTAGTAAGGCATTCAACTCGGTGCCACATGGGAGGCTGGGTAGTAAGCTGGCAGGTACAGGTGCAGGGGTGAAAATGGTGGAATGGGTAGTAAACTGGTTACAGGGAAGGCAGCAGAGGGTTGTGGTGGGAGGGGAGCGCTCATCTCCGAGGGTAGTGACAAGCGGAGTACCGCAGGGCTCAGTGCTGGGACCGGTGTTGTTTGGGTTGTTCGCATCAGACATCTCAATGGGCATCAACTGCAAGATCAGTTTGTTTGCAGATGACACCAAGATGGTAGCAATAGTGGATGACCTAGGAGGATGGCATGGGTTGCAGGATGATCTGTCAAAATTGGAGACCTGGTTGGACACCTGGCAGTTAGGGTTCAGTGCCAAAAAGTGCAAGGCACTACATTTTGGGGCAAAGAGAACAAGAATGAGCTACCAGCTTGGGGGGGGGGGTCAGCTATCCATGAGAGAGGAGAATAATCTGGGGGTGATTATAATGGACTCAATGAACAACTCAGCACAATGCAGGAAGGCAGCTGCAAAGGACAACAAAATGCTGGGTTATATTGCCAGGGTATATCTTCAAGGAGAGGGCAGGTGATCCTGTCATTGTATAGGTCACTGGTTAGGCCACACTTGAAGTACTGCATGCAGTACTGGTGCCCACACCTGAAGAATTACATTGTTACTGGAGGGGGTGCAGCACTGGGCAACAAAAATGATCCAGGGACTTGGAGACATACTCTATGTGAGCAGGCTGAGGGAGTTGAACATGTACTCACTGGAGGAGAGGAGAGATGGGGGGGGGAATATAATTGAAGCCTTCAAGTTCATGAAGGTAATAAACAAGACAGGCTTGGAGGGACTATTCAAGTTAAGGGCGGGTAGGACACTTGAGGTCACAATCTCAGATTGGAGGGGGGAAGCTTCAGGAGGGAAATGAGAAGACACTTGTAACCCCCCCTGCAAATGTGGGTTCCCAAAAGTCTTCTAGGAGCTTGCCTGAATGCTCCAAGTCTGGACGGTGCTCGGTGTCTGAGCTGTTTAAATGTGGTTCCAGGTGAGTGCTATTTGAGCCTCCATGTACTGTCTCTTTAAGAGCTGTCTGCTTTGAAGACATAATTAATTTAGAAGGGGGATTGTGTGCTTCAATGCCCGAGTCCCGCTCGGGCTGCTGTCAACTTGCTCTGTTTCTGCTGTTGCTAAATGCACAGAGGGAGCTCTTTCAAAAGGTGTAACAATCTGACAGGAATTGTTTAGAGTAATAATGAAAATACAGTTTGTCTAACCTGCTTTTCTTTGCAGTCAGAACTGTGTTTGCCTAGTCCCCATTCTGGTTTTGAACTGCTGAACTGGACCAATCAGTGTGGGGGGGACCTTTAGAATGGAGCCTGCTGCTGGCATATCAAAACTTGGACTCTTATTGTGGAGCCAGCCACCTATGTACTGTGTGGCCAGTGACTCTGGGAAATGTAGTTTTGACCTTGGCGCCTTTTTCTACCAACAGAGGGAGTTTTATTGTGAGTGACAGCTGAATCAGCCAACAGAATAGTGTGGCGCTAAAGGAAATGCCCTGCTCTGTGACTGGAAAGATCAGATCAGTTGTGGCAGTGAAGAGAAAAGGAGCTGTGTGCTTCTGCGGCGTATAGTTTTGCTTGGGAAGCGTGTGTGAGGCCCTGAGTTTCGGTCTGCAGCCTTTGTGAGTGCCAGTTTGGACTGAATCCGAGTTGTGAGGAGAAAGAAGCACTAGAAGTGTGTAAACCAGGCTCACCCTGTAGAAGACTGGAGAAATTGCTGAATCGCGCTCGGTCTGTCAGGAACTGAAGCTGCTGTGTGTGCTCCCGGGTATTTTGCAGTAATTGCGATCGGGATCGAGGAGCAGCCTGCCTGGTATAGTACTTTCCTTTTACATATGAATGTGCTTAGTGCTTGTGGGGAATCGCTATTTCCAATCCCTCGTGCTGTATGCTGTATGCTGTGTGCTGAAGCTGGAAGCAAACCCCAGCTTAGCTTGGACCAAATATATTTGCCATCAACTGCAGTGGGGTCCAGTCACAAGGACCTTGTCTCCATGCCCTGTTGTTCTGGCAATCCAGAAGAACATCTACCATCCTGTCTTCAGCTTGGGTATTGTGAGTACAAATCAGGGTATTCCCCTGCAGTCTGTTTTCAATCACAAGTGTGTCATCTAATTCTTGTTGTTTCCCTGCTTCATGGACTGAGCCATCCGGCCCCAGATTGCAGTTGGGTGTTGTGCATATATTTTCTTGTACAGGGCCCCATCCATCTGCACCTGTTGGCCAACCCCGGGCAATGGACCTGGCTAGCCGCCCCCCCAACCTGGGTACCCAGAGTGTGACTTTTCAGACCCTGTATGTGTGCACAGTACTGTGATTTAATGCCACCAATTAACCTAATTCCTCCCGTGTTACTGCCCCCTAAATAAATCAGATTTGTTGTTGTTATACTATGTACTGTCTGTGGTGTTGGTACTTATGGAAACAGTATTGCGTTTTGCTGTGTATGTTTAACCTTATTTTACAGGGGGTCCTTAGAGACATGCTGCAGAATCGGTCTCAAGGGTACGTGGTATCTATATGAGTGAACAGTGCGTATACGTGGGGTATTTGGGCTGTAACTCTGGGGTACTGTGTGAGCCACTAGAGGGAATAAAATGGGGTCTCAGTGTCCCAGAGGGCTGTGACCAAGCTAGTCTAACCACTACAAACCCTGACCTCTGGGTGGAGGCACCCACCATAGGACCTAGGCCCCTCAACCTGTCCGTAGTCAAACAGGCAGGGGTAGTAACCCTTGGGATAGCTCCACCTAGGGGTTACACACTTTTTTACGGAGAGAGTGGTGTCTGGATGGAATGTGTTGCTTGCGGAAGTGGTATCCTGTAGAACAGTGGACTGTTTCAAAAGGGGTTGGGATAGGGTAAGAGGGAGGGGAAGGGGAGGGAAGGCCAGCTGCAGTATATGGGTTGCTAGCTGCACACTCAAGCAGACTTGATAGACCATGAGGCCTTTATCTGCTGGCAAATTTGTATGTTCGTATGATAATGAAGGAGGTATGTAAGATTCTGTATGTGAAGTAACAGGCAAACCCTGTTTGTTATCATGGGGCTGTTAAGTGACAAGTTGTTAAGTAATATATTTCTGGTTTATAAATAATGAAAATACTCTACTGAATACTACAAAAATCCTAAATAAGGATGGATTTTGCATAATTGATATAGTTAGACCAAGGCTGTTTCTGGCAAAAGAGAACTGGTTGCAGAGCACGAAACAGAAGTCCAGAACTACAGATTTTTTACTAATTAATCACTTCTGTCTCAGCAGTAGTAGTACCTGTTTGGATTAAGCACACAGATACTTTATTAGAAGAAGGGGGTCTCATTTAAGTTAAAAAAAAAAAAAAAAAAAAAAGTGTTTTTTCTGAGGAAGGGGCAGTATCACCTTAATTTACTGAGAGGAGAGAGTGAATCTAATTTGGGGTGTGGCTTAGCAGTTTAGGTGTACAAAAGCAGCTGTCTCCAATTACAGCTTCCGGCTGTTTCTGGCAGAAGAGAACTGGTTGCAGAGCAAGAAACAGAAGTCCAGAACTACAGATTTTTTACTAGTTTCCCTCCTTCCCACCCAAAGCCAGTTCTAGTTTTATAGCCACTGAATTTGACTGACAACAGGAACTTCCTGTTTGGCAGTAGGAAGGGAAGTGAAGGATCACTGAGACACATTAGTTTCAGTAACCTTGAAGGAACCTAAAACAAAAAAACCCTCTTATCCCCCAGCCGCTGGAGGTCTGAATCAAGCACGGAGGAAGGAGACTACTGAAGACTACAGAACGTTCCTGTCCCAGAACAGGAAGGGTGAGAGTTGTAAGGGCACATAGGCAGTAGGAAAGTAAGTGTAAAAATACATAGAGGAAGGAGACAATAAGCATACAAAGCAACAGGAGAGGGGACAAAAAATAAATCAAGATGGGAGTGGTGCAGTGCAATGGCTGTGGAGCAGCAGTGTTCCGGGAGACATTCTGGAGACTGCGATGCTGCCCTGTTTGCAGGCACCTCTCTGGTCTGAGGGAGGAGGTTGCCCGTCTCCAGGCTGACCTGGCTAGGATTCGTGAAACCTCTTCCCCAGGGACCACCAGGGCCACCACCATTACCTCAGAGGTTGCCAGGAAGAGGGGTGGTTGGACCAAGGTGGGCTCAGGGAGGAGGAGTGGTGGAACAGAGGTGCATCCCTCAGTTGTAGCTCTCCACAATTCATATGCTGTTCTGGCAAAGAGTGGCTCCTCTATGGAGGCACTTGCAGTGGAGACCAAGGAGGATGCTGGGAAGCTCCACAAAGGAGACCAACAGGAGGGTGGCACGAGACCCCACAGGGGAAGGAAACAACTCCTGGTGGGGGACTCAATCATTAGGTGGTAGATATGGGGGAGGAAGGGGATAGGGAGGTACAGTGCCTGCCTGGTGCCACGGCTTGGAGGGACAGGAAGCGAATCCTCAGGATAGTGGGAGCAGCTGCACAAGGGAGGGAGCTGGATGTCGTCCACCTAGGGACAAATGACCTGGCTGTAAATGGGATCAGAGCGGTGCAAGAGGAGTTTGTGGAGTTGGGGAGGGGCCTTAGACAAGTAGCATGTACAGTAACCTTCTCGGAGGTGCTGCCTGTCTATGGCAAGGATGATGCTAGGGTATTTCGCATCATGGGATTCAATGAATGGTTGAAAAACTGGTGTGGAGCTCAGGGTTTTGGCTCCATTGGGGACTGGGGAGCTACCTGGAGGGATGCAGGCTTATACTGGCGCGATGGTCTGCATTTGTCAGGGGGGGGTCCAGGATCCTAGGTGACAGGTTTAAATGCTTCATTGGTAAGCATTTAAACTAGCTGGGGGGGCACTGAAAAGGAGCAGGGAAATCCCAGCCTCCCACCACAAAGTGCAGTAGTTAGAGAGGTAAACATCAAGGCAGAGAAGTCAGTAGGGAGCAGGACAGGGATAAATGCAGAAAAAGGTGTTAAGGACAGGGATGGGACTAAAAGGGGTAAGGCCATAAAAAATAAATGGAAGGTGATGCGTACCAATGCCTGTAGTCTGTGCAACAAGCTCCCTGAATTAGTGGCCTTAATGGAAGGGATGCCTGGATATTGTGGTAGTCACTGAAACATGGTACACAGAGAACCATGAGTGGGAAGTCAACATACCAGGATACATAGTCTACAGTAGGGACAGGGTGGGTAAAAGAGGAGGAGGAGTAGCGCTCTATATAAGGGAAGGGATTAAAGCAACAGAACTAAAGAGTAAGCAGGAAGTTGATGAGTCACTATGGGTCACCCTGGAGACAGGAAATGGCACCACAATCCGCATGGGGGTTGTGTACAGACCCCCATCTGAGGAGGAGGAAATGGACAAGGAAATGAAAGAAGGCATCCTTAAAATGGCAGAAAAAGGGGAGATATTGTTGATGGGGGACCTGAATATGCCAGATGTTAACTGGAGTACCTTTGCTGCAGGCACATCCAAGAGCAGGGTCATTCTTGATGCCCTATGGGGGCATGCTTCAGACAGCTGGTGTTGGAACCCACTCGGGAGGGAGCAATCTTAGATCTGGTCCTCTCAAATGGGGAAGGAGAAAGGATCTCAGATTTAGAAGTGGGTAGCCATCTGGGAACAAGTGACCACCAAACAGTGTGGTTCACAGTAAACATAGCCGTACAAAAACAAGAATATTGGACTTTAGGAAGGCTGACTTTGGGAAAATGAGAGAGTGCCTTAGAAAAGCAGTAGCAAATGGGCAAGAAGGAGGGTGGAGGAACAATGGGGAATAATCAAAACAGCCATCGCAGAGGCAACAAGCCTTTGTGTGAAGCAAATCAATAAAACAAAATGAAGGAAAAAACCACTATGGTTCTCAAAAGGGGTGGCAGGGACGGTTAAGGAGAAAAGGATAGCATTCAGGAAATATAAGGAAACACAGAAGGAGCAGGATAGAGAATTCTATCTGTTAAAGCAGAAGGAGGCAGGGAAGGCAGTCAGAATAGCAAAGGCACAAACTGAGGAAAAGATAGCCAACTCTGTTAAGAAGGGGGATAAAACCTTTATAGGTACATTAGGGAGCAAAGAAAGACCAAGAGAGGGATACAGAGACTTAATAAAGGGGAGGGTATGTGGGCAGAGGGTGACAGTGAAAAAGCAGGGATACTGCACAAATATTTCTGCTCAGTATTCACAACAGATGAGGAGGGGAAGGTGCCTAAACCAAACAAGGGAGAAACTCTGAATAGGGGGGTCGATACCAGTCCATTCACAGAAGAAAGGGTTTTGAAAGAACTCTTGAAACTGAGTGTGGACAAAGCAATGGGGCCTGATGGGGTTCACCCAAGAATACTAAAAGAACTAAGGGTAGAACTAGTAACACCATCGACTACTCTGTTTAACAAATCATGGGAGGATGGAGTGGTACCTGAGGACTGGAGGAGGGCAAATGCGATTCCACTTCACAAAAGTGGGAGCAGGGCAGAGGCAGGAAACTACAGACCGGTTAGTTTGACTTCAGTGGTAGGGAAAATGATGGAATCACTTCTGAAGGAAAGAATTGTTGAGTACTTAGAGGCCAGTGGGGCACAGGACCCAAGGCAGCGTGGTTTCACAGCAGGAAGGTCATGTCAGACGAACCTAATAGATTTCTTTGACTGGGTGACCAAAGTAGTAGACCAGGGAGGGGCTGTGTATATGGCTTACCTAGATTTTAGCAAGGCATTCGACACAGTCTCACACAAAAGATTAATATACAAGTTAGCCAGCCTTGGAGTGGGTCCCAAGGTGGTAGCCTGGATAAAAAACTGGCAGGACAACAGGACGCAAAGGTAATAGTAAACGAGTCCACAGTGAAGAAAGGAGGGTAACTAGCAGGGCACTGCAGGGTCTTGGTACTGGACCGGTCCTCTTTAATATCTTTATAGGTGACATTGGAGAGCACCTGAAGGAAGGTATGCCTCTTTGCAGATGACACAAAGATCTGCAACAGGGTTGATACACAAGGTGGGGTGGAAAGAATGAAAAGGACTTGGCAAGGTTGGAGGAATGGTCAAATACGTGGCAGCTCAGATTCAATGCAAAGAAGTGCAAGGTAATGCATCTGGAAAGAAAACCAGGGGAAGAGTACACAATGGGGGTGAGTTAATAACAACAACAAAAATCAAAAGGGACCTAGGAGAGTTATATCAGATGACCTAAAGGTGGGCAAGTAATGTGAGAAGGCAGTAAGGAGGGCTGGGGGGATACTGGGATGCATAGGGAGAGGCATCAACAGTAGAAAACAAGAAGTTGTTATCCCTCTCTACAGACAGTTAGTGAGACCCCATCTGGAGTACTACGTGCAATTCTGGAGACCCCATCTACGCAAAGACATAGACAGAGTGGAGGCCGTTCAGAGGAGGCAAACAAAATGGTGTAAGGTCTGTACCAGAAGACAAACGAGGAGAAACTAAAGCAGCTTAATATGTATACCATTGAGGAAAGGAGGGAGAGGGGGGCCATGATAGAAACTTTCAAGTATCTCAAGGGAATTAGCAAGGTACAAGAGGGTAGTATATTTCAGAAGAAGAGATGTGCAAGAGCAAGGGGGCACAATTTGAAGATAGAGGGGGGATGGCTCAGAGGTAATGTTAGAAAGTATTTTTCACAGAGGGAGTTGTGGATACATGGAACAGCCTTCCTGAGGAGGTTGTGGAGTCAGGAACAGTGGGAGAATTCAAGAATGCATGGGACAGGCATAAGGCAATTCTAGCAGGGGGCAGGAGGAAGTAAGCTGTTGATTAACTAGAATCTGCAGCTTATCCATCAGGTAGGAAAATGGGCAGACTGGGTGGGCCAAGCGGTCCTTATCTGCCGTCAAATTATATGTTTCTATCTGGATTCCTTGACTGCTGTGGTGGTATCCAGCAACTCGATGGATATTTTACAATAGTTTTTAAATTACAGTTGATTTACCTATGCTAGCTTAATTGAGAAACACCATCTAATTTTCAGCGAGGTCTTATTTTCATTTTCCACCTGGATGTACTGAAGCACAGCGAGGTCAAAGAAGATATTCGGAGCTGGACGACTGTTTTCTATGGACTGTTTACTTAGTGCTTCTATTCCAGCCCACAGAATTTTCGCTATTCATGCTTCAGCTAGAAATAGGTAACAGAAGACTTTAGAAAGCCTTCACCCCTCCCTCAGGAAGCAGTGCTGCTCCCATGGACAACTCTCACTCCTCTCCATGGTCTGTTGCCCCTATTCTACTAGTCACATATACTAAAGTAGACATCCTGGCAGCCCCTTCCCTAGCCTAACACCCATCTTTTATCCACCCCATCTCCCTAGTCTGACTCCCCAGCTCAGAAATAGCCATAAAAGTAAAGGGCGGATCCAGAAGTAGTACATTAATTACCTCCAGTCTTGATGTCTATAACAGCCTGTGTAGTGGTATTCTGTATCGTTAAGGCAGACTGCCCCCTCCTTGGTGTGCTAAAGCTGTCCACTGGCTTCTTGCTTTCTAAGAGAGATAATATGCGCTGCAGGGCAGAAGGGGACATGACCGAACAGCCGGCTATGAAGCTCCTCCTATATCCCCCCCCCCCCATCATTGATTGGGTGTCATGCTAGGGAGGTGAGGGATAAATGCCATATTTTGTGCCTATCCCTTACACTCTCTGTATTAACTTTTGTACTGTATATTTGCCTTTGTTCTTGCTTATATTTCTGTGTCTGTTGTGTTTTCCTTTGTTTAATGTAAATTGTACACGTGTGGGTGTGCAGTTGTCAACAGGATTTTATATTCTAACCATATGTACATGGATAAAAATAAAGTTGTTGTTGATTAAAGGAAGTATTAGCTGGGGTGGGGGTGGGGCTAGTAGGGTGCCAGCTTTATAATATGTATAATGGGAAGACCAGGGGTGGAGGTGGTGGAGGGAGGGAGATGACGTGGGGGCTATAGGATTAGCCCAGGCAACCTGAAAAAAGTTACTTATTTTGTTGTTTTTTTACTGTTTCATTTTTAATTCCAGAATAGAACACATAGAATTTAGCTTAAAGATTAAAAAAAAAAAAAGGTATTTGTGGTATTTTCTTACTTCTCCATAAAGTCTATCAGAAGCTAATGGCAGCATTTTCCTTTCAGATAGTGCACTGTGACATCATAGTCCTTACTTAATATGACAACATACTGTGATGTCACAAACACAGCAGTAGTCAGCTGCTTTTGAAACAGGCTGTGGAAGAAGCACTTGTTAAAGTGAAATATGTAAAAGATTGATAATGGGGAAAGGGCAAAGCCCTGTTAAATATTATGTTTCAATGGAGGGGCAAGGGCAAACATCCAACAAATATTACAATTCAATGGAGGGACAAGAGCAAACAGCAAGCAAATGTTATACTTCAGTGCAATTGCTATAAACATAAATGTTTTAATTATTTAATTTATAGAAACACAGAAAATGTCAGCAGATGAAGGTCTCACAGACCATCTAATCTGCCCAAGCCTGCCTAGCTATAGGACGGGGCCCCTGTCCGTCTTCATTTCTTCATCTCCCTACCCCAGCTGCCCCCATACATACTTATAGTAGGGTATAACAGGTAGACTGGATGGACAAATGGTCATCTTCTGCCAGCATTTTCTATATTTCACTGAATCCCCACCCCCTTTTTAACCTCCCTGCTGTATCGGCACAGATGATTTCTTCCACAAGTTTGTTGAAGTCTGCTGCCACTTTTTACCTAAAAACAAAATAAGTACTTCTGACATCATTATCAAACTCTCCACCCCCCCACCACCACCACCAATGGCATGGAGTTTGCCCTGATGCCCATGCTACCAGTTATTGTGAACAACTCCTCTCCATCTGCCTTGTTTAATCTGTGGACATGTAAATTATTTTGGCAGATAACTGCTCTTGAAATGACTTGTTCCGTGTCATACGAGAATGAGTAAGTCTCTTTGGTGGAATTTGAACTGGGGTGCTCTGTTTTCCATTAGAACAGCTAGGCTACAATGCCTCTTGAATATACAGACATACAATGCAAGTGCAGTATCTTTAAGTGGAGGATGGGATCATAGGCAGTGCTCCAGAAAACTAGCTGCCAAGAATGATTTCCTTTCCAATTTTGAAATTAGGTGTGTGAAATCTAATTTTGGTGAGTTAAGCATGCCAAAACCCGGAAGAGTGTTCTGAGGTGCTAACAGTGTTGTGTGAAAGCAGTGGGTTGTAAGAGCTTTTCAAATCAAATCCCTGTAATTCAAGTGCATCTATTCACAGTTGCCCAGGGGGAGACTGAAGGTAATTCCAGTGGTGCAAGATGCCGAGTAAAAGCATGCTGAGATTGAATAAAAAGAGTATAAGGGGGGATTGCGTAAGCAAAACAGTTTGTGTGCAAGGCAGTAAACACCACACCTGTGCAATGCAAGCATTGCACAATAAGTTTAAAGTATTACTTGAGAAAATTGTTGCAGATGGTTATAGATAGTTGGAAGAAAAATAGTGATATGTAGCCCAGCTGGCTGCACTGATGAGATGGGACATGCAGGGAGTACATGGAGAGGTGAAAGTAAATGGGGGGAGGCTAGCGATGTTATCAGAATGTTCTTACGGTGAAGCTGTTGTAGTATTTCTGTTCCTTGGTGAGTAAAGTAGGCAGCTGCACTTAATTGGGGCGCTGACAGTGGCACACATAAAAATTCATATGGGAGTTATTTATGCACCAGTTTGGAAGTCCTTTAAGTGGAAATTTCCTTTGATATGTATGTAGTTCAGAAAAATCGTCATACTGAACCTCCATCAAGCTAGAGAAAAATAATGTCACGGCTCACCATAGATACAGAAAAATCCTTGGGCCTTCCTGTACAAAAAATACTAGACTACTCTGTTAAGGCTGGCTCTAGACTTTTTGTAAGGGGATAGCAGTTTTATTAAGCGGGTAGCATTTTTCCAGAAACATGCTGAATGTTTTACTGTAGAACTCAGATTAGGCAAAAACAACTGCTGTTTGCTGCCCTAAGGGTAGTGGGTTCTACTTTGCTACAGAGTTGGATCAGTTAATGCAAAACTTTGCGCAGAACACCTGGAATCAAGTGAAGTAGCTTTGAATAAATGGCCATTTATTCACTTGGCATTATTTATAGTCACTTTGCAGTATCCCTTTACACAACACATCAAAACTCAAGAGCTAAGTACTTGGTGGAGTACATATCAGAGCTTGCTGGATCATCCTGTGGTCTTCCCTGAGAGGCAGGCCTCGCTGTATGAGATACAGTGGAGCAGAGGGCTTCAGACCTGGAAAATCTATTTTTGGAACTGGCAGCATAGCCTAGTGCTTAGGGTAACAAGCTGTGAATAAGCTTAGCTTGGTACATCCAGCAAACCTGGGTTTGATTCCCACAACCTCCACTCGCATACTGTGTGACTCTGAGCAAGTCAATTACCTCCCCATTGCTCTCAGGTAGCCCCTGAAAACAGGCACTTGTGCGTAGTGGGCCTTACCTGGTTACCAAAGAATAAAAAAAAATATATTTTTTGGGGCCTCACCAGCAATGTAAAGCATTATTTTGATTTTGAAGGGTTGTTGCATATTGGGTATGCCCCCCCCCCAATACTGCTAGTGTAACTGGCTCAAAAATGAGACCTACAGTAATAAAGCACCACGTAGTTTATGTCATGTGGGGCAACAACTGCTGGTTTCTGGTATTCCTGAAAGTCCAGGGGTAAGCAGAGCAGGGTGCAAATTTATTCCAGTATTTCCTAAAGAAGAAAGGTGAAGAACTAAAAGGGAATGTTTCTGGAAATAAAAGAGTGGAAGACAATGAAAGCACTACAGCCCTCATTAGAATGCAAGCTGGTTGGTCCCCGTAAAGCCGATGGGATCACTTTCAAGTCCTGCACGTCTCCCTTTGTAAATCAGACTGGCTTGTTCTTCAAACAGGGCTCCTAATTACTCTTCTCAGCAAAGTTCTCCCTCATTTTGCAATCTCAAGATCCCCCCAACCGATATGCACACCTCTCTCTCTCTCTCATTCTTTCTTTTCCACCCTGTTCCCTGGTATTGCAGTTGACCCCTGTCAATTAACAGAAGCCCTTTTCCTTGCTTCCAACTTCAGCACAAGCATTTTAATGATCTTGGGTGATTTCAGAGCCAACGTGAGCACTTCCTCATTAGGATCTGACTGGAAAATGCTAAGGACTGCTTCACCCTTGCATATATTACCAGTGGAGGGGAGGGTGTGTTAGTAGTAGCCTGCGCTGTAGAACTGGCATAGGAGTGCTTGCACTTTTCTATAAAGGAGCAGCAAGTTGCTGTCTAAACCCTCTGAGAACACACACACACACACACTTCAGATCAGCTTTAGTAAGTACGGAGGTCAGCCATTGCAGTAAGAAACAGAAAAATGTCACACTGTCAACTCATGTCAGCATCATGCCAGTGTGTGTTTACTTATTGCAAAATGAGAATTTTCTACCTCCTTGCACAACAAAACTCACCTACATGACATCCCCCACCCTCAAAAAAGTGTTTTACTAGATATTTTTTTGCCCTGGGCAAACCCAGTGGGTCAGACTCACCGTACTCTCATCCACAGGCCAAGATCCCTCGCCCAATGGAGTGTGGGTCCCCACTACTGGCTCCCAAACACGTACCTCCTGTCTCTCCATATGCTATTCCAGACTCTCACAAAACCAACCACACAGTGGTGCATTCTCAAACCGGAGCCTGTGTGGTGCAAACAAATTCAATACACAGACACAAACGCAGCACACTTGAAAACAGATTACAGTAGAGGCAAAAAATGTTCAAAAAAGATTTGAATCATGCTTGGTAGATAGAAAATGACAGCACTGTCCCAGACGAAGACCTTTTGGGTTAAAGCGCCAGGGTTATAGTGCTGTCACTTTCTATATACCAAGCATGATTCAAATCTTTTTGAACTTTCTTTGCTTCCACGTCTCATTTCAAGTGCACTAAGTTTATGTGCCTGTATTTCAGACTCACGCCTGCTTGCTTCTGATTATGAAATGTGCCTGATGTGTGTTTGTCTCTGTAAAATCCTACTTTGTAATTTTTGTTTTGTTAATTTTACTTTGTGCTCCTCCACCTGGTCTGGAAACCTGACTCCCTTGGGATCTCTGAGATCCTGCCAATCTGGGAGAGAGGGACAGATGGACGGAAGGTCAGAGAAGGGGAGATAGGGGAGCTAAACATGTGGCTCAAGGGCTGGTGCCAGGAAAAAGGACACAGATTTGTAGGGAACTGGCAACAGTTCTGGGAGTGAAAGTTCTTTAAATTTGATGGACTGCATCTGACTAAGAAGGGAGTCAGTGCATTGGGGCAGAAGTTTGATGTCTTTGCAGAATATTTAAACTAGCAAATGGGGAGGGTGCAGCACCCCATCGTCGAATGGGAAGAACACCTCCCCTCAGCTGAGTGGTCAAACAGGGATTCAGCATGTTTGCAGTTCATTTGCATCACCAGGTAGAAAAAGGTCCGTCTCCCCATCTGACGCTGGAGAAATGCCAAACTCACCCAACAACTAACACACCGAAATCTGGCCAATGGAAAATCATGTACACAAATGCTCACAGCCTGGGAAATAAGATCCTAGACCTGCAGGCAATAATGTCAGAGGCTAAACTGGACATAGTAGCAATTAGTCAGACGTGGTTTACCAGTAACCACACTTGGGAGACTTCAGTACCTGGCTATGTATTGTTCAGAAGAGACCGAGGTGCAAAAAGGGGGGGTGAAGTGGCCCTGTATGTCAATGAAAATATCAAAGCTACAGAAATTCAGAATACACATAAGGAGCCAGAAGAACTGTGGGTCACGCTGGAAACAGGAAGTGGGACAGCCATAAGAACCGGGTTGTCTACAGGCCCCAGACCAGGGGAGGACATAGACAGATTACTGTTAGAAGATATACAAAACATGACAGCTAAAGGGGAGGTTCTGATAATGGGAGACTTCAACATGCCGGATACAGATTGGTCAATACCAGCAGGAACATCTGCCAGAACTAGACACATGGTGGATTCCCTGCAGGGGGAGGGCCTCAAACAACTGGTACAACAACCCACAAGAGACAGGACTATCCTAGATCTAGTACTAACAGGAAAGGGATCACAGATCTCCAGGTAGAAGGTCACCTGGGGGCCAGTGACCATCAAATGATATGGTTCAGTTTGGCTACTACATCTAAATCATCCCATTCCAAGGCAAAAATATGGGACTTCAGAGGAGCTGACTTTGATAAGATGGCCAACAGAGTTAAGCTAGCCCTGGCAAAAAGAAACACAGGTGAGGGGATACAGGCAAAGTGGGCAAGCATTAAGGATGCAATACTTGAAGCAACATCCCATTGTATTAGACAAAAGGAAGTGCAAAAGAAGAAGGAAACCACTTTGGTTCTCAAATACAGTAGCAGAAAAGGTCAGAGCCAAAAGGCTGGCCTTCAGTAAATATAAGGGAACACAGCGGGATGAAGATAGGGAGGCATACCAAACTGCCCTAAGGGAAGCAGGGAAGGCAGTAAGGCAGGCAAAGTCCCAAACTGAGGAAACACTAGCACAAACAGTAAAAGAAGGTGACAAGACTTTCTATAGATACAGTAGTGAAAGGAGAAAGTCCAGAGGAGGTATTGCTAAGCTCAATGGAGAAAAGGGACATGTGAGGAGGAGGACCCGTAAAGCATCTATCCTAAATAGATACTTTTGCTCAGTATTTACTGAAGAGAAGGTAGGCAGGGCCCACAGCTCAGCACCATGGACACAGGGGGGAGGGAGGTGAGCACTACTCCCTTCACAAAAGAAAGGGTCCTACAAGAGCTCGCTAAGCTCAGGGTGGATAAGGCAATGGGACCTGATGGCATACATCCCAGGGTACTTAAGGAGCTAAGGGTGGAACTAGCAGAGCCATTAGCAGAACTGTTTAGTGAGTCTCTGAGCACAGGAGAGGTCCCAGAAGACTGGAGAAGGGCTCATGTGATCCCGCTCCACAAAAGTGGTAGCAGGGAGGAGGCAGAGAACTACAGAACAGTCAGTCTTACCTCAGTAGTGGGCAAGATTATGGAGGCACTCCTTAAGGAAAGGATAGTGCAACACCTGGAATCCATAGGGGCACAGGATCCAAGACAGCGTGGGTTTACAAAAAGGAAGGTCCTGTCAAACTAATCTCATAGATTTCTTTGACTGGGTAACCAGAGTGGTGGACCAAGGGGGAGCAGTTGATGTCGCCTACCTTGACTTCAGCAATGCTTTTGGCACTGTTCCACATAGAAGATTGATAAATAAGCTGGGTAGGCTCGGGGGTGGGTCAGAAGTTAGTCAACTGGGTGGAAAACTGGTTGACGGGCAGAAGACAGAGAGTGGTGGTAAATGGTATACAGTCAGAAGAGATGCAAGTCACAAGTGGGGTACCTCAGGAATCAGTCCTGGGGCCAGTCCTCTTCAATATCTTCATTAGTGACCTTGCAGATGGACTAGAGGGTAAGGCTTGTCTGTTTGCAGATGACACCAAGATGTGCAACAGAGTAGATGATCCAGATGGGGTGGGCAGAATGAGAAGAGATCTGGATAAACTAGCAAAATGGTCAGAAGAGTGGCAACTGGGATTTAATGCAAAGAAGTGCAAGATCATGCACATAGGGAAGAAAAACCCTGAAGCCACCTATGGGCTGGGAGGGGAGTTGCTGGCAGTCACAAAGGAAGAAAGAGACTTGGGCATCATCATCACTGATGACCTGAAATCATCCAAGCAGACCTCTAAAGCAGTAGGTAAGGCTAGGGGGATGTTAGGGTGTATAAGTAGGGGTATCACAAGTCGTAAGAGAGAGGTAATAATCCCTCTTTACAAGACACTGGTTAGGCCCCATCTGGAGTACTGCATGCAGTACTGGAGGCCACACCTTCACAAGGACATTAACCAAATTGAGGCAGTCCAGAGAAGGGCAACCAAAATGGTGCAGGGACTGCATCAGAAGACATATGAGGACAGATTAACCGAGCTCAATATGTATAGCCTTGAGCAAAGGAGGGAGAGAGGTGATATGATTGAGACATTCAAACACCTTAAGGGCATTAACAAGGTGAAAGAGTCAAACATGTTTAAATATAAGAAAAATAGTAGGACAAGAGGACACAGCATGAGATTAGAGGGAGGCCGAATAAGGGGGAATGTGAGAAAATAACTTTTCACAGAAAGGTGGTGGATGCATGGAACGACCTACCTCAGGAAGTGGTGGCTATGAATACAGTGCAGGGCTTCAAACAGGCATGGGATAGGCATAAGGGAGCAATACAGATGAGTATGAATAGATAGACCACTGACAGAGCAAAGGCCAATGACACATTTATAAGGTAGAAAAAGAAATGGGCAGACTGGATGGGCCTTGTGGTCCTTATCTGCCGTCAACTTCTATGTTTCTATGTACCCTGGAGCCCCACATTTACTACCTGACACTGCCGTCCCTCACCAGAGCCTTGGTTTACACCCTAAGTGGGACCAGGGTTGGGGAATTTACCCCCTAAAGTGGATTAAGTTTAGGGAACGGTACTGCATCAACATGGTGCTCAGTTATATGAGGAAGGGTCCATCGTCCTCATGAGCCAGGACATTTTTCCTCTTTTACGCTTCCCTTACTCGTGATCATAATGGTTCTGATGTGCAAGCATGAACGTGCATGCAGAGCGTGCTGCTGCATGGCATCAGCCATCATATTCATTCTCTGAAAACATGCCGACCCACAGCTTCACCCGTGGCCACACGGGGGAGCTGCTGTGACAGTGTCATGTTCACTCCTTCACAAGAGAAGGAGAGCATCCCCTAGGACACTACAGATGGTTCTGCTCTGAAAGTGTCACGCTCCCTCCTTTCACCCCTGGGATACGTAATCCTTCTCTCTGGCTGCCCCTTCCCCCCAACAACCCTGGCTTATTCAAGAACTCAGGTCACCAGTGTCAGCACCAGTGGCCCTACCACTGCATGATGGCTTCGGTGCAGTATATTGTTACTTGTTAAATATCAGGCTTGGCTAAAAATGTTTTTTTTTTTAACCCTGTCCTCCTCCTGGTGAAACAAATAAATGAAATTAAATAGATGATATTTTTAGGATGGGGCAGAGGACCCAGTGCTCTGGGCAATGGTGGGGAGAGTGCGTTGACATCATCTGTCTGAGTGCCACCCTTGTTTCCACCTGTTTTGCATGTGCACTGTGTGCCTCCCCTCCCCACTGGGCTACCCTGTATCCCACCCCCTCCCCAGTGGTACGTGGCATAAGTCAGGGGACTTTTCTGGCCAGTAAAAGGTAGACTGGAACTAGGCTCACCCACCCCAGAATGAATAACATTTGCTGGCCTCCATGGTATATGGCAGAATCCTGTGTCATTCCAGAGGCAGGATTGCACATCCATAACTGGAGCTACAGTATGTAGTCCTGAACACACCTGAGCCACCAGGGGGCAATCATGTAACAGCAGGAGTCACTCACCCTCCTTGAGACTGGAGGCGTCCAAGACTGACGCTTAGCTTGGAATTTGGATCTGCGTTGTCAGCTGCACCGCTTATCATTGGGCCATTAGGAGGATCATTTCAATCTTATTTTGTTTTGTTTGTTTATATTTTTCCTGATTTTTCTGCTTGCAGAGTCTGTTCATCATCCCCTTAAGGTGAGTTCTGCTACTGGTGAACAGTGACCCCATCGTGAGTCTTATGCTTCAGGTAGTGAATACACCAGTACAGGCTGAGGTCCAACAGACTGTTAAGACTCACCAGTGCTTAGGTCCAAATAGTGGCTTTAGAACTTGTGGGTTTCCAGTGAAGTAAATCTTAGGAATCCCTACCCAACCTGCCTTTGTTGCCCCTTGTTGACATGACATAAGTGATACAGCAGCTCAGATGGTTATTGTGTCCAGCACTGTTATCTGTTATAATACAGAGCTTTACAATGAGCGTGGAGGTTCATACTGTAATTAGTCTTATATCCCTGAGTGGTGTAATAGGCAACTACCCACCTTTTGGGTTGGGGGGGCGGAGGGAGTACATCAGACCTTAATAAATTCTTAATACCTTTCTTAATCACAGAGCCTGCAGCTACAGAAAGTGAATTTCTGACCTCCAGCTATAGGAATGAATTAAAAAAAAAATATACTGTGAAAGAGTGAATCCATGCAAGGAGCATAATGCAGTCCGCCTGACTCAACACCATTAATGATTCAGTCCGCTAGCTAATGAAGAATCGTTTATGCGGACAGCCAAAGCATGTATGAAAATATAATTCCCTGCTTGTTAGCAACAGTCAGACTGCAGTGGCTTCTGGGTTTGTTTTTGCAGAATATGAAAACCTGCTGTTGCATAACACAGTCCGGTCCCTAGCAGCAGGCCGTGATGCTTTTGTCAGTTTAGATCACAAGAACGAGCAGAACCCTTAGAACCTGTTGCATGTGGCATTTGTCCTGGGGCAGAGCTACACTGTGGGACTGTGAGACTGAAGGAAGGCTTGGTGTACCTTGATTCCACTAATGAAGGATGCTTTCAGTTACAAAAGTCAGGGCATTTGTGTATGGGCTGAGGAGGGATGGGTTCACTGGGATCCATTCTGATTCTGACTCCAGTCTTTTTTCAAAAGGTTCTAATATACCAGATACCATAACCATGTTCAAATTGTGCCAAAACTGGGTTAGTAGTACATCTGAACCTGATCAAATGAAGGAATGTGGGTGCCCCTGTGTCTTCTAAGTAACATTTTTCCTAATACCATTTGATGTTTAAAAACATATTTTATGCATTTTTTGCTATCTGTAACCTGAATACAGTTCCAAAATCACTGATATTATCTGGACTGGGTCAGAACTGATTCACAGACACAGGCAGATCTTTGAACCTGGTCAACAGACTAGACTGGGTCAAATCAGAGTTAAATCCCAAATAACACTGACTTTCAAAGTTGAGCAAGACAGGTGGGTCTGTGGGGGTCCAAATCTGCCATAAGGTCGTTCTTCTAATCCCTGGAAGAAAGGATGTGACAGCAAGACTGGAATGTAGAATGGAATGGTGAGCCATGACAAGGCATCATGGCACAGTGAAACAAGCATGCCACTGTCTGCTTCTGCGCCGAACCCTGTTTTTCATTATTTGTTCTTCCCCAGTATTTCTCAGGTGCCACACCACACCGTGCCTGGGGACAAGTGCTCAAGTCTGAGGAAAACCTTTGAGAAACATTCTAAGTGTAACTGGGGTGCCAGGGGGTACACGGTTACTACCCCCACCTTGTGTGTACGGTCAAGATTTATTTATTGAAATGTTTCACCAGGAGAGCACACTGAACACCAAGTTGCTCGTCTCACAGTGCGACCGGGGGGGGGAGAGGTTAACATAAGGGAAGAACACAGAGATTATACAAATAATAGATGGATGCATTGTTACACAATATGTAGGAGCAGGTAGACAGAAGTGCAGTGGTCAGGGTGAGGTACAAACAGATACAACTAGTAAAATGATACAAAAAATCCACAGGTTTACAATATAGGCAGTATAGATAATGCAGCAGAACTATCAAAGTGCAATAGTATTCCTAGAGTTGGCTCAGGGCAGTGCACAAGTGCTTTAAGGAGGAGAGGGGAAGTGAGTAGCTTAAGGTTGCTAGGGAGGAGAAGTGGAGAAGGAGGAGGAATGGGGGGGAAGCAGGCATGACCAAATTCCTTCAATTGGAGATGAGGACCCTGCAAGGGGAAAAAAGGGGTAGGAGGGAGAGGGAGGTGAAGACAGCCCAAACCTGTTTCTCCTTCAGGATGTTGAGAACCCTGCAACGGGGAAGGAGCTGGTGGGCAGAAACTAGGAATAAGGTGATTTAAGGAGGATTAAAGCAGGAGCTGCTTAGAGAGAGAGGAAGTTGTGGAGGGCAGTGCTTAAAGAGTAGGAGGAAAAGGAGTGGTGTACTTGGGGGGAGGGGGAGTTCCAGATTTTAGGGAAATGATGGGCAAAACCAGTCTGGCCGATGATGATTGAATGGCGTGGTACTACCAAGATGCGCGTGTCACTAGATCTAAGGGAATGAGAGGGTGTTGGTGGGGGAAGAGAGAGAGGAAGAGAGGTAGGAAGGAAGAACTCCAAACCAGAATTTGGAGGTTAGTTTGACACAGTGGGAGAGGCGCCTATTAGTTAGAGAAGGGAAGGGAAGGCAAGGGCATGATAGAGTTCACAGTGGTGGGTATGAGCAGGACAGTCAAGGGCAAAGTGGCAGAAGGAGTTGAAGAGAGTGTTCATTTTGGTGAGGGGAGATTTGGGAGCAACACCATAGACCACATCGCAGTAGTCAAAGATGGGGAGAATCATCTTCTGGGCAAGTTCGTTCCTTGCAGTCAGCGGAATGCAACTACGATTCCTGAACAGGGCACCAAGCTTGGGGTGCAGTTTATTCAGGATGGCGTCAATATGCACAGAAAAGTTGAGGTGTTGGTCCAACCAACCCCCTAGATATCTAAATGAGGATGTGTCCTCTTAGGGTTGTCCCATCGAGGGTGTGGAGGGAGGGGAGGGGAGGGCAGGTCACTGAGCCTGGAGAATCTCTGCCTGGTGCCGAACGTCATGGAGGAGTCTTCTTGGCATTGAGGAAGAGCTGGTTGGAGGCAAACCAGAGCTAAACTTGGTTAAAATCATGCTGTAAACTGGTTACTACATCAGCAGGGCTTTTCCGGAACTGTGCAAGACAGTATCATCGGCATACATATGAATGGAGGCAGATGAATAGGCTGTGGGAAGATAGTTAAGAAAAACGGAAAAAATCAGGGGACCAAGCACAGACCCCTGGGGGACACCAGTGCTGATGGGGAGAGGAGGAGAGGTGGTGGAAGGGCCTGGGCTCTGTTTGTGACGGTCTAGGAGTTTGTTTCCAATGACTTCAGAATAAGCATGGTGCCTCCACCCAGAGTAAAGGTTTTGTGGGACAGTTGGTGGTTTGGGTGCAACCTCCTGGGATGCTATACCTACCCACCTCCCTTCCCAGACACCCCACACATAGAAATACACTTTACTTTGCAATTCAGAGGTAACAATGCAATTAAAAATATTGGTAATAATATAGAAACATAGAAACTAGAATTTGACGGCAGATAAGGACCGCTTGGCCCACCCAGTCTGCCCATTTCCCTACCTGATGGATAAGCTGCAGATTCCTAGACTCCAAGGTAAAAAGGTTAACCAGACATTTATTCACTTTGGGCGGGAATAGGTAGGTGATATCTGGAACAGGGATTTAGGGAACACTAGGCATTCAGTTATATGGCAGCTAAATGCAATGCGAGAATATACCCAATAGGCTTTGAACATGAACATTAAACAGTGAGCAGGGAACAACAGCGTCCAACCTCCCACCAGCATGCAACCAGCAATACACTGCCCCTCCTTCCCCGGTCTGGTACCAGACCCTTGTCCTACGCTGGGGTACCCCAGACTGGTGCAGACCTGTACTGTAGTTGCTGCAGGTTGGCCGGCATTGGTACACTTAAAAGTCGAAGCCAATAAGCTGTAACTTTAGCTGCGAACTTTAACTGTGGCAGGCTTACAGACAACTTTTAAACAACTTCCCATGATGTTGCAGGACGGTCCTGCTTGCTCACGGTTTGGTACTCAGTTTATGTGATGCAGACAGGCTGCAGCTGGGGGTTTGCTGAGCCTAGTTTTCAACTGCACCGTGCTAGTATCAGAGGTAGTTGGTGTTGCACCACAACAGCAGAATGCAGAAAACAGTTGCATGGATTGAAGAGATGAAGAAAGCTGGTCATCATCTGTCAGGCCTTTCCAAACTTCACCTCTAAGGCCTTTATATGCAGTGTTCACCTGACAGGCTTCTCTGGTGATCTTCTCATGAGTCCAGGGGACCGGGTAGCAGTCTCTTCTTTCCTCCTGTTTTTAACAGGAAACATTAATCACCCTGCTGGCTAGTAGCAGTGGCCATAAGGTGAAGGATGCTGGGTGCTCCCCTCAGGAACAAACAGTCTTGCAGAATGAAAGCTGAGACATCCCAGACTGGGTTTGTGGCACACTCTGCCAAATTGCAGTTTGCAGTACCTCTTTGGTTCAGGCAGCTGGATGCCTCTGCTGGCAGGCAGGACACTTATGGTGGCAATCCTTGGCAGCCAGGGGACACCAGACAGGGTACTCCCCTCTCAGGAACACACAGCTTCTTATAACTTTTCAGTCAGAATCTGCTGAGATTCACTCCACTTACAGGCTTTACTGGTAGCCTGTCATACAGTAGCAGCAGGCAGTATTTGTCTTGGTTTCAAGGTTGATTAAAGCTCTTTTGGGCAGATAAGACACTTCTCTGGTCTGGAGACATAGTCTGGAACCCCTCTGACTGGCTTGAGAGCTCCCAATGGACTGCCCCAGAACTCTCCTTCACTCTCAAGGGCTTGTTGACGACTGCCTCAAGCTGTAACTGTCTTTCTGTGACAAATTGCAGTCTCTGACTGGCTGAGATGGCTGTCCGTCATGTTACTCAATGCCTGATTGGCTGTTGTAAGGGCACCAAGCATATTGTTCCATCTCTCAATTCTCCAAGGCTTCTATGAGCTCTGACTGGTGGGCAGTGAGTTCAAAGTGTCCAAACATGGTAGATGCTAACCAGTTTACTATGCAGTCCCAATTTTGTAGTCTTGTTGTAGCCAAACTGCATTGCTTTAAATTTATCTGCCCCTACAGTCTTCTAGCTGATCCCCTGCCCTATTGTACAACTGCAGAGGGGACTCAGATCAGGGCTTCTTTCAGTCATCACTGGTGTCATAGTGGTATTCCCCCCCCAGGAAAGCAGGCAGTCCCCATTCAGTGGTGGTGCACGGACTACAGCTCCATTTGCATGCTGTTTTAGCGCTTTTTAAATAATAAAGTTTGGGGCCTCTTTGGTCCCTCTCTCTCTCTCTCTCTCTCTCTCGTTTCCGAACCCTGATTAGTTGATTTGGGGGTCTGGGACCATGGAGGGACCTCTATTTTGCTACAGGAGTGGCTCGAAAATAGTCACGTGCTACCGGGCATGCACAGACCGGCAGCTCTGCACATTCATGATGTAGCTGCATGGCATTCACGTGTGTCTGCTTCTCCAGACCTCCTTTTCCTGGGAAACATTGTGGAGGTCAGTGGGAGGTTCAGGGAGGTGGCATAGGACTCAGACTGGCAGCAGTGAGCAGCAGGAGGACCCCAGGGGCTAAAGGTAAGTCCCACACTTTTGGGGGGAGTTACATAAGGAAACCAGTGTGGAGCAGTGGTTAGAACAGTGAGAAATGGGCAACCTCAGCCATTGACTCATTATGAAAGAAGAAAACCATCACATGGCAGAGCAAGCAGCTTCACTTTCCAGTGTCTGAATCAGAATGAATGGTGTGTGATGTCTAGCCTGGTACTACTAGGACAGGTGTTGCATACCATTCATACCGATTCTGACACTGCTGCTCCCTCTGCCATTGCAGGTGGTGGGGGGCATTGTCATGACCCTGAACAGTGAAGGTGCTTCTCCATGGGATGGGTTTCTTCTTTACAGGTATTTTAGACAGCTGAAGCTGGGGGTTGGGGTCTTTGGATGGGGAGGGAGTATTTATTCTGAATAAGGTGGGAAAGAAAGGGGGTTTATGTCATTGTTAACAGGGATAGGGAGGGGGAAGTGGGGCCGAGTTGTCTGGGGGATGTGAAAAGATACTGTTGGCCTCCTGGCATACTGCCAGATGCCAACAACTGAATTCCTTTGGCACTTTCTCTGGGGCATAGAAAAAAGGGAGGTGGAGGGAGCATTTTTAACTTATTTTAAGTTACTCTCACTGAAGCTGAATAGCCCCGAATAGTGCCTAAATAATGAATTGGCTGTTATTTGTAGTATTCAGGAACTACTGCATGTTACTCGCACACCCCTACAAGCTTCATTGTGTGGCTGTGTCCCCCCCTCAGTGTCAACAACTCCTTGCAGTCTACCTTATTTATTCTGTGGAGGTACGTGTATGTCTGCGTCATATTCCCCTGCTCCCTTCTTGCCTCCAGGGTGTATACATTGAGGTCTTCCAGCCTCTCCATGTAGGATTTCCTTTGTTGTCCCGGGATAATTTTGGTTATCCTCCTCTGTACTGCCTCCTCTATGTGGGATTTCCCTTGTTGTTCTGGGATCATTTTGGTTATCCTCTTCTGCCTCCACTCTGTTCCTGTTTCTCCTCAAGTGTGGGCTCTGGAATTGCAAACAGTACTTCAGGTGAGGACAAACAAGGGATCTGTATGGGACAGGCTCACCTCTTTCCTCCTACTGTCCCTCCCTATGCATCCCAGCATTCTGTTTGCCCATCCCACTGTTCTGTTACACTAGGCCAGTGATTTCAAATTGTCCATGGTCATTACTCCCAAGCCCCTCTCTTTAGTCTTTCTCTCAAGTGTTACTTCTTGCATCTTACATCCTGTATTCTGTTTTAGGGTTCTTGGCTCTTGTATGCATTACCTTACACTTCTTTGACTTAAGTTTCAACGGCTGGATCCCAGATCATTCCTCTAGCCTCTCTAGATCCTGCGTTATGGTTCTAGAACCCTCCTTACTGTCCGTCCTTCCACAGATCTTTGTGTCATCTTCAAAAAGACAGATCTTCCACTGGGTTCCAAACCCAAGCTGTCACTGCGGCAGTGTAGACAGAGTGCCAGCTGTGATTCTGGCAGTGCAGTCACAGTGTGGGCTATGACTTTGGCAGTTCAAACCTAGTGTGAGCTGTGGCTCCCAACAGTACAGACCCAGTGCATGCTGTGGCAATTACAGGCGGGAATTTGGCTAAATGTGTGATGCAAGACTCTTGCTGGCTGTGATTCTGGTAGTGCAGACCTAGTGTAGCCTGTTTTATTTGTTTATTTAAATGTTTCACCAGGAAGGCACGCTGAGCAACAAGTTGCTCATCTCCCGGTGTGACCTGGGAGGTAGGGGAACATGAGGATAGTTTATAGAGATGTGGTACACAGAATTAATTTACAGTAGATAACATTCAAATAATTTGAGCAGACTGAATAGGAGTAATGAAACAGTGGGATGCTAGCAGTTTTGAACTAGATAGATACTACGTCAACACTTTTGGACTAGATAGCTACAACACCACAAAATAATATTTAGGCATACACTAAATGACACATAACTGTGTAGGTAGAAAATGGCTGAATAGAATTGTTGTAGTTTGATCTTGGGAAGTTAGCGAGGAGTAAACACAGGCAGAACAGGTTGACTGAGGTATAACAGAAGTGCAAGTTAACTACAAGTGCAGTAGAGATTAGGGGTCAGCCATAGCTAGGGCTACGTAACGGGGAGAAGGGAAGGTGAGAGGTAGGTATGTGGGTAGGCAGAGGGTTGGGGTGGGTGGCAGGGATGGAAGGAGGAAGCGAAGGAAGAGATAGGAGGAGAAAGGTCTGCTGGGACCTGACCCCTCCAGTATGCTAAGGACCCTGCAAGCATGACAGGAAGGGAGTAGATTATGGCAGCGAGAGGTAGAGTACAATAGAAGGGAAGCAGGTTATAGGCAGCGAGGGGGAATAGGCTTCAGAAGAGAGGGTGAAGGTGAGAGAGAAGAGAGGCTGAATCGCAGCCCTTTGGGATGTGGAGAAGTGGAGGGAAGAGTTGGGTTAATGGTGTGAGGATAGGGCAGGGTAGGGACTGGCCCTTGGCATAACTTTGGATGATTGAGAGATCATGGTAAGAGAACAATGGAAGGTCTGAAGGGAGGGAATCATGACTCCAAACATTGCAGACCCAGCGCCGGCTGTGACTCTGGCAGTGCAGACCCAGTGTTGGCTGTGACTCTGGCAGTGCAGACTCAGTGTAGGCTGTGACTCTGGCAGTGCAGACTCAGTGTAGGCTGTGACTCTGGCAGTGCAGACCCAGTGTAGGCTGTGACTCGGGGAGTGCAGACCCAGTGTAGGCTGTGACTGTGGCAGTGCAGACCCAGTGTAGGCTGTGACTGTGGCAGGGCAGATCCAGTGTAGGCTGTGACTCTGGCAGTGCAGACCCAGTGTTGGCTGTGACTCTGGCAGTGCAGACCCAGTGTAGGCTGTGACTCTGGCAGTGCAGACTCAGTGTAGGCTGTGACTCTGGCAGTGCAGACTCAGTGTAGGCTGTGACTTGGGGAGTGCAGACCCAGTGTAGGCTGTGACTCTGGCAGTGCAGACTCAGTGTAGGCTGTGACTCGGGGAGTGCAGACCCAGTGTAGGCTATGACTGTGGCAGTGCAGACTCAGTGTAGGCTGTGACTCTGGGAGTGCAGACCCAGTGTAAGCTGTGGCTCTGGCAGTGCAGACTCAGTGTAGGCTGTGACTCTGGGAGTGCAGACCCAGTGTAAGCTGTGGCTCTGACAGTTCAGACTCAGTGTAGGTTGTAACTCAAGCAGTGCAGACCCAGTGTAGGCTGTGGCTCGGGGAGAGCAGACCCAGTGTAGTTTGTGTCTTCAGCAGTGCAGACCCAGTGCCAGCTGTGATTCTGGCAGTGCAGTGGCACTCCACATCTGTACCTTCAACTCCTAGTTGAAGGATTGGTGTGGAAGGGAGGGTTTTGGCTTCATAGGGGACTGGGGCCTGACCTGGGCAGATGCGAGCTTATATAAGGAGGATGGCCTGCATCTGTCCAAGAAGGGGACCCTGGTCCTTTGGGAAAAGTTTAAATACTTCAGCTGTGAGCATTTAAACTGGCCAAGGGGGAGAGCCAGGAGGATCAGGAGGCTAAGGAACCCCACCCCCAATGGGAACGTGCAGGAACAGCTAAAGCAGGCACAGAGGGTCAGGCAGAGGAAGAATGTAGAACGAGTGATGGGGGGGGGGGCAAGAGCACATAGGAAAGGAAACCAGGGTGGGGGAAAGATGCTGGAGAGGGGAGAACAAGAGCAGAGGGAGGGCAGACTGTAAAACATGGAAGGTCATGCTAACGAATGCCCGTAGCCCAGGAAATAAGGTTCCAGACTTGGAGGCCTTGTTGGCAGATGCAGACCTTGACATAGCAACAATAACAGTCAGAGACATGGTACTCTGCTAATCATGGCTGGAAAGTCCGTGTACCAGGCTATACACTGTTCAGGAGGGTTAAAAAGGGTGGGGGAGTAGCCCTGTACATCAGAGATGGTAGAAAAGCTACAGAAGTTCAGGAAAGACAGGGGAAGGCTGAGATAATATGGGTCACCCTGGAGCCAGGAAATGGAACAGCAGTATGCACAGGGGTGATCTACAGACTTCCGGCACAGAGGGAGGAAGCAGACAGGGAACTAGTGGAGAACATACATGACTTGGTAGCTAAAGGGGAAATCCTGCTACTGGGGGATTTCAATATGCCGGATGTGGATTGGGCCAGCCAGGTGGCTGCTTCAGCCAGAAGCACAGCCATCCTGGAATCTCTACAGGGGGTTGGACTCAGGCAGCTGGTGCATGAGCCAACTAGAGGCGAGTCAATTCTGGACCTGGTATGGACCAATGGGAACAGAGTCGAAGAAATACAGGTGGAAGGGCAGCTAGGGTCCAGTGACCACCACATGGTGTGGTTCAGCATGGAGACATGGACTCAATTAAGCCACACAAGGGCAAGAGTATTAGATTTCAGTGAAATGGGTATATGTATACAAGCAGTCCTGGGGAAGAGAGAGGTAATAGAGGTGGTGGAAGAACAATGGGAGAAACTGAAAGGAGCCATATTGGATATAACAAACTAATGTGTTAGGATAGTGGCCAAAGGGAAAAGAAGAAGAAAACCACTATGGCTTTCCAAAGCGTTGGGGGACAAAGTCAGGGCTAAAAGGCTGAGTTTCAAGAAATATAAGGGGAGCCAAAGGGAGGAGAACAGGGACGTGTACAATGAATGTCTAAGGAAAGCAGGGAAGGCTGTTAGGAGGGCGAAGGCACAGACAGAAGAGGGTTTAGCATGGTCTGTAAAGAAAGGGGATAAGGCATTTTATAGGTACATCAGTGAAAGAAGAAAAACCGGGGGTGGATTGTGATGCTCAAAGGGAGGAGGGGATCTGGGCAAGGCAGAAATACTGAACAAATACTTCTGCTCAGTATTCACTATGGAGGAGGTCAAGGACCACAGTTGGGTTACAGGGGCATTGGGGGGAGTGGACACCAGTTCATTCACAGTGGAGAGAGTTCTGGAAGAACTCACAAAGCTGAAGGTGGATAAGGCCATGGGGCCAGACGGCATCCGCCCGAGGATATTAAAGGAGCTGTGAAGGGAACTAGTAGCACCTCTGGTGGCCTTGTTCACAGAATCACTCAATACGGATGTCGTTCCAGAGGACAGGAGGAGAGCACATGTAGTCCCACTGCACAAAAGTGGCAGTAGGGAGGAGGCGGGGAACTACAGGCCAGTCGGCCTCAACTCAGTAGTGCGAAAGATCATGGAGACACTGCTGAAAGAAAGGATAGTGGCACATCTGGAATCCAGTGGTGCTTAGGATCTGAGCCAACATGGATTCACAGCAGGAAGGTCATGTTAAATGAATCTAATAGATTTTTTTGATTGGGTGACTAGGGAACTTAATCGGGGAGGGGCGGTAGACGTAGCCTACCTAGATTTCAGCAAAGCCTTCAACACCGTCTCACATAGAAGGATGATTAACAAGATGGGTAGTCTGGGCATGGGAGACAAGGTGGTGAACTGGGTTAGGAACTGGTTAACAGACAGGAGACAGAGGGTGGTGGTAAATGGGGTACAATCTGTGGAGAGGGAGGTGACCAGTGGGGTACCACAGGGATCAGTACTAGGACCAGTCCTGTTCAATGTCTTCATTATTGACATTGCAGAGGGGCTGGAAGGAAAGGTGTGCCTGTTTGCAGATGACACCAAGATCTGCAACAGGGTGGATACTCCAGAAGGGGTACAGAAAATGAAGAGGGACCTGGAGAAGCTTAAAAGATGGTTGGAGATGTGCCAACTGTGGTTCAGTGCAAGGAGGTGCAAAATAATGGGCCTGGGTAGAGGGAACCCTGGGGAGTGCTACAGTTTGGGGGGGGGGGCTGACTGTCACCAAAAAGGAAAAGGACCTAGGGATTATCATCTCTGATGACCTTAAGGTATCAAAGCAGTGCGCAAAAGTGGCAGGGAGGGCCAGTGGCATGCTGGGGTACATAGGCAGGGGTATCACTAGCAGGAGGCGGGAGGTGGTGATGCCATTGTATAAAACATTGGTAAGGTCTCACCTGGAGTACTGCATGCAGTTCTGGAGGCCACACCTGCGCAAGGACATAGATAAGGTGGAGACCATCCAGGGAAGGGCAACAAAGATGGTGCAGGGCTTGCACATAAAACATATAAGGAGAGATTAAGGGACCTCAATACGTACTCACTGGAGGAGACAACGGGGGGACATGATTGAAACTTCCAAGTACCTCAAGGGCATAAACAAGGTGCAGGTGGGGGACCTTTTCCAATGTAGAAAAGGTACTAGATCAAGGGGGCACAATATGAAATTGGAAGGGGGTAGATTAAGAGGTAATGTGAGGAAGCTTTTCTACACAGAAAAGGTAGTCAATGCTTGGAATAGTCTACCACAGGAGGTAGTGGGGGCAAGCACAGTGGAGGGGTTTAAGCATGCCTGGGACAGGCACAAGGGAAGTCTGAGAGGGAAGGGAGTGATGAAAAGACGTTGATCACATAGGGTCAGTGGCCATATACAATGTATAGGGCCTACAGGCAAACTGGATAGGTCTAGCGGTCCTTATCTGCCAACATTGTCTGTGTTTTCTATGCAGCACCAGTGCCAGCTGTGATTCTGGCAGTGCGGTCCCAGTGTGGGCTGTGATTCTGGCAGTGCTTACCTAGTGTAGGCTGTGACTCTGGGAGTGCAGTCCCAGTGTGGGCTGTGATTCTAGCAGTGCTTACCCAGTGTAGGCTGAGACTTAGGCAGTGCAGAACCAGTGTAGGCTGTGAGTCTCACAGTGAAGATCCAGTGTAGGCTAAGACTCCGGGAGTGCAGACCCAGTGTAGGCTGAGACTTAGGCAGTGCAGAACCAGTGTAGGCTGCTAGTCTGACAGTGAAGATCCAGTGTATGCTGAGACTCTGGGAGTGCAGACCCAGTGTAGGCTGAGACTTAGGCAGTGCAGAACCAGTGTAGGCTGCTAGTCTGACAGTGAAGATCCAGTGTAGGCTGAGACTTAGGTAGTGCATACCCAGTGTAGGCTGTGACTCGGAGTGCAGACCCAGTTTAGGCTATGTCAGTGCAGCCTCAAGACTCCCTGCTGGCTGTGATTCTGGTAGTGCAGACCCAGCGTGGGCTATGACTCGGGTAGTGTAGACTCAGTTTAGGTTGTAACTCCAGCAGTGCAGACTCAGTGTAGCTTGTGGCTCCAGTAATTTACTGGTGTTGTATAAATATTTATGTAAAAACCAGTGGAGATAAAATAAGATAAAATGTGACATCTAACATGATAGCGAGCTATCTTGTGAATTGGGTATGTTACTGATATCTTGCACTGTTAGGTACATCACAGTGTATTCTGAACCAATCGGAGAACAGCTTTTACAGTGTTATTATTACAGGAATTACTCCATTGAGCAAGCTACAATGACGTACATGATCTTATACAAAACCGATTTGGATAGCACGAGTAAACAGCAATGGCAACGATAAAGTACAACTTGGATTGTTGCAAATAACTGTGTGACCTCTGACCTATCAATAGCCATGAGCAGCGCTGAAGCCTGAAGTCGAAATCAAAGAGAAACAGTTAAATCTTCATACTAACAGCAGATTTAAAAGCTGTAACCAGTACACTGATGGTGTATAAATCAAATGTGCAATGGTCTGACTCGAAATACGTAGCGTATCATCACTGGTGAGGGAGCAGGACTTTCATAAGTCACTTGTGGCTAAGCTACTCTTCAGTTATGATCAGGCCCCCTCACACATGAAGATAGATTGCATGTTTTTAATCAGCCTGTTGTATATCTTGTATATACAGTAGACATTCTCAGAGCCCTGTTCTGTAATGACTCCCTAAGGCTTCTTGCTGTGCCCTTTTTTCAAGCACATGGATGGAAAGCAACTTCACACACACGCTACGCACTCTGCATGCCTCTGCTATACATATATATATATATATATATTCTTGGAACAACTTGGACAGCATACGAGACAAATGTGCATCTGCCAGGGCCTCGGCATTCCACAGATTTTTAGTTAATATTAGTAAACAGAAACTCCATTAAAAGTAAAAAGGCTGCCTGTTAGCAGGAACGAAATAAGTATCACTGGGTGCTATGTGATGCCAATTTGATGACAGCTAACCATATTGTACCAATTAGTTGTATTAACAGGCTTGTGCTTCTTTCTGCTGTATGTGGTTGGTGTGGTTATACACCATAAGTCTCATTCGGAGGGACATGCCACATCTTGCATATCAGCAGCACGCTCTCCTATGTGGAGATGGCTCTGTCCACTGAAATAGGAAAGTAGAAAGTCATATTCATCAATCGCAAATCAGTCAGTAGTGAATTATATACATACAAGTTCTGGCTTCCACAGTGCTGTCAGCCTTCATCTCTAGGACTTGTTCGACATTTTGTCATTTTATCCCACATTTTGCATTAACTAGCTATACCAGCTGTTTTTTTTTTGGGGGGGGGCAACAGGCAATAGCCCTCCCACCTTTTGTGCATCATGTATATGTAAGCCCCCAAGTCTAGGGGTATGCCACGTGTTGGGGGCACTGCAGCCAGGATCACAGTAACAGAATATTAAACTCATTACCTGGGTTCGCTGAATGGTCTTGGGGGGGGGGGGTGCAGATAATTTATACTTGAGGGCTGCTGGCAGCTGCAGGGGCAAATCTTGTGTAGCCCCTAGGTGGCGCTATCCCAAGGGCTACTACCCCTGCCTGTTTGGCTAGTAGCAGGTTAAGGGGCCTGCGTTCTGAAACGGGTGCCTCCACCCGGAGATCAGGGTTGGTAGTGGTCAAGCTAACCTGGACACAGCCCTCCGGGACACTGTAACCCCCCCCCTTTTCCCCTCTAGTGGCCTGAATACTGTACAGTAATCACTTTCACAATACCCCTGGTACACCACACAAGCACCCACACTGTTTGCACTTACCACCAGAGCCGGTTCCTCTGGCTCGATCCTGGGAACCCCCTGTAAAACAAGATTATGCACAGCAAATAGCAACAGTACAATACTTTGAGCACAAACTAGAACCACAGTCAGATTACATGCAGAGAAAGTTAGCTCTGATTTATTCAGGGGACTTGAACAAGGGAGGGGCAAAATCAGGTTAATTAGCTTAAAGGTTATATCAATCAAGCAGTTATGCATGCACTTTGAGTCCCCTTACACAATCCACCTCTGGGTACCCAGGTAGAGAAGAGATGGGCTAGCCAGGACTGTTGACCGGGGTTGCAGCTGGTTGGGGCCCTGTGTTAGAAAACTCAACATGCACAGTACACAATATTTCTAATCCGGAGCCAGAGGACTCAATTCGTAAAGGAAACGAAACAACAAGACAATCAGATGACACACTCAGATTAAACTGCTGTTGCAGGGAGCTACCCTGGTATTTACTCATGATACCCAAGACTGGAAACAGGCTGGACAAAAATCGAGACTGCAGGTGGTTGATCTGGAATGCCAGGAGTAGCAGGGCCCACATGAGTCACAGAGGCATCGTTCCTGTTCAGGCGTGGAGCAGGGGGCTGATCCCCAGGCAGGTCTCTCGTCGATGGCTTCTCTGTGCAGTGGGTAGTCTGGCAAGGCCCAGACCGCATGGAGACAAATTCGGATGCAGTCCGTTTTGGGCTGGATACAGCTTCCAGCAAGCAGAACACAGTTCACACAGTGGGGAACTAACTCACAACCCACTAGCAGCTCATAGCACATTTACATCTAAGGGAATTCTACTGTACCAGGCAAAGCACTCCCCGGTCACAATCACGTAGTCTTTGCACACAATGGGAGCTTAGGGGTAGCCGGAACTCCTGACAGGCCGATCGCATTCAGCAAAATCTTTGGCCTTCTTCAGGTTGAGCCTGGCCCACTTCAGTAGCTTACTTTAGTCACACAAACTTGGATTTAGTCCAAAATAATTCTCTTCTCTCCCTCTCAGGAGCAGCACACCGACATGCAGGCCAAACACTTAGCCTTTTCAGAGTTCTCCCATGCGAATCCACTCAGGATTGCTGCTCAGAATCTCTTCAGCTCCTTCTTGTTCAGCTTCCAGCTTAGATCTAACTGAAAACTGCAAGCAGCCCGGGACTTCCCCAAGATCCAAAAGATTTGGTTGGCTGTCAGTCAAAGCAAGAGCTCCCCCTTCAGTTGCAGAAAAGGCGCAAAAAGTGCAAACTACAGTTCCTACAGATTTTGAATTCAGACAGCTCCTATAGTCCGGCTACATTTTAGGTCCCACCACTACTGATTGGTCCAATTTGCAGTCCAGGACCAAGATAGTGGAGACAAACAAAACAGTTCTTGCTACAAAGAAAGCAGGTTAGACAAACGACGTTATCATTATCTCTCTAAATTATTTTCAGTAAATAGTTTCATCTATCAACAGAGCTCCAGCTCAGATTACTTAAAGAGACAGTACACAGAGGCTATACAGGCTCTGGTAATCACATTTAAACTGCTAAAATGCAGGACACCAGCCTGGCAGTGAGCATTTAGGCAAGCTCAAGGAAGACTTTTTGGGAACTCACATTTGTAGGGGGGTTACACTTGGTTAGTAGAATTACTGGCTACTCTGACTATATCCATTGTCCACATGGGAATTATCAGACCAAAATACATTTAATTATAACAGATATAACACAGCTTCATGGAGTAAACTGGGTGCAGATTTTTTGCAGGTACAGTCACACAGTGCGACAGAAACCACAACAGCAGCCTTCCGATTTGGAAAAAATCTTTAGTTTCACTGCTCTTCCCAGAGCCGAATAAGGTTCTATTTGATGGCAGCAACATCTTTTACTAGGTTGCAGCGCACCTGCTGCAGGGCACCAACTCCTCTTCCTCCTGCACACACTTCCTGGCTCCCGAAACATGACAGAATCCCCAAGACACGGTGGGAGCACCCTACAGATCAGCACAGGGCTTATACAGCTGACTTCTGGTGGTCTTTCCTTGAATGGGAGGTACAGAGAGCTTACGGTGTGGTACACATGCTAGCTTCACTCCCAGATCAAATACTGGAGCAGGGCACCCGAGCCGGAAGACACGAAGGGCACTCCAGGCAGGGGCCAGGGATTACCTTGCAGGGGGGCTGCTTGCCGAGACTGATGCCCCAAACTCCACTGAAACATCCTACCTGTCCTCAACTACTCCAGCTCAGCATGACAGGGCACCACACACTCCAGAAGAGGGTGACCATGGAGTGGGCTCTCACCTCCACTCCACCATGACCTGGACTGCCACTTCCAGGCAAAGCACTGGACTCTTCCTTCTTCTTTATCCAGGATGCTTCCTCGGCCAGCTGTGCTGCTGCCCACCCCAGTGCCAGAGTTCACTGGGTGGGCTCCACCTTCTCCCCAGGCTCTAGCTCCCAAACATATGCAGGCTCCCACAAGCAGACTGGGACCCCAACCACTGTACCTTTCTGCTGTTCTTCAAGGGTGGCAGGCTGGGATGGCAGTCAGACCACATCGGCCCCAACCTCAGCCATCATGGCCGAAACAGGCTGTTCTATTGCCTGCTCTGTTTTCTCTCACTGAGCTCTCCCCCACTGGCGCCAGAATTTCCCATTTTATACCTGGGGCCCCCCTGACCCCTCCAACCGGCAGGGGGCCTACAGGGATTCAGCAGTCGGCCTACGGGGATTCAGCAAACACTTAAATTGGGCACCTAAGTAAGCTCCCAAAAGGGGGCTTACATAAGACATTAACAGAGGCAACTCTAGCAGGATTTCTATGCTGTAAGATGTACAGTAACTGTTGCATTCTGTCCATTTCTGCGTACCAATCGTTTGTAGATCCTTACTGCTGCTAGGCAAGTTTTTTGGCTTCTGCTGCCTCCCTAAGAAGTTATCCACTTTGAGGTTCTGCTAGCGTCCACTGCTGCTCTCCTCCAGTTGCATCTTTGTTCCTCTTGCTGCCACTCTACATCTCACCACCACTTAGGGACCCAGGTCTGCGTCAGCAGGGATCTTTCTTCCTGCTCCAACAGCCCAGCTGCTACAGATACCTTACTGTTTGGGGTCATATAGAGGGTCTGACCCAGTTCTTCTTGTGATGCCATTGCTTTGGATATTTTCCTTGAATTTCACTTTCTGCCACACTATGTCCAGAAACCTACATTCCACTTCCAGGTTTGGCTGCTGTCCTCCAACGGTTTAAAGTGACAGTGCCACATTTTGTTTTAGAAGCCATACTAACATTTTGACTCAGGACTTTGATCATTTAAAGAGATTCCTTTATTGGTATATCATCATATGTCAGTAGAAGGGGGCAACCCATCTTACAAATACAAGCTAGAATGGGAATAAGATGTCAAACAGTCGACTGATGATGTAACTTAGAAGACGACCCTCAGTAGCCTTCCTGGGTTGTTTACTTGCAACCAGTTTAAAGAAACCCCATACAAATGTCTAAAAAGAATATTCTTCCTCCTTTATTTATGACACAGGTTCCATGAGGAGGGTCTCCAACATGCAGTAAATGTCAAAAGGTACTTTGGTACATATATAGAGTGCAGTGCTTCTACTATCTTAAACTGTTCCTCTTTGGGACATAAGGCAATAGATAAAATTAATCACTGGTATTTCCTTGGCAGAGGCTACAGTGTGTTTGTTACTTGCAGTGGAAAAAGTAGATCATGATTACTACTTGTTTCTTCCCTGGTTGATAAAGAGTCTTCTAGTTATGGCCAAGAAATGTATTCTCAAAATACAAGTTAGCATGTCAAATCTGATCAAGTGACAGCGGACTAATCTGCTATTTAACCCTTTGCCTGTGGAAAGGCTTATGCTGGAATTGCATGATTGGTGTGAAATAGTTTACAATATTTGAGAACCTCTGCTCTGATGGGTATCAGCTACTTGGGGTGTGCAAGTAACACATTGTATTTCCTGAAAATTGCAAAAAATGTACTATTTGTTATTTGGCTTCAAATAATGAACGGTATATTTGTCCCCAATATGGGAAATCCTGTCTTAAGAAAAGAAATTGACCCCCCCAACAATCCTCCCTAGCCCAGATCCTTTAAAATATACCAGCCCTCCATCCCTCAGAACCCCATCCCACCCTTCTCCCCCGAACCTACATTTTGATAATAAATATATGTTTTGTAATTATAACTCCAGTGATGTATGACTGGCACAGCCTACCTGCCTCCACAGCCAGCTGCAGACTTTTAGCACTTTGCAGCACACTAGAACAGATCAGATTGTCCCCCGACTCCATGGCAGCAGCTGGTTTTACTATGCGAGCAAGCACTTTCATTCAGAAGAAAGCAGCTGCCATTGAGGATGGAGGGCTGTGTCAGTTGCTTACTTCACTCTCCCTTATGAATTCAGTGCTTGTGGTGGGCAGGGTGGGTGGGTTGGGCTGGTGCTGCCGCTGGAGAGGGAGCAGTTTGATGTGTTCTAGTGTTCTGCAACATGCTGAAAGTTGGTGGCTGGCCATGAAGGTGGGTGCATTGTGCAGATTGCCCACTGTTGGAATTATGATTACGGAACATACATTTATTATCAAAATATTGGTGCTGGGGAGGGTGGGAGGGTCTGACTGATGGTGTGGGAAGGGAATGGTATGTTTTAAAGGATCTGACCTAGGGAGGAGTGTGGGGGCTTTTTCTTTTACTTTCTGTCCCCCAAAACATTACCAGAATCACAAATACCAAACCCAAAATATTTGAGGGTCCTGAACAGAACATCATTTACAAATATTTGAGATAAGGTATTCACACACCCATATCAGGTACTGCGGGAGGCATGCTGGCATGAGGAGGAAAGGTTTACCTGACCCATGATTGGTGGGAAGTGAGGTGTGATGGCACTGCCCATTCCATAGGTCACTGTTGGCTAGAGTTGGATCTCGGTTCAGATCACTAATATCTATACACCCCAGCTTATACTCAGTAGGACTTAAGCAGGTTCCTAAGACTCACTAGTTCTACTAACTGGTCCATGTCTATGTTGCTTGCCTTCTGTTTGCTTGTTTATGTGTTAATAATGTATTATACTAACTGTGTAACAGAATGTCGTACCTAGCACCATTGCTCTTTTATGTTTACTATTAAGAAATTGCTGTGAGTAAGCAATCCCTACGAGTATGAAATATGCATCTATTGCTTCCTTATATTTGTCGTCAAGAAATTTCTGTAAGTTTGATTGTCAGTTTGGGCTCTGTAGAGCTCAGCAGTGTCAGTGGCTCAGTAGGTAGCACACTCGCCTCTGAGGCCGGGAGATCAGAGGGCTGTGGGTTCAGTTCCCACATCTGGCACTTGGGTTAATATCCCAGTACTGACACTGTAGTGCAGCATGAGAGGGGTGCTGCACTCTGAGGTGCCGTCTTCCGGATGAGACGTTAAACCGAGGTCCCATCTGCCTGGATTGGTGGTAGTTCAGGTGGATGTTAAAGAGATCCTATGGCACTTATCGGAAGTGTGGGGAATTTCCTCGTGTCCTGGCCAAATTTCCCTCATTCACTAAAAATACCACCAACAGCTTAATCTGGTTCAAAGTCAGTTGGCATTCATCTGTATCCCCTTCCCCCGGGTCATGCCTGAAAATAGGCAGGATTTGTCTAGTGCACTTACCCAGTCAACAAAAACTAATTAAAAATAAAATAAATGAAATAATGTATATTGAAATGTTTGTGACCAGATCAAAATGACAGGTATGGCTTCCTTAATGAACTAGGTCCAGTGATTTTCTATTTTCAACGAGAACAATTAAAAAATGGACTTTACCATTCCTAAACCAGCAATTGGTAGCCAATTCTTCATGATAAAACTATATTTGCACTACTTTATCATGCAAAAATGTACTTTGCACGAGCTTTTTGTGCAATCCCTCAACCTACTTTGAGCCTAATTGTTGTACAAAACATGCTGATTTGCCCTCAATTTGGGGGGGGGGGATCAGATTTTAGGATTTTTTCAAATGTAATTGCCATTTTTGAAAATGAAAAATCATTGCCCTAATGAATACTAAATAAATTATGAATGTTTTGAAAAAGGTTTGGATTTTGAACTTTGAATGTAATAAACTGTTAATGGCACTTGCATAATATTAGGCATGGATGGGTAATAAAATACCTTACCTTAAATTCTACCTATGGGTAGCGCCAAACTACCCCAAAAAATACCCTAATGCAAAGTGGGTAGTTGGTTAGGGTCGGGTAGTTACTACCCTGATCTTTCTATTACTCTGACCTGACTATAACAAGATATGAAAGACTTTGTTTAGACTCACAAATTATTTTACTACTACATTGGAGGGGGGGGGTTCTACTTGTTTGAAGGGGCACTTAGCGTGGGTCTGCCATATAAAAATATTTTAATATGAAAAAAGCAACTTGAATTGCACCCTTGCTTGGCATACTAAACCAATGAGGGAGGCAAATAATCCAGAAACAATGCACTCATAAAACGGCCTACGCAACTCTGTGATCTTCAAAGTTTGAGATCTGCACCCAAAACTGGTTCATGGAAGGGCATTCCACATGTAAATACTTCATTGTTGCACTTTTGCAAATTACGTGAGTATTGAGGCTGTGTTGTTTATTTATAGGTCTAGCAGTGCCAAAAACTGCAGACGTTCTTATATTTAACTTCCTGTTACTGCTCCCAATTTCACCACAGCAGTTCTCTTCAGATATGCAACCACCAAACCCATCCTCCCCATGTCTGCCACTTGCTCTCTTCTCCAACCAAGATTTTGCCCCACGATGAGCCAGGACGCCTCCCTCATGAACCTCTTCAGATTTTCTCCTTTGGTGGTACTCTCCCTTTCAGTGCCATGGAGAGAACTGTCCACATATTTGCTTGCATAGTCCTGGGATCGAGGCGCCAAAGATCGTCCCTGGAGGTGGGGGAGAGAGGATCAAAGTGTACACGTAGTGCAGGGCTAAACATCATTTATGCACACTCAAGAAGCAGAGCACACCAAATGGAGTAAAGTGCAAGTTCAAACTTCAAACTTGTAAATTTATTAAAACATTGAGCTGCAAAAAAAGTATCACCCTAGCATTTGAACAGAAAGAAGAAGTAGACTTACTCTGTTCTAACTGCGTCCCTCTCATACTACACAGCTCCAATACGTGGCAGACAAGCATACCAATTGGAGCACATAAACCACATGCTGCCCCTCTATCACAAGAATGGTCACATGATAACGTTGCTTACGTTGTGGCATCACACTACAATCTCCCTTCCCGGCTGGCTGCAGTAAGTACTACCCATTACTTGTAATAAACTGCCTGACCCGAGAATTACACTGTCAACTCAGGTAGGGTAGTACTTTACCCGAACTACCCTACCCGGCTAAAACTAGGTGATATCCGCACTACGCAACTCAGCTGTCTGTCTTGTAGCCTATGCCTACATAGTACAACAAGAGTTGGCTATCCGACGGGTTACTTTGCCAATGGTATTACAAACAATAAACAGCAAACAAACCCTCGGAACATATAACCTGCTACTCTGTTTCTCCAGACTAGCTACAAACAAGACGTAATGATGATGCCATCATACACTTAACTAAACATTTTTTAACTACTTTCTATTTCTCTTTAAGCCACAGTACCATAAAATGTATACAACGGACCTCAAAATGTTCTCAATTCATTTATTATTTTAAAACCTTTTAATAAGTGGAATAATACATTTCAGACAGGGAATTATGCATGATGGTAACAGTCCTCCTGGTGTTTAGATCTTAAACCCTTTGGGTTGAGATATGCATCCCCGAGAGGGGAGGTTATTACAGCATAATTAATTGTCTATTAAGTTGTAATCCTTATTTATCACATATTTTTAGTTACAGTTGGTACTGCAACAGTCTCCTTGGGTCTGTCTTGAAAACCAGGCATGTACAGTAGCCTGTATTATTAGGTTGTATTAATGTATTATTGTTATTATTGGGATATGGGCTTTGATAGTAGGATGAGGAAGTAATACTACCCCTATACATGTCTCTAGTGAGAGTGCACCTGAAGTATTGTGCCCAGTTTTGGAAGCCATATTTAAGAAACGATAGCTGGCTCAGTGGCAAGCAAGATTGAGGCACTGAACACTACACCTGCCTCCACAATGGTGACCCGGATTTAAGACCAAGCCTGGGTCTTTGGGAGCTGGCTGGGGGTGGTGGAAAATTGCACGCCCCAGAAGATGTTGTCCTCCAGAGACAGCAGTCATGTGGCACAATTTTGCCACCTTGGTGACCACAGGTGGCAACATGCTCGGAGGGACTTACTGGGTGAGGGACGTCAGTGGTGATGTGCTCCATGCTTGCATACCACCCCGAAGCTGGCATCCCAGGGGAGAAAAACAGCAGGGAAAATCCAAGACAGAGCAGCGATGAGAGGTCCAACCCCTCGCAGGCTCTGCACTGGCCACAGGGCCTTCTCTCCACAAACTCCAGCAGGTAAGAGGGGGACTGCCAACCCCGCCATGGGGCAGAGCCATGAGGGAAGAATGGAGGTTGAGCTAAATCCTTGGGATACTGGGTGATGAAACTGAGAGCGTCAGACTAGGATAGCAGGACCTAAAACAGAACAGCATGAACAAAATTATTAAAAAAAGAAAAGACTTAGATAGGTTGGAGACAGTACAATAGAGGGCCACAAAAATGTTTAAAGGTCAACATGATAAACCATATGAAGAAAGGTTAACATAGCTGAAAACGTACTCTCTCGAGACTAGAAGGGAGAGAGATTTGAAACGAATAATTGCTAGAAGTAATAAGCGGGGTAAGAGTGTATGGTATATTTAACAGAAACAAGGATGGAGTTACAAGAGGAGACAATTGGAAACTGATGGGTGGTAAATTAAAATGGATATGAGAAACTTCTTCACTGAAAAGGTTGCTGAGTCATGGAATAAACTGCCAACAGAAGTAGTACAGTAGATACAAAAACTCTGAATGAGCTCAGAGATAAAAATAAGGGATTTGTACATCTATAAAAATTAGGGATTTGTACATCTAACAGTGGGATGTATGAAGAGAAAGGATACCGAATGTAGAAGCAGAGATTAATCAACCTTGACGTTATGTCAGCGGTGATGAAGTTATATGTATGTGCAGACTTTATTGACCAGTGGTCTTTTCCTGCTGACAATCTCTATGTTCTTTTGTTAAATGTGGATATCCCAGTGTTCTAAAAATATAACATTAGTACTTGCTTTACGTGACACCATTTCCATACATGTTGGCACCTGTGTGTCATGATGAGAGATGTTTCATGCCATAACAAGAGATGGAATAGGGCTTGTATTTAGGTGACCCATGATAGAATTGGCTCAGGTTAGCTTATGATTTACAGAAATGCCAGAGATGAAGTGACTCAGAAACACACATATAGACACACGTACTCTTTACACATGATAGCTAAGCTGAGGTACAACATATTCAGTGTGACCCTGCTACTCCTACCCTATTTTTCAGCTAAGCGAGACTGAAGCACTGGAAGGTCAAGTGACAGAAGTAGAGGCCTCCACTGCCCCTTCCCCCCACCCAAACATCATAACTAATTATGCATGGGAACTCTGTGCAAATGCTGAGATTGTTTGGTAAAAATTCTTACCTGTGTGGGAAAAGTAGTACATGGATAAAATAGGCTTTCCAGCAGGACCAGATCATTTCAGGTCTTCAGTTTTTGGCAGCAGATCACTAGTTTTGTCGAGCAATTGGTTGACCCTGTTAGCCCCAGAAGGACAAATGCAGTTCTTTGTAAACAGGCAGTTGGCAGTCCTATACGGACTAATGTATCCATAAATTTAGATTCATCTGTAGCTGCACAAGCCCCTCCATACCAAACGAAAGGCCAAAATACATTTTGTGGATCCGACCTTATGTCTGTCTGGCTTGTCTGCATCATGTATTTGAATATAGAACTGCATTCATTTCCTTTTCCCTCTCTGCAGGTTCCAGTGTCAGTGGCTATGATGACACCCCAGATGATCACCCCTCAACAGATGCAGCAAATCCTGTCTCCTCCTCAGCTCCAAGCTCTCCTTCAGCAACAACAAGCAATGATGCTCCAACAGGTAATCGAGGCTGATCTTTAACCCCCCATCCAGGGCTCCCCAGTCTGGTTTAGCAGGTAACAGTGTCTCATTCTCTTACCCCATAGTACTTATCTTTGATCTACTCTGGCAAGTAAAAGCAACCTGACCACCACCAAGTCCATCCCATTCAGGGACATCCAGAAAGTCAAAGTGACCCAGCCCAACCCAGGGACCTCCTGTGGACAAAACAAATCAGTGATCAATCTGCAAACTCCCACCCTCTCCTAGTATTTTTATTAGAGCCCCTACAGGAGCCCAAGCAATGCACAGATACAAAAATGTTTTGAATGTACAATGCACGTGTACAGAATTACACCATCCTCACTTGGCGTATACCACTTACAGTCCAGAAATGCTATACGTCTGCTCCCCAGAGTTCAGTCCAAAGCAGGAGTATACAGCAAGAGATAAAAGCAATTTTATTGCCAACCCTCTCACAAAAAAAGGAGTGTTCTGATAGGCTGTAGACCTACTGGGGAGAGACGTAGTCCCTGTGATTGTGATGATTGCCTCTAGTACTATGTTATGGTGTACTTCTCAGAGTGGTTTCGTGTCAATATTCATGACTAAACAAATCAGGTATACTATAAATCCATCATGTTTCCATAGTGTCAGAGCTATATTTGACCTATATTAAAGTAATTTATGTATCTATCCTAGCTAACTGGTCTAGAATAGATATTCCTTCCACTCTCTCTAGGAATGAACGGTAGCCAAATACTTTTATATCTCTTGGTCTGCAGATGTAGCCAGGCTGTGATTAATTTCATATTTTGCACATCACTGAATTTTGTGATCTGTTTTGTTTTGGGTGGGGTTGGGGGTGTTGTGAGCCACTTAATAGTGATAATAAAGTGCCTTAGTTAATCTGACATTTACTTCTCATGGTATAAGCCCCAAAATAATGCGTTCCAATTCTAGACCATGGCTGAGGGAGAAAATGTACTTGATACAAACTGTAACATCTCCCCAGTACCCTACTAACTTCAGACATGACCAAAACAAATGCATGTGTGATTTTCAATTTGCTGATATGCCCTTCAACAAAAGTTTGTCTAGGTGGGATTGAAGTGCCGGGTGATGTGTGGGGTATAAAACTATCTAGAGATGATTCTCCACCAAAATTCCTGTTCTACACTGCAGCTGCTGTGGTTTTGTGTACTTCTCTATAAATGTCAATCTAGTCCTGTTCTGTAAAGACTATATTGGATTCTGTTACTCCTGCTATATTTCCATAACAAGGTGATTATGGAGTTCTGAATACATTGCAAGCTCTGAAGATATGACCTCTACTAGCTAAAGAGTGACCACATGATGCAACAAATTTCAAGAATTCGGAGGAAGGTTCTAACATCCACAGTTTGACCAAGAATGTAGTTAGGAATGTCCACAATTGAAAACAGCGGTAAAAGTGAGATTTGAGAATGTGGAATTTGGATTGGAGGTCCATGAACGTGCGCAGAGTTGAGTCACAATATAGTTGGTCCAGACAGATTAGGCCTCAATTTCTCTGTTATTTAAAAGGCAGATCCACTTTAGCTGGCTGAAAAGATGGACAGTCTACCATCAGTGTAAGAAACAAAACTGAGTTAGGAAGAGCTTTATCCTTGGTAATTTGATGAAAATGTTGTATTTTTGCCTTCATCCATGAGCAGGCAATTTCTCTGATTATAACACTAGTTAAGGGGATAACCAAAAAAGAAGAGAAAGGGAATGGGGCAGATTGGGTGACCTCCAGATCATACCAACCATTATAAGTTTTTTTTTTTTTTTTTTAATGAAAATTATCTGGTACTTCCGCCAGGTGTGTCATATGGAAGAAATTCTCTAGCTTGGGAGACCTATTCCTCCCTGCTTCTTAGGGTTGCACATAGTACCACCCACTTTTTTTTTTTAATTGTTTAACCCGGAGCGGCACACTAAGCTGAAAGCTTGTTTACAGGTGTGACCTGGGAGCACAGGGAAGTTAAGTGACTTGCTCAGGGTCACACAGTATGCAAATGGGGGCTGTGGGATTCAAACCCAGGTCTCCATATTTGCAGCTCAGAGCCTTAAACCACTGCGCTATGTTGCCTTCAGCCTGGGTTTGGCCTTGTTCCAGATTAATTTAGATATTAACTTATGAAGTTTAGACCCAAGCTCAGAGGATAATATAATGGGTAAAGGGTCAAGTAGAAACAGGAGATGAGGTAGTATGTTTGTACTCTACTGAACATTAGGGTGTTAATATTTATTGCGTCCAGCACACCAGGCCTGCCTGGAGTGGAGCAGAGAAAAGTACAGTAATTGTTATGGTACAAAAGAGAAATGTTTTTATCTGCTCCAGTACCTAAGCCATGGATAGCTCTTGTGACCCAGTGATAAGAAATGAGTGCCTTTTCTGAATGGGAATCAGAGCCAATGTGACATGAGACTGTCATCTTATTCCTGAACATGTGCTGTGTTGAGATGGGAGGGTAGGAGAGCTGAGAAGGATTTGTTAGGCTTATAGATACACAAAATAAAGCATTATCCATGTAAAGAGTAATGTGTGATTTAATGCTGTAAACTATAATCCCTTCAACTTCTGGGAGCTACAAATCAGAGATGCTTGGGGATTGATAGAGAGGGCAAATAAAAGAGGGAATAATGGGCACCTTTGTCACTCGAGTGATAGGAAACCAAGAGGAAATAGTTGTGTGTTTTTTTTTTTTTTTTTGGACCTGTGCTTTGGCATTGGAATAAAGTAAGTGGATAGCATCACAAACGTAAAGGCCAAAATTAAAGGTTTTGAGAATACTGAAAAGGAATGGCCAATGGAGATTATCAAGTGCCTTTCTGGCGTTGATTGAGATCACAAAGTTTGATATGGGGGAGGACTGAGTGGCTGAAATAAGTTCAGAAAGTGGCAAACTGAGTCATTAAGCTGTCGGGATAAATCTCAGGTCTGGGTGGACCAGTTTCCCAATACTATTATTAAGCTTATGTCATAACTTTAGTAAACAATTTAAAATCTACGTTGAGTAGGGAAGTTGGTCTGAATTCTTCAGAAAAGGTAGTATCTTTGTCAGTTTTAGGGATGGCTACAGTTGTGGCTTCTGCCCAGGTTTTTGGAAGAGTCCCCTGAGAGAGGCATCAGTTAGGAAGAGAACATTAGAGTGGGAGAACATCCTCTTTAAAGGTTCTAAAAAATTCAGCAATAAACCCATCCAGACTGGGGTTTCCCATTTTTAAGCTTTGTGACCCCTTCTTTCACCTCTATTAGACCTGTTTTTGCTTCTAAGAAATTTTTGATCTTTCTAAGATAAAATGGGCAGATGGATACTGGATAAGAAATGAAAGATTTGTGCCACAGGATGAAGACCTAGGTTAGAGTGATTTAGATTGGTATAGTATTCCTCAAACATCTGATTAATAGCCAAACAGTATGTGTAAAAGTCTGAAGCAGACAGTGGAGCATAATTTGACTGCTCTCCTATGTGCCACCTGCTTAAGGAGATGAATGAATAAGAGTCTCCTGGCCCTGTTACCTTTTTCATAATATCAATTACCAAAGCATATTTTTTTCCATACTGACTTTGACTAAGTTCTAAAACAATTCCTGTCTAACTTTTTGTAATTGTCCTAGTATATTATCATCAGGGGAGACTTCATGCTAAGCTTTAAGGTGGGTAAGTTGGTCTGTCATGTGATTCCAGTGTTCCTCCTGCTGTTTTTTTTTTCTGTGATCCATAGGATATAACACACCCATGAAGAACTCCTGTAACTCCATCCCAGATGTATTGGGAGGGAGTCAACAGCTATGTGCAGCAGAAAGTATTGTGTTATCTTATTCTGAACGCATTCCTTAAAAAATGGATCCAATGACAGGGATGTACTGAGACTCCAGGAAAAAGAGTGTTAGAGAATTGTGGTGTGCAAGCCAACTGAGACAGGGGCATGATCAGAATGAACAATGGAGGGAATCTCCAGGGTCGTGAATAGGTGCAGGTTTTGTAGCTGGGTGAAAAAGGACACCTATGTGGGAATATATCATATGTAGGTGAGAATAAAAGGTGTAATCCATCTCCATTCCTTTATAAAATCTCCAGATTTCTGAAGACCCATTTTCCAATGACAGTGAATTGAGGCAGCAGGACATTTTTGCGTTAGTTTGATTGCGTGCAGGTGAGCGCTCATGAGTGTCATGCAGGACACAGGTAAAGTCCCTCACTAATACAGTAATGATTTGAGGGTCCTTGGGAATCTCACTAAAGATTTTGTGAATGAAACTTTGTTCACCAAGGTTGGGGCCACACAGTATATATTAAACAAGCAAAGTTGCATCCCGTAAAGAGAATCCCAAACCTTTACATAATGGCCTCGAGGATTATCAGTATGAGTGAGATATTCAAAGGGTGGAGTCCTATGAATAGAATATCCCCCCGGTCTGCATTTTGTGTGGTTTTTTAAGCAGGAGAATATACTTATATACTCGACCAACCCATCCTCTAACCAGCATTTGGTGTTCTGTTTGAGAGAGAAGGAATTTCTGGATAAAACATAATTCTCCCTTTAACTGTGACACATTTTTGAAGCTCTTAACCTGTTTCACTGGAGAATGAAGGCCCTTGACATTACAAGACACAGTATGAATGTTACTACGGGACCCTCGAGCTGTGAAGCTCGTTATAGAACCATTGTGACCAATATGAAGCTGAATATGGGATTTTGGCTCGTACAAAATTTAAAAAGACAGGAACTGTGATTCTGAATGAAGAAAAGGAGTTGTGCATATTTTTATAAACTGAAAAACTTCCCCAACAGGGTAACAACAATATAACCATTCAAGCATAATTCACCAATAGGGTAACAACAATGTAACCAACCATTCGAACATATTAAACAAAAAAAACTATGCTTTCACTGGTAAAAAGACTGGGGTGGACCTCAGCTCACTTGCGTGAGGGTTATCTGGTTGGATACCTGTCAAGTGTACACTGAGACCTCTACCATGGCACTGACCAGTGGTGAACCTCCCTAATCCCTTCGTGCAGGAGCTACCTATGTGACTGAAATAGGTCAGTCTATGTTAGCGACCTTCAAAAAGAAGTATTCGTATGACCCTAAATAGTGTTATTTAAAAAATGAGTTTCTCATGAGCTGAAGACTCCATCTCCTGTGAACTGGCCTAGAGGATACAGTATCTTGTTACCCAATAAGGGGCCACCAGCTATCGAGGCCAATGAAGTGCCATATACATTCACATTAAATTAAATAGAGGGCCTGAGTTAAAATTAAAATTGTTACCTCAGTGATTCACCTACATAATTCTGGGGAACCTGAAATAAAAAAGAACTATAAAGTGGTTGACCCAGTGTGACAAAATATCTCATCACTTAAAGTCTAGGACAAAAAACAAATGCAGTATGTAGTCCAAACAGTAGAAAGTTCGAACGAAACCAGGAGGCAGTTAAGTCAGGTACATTTATATGAGTGGATGCTGCCAGGGAGACTTGCTGAAAGTGTTCTGTTTCAGCCAGACCAGTGGTGGGGAGTAGAAAAGCAGAGTGCATTCATGGCCCTGCATAATTTAAAGAGCAGCTTCTATGTTTATGTGAAGCCCCCCACTGACGCATATAATACAACTGACCTTGCCAGGAGTTGTTTTCCATAAATCTTTCCTTCGGGAACTGTCATTTAAAAAATATATAGCTCTCATAAATTTATTCCCAGACACGCCAGAAAAATGGAGCCAGTTCCGTATCCCCTACGACGCCCCCATGCCCGGCATATGTAGCCCCATTTTGTGATATCACATTGAACAGTTGCTGTGTATCTTCATTACTTGAATAGGTGATTTACAGGTTTTATCGTATTAATGTCAGGATTTGTGTTTCACCGCCGCACTAAGAGGGATCCGTTAGTCAAGCAGTCGCTTGATTTAAAAATCCTGACATTAAATAAGTATAAAACCTTTGGAAAAATTGTCCCATTCAAGTCAGTGGTGCGCACAATGCAGCTTGCTTAGTGACATCACAAACGGCTGCCGTGGTGCCGCTTGTGGACGGGTGAAAGTTGCTCCATATTTGCTGGTGGGTCTGGGAATAAATTTATGAGGGATATAACTGTTTTAAAATGACAGTCCCTGAAGGAATGATTTATGGAAAATGACTCCTGGCAAGGTCAGTTGTATTATATGTGTCAGTGGGAGGGCTAGTCGAGAGCTGCACCTTAACAGTCTAACTTGATCATGTACTCAGGGTTAGAAAAAAGAAGTGGACATGGGTTGAACAAGTGAAATAGAAAAAGCAGAAGAAATCAGGGGTTGCCCTCAACGGCCTTCTGCTGGCCAAATTGAGGTATTATAATTAAACAAAAACAGGTAGAATGTAGATCTTTATAGGGGCCTCAGAGCCAGATTATTGTATATCTGGCCACAAGTACAGCTGTGTAGCAGATACATCAACCCATCCCAGAGTTGACAGAGTTTAGGAATTATGAAATGGGGCACCATTTGTTACGCTGATGAGGGCTGTAGGAAGAGCATCTACTGCCCATTTGTGCAACAGATGTTAGAACAGACGCATATAGCAGTCCAACTAATGCTTACTCTGTCTGATTATAGAGGGAATGTGATAGTGCACCCATCCAGAGATATAAACAAGTCAGGTATTACCTGCCTTTGGCCATTAACTTTGTACGTGACCTCTTCCTAAGAAAGTGTCAGGAATTTGAAATCAGAGTGCATAGTTGGTAGTATAGGAAGGGTGAGTGCACACAAAAGGTTCCTGTAGAGTGGGACAGACAGGTAAAAATAACAACAGGAAAAAAGGGAAGGGAGGGAAAACAGGGTAGATGTACAGTTTAAAAGAGTGTAGAATCTGGAATACCATAAAACATGACATTAGCATTATTATATCACTCGGACATTCTTTGGAGTCATATGTTGGTGAAAAAGTTACTTAACCCAGCATTGTTGAAAGTGAAGAACCTGGCTATAGACTCAGTAGGACATCATCCTCAGTAACAGTGCCCCTGTATTTCCATAAAGAGTCCAGTCCTTTCAGAAATGTGAGGCTGCGTTTTAATCTAGTTAAGTCCTATAGAAAGGTAAACAAACTTGTCAGCAGAGCAAGTATTACAAAAGGTAGGATTCTCACTTTGGTTTCTTTTTCAAAGCTGGCAGGAGTTCTGTATGGAGCTGCTTGGGCAATGAAAATCGGTTGAAGAACTCAGCTGTGTCATTTACCAGCCATCTTCCAGGCAGTAGCTTTCAAATCATGCACAAAAACGTCTGAGCCCATGGATGGTAGTTTGATCTCCAGTTGTTACGAAGGATGCAATTCAGCATGGAGTTTCACACACTTTGGGACCAGAGTCAAAAAATATTTCAATTTTGTTTGGAAAAAGAAGTGGTTCTTTTCATCTTTTAGCTGGTTTATGACTGCAAGGATTTGGCAACATTTTTGTTGGGTGGCAGGAGAAACTTCTTGCTCAGAAAACATTCGATGACCATCATATTTATCTCAGACTGCTGACAGGCCAAATGCAACATGATTAACTGCACCTGACAATGGAGGAATCTCACTATGAAGGGCTATGATTTGGATTGGAGGGCTAATTCAATGTGTCCTCCCTATATCCAGTTCCAAGATCTTCTGGGAGGGGGAGCATTTCAGAGAAAAGGCTTGAATGTAGGTAGGGACACTGGGAGGTTCTATGCCCACCTGTAGCACTGGAAATTAGACGTTAAGAAGCCTGTCCTATATCTCACTACTAATCCCTAAGGTGAGAACCAGCTATGGTAACTCTCCAAATAGTCACGCTCTTCTGGCCATATGGAACACCATACAGAAAACTCTAAAGTTGGCAATGCCTGTGAAACTGAGCTTCTTTAAATCCCTACACCAACGTGCTTTTAAAGAAACCTGTATTTGCTTCCGTTAATGGTACTTATCTCGCACCTATCCTAGGAGTAGGACAGTACTACTCAGGCTGTTCTCCTTTACTTTTTATTTTTCCTTTTTATATATATATATAATACAAATTTTTATTAGGCATGTGGTTTGATTACATTCACATATATAAAATTAATACAGAGGCAAATTATTTGGCTTACATGGTCATACATTTAGGTCAGATGTCACACTTTTCTGAATACATCTATAGTCAGAGGGTTTCAGAGAGCAATGTACAGATCTTCAATTACTTAATTTAATTAGGTTCAGGGTACAAAGTCAGAGTAAGTGGTTAACTGATATAGAACCCATTTTCTCCACTTAATGCCAAACATTTCCACTCTGTCCCTCATTCTTGCTGCCATCCTCTCCAATTCATATATATCTCTCTCACCAAAGCCAGCCAAGACCCATTGGCAGGCTGTTTTTCTGTTCCCCAGAATCTGGTTATTACCTTTTTGCTGCCAATATCATCAGGGTAGTTTGTAAATATTTGGGTTTATCTACCTTTAGTCCAAATGGAGTTGTGGCATTTAAAATATAACCAGGTGTGAAGAGATCTGGGTTATCATAGATTGCCACTAATTCCTGGACAACTTTCCGCCAGTAAGGACCTAGCAAGCTGCATTCCCACATTGTGTGGGTCTGATCTGCCTGGATAGCTCCACAGTTTCTCCAACATTTACCCTCAGGGTCCCCCGTAAATCTAGCTACTATTGCGGGGGTACGGAAGTACCTATATCTTAACTTCCATGCATACTCCCTCCAGTAGGGAGATCCTGAAGCCCTCACCATCAACATGGAGATTGACTTCCAATTGCATTCCGGGACATCCATCCCTAGTTCCTGGGACCATCGAACTCTGATGGCGTCCGTGGAATCCCTAGGTGTCTCGCACAGGGCTGCATAGGTAGCACTAATGAGGTGCTTCATGCTAGTACCCCTCATTTGGGAGTAGAGTAATATTATTATTTGGGGGGGGGGATTCTCTGCTATTGCCACCAGGACCTCTTCTGAAGGTTGCAAATATGATTTTAGCTGAAGATATTTATGGTAGTGGCCATGTGGGAGTTTATATAATGATTGGAGTTGAGCAAATGAATGTATGTCTCCTGGACTATTAGGTGTGAGACATACCCCTTACTTTTTGTCTGTGCCTCTGTTACACCTTACACCCTATCAGTACTTCTATTCCACCTTAAGCTATGCTCCTCCCTTCCCTGAAGCACCCCCCCCCCTTTTCCCCAAAACCTCTGTCTGCTGCCTGCCCTCTTCCCATGCCTTCTGGCTCCCTACTGACTCCCTCCTGGTTCTGTCTTGCTGCCTTGGGTCATCTGTAGCAGCTATTGTGCATAGGTTTGTTGGCTCTTGTTGATGCGTATTATTGAACCTAAGATTACTTGAATTTTCTTATTGAATATCCTTGCATTGCTTGTATTATTGTATGGATTCCCTTTATTTATGTAGTACTGTATGTATTTCTGCCTTGTATTCATACATGTGACTGTCCAGGCCCATCTTGTAAATGAGTTCTTCTCAATGATGTTTCACCTGGTTAAATAAAGATTGATTGATTGATGTCAAAGATCTGGAGGCTCGAGCATCTAGATCTGGCCTCCATGTCTCCTATTTTTTTCAGACATTTCTTAGTCCCTTTGCAATAAGCAGAACATGGCCTTGTCATGGCAGCCCACCCAGTCAGATTTTTTGGACTGGGCCGACTCCATTTGAGAGGTTTTGCACAAAAGAGAGCTGAGGTCTCTGTGGATATCTGAGACCATGGAGTCAACTCTGTTAAGGGTGCGGGTGAGGTGCTATAACTCGTGGAGAACCTTTGAATTGGTTACCTCCTGAAAATTAGACTCTCCATCTTCGATAGAGACCACAGGGGAAGCAGAGTGGTGCGAGAGAGAGGCAGGCTCAGGCTATGCATGTTCTGTTGAGATCACAGTCTCACCACCAGGGGGTCAGTCAGTGTAAATCTCAATCTACCAGCCATTAGGCATCAGTAAGAGCTGCTTTTATGGCATTTTTGAGGTTATTTCAGGTCTTAAGTTTTGATCTTCCGGGGAGGACTGGAGCTCTCCTTCTATGTGACCATCATGACTGGTGACATCACCGGAAGGAATAGTCTACTTTCTGACAAGTAATAGGAACTTTTTCCAACCCCAGTTTAGTTCCGCTCTTAGGCCCCAAGTATGAATTCAGCAGGTAATAGCAACGCAGTTCCATCCCATGTTTCCTATCCAGGACTCCACTTTGCTCCAAATTCTGCTCCCAGCGAGTCAGAGAAGAAGCAGTGCCTCTTTCATGTCTGAGCCAGTGAAGGTAGTGGGCTTAATTCTGCATGCTGGGAAGGGGATTCAGGCTCATACTCCTCGTTGATCCTGCAGTTCGGTATTGGTGTGCCGTACTTTGCATGAGATGTTACACTGTGGTACCTTGAGCCTGTCCCTCATTGTTCTTTAGGTGGCAATTAAAGATGGCATAGCACTTTTTATAAAAGTAAAAGACATGCCCCTTCTCACTGCTGCAGCCCACATCCACTCTCTCAGGCAATCCCCAACCTCCACCCACTCATTCTTTGATGCTTTCCTGCTTCCTCTTATCCCAGACTTTCCCCTACAGGACGGGACGGGATTGGCTGGGGAGGTGACCAGACTCCCTTCCCCCAAACTACTCAGTTCCAGGCAGTAGTGGCAGTTTGCTGTGTTGGGGGTCTGAGAATGCCAGTGAACTCATTTTGCATTCCAACAGAGCATTTTCCCTGGTGTTGTTTCTGCCCTTCACTCAGGGATAATGAATGCAGTGGCTCAGGACGCGAACGCACATGCAGACACGTGGCTGCACACATTGGATCCAGCTGGTAGTCCACCTTTCCACAATGATATCTTGACTGCCACCCGTGGTCACCAAGGTGGCAGTATAGTAGTGGAAACTGTAGCCCCCTCCACCCCGAGGAGGAGAGCATCCTCTGGGATGCAGACCCCTCCTCCCTGGCCGCCTTGTGTCCTGGTTAACAGTATCTCAAGCTGCAATGGGTTTTTCAGTTGGCTGTGGCAGTGTCCAATTGGAACTGAGCATTTTATGGTGACCTGGAAACAGCTGGCATACAGCCCCAGCACTAGAGATGCTGTAAAATAAAATGTTGCCAGCAAAACTGCTGCAAAATCAGCAATTCTGTCATGCAGAATATTTCGTGAAATATTTTGCAGGGTGCGATCTTGTGAAATTTCACCTGAAAATGGTGAAATTTCACCCTCAAGTGGTGATTTTCATTGTTCCATGGGCTAAATTTTGCCATTTGTGGGCAAATTTTCAAAATTTTTGGGTGAAATTTCATATTTTGCACCCGTAAAATATTTCACGAAATGCATGAATTTCGTGAAATATTTCGCATAACACAATTTCTCAATTTCGCACAACACTACCCAGCACCACCAATATCTAGTTCATTGTTTTGTAAAACACTTCAGATACAGTGTACAAGAAAAAGGTATTGTAAAAACACCATTCTTTTCTAACCCCTAGACATTTATATAATGGCTGAGGACTGAAGTCATGCGTATTGGAGACTTTACTTGTACGTAACTACATGCTGTAACTAAGTTCTTAGTTGGGGCTATTCTTTTCTCTAACACACTCCTGGCTGTCCTGTAGCTCAGAACTGTAGTGTATTTCATTCATGCCACCTTTCAAACCAGTTCTCTGTCTTGCCGTTTTTTCCCACTGCTACATTGAAAGGGTATTGGGGGAAGCGCAGAGAGTTTTAAAATGCCTTCTTAAATCAAACATGTTCCATTTTTAAAACTATTAACACGTCTTAAATAGACATTATATTTGCATGTGCAGCTACACAGAACCAAACACTTGTACAGTCCTTGGATAATGACCTGCAGTACAACTTGCATTAAAACTGTCATGTCAGTCACTTGGGTTGGCATTGTTGGCAATTCACTGGCAACTCACATTGTTCTGTTTTTCAGCATTTAGTCAGCTCAAGATCTGCAGTAAATAAACATGTTTACAGCTTAACAGGAACACATCTGCAGTTCCATCATCGGGCAGTGAAGAACTGAACTGCAACTCGCAGACAAGCATTTTTGCAAGGCTTTGTGCTGAATCCAGCAACACTTATAAAAATCACTGAAAACTTGTTGCAGAATATAAAATAAAGTGAAGTAATAAACTGCACAAAATTAAAATGGCCTTTTCACCTCATTTTTACCTCCATAGCCAGTGGGCTGGCACTTCCTCAGCCTGTGCACAAGTCATGGATCCCAACCCTACTGGAGCAGTTGCCACTGTTCCCTGGACATCCCTACTGCCTGTTCCTTTGTTTACTGTCCCAGACATTCTGCTGTGCTACCGTTGGTAGGGCCAGCTGGTCTGGTGTGAAATCGACTGGAACTTATAGAACCAGAGGGGTAGGCAGAGAACCTGGAGGTCTGGGTGTGTCAGCTGGGTAGGAGGGTGTATAGATGTCACCCCACTTTTGTTTGCACTTATTTTCCATCCACCATGTGTCTCATCTCCATTGGGGCACAGCTGAGTCGGACAGCCTTTTTTCTCCTGTCCAGTCAGAAGCAGACTGGAAACAAGCTCACCCACCAGACCAACGCCAACTGGCACAGGCCTATGCATATGATTCCATAGCATCGTGTGATCACTGTGGTAGCAGGATTTCAGCTCCTGTCTGGAGTCACTTGCTCCTTCCCACATGGCACGTTTCCTCCCTCTGGGCCACCAGGGGGCATTCTTGTAATGGCAGGATTCACCCTTCCAAAAGGAGGAGGTATCCAAAATAGATACCGAGCACTGCCTTTGAAAGCTGCTGTATGGCTGAGTAGGCTCAGCTTGAGAATGGGTCAACAGTACTGTAAGTTGCAGTGATTAAAAATCAGTTGGCCTCAAATGTTGCCTACTTTTTTTCCTTACAGACCATACTAAAGAATTGTATAACATTCATATATTGCAAAAATTTATTTTATGTGTGTCATAATTGGCTGGATTTAGAATACTTCAAATATATGAAATAGTGTGAGAATATATCCTGTATAAATGAATAATATAAAGATAATACATTCTGCAAATACAAGGGGGTAAATGCATCAATATGAATATTTTCATTCTTTATTTCATATTTTCATTTAATACTCATTCACATGTCAGCTTTGCCAACTATTAGATATATTTAAAATACCCCCAAAAGCAGTTTATTTGGGGATCCATTAAATATATGTAAAATACATTTTTTGGCTTATTTGTTTGGTGTGATGGGAAGAACCACGTCCTCATTTTCTGCTTCAGTATTCACTTGGGTAGCTAACTGTAGATCATCTGGCATTATCAGAACAGTACACGCCTAACCTCCCTAGGTCCTACGTTTTTATTGTTTGGTTTCCATACTTTTTTAAGGGTATGGATTTTAACCAACTGAACTTGCTAACAGTGCATCTATTTAAGGAGGGTATTCATTTTATTATTTACTTATTCATTAGGTGACTGGGTTGGTGCACTGATCCGAAGACCTTTATCAGGCATGGCACGGGCCAGAAACTGGCACAAATAGCATAAAAATTGAGAGAGCAGCGTGAATCATACAGGGAACATAACAGTGTAGGTCAAGCTAACAGAGAAAATATGAGGTAAACACTACCAGGTACATCAGCAATTGAGCAAACAATGTATAAACACTTAGGTAAACAGGGTAAGGTTGCTCTACCATTCAACAAAAGGAATAACAATAGTATTCAGGGCGGGAGAGGAGAGCGGAGCACTAAATGGGGTGGTGGTGAGCTGCAAGGGAGGTGAAGCCATGCCAACGGCCTGTGGGCAGACACAGGTCATGGTGGACAGAAAGTGCATTCTTAACAGGGAATTTAGATTTAGTAGTGGGTCAGGGGAATGTAAGGAGGAGGGGAAATCATTCCATAGTGAGGGTCTGGCTGCAGAGAAGGCTCTTAGGCCCATCCTCATAGTTATGTTAGGGTGTTCTAGTTTAAGGTGTGAAGACTGACGTAGATTGCAGCAGTAGGTTCTAGGCCGGATAAGAAGTGAGAGTAGGAGGGATTGTGCAAAGTATCAGCAATTTATTTATTTTTAATAAATTGTGCAAAGTATCAGCAATGATCCGGGCTAGCAGGTAGGAGCGTCGTGCTTGTGGAGGAAGCCAATTAAGGGGCTGGTAAAGAGCAGTGGAGAGTGAGGAGAGGGGTGCGGAGGGCAAGGCGACATATACAATTGTAGGTAGCATCCAGGTGGTTCAGATTGGTAATGGAGGTGAGAGAGTACATCGGGCAGCCATAGTCAAGGAGGGGAAGGAGGTTGCCATCGGCAGTAGCAAGGCGGTCTTCTGGCGAGAGGTGGTCGACCATGCGATAGCAGAGCCCTATCTTCTGGTTGATGCACCCGATCAGTGAGGCAGTGCTGTCCGTGTAGGTTAGGGATGGGTCCAGGATTATCCCCAGATGCTTAAAGGTGGGAACATTGTCAAGGGGAGATTTATCTGGGGATTTGACTGTGAGAAAGTCACCATTGTGGGCTAGGGCAGAGAGTTTCTGTTGGGAACTGAAAACCATAGCCTTTGTTTTGGCAGCATTGACCAACAGTTTGTAGGTGGAGAATCAACAATGTGCTTTGCAGAAATCATCAGTAAGAGTGGCAGATAGAGAGGAGGGGTCACTTTGGTATAGTATTAAGTCATCGGCATAGAGGAGTGATTTAATGAAGAGGGAAACAAGGAGGGGGTCAAGAACAGATCTCTGGGGGACATCCACAGAGACAGGCAAGAGGGGGAGGTGACACCACCAAGGCAGATCATCTGTGTTCTACCAGAGAGGTAGTTAGTGAGGCAGGGGAGAAACCAAGGGTGTCAAGTTTTGTTAGCAGGTTGTTGTGATTTACAAGGTCAAATGCCTTGGACAGATCTATAAATACTGCACCAGTTGGCTTCTCTTCATCCATATTCCTCAGCACATGGTTGGTGAAGAGGGCAAGGGCCATAGTAGTGCTGTGCCCCTTCCAGAAACCATGTTGCTAAGGGAAAAGGAGATTATATTTAGAGATATGCTCTGTAATTTGGTAGTTTACTGACTTCTCTAGGAGCTTACCAAGATGGGGCAGAATGGAGATGGGACAGCAGTTGTCCATAAGACTAGGCTCACCTGATTTATGAATGGGGACAATTTTGGCCTGCTTCCAAACAGAGGAAACAGAGGCTCTAGTAAGGGAGAGGTTAAAGATGAAGGTGAGTGGATAGGCAATGTCCTGGGCCACTAGTTTTAAGAAGCGGAAGGACAAACTCACTACCAGCACTCCCTCGAGATGGTAGGCTGAGAAGGAGCTTAAGAATCCCAGGAGGAGAAATGGTCTTAAAATAAATAGGAGGGCCAGTAGGAGGTGCAAGAGAGGGCAAGGGGGTGGAGGGAGGGAGCTTAGCCAGGTAGCTGCTAAGGTTTGAGAAATGTGCATTAAGTACATTCGCAATGTCAGTAGAGTCAGTGAGGGAGCCTTGTTGTGTGTTTAGGGGGGAAGTGACTGCTTGGTGGGGGTGGGGGTGCAAGGCATTAATGGAGGACCAGAAATGCCTGGGGTTGCCTAGGTGATTGGATTGAAGTGATTGGAAGTGGGCCGACTTCCTAGATTGTTATACGGCTCTTGCAGAGATTTTGCAGGTGATGGTAACTGTTCCATTGGGAAGGGGATAAGGGCAGCTTTATAGATAGCCCACTGAGTCACGCTGCTTCATAAGCTTGAGGAGGTCCGATGTGAGCCAGCGAGTGTCACCCCCATGCACTCTGCGTGAAGTGAGTGGGAAATGCTTGCCTTGGATGTGAGACACGGCTGAGATAAAGATGTCTAATGCAAGGTCAGTATTAGTGATACCATAGAGGGAAGTCCAGTCAAGGGCTCTGAGGTCATCCTGAAGCCTGAGTGGGTCAAAATTAGAGAAATTGTAGAAGGTCAGGTAGGTGGGTGGGGTGGTATGTCAGGCACAGTAGATGGGGAAGTGGTCACTAATGGCATCAGATAGTGTGCTGGCTTGGGCAACTTTGTCTGCTCGAGTTGTCATTATCCAGTCCAGGGTAGTGCGTTTGTTGGACTGATTGTTGAAGCGTATGTGAGAGTTAATTAGCTGGTGAGATTATATATGATGGAGTTGCAATCAGAGAGCAGGTTTGTGTCCCAGTTAATGTTGAAATCCCTTACAAGAGTGGAATCTCGTGTAGGGAAAAGAGGTGCAAGAAAGTTCAGGAGGGCTGTAAGCCCAGGGACACAAGCTGTCGAAGTGTTATAGCAGCACCCAACAAACAGCTTCTTTTTGGTGGCAACTGTTAGTTCAGCTGCAAGCCACTCAGAAGGGAGGTCCTGGAGAACTGGCCAAGGAGTGTGGCACTGTAGCAGTTACGGTAGTACAGAAGTACACCACCACCACAGCGTGAGGTAAAGCGATCATGGTGAAGGAAGGTGCTACTGGGTAGGAAGCAATTTTGGTCATGGGTGCAGTTCTTTAGCCAGGTCTCTGAAATGCCCAGTATGTTGAAATTGTACAGAGGGACTGAGGCCTCCAGCTCAGCTATTTTAGGAAGAAGGCTTCTCACATTCAAATGGGACATTTTTCTACCATGCTTAATATCCTATAAAGGATAACTATGGGATAGAGGAGTGTTTAACGGGGGCGAAGAAGCAGGGCCAGGGTTACTTTCTGTGCCACCAGAGACAACATTGTGAGAAATTAGATAGGAACTCACAGAAACTCAGTTTCCCCAACCTCTTACAATACGGCATTGTAGTTGCTGCACCTCTGTCAACTTTCTCCCACAGAGATGACAGGTCCCCCTCCTACAAATCTAGTGGGGAAGAGTTTCCCTTCCTAAACATTTTTAATGTAACCACTGAATTTAAGGAAAGAAAGTAATTGAGCTTCAGCCTTTCGTACACAACGCACGCTGGATGGAACTAAGACAGAATGAGGTTAAAGCAGTTTTTTTGTTTTTCTTTATTTCCAGCAAAACATTTCACAGTTGGAATCAGCAGGACTCGGTTACACAACCCCCTCCCCACCAAAATTTTTTTTTTTTAACAGCACATTCTGTCTGTTTATTACTGAGGATATTTACATTTAAACAGTCCCTTTGCCCTTTAGACTTTATCTTTTCCTCTTGCTTTCCTGCATTGAAGTCACAGTCCTCCGCATCTGACATCAGAATATTTTCTGTGGTAAGAGATTGTGATATCACAGCTGAGGATTGTGACTTGAAGGTAAGAAAAGCAGCAAGGAAACCTGGGCGCTGAGATTGAAAAAAAAGAGTGCAAGCACGGCACAAATAATTGTGCCGTGCTTGCATTAGCTACAGACCCGGTGGTTGCTATATTCAGTCAGACAGTGGACCAACACTATCTGACTGAATATCCAACTGTGTCAGCACAGTGCTAAGTGAATCTGCACTGCCCTGACAATGACCTGCACTGTATATGGCTCACAGAGAATAGCACAACCTGGAACAGATAGTACCGAGACCCCTATAGGCTTTATTCAGCCCTAATATGCAAATAAGTTCATATGAACTCATTTGCATGCTGCGCAGCAGCCTATTAGGGCCCATCATGAAGGTGTCTGACACATTCCCTCGGGCCTAGTGGCAACCTTTATCCTCCCAATTGCCTGACACACAGTCTAAAATGCAGTCCCTGGTGTCTAGTGGCACCCCCAACTCCTGATCACCCATCATACATTCAAGAATGCAGTCCCTGGTGTGTAGTGGCACCCCTCCGATCACCCATTCCTTATTATGTAGCATTATCCCTGATGTCAAACAGCACCCAGCACCCCCTCTCACCCATTCCTTAGAATGTACTCTTATTCCTAGTGTCCAGTGGTTCACCCACCTCCCAATTGCCTGATGAAATAAGTACACCTATTCATTGGCAGTCCAGTGTCTCCCTACCCAACTGCTCACAAACCACCACCCATCACACCCCTCCCTACCAGTGTGTCTGCTGACATCATGTGAATCCTGATACAGTGACTGGTATAGCTCTCCTCACACCTCCTCAGCTGGCCACCATATGAGCTGTCAATGGCAGCTGTACAGTACATGCGTAAAACATTTATACTGTATCGGGGTTGGGGGAACCACGGGACACCAGGGATAATGCTGCATAATAAAGAACGGGTGATTGGAGGTGCGGGTGGCGCTAGTCACCAGTGACTGCATTTTAAAATGTATGATGGACTGGGGTTGGGAGGTTGCAGTACAAGCCGCTCTGCCTTGGTGGGGGAGTAATGGTAGCACCAAGTTGAGGCATGATTTTCCACAGCAGTAAATGGCACCAGTTTGGGGACTGTTTACCGCCACCACAAATATTTTAAAATACCACTGTGCCTGTATGCATGAGGGGCCTCTCCTTTGCATGGGCACAGTGATATTTTAGCAACTGGCCATTGCCGTGTTAGGAGGGGTGCTAACTGGGCCTCCGAATATGACCCCACCCCGAGTGCAAGCACAAACCTGATTAGTACCAGTGCAAACCAAACAAAATAGTCTTTGAGACTAACTTTCAAAAGTTAGACCCTTCATCAGTTCAGGGCACTGACTTACACTGACCTAATAAAGAGAATACATACATAAATACATACACCCATACATATACATACATGTACATACATACATTCATTCATTTATTCATACACATACATACAAGATGTCGGCAGATAAGGACCTCAAGGCCCACCTAGTCTGCCCAATCAAGCCCCACCTAACAAGAGATCCCCAGTCTAATAGATCTCCTGAATGCTAGGTTGTAAAACAGTTTTGTAAGTCCAACAAAAGGTATCACCCACAGTGTATTTGTAGTTTATTTTTCCTGTACCATTGATTGGACTAGCATGGCTATCACATTTTTTTGTCAAACTTTTATTGGAATGTTGAGATGTATGCCAGCTGTTAGTGGTTCGCAGAAAACTGGAAAATCACTTTAGGAATAGCTCAGCACAACACAGATTAGAAGGTTATAGAAAGTTTATCAGAGGGAGCTTCAGTATAAATTACGGAAGGTCACACAGGGAATAGGTGGTAGTGGTGGGATTCAAACCTGGAAGTTAACATACATGGTAGCACATGGAAAAAGTAGCACACAAAAGCTGTGTTTACATGGCCAGTGCACTGCGACTTCTGCAATGCTCACAACTTTTGCTGCAACCACCAGGGATTATCAGATCTTTGTCTAGACTGCTCCTCTCCACACCGATGCGAGCCGTGCTAGAGAGGGGACACAAGTCCACATGGGAGGCAGTGGAGGATCCTGGGAGGTGGATGGGACTATTAAGTTATGTCAGAGTGAGTGGTACAGCCTCTTCACATGGCTGCTTACTCTGCTCGCTCTGACTAGCATCCCCCCAGGACTGCAATGGAACTTGCAATGGAGAAGTGAGCAGCTTATCATGATTCGGTAGGTGTCCACATCTTCACTTTTGCACTGGAGCAATCTGAGGGGTCAGGTTGATTCAGTGCAAATGTGGCCATGTAAATGGCCCTTAAGTCTGCAAAGTGCACAGGCAGTAGATAGCCCTTTGAACAGCAAGTAGGAAGCAGAAACAGGTGGATGGTCACCATTCAGAATAATGTTCTTGATGGAGTACCCCACAGATCTGCGCTGCATCTATTGCTCTTTAACCTATTTATTAATGACCTGAGAAAGGGGGTCAGAAGCAGGCTGCTAAGGTTTGTTGTCGACTGTTACTGAGCCCGTAGCTAATAACTGGCTTAATACTCATCACCAGCGTTGCTTCCAGCCTGCTTTGCATTTATTACTAGGCGTTTCCCACTTAGGTCTTTGCTCACAGTATGCTGTCCCTGTCGGGGATGTCTCCATGTCCGCTGTTGCTAAAACCTTGCTCACATAGTGCAAGGCCTGGCCCAGATAAAAGAAATCCCAGTTTGCTTTCGTGCACTCCTGAAATGCTCCTGTTCTAGAAGCGGTGTACTGGGTTCTTATACTGGGTTTGGAGCAGAAGAAGGCTTATTTGCCCATTGATACCATTCCCTGCATTTAGCGGGCCCATTGTAATCTCTTGAGTACTGGTAAGTTATCTATTTCTTATTAGAAACAGTTTACAGACTTACTTAGGACCACATTGCTTGGTAATGAATTCCAAATTCTTCTAATCCTGTTTATAAATGAGAAGTACCTACTGTTTTTCTTAACAGTATCTACTTTCATCTGTAAACTGTGCCCTTAGATTCTTTGGTTTGTTCTGAATTTTTATACCCATTTCTTCCATTAGCTCTCGATCTCTCATTATTTTGAAGAGTGTTAATAAATCCCCTCTTACTCTCCTCTGCTCCGATGAGAATTATCCTAAGTATTTTAACCTGTCCTCATACTTATGTCATTTAGGAATCCAATAATTTTTGTGTATCTAGGCTGTACTCTTTCTACTCTTTCTGTCTCACCTCTAGCATAGGGACTCCATAACGGAGAGCCATAGTCCATGAGCGGCCTCACATATGTTGTATGTAAAGGTAACATATATCCTTTTGATCTGTTTACAAAACTCCTTTTTATATTTCTAATCATGTCGTCGTTTTTTGGATCACCAGAGTTCTGTGATATTTAAAGTTAAGTTCCAGTATCACATTATCTTGACACATGCTCTCAGAGATGAAACACAGAGTTTGCCAGTAACATAAATTATTTGTACTGACACAGAATCATCACAGATCTATAATAAATATACAATATTTACAGCATTTATAAGGTATCCAGACAACAAGTGGGGAAATGCAGAACACACTAGGAAAATCAAAATACAGGTTTTGTAAACAATAGGAAATGTGAAAATAGAAAAAGGCTAACTGAAATAAATGCTAAACCTGTCTTACCTTACAGGCTTTCTTGGACTAGAACTTTTACATACAGTAGGGTTCTTATGCACCCAGCATCAGTTCCCAACAGAACACACATAGCATTTGAGAACTGGCCCCTCCTCTGATGCACCCTGCTTTTTGAAATTCTTTACCCACCACACACGGATAAGAGAAGAGAGAGACCGGTTTCTTGCCTAAGGGTGCAAACAGAAAGGGTGCATTGAGATTCTTTGTCTTTCAGCTTGTTGTTTTTTTTTAGTTCACCATGACCCAAACCTGTAGGACCAACTTAGGACAGCTGGTTCATTTCCTCTGGGGTGTCCTACAGAAAAGGCACACTGATGAGTCCTGGGTTGGATGAAACATGTGTCTGTGTCTTCTGTTTGCACCCTTTGCAGACTGTGTGAGATGCCCTTTGGCACCATGCATTTCTGCTTAAAGCTGAACCAGCCTAAAATGGCATGGTGATTTGCATATATAGCCCATGATGCTTTGCATTATGGGGCTATGTGTGATTTTGTATTTATTTGAAACTTGGCTTTATGGCAAATGCCCTTTGGGGTAACCCTTGCCACTGTGCTTTTGCACTGAGGTTCTTTGTCTTTTAGCTTTTTTGGGGGTGAGTTGCACTCACCATGACCCAAACCTATAAGACCAACTTAGGGCAGCTGGCTATTTCACCCTGGAGTGTCATACTGATGAGTCCTGGGTAGGATGAAACATGGGTCTGTGTTTTCTGTTTGCACTCTTTGCTGACTGTGTGAGAGGTCTCTTAGCACCATGCATTCCTGCTTAAATCTGAACCTACCTAAAATTTCATGGTGATTTGTATACATAGCCCATGATGCTTTGCATTATGGGGGTATGTGTGATTTTGTTTTTCTTGCATATGTATTCTAGCTAAAGCTTGCCTTCCTTCCATGATGTCATGGAGGCTGGTACACGATGCCACCATTGGCAAGTAGTTTGTTTTTTATCAGCAGTACCCAGTTAACGCCATTCAGACCTCTAATAATTTCTGCAGTTGCTTCTCCATGAGATGAGTTGTCTTATCCCAGGATCATTAAAGTTCCTCACCAATCAGAGCAGGTCTATTGTTCTAAAAAGCTCCTCTAAGGATGGTCCTATCAAGTACATCGAGGACTAATTAGTGTGTAATTCGTGCTATCATACCCCCTCCCCAGCTCAGCTTTTGTAGCTTAACCCTGTCCCTGGAGTTATAAAGCATGAGTGGGGGTAGTATTCTGACTGATAAGTTGTGAGGTGTGAGCATAGTGAAAATTTGGTTAAATCACAGCCATGTGGCAGGAGGGATGCACAAAATCAGTTCCGAGTCCCATCCATCACCACAGTCCTATGCTGTTGTTACCATGTTTTGGTGATAGCTCTGCACATTAACCACTAGGCTTCACTGCCTTCCATTTTATTTTCACTTTTGTTGTCCATGTGCACAGCATCCATAACATAGGAACTCACCATCTACAGCCTTATGATTGGTGAGTTACTGTATCAGAACTAACCAGTTCTAAGAGATAATATAGGAAGAAACTCCTTGATTATAAGAATGAAAACTCTTGTAGTTTATAAGGAAACTACTGTGACAAACATGATATAGTGAAACACAGGTTAATACATGTAAGCAATAACGTCCAGTGAGAAGTCTGGTTGCACAGAAATACAGAGATGCCTGCTGTGAGGGTAAATTTCAGGGACTAGTTCTGCGCTCGCACTTAGATCAGTGTAATGCACACCCCATCGTGTGTTATTGCATGTATAGCACTCACAAATATTTATTTTTGCAGCTCCAGGAGTATTACAAGAAGCAGCAGGAGCAGTTACACTTGCAGCTTTTGACACAGCAGCATGCAGGAAAACCACCCAAGGAGGTAAGTGTCACAGAAGATTCTTATAATATAGTACTGTGGGGATAGAGTGCCTTGCCCACACAATACTTTTGATGTTTGTTTACTCTTTCTCCACCCCCAATACTTCATTATCTTTTTTAAAGAGCCACTGACACCTTAAGGAGAACTTTGTAAAACAGAGTATTTGGACACAAAGCACCTTATATTTCTTACTAGCTCAGTACATCTTAGGCCCATTATTTATTACTGTGGTCATATGCATGAAAACAGAATAGTTGTTCCTTGATGGTTATTCCTCTCCTATTGCTTCTTCCCGATGCGGTGCCATAATACTCTGCTTGTGACATCACACCTATTCCCATGGCAACAGAGTGTGACGACACAACAGGGCATTATAATTTCATGTAGGAAATAAGTTACAGAGGCAGATGAACTCTAAGGGATACAGATCTTGTTTTTGTGGAAATTTCTTCAGTAATAAATACTGGAGAGTAGAAATCTATCGAAGATATATAAAATACCAGCTGAATTGTGTCCAAATATTACGTTTCCCAAAGTTTTACCAGCTGCTCTTTAACTCTCCCGCTGTGTGGAGGTTTCCAGTGTGCCCTGGTTCACTGGAAAGGTTGGGTATTCTCCTCCTAAAGCCCGCTTACCCTCTTCTTTATCTTCATTAACAGGGGGACTTGCTCACTAAAGTGCACTTCTTGCTTGAGACACCAGGAGCTATAACTGTACCTTTGAATATGAGTGGAAGTGGGATTTCATGGCACTGCGAGGCAGGGTATAACAATAATTGCCTTCCTTTAGAATGAGCGTATGTTCTGTGTGTGCATCTGATTAGTGCTTGTTCCATACCCCGCTAGAATGACTGCTCCCATGTGTCATCCTTTGTCCTGACATTTCAAGAAAGGAGAAATGACTAACCCGCAGGATCTCTGGGGTGTCCAAGGGCCATTTTTCTCATCTTATTAAATATTAGCACAGAGCATATAAATGCAAAGAGCATGCACTAACTTGCATAAGAATTCAGCTTAATTTTGTCTGCCAGTTAGCCTAGAAGGAAGGTTCCTAAACTTTGCAAGGTTTCAAGATTTAAACATACCGTAGAACACCAACCCATTTACCTTTGAGGGCTATGGGGTACTTACTAACCTAGGCATTTGCTTGAAACTCCAAGGGAAATACTATATTAATAATGGTTCGCAAATATGGTTGCTGTAGTTCACTGTCAGAGCTGTAAATACTACCGCACTGCACGGCCTGATCAAATGTTAGAGAAATATAGAGAGGACTATTATTATGTTTGTTTTTCACACAAATGCAGTTGTGAGTTCCTGGGAGTGGGGCATGTCTCCAAATATGGCCATCCAAATGCATCAGTATTCCCCTAAAGCTTTCTCCCCAACAAAAACATAATCCACAGACTGGCCATTTTGGTGGTAAAAGATTGTTAGTTCTGTCTCTTAGCTTCATGTTGGCACTTTATTTATACAGCAGGAATCCACAGTAAAGAAGAAGTTCTATCAACCTTAACATGGTTTCTTTTTTTGTAAGTTCCAACATTGTCACTGGGTATTCAATTAATGCTGTGCTATACATGCTAATCTGCTAGGGGCCGGCACATTCCAAAGCTGTGACGTCATCATAGAACCCCTGTTTCCACCTTATTCTGAGTCAGTCAGTTTAGAATCCTGAGTCATAAATCTTTCAGAGGTGTACAGCAACATAACTATGCCAGGATTAACGTATACATGCACTGAAACAGATAGATAAATTACACCCCTTACTTACAGCAATGTGTAGACAGCATCAAGCTCTCTGTCCTTCAGAACAGCTTTAATGCTGTTAGTCTTAGTGTTTCCGACTTCTTCAAATATAAGCTCTGCACTGGCAACTTCATTACTGAACTCCTTCTAGAAAATCTGAGTAAAAGAACAGCACACTGACACAGGGTTTCTCAGCCTGGGTCCTGGGACCCCCTGGGGGTCCAGAAGTCTTCACTCGGGGTTCTCGACAGTTAAGGCACAAAAAATAAGCAACACCTTCCTAATAAACATTTTTGGATGTATAAGTCTTGTCTGTGACATTTTTACTACATCATACCGAATGAAGTAAAACACTACTAAATGCTAAACTCTTTTTGGGAATGGGGACCTATGGACATGTTCGGTCATGGTCAAGAGTTCTCTGTCTTGCCTAGGCATGGTAAATTGGTTCTTGAGTATACCTGGTTACCGTCAAGGGGGTTCTTAAGTGTCAGAAATGCTGAGAACCCTGCTGACAATATGCACCTGAAACAAATATCAGCTTGTCTTATTAGACATTTTGTGAACTCCAGTCAAATCTTAGTTGCAGAGTAGTCTCAGTAGAGTAAATGTCCCAGTGACAAAAATGAAACTAACAGAAAAAAAATGATGGTAAGTTGGATAGAATTTCTTCATTTTGTGGTGTTCCATGTTCTCACTGTGCATTCATTTACTTCTGGTATCACATAAACGTACCAACCAATATATTTGGGAGGGAGAGTATGTTTGTCCAGTTTTAGCTGCCTATCACTTTATTGACGTCTGAAACACCTTCCACCTGAAGGCCACATCAGCATGGCTCTTTCTGTCCTGTTTGGAATGCTTTATGAATATGTGCAAGGAAGACCAGTTTCCTGCCTTATACAAGTCAAACAGGAGGCCTCTACCCTTTCTGCCTGAGAGGCTGTCTTAGCAAGGTCAAATGTGCATTGGTCAAAGGAGGCAGTTTCAGTTTTGCCACCACGTAAGCCTTTGTGATTGTCAGACTTTTGAAAAGACTGTCCATATAATAGATGTCTTAACCACTCTGTGAACATATAGCTTGTGCAAGTGTTGCTTCTTAGTATTCATGAGCTTTGCGCACAAGGAAGGGAGGCTTACTTCTTGGTTAACATGAAACTCTGTGGGAGCCTTAGGAAGGAAGGATCTTTCCTGTTGTGTTAGGTATGTAACACTACTGTATCCTGATGCAAATCCAGATATGGTTCTTTGCAGGAGTGTCTGTAGCTCTGCTATTCATCTAACAGAGCCACGTATGACTAGAACACGTCTTACTAGAAAGGATAACCTCTGAAAAAAGCAATAGGAATTGAATGGAGGATCACAGAATGCACAAAGGACTACAGTAAGGTCCCAAGGAGGGAATGAAAATCCGTAGACTGGTATGGTTCTGCTGCAAGCTCTAAATAAAGACTAATGTCTGAGTGCAAGCCTAAGAAGAATAATAATCAGCATTTATGTAGTGCTTTTCATACACAGTGTATCCCAAAGCACTTTACAAGCAATGCAGGACTGGTAGTGAAGTGACTGAATGTGTAGTGGCGGACATATCGCACATGAACATTCATACACAGCCTGGACAATTGCATGAACCGGTTTATGGGAAGGGAACTGTTGGCCAGGATACTGGAAGTGTCCCCTACTCTTTGCAAAAAGTGCCCTGGGTTCTTTTACTTCCACTGGACACCCACCAGGACAGCACCAGAATGGGTAGAATGGACCTGGGTTTAACGTCTCATCTGAAGGATGGCACACCCCAGCAGTACAGCACCCCCCAATTCTGCACTTCAATGCCAGCGTTTTAGGTGCAAGTCCAATCCTGATGTGGGCCTAGAGGGTGGTGCCCTTTACAAAGGACCGAGCACTGTGCCCTGAAGTCAAGCCCTGAACTAGCAATGTACCGGAGACTAGACCTCGTCTGCCCCCTCTTGAAGGAAATCTAAAATCTGGGGCACAGGTACCTTCCTAGGTTGAATGATTACCTGTTTGACCCAGTAGGAAAATGTCGACCATGCTGTACTATCAGTATGTGGTTTCGAACATGTTAGACCTAATATCAGAGGGGGAGATGTTGAAGCTGTTTTAAATGAGAGAAAAACAATGGATCTACAGGCTGGGGGTGACTAGGCACTCAGGCCTGAATGACAAGTTTGAATTGAAGCCCTTTTTGCAAAAGAGGTGGAAATAATGGATCCTGTATATAGAAATTATTTACTATCACTCTTCAGTGATTCCACTCCCTCCACTCCCCCCTTCCCCATTTCAGTCAGTTTACCAAAGAGCTGCTTTTTTTACCTGTTTGTCTTTTATGTACTGGTGTTTAAAAGTACATCAGAATGAAGCAGAAAGTGATGATTTAGCCTCTGGCTTCGCTTCTATCATGTTTTTTCTTTATTTAGCTCTATCAGGAAATGAAGAGAATATGGGATATTAATGAAACCTGAACAAAAAAAGTTCAAGACATGAACTTAACTGAAGTTTTTCAGTAAAGGATGATATCATGGACACTTATCACATTTGATTTGGAGGCAGTATAGCGCAGTGGTTTAAGGTCCTGAGGCACGTATACAGACAAATACACAATACATGTAGTGAATAACATGATAGTAATAATAAGTGCAGACCAGGTCCATAAGATACATAGTTCTAAAATTAGAAGGTAATGATATGTAAAACTCAAATTAGAAAGTGGCAGTGTAAGTAAAGGAAACGTAAGCCTGGGGAGAAATGTTGGGAATGGAAATAATGAATACAACCAGAGAAAAATGAGACTGAAGAATTTAGAGACGGGCGGGGTAAGGGTGCTGGAGGGCTAGGGAATTGAAAGAAAAGTGGGTGGAAGGAACAAGGATATATAAAGAAAGGAACGATAAAGGGTCAATCAACAGATAAGAGGAAGTGAGGGTAGGGGGGACAGATTATAGGGGAGGAGAGAGAAAGGCAGAGAGGAGTCAAGAGATCGGCTGCAGGGATCATTTTGTTTAACGACCTTAGGCCAGTAGAAGTAAAAGACAGGTACTAGTACTAGACGAGATTCAAATGGACTAGAATTGGTATCAGTAGGATGTGAGGTAGGTTTGGGAAATAATGATGAAGAAGGAGATATGGACTGCGGGAGATATGGATGAGAGATGTTCGGTAGCTCGGGAGTTTGTTCAGGAGGAGCTTTTGGGGTGCAGATACCAGCATGGGGCATACGTCTAATGGTAAGTGACGTCCATCCAACAGCTGCGTACAGATCACAGTGATGGGTTCAGTGTGGATAGTTTGTAATGAAGCGCAGAGCACGATGATTGAGGATGTCCAATTTGTTTAGGTTAGTAATTGCAGAGGCGGTATAGATTATATCCCATAGTCAAGTAGAGGGAAGAAAGTGGCCTGAACAAACCTGATTCTGGTCTCTAGAGGAAAGAGGGACCTGTTACAGAAGAAGAAGCCTAGCTTGGCTTTTAATCTCCTGGTCAGGTCATCAAGGTGATCATTAAAGGAGAGCTTGTTGTCTAACCAAATGCCAAGATATTTAAAATAGAGATGACTTCCAGCGGTTCACTTAGGGAGGTGACAATATAGGGGTAACCAAGTTTTAGGAAAAATAGTTCGGGACCTTCATCTCTGGCACTTTTCATGGTATCTTAATTGATGAGCAAGTCTTCAACTTCTGTGAAGTCGAGAGGGAGCAGCTGGAATGGGTAGACTGCGGTTAGCGGAGCAGTGATAGGGCTGGCTTGGTTGATGGTGCATATGGTGAGGCGTCAAAAGCTAGGCCAGCAGTGACGAAGTGAGAATTAAATTCTTCTAGGATTTGGCGATTACTTTCAACAACTGTACCATTGATGTGAATCTTAGATGGGATGGAGGGGGCAGCTGGCCGTCCTTCGATAGACTTAATGGTCCTCCAGACTTTCTGAGAGTTTCCTTTAGCTTGTTCCAAAGCGGAAACATAGAAATTTGCTTTGGCAGAATGAATGAATGTGTTTTACACAGGCATTCCTAGTTGCTTTTAATGCCTGGCAATCTACCGGATTCTTGGTGCGCCTGGCCAGAGCCCAGATTTTATCATGGTTTGTATCACTTGCATACTGTGTGACCCTGAGCAAGTCACTTAACCTCCCTGTGCTCCCAGGTCGCACCTGTAAACAAGCTTTCAGCTTAGTGTGCCACTCCTGGCTAAACAACTGAAAAAAAAAAAATGATTTGCTTCTTTTTAAATAACCTAGTGGTACACTGTGATTGGTGGATTAATTTAACAGTGAAATGATTGGTTTTCATTAATTATGATGTCATGGGGGAATATATATATACATGTAACCCCCCTGCAAATGGGGGTTCCCAAAAGACTTCCAGGAGCTTGCTTGAATGCTCCAAGCCTGAATGGTGTTTGGCATTTAAGCCATTTATCAGTGAGTGTTTTTAGAGCCTCTGGTACTGTCTCTTTAAGAGCTGTCTGCTTGCAGACATAATTAGTTTGTATGGGGGGACTGTGTGCTTCTCTGAGTACCACTCGAGCTGCTGCCAATTCACTTCATTTTTGCAGTCACTAGGAGTGCAAAGGGAACCTATCTGAAAGATGTAACTGTTTGTCAGAAATTATTTAGAGTAATAATGAAATTACAGTTTGTCTAACCTGCTTTCTTTGCAGTCAGAACTGTGTCTGCTAGTTCCCCATTCTAGTTTTGAACTGCTGAACTGGACCAATCAGTGTGGGGGAAGCTAGCTCTAAAATGGTGCCTTTGACCTAATCAGAACTTGGACTCATAATCTGAGCCAGCCACAAGAGGATTGTATGGGCAGTGACTCTGGGAGATGTAGTTTAGACTTCAGTGCCTTTTTGGACCAACAGCAGCAGTCTATTGTGAGTGACAGCCAATCCAGTCAAGAACTGGGAGGAACTCAAAGGAAGTGCTCGGTTTTGTCGGTTGTAGTTTCAGTTGAGCTTTGGCAGTAAAGAAGGAAGGAGCCCTGTGCTTTTTCAGTGTGCAGTTTTAGTCAAAAGTGTGTAAGGCCCAGAGTTCCGGTCTGCAGCTTGTGTAACAGCTTGTTAGGACTGAATCTGTCCTGTGAAAAGAATCAAAGGATCTCTGAAGAGTAGAAACCAGGCTCACCCTGTAGAAGACTGGAGGAATTGCTGAAAATTGCACTCGGTCTGTCAGGAACTGAATCTGCTGTGTGTTCTCCCGGTATTGTGCAGTAATTGCGATCGGATACAGATGCAGCCTGCCTGGTATAGTGCTTTCTTTTATATGGATGTGTGAAGAGGTTTGTGTACCTCAAGTGAGCCCTGCTGACATTGAAGGACCCTATCTTATTTGGAGGTCGTGAGTACTAATTCAGGGTCGCTCCCTGTTGAATTGCCACATTAAATCCAAATGGAATTACTGTACTGCTGACTGTTTAATTCTCCTTTTCTTCTGTGTGAAAGGGCCCCTACCAGCTGCCACGGTTTGGACTAGCCACTAGGGGCTTGGGTACCCAGGGACAGTAACTGATAGGGATAGGCCTGTGCCAGAGCCATAGGTAGATTATTAGAGTGATAAGCTAATTAACCTGATTTCCCCTGTCCTTGTTATATCCCTAAATAAATCAGAGCTGCTTGTTTCAGCAAAGTTATACTGCCTGAGGTATTTGTCTATGTTAAAGTACTGTACTGTGATTGTTGCACTGTATCTCATTTCACAGGAGGTCCCAGTGCGGAACCAGACCTGGGGTAAGTGTATACTGTGAAGGTAATTCTGATATATTGTGGGCCACTAGTGGGAAGAAAGGGGGTTGCAGTGTCCCAGAGGGCTGTGACCAAGTTAGTTTAACTATTGCAAACCCTGACCTCTGGGTGGAGGCACCCGCCATTGGATCCAGGCCCCTCGGCCTGTTAGTGGCAAATCAGGCAGGGGTAGTAGCCCCTGGGATAGCGCCATCTAGGGGTTACATACATACATATGTGTGTGTGTGTGTGTGTGTGTGTGTGTGGAGGGGATACATGATGGTGCTGAGTGGGATATGTAAAATATTGTCACTCTTGCCAAGTGAGATATCCATGACTCACGAGGCAGGAGTGACAATATTTTACATATCCCACTCAGCCCATCATATGTTTGATTTATACAGTAGGGTAGGTTTGGTAGGTGTTGCTGAATTGCATGTTTTAGTGATGAAAATGGGTGTTATTTTATTATCAGTGGTGCTCCGTTGTAATGAGGTTGTTTTGGTTCTGGATACTGAAGTTTTTTTATGAATGGATGTTGTTTGTCCTGTGTGATGGGCTGTCCTAGCATTTGCTGAATTGTCATTGGTTAATGTATGTGAATTGGAGTAGAAATGCAGCTTATTGGTTCCTGTTGTTGTGGAATTATTGGTTGCTGCTTGTGAGTGACAGCGGGATTTCTATTTTGATAGGATTATTTTGTGTGAGTGGGCGTGTAGTTTAGTCAGAAGATTATATCCGTGTATACAGCGTGTCGGTATGTGGTTACAGTGCTGGAAAGAACTATATTTAGTTTAAGTTTATGTTTTTGTACTTTATTTATATTTATATGTGGTGCTTGTGAGACTTTATGGTCACTTCGTGGACGGACCCATTTATGCCTTCGGACTTCGGAGATTTTCACTGCGTGCTGCTTGTCAGGTAACAGGTTCTAATCCGATGTGGAGTCTGAGGAGATCTGCTTAGCTTTCTTTTTTTGGGTATTATTTTCTCTCCTCCAGAGCTCTGGCTACGACACCCACCCTCCGTTGTTCCCCCCAGCGCCATCCCCGGACATCAGACCCCCTCCCTTGTGCACCCCACGACTTACCCTTCGCGGCAGGGTGATGGGGAACGACTCAACCCACCCCAGCGGATCCATGCCAGGGAGGCGCCCTTCCAGGAATGGTGCCGCGGGGGAACAACTTCATGCTGCTGGGCTCGCTTTTTCGCTGTTTTCCTCCCAGCGGGTCATGGCGTGCAATGACACCAGCGACTGGGTGCACGCACGCCCCCGTGCATGCCCCAATCAAGCGTCTACCACGACCCACCCCCCCAAACTTGCAGCTATGTGCTGTCGACCCCCCAGCCTCCACTAGGGGTCAGGCAAGCCCTGGCCGCCCAAATCCCCCCTCCCCGGAGATGGAGAGCAGTCCCTTGGACGCTCAATCCATCTCCTCTCCGCCGACCCACGGCAACCCATGCCTCGCTCTCGGTCGACGGTCGCCGGGCGCAGCACGAGTGTATACCAGCGCCTCAACCCTCAGCGCCACCAGGCCGGCTCTGCTTAGCTTTCTTGTGAGGAGGGCTTTCTTTTGGGTGACCTATAAGAATAAAGATATTTGTTAAAATATGTATTAATTCAGCTGTTACTGTTCTTTTAAAATATTTGTTTACTAGTTTGCTGTGCTATAAACTTTTACAGATTACTGTGATATATATTAAACGTAATGTTTTTAGCAGAAATTGTAGGACTGCTGAAACAAGTCGAGAACGACTTGTATATCTCAACTTCTTTCCAGTTTCTTCTGTGCTTTGCTTTTTTCTGGAACTCGTGGAATGTGTCACAGAAGCCGGCATTTCATTTAGCAGGACAGGTTTGTTGTGGTCTTCCAGTGCAGTTTTACATTAGGCAGAGGTAGACGGCTCTGAGTCACTGTGGTTGCTAAGTAGATTAGAGAGATTTTTTTGTTTTTCAACATTTATTTTCGAATAATCATTAAGTGACTGCAATTTTTTGTGCCCCAAGATCTGTATTACCTCCGTCAGAGGTACATTACTATCAACCAGTTTCTGTACCAGGTGTTTTCTTATGGAATGGTTGGTAAGCCTGCTGTGTGTTTGAATGCTTGCAGTTTGTATCATCGTTTTTTAGTATGGTAGCCATGGTATTTACACCTAGTGCTTGTTGTTTGAACCATGAGTTGTTACTTGCAACTTTATATTGGTGGTTTACGGCTAAAAAAAAAAGGGGCCGAATCAAAATTGAATTTCGAAGTTCTTTTTTGCATATAAAACATAAAGTTCGCCACTGGACACTTCTTTCTATTAGCAATGGGATATACCAACATACTAATTGCCAGCAGATTAGGCCTTACGGTCTATCGAGTCTGCTCGAACCTCAGATCCCTACCTGGGTGCCGAGGCCCTCCCCCGCCTTGTGTTCCAGAATCCCCTATCATCCATCCCCACCCCCCTGGGCCAGGCCATCATCTGATACATCCACTTTCTGTGTCTGTCCCACCCTCTCTTGAAGCCCTCCACCGTGGATCTCTGAACCAGCTTGCCAGGCAGTGCATTCCAAGGGTCCACCACCCTCTCAGTGGAAAAACCTCCTCCTCTTTCCCCCCCTCACCCTTCCACCTTCCAACTTCAAACCATGCCCTCTGGTGATATGTCCCTGCTTTAGTCTAAAGATCCCCTCCATGTTTACCCTATTTATTCCCTTGAGGTAGTTGAAGACCTCAATCATGTCCCCCCGTCTTTCCTCTCCTCCAATGAAAACAGGCAGAGCTCCTCAAGTCTGTCCTTATACGTCAAATCCCCTAGTCCTTGTATCATCTTAGTTGCCCTCCTCTGTACCCTCTCCAGGAGCTGTATGTCCCTCTTCAAGTGTGGTCTCCAGTACTGTACACAGTACTCAAGGTGTGGTCTAACCAGTCCATTGTACAGCGGCAGAATCACTTCCCTACTCCTAGAGGTGATCCCCCTTACGATGGATCCCAACATCCTGTTTGCCTTGCTAGCCGCTCTCCTGCACTGCTCAGAGTTATTCATACATGCATCCACCATGACCGCTAGGTCTTTTTTCCCCTATTGAGGCCTCCAGCGCCTCCCCTCCCAGGGTGTACTTGTGTTTAGGGTTTCCCTGCCCAAGATGTAACACCTTGCACTTGGTGATATTGAAATTTAATTTCCACGTGTGAGCCCAGCTTTCCAGGGTGTCCAGGTCCCCTTTCTGGGCCAACCTCCCCTCTTCTCCCTCAACTACTGCTCCCATCTTGGAGTCATCAGCGAAGAGACTCATTTCATACCCTATACCCTCCCTGATGTACGATATGTATGCATTAAACAGGATCGGACCCAGGACCGAGCCCTGCGGTACCCCACTACCAACCTCTCTAGGGTTCGAGAGCTCCCCACCGACCACTGCTCTCTGGGTACATCCAGCTAGCCAGTTTTCAATCCATCTGACCATCAAAGGGCCTACTCCCAACCCCATTAGTTTCTCCACCAGACCATTGTGGGGGACAGAGTCAAACGCCTTTCTGAAGTCCAAGAATAATACATCCACAGGCTTTCCCCTGTCCAGTTCTGATGTTACCCATTCGTAGAACTCCACAAGATTGGCTTGACATGATCTACCTGGCACAAACCCATGTTGCCAACTATCCAGACCTCCCACCTCCTCCAAGAACACCCCCAATCGTTCCTTTAGTATACTCTCCATTAATTTTCCCACCCGAGGTCAAACTGATGGGTCTATAGTTACCTGGTACTTCCTCGACCCCCCTTTATGGATTGCAGCACCATGTGCCTCTCGCTAATCCCTAGGTACCCTCCCTGTCTCAAGCCGACCTGTTGAAGAGCTCCGCCAGAGTGCAGCCAGTATGTCTGCCAGTTCCCATAGTACTCTCGATGAATGCCATCCGCCCAGGAGATTTGTCTTTCTTTAGGGCCTTGAGGGTTAACCACACCCTTCGGGAGATAGCATCATCCATCCCTCCACCTTTCTGGCCTTTTATCCTTATCCTGATGCTGACACCCTAGGGTACCTCTCCCTCCCTCTTGCTCCATTTCTGTTACTCCCCTGATCCCACTCACTGCCGCTTCTATCCCCATCGTGTCTTGCTTTGTAGATATCCAGTCCCCCACCCTAGTGAGCACAGAGGCGAAGTACTCGTGTAATACCTCTGCCTGGTCCCTCGCCTCTTCCACCCACCCTCCTCCTGATCTCAATCTGCTGAGATGGCCCTTAGTTTTTCTCTGCTCCCCAATGTACAAGAAGAACCCCTTTTCCCCTCCATATATCCCCTGTGCCAGCCGCTGCTCGTTACTGGACTTTGCCCCCTCACCATCTGGGTGACTTTTCTAGATGCAAGATGGTATATTTCCTTATCCCTATCCCCTCTTGTTATTTTATATTTTTTGTAGGCCGCCTTCTTTTCTCTGACCGCTACCTGAACCTCACTGGACCACCAGCATGGTTTATGTGACCTTGCTCCCTTACGTATCACCTTAGCGCAGGTCCTGGCTGCCTCATGAAGTCCCCGTTTTATGACCTCCCATCTCCTTTCCACATTTGTCATTGATGTAATCCCCTTCAAGTGATCTTTGAGAATATTTCCCATACCCCAAAGTCTGCCCCCCCTGAAGTCCACTGCCAGTGTTCTAGATCTCCCCTCCTCCCCCCATGTTTATTTGAAACCAGACAGTATTGTGGTGCCCCCAGTCAGGGGATCCTCTACAACCAGGTCCCTTACCAGATCCCCATCTGCCAGAACATGTCCCTCCCTTGTGGGCTCCATCACATGCTGTGTTAAGAACACATCTTGGAAGCCATCCGGCGGCCTCTGCTCCTTGGCCACCTTAGAGGACATGGTTCCCCAGTTTGTACCTGGCATATTAAGGTCCCCCATCAACGCCACTCCTTCTCCTTTTGGTCCACACTGGGCAATGATGTTGTCCAGCAAACCGTCCTCCAGAACATCACCCATCCCGGGGGGCCTATATACTACACCCAGCTTGACCTTACCTCCTGCTGGGGATCGTAAGGTGACCCATAAGGCCTCCAAGTTTCCCTCTGCCTCTTCTACCCTAGCAATTTCTATGTCATCTCTAATGAACATAGCCACTCCACCCCCCTCTGCCCTCCTTTCTATCCTTCCTAAGCATAGTGTACCCCCACACATTTAGGTCCCAGTCATGGTTTTTGTTGGCCCACATCTCTGTGACCGCTACCACAACCACCCCCCCTCGAAGAGCATGGCCTGAAACTCTGACAATTTGTTTCCCAAGCTCCTGGCATTTACTAACGCCACCCCCAACCTCTTATCCCTGATCCCCGTTGTCGAACCCCACCCAGGTTCCTTATACTTCCATCCTCCCTCTGCTTCTCCTGAAACCTCCACCCCCAGTCTGTTTCCCCCTTCCCCCCTTGGGTTTGAAGGCTACTCCCTCATCTGGAGGAGGGGCTTCTGGTCAGCCCCTCCCTTATCCCTTCCCCCCCTCATAAGTTTAAACCTCACCTTTCTTGAATGTAGTTAGCCATCCCCTGTTTAAGGACTTCCTTCCCTAAGGGGGTAAGATGAAGCCTGTCCTTGGCATATAGTCCCTTATCCTCCCAAAGTCCTTTCCAGTTCCCTAACACCCCTAACCCACTCTCTTCACCCCACTTCCTGAGCCAGTCATTAACCTCTGTGATCTTCATTTTTTCTCCACTGAGGCCTTTGGTACTGGCAATATCTCCAAAAAATGTTGCATCCATTATCCGACAGACTCTGGCAAGTTCTTGGAACCTTGCTTGGATTTCCAAAACGCTATTTCCCTCTAGATCGTTAGTTCCCAAATGCACCAGGAAATCCGGTTTCCCTCCACAATCCCTAACCAGTTCGTACACCATGAACTTTGCTCTGTGCACTGTCAGCCCAGAGATACTCACTACCTTCACCTGGCTATGGCATCCACCCCCCTGTCCCTCCCACTGGATACCCCTAATCACTGAGTCTCCCAATAACAGAACCTTAACACCGCCATCATCCTTATGGTTACCTCCACTATGCACTCTCAGCCCCCCATCCCCCCCTTTATTCGTGATCTCAATTCCATGGGAGTATTCCTGCCTTATTCAAGACCCCCTAGTCACCCTCCCCTTTCTGCCTCCCTTGTTAGTTTGCCTACTTAACTCAGACCCCCTCTGAATAGGTGTCCCCTTTAACCCTCTCTTATCCAAACCATTTGTCCTGGCCCTGATGGTTTTCCCTTGCCCCACACTGCCATCCTCCCCCCTTGTAATAGTACCCCTACCTCCAGAGGCTCTCTGTGGGTCCCCTTTACTTAGGGCCCCATCCTTGGTACAGACCCCCCTGCTGAAGGGAGGCTCCTCCCCCATCTCCTTGTCTCCCAGTTTCTCTCCAGTCATGCTCTCCTCCCTCATGTCTGCAATATGTTGCATCTCCCCCACCTGCTTAACATTTATGTTTCCCTTCTCCCGTGGGACTATTTCTATCCTTTCCATTGCCAGTCTGTGATGCCCTATGGGTATCTGACTCCCTCCCCCCGGCCTCTGTATCAGTTTCCTCATTTCCACCAACTCTTTCCTCCCCCTCTAGGTTGCTTAGTAGCTCAAATTTATTGTGACACTTTATGCCAGCCTCCATCAAGTAACCCGAGTTTCCCCTGACTGCCCCTCTAAACTGCCCTTCTTCCTCCCCTCTTGCTCTGTTCTCCTTAGGAGCTCCCTTCCCACAGTCTGCTCTTTTAGGCTTCCCCACAACAGCCCCTCCTGACTCTTCCTCCTCCACTCTCTTTGTATTCAGAATGTTTACCCCGTACGCTTTCCCCTTAGCTTCAACATCCCTATCTAAGGGTCCTCTGTCCCTAATATCCCCCTTCCTGCTTGCTGTAACATAATGTCCTGTAATTCCTGAGCATTGCCCCAGCCTCCCCTCAGCCCCACCCTTCTGCTGCCCATATCCACACCCCTTATCCTTGGACACCCCCCCCAACTCCCTCAGCTTACTTCTTAACCAGTATACTTCACTTCTGATACAAGATAGCTGTCTACAGAGTGGGCAGCCTCCCTCTCTCCAGGCCCAATTGAGAATTATTGCCATCCCACAGCCTGTGCAGCCTACAACCCTTCCAAAGATGCCTGCCATGGTGGAATATGGGCACCCTGGTTGTCCCTCTCTGTTTATAATGGCACACGCCCCTTTTCTCAGTCCCTTCCCCCTGGAATACAATCTCTCTCTATACTGACTGCAGTTATTTACAAACCCAATTTCAACCCCACCAATAAAGTTCCCAAGTCTCACAAACACATACAGTCCAGTGTGTGTCCAGTCCCACTAACAGTGTGTGTATGCAGACATCAGGTACCGTATGATGTCACAGGCCCACCAGTTCCTGTTACTTCAGTCACTAACAGAAATACACAGCCCTTCAATCCCAACCCCCAGTGGCTTTTCAGTATTTAAGAAAGCCTACAAAACAGGGTGGGTGGAAGGGCTCTTACCAACACCAGGCAAACATCACATTTAAATTTCACCCTAATTATCACTGCCAAACAAGTGTTCCCAGGCCCCAAAAGTTACAATATCACAGCCCAAGTAACAGTTCTAACTCAAAGTAGTAATTTTTAACACACAGAACTAATTTCACGTATAAAACTATTCAAATATTTCAGTTAAAACAGAAGAAAAACCCAAACCTCTGTCCTTACCAGCCTCCTGCTTATTTAAGATTTGAGTGTCTTTTGGGTTACTGCCACTCCTCGTTTTAGTTTGTCTCTCTTGGGAATATTCAATGTATTTGTCTCCTTTGTCATCAGAGCATAATTTTATATCTCCCCACTTCAAATTCCTACATTCCGAGTTTCCCCGGATACCAAAGAACATTGTTGTGTTGAGCCACATAGTGTTTAAAAGTGACTGCGGAGTTCTTGGTCCTAGTATATCTTTTTCATAAAGATCATGAATTAAGCTGTCAGTTAGCTTGTCAGCCATGAACGGGCTATTGCCTTTACCATCCTCCTTTCTAATTTTTTTTGTTTAGAGAGCAAAACATCTCTACACTTCATAAATGCAGGGGAAGTCAACAGAGATTCAGGATACTGATGTTTTTTCAAGCGTCTCTCAAAACTTTGCAATTTTGCCCTCAGGCTCAATGGTTCATATTGAGAGCCGTCTTTTTTTTTTGGCAGTGAATAAAGTAATGGCACAAAAGCTTGTTTAAATCATCTGCAGGCAGACATTCAATGGGTGTTGTAATATTTAAATTGTCCTTGAGAAACTTCTGCAGATTGCTAATATCACATTCCGTTTTGTGGGCTTGTATTGCAATTTTTGGCTGATTCAGTATATTCATCAATGTAGTTTGTATCTATACATAATTTTGAAGCAGTACTAGGAGTTGCTTTTTGATCGGACACATTCGCAATGCATTTTTCTACTGCAGTCGGCTCTAACAGTGGCTCTGTATCCAGCTCGAATTGCGAGCAGCTCAAAAATATTTTGTCTTGCTCGTTTACATGGTCTGCTTTTGTTGCATTCAATAGTTGAGCATCCCATTCTAATGTAGTGGTTTTTACATACTTTTCCATGGCTTTCAATTCTTTGTGCTATGCTGTACTGTATATAGATTTTGTGTCTCAATGACTATCGTGTACTGTTTTAATTCGGGGCTTTCTGACTTTTTTAATACTGTTGTGTGAATTAATAGCAGCTGTGTAATGCGCAGCATGGAAAACTCATTCTGTTTTTCTAAGTCTTTCATTATTCTGACAGGTGAATCTAATTTGTTTTAGTTGCTAGGAAACAGAGCTGCCTGTACTTTTTACTCTTAGTGACATAGCTACTATGAGTATATCAGTTACTGACGTAGAACTGTGTGTGTAAATGTAAATATCAACTACAGTTCCTACGTCAGCAACATTTATCTCACTCTTGTGAGAATACATGTTTTTATCTACAATGTTTATCAGCCACCCCATTGTATAAATATATATATATATGTATAAATATATATATACACACACACACACACACACTATGTTTGTATTTGAATTCACTATCTCTGAAGAAGCCCGAATTTTGGGGGTGAAATGTAAGCTTTCCTGTTATGTTGGCAAAATACCTCTGAGAGTAACGAAGAGCTGAAATTGCACAAGTTGTGTGACTAGTCTTTTTTATTTCTGCTGTTGCAAGGGTGAGTGCTCTCCACTATTATCTAATTGTACTATAAGTCGCCAATGCAGAGTGCTTCCTCAGTAATATTAAGAAACCTACAGCTCTTTCAGAATATCCTAGTCTGAGAAGTCTTCACCTCTCAGGAGTCAAGCTGCCAGCTGGATTGAGATGAAGAATTGGACCTTGACACAGAATATCATGCTGCTGAAGATGCCAGAAGAGATCTTGAACTGCAACACTGACCAGCTCCAAGAACCACAGCCTTCTTGGCCACTTGGACCATTTAGATGAAACCATTCATGAAAGTGATGAATTTTTCTGAGAGCCACCTGAAGTAAGGGAAATGGCAGGAACAGATACGCCTTTCTGGAAATCCATGGTTGAGACAGTGTTCACTTCCAATACTGGACATCTGTACTGACTGTAAAATCTCACCACCTGTGCATTGCTTCTGGTAGCAAAGAGGTTTATCTACCTCTGAATACCTGAATCTGTGAAAAAAGAGTCTGAAATATCTCCTGAGTCAGAGGCCATTCTCCTGGATGCATCCACTGGTAGCTGACAGAGGCTCTGAAATGGCTTTCACCCAATGAAGAAGCTTATTTAACTGACAATCACTGCACTGTCAGACCAGACTTTTTTGATTTCTGATGAACTCTGCCCATAAAGTACCTTAACACAAATACGATAGCTCTGGTCTCTAGAATATTTATTTGAAGGTGTTGCTCTCGAGGGACCATACTGCCAGGACCAGAATCTGTATAAGCACCACACCCCAGCGCATCAGGCTAACATCGGTGGTCAGTTTGAGCTGCTCTGATGGAGCTAATTAAGACCCTTCAACAAACTGTGAGGGTTCTCCCATCACTGCCTAAGCTGGCATCTCTGGAGCCAAATCAGAACATGCTACTGTTCTGATGATGGTGACCAATGACATAGCCAAAAGATCTGACGAGGTCTCATGTGCAGTCTGGCCCAAGAAACTACCTCTATAATAGCCATCATTAAACCTAAAAGTTGGAGGCACCTGTAGGCTGACAAACCTTTTGCATCTTGGCTTGCAGAATCTTTTTGATAAGGTTGTTCATTCTGTCTTGTGATGAAACACTCTTGTCAAGTCTGTCTGATAGCAGTCTCTGAGGTGCTCTAGAAAGAAAGAAGGAAGGCTGATGGGAACTCTTCTTCTGGCTCATTATCCAACAGTGTTCCTCCAGGATCTGTAAAGTCCTGCAGACTAAACGGTGAGTCGACTGTTCCAAATCTGCTTGGATCCAGTCAGGAGATTATCTATGTACTGTACGGATAAATGTATCATCTCACTCACCGAAGGAGAGCCACCACAGCTATTAGAGATTTTCATCAGGGGAAAAATATAGCTCCCAATCCGGTAGCTAACATCTTTAGCTTTTGACTAGCCTTCAGGTGTTCTTTGAAAATAACTGTGTTTTCAGATGCCTTCATTTAACAGAAATTGTTGGTGTCTATATACACTGCTACCCTGGGCAAGTCTTGAACCTAGTGCCCTGTGCACCTCAGGCACCAGCTCTGCCACTGTACCAAAGTGGCAACTACATTTAGAGGTGACCTCTCACTACTATCTCCCCCTCTATCATCCTAGTTCCCCCATCTTTCTTCACTTCAGCTCTCTCACCCTTACCAATTATGCATGTGCACCTCCTGCCTACCTGCCTCTCTCTTCTCCTCCTCCTCCTTTTGCCTTCCACCAACCCTACTGTCCCTGTTAACCCTCAGCCTCACTACTCTAGTGCTCCTACCTACCCTCCTGCCCTCCCCTCCTCCTATACCACTGCTCCTCCTCCTCCCTCCTCCTCCACACACCCCATATGCTCCTCTCCACCTCACCCCCCATCCAGACATTACCTTTCCTCCCCCACTCCCTAGGGCATCTGATCACTCAAGCCTTCTCTGCCTGTGCTGCCTACCCACCCCTTGTGCTACAAACCCCTTCTCTTCCTATCGCTCCCGGAGTAAACTCTCCTTCTGCCACCCTCTGGCCAGAGCAGTTCTCCTCCTTCTGCTCCTGACGGGGAACATACATCCCAACCCAGTCCCTGCCCCCTCCCACCCACCTACTTGGCCCACTGGTCTCCAAATAGCCTCCATGAACATATGCAGCCTGCTGAAAAAAATTTGACGCCCTCCAGTGCTGGGCCATGGCTCATCAACCAGACATCATAGCCCTGGTTGAAACCTGGCTGTCCAAATCCACCCCGACTCATTTGTCTCCCTCCCAGGCTATACCTTATACCGGGAGGACTGAGTAGGCAAATGAGGGGGAGGCTGTGCAATCTATACTAGGGACACAATATTTGGACACGCGCTCCCCACCCCTGCCCTTGTAAATGGGGCCCAGGCTCTTACCCTCAAACTCACCCCGGACCCCTCTAGGGGCCCTCTATCTCACCACTGCCTCTCCGTTCCCAAAGAACCAGCACCGGCCTGGTATCTTTAACTGACTATCTGGCCTCCCTCCACCATAAGGTGGAACAAATCCTAGTTGGGGACCTTAACGTAAATTGGCTTAGCACCTCCTCCTCCACAATCCGAGACTCATTTGCAGCCCAAGACCTGACGCAACTCGTCACCCAGCCCACTAGAATAAACCCAAAGAGAGGAACCAGCACCCTTCTGGATGTAATTATCACCAACCGACCCCAAAAAATCCAAAACATCCAGGTCCTACCAGATTCCCTAAGTGACCACTCCCCTATTCTATTTCATTGGGCAGTCCCCAATCCCAAACCCAAAGCCCAGACCACCCTCCGCAGGCGCCTCCGCCCTGGTGGGCTGCAAAAACTTAAACAATTCCTCACCCAGATAAACTGGTCCCCCATTCATCGTGCATCCGACATTGACACTGCCCTCGCCTTCTTCTCACACACCTTCAACATGGCCTGTGATCTCTTTGCACCCTTCACCAAAATCCGATCCAAAAAGCAGAATGCACCCTGGGTTAGCCCTGCCCTTCTACAACTGCTAAGAAACCTGGATAACCTCTGGCACCTTGCCACTGAAACGGGTCGGCTGTCTGATAGGCAAGCTTACAATGCAGCCGGAATATTGCTCTTGGGCCGTCCGAAGATAAGCCACGACCATTACAGGCCACCCATTCTCCTCCTGGGTTCGCCTGGACTTCTGGGATAATATTAAACAGCTAAATGGAAAATCATGCTCCCTGCCCCATCCCAGCTCACTAGTGATGGCACTACCTCCACCGATCCTGCCATCATAGCTAACTGGCTCAACACCGCTTTCACTGACCTTAGCTCAGTCCTCCCTAGTAATTTCTTTGACCCTCCCCCAACCAACCTCCCCCTGTCCTCCACCACCCCAGCTTCCACCTGCGCAAAGTTTCTGCCCGGGAAGCCAGACCCATCCTAATCAAAGCTTTGAATAACAACAGTCCCGGCAGTGACTCACTGGACCCCAGTATCCTCAAGCTGGTGCTAGATGAAGTCCTTGCCCCACTCACCAGCCTAATTAACCGATCGCTCTGCCTGGGACAATTTCCCACTGCTTGGAAAACAGCCATAATCACGCCCATTCATAAAGGGGGCGACAGGTTGTCGGCCAACAACTACCGGCCAATCTTCATCCTCCTTCCCCTCTCTAAAGCCCTGGAAAAAGTGGTGGCCATTCAAATCACTGAATATCTGGCTAAGCATAACATCATATGCCCAGAGCAACATGGCTTCCGTGCTGGTCACAGTACCAGCACTGCGCTAATTGAATTCTCCAACTTCCTACACTCCTCCCTGGATACCAGCTCCCTAGCTGGTGCAGTGTTCATCGACCTCTCAAAGGCTTTCGACATCGTCTCCCACCCTCTTCTGCTGAATGCTCTCTGCCACACTGGTCTCTTGGCTGGCCCCCTAGCATGGTGCTCGAGCTATCTAGCCGCTCGATCACAGTGTGTTAAAATCAATGGGATACTCTCTCATACCCGTCCCATACACTCTGGGGTCCCCCAAGGCTCCGTCCTGGGCCCTCTTCTCTTCTCACTCTATCTGAACACCCTGCCTAGTGCATGCCCTGGCAAAATTCTTCTGTATGCAGATGATGCTGTCATTTTTGCCACCCACCGCAATCCCGTCTCCCTTCAGGACACCCTACAGCAGTCTTTCAATGATGCTGAAGCCTGGTTTAAGGAGCGCAGACTTGTCATTAATCTTAAAAAAACCAAAGCTATGCTCTTTTCCCACCCCCAAAACAAAGCTAGCAACCACTCACTCCATATCCTTCCTAGTACCAAACAGCCACTGGAACAAGTCTGCTCCTATAAATACCTTGGGGTTACCTTCGACTCAGCCCTCACATTCCATGACCACATTGATGCCCTAACATCTGCCACTAACACACGGCTTGGCATCCTCTTCCGCCATAGAACCTGCCTTCCCCCAAATGCGCTCCGGCTCGCTGTTACGCTCCGCATTGTCCCTTGTAGACTATGGCCTACCAGTCTATGGTGCTGCCGACACGACTGCACTCAAAAAAATTCACTTAACCCTGAATAAAGCCTGCAGACTGATTACTGGTGCCCCCAGGCTCACACACGCCTGTCAACTGTATGATGAGGCTAAACTCCTTACCCTGGATGAACGGCTCCGATATCAAACCTGCCTCCTCACAAAAAAAACCCTACTCGGGCTCTCCCCTCCTGGGGTGACGGCATCCATCCACCGGACCCCACCCACTATTGCAACACGGTCATCCAACAAGACCACTCTAATGGTCCCCAGATCAAGAACCAGCCGTGGCCAGAGGTCCTTCTGCTACAGAGCCCCATCCTGGTTTAACTCTCTCCTGCCCCCATCACCAATGCCACCACCATATCCAAGTTCAAAACCACCCTTCAAACCAACTCATCAACACTGTAGCTGCTCCTGTCTCTGAAGGCAGCCTCCACCTTGACTTCTCATGACAATGCCCACCAGGCGCTCTCCACCCAGCCCACCCACCACCTCTTCCCGCACACCGTCATCTCTATGTCTAACCGGCGAGTGCTCGCTGTTTTATGGTATGCCAATTAGATTGCTCAATTTTTGATACCAACTTGTATAACACCTGTTTCAATTACTTGTACCCTGTAACCTAAATGTATTTTGTCTGACCTCAGTCTGACGTGTCGTCTATGATGAACACCTATTTTTAGCAAACTGTGCTATGTAACCTAAAACTCTATGTATGTCTTTAATGTGACGAGGTACCTTTGGAAACGAGCCTCTGGCTCAAAGGTTGTAAACTGATTTCACAAATAAATAAAATAAATAAACATACATTCTGCTGAACTAGGAGAAGCAGAGGGAAAAGGACAGGGAGTTGTATCAGGAGAAGCAGAGAGAAAAGGACAAGGAGTTGTATCAGGGGAAGCGGAGGGAAAAGGACAGGGAGGTGTATCAGGAGAAGCGGAGGGAAAAGGACAGGGAGGTGTATCAGGAGAAGCAGAGGGAGAAGGACAGGGAGTTGTATCAGGAGAAGTGGAGGGAAAAGGACAGGGAGGTGTATCAGGAGAAGCAGAGGGAAGAGGACGGGGAGGTGTATCAGGAGAAGCAGAGGGAAGAGGACAGGGAGGTGTATCAGGAGAAGCAGAGGGAAGAGGACAGGGAGGTGTATCAGGAGAAGCAGAGGGAAGAGGACAGGGAGGTGTATCAGGAGAAGCGGAGGGAAGAGGACAGGGAGGTGTATCAGGAGAAGCGGAGGGAAAAGGACAGGGAGGTGTATCAGGAGAAGCAGAGGGAAGAAGACAGGTAGGTATATCAAGAGAAGCAGAGGGAAAAGGACAGGGAGATGTGTCAGGAGAAGCAGAGGGAAGCAGGGCAAACAGTGAGGTGCACAGAGGCACAAAGTGAGGAACTAATAGCCTTATGAGTAATTAAGGGGACAAGACCTTTTTTATGTGCAGTACATAAGTGAGAAGAGGAAGACTAGGGGAAGGATTGTGAGGTTAACAAAGGCAGGGGGACTGTGCAGAGGAGGATCAGGAAAAGCAGATATCCTATACAAATACTTGTGTTCAGTCTTCACAGAGGAAGGGGATGGGCCACATAAAAGCAGTAGGAGCACTGGAGGAAAGGGGGTAGATACAGTTCCATTTACACAGGAGAGAGTCCTGAAGGGACTTGCAGATCTGAAAGTGGACAGGGCTATGGGCCAGATGGGGTACATCCAAGGGTAATAAAAGATAGATGACAGAGGCTGGTGGTAAATGGAGTTCACTCTGAGGAAGGAAGGGGGTGACCATTGGGGTGCCTCAGGGCTCAATAGTGAGGCCAGTCCCCTTTAATGTCTTTATAAGTGACATTGCAGATGAGCTGGAAGGGAAGGTATGCCTCTTTGCTAGTGACACCAAAATCTACAATACGATAGACACTGCAGAAGAGGTGGAAAGAATGTGCAGAGACCTGTGAAAACTTGAGGCGTGGTTGAGATCATGGCAGCTTGTTTTCAGTGCAAAACAGTGAAAAATAATGCACCTAAGGCACAAACACCCAGAGGCAGAGTACAAAATGAGGAGATGAGAGGTATTGATTGTCACCAAACAGGAAAGGAACCTTGAAGTAATCATGTCTGATCACCTCCAGGTGGTGAGACAGTGCAACAGGGCAGTAGATAAGGCCAGTGGGATGCTGGGGTACATCAGGAGGGGTATCACCAACAGGAGAGAGATGGTGTTGCCACTGTATAGATCACTGGTGAGACCCCACCTGGATTACTGTGTCAAGTTCTGGAGACCACATATCAAGAAGCACATAAACCGGGTGGAGGATGTCCAGAAGAGGGCAACTAAAATGGTGCAGAAGCTGCGACAGAAACCCTATGGAGAGAGAGACTGAAGGACCTTGATATGTATACCCTGGAAGAGAGGAGGGAGATAGGGGACAATATAGAGACCAATAAATACCTCACAGGTTGAATAAGCTATGGGGGGGGGGTATTATTCAGAGTAAAAAATGAACAGGAACAAGAGGACATGCAATGACACCAGAAGGGGGACAGTTAGAAGAGATGTAGGGAAAAACGTCTTCACTGAAAGAGTGGTGGATGCCTGGAAGAGTCTTCCAGCAGAGGTGGTGGGGGCAAAAACAGTGGTGGGCTTCAAGCATGCATGGGATATGCACAAGGGAATCTTAGTTGGGAAGCAAGGATGAGGAAGGGGAGACAGAGATAAGGTAGGGTCTGTGGTGACAGTATAGGCAGGGAAAAATGGGCAGACTAGGTGGGCCAAGTGGTCCTTATCTGCCACCAAATTCTGTGTTTCTGATTAGAGATTCACAGGGAGGCTCACCACACTGTGGATGCCAAAAGAAAAACTTGTTGTTCTGCCTCTTCTAAAGAATTCCAATTTCCAAGGTTTTACCCAATAACAAATTTTGCTCTGCACCTAGTCCAGAGGGCAGGTACCAGTCAAGGGAAAATCCCCCAGTGCTTCCTGCTAAAGTTTCTGTCAATGTTCAATACTAGTCTGATGCCACAGACAGTTTAGTAACAACAACAGAAAACCTGGTTATACACCTTCCTCCTTATTTCAAACAACCACAGCGTTACCACAACACCAGCCAGAGCACACTGGACAAATCACAGGGTAGATCACAAAATGGACTGTTTCCATGAGCAAATGTTTTGACTAGCTAGCCAGATTTGATAGAACAATGTTGTTACATTGACAGAATTACAATACAAATCAGAAAATCAAAATGTTGCAAAATTAGATGTATATTCACATTTGAAGTCTTTGGGCTTACCTGACAGCTTGGATACAGAATTTCCTACAGTTCAATAATCTGATACAGTGCATAGTAGAGCACTGTTCTGTATAGAATGCCATCCTTTTCAAAATGCTGTTGTACCACAGTTCAGAGGTCATGGAATGTGATTGGACCTTTTTGTTGTACAACAGCATTGTGAAACCTCTAGAGATTGCACACCCTCCAATTCTCACAAAGGCTTTTAGAGTGCCACTGAGAAGTCATGTTAAAATCTTTACCTATGTCCCCAACACCACACATTACAAAAACCACTATCCTGGCCACATTGCCGTTTGAGAGTGACTTAGATCTGATCACATATCTAGCATGTTTAAAAGCAGTGTTGACTTTCAGTAACCATTGAATTTCTCTTTTCCGGACTATTCATTTTAAACACAGCAATGTCGACATGGATTCCTGGGCTATAGACAGCACATTTTGGAAACTGGTGCTCAGTGTACCCTTTTGGGTTCTACTAAGGCAAAAGTGGTAAAACATGGAAAGACTTGGGGGCACTGTATGGCCCTGAGCAAGACTGCCACTAGAAGATGGGGTTGTCAGATGATCCAGCAGGTACATATCAAGCTCCCATGCTGGCAGCTTAGGTTCGAGAGCTGACTCTGGGAGTTGGGTCGGGAAGGTGGGGTGGTGCTGCCATGCTGCAGCACTCCCAGCTGAGAAGAGACAGCTCTCTGAATCTGCCACTGCACCTACCCCTTTTGTGGTCTGAGTCAATTTGTTTGCTGCACAGGTGCATCTCTGCAGGAGTGAGAGGCCTGCAGGATCACTGCCCACACCTCTCTACCTTTAGTCACTGAAAAGAGGGATATGGACTCTCAAAATGAGGGACACTGAGGGGCACTGACCCTCAAAATTAGGGATACATCCACAAACACAGAAGTGCAAGCTCAGAACACTATGGAAACCATTGTGTTTACTTGTACAAACTTTGATTTAGCATCTTTAGAAAATTATGAATTTCTGCTTTAAAGTCTGATTTTACAGCACATTCTCTGTGTGTGCAGTGCCTTTTCCATGAGGGACAGATGAGGAACACAGCAATTTTGAGGGGTAAAAAGTGGCATGTCTCTCAGGGACAGTTGAGAGGTGTGGCACTGCCCAACATTAGCAGAAAGTGGAAGGGACTAGAGGATGGAACAAAAAAGCAAGAAAAACTCCATGTCTCCTGGGGCGTCTTCATGAAGGCCATCAGTACTCTTGGGGCCTGCTCCTTGTGGATCCCCACTGACATGGATGATGGGGGGGGGGATGGGTCTGGGAAAAGGAAACGTGGAATTTAATGGCAGATAAGGACTGCCTGGCCCATCCAGTCTGCCCGTTTTTCCTACCTACATTATTACTGCAGACCCTACTTGATCTCCAGCTCTTTCTCCCTCCCCAGTTCCTTTCCGCTATGATTCCCTTATGTCTATCCCATGCATTTTTGAACCCTACCACCGTTTTTGTCCTCATCGCCTCTGCTGGAAGGCTGTTCCAGGAATCCACCACTGTTTCTGTCAAGAAGTGCTTCCTCACATCCCTTCTGAATCTACCCCCTCTAGTTTCATAATATGTCCCCTTGTTATTGAGCACCTTTGCATCTGAAAAGTACTTCACTGCTGTAGCTTATTTACCTCCGTGAGGTATTTAAAGGTCTCTATCATATCACCCCTCTCCCTCCTCTCTTCCAGGGTGTACATGTTGAGATCCTTTAGTCTCTCCTTGTAGGGCTTTTGATGCAGACCCTGCACCATTTTAGTTGCCATTCTCTGCACTGCCTCTACTCTGTCTGTGTCCTTCCAAAGATGTGGTCTCCAAAACTGGACACAGTACTCTTGAGGGGGTCTTACCAGCAATCTACACAGAGGCAGTGCCACCTCCCTCTTTCTGTTGGTGATACCCCACCCTGTACATCCCAGCATTCCATTAGCTCTCCTACACTGCCTGGTTGCACGGCCTGGCCACCTTGAGGTTTTCTGATATGATTACTCCCAAAGTCTCTTTCCTACATAGTAGTCGTCAACACCACTCCACTCATTTTGTACTCTGCCCCTGGGTTTCCATGTCCTAAGTGCATTGTTTTGCACTTTTCTGCATCGACACCCAGCTGCCATACTTTGACCACTTCTCGAGTTTTCTTAGGTCTCTACTCATCCTTTCCACCACACCTCGAGTGTCCACCCTATTGCAGATTTTTGTGTCATATGCATAGATGCAGACCTTCCCTTCAAGCTTCTCTGCAGTGTCACTTATAAAAACATTAGAGAGGACAAGTCCCAGCACTGATACCTGTGACACTACACTGGTCACCCTCCCTCCCTCCCTCCCTCCCTCGGGTGAACTGTATTTACCACCATCCTCTGTCGCCTAAGCCCTAACCAGTTCTTATCCAGTTTGCCACCTTGGAACCTACTCCTAAGCTATCCCACTTGTTTGCCAATCTCATATGTGAAACGGTGTTAAAATCCTTCCTGAAATCTAGGTAGGCCATGTCCACTGCTCCATCTTGATCTAACTCCTTTGTCACCAAATAAAATAAATATATCGGATTCTTTTGACATAACCTCCCCCTCTGTGAACTCATGCTGCCTTGGGTCTTGTAACCCACTGGATTCAAAATATTCCACAGTCCTTTCGGCAGTGATTTCATTAACTTCCCCCCTACCAAATGCAGGCTTGCTGGCCTACAATTGCCAGCCTCCTCCCTGTTACCACTTTCATGTAGTGGGACTATATCCTCTCCCCTCCAGTCCTCTGAAATGGTATGCCAACACAGCGACATACCCCGCTGTCAGCAAAATCGACACTTTACTGACAGGTCACTGTGTTGGTGAGCCCGAGACAGGAGCACACTGTCTCCCAGTTCTACACTCCCTCCCCGAACCAACTCCAACTGGAGTTGATAATCCATAGTACGGAGGATGCAGGGGGCTGAGCCCCCCACATGGGGGGTTCAGGGGCAAAGCTCCCCAATAGAAAAACAGGACCAGGAGACATACGGGATTTATGCCTACTGCAACTTGTGGTCAACATAAATCCCGTCGCTGAGATGCTGGTCAACAAAAGTGTTGCTGAACCAGCATTGTAGATCTCTCTGAAACCACTCCCGTTTCCAGTGAGCTGTTAAATAGGACTGTCAGAGGTGCTGCCAGTATATTTTTGTGCTCCTTCAGTACCCTTGGATGCACCCCATCTGGCCTCATTGTTTAGTCCACCCTCAGATTAGTGAGTCCCATCAGGACTGTCCTGCAAAAAAAAGGACTAGTGTCCATCTCCTTCCCTCCAGAGCTTCTGTTGCCTTTTTGTGGCCCCTCTCCTTCTCCTTCCTTTGTGAACACTAACAGAAGTAATTGTTCAAGATGTCTGCTTTTTCCTGGTCCCCTCTGCACAGCACCCCCTTTCCTTTTTCAACCTTACAATCCCACTCCTGGTTTTCCTGTTTTCACTTACATCCCTAAAAATGCCTTGTTCCCTTTCGTAATCCCCTGGACTATTCTCACTTCAGTTTGCACCTTTGTGCTCCTTACCACTTTCCCTGTTTCCCCCTTGATACACTGCCTATCCTTCTGCATCTCCTTATACCTTCTGAATGCTACCCTTTTATCCATTACCTTTTCAGCCACCTCTTTCAAGAACCGTAGCAGTCTCCTTTTCCTCCTGCTTTTGCTCATTTGTTTGACACAGAGGTTTGTTGCCTTTATTATGTTTCTTGTTAGCTTTGCCCACTATTCTTCCCCTGACCCAGGCCACAACCCCCCCACCCAGCAAGGTCATCCCTGAGGCATTCACCCATTTTTATCAGATCTGCCCTCCTGAAGTCCAGGATCCTCATCCTTGTGTGGTTCAGTTCCACAGCCATCCTTATATTGAACCACATTGTATGATAATCACCGGTCCACACATGACCTCCCACCTTAATGTCTGTAATACTGTACCTGTTAGTGCGTACCAGTCCAGTATTGCCCCACTGCACGTGGGTTCACTGACTAGTTGCATGACGAACACCCCCTGCAGAGAGTCCAGGATGTCCCTGCTTCTAGCTAAAGCTGCTGCTGGGATGCTCCAGTCTATATCCGACAGGTTGAAATCTCCCACCATCAGCTCTTTCCTCTTTGGGAGGTTGCTGGACACTGTTCTGAAGACAGGCAGGCTGGAGTCTAAAGGGCAAATAGCTACATGAAAAGAAAAGAATTACAGCCACACACAAAATAACTCTCACCATTAGGATTTGAAGTGCTCCAAAAATACATTTTATATGAAAAATAGAAGGTGCAAAAGTATAAACTTACAGATCACCGTAAGAAGGATGACAGAGATGACCATACCACATCCCCATGATGTACTCTGGTCATCTGTGCCCTCTTGCTTGCTGTGCTCTGAAGGTTTGCACTTTTGCACCTTATGCTATTCAAATAAAAAATGTGTTTGAAGCACTTAAATCCGACTTGTGAGAGGTATTTTACGTGTAACTTTGATTCTTTTTGGCACATTGCTTGGCAGTCTGCTATGTGGTAGTGACTGAAGTGACAGTCTTGGGTGATAGTGGACTTCTCAGTTCTAGTCTGGTACCCCATGGCCTATAGCCTAATCAGATCCTTTCCTGTGAAGGGGAGGTCTGCCACTCTCTGCTGGATTTGTTGCATTAAAAGTGAAAAATGCAGCTACACCCAGTGTCATAATGAGACGGACGCTGTCACAGAATCAAGGCTGACATACAACTGGTGCTTGGCCAAGGAGAAATCCATGTCCCAGATATCGGTCAGCTCCCACTGGTTATCCTCTGGTAGCAGAGGTTACAGGTCTGAGTGTCATTTGAACAACTCATGGCTATACCTAGCCATGAGGACCACATACTGAACAGATAAATGCCCGGGTCCACCGCTGCACACACTCTGTGGCCAAAGTGGCCCTGTCTCTTGGATTCCTCATCTGAGGGCTAATCTGACTCTCCCTGCAGTTTGCTCTTTGGAAAGCAACATCCACCATTAGAGCCTCTGGGGAAATGAGTATGGGAACCTGGTAAGCCCATGCATGGGGACATCATACAATACTTGTTGTCCATCTAATAAGGTGAGGCTTGGCAAGAAGTCAGGTGCTCCCTTATACTGAGTGTGGGACCCAGCACGGCAGAGAAAAGGGGAAAGCCACCCCAGGAATGGCATCCCTTTCCATGATATCAATCAGTGGGTAGATTTCCTTCATCTGGACTACTTCTAGTGGAGTGTCTGTGACAAGTACATTCTGTTCAACAGTGACGAGAAAGAGGAATGTGCTCTTGACACAGGCCTTTACTGTCTCACACCCTGAGTGTCAAGTAAAAGGAGGACTTATCTGAATCTAACTCCAGATACAGTAGTGACAGATGCTGATGAGGTCACACCACACATTTTGTCTAGGTTACCACCACTGACAGGGCATGGGGCAGTCCTGTCTCTGTCTTAGAAATCTTGGTTGGGGCCCCACCAAGGGTTTCAGTGGTAGGCGAGCGACTGGAATAGGCTGCTGAGTTGCTGGCAGCAATGCTGGGGGCAGCACAGTTTGGGGCACTGGCAAGATCAGAGCTGAGATGGTAGGCCGTGGCCTGGATGGCTCAGTCATTGACATCGGCCTACCTCGACCCTGGGTATACATCTCCTAAGCTCATTGCTCCCATGCAGTCTTCTCTGGATGTTGATGACAGGAGCTTGATGACAACGATGAGCTAGACAATGATCCCCACTGACAGTAGATGTGGATGCAGTTATGTTTCTTTCTGAGCACAGAACCAAGAGTTGCGTGTATTGTTTACTTGGCGGCATGGGCTGGCAGTTGTGGTTTTGCCCTAATATCTCCACCTTAGGGTCAACAGAAGATGGGACTTAGCCGAGGAAGTATAATCTTGGTCCTGTGGGAGCCAAGTCCATAACTAACAGGAGCCAGAGCACGTTAATGATGAACTAACCTGGGCCCCTCTGGTCCACATAAAACATTTGTGGCCAGAATATAGTACATATTTAGGCACTGAATCTAATGATGGTGCTGTCAGCATTCACAGTTCGGCTCCATGCATACCGTTTTTCCAAGCTTGACTTTATCCAGAATTCCTTTAATGCTATTTCAGTACGAAAACATCAGTTTCCTATTTGACACAACCATAACTAATCGTCTCAGACTGATACCGTAATGTCCTTCAAGTTGAGATCTGACAAATAATTTGAGGAAAAATGGGTGCCGGTATTATTCCCACTTAGCTGGTGAGGGGGAAGAACTTGATGGACTGATGAGATGTTGACATATGTATGTATAAGCAGACTTTGCCGACTCTAGTCATCTCTTGTCATAATGATATCGCTATGTATACACTTCCAGAATAAAACCAGAGTACACCTTTATTTGTCAAGAATGAGATTTTCAGGTATGTACTGTACCCACATAATAGAATACAGGTACAAGTATTGCATGTTTATGCAAAGAGATCACTTAGTATATGCCCAGTATATGCCCATACAATAAAAACTGGGTATTCCATATCAGGTTTTTTTTTTTTTAATAAAGTGAGTTTCTTCACTCTCACAATATTTGTTTATTTATTTAACCCTTAGACTGCCAACAGAATTAGAACGTATTGGAGATTTGGACTGGTATATCAGTCCACGGCCCTATAAGGGTTAAAAGTTGGTAATCGGGAAAAGCACCATGAGTAGAAGTTCCTTTCCAGGTGCGGCCCGGGGGAGGGGGACAAAGGAGTAAAGTATGTACAAATCAAGAAAATAACGCAATAACAGAGCAAACAAGAAAGCTAAGCAGGTAAAAGTACAAACGAGAAGAAAAATATATGCAACCTATATACAAATCAAACACAGATGGATACAAGGTAGCAACTATGATATACTGAAAAGGTGTAATAAAATATAACGAGTAAAAGTGCAGGCTTCTATACAGTGGTTTAGCCATATAATATGGAATTACGGGATGTAGTGATCAGGGGCAGACTAGAAGGGGGAACAGTTGCACGAGGTGACGGGGGTTGATTGGGGAAGGAGGGAGAGAGGCGGGTTTGGGGAGGAAGGTTATTCTAAAGGGAAGGAAACTTACAAGAGAAAGAGAGTATAAACTGGGTACATCAGTATCATTTTTGAAAATTGAGATCCATGGTTATACACCCAGAATTTTATATACATCCACACAACAGAACTAGGTACAAAATATAATTTTCATAGCTAAAGGTATCTGAGTATAAACCACACAATAACAACTGGGAACATCTATATCATTTTGTTTATATGGAATGCCAAGTAACTTGCCCATGGAAAAAAACAGTATACAACTTGACATTTTTTACAGCATGAGGTTATCATGCATAGATGTATACAGTAAAATCTGCGTATATTGTTTTTATAGCATGAGGTCCCCAAGTCTACACGTTGAATAAGAACTAGCTACAATTGTATCACTATGTTTATTAGAGTGTAACAGTTGCTTTTTATTATACTTTAACAGTTGTGTCTGGTACTATGCATTGGGTGCCATTTGAAGTGAACAGTTGCTTAGGGGCTTTCCAGTCTGTACAAACATTTGTACAGATAAACTCAATAAATAATTGAATTCAGTGAATCATTAATATGACATGAGATCTCTAGGCACAATATATCTCCTCACAAAAAACAGACAGCAATGTCCAAGAACCGGCAAAAATTGAGAGGCAAGCAGAGCAGATACAGCTTCCACTATCACTTTACTTAGTCACGGTTTGCAATGGAAATTGAAATGTACAAAAGCACTCACCGCTTCTTAGTGCAAAGGATCTTTAATGTTGTGCTTCATAAAAGTCCATTCAAAAGATAAAAGCCAAGCACCAAACATAATCCAAGTTTACCATTTCACCATTACTTCCTTACATACAAACCTTTGAGACAGAACCCATTGGTCCGAAACGGATCAGGTGACCTGTGTCAGCTGATTGGTGACATCAGAGGGAGTGGGGTAGGAGAGGAAGGAAGTAATGGAGTAATGTTGGTGCTGGTTCCTGGACATTGCTGTCTGTTTTTTTGTGATGGACTATATAATCCTTGGTGCGGCAGCATCTCCAGCAAAACAAATCGTATATCCCTACTGTATAAAAAGAAGGGTAATGGAAAAGTTTTATGTTTTCCTTAAGAAGTACAGTATCAATCCACCTAGTCAATGTTGGGCACTTTGGTTAAACTATTTTGTAATCCTCTTATTTGAAACCCTTGTGGATTTGACTTCAGATACAGAAGCTCATGCAGTGGGGCCAAGGATGGAAAATAAAACAAAGGAAGTAATGCAAGTGGAGTGTTGAATCTTTAAAACTGTGGCTGGATCAGTTCCTCCTGCAGAAGAACACTACTGGGCACAACAGACTCGATGGACTGTCAGTCTCCTTCTGACATCATCTCCTGTGTTTCTGTGCTTTTAATTAGAAGAGGTTTCTTGGGGTTTACAGACATATGAACATGCAATGATGCCAGTAGAATAAGGCCATTAGGTCTGTCAAGTGTGTTCGTATTGCAGTGTCCTCAGCACCAACTAATGACCCTAGCCCTCCTCCCCAACCCACCCCTCGCCACTGTCCACCCATCTTGTAACCTTTAGTTTCCCCTTAACTCTATCGCTGCCTCTCTTGAAGCTGCTTACCATTTCCAGCAAAACGACTTAATCAGAAAACCCATTCCAACCCACTACCCTCTCCATGAAGAAGTGCCTCCTGGTCTCTCGTAAACCCCCTTCCAACTTGAGACTATGCCCCCTCATGTTTCATGAAGAGACCTTCTCTGTCCACCTTATTTATTCATTTCAAATACTTGAAGGTCTCAATCATGCCCCTCTCTCTCTCCTTTCCTCCAGGGAGTACATGGGTTCAGGGCCTCCAATCCAGTCCAGTCCAGTAACAATTTCTTCTGCATAGTGTTGGGTGGTATGGCTGCCTGTATGGCAGGAGACAAACATGGTAGATTTTTCCTATGTAAAAAAAAAAAATAATAAAATAAACAGAAACAAGTGGATTTAAGAAAGATTTCTAGTCATGGATCTGTGGGGTTCCCATTAATTCTGATGCGAGTGAGTCATAACAAAAGTGAACCCTTCTGATGTCATTCAGCATTTTTTATTTCACTGGATTAAAGACGAACTTACCCGTTTTAGGGTCCAGTACAACAATAATTCTTTAAAAAGCTTTCTTGCTATATTTAACTTATAAACTGTACAGAGTAGCATTTTAATAAAGATGGCACAGACATTGAGACTACCTTCAAGAATCCTCTTCTAATTAAAATGAAGTCACATTTGGAAAAAAAAAAACGGCAAAGAAGGATGCTGCATAAGAAATCTCTGTTGTAACAAGGAACAGGATATTTGAAACTCACTCAGATGTGGGCAGTAGGGTCTGTTTGTGCAAGCATGTGAGACCACGGAAGGTGCTATATATTGAAAGAGGCATGCTGCTATGGTTCCAAGTACTATCGGGTCTCCAGTATACCCCTGTGAGAACAGCACAGAGTAAAGTACTAACCCACGTGGAAGTGCAAACCAAACTTGTTACCACTTCTCAAAGACCTCATGTGGATCTTCACTACGAACAAGCTAGACGGTTTGTGAGGCCAAACCCAGTAGAGCTACAGCACAAGAACTGCAGTATTGCCAAATAATATGCAAATGACCCAAATCAACAATCAAGTCCCTTACATCTGACACTGTGATCTTTAAGTAAGCAACAAGCCACCATGTGTGTGTTTCCTAGAAAATAATACATTCCTCAGATGTGTTGTAAGGCACAAGACTGCAGGCCTAGTGTCCTCCAGTACAGCCGGGGCATGCATCATTTACTAGTCCAGGAACTGCACACGCTGCAGTGGCTTATTACTCTTATGAAATGGGAGAGGGTTACTGTTGTAAAAATAGACAATACACAGTTTCTTTTTGTCTTTTTATGCTTGTAATTTAATAAAAAATAAATCTGCCATTTAAAATAGTTCAGTTTATTTAATTTGTCATGCCTTGCTATAATCTGCAGAAATAACTATAACACAGAATTAGTGCCGTGCATGGCACCCATAAATACACTGGTTGAGCAGTGTCCAGATATACAGTAATGTAAGTTTTTGGCAGTTGCTTGTGTCTTACCTTCTATAGGAGGTAGACTGTTTTGTGTATTTTTGATGTTTTTGGCTACTCTAGTACTGTCCATGTATACACTGTGGGTGTTGCTAGATATGTGAGTATTTTCAGGCATTTGGATCCTCTGGATACAATGTGCAGTTTCTGTATTATGCTTTAGAAAATGGGTCCGGCCTATGCTGGTTTCTGATTGGCTGATAGATGCAATGTGCTGGTCCGGTGTGAGGTGATAGAGACTGGTAAATAATTAGTCCCAGTCTCTGTTGCCTTATACCATTAAAGTATTATTGGGCTGGTAGAATGTTCAAATGACTAGCGCCGCCATGTTTGTTTTCTCGGCTAGTGACCGAGCGAGTGCCTCCTCTTCCCCTTCAACACACATCTGCTTTAATCACTTGACAGTTTAGTGAGTGTCAAAAAAATTGTAAATGGTTTGTACCACTGACTTTCCATTGATGGCTTCGGTCCTAATGCCCCGCTCCATCCAGACAGTACAGTGCTTTTCAGCTCGGCAGCTTGCTGCCTGCTGTCGCTCACAGACTCCACTGCATGGCCCAGTTAAAAAAAAATATAAAAAAGTAAAATAATAAATGTAAATGTAGTGTTGTGCAGTTTCTGTATGTGTGATACATACAGGCAGCAGTCCCGTAGTTTGCTGCTGTCTTTGTTTTTAAAAAAGGCGATTTTTTTTTTGTGAGCGCCACTGCTTGTTATCCTGCTTACACTCTGTCCCCGCTACATGACCCAGTGCCACAGCTAAGGTAACGTTGTTTGGGGAAAAATAACATCAATAAATAAAAACATGCACCTCAGTACATGATGCCCCATGAGCTGCGCTGTTCTGATACGTTGTCCCTCTCAGTGAACTAGTGATCTTCCCGCTATGGCGAGACTCGAGAAAATATTACGACTGACCGCCCTCTCAGCCTTCTCCAAATGTTTTCCCCAACAGTCTCTCTATTTTCAAACAGAAACTCACACCTAATGATGACAGGAGAGCTCCCGATGTTCCGCTTCGTCATCGCCCTCTTCCCGCTACCATAACCCTAGCATGGCAGGCAAAATAAAAATAAAAAACATAAAGAAACCACAAGCAACAGAACACACTTTCCCTTTCAGCTAATGTATACACTTCATCGCTTACCAGTTCTACTGATGATATTGTGCTCTGCTGACACACACACACACACACACACACACACACAGAGGAGTAACCTTGACAACCAGGACAAGGATAGTGTTAATGGAGGAACTGTTTTATTAAAAAACATATCTTAAACTAATATTGTACAATCATATTTTTACTAAACTAATTTTATTCTATAGTGCCCATTTTCTAAGCACAATAATACCCTCCAGGGTGGGCGGTATGGACAATACTGAGCCTTCCGGGGCTATAAGGCCCTCCGCCTGCAGCGTCGGGCCTCATTATGCCCCTGGGTGTTCTGGTATTGCCCAATACAGCCCACCCTGTCTGGTATTATTGCTTGCGTAGATGCAGGTGCTGTTTGAAGTGTGATCTCTCTGCAAAAATATCCATTTAAATTTTTTTTTCAGAGTTGGGTTGAGAGTGGGATCTGATGTAGTTCATGGTACTGACTATGGCAGTACAAGTGGTGCCATGAAACGAGGCTGCAAAGTTTTTTTTTTCTAGTTTAAAGTTGAATTTATTGCCACCATGTAGTGTGGTGATTAGATTATGGCAGTGTAGTTATGAACTGTGCAGTTCCTAGGTAAACAGTGAACAGTCATGTGCTGTGTTTTAACCAATGAAATTATTTGATGTGGTTACTTTTTTAAACCCCATTTTATAAGGCAAATTTAACCTATGCCAGTGCAGAGAGCAAAGAGAGCTAGACTGATGCAAGATGTACTCAGTATTCATGAGCACACAACACAGTTCATCGCCCACCCATTTCCCTTCAGTTACTTAAAGAGCCAGTAGTGCCAAAAATGGCAGGCAGAAAATGTTAAGTGGCTACTTTTGTTTTCTGATGCATTTTTCTTTTACCATTTGCTCATTAGAAGATTGCCTACCTGATAGTATTATGTGTGATGTGTAGGGCATTACCTGGTGGCTGACCTAACTAGTTCTGTTCTTTATATGTAAAGGGCATTACCTGATGGCTGGCCTATCTAGTTCTGTTTTTTATACCTCATCAGCATTGTAACCTCACTTATTGAAGCATCGTGAGTGAACGACATCAGAGCAGGTAATTTGCTCATCTTTGTTGGTTGTGATGTCGCTAGCAATAAGGTCATAAGGCTGACAATATATGAGGAAGAACAGAACTAACTATGTCAGCTTCCAGGTAGAGTACTGTTCTGCATGTCACAGCAAGTATTTTCAGGTAGAAAATCTAATTAGGGAAAGGGAAAAGAACAAATACTTTATATATTGGAAGTAATAGTTCACAACATTTTAAAGTAACTATTATTTCAGGCTGGGCACTAAATCTTTAAATTTTCAATACTCTATAAGAACCGACATTCTATCCTGGATCAGAGGTGCCAGCACCCCTTCCTTCCCACTTACATAGCAAGAGCCCGTAGTTCTTCAGGCATTAAATGTTGTTATTTCAGCCCCTCCTCCTGCCACCACCACCACTATGAGTTCCAAGTACCTTATCAAACTTATGTGCTGTTCACGTTCTTCAGTCTTTATATACCCTTGTCTGGGACCAATAGTATATTGACAACTCGTTATCAAATTGCTTCTATGCAGATCGCATCATAAACCTGAAGGTAGGGCCTAGGTCAGATATGGACTGTTGGGAGCCTGCAGTTTGGTTCACAGCTGAAGAATCACAGTCTGTATCAGTAGTTATTTCTTCAGTTCACTCTATGGTTTATGAATTTGAGCTCTCCCCCGAGATATGTGTCTAGTGAAATGGAGACCGAGGATCAGCGGTCTCACACTTGATGCGGACATCTTGATTCTGCTGCATATTTCTGAAGTCTTTACTATGACACAACACATCCCAACTGTGGACTTGAATCTTTGTTAAAATCTATGGATGGCCAGCAGTTCAGAGAAGTGTTGATAACTAGTAACCTCAGTGTTGCAGAGAGGCTTATGAATAACTTGGAGATTCAGAATGTCATAGCTATTCATTAGAACTGCATTTCATTTTGTAGATTTTTCTTTGGTCATCTCTGTCACAGAGTAAAGAACCTCCTTCCTACAGTGGCGCTCAGTGATATGTTTGGTTATAACTGAATACCTCAGTACCAGTATAATGATCCCCTACTTTTAACTTATGACACTAGCAATTTATGTTGGTTAAAATGTGTCATTTTGATAGTATTAACCATTTTTTAAAAATACATTTCTATTGAATTTCATATATCACACAGTGTGCACATCGTATCTAAGCAATACATTCAGTAATGCATCTTTCTCTGGTATAGCAACATAGTAGTATCAACTTGACATTTTGGTATGCACTCACCTTCAAGTTCAGTCATACACATTAAAGAGCAAGTGCTCAGGAATCACTAAAAATGCCACCAACAGCTTAAAATCTGGTTCAATTTCAGTTGACATCCATCTGTATCCCCCGACAAGGCTGAAAATAGGCAAAACATTGTCTAGTCCTCCTTCCCAGTCATCAAAATGAAATAAATAATAACATAAAGAATTAAGGTTTAGGGCCTTTAGGTGCCTCTGTAATAATTTTGTCTGCTTTTGTTTCCGTAATTACCTTTTCGCCTTTTTATTTGTACCTTGCCAACTACTAGGGAAAAAAGGATCCAGTGGAATTCTTGTGTGATGTCAGAAAAGTTGCACTGGCAAGGCTGGCTGTGTATTTGAAGGGGCAACTGCAAACCTGTTTTCAGATTTTTATACAGAAATAACACTTGCTACTACCAAAATATTATATATTTAATAGAAATATGTGATTTTTGATAACCTGTGATCTTTTGTTATAATTTAGCAAGTGACATTTTTTTCATAACCAGATTTTACTTGGAAAGAAGAAAAGAGAAGCTGGTTACTGTTTTAAAAAATTTACAGCTCTTCAGATGTACCACAGCAGTGAAAATAGATAAAACACGAAGATCGCTATTGAAGGAAGTATCTATTTCTTTTCAAAAAGATAGAAGCAAATATTTAGTTTCTCATTGAACTTTGTTGGATTTATAAGTAGTTGGCAGTTTCTGACATCACAAATACCAAAATTCTACTGAATTATTTCTACTAGCTGTGTGAAAAGCAAAGGTGAATCTCTTGTTTCATTGCACTAACAAATATTTTATTATAAACGGTCGAAAGTAATTATTAACACATCAAAATACAATAAATGAACTAGCCAGCTGCCTGTTTGTTATAAGTAAATACCTGCTCTTGAAATAATATGTAGCACAGCATTAACATATACCTGCCACTACACATTATTATACCTTATTAGGAAATGCATTAACTCCTTAATTTAGGAGTGCATTTTCATTTCCATCATATCATCTTTAAATTACTTCACTTAGTAGTATACCACTTGTAATCAGGTATGCCTTCATTTCATACAGGTACTGTAGTTAAGTAAGGGGGGCCCATTTCCCTCAAACGCCTCAGCTCTGCCCCTAAATTCACATGTGAGGCACTCTAAGGATGAAGTTTGAACTTGGAGTGCCTTATACATCAAGGAGGTTGGTTTCTCATAAGAGACGCCCATCCCGGAGGCTCTGGGCACCGAACATATCAGAATTGCATACAAAGCTCAATCAATAAATTATATATATGCAAAATAATAACACAATAGTAGACATAAATATACAATGCTATGACTCAATTGTTATAAAATTTATAAATACTACCATCAAAAATAACTACTAACTTAAAAATAGCCATGGACTAGTTAAAGCGTAAAAGTCAGGGATCAAAATAGAGCTATAAAGCAAAGTCTGGGAAGGCCTGATTGTACAGGAAGGCCTTGAGGCAAGCTTTGAACACCTCAACAGAAGGGGCATCTCTGACAGCTGGAGATATTGAATTCCACAGGATGGGGGTGGTGACACTAAATGCTCTGTCACCTGCTGTTTTTTAGCCTCATCCTGGGAATCAAAGGAGGCCCCTAGAGGAGGAGCAGAGGGAGTGAACCGAGACAGCAGGTGTAAGAAGTCCTTCAGGTAACCAGGGCCCATGCCGTGTAGGGCCTTAAAGGTGAACAAGCCCACTTTGAAGAGGACCCTCCACCTGACCGGCAGCCAGTGCAGTTCACGCAGCACCAGGGTGATGTGACAGTACTTAGATTGTCCTGTCAACAACCTAGCTGCCACATTCTGCACCAGCTGCAGTCAGCACAAGGTACCCCCAGAGACCACCAGATAGAGTGCATTAGAATAGTCAAGCCTGAACATCAGAGAACAGAAAGTCACCAAGAGAAAGCCACTTGTCCAACTGGAAAGCAACATCTAAGAAAGGAAAGAACCAGCACAATGTGTGTGTGTGTGTGTGTGTGTCTGTCTCTATAGGGGGAGGCAGGATGGACAATTAAGTGTTAAGGAGTTTTTTTTATTTTTTTATTTCCCAGACATTACAGCAGAATCTGGTGCAAACCAAGTGAAACATGCCACGGTAAACTCCCAGAGCTGGGCCCTTGACTTCTAGTGCAATGAAAGTGCTGTGATCATTTTATAGCTACACTACCTGGGTCAGATTTTCAGTGGCTTACACCCACCCTGCGCCTAGATATATCCCCCCCCCCCACACCTTTTTCAAATCAACTTTTTTTGTGTGTATGTTTATATCTTTGTCCTCTGGTGCAGGCCCATCCTCCTGGCCCCAGCCTACCTCCCTGGCTCCATCTCCAGGCCTCCTGGTGGCTTCCCCCATGGCATTCCCCCTGTAGGGTGGTCAGCCGTTTCTCCATTCCTCATCCAATTAATCTGTTGTCTTAGGAAGAGGTCCCTCTAATCAGTGTGGAACCTGCAAGGGGTTGGGCCATTCATGTTGCTCTGCCTGGGTTTTCCTCCTCTGGCTGTCTCCCAAGAGGAACAGATATACATTGTCATCACAGATGGCCCTGTGCATATTTACATGTGCAGGAAATCAGTGGCTGCCACGCGTCCTCTCCCTAACGTAGTGGTCCCTGGCTGCCTTGCCTCCAGCTACCGCTAGGGGGCGAACTAATGCTAGGTGCCATATCCCTCTCTCCCTGGTGTAGTAGAGCAGTCCTTTGGCTGCTCAATCATCCTTCTCCCCCTCCCCCAGCTGACCCACCAGTATCCTGATTTCACACCTGAACCATGGTCATCAGCCCCGCAAGCAGTAGCACTGCCACTGCACCTGTGGTCTGGCATCAGATCTACCTGTTTTTGATTAATTACATTTATGAGGACAATTCATTATATGGTAACAATAAAACACCTGTGATCTGGCATCAGATCTACCTGTTTTCGGTTAATTACATCTATGAGGACAATTTATTTTATGGTAACAGTAAAACACCTGTTTTACAAGCTGTTTTAAAAGAATTGTTGCATCCCACATAACTTTGGCTGTATCCGGGGATTTAAATTCTGTTCTCCACTTCCTCGTTTTGCTCTCAACTATACCCCTTTGATAATTTAATCATTTATTATATGGTATAATGATTGTGGCATTTGAATCAACTCTGTATGAATATACAAGAAAGAGCAGCTTTTAGAATGGTGTCCTTTATGACAGGATCCACCCCCTGAAGAAGACTTTCTTTAAGTCGAATACATAAGGGGAGTTTGCTGTTTTGTTTGCTAAGTGGTGTCTTTATGGCCCACTATGAATTAAAAGAATTACTGTAATCTGCACTTTAATTAAAATTTGCACAAACCTATATCTGGTATATTGGCCTTTCTTTTGGTTCCATATTTTGAAAGGGCTGCACCAGCCAACAGTACACCTGGGCATATTATTTTTTAAGGCCCAGCTAAGTCCTTCCCGTACAGAAATCCCCCTGTACAGACAGTTGGTGAGACCCCATCTGGAGTACTGTGTCTAGTTCTGGAGACCCCATCTCCGCAAGGACATAGACAGGATGGAGGCAGTTCAGAGGAGGGCAACTAAAATGGTGCAGGGTCTGCAAGAGAAGCCATATGAGGAGAGACAAAAGGAGCTTGATATGTATTCCCTTGAGGAAAGGAGGGAGGGGGGGACATGATAAAAATGTTTAAGTACCTCAGTGGAATCAACAAAGTCCAAGAGGGTAGCATCTTTCAGAAAACAGATGTGCAAGAACAAGGGGACACAATTTGAAGATAGAGGGGGGACGGCTCAGGGGCAATGTGAGGAAGTATTTTTTCACAGAGAGGGTAGTGGATGCATGGAACAGCCTTCCTGAGGAGGTTGTGGGGTCTAAAACTGTGGGAGAATTCAAGAATGCATGGGACAGACATAAGGCAATTTTTGTGGGGGCTAGGAAGAAATAGGCTGTTGGTTAAATAGGATCTGCAGCTTATCCTCTAGGTAGGGAAATGGGCAGACTAGAGCCAAGCAGTCCTTATCTGCTGTCAAAGTCTATGTTTCTATGTTTCTTCCATGTCCATCCATGGATACAGCGCAGGGGCAGACGGGCAAAGCACCTGGCTGAAAGGGTGCTGTAGGGAGAGCCATAATTGTTGGTGTTTCACTCGCTGGTGCTTCTAGCAGTACCTCACCACTGTGCTCTACTCTTATTGGAGGCGCTGCTCTCGGAAACCACAATCTCCCAAATAGTCTGCTCATCCTGCATTGGACTAGGTCAAATAGATCAGATGTTTAATGGTCTAGATCAATCAATCAAATTTTTATTTAACCAGGCGATCATCATTGAGCAAAACTCATTTTCAAGATGGACCTGGATAGCTTCGAGATCAGTGTACAATACAAATAAGACATCAAAGTCCACAATGGTTACAGTATTCAGAAAGAGTGTCTACTAGAGAGCGGTGGTATTAGCGAGTACAACGCAATTGGTAAATGATGACAGTATATACACAAATGACACTAGATGACTTTAGACCTAACTGCAGGTGCGACCAGAGTTGGATCTTCCTGCTTTAAACCCTCTCTTATTGATGCAGTTGGATGGGATTTTGAAAATCATGCCTGCTGTGCCCAGACATGCGTCAGACTTTTGTGGGGGCAGCCAGATACACAGCATGCATCTTGTCCATAGAATCTGGTCCTCTCAGTCTGAAATACGTGGTCACCATTTGATGTAATTGTAAGCTTGTTAAAGAGAAGAGTCAGTTCTCCAGTTGATCGGTCAACTAAACCTAACATTCTCAAATGAAAAGAAACTTCACATTTTTGCAGTTTTTAATTTTAACAGTGGTGGGGTTGGAGCTGGCTATTACTTAAGCATCTATAAGAATAGTTTGTTTATTGAAATCATTTTCACCATTTTTGGGAGGTATTCAAACATACAAACATATGACTTGGCCACAGAAGAAGACCATTTTATCTATATAGTCTTCTCGAGTGCAGAATCCCTGATCCAAAGATTACCATGGGCCTCACCCCCACAACCCTGACCCTCCTCGTCCCCCTGTCTCACCCTCTCTTGACCGCTCCACCATCTTCTGATTCACTTCCTCATATGAGAGCTCATTCCACCCTGACACCACCTACTCAGTAAAGAAAAGTCTGCTGACCTCCTTCTTGAATCTCTCCCCCCCTCCAGTTTATAACAGTGCTCCCTTGTGGTTGTGTTTTTACTAAGATGAAAAAGGTCCCCAGTATCCACCTTGTTTATACCTTTCAGGTACTTAAAGATTTCAGTAATGCTCCCTGTCTCCCTCCTCTTCTAAACTGAGTACAAACTGAGTTCTCTCAGTCTGTCCTCATATGCCCTGTCCTGCTGTACGTGAACCATCTTTTTCAGTATCCTCTGCGCTGCCTTGAGCTGATTGATGTCCTTCCTCAGGTAGGAATTCCAGTACTGTGCACCATACTTCAGGTGAGGCTGTACCAAGGATCTGTACAGGCAGGGTAACCTACTCACTGCAGTACAGCTTGGCATTCTGTTAGCCTTGGCTGTTGCTTTTCTACAGTGATGTAGCTTATGTTAGATCACTGGTAATGGCTATCTCCAAGTCCTTGTCTTCCTCTGATACAGTGACCTTGATCATCCCTAGACTGTACTCAGCCCTCAGGCTCTTTCTTCCTGTGTGCATGACCTTGCACCTCTTAGCATGGAACCCTAGCTGCCAGATACCTGACCACCTCTACAGCTTTGCTAGGTCTCTTTGTAGGTCCTGCACTGCTTCATCTGTGTCCAGCCTTCCGCAGAGCTTGGTGTCATCAACAGAGAAGCAGATCTTGCCTTTCATGTCTTCTCCGTGTTGCTAATGAACATATTAAACATCACTGGGCTGAGAACTGATCCCTGATGGACTACACTGGTAACTTCCCTTATACCTTAGGGTCCCCTCCCAAATCCTGCCCTCTTGGTCCTATCTCTGAAGCAATTTGCCAACCTTCTGGTTAATTTGCTCTCTGTTCTTAGGTCCTCCAACTTCCTGATCAACCTCTTGTTGGTCACTGAGTCAAAGCCCTTACTGAAATCCAAACATAGAATGTCAACCAGCTGGCCCTTGTTGCCGCCTTCATTACCCAGTCAAGGAAGTCGATCAGGTTGGTCTCACAGGACCTCCCTGACATAAACACATGTTGTCTCTGGTTCTGTAGCCCATTTGCTTTGAGGAACCCTATCAGCCGTTCTTTTAGAATGGTCGCCATCAGTTAACCTATAGTGGAGGTCAGACTGACCAGCCTGTAGGTCCCCAGGGTAATCCCCAGGCTCAGTCTTGTGCAGCGGTACCGCATGTGTGAGTCACCACTCCTGCAGTACTACCACTGAATCTAAAGAACCATTGAACTCATCTGCCAGTGGACCTGCTAGCTGTGCCACCAGTTCCTCAGCACTTTTGGGTGCATGTCATCAGGACCTGGGGACTTGTTTACCTTTCACAACATGATCCCCTTCCTAACCCTGTCTTCTTCTCAGTTTGCCTACATAGGGGGAGGTGCTGCTAGTTAGTGACTTTAGTCTGCCAGATGTGGATTGGCTTCTTCCAACTGCAGCTTCCAGAAGAAGCAGGGCCATCCTTGATTCCCTACAAGAGGCTTTTCTCAGGCAGCTAGTCAAGAAACCCACAAGGGACAGTGCAGTGCTGTACCTAATACTTAAAAAGAGGGACAGCATTGCAGATGTCACAATGGGCAGTCCCATAGGTATCAGTGATCACCATGCAGTGTGGTTTAACATTAGGACAGGAACAGAGGTGACGCACATGAGGATGAGGATCCTGGACTTTAGGTAGGTGGATTTTAAAGAAACAGGAGACTGCTTCAGAAACTGTGTCATGGGGGGACTGCCAGTGAGGGACAGAGTCGCAGTGGTGAAAAATTTAAGGGAAGGGCATAATTAAGGCAACCAACCTGTGCATGATGGAAGTGAATAAAAGTAGAAGGAAAAGAGAGACCATTATAGTTCTCTAGGGAAGTATCCATGGTGGTGAGGGAAAAAAGGGTGGCTTTGAGGAGGAATAAAGAAATGCAGAAAGAGGAAGACAGAGAGGTAAAACTGAGGGGAGCAGGAAAGACCGAGAAAAGGATATCCAAAGGGGTAGCTAAAGGGGATAAGACTTTGTTTAGGTATATAAGTTGGAAGATGAAAGCAAGGGGAGAAATGGTGGGGAAAAGGAAGGTGGCAGGGAGAAACTTCAGAAGAGCATTCTTCACAGTGGAGATGGGGCGGATGGACCACCAGGTAGCAGCAGGAACAAAGGGGGGGGTGTTGGACACAAGTCTGAGCTGGTTACTAAGTTACTGTTACAGTCTGAGCTCTCACAGCTAGAGCACTGGGCTGAGAAACACAGATTGGCGTTCAGTTTGGCCAAACGTGCTGCCATGCACTTGGGCAGCTGCAGTAGGATGGCCAACTACTTATTCGGGGGGAGACTTTTGAGAGAAACAACTGAAGAGAAAGATCTTGGTGTGATAATCACTATTGACTTTAAAACTAGTAAAAACTCTTTATTTATGTATATAGTTGCCTGGGTTTTTGTGATGGAAATGTATTAATGCACAATTTATGTAAGAGAAACGACCCTGCTTGATGATGATGTAATCAATTGCCAAGTGTGAATTTTAATGTCTTTTCTTATTTTTCCTTTTTATCTCTAAGTTGAGACGTTAAGTATTCAGAAATGATAAGAGTGACTGAATGTCAAGTAAGAATTAAGTTTCTTGTAAACCTTAAGTAAAAGCTGATGTCTTGTAAAGCTGAAAGATACTAAATAAAGAAAGTATAAAAAAAAAAACTAGTAAAAACTGGCAAGCAATAGCAAACAAGGCCAGGGGAATACTGGGATATATAGCAAGGCATATAATTAGTAGGGATCGAAAGGTGTTACTGCCCTTATACACCTCGTTGGTGACACCCCATCTGGAGTACTGCCCACAGTTTTCATCCCCAGCAACAAAAAATGACATCTGCTTGTTGGAAAGTGTCCAGAGAAGAGCGACTAGAATGATTAGATGCAGAAATTGGGTGATTTGATGCCTTTTATTGGACCAACAGAGATTACAGAAAGACCTTAAGCTTTCAACCTCATGCAGAGGCCTTCTTTAGAAGAAATGGCACTTATTTAAGAAAACTCCGTTTTTAAAGCCCAGAGGGAAAAAAAAAAACATTTTACGCAGTGTGACAGATTAGCAATTAGTTAAGAAATACAACCAGAGGTAAGCAGGCATCCCTGAGACTAGTAAGTCAAATGTCACAGAATGGAATGCTATGTAGCAAATCCTCCGATGTTACAAGTCTCACTGAAGCCAAGGTAAAAAATGTGTGTGTGTGTGTGTGTTGTTAATTAGAAATATGTAAAACACATAACTGTGTGTGTTCTAAACATTTAGAACAGCAGTTTTGCATGTGTAAAACTAAGAGATTAACCCCTCCCCCCCTTTTTTTTTAGTTAAAATCAACGTTATAAACCCAGAAAGCATAATGAGAAACTGTCTGTGTCTATGTGCTTAGCACTCAAGTAAATGGCAGACATGCCGCACAAGCAGAAAATAAGCCTACGTGATTTTTAACACATATTTTCAATGCTGGCACTATGTAAACATTTTTATGTCTGTAGCTATGTATTCATTTGTCAATATTATTTGTGAATATTTAAGCTCACACTGTTTAAACATGTGCAGTCTGCAACTAGTGTTCATTAGTCAATATTATTTGCAAACATTTAAACTGTAACCTGAAACATGACAATCTTGTAGGCAGGACTTACCCTAATGATATCAATGTATTCAAAATCCTGTATGAAACTAAAATCTTTTACTACTAAATAGCAGTTCTGCATATGTGAAACAAAAGCCCAGGGAATAACCACCCACCAGTTAGAAACAAGCCTATAAATCCACATTTAGATATAATAAATAGAACCATTTTATATTTAAGCATATTAGAACCATGTAAAACAAATAACTGTCCATGTGTTGTACCTGAAACCAGGGCGAAATCGAAACAGGAGTACTTTAAATATTGCAGTGGGACATGAAACTGATGTCTACATTCATGTCATCCTGCACCATATTCAAAAGAAAAATCAGTTTCACCTCCTGTGCTTGCCTCTGTTGTGTATTTTCGAAATGGCCTTTCAGAACCAGGACTGATTAGTCAGAGATGGAGTGATCAGACTGCGAAAAATGTTGTCCTACAGGTTTTTCAGTCTTTTTCATTCTAATATCATGTCTGTGTGAGTTCATACTGGTTCGAAAAGGTTGTCCAGTCTTCCCCACACAACCTAATTGTGGACATTTCTTGCACTGAATGTAATAAACAACGTTCCGAGATGCACATGTATAATTCCCCTGTATGTTGAATTGTCTGTTTCGGGAGGTGTAGACAAAATGTGAAGTGGAAATGTGCCACATCTTACATCCAGAATGATTGCAGGGTCTCGTGCCACCTAATGTTCTGTTGTTCATATCAGTTATAAGTTTGCTCCTGACAATCAGGTTAGATAGATTAGGTGGTTGTTTGAAAGACAGTAGAGGAGGTTCTTGGAAGATACATTTCAAGGTGTCATCCTCATTAAATATTGATTGAAGGTCCTTAATAATTATATGTAGTGGCTCTAGATCTATGTTGCTTGTGACAACCAAGGGTATTCTGGTGGTGGTCATCTTTTCTTTGTGTTGAAGTAGTTGTTCTCTTGGAATCTGCGTAGCACATTCCACCACTCTGTCAATTTCTCTAGAGGAATGCCCCTGCCCAATAAATTTTTTTTTTAGTGTGGCCCGGTGTACATCCCTTTCCTCCTTACTTGAACAGATACGGTGGTATCGGAGCAGATTTTTTTAGTGTGCCTAGGGTGATTGCTGTTTATATGCAGGTGCCTTTGTCTACCTGTCGGTTTCCTGTAAATACAGGTTCATAAGGATCCATCTTTGATGGTAACTGTGGTGTCCAGGAAATTAACACTGGTGTCAGAGTACTCCAGGGAAAGTCTAATGGATGGGTGGAGGTTGTTATGTTCCTGATGGAGTTCTTTGAGTGTGCGGGTAACCTCTGTCCAAATTATAAATAGATCATGAATATATTGGAAATATGCAAGTGGTTTATATGTACATTGTTTTAGGAAATCCTCCTCCAAATTCACCATGAAAAGATTGGCATACTGTGGAGCAATCCTGGTGCCCATTGTTATTCCCATAGTTTGAACATAATGTTTGCCATTAAAGCGTAAGTTGTTGCGGGTCAGAATAAATTCAGTAAGTCTTGCAGTGAATTTTGGGTGAATGTTGTAGTGCTGTTCTCACTCCTGCAGGTATCAAACAACTAAGATATCAGAATAAACTGGAAGTTTTAAATCTCTACACACTGGAATATAGCCGTCTGTGGGGGGTGGGGTGTATGTGCCTGATCTGTAAACCTTACACCAATCATGATCTTTGGGAATGTTTGGGACTAGAATATAAGAACAGCTATCATACAACTAGATCCCATGATCTTCAGCTGATAGGTCAGGGATACAGGACATAGAAAAGAGCAGTTGTTTTTTACCCAGAGAATTGTGGATGTATGGAATAGGCTACAGTTGGAGGCAACAGGCAATGATAATATGGCTACATTTAAAAGGCCGCTTAACATGTACTATATCTCGCAGTCAATAGGAGATTATTCCCTTTGAGCCAAGGGTGAGCTGTATATGGGCTCTTGCCTGTCTGGGCTCGTATTTTACTGATTACTATGACAAGTCAATTTTCAGAGGAAAGAGTCCTGAAAGGACTTGCAGCTATGAAAGTGGACAAGGCTATGGAGCCAGATGGGATACACCCAGGGGTACTAGAGAAACTCAGGGTGGGGTTAGTTGCCCCACTGAATACACTCTTCAGCAGCTCACTGGAAACAGGCATGGTTCTGGAGGACTGGAGGAGAGCAGATGTCGTCCCTCTCCATAAAAGCAACCGCCACAGCAGCAGCAGGGCGGAAGCTAGCAATTATAGGCGATTAGTCTCGTATTAGTGGTTGGGAAATTAATGGAAACCCTGTTAAAGGAAAGTTTGGTAGAGCATCTAGGATCCAGTGGACTACAAGACCAAAGACAGCATGGATTCATTTTGGGGGGAGGGGGGTCATGCAAGATGAATCTGATTGATTTCATCAAATGGATGAACAGGGAACTAGATCGGGGAAGGCAGTGGATATAACCTGTCTGGACTTTAACAAGGCCTTTAACACTGTGCTGCACAGGAGCCTGATAAAGAAACTGAGCAGCCTAGGGGTGGGATCAAAAGTGATGAACTGGGTAAGGAACTGGTTAATGGATAGCCAACAGGGGGTGGTGGTTAATGGCACTCATTTTAAAGAGGGGCTGAGTCAATACTGGGACTGACCCTCTTCAGTGTTTTCATAAGTGACAGTATAGAACTAGAAGGGAAGGTGTACCTTTTTGCAGATTACACCAAAACATGTAATAGGATGAAAACGCCGAAGGGGGTGGAGAGAAAGCGTAGAGACCTTGGAAAACTGGAGGAGTGGTAAAGAGCATGGCAGCTGAGGTTCAATGACAAAAAGTGCAAAATCATGCACATAGGGCATGACAACCCAAGAGCTGAGTACAGGATTGGGAGAGGGAGATACTGACAGTCACTAAGTAAGAAAGGGACATTAGGATTATCATATCTGAAGACCCCAAAGTGGCAGGGAAATGTGACAAAGTAGTGGGTAGGGCCAGTGGGATTATGGGGTGCATAGCAAGAGGTACCTGCAGCAGGAGGAGGAGCTAGGTGGTGTTGCCACTGTATTGCTTGCTTTTGAGACCCCTCCTGCAGTATTATGTCCAGTTCTGGAGGCCCCATCTCAAAAAAGACATAGAGAAGGTGGAGGCAGTCCAGATGAGGACAACTAAAATTGTGCAGGGGTTGCATCTAAATCTCTATGACAAGAGACTGAGGGATCTCAGCAGGTACACCCTGGAAGAGAGAAGAGCGAGAGGGGCTTGATAGAGACCTACAAATACTTTGCAGGGGTGAACAGCATGCAGGAGGGGAGTCCCTTTCAAATGAGAAAATGCACCAGGACCAGAGGGCATGTGATGAAGCTAGAGGGGAGGAAGTTTTAAGAGGTATGTGAGGATGTACTACTTTACTGAAAAGAGTGGTGGATGCCTGGAACAGACTGCCAGCAGAAGTGGCGGAGGGGAAAACATTGGGGCTTCAAGCATGAGTGGAAAAGACATAGGGGAATACTGGCTAGCAGGCAGGGAGGAGGGAGGGAGGAAGGGTTGCCGGAGACCATTTATGGTTTGTGGAGGCAGACCATCTGGGCAGACTGTGTAGGCCAAGCAGTCTTTTTCTGCTAAAATGTTCTGTTTCTTTGTTATGTGTTCTATGACACTGGGAATCTCCAGGTTTTCTTTTTTTATTGCCTTTCTTTTTCCCGCAGTGCCTCTTGTCCCATGTGACAGTGATGCATCCAGATCTAGATAGAACCCTGTCATTCATTGTCCTTGGAACACAGTGAATGGCCCTTTGAGGGGTAAAGAATATCCCTTCCTATTGTCCACTCTACACTCCAGAAGATTTGGGTCCCAAACTATATCCTGGAAATCGCTGCCCTGGGACCATACTGAGAGGCTTTAGGGCAGATCATGACTAAAGTGTTAACATTACTGTCCTGTGGGACTCTATTGTTAAAGAGGAGGCAAACATGTCTGTTAAATTGCTGTTTCTGTAAAACTGATTTTTAAATGTCTGTTGATGTTTACATTCCCCCTACTTAACAGGCTTTTTGCATGACGTATTATCAGTCCTTGGTATCCTGCTTGGTGGCTACAACTGCCACGTGCTTCACATTTCTGCTCTCAAAGGTTCAACAAAGCAGGGATGTTGTAATGTGGAGTTTTCCCACTGGGAGACATACAGTAGAGTTGGAATGGTTGAACGCTGCACCCATGGACATTGGAGCTAGTGTTCTAACCACATCGACTTACAGTAGTTATAATAGTTGTTATCCAAAGTGCTTAACCCCAGTTCATCACCATAAGAGTTCTGTTCCACTGTTACAGTTCTTTGGCTCTCGGTGAGCGAATGCAGTGCAAAATGTCACTGCTCTCAGTGTGCCCCAAGGATAGAAGTGTAAGCATTCTGAGATGGTGTTAACCAGATAAGAAACAATAAGCATTAACATATATTCCAAAGCAGGAGCTAAAAGCCGTGTTTACACTGCAGCAGCGCTCTGACCTTTGTGCTGCTCCGCTCCTGATGAGGTCACTGTTGTGGCTTAATTCTGCCTTTACACGGCCTGCCCTCACACCAGTGCATATTGCACCAGAGACGGGCTGTGGGGCCAGGTTGAGAGCAGTGAAGGAATCTTGGAGTGGCTGCTTTTATCAAAGTGAGTGTCACAGCGCATTTACACTGCCATGTGTGCTTGATCTGATAAACATATCCACTCCTGTGCCGTTGAAGAAAATGGAACCGAAGCTCTCCTAACATGCCCTGGTGAGCTTCCACACTACCGACTTTGCAGCACATGAACCCGTGCGCCCAGGTTGGTGTGCTGCAAAGGTGACAGTGTAAACATGGCTAAAGAAAGTCATTGAATAGATTTTTAAGGAGACCATTCATTTAAGTGATAATTTCCTCATTTGAAATGATAACTATATAATGATAGACAAGTTACACATGTCAAATAGAGCGAGGGTGCATAGTGTTAGTGAGAGATCAACATCTAATGATAATTCTTTATGAGGAGAATTATTTCTGCTATTAGATATTATCTAAATTAAAAAGCCCAACTGCCATATTGTTTTAAAATTCTTATTTTTTTTTAAATAGGTCTATTATCATATGAATAAAAGCACATTTGCGAGAGTCCTGACTTCTACAGTCTGTTGGCCTCCATTGGGTAAACCCTTACAGGGTTGCCCCTGCTCAAAGCCATGACTGCTTGCTAACTCCTCAGGGCTAGTTTGGGCCCCTGCAAGGGCTTTTCTGTCTTTTGTTAACAGTCCCATCATCTTTCGCCAGCACTAAAGGGCTATTCACATGGTCAGTTCTGCACCACTGTAGGTGGCGCACAGCAGCCAGATCATTGCCGTTGTGCAGGTGTGAATACAACGGTTTTGCCATTTTTGCATTGTGTTGTGGCCACGATCCCTCTTTTCCCTGGGACTACATTCTGATTCTGGTGTTTTCCTCAGCTGTGTGAACAGCCGGCACCACCTACAACAGCTGCTGCAGTGCGTCATCAGCCCAAGGGCAGACACTGAACAATGGCGTGGAGAGAGTCGGGATTATATGGGTCCTATGTGAAAAGCTGCGGTCACTCTCTTGAGTTTGTCTGTGGTTCGAGTGCATGTTCAAACTTGGTGATTAACCCATCAGTGGTGCTGGGCACATCATGCGGGCTCCGTTTGGCAGCAGTACTTGCTGTACTGTGGTGCGGCAAACTTCTTGTTACTTGGCAAAACTATGGCCAGTGGACAGAGGTGGCAAGTGAGTACAGTCCTTCGGCAACAGACATGATCCGAGCTGCTGGAGGCAGCTGGGTCAGCCTTGGTGCAGTGCTGCATCTACAGGCATTTAAATCTGAACGGGGGCACAGTGAGTGCGATTTATTCACACTGGCCATTACATGGCTCTTTCTCCCCCTCTGCCCCATGGAAGTTCATCTAAAACACTGGAAGATGAGTTGCACCGATGTAAGGGGCTGCTGTGTGAATGGGAGTCATATCACTGCAGCTTGAATGGAGCTGCCTGCACCACGATGGAACTGTGAATGAGGCATGAATCTCTTGTAGCATTGTGAGCCTGCATTGCAGCTGTCTGCCCTGCAACTGACTGGCAGATCAGCAGAAACCTTTAGGCTCCAGTGTTCTCAAGCCTTCTTCCACTTTTCATTTTTTCTGAATTTTGTCTCCCATATGAGGATTAGGGGTGCCATGAAGTTTTGTGCTCGTACATTACCTGGCTCATCTTGTACAGTGTGCTCGAGCTTTACAGACTTCTGAAAGTTTGGACACAAATATTCAAATCAAAATTTCAACCTGTTGAAAATGTGCTTGTTTTTGAATTTGTGTTTGAATCTCAGAACTCAATTCTGTTTGATTGATTTGTACTGATTTAAACTTATTCACTTCTTTGGCCTCAAGAGTTTGTTTCTGTTTGACAGGAAGTGAAACCCTGATATGTGTGTGTGTGTGTGTGTGTGTGTGTCTGTCTGTGTGTGCGTATCTGAGTGTGTGGTATACTGTATTGAAATCATTGATATCTGCTGTAGTCGATGCAGTTTTTTTAATAAATTCTCTTTATTGAATATTTTTGATAAAAGGACACCCGTGACAGTAACAAATCAACAAACAAAAGCATTTTAATTTTCTAGTCAAGTCATATCATTGCTAAGTTTAACAAGACCATGTTCAATAGCATAAAATATATGTACTGTATATTTAAGCAATAAGGCATGACCAGGGGTTAGATTAACAGTCTGTTAATCACCCTCTAGGGGTGTAATGTGGCACGAGGCACAACCGAATGCCATGTTGCCCCTACGGGGTGATTGACTATTAATCTAACTCCTTGGAGTGCCTTATTGCTATTATAAAAGAAGCATTCCAAAAGAAAAGTGTTAAAAGTATACTTTTTGAATATTTTCCTCATTTAGAGGGAGATTTTTAATAAAATAGTTCTTCCACCAATAGTTTAAGAATGCTGGTTCAAAATCAGAATGCAGAATTCCAGTCATTCAGCAGTGCTAGAGGATGGAATGCTGACAGGAAGAATCCATGTGCCATGGTGATCAGGCTGTACATGACAGTGTAACAAGGATTAATGTAAGGCTGTTGGAATCCTAACAGCCAATCAGATTGCAGGGTTTCTGAGACCCTTTTTATAATCTCAGTTATGAAATGGGCTGTCTAGTATACAAAATTGACTGGTTGCTAGTCATGTGCTGTAAGTGTCTAGTGCATGGCTAGCAGTGAATCCAGGTAAGCCTCATCCTAGCCTGGCACCCAATGTAAGTGCCCACGTGGGACGCTCACACTGTCAACCACCGCCATTATTGCCAGTCACTACACAAACAAAAACCGGCAAACCACAAAGAAAAAACTTTATTTTTGCTATGTTGCAACATACCCTCTATGTCCCTTAGTGAAGAGCAGCTTAATTCTTTCAATCATACAGAAACTCTGCCACAACACGAAAGTATCCAATAAGTTGTATCTTTACAAATGCGCTAGAACTATTTGGCACACACCCCATCGTGTCTTATTGCTTACAGAGATGGGGCAGGCAGTGTGCTCCTTGCAGGGATATGCTCAACAGTGGAGGCATTTTAAAGTTTGGGTTTGGTATTCAGGATCTTCCAAATCCACAGTTGCAAAATCTGCTTGGAGTTGTATGTTCATGATGAACTGTTTTGGGTGGGGCCATGAGACTTTTTAACTTCCACCTAAACCACCACCTGGAATGGGAAAGAAGGACCCCAGTTTAACATCTGACTAATGACACTGCCAGTAGTGCATCATCTTCCCTTCACCAGTACTAGACAGCAGTATCACATGTGACATTAAGGTAAAACCCAAAGCTAATAACTGATGTGGGTATGCATTAAGTTCAGTGAAAAGAACCAGGAGCCCAATACAGAGTCACAGTCGGGGTGGTGGAATTTAGGGGCATAAACTGGAGGGTCCCATTCTGCGACCCTCAAAAACTGCAATATGCAAAGTCCTGAATTAACCACCAGGGGAGGACTCCCGCTCATCGATTAAGTTGCAGTGCAAGTGATGGTTGCCAGATGTTTGTGATTGCAAATAAGGTTTCTGACCACAAGTATACCAGTTGCCACCACCATGGACATCTGGGCATGGCATTGCGCATGTTGTATGGCACGATGTGGTGGGAGGTGTTACTGCTTCAGTCATTCCCGCCACAATCCTGTACATTATGACCTGCCTGTGGGCTGTATAATCTGTTATTTTCCAAGTCCCACAATGGCCATCCAAGTTGGTTTAGTTGCCCCACTAACTGATCCTTTTAATAAGCATATTCCTGATGTTCAGTGGAACCACCCTCCCTTGCCCCTTTTCCTGCATGTGGCATATACAATACTGTACCCTCACCAATCTTGGTCTTTCTTTGACTGATCTCTGTCCCACGGAAATAGAGTACCGAAATGGTCACGTATGGCTTCACTTTCTTAGGAAAATGAAGCAAATCTGGTGAATGTTGGGGGACACCTGTGCTCATCCCTACCCTGTCGGTTTCCCACAGCTCTTCTTTGAATCAATATGAATGAATTATTGGAAGGGTGTGGTACCTGTCAAGGATTCAGTTCTCTAGTATCAGTAAAGTGAGATGACCCTCCAAAATAAGTGAAGAAACTCATCTTTCCTAAATAAATGAATGACCAAAAAGGATGTCATTTAAAGCAGCAGCAGTGTATGTTATGGAGAAAATGCTGAGTCTATAATATACGCTTTACAGCTATTTTAGAGTATTTAGACTATTAGCTCCTGCCTTGTAAGATGCTTTTTTCCCCAATTTTGAGTCTGTTTTAGTATTATATCATTTTTTTTATTATAAATTATTTTGAAGGAGCGCTTCTGGCTATCCCTAGGTTTGTATCCATATTCTCAACTTTTCGTTAAACACCCCTTATCCCATATGGTTATGGAGTAGGGTCTGTTGCACACTTGTTCACCTTAGTCAAAAGAAACATGATGTCAAAAAGTTAATGGCCAAAAACTGCAGAGAATATTCTGAAAACCTGGGGACAGCCATATTGAAAGAGGGGGAGGTGGTACTCCTTTTATTGTTACTAATCTAAATACAAAAATGCAACAGCAGACTCAAAACAGAAAAAAAGGACTTAACAAACAGAAGAAAAAGGATGATCTAACATGGAATAAATATGTATACGCTCACAGGTCGTTCTGTTAGCATGCAGAAGATAGGAAATGCATTCTATTTCTGAGATCCAAGAGGTGTTTTAGACTTACAGAAGGTGAGCCGGGAAGCACATAAAACCCTTCCCCAAAACAAATATCTTTAGATTTATAAGTGAATAACCACAGACAAATATTGCGTGCAGAATTACTATAAAGCACGGCCTTCTTAAAGGCTGGCGTGATTTTTTTTTTTTTTTTTTTGGTGTGGAATGCAGGGTTTGAACACAGGCTCCTGAGTAACCCGGCAGTCAGCTTAATGAAGTGGTGCTGTCAGTCCAGAGTGGCACACTGAAACTCCGTTTGATGGTCTCATAAATCAAGCTGACAGGCCTGTTACCCGGCTAGCTTTACTCACTCAGCTGCATCTAATGTAAACAGAACACAGACAAAATGTGTTAAAGAACTTGAACCTATTGGGGGGGGGGGCGAGAGAGGAGCACACTTCAAGGAACTGGTGTATCCCTGTCTTGCTCTAACAGGAAAGGACCTTTCACCTTCTCTCTTGAGACTTCTTGTCTGTAAAAACAAAACTAGTTTATTTTATAGTGGTCAGGAGGTTTAGAAGCTATAATTATTTTGTGGGATTTTATGATCTTATCTTAAGGAGATAAGGTTTGTGTTTCATTTGGCTGTATCCAAGGACTGGTCCTTCTAAAAGTAATCCTGTCCTGAATCTGAGTTCTGGTTCTCATCAGAGAACACTGCATGGCTGTACCAGTCACCAAGAACTGAAGAAATATTTCTGCAGGCTGGCGGGCAGTGGAACTAATACACTTGTGTCTCCCTGCATTGTATGTGGGGTGGGGAGGGGGTGAGGTGGATATGCTTCACTGAACATACAGATTCTTTAGATCTTTGTTTCTTTGAGGTTGGAGTTTTGTAACTGCCCAGCTGCCCCAGCAGTAAACACTTGGTAGTTGAAATAACCAGCGCTCCCTCTCTTATTTGCCGTTTCTGTTTTTTTGATGAAATGCTTAAATCACTGCATTGTGATGATTTTGCCTAAAAAGTACAGGAACATAATTTCGTACATTGGCTTTGCTGAATTTAGTTCTGTTTGTATTAACCCAGACTGCTAGTTTGCATGTATGTGTGTTCTTGCGTGCATGGTGTGTGTGGTTATTAGTGTTTCTGTGCACATGTTTGTTTATGCATGAATGGTATTTAACTGGCAAATGAATTGCATTTTGCTTGTATCATCCATTTCAGATCCAGTATTTAATTCTGACTACTGTAATCATGTCTCCCCTGAGTCGTCTCTTTTTCATGGAGAACAGTCCCATATCTGGCAGTCGGTGCTCGTAGCTTTTGCTTTCTGAGGCAAGTTTAGCTTCAAGCACATTTGTTGCTCTGCACCTTCTCAATCTAATTGAAAAATACACTTCAGAGTTATAAAATCTATTTAAATCTATTGGGGTATTAAAAGGCAACTAAACAGATTTTTTTTCTGGGGGTCACAATAAAAAACAAAATTGCAGAGCAGGAGCTGACATTTTACACTGTAGTGCTCCTTACCTCATTGGTGGTGATTTTATGCATTTTTGTGCTGTTCAAACAGTGTAAACAAACTTTTCCCTGGTTTTAAAACTGGCACTGTGATCCATCCATAAGATGGTGCCAGCGTCAGATGTGATGACGTCACTGGAGCGAGACCGCTACTAAAGAGCCATAGAAGCAGCATGTACTGCCCCGTTTTTGACCATAATGTGTCGCGTCTAAAGCACACCAATGTGGTAACCAGCACTTATAAGAACATTGGCAGAAGCCAGAGAAGGAAGGCCATTTGGTGTATCTAGTCTGCTCGTATTGCAGGATCCACAGCTTGAGCTACTGTCCCTGCCCCCTCCCCCAATCCTCCCTACCCATGATACTTACCTTTTCCCTATGCCTATCGCAGCCTCTCTTGAAACTGCCTACTGTCTTCAACGAGGCCACCTCTTCCAGCAGCGCATTGCAAGTGTCCACCACCCTCTCCTTGAAGAAGTTTTTCTTGACCTCCCTTCTAAACTTCACCCCTCCAGCTAAAGACTGTTCCCCCTCTTGTTATGGTTGCCGTTACCACTCATCTTAAAGAGACCCTCCTTGGCCACCTTATTTATCCCTTTCAAGTACTAGAAGGTCCCAATCATGCCCCCTTCCCCCACTGCTATCCTTCAGGGAGTACATGTTCAGAGCCCTCATCCTCTCCTTTAATACCTTACCCGCTATCATTTTTGTAGCCCTCCTTTGGACCTTCTCCAGCAGGTTAATGTCCTTTTTGAGGTGTGGACACCAATACTGAACTCCATACTCCAGATGTGGCCTCACCAGTGACCTGTACAAGGCAATATAACCTTATTCATACTTAGTCCATACAGGGGCATCACAGCTCATCTGTAAGGGGTCTCACAGCTAATTTGTCTGAGTATCACAGCTAATCTGTACAGTGATAGCACAGCTAATCTTTATAGTGCTAGTACAGATAGTATGCGTAGGGGTATTTCAACTAATCTGTACAAGATGTATCACAGCAAATCTATACAAGGAGTATGGCAGCTAATCTGTACAGAGGTGTCACAGCTAATATGTATAGGGTTATCACAGCTAATCTGTACAGGGGTATTACAGCAGATAATCTGTATGGGGTATCACAGTCAATCTGTACAGGGGTGTCACATCTAATGTGTACAGGGGTAGTACAGCTAACCTGTACAGGGGTAGTACAGCAAACCTGTACAGGGGTGGTACAGCTAATCTGTACAGAGGTACTACAGCTGATAGTACAGCTAATCTGTACTGGGTGTGACAGGGTGAAATAGGGCCCTGTCCCAGTAGTTATGGAGAGTTTGAATGCAGAGGTCTGTTCTGTTCTTTCATTTCCTGTCTCTTCCCTGTCTGGTTGCACAACCAAATTTTCCTGTGAGACCTAGGATTTGATCACCCCAACAGACTCGCAATTCTCTGCCTCTCACTGTCTTTGTATCCTCACTTGCTGTTCTGTCTTTTCCTCCCTTGCATATCTTCTGGTATAAAAATATATGTAAATTATTATGTACAAATGTAACTGATATTGGGATCCCTTTGTTTAGAAAATGTATATAATGTTGAAATGTATATAATTATATTTTGAGAGGATTGCAAAAGGGTATTGTAAACTCAAGAGGTTACGTGAGTGCAAGTTTTAATTCTTTTGTAGAAGAGCTGTGGAAAAGGGGGCTTCAGCTCAGGAACACTCTGTTCTAGCTGCATCTACCTGATACTTACAAGAACAGGATGCTTGTTAAGAACGGGGGTTGGAAGGTCTTACAAGAGAGCTGAGCTGCAATTGCTTGAAAGAGAAAATGGACACAGAGATTGAAGAAAAACTCAGATGGACTTTTTCTGGGTTTTTTTTGCCTTAGTAAATAGTTATACTGAATAATTTATTTTAAACTTTATTTTTATAGTTTTCCAATATTTAGAGAAAAATAAATCCACATCATGGACATAAAATAATATCTATTACAGTACATTGGGGATCTAAGCCCCCTTAATCACTGGAGAAATGTATCTAGATGTTTTGATACCACATCTGGGGGGTAATTGCTTAAAATACCATTCCTAGAAGTCCAAACTATAATTGATGCTGTCTGAGCCCATGAGCAGTATGACTAATGCGTTTTTCTAAAGTCCAGAATATAAGTCCAACATAAGCATGCCCTGTTATAGGGCTTGTGGTGTCATACATTAGCTTTAATTATACAAAGAACCTAAAAAATGTAGCTTTTATAGCAGCACAATTCAAGTTAATTCAAACGTGGGTGTTAAGCGAATTTTGAGATTCCAACAGTTCGATGAGACAGGAAAGTAAAGAAGAAGAAAAATAAAAAGCTACTTAGCTTCAGAGCTTCAAAATTAAACTCAAACCTCCTACTTAGAGCACCCCTCTCTCATACATTTGATTTTTACAACATTTTTAAATTCACCGTTATTATTTCTATAGGGATGTAAAGGGATCACTTTTATGTTTAAGGTTGACACATCACCATCTGATTCTGAGAGAACCAACTTATCTGCAGAATCGGACCCAGTAATGTAAAACATTAAGACTCTCATATCTCTGTCTCATTTTAGCAGACGGTACTGGGGTGAAACCAAAATTAGGAACAATAAAGAGCTATACTTAGCTCAAAACAGTCAAGTGTCCCTATCTTCTTCTTGCTCCGTGTCTTCATCCTCCTCCGTTGTTCCCTTTTGTTGGCCCAGTTGCAGGCAAGAGGCCCATTTTCCGGCTTTGGCAGGGTTGGTAAAGATCCAGACTTTGCCCTCGTAAATGATCCGGAGTTTGGCTGGGTAGATAATCGTGTGGGGTATAGAGGCCTCATGGAGCTTTAGGTGAACGCCATTGAATTTCTTGCAGCGGGTCCTCGTTGCATAACTGATATCAGGGAAGATATATTGTAGATATTCTGTTCATCCTGTGTGAGGGGGGCCCATCTGTCTGCCCATCCAGAGGATTTTATCTCGGGTTCCAATCCCATCAGTCACCACTGACGGGGTACGGGGGGTATCAGATTGCTGTCGGTACCTCCAAGGAGTGATTCGGTAGCTTTCTGAAGGCCAAGCTGGTGTTCTTGTCTCCATCGAGCAGCTATTCGTTGAACCAGTCATGCAGGAATAATATGGGATGGTCGCCTTCAATCCCCTCCGACAAGCTCAGTATGCGCAAGTGTGAGGATCTAACCTGATTCTCTAAGGTTTCTAGACGGGCCCTGAAGTATGCGTTCTCTTTAACCAGCAGTGCGGTGGCTACTGCCGCAGAATCTGCTTGGCTTTTGGCTTCATTAACAGTAGTTTTTAGGTGGTGTACTGTTACTTCCACTGCCGCTACATGGGTCCCGAATGTGTCTATTTTTGTGTTGAGGTATGTCACCAAAGTAATCGGTCTCTGAATTTTTAAGCCCAAAGAATTCAGGGTTTCTCCTGGGTCTAATGCATTCGTGGCCTGTACACTCATGTCGGGCCTCAGCTGCTGAGAGGTATTGTTTGGTTTTCCTACGGCCCCAGCACCACGATCTTTTTAAGGATTACCCATTTTATCCAGTTTTTACTTCTCTTTTCAAAGATATGGAGTGTTTTCCTTGAAAATAGCTGTAAATAAGTGATTTTTAAGTTTTATTCATCTGTTGGTACAGAGCTACTTGAATCTGCTGCTACTCAGCTCGGGTTCCACTGCCCCCCCCCCGGAACAATTTTATTTTTTATGTTACTGCTAGTAGAAATAAATGCTCTTGTGAATTTTACAACTGCTCCTGGTTTTTCCTATGCATCCTGACCTGTGCTTCGACGACAGATGATGTCAGCCTAAGTGGGATTTACGCCGTGAATACTCTAAGTCAGGAGTTTTGTGTGTGGGTACTGGACCTAGTACAGGGAAGCACAGAGAAAGGTATGGATTCTGCAGCAGCAAGTCCAGGAGTGGTTATCAGGAGAATGACAGCCAAACTAGCAGAGACAGAAGTCCAAGCTGAGATTGTGCAGCCAGCATAAGTTATGGAAAAAGAACAGGCAGTGACAGAACCTGAAAGCCTGATGGACTTTTTCAAAAGAGTGGGCAACCCTAAAAAAATTATTACTGATCAGGGTAGTCATTTTGGTGCTGCATTACTTAAGTAGCTGTACAGACTACTAGGGATTACTGCCATAAGAACCTCCCGCTATCACCCTCAGACAGACGGGCTTGTTGAGCATTTTAACCAAACCCTAAAACACATGTTAAAGAGATTTGTAAAAGGGGAAGGGAAAGATTGTGACCAATACTTGCCCTACCTACTATTTACTTACAGAGAAGTGCCACAGGCATCAACAAGGTTTTCACCATTTGAAATGCTGTATAGTAGGCAGCCAAGAAGGCCACTGGATGTGATAAAAGAAACATAGGAAGATAACCCCACTCAGAAACAATCTATAACGTCTTATATGTGTGCCCTAAGAAAGAAGCTGGCAAAATATGTTGAAATTGCTTTTAGTAGTCAGGAAGAGGCCCAAAACCAACAGAAGGTATATCACCATGGGGTAAAAGAAAATGTTTTTGAGCCAGGTGAAAAGATTTTGCTACTGTTACCCACAACAGAAAATAAACTGTTAATGAACTGGCAAGGGCCTTATAAAGTGCTTAGATGTACTGGCACCTGTTAACTGTGAGATTGCAACCCCTGACAGGAAAAATCCTACTAAGATATACCATGCTAACCTTCTCAAGAAATGGGTTGAAAAAATGCCAAAAGCTGCTTTGCTAGTTTTACCAGAAACTGATAAGAAGATATTGATGTAGCTTATGATAAACTGGAACAAACTGTAAATTCTGATGCTATAAAGGTGAATGTTTCCTTAACCTCCGAACAAACCGCAGAAATTCGTAATGTGCTAAAGACATTTAACGGTACTTTTACCACAGTACCAGGCTGGCAAAAGGGGTTGAGCAGGTAATAGTGACAAGGAATGCTCGTCCTGTTAAGCAAAAGACATACAGGTTACCAGAGCGGTTAAGAGCTGACGTGGTCAAGGAAATACAAAAACTGAAACAATTGGGTAGCATAGAGGAGTCAAGGAGTGCTTGGTCATCTCCAGTGTTAATTATAAACAAAAAAGAAGGAGGTGTTAGAGTCTGCCTTGATTTTAGAAAACTTAATCAAGTATCAGAATTTGACAGTTATCCTGTGCCCAGAATAGATGATTTGGTGGACAGACTGGGAAGTGCAAAGTATATCAATATCCTCGATCTCACCAAGGATTACTGGCAAATACCTTTAGCTAAAGAATCCAGAGACAAAACTGCACCTGCCACTCCTGCTGGATTCTGTTAGTTCACCACCATGCCGTTTATTTTACATGGTGCACCAGCTACATTCCAGCAGTACATGGATGTAATTTTATCACCTCACACTGGTTGTTGTGCTGTGTACCTGGATGATGTCATGTGTATAGTCCAGACTGGAAAAGTCACCTGGAACACCTACAAGCAGTTGTCCAAGCTATCAAAAATACAGGTCTGACTATTAATCCTACCAAATGTGCACTGGGCATGCAGGAAACCAGATATTTGGGCCATGTGTTGGGAAATGGAGAAGTTAAGCCAGAAATTTCTATAATAGAAGCTGTAGCTTACAGCCCTGTCCCTAAAACAAAGAAACATGTCAGGTCATTTTTAGGGCTGACTGGTTATTATAGGAGATTTGTTCCCAACTTTGCAGAGTTAGCTACTCCCCTCTCTGAACTCACGAAAAAACGGTGACCAAATAATGTGAAATGGACCCCAGAGTATGATGAAGCTTTTTAGGCCATTAAGGCTGCATTATGTTCAACCCGTTTTAAGAAGCCCAGACTTTTACAAACAGATACATCAGAGGTAGGCCTAGGTGCAGTACTGAGTCAAAATATTGATGGGACGGAACATCCTTTTCTGTACATAAGTAGGAAGTTGCATGACAGAGGGAAAATGTACTCTACAATGGAAAAGGAATGTTTAGAAGCAAAGTGTGCCATGGAGTCCCTTAAGTTTTATTTACTAGGAACTGACTTTGTACTTCTAACAGATCACAATCCTCTCTGTTGGCTTAACCAAATGAAAGATAATTACGGAATCACAGGGTGGTACCCGGCACTACAGCCATTTAAATTCACGGTGATACACAAATCTGGTAAAGAGAATAGCAATGCTGATTTTCTGTCAAGATATGGATCAGGAATTGAGGGTTCTGAAGGCTGAAAAACAAATGCATGAGTTTAAACTGTACTGTTTGCTGTACAGTTACAGAAAAAGGAATACTGCACATGTGCTTAATTTCTGAAAGTTTGAAGCCAAGATTAGTAGATAATTAATAAAATGTTTTTGAAACCTGTTTGATAAAACAGGTTCCCTCTTAAGGAAGGGGTGTATGTGACAGGGTGGAATAGGGCCCTGTCCCAGTAGTTATGGAGAGTTTGAATGCAGAGATCTGTTCTGTTCTTTAATTTCCTGTCTCTTCCCTGTCTGGTTGCACAACCAAATTTTCCTGTGAGACCTAGGATTTGATCACCCCAACAGTCTCGCAATTCTCTGCCTCTCACTGTCTCTGTACCCTCACTTGCTGTTCTGTCTTTTCCTCCCTTGCATATCTGCTGGTATAAAAATATATGTAAATCATTATGTGGCAATGTAACTGATATTGGGATCCCTTTGTTTAGAAAATGTATAGTGTTACTATTGAAATGTATATAATTATATTTTGCAATAAAAACTATTGTAAATTCAAGAGGTTACCTGAGTGCAAGTTTTAAGCCTTTTGCAGAAGAGCTGTAGAAAAGGGGGCCCTTAGCTCAGGTACATTCTGTTCTAGCTGCACCTGCCTGATACTTACAAGAAGAGCATGCATGTTAAGAATGGGGATTGGGGGTTGAAAGGATTTATAAGAGAGCTAAACTGCAATTGCTTGAAAGAGAAAATGGACATAGAGATTGAAGAATAACTCAGATGGACTTTTCCTGTTTGTTTTTTTTTTGGCCTTTGTAAATAGTTATTCTGAACAATTTTATTTTTTATGTTACTGCTAGTAGAAATAAATACTCTTGTGAATTTTACAACTGTTCCTGGTTTTTCCTATGCTTCTTGACCTGTGCCTCGACAACACTGGGGTATTATAACTAATCTGTACAGGGGTAGTATAGCTAATCTGTACAGAGGTACTACAGCTAATAGTACAGCTAATCTGTACTGGGGGAGTACAGCTAATCTGTACGGGGTAGTATAGTTAACCTGTACGGGGTAGTACAGCTAATCTGTACAGGGGTAGTGCAGCTAATTTGTACAGAGGTACTACAGCTAATAGTACAGCTAACCTGTATGGGGTAGTACATTTAACCTGTACAGGGATATTATAGCTAACCTGTACAGGGGTATTACAGCTAACCTGTACAGGAGTAGTACAACTAATCTGTACAGAGGTACTATAGCTAATAGTACAGCTAACCTGTACGGGGTAGTACAGCTAATCTGTACAGGGGTAGTGCAGCTAATTTGTACAGAGGTACTACAGCTAATAGTACAGCTAATATGTATGGGGTAGTACATTTAATCTGTACAGGGATATTATAGCTAACCTGTACAGGGGTATTACAGCTAACCTGTACAGGAGTAGTACAGCTAATCTGTACAGAGGTACTACAGCTAATAGTACAGCTAATCTGTATGGGGTAGTACATTTAACTGTACAGGGGTATTACAGCTAACCTGTACAGGGGTAGTACAGCTAATCTTTACAGAGGTACTACAGCTAATAGTACAGCTAATCTGTACAGGGGTACTACAGCTAATGTGTGCAGGGGTAGTACAGTTAATCTGTACAAGGGTAGTACCGCTAACCTGTATAGGGGTATTACAGCTCATCTGCATGGTTACTACAGCTATTTTGTACAGCAGTAATACAAGAAATCTGTATAGGAGCATCACATTCTGATCTATACAGTAGTAGTACAGCTGGTCTGTGCATGGGCTTCACAACTAATCTGTGCAGCATAATACTGTTAATCTGTTTGGGGGTGTTACAGCCATTCTGAACAGAAGGATTACAGGTACTGTAGAGATGCTCAGATACACCTTTGACATGTCTGGGTACACCCATGTTTCACAGTGTCAGGCCCAAGTGACTTAAGCAGACACTGTGGGCTGCTTGATGGCCCAATGGAGGCCAGTTGTGCTTCTTTGCCAGGGATCTGGGTTTAGGAACAGACTTGGGATCCAGGATCGGGTGCGTGCTGCTGATAGCAATGCAAGGCACCCCAAGGAAGGTAATGTTAATATTCTCAGATTTAGTGACCCCTCCCAAGGCAGGGAGGTGGTTCCAGGTCATAACATCGCAAACAAAAACATTGTGTCTGAAAATACTGCAACCACAACATCATAAACAAATATAATGGTTGGTGAAAACACTGACCACCACAAAAGTGCCGACGCACTACACAAAGCAATGCAGCAACACACAGAGATTTTTGTTTTGTGGGAGGCCGTCTCCCCACACACCCCAGCATGGGGCTTCACCCCCAAACCTTGTTATAACCAGCCCGAGGTGGGCCCTGGACAGAGAAACTCAGTAGGGGAAATGCTTTTGCAAAAAAAAAAAAAAAAAATGAACCTCTGTTACAAAACATGTAATAAAAATCCAATACCGGGAGATGGGGAACCAAACACTGGTCCCCACGTCTCCTCCACTCAAGGCGCTACTGCCTTAGCCACTCCACCACAGGAGTGGCTCAGCAAGGCACCAAACCCACTGCTGCCTAATCTCTTTCTTATCTTTCCGTACAGTGATAGGGATAGCCTTAATTCTGCAGTGGTATTATACCTGTCTCTCACTTCCAGGTGTCCCACCTGCCCTTTCCAATCTTGATGTTTATTGTTTGAATAGCATATGTAAGTGGACCGGGTGCCCACCAGCGATAATGTTTCTCTGGACCCCCCCTCCCTTCCGTGTCACCCGACCCCATTTCTATACAGTGCTTCAACACTGGGGTGTCCAATCCCAGTGTTGGATTTAAAACTGAAATAAAAAAAACAGTCCCTTAAATATTTTGACCACAAATTTTGAACATAGCCATTTTTTCACATCACCTCATGAATATGACAGCTGTCATTTTTTCTAATTCTGGCCAAAACATGTTTCAGCACCTGTGGCATGGAATGATGTCGTTGTTGTGTGAAATCACCTTTTGGGTGGATTTTGAAAATTTTCTCCACCCCTGCTCATGAAGTGGGGTCATAAGAAGGCTATGCTGAAAGTCTGGGGCAAAAATATTACAAAACAACAAAGTTTATAGCGTACGTTGACATTTTGCAGTGTACTCTCATAACTTTGGTAATTTTAAATATTTTGATCCCAAATTTTCAACATAGTCATTTTTCACATCACCTCATGAACATGACAGCTGTCAATTTTCAAAACCTAGCCAAAATGTGCTTTTACACCTGTGCCGCAAAATGATGTTTTGGCTAAGATTTGAACATTTTCACCTATCGGGTTCTTGAGGTGGGTTCATATCAAAGCTATGTTGAAAATTTGGTGTCAAAATATTAAAAAAACAACACAGTTATGAAGGTGTGTTTACATTTTCCCACGCACGTTCATAACTTTGGTAATTTTTGACATCCGATGCTGCATAGAAGAGCAGGGTCAGCAGGGCCCCGCACTTCCGTAGGCAGACAGAGGCTTCCCTTAGCGCATGGCTCAGATGGGCATGCGTGTCTACATCTGTTCAACATACATGAATGAGGATATGATTCCTCTATCTCAAAAAGAAATGAAATTCTTTGCAAAAAACTTCATTAATGCTCCTGTTAGGGTACTTAACGTCACAAAAGTAGGGAATGTGGTGTTAGCGTTTCCAGCCCTAACTCCCCTACCACTAACTCCCCAAGCAGAAACCCTATTGCCACATTTCCCTACTTTTGTGTGACTTAAATATTTTTTTAAAGCTAGACACTGGGCAGAGGGGGTTTCCAGGCTGGGAGTACATATAGCCCCTGTGTCCACATTTGCTGCTTTCCAGTGGGTTGCAATGATTTTTTATGTGCTCACTGAAGTTGAGCACTATGTACTCTAGCCCATCTTCATCTTCTTTCAGGCTGAAGTGCTCAGGTTTTAAATCTCTTAGGCCCTCTCTGCCACTCCTGGCCATGTATATTTGAACATCAGTCCAGACTTTTCGGACAATGCCAGGCGTGGTTAGAGGGGATGGGGCTGGACAAGGACATTAACAAAATGGAGGCAGTCCAGAGAAGGGCAACCCAAATGGTGCAGGGACTGCATCAGAAAACATATGAGGACAGATTAATGGAGCTCAATATGTATACCCTAGAGCAAAGGAGGGAGAGAGGTGATATGATCGAAACATTCAGACATCTTAAGGGCATTAACAAGGTGAAAGAGCCTAACATGTTTCGCTATCAGAAAAATAGCTGGACAAGAGGACACAGTATGAGAATAGAGGGAGGCCGATTAAGGGGTAATGTGAGGAAGTTCTTTTTCACAGAAAGGGTGGTGGATGTATGGAATGGCCTACCTCAGGAAGTGGTGGATATGAATACAGTGCAGGGCTTCAAACAGGCATGGGATATGCATAAGGGAGCAATACAGATTAGCATGAATAGATAGGCCATTGATAGAGTAAAGGCATATGGCACATTCATAAGGTCGAAAAAATGGGCAGACTGAATGGGCCTTACAGTCCTTATCTGCCATCAACTTCTATGTTTCTATGCTGTAGTCATGCACACTGTATGAGGTACCTCGAGGTCGGGTGTATGTCTGACACCTGTGGTTGCAGAAGTGCAGGCCCATCAACTCTGTGTATGTCTTACAGTGTGCACAAGTACATGAGGCTACAGAAGCACTGCCCCCATAGGAGCGTGCGCTTCTGTAGACAGAAGAACTCTTATAATTTGGGTATTGTGCATTTGTATCTGTTGCTGCAGGCGGGACCTGTGCTTCTGCACATAGGAGCAGTGTTGTGATTTGGGTATTGTGGATTTGTATCTGTTGCTGCAGGCGGGACCTGTGCTTCTGCACATAGGAGCAGTGTTGTGATCTGAGTATTGTGGATTTGTATCTGTTGCTGCAGGCAAGGCCTGTGCTTCTGCACATAGGAGCAGTGTTGTGATCTGAGTATTGTGGATTTGTATCTGTTGCTGCAGGCGGGACCTGTGCTTCTGCACATAGGAGCAGTGTTGTGATCTGAGTGTTGTGGATTTGTATCTGTTGCTGCAGGCGGGACCTGTGCTTCTGCACATAGGAGCAGTGTTGTGATCTGAGTATTGTGGATTTGTATCTGTTGTTGCAGGCGGGACCTGTGCTTCTGCACATAGGAGCAGTGTTGTGATTTGAGTATTGTGGATTTGTATCTGTTGCTGCAGGCGGGACCTGTGCTGCTGCACATAGGAGCAGTGTTGTGATTTGGGTATTGTGGATTTGTATCTGTTGCTGCAGGCGGGACCTGTGCTTCTGCACATAGGAGCAGTGTTGTGATCTGAGTATTGTGGATTGTATCTGTTGCTGCAGGCAAGGCCTGTGCTTCTGCACATAGGAGCAGTATGCAGGATCTGAGTATTGTGGATTTGTATCTGTTGCTGCAGTCGGGACCTGTGCTTCTGCACATAGGAGCAGTGTTGTGATCTGAGTATTGTGGATTTGTATCTGTTGCTGCAGGCGGGACCTGTGCTTCTGCACATAGAAGCAGTGTTGTGATTTGGATATTGTGGATTTGTATCTGTTGCTGCAGGCGGGACCTGTGCTTCTGTACATAGAAGCAGTGTTGTGATTTGAGTACTGTGGATTTGTATCTGTTGCTGCAGGCGGGACCTGTGCTTCTGCACATAGAAGCAGTGTTGTGATTTGAGTATTGTGGAGTTGTATCTGCAGCAACAAGTGAATGTGTATGTCTTATGGTGTGCATACTGCAGATACAAATCCACAAAAGCAGCACATTAGTGCTACTGCATTTATATAATCTGGAAAAAGGTGTATGTTTGTCTTACTTGAGAATAACTGTCTGTGGTTATTTATGTGGTATTGTCCTTTTACTGCTTGGGGGGCGGGTTGGGGAATTGTGCTTGAATATCGTATACCACATTTCCTTAGTTTTGTTGCATTAACTTGATCCTTAACTGGTGCATTAATGCAGTTTTTTTGCCAAGAGTACATATCTATATTCATTCAAAAATACTTTGTTAATGCATCAGTTTGGGTTGCTGTGACAAAAGCAGGCAAATGTGGCTTTAGAGTTTCCAGCCCTAACATCCGACCCCTGCCCTGCAGGCAGCAAAAGGTGTGGGGTATGCTTAATGGTTGTGAAAAACCCTAACGCTACATTAAATGAGTAAGTAAGCTGAGATGGGTACTGTATATGAGAATTGTGTGAGTGTTAGGGTTGACAACCATCAGGCATGCCCCATTCCTGTTGCTGCCTGCAGGGTGGGAGTGCAGTGTTAGGGTTGGAAACCCTGATGCTACATTTTCCTACTTTTGTCGTGGCAACCCTAAGTAATCCATTAACAAATTTTTGTACAATGAATTTCCTGAGTTTTTGAGATAGTTTAGTTGTATCCTTATTTGCCTGTGGGAACACAGGGCCCTGCACTCCTGCCCGCCATAATTGTCCTTATTTGGCTGTGGAAGTGCAGGGCCCTTAAGGCCGTATGTTCCCACCCTCCATAATTGTTCTTATTTGGCTTTGGGCCCTGTGATCCCACCCTCCATAATTGTTTCCTTATTTGTTGGAGCCTATCCATCCATAATGTTTTTGCCCTGCACTCCCATACCTCCTTAGATGCATATACTGTATATGTATGTCAGATCCATATAACTGTGCCATTGTTACATATTTTCACCCCAAATTGTCATCATGCACTTCTTATGACCCCAACTCATTAACAGTGGTGGTTAAAATTTACATCTAACAGTCAAAAGGTCATTTCACCAATGGACCACAAAATCATCTTTCAGGCTGGACTTGCATAACAACACTGTCCATGAGGTGGGGTCTGAAAAGGCCATATTGAAAATCTGGTATAAAAATATGCATCAAAGTTAATGAAACCTGTAAAAAAACAAAGCCCAAAGCCTTTTTTGTGAGTAGAAATCCTTTTTTTGCGAGAACAAAAAAGGATTCACGAAAAAGGATCCTATCTCACAAGAAAAGATTAAGAAAAAAAAAAGCCTAAGTCCCAATTCCTTTTTCGCGAGTATAAAAAAGATCACAAAAAATAATTCTATCTCACGAAAAAGGATTAAAAAAAAAACTAAGTCCAAAATCCTGTTTCATGAGTAGCAATTCTTTTTTGTGAGATCGAAAAAAAGACTCATGAAAAAGGAATTAGTGAGTCATGAAAAAGGATTTTAAATGGAAAAAAATGGCATGCAGGGCTGTTTTTAGACCAGATAACTTTAGAATCCACCTAACAGACTCCCGATGTAGAAGATGCATGTGTTCGTGTCTGTGGTTCATTTAGTTTTTGTGGGTTTTCAATTATTTTATTTTTTAACGGAAAACAAGATGGTGGCTTACGAAAAAAGGAATTTTTTCTCACAAAAAAAGATTGGTCCCTCATGAAAAAGAATGCTTTTTCGTGAGATCAAATTCGTTTTTTGTTCCAGGAAGCTATCCTGGAGAGTAAAATTCCCATTGAAAATAATGGGAACTTAAAATTAGAGAATTTTGGAACGGATTAATAGTTTTTTCACCAAACAAATGCAAGGCAGTTCTGTGACACAAGCTCTTTCTACCATCGACATTTCACCCCAAAATTCCACACAATCTGGGTTCAAGGTGATGAGAAAATAAAATGCAAAAAAAGTGTGAATTTTAAGGTTTTTTTGCACTATCCGGATCTCAGAATCCACACATTGACCAGAACAAAATTTGGCACATCAAGAGATCTACCCCACGAGACATAGCACGCCAAATTTTGTGCACATCTATTGAACAGTTTGCAAAGTTATTAAAGTGCCTACTCAACTCTTAACTATATATATAGAGTGAGAAAGAGAGAGAGCGAGAGTAAATGCTAGGTAAGTGTGGTGTATGAGAAAATATACCATCACTGGGGGCTCAGGAGATCAATAACCCACACTCAAATGTTTGTTGAATGCTAACTACCTCCATCCCTGTGCACCACCTCCTTGAACTTCACCAAATTGAATGCCAAAGTCTGCTCCAAAGCCCAATCCTGAAGGGCCCTGCACAAAGCAAGTTAGAAGTCAGGTCCTGTTTTGCACAGAGCCTGATGGCCCCTGTGCATCCTGCTTTTCGACCCTGTATAAAGCAAGTTAGGACTCCATTCTTGTGTTGTGCTGGGCCCCAAATGCTGTGTGTGAAGCAACTCTGGGACACAGTTCTTGCTTCTCACAGGGACTGAAGGTCCCTGCTGAAAGCAAGTCAATGGCCAGGTCCTGTGCATTTCCCGATTCATACTAGGACCAAAAGGCCCAGTGTGAAGCATGTCAAGACTCTGCCTTTGTATGTCCTGCTGCATACAGGGCCCAAAAGGACCTGTATGAAGCAAGTTACAACAGAGTAAGGATATTAACTTGGCTCAGTCATGATACCTCAGTTTTGGGATCTAGACTGTGGTTTGTATTCCATTTGGTGGAACATGGGGGAGGGGATGCATGGGGTGGGGGAGTTAGGGTTACAAAAATATCCCTAACATTGGATTTCCCTTCTTTGATGTTTCAAGAACTCGAACTGATGCATTAACATAGTTTTTTTGCTGCGAAAATATATACAGTATATATTCATGCAATGGCATGACTCAAAATATACACTTTATCTTCAGGTGTGAGTGGGTAGGACCATAACTAGCCAATTGTGATGTCATCAGCATTGTGAAAACGGCTCTCTGATAGGCTTAGTATTCCATTGTGATACTAACTTATATGATAGCCACTGTGACAGTGGTAGCTTCTTGATGACTTTAATATTAATTGGCTCTCAGCTGAAGGTGAGTCATTTAAGGACTCCGTTATATCAGCTAACCTGACTCAAATGGTTGACTATGCAAACAGAAAGAACTACAGAACTGGGACCTGCACCCTACTTGACTGGATCCTAACGAACCACCCCTCTCGGATCACGAAAACCTCAGTCCTCCCTGACTCACTCAGTGACCACTATCCCATCAGCTGTACCTGGTCAAACAAATTCCATAAGCCCCCTCCAAAAATCATCACCAGCAGAGTCCTACCCCGTGGTCAGCTACCCCACCTCAAGTCGCACCTCCGTCTGCAGGACTGGTCCCCCCTCTTCAAGGCAACAGATACTAATACTGCACTGGAGCAATTTATTCACATTTTCAATGAAGCCTGTAATAAATTTGCCCCCCTTAAAAAAGCATAAAGTTAAATCGCTCAGTAACCCTTGGCTGTCAGGAGACCTAAAAAAAACTTAAATCCAGGGACCACCTCTGGGAACTGGCTAGAAACTCCAGTAAGCAACTCCACATCCAGAATTATAAACGGGCACAGAACGACTGCACCAAATCCATTCAGGAACAGAAATCTAACTACTATAAAAATGCCCTCACTAACTCCTGGGGAAATGGGAGGGATTTCTGGAAAAACATTAAAGATGTCACTGGGAAGCAGTCAAAATCTTTGCCGAACATACTCAACATAAATGGACACACTACACTCGACCCTAAAACTATTGCGAGCACTTTTAACATCGCTTTCACTGTCCTTAGCAGTGTTCTCCCCTCTGACTTCTTCCAAGATGCGTCAACTCCCACCCCCCAACTCCTCCACCCATGCCTGTCACCCACCTTTCTACTTTAAAGCACTAAAGAAACATCAAGTCCGAAACTACGTTGCCAAAGCCATCAGCAAATCTAGAACAAGTAATGACACACTTGACCGCAAGCTACTGGCCCTAATGCTTGACAAGGTGCTTGGGCCCCTCACCAAGATCTTTGATCTCTCTCTTTCCCTTAGCCAATTCCTGGACAAATGGAAAATGGCCACTGTTACCTCGATTCACAAAAGTGGTGATAAGACTGACCATGCGAACTTCCGCCCAATCTCCATTCTGCCTCCCCTATCGAAGGCACTGGAACATATAGCAGCGGACCAACTTACCAATCATCTGGACAATTATAATATTCTCTGTAAACAGCAACATGGCTTTAGAAAAGGTCATAGTACATCCTCTGCCTTGCCCGAATTCACTGACTCCGTTCACAGCTCCCTCTACAGTGGACAACTAACTGGTGCTATTTTCATCCACCTGACCAAAGCCTTCGATAATGTCCACCACTCCCTCCTGCTGAGCCAACTAAAAAATGCTGGGGTCTCCAATGATTCAATCTCTTGGTTCAAAAGTTATCTTGAAAACCGTTCCCAGAGTGTAAAAATCGGGGATGTGCACTCTGATTCCAAACCTGTCCTCTCTGGAGCCCCCAGGGTTCAATACTGGGCCCCCTACTCTTCAGCCTGTTCCATAACACCCTACCAGACTCCTGCACTGAACATATCACCCTGTATGCCGATGATGCAGTAATCATTGCCACATACAAGGACCCGAAGAAATTGCAAGAAAATCTCCAACTCGGCTTCTCCTCGGTTGAGAATTGGTTCACAAAGCACAAACTGATCCTAAACCAAAAAAAAAACAAGGCCATGATCTTCAGCAGCTCTCATAATATACATAAGCACTTCCAACTCTCTGTTATTACCAGACAAGGTGCCGCACTGGAACAGGTCAAAAACTTTAAATACCTCGGGATCACCCTTGACCCTCACCTCTCCTACACTGCCCACATCAACCATGTCGCCAAAGCCGCTAACTCCCGGCTAGGCCTGCTATTCCGTCATAAGAAACACTTGACACCCGAAGCCCTCGCTGTTGCTGTCCAGAGCTCCATCATATCCGTCACTGATTATGGCATTATCATTTACAGCTCTGCTACAACCACCACACTCAAATGTGTATCCACCGCCCTCAACAAGGCCTGTCTACTTGTCACTGGCTCCCAACACCTAACTCACACTTGTGACCTCTATTCTGAAACTGGATGGTTGAATCTTGCCAATCGAATAAAACACCAAACTTGTATTATTACTAAGAAAATCTTGCTGGGCCTTGCCCCCCCCCCCGGAGTTTGTGCACTCATACAATCGAGAATCCACACCCGCCATACCAGCGGATCGAAACCTCAGCTTCTGCAAATCCCGCATTGCCGCACAACACATGGCCAAAGATCCTTTGCTTACCGGGCCGCTAGTTGGTACAACGGTCTTCCCAGCAACATCTCATCCTCACTATCGCTCAGCACTTTTAAGACTGGGCTCCGTCTAACACTCACTGCCTCCAACCTCTGTGACTGTTGTGGCTAAACATGTCTTTTGGTTCCATAGCTGAAGATGCCCTTTTGGATCCACATCTACTCCTGCACTTTGCCAGCATCCCCCCACCCATCTTCACTTCCCTGCTGGCCTATGACAAATGTCACCCGGCTGCACTACTTCTATTCTACCCGCCTTCCACCTCTCCTCTCTCTCTGTTCCACCCCACCTACCTCCCCCTTTCTCCCATCCACTTAGTCTCCCTGATTTCACCCTCCTGCTTTCCCTTTCCCCTCCCCAAAGTTTCACCTTATTGTTCTTTTTTCCTCTACAAGACTTTTTTTTTTTTTTTTTTTTAATTTTATAAACTGTTATCTTTGATTATATTTGTCTCAATTGTACCAGTGACGTGGAACCTTTGTAAAAAAAGCCTTGGCTCAAAGGTATTTGTAATCCTAGAACAAATTAAAAAAAAAAAAAAAAAGTGTTTTACCCCGTTCATTGTGATATTGATTGTGACAGTGGTAACAGCAACATATTTTTGATATATTACTATTGTCACTAGCCAAGATATCACTTTTATCTTGTCATTTGTTACCCCGTCCATGTGGTATACTGTGTAAGTCTATATATTTTATTATAAACAGGTGTAAAAATAAATTGTGGAAGATCCATTTGTTGTCTTAGCACCCAAGTTACTAGATAACATGTTAATTTGTAAGTTGGATGTGCCACAGTCACTATCTGGAAGGTTGGATACATCACAATGGACTACTCAGCCAAACAAACAGCAGCTTTTAAAATACTGGTGGCATCACAGTAGCCCTGTGCAGCACTAAAGCCAGCAGTTCAAATAAAAAAGAACCAATTAAATCTTCACATAAGCAACTGATTAAAAAGTAATAACTTGTAAACTGATGTATAAACCAAGTTCACAATGGCCTGACTCAAAATATGCAGGTTATCTTCACTTGGGAGGGGGAAGGACTTTTATAACTCATCCATGGCTCCACCACTCCTGAGTTATGGTCCTGCCCCCTCACACTTGTGGACAAATTGGATATTTTATTCCAGGTCATTCCAAATCCCCCATATACAAAAGTCCATCTCAATTACACCAGCTGTTGGTGCATTCCACCACTGCATAGGAGACCTGGGTTTAAGAACCAAGTCTGACTCTTCTGCCCCTGGCTGGTGGGATCAGGATGATGATACAAAAGCATCATGAGCCAGCCCTTGGGGAGGAGGGTTAGAACACCCCACTGCACAAGCACCACCGGTGGGTGGGAAGTGGGGGCTTCCTTGATGGCTGTGGGTGACCATGCAACATTGGAAGCTCATCATCTCCAGCTCATTGCTTTGGGTGTCTATTGGCTGTGAGCCAGGGTAGAAGGGAGGGAAGGAGGGCTTACAGGGGGAAAACAGGCCGAGAGCATGCAGCATGGGAGCCTACACACTCTGTCCCTGCTGTCCACAACCAGCCTCACCAGGCATAGCAGAGGCTTCTAACGCTGTGATAGCTGGAACAGTAGGTAATATCGCAGGGGTGGCAAGCCATGGATCGGGGGGTTGGAGATGAGCACTGAAGATGTGAAGGGTCAGGGCTGGGTCCATCTGGTAGGAAGTGAGGCAAAGCTACTCTAATTTATAGTGCCCTATCCGAATCTGAGGGGCTCAAGGCACTTCACACAAAAAAACAAATATTCCAGCTAAGGGATTGGGCAGTTAGACACCTGTTAGACATTCTTATACTGATGGTCAAGAAATGTATCACTAAACGTGGTTGACAGGGGTTATCCCAGCCATAGAAGAGAGGAGAGGATAACATTAGTAAACTCATTTTATACTATGGAAATATTAACTTAAACAATCCATCAGCAAGAGAAAAAAGGACGAAATAGATGGGCTAGATGGCTTAGGTTTGTCATGGAAAGAGATCCTACTTTCGTCCCTTGACCAAGATAAGTAACTCCTAGAAGTTTGGGCCTGCAGGCTGCTGTTTTTGAGTTCATCGTGGCACACAGGCGCAAATGAACTCATTGCTGTAAGAGGTGCTATACAGGGGTGTGCCTAATGGAGAGCTCCGTTTCAAGGGGCAGGTCAGCAGCAGGCGAATCAGTTGGCAGACTGGCAATGACTCCCTTTCAGCTGTTGGGTCAGAGTTGGCCAGCTTTTCAAAGGACAGAACCACACCAATAGTGGAGTGGCTAGGTCCTTTGATGTTGCATTCCTGCATTGTTAAATTCCTGGTTGTGCATCCACACTGCTGTAGCTTACAGCAGTGTGAATGCGCTGAGCCCAGGCTGTCGGCATGCCCCGTCGCCATTTCAAATAAACAAACCAACGGGGGTGCCAATCCCCCTGTCGGCATGCCCCCTCCCAGTTCATTTGTCGACAGGGGAGCCCACTCCCTGTCAGCATAATGCCCCCCCCCATTTGTTGTGTGCCAAGAGGGATGCCCAATCCCTCGGCTCTTGTCCCCCATCACTTGGTATGTGCCGACGGAGTGCCCAATCCCCATCGGCTGCAGCCCCCAGCAAACATTCCGGTGGCACACTAGGAGCCCACTCCAGCGCATGCCAAAGTCCCTGTTAAAAAGAAAACCTTCCTGTGCTGGCTTTGTTTTTTTAACTTTAAACCACAAAACAGTCACTCATAGTCTGTCTTGCCCCTCCCCCACACCCACCCTTTGTGAACCCCTCCCCACACACACCCTCACCCGTATTTACCTCCAGAGCTGGCACAATGATCTTCAGTGGAACAGGAACACATCTGCACTCTTCAAAGCCGACCACGAACTGAAGAAATGCCGGTAAGCTGTATAATGGCATAAATGAGTTTTTTCAACTTTGGTGCATATCTGTGTGAATTTTGGCACCAAATTTTCAACATGGGGGGTTCTTGGGACCCCACCGCATGAATTCAGTGACTGTCATCTGGTTATTCGGTCCCGAAAGGTGATTTCGAGGTCACTGACTGGAATCACCTTTTGAGACTGATTAACGAAATGACAGTGTCACTGTTCATGAGGTGGGCTCCCAGAAAGGCTGTGTTGCAAATTTCGTGAAAAAATTTCAGAAAATGACTGCTACGAGTGTGCTTTGCGTGGTTTCCATGCACACTTGTAATGTCGCGAATATGTACTGTAATATTTTCACTCCAGATTTTCAACATTGGCATTTTTTACACCTCCTCATGAACAGTACAGCTGTCATTTTTCACATCCTGGCCAAAACATGTTTTCGCACTTCCGGCGCAGAATAGTGCAGTTGCTGTGAGAAATCAGTGTTCAGGACAGATTAAGAAAATCTCAGTGGCACTGTTCATGAGCGGAGGTTGCAAAATGCCTATGTTGAAAATTTAGTGACAAAAGTCCATAAAATGTCTATTACGAGCTTGCATTGCGCAGTTTCTATGCAACGTAACGTCGAGAATTTGTAATATTTTCAGTCAAGATTTTCAACATTGTCAGTTTTGCACACCTCCTTATGAACAGTATAGCTGTTATTTTTGACATTCTGCCTGAAATGTGTTTTCGCACATCTGGCACACAATAGTGCAGTTGCTGTGAGAAATCAGTGTTCGGGACAGATTAAGAAAATCACAGTGGCACTGTTCATGAGCAGAGGTCACAAAATGCCTATGTTGAAATGTTGGTGAAATTATTCCACTAAATGACTGTTACGAGCGTGCGTTGTGCAGTTTCCACGTACGCTCGTATGTTCGAGCATTTTTAATATTTTCACTCCAGATGTTCAACACTGCCATCTCTTCACACCTCCCTATAAATGGTACAGCAGTAATTTTTCACATCCTGCCCGAACTGTGTTTTCACACATCTGGTGCAAAATGTTGCAGTCATAGCGAGAAATCAACGTTCAGGACAGACGTCCCAAATGCTTTCATGAGGTGGGGGGTCACAAAAGGGCATGTTGAAAAATAGAGAAAGTATCTTGAACCAAAATAAAGACACATGTGGTAAATAATAGCTTTTGAAGGAACATGATATTGGAAGCTTCCAAGAAGTCCATTAAAGAAAAATTGAGACCATAAAAAAGTGATTGGATCTCACTAATACTAATGAAAAATATATTTTGACTCATTGATTGTTACTGGCAAAAAAGTAAAAAAGTTAAAATGAAAGAAAGAAAGAAAATTACCAGTAAAATAGAGCCAGAAATAGCTTTATGTTTCATATTAACTTTATTATCATTTTTTGTTAATTATTTTTGATATTTAAATGATGAAAAGAATAAAAAATAAATAAAAAAAAAAAGCTTAAAAAGTTCATCAATGAATTATAAGGTTCAGATCCCTCCAGGGCCACTTAAAATTCCAAAAAAATGTTATGGGTTTAAATGAATACCAGGGGGGCTACCAGGTATTCAAGATTAAGTTGACTATTTGAGGAGGGTGTAACTGAACACTAATCACCCCCTGAGGAAGACCACACCCTGGTCGAAGCGCTGGGGTCAGTTCAGTTTTGGAGACACCGAGAGAAGTTGTGGTGTAATGTTGAAGTGCTGGAATGCTGAAAAGGCTCAAGCTTTGAATGAAATGTTGAATGCAGCGAAATATCAACCACAATAAAAAGAAATTTGTGGCAACACAGCAACTGTCTGGGTAATGATTACGCATAGAGTGCAGAGTGTGATTTGGATTCTGTTTCATTAAGAAGGGTAGCTGCCCTCTCTCTGCACCCGGTTAATGGCTGAGTGCATAGATTCTGAGTGGACTGTGCATGTTGAAAATGTGTAGTGCAAATACCAACAAATGCCCGGGGTTTTAGAGTTTCTAACCATAACGTCCCCCCCAACTCATGGTGGGGCTCCAGTGCCCCCATCTTCTCTGAACCGCAGACACATCTTCACTGTTCAAAGCCAGATCACAAATTGAGGAAACAGGTATGCAGTTCATTCACTGTATTTCAACGGGAATGTGAACTTGGTGACATAACTTGTTCTTTCTGCTGGCAACTGTAGTCCTGCCAGTCGATGCGTACCAACAGCAATCCCAGCTACGAACTTCGGCATTGACAAATGCTTGCTTTTAGTAGAGTCTCAGAGTAACACACTTAATACATGCAATAATGAATACAAATGTATGTGCCAGTGCAATAATGAGTATATTAACTAGCATATCTCAGTTACATGCAATGTAGTGTTTTGTTTGGTTGGTTGTTTACATGTTTAAAACACTTTTAATAAAACGTTTATATAAAAAAAAATATATATATTCCAAACGATTTTTTTTTTTTTGTGGACTCTCTTCATCTCCTTGCTCTGGCTCTGGGGCATCTCTCCTGTGGACCCGCTCAGTCCATGCCTCCACCGCCCACCTGAACATTTGCGCTACTGGGAAATCGGGTATGCTGATTTCCCCCCTCTCCCACCGACCCATTGAGAGAGGCAGGGGACCATGGAGAGCTGAATCAGGGTTTGGGCTGTCATTGGGCATGTGGGCATAGCCACTGGATGTTCATCTTCACCTCCCTGTCACCAGGGATTTTCCTTGTTCAGTCCCTCCCCAACGCAGGACGTGTAATGCCGTCCAGTGTGAGACATGCACGTTCCTGCTCATGCTGCAGGTCAGCCACCTGACGTCGTCCCACATATATGGTCCCCAACTCCTGTGCCCCCAGTCTCCACTGGGTGCCACTAGTGTTGCCGGACAAGGACCCCGACCCCTCCCAGAAGAGGAGAGCTGTCTGCTGGATGCTCAGTCCTCTCCTCCCTGACTGACCCCCAGCTCCCTGGGTTCATTCCCTAACCCAGGTTGCCGGCATGGCACGAGGTGTGGCATCTAGCACCTCAACCACTGGGCTGGCTATTCCAAAAGATTTAAAACATTATATATATATATATATATATATACACACACACAAAACAATGACATAATAATAACTACTTTCACAGATATATGGATTAAACTAAGCATTGCCAAAAGCTTGAGAAAACAAAATCAACTTCTTCTGGGGTTGCCGCCACTACTGAGGGGTAACTGCTCAGATACAGAGAAAGGGAGTTTCAGACAGCTGGGGCCATTGCCAAGAAAGCCTTATCCCCTGACTGCTTTAACTGGGATCTCAGGGTAGCCGGCAGCAACCCCTTGGTTGAGTGAAGTGGGCAACCAGGTGTGTCCCATGCCAGGAGAGCTTTTAGGTGTGCTATGGTTGGGAGAAAATGTAAAGAAAAAGCTCCTAAGGGCAGTTAATTTGAAATCTTAAAATTTGAAAATGTGTGGTAGAAACTAGAAGCACTGTGGTCTGACTCAGCATATGGTATTATTGTCAGATGTGAGGAAGCAGAAATTTCACAGCTCGCTGCATACTGACAGAACTTTGGAGCACAAGCTGCTACTACTGCGGCAGAAAGAACAGGAGCGTCATGTAGTTGTGCAGCACGAGCCAGTGACATCTCTGATGTGAACAGCACTGATCAGGAAGGAAACATTCTTATATTGGTGGGGCTGGGACTGAGGATGGGAATGACAGTGAGGTTAGACTCTACATTCCACTGCCACCATATCTTTGAATTTTTCACTGAGCTGAAAAGGAAGAAAAAGAAAAAAAAATGACTGGATCACAGTCACAGTTTAACTGTCTTTGGTTTCAGGACAGCCCTTGGGGGATTACATACTATATCTCATTATTATTGATATCTTTATTTTAGGGTGAGAGGGTGTGGTCTGGTCATAGAAACATAGAATTTGACGGCAGATAAGGACCGTTTGGCCCACCCAGTCTGCCCATTTCCGTACCTACTGGATAAGCTGCAGATCCTAGTTAACCAGCAGCCTACTTCTTCCTACCCCCAGAATGGCCTTATGACTGTCCCATGCATGCTTGATTCCACCACTGTTTTTTGACTCCACAACCTCCTCCGGAAGGCTGTTCCATGCATCCACAACCTCTCTGTGAAAAAAATACTTTCTTAAATTACCTCTAGGGGCCCCCCATCTTCAAATTGTGCCCCTTGTTCTTGCACTCTTTTTTGAAAGATGCTACCCTCTTGGACTTTGTTGATTCCCTTGAGGTACTTGAAAGTTTCTATCATGTCCCCCATCTCCTCCTTTCGTCAAGGCTATACATATTAAGCTCTTTTAACCTCTCTTCATATGTCTTCTGGTGCAGACCCTGCACCATTTTAGTTGCCCTCCTCTGGACAGCTTCCATCCTGTCTATGTCTTTGCGGAGATTGGGTCTCCAGAACTGCACGCAGTACTCCAGATGGGGTCTCACCAGCTGTCTGTACAGAGGGATAATAACTTCCTGTTTTCTACTGGTGATGCCTCTCCCTGTGCATCCCAGTATCCCCCCAGCCCTCCTTGTTGCCCTCTCACATTGCTTGCCCACCTTTAGGTCATCTGATATGACTACCCCCAGGTCCCTTTCCATTTTTGTTGTTAGCATCTCACCCCCATTGTGTACTCTTCCCCTGGGTTTTTGTTTCCCAGGTGCATTACCTTGCACTTCTTAGCATTGAATCTAAGCTGCCATACATTTGACCATTCCTCTAACCTTGCCAAGTCCTTTTCATCCTTTCCACCCCACCTTGTGCATCAACTCTGTTGCAGATCTTTGTGTCATCTGCAAAGAGACATACTTTTCCTTCCAGTCCCTCTGCAATGTCGCTTATAAAGACATTGAAGAGGACCAGCCATTACTGAACCCTGCGGTACCCCACTAGTAACCCCCTTTCTTCAGAGTGGACTTCATTTACTATTACTCTCTATGTCCTATTCTCCAGCCAATTCTTTTTCCCAGGCTGTCATCTTGGGACCCACTCCCAGGCTGGCTAACTTGCATATTAATTTTTTGTGTGGGACTGTGTCAAATGCCTTGCTAAAGTCTAGGTAGGCCATGTCCACAGCCCCTCCCTGATCTACTACTTTGGTCACCCAGTCAATGAAATCTATCAGATTAGTCTGGCATGACCTTCCCGCTGTGAATCCATGCTGCCTTGGGTCCTGTGCCCCTCTAGCCTCTAGATACTCGACAGTTCTTTCCTTCAGAAGTGATTCCATCATTTTCCCTATCACTGAGGTTAAACTAACAGGTCTGTAGTTTCCTGCTTCTGCCTTGCTCCCACTTTTGTGAAGGGGAATCACATCTGCCCTCCTCCAGTCCTCGGGTACCACCCCATCCTCCCATGATTTGTTAAAGAGGGTAGTCAGTGGTGTCACTAGTTCTACCCTTAGTTCTTTTAGAATTCTGGGATGAATCCCATCAGGCCCCATTGCTTTGTCCACCTTCAGATTTACGAGTTCTTTCAGAACCCCATGTCTTAGCTCGATCGTCAGTTCCAAAGCCCCATAAGTCATTTATTTCTTCTATATGTTGGCATAACTGGGTTGGGGGGATAAGATGTGCTGATCCTGTGTAGTTTCTCATATTCTTCAGTATTTTTGGTATGGGCTGTAAACCCTACTCATATAACATTGTCGTCCAGGGTTTTATTTAACTCTAAAAATTGATTAGCGTTTTGCTCATAAAAGTGCTAAAACATTGTGAAAATGCATAGCACCTGCCTCATTGTGTTTAACAAACATAACACTTCTAGAAAACCTATATAAATACTTTCTGAACAGTTAGTATTGTCCCAAGAAAAAAACTGCTAATCAATTATTTAAAACCCTGTCGTCAGTTAATGTATCACCCACTGTCATGAACTGTGTGCATTTGTTTTATTGATTTCTTTTATAAACTTGTTCAGACTTAGTCATGTGACCACACTCCATGTCTTTTTCACCGTAGCTTGCTGGACCCCTACCACATTACGGCATTCTTCAGCCACTTGCCATCAGATGTTTGGACTTAGTCATGTCACCGCAACTCACATATTTGTCACTGTACTTCACTGGCCCTCACCACTTTGTTGCTTTCTTTAGCTGCACTCATTCATGTAGCCACAACCCTTGCTTTCTTAATTGTACTTGTAGCCCACCCCCTCCCTAGTGTCTACGGGTATGGATGGTGGTAAAGTCCATGGGGTGGGGGGCCACAACAAAAACTGCAAAAGATTACTCACATTTTTGATTCCTTGGGCCTGGGGTGCAGACTCCATTCATGGGGTGCTGGGCTAGGAGGCAGACTTGATTAGCAACACTTTAAAATCAGGAAGACATTGAAATAAAGTCCAAACAGCAATTATAAACAACCTGGGTCCTTTAATAAAACTTGAGTTCTCCACAGAGTGATGGTAGCTTTTTTACATAGACACAACAGGCAGTACTTGTTCTCTCATGGGCAGCCTCAATACCCAGCTTCCCACACTGGCGATACACTCTCTCTCTCTGCAAATTCTCTCAGAGGCTAATTGCTCAAGACCCTCTCAGATTTACTGGCATTGCTTCTGGGCCAGTAGATCCTCATCCAGATGGCGGCCTTCTCCCAAAACACTTCCGGAGTAGCTGTGCTACCAAATGTAGGGGCACCATATACCCAAGGGAGTAGCTCACTTCCACTTTCCCCAATGCCTCAGTGCAGCAGAACCTCTCATCTGCCAGCCTTACATATTCCCTTCAGGCCGGGGACTGATGCAATACAGATTTTCTCAGCTGCCATTTACATGTTTCAGGTACTTCCTCCATGACTGTAAAGTGCCACTAGCTCCCTTTTTCCTTGGGTCAAACATGTCCTCTCGGGGCTCAGGTTCTAATCCCACAGTGGCTACTTGCAAGGCACATCAGACCTCCCATCCAGATGGCATCATTGGGCCTCCCCTCCAGGTGGCATCATTACTCCACTTCCCCAGCCAGGGGTCTCGTAACTCAGACCTCCACCACTTCAGCTGCGGGATATCTCAAGAGGGATTCTTCAGAGAAAAAAATGGTTCATTTGTAGGAACCAGGCAGTGCTTGCCTGTTAATCCCCTTCTCCACTCTACAGAACTGAAAGCAACGTCTTGCAGCCTCTTAGCTGCAAGCATCTGCCTCTCCCCCAGGAAGCCAGCATAACTCTCTGCTCAGCTCTGTGAGGTTCCAAAGTATTAACCCTTTAGAAAGTTGCAGACACAAAGCCCTTAAATTAAAACTAAAGTTCAGTACACTTCTCTAGTGCTCTGACCCAAAGGGTGGGTTACATACTTAAGACACTGGGTCTCCGTCATTTTTTTTTTTCGCCATCTCCTCTCCATATTGTACTCTTAGAGTATGCTCAGAAGTACGCGTGTGTAGCATTCTGCTAGTTTGTCCAGCTTATACACAGTCATACGGGTAACATAGGAGGTATTTTATCTTCTCATTGTCTGAAGTTACATGTTGTTTAATGCCTGTCTTGAGACTGGAATTGTGATCCTGAAAAGTAGTGGCTTTAAAAGAGTTCCCAGCAAAATGTTGGTTAGTAGAGGTGGCAGGTTTAAATATAAGGAATAATAATGATTTTTATTTAAACTGGCTGGTGATTGAAGGAGCTTGTCTGTTGATGCAGTTTATTGACACTCCTTTTATGAATCCCTTGTACTGGTGTTCCTGCAAAGTACCTCTTATGTTCACTCTGAGTGTTTTAAATCTCTGTTGCCTTGAGGGTTTTGATTTGGTACTTGGCTGAGACAGTGACTGCCCTATACTGAGTAGTCCCAACAGGAAAAAAATGTGTCCACGCTCTATCATTCTCAACCTGTACTGGTTCATATAGACCAACCTGTTTAAAAGGTGATGTCTTCTGCAGCAAAGTCTTGTCAGTCTGACTTGCACATGGCTTGCCATTCCCATAATGCCTTGCAGTGAGATTGAGGCTTTAGCGTATGTGCCATAATATATGAGATGCTGGAAGGTTTGATACCTTTTATTGGACCAAGTGTCTTGTACAAAGATGGAATTCTACACAAGTTTTTGAGACCACACAGATCCCTTTTTCAGGTGAATTTATATAATATAGTAAATATATATATATATATATATATATATATATATATATATATATATATATAGAGCCAAAAAACTCCGTTTAATGCATTAGTTAGGGTTGTTCCACAGCGACAAAAGTGAGGAAATTCGGTGTTAGGGTTGAAAACCCCCTTGGACCCTCACCCACCCCCAACCGGCATTGGGTGTGCATTGGGGACTGCCGTCCCAACTCTCACCCCATTCTCCCATACTTCTGCTGCTTTACACATGTGATGGGGTGAGAGTTGGGCTGTCACCCAATGCCAGTTGGGGGTGGGCAGGGTCAAGGGGGTTTTCAACCCAACACAGAATTTCCTCACTTTGTCACTGTGGAACAACCCAACTAATGCATTAAACGGAGTTTTTTGCCTCTAATTTCCCTTCTTGAGAATGATAATGAGAAATAGTGAATGGAATGCAGTGGGCGGAGGGCTCCCTGCCGCCTCCCGCTATCGCATTGCGCGGTGGGGCACAGGGCCCTTTGGGCCCCAAGCTCCCGCCCACGTGATGTCTTGAGGCATAGTAACAGGAACAGCAACACAAACAGAAGCGCTAACAGTGGCAAGACATGGTAACGCAAGCGAATGAGAACAGAAAGGGTAACGCATGTGGTAGTAGACAGGAACGTGTCTAAGTCACAGAATGTGTTGTCACATAGTAACATGGTGCCTGCAAACGGAAAATGTCAATGGGCATGGTGACACAAAGTGAAACAGAAAGAGAAACAGTACTGTAGACACAAATGGCAAAAATAACAGAAGCATAAATAAAAAGCGCAAAGGATAACGCACATGGTGGGCGTGAGCGTCAATGGTAAATGAAAGCGGTACGGAACCACAAGCGGAAAGGGCAACGGTAACAGTAATGTAAGCGCACAGGCTGGTTTTCCCCAAAACCTGCATAGAGAAAGACAGTGAGTACAAAGAATGTATGCATAATAATGGGTATCGGAGCAGAAAATGAGGACTTGGAATACTAGATAGGTTATATCTCAGGAACTGTACGACGTAGAAAAAAAATTTAAAAGTCATATGATTTATGACTGTCCTGACTAGTTTTGCACTTACAAGCATTTTTCTGATGAAAAGTCCGTATCGCGCACTGTTTCCGAGATACGGGCCCTGAAAGGCGCGGCGAACACCGTAATGTTATCCTATGGGAAAAAAAGAGAAGTTCGGAGCGCCATAACTTTGCCTCCCTGTAATATTTTTTCACCAAACCACTGAAAGGCACATCTGTGGGCTGTTGGCTGTCTTCCCTCCAAATTTCAGGAAAAAAGACCAAACCGTTATTTTGCAGCAGGGTGCCAAAGGATTCCTGTAATGCGTGGGGCACTGTAATGTTATCCTATGGGAAAAACCGTCAACTTTGGAGTGCCGTAACTTTGCCGCCATTTAATATTTTTTCAACACAACACTGAAATGCACATCTGTGAGATGTCAGTTGCATTCCCTCCAAATTTCAGCCCAAAACTCCCAACTGTTCTTTTGCAGCGCAGTGCCAAAGAATTGCTGTCATTTTCCCACAGACTAGAAAACTACTGTCGCAATTTACGAAAGCTTTCGCAAAAATTTGTGACATTTTCGTGAGCACGAAAGTACTTTGTGAAAGTACTTTTTCCAGAAATTTGAAAAACATATTTCTGGGGTGTTTTACCCCAAAATAAAGACATGGCTAGCATTCTCAGGGTCCGACTAGGTGAATACAAAAGAATTAGGTTGCTAGAGGGTCCCAAATTTAAATGCCAAGCATTTTTCTGATCACTAACTGAAAACAAAATGGCGGATTTACGAAAGTAACAGGGCCATTTGCGAAAGTAAAAATGCATTTGCGACACTGTCGAACTTTTTGTTAACTCTTCCCATTGACTTATAATGGGAAATTGTTTTTTGAAAAACTTTTGAACCGTTTAATACTTTTTCACCAAATCTTCAAAAGGCACATTGGGGACCCTGGCCGCACGTTCCCTGAAGATTTCGGGCGGATTCTCAAAACCGTGCAACCTGTACACGACTGGGAATTCAGAAAAGCGAACGACGCAGCGAGATCACGCTTAATATCTCCGCAGGCCGATATCCAACCAGTACGAAACTTGGCAGATCCCAAGGCCTATGGTTCTTGATCATGTATTCCAAATTTCAGACAAATCCATCAACGGTTGCAAAGTTATTAAGGTGCAAAATTTGGGGGTTTAACATAGAAATGGCTCCTCATCGCTAACTCATGGTAGCACTACTGCTACTATATAATATATATATATATATATATATATATATATATATAAATATATTAAACATTTAACAATCTTCCTCAAATGTGTCTAATTTAGTGCACCTGCACGTATAACACTCTTTGCAATATAAGAGTGTCTCACATGCATGGGAAATGAGCGCTTTGATTGGTTGGGAGTGCTCCATCAATCTATAATTTTATGCAGAAGCATCACATTGCATTTATCATCAGTGAGGTTGATCTGCCATTTTTCCACCCACTTTCCAAGCTTGCACAGGTCCCTTTGCATTTCGTCTTCCTCCTGGGGAGATGCAACATCCTTTCCCATTCAGATGCTATCAGTAAACTACGCAATCCAGCTGCTGGTGTCCACCTTGAGAAGACTTAAAAATATACTGAACTTTTGGCCCCAGTACAGAACCTTGTTGATGGGGATTGTAAGGCTAAAGGGGGATTGGGGAGGATTGTAAGGCTAAAAGGGGAGGGGAGAGAGAGAGTGTAAGGAGGGGGACCTAAAAAAGGCAGAAATACTGAATAAATACTTCTGTTCAGTACTCATGGAAAAAGGGAAGGGTCGGGGACCTCAGCTGGGCAACCAATACAAGGAGGGAAGAGAGATGGACACCAGTTCATTCACAGTGGAGAGAGTCCTGGAAGAGCTCACAAAACTGAAGGTGGACAAAGCAACAGAGCCAGATGGCACACACCCAAGGATATTAAAAGAGCTGCGAAGAGAGCTAGGAGCACCTCTGGCAGCTATGTTCTCCAAGTCATTCAACACAGGAGTGGTCCCAGTGGACTGGTAGAGGGTGCAGGTTGACCCACTGCACAAAAGTGGGTGTAGAGAGGAGGTGGGGATCTATAGGCCGGTCAGCCTCACTTCAGAAGTGGATAAGATCATGGAGGCACTGCTTAAGGAAAGAACAGTGGTGTACCTAGAATCCAACGGAGCCCAGGATCCAAGGCAACATGGATTTACAGCAGGAAGGTTGTGTCAGACAAATCTGATAGACTTCTTTGACTGGGCGATGAAGGAAGTAAATCGGGGGTGGGGTGGTGGACATCGCCTACCTCGATTTCAGCAAGGCCTTAGACTCTGTCCCACATAGGAGGCCGGTTAACAATATGGGGAGTCTGGGCATGGGGCATTAGGTGATAAACTGGGTTAGGAACTGGCTAACAGACAGGAGGCAGAGGGTGGTGATTAATAGGATCCAATCCAGGGAGAAGGGGGGGGTGACTAGCGGGGTACCTCCGGGCTCGGTCCTTGGACCAGTCCTGTTTAATGTCTTCATTACTGACACTGTGGCAGGGCTAGAAGGAAAGGTTTGTCTATTTGCAGATGACACCAAGATCTGCAACAGGGCGGATACTCCAGAAGGGGTGGAAAGAATGAGAAGGGACCTGGGGAAGCTTGAAAAATGGCCTGAAGTGTGGCAACTAAAGTTTATTTCTAAGAAGTGCAAAATTATGCACCTGGAATGAAGGAACCCTGGTGGAGTTATAGGACTGGGGGAGAGTTGCTGACAATCACCAAGGAAGAAAGGGACCTAGGGGTCATCATTTCTGATTACCTAAATGTGTCCAAAAAGAATACAAAGGCTGCAGGGAGGGCCAGTGGCATACTGGGGTGCATAGGCAGAGGTATTACTAGCAGAAGGCGAGAGGTAGTGATGCCATTGTATAAGACACTAGTGAGGCCTCACCTAGAGTACTGTGTGCAGTACTGGAGACTGCATCTTCCTAAGGACATTGACAGAGTGGAGGCGGTCCAGAAAAGGGCAACTAAGATGGTACAGAGCTTGCACCAGAAAACATATGAATAAGATTAAAGGACCTCAATATGTACTCGGAGGAGAGGGGATCATGATAGAAACATTCAGATACCTTAAAGGCATAAACAAGCTGCAGGGGAGACATCTTCCAATATAGGGGGGAGTACAAGAACAAGGGAGGATGATATGAAATTGATAGGTGGCAGATTAAGGGGAAATGTGAGGAAGTTCTTCTTCACATAGAGGGTGGTGGACACATGGAACAGCCTGCCACAGGGGGTGGTGGGAGCAAGCACAGTGGAGGGAGTTAAACATGCCTGGCATAGGAATAAAGGAACCTTGGAGGTGGGATGGAGTGGTGAAAGGTCACAGACCAGATAGGGACAGAAGACACAGGTAAGTGTAGGGCTAAATAGAGCAGACTGGATTGGCCTTGCGGTCCTTATCTGCTGACAATTTCTCTGTTTCTATGATTGCTATCTGTCTTTGTTTCTACACTGATAGATTACCGTTTATTATAACCCATTTCTTCCCATCTTGCAACTAGTTTTTAATCCATTGCCTTATGATGAGCTATAACTAGGTTCTTCATTATAATAACTAGTCACTTGTGTGGTAAGTGTCAAAAGCTTTGCTGCAGAGAAGATAAACATTTACTGGCTTCTTCTCATTAGGCTCCTTGGTGACATCGTCAAAAAAATTTAATGTAATCAGTCTGGGATGATTTCTCTTACAGAATCCATACTGGGCCACCATGTCTGTTATGTTTCTGTAAGTGTTCAACCATTATTCGTCCCAGGTATTGACGTTAAACTGATAGCCATTCTGTTCCTAGGCTCAGCCTTTAACGTTTTTTGAATATTGGTACGTTGTGGGCAACCCTCCAGTTTTCAGGCATGTTTGCAATTCTTAATGACTCAGAGACGATCATTGTCAGTTGGATAGATAGCTAGCTCCTTGGCTAGTTCCCTCAGGATGTTTGGGTGCATTCCATCAGGCCCCATTGCCTTGTTAATGTATACCCTCTTCAGTATGCTTTCAACTCCATCAACTGTCATATGTAAATCCTGCAGCTTCCCTTTGAGCACATTTTTGCTATCCAATATTATTCAGTCTCTTTCTTCTGTGAATAACAATGCAAAATACTCCTTTCAGCATTTGTCCACTATGTTTCTCCTTGGTTAGCATGTGTAACAGCTTCCCTGGTCCTTCAGTAGTCCAACTGTTCTCTGTGTTTTTCACCTGTGGTGAGTTGGTGCATGGGGGATGTATGTGATGTATCTGTTCATACATATGCAGTGTATGTTCCCATGAATGTGCTGTTTATGCAAATGTATTTTCATTTGTGATGTCTCCTTGTGTATTTCTGTTGTGTGACTTGTGCATTTTGAAGCTTCTATGCACTTCTCCCCAACCAACCTCATGTCAGTCCCCTTTTTGGTCCCCTGCAATCACCCCGTCCTCCAATTAACCGGACCTCTGCTGAAGGTGGTTGACTTTGTGGTGTGAGGCCCAATCCTGTACTAACCAGACCTTTGCTGAAAGGTGGCGTACTTCATGGCATGAGGCCGGATCCTCCACTAACCTGACCACTGATTAAGGTGCCAGCCTTTGTGGCATCAGGCCTAGACACTTCAGGGTCCATCATTTATATGGCTGCTGGGATTTTCTCCCCCTTTAGTTCCCTGCCTTCCACAACCTGTGTTGTCATTCACAGTGCCGTTTGAAGCCTCACCATCACACAGTGCCCCAGTTGCTGGTGGTGATGCATGAAGGGCCTTACTGTAGTGGTAGCAGTGGCTATGGAAGTGTGATGCCTGCCTCCCTCCCTCCCTCCCTCCCTGGTGGAAAACGTGCTTGCTGTTGATGGTGCTTCTTGACCATGGTCGCCTTGATTGCCATTGTCCAGGGCTCACTGCTGAACTCAGGGCACTGGTGCAGCTGCTGGGTCATTGGACAGACCCTAAGCTTTTGTAGTTTCTGTGTGGACATGTTACGTGTTTGTGCATGCATGTGTGGTTCGTTTGTGCAGCTGGGTGCATGGATGTGGATGTGTGATATGTGTATCTTTATTCGTGCACATTTATTACATGGTTGTGATGTGTGCATGCTCTGTATAAATGCATAATAACTGATTAGTGATGATTATCAACTGTGGGCAGAAGCTGTCAAACTGTTATATGGCCATGTATAATGGAGTTTGATTATACACATGTGTATAATCACCCGTATAACAGAGTTTGATTAAGCACCTTTTGCAAAAATTCTAAAATCACTCTCATGATAGTGCTACTGGCTTCTCGCGTTGTCAAGTTGATTACGCTAACCTCACTGAAACCGCTGAACGGGAATCTAACTTGTGTGCAGCTGAAGAAAGACACATTTCTCACAGAAATGAAAAATAACCAGTGCATACGAGCATACGAAATTTGCCAGCAGATAAAAACCTAGAGGTCTATCAAGTCTGCTCGAATGTGCAGCTAGCACCCCTTATTCTACAGCTGCCCTCCTTCCAACCCTTCCCCTTCATTGACCCTCCCCCTTGTCCTGTCCTATCCCCTTTTGAAGCAGTCCACTGTTCTACTGGATACCACTTCTGCAGGTAACGCATTCCACCCAGCCACCACCCTCTCTGTAAAAAAGTGTCTCCTCATCTGCCTCCTGAACCTTCCTCCCTCCAGTGTCATATCATGGCCCCTGGTGTCCCTTCCCTCCCTTACTTTGAGCAGCCCCTCTCTACCTGTCTTGTTTATTCCTTTCATGTACTTAAAGGTTTCAATCATGTCCCCCCATCCCTCCTCTCCTCCAGTGAGAACATGTTCAACTCCCTCAGCCTCCTCTCGTATGATAAGTCCCCCAGCCCCTTGATCATCTTTGTTGCCCTGCGCTGCACCCCCTCCAGTAACTAAATGTCCATCTTCAGATATGGGCGCCAGTACTGCACGCAGTACTCCAGGTGTGGTCTAACTAATTACCTATACAGTGGCAGAATCACCTCCTCTCTCCTCGAGGATATACCCCTTGCAATACAACCCAGCATTTTGTTGGCCTTTGCGTTGTCTTCCTACATTGTGCCGAGTTGTTCATTGACCCTGTAATGAACACCCCCAGATCCTTCTCCTCCTCTGTCTGGGCTAGCTGCACTCCCCCAGCTGGTAACTCCTCCTTGGGGTCTTCATCCCAAAATGCAGCACCTTGCACTTTTTGGCATTAAACCCCAGTTGCCAGGTGTCTGACCAGGTTTCAAACTTTGCCAGATCATCCTGCAACCCTGCCATCCCCCTAGATCGTCCACCACCACTCCTACCTTGGTGTCATCAGCAAACAGACTGATCTTGCTCTTGATGTCTAATGATATGTCTGCAATGAATGTCCCAAACACTGGTCCCAACACCGAGCACTGTGGAACACTGCTCGTCACTACCCTTGGGTGTGAGAGCTTCCCACCCACCACCACCCTCTGTTGCCTTCCTGGAAGCGGTTCTCTACCCATCTCACCAGCTTTGCACCTGCCCTGTGCCTTCTAACTACTTCCCAGCCTTCCATGACACCGGTCAAATGCCTTACTGAAGTCCAGATACAGGACATCCACTGCATGGCTCCTGTCCAGTTGCTCAGCGCCCAGTCATAGAACTCCACCAGGTTGGTTTGGCAGGATCTTCCCCTGTAGGCCATGCTGTCTGCTGTCCTGTAGTCCTTTGGCTCTAGGAGGCCACCAGCCTCTTCTTCAGGATATTCTCCATTAGCTTACCCACAATGGATGTGAGGCTCACTGGTCTGTAGTTTCCTGGTTCATCCTTGGGGCCACTCTTGTGGAGGGGCACCACATGAGCCATCCTCCAGTCCTGAGGTGCACACCCCGAATGTAGTGAGGCATTAAATAGGTCTGCCAAAAGTCCCGCAAGGACCTCTGCCAGCTCCTTCAGTACCCTGGGATGGATGCCATCTGGGCCTGGCGCCTTGTCCACCCTCAGTGCCTTCAAACCCTCCTGAACTCTGCCCTCCATGATTTCCCCGTCTCCCTCCCCCCCCGTTTCTGCCGTTCCTCCCCCATTGGGTGTCACCCCTCTCTTCTCCTTAGTAAATACCGAGCAGAAGTAATCATTTAGAGCTGCTGCCTCATCGCACCCTGCTTCCACCCACCCTCCTCCTTCCTAATCCTTACTATGTGGTCCTTACAGCTCCTTTTCTCCCTGATGTACCTAAAGAAGTCCTTCTCCCCCTTCTTAATGCCTTGTACCAGCCTGAGTTCCATAGATGCCTTGGCTTCCCTTACTGCCCTTGTCACCTCCTTCGATTCCGTCAAGTACTCCTCCCTGTCCTCCCCCCTCCCTGTTTTCTTGTACCTCCTAAAGGCAGCTCTTTTCTTCCTTACCTTTTCCATGACCTCTTTGCACAACCAGCTCGGTTTCCTAGCTCAAGCCCTAGTGGTCTACTAACGTCTGTCTACTCACCTAAAAAATGGCACATTCATCACCATTACAACAACCTAGTGACCTAGAAATACAAAAATTCATACAGCAGCAAGAAAAAAGAAAAACCAAGACTGACGTTAGGCTGTTCAACAAGCACCTGTCTAACAAAAAAATGAACGGAACCAGTTATTATAAAAAAAAAAATCAAACATGGGGAACTGTGTGTCAACTCAGATTTTATGCACACCTTTGTTGTGCGATGCCTCGGGGTTTATGAGGCATTGCACACCTCGGATGTGCATAAAAACCTCATTACAAACACTTCCCCATGCATTATTCTATATATGTCACAGGTACATTACTGCTTCAACAGCCTTTTTAACCTTTTCTAGAACAGCTGGCATAGCTACCCTTGCTATTATCACAAGTTATTAGTAGGCTGCCACTACTTTTTTTGTACCTTGCTTGAGGAAGTGCAGAAAAACCCCTGCCCCATAACTTTTGCCTGCTTGTTTTAGCTGTGTGCCAGTGACTCCTCTCTCCCGAGTGTCTGGATACAATTGAGTATTCATGTCTTTTTGAGCAAATCCCTCCATTTTGAGACTTTTTTTGTTAAAAAGTTCTGATTTCTAGGATCCACAGAGTAGATATATCTTTGTCAAAGGCATCTTAGAACACAGTGAGGTGCTGTTAGGCAGTGTTTCCGGGCCTAATGTGGACACACCTTCTTTCTTCATTGAGTCACCCTGACGAAGCATAGTAGCTGTTCCATGAATGTCTTAGAGATCTCATTCTGTCATTCTCTGTGAAAATTGAGGACTGCCCATGCTGATTTTTATAGTAAAAATCTGAAGGTAAAGATTTATTGACAGAAGAAAGTGATGTGCTGTTTACCACACCACACTTCATAAGCTGAAATAGGGACAATGAGTTTCCATTTACGGCTGAAAACACCCATAAAAAATGGAATTTGCTGTTTTTTGCACCACTTTATCATGTAGAAATATCCACTTTGCACCAGCTTTTTGGGCAAATCCCTCCATTTTGAGGCTTTTTTTGTTAAAAAGTTCTGATTTCTAGGATCCACAGAGTAGATACATCTTTGTCAAAGGCATCTTAGAACACACCGAGGTGCTGTTAGGCAGTGTTTCCGGGCCTAATGTTGACAAATCTTTTTCTTCATTGAGTTGACTCCCTTCTCCTGGCTCCCTTCCTCTCCCTCTCTATCATAATAGGAGGGATTGGAATATTATGTTTACTCAAGATTTCAATAGAACTTACAGACCACAAGCTGGGTTGTCTCCTGTTCAGCGCTCTATCCGTGGCATGATAGATACCTTGGGGCTTTGTGATCCCTAGCATATTCTATACTCATCTGCCCGGGAGTATACATATTACTTAGCGGCTCATGGTTCTTCTTCTCGTATGGCTTACTTCTTGTTAAGCTCTAATATTGTGGGTGGTGTGCTGAGCAGTGAGATAGCTCCATTGGTCCTTTTGGACCATTCTTTAGTCTGGCTAGCGCACAGGGTACTTTCTAAAATTCAAAGGGATATCATATGGTAACCAACTCTTAAGAGATGACAATATTATTGCTAGAATTAAGGAACTGACAGAAGTGTCTCTCAAAATAGGGGTTCTACCGAGAGGAGTGACATGGAGTGGAGCGCCTTCAAATATTTTCTCAGAGGCGACTGTATCTGCCTATCAAGGAAATGAAGGCAAAGCAGGGAGACTGAGGTTTCTCTCCTGATTTGCATAAAGGAAATGGAAAAATGGTTGTCTTCTGCGACCTCAGAGGAGGGCTATAGAGAACTGATATCTGTTTGTGAACAGTATGCGGAATTTCTACGAGAGAAGGCCGAATATTCCATCTTTAAGACGCATTCCACCTATGTGGTTCAGGGAGAGAAGGCTTTACGTCTCCTTGGCTTACATCTCCAAAAGCAAGAGGCCTCTCGTTTTATCACTTCTGTAACATCTGAGGTAGATAAATCTAACAAAACTTCACCCCAGGACATTATTTCCAAATGCAAGGCTTATTACTGGTTTCTGTATGGTACTTTGCCTGACCCACCCTCGGCTCTAGACCTCCAAGTTTATTTGGATGTGGTATCCCTTCCCATGTTAACAATTGCCCAATGGCCGTGCCTGGAACAGTCTCTTACTCAGCAGGAAATGTCGGACACTATTGCATCCCAACCTGTGGATAAGGCACCTAGGCTGGATGGATTTTCCTCTAATTTTAATAAAGTTTTTTCTAAAGAATTGGTTCCCCTGTTGCACCACTTCTTTCTCTCCCTTGATGATTCTGGAATCACAGATAAATCTTTATTTGAAGCCATGATTGTTGTGTTGCTCAAACCAGGTAAGCCCCCAGTACAGGGTTGCCAGTTACTGGCTTATCTCTCTCATGAATTATGATATCAAAATATTGGCCAAAATATTGGCTACCAGGATTAATACAGCATGGGTAGGGGTCATAAACCATGAGCAGGTTGGTTTTATGCTAACCCACTCCTCGGCCAATCATCTCCATAAATTGTCCCATATATTCTCCATATCCCAGGACACTGGGGTCCCTGTAGCTCTAGTCTCCCTGGACACGGAGAAAGCTTTTGATATGGTGAACTGGGCTTTTTTGTTTGCCACATTAGATAAATTGGGGTTTCCATCTATATTCCTCTGTTGGATTAAGGTTCTCTATTCTTGCCCCAGCACCAACATTTATTGTAATGGTGTTTTTTCCTCTGTTTTCCTTTTATGTTCTGGGACTCAGTAAGGGTGTCCCATGTCTCCTTTTTTGTTTAATTTATACTTAGAGCCCTTGTTGCTAAAACTCAAGGGATCACCCCATCTGACGGGGGTGCAGATTGGAGCGTTAGAAATGCAATTGTCTACATATGCAGACGATATCTTACTACTTGTTGCTAACCCTAAGAGTACTATACCTGCTGCTTTATCAAGTAGGGATTTCGGTAAGTTTTCCAATTATATTCTTAATTTGAATAAAACTTCAGTGATGCCCCTAATGTCTTTAAATCGGATATCCTAGAGATGGAGTTGGCTTGGGCTCCCACATGGCCTATGTACCTTGGAATTACTCTTCGAGGAGCATGGCACAGTCAAAGATGCTCAATTTAAATGATTTATTAACTACCATTCAGCAAGATTTGAAGAGATGGACATCTTGCCGCTGACCCTTTGGGGTAGAATATATATTACTAAAATGATCGTGCACCCTTGAGTATTTTATCCTCTCAATATACTTAATGCTTTGCTTCTCTTATCCTGGTTTGAACTAACTCATAAGTTACTTCCTGATTTTATTTGGTTGGGAAGGCCCCCAAGAAGAGTGTATAACCGTTTGCTGGCAACCATAATGTCGGGTGGACTCAGGCATCCCAATTTTCTTCTTTATTACCTTGCCAGTTATGCCAGTAAATACCGTAGGTGGTCAATCCAAACTTCTGAAGAGGATGTAACCCCATATACTTCTATCTGGTTGATGCTTGAGAGAGACTTGTTTAAAGCAGCTGGTTTCTCTCTTTCAGCTATGTTTTATATTTTTCCCAAATCTTTGCCTGTGCATCTTCGAGACTCTGTCATTGGCACCTCCTTGCGTTCTCATGCTCAGTTATGTAAACTTATACACTATAATCCTGCTAAAGATATATCGCAACTGATTTTCCATAACCCTAATTTCAAAATAGGGGACAATATGTTGACGGAGGTTTGGCTTCCTCAACTGGCTGAAATTAAGGTGTGAGACTCGCTTCAGGATGGTCACCTAAAGTCATGTCAGGGTATTTTTGTCTCATTTCAGTTAAGCAATAGTATTATGTTTAAGGTATTCCAACTTCATCATGCTTCCTCAGCCGATGTCAGAGACCACCTCTCCGGACGCTCCCAGCACCAGAGGTACGGCAAAGCCGCAGCCTATCGGATCGCAAGCGCCTTCTCTCAGGCGGGCTCCGATTGGCTCACCTTCCACATTCGAAACATAGACAAAAAAGGAGCTGTTTTCTCCTAAACACAGGGTGAAAAGAAATATTTTGAATTGTTTGTGCTTTTTGCAAGCCTTTGTAAAATGTTTAGACTCTTTGCCTGACTGTTTAGAGCCTTGTATTTAAGTGATCACAGCCCTTCTTTTGTTGGAGTGCAGACTACAGCTAGACCTCGGGGCACCAAGGAAATTGCTCCTTTTGTCTTGCAAATTCTGCCTTTGCACTGGATTGCTCAGCCCCTGCCAGAGACCAGTACTAATAGTCCACCCTTCTGTCTCCTCTCTAGCCGGGAACTCTCCAGAGCTCGCAGAGCAGCCACCGCAGGACAAGCAGCCACCAGGCGGTCGGCGCTTCCTCAGCTGACGCCCGAGTCCACCTCTCCAGATGCTCCCAGCACCAGAGAAAGTGCAACCAAAGCCGCAGCTTTTTCACCCTGCCCATCCCCACCTGAGTGTTATATAGCCCTTCTTGCCCCGCCCTTAACTTTTATAGGCCCTCCCCTACTCCGGATAGTCTTCTCTGCTAAACATTTGTATAATACTGCCTCTAGTGGAGTGGCACTGTAACCCATCATTTTACAGGTAATCCCCCCCCCTTTTTTCCCTGTTCAATACAAAAAGTAAACCTTGCCTGACAAAGTAAATACCCTAGATTGCTATACCACAGGAGCAGTATACATTTATCTTGCGTAACTCCTTTTTTTAAACATCTCCAAACAGTCCCATACGGGACCCCGGGGACCTATATAACTTGGATAACAGAAGCTACTGCAGTACGCTCCTTACTTACATAAAGGGCAACCATGACAGGCCTTGAATGGCTACACTTATTCGCCAGCCTTTGTATAATACCCTATGTGGTTAGGCAACCTGACAGAATTGATTCCAACAAAGATGCATGCTCTACCATGCTAGTCTCCCCATATACCAACACTATGAACAAATTATGCTGCCACTGTACGCCTTTGATCCCCTTACAGTTTGTGGAATCTCCTCCAAGTGGAACTGCTAACCAATATCCTCTACGTGACCCTATACCCTATCCATTCAAACTAGGTATGGCTTGGTGCTATTCTGCATGGATCATAGGATATGTGTCCGTAGGGCAGCACAATAAGATGATTCAGTCGTTGGACCCCGTACTCAAACCTATACCAGACGAAAGACTTGTGCCTTTAAACTTTCCTTGTTGCCCTGAGGAAAATTGTGCTCCTTCTACTCCTATGCTCAGCGAATGTCAACTTAACCCTGGCCCTACGAAAGTGCTCTCATCTCCATCTGAACTCACAACTTTGAAAGGAATTAGCTTCTTGCATGCTAATGTATGTAGTCTTTTAAAGAAGCTCGATTCAGTCCAGGCTTGGATTATTCATACTGCACCAGACGTACTCATGCTTTCGGAAACATGGCTCCTGGCATCCACCCCAGACAGAGAGGTCAACATCCCTAACTAATTCCTCTTCAGAACCGACAGGCAGATCAGGGGTGGAGGAGTAGCCATTTATGTTAAAAACAAATTCTCAGTATCTATATTAGATACTACCTCCATTGCCTGTGGATTTGAATGCCTGTCTCTTAAAGTAGAGCTTTTGCCATCAGTGGCGTTCTGCATCATAGGCTGCTATAGACCTCCAGCAGCAGGACTGCAACTTCTGACACATCTGTCATCCCACCTGGATACTTCCCCAATGGAAACAATCATACTAGGCGACCTTAACGATGATTGGCTGACTAAGGTCTCGTTACCCCTTAAACAATTCTGTGTCTCTCATGGGCTCACTCAACTTATTACTGAGCCTACTTGCATTAACCAAAAAAAAAAAAAATCCAATGAAAAGCACCCTTTTGGATGTTCTCCTTGTTAACAGACCCCATTTCTTTTCCCATGCTGGTATCCTCCTAGCGGACGTTAGTGACCACTGCTTTATTGGTGGTATAAAAACTGTTACAAAACCTCTATCTACATCAAAGTTTTCACTAAAAGCTCCAGATGGAACTTCGATCCTCTTGCATACTTCAAAAATCTAAAAAACTCTCTGCTATGGCAGAGTTTCTACCTGGCTAAATCTGTGAGCGATGCCTATGACGTTCTCCATGAAATCATATCCAGCACCTAAACGGCCATGCTCCCCTGGTTAAAGCATGAATAAAAGCCAGAACCTGTCATTGGTTTTCACCGGATCTGAAGGTTGCCTTACTCAAAAGAGATTACTTCTGGAAAAAGGCTCGCAAATGTCGTGCCGACATAGACTGGTGTCTCTTCAGGGCATCTAGAAACGCCTGTACTAAGTTGGTCAGAGAGGCCAAAACCAACTTTTATCAAACCGAGCTACTCTCTACGTCAAACTGCCCTACCAAGTTCTGGTCCACCATAAAAGAGCTATCTGGCCACTCTCCAGGAAGTGCGCTTCCTTCCAAAATTACCACTAATAATATTATCATTAACGATAAATTAGAGATACTGCAGGCCTTCAACAATCATTTTGCCACTGCAGGCCTGGCATTTGATAACGTACTTGTAAGTAGCCTTCTTCCTCAGACCAACACCCAGCCTCCAGAACCAAGTAACAATAACATGGACTTCTCCTTTTCACCTACCACCATAAAAAAAGTTGAAGACCTTCTTCTACGACTAGATACTAAAAAAAAGTGCTGGGGCCAACTCTTTCGACTCATATTTCTTGAAAATAGCATACCATATTCTTGCTACACCTATAACACACCTTTTCAATCTGTCCTTAGCACAAGGCTCCATCCCCAAGGTATGGAAAACTGCTCATGTCATTCCCCTGTTTAAAGCAGGGGACCCCTGGGACCTAAATAACTATAGACCAATCTCCCTTCTACCCATACTTTCAAAACTTCTGGAAAAAATTGTGGCTACACAGCTGAGATCTTTCTTAGACAATGCTAGATTACTCAACCCAATGTAGTCTGGCTTTAGAGCAAAGCATAGTACAATCACGGCGCTGGCAAAAGTTACTAATGACTGGCAACGGGACCTAGACTACAAAAAATTTGTGCCGTGTTGCTGGACCTCAGCAAGGCTTTCGATACTATCGACAACTGCCTGCTCCTCTCTATCTTAAAAACTATAGGCATTGACCCAACCTCACTGGGATGGTTCCAAGACTACCTTTCTGATAGACAGCAACAAATTAAGGCTGATGGAGAGCTTTCTCCACTTAAACCGATAAAAAGAGGTGTCCCTCAGGGCTCCATACTGGGCTCATTACTGTTGGCCATTTATATCAACAGTTTGGACGTAGGCATCAAGGATGCCAGTATTCACTTGTTTGCTGATGACACGGTGCTCTACTTAAGCCAGGAATCTCCTGAAGCTGCCTGCGCTGAGTTACAAGCTAACTTTAATACTCTGCAGTATCAGCTCCTTAGCAAAATGTAACCACTAAATGAAAAAAAAACCAAGGCCATTCTTTTCTCACCATCAGGCCCAGGGGCTTACTCTGCTGTCGCTAGTCCATTACCATCAATCTCTACTTTATTAGGAGAAAATCTGGAATTCGTGACTAAATTCAAATACCTTTGTATTTGGCTAGACAACAAACTCTCTTTTGTGGAACACACAGAAGAACTGCTGAAAAAACTGAAGCAGAGACTTGGTCTTTTTTTCAGAATTAATCGCCTCTTGACCACAGACTCAAAAAGACAGCTTGTCCAATCTACACTCCTTTCATTAATTGACTACACCGACTTCATTTATGGCCATTGCCCTGCCTCATATGTTGCAAAATTGTATGTATTATATCATAGAGCACTGAGATTTATAACTGGCCTCCCGTCCTCCACACATCACTGCTCTTTATACATAGCCGTAGGGTGGTCCTCCTTTCAATACGGGCGATATAGAAATGCAGCCCTATGGACGCACCGAACCCTTACCAACAAACTCCCTCAATATGTTGTTGACTGTCTCCCCCTTAGTCCAATTAGGAACTATGCCTTAAGAAGTCAATCGCAGGTTTCTTTGAAAGTCCCAAGGGTCAACACTCACTTTGGAAGGGCTGCCATAAGCTATGCCCTGCCTACTCTTTGGAATGGGATACAAAAATCATTGAGACTTCGCTCCCCTGTCAGTCCTGCCTTCTTTAAGACCCTCTCTGACAAAACGTTTGCTGAAATCTGTAATTGCTTCTGTCACTCCTAGCAGCTTGACTATTGTTCCTCTCTTCAACACTAGTCCCAGCTGCTTATCCAAATCAGCCCTTGCCACTACTACTCCCCCTCCTCTGCCCCACTTGTCCTTAGCACCCTCTGCATCCCTCTTACTCACCACCCCCCTTCTGCTACATTAACCTAAGCCTTACACACTGTTATGCGCACCTCCATTACTTAGGAATTTCCGTCCAGGCCTGTAACGTGTTTCCGCTGGACAGGAATATAAATAATCTTTCTTTTTTCTTCTGTGGTTTGTATATGACATCCATACACATCCTGCTCCTGTGGGTACTGTGTATGTGTATATATATATATATATATATATTACGTTCGGATTGTGTTATGTATATCTTTCTTGTACATGTGACTTGGAATGTAAATACTCTGCTCCTATCAGTATTGTAAACATGTTGTTCCTTTTGTATTATGTATATTTATATGTAACTGTACAATTTTCCCTGCCAACAGCAGGTCCACCTTGTAAATGAGCTTGCTCAGTGGTGATTGCCTGGATAAATAAAGATTTGATTCATTGACTGATTGATTGATTGATGTTTTGCTTCAGTGGTTTGGCCCTATGCCTTGCGATATTAACCGCAGTGCGTTCTTGCAATCAGCCACTGACTTGGCAGTACAGCCACATGCAGTATCTTGTATTTCTACCTTCCTTTTCCCTAAATTGTTTCCTGATATTACTGGTCACCCTACATATTGGACTTCAACTTTCCCACAATGTGTTTTTAATTGGAATAACGTTTGGGAAAATCTTTGTAGATATATTTCTAATGACAAGCTTCATCTTATTCAGTTTCACATCCTGCAGAATATTTACTTCATACCTTTAAAGCTAGTCAAGATGGAGAGATTACACTCCTCTCTTTGCACAAGATGTGGGCAAATTGATGGAACCCTGCTCCATATTTTCTGGGATTGCCTCAAGGTGGCACCATTATGAGACCAAATTAAAGCTAGGGTGGATCCACTTCTCGGCTTAGATGGTACCTTTACTCTCACAATTTGTATTGTAGGGGATTATAGTGGGATCAATGTGCGGGAAAGGAGATACTATGCGGCTATGATCTCCATTTCAGTAAAAAGGGTGGTTCTTTGACATTGTCTTGACCAGACCTTGATCACATATCAGGAATGGCTTCAGTAGCTCCAGTTTAATATCCATCTGAAAAAGGTGATAGCTAGTATACGTAATATGACTGCTTCATATAATAAGAAATGGAGCAAGTTGCACACCTTATATGCTCTTTAATCTCACATGGAGCAGCATCGGTGGGGAAATGATTTGGCCTTAGTCATTTGCACAAGTTTATTATGTTCTTTTATGCAGTGGTCCTTAGGATAATCAGCTTTTGGAATGTATTATGTAGTAGTCCTGCTTTAATTATTATACGCTCCACTTATGGTGGGTGGGGAAGGGAGATTTATGGTTAGATGTATGTAGTTCATTGTATGTCTGTTCTGTTTTGTATTGTTGAGAACTGAAATAAAGTTCATTAAATAAAAAAAAAAAAATAGGCCGGCTTGGTGGCACTGAAGGTTAAGGTACTGGACGCCACACCTCGCACCATGCTGGCACCTGGGTTTGGGAACAAGCCCGGGTTGTTGGGGCTCAGCAGGAGAGGGAAGAGACTGAGCATCCAGAGGACTGCTCTCTCTTCCCGGGGAGGGTCTGAGGAGCGTTTGCTCATGGAGCGACCTCTGGCAGTGGCTGGAGGTAGTCAAATGTAGTGATGCAGGAGTATGCCCAGGGGTGGAGCCACAGCAGTACGCTGCCTTGTTGGCTGGGTTCCACAAGGGTTCAAGTAACAAATACCCCCTTCCTCTCACTGATAGGTGATGGCGCTTCCCACCCACGGTCCACACTCCTGAAGTCTGATTCGGCCCGCTCTACTAGCCCCCCTTTCTGGCCCGGTGCTCAATACTGTACGAAAGAGCACCCTGGGCAGTGGCAACCCTTCCCTGGAGGGCAGACCTAGGGGATGCTTGGTGCCGGAAAGGAGCGAAGAGGTAGTCAGATCATGCAAGGAAGTAGAGACTGTGGCTAAATGAGGACATCGGAGAGAGTTCAGTGGAGTAGGTAGGAGAGCAAAAATAGAGTTTGGAAAAAAAAAATTCTGATTTGACCTCAATTTTGGGAGGAAAATGGATTTTAAGATTTTGCCAAATGGAAGTGGCTGTTTCTGAAAATGGGGAATTGTAGCCTCTACTGAAAATAAAAAAACGGGCACATTCTTCAAAGATTACAAAATAAATAAATGTACAGGTCACACAGAAATAGAGGTAAAAAGGAATTGAACATTTGCTGCTGACTCCAGTCTGTTCTCTGTTTGAGTTTTCCCACTCACGCTCCTCTCAGACCCAAGGATGAGCCAATGCTGAAATTTGTGTTCACTGAATGTGCCAAGGTTTGGCCTGGTCACTTTCAGTTAGGCTCAGTCAACCTTTAGGGCCACTTTGGACCAGTTGGACTGTTGACCAAATAACAACAAGCACTAAAGCCTGCCCTAGGTTGCCAGAGCTAGTACCATGGCCACACCATCCACCACCCTGGTCACTTCTCACCCTTCTTCCTTCTGCAGAATTTTTTATTTTTTTTACTTAAAATAATTTGCCGGCTCCTGGCATTGTGTCACGTGCCAACTGAGTCATTTGAAAACAACTGACTGGAGGAATAGGGGAGTGGAGGAGGGTGGAAGTGACTTAGATTGTCAGAGGTGATGGAGGGATGTCACTTACCCCTATTTGTAGCCTGCTGGACTCTCATACCAAGGGCCCGAACTGTCGATGCCAAACAAAAGATAGGCGGTCTGAATTGAAATTGAACCAAATTTACTAATTTCCAACTTTGATTCAGTTCAGTTATATTTTATTCAGGATAAAAAGCATTGAACAGATCTTGTTTACAATGGTGTCCTGTTAAGGCAAAACGTCTGATGACAAGCTAACATGTTACAGGAACAAATAGTGCTGGATATAGTGTACAATTTACAATGCAAATACTTTGATCTCCCTCACCCAGACCAAGGGATCTCTTGAATATCTGTCTAGCCCCCCCCTTTCCCCATTTGTGTAGTACAAACAAAGGTACACCCACATCTCTGGACATAAACTGACAGGAGCTTTTATAGTGAGATCAGAAAAAATATTGCGCCTCCAAGACACCCCAGTGGTCCCAAGCAACTTGACTAGCATACTGCCTGACACCAGGCCGGCCTGTCTTTTTTAATCTAGGAAAAGGCTGAAATCTAGTCTGATTGCTTGCACCTGTTCACTGCCTATGTTTATATACCATGCCTAAGCTGTCTCATAACCCTAGTATCATATTTGCTGGCACCCTTCTTGTGCCCAGTTAATGCCAGCAGGCAAGACATGTGCATATATGTAAGTTTGCATGCTTATATGTCATCTGTATGTTTATGCATATGTGGTGCATTTAAACTGTATACAGTATAGGTATACTCATGCATGTGGGGTACAATTTTGTACAAGTTCTTTCATATAGATATATATGTGTGTGTGTGTTGTTTATGTCTGTGTTCATATATGCTTATTTATACATGCATGTGTGATATGTATGTGTTTGGTATATGCATGTGTATTTATATACGTGCTTGTTAATTCATGCATGTGTGGTACATACATGATAACATATGTATACATGTGTGCTTTTTCATACATATGGAGTTTGTGTTTGTGTGTTCAGTCATGCATGTGTGCTCTGTTTATGCATGAGTGGCAAATACGTATATGGTGGTTCATATATGTGTATGTTAGTGCATGTGTAGTTTGTGTGTGTGTGTGTTCATGCATGTGCAGTATGGTTTGTGGGCATGTGTTTGTTAATACAGTACATGTGTGGTTTGTGTTTGCCTGTGTATACAAGTGTAGTTCATTCATACATCTGTGGTCTGTATGCATTTGTTCATACACGTGTGGTCTGGCACTGAACAAGTCCCGCCAGAAGGTTTTCTGGTGTACGCGCGTGCTGAACCTTTAAACCAAGTGTAATGACTATTCACCCTGCATAGTTACCTAGTTACTATATCCCCATCATGTGTACTACTGCTCTAAAACAGCCAAGGATGTAGCATAGCTGCAGGCTTCATGGGGGGCTTACCTAAGGGTGTCAAAACTATTTCTGGCTTAGTGTAAGGGAGATTTGATCCTGAGGCCACTAGCACTGAAAGGTCAGGGCATCAATCCATTCTTTTCAACAGTATTTGTTATGGTCATGTCTTATGCGCTACAAATGGTGTCTATTTTAGATATAGAGGAAGCATCATTGATAGGAACTACTGATTAGCTTATGAATATTAACTACTAAGTTATTCCATTAGAAAGTGTATGTTACCATACCATTCTTAGCCTTTCTGTTGTTTGTCAGTATTAGAAAGTACTGTAATTGGAGCCGGCCCAGTGGCGTGGAGAGCTGAGACATTCGTGCCTTACCTTCTGCCACACCGGCGACCCGTGTTTACGGTCTGAGTGGGCCACTGGGGGGCAGCTGGGGGGAGAGAGAGAGGATTGAGCATCTGTAGGACAGCTCTCCTCTCCGGGGGGGGCAGTACAGGCTCGGTGCTTTCCTGACACCTAGCAGAGGCTGGGTGCAGGCACGCCATGAGCTTGTCACAATCAAGGGGGTGGGTGGAGCAGTCAGCTGGTTTGCTGTGGGTGGAAGCGCACACAGCACAGCCATTGTTAGCATTGCACGCTCTATCCAGGTGGGAAGCTAAACAGAGAAACAGAGGTCTCGGGTCGAGCAGGATGACAGCAGCCACCCTTCACAGGCCCTGACTCTGAATGGTGCTTTCCCAGAACTGGAGCCTATTCAAGGTGAGTCGAGCTGGGGGGGGGAGGCTCCTCACCACCCTGCCATGGAGGGTAGACCATGGGGGAAGAAGAGGATAGCTGCCTGATGTTGGGTGCGGGGCTGGGTGGGTGGCTGAGAGAACGGAGCCGACTGATGGGAACCAAAGGAGAAACAAATTAACTAAAAAAAAAAAAAAAATTTCTGTAACTGAAGGAATTAATCCATTTAGCTGATTGGCATTGGGGTACACTGTCTATACACACTGGATGGATAAGTTTTTAAAATGTGTTGCAAACCTTGGAAAAAGAGAACCAAAAATAAAAGGAAAATACTCTAGTAAAGTTTATAAGCTGAACATTTACAAACATTCTCACTGAGGTCCAGTCTTTTTACACAAAATTAATGTGGCAGGCAATGATATGAAAAGTAGTTCATCAAAAATTAAAACTCTTTCACAGTTTTCTACAGTTGTGCAATGTCTAAATCATCTTTCTTTTCTCTCCAGCAACAGCTGAATAACAAGCAGTTGGCATTCCAGCAGCAACTTCTCCAGGTACAGCAGCTGCAGCAACAGCACCTACTCAACTTCCAGAGACAGGGCCTGGTCAGTCTACAAGCAAGTCAGGGAACAGTGCCTCTACAGACACTTCCACAAGGTGAGTCTGAGAGTAGAGACAGGGCCTGGTCAGTCTACAAGCAAGTTAGGGAACAGTGCCTCTATAGACACTTCCACAAGGTGAGTCTAAGAGTAGAGAGAGGGCTGGGTCAACATACAGATAGTCAGGAAACAGTGCTCTACAGACACCTCCACAAGGTGAGTTGGAGTAGAGACAGACCTGGTCAACATGCAGATAGATCAAGGGTTAGTACATCTATAGACACTTCCACAAGGTGAGCTGGAGTTGAGACAGGCTTGGTCAACATACAGCTAGATCAGGGGTTAGTACATCTACAGACACTTTCACAAGGTGAGTTGGAGAAGAGACAGACCTAGTCATCATGCAGATAAATCAGGGAATAGTACATCTACAGACATTTCCACAAGGTGTGTAGGAGTAGAAACAGGCTTGGTCAACATGTAGATAGGTCAGGGGTTAGCACATCTATAGGCACTTGCACAAGGTGAGTTGAAGTAGAGACAGACTTGGTCAACATGCAGATAGATTAGGGGTTAGTGCATCTACAGACACTTTCACAAGGTGAGTTGGAATAGAGACAGGCTTGGTCAACATGCAGATGTATCAGGGAATAGTACATCTACAGACACTTCCACATGGTGAGTTGGAGTAGAGACAGATCTGTTCAACATGCAGATAGATTAGGGGTCAGTACATCTACAAACACTTCCACAAGGTGAGTTGGAATAGAGACAGGCTTGGTCAACATGTAGATAGATCAGGGAATAGTACATCAACAGACACTTCCACAAGGTGAGTTGGAGAAGAGACAGACCTAGTCATCATGCAGATAAATCAGGGAATAGTACATCTACAGACACTTCCACAAGGTGAGTCTAAGAGTAGCGATAGGGCTGGGTCAACATACAGATAGTCAGGAAACAGTGCTCTACAGACACTTCCACAAGGTGAGTAGGAGTAGAGACAGACCTGGGCATCATGCAGATAGATCAGGGAATAGTACCTCTACAGACACTTCCACAAGGTGAGTTGGAGTAGAAACAGGCTTGGTCAACATGTAGATAGATCAGGGGTCAGTACATATACATGCATTTACACAAGGTGAGTTGGAGTAGAGACAGACCTGGTCAACATGCAGATAGATTAGGGGTTAGTACATCTACAGGCATTTCCACAAGGTGAGCTGGAGAAGAGACAGACAGACCTGGTCAACATGAAGATAGATCAGGGATTAGTACTTCCACAAGGTGAGCTTGAGTAGAGACAGGCCTTGTCAACATGCAGATAGATCAGGGAATAGCACATCTACAGACACTTCCACCAGGAGAATTTGAGAAAACATAGGATCTGGTTAACATGCAAATAGTCAGGAAATGGTACCTCTATAGACACTGTCACAAGGTGAGTGTGAGTCTGAGAGTAGAGACAGGGCCTTGTCAGCCTTCAAACAGACCCGGGAATGGTACCTCAACTGACACTTCTACAAGGGGAGTCAGTGTGAGTAGAGACAGTGTCTGGTCAACCTGCAAATATATCAAGGGAATGGTATGTCTACATACACTTCCACAAGGGGTGACTGAGTGTAGACACAGGGCATGGTCCACATGCAAATAGAGAACAGGTCTGCAACAGACACTTCCACAAGGGGAGTAAAGAGACAGAGCCTAGTTAACCCACAGATACATCAGGAAAAATAAATGGAGTCTGAATGTAGCAATAGGACCTAGTAAACACGCAGCTATATCAGGGAACGATACGTCTACAGACACTTCAACAATGTGAGTCTGAGAGTAGAGATAGGACCTTGTCAACATGCAAATAGTTCAGGGAACAGTACCTCTGCAGACACTTCCACAACGGGAATCTTTGTATAGAGACAGGGCCCGTTCAACCCGTGGATAGATTGGGGAATGGTATCTCTACAGATACTTCCATAAGGGGTATCTGAGAGTAGAAACAGGACATCGTCAGCCTATAAGCAAGTTGGGGAACACCATCTCTGCAGACATTTCCACAAGGTGAGTCTAAGTGTAGAGATAGGGCCCTGTCAGCATTCAACTAGATCAGGGAACAGTATATCTGTGCATCCACAGCTCCCAATGCAACCCCTGCAGAAACCTTCCCATATCAGCCTTTCAACTTGGGTTGCCAGGTCATGTGTGGAGACTTATTTCTTTGTGTTCCTCAAAAACAAAACTTAGTGCCATGTCGGGGGACTGAAAGAGTGACAGCATTACACAAAGAAGAGAGGATCACCATGAAACTACCCCAGTGCGTCTAGTCACTGCAGCTGTTCAACAGCGATCACCCCCTGAGGAAGAGTCACAGAGACTAGAAGTGTAGGTGTAGTTTTGTGCTGGTCCTCTCTTTCTCTCTCTCATGTGCATTAAATTACATTTTTGGCAGAATCTACTTACAGATTTGTTTTCTTTAGCCAGGTGTGTGCACTGGCTCCTGTTTTGCCCAGCCCGTTGCCATCTCAGGGCAGGGAACCCCACGATGTGTACCCAAACCATCCTTTAGATGGTGACTATATTTTAATCCCTTCTTTCAAGATGGTGTCATAGGCCTACTTTCGATCTAATATGCCATAGTCGTTTTCCTGGGGATTGGGGGGGGGCAGGGTTGCTGTGGTGCTGGAATGTGGCACCATCCCCTCCCAGGCTGGGAAATGCCAACATCAGCTGTCACCCAGCCTGACTACCTGCTCCAAGCACTGCAAGTCCACTACCAAACTGGAAGTGCCACATGGCCGACAACAGCCATCAGCCATAGAGTCTTACTCCGTATCATTTTTTGATATCAAGCATCCATGTTAGTTGAGCAAAATTCTGCTGTCAAGTGCACTCAAACTAAAGAAACATAGCATTTTGCAGTTGCTGTTAGGATTTGCAGCCTCGTAGTGGTAACTAGTGTACTGACTATTATGACTATATTTAACTCATAGGGCTGGCAGTATAGTCTAGAGATTAGAGTAACGAGCTGTGAATGAGCTTGGTACATCCAGCAGACATGGGTTGGATTCCCACAACCTCCACTTGCATATGGTGCGACTGTGAGAAAGTCACTTAACCCCCCAATGCTCCCAGTTCATCCCTGAATGAAAACAGGCAGGTATGCCTAGTGGTCTCCACCTTGTCAGCGAAGAATTAAAAAAAAAAAGCTGACTGAAGGTGTCCCCAACAATGTTTATATTAGCAGCAGAAATACAGGAGTGAACTGTGGGGTTTTAACAACAGCAAAGCAGGGGTGAATTGCAATCAAATGAATGTCAATGGAATTTAAACCTGGGTGCCATGAATTTCATACAATAATTGTGAAACAGTGACAGGACATGGAACCTTGTGATTGGCTCACAAACTTTTAAAAGAGTCAGGTTTATAGGTTGAAATCCTTGTGAACAATTGAACAGGGAAAATGTTAAAAACAACAAAAAAAATTAATTTAAACAACCAAAACCCTTTAGCGTAATAACAGCATTAAAGTGCAAGTAGCACCAAAAAAGAGCAGGCAGAAAATAGTCATTTTTAAAAGTAGTCCTTTATTACTATTCAGTTTGGAAGTGTTTTTCTGTGTACTCAGTAGATGGTTTTCTACCTAATTGTATTGAGTGTGATGCAAAACGCAGTATTTGACCTGGAAGCAGGTATATCTAGTTTTATTCCTCTACCTACATCATCAGCATGTGACCTCACTCAATGTTACATCACAAGCCCTGCTGTCTGATTGCTAACATGTGACACAAGCTGGAGTGCAGTTAATTTATTTTCAGTGGAAGTCAAAAAGTTCCTAGAGTCGAAATCTGGAAGTCGTTCCAATTTTTTGGAAGTCAAAATACTTCCAGGATCCCACTTTAGGAAGTCAATATTCTAGAAGGGACACACTGATGGATGTTAATATAATATGTACGTGGTAAAATACAATTTCTTTCAGAGTAATCCCTAATTTCTGACTTCCATGTTTGCAATTTTGGAAGTCATCTAATTTTTGTTTTTACATCTGGAAGTCAGTGACTTCTTCCCTCTTTGTTTTGGAAGTTTTTGCCTTATTTTTGGAAGTCAAATAGTCCCAAAATGGAGTTAACTTAAGCTCTGGTCACAAGTTACCAATCAAACAGCAGGAGATTGACTGTTCTTGGTTATAGTGATGTTTTAGTCCGTGAAGGACAACGCATAGGGAGGAATAGACCCGACTGTCAGCATCCATGGAGAGTGCTTTCCTATAAATGCTATGTGAATACCCTTCCTGAAATATCTGAGGGCACAAATATTCAGGTATTCAGTATTTGGGGTGGGGTGGGGAGTAAAAAAAAAAAAAAAACAAACCCCCCCATAAATGAAGTCTGTCTCCATACCTGGTTACCAGGGCTAATCTCTTGGCCCCCTTGGTTTTGAAAGGTACTTTAAAAATAAAATAAAGTTTGAGTTGATATTCCAATTTTTCCCGGCACACTTCCCCCACTACCAGTGCCTGAGATACACGAAAAAAGCAGCAGGTCATAAACTGTCAGCTCCTGAGTCCTGGCGCTATGCCAGTAGCTGACAGCACCTTTTAAATTAACCCCCCAGCCTGAGTTCCCACCATTCATAGCATCAGTATGTTTTTATTTATTGCAGCTCCCCTCTTGACCCCTTACCTAGTGGCTAGTGCAGTCATTCCTTGCTAGTTAATCGGACTCCCTTCCTGCTTCGTGCCTTCAGCCAGCTCACTTAGTGTATGCTCATTGCTGTCTGAGTCCACGTCTGTAGTATAGCTGTTCAGTGTAGTGAGTGGACAGGCCCACGATCATGGGGGATAGGCAGAGCAGTTGCGTCCATTAGTGATGCTACTGCCCTGTCCATGCTGAGAGAGTGGGCTCAGGGCAAACAGCAGTAGGGGGCCTGAATAGTCATGATTGATTGTGCTAGCCACCCCTCTCAAAGAATCAAGGCAAGGGGCAAGAGGGGATCCAGTAATAAATAGACATATTGGTATTATGAACAGGGGGACTCAGGCTAGTTTGGGGGGTGTCATTTAAAAGACATGCTGACTCTTGGCATACTGGCCAAAGCCATCAGCTTGAAAGCTATTTCTTTTTTCTGGCTCTGGTGGAAAGGGGGACATATGGGGTGGAAAAGGTTTTTCTTTAAACACAGATATAGAAACATAGAATTTGATGGCAGATAAGGACCACTTGGCCCACCCAGTCTGCCCATTTCACTACCTTTTGGATAAGCTGCAGATCCTAGTTAACCAACAGCCTACCTCCTACCCCCCACTAGAATTGCCTTATGTCTGTCCCATGCATTCTTGAATTCTCCCCACTGTTTTTGACCCCACTACCTCCTTAGGAAGGCTATTCCATGCATCCACCACCATGTCTGTGAAAAAATACTCCCTCAAGTTGCCCTTGAGCTGTCCCCCTCTATCTTCAAATTGTGCCCCCTTGTTCTTGCACATCTCTTTTTCTGAAAGATGCTACTCTCTTGGACTTTAATTCCCTTGAGGTACATGAAAGTTTCTATCGTGTCCTCCATCTCCCTCCTTCCCTTGAGGGTATACATATTAAGCTCCTTTAGTCTCAGTTTGTATGGCTTCTGGTGCAGACCCTGCACCATTTTAGTTGCCCTCCTCTGGACTCCCTCTATCCTGCCTATGTTCTTGCAGAGATGGAGTCTCCAGAACTGCATGCAGTACTCCAGATGGTGTCTCGCCAACTGTCTGTACAGAAGGATAACAACTTCCTGTTTTCTGCTGGTGATGCCTCTCCCTATGCATCCCAATATACCCCAGCCCTCCCTACTGCCTTCTCGCATCGTTTGCCTACCTTTAGATCATCTGATATGGCTACACTCAGGTCCCTTTCCATTTTTGTTGTTGTTAGTACCCCCCCAAATTGTGTACGTTTACCCTAGGATTTTGTTTCCGGGGTGCATTACTTTGCACTTCTTTTCATTGAATCTAAGCTGCCATACTTTTGACCATTCCTCTAACCTTGCTAAGTTCCTTCTCATTCTTTCCACCCCACTTGTGTATCAAACCTGTTGTAGATCTTTGTGTCATCTGCAAAGAAGCATACTTTTACTTCCAGTCCCTCTGTAATGTCACTTATAAAAACATTAAAGAGGACCGGTCCCAGTACTGAACCCTGCGGTACCCCACTATTGACCCCCCCCTTTCTTCGGAGTTGACTCAGTTTACTATTACCCTCTGTGTCCTGTTGTCCAGCCAATTTTTTAACCCAGGCTACCACCCTGGGACCCACTTCCAGGCTGGTTAACTTGTTAATTAATCCTTTGTGTGGGATTGTATCAAATGCCTTGCTAAATGTCTAGGTAAGCCATGTACACAGCCCCTCCCTGGTCTACTACTTTGGTCACCCAGTCAAAGAAATCTATTAGGTTCGTCTAACTTGATCTTCCCACTGTGAATCCATGCTGCCTTGGGTCCTGTGCCCTGCTGCCCTCTAGGTAGTCAACAGTTCTTTCTTTCAGAAGTAATTCCATTATTTTACCTACCACTGAGGTCAAGCTAACAGGTCTGTAGTTTTCTGCCTCTCTCCCACTTTTATGAAGGGGAATCACAGCTGCCCTCCTCCAGGCATGATTAGTGGGCTATTCAGGAATTCCCCCCAAATATTTGGGAAGTCCATTAGTAATGGTATTTGGGAAATAAAATTCAGCTCATGCACAGCCATAGGGTAGGAAACCTGATTAGTGAAAAACAGAAAAGACAAAAATTACCTGAAATATAAGAAGTGATAGCTGACTACTTCTGAAAGTGACTAATACTTACAGGGAGTACACTAACTCTTTAAGGCACCCTATGGTTTGGGATATCTTTGCCAATCTTATCTGTAGCTGCACAAGGCCCTCAGTTGCATCTCGTACTGCATGATGGCCTAAGATTAGATTTACTGGTAGTAACCCAAGTTCAGATTAGGCCTAATGCCCATACAACAATTAGGGTGTAAGGTTTGCAATATCCCCCCTGATATTCAGTCTTATGGCTTTCAAATGTTTCCACCCTTATAATATTCCATCTGGTATAGATTGTTCCTTATGTTTTGATCCCTAGAAACATAGACAGTGATGGGAGAAAAAGATGAAAGGTCCATCCAGTCTGCCAGAGTTCCCTAAATCCCTGAAACCTTCCTTGGAACCTAATATTTCCCCAGGGTATTAACCCTCTTGGTCCTTTCCCTGTTCTCTTCGGCTCCATGTGATAACGGTGATGGAATTCGGGCAAAATCAAATACGGTGAGGCAAAAACAGTGCCTACACTAGCAGCAGCATGAAATTGCAGCTACCATATTTAAGGGCAAAGTCAGGTTCCCTTTCTGGCTCACAGGATACTGTGCAGACGCGACATTGTCCTCCGGTGGTAGCTCACCTGCATCTACTGGCTCCCCCCACCAGCACACATGTATTATGACTCTAAATCACTTGAGCTGTTGCAAGGGGGGGGGCCTGCACTCCGGACCCCCCTATTTCTAATTATCCTACTCTGAGACCACATTACTCACCAATATCGTCATTATTCTACGGTTGCTGGAACTTCAGGGTCACCGTTCATGTTATTGCTGTTATGTAGTCACCCTAATTGAGTCGCCTTTATTTCCTTGCCATTTTCACATGCTACGGTACAAGTCACATTAAACTGTTCCTTCAATGAGCTGTTTTAGCATTTCTGACTGAGTTACATAAGTGTTACTGTGTCCAGTACAAAACCCTGCACAAACATTTCTTAAGAGTTAAAACTCAGTTTTGCATTGCATTGTGTTGGGACTGCTGATGCATTCCAAATGACTTGCAAAAACATTTAACAAACATTGCTATTGAGCTAGTTTAGCACTGAAAAACAATGCACTATGAGTTGCTAATGCATTGCCAACTGTAAACAAAAAAAATGATAAACCAACTCATTGGTGGAACAGTTTAATGAGACTTGTACTGTACCTTCACTTCCCTGGACCTGTCACCCTGAGGAACCACGATTCCCTTCATTCTATCCCAGGCCTGCTTGAATCCTCTAACTGTTTGCTACCACAACCTCGGCTGGAAAATTGTTCCAAGGTTCCACCACCCTTTCCGTAAAGAAGTACTTCCTCACCTCCCACCTGCTAATTTCCACTTATGTCCACGAGTTGGTATTCAGGCTAAAGAATTCCCGGCAGTTTATTAATTCCTTTGAGGAATTTGAAGGTCTCAGACATATCTCCCCTGTCCCTTCTGGCTTCCAATGAATACATGTTTAGTGCCTTAAGGTGCTCCTCATAGGATCTGCCCTGCTATCCCTGAATCATTTTGGGCACTGCACTGCTCTGTCTCCAACCTGTCTTTGTCTTTTCCGAGGTGAGGACTTCAGAAGTGGGTGCAGTACTTTGGGTGAGGACTCACGGGCAATCAGTAGAGGGGAAATATAACTTTTTTTCTTCTACTGTCAATCCTTTCCTTCTTCTACTCTCAATCCCCCACCCTCCCCTGCATACTATGTGATTCTGAACAAGTCCGTTAACCTCCCCAGTGCTCCAGGGTCACTCCTGAAAATGGCACTTGTGCCTAGTGGGTCTTACCCGATTAACAAAATAAAAAATAAGAGAGGGTACTAAAGTGGCTTAAAGAAAGATTGCTATTTTAATTAGGCTACAAGTTAGAGTAATGAGTTACAAAAGAGCTTGTTACATGCAGCAGACCTGGGTTTTATTCCCGCACCTGAATAGATTTCAGGGTTACTTAACGTTTCATCCTCTAATAGTAACGTGATTTCTAATTTACTGAACAGGCCACCAGGGATTTAATGTTGACCTGTTTCTTTTCTTCTGTGCTTCTAGCTATGTGTCCTGCAGATCTGCAACAGCTTTGGAAAGAAGTGACTAATGCCCAGAACATGGAGGACAGCAGTGGCAAGCATGAAGGGCTGGACCTCACGACCAACAGCTCTAACTCTACCTCTTTTGTGGCCTGCAAGGCCTCCCCACCAATACCACATCACTCGTTGCCAAATGGACAGAACTCCCTGCACACCCCAAAGAGAGACAGGTAGTGTTGGTCCCAACTTCCAGCTCTTGAATCAGTAGCACCCTAGACACTGTTCGATGGGGCTGGAGGCAGGTGTTGCAGAATCTGCATTGACTTACAGTGGTTATCTTCTAAAACTTAGCAAGGAAGATATGAGATGATTAATAGTGAAATTATGTTTTTTGTACTTTTCGCAATGTAATTAAACTACTTTGGAAATGGTATTTTCTTGTCAGTAATCACATTATTATTGTCCAGTTCACTGGTGCCAGAGGAGCGCACTGTGCTTCAATCTGGGTGACTCGTGTTCACCACATGAAGGTGCCTCCCACCTTGGGCCTGTAGAGCTATGGTAATGCTGTGGTGCCGGTGCCCTTAGGCTTTGGGGGAAGGGTGGTACTGTTCTCCCTACTTAACACCTCCTAGAGTAGACTTGTGCGGCAAAGGATGTCCTGGGGACCAAATTATGTCCTGCTCCTGCTTCCCAGGTCCAGCATCATGTGGATGACGCTTGGAGCATTTTAGGTGGTGGGCGGGCGGGTGGAAGGAAAAGGGAAAAAGACACCATGCCATGTGGATGGCCTCACCACATGACTCTCACACCACTAGTCCCAGAAGTCACCCCAGCCTCCTCCAGTCCACGGTGGTGAACATGTGTGAAGCTCATAGACCTGCAGGGCTTGTCAGGGTGGGCCCTCAAAAGCCTAAGAGCACTGGTGCCACAGCACAACCATAGCTGTACGGGCCCAAGATGGGTAGACACCTTCATGGGGTGAACACGAGTCACCCAAATTGCAGCACAGCATGCTCCTCTGGCACCAGTGAGCCCGACAATGATGATATGATTACTGACAGAAAACGCCATTTCCAGTGTGCTTTAACCACATTGGGAAAAGTACAAATACGGCTCCTAGGGCAGGCAACTACATGGTATAAGTTGCCTGCCCTGATCGTGTCAGCTGCTTTTTAAAATTCGTTAAAACAAGGCAGAACGATTCAGTTTGTTATGAAAACACTAAGTCATTTAGACATTTAGCAACGATTGCTGAAACACTGTAGCAAGCAATGCTCATGCATGTTGAAAAGGAACGGATTATTGTAGGGACCTTTTTCCAGGTTCTGAAAGAGGAGGCAGGCATTAGGGATTGTTAAACTTGGTGAGGTATCCTTTTTGAAGAAACAGTATTACTACAGTGAGTAGTTTTTCTTCTTCAAACGCAGTAATCCCTCACTTAATTTAAAGCAGCAGTGCAATGAAAATGAGCTAAAATTTGATCACACCTTTTTTCTTTCTAATCGATACTAGATGTCTTCCAGATTATTTTGGTGGTGAAACATTTCAGTTTCTGTTATCATTTAAGAAATTTATGAACATTTTAAAATAATTATTTCTCAAGAAAAATGATGGCTGCCTCATTTTTGCATTGAAATAATATTGAGGACCCGAGGAGGGTAAGAATCCAGACAAAAATGAAAATGTGTCATACACAGCATTGGAAGCATCCAGAAACCACAAATTAACAGCTATGCCAATATTTTTCATAACCATAGCAGAAAATTAGCTTTTTAGAAAAACTTTTTTCGTTGCACTGCTGCTTTAAACAAGAGCAGACTCCATAGCAGTACCTTGGGAGGCTGGGTACAGAACCTATTTAGGGAAAAGGTTCTGCAAGACAGTAGTGCCAAAACTGGCATCCCTCCTGGACTGTATGTCCAGACAGTAATGCTTTGTGAAAATGTGCACTGTTTTCCAGGTAGCTGCTTTACAGATATTGTGTAGGGTGATGCCCTTTGATGCTGCCACAGAGGCAGAGGTGCATCTTGTAGTATATGCCCTGAGCCTGCTTGGAGGCAGTTTGCCAGCTTTCTCAGAACAGAACTGTATGCAGTACGCTATCCAGTGAGGAACTGTTCTCTTGGACATTGGTTTGCGCTTCCCCTTTTCACCTTGGTAACAAACCGCTCAAGGCTAATGGACCTGGCATTCATTGTGTGGTCCAGATAGTTACTCTGTGCCCTTGTCATATTCAGACTATGGAGCTTTTTGCTCACCTGCGCTGATTTTCTGTGAAGAAAACTGGAAGGACAATTGACTGATTCAGATGGAATTGAGACACCACTTTTGGGAGGCATTTCTTGTTTGCTCTTAGGACTGCCTTGTGCCCATGGAGAATTATATAGTTAGGGTCTGTGCAGCGGGCCTGCAGCTTGCTCACCCTTCTGGCAGATGTCACTCTCACCAGGAAAACTGTTTACTAGGTGACATACTTTAGAGCAGGAGTGGCCATGGGCTTGAAGGGAGCTTCCATCAGCTGAGCAATGCACACGTTTAAATCCCAGGGAGGGAGAGGCTCTCTCACAGGAAGATACAGGTGATTAAGGCTCTTGAAAAAAACTTTGAAAATGGGTTGTGGGGCCACTGACTTGTCTTTGCCAGCTGATGTGTAAGCAGACACTGCTGCCAAACGGACTTTCGGAGTTGAAGGACTTGGGTCCAAGGGCTGGATGTGGACTAGGTAGTCCAGGATTGTGGACAGAGCTGCCCGGAGGGGGATGATCTGTTTGGGAGTGCTGTACAAGTAAAATCTTTCCATTTTGAAGCATATGTTTTCCTTATTGCTGGTTTACGGGACTCCTTTAGCACTACCATTACTTTCTCAGAAAGATTCAGCCCAGAGAACTCTAGATTCTCATGAATCATGCTCTGAGGCATAGAGTTCTCAGATGTGGGAATGTTATCCTGCTCTGGGATAGTGTTAACAGATTGTATCTCGGGGGTAGGTTGATACAGTGTTTGCTGGACAAGAACAGGAACATGGAGTACCATGTTTGTCTGGCCCAGTCTGGAGCAATTAGAATCTTGCTGCTGATTCCCTTCTCATTTTATCAGTATTCTCAGTAAAATTGAGAAAGGAGGGCATAGAGAAACTTCCCTGACCAGCTTAGGACTAGAGCATCCTCTCGGACTGAACCCACTGCTGGGAGTCTGCAACAAAAAAGTAGAAGCTGATTGTTTTCCTAGGAGGCGAGCAGATCTGTTTCAGGTGTACCCCACTCTCTGAACACTGATGCCAGTACCTGCTGGTTCAGGGTCCATTTGTGATTTCCTTGGTCGATCCTGCACAGAAAGTCTACTAGCAACATTGTCTTTCCCTGGTAGGTGTACTGTGGATAGGTGCATCCCCAGGGAGTAGGCTGGGTTCCAGATTTTCATAGCTTCTGTGCGCAGTTTTCAAGATTGTGTTCCTCCCTGCATGTTTATATAGCACATAGTTGTGGTGTTGTCTGTTCTGATCTGGACAGACTGACCACTGGCCTGGGAGGGAGAAGCCTGTGCTGTCAGGTACACTGCCCTGAGTTCCAGGAGATTTATGTGCTCTTGAGTCTCCTGTGCACTCTTGAGATCCTCCATGTGCCTTAGCCTAGGAGGGAAGCATCTGTTGTGAAAATGAATGTAGGGAATTGCTGGAGGAAAGGAACACCCTCTCTGAGGTTGCATTCCTCCTTTCACCAGTCTAGTGCTCTTCACAAGGTTTTTGTGACAAGCACCAATTTTGATAGGGTGCCCTACCTCTGAGACCAGTGGTCCCCTAGGTGGTACTGCATATTTCTCATCTGGAATCTAGCCCCTGGTACCACTGCTATGGAGGAGGTCATGTGCTCCAGTAGCCTTAGAGAATCCCTTGCAGGCCTTGGCTGTTCTGCATTGAATGATTCTGCAGTTGAGATCAGGTTTACTACCCTCCCTAGAGGAAGGAATAAATTCCCTTGCTGGGTATCCAGCTTTGCACCGATAAAGTCCAGAACTTGAACTGGTTCTGTGAGAAACATTTTGAAAGTTTATAAGGAAGCCCAGATTCTCCAAAGTGTTTTGAGTCAGCAGTATGGAGGAGTTTGCTTCCTGCTGTGTTCTTCTGGAGATCAGCTAGTTGTCCAAGTAAGGAAAAAGCACCACCCCTTTCCTTCTCAAATGTGTTGCCACCACAGCTAAGCACTTTGTGAATACCCTTAGAGCTATGCTAAGGCCGAAGGGAAGGGATGTGAACTGGTAGTGGCAGTTCCCTGACCTGAATCTGAGGTATTTTCTGTGACTGTCTGACTGGTATGCAAAAGTAGGCATCTTTCAGATGCAATGATTCCCAGTCAGTCTTCCACTTGCAGCAAAGAAATCACTGAGCCCAATGTTAGCATCTTGATTTTTTTCTTTCTTTAAACTTTGAAAAACGCAATAACTTGGCACAATTCTGTTTGTATTCCATGTATATTCTATATATATATCTCTCCTTCCCATTATTTATTACTTAGTAAATGTGCATTTATATATGATATTTGTCCTATAGAGTTCCGTTAGAGCTCTTCTGCCTCTATAGCTTACTCCCTACTTCAAGTCATAATCCGCTGTTGTGATATCACAATCTGTTGCATGGAAGTAACTGTGATGTCACAGACAGTGCATTATGACCTTGGGTAGTAAATAACAAATAAGAGTGAATGAACTTTTTAGGAGAAAATATTCTGTTTTCATACCATACACATTACCTCAGTAATAAATAATTGGGAGGAAAAATACAGAACTAACATGAAATGTAAGCTGAAATTCAAGAATGCATGGGACTGACATAAGACAGTTCTAGTAGGGGGTAGGAGGAAGTAGCCTGTTGGTTTACTAGGATCTGCAGCTTATCCGGTTGGTAGGGAAATGAGCAGACTAGGTGGTCCAAGCGGTCCTCATCTGTCGTCAAATTCTATGTTTCTATGTTTCTGAACTGTATCTAAATACTGTATTTTGTTAAAGTTCTCCTGAAAGCCTCAGCTACTCTTTAAGTGTTTGTTCAGTTATTTCAGGTGTAAAATGGGTCACCACTCCCCATTTTTCTTGAGGGTAAAGTAGTATCTGGAGTAAAGTCCATTGCCTTTTTGTGCTGTTGGTACGTTTTCCACTGTATGTGTTTATAGCAATTTCTTCACCTCCAGCTCCAGCAAGATTTTTTCTGCTGGTGTGTGAGGCCGAAAAACTCTTGGGTTTTGTAGTTTGGGAAATTATCTGAATTACAGAGACAAACCCTGACTCACTACTTCTAGGACCCACTTGTCTGTGGTCATTTTTGTCCATTCCTGGAAATAGTGAGCCAGTCGTCCTGCCACTGGTAATGGGTAAGTGACCCTGGGCAGGCTTGTCAGGGGTTCTGCTTTGTCTGCTGTTTGGGTGCTGATATTGCAGAAGCACACCTATTCATCCTTCTACTTCTGCCCTATAATGACCTCTTTGTGGAGGGTAGTAGTCATAGGGAGTATAAACATGAAGGTAGTACCCACTACCCCTACCTCCCCTTAGGAAGTAGAGTCCTTTTCTTTTTCAGTATTGCTCTTGTAGATGGTTTTATACTCATCCACCTTTTTCATGTAAGCCTCTGTCTTGTCACTAAACAGGGAATTTCCCTCATAAGGGAAATCCATATCTTTTATCTGAGTGTACTAGGATAGAGTTGTAGCCCTAATCCAAGCAAACCTTCTTAGGGACATTGCATGGACCATAACCCTGGATGCAGCATCATTAGTAATCACTGCCATATGAACCTGGTACTTTGTGGTATCTGTGGCTGATCTTGTTGCTTGAGCCATATTCTGTGCCAAGTCTCCAGTAGCCGTTTTGCACAGTGCTAGTACGGAGTTCAGTAAGGCTCTCTGGTACTGTGCTGTGTAGGCCCGGTAAGCTCCCTACCTTATGAGCAGGAAAACTGAAGTGTAAACCTTTTTTGCCCATGCTATCCAGTTTCCTGGAATCCGGGAGGAAAGGTGCACTTTGACCTTGTCACAGGCAACAGTCTGGATCACTTCCTCATGATCAGGGTGGGAATAGAGGAAGTCTGAGACCTGTTTGTCAACCTGATAATTTTTTCTCAGTTTTCTTAAATATGCCAGTGGCTGAGGTGGGTGCTGACATGATTTTAGTTGTTTTCCTGAGGATTTTATGGATGAGCAACATCAACCTCTTAGTAGGAGCTAAGCCATTCTACCTAATCTCCACCCTCATTAGCTTCCTGTGAGGAAATTCTGAGGGCATTGACCACTGTGCCTCACAAAGGTATAGTCATCTGAAGCTTTGGGGGGTGAGCCAAATTCTTGGTCAGGAGAACCATCTGGTTCTATGGATTCTCCTTTCTCCTCTTTTTCATAATACAGTTCTACTTCATCCTCCACAGGCACTGGGCTAGAACCAGAGCTTGGGAGGCAAGTACAGGTATATTATTGAAATTCCTCATAACCTGGAATGCCTGGAAGATCTGCCATGCCTTAGTCATGTCCTCTAGTAAGGGCATTTTATTTTTGTTCATTGCTGACTCCTTTCCTTCTTGAGAAGGAGGGACAGCTACATGTTTTTCTTTTTGTATTTTCTTTTCATACACCGTCTTCACTGCCTGGTCTGAGGCTCTTTCATTTTTACTAGTTTTACGGTTCCCCCATTTGGACACCCTGAGTTCTGAATATTTTGCAGCTTTATCTTTCATTTCTGTCACCTTTGGCGGGGACTGCAGCTTATTTTGAAGTGTTTGACACTCCTCTGAGCCTTTAGGTTATGTGGAGGCAGACTGAGAAGCCATAAGGCCTTCCAATTTTGGAGCTCTTTTCTTTTGTGTAATACAAAGCTCACAGCTGGTAAAATTGTGGCCTGGACCAAGGCACTTTAAACATAGATCATGGCAATCTGCTTTTGCCAGGAGTCGAAAACAAAACTCTACAATTTTTAAAGCCTGTAGGTTCTGTCTTCTTTTTGGGTCTGTCAGTCATGCCAAACACTGCCGACCCTGGGAAGACATAGCGGTTCCCAAAAATAAATATTTCAAATGAGTAACAAAAAAAATACCTTAACATGCTAAAAACAGTTTAAAATAGTTGAAATGCTGGTTTGGGTCCCTTCAAATTGAAACCGCAAGTAAAAATAGCCTAACAAAATATTTTGTTAGGGTAAACTGTCAAAAATCGGCTTGGTTCTCGAATTATGAGGAACTGAGAATAACAGTGAATAAAAAATGCAAAGTGATTAAACTTTAAATGTATTTTTAGAGAAACAAAAAGAAAATTTAAAGTGGTTCCCTTAAAGTGGGAACCAAGCCAAAAGCAGCCTTCTATTTCTGGGAACCAGTGCGGAACCAGAGGATACTTAGAAATATACAGCAAAACACCCTAACACAGAGTATTGGTGAAGTAAATAAACACTAGATACTTATAATATTTAAGAAAAACGAAAACAAAAAATGATCTGAAGCTGAAGAGAAGACTTTGGGGTGACTGCTTTCTTCAGGTGGAAAAATAAATCTGACATTAGAGTTCAGGGGTGTGCGTGACTGCACAGCAGAGTTTGAATTTCTTTCTCAATTCCATCATTTGCATAAAATTCTTAAATCTCTAGGGCTGCCCATTCCAGGGGACTGATTACCCTTGTTTAACTTAAAGAAGAAGACTCCTGTATATTTCTGATTTGGATATGTCTGATGTATTTATTATACATTACATCAAGTACTGTACATATGTCAATGAGAAATCAGTCATTTCTTCTCTAGCAACACATATCTAGAGTCTGAGGCTCTGACACAAGGTAGTAAAGTGTCAAGCAAGCCTCCATTTACATGCAAATGAGTCACTTATAATACAGCCCCTCCCATTCCCTGTTGTCACTGCTGCAACAGTGCAGAAGAAAACATAAGGGTATCAATGCTGTCTGTCCTGATTTTAGTTTGTTTGCAATGGCTTAAGACAGTTCTGTCATACAACTCACACAGAGAGTAGTACTTGTAGCCTTAATACTGTATGCGTAGGGCAAATAATACATCTAATAGTATTTCATTCACAGGAAACAGAATCTGTTTCTGTGTACTGCTCATTTCTCTCTCTGTGACAGTTGCAACGTTGTGGAGAGCAGTAGACTGAATCAGTCAATCAGTCAGACACTCAAGTAGTCAGTCAGTCAATCTGTATTGAACCAGGTGAACACCATTGAGAAGATTAATTTACAAGGTAGGCCTGGGCAATTTCTCTAAAGGATCACGCAAGACTGAATTCCTCCTTTGCACAAATGATACACCCCCCTTTCAACAGCCTGAAAGTGGAGAGCTAGATCACTTACTTTATAAAGTGTATTGTTTTACATTTCAAATGCTCCTTAAATCTGAGTTTCTGACTGGAAATGCCAAGACACAGAATGCATATGACATGGGAGGAATGAGCTAAGCAAATATAGAGCACTACAAACACTGAGACTGCTTAGTTTCTTTACCTACAACAGCTGAAGTGTAGCATCTGATTTGTGAGGAGTATCCTACTTCAGTAGTTCTCAGACTTTGTCACAGTGAGCTTCCCCAAATCCAAGGAAAAGATTTTGAGCCTCCCCCAAAAGTTGAAATAATCTTGGGCCTCCCCAAAGAAAAATAACATACTGTACTTTGCGCAGTACACCAGGATTAAATTGAAACCCCTTTGAGTACTTGGCTCATATTCAGTTCTGTGTCATACTGATGTGGAACCTTTGAAAAAGAGCTCCTGTGCTCAAAGGTGTTATCTGAAAAACAAATAAATAAAATAAACAAATATTATTACTCAACCTATTGTAACCCCCCTCCCTCCAGGCCAACCTACGTACTCTGCTATTTTCATTCTTGAACCATTGTTACCCCTTGTTGCAGTACCTTCATGGGTCAGACTACTTTCTCGGTTTCCTCTCTACATGAAATAACCTTCCTATATACTTTACCTCTGCCCCCCTTCCCTGTTCCTAAGCAACTTCTCTGGGATTACTTTGTTCCTTCCTGCTATTGCTCTGAGCACTTCTATGCTCAACCCTTGTATCTGTGCTGTTCTGCCATCAGACTACAAATTGATCAATTACCACCACTCATTATTAGTTTATTGTTCATATTTGTTTTCACTGTTGTTCATTGTGTATTTCTTGATTGTTTTGCAGTTACCTTTTGAAATGTATTCACTCCCTACCCTTCCCCAGGTACACCTGAAATGAGCCATGGCTCATTCACCTTCTCTTGTCACATATTAGTAAATAAATACATTAAATTCACTTACTATTATCCTCTTTCAGTTTGCATCATTTCTTCACACAAAATATATAAAACAAAATTTAAATACAGTACTTTTTCAGACTTGCTTGAGCCTCCCCTGGAACAGGTTGGGGCCTCCCCTGGAACAGGTTGGGGCCTCCCCAGGGAGGTTGGCCTCACCATTTGAGAACCCCTGTCCTACTTCAAATGCTGGCATTACAAAGTGGGGGGGGGGGGCGGCTGCCACAGCTTGTCCTCAGTACCTTTAAAGTGAAGTGCTATAGTGCTCACATCACTGCTAATGATTTATAATGGGAATGGGGGCACTTTTAAAGTCATGGACCTGAGGGGCCATCACGGTTCCCAAGGAGGTTAGGAGAACTTGTTACGGGTTAGAGAGTAAGGGACTTTAGTAGGATTTGAACCAGAGTCTCACAGTTCTTGTGCCTGTGCTTTAACCACTAGATTACCCTTCTTCCATATGCTGCAGCTGATGCTATCCTGGTAACCTATTCATTGCTTTAGCCAAACTCTTTATTGCCTTACAGCAGCCATCCAGTCACTGACTGCCTAGTTACAAAGGGAAAAGGGCATATCTGCAAGATTTTTTCTCACTGCTGGTGTAAATCAAAACAGAGAATGCTCACACACACAGAACATAATACAACAGCTGTATAATACCACTTAAAACTCTTGTTGTACCCAGAGTCATTTATTGGGTAAACTCTTTTTGCTAACAGAAACAGTAACACAACACATACAAGCACTTCCTTATATGAATACTGTATATACATGTCAAATCAGTGCTGCATCACACTCACATGGTCCTAGTCCCTATTAGACCTTCAACACTTCAGGATGTGCACAACTCTTAAAGGGTTCCTAAATTACTCAAGTGGGGAACCAAACATTGTGGGTTTGGTTTACTGGTGGAACTGCATTTAGTGCAGCACCATTATATGTTTCTCTGATGACATCATCCTCCAGCAGCATTTATGGTCAAATGGAGGACAAACACATTGATAACTTCTGGGGGCTGTATATTTATATTTATCATCTAGATTTGGACAGCAATAGGACTGCTGGCAACTGGAGGAGGAACACAACAGTTACACATAAGGAGTTGGGAAAATATTGGTGTAACACTATGGGAGACTTCCCCTTTAAGTGAGGGGTTCCTGGGGTTTGAATCAGAACATGCTGTTTTGTTCTAAATGTTTTGAAAAAAATATCTGTGTATATTCCCCAGGCATAGTAGAGGGGAGCCAGTGTTTAAAGACGGCTAAATACATTAACCAAATGCACTTACTTGACCTCCCTCAAATCAGGTAACCTCCAGGCATCCCATGGCACCAAGGTGGGCTGGCACGGCTGTGGACTTAAAATGGTTAGGCAAATGTTCAAACAGTTCAAATAAAACATTGTCCAAATGGAACAGCAACAGTTAAAAACTCCAAACTGTATCCTTTTATTGTTAAAAACAAACAGTTTCTCCATGGAGGCTGATGTTACAGGGTACTGGCCATTACAGACCACAGGGTGGTCAAGAGTTCAATTCCCCTTATGAGAAACAATTCTTTCACCATATTTGGTCATTTTACCCTATATGGGGCTAAAAGTTATACCCCTAAGGATTTATTTCATTTAACTTCTGTATTTTCTGATTTCAAGATGCATACATATCTAGGCTCTTTACTTCTCCTTTCCTTCCAGTCTCCATATTACTTTGCACTGCATTGCATTTAGATTCAATGCAAAGAAGTGCAAAGTAATGCACCTGGGAAACAAAACCCAAAGGAAGAGTACACAATGGGGGAGGTATTAACAACAACAAAAATGGAAAGGGACCTGGGAGGAGTCATATCAGATGATCTAAAGGTAGGCAAGCAATGTGAGAAAGCAGTAAAGGGGGGGGGGAGAGATACTGGGATGCATTGAGAGAGGCATCACCAGTAGAAAACAGGAAGTTGTTATCCCTCTGTACAGACAGTTGGCGAGACATCATCTGGAGTACTACATGCAGTTCTGGATTCCCTATCTCCACAAGGACATAGACAGGATGGAGGCAGTCCAGAGGAGGGCAGCTAAAATAGTGCAGGGTCTGCACCAGAAGCCATATGAAGACAGACTAAAGGATTAATATATATATATATATATATATATATATATATATATATATATATACACCCTAGAGAGAGGGACATGGCGGAAACTTTCAAGTACCTCAAGGAAATCAACAAAATCCAAGAGGGTAGCATCTTTGAGAAAAAGATATGTGCAAGAACAAGGGGGCACAATTTTGAAGGTAGAGGGGGGACAGCTCAGGGGCAATGTGAGGAACTATTTTTTCATGAGAGGGTGGTGGACACATGGAACAGTGGGGTAATTACCTCCCTCCCCCAGTTCTACCCCCCAATGATTGATTCCCCTACCAGGAGTTATTTCCTTCCCCGTGGGGTCCCGTGCCAACTTCATGTGGGTCTTCTTTGTGGAGGTTCCCAGCATTCTCCTTGGTCTCCACTGTGGGTGCCTCCATAGAGGAACCATGCTCTACCAGAATGGCATATGAATTATGGAAAGGTACAGCTGGAGGGATGTGCCTCTGTTTCACGAACCTCACCCTCCCTGAGCCCACCATGGTCCAACCTCTCCTCTTTATTGGCAACCTCTGAGGCAGCAGCAGTGGCCCTGGTGGTCCCTGGTTGGGGGAGGTTTCCCAAAGCCTCGCCAGGTCAGCCTGGAAACGGGCAACCCTTTTTCCTCAGACCAGAGAGGTGCCTGCAAATAGGGCAGCATCACAGCCTCCAGAACGTCTCCTGGAAGACTGCTGCCTCACAGCCAGGTCATTGCACCATTTCCCACGTGTCTCTCCCTTCCTGTTTAAATTGTTTTTCTTTTTTTGTCAGTGTGTGCTAGCATGTACATGCGTTTACCCCCTTTGCAGCATGCTGTGCTGTTAAGGATATGACAGGTGTATATCCTTTTCGGGACGTGATGTCAGAACCCCTGGTATAAAGAAAATGATGCCTTTGGGGTGGGCGGGATCAGGGGCAGGGTTGGTGGGACCAAACATGTGCCCTCCAGAAACAATCCGCTGCAGCTCTGACTCACCACCCCAGTGAATGCTTTCCTTCCTTTCAGCAAGACAACCTGCACAACAATTTAACAGAAAATATACCCCACAAAAACAATTTCAATCAGAGTTTCACTTACACAAATCCTGCATGTTTGAAATAATAAAAAAAAAATCACCTCTGCTGTGTAATTCTTTTAAGCTCTTCTTAATTGAACCCACCGCTCTATGACTCATTGTGTCAGAAAAGTCCAGCACCCCGGAGCAGCTCTCTGAATCGCACGCCGCCTAAACAGGCTGGGTCTAGTCACCCCGGCTACTGCCCAATCGGAGCACCTCCTTGAATCAAGACGTCACTTAAACAAGCTGGCCCAGTCGCCCCGGGCTACTGCCTGATCGGAGCAGCTCCCTGAATCGCACGCCGCCTAAACAAGCTGGCCCAGTCGCCCTGGGCTACCGCCTGATCGGAGCAGCTCCCTGAATCACACGCCACCTAACAAGCTGGCCCAGTTGCCCCGGGCTACCGCCTGATCAGAGCAGCTCCCTGAATCGCATGCCGCCTAAACAAGGTACAAGAATGAAAACGGAGTCTACCCGTGGAGCCTTCGCCCAGCGTGGACCTTTTTCTGGAAAGATTTAAACTTGGCGCCATTTCTTTTCCTCCCTGGACTTCGGGCTGAGCATGGAGCAGTAGCTTTTAACATCTTAGCAGCTCACTGCTCATGCTTAATTGTAACCAGGGCAAATTGCAAATGAAGCAGTAGTCGGTAAATCAGAACTTAAACAGGGCAAAAGCAGAATTTGAAACTGGGCTCCCTGGCGCTCGCTCGCTTCGCTCTCTCTCTCGCCGGATCTGCTAGCCCCGACGCCTTCGGTGTCTCCTGCCCACCCCGCCCGCCTCTCCGTGGTTGGTATTCACTCTTATAGATTAAGGCAACCAATCAGGTTAATTTTACTATCTCCCCACTTTCCCATTGGCTCATTATATTAACTAGCCACAGGGGCGCCCAAATAAACCTTTCCCAATTTCTCTTTTCTCGAGTGGTATTTTGCAAACATTTATACTGTTACTACTCTAAGCTGTAGTCTGCCCTGATCTTTTTATTCCACAGTCTTTCAGCCAGAATAACTTTGCTCTCTCTCATAGCATTACTGTCTGCCTGAATCTTTTCTCTTTTTTCTTTCTCAACTTAATATAGCTCTCCTCACATCCTGTAGCTTCCCTGCCTGCTGCCTTTAATCTGTCTTTCTCAGAATAATGCTCTCCTACCCCTCTGATAAAATCTTAATTTCTTTTGAATCCTATGCAACTCCTATACTAGGCAAGCCACTGCATGCTCTAACCAAGTAATAACTGTTGCTCCTCTCACAACAATCACCTCTTGTCCTTTACTGCATCCCTCAATCCCTGCTCTTTCTTAAAAATATGCCTATTACTAAAGCTTATAGAATGTTTTGGTCACCGCTAACTATGACCTCTCTTATCTTGTCTCTGGTGCTACTTAGTATCCCTAATGTACCTCACCCCAAATATCATATTCAAAATGGGGATGCGTATCTAAATGATTTTACCTACTCCAGTATGCTAATCCTAACTGAATGTGGCATTGACACAACCCCTGCCCTCCTCCCTAAACTACTTATCTACCATGCTACGGCATCCACCACCCAACGATGGCGTACCTACTGCCGGAGCTGTACCAAAATTGCCCTGCATAAATTAAGGTATCTCATATTGCTGGCCCTTATACTGTCTGGAGACAGAGTTGAACCCAGGCCCTGCAACAGGCATATCACCCTTAATCTGCTCTGGATATGGTATGAAGGGACTTCACATAGTCCACCTTAATATTAGGAGTCTTCTCCGCAATCAAGCAGATCTAGAAGCCTGGGTGGCTAACCACCACCCAGATGTGCTCTGTTTATCTGAGACATGGCTAAAACCCTCTATCCCACATACCTTTTGCCTGCTCCCAAACTACTCCCTTCTTAGGTGCGACAGACCACCTCCTAAGCGCGGTGGGGGTGTCACAATCTATTACAAAAGCAACCTGAATATGACTATGATAACAGACAATAAAAACTCCTTGTGTGAATATATCCATGCTATACTCAGACTAGGAGATAAGAAACTCCACATTGTCTGTGCCTACAATCCACCTACTAGTGGAACACAAGGCCTAGCTGATTTGCTGGTTCAAACAGCTGCACATGCGGGGAAAAATGAACTCATCATTCTCGGCGATATAAATCTAAACTGGCTTGGCAAATCTCAAGACACACTTCATTCCCTGGTGCAGAGCTACAATTTGCACCAAATCATTACTGATTACACAAGGGTATTAGTCAACACAGACTCCAGCACCCTTATTGACTGGGTCTTAACGAATCGTGTGGATAGAATTGCAAAATTTGGTACGATGCCAGACAATATCAGTGACCACTCCCCTGTCTTTTGCATATGGAGCACCTCCACAAACTCCACGTCCTACCAAAACTATATATGCTTCAGAAATTATGCTAACTTAAATCAAGGTAATTTCCTATATGATGTGTCTCACACTGACTGGTCCCCTGTCTTCCATTCTACTAGTACTGAAACTGCCCTGCATGCCTTCCTGAGCAGGTTCATACTCCTTCAAGATAAACATACCCCAGTCGTCACTCTGCTCGTTCGTGGTAAACAAACCAGATGTCTGCACAAAGACCTCCTCACAGCCCTCAAAAACAGGGACAAATGCTGGAGAAAGTTTAAAACATCTGGTCTCCCAGCGGATCATAACGACTATAGAGAACAGCGGTCAAAATGCAAAACTCAAATAAGACTTGCAAAAAGCCAGTACTGCAAAGGCCTTCTGCTGGATGCTGCAGGCAACCCCAAGAAATTTTGGTCTCATGTCAAGACTTTCCTCAGCTCTAACAAAAGACCACTAAATAACAACATGATATTGAAAGGCGTCCATTGCAATGACTCAGGCACCATTGCCAATGCTTTTAACTCTTACTTCTCCGACCTCTCGAGCTACACAAATACTCTCTCCTCCACTAACCTAATACCTGGATCCCCCCCACCCAAAAGAAACTTCACAGATGCCCACCTTCTACTTTAAAGCTATATCGAAAAATGATGTCCTCAAACATTTAAATTCTATATCAGACAGTACTGCTGTTGGGTCGGACCGCCTTGAACCTAGACTCCTCAAACTTGCGGCACCTTTCATCTCAGGACCTCTGGCCTGTATATTCAACCTGTCCCTGAGTGAGGCATGGTGCCCGAGGTATGGAAACTAGCTAGAATCACGCCAGTATTCAGAAAAGGTGACAAAAAAGATATAGCCAACTACAGACCAATAACAATATTGTCAACATTAAATAAAGTCCTTGAGAAGCTCATCTCAGCTCAGATCTCAGAACACCTTACAAAATATAACCTCCTGCACCCTAACCAACACGGTTTTAGAAAAGGCCATAGTACTCAAACTGCTCTACTACAGCTGACAAGCTATGGACCAGGGTCATCTAACTGGTGCAGTTTTTATTGTTCTGACAAAAGCCTTCGATCTAGTTAACCACCCCCTTCTGCTTACCAATCTCCACTCCCTGGGTTTCTCGCCCAGAGTTGTAAATTGGTTTCATAGCTACCTATCAAACAGGTATCAAACTGTGAAATTCAATTCGGCCACCTCAGAAAAAGCAATCATCAATATTGGTGTACCTCAGGGTTCTATCCTCGACCCCTGCTTTTCTCGATTTTTATTAACAACATTCCTCAAGTGGTATCCTCCTGTTCATTGTTGCTTTATGCCGATGACCTTGTCCTTTATACAAGCTCAGATAATATCCACTCTATTAATCACAAGCTCTCTATGGACCTACAAAATATTCAATCCTGGATCACCAAAAATAAGCTTGTTCTAAATGTTGGAAAGACTAAGGCCATGCTCTTCCGGATCTTCTATTAAATTAAAACAGCACCGTAAATCTTTCCAGGTCACCTGGGCTGACAGCTCCCCATTGGAGATGGTAACTTCTTTTAAATATCTGGGCGTCTTACTTGATGAATCCCTCACCTATGATGCCCATATTACCTCCACCTGTAAGGCGGTAAATGCCAAACTGGGCTTAGCCTACAAAACAAGCTATATTCTTACCCCCACTGCTAAGACTGCCATTGCTAGAGGAATCCTTCTTCCATCACTTTCTTACGGATCCGTAATCTATACAAATACATCTAAAGCTAATCTTCATAGGTGGGACACTACCTACAACAATATATGCAGCTATGCCTCTGCTTCCTCCAGACTAAAACATCACTGCTTGCTGTACTCTGATCTCAGTTGGCCTTCTCCTATTGCACAACGTCTCCTCTCTCTTGGGAACCTGCTGGACAGTGTACTTCGATCTAGTATGCCCACCTACCTAGCCTCCCTGCTGATCCCTCAGCCCATCTCCTGTGGTCTCCGATCTACTGACCTTTCCTTGATTTGCATTCCCAGATGTAGAACTACCAAAGGGAAATCGGGTTTCTCGCATGTAGGTCCCTCCTACTGGAACTCGCTGCCCCTAGATGTCCACCTTGCACCTAATCATGCCACGTTTAAGAAAAGGCACCGCTCCCTCCTTACTACTTGTGCTCAATGTACCTGCTTCAACCCTTCATAGATCTAGACTTACTCTGCCCTGGCTGCCCTTAGTAACACCTTCTACGGTGTAAGATGGCACCCTGCTCCTTCAGCCTCCCTTAAACCTATCCCAATTTTACCTCTCTCCCTGCCCCCTTCCAAATCAACACCCTTTCACTTTCAGTATGTTGTAATGATGCCGCCGTCGGTATATTTCTTCTTTCTGTACCTCATATCTTGTGTTATTACTATGATAATCCACACTTGGGCACTTATCTCCAATTGTATAATTTTTACACCATTCGTGCCTTGTACCTTTATTTGTCCTAACTTTGTCTCTCTTTATGTTTGCGATGTATTGCACATCTCCTGACACTGTATTCTATGTAACTGTTATCGCTCTATGTTGTTGACCTCCCGGGTTGTGCCTGAAAATAGTCACTTTCGTGTCTAGCGCACCTACCCGGTTATCAAAAAATAAATAAATAAAGTACATCTGGTCTTGGTCTCTAGAGTCACTTAATACAGATGTGCTACTAAATGACCGGTTTGGAACAGATTGGTTACCCTTGCTCACCACCCCTGATATAGACATTGCTCTGTTTCTCTCTTTTCCATTTGATCTTTAACTTCTGTGTGGAACAAACACGTCCCTGTCCAGAAGGTTAGGGTTAAGTCTTCTCACCAATCCTGAATCACCCTTGACCTCGCTGATTTGTGAAGGACCTGGGATCAAGCCTGGGTCAGTTCAAATTCTCCCACTCTCTGTCCGACCTTCACTCCTACAGAACGCATAGGAACTCATGCACAAAATGTATTGAGGAAAGCGGTGCGGCGCCGCACCATTACAGTTAATGGAGCCCCCCCCCCCCAGCATCCACCATACTTCTGGGTCTCAGACTTTTTACAAGTAAAATAAACTCAGTTGTGGTGCAAGAAAAATGTCACTTTTAGTGTACAAAGCTAAACTGGAGGGTAAGCCTTTTGGGGTCGGGAGCCCCCTAATTTGGACAGTTTTCCTTTAAACACTTTGAAATATTTAAAATAAGTTAATAATTCTGCAACTTTGGATGACAATAACTCTGGAACTGTGATTCCTAGAAATTCAAGCTATACTCTGTTAGACAGGGAATTGATTAAAATTATTATATATAGTGATTTTGTTGCTGGAAAATAAATCCAAAAGGTTTTATACAAAGAAATTGTTTTAATCTAAACTTGAATATACCGTAGAACTTAGTTATGGAATTAAAATTTAAATGAACATAGTATATGCTCTTATTTTAATGGAAAAAAATGAATATTTAATCAAGATATGTAATATTTCTAATATTAACCAGTTAACCTGTTTGTTTTTCATAAAGAAGAACCATGCCCTTTATCTGTTTTCTTTTTCACAATACTATGTCATTACAATCATTCGTATTGGCTCACTGGCAGACGTTATATCGCCGATAAGGACTGCTAGTCACAACATTTAACATCTTATTCATGCCTGACTGATTTTTGGAAAATTAAAATACTCATTTCACTCTTATTTTAACTGAGAAAAAAATAACATGGGGCTATAATGACAACAGTGTCCTCTGTGGCATTTCTTTAAAGAACCAGTTGATTATTGATTTATATATTTATTTATTTTGTATTTATTTATGGTATATGGTTCAGGCTTATTGTGTATGGAAATCAGTGGCTACTCTTTCTGTGCATGTTCTAAAAGTTGTGCAAATTCTATCATCAGCACAGCTGTGTTCCTGCTCGTGCGGATTCCTACCTGGCACCCGCTTTCATTTTCACTTAGCGTGACTTGTGCTGGCCACAGCCTGCCTCTGTGACAGCACTAGCAGTTTTGTGATGCCCGCCCTCAGCGTGTGTGAGAGGATTCCCTTCAGATCGCGGTAGCACTTACTGGGCAGAGATGCTCCTCAACTTGTTCACTCTCTCAGTACTGGCACTGACTCACTCTTTCAGTACTGGCACTGACTCACTCTCAGTACTGGCACTGACTCTCTCAGTACTGGCACTGACTCTCTCAGTACTGGCACTCACTGACTCTCTCAGTACTGACACTGACTCACTCTCTCTCAGTACTGACACTGACTCACTCTCTCTCAGTACTGACACTGACTCACTCTCTCTCAGTACTGACACTGACTCTGTCAGTACTGACACTGACTCACTCTCTCAGTACTGACACTGACTCTGTCAGTACTGACACTGACTCACTCTCTCTCAGTACTGACACTGACTCACTCTCTCAGTACTGGCACTCACTGACTCTCTCAGTACTGGCACTCACTCATGTCACAAATTCACTCAGCAGGTCAGGCCCTCTACTTCCAAAGTGCCAACCTCTGAGCTCAGTCTTGTGAACAGTGTAAAAGACAAGGTAACCCTCTTGTCTGTTTTTGTGAGTTCGGATTAACCTTTGGTCTCAGTTTTGGAGGGATTCAAACTGTTAACCTCTTGCTACCATGCCCAATGCACAGGCTCAGATATATCTGTCTTCAGGGGACCAGATATCTTTGCCTACGGGCACCTAACCAGGTATTCAGAGATGAATCCTTAAAACTTAATAAAGACCTCAGATTTAAAATGCTTCGGTTTCCAGTTTGGTACCACCAATACAAGCTTATGTCTGCTGAACCATAAATATTTCTTAGCAAAAGAAAGCAATTCAAAGACAGACCAGGTTTGCTCTGAAATTAGAGTTTTTACTAAAATATATATGTCAAACATACAATACAGAACTCTTATAACGCAAGACATACCTATCTTTAAACAAAACAAGGTTTAAAACAGTGCATAGATACATACATAGATACATAGACAGTGTCGGCAGATAAGGGCCTATGGCCCACCTAGTCTGCCCATTTGAGCTTGTAAGTTCAGTTTGTTTTCCTAGAAGTCTATTTCCTCTTACCCCTGACCTCTAGAATTCCTTTATGTCTATCCCATGCATTCTTAAATCCCGTGATTGTTTCAGCCCCCACCACTTCCTCTGGCAGGGTGTTCCACTTGTCCACCACCCGTTCAGTGAAGAAATTCTTTCTCATGTTTCCTCTGAATCGTCCTCCCTCCAACTTCATCCCATGCCCTCTAGTCCTGAAACATCTTTTTCGCTTAAAAATAGTGTTTTCCTGCACCCTGTTCCTCCCTGTGAGATACTTGTATGTCTCTATCATATCCCCTCTCTCATATCTCCCTCCTCTCCTCCAATTCCTACAACTATATTTAGATTTTGTCTGCCTTTCTAAATACCTGTTTTCAGTGCTCAGATGTTTCCTTAGTCAGTGTCAGATACAAATGCCTCTCTATAGTGAAGGAGAATAATCTTTTCAAACAGTATTGACCAACCCCTTTTTGATGAAGTCATCCAGCCCCTCCTCTGGTCAAATATCTAACAAAAATATAGTTTTATACAACCACAGGATGTAATTTTATTAATCTATACAATACAGCTATACAGGATGTAGTAATTCGGCAACCTTAGCATAACTCAAGTTTCAGTGACACCTCTTTTGATCTCCTGCTGTACCCTCTTCACACATGCTTCATAGGGTCATTTACAACCTTACACCTCTATGTAGCATCCTAGCTTCCCTTATTTTAACGTCATGAACCTAGTTTATGATTTCTCTCTTAACAAAATTAACTTATCAACTCTATAATTAGTTCAGAGAAACAGGATCCTTAATAAAAGTCTTCCAGTAACACATTGTCTCTAAAAAGACTGAGTGTGTGATACAGTGTTGTCAGCAGTTCTCTTGGCCTGCATGTGTCAGCTAAAATCTGGGGGAAGGGGGGGATGAGAGAGGTCATTCCTAGAGCATTTGATTTTCACCAGAGACAGTCATAATACACTTTATATAAAAAAATATTATCCAGCAATCAGAACTGGCTATCTACGTCACAGCTCACTCTCTCAGTACTGGCACTGATTCACTCTCTCAGTACTGGTGCTCACTGACTCTCTCAGTACTGGCACTGACTTACTCTCTCAGTACTGGCGCTCACTGACTCTCTCAGTACTGACACTGACTCACTCTCTCAGTACTGGCACTCACTGACTCTCTCAGTAATGACACTGACTCATTCTCTCAGTATTGGTGCTCACTGACTCTCTCAGTACTGGCACTGACTCTCTCAGTACTGGCACTGACTCTCTCAGTACTGGCACTGACTCACTCTTTCAGTACTGGTGCTCACTGACTCTCTCAGTACTGGCACTGACTCACTCTCTCAGTACTGGCGCTCACTGACTCTCTCAGTACTGACACTGACTCACTCTCTCAGTACTGGCGCTCACTAACTCTCTCAGTAATGACACTGACTCACTCTCTCAATACTGGCACTGACTCACTCTCTCAGTACTGGCACTGACTCACTCTCTCAGTACTGGCACTGACTCACTCTCTCAGTACTGGCACTGACTCACTCTCTCAGTACTGGCACTGACTCACTCTCTCAGTACTGGTGCTCACTGACTCTCTCAGTACTGACACTGACTCACTCTCTCAGTACTGGCACTCACTGACTCTCTCAGTACTGGCACTGACTCACTCTCTCAGTACTGACACTGACTCACTCTCCCAGTACTGGTGCTCACTGACTCTCTCAGTACTGGCGCTCACTGACTCGCTCAGTACTGACACTGACTCATTCTCCCAGTACTGGCACTCACTGACTCTCTCAGTACTGACACTGACTCACACTCTCAGTACTGGCACTCACTGACTCTGTCAGTACTGACACTGACTCAGTCTCTCAGTACTGGCGCTCACTGACTCTCTCAGTACTGGCGCTCACTGACTCTCTCAGTACTGACACTGACTCATTCTCCCAGTACTGGCACTCACTGACTCTCTCAGTACTGACACTGACTCACACTCTCAGTACTGGCACTCACTGACTCTCTCAGTACTGGCGCTGACTCACTCTCTCAGTACTGGCGCTGACTCACTCTCTCAGTACTGGCGCTGACTCACTCTCTCAGTACTGGCGCTGACTCACTCTCTCAGTACTGGCGCTCACTGACTCTTTCAGTACTGGCACTGACTCACTCTCTCAGTACTGGCACTGACTCACTCTCTCAGTACTGGCGCTGACTCACTCTCTCAGTACTGGCACTGACTCACTCTCTCAGTACTGGCACTGACTCACTCTCTCAGTACTGGCACTGACTCACTCTCTCAGTACTGGCACTGACTCACTCTCTCAGTACTGGCGCTCACTGACTCTTTCAGTACTGGCACTGACTCACTCTCTCAGTACTGACACTGACTCACTCTCCCAGTACTGGCACTCACTGACTCTCTCAGTACTGACACTGACTCAGTCTCTCAGTACTGGCGCTCACTGACTCTCTCAGTACTGGCGCTCACTGACTCTCTCAGTACTGGCGCTCACTGACTCTCTCAGTACTGGCGCTCACTGACTCTCTCAGTACTGACACTGACTCATTCTCCCAGTACTGGCACTCACTGACTCTCTCAGTACTGACACTGACTCACACTCTCAGTACTGGCACTCACTGACTCTCTCAGTACTGGCGCTGACTCACTCTCTCAGTACTGGCGCTCACTGACTCTTTCAGTACTGGCACTGACTCACTCTCTCAGTACTGGCACTGACTCACTCTCTCAGTACTGGCACTGACTCACTCTCTCAGTACTGGCACTGACTCACTCTCTCAGTACTGGCACTGACTCACTCTCTCAGTACTGGCACTCACTGACTCTCTCAGTACTGGCACTGACTCACTCTCTCAGTACTGGCACTCACTGACTCTCTCAGTACTGGTGCACACTGACTCTCTTAGTACTTGCACTGACTCACTCTCTCTGTACTGGCGCGTACTCGCTCTGTACTAGATTTTTACATATTTTTTTAAATACTATAGGAAGCTCTTATTTAGCACAACTCACGCCTCAGCTGTGTCTCTCTCTCTCTCTCTCTCTCTGTATTGGCGTGTGGTGCCTCTTGCTAGTTCCCTCTGCAGAACCATATACAATAAAAAATAAAATATGGGTGACTGTAAACAGCTCGTCTTGTGTTTTCATCTCAGGGTTCAGATAACAACACTGATCTCTCAAACTGTGTTCTCAAGGTTCACATGCTGTTATTTTGACCTCTTAATGAAAACACAGGCTTGATGTGTATGGTCACCCATACGTTATTCCTGACATTTCGTTTTTTTGATTTGGAAAGGAGGACTGGACAATTCTGCTTATTTTCAGCCTCATCTTGGGGGGGTGGGATACTAATGGAAACCAACTGAAACTGAATCAAATTGAACTGTGTGTGGCATTTTTTTTTTAAATTTAATGCACTTTATTGAAGTTTACTAAAGTTTACAGCCATGAAAGAGATAACCAGGAGCATAACAGAACATCAGTACTGTTTGAAACTGAGAGTTACAACTCCGAGAAGTATATACTATTAAAATTTAACACAGATCTGATATATATCTTTTATACAATATAACAATAAACCCCCTACCCCCAACCCAAGAAAACCTCCCCCTTCCTTCCTCCCCTCACCACCAGGGGTAATATACAAGACAAAAAAAAAAAAAGAAAACATGAAAAGTATTATCAGTGAGATTTTGACAGTGATAAGGCTATGCAGAGTTTAAAGATAGATATTTATTATTAATGATGTTAACAGTTAAGTGTCAGCAAGGTACATAGGGGTGCCCAGATCTTTTGGTAAGAATGATCTTGATGTGAAATACTGGCCAGGAGTTTTTCAGCATACAAGGCAAAGAGTATTTCACAAAGCCATTCAGTGATTGATGGGGTGTGTTGGTCCAGCCAGTGACGCATTATCACCTTCTTTGCACAGAGCAATATATGGGCCATATGTTTGCGTTGATTGCCAATCAGATTTTCCCTGTAGTCCCTCAATAGGCATATCTCTGGCCAGAAGGCTTCGGCTAAACCAAGTAGGGGATCTAGTTTGAATTGGATGGCTTTCCAGAGCAGAGAGCCTTTTTCGCATTCCCATGGAATGTGAAGCAGTGTTCCAGGCTGCTTTTCACATCTGGAGCAGAGATTGGATAGGAGTTTCCCCATTTTGTAAAGTTTGTCAGGGGTGCAATAGAGATTATGTATGACCTGAAATTGAAGTAGCCGGTAGCGGTCCCATTTGATATCTTTATATAGATGTTCCCAAATCTGTGCCCATTGACGAGTAGGAGGGGGGAGGGGAGGTGGGATCTGGTCCCAGTAATAATGTGGTTGGCCTTCTATTTCTCCTACCAGGGAGCAAAGGTGATGGTAGAAAAATGAAATAGTATGGGAGGGGGGAGTGGCTGGGACCATGGTGAGGACTGGGCCGGCATGGTATTGGTTCCATGGTCCTGTACCAAAGTGTTGGAGTAGCAGGTGTGAGAGTTGAATGTATTTAAAACAGTATGAGGGAGGTATTTTGAATTTGTCATTCCTCTTGGAAGGTCAATAGTTTTTGATCTTTAATCAGGTCTTCTACTGTTGTTTCCTTACCATAAGGCCAAAAGGATGAGTTGAGTACTTGACCCCCAATCTTAAAGTTTGGATTATCTAATATCGGCTGTGAGACATCTTTAAGTAGGGAAGTATGAGTAGTTGGTGTGTGGCATGTTTAATGAATGAGGAAAATTTCACTAGGGCACTGGGGCAATTCCTTTACTCTAGGCAGTAGGTGGATCTTGTGGCTGTCAGGTTGGCAAGATGGCTGACCCAGGTAGAGGAAGTGGAGAAGGTGGACAATCTGACCGCCCTATGCCTAGCCCAAGTTCCAGCAAACTGCACTTTGTTGTGTCAATGGAGATTCCAGATAGTTTGGAAGGTGATATTCCTATTTGTACACTGCCTGCATTTATGCCTATGGAAAATGACCCTGTTATTCTGAACACTAACCCTGTTGCTATAGACACTGAACATGTGGGGATGGACACATCCACAGTGACTGCCCCAAATGACTCCCCTCTGTTCTTACCTCAACAAAACTCAGAGCTTGAAGCCTATTTGATGTCTGAGCTGTGGTCTGCTGCTGACAGACAACACCGAAGAGTGCTGCTCCTCAAACTACTCGCTGAGGATGATGCTACTTTACAGCCTATAGCAGTATCACAGAGTCATCAACCACCAGCCGGCCTGGTGGCACTGAGAGTTGAGGCACTGGACGCCACACCATGCACCACGCCAGCGACCCGGGTTCAGGAATGGACTCAGGTCACTCGGGGGTCAGCAGGGGGAGGAAAGATTTAGCATCCATAGGCAGCTGTCCTTCCTTGGGGAGGGGGGACAGTGCGGCATGCTGTAGACTGACACCAAGTGGTGGCTAGGTGTTGGCACAGGCGCGTCACCCAGACCAGGGAAGGGCACCCATCCAGGGCATATGGCTGCTTCCATGGAGGCAGGGGCAGCTGTCTTGGCCATTGCATGGCTCAGGTGCCTGGAGAGAAAAAGGGGAAAATGGCCGGGGGGCGATGGGGTCCTTGATGACCTGACATGTTCGGGTTGGAGTACGAGTCCCTCTGAGGGAGGGCCTTAGCAACCCGTTAGCTCTGCGGAGGAGCCATAAAGTATAAAAAAAAACAGTGTCATCAACCTCACACACCAGTTGCTGCCTGTCTGACTATTCCTTCCCATTCTGGTCCTAATATTACAGTCGCTCCTCTTTCTCTTAATCCCTGGTCAGCACAAGAACTGACTGTTACAGGGAAACTTACCCCAGACACTGCTACAGCAGATGAAGCCCCTGTTCCCCTGTGAAAGCCCTGCAGGCTACAGGATGGACTAGATTGTTGAGACAGTGCCCACTGGGAGGTTGGAGCAGCTCCGTTTACAAAAACAGTAATTCAAGAGGCAAGAAATTCAGTGGAGTCCCCACTGAAAACAGCTTATGTACAAAAACCTGTGGTTACTCCTTTTTCCATGCCAAACGCCAACCTGTCAAGCGGTCGAGCCATATCAGCAGTTGTGGGTGTCATGACAACTCCGGGTGCAGGTGCTGAAGTGGTAACAACTTGGGTACAATTTTCTTTGCATACACCCACTACCAGTAATGTTTTAAGTGCGGCTGTTCACCACATTGTAGACTCACCATTGGACACACCTAATTCAAGCACTGTGCACAACGAATCTGGCGGATCGTTACACTCTGCAGCAGAAGTCCCTGTACATACTGTTTTGTCTGCCCCAGACCCAGTACACCATGTTAACGCAGAGCTGAGTAATGGGAACACCAGCCTGTACTGAGCCCCCCTACCACAGCCAGTCTGCATTCTATTGCTACAAACTCTGTTCCTATTGACCAGCATACTAGCTGTACAGTACCCTCCTCCGACCTTCCTCTGACTGCACAGCCTTCTGTTGCATGGGCTGACTTGATGAATGATTTGGAAGCTGGACCTTCCACTCTGCTTACTCCAACTGCTGCAGACTCGCACCAAAGTCAGCCCACTGGGCTGCCTCCCCAACCCATGACAGGGGAAAATGAACAACCTAGTCCCTTGCTGGAACAATTTTGGAAACTGTTTCAGCAAATGAAGTATTCCCTCTTATGGGTCCCTTTAATGAAACCCACAGTTAAACACATCACGATACACTTCCAGAATTAAGGAGTGCATAGTTCGGACATCTGATATTGGGTTAAACAAAGGGTTGATGTGATCGACAGACCAGTTCCTATCCTCGATACAGAAAACTTCTGGACTGGCGGTTGGAAAATTAAAATCTATTTACAAACCTAGGATACAGGAATACAACACCTCCTAAGTAGTTTCTACATTGGGCAGGACAGGGGCTTCTGTTTCTGTGCTGGTCAGTCCAAAATGTGCTACAGATGGGGGTCCCTGTCTCATTTAAGCAATGTTTGTGATACTTTGGTCTGCAATTTGTGTTTGCAGAGGGGACATTCCAGTATGTTCTGTCCCAGTCCTGTTAAGTGCAACCTCTGTGAAGAACCAGGACATTTTTACCTGAATTGCCCCTGTGCCATACATAATAAGGGGTCCTGCTACTATCAGGACAGTGTGGTCCATGAAGCTCAGAACAAAAGAGCTGAGGACTCTCACCCACAGTATCACACAGAGGCCCACAATTCCAATATGAACGTTGATCCAGAGACCCACACCTCAAAAGCAGGGGCAGATGGCACCACAGTTGTGGATCCTACTATCACTGGGGAGACACAGGAAGAGGGGGCTGTGCAGGGCCTCACATCCAGTGCTCAAAGTACATTCTTACCAGAAGGTCCCCTCAAAGCTGCTACTGCTTGGCCTGTGCAGTCTTATTCTACATCAATGCCCCCCCGCTCCCATAGGAAGATTTCCAGGTAGTTGGGGGCAGAAGGTGCAGCATGAGGAGTCAGCCTAAACCTAAAGTAGCAAAGACTGATGCTGTGGAAACCAGCCATGCTTTTATGGCTCTTCAAGGGCAACCCAATGATGACGATGGGGATTCTGAAGCCTCTTCAGTGGCATACTCCCAAACGGACTTTTCAGACATGGATGGTGATCAGACAGATGCTGTTAGACCCAGGAAATAGACTAGAAAGAAAAAGCATATGAAATGTCTAAATAATGTTGATTTTTCTTTTTTTGCTGGTCTCATGGCTCAGCACTCTACAAATCACATTAAAATCATTGCACTCAAAGTTAATAGCATACAGAATTATAAGAGGAGATTAAGTACCCTGTCTTCCTTCAGCAGCTCTGATGCTCATGTGATTTTACTGCAAATAGTCAAATGCAGACATTTGTAATGTCCAGAAAGCATGACTGTAGGGGCCTTCCATCTGGCCCATAGGTGTAGATCCTTGCCTTGGAGTAGCCATTCTGTTCAAATCACTTTCCATCCAAATGTTAAAGGTTATGGATATTGATCCAGGGTGGGCACTGTTGTTAGATGTACAGTAGTAAGCCAAGAACAGCCTATTTGTATAGGGGTGGTACATGCTCCTCAGACACAGACATTTAGAATGTCCTTCTTTCACTTAATTCAGCAGTACCTGCATACAGGAAAACTGGTAATATTGGGTGGTGATTTTAAATGTCCATGGGATCTGGTAGATAAATCAGGATCAACTTTAAAATTATATTGCGACACTAATGTTTTAAAGCAGATGGTTACTACAGCTAGCCTGAAAGATGCATATAGGACATTGCACGCCACAGGGAAGGGGGGCTTACCTACTATAGGGAGCCCTTGTCCTCCTGTACTGATCTCATATTTCTTTCTAGCCAATGGGAGTTTTCAGAGGTGATGATGAGAGTGGTTGCCATGTCAGATCCCTTTGAGGTGCAGGTCACAATTGGGAGCCTTCACCAATAAGGTTTGTAGCCCTGCTTATTGGCCATTAATAACCCTATTTTGGGACACAAGGATGCTGCGTTACAAGGTGATGAATTTCGCAAAACTAGAATGTCCATAATAATCTGTTTTGATTCTTTTCTTCATTAGTGGGAGGATACAAAGCTAGGACTCAAAATGTTATTTCAAAAACTGGGGAAATCAAAAGGGAAAGATTATTATTTCGTTACCTACAGCTACAGACTCAGCTGTTCTGCCTTATTTCTTTCCAACATACAGAAAAGTCCACTTATACAGATCAGATAACTTGTACAAAAACAGAGATGCAAACTTTTTTATATGATGGGCAAAATCTTTAAAGGTGGAACAATCCTTAGGAACATAGGGTAAGAAACAGTTCATTGATGTTTTCGATGGGTGTCAGGACAGTTAACAGCAAGGTATTTTCATCAGTTTATGATAAAAATGGTAATACATGTACAGAGTTCCACGATTTGGTCACCTCCATATCCGATAAATTGCATGAATAGTTTGGGGAGCACCTGCAAGTGAAGGACACCTTAGATTCTTGCCTTTCTAAGGACAGCATGGCTGGTTTGATGGACAGATACGAACAAGAACTGATTAGACCATTATTTCTCAGACTTTGTCATAGTGAGCCTCCCCCAAATACTGAAATAATCTTGAGCCCCCCCCCCATATAAAAAGAGAATACTTTGCAGAGTACATCAGGAATAAATAGAAACTCCTTTGAGTAGTTGACTCTCTTTCATTTCATTTTATTCAGCTTATTAAAACCACCCCCCTTGTAACCATCTTCCCAAGTTACCTTTTTAACAGTACTCACTCCCTACCCTTTCCCTGGGACACTTGAAATTAAACTTGTCTCACTCTGCCTTTCCTTGTCACTGATTTGTAAATAAATTCACCTACTATTATCCTCTTTCAGTTTGCCTCATCCCTTCACACAAAATATCTAAAACTCAAAATTTAAATACAGTACTTTTTTCAGGGTTGTTTGAGCCTCCGCTGGAACAGGTTGAGGCCTCCCCAGAGAGGCTGGCCTCACCATTTGAGAAACCCTGGATTAGACCAATTTCTACAGAGGAAATGGAGAACACCATTGCAGCTTTACGTCTTAATGTCGCACCTGGACCTGATGGTCCAAGTGCTGAATTTTATAAAGCCTTTTCCTATTTTCTTAGTCCAGTGTTGCGGGAAGTGTTCCATGAAATGTTAAGTATGTTAAAATCCTCCGATAATATGACTTACACCATTTTAATTATGTTTTATAAAAACGGGGGTGAATTGGGTTTAGGAAACTAGAGCACAAGGTCCAGTGTGAATACAGATATTAAAATTCTCACGCAAAGTCTAGAGCAAAGGCCAAGTAAATTGGCAGGTACCTTTATAGTCCAAAATGAAACTTGTGCTATCCCTGGGAGATCTGTGCTTGATAATCTGATTCAGGTTAGGGCAATTATGGCCAGAAGATGACTGCAGAAGTTACAGGGCTGGTTAACCTCCCTTCACCAGGAAAAGGCCTTTGACAGGGTTCCGCATGATTATTTATACCAGGTGCTTGCTTTTCATGAATTGCCTGAGACTTTTATACAATGGATAAGATTATTAGATTGCAGTGCACATTTTCGCCCACTGATAAATGGAACGTGGTTCCAGAATCACTGCTGCTAGGGGCGTGCAGGAATGCCCACTCACCCATTGTTACTGTATATATGTGCTCTGTATAGATGTTTTAATTCACAAAATAATTCGGTCACATTTAGTTCAAGGTATATCAATCCGTCCTGCTATGCCTCAGTTAAAAATATTGGCCTGCGTTGATTACTTATGTCTTTATGCGGATGGCCTCCAGTCATATCAGGATACCCTGGCTTTGACAGAGCAGTATACTAGGGTCTTGGGAGCCAGGATAAATATGCACAAAAGCCAGGCATTCCGTTTGGGTGCTGCTAAGGAGATGGAACTACAACAAATAGGTAATATCCCAGTAGTGGACTCTGAAATTACAATCTTGGGTATTACATTTGGTAACTTTAAAATAATTAAGGTGAACTGGGAGAACAAAATTAGGTCGAGAGAAAGGAAAATTAATATATGGAAATCAGTGCAGTTACCAAACCATAAATGAATCTTCCTCATAAAAACATTGACACTTCCAATATTTTTGTACCTCAGCTATGTATTTCCACCCCCAGCAAGAGTTGGAAACCTAACTATATGGTGTATTTTTTCAAGCACTTTGGGGCAATAGGCTTTAATCCAGTTCATAGGAATTTCACGTATCTCCCAGTGCACAAGGGTGGTCTGGCAATGGTTAGTCCATTGTATTTTTTCTACTTCTTAGTTTTTTTTTGGTTACGTTTCTCATCATTATTTTCCTCTACAGGGAAGGCCTGGGCACCATGTGTTCATGAATGGCTGGAACCTATTTACGTTCTTTGGGAGGCTAACAAATGGGCATTTCATACCAGGTTAAAATGGGACCATTAAGTTGTGGCACTTGACCCCACCACCTTACCATAGTTTACATAGGAAACGTTTCCATCAGTGCACTGTGGAGGCCCATTTTTCTGACCCTGTCATTTTCTCATATGGTTCTGTACAGACAACATCCGAGGCAATACAACTTACAGACTCCTGGCTCCAAAAACATATATGGGATATAATTTGGTTGACCTGTCATGGCAGGTTAGTGGTTAAAGACACGCATAAACACAAACAGCTCTCCGAGCGTTATTGCCCCAGAGATACCTGTAATAGTACATTTGAGACACAAGAACATTTGTTCATTACCTGTCCTTATATAGTCTCTCTTTCGGAATTTATGGCCTAAGCCGTGAAGTGTCCTGCATACCCATCTATGCAGTATGAAGTACTCATTCTAAGTATTTATTCGGGTATATGGGCACATTTTTATAAAATTACCTTGAGAGTTATTTGTTGCATAATTAAAGACTATATCTGGCAAGCACAATGCCATTGTGTGTTACAGCAACAATACTGGATGCAACAGGAACTCTTCACGTGTATCCAGAGACAAGTTCAGTCTGTACTGTATGGAATGGCAGAACATACCACACAAATAGTTGTTGCTTTACTGGAAACATTATACAGGATGGGTATAATGTGCAAACCTCCTATGATATGTTCTGTGCCTTTCAAGGTGTACCTTCAGTGTCTCAGTGAGGCAGGAAAGGCTTTTAAGAAAGTCAAGGCACAGACAGAGGAGGGTTTAGCACCGACTGTGAAAAAAGGGGACAAGACATTCTATAGGTACATAACATCAGCGATAGAGAAAAATTGGGGGGGGGGGGATTGTAAGGCTCAAGGAGGAGGGAGAGTGTAAGGAGGGGGATCTAGACAAGGCAGAAATACTGAACAAAAACTTCTGCTCAGTATTCACTGGGGAGGGAGAGGGTCAAGGACCACAGTTGGGGAGCAGAGGCAGTTGGGGGGGAGTGGACACCAATCCATTCACAGTGGAGAGAGTTCAGGAGGAACTTACAAAGCTGAAGGTGGATAAAGCCAAGGGGCCTGATGACATACACCCAAGGACATTAAGGGAGCTGTGGAGGAAACTAGCAGCACCTCTAGCCACCCTGTTCACAGAGTCACTCAACACAGGTGTGGTTCCAGAGGACTGGAGGAGGGCACCTGTAGCCTCACTTCACAAAAGTGGCAGTAGGGTGGAAGTAGGAAACTACAGGCCAGTCAGCCTCACCTCAGTGGTGGGGAAGATCATGGAGACACTGCTGAAAGAAAGGATAGTGGCACATATGGAATCCATTGGTGCCCAGGATCTGAGGCAGCACGGATTCACATCAGGAAGGTCTTGTCAAACAAATCTGATAAATTTTTTTGTTTGGGTGACTAGGGCAGTGAATCAGGGAGGGACCGTAGACATTGCCTACCTGGATTTCAGCAAAACCTTTGATACTGTACCACACAGAAGGCTGGTTAACACGATGAGTAGTGTGAGCATGGGGCATAAGGTGATACAGTGGGTTAGAAACTGGCTGACAGACAGAAGGCAGAGGGTGGTGGTAAATGGGATCCAATCTGGGGAGAGAGGGGTGACCAGAGGAGTGCCACAAGGATCAGTACTGGGACCAGTCCTGTTCAGTGTCTTCATTAGTGACATTGCAGAGGGGTTGGAAGGAAAGGTCTTCCTATTTGCAGATGACACCAAGATCTGCAACAGGGTGGATACTCCAGAAGGGGTGCAGATAATGAAGAGGGACCTGGAGAAGCTTGAAAGATGGTCAGAGGTGTGGCAACTGAGGTTCAATGCAAAATAGTGCAAAATAATGCACCTGGGTAGGGGGAAACCTGGGGAGACCTACAGGATGGGAGGAGGTGCTGACCATCACCAAAGAGGAGAGGGACCTAGGGGTTATCATATCTGATGATGTTAAGGTATCAAAGCAGTGCACAAAGACTGCAGGGAGGGTCAGTGGCATGCTGGGATGCAAAGGCAGAGGTATTACTAGTAGGAGGAGAGAAGTGGTGATGCCATTGTATAAAACACTGGTAAGGCCTCACCTGGAGTACTGCATGCAGTACTGGAGACCACACATGCGCAAGGACATAAACATGGTAGAGGCTGTCCAGAGAAAGGCGACAAAGGTGGTGCATGATTTGCACCACAAAACATATGAAGAGAGACTAAGAGACCTCAATATGTACTCACTGGAGGAGAGGAGAGAAAGGGGCGACACGATAGAAACTTTTAAGTACCTCAAGGGCATAAACAAAGTGCAGTTGGGAGATATTTTCCAATGTAGAAAAGATACCCGAATGAGGGGGCACGATTTGAAATTGAAGGGGGGGGATTAAGAGGTAACATGAGGATGTTTTTCTACACTGAGAGGGTGGTGAACCCTTGGAATAGTCTGCCGCAAGAGGTGGTAGGGGCAAGCACAGTAGAGGGGTTTAAACATGGCTGGGACAAGGACAGGGAAACCTTGTTCAGGAAGGGAGTGATGAAAAGCCATTGATCACTTAGGGTGAGTGGATACATACATGTATAGGGCCTACAGGCAGACTAGATGGGCCTAGCGGTCCTGATCTGACGACAATTTCTATGTTTCTATGTTTTTCACTTGGGTATTAGCTTTATTGTTTGTTATTCTGTTCAGTCCATAACCTGTGAATGCTGTCCTTATGTGTCGTCTGATTTTCTTCAATAAAATCTTCCCCTCCTCTTTTTAAGAAATGCCATAGAGTCTTTAACGTTCACATGAACAACCACCAAAACAAGTAGAGGGACCTCAGTTTAACATATCATCCAAAAGACGTTATGTGCCCCAGACATCACCTTGGGCCTTTAAGTTGCCAACTGGCCCTTTAGCTGATAATGCACTGCTGTACAGGTCCTTATTGCCTACATCAGGGATGTAACAATTATGGGTCCACAGACAACTGGGGCCTGTCTCACATTTACTGCAGTAGTGTTTCATTTTGATTGCTTGACTGATTGTTATAAGTGCATGGTTGATCCCTTAGACTTCAGTCCCTCCTTTGTTTCTCACATGGGCCCCCACCATCTTTTAATACATCAATGCTGTTCTGCTTTACGTGTCACGGGGGATGCTGGAGTCACTGGGACTTTTCCCCTTGTTTTCCACGTTGTTACCATGAAGTGGTAGCTTTCGGGCTGTGGTATCATGGGGGTGGGGTATCATTTTTTGCAGCGTGATTGTCCTTTAGGGGTTATTGGAGGAAGGAAAAGCCAGAGGGGAACACACATCAGCTGACACCGGCATGGTACTTCCATCAGGAAAAAAATGTCAGCACTGCAACCTTGCTGCTGTCATTGCGTTTCACTGTACAAAAAGGAGAGGTTTATGATGGAAAATGTAAACATGAGTCAAAGTGCTGCATCAGAGATAATGTAGAACTCAACTTACTGGACTGTTTACTAGTCTTTTCTGCAGATTTTAATTAGTGCTGTCCTTTTTCTTTGAAGCTCTTCCCATGAAGAGAATCCTGGCTCACATCCGCTCTTCGGCCATGGTGAATGCAAGTGGCCCGGCTGCGAGGCACTCTGTGAGGATTTGGGACAATTTGTTAAGTAAGTACCTCCTTTTTCCTGTCCTCTGAGGCATTCACCTTTAAAAAGCACCTTTTTCAATACATAAAACATTAAACTGGGAGCTCCCTTACCTCATCAGGAGCTACGCCACGCTATTTTCAGGTTTTTTATGAAGCCCCCAAAGGAAGGGAAGGAATCGTAATTTGCCACAAGGGGCTGACCACATGATCCCTCTCCACTTCCTATCTCTCCAAACTGCTGCCGTGCTCCAACATTTTGTGACATCTTTATAAGTCAAACACGAGGATACACTCTGTTCACTTAAATGGAGTGTCTTTTTCAAATGTAATTGCCTAGTTTTAAATCGGGGTTTGGTACCTATTGATATCAGGATTTGGCCAGCCCCTCTGGGGCAAATTATGATCACTTCCCTTCCTATGGGGGCTGCATAAAAAAAACATGAAAATAGTCTGGGGGAGCTCCCGATGAGGTAAGGGAGTTCCCTGTTTAATGTTTTTAGTATCGGAAAATATCAGGGAAGGTGCTCTTTATGTTCTCGGCAGTCTAGTATTTATAAAACTGAAGCCTTCTTTTCACGTCCTGTTTTCTCATGTAGCCTTTGGCACTGGAAAGGCTCTGACTGTTAATTGTGCTGGTTTAGCTGACTGAGCATAAATCTGGGCAAGATGGAGCTGTTGCTGGTGAAAGCAGGTCCTTGTGGGGCGGCAATGACCAATCAACACCTAGATCTCTCAGTCTTGGAATGGCATGCAAATGTAAACTGTTGATAGGGTTTAAAATCTGGGGTTCATTGTGGACTGCAGGTTGTCACTAGAACATCAGATTGCAGCCATGGTCAGCAGTGTTTGTGTTTTTTTCCTAGTTAAGGAAACTCATCCAGATGAAGCCCTATCTTGGACATGAGGATCTGGTGACCCTAGTACATGCCTTTGTGACACTGAGGCATGACCACTGCAACACTATATGCCTAGGGCTATCTGGAAAGTTGGTACATTGCTTGCAGCTGGTGCAGAACGCTGCAGACAGGCTGATTTCTGGAGTGAAAACCTCTGAGCAGACCACGCCTGTGCTGCCTAAGCTGCACTGGCTGCCAGCATAGTGGCGTACCATGTCAGGATTGCTTCTTGTAACACACAAATCCCTGAGGAGACTGGGCCCAGACTACCTGAAAGATCTCTTGTCTTTTTATGCTCTGTTCCACCCCCTCCACTCCACCAAGGGGAAATCTGCTGGCAGTTCCAAAATCTAGATGGAAGTAATCATCATATAGGGCATTCTGTGTAGCAGCACCAAGGGTCTGGAATACCCTCCCCACTAAACCGTAGAATGTTCCCTCAGTTGAGGAATTAAAAAGGGGCTGAAAGCCCATCTATTTTAGCAGGCCACCAGTGGTATCCTGAGCTAATACTGCCTTTGGGGTCTGTTTTAATTTAGGGGTTTTAATGCTTTGATGATGCTTTCTCCTTTATTTATACTGTCAGGAATCCAGTTATTGTTATAAGTACTTTACTCTCGCTCTCTCTCCATACTGTGATGTTCCCCAAGCCTTTGGGATATAGGGCAATAAAAAAATAAATAAATTAATGTCCCTGCCTGGGTACCCTGCCATCCAGTTATTGTTTCAGTGCTATGGCATGCACTGGCTTTTGGTGGGAGAGGCTGACAGTGGAGAGTTCTGCTCCTATAGAATTACCTACAGCAGGACATCCCCTGGTAGGTCTGTGTTCTTACACTGTTAGCTACAGTGACTCCTGCAAGAGTACTGTGCCCCCAGACCATTACCTGTAAAGGTGCATCTAACAGTGCCATGCCCCTTCACTGCTACTACAGTAATGTTTGTCATCTACCCCCCCCCCCCCCACACACACACACACTATGCTGGGATGTTGGAAATCTGTCCCGGTATACCCCTGGGCAGGGATTACCCACATGTTTGCCTCTTGCTTGAACCTCTCCCAGCAGGATAGGAGTTTGATTCCAGCTAACCTGTTGTGTTTTGGCAGACAACTGAACTGGCATTTGGGTTCTGCTCTGGCCTGTCTGCAAATATGTTTTAGTCTTTAGAACTTTAATGGTCTGAAAATTATGTACATTTGAAAATATTTTTGAAAAGCCAAGGGTGGCACCTCCGTTTTTTTTATTTTTTCATGTAATCTCAGGTGCAGCTACAAGAGATTTTGAGATGTGGTCCAGAAAGCACTGCACCTTCCATTCCAGCCAGGTTACAAATGACCCTTGCCGTCTTCTGTTTCTTTATGCCTGGTGCTCTTATTTTGTTGGGCTGGCTATTTGATTGAAGAAGCTTTGGATGCTGGAAAGCCGCACATGTAGAAATCAACTGCCTGATTCATATAGTCTTCAGACTAGAAGACTGCCGCAGGGACATGGCAATGTCCGAAGAATTAGAACACAACGGTGGCACAGTGCTTGGACTCTGCCTGTCTGAAGCTTAATCTACTAGTCATTATCTCCCTGTGAAATTATGACAGAAGTAAAGGAATTTGCTTTCTTAACAATTTTTAATAGCAATAATAGCTGTATCCCCCCCCCCACATATTGGACTAATTATCTGAAATGGAGGACAGGTTATTAATCTACATGGTTGCCTCATCGGGCTTGGGACACTTAACTTTTACTGTACGCATAATCAGATGATAAATGCCCTCTCATTGGGAATTGCTTCTTGGCAAGGATAATAGCACAGGATGAAAGCTGGAGAATCAGAGTTGGGGATCACTTTGCCCTAGTGTATATGAATCAAGTAGGTATGCAAATGATGACTGCAGTCCTGCAGTGATTGGCTGCTTCTGCATCACTGGTGGCTTATTTCTGCCAGGCTAAGAGTGGGAGGTTACACAGAATCATCGAATCTGATGGCAGAAGACCAACAGCCCTTTAAGTCTGCCCTTATTTGTTAGTACCTTACCCCCCAGCCTGGTGCCATGCTGGGTTATTCACTCCCTGAACCGCTTCTGCTTCTCTCCCCTGGTTCCTCCAAGTGGGAGAATGAGTCCCTTACCCTTGTCCCACCCATGTGTGAATCTATTTAAGCTCTTCGCCCCATAACCTCCACTGACAATCTGTTCCATGGCTCCACCACCCTTTCACAAAGAAGAACTTCTTCACATTCTTCTTTGAATTTACCTAAAACCATTCTCCAATCATGCCCCCTCATGACTGCATCTGTATTGCTAAGAAACAGGTCCTCACAATTTACTCTATTTATACCTGTAAGTCTTACCCGTGCCCCCCTCGCTTGTCTGGCCTCCAGGGAGTAAACATTCGGGGCTGTCAGTCATTCATCTTAGGATCTCCCTTACTGGCCCTAAATCATTTGTATTACTCTCCACTGCACTCACCCCAGCCTACTGATGTCCTTTCTCAGGTGAGCACTCTAAAACTAGGCACAGTACTCTAGTTGGGGGCCTCTCCAGGGATCTGTATTGGGGCAGTATCACTTTCCCCCTCCAACTGACAAAATCACTCCCTGTATACCCCAGCACCCTAGATGCCATGCCATAGGCCTTCTTGCACTGCCTGGTTTGCTTGGGAGATGCACTGATGAGGGTGCCAAGGTTCTACGTTGAAGTGGCAAGCTTAATCCCTCCCATCCCGTATTCAGCGTGTGAGTTCTTATTCCTTAAGTGCGTCACCCTACATTTCTTGGGGTTAAATATGAACTACTAGACCTTTGACAACTTCACACGCCTTTCTAGGTCCCTCTGAAGCTCTCTCATCCTTATCTCACTGTCCACCCTGCTGCAGAGCTTTGTGTCATCAGTAAAGAGATGCATCTTTCCCTGGATGCCTTCCTGTATATCACCAGTGAACATTTTAAATAAAACCACTCCCAAGACCGACCCCTGTGGCACCCCACTTGTGACGCCCCTGTACCCAGATTTGACCCTGTTTATTACCACCCTCTGCTGCCTTCCCCTACCCAGTTTCCCACCCACCTGATTAACCCCTTCTCTACTCCCTAAGTCCTCCAGCTTAAAGCGTTGCTGTAGTCAAAGTGGAGCAAAACACCTGCCCAGCCTCTGTCCAGTGCCTTAGTGACAATGTCAAAAAACACGATCAGTTTGGTCTGACACAACCTACCCGACACCTACCCAGTCAAGGTGGGCCCAAAATAAGAAAGCAGCTAAAAAGACAAAGAACCTCGGCACTAAAGCACTGCGGCAAGGGGAACCTCAGCACTAAAGCACTGCGGCAAGGGGAACCTTGGCACTAAAGCACTGCGGCAAGGGGAACCTCGGCACTAAAGCACTGCGGCAAGGGGAACCTCGGCACTAAAGCACTGCGGCAAGGGGAACCTCGGCACTAAAGCACTGCGGCAAGGGGAACCTCGGCACTAAAGCACTGCGGCAAGGGGAACCTCGGCACTAAAGCACTGTGGCAAGCGGAACCTCGGCACTAAAGCACTGTGGCAAGGGGAACCTTGGCACTAAAGCACTGCGTCAAGGGGAACCTCAGCACTAAAGCACTGCGGCAAGGGGAACCCCGGCACTAAAGCACTGCGGCAAGGGGAACCTTGGCACTAAAGCACTGTGGCAAAGGGAACCTTGGCACTAAAGCACTGTGGCAAGCATTACCCAAAAAGGGTCATTGGCTATAAAGCCAGGTTTCAAAGAAATCTTCTGTTCTCACCCTTTGCAGACTGTGTGAGGGGACCTTTGGCACCATCCATTCCTGCTTAAAATAGAACTAGCCTAAATGTTCATGATGATTTGCATATATTATATATATATATATATATATATGTATATATCCCATAATGCTTTGCATAATGGGGGTATGTGTGATTTTGTATTTCATATCACTTTATATATACACACTGTATCATGAAGCTCTTTAAAAGCCATGAGTAGTTGCACCAGCCAGTATCTGAGCACAGGGAGGACAAGTGAGAGTGCTGAAGGAACACTTAGGGAGATTAAGCACACAAAGAGAGGGAACTTGCTTAAAGTCACTCACTGGATCCCCTGGTTCATAGCTCTGCACTCTAACTTCTAGAACACACTGCCTCCTAGAAAGAAAGATATGTCCCAGACCTGGCAGTAGCCATGGCAGAAGCAGAATTAGACCTGATGGGAATCATGGACTTCTGATGCCATGCAGGGCAGGATTGGGACATAACCATACCAGGATACAAGCTGTTTAGGAGAGACAGGGTCAGAAGAGGGGGGGAAGTAACACTTTACGTGAGGGAAGGGATTCAGGCCATGGAGTTACAGGGCAAGTGAGGGGACACAGAGGCACTATGAGTCTCGCTAACCACAGAGAGGGGTGAGGTGGTCCATACAGGGGTGGTCTACAGGCCACTGGAGCAGCAAGAAAGGGTGGACAACCCAATGATGAAGGAAATTCTGAGAATGTCAGCAAAGGGGGAAGTGATGCTGATGGGGGATCTCAACCTGCCGGACGTGGCATGGGACACATTGTTGGCAGCATCCCCTAGAAGCAGGGCAATACTGGACTCCCTTCAAGTTGCCTTACTTAGGCAGATGGTACAGGAACCAGCTAGGGATGGGGCGGTGTTAGATGTGATACTAACAAATGAGGTCAGGGTAGGGAATTTATCATTGGGGGATAACCTTGGTACCAGTGACCATAGCACTGTGTGGTTTATGGTATGCATGTCGGCCACCGTAAGCAGGACCAAGGTGAAGGTTCTCGGCTTCAGACGAGCGGATTTGAGGAAAATGGGAGATTATGTTAAACAAGCTTTAGAAGGAGTGGAGCAGCATGGGGGGTGCGTGACATGTGGGACTCAATAAAGGGGACCTTAGTGGGAGCCACAGACCTCTGTGTAAGGAGGGTGTATAAAAATAGGAGAAAGAGGAAGCCACGGTGGTTCAACAAGGAAGTGGAGGGCAGCATCAGGGCTAAAAGGAGAGTCTTTCAGAAGTTCAAAATAACACGGGGAGGAGAATTGGGAGGAATACCAGATTAGGCAGAAGGAGGCGGAAAGGGTAGTCAGGCGAGCAAAGGCTAGAACAGAAGAGAACATTGCCAGGGCAGTCAAGAAGGGGCACAAGACCTTGTTTCAGTATATAGGCAAAAGGAGAAAAATGGAGAAAGAGATTCCCAGCTGGAAAAACGGGGCAGGGGAGAGGGTGGTGGGGGACCAGGAAAAGGCTGCGCTGCTGAATAGCTATTTCTGCTTCTCATTTACGAAGGAAGCAGAATGGAAAAGGGGCAACTCTAGGGTAGCGGAAACCACAGGGGAGGGAGTGGATGTGAGTCCATTTCAGGAAGAAGAGATACTATGGGAGCTTAGGGATTTGAAAGTTGACAAGGCCATGGGGCCAGACAGGGTGCATCTAAGGGTTTTGAGGGAAGTGAGGGAGGTGGTGGCTGCTCCCTTGACTGCTCTTTTTAACAACTTTTTAAGCTCGGGAGTAGTACCTAAAGACTGGGAGTGTGCAGATGTGATACCCTTACACAAGGGAGGAGGGAAGGAAGATGTGGGTAACTATTGGCAGGTGAGTTTGACATCCATGGCTAGAAAGCCCATGGAGAAACTGCTCAAAAACATAATAAACAGCTACCTGGGGACAAACGGACTTTGGGACCCGGGCATCATGGGTTCATAGAGGGCAGATCCTGTCAAACAAACTTAACAGAGTTTTTTGACTGGGTCACCAGGGTGGTGGATCAGGGGGGCACGGTGGATGTGGCCTACTTTGATTTCCGAAAAGGTTTTGACTCGGTGCCACACAAGAGGCTCTTACACAAATTGGCCTGCTTGGGGCTGAGGGAGGGGGTCATACAGTGGGTGGGTAACTGGTTGGAGGGAAGAACACAGAGGGTACTGGTCAATGGGGCACCCTCAGAGGAGTCTGCGGTTATTAGTGGGGTTCCCCAGGGGTTGGTGCTAGGACCTCTTCTGTTCAGTATCTTTATAGGGGATGTAGTGGTGGGTCTTGAGGGGAGGATGAGTCTCTTTGCAGATGATGCACAGGTCTGCAATAGAGTGGACATGCCAGAGGAGGTGGAGAGGATGCAAAGGGATCTGGTGAGGCTGGAGGAATGGTCCAAAGAATGGCAATTGTCATTTGACATGACTAAGTGTAAGATCATGCATTTAGGTAAGAAAAATGGGAAGGCAGAATATTCGCTGGGAGGTAGTTTCCTGCAGATAACTGAAGAAGAGAGAGACTTAGGCTTCATCATTTCACATGATCTGAAGGTAGGACAGCAGTGCGCAGGAGCAGTGGCAAGAGGAAGCAAAATGTTGGGTTGTATAAGAAGGATCTCAAGCAGAGAGAGAGAGAGGTCATAGTACCCCTTTACACATAGCTGGTCAGGCCTCACCTGGAATATGAGGTTAAGTTCTGGAGGCCCTAAATCAGGAAGGACGTGGAGAGGGTGGAGCAAGTTCAAAGGAGGGCGACAAGGACGGTGAGGGGGCTGGAGCACGTACGATACAAGGAGAGACTGAATGAACTGGGCATATACTCTTTGGAACAAAGAAGAGAATGAGGAGACATGATTGAGACTTTTAAATACTTCAAGGGCATCAGTAAGGTGCCTGTGAAGAGCCTTTTCCACTTGAAAGAGTGAGACCTAGGGCAAAGGGTCATGAATATCAGGTCAAGGGTGGGAAAGTTAAGGGTAACATCAGGAAATATTTCTTCACCGAGAGGGTGGTGAACAACTGGATTGGAATGCCAAGGGAGGTGGTGGGGAGAAGACAGTGGGGGGTTCAGGAGGGCCTGTGATAAACACAGGGGATTGTTGAAGCAGGGGGGAAGGACTACAGCAAAAGCGTAGGAGAATCCTAGCCACTCTGGGCAGACTGGGAGGGCCTGGCGATCCTTTTCAGCCATCACATTCCTATGTAATATGATAGGTTGCAAGAGTGCTGCATCCAATCAGAGCACTCCATTCCCCAGCGTATGAGACACTGTTACTCAGCAATGGTTGTCTAATGCAGCTACACATCCTGGAAATGTACAGGTTTGGAGCATCTATTTTTATTTTATTTTAGAACGCGACAACTCTCCCATGACCTATACTGTATTAATGTGTCTTGCTGAGCAACACATTGAAGTATAAGAGTGGTTTTACTTATCATCCATAGGGAACAGAGCAGTTTTGCTTAGTGTTTCTCATACCTGTAGAACCACTCCTTCTATACTGCACTGAGTAGCTCTGTGGAATATATTAATATAATACATAGTGTCAGTGTTTACTTTCAAGGTTATGTAAGCATTAAGCCATGACAAAGGAGTGTTCTGCTGTGGAATTAATGCATGGTTTGGGGGGGGAGGGGGTGCTGCGGCCAAGTGCCTGCAACCACCCAACCATGCATTAATTCCACAGTAGAACACTCCTTTGGAGTGGCTTAATGTTCTTGTAACATGGCAAGTGCAACGTAAGTATTGTTTAGATAGGGGTTAAGTTACATTGAAAGAAAGATGAGCTGAAACAGTGACTGTAGTTTAGAAAACATTCTTTACATGTGTCCCTTTGAAATGCTGTATCTATCTGGAAATGTGCGCGTGCACGTTCTACAGGTCACATACATTTATGTTGTTCCTCAGAATGTAAAACACACCCATATCTTACATTAAGTAAGAAAACACAGATAAACATAAAAGATGGCTAGTTGTGCTTAACAGTTTCAATGTTTTGCACTCCATTGCTGGCTCACATTAATGGTTTTCCGATTCATTCATAATCGATTATGGTTGCTGTTCTGTAATTTTCATATGGCGACACAAAACTAGACGTGCAGATTTTGTATACATTTTCAATGCAGACAACATATGTTGGTGTAAAAAACAAAGTGATACACACTAGGAGCAAATTTGAACTGTGCAGCTATCTGGTAACGGCTGAGGTGAGCAGGGGATCTATGGAGATAGTCACATGTCCAGCTCCAACATAGTTTTCAAGCCTCCCAATTGTACTGCAAGGTAAGATTACTTGAGGCAACATCAGAGAGGGACACACTGGTGGCAGCAACACTGACCACATGATTTTTCAAAGTCCGTTGGGTGGGGCCTGTGAAAAGCTGCTTATTTTTTATGCAGTACTGAAAATTTGGGGTCTGTCAGTCACATGGAGAAAGAGACACATAGGCCAATTATTACAGTGTCTGTGTGTCTCTCTCTCTCTCTATCGTCTTTCTCTGTCACTTTTTCTCGATCGCCCTACACTGTTCAAATCAGTGTAAGGGGTGTGTCTGTGGGAAACCATACAAGTGCGTTCGTCATCGTAACCATGCATTACTGGGGAATTAATGCATGTCTTTTTTTCTACTTTTTAACCAATAGAAACACTCCATTTCTAATCTTTGGTTTCTGCCATGTTACAAATGGACTTGTACCTCTCAGCACCCTACCTCAAAAATCAGGGATATCTGACCGAAATTTGGGACATATCTTAAAAAGGATATTATCAGTTCACAAAGCTCTTACAATAAGCGGTTTAGTAATAAGAACATTGTCTGGAGCGCTAGACTGGAAAGCTATTGTCTGGTATAATATTATGACTCAAATATCTACTCTGCAGTGGCAAAAATGCCAAATTTAGGAGGACAAAGGACATTTGTAATGCAAAATTAGTGGCACCCCTGAAAATCAGCAACATTTGAGAGGTATGCATGACTTATAGAGACCATTCAGTAATGAGCTGCCTAAGAGATTGGTCACAAAATTCAAGTTCGGAGGTATCAGGCCACTCGTGTTCTCCATCTACATGAATAATGAGGACGTGGACATTGAGGGGTGGATAGCAGCCTTTGCAGATTATGTCAACCTTGGAAGAGTGGCAGACTGCTAGGAAGAATGTAGGGGACTGCAAACGGACAGAAATAGACTGGGTGAGTGGGCAGACAAATGACAGATGCAGTTCCATGCTGGAAAATGTGAAGTAATATATTTTGGTAACATGAATGGGGACTACAGTAGCAATTCTTTTATTTTCCATTTTACAGAAGCCATGATACAAAATAAAAAGTGGGCAAGAAGTGAGCACCAACGAAACAGTGCAATAACATATAAGCAAGCAAAAAAAGCCTCCCAATTTAAATTTTACCTTTCCCTTGTATTGCAGCACCTACCTGCAGCAGAACATGTTTTAGCTGAAAGTATTTTTTTTACATGTATTGTATCACTATCAGTCGACCTTCAGGCAGAAGAAATGCCATTTTTTTGTTTTTCAGAACGAATTGCCTTGTGTATACGGCCTGTTTCTTTGTCTTTAAAGGCCTGTTTACACTGCCACATTTGCACCACAGCAACCCAGGTGCTCGAGTTGTTACAGTGCACGTGTGACAGTGCGGGCATTTACCCGATTGTGGTAATTCGGTCACTTCTCCTCTTGCTGAGCTGCAGCAGACTTGGGTATGTGTTCCAGAGTGGGCGGTGTAATCAGCCATGTGAACAGGCTGCACCGCTCGCTCCCCAACAGGGGAACGTTCCAAGACTGAGCAACTGACAGCTTGGGGGGAGGGGTACGTAGTAGAGCATGCCCACCCCCTTACACGGCTCTTCTCTGTGCGGCTTACATTGGCACTGAGAAGGGCTGTGTAGATGTAATTTGATTCGGTGAAGGACAAGTTAACAGGTTAAAAACATTAAGTTAAGAATTAAACAGTTACATTTACTTTAGGAATATCTGGTATGCTGTGACTCTCAGCTATCTAAAGTGAGATCTTCTAAAGAGAATGACAGTGTGGTATTTTATATAAGTTATGAGGTGCCTGACCCCCCTTCTAGACCGTACATTCAATCATGGGCTCAGTCAGTCATGTTATGTGCTAGGATTTACAACACTCTCCTTTAATCAAGTTTCTTTATTGTGCAAGACCACTGTATAATTATGGTCTACGTAGGCTAGCCCATCAGAGCTGTATCATTTCATTTTCGCATGGTCCTGCTGTTTCCCAATTTTACACCTGTGAGTATATTCTGGGTATTCATGTACAGTACCTTTTATCAGATACTCTGCAAGTACTCATGCTCTGCCGCCCCAGATACTCGACTATTTGTTTTTTGTATTCGGCTATTCAGATGAAAATAAAACATTTTAAAACCTCTGTCCCTAGCCAGGTGGCCAGCAATAGTCCCCTGGCCACCCTCTTCCCAATACCAGTCATTTCCCCTCCTCCACAGTTGTTTTGTTAATTAGTCTATCTAGCATCATCAAGGATGTCTGCTGCTTCACCCCTCCTTCTCAACAGTGTGCCCAGTCATGCACTCAGCCATTCATGTGACTGACTTACTACCTAGGCACACTGCGGGGTGGGGGTGGGGGGCTGGGCTAGTTGGGACTGCTAAGAGATGCACCCACTCCAAAATCATGGATTGGATGTTTGGGGAGGGGGGGATTCACAGTATAGACCTATGGGAATCGAGGGTACCAGGCTAGAGAGAGGTTAGGGTTTCAAAAGAGGGTGCTAACTCCTGGCACAGTTCCAAGAACTGACAAGCATTTAAAAAAATAACTTGATTACTGTGATATGGGAGGGGTGGTCAAAGGAATGACCCTGGTCACAAGGGGAGGGATAGAGGAGTTTTAAATTACACAAAAAAAACAAACAAAAAAAAACAATACTGAGTATGAATTATAAACGTAGAAACTGATGGCAGATAAGGACTGCTCGGCCCACCATGTCTGTCCATTTCCCTACCTACTGCAATATAACAGACCCTACTTGGCCTATGGCTTGCCATCCCTTACCTATTGCTAGGGTTCCCTTATGTCTATTCCATGCACTCCTCAAGAATGTTAGTACAGGGAGTCAAGTGCCTCGCTCATTGTCACACAAAGCCAGTGGCCATGGTGACATTCAGACCAGTGATCTCCATTTTACAGTTAGGTGCTCTGATCACTAGACCAAAATGCCTTCCCAAATGTGTGGCCAGTTATTTATTAAAACTGTTTTACCATGATGGGCCTGCTGAGCTGAGGCAGCTCTTTTCCAGAGGCATCTGGGGGAAAAGGGCACATGGGAACAGACTGAAAACTATATGTAATACAGTAGTGCACCTGGTACAAGAGCAGGGGTTAAATTGGACAGAAGCTCACAGGAGCTCAGTTCCACCACTTCTTAAAAATCTGTATGACAGTTTCGCCAGCTCTGTCTTCTTTCTCCATTGACTACCACAGAGAGTTCCACTACATAGAAATGACTGTTTCACCACCTAGAAATCTAGATGTGAACAGACAGTGGTTACAGAGTAACAGTTAAACAGGTGCAGGACAGTGCTACAGAGCATCCATCCAGCAATGCAAACACCAGAAAGTGGACAGTGTGACTCGGTGTACCAACAATTAAACAGGGTCAGAACAGTGCAACAGAACATCCATCCAACAATGCAAGTACTGAAAGATAAGCAATGCAACATAGTGCATCTCGGTTAAAATTAATGAAATAAAAAGTTGACATTATGTATCTTTTAGGTAAATTTTGAACAAAATCCATTCTTTGAGGATTTGTTAAGTGATGAGAGATATCATTTGAATCATTCCCTGTAAGTAGCACCATTGGGAGACAATACAGTTTGAATCACATATAAATATGGTTGAACAATATTTGAAATCTGATGCGGACAGAATTTTTTTTTTAATTAATTTTATTTATGTATTTTCTAGAAAGGCAACTCTTGATAAAGCCTACACGTAGGTGAAACGTTGAGTTCATTGCCAATTTTAAAACAATAAAAGAAAGAAGTTTTGAAAATGGAATTATCCTGTCTGCATTCATATTTCTACGGCGCCTTACCATCTTCTTTGCTCTGATACAGAGAAATCATCTTGAATCTGGAATAGCCAGGGAGAGCAATGACTGGATCACTAGTTCTTCAGGAGAGCCAAGCCTCAGGGATAACCAGACATGATGGCTGCAGGGACTTGACTCTACAGTCTCAAGTGATCTGTTTTAGGGAAGAGGCTGCAGATGCTGAGATGAAGAATTCTCAGACTCCTAGGGAGGGGCTGGGGTAACTTTTATATCACTTTTCAGGAGGAGTAACAGCCAGATGAGGAGCTTTGAAATAAGCCGTGTCCCGCTGCAGAGATGGGGGTTCCTGAGCATGTTAGGAACAGAGTAAGGCAATATAGTGTAAGGTATTCAGGCTTGGATTAAAGGAGCTACAGTCAAAATTTGCAAAAAAAAAAAGAAATGTTGTGTAGAGTGTTTTTATTTGGGGGTGTAGTCCTAGTGTGTTCTCTCCTTTACTTGCTGTTAGGATGTTTCGTAAATTTGCCTACTAATTTATTTTTTTTAATTGTATTTGTCGCCTCCTCCGTGGGCTCCACAGGGGCTATGTCCCCTCCTTGGAGGGGTTCATCCTCTGGCCTGAGCCCCAGCACATCTGCCCCCTGAGGTTCCCCTGTGGATTCCCCCTCCACGCAGGCCACAGGTGGGTAGCGATGCCCTCACCGCCCAGGCCGAGATCTGGTAGCGGGGGGGAGGGGGCAGACTCGCCAGCATGATCAGGCCATCACAGGTCCTGTGGAGCCCCAGCATTTTCCATTTACTCCCACACACCCATGCATCCCAACTTAGCATACACGTGTGGAGGCATGCACACCAACGGACGCCCCTCCCTACCAGTCTTACCAGGAACCACCTACACCTGTCACCGGACCTCCATCCAGTGACGGCGGGACTATAGGTGGGCGACCCCCTTCCTGGGAGAGGAGAGATGCTCTATCCTGCTCCCACTCCCCAACCCCGTTCTGACACCCCGGCAACCCAAGGTCATTCCCGAACCCGGGTCGCTGGCATAGCGCAAGGTAAGGTGTCCAGCACCTCAGTCTTCAATGCCACTGGGCTGGCTGCTTACTAAATAGATAAATAAAATTTTAAAGACATGTTTTTATGTTTAAACAACATATGACATTAATGAAAGCCACCACTCAACTGACAGGAGTGTTTGACATTAATGAAAGCCACCGCTCAACTGATAGGAGTCCTGTCAGTTAAGCGGTGGCTTTCATAAATGTCAAACATTGCTTTAACATATAAAAAACATGTCTTTACAATTGTGAATGTACTATAACCCACAGTAGTGCTCACTGAAAAAGAAGTACTTAAAATCACAGCTGTACTGCTCTAAACTTGACATTAAACCAGCACTTGCTGAATCTATTGTCACAAATGCATAAGGGACAGTTACACTTGGTAGTCAGCAGCATGCCCCGCCATAGATTACAGTGGTGCACATCCCCCGCTCTCCCTGGTTAGACATCACAAAACATCTGAGCGCGGGGGTGGGACAGGTGAACAGGGAAGTGGAAGGGAATCGGGTGGGCATCTGTTCGGCAACAGGTACGATCCCGTCCCTTCTTTAAGAGTGAGTAAAAATTAATTTCTTTTGCATAGACTGACTATCATGGCCGTTATGTAATGGGTTATAAAGCCCATAAGCTAAGATTGGAACTTCACTTTAACAATACCCAAGATGGGAGGCAGTATAGTGCAGTGGTTTAAGGCTCTGAGCTGCAAATTTGGAAACCTGGGTTTGAATCCCACAGCCTCCACTTACATACTGTGTGACCCTGAGCAAGTCACTTAACTTCCCTGTGCTCCCAGGTTGCACTTGTAAACAAGCTTTCAGCTTAGTGTGTCTCACCTGGTTAAACAATTGGGAAAAAAAATCAGTTGTTAAGGTACAAATGAACAAATGAAATGTATATAAAACACAGTTACCATTTGTGTACAGTGTGGGGGGAGGGGTGTGTACAGTGTGGTGTGTGTACATTTATATACAGAGTGTTTTTGTTTATATGTACATATATATTAAGGAAGTAAAGAACTGAATCTGTCCTATTTTTTCTTCTCTAAACTGGCACATTACAAATCTATTCTGAAATGCATCTCGTAATTCTGCATTACTCTGTGGATACTTATTAGCAAAAATCACATCTACTAACAGGTTGGGTTGTATGTTCACTTTCCAATGTCTGTAAACATGTTGCCAACCTTCACCCCTTTTTGTCATATCCTTTATAGGCTGTGAAGCCCTGAGGGAGGAGAGGAAGATGGGGAGGTGGGGGTGTGGAGGATTTTGAGATGAAGAGCTTAAGCGTCTCATTCAGAGGACTGACACCAGTTCCGAGCCTCGACACTGACTGATTAACAGCACTGTCTGGGAGCCCTGTGCGACAGCGAGGGTCAAACAAATTGTTTTCACGCCTCGTTGGTGGTTTACTTAATTAGCTCATTTGCAATTAGATTTCTTTGTTGCTTGGATTTTAGCAAAGACATCAAAAGGAATGCTTTTTCTCTTTTTTTTTTCTTTTTTTTTAAATCTGTCTATTGGCCAACTGGGAATGGTGAGGGAGTCTGAAAAGATAAAGGAAGAAAGATCTGAGGACAGCACTGGAAAAGGGGAGGGAGGAGGCAAGAGTGCAGACAGACACTTATCTTTCTGCTTATTTGTTTCACTGATGGAAAACTTGCTTGTTCTGTAGCCGAATACATTCAGGTCCAGACTGATGTGCACTTAGAGTCTGCTGAGCTTTGACTGAGACTGAAATTCAAGCCTCATAGAGTGAATTGCCGTGCCATACTGGTGGTGGTAGTTGGGGTCCTCACAGTAGTTGCCCTCAAGAGCAGAGGGACCTGAAGAAGAGAGGCCCCCAGATGCCACTCGGTACCAATGTGCTGGGGTACAACTGCTGTGGTTAGGTTACTGCACCTAATTGGAAACTGAGGGACGAGTGGAAAGGGCTCTCTTAAGATCGACCACTTGGTCTTTTTCTGTTTCTCAAATTTTAAGTTCCCAGCAGTACTGTCATTCGGTTGCAGTACCAACGCATGTTGCTGGGTTTGAGTTTCTGAGGCCCTGACACCTCAACTTGCTCAAAACATTTTACACCTACAGTTTTTCTGTCACATGGGGTCAGTTTACAATTGCCACATTTGGAAATGGCAGATACTGGTGCAAAAGTTTGACTAAGTGAAGGATCTGCCATCTGAAAGTTGTCACATCTGTTAAAATTTCTCAGAAAGTACACATTGGCCCAAGGTTCGTTGTACAGTATTATCCTGATTGCAAAGTACAGTGTAGCAATACACAACATAACATTACAACAGTACCCAGACATGTAACATTGAGTTACTTAGTATAAGCAGACACATCCAATGGAAATGCCCAGTGTACATTTTTATAAAATTGATGAAGAAATCCTAGAGTGTCATGTAACTATCCAGTTGTTACAACACAGCTGGACAGCTCAGATCTCATGGCAGATGTGTTTTATTTATTTCAAAGGTTTCTTCAAGAAAGACAGACTGAGCGGTCAACAGTGTGTTTCCAGATGTTTCCAAGGGGAGAGGGGAAATGTAGAAGGCTCAATCGGTGATAAAAAAAAAATAATATTACAATACAAAAATAGGAGTCGCATATAGTAATACAGTTTATAAAATGGGTTGGGAGTTTTCTGTATTCTGCTTGGCTAAGAGGTACCTTTGGCCGTGTCCTTATCAGGACATATTGTGACAATCGGTACCTCTTTAGCCAACCTGTATGCAGCACACGCAAAAATCCATGCCTGCCACAGATCTTTTTTTAATTCTGTCTAAAGTTGTTGATGCCTGTAGCGCGGCAATTCCCTGTCCGACCACCTACTGAAACTCCATAGCTGATGTGGAGCTCCCCCACCTCTGCCACGACCCACAACATACTGAGTCTTATTGTGCAGAGCATACTACCAAAATCATGGACTAAATATTTTTCTGTCATTTAAATGAAAACTGTCACCTCTTCTGTTCAAAAAGTTGTCCCTGCTCCAGGGAGCATTCACCGTGTGCCATCAGTACGGAGCTTTTAAATTTTCAGCATGCGGCTCTGGCTCCTCATCTCATATAAATTAACAGAACTGCTCACAAAATAAACTGCAGCACATCTAGCTGTACTGAGCAGCCAAAACCACGATCAAGAATGTGCTATCGGAAACCCGCTAAATACGGCGCCTGGTGAGGGACATGCTCGCTCCCATTCCTGTCACAAAAGTACTTGATGCTCCTGCAATGGCTGAACACACCCACTCCTCTACTGGCTCTTTGAGATGTGATTTTTTTTTTTTTAACATTCTGGACGGTTTCGACATTATGGCAGACTGAGCAGCCAACCTGCCCCCACTGCTGATAGACACGCTCACTCCAGCTTCTCTCACTGAAACATTTAGTCACTTTTCCAGTGACTCACCAGACCAGAGTAACTGTTCCTCCATTAGCTCTTTAACAGCAGGATTAAAAAAAAAGATTCAAAAAGCATATATTGTGTGTGTGTGTGTGTGTGTGTGTGTGGACTGACCCTGTACTGGCCATCACAACTTACCAACAGAGGGATTATTTTTACTGTTTCACTATTAAAGCTCACTTTTTTAAATGTTTTCATTTTCTTTTTTTTATTCCTAAATAATTACTTAACTACTCATTTTTATAAGTGCAATAACACACTCCGAGGTGTGGGTTATCGTTTGATAAGAGCACATCCAGGGGCATAAGGTACTCTGTGCAAGCACCTCGTGCCTTAGTACACCCCTGGGCATACTCTTAGCAGATGATAACCCACACCTTGTTGTGTGTTATTGCTTGCGTATCAAGGGAGCATAATCATAAATGTTGAAGGCAAATTAGTACAACAGATACATGTAGAAGATAAAACTGAGTTATAGGAGGCAGGGTGAACTACTCTTACAGGTATAGAAGGGAGATGAGGGGAACAGCATGGGCAGGGTAAAACCAGTAGAGGGGAAAGAAAACAAGAAGAAAAGGGTCATGGACAGTTTCAGACAGGAGAAGAAAAGTCATAAGTAAGAGACTGAAAGAGCTACTGACGCCAAAAAGAAAACTTTGAAAAAACATAATAATGAGGTACAATTCAGCTTGCATTCCATATGTACAGTATTCTATATAGTTCTCTTCCTTATTATTTATTAGTGAGTAACTTTGCATGAGTACATGATTTTTATCCCTTAGATTTCCCTTAGTGTTTATCTGCCTCTGTAGCTTACTCCCTACTTCAAGTTATAAAGCTCTGTTATGACATCACAGTCTGTTGCCATGGGAGTAACTGTGATGTTACAAGCAGGGCATTATGACCTTGGGTTGGGAGAAAGCAACAGGAATGGATGAACTCTTCAGGAGCAAAGACCCTGTTTTCATGCAAATTACCTCAGTAATAAACAATGGGGAGGAAGAATACAAAACTAATGTGAAACACAAGCTGACCTGTGTCTAAATATTATGTTTTACTAAAGTTCTCCTGAAGGCGTGATCGGCTCTTTAAGGGAGAAACCAGAAGAGGCAGAGCAGACTGACAGGGGAAGGGACGAGTAAAGTTTAGGAATGCAATAACAGAAAGCAGACTTACCTACAACAGACTTTCTAGAAGGAATAGAGAGGGAATGGGAAATATTGCTGCGGAGAGGGTAGGAGGGAGAACATGGAGAGGATAGTAGAGATTTAAGGTTTGAGGGAAGGAACCAAACCAGAATCTGGATATAAAGGAGGCATAATGGGAAAGGCACCTGGTATCAGAGAGGGGAGAGAAAGGACAAAGTACAGTGAGCAGGAGTGGGTACGAGGGGGACAGTCTGAAGCAAAATGATGAAAGGAGTGAAAGAGAGGGTCCAGTCTGGCAAGGGAGGATTTGGGAGTTCCAATATAGACTGTGTCAGTAGTATAGTCAAAAATAGGGAGAATCATCTTTAAAACAATTTCATGACTGTTTAATTTAGTATAGTGATTTGAGGTAGACAAATGAACACAGCTCATTTCTGTTGTTCTGCGTATGGAAGAGGATTAACCCCTTCAGGGTGCCCCATTGAGAAGATGTACAGTATGGACATATCAGGTTGTGGAAAGCACCTGGCTGTACCTCATGCTTCACGAAGCACCAGAACGGACTGCTTATCTCAGCACTATTGGACACCCTTTTGTGTAGCACACCTTGCATATAAACAGCAGGTTAAAACAGTCATCAGGTAATAACCTGGCATTGATAATGGTGGCACACAAATGTCAAACTTTCAGTCTGTTAAGAAATAAGATGGCTTCAAGTTTGCAGCTTTCCTTTGGTGCAGCATTGAGTATTTGAAAGAATCGTTCCCGGTGAGACTTATACTGGAGTGATGGTATACTGAGAGTGAAACATAGAATCTGTCCGCAGAAAAGGACTGCTTGGCCCACCTAGTCTGCCTAGATTTTTCCCTGCCTATTCTGTTCTAGCAGACCCTAACTGGTCTTTGGTGACTCTCCACCCACCCTTTTTATGAACTAGTATTTCCCTGTATCTAGCCCATGCATGTTTGAAACTCCCCACAGTTTGTGCCCCTACTGTTTCTTGTAGCAGGCTGTTCCAGGCATACACCACTCTTTCAGTGAAGTACTGTTTCCTCACATCCCTCTTAATTTCCCCACTTCCAGCTTTGTTGCATGCCCTCTTGTTCTGTTGCACTTCGTCATTTGAAACAGCTACCAACCAGTACCCTTTTCATTCCTATGATGTACTGTACTTGTGGGTCTCTATCATATTCCCTCTGTCCCTTCTCTCCTCCAAGGTGTACGTTTTGAGATCCGTCTGCCTCTCATCATACTGTTTCTCATGCAGCCTATGTACCATTTTAGTTGCCCTCCTCTGGACTGTCTGTACCCTCTCCCTACCTTTTCTGAGATGCATCCTCCACAGTTGTATACAGTATTCCAGGTGTGATCTCCCCAGTGGTAATATCACCTCCCCCTCTCCTCTTGCTTGCACAATATCACCTCTCCCTATGCACCCCAGAATTCCAGTGACCCTGCCCACTGCCTTGTCACACTGCCCTATGCCTTTGAGTTAATCAAATATTATAACCCCAAGTCCATTTACTTCTTAGTGACTGACAGTACTCACCCCACCCTTTATACTCTGCTCTTCAGTTTTTCTGCCCCAGATGCACGACTGTACACTTTTAGGCATTGAACTGCAGCTGCCATACCCTTGACCACACCTCAAGTTTCTAAGGTATCTTCTTATTTTATCTACCCCCTCCTAAATATCCACCTTGTTGCAGGTCTTGGTATCATCTGCAAAAAAAGCATACCTTCCCTTCAAGCTCTTCTGCAATGTCACTTGTGAAGGTGTTGAACAGGACTGGTCCCAGTACTGAACCTTGTGGCGCCCTGCTGGTCACTCTCCTCTCATTAGAGTGAGTGACGTTTACCTCCACCCTCTGCCATCTATCTGTTAACTCGTGTTTTACCCAATTTACAGCTTCTAGAAACATAGAAAAATGTTGGCAGAAGGAGACCAAGGGTCCATCAGGTCTGCCCATGAGTTCCCAAGACCAACTAAGGTCCCAGGACTTAGCCCCCCTTATGTTTTGTGCCCCCTACCTCCCTCCTGAATTTTTTTTGTGCTTTTGCTCCATCCCACCCCATCTTGAATGATGTCATGGTCTTTGCCTCCACCACCTCGGTGGGCAGCCTATTCCATGGTTCCATGATGCTCTCCATAAAATAGTGCTTCCTAAGATCCCTCTTGAAGCTCCCCTCTTCAACTTCCACGTGTGTCTTCTAGTGTTGGAGTCGGTAACTGTTGAACAGTTCGGAGGAGGACACCTTATTTATTCCTCTCCGGCACTTGTATGTTTCAATCATGTCCTCACTCTCCCTGCTAGTCTTCAGCGAGAGCATATTCAGAGCTTCAGTTTGCCCCTCATATGAGAGGCCCTGCATCATCTTGGCCGTCCTTCTCTGAATGGCCTCTAGCCTGTTATTGTTCTTCTTCAGATGTGGGTTCCAAAACTGGATGCAGTACTTCAGATGAGGGTCTTACCAGGGACCTAGAGTGAGAGTATTACTTCCTTGTTCCTGCTTAAAATCCTCTCCCAATGCATTCTAGCATTCTGTTGGCCCTACTGTAAGCTTTATTGCATTGGCTTATCTGTTTAAGGGTATCACAAATGATGACTCCTAGGTCCCGTTCCTCCTGTGAGGTACTGAGCTGGACCCCATCAAGCCAGTATGCCGTCCTCGGGTTCCCTTTACCCAGGAGCATCACTTTGTACTTCTTTTCATTTGATCCTCAGCTGCCAGACTTTAGTCCATCTTTCCAGTCTCCGCAGATCCTTCTTTAGGTTCCTAACTGCCTCCTCACAGTCCACCCTTCCACCTAGCTTGGTGTCATCCACGAATGGGGCAGGTTTACATAGAAACATAGAAGTTGACGGCAGATAAGGACTGCAAGGCCCATCCAGTCCGCCCATTTCTTTTTCTACCTTATAAATGTGCCATCAGCCTTTGCTCTGTCAACGGCCTATCTATTCATAGTCATTTGTATTGCTCCCTTATTCCTATCCCATGCCTGTTTGAAGCCCTGCACTGTATTCATAGCCACCACTTCTTGTGGTAAGCCATTCCATGCATCCACCACCCTTTCTGTGAAAAAGAATTTCCTCACATTCCCCCTTAATTGGACCCCCTCTAATCTCATGCTGTGTCCTCTTGTCCTGCTATTTTTCTTATATTTAAACATGTTAGACTCTTTCACCTTTTAATGCCCTTAAGGTGTTTGAATGCCTCGATCATATCACCTCTCTCCCTCCTTTGCTCAAGGGTATACATATTGAGCTCTGTTAATCTGTCCTCATATGTCTTCTGATGCAGTCCCTGCACCATTTTGGTTGCCCTTCTCTGGACTGCCTCAATTTGGTTAATTCCTTGTGAAGGTGTGGCCTCCAATACTGCACACAGTACTCCAGATGGGGCCTGACCAGTGTCTTGTAAGAGGGTTATTACCTCCCTCTTACGACTTGTGATACCCTACTAATACACTCTAACACCCCTAGCCTTACCTACTGCTTTAGAGTCTGCTTGGATGATTTCAGGTCATCAGTGATGATGATGCCCAAGTCTCTTTCTTCCTTTGTGACTGCTAGCAACTCCCCTCCCAGCCTATAGGTGGCTTCAGGGTTTCTCTTCCCTATGTGCATGATTTTGCACTTCTTTTCATTAAATCCCAGTTGCCACTCTTCTGACCATTTTGCTAGTTTATCCAGATCTCTTCTCATTTTGCCCACCCCATCTGGATCATGTACTCTGTTGCAGATCTTGGTGTCATCTGCAAACAGACAAGCCTTACCCTCTAGTCCATCTGTAAGGTCACTAATGAAGATGTTGAAGAGGACTGTCCCCAGGACTGATCCCTGAGGTACCCCACTTGTGACTTGCGTCTCTTCTGACTGTATACCATTTACCACCACTCTCTGTTTTCTGCCCATCAACCAGTTTGCCACCCAGTTGACCAACTTCTGACCCACCCGAGCCTACCCAACTTATTTATCAATCTTCTATGTGGAACAGTGTCAAAAGCTTTGCTGAAGTCAAGGTAGCGACATCAACTGCTCCCCTTGGTCCACCACTCTGGTTACCCAGTCAAAAGAAATCTATGAGATTAGTTTGACAGGACCTTCCTTTTAAACCCATGCTGTCTTGGATCCTGTGCCCCTATGGATTCCAGGTGTTGCACTATCCTTTCCTTAAGGGTGCCTCCATAATCTTGCCCACTACTGAGGTAAGACTGACTGGTCAGTAGTTCCCCTCCTCCCTGCTACCACTCTTGTGGAGCAGGATCACATGAGCCCTTCTCCAGTCTTCTGGGACCTCTCCTGTGCTCAGAGACTCACTAAGCAGTTCTGCTAATGGCTCTTCTAGTTCCACCTTTAGCTCCTTAAGTACCCTGGGATGTATGCCATCAGGTCCCATTGCCTTATCCACCTGAGCTTAGCAAGCTCTTGTAGGACCCTTTCTTTTTGTGAAGGAGTAGTGCTCACCTCCCTCCCCCTGTGTCCATGATGCTGGGCTGTGGGCCCTGCCCTACCTTCTCTTCAGTAAATACTGAGCAAAAGTATCTATTTAGGATAGATGCCTTTACAGGGTCCTCCCCTCCTCCATGCTCCTTTTCTCCATTAAGCTTGCAATACCTCCTCTGGACTTTCTCCTTTCACTAATGTATCTATAGAAAGTCTTGTCACCTTCTTTACTGTTCGTGCTAGTGTTTCCTCAGTTTGGGACTTTGCCTGCCTTACTGCCTTCCCTGCTTCCCTTAGGGCAGTTTGGTATGTCTCCCTATCTTCATCCCGCTGTGTTCCCTTATTTCCTGAAGGCCAGCCTTTTGGCTCTGACCTTTTCTGCTACTGTATTTGAGAACCAAAGTGGTTTCCTTCTTCTTTGGCACTTCCTTTTCTGTCTAACACAATGGGATGTTGCTTCAAGTATTGCATCCTTAATGTTTGCCCACTTTGCCTGTACCCCTTCACCTGTATTTCTTTTTGCCAGGGCTAGCTTGTCCTGAATACCTATACCGCTGTCACTGATGAACGCATTAAACAGGACTGGCCCCAGCATTGAGCCCTGGGGCACATCACTAGTGACCTCATCCTCTTCCGACCTCTCGCCATTAACTATCTTCTCTATCGTCTGCTACGTGGTACAGTGTCAGAGACTTTGCTGAAGTCCAAATAGGCCACATCCTGTGCCCTTCCCTGATCTAGTTCCCTGGTCAGCCTTTCTTTTAACAAGTATTCTATTTATTTCCCCACCATTAATGTGAGAGTGACCAGTCTCTATTTGCCAGCCTCCTCCCTGCTGCCACTTTTATGGAGCTGAACTACGTCAGCTCTCCTCCAGTCCCCTGGAATCTCTCCTGTTTCCAGTGATATGTTGAATATGGATGCCAGTGCCCCCAGGTTCCCTAAGCAGTCTTGGATATATCTCTCCTCTGATTCCACGGTCTTGTCCACTTTCAGGTTTGCAAGTCCCTTCGAGACTCTTTCTTCTGTAAATGGACTGGTGTTTACCTCTCACCTTCTGTGTTCTTGCAGCTTCTTTTTGTTCCTTCCCCATCTCTATTTGCTGTGAAGAATGAACTGAAAAATCTGTTCAGGCTGTCATTTTTTATCTTCTGTGCAGTCACCATCTACCAACTTCCTTATTCTCTCTATCCCTCACCTTGACTTCCTCTTCTCACTCACTTATGTACCCTACTGCCACTCCTTTGGCTATCTTTTTCTCTGTTTGTACCTTTACTTGCCTCATTGCCCTCTCTGCTTCCCCCTGTTTTACCTGGTACTTATCCTCATTCTTCCTCCCTCAGTGTTTCTTGGTGCCTCCTAAATGCCATCTTTTGTTCCTTCACTTTCTTGGTCACCTCCCTAGAGTACCATAATGACCTTTTTTCCTGCTTTTACTCATTTTTGTCCACACATTGATTCCCAGGTAAATGTAGGTGGAGGGCGGACCCTAGCAGCAATATGGAACTGCTATGTGCAAAAAGGCATTCTGCTGTAAAGGTCTAGCAGGCCACAAGTGAAATGAGTTTGATAAGCTTCTTTGGGTTTCTGTTTCAGTGAAGTAATGTGTCACAGGACAGTAATTTGGGAAACAGGGACTGCCGGTCATCAGTGTGGGGCTAACTGCGGGCACACCAAAGGGCATCCTGCTGGGGCCAACCACCTTTGTCCTCCTATCTCTTTTCTGCATACCTCTCAACCTTCTGCCACTGACATGAGGGACACAGACACTCAAAATGAAGGACAGTGACCCTCATAATGAGGGACATATCCTCAAATCTGGAGATACAAGCTCAGAACACTGTGCAAACCATTGTGTTTACTTGTACAACTTTTATTTTTGATTCCTCACCTTTCAGTACTTTCTCTGTGTGGGCAGCACCTTTTCTATGAGGGATGGAGCAATTTTGAGGGGTAAAATGAAGGACATCCCTTGTAACTAGGGACAGTTGAGAGGTATGCTTTTCTGTAGTACTTCTACTCCCCACTGACAACACTGATGTCACCTAATTTAGCCCCTTCTGGATTTATACTCCACTGAACCCCTGCTTTGTGCCTCACCCCCCACTCCTGTTTTGCACAACATCCATTCCATTGTACTCCCTGCTGGTGTTAGCATTTCAGTCCACCCAGCTGTAAAAACAAGTGAAAGCATGAGCCCACTAAAAACAATATATTCGGTATATAAATTGTCAGAAGAAAAACAAAAAAAACCTCAAAGGTTGTAATGATGTCATTGGACTGGTCTGAGCCTGCAGATTGTCATACAGATTGCTCTGCTGGGACTAGTTGTTCATTTAGTTGAGAATATTTAATGAATTTACCTCACCTTTTTGTTCCGAGTTGGGGATGCAGATGGCATAATAGTGTGGGTTACTCCAGGCTGTACCTCTCAACCGTGCTTCAGCTAAATGTTGGACATTGTCCCTCAAACTGTGGGAAAAGAAGGGAAACTGTGGGAATACATTGCCAAAGCCTTGAAACAGAAGCCCAGCACAAGGTGGATATTTTGGCTTCTTGATCACACAGTATGTATGCCCCAGGGAGGGCTTGCTGCTTAACCATCAAATAGAGACATTTGTCTCTTTGGAGAGTATGCAAGAGGAGAAAGAACAGTAAAGTGGAGAAAGTAATACACTCCCTAAACTTAAGATTAGGAAACTCTTATAACGCTACTGCTCTTTGGTAGAAAGATGATAGGCCCACTGCATCCCATTGCGTTGTAAGACATCCTATTAAATAATAAAAACCTTTCTGTAACATACAGGAGCATAGTCTGAACTCCTTCCCCCACCCGCACATACACAGTCGCACATTTTTTAACAAGCAGTGTGTAGAACTTTGTCTCATTTCAGTATTTTTATTGGAAAAATAACAGTTTATTTTTCTTACAAGGAAGCAGGCTCAGCTGAACAAAAGTCTGACATTTGGCTGCATATAACGTTTTCAAACAGTAAATCTTTCTCTCTGCAGCCCAGCGTTTTGGCACTGTGCAGACTGTTGTTCCCAGTACTGTACATAAAACAAACAAAATTACTAACTCGAAGCCAAACCACTGAATCAAGCAGACACAGACTACACCAGCCCCTTAAAAGGGTACGAGCCCCATATTCAGTTAATTTAGACTGGGTAGGAACCCTCTGTCCAGGTCTCCTGAGATTGGTAGGTGCCCATATGCTGTTTCTCTTTTAAAATGTTTACACTCTGGTTAATGTAGCAATTCCCTGTGTTATTACTCTAGTGTGCTGCCCCATTTTCACCCTGGGGCATGTAAACTTAAAACTCAGCTGTTGAAACATGATGCTGACCCAGGAGCTGGGAGGAGTGACTTATATGCAAGCAGTAAGACATCACAGGGTGGGCTTCAGGCCAGCCACACTGGAGTGTGTAATTGCACTTAGAAAATGTGTTTTGGGTAGTAATATAAAGAGACTAATAAAAAAAAAAAAGTCTAAAAATAGAAGAAACATGGCGGTGATAGTTATTAAATAGTCCCACCGCTGGTGGGTTGTCAGGAGGGGGTGCTAGTATTGAATACAGGCATCTGTTTATGCCAACTGCTGTCCCCCAACAGAAGTGTGATCCCATCTTGGGATTCTGAGGATACTGAGCCTCCTGAGCTTTTCGCTGTCAGTATTTGATATCCTCAGAATCCCTCTGTGGAATTCCAGTTCTGTTGTGCATGTTTCACCGTCCACTATTCTGTATGGTAAAGTGACTAATGGCACCTTTCATACAGTTGTAAGAGTGGACTGATGCACATTTTTAGAGTATGAGAACCATGACTCTTAAGACTTTAGCCTGGGGTTTGATGGGGCAGTGGGCAACTCATGCGGCACCCCACTATCGAGGGCTGCTTCAGAGTGCATGCCTCAAACATCCTTTGGACTCTTGTGTCTTTGCTGTTGGTGGCCAGCTCCTCCTGTCCTCCTGCTTGCCCCTACCTTGGTTGACCACAGTGGTCCCTTGTTGTCTGCCATATGTGACTCTGGACTCCAAACTCCCTGCCTCCAAGGCTGCCACATAGACGTCCTACCATTTCTGTTTTTGTTTGCTTCAGCTCCTTCTCCTTCCCCTTTCTTGCCTGACCTGCCATGGTTCCTTCTCTCACTTGTTACCTCCTGTTCCCTATTGCTCCTGGACTGCGACTGCTGTTTTCTGGCATCCTGCCACTGGTTGCTTCCCTGCTGACTTCCAGTTTCCTGCCATGACTTGGCTGCATTGCTGACCTCCCATCCACTGCTCCTCGGCTGTCTGTTGCCTGTTGAGGTCATACTGCTGCCTTCCAATGGCCTGCTTGCTACAGCTGGTGGCTTTCTGCCTTTTTGCTGCTGTCGTCTTATTGCCCTCTAGTAGTCTTACAGTCCTCTGCTGAGTTTGATGCCTCAAGAGGATCAACAGAGTTCAAGAGGGCAGTATATTTCAGAAAAGGAGATGTGTAAGAACAAAGGGTCACAAAATGAGCCTGGAGACTCAGGGTCAACGTTGGGGAGTATTTTTTCATACAAAGGGTTGTGGATGCATGGAACAGCCTCCCGGAGGAGGTTGTGGGGGCAAAAGCAGTTGTCAAATTCAAGAATTCATGGGACAGGCAGAAGGCAAAACTAGTGGTAGGAAGGAAGAAGTATGCCGCAGATGAAATAGGATCTGGAGCTTATACAGTAGGTAGGGGAATGGGCAGACTAGGTGGGCCAGGCAGTCCTTATCTGCCGTCAAGTTCTATGATGCTGGGTGACTGGCTTCTTTGTTGTTTCCCTTGGCTGCTGCCATGGCAGCCCTGTTTTCCACCAAGCAGTCATCCTCTACCACCTGCTCTGGCTATTCATGCTACTCCATCCTGTCTGGTTCATTGTCTTCTTGTCTGTTCCAGTGGCCCCTCTCCTTTCCTCTACCTACTCCTTTTCCCTCTTCCTCCATTTGTTTTCTTGTCACATAGAGGCCCGCCCCATCCCTCTCCACTCGCTGCCATGGAGGACCATCCCCCCCTTTTCTTGCTACCTACTGCCACAAAGGTTCCTCCCACCTCAGAGGACCCTACCCCCATCCTCTGCCTCCTTCCTTGTTCCAGTGCCCCCTTTCACTTACTGCCTAGCCATGGAGGGCCTTACCTTTCTTCCCTTGCTTGCTGCCTTCTCAGGTAGTGCCCTGTCTCCTTCCCTACACATGCTGCCTTGTGTTGGCGTGACTTACACTTCCTCTGTGGCCTTGCCTTGGAAGCGCCCTTCCCCTTCATTGCTGCCTTTTCCTGGGAGCCCCTCTACCACCTGTAACCTTGGAGGCCCATTCTCTCTTCCCCTCCCTTTTCTCCACAGTTGCCACAGAGGCCCTTCTCCACATGCTGCCTACTGCCATGAGGGGTTTTGCACTTCCCTCTGCTTGCTCCCTTGTCTGCAGGTTCACACCTGTTTATTTTGCTGACATCTGCCACAGAAGGCCCAATCCCCTTCCTCCACTTAATGCCTTGCCCTGTGCGTTCACCCCTCCATTTTCTACCTTGTCTCCAGTCCCTTCACTTTTCCCATTTTGCTGTCTTGCCTCAGCAGCCCCCCCTCCTTGCTTGCCGCTGTGTCTTGGAGATCATCCCTCCTCCCCTTGCTGCCTCAGTTGACTTTGTTCTCCTGACTTTTGGGTCGTATGGAGTCCTATGCCCTCTACCTCCTGGTTCCACCTGTCTGCTGTGTCTGTCCCATCAGTCTGCTGTGGCTGTGCCTTACCTTTCTGGAGTTTTTTGGCCATGCTTTGCTCGCTGGGATTTTGGACCTTTGATCTGCTGCTTCACCACCAGTCTAGTCATGTTTAACAGCCTATGTGGTAGTCCAACTTATTTCTCTGTGACTCAAAACCCATATGATATTATTGGTACAGGCCATAGCCCCCATCACTATACTATCACACTTTCTTATTTTCAGGCACCTCTCAAAGACTTTTGGGCAGATTCCCTACAAGCTAATAGGCTTTTGCCACACTGACTAACAGTCCTTCACCCAAACAGTTATCGGGCTCTTACCCTGATGCTTATCTGCCTCTCAAAAAAGACAAACAATATTTTAATAAACGAACCTATACATACAAGACATATCAATATGATGATGCCATATGTTGTAGAAATGGCATCCATGTGATGCTTGTCAGTTCAGCAGCAGTTGAGAGGAGCACTTGCTGGGTTCCTGATCCAGTGGAATAGTAGTGGGTTCCCGGGGAAAAGAACATTGCTGGAATGCCAGCTGACTGGCAAGGAATTCCAGGTAGAGGGTATAGCCAGGGAAAAGGATTGCCAATCAGAATTACTTTTTTACTGCTGGTATTATGAGCTTGTGGTCAGCTGCAGACCTTTATCCAGAGCAATGAATCTTCATTTCAAGTAGGTGACACAGGTAAGGAGGGACAGGTAGGTGGCACAGGTAAGGAGGGACAGCATACTTCATGCACTTGTGGGCAGTGCAGTACAGTAGGTGCAGGCATCTCCAATCGGCCAGCAAGATCCAGTCTGTATAGTGTGCAGTGATGAGTGTCCCATGGAGTAACTGGTATATATTGTGCCAGCTTGTTATGCAAAACATCATGTTTTTTCAACAGGACTTTGGTGGCATGCCCATTGAGGGTTCTGTCATACCTGATAGACTTGGCTCTTAGGGGCCGGAAGGGAGTATGTTTAGGGAGGAGACCATATGGCTGCTATAGGTACAGGCACTGAACTATGATTAGTTTTCAATACAGGTATATTGTGTGGGAGGGTGGTGATGACAGGGGAGGGGTGGACGGAAGGACTACCCTTAGCCAACCTTTTATTTTTTTTTTTAATTTCACTTACTTTCAGCAGCATAAATATATTTGGAGTCCCAAGTACGAATACGTACATACCCCTATTAGACAAGTAATGGGAATAAAGAATGGGGAGAGGTAGGCAAAAGACTAAATAAAAAAAAAAAATCACATTTATCTCATACTCTTGCTGACCAAGTAAGAATTGACAGGGTTGCATTGTGTCAGTTTTGGGAGGGCGCATTGTGTTAATTTTCAGAGGGGTACAAAGTGTCAGTTTTGGAGGGGTGTGTTGTGCCAATTTTGAGGGGGTGTTGGGGTGTATTGGGTTAATTTTGGGAGGGGTGCAAACTGCCAGTTTTGGAAGGGTGAGGGGTGTGAAATGTTGTGGGGTGTGGGGGTGTAAATTTTGAGAGGGGTATTTGGTGTCCATTTAGTAATGGTGTGGGGTGTGGCAATTTTGGAAATGCCATGGGGTTGTCAATACTGGGAGTTGAGAGGATTGTCCTTTTAGGAATTGTGTGGGTAATTTGGGAGGGGTACGAGGTGCTATTCTTGAAAGTGGTGTGAGGTATCAGTTTTGGAATTTCTGTGGTGTATCAATTCCTGATGGGGTGCCTGTTGTGGAATTGGTCCTGGGTGCCATTTCCAGGTGGGGGTATCTTGAATAAGAGTTTCAAATGGAAAAGAAAAGTAAATTTAAGGAGACCACGAGAGTGATGTGGTAATGTAAATATCAGTAATGTCAGAGTAAATTTTGGGGGACTCTAAAATGTGTCTTTGGGAGAGGGTGTATGTGATTGTTCTCATAGTATATGTTGAATTTGTTCGTATTTATTTTCAGATTCCTGTGTAATTCTATATTATTTTAGTTGGTCATGAAGTTTATGAGATCCAAACTGTCTGATCATGCTGAGATACTCGGACAGATTGGAATACTCATCTGTCAGATCACTAGATTTTTTTCTACAAATTTTTGAAAATTATCTATAAAATTGATAGACAAAATTCAGGAAGATAATTGACTAAAGGCAAGGAATGTCTGACCAATGAGAACATCTCTGTGTGCCATCACATGTCTCAGTTACCAAGATCAGCCATATTGCAACACTTGTTGGCCATTTATAATAAATACACTTCAGGGTGTGGTATGTCATTGGCTGTAATGTCTTCTCGGGTGGGTGAAGACTGTTGGCTTTGCATCATGACACTTATGATTAAAGGAGAACAAAAAGACCGACGCCCATGGTAGTCTCCTACTTAAGAAAATTTATAATATTTCAAATCTTCATTATTTGCAATGTATTTATCTAATCTTTGTTTAAATATGTTCTTGTTCTCACTGATTATAATATCTACTGGCAATCTATTCCACAGATTTGCCGCTCTTTGGGTATAGAAATACTGCTTTTTTTTTTTGTTCTAAACTTTTTGTTTTTAACTTGGAGTGGGTGACCATGCATCCCTGAGTCCATATCCTTATAATCAATTTTTAGTTCCGTCATTAGGATTGGCTCATTCATAACACCATAGTAGAACAGCATGTCACCCCTTTTTCTCCTTTTTTCTAGGCTGTGTAAATGTATATTTTCCAGCATTGTTGCATATGAGTAATGTTATTGATTTTGTAAATCTTTGCTGTATTCTCTCTATTCTACCAATATCACCCTTGTTATATGAGTTCCATTTGTGATCCATAGTCAAGCAATGGCCGAACATATGACAGGTATAAGGGCATCATTATCTCCTTACTCCTGCTCTTAATATTTCTTTTTATTGACCACAATGCTTTATTTGCTCGAGCAGCTACAGCAGTACATTGTTTTTTAAAAATAAATTTACTGTCTATCAATAGACCCAGATGTCTTTCTATAGTGTTGGATTGTATTGCTACCTCATTTATTGTATATTGTTTTTGCTGATTTTGTGTACCCATATGTGACACACAATACTTATCTGTATTTAGAGACATTCCCCATTTATTCACCCGTTTAGCTATAACATCCAGATCTAACTGTATAGTTTTTATTTGTTCAATTGTCTTGCAAGGGCCACCCAATTTTGCATTATCTGAATATTTTGTAACATAATTTTTGACATTTTCATCTAAATCTGCCATAATAATTTGAACAATAATCAGCCTTGTGGCACCCTACTGGACACATCCCCAGTAGATGAGAGATACCCTCTTATTGACACTCTCTGTTTTCTGAGATAGAGCCACTCATTTGTCCAGGCGATACTGTGTTGGTCTATTCCATAATTTCTTAATTTGATATTTATTGCCCAGTGTGGTACATAATCAAATCCCTCTTGAAATCCAACAACACATCAACCGGAGGGTTCCCTTATCCAGGTAATCACTTATATGCTCATAAAAACACAGTAGGTTAGTAGTGCATGATTTCCCTTGCTCAAAACCATGTTAATTTATATCAAAAGCTGGAATGTTTTCTAAATAACCTGTGGTCTTTTGCTTAATAATTTGTTCCAAGATCTTACATGGAACTGACATTAGGCTTAGAAACATAGAAACATACATAGAATTTGTCGGCAGATAAGGACTGCTTGGCCCACCCAGTCTGCCCATTTCCCTACCTACTGGATAAGCTGCAGATCCTAGTTAACCAGCAGCCTACTTCTTCCTACCCCAACCCCTTAGAATGGCCTTATGACTGTCCCATGCATGCTTGAATTCCACCACTGTTTTTGACCCCACAACCTCCTCCAGAAGGCTGTTCCATGCATCCACAATCCTCTCTGTGAAAAAAATACTTTATTAAATTACCTCTGAGCCCCCCTATCTTCAAATTGTGCCCCTTATTCTTGCACACCTCTTTTTTGAAAGATGCTACCCTCTTGGACTTTGTTGATTCCTTGAGGTACTTGACGTTTCTATCATGTCCCCCTCCCTCCTTTCCTCGAGGCTATACATATTAAGCTCCTTCGTCTCTCTTCATTGTCTTCTGGTGCAGACCCTGCACCATTTTTAGTTGCCTCCTGTGGACAGCTTCTATCCTGTCTATGTCTTTGCAGAGAATGGGTCTCCAGAACTGCATGCAGTACTCAGATGGGTCTCACCAGCTGTCTGTACAGAGGATAATAACTTCCTGTTTTCTACTGGTGATGCCTCTCTATGCATCCCAGTATCCCCCAACCCTCCTTGCTGCCCTCTCACATTGCTTGCCCACCTTTAGGTCATCTGATATGACTATCCCCAGGTCCCTTTCCATTTTGTTGTTGTTGAGTATCTCACACCCCATTGTGTACTCTTCCCTGGGTTTTGTTTCCCAGGTGCATTACCTTGCACTTCTTAGCATTGAATCTAAGCTGCCATACATTTGACCATTCCTCTAACCTTGCCAAGTCCTTCTCATCCTTTCCACCCCACCCTGTGCATCAACTCTGTTGCAGATCTTTGTGTCATCTGCAAAGGGCATACTTTCCTTCAGTCCTCTGCAATATCGCTTATAAAGACATTGAGAGGACGGTCCTATACTGAACCCCTGCGGTGCCCACTAGTAACCCCTTCTTCTGAGTGGACTCATTTACTATTACTCTCTGTGTCCTGTTCTGCAGCCACCTTTTACCCAGGCTATCATCTTGGGACCCACCCCAGGCTGGCTAACTTGTATTTTAATTTTTGTGTGGGACTGTGTCAAATGCCTTGCTAAAGTCTAGGTAGGCCATGTCCACAGCCCCTCCCTGATCTACTACTTTGGTCACCCAGTCAAAATCTATCAGATTCGTCTGGCATGACCTTCCTGCTGTGAATCCGTGCTGCCTAGGGTCTCCTATGCCCCTCTGGCCTCTAGATACTCGACAGTTCTTTCCTTCAGAAGTGATTCATCATTTCCCTATCACTGAGGTTAAACTAACAGGTCTGTAGTTTCCTGCTTCTGCCTTGCTTCCACTTTTGTAGAAGGGAATCACATCTGCCCTCCTCCAGTCCTCGGGTACCACCCCATCCTCCCATGATTTGTTAAGAGGGTAGTCAGTGGTGTCACTAGTTCTACCCTTAGTTCTTTTAGAATTCTGGGATGAATCCCATCAGGCCCCATTGCTTTGTCCACCTTCAGTTTTAAGAGTTCTTTCATAACCCTTTCTTCTGTAAATGGGCTGGTATCAACTTCTGTATCCAAGTGTTTCTACTGTTTGTTTTAGGTACCTCACCTCTTCATTTGTAAATACTAAGCAAAAATATTTGTTTAGTATCTCTGCCTTTCACAGTCTCCTCTGCCCACCCTCCCTCCCTTTATTAAGCCTCACTATCCTCCTTGGTCTTCCTTCGGCTCCTGATGTACCTATAAAGCGTTTTATCCCCCCTTCTTAACTGAGTTGGCTATCTTTTCCTCGGTTTGGGCCTTTGCTGTTCTGACTGCCTTCCCAGCTTCCTTTTGCTTTAACTGATACAGTTCTCTGTCCTGCTCCTTCTGTGATTCCTTGTACTTCCTGAATGCTTTCTTTTCTCTTGAACCTTCACTGCCACTTCCTTTGAGAACCATAGTGGTTTCTTACATCGTTTTGTTTTGTTTATTTGCTTCACACAAGGCTCGTTACCTCTGTGATGGCAGTTTTATTATTCCCATTGTTCTTCCACCCCTCCTTCCTGCCCATTTGCTAGTGCATTCCTTAGGCACTCACCCATTTGGCAAAGTCAGCCCTCCTAAAGTCCAGTACTTTTGCCTTTGTATGGCTTGACTCTCTTGCTGTGTTTATTGTGAACCATACTGTTCGATGGTCACTAGTTCCCAGATGGCTACCCACTTCTACATCTGTGATCCTCTCTCCATCTCCATTTAAGAGAACCAGGTCTAAGATTACTCCCTCTCGAGTGGGCTCCAATGCTAGTTGTCTAAGGCATGCCCTGTAGGGCATCTAGAATAACCCCACTCTTTGAAGTGGCTGCTGCAACTGCACTCCAGTTAACATCTGGCATATTCAGATCACCCATCAGCAATATCTCCCCTTTTTCTGCCATTCTAAGTATACTTTCTATCATTTCCTTGTCCATTTCTTCCCCCTGAGAAGGAGGTCTGTATACAACCCCTGTGCGGATTGTGGTGCCATTGCCTGTCTCCAAATTTACCCACAGTGCTTCTTCTCCTCCTCCCTGTTTACCCTTTTGTTCTGTTGCTTTTATTCCTTCCCTTATGTAAGAGCTACTCCTCCTCCTCTTTTACCCTCCCTGTCCCTCCTGTAGATAGTGTATCCTGGTATGTTTTATGTCCCCAGTCATGGTTTGTGTGTACCATGTTTCTGTGACTGCACGATATCCAGATGTTCCTCCTCCATCAAGGCCACTAATTCAGGAAGCTTGTTGACCCAGACTACGGGCATTGGTACTCATTGCTCTCCATTTTTGATGCTTTACCTTCTGTTGCAGCATCCCCCACTGACCTTTCTACCTCGGTCTTTTCTCATTTAGTACCCTGTTTTGTAGGAGAGGCTGGGATTTTCCTGCTGCTTATCAGTGCCTCCCCTTTGTGTGAGTTTAAAAAGCTTGCCAATGAGTCATTTAAACCGATTGCTCAAAGACTTGTTCACTTCCTGGACAGATGCAGACCATCCTGCCAGTATAGGCTGGTGTCCTCAGGTGAGACCCCAGTCCCCAATGAAGCCAAACCCCTGTGCTCCACACCATTTTTCAACCATTCATTAAACTGCATGGTGCAAATTACCCTCGCCTCCCCCATGCCATTGACAGGCAGCACCTCTGAGAAGGATACTGTGTGTGCTACTTGTCTTAGGCCCCTCCCCAACTCTACAGTGTCCTCCTGCACTACTCTAATCTCATGATGAGGCAAGTCATTTGTCCCTAGGTGGACAATGATGTCCAGCTCAGACCTGTAATTACTCACATTCGTTTTATAGCCTTTCTTATAGATAGGTTTTACTTTTGCCATTTTCCAATCATTTGGGATTTTTCCTGTATTCAAAGATTTTTCAAACAATATCTTGTATAGTATACATATGCTGTATTTCGTTAATTTCAGCATTGATGGTGTGATATCATCTCCCCCGATGCGCTATGTGATTTCAATTTGTTTATATATCCTATAATTTCTTCAGTTTGTATAATGTGCCGACCATTATCAATGGGAAGTATCTCCAGTCTTGGATTTTCTACTGAGGGGTTGTAAATAGAACTGAAGTGTTTATTGAAAATCTCTGCCATCTCACATGGGTCAGTTATTAAGTGATCACTTTTGGATTTGTTTATCCTAAGTTTGCATGCCTTTTGTATAGTTTTGAATCTTAACCAGCTCACCTCAGTACCATATAGTTTGTACATACGGTATATCCCATTTTATTTTTATTAATTTTAAATTTCCTTTGTTCAGCCATCTAGGCATTTTTCCTTTGCTATTGTATTTATGTATACATTTTACATAGTTTTTCTTATGACCAAATGTATTGTTTCTCAAATTAATTTCCAACCTTCATCTACTGTTTTATCTACTAATATGGTTTTCCAATCAATATTATTTAATTCTTCATTAATACCTTCAATGTTGGCAGTCTTATACAGATAAATTTGTGTACAACCTTTTTGTTTATTTGTTATATTTTTGGTTGAAAAAGTCACACACTCATGGTCACTGTTTCTAAGTGGGGCAGTACTTTTGCAATTATTTATTTTGATATTTTCAGAGCTTATAACCACATCTAAAGTATTATCCAATCTTGTAGCTGAATTGACATATTGTATTAGATTGTTCTCTAAACAAGTTTCTAAAAAAAAAACCTTGTTTTGTTTTGACACAGCCTGCTTTTTTCCCAATTAATGTTGGGATAATTGAAATTTCCTACTAGCAGAATATTTCCTAAATCTATTGCATGGCTTATTTCCTCAAGTATTTCTTGGTTAATGTTTTCAGCCATACCCAGTGGTCTATAACATAAACCTAAGATAAAATCTCCTGCAAAGGAGTTTCATATCTTTAACCAAATTGTTTCTGTTGTATGGGTCTGTCTTCTTATTTTCTTTGCGATATTGATGGTATTTAATTCTTCCAAAACCTAGATTAAAATACCCCCATCTCTTTTGTTTTATCTATCAAGTCTAATTATCTGATATCCCATAATTATTTGTATATCAAAAAACTTGAGGTGTGACTGTATCTTATTATAATACAAAGATGGATATTTTTCCATATAGAAAAAGCCATCACTTCCCTTTATAGGTATTAATTAAAATTTCATACCACAGTGATTAAAAGCATATACCATGGCAACTAAAAGTCTATATCTTGGCAGTTAAAGAATATACATCACAGCAATTAAAATTATATATCACAGCAATTAAAATTATATACCGTTGCAATTAAAAGTCTATATCCCAGCAATGAAAAGTACATAGCATGGCAAATAAAAGTATATAGCACAGTAATTTAAAGTATCTACCATGGCAATGAAAAGTATATACCATAGCAATTAAAGATATATGCCATGGCAATTAAAAGTATTTACTATAGCAATTAAAGGTATGTGCCATGGCAATTAAAAGTGTATATCAAAGCAATTAAAGGTATATGGCATGGCAATTAAAAGTATATATCATGACAAATAGACATATGCTCTGTACCACAGCAATTAAAAGTATATACTGTTGCATTTAAAATTATATACCAAAGCAGTTAAAAGTATATTCCACAGGAATTTAAACAGATTACCGTAGCAGTTAATACAAATAGTACAGTAAAAAAATGTAAAGATCTTGACACAGTACCAATGCAGAGAGAACAATTACAGAATTTTCACTTCCTAAACTTCTCACAATACAGAGTAAACCCCACATAAGAACTGCAAGAAACACACATTATAAAAAATGGAGACCCTAAAACACATTATAATGTATGTTAGAACTCTGTTAACCTTAGGAAATCATCATTTCCTAAGGTTGTTAACCTATCGATGTGGCGTAGATATGTTGTTAACCTATCGATCCTACGTCACATCGATGGGTTAACACACAGTGATAATCGCGTGTCATAGCGCTTTTTTTTCGACACGGAAACCGACTGAAGGGAAACCGCCGGGGAAGGACTGAAGGGCCGCGGCGGTGACTTTTTAAAAAACGTAAGCCTTTTTTTTTGATAGTGGGACCATACACTATAAAAAATAATGTATGGTCCCTCTATCGGCAACCGGTCAATTTTAACCGTCTCGAGGTTGCCATGGCGACGTAAACCTCTCGAGCTTCGCTCTCGAGGTTTACATGGTCACCCTGGCAACCTCTCGACTGTTAACTGACCGGTTAACGATAGAGGACCATACATTATCCTCTATATAAAATGCAGCAAACTACACATCTTCAACTAAATGCTCTAAAACTAGAGCCCCTACAATACCGGCTCAATTACAGAAACTCTATGAAACTTGCCGTACTCAGCCTGCTGGTTGGTGCAGTGGTAGCGCTACTGCTTGTATCACCGGTGACCCAGGTTAGGGAACAAGCACAAGTCATTGGAGGGCCGGCCAGGGGAGGAGGATTGAGCATCCCACAAGATGCTCTCTTCCTCCAGAAAGTTAGAGGGCATTTCTCTACCTTGCAACTGCCACCTCCGTGACCATGGGTGCTGGTGCAGTCTGAAGCACAATCAGTGCTGGGCAGGAATGTAGCTGACCAGGCTTGATGTTGCCACACAATGTGCTCATGTCTATCTCAGCCTGCACTCTGGTATGAGGGGAGAAATGGGAAAAAAAAGAACCTCAGGCCATCTTATAATGACGGCCCCTGATGGCTCTTAGACCCTGCACCCACCAACCCAGGCTCTCTCTCAGCTACACAACCTGTCTGTTTCCAAAGGTATGGGTCCAGCTTGAGGCCCTTCAGCATGGGGAGGAGATACCATGAGTGGACTGGCTGCGAGAGAAGTAAGCCCAGGGAAAAGGCAGGGTGACAGGGTTGGGGCCAGACTGGGAAGTCCGAGAAGGCTCCTAAAGCAGGCTGAGGAGAGAAAAACAGAAAGTAAAAAAAATAAATAAAAAAATACAAAACTTACCCTACCCTAAAGCAGTGGTTATCTCAAGTCCCAAATCCTGGTGGCTTCAAAGGGGCTTAAAGTGCAGCCACCAGAATTTAATGGTTGCCTCACTTCCTATTTCTTTCCTCCCACACTCCCTGCTATTCACCAAACCACCTGACAGAACACGTTTCTTTTCACACAACATTCACTAAATCACGTCCCTGCTGTATTTTCAGTTGAAGTGCATCTCCTATGTTTTTCTGAAGGTAAGAAATTGTTCATTCAATTACCATTGTAGTTGGGGCTCTAAAACGCTCTGGGGCTGCACACAATTGTGCTGGTGTCCTCATGTGGTCATGGTGGCCTCATTTGAGAAACACTACCATAAAGTGTCTTTTCAGTAAACAAGCACCTCCGTCCAAGCTGTTCCCTACATCACTCTGCTGAGCTCCCTGCTGCTGTTGTGCTTCGTGGAATACCACGTTGTACTGCCCTTCCACACGCACCATCCACGATACTAAGGGAATCTCCCCATCGGCTCTTTCTCCTTTTATAAGGCAGCCAGTAAGTATGCTCCCTGCATTCTGCATGGCACTGTGCACACGATACCTGCATGCATGAATAGCAGCATGCATTCAGTATGACTGTTTTCATGCACCGCTGCACATGCATAAAACAAACAGCATGCAGCTTGAAATAATCACAACTGCAATCACCACAGCATCAAGAAAGGTGCACCATTCAGATGTGTTTTATTTAATAAACACATAGCCAAATGTGATGTACTCAGTAATAATGCCTTTCCTGAGAGCTCCTGAGGTAATTATTGCTCTTTGGCCTCATGAGCTCCCTTCAGTGGTATTATTTCCTTGTTTACCACAGTTGCCTAACATTTATTCTATGTATAGAGGATACACAATGGCTTAACTTGAAATATAGAATTTATCTCCACGAGTAAAGGGCCAGGACAATAAGTCACGAGTGGCAAAACCATGACTGAGTTATGAATGTCTGACCCACTCACAAATGGAGATACATTGTATATTTTAGTCATGCTGTCATGCATTTGTGTTACAGAATCATTAGTTTAAAAGTTACGCTTGTAAATCAGTTGTTGGTGTGAAGATAGAAGGAAGTTGGGGGAGAGGGAGATTCAGAAGGGATGCAGGGGAGTTCTTTGTCACAGACTTGGCAGTGCATGAACGAAATCCAGGTGTTGCCATGGTGACCCAGACAATCAGGGTTTGAGATGGGGACAAATTAGGAAATTAGGAAAAGGGGGGTATGGCACAAACAAAACAGTTGTAGCTTGTGTGGAAGAGACCACCTGTCCTTTGCACTTTTCTTTTTGCATTATGTTTTGCCCCTGCCACCCCTACAACAAGCATGTATTCCTCGTAACCACTCTCCAGCCCTGACCAGGCAAGGCACTTCAGCTGGAGGGAAAGATGGGCATGAAGTGGAAGCTGCCAGGCAGGAAGTGGAGATCTGAGTGGAGGAGGCATGGAGGGCAAGGCCACCTCAAGAGGGAGCTGTCTTTTTCCATCGTTCACGCTAGTCCCTTAACGCCAGTGGGATTCCAGCTGCTCACGTGCATGTCTGTGGAATCCCACCTGCCCAATGCATCCATGGTTTCAGCTCTCTGTGGCTGGAGATGCCAACATGCAATGTACTAGATGAACCCCTTGCCCAACCACAAAGCACATGGGACAATACACTCCCCACCCAAGGATGGAGAGCACTGCCTCCATCAGTACTTCCACCCCTCATCACCAGAATGCAGGCAGCCGGGCTTGTGTTGAATCTGGGATATCCACAAGGTTGTGTGACCTGCTACCTTTGTCCCAGATGGTGGCCTGTATCCAGCACATCTATGCCAAGGTTACTACTGCACACTTACAAATCTATGAACATCCCCTAAGCAGATGCTCTTAGCCCAGATCTGCAGTTCTCTTGTGTTTGTGTGGCCTGCCACTTGGAATAAATAAATTTGAATTTCTATCTCCAAAGATGCATGTAAATGAAGATCATGCATCCCAAAAATTGCCTTCCATTGAACACAACTGGCTGTGGCTCTGCTATCATTCATGAAACTCCGGCTCGGTGACAAGTGTATGATGTGATTTAGTGGCACGTTTATGGTAATGTGTTGCATTATTATGAGTACCACCGGGGGGAGGGGCAAAACAAGAGGAATCTATAAATGCTTGTAATAAAGTAATAAATGCTTGTGTTCGAGGGATGAGTGTGTGGTACCTCCATCCCTAAAGGCAAACATAAGTAGGAATCAAGAGATCCAGCTTCCTAGTGCTGCGTTAACCACTCTGCATGTGAAGAACTACACCCTCACATATGTTAACTTTTACATGTTTCCTTGTCATCAGTCAACTCCATTTCTGTAGCTGTTAGGGCTAGAAACTTTTAGTTTAGTTGTTACTGTTAATAGTACTGTAGTCCCCTGTGACTATCGTGTAAGTCTCCATTTTCTGATTGTTTAAATCCTGTTTGTTCCAGGGAGCAGCACTTGCAGGTAGAACATCATGCCTGTTCTGTAACAGAATGGGAAGAAGCAACAGTGGGAACCGCACCCATTTACTGTCAGCTTCAAAATCCTCTTGGGAGGTTTACTTGAGATCGCTTTCACTTGGAATTGTTCACGTTATTCAGGCTTGTTTCATGCAGATAAATGGTATACATGAGCAGCCTGACATCACAGGCTCACTGCTAATGCAGCTCCTAGAAACGAACAAGATTTCGACAGTTCGTTGGCCCCAAAATGTGACATTGCAGCAACTGCCTGCAAGAGCAGCAGAGAACATTTAGTTACATGGCCCCTGTTTACCCCACCAGTAAGGATATTGAGATGATTATTTTTATTGTTTATTGAATTTTGTTGACCCGTGTAGGCCCACTGGGACTAGAAGTCCCTTTTGCAGGGGCAACCGGGGGGATGGGGGGATACAGATGGTAAGCAACTGAAACTGAACCAGATTAAGCTGTTGGTGGTATTTTTTTAGTAAATGGGGGAAATTTGGCCAGGACACCTGGGAAATCCCCTACTTTTTTCGATAAGTGCCATGGGATCTTTAACATCCACCTGAACTACTACCAGTCCAGGCAGATGGGACCTCGGTTTAACGTCTTATCTGAAAGATGGCACCCCTCATGCTGCACTACAGTGTCAGTGTTGGGATATTAACCCAAGTGCCAGATGTGGGAACTGAACCCAAAGCCCTCTGATCTTCCGGCTTCAGAGGCGAGTGTGCTACCTACTGAGCCACTGACACTGACCGTTGGGGACCACTTTATTGGCTCCACCAAATAACTCTTATAATGACCAGCCTATGAGTGGGCTTTGTATGTTGCAGTATGCTGTGACGGAGATGCTCTTAAAGGGATGACAGTTCTGTCATAGACTTGTTTTTTTTAATCACAGGACTGTTGTCCCTTTAAGAGTTCTATGATAACCCATGCACTGCATTCAAAGCCTGTTTGCAGCCTTTAGTATATTGTGGAGGCATAAAAAGCGCCACCAGTAAATAAAACATAAAGCTCTTTTCAGAAACCTTCCTGGCGGGGCAGCAGTAGCCCATATGTAAGTGTTAGGCTGTCTGGTGCCTTCACTCCATATAACGGCAGCATCAGAGTTGCAGGTTTATAAATATGGTCCCCGTAAAAGAAAAATAATGTGTGCTTTGAAATTTCTTTCCTGTCCAGTGTCAGAATTTTTTTTGCTGGGCCTCCTCTTTGTTTTCCTTGGCCTGGGAGGCGGTAAATTGTAACAGTCTCTGTGTCCCAGAAAAATGAAATGGAAAAAGGAACAGTCTTACTCGGATTGAAGAGGGGGTGTTATAGTAACCTCAGGAAGTTGTAAACTGGTCTCCCCAAAGTAGCTTGGAGGAAATGAGGTTGTCTTTTTAGATTGGGAGTCAAAATCCAACCCCCCCGTCCAGGAGAGAGCTGGAGCATTAAAGAGAGAGTAGAATAAATGTACACCTCTAATTACAATTGGGTGGGGTGGCAGAACTTGAGCTCCCAATAATTTTGGTGAAGCTTTTTCAAGCAGTTTCTTGGGAACACATGTTCTAATACTTAGACAGTTTGTTCATCTGTTGTGGCTTGGACTACTCCAAATCCAGCCAGTCCCCAAAGGGGAGGAGGGGGTGAAAACAAAAAAGACTTCTTTGTTGGAAGAGGTGGAAGAATGTGGTGCTACTGTTGATTGTGTGAGCTGTAAAGCATTGTGGTTTGTAGTTCTATTAAGACACACAGCAAAAGGGGAGCAGAGAGAAGTGATTTTATTTTTTATCATGTCGTTGAAGACAGGGAGGGAGGGAGGGAAATTCACATGAGTTAAAAATGTGATGAGATCATTGTTATTGCACACAGCAGTTAGTAGGAAAACACTGTAGGAGGCAAACCACTTTCGTTAGAGCCTTGGCTTGTTAATAAACAATCAAAAAGGAAAAAAGAAAAATAAACAAACTGATATGAAGGAAACAGTGTCATTGATTGGAAATGGCATTTCTACCCACTTTTTCCAGTTTGTAATAAGAAGGTTTATCAAGTTTTGGTTTGCATGTCTGTCCTGTATTTACTCATCCACCACTGCAAGGTAATAGATTGTATGTCCTCTTGACTCTGCATGGGCGTATCCCACCTGATGTGATACCGCTGTGCTCAGTAAATTGATTTTGTGTTGCTGGAGCTCTCCAGGTATCCGACTGACTTTTAATATTTATATGTTTTCTATCTTACTTGTCTACCATAACATAATTGTTCATCCAGTTTTTTTACCTACAATCTTGTAAAATGTTTATTATTTGAAAAAGGAGATAGTGCACTTGTGATATGACGGTGACCCTATAGGGAGCAGGTTAAACTTGTGGTTGGACCTAAGTGTTTGGGTGCTGGGCTGTAAACCTGGAGACCTGGGTTTGAATACCGCAACCAAATTGCCACTTACTCACGGTGTGACCCTGAACAAGTCACTTAACCTCCCTATGGTTAACCTCAATCTAACTGATCTCTCTCTCTCTGTAATATGTTAATGTCCCTGGCTGTTGAAAATGGCAGCAGTGCTCTCTCTCCATTCTCTCCTGGTTTGTAAAGTGTTTTGGGATACAGTTTGTATGAAACACACTATAGAAAACCAAATTCCATTAATTTTCTTTTCCTTTCCTCTCCTCTGTCCTCTCAGCCAGAGGTCTGTATGTTCAGATGCCACACTGGGGGTTGGGTTCATCATACTCACCGCTGTCACTGCAGTCCAGTACTGGGGTGATATTTTTCAGGCATGCCATCCTTTGCATGTCACTTTAAAACTACGGTCCATTCTGCCCATCTCTGGCGGTTATCCAGGCTGAGGTTAGGTATCCCATGGGATAATTTTTGTAGACAGTAGGGGACTGACCCAATGTCCTGACCAGCATTCCTGTTCTCTGGGAAAACATTTTCCCATATAATGGTCCAGGACACTAGATGTAGTTCAGTTTCTGAAGGCTACTCACTCTGCATACAGTCACTGTACTTTAACTGCATCTAACTACTTGTTTGCAAATCCCTATGGGAAACGCACTATGTCAGACAAAACTCAGTTACATTGTACTCTGGTATTACTCTTTGTGGCCTAAATGTCTTTGCTTTTAGTAACCCCTAGGTGCCGCTATCCCAAGGGCTACTACCCCTGCCTGCTTGGCTAGTAGCAGGTTAAGGGGCCTGGGTAATGAAACAGGTGCCTCGACCCGGAGGTCGGGGTTGTTAGTGGTCAAGCTAACATAGGCACAGCCCTCCGGGACACTGTAACCCCCTTCTTTCCCTTCTAGTGGCCTGAACAATATACAATAATTACTTTCACAATGGTCCTTATTCACCAGGCAGTTACCCACACTGTTTTCTCTTACCACCAGGGCTGGTTCCTCTAGCTTGACCCTGGGGACCCTTGACCACTTTGCAGCATGTTTCTAATTTGCACCCCTTTTTGCTACGCACAAAGGTTCTCAAGTGCTTCCTTGTGCCAGCACACAGGTCAGTGAGTCAGCACAGTGCAAGTGGCAGGGGAGACAAGAGTTTATGAGGGCACCAATATGCACAGAGCTGCAGTGCGATGCATAACTGCTTTCCTGGTCCCAAGACACAGTTATCCCAGGAACAGAAGAACTGCAGGGTTTCAGCTTTTCAAGCCAGAAAATTACTTCCTGTAGGGAGAAGGTACACCACTGGAAACAGTTCTGCACTAGAAGGGCTTGGGGGAGATGCACCGGATGCCAGGGATATGATGGAGAGCACAGATATATTCATGGCCCACTAGATCACCAGGGATGACTTTTGAGGGACAGAATATATTCACTCCTGGAAGGCCGTTAGGGTTCCATAACAGTGCAGTTTGGTGGGGACATCTTTGGTGTTCTGGTCGTGTGCCCAGGGCATGAGCCATGGTCCATCACAATGCATGTGGTGTTGTGTCATGGGCTGACCCCTACGGCTGCCAGAATTCCAGTATATCAGTAGTTGCACAGCCTTTGTGTGACCACTGATATCTGGAAAGGTAATCTGTGTACATTTGCACCATGCCTCGGTTGCAGGGAATAATCTGTCCTGTAAACAACGGCACACTTTACAAATTACAGATCGGTGTGTGGCCTTACAGAGAGCCAGATAACCCCCAAACCTCCACCCACCACTGCAAATGTGTACATGGCCCCAACTTTCTTGAGTCACTCCTGGATCTTTCTAAAGTGTCATCACAAAGCCGGCCCGCCGGGGCAGCGGCAAGGCATCTGCTTGCGGCGCCAGCATCCTGGGTTCAGGGATGGACTTGGAAGTCAGAGGACTAGCTGGGAGGGAGAAACATAGAATTTGACGGCAGATAAGGACTGCTTGGCCCACTCAGTCTGCCCATTTCCCTACCTACTGGATAAGCTGCAGATCCTAGTTAACCAGCAGCCTACTTCTTCTTACCCCCACACCCTAGAATTGCCTTATGACTGTCCCATGCATGCTTGAATTCCACCACTGATTTTGACTCCACAACCTCCTCTGGAAGGCCGCTCCATGCATCCACAACCCTCTCTGTGAAAAAATACTTCCTTAAATTACCTCTGAGCCGCCCCCCCTCTATCTTCAAATTATGCCCTCTTGTTCTTGCACACCTCTTTTTTTGAAAGATGCTACCCTCTTGGACTTTGTTGATTCCCTTGAGGTACTTGAAAGTTTCTATCATGTCCCCCCTCTCCCTCCTTTCCTCGAGGCTATACATAGAAGGATTGAGTGTCCCAGGGACTGCTCTCCTTCTGTGGGGGGGGGGGGAGAGTGTATGGTGCTATGTGGACCTCTGGTGGAGGCTGGGGGTACCATCGCAGCTGGCACCACACATTAGGAGGGTGGGGGGACACTGGTGTCATTGCATGTCCCCACCCCCTAGGAAAAAGCTGAACAAAAATGCCGGATGCTAATGATAGCCCCCGTCTCCGCCGCCGCTCCCGCTACAGACCAAAGCCCACCGGGGGGGTCTGTTCCCGTGGCCCCACCCTGGGGGAAAGCCAGGGCTAGATGTCAAAATATCTTGGGAAGGGTGCTTCCGCCGTGCAGCCACCAGGGGTGCTGGGAATGTAGGGGGCAGCGAGCAGGTGGCCGGAACCTCCCATATGTGGAGGAAGGAGCCAGAAGAAAAACAACAAAAATATTTTCACAAATGTTCATAAATGAAAATGAGACTGTTTCTGATACTGGAAATCCCCAGTGCAAAACATTTTGGGCAGACATATATGCAAATTACTCTGGCTCTTCCTGACAGTGCTTCATTCGGATTAAAAGTTACCTGAAATGGGATTGTACATGTAGCTCACCATAGTGGGGAGCAGCTAGCACAGATAGCATCCTCATTGGGTTTCATCAGTGTGATACACTCACTCTCTGGGCCGGGGACCAAGAGCAAGGAGGGTTATTGTTGCACACTCACTGTGAACACACAGCACGTTTGCTACAGTAACTTCCTTGTCAGTGGAAACATTTGGGGTGGTTGTATGCAAATCACACTGTGTGGGCAGGCTAATAGAGACATATATCATATATTCTGGTTAAAGGTGTACTGTCGGCTCCTTAGGCCTCAAATTGTCCGTAGTATAAACAAACTCTGGCCAGAGTCAATAGGGCTGTAGCTGAAGAATTTGGGGTAAAAATGTTGACTTTTTTTTTTATTATTATTTTTTCACCACATTTTCAACATAGAAACATAGACTTTGACGGCAGATAAGGACCGTTTGGCCCATCTAGTCTGCCCATTTCCCTACCTACAGGATAAGCTGCAGATCCTAGTTAACCAACAGCCTATTTCTTCCTACCCCCCACAAGAATTGCCTTATGTCTGTCCCATGCATTCTTGAATTCTCCCACAGTTTTAGACCCCACAACCTCCTCAGGAAGGCTGTTCCATGCATCCACTACCCTCTCTGTGAAATAATACTTCCTCACATTGCCCCTGATCCTCCCCCCATCTTCAGATTGTTCCCCTTGTTCTCATACATCTCTTTTTCTGAAAGATGCTACCCTCTTGGACTTTGTTGATTTCCTTGAGGTACTTGAAAGTTTCTATCATATGCTCCTTTCCTCGAGGCTATACATATTAAACTGTTTTATTCTTTCTTCATATGGCTTCTGCTGCAGACTCTGCACCATTTTAGTTGCCCTCCTCTGAACTGCCTCCATCCTGTCTATGTCCTTGTGGAGATGGGGTCTCCAGAACTGGACGCAGTACTCCAGATGGGGTCTCACCAACTGTCTGTACAGAGGGATAACAACTTCCTGTTTTCTACTGGTGATGCCTCTCCCTATGCATCCCAGTATCCCCACAGCCCTCCTTACTGCCTACTCACATTGCTTGCTTACCTTTAGGTCATCTGATGTGACTATTCCCAGGTCCCTTTCCATTTTTTTGTTAATACCTCCCTTCCCCCATTGTGTACCCTTCCCCTGGGTTATTGTTTCCCAAGTGCATTGCTTTGCACTGAATCTAAGCTGCCATACTTTTGACCATTCTTCCAACATTGCCAAGTCCCTTCTCATCCTTTTCGCCCACCCTTAAATGCCTTATGGCCCTGTCTGTTGAATAAGGGCAGAGAAAATGTTCAACTCCTGGCCTAAAGATGATTTTGCGCAGGGACTACAAAATCAACTTTCAGGATGCAAAAACGAATTTTGAGCAGGATGTAAAAAACGACAGTTGTCACATTCATGGGTGCTGTAAAGATAGGGCTATGTTGTAAATTTGGTGTAAAAATTGAAAATTACCAAAGTTACAAGCCTGCATTTGCAAAATTCAAATTAGGCTCATAACATTATTGTTTTTTAATATTTTTGCAACAAATTTTCAACATAGCCTTTTTATACTCCCACCTCATGAACAAGGTCAGAGAAAAGTTTCAACTCCTGGCTGAAAGGTAATTTTGCACAGAACCACAAAATTACCTTTCGGGACAGATTTGCCTAATGTCAGTGCAATTGTTCATTAGGGTTGGGTCCCAAAAAAGGCATGTTGAAAATTTGGGCCAAAAATATGCAAAAATGCCTCTAAGTTCAAAACCCCATTGAAATACATTGAACCGCATACCTGTTTATTCAGTTTGCGGTCTGGCTTTGAAGAGTGAAGACATGTCTGCCGTCCAGAGAGGATTATGGCATTGGACCCATGATGGGTAAGCAAGGGCTTGGGGGGTGCGGGGTGCTGAGTGGTAGGGTCAGGTGGACAGGTAAGGAACGGCCGCAAAAGACATCAATGCATGTTTGTTTGTTTTTTTGGGGTTTTTTTTTCAGCTGCAAATGGCCTCAGAAGACATCGATGGCGGATCTCTTTACAGCTGAAAAAAGCGCAACCAAGGATTCCCGATCGCATAACACTGGGATTGGGCACCCCCAGTGTCACTGTTCACGATTTTTTGGGGGATGCTGAGAGGAGGTTGGTTGGGAGAAAAAAATACACACATATATATGTGTGTGTGTGTGTGTGTGTGTGTGTGTGTGTATGTGTATGTGTATATATATATGTGTGTGTGTATATATATGTATATCCGTCCAGCGGACACTGGGATTGGGCACCCCAGTGTCACTGTTATGTTTCTGGGGAGTGGGGTGCTGAGAGGGAGGGTTGGGTGGGAGGAGAAAAAAATATATATCTTTTAAAGAAAAAGGTCCAGTGGAACACAATCGCAACACTGGGGGATTGGGTGGTGGGTGCTGAGAGGAAGGGTCAGGTGGGGGGTATATCCATAATTTTAGCAAAAAATCAAAACAATTGGTGGTCACGGTAAAACACTACACACTTCGCTGTGTCCAAGATGGCCACCACTTACTACTGTGCATGCGTTAGTAGTTGCGCATGCGCAGTACAGTTTGGTGGCCATCTTTAACACGGCAGAGTGTGCTGTGTTCCGCTGTGAATGCTAGTTAAAAAAATAGTGCAGTTGGACTTCAGTGCGACTTCCAATGGAGACAACAAGCGGAGTGCTTCACGGACACGGAGGTGACTGTGTTGCAACTCCAACATGTTGTTCGGTCAGAAGGAATGCGCCAAGTCCTTTTCTGATAGCAAGAGGTCTGCAGGGCTATGCCCACTGTAGCCCTAAAAACACATGTTATGATTGGTCACATTCTGTAGAGACTGTTTATGTAACTGATAGTTTAATTCTAATTCTTTTTTTCTACTTTTAAAAAGTGAAAAACAATGCCCATCATACTGGTGTTACCACACCGAAAATGTGTTCGTTTACAGTCCTTGATCAACTCCACCGTATCTTTCCTGGACTTGGAACACCACCAACACAGTCTAGCCAGATGTAGTGGGAGGAGAGGAGACTATTGCATCATAAGTGGCTGCACTGTTTGGGGGTATTCCTAATGTTCAGCAAGTATGCGCAAGCAGAGCAAGGATTTGAAACAGTACAAGGTTGGATGTAATTAAACCATTATTCAGTTCTACTAAGAAAGGAATCAGATATAAGAAAGGCAACTAAGATGGTGCAGGGCTTGCACCAGAAATCATATGAGGAGAGATTAAAGGACCTCAATATGTACTCGCTGGAGGAGAGGATGGAACCGGGGGATATGATAGAAATGTTCAGGTACCTAAAAGGTATAAACAAGGTGCAGGGGGGGGGGAAGGCATCTTCCAATATAGGAGGAGTGAAAGAACAAGGGGGCAGGTTAGGGGAAATGTGCGGAAGTTTTTCTTCACGAAGAGGGTAGTGGATACATGGAACAATCTGCCACAGGAGGTGGTGGGAGGGATTTAAACATGCCTCGGACAGGCACAAGGAAACCTTAGAGTTGGGAAGGAATGGTGGAAAGCCGCTGTCCAGCTAGGGTCAGAGGCCGCAAACAAGTGTAGGGTTTACGCGCAGACTGGATGGGCCCAGTGGACCTTATCTACCAACAATTTCTATGTAACAATTAGCAACATGAATTAATTTATGAGGAGGTAAATGATCATAAAATGTGGATTTTCCACTAGAAATAATATGATACAAAAGGTGTGGACAGTGTCCCTTTAATACCATTTCAGCCAGTTTAGTGGTCAATTATAGTAATTACCCAGAGTCTCCCAGATTATATGGTCCATGGGTAGCTTAGCAGATAAAACAAAATACTTTTACTGCTGGGGTCCTCAGCTCTGCTTGGTTTCAAGTAAAATGAGACTGGTGGTCTCAGCTGAATCTCCAAAGAGAGGCAGTATTTCAGACCCCCAAATTACCACACACACATCTACACAATTTGATTGAATACCACTCGACTTAAAAGGGACTCACTATTGAATGATGAATGGAAAACATCTTCTTAACCCTGAAGAGTTAAACCCTCCAGGTGAAACCTTTTGCCTGACTTGCAGCACTTTATAGCCCTCCCTCTACCATCCAACATTAGACCTGAAATCACTCCAACTTTGCACCATCCCAGACTGACCTGGTGGCAGCGGTCAGTTCCGGATGCGTCGTTTGGTGAGTGACATCACTGGGAGGTAAGTCTTGGTCCTGCCAGTTATAAAGGAGAGTCATTCCCGCAGCTCAGATGAAGAGTTTTGCCAAACTTGCAGCACTTTACAACCCTTCCTCCACCTCCAACATCAGACCTGAACTCACTCCAGATGGCAGTGCCTTTGCACTGTCCTGGATCAACCTGGTGGCAGCAGTTGGTTCTGGGTGCACTGGCAGGGTAGCAAAGTAATTCAAGGAATACTTTGGGTACCGGAAAAAAGGATTAGTACTGCCCCCCTCCCATGCTGTTCAGGATCCTCACATTCAGGAAAACCATCCTAGATTTTACTTTCAAGGTGTTAATCCTGATCCAGTACAGTATTATGTATTGAAATTCTGATGTCACTCACCCGCCGATGCACCTGAAATGATCACTTCTACCATTGTATTGTACCTAATTACATCGATTACCGAATTTTGAGATTGACAATTGCTGACCTTGCTAAACCCCTAGCTTACATTTTTAACCAGTCACTGTGCCAAGAGGTGTTCCCCAAACTTTGGAAGATGGCCACTCTTATGCCCATTCATAACTCTGAGAGCAGGGAAGTGTCTTGAAACTATTGCCCAATATCCCTACAAGCCCATTTTTCAAAAATTGTGGAAAGAATGTTTTTTGATCATGTGTCATATTTTTCTAGGGACATGGATGTGTTGTTCATCCACACTGTCTGGCAGGTTCCTTGCCGCTTTAAATCTTGCCGGAAGGTCTTCAAGCTGGCTCCTCCCACCCACCCGGGTGGTAAAACTCTCGGCTCCGCCCCATGACGCCAGATCTTCCTTACCGCTTGGAAGCTCAGGTTCCCTCCTTAATGCTCTGCGTATAGACTGGATCCCAATTCTTCGGTTTGCCCGAAAATAGTTTTAAAATTCTCAAGACTTTGGTCAAATTCTTCCCTCGCAGCTGCGATGGACACATCGACTCCTGGTTTTCGGCGGTGCCCATGCATGCAGATGATGTCCAGGACGGACCCGCACTCCACATGTGTCTACTGCCTCTGCCTTGATCACGACCCGCAGGCCTGCGAGTTGTGTAGATCATTCTTGGCCAACATCCTTGAAGACAGCACTGCCCGGTTACAACTTGGGTGCCCCGAGAAGCGCTACCCACCAGTGAAGTCTAAGGAGGCCCGTTGGGCGGTGTCCGCGGCGGCTGGCTCGGCTGAGCAACTCGAGCAGATGATGGCCTTTGAGGAGGAGACGGCCCAGGCCGCATCCTCATCCTCCTCGTTTGCGTCATTTATCCCGCTCTCTCTGGGATCCTCCCACACAGCTTCTTTTAAGGAGCTTTGCCAATCCCTTTCCACGAAGGGAGAGGGGCTATCGGGACACTCTTCTCGGTCAAGAAAGAAGGACTCGAAGGTTAAGCCCCATCGTCGACGTTCGTGGGAGCGGGAGAGGTCCCCTTCCCCGGACAGTCGACACTCGACTTCGGTCGAGGTTGCGGCTAATGCCGCTGGCTTCACAGTGTCCCTGTCAGGTCAGCCGGCCGAGACACCCGTCGATGCAGTCGAGATTTTTCTCGACCCGTCGGATGGGCTGTTGACTGGTGAAGCCGACAACCCTTCATCACCGGTTCCCCCGGTGGAAACCGAGGACTTGCCTGCGCCTCCTGTGCCGGAGTCCCTAGTTAAGGCTCCCAAGCTCAAGGAGGAGCGGGTGTCCCCTGCTCCCTCCCAGACCCGCCCTCAGAAACACCTAGGGTCTTGGTCTCTGACCTCGTCTCTGTCCAGCCGATCCCACTGACATCGGCGATCTCGGTCTCTGCACCGAGGAAGGCAACAGTGCCGCTTGTCCTCGTCTTCCTCCTTGGAAGAGGAGAGGCTTCGGCGCAAATTGCGTTGATGCTACGAGGACTTAATGTGGCAGCAGCTCCTTTTGTCTAGGAACAAACCGACGCCATCGCCTTCCCCGGCCATTAAGTGTCTGTCACTCGAAAGGCCGAAATAGCCCCTCTCGGTAGTTGAGGTGCCCAAGCCTGAGCCGGTTGTTTGGCCGAAACCAGCTGCCCCACTGATTGTGGCGGAACCTCCGCCTCCACAACCGAAATCAGGGGCGCCGACCAAGGAATCTCAGTTGGGTCAGGGTCTGCCCAACCGGTTGTCGGTCACCCTCACTCCCGACTGTCCTCGGCAGGTGGAGGGTGGCTCAGGCCCCAGGCAGTTCTTCGCAGACTCCTCGGAGTCTGACGATGACTCCTCCCTGTTTTTCAGGCCCCTTGACCTGGAGTCCTCCGGGGGGGGCAGTCGATGGACGAGAGCCCATCGTCGTTCATGGGTCTGCTTTAGCTCATCTCAGAGTCCACCGGGATGCAGCTCAAGCCCATATCCAAGCGGGCCAAGTATCCCCTCATGGAGATACTGGACCGAGGGGATTCGCCCATGGAGACCTTTCCAGTGGCTGACGCAATTGTTGGCCCAGCCTTGGAGCATTGGCAGCGGCTGGCTTCCTGTCCTGCGCCTTCGGCCAGGATGGCCAGGAAGTATGCAATCCCTACCGGCTATTTGTCCGGTTTTTCGGAGCACCCCTCTATGGAGGGGTTGGTCACCGATAGCGTTTTCCAGTGTTCCGGGAACGCTAGGGATGTGGATAAGCCCCCCCCGACAAGGAGTCCAAAAAGCTGGACTATACTGGGTGCAAGGTGTACGCTGCGTCCTCCCTAGGCCTCCGTCAAGCCAGCTCAGCCGTGCTGATGGCACACTTCTCCCACGCCCTCATGGGCTCCCTGGATGAGGTGATCCTTCATCTCCCGGCCGACCTGCAGACTACAGTCAAGCAGGTGCAGAATCAGGGAAGGGCAGTGGCGAAACAGCAGCTCCAAATGGCTCTAGACATTGGAGATTCCTGTGCCCGATCAGTAGCGCCATGCGCCGCAGAGCATGGCTGAGGATATCCACCTTCATGGCAGATAACCAGCACAAATTGGCGGATGTCCCCTTCTTGGGGACTGACCTGTTCAGCCTTGGAGTGGAAGGCCACCTCCAGCGGATCGAAAAGTCCAACGCTACCCTGGACTCGGTCACCTCCGCCCAGAAGGACAAGGGCCATTGTCAGCACCATAAGTCCTTTCGCCCTTCTGCGCCTGCGGCACGTCTGGCCCAGCAATATCAGCAGGGCCAGCAGGCTCACGCTTGGCACCCCAAAGCCAAGCCTGCGGCTTCCTCTAACAGGAAGCAGGGAAGAAAAGGCCCAGGAGGTCCCTCGGCCGGTCCTTCCTCCAAGCCTGCCCAGTGATGGGTTGAGAGGTGTCGCCCTCAGCCTCGTCGCTCCCCCTGGGTTCCCCTTATGGGGGGATGGCTCCTCCACTTCCTTTCCACCTGGTCCGCTATCACCACGGACCGCTGGGTGTTGGAGGTGGTAGGAAAGGGTCTGCCTGTGGAGTTCGAGCAGGCCCCGCCCTTCCGAGCTATCGCCCTGCGGGGGGCTACGCGGTCCACAGCCTCCCTGTTGGCTCGTCGAGCCAACATTGCCCTGCTCCTCTAAAAGAAGGTGATCAGGAAGGTGGCAGACTCTGCACCAGACCCGGGGTTTGTGTCCAGGTACTTCCTGGTCCCGAAACGGATGGGGGGGGCTGGTGCCCCATTCTAGACCTGCACTACCTGAACAGGTTCCTAAGGTCTCGAACCTTCAGGATGGTCACTCTGGCTCAGATTATTCCATCCTTGGAACGAGGCCTGTGGTTCTGTTCTCTGGACCTCCAGGACACGTTCTTTCATGTCCCAGTCCGTCCGTCCCACCAGAGATTCCTCCCCTTCAGGGCAGAGGGTTCCCTCTATGAGTTCCGGGACATGCCCTTCTGCCTTTCTCTAGCTCTGAGGGTCTTCACCAAATGCATGGCAGTGGTGACAGCATTCCTGTGGCGCCGAAGGGTCTGGGTGTACCCCTACCTGGACGACTGGCTGATTGCGGCCTCCTCCAGAATGGAGGTGGAGCAGTCCAGGGATCTGGCCCTCCGGGTTTGCTCTCAAGTTGGCCTCCTTATCAACGAGGCCAAGTCGGAACTCATGCCCAAGCAGGTGATACAATTAATCGGGGCAGAGCTCGACTCTCTGCGAGCCAGAGCATGGCTTCCGGCGGACAGGGCTGAGGTTCTCTCCTCCTTTGCCCAGTCATTTCAGGTTGGGCAATTGCGCCCTGCCCGGGACTTCCTGCGCCTCCTGGGCCTCATGGTGGCCTGCACCAGTGTAGTCCATTGGGCCCGTTGGTACATGCATCCCCTACAATGGGGACTGGCCAGCCAATGGTCACAGCATTCCGATCCTTTGGATCAGCTAGTGACAGTGACCCAGGGGATGTGGAATGCTCTCCAGTGGTGGACCGTTCCAGTTCATCTGCAGGAGGGCATCCCATTTGTCCGCCCCGAGCCGATGGTGTCTCTATCGACCAATGCCTCTCTGATGGGTTGGGGTGCCCATCTGGGGGAGCAAAGAGCGCATGGCCTCTGGTCCCCTTGGGAGTCCCGATGCCACATCAACCTGCTGGAGCTCCGAGCGGTTCGTCTAGCCCTCACTGCCTTCACTCCGTTTGTATGGGGTCAAGTGGTCCAGGTCCAAGCGACAATACCACGACCATGTACTACCTAAACCGCCAGGGCGGGACGCGCTCCATGCCTCTGTGCAGGGAAGCTCTCCGCATTTGGTCCCTCGTGCACAGCCTGGAGGCGGATCTCCTTGCCATCCATGTGGCAGGAGCCTCCAACATTCTGGCCCATGCCCTAAGCCGGATAGGAGCTGCGTCCCACGAGTGGTCTGTCCTGCTGGAGGTAGTACAAGATCTGTTCTCCCACTGGGGCATGCCTCAGGTGGACCTGTTTGCCTCCAGGGAGAATGCAAAGCTGAGACTGTTTCATGCCCGCGCCCTCAGCAGGGCTCACTGCAGGGGGATGCCTTCTTGAGGCCGTGGACCCCGAGCCTCTTCTACGCCTTTCCCCTATTTCCTTGATCCACAAGGTGCTTCTCAAGGTGAGGAGGGACATGGCGCAGGTGATTCTGGTAGCCCCAGATTGGCCTTGCCAGTTCTGGTATCCAGATCTCCTCAGTCTCAGCTTCAGGCTCCCGAGGCGGCTTCCAGCCCATCCAGACCTGATCTCAGTCAGTCAGGGGAAGGTATTCCATCCGTACCTTCAATCTCTGCACCTGACGGCCTGGTTCCTGAGCGGCTAGAGTTCCAGGCCTTGGGTCTTTCCAACGAGGTCCTCAACGTTGTTGAGGTGTCTGGTACAAAGTCGACCAGAAAATGCTACGCCTTTAAGTGGAAGAGATTCTCCATTTGGTGTCAGGGCAAGGGCCTGGACCCTTCCTCCTGTTCCTTGGCAAGCATTCTGGACTACCTGTGGTCCCTTTCTCAGCAAGGACTTCGGTCGACGACCCTCAAGGTGCACCTGGCAGCCATCTCTGCTTGCAGGCGTGGGCGGTGAGCAGTCAGTGGCGTCAGGAGAAGGTGGTCAGCAGCTTTTCAAGGCCTTGATCACATATCCCCTCTGGTGCGAGAACCTCCACCTCCGTGGGATCTACTGCTGGTATTGGCTAAGCTCATGGGCAAGCCATTCGAACCAGTGCACAGGTGTGACATCTCTCACCTGTCGTGGAAGACCGCCTTCTTGGTGGCTATCATGTCAGCCAGAAGGATGGGAGAGCTCCAGGCGCTTTCCATCGAGTCTCCTTATCTGGTCTTCCACAGGGACAAGGTTTTCCTGCGCCCCCACCTGAAATTCCTTCCGAAGGTGGTGTCAGAGTTTCACCTTAACCAGGTGTTGACTCTGCCGGTGTTCTACCCCAATCACACCTCGGAGGCCGAATATAGGCTCCATACTTTGGACCCTAGAAGAGCACTCGCTTATTACAAGGAGTGGATGGCTGAAGTTCGGGAAGAGGTTCGCCAGCTTTGTCACCTACGTTGAAGCTTGTTTCCAGGTGCAACCTGGGAGCACAAGGAAGTTAAGTGACTTGCTCAGGGTCACACAGTATGCAAGTGGGGGCTGTGAGATTCAAACCCAGGTCTCCAGGTTTGCAGCTCAGTGCTCTTAACCACTGCACTATACTGCCTCCAAGGGCATTGTGAGACTGCAGCATGCACAGACCTCCACATGCGTATGTGTGCCTGCAACAGGGAAGGAGAAAACCTGATGGAATCATGGACCCGTGGATGGACACGAGTCCCGGGGGCGAGCCTCACTGCCTGGCAGCTCTGGGAGTGAAAGAGTAAAAAAAAAAATAAGTATAATTAAAAAAAAAGTTCTACCCTGTTGTGCTATAGTAGATGTTACTAGTGCAGCAAAACATCACAACTTCATTACTGCAGCCCAACAGCACTGTCCTAGGCATGAATTTCCATGCAGAACAGCATTCCACCATACACTATACTATTATTTAAAGCTCCTACTTTCTGCAACTCTTTGCCTCATGATATCGTTAACTGTACACAGCTAGGAGCCCTTAATGTTCATCTTAAAAAATGGATAGTCTCTAGGAATAGAAACACAGAATTTGACGGCAGATAAGGATCTCTTGGCCCACCCAGTCTGCCCATTTCCCTACCTAATGGATAAGCTGCAGATCCTAGTTAACCAGCAGCTTACTTCTTTCTACCCCAACCCCCCTAGAATTGCCTTATGACTGTCCCATGCATGCTCTAATTCAGCCACTGTTTGACTCCACAACCTTCTCCTGAAGGCCGTTCCATGCATCCACAACCCTCTCTGTGAAAAAATACTTCCTTACATTACCTCTGAGCTGCCCCGCTCTATCTTCAAATTGTGCCCCCTTGTTCTTGCACACCTCTTTTTTTTGAAAGATGCTGCTCTCTTGGACATTGTTGATTCCCTTGAGGTACTTGAAAGTTTCTGTCATGTCCCCCCTCTCCCTCCTTTCCTTGAGGCTATACATATTAAGCTCCTTTAGTCTCTCTTCATATGTCTTCTGGTGCAGACCCTGCACCATTTTAGTTGCCCTCCTCTGGACAGCTTCCATCCTGTCTATGTCCTTGCGGAGATTGGGTCTTCAGAACTGCATGCAGTACTCCAGATGGGGTCTCACCAGCTGTCTGTACAGAGGGATAACAACTTCCTATTTTCTACTGGTGATGCCTCTCCCTATGCATCCCAATATCCCCCCAGCCCTCCTTGCTGCCTTCTCACATTGCTTGCCCGCCTTTAGGTCATCTGATACGACTACCCCTAGGTCCCTTTCCATTTTTGTTGTTGTTGGTATCTCACCCCCCATTGTGTACTCTTCCCCAGGGTTTTTGTTTCTCAGGGCCATTACCTTGCACTTCTTAGCATTGAATCTAAGCTGCCATACATTTAACCATTCCTCTAACCTTGCCAAGTCCCTTCTTATCCTTTCCACCCCACCTTGTGCATCAACTCTGTTGCAGATCTTTGTGTCATCTGCAAAGAGGCATACTTTTCCTTCCGTTCCCTCTGCAATGTCGCTTATAGAGACATTGAAGAGGACCGGTCCTAATATAGAACCCTGTGGTACCCTACTAGTAACCCCCCTTTCTTCAGAGTGGACTCCATTTACTATTACCCTCTGTGTCCTAGTCTCCAGCCAATTCTTTACCCAGGCTATCATCTTGGGACCCACTCCCAGGCTGGCTAACTTGTATATTAATTTTTTGTGTGGGACTGTGTCAAATGCCTTGCTAAAGTCTAGGTAGGCCATGTCCACAGCCCCTCCCTGATCTACTACTTTGGTCACCCAGTCAAAGAAATCTATTAGATTCATCTGGCATGACCTTCCCGCTATGAATCCATGCAGCCTTGGGTCCTGTGCCCCTCTGGCCTCTAGGTACTCGACAGTTCTTTCCTTCAGAAGTGATTCCATCATTTTCCCCATCACTGAGGTTAAACTAACAGGTCTGTAGTTTCCTGCTTCTGCCTTGCTCCCACTTTTGTGAAGGGAATCGCATCTGCCCTCCTCCAGTCCTCAGGTACCACCCCATCCTCCCATGATTTGTTAAAGAGGGTAGTCAGTGGTGTCACTAGTTCTACCCTTAGTTCTTTTAGAATTCTGGGATGAATCCCATCAGGCCCCATTGCTTTGTCCACCTTCAGTTTTAAGAGTTCTTTCATAACCCTTTCTTCTGTAAATGGGCTGGTATCAACTTCTGTATCCAGAGTGTTTCTACTGTTTGTTTTAGGTACCTCCCCTCTTCATTTGTAAATACTGAGCAAAAATATTTGTTTAGTATATCTGCTTTTCACAGTCACCCTCTGCCCACCCTCCCTTTATTAAGCCTCACTATCCCTCCCTTGGTCTTCCTTCACTCCCTGATGTACCTAAAAAAGGTTTTATCCCCCTTCTTAACTGAGTTGGCTATCTTTTCCTTGGTTCGGGCCTTTGCTTTTCTGGCTGCCTTCCCAGCTTCCTTTTGCTTTAACTGATAAAATTCTCTGTCCTGCTCCTTCAGTGATTCCTTGTACTTCCTGAATGCTTTCTTTTTCTCTTGAACCTTCACTGCCACCTCCTTTGAGAACCATAGTGGTTTCTTACATCATTTTGTTTTGTTTATTTGCTTCAAACAAAGGCTTGTTACCTCTGTGATGGCAGTTTTTATTATTCCCCATTGTTCTTCCACCCGTCCTTCCTGCCCATTTGCTAGTGCATTCCTTAGGCACTCACCCATTTTGGCAAAGTCAGCCCTCCTGAAGTCCAGTACTTTTGCCTTTGTATGGCTTGACTCTATTGCTGTGTTTATTGTGAACCATACTGTTCGATGGTCACTAGTTCCCAGATAGCTACCCGCTTCTACATCTGTGACCCTCTCTCCATCTCCATTTAAGAGAACCCGGTCTAAGATTGCTCCCTCTCAAGTTGGTTCCAATACTAGTTGTCTGAGGCATGCCCCCTGTAGGGCATCTAGAATAACCCCACTCTTCGAAGTGGCTGCTGCAACTGCACTCCAGTTAACACCTGGCATATTCAGATCACCCATCAGCAATATGTCCCCTTTTTCTGCCATTTTAAGTATACTTTCTATCATTTCCTTGTCCATTTCTTCCCCCTGAAAGGGAGCTCTGTATACAACCCCTTTGCGGATTGTGGTGCCATTGCCTGTCTCCAAATTGACCCACAGTGCTTCTTCTCCTCCCTGTTTACCCTTTTGTTCTGTTGCTTTGATTCCTTCCCTTATGTAGAGAGCTACTCCTCCTCCCTTTTTACCCTCCCTGTCCCTCCTGTAGATAGTGTATCCTGGTATGTTTACATCCCAGTCATGGTTCTGTGTGTACCATGTTTCTGTGACTGCCACGATATCCAGATGTTCCTCCTCCATCAAGGCCACTAATTCAGGAAGCTTGTTACCCAGACTACAGGCATTGGTACTCATTGCTCTCCATTTTTTAATGGCTTTACCTTCTGTAGCAGCATCCCCCACTGACCTTTCTACCTCTGCCTTTTTCTCATTTAGTACCCTGCTTTGTAGGGGAGGCTGGGATTTTCCTGCTGCTTATCAGTTCCTCCCCCCCTTGACTAGTTTAAAAGCTTGCCAATGAAGCATTTAAACCGATTGCCCAAAAGACTTGTTCCTTCCTGGACAGATGCAGACCATCCTGCCAGTATAGGCTGGTGTCCCTCCAGGTGGAACACCAGTCCCCAATGAAGCCAAACCCCTGTGCTCCACACCATTTTTTCAACCATTCGTTAAACTGCATGGTGCAAAGTACCCTCGCCTCACCCATGCCACTGACAGGCAGCACCTCTGAGAAGGATACTGTGTGTGCTACTTGTCTTAGGCCCGTCCCCAACTCTACAAAGTCCTTCTGCACTGCTCTAATCTCATGACGATCCAAGTAATCTGTCCTAGGTGGACAATGACGTCCAGCTCAGACTCCTGTGCAACTGTTCTCGTGATCCTAAGGATGTGCTACCTGTCCCTCCAAGCCATGGCACCAGGCAGGCACCTTACTTCAGTTTTCCTTGCTCCCCCCAGTTCTATCCCCTAATAATTGAGTCCCCCACCAGGAGCTGCTTCCTTTCCCTGTGGTGCCCTCTGCCTACTTCCTGAGGACCTCCCTTGTGACAGTTGTCTGCAACCTCCTTAGTCTCCTCTGTGGGTGCATCCATAGGGGAGCTGTGCTCCCCCAGAATGGTGTATGGATTGTGGAGTCGAACAGCTGACTGGGTGTGCCTCTGTTCCACCATCCTCACCCTCCCTGAGCCACTGTGGTCCAGCTGCTGTGCTTTCTTCGCAACCTCTGAGGTAGTGGTGGTAGCTCTGGTGCTCCCTGGATGGGGAGGTTCCCTTACTACTGTCCACACTGAAAGTAAAGCTACCTGCCAGGTAATGTGTAAATAGTTGTAATGTGTGAATGTTTGTAAATGTTACTGAACAATGTCACGTCGCATGTTTTGTATTCTTGTTCACTGTACTTGCTGCAAGTGTAACGGGGCAAATTTCTCATCTGCTAACAAGTATAAAAAATAAAATAAATCAATGAAGATTAGTAAAACTCAAGCACACTGGCAGAACATTGTGGTAATAATTAGGGCTCTGCACACTGTGAAATTCTGCCAACGGAATTGCTGAGGAATGGCAATTCTGCTTCTGAAATGCTGTGCACAGTTTTTTTATGTTCTGCAGAATTTTGAAAAGCATTTCTGTGAAAACTATGGAATAATTTTCTGCAGATCATGTAAAGCTGCAGAATAATTTTCTGTAGATCATGTAAAACTGCAAAATAATATTCTATAGATTGCAGGAAAAGAATCCGAGGTTTATGTGAACTGCAGATTATTAATCGGCAAAAAAACATTCCACCTTGCAGAATGTAAAAATTCCACAACTGAAGTGGATATTTCAGTAGGGAAAAGGGACGGTGGGACAAGTGTTAAGGTACAAAAAACTAAAACACATATTACATCTAATATAAATTTTGTTCTAGTTAATGCTAGGAGTTTAAATAATATAATTGGGGAATTGCAACTGGTTTTACATGACTTGAATATCCATGTCTGTGCAGTCACAGAAACGTGGTGGAAACCTGAGGATTGTTGGGGGAAAACTATACCAGGCTATACCCTCTATAATAAAGTTAGGATAAATATTGGGGAAGGGGGGGGGTGTTGCTTTGTATGTGAAAGAGGAAATACCATCAGAACAGAGGGATGCATCTAGATGTGGTAGTAATTTCTTCCAAATATAATACAAAACTAGATTTAGGTCTGGTATATAGAAGTCCCTCTATAACAACAGGAGATGATTCAAACTTGTTGGATTTTATAATGCACCTTGCGGAGTTCAAAAATGTTGTCTTAATGGGCGATTTTAACCTGCCAGGCATAGATTGGGAAAACCTTGTAACAAAAACAAATAAAGAAAATGAATACCTAAATACCTTTAGCCTAGTGGGGCTGGAACAATATGTAAGAGATAGTACTCGGGGAAACCATATACTTGATTTAATTCTAAGTAATATGGGTGATAAGATAAATAACTGTCTTGTACTGCCACCTCTGGGCTCTGGTGACCATTTAATGGTAAGATTTGACTACTTTGGGGTATTGAGTAAAAATACTGGCAGCACAATAATATATAGTTATGATAAGGCCAATATTACGGGTATGCATAGAGATCTGGCTAATTGGAATTGGGAATTAGAGTTTAAAGGATCATCAATAGCGAAGATGTGGGATATTCTTAAGACTAAAATAATTAGTTTGACCACAGGTTTTGTACCATCCAGGATAAAATATAATATAGCTAAAAAACATCTTCCCCCCCCGGATGACATCAGCAATTAAAAAATAAAACCTTTAGACGAGATAAATTAAGAGGCGATGCTGTTAGCTTGTTCTCATTATAAAAGGTGCTTAAAGTCCACTAAAAAAAGCATAGAAGTAGCCTAAAGAAAATATGAAAATATGTTGGCTATTAAGGTAAAGGACAATTATAAATCCTTTTATCAATATATTAACAACAAAAAGGGTGAATCCAACAAAATAGGCCCTCTACTGGATGCTGAGGGGAAATTAGTTGCTGACAACCTAGGTATGGCAGAATTAAGTAATACATATTTGTCTTCAGTTTTCAATCAGGGTAAATCATTAAGGGGGATAAATTGTGGTACATCCAATGCAGACCCGGGGGTTATTCTGGATAGGAAGGAAGTTAGACAATGACTCCAAAAACTGGATTGGAATAAAACACAGGGCCCAGATGGGATACATTCAGGATTACTCAAGGATCTGGCTCAACAACTTGCTGGTCCAATTACAGCAGTATTTCAGAAATCAGTGATTGAAGGGGAGGTCCCAGAGGATTGGAAACAAGCGAATGTGATCTCTATATATAAAAAAGGCCCTAATCAGGAGGTTAAAAATTATAGGCCCGTTAGCCTCACTTCGGTTTTGGGAAAGGTACTGGAAGGATTCATCAAGGATTTTATTACGGAACATCAATATAAAACCAGTAATGTTGATTATACACAGCACAGTTTTGTTAAAGGGAGGTCCTGTCAGACAAATCCATTGGAATTTTATGGGAAAATAAATCGAGCACTGGATGAGGGTAGTTCCGTGGACGTCATCTTTTTGGATTTTGCCAAAGCATTTGACAAGGTACCACATGACAAGCTGATTGAAACTCTGGCCAATATGGGAGTTAACCATAATATTATTTATTGGATAAAATCCTGGTTTACAGGTAGGAGACAGAGAGTTTGTATAAGGGGGGAATATTCTAACTGGCTTAGTGTGACTAGTGGAGTGCCACAGGCTTCTGTGTTAGGCCCCTGCCGGTTTAATGCTTATATCGGGACAATGAAGGCTTTTCCTGATATCTGGTTTTCTAAATTCACGGACGATACCAGACTAGGTAGGGTGGTAAATCTTAATAAAGATGCAGAATTGTTGCAATTTGCCTTAGGTGAGTTGGAACTTTGGGCACACCATCATGGATCATATTTTAATGTAGATAAGTGCAGTGTGATGCATCTGGGGAAATATAATGTCCTCCATGATTATAACATGGGGGTAAATTACTCAAGGTGACCACAGAGGAATGTGATCTGGGGATAAAAATCAATAACCATTTGAATTTTACACCCCATTATAACCAGGTAATAAAAAAAAAGCGGGTAGTATACAGTACTGTGCAAATAAACATATTAAAAGTAGAGATAGCGGTGCTCTTTTGCCATTGTACATGTCATTGGTGCACCCCCACATGGAGTATTGCTCCCAGTTGTGGTCCCCATTTAAAAAAGGAGATATAGCGTTGCTTGAGAGGGTCCAAAGAAGAGCCGCCCGTAAAATTAAGGAAGTACAAGGGATGGACTGTAACCAGCGACTTAGTACTCTGGGGTTATATTCTCTAGAGTTCAGGAGATTAAGGGGGGATATGTGCTTAATATATAGGGCCCTAAATGATCCAATACTATGGGAACAGCTGGATTTGAAAATCATGGACCATAACTGTAATACTAGAGCACATCCACTTCAGATGGAAACAGATAAATTTTGCTCAAATAAAAGGAAGCACTGGTTGACAGTAAGAGCACCTAGGATATGGAATAAACTGCCAAAACAAATAATTGGTAGCAGTAATATTGAAGTCTTTAAAAAAGATTTTGATAATTTCCTAATAAAGAATAGGATAATGGGATACTCCTGAATTATGGCAAGCATATGGACTTTCTTTTAAAAGCTCTGTATAACTATGAAACATATGACAAAAATCGGAGGAATTTTCTAAAATTCTGCAGAATCGTGTTCTGTTGGAAATTCAGCATTCAGTACAGTCCTAGTAAGAACCTACTCCATCTATTTACACATTACCTGGCAGGTAGCTGTGCTTTTAGTGCAGACAGACTGGCACACTTTCAAGTCTCCCTAGTTTTCAGAGGGTGCCTCTGACCATACCCATGTACGTCATTCTTCTGCTTCTTACAGCACTTCTCCAATTCCCCTGAAACATCAGCATCAAAAATAGACAGTTCCTCTTGCTTTTAATGGGACACGCACTGCACTTCTTTCTACCAGTTTGTATTCATTTAGTCACATAAATTAGAGCCCTGTAAACTCTCCCTGTCTTTTAACAACCAAAGTCTGGTGCTTTCCCTTATTTGAGGGCTATTGACCTGTTGGCTGTGGACCTTCTGATCATGGGTTCTGATAAGAGTAATCCAAACTGAGCACTGCTTGGCCTTGCCTTTCTTTACCTGTGAATAAACAGAGGGCTGTGTTTTTCTACTGCAGTGAGTCTCTCACCTTTCGTGACAGTGTGGGCAACTGTAAATGATCTGTGCATCACCCCACAATTTATAGCACCTGGTGGTGAAGCTCTGTACCTGCCATGTAGATAAACAGATAGCGTCAGTCTCTGTAGTATCCGAATTCCTTTGTCAGCACTAAATTTATCATCTAATTCTTGTTTAGAAAAAGGCCCCCTTCAGGCAGCTGAGTGGTTTGTCAGCAGTGCTCTTAGCTACCTCCTGAGAGACCTTAATTGGGTAATGCACATGCTCTCCTCAGCTACATTACAGGAGGCCCTAACTTCATGTAGTTTTAAATACTGTGCACAGCAGCAAATGCACTTGCATTGAAGTACATCTTATAAATAAGGTTTCAATACTTGTTCATTCATTCATCAGGGTCAGATGTCATTCTCAGCCATGGATGGCAGGAAACTGACTGCCTGCTGCCCCCGATGGCTAGTCAGAGAACAGCATTGCTATCAAGTACAGGGACAGCCATTAGCCTGTTTCCAGGCAAAGAGTCAGTGCAGTGGTAATGGTGGCCTCTGTGATGGGGAAGTATAAAATGGATTGGGAGCATGGGTGTTGGACTCTCTAACACACTGAGCGACACTTTCTCCGACCTCAGTAGTGTCCTTCCACCAAACTTCTTTGACCCCCCCACCTCCTCACCCACACCCTTACCGAACAACCGGGAAAACATCCCCTCCTTTCGTCTTTGGATCATCTCCTCCCGAAAGGCCAGGTGCTACCTAACCAAAGTCCTGGGCAAATCTTATCACAGTGGGTACTCCCTGGATTTAAAACTCCTTCACCTAACCATTGATGAGATCCTCTCCCCGCTCACCAAAATACTAAACCTGTCATTCTGTTTGGGCCAATTCCCAACACCATGGAAATGTGCTGTTATTACCCCCATCCTGAAATGTGTCGATTGCTCCTCTCCTAACAGTTACTGTCCCATCTCTATTCTGTCTCCTATCTCCAAGGCGCTCGAAAAAATTGTATCAGACCAGCTTACTGACTACCTTTCAAAACCTAACCTGTTATGCCCTGAACAACATGGCTTCCACAGGGGGTCATAGCACTACCACATCCCTACTACAATATACTTCCTTTATCCACAGCACACTTGACCATGGACACATTGTTGGGTCAGTATACATTGACTTAACTAAGGCGTTTGACACCGTCAATCATGCCCTGCTTCTCAACATCCTTCCTTCCCTCGGACTCTCCCATGAGGCCACATCCAGGTTTACAGACTACCTCTCTGATCAATCCCAGCAGGTCAAAATTAACTCCACCCTTCCCTCCAGCCGTCGAGTCCTCTTGGGTGTTCCACAAGGCTTTATCTTGGGGCCACTCCTCTTTAGCCTCTTCCTAAACTCCGTCCCCAACTCTTGCTCTGATAAACTCCTGCTCTACGCAGATGACGCTGTCATTTTCTGGAGCCACCCCCACTCGGACACCCTGCAACAAGCTCTCCAGGGTTTCTTCACTGAAGTCGAGACATAGTTTGTATCCCACCGACTCATCTTAAACTATAAGAAAACCAATACCATGATTTTTGCACATTGCCAGAACCCACACAGGAATTTCACCCTGAATATTCTTTACTCAGTAGGCACCAGACTTGAGCAAGTCACAACCTTCAAGTATCTGGGTATAACCTTGGATACATCCTTCACCTACAATGCTCACATCCAACTCCTGTCCACCGCCTTCAACTCTAGACTCGGGCTTCTGTATCGCCATAAACACTGCCTCCCCGAGGCACTCCAGCTTGCCATCTCCTCCTTGGTCTTCTTGCTGGACTATGGCATAGTAATTTCTGACTCTGCTGACCCAACCGCCCTATGCCACGTCAAAACTGCCCTAAACAAGGCCTGTCACCTAGTCACAGGTTGTGTGAACCATACTCACACCTGTGATCTTTACAGGATGTCCAACTGGCTAAACTTCAAGGGTAGACTCAAGTACTACACCTGCTTACTAGCCAAGAAAATCTTCCTCAGGCAAGCCATCTCCCGGGCCTTCACCCTCTCATCCAACCATCCCCTCCTCATAGGTCCCCCACTGCAGGACATCTCTGGGACAAAGGGCCTTCCAATATCGTACCCCCCTCTGGCTAAATGGCCTCCCAGCCTCCATTTCACTTGATCCCAAGCTTGGCCTCTTCAAAGCCAGCCTAACAAATTTACTCCTTTAACGCTCGTCCTGTGATTGCACCTAGTATTAGTACACCATCTACACCCTACATGTTTTCCCTATTTTGGGCTACCTAGGGACCATCCTGTCCTTGGCTCAGCCCTGCACCTGATTCCTTAGCCCTATTAATGCTGGGTCAATTTGCTCACCCTAGAATGTATTAGTAGCCTCATTCTTTGTAAATGCCTGGTCTACCAAACCCTAAAATGCTTTGTCTTTTAACCTAGATTGTATCAGTAGCCATATATTCTGTAAACTGTGGGACTACCCAACCCTTGAATGCTTTGTTTCTCTAACGTGTGTACTATAATTGTCTATATTGTACCTTACTTAACTCTGTACTCTTGATGTGGAGCTTTAGCAAAGGAGTCTATGACTCAAAGGTTGTAATTCCGATAGTGTGAAATGAATAAATAAATTAATCATAGCGTATGGGGGGCACGCCCCTGCCCCCCACCACCACTGTTTTACGCTTGTGTTCTTTAGGCCTATCTGGCACTGCGTACCCTTACAAACTTCAGTCAGCCATTATAGGCCGTAAGTGCCCATTCAGACTTCAGCTGCCCACTTTGTACAGTGTTCCTTGGGAAGCAAGAAATAGCAAAGACGTAGAAGGTGTTTCCTAGGAGTTGTACAATGCAGTTATAGAATGCAATTTATTTAGCATCTGTTATACAAATCATGTCCCTGAATGGTTCAGAGAGGAAACAGTACAACAGAAAGTGTAATTATATATATATATATATATATATATATATACACACACACACACACACACACACACACATATACTTATATTTCTTGTGTTAACCAGGTAAGGTCCACTAGGCACAAGTGCCTGTTTTCAGGGGTGACCCAGGAGCACTGGGCTGGTTAAGTGTCTTGCTCTGAGTCACACAGTATGCAAGTGGAGGTTGTGGGACTCAAACCCAAGTCTGCTGGATGTACCAAGCTCATTCACAGCTCATTACTCTAACCTCTAAGCTATACTGCCGGCCCTAACTTGTCAATATAAGGAATATGTAAAAAAAATAACCAATTGTAACCCCCCTGCAAATGGGGGTTCCCAAAAGACTTCCAGGAGCTTGCTTGAATGCTCCAAGCCTGAATGGTGTTTGGCATTTAAGCCATTTATCAGTGAGTGTTTTAGAACCTCTGGTACTGTCTCTTTAAGAGCTGTCTGCTTGCAGACATAATTAGTTTGTATGGGGACTGTGTGTTTCTTTTGATTGAGTACCACTCAAGCTGCTGCCAATTCACTTCATTTTGCAGTCACTAGGAGTGCAAAGGAACCTATCTGAAAGATGTAACTGTTTGCCAGAAATGATTTAGTAATAATGAAATTACAGTTTGTCTAACCTGCTTTCTTTGCAGTCAGAACTGTGTCTGCTAGTTCCCATTCTAGTTTTGAACTGCTGAACTGGACCAATCAGTGTGGGGTAAGCTAGCTCTAAATGGTGCCTTGGACGAATCAGAACTTGGACTCATAATCTGAGCCAGCCACAAGAGGATTGTAGTGGGCAGTGACTCTGGGAGATGTAGTTTAGACTTCAGTGCCTTTTGGACCAACAGCAGCAGTCTGTTGTGAGTGACAGCCAATCCAGTCAAGAACTGGGAGGAACTCAAAGGAAGTGCCCGGTTTTGTCGGGTTGGAGTTTCAGTTGAGCTTTGGCAGTGAAGAAGAAGGAGCCCTGTGCTTTTTCAGTGTGCAGTTTAGTCAAAACGTGTGTAAGGCCCAGAGTTCCGGTCTGCAGCTTGTGTAACAGCTTGTTAGGACTGAACTGCCCTGTGAAAAGAATCAAAGGATCTCTGAAGAGTAGAAACCAGGCTCACCCTGTAGAAGACTGGAGGAACTGCTGAAAATTGCACTCTGTCTGTCAGGAACTGAATCTGCTGTGTGTTCTCCCGGTATTGTGCAGTAATTGCGATCGGGATACAGATGCAGCCTGCCTGGTATAGTGCTTTCTTTTATATGGATGTGTGAAGAGGTTTGTGTACCTCAAGTGAGCCCTGCTGACATTGAAGGACCCTATCTTATTTGGAGGTCGTGGAGTACTAATTCAGGGTCGCTCCCTGTTGAATTGCCACATTAAATCCAAATGGAATTACTGTACTGCTGACTGTTTAATTCTCCTTTTCTCTGTGTGAAAGGGCCCCTACCAGCTGCCACGGTTTGGACTAGCCACTAGGCTTGGGTACCCAGGGACAGTAACTGATAGGGATAGGCCTGTGCACAGAGCCATAGGTAGATTATTAGAGTGATAAGTTAATTAACCTGATTTCCCTGTCCTTGTTATATCCCCTAAATAAATCAGAGCTGCTTGTTTCAGCAAAGTTATACTGCCTGAGGTATTTGTCTATGTTAAAGTACTGTACTGTGATTGTTGCACTGTATCTCATTTCACAGGTGGTCCCAGTGCCGAACCAGACCTGGGGGTAAGTGTATACTGTGAAGGTAATTCTGATATATTGTGTGGGCCACTAGTGGGAAGAAAGGGGGGTTGCAGTGTCCCAGAGGGCTGTGACCAAGTTAGTTTAACTATTGCAAACCCTGACCTCTGGGTGGAGGCACCCGCCATTGGATCCAGGCCCCTCAACCTGTTAGTGGCAAATCAGGCAGGGGTAGTAGCCCCTGGGATAGCGCCATCTAGGGGTTACACAATCATACAAAATACACAGGAAAATGTACATTGTTTTAAGTACAGTTATAGGATTTCTTATATTATTGGGATGAGCGGATACTCAGAAGCCTGAAAACAAACAGCAGGTTAGATTTACGTTTTTGAAGTGGCCCTGACATTTTTTCAGACTGTTACCATGTATAGATTATAAGCCAGCATCTGCACACAAGGCATGCTAACATCAGTAGCCCACTGGCAGCTCAACATTTTATCAGGCACCAAAACAGTGAAAGAAACAAAAATTTAAATATAAATATTTAGTCATCTCAACAACTGCTCACCGTGCTAAGGGCAGGTTAGGAAGATGTTCATTTCCCTGTCGGAATCATTTTATCGCACTTGACAGGCCACAAAATGCTTGCAAAATGTGAGAGTAGCTGATTAAGCCAGCTGACGTTAGGCTGAATGCATCAGACATCACAGCAAACAGTAGGAATTTTATTTATATATTCACTGTTTCCAGTAACCCTTTGGTTACATTTTTATGGTGGTGTTTGTGAGTCAGCCAAGTTCATGGATGAAGAGACTAGCCAAAAAAATGAATGGCCTTTCAAGGATGGAACAGTTAAAAAAAAAAAAAAATCCTCCTTATCTTATCTCTCCTACATTAGGTATTACAGTATATCCCACTTTCACTTGCCTGAGTACACTCACTTCACATAGTGGGATATTGAAGCAGGGAGTGAAAGAATGTATATCGATTGGTTAGCTGGCCAAGGCTCAGTTTCTGTCTATGCACATCTTGATGCCTCTGGGTAGTGAGTTACAAGTTAACAGTGGCTGTGCTTCATTGTTTGGGTACACTACACATATACAAAATGGCTTTGTCAGTGCTGGTTCCAGAGAGACAGGCACTGGAGTTTGGTATTGGAAGACTGACAGCTAAACTACAAAACCAGCTCCTGCCTTGCGTGACTGCTGGTCTCGGCCGAAGTTCCAAGAAAACCCTCACAGTGTGAACGATTCAGCAGTCTGAAATTCTGTCTGTTTATGGAATTGATGGGACACTGAAATTGTAGGTCTAATATAAGAGGGCAGGCTACAGTACGAAAATTCATAATTTAGTGTTGAAGAGTTTGGTTAAGACCTTAGAGAATAAGGCTGTGTGAGAATTGAATATTACTTCTTGAATACCACAACTAATGTGGAACTCGACACTTGGGAATTAAACAAACATAAACATAAAATATACATAAATATATAGCCTTCCCCAGATATCCAGGGTTAGTACTGTGGCCATCTCCTCCCCCACCCAAAGTCATATTCTGCCCTCTCCTACAGAATGGGTGACCTCACCCTGTTGCATTTCTGGAACTGTGCATCATATTTCCTGACATCAAGCCATGCCTGCAGGTGGTACAGGTTCCCCTATCTTGGATCCATACAACAGAAATTAGATAGATCAGTGAGTGAGAATCGGCTATGTCAGTTAAGGGGGTCTGGTTTACGACATTCTCAGCATTTCAGATTGGGCTGCTTCAGCTCTGCTACTGGTGCAGCGCAGAAGACAGTAGAAACTGAGTGAGGATTTTGATGATGATTTGCATTTAAAGGCAGGATGAAACATTCTGATTCCTTGTACATGATGCTGTGTTACCTGCTAGCATGTGAGGCAAGAATGAGGTCAAGTTTATGAAGTTTAGATCAGTTTATAGTCCACCTTTCAGCACATAGCAATAAAGTAGCTAGGAAGGGAATGGCTTGGCCCTGGGGAAATTTCACATTTAATACAGCAGACAAGCAAGAGTGGGAACGGTAAGTAAGCAATACAACACAAGGGAGTGTGCATTAAACATTTCTAATGCACAGCAAGGGGCATAGTAAGGCTCGAGGCCACAGGCCAAGTGAGTTCAGCCCCTTGCTGTGCATTAGAAATGTCTAATGCATACCCCCGGAGTGTCTTATTGCACCTATAAAATGGGGCTATGTGTATTATATGGATGAAAAATTTAGAATGTATATGTTTATGTAACCCCTAGATGGCGCTATCCCAGGGGCTACTACCCCTGCTTGATTTGCCACTAACAGGTTGAGGAGCCTGGATCCAATGGCGGGTGCCTCCACCCAGAGGTCAGGGTTTGCAATAGTTAAACTTACTTGGTCACAGCCCTCTGGGACACTGCAACCCCCCTTTCTTCCCACTAGTGGCCCACACAGTATATCAGAATTACCTTCACAGTATACACTTACCCCCAGAACTGGTTCAGGCACTGGGACCCCCTGTAAAACAAGATACAGTGCAACAATCACAGTACAATATTTTAACATAGACAAATACCTCAGGCAGTATAACTTTGCTGAAACAAGCAGCTCTGATTTATTTAGGGGGATATAACAAGGACAGGGGGAAATCAGGTTAATTAGCTTATCACTCTACTCATCTACCTATGGCTCTGTACACAGGCCTATCCCTATCAGTTACTGTCCCTGGGTACCCAAGCCCTAGTGGCTAGTCCAAACCGTGGCAGCTGGTAGGGCCCTTTCACACAGAGAAAAGGAAAATTAAACAGTCACAGTACAGTAATTCCATTTGGATTTAATGTGGCAATTCAACAGGGAGGCGACCCTGAATTAGTACTCACGACCTCCAAACAAGATAGGGTCCTTCAATGTCAGCAGGGCTACTCTTGAGCTCCAAGAGACTCCTCACACATTCATATGGTAAACAGTCACAGGCAAAAGTCACTTAATGGCAGCAGGATTCACTTGAGGTACACAAACCTCTTCACACATTTATATGGTAAAAGAAAGCACTATACCAGGCAGGCTGCATCTGTATCCCGATCGCAATTACTGCACAATACCCGGGAGAACACACAGCAGATTCAGTTCCTGACAGACCGAGTGCAATTCCGCAATTCCTCCAGTCTTCTACAGGGTGAGCCTGGTTTCTACTCTTCAGATATCCTTTGATTCTCTTCACAGGACGGATTCAGTCCTAACAAGCAGTTACACAAGCTGCAGACCGGAACTCTGGACCTTACATGTTTTTTGACTAAAACTGTGCACTGAAGGAGCACAGGGTTCCTTTCCCCTTCACTGCCAGAGCTAAACTGAAACTCCAACAGACAAAACCGGGCACTTCCTTTGAGTTCCTCCCAGTTCTTGACTGGATTGGCTGTCACTCACAATAGACTGCTGCTGTTGGTCCAAAAGGCGCGAAGTCTAAACTACATCTCCAGAGTCACTGCCCATACAATCCTCTCTGTGGCTGGCTCAGATTATGAGTCCAAGTTCTGATTGTCCAAGGCACCATTTTAGAGCTAGCTTACCCCACACTGATTGGTCCAGTTCAGCCGCTCAAAACCAGAATGGGGAACTAGGCAGACACAGTTCTGACTGCAAAGAAAGCAGGTTAGACAAACTGTAATTTCATTATTACTCTAAATGATTTCTGGCAAACAGTTACATCTTTCAGATAGGTTCCCTTTGCACTCCTAATGACTGCAAAATGGAGTGAATTGGAAGCAGTTCGAGTGAGTACTCAAGTAGAAACACACAGTCCCCCATACAAACTAATTATGTCTGCAAGCAGACAGCTCTTAAAGAGACAGTACCAGAGGCTCTAAAAACACTCACTGATAAATGGCTTAAACGCCAAACACCATTCAGGCTTGGAGCATTCAAGCAAGCTCCTGGAAGTCTTTTGGAAACCCCCATTTGCAGGGGGGTTACATTTAAATAGTAAAAAATAAATAAATCCTAAGTGTTTTTATATAAAATAGTTTCTTTGCCTGCATTAGCTGTTTTTTTTTTTTTATTGCAGACGTGTTGACCTATTGTGGCTAACTAGGATTGTTAGTGGCTGGTTGTCATGGTTCCCCTGCCCCCCCCCCATACACTATGTTATAAGTAATTTAAATACTCAGTAACCCTGAGCTCCTTATCTGTCCTACAGCATCTCTTGTTTTATGTTCCTGAGGACAGTGTGAGAGAACTGCTGGCAGTGTCTTGGATTGGATGAGTGACCAAGCAGGAGAGTGGGAAGAGAGCTATGAGCAGTGCAACAGAAACAGTTTGTTTTCTCAGTTGAATATTAAGCAATTATTCCCCCCCCCCGACAGTGCTGGTGCCAGCAGATGAGTAACTGAGTGGGAGGGAGAACAGCTGCGATTGATGCAGTGTAGAGGCAGCCCGTTACTCTATTCTTCTGTGTTGAGCTGCCAGTTGCCCTGGAGGGCATGGAGGAGCAGTGCGTTGGGCGGAACCAGGAGAGCGAGTGCAAGAGACAGTTAAAATACACCTGTACCTGATGTGACAGCAACGGCTGTCAGGGACTTCAGTTAACTATTTTAGTTTATTTCTCCTTGGTCCCCCAGTCGGCACTTATCTGCAGCCACTCACCCAGCCCCACACCCTGACATCAGGCAGGCTATCCCCATCATCCCCCATGGTTTCCCCTCCGTGGCAGGACAGTGAGGAGCCCCTAACTCGACTCACCTGAACAGGATCCAGCGTCCGGGGAAGCACCATTCGGAGTCTGGGCCTGCGGTGGGTGGCTGTTCACTCTGCTATGACTGAGGACCATTTTTCCTGATTTTCTGATTGCCTTAGAGTTGTGGCGTGCAATGACACTGATGGGGGGAGTGCGCACGTGTCCACATGCACTCTCTCCAGGTGTCTGCCCATCTCCACCCCTCTTACTACAGCATCAGCGCGCTGCCCCCCAGCCTCCTCTAGGGGCCAGTCTGGAACCTACCACTGAAATCCTCCCCTCCCCATAGAAGGAGAGCAGTCCCCTGGATGCTCGATCCTCCTCCTCCTCCCCTGCCAACCTCCAGCAGCCCTTGCTCATTCCTGAACATGGGTCACCGGCGCAGCGTGAGGTAAGACATCCAGCGCCTCAGCCCTCAGCACCACCGGGCCGGCTTTCAGTTAACTATTTTAAAAGTGTAAAGAAAAGTGTAAATGTGAATGAGGGAGTGATCGTCGAGCGGTCAGGGGCAGGTGTGCGAGGGAGCAATTGGCCAATGGGCAGCAGGGTGCTGGGGAACAGATCGCTGTGGAAAGGAATGGAAAATTCAAATAAAAACTGGTCAGTTATGTGAAGTACCCCATACAAATGGCATGACAGATGCGGTAAACAAATGTAAAAGAAAAAGGCTGCTTTGGTAGTTATAAAGTTCACAGGGTTTCAGCAAGTTAGCAGCGACAAAAAATGACGGTGATTTAAAAATGAAGATTCCCTTGGGCTCTTAATATCTAATTTTAAAAATGCTGCTGTATTTACCTGAACTTGTTGCTAGCCATGCATTAAACACTTCAGATGCACAGCTAGCAACCAATCAAAATATAGGATTTTCCCTACCCATTTTATAAGGATATGTATATACAGTAATTCCTGCAACTCTGACCCAGAGCTGCCTGTGTGCATGTGGATGGCATGTATGTGTATGCATGTGCGATGTGTGTATGTGTGCAAACTTACTCTCAGGTCAGTGCCACAACATCCCATTCTAGGGACATGGATATGTTGTTCATCCACACTCATTGGCAGGTATCCTTGCCGCTTTAAATATTGCCGGAAGGTCTTCAAGCTTGCTCCTCCCACCCACCCGGGTGGTATAACTCTCGGCTCCGCCCCATGACGCCAGATCTTCCTTACCGCTTGGAAGCTCAGGTTCCCTCCTTAACGCTCTGCGTTTGAGACTGGTTCCTATTTCTCCGTTTGCGGATTTAAAATAAATTTTGCGAAAAAGACTTCAGTCTTCTATCCCTCGCGGCTGCGATGGACAAATCGACTCCCGGATTTCGGAGATGCCCATGCGGGCAGAAGATGTCTCGGACGGATCCACACTCCACGTGTGTCTACTGCTTAGGCCTTGAGCACGACCCGCAGGCTTGCGACCTGTGCTCATCTTTCTCGGCCTCGTCCTCGAAGACCGTGCTGCCCGATTGCAACTGGGCCGTCCCGAGCGTTCCCCCGGTGAAGTCAAGGAGGCCCGGTTGGCGGTGTCCGTGGCGCGCGGGTCGGGCGATCAGCTCGAGCGGATGGTGCTCAAGAGAGGCAGGCGCGGGTCAGACTTCCTCGGCCGCGCATTTATCCCGCCTTCTCTGGGTTCTTCCTACACGGCTTCTTTTTAAGGAGGCTTTGGTCTGTCCCTCTCCACTAAGGGAGAAGGGCTCGCGCCTGCTGGACCTTATTCTCGGTCCAAAAGAGGGACAGGGTAAGTCCTCCGTCGACGCTCTTGGGAGCGGAAAGGTCCTCTCCCGGGCCGTCGACCGCCGGCTTCGGTCGATCGGTCAGCTGCCACTGGCCTCACGGTGTCCCCCATCAGGTCAGTTGACCGAGACTCACCGATGAAGCTCTAGATTTTCTCACCCATTGGACGGGCTGTCGCTTTAGCAGCCGAGATTCCCCTCTCCTGGTTCCCCGGGAGGAGTTGAGGATCCTGGCTCGCCTTCTGCCTCCGTTCGAGCCCTCGGATGGACTATCCGAGCCGAAGGGAGTGCCGGTTCCGGCCGACACCTCCCCGCACCGACCTCGGAAATTCCGGGACTCTCGGTCTCGGTCTCGGACCTCTTCACGGTCCAGCCGATCCCACCGTCATAGGCGGTCTCGGCTCGGCACATGATAAGCGGCGTCACTGGGCTGGTCTCGCTCCTCCTCCTCGGATAGGAGAGGCTTCGGTGAAATTACGCCGACGGTACGAGGACCTTATGTTGCAACAGTTTCTCCTGGCCGGGAGTAAGCGTCACCTCCGCCCCCGCCATTATGTTGTCACCGAGCTGCCGACACAACCTCGACTTATCCGAGGGAGCCTATACCAGGCCGGTTGTTCGCCAAACCAGCTGCTCCACCGATTCTCGTGGAACCTCCGCCTCCACAGCCACCATTGGGGCTCCGACCAAGGATTCTCGGTCGGCTGAGGGTCTACCCCATCGGCTGTCAGTTACTCACTCCCCGACCGACCTCGGCAGGTGAAGGGTGGCTCAGGCCAGAGGCAGTTTCTTCGAGGACTCTTCCGAGTCCGAAGATGATTCCTCCTTTTCTCCAAGCGACTGGACTTGGAGTCTTCAGGAGGTCAGTCAATGGACGATAGCCCGTCGTCCTTCCTAGGACTGCTTCGGCTCATCTCGGAGTCCACCGGGATGGAGCTCGAACCCGTTTCCAAACGGGCCAGGTATCCCCTCACGGAGATTCTGGACCGAGGGGATTCTCCGACGGAGGCCTTTCCGGTGGCCGAGGCCATAGTGGGTCAGGCACTGGAGCTTTGGCAGCGCCCTGCTTCCTGCCCCGCGCCTTCGGCCAGGATGGCCAGGAAGTATGCGGTCCCTACCGGTTCCTTGTCCGGTTTTTCGGAACACCCCTCTGCTGAGGGGTTGGTTACCGACAGGGTTTTCCGGCGCGCCGGCAACGCCAGGGATGTGGACAAACCTCCTGACAAGGAGTCCAAGAAATTGGACTATGTCGGGCTAAAAGTCTCGCTCGTCCTCTCTGCCTTCGCCAGGCCAGTTCGGCCGCCCTCATGGCACATTTTTCTCATGCCCTGTTGGGCTCCCTGGATGAGGTCATCCTCATCTTCCGCCCGATCTGCAGACTACGGTTAGCAGGTGCGGACCAGGGCAGGGCAGTGGCCAAACAGCAGCTCCAGACTGCTTTGGATATAGGGGACTCATGTGCCAGATCGGGTGGCGGCCGCGAGTGGCTATGTGTCATGGCTTGGCTGAGGATATCCACCTTTACTGGATACCCAGCACAAGTTGGCGGATGTTCCCTTTTTGGGGACTGACCTCTTCGGCCCTGGGGTGGAAGGTCACCTGCAGGATCGAGAAGTCCAATGCTACCTTGGACTCGGTCTCTTCCGCTCAGAAGGACAAAGGCCGCAAACCACAGCCTAAGCCCTTTCGGCCCTTCTGTGCCCCCGCGCTTGGCCCAGCAACGTCAGGGCCCAGCAGGCTCGGCCTTGGCATCCCAAACCCAAGCCGCCGGCTTCCTCTAACAGGAGGCAGGGAGGAAAAGGCCCAGGAGGTCCCTCGGCCGGTCCCTCCTCCAAGCCTGCCCAGTGACGGGCTGAGGGGTGTCGCCCCCATTCCCGTCACCTTACCCCTGGGTCCCCCCGTGGGGGGACGGCTCCGGCACTTCCGTTCCGCCTGGTCCGCTGTTTCCACGGACAGGTGGGTCTTGGAGGTGGTGGGAAGAGGCCTGCCTCTGGAATTCGAGCAGGCACCACCCTTCAGAGCCGTCGCCTCGGGGACTTGGGATTCCAGCCTCACTGGCGGCTCGTCGAGCCGACATCGCTCTCCTCCTCCAGAAGGAGGTGATAGAGAGGTGGTGGACCTCCTTCAGACCCAGGGTTTGTGTCCAGGTACTTCCTGGTTCCAAGCGGACGGGCTGGGCGCCCATTCTCGACCCACACGACTAAACAAGTTCCTAAGGTCTCGAACCTTCAGGATGGTCACCTTGGCTCAGATAATACCATCCTTGGAACGCGCGCAGTGGTTCTGCTCTGGCCTTGCAGGACGCTTTTTTTCACGTCCCTATCCGTCTGGCCTCACCAGAGATTCCTTCGCTCCGAGCGGAAGGATCCCTCTCGAGTTCCAAGCCATGCCCTTCGGCTTGTCTCCAGCTCCCAGGGTCTTCACCAAATGCATGGCAGTGGTGACAGCATTCCTGCGGCGCCGAGGGGTCCGGGTGTACCCTTACCTGGACGACTGGCTGATAGCAGCTCCCTCCAGGAAGGAGGCGGAGTGGTCCAGAGATCTGGCCCTCCAGGTCTGCTCTCAACTGGGCCTCCTTATCAACGAGGCCAAGTTGGAACTCGAGCGAAGCAGGTGATTCTATTCATCCGGCGCAGCTCGACCTCTGCGAGCCAGGCGCGGCTCGGCGGACAGGGCAGTTCTTCCTCCTTTGCGCGATCATTTCTGGTTGGGCAATTCAGCCTGCCGGGACTTCCTGCGCCCTGGGTCTCATGGCGGCCTGCACCAGCGTGGTCCGTTGGGCCTGGCTGAACATGGCCCCTTCAGTGGGACTGGCCAGCCAGTGGTCTCAACGCTGCATCCTTTGGACCAGCTTGTGCCGGTGACACAGGGGATGTGGAACGCTCTCCAGTGGTGGACCGCTTCAGATCATTTGCAGGAGGGCATCCCGTTAAATCCGCCCGAGGACGGGTCTCTATCGACCGATGCCTCTCTGATGGGTTGGGGTGCCCATCTGGGGAACACCGGCTCATGGCCTCTGGTCCCCGGGAGTCCTGATGCCACATCAACCTGCTGGAGCTCCGAGCGGTCCGCCTAGCTCTCACCGCCTTTGCTCCGTTCCTCCGGGGTCAAGTGGTCCAGTCCAGACGGACAATACCCGCGACCATGTACTATCTAAACCGCCAGGCGGGCACGCGTCCATGCTTCTATGCAAGGAAGCCTCCGCATTTGGTCACTGTGCGCAGCCTGGAGGCGGATCTCCTAGCCATTCACGTGGCAGGAGCCTCCAACACCCTGGCCGATGCCCTGAGCCGGATAGGGGCTGCATCCCACGAGTGGTCTCTCTGCCGGAGGTAGTACAGCATCTGTTCTCCCATTGGGGCACACCTCAGGTGGACCTGTTTGCCTCCAGGGAGAACGCAAGCTGAGTCTGTTCCATGCCCGCCCCCCTCAGCAGGGCTCACTGCAGGGGGATGTCTTCTCGAGGCAGTGGACCCCGGGCCTCTTTACGCCTTTCCCCCATTTCCCTTGATCCACAAGGTGCTTCTCAAGGCGAGGAGGGACAAGGCGCAGGTGATTCTGATAGCCCCAGACTGGCCTCGCCAGTTCTGGTACCCAGATCTCCTCAGTCTCAACTCCAGGATTCCGCGGCAGCTTCCAGCTCGCCCGGACCTGCTCTCAGTCAATCAGGGGAAGGTGTTCCATCCGGACCTTCAATCCCTGCATCTGACGGCCTGGTTCCTGAGCGGCTAGAGTTCCAGGCCTTGGGTCTTTCCGACGAGGTCCTCAATGTAGTTGAGGCGTCCCGTAAGGAGTCGACCAGAAAATGCTATGCCTTCAAATGGAAAAGGTTTTCCATTTGGTGTCAGGGCAAGGGCTTGGACCCTTCCTCCTGTTCCTTGGCAAGCATCTTGGACTATTTATGGTCCCTTTCCAGTCAAGGGCTTAGGTCGACGACCCTAAGGGTGCACCTGGCAGCCATCTCTGCTTACCGGGCGCGGGCCGGGAAGCAGTCGGTGGCGCAGGAGAAGGTGGTCTGGCGCTTTTTCAAAGGCCTTGATCACATTTCCCCTCCAGTGCGGGAACCCCACCTCCGGGATCTACTGCTGGTACTTGGCAAAGCTCATGGGCAAGCCTTTATCGAACCTATGCACAGGTGTGCTCTCTCTCACCTGTCGTGGAAGACCGCTTCTTGGTGGCTATCACGTCAGCCAGAAGGATGGGAGAGCTCCAGGCGCTTCCATCGAGTCTCCTTACCTGGTCTTCCATAGGGACAAGGTTGTCCTGCGCCCCACCGAAATTCCTTCCGAAGGTGGTGTCGAGTTTCACCTTAACCAGGTGTTGACTCTGCGGTGTTCTACCCCAATCACACCTCGGAGGCCAATATAGGCTCCATACTCTGGACCCTAGAAGGCGCTCGCTTATTATAAGGCGCCGGCTGAAATCGGGAGAGGTTCGCCAGCTGTTTGTCACCTACGCTGAAGCCGCATCTGGCAGACCTGCAGCCAAGCGGACGATAAGCAGGTGGGTAACCTCCTGCATAGATCTCTGCTATAAGTTGGCGGGCATGGAGCTCCCAGAGGGAGAGAGCTCATCTCACCCGCCATACTGCTGCAACGGTGGCTGCTTCCAGGGACGTCCCTATCCAGGAAATTGCAGGGCTGCTACCTGGAAGTCAGCAAACACCTTCATTACCCATTACCACATCGACCTTGAGTCACGCGGGATGCTGGTTTTGGGGCCTCGGTTCTCCAGTCTCTTTCCCAAGTAAGTATTGGGGTGTGTCTTGCCTCCCTCCTCCCGGAGAACTGCTAGGAGTCTGCCAATGAGTGTGGATGAACAACATATCCATGTCCCTAGAAATCAGGTTACTCACCTGTAACAGGAGTTCTAGGAATGGTATATGTTGTTCATCCACACTCACCCGACCTCCCCGGCTTCGACGCACAACCTGAGCTTCCAGCGGGCCAGATCTGGCGTCATGGGGCGGAGCCGAGAGTTATACCACCCGGGTGGGTGGGAGGAGCAAGCTTGAAGACCTTCCGGCAAGATTTAAAGCGGCAAGGATACCTGCCAATGAGTGTGGATGAACAACATATACCATTCCTAGAACTCCTGTTACAGGTGAGTAACCTGTATTTCTTGGCTCTTGTCTTATACCATAGTGCATATCTGAAATTAACAGTTAGGAATGTCCTCTCACTGTCTGAATAGCCCTTAGTACATTTATATATAGCCTTATAAAATGGGTTCAGAAAATCCTGTAGTCTGATTCATCAAAACAGGTCACCTGACAATGGATTAATCCCCTGTAAACCCACAGTTGCCTTGCTGCACTACAAAATCGTGAGTGACAGCAAACAGTGAACTTTTCAGATCACTCTACCAGAGAAAAATGTAAAATACTACAACTACCGCATCCTCATTAGGACAAATCCACCTAATGGAGAACTACAACTAGGGCATCCTCAGAAGGACAAACCCATTAGGCGGACAAACTGTTTTATTACAAATGCATGTAAACAGTGTTTTTTTAAATATTTATTTAGATAAACCTCTGCGATAAAGTTGTCCATTTTATAAGCGAATTAACCCCACTCCAGCACATGGGTTTATTGAGCATTATACATGCCTGAGTGGTTGAAGTCACGCGGCCTGTGGCCTTGTGCTTTTCAACCCTCCCCAGGCATGGATTAATGCTTAGTAAACCCATGCCCTGTTGTGGGTTAATCCTTACATGTACACCTGAGCTATGTCATGCCTGATAAACCCCGAGAGTGAAGCCTGAGGGTTTTATCAAGGCACCACGCACTGTAGGTTTGCATAAAATCCAAACTGATGTACTTCCCCATGTTCTAGTTTTAATACATAATTATTTTTATAACTAAGAAAAAAAACTGATCTTATGTGGTTTGCAGTCTGTTCATTTGATTCCGCATACAACATAGTTGTCACATATCGGGTGAACCTTTGATCATTTCATAACATTAGGAACTCTAAAAACTTTAAATGTGCAGTGTTGCCCCCCCCAAAAATGGATACAGTATTCTATTGCTCTGCAGTCCGCCCATTTGCTCCCCCCTCCCCCCAAAACATGTATAAAACAGTCATGTGAAAGTCCATTTATTTTAATCAGGTTAGTAAAGAGAAAATATTATACTGGCTGCTAATATTAACTCTGTCACTTATTTGTGTATTTTAAATAGTTTTTTTTTAGATTTTAACAGTTGTACAGTCCCCCAAGGAACTCAGAAATGTGGTGTGGTGTTCTATGTAAAACATTGTGAATTACATATTTGGAGATTCAGTGACTGTTTTCTGTTGATTTTTGACCACTTTTTCTTGTTTTCTGTACTTTTTATTACACCATGTGAAGTCTTTTTTTCCGGTGTTGTCATTAAGATTTTTTTCCTTAACTCCAGCATGAGCTACTGACAGCACTGCAGAACACAACTCTTATGAAAGCCTAATGATTGTTTTTTTCGTTCAAAAAAATTATACCAACATGGTCTTAATCAAAATTCATTATACACATCTCATTATACACTGTGTATAACTGAGTTTGACAGGTGCTGCACACAGTTTATAATTGATCATCTCCAGTTATTTATAGTTAGGCATAATTTATAATAGCAATTACATGAAAAGAATGAAAAGCCTGATCAAGTGGGTTATTGTTATTTTAAACAGCAGGGAATTAAAGAGGACCCCTGACATTACTGGGGAAAACCTTCATACATTTAAACACAGTTTAGTTTATATTTCATACATTTTCTGTAATTATTTCCTCTTTTTCTGTAGTGCAGACGATAGCTGCATGAAAAAAAGATCACTGTCCCTCAGACTTGATCTGCTCAAGCAGCTTGCCTAACTGGACAACATACCCCGCCCCCCGTTTATGAAATCATAATTTACTCCATAGCAACAGAGTGAGATGTCAGGTGTACACAGACAACTCAAGCTGGAACACTCCAATAAAGTTAGTTTGAAATCAACTTAATTTCATCCACACTACAGTGAGAGTGTTACAGTGGTTACTCCCAGTGCTTTGCATCTCCTAAAATGATGCTTCCTCAGGGGAGGTTCAAATGAACTGTTTTGAGATTCCTGTGGTCTGGACTTGCAAATCTGAAAATGGATAAAGCTATGAGACTGGACGGAGTACATCCAAGGGTGCTGTGGTGACACAGAGAGGTACTGGCTGCACCTCTGACCATCTATTCAACAACTTACTGGAAACAGGAGTGGTTCCAGAGGACTGGAGGAGGGCACATATACTCCCGCTTCATAAAAAAGGTAGCAGGGAGGAGGCTGGCAACTGTAGGGTAGTCAGCCTGACATCAGTGGTAGGGAAGCTAATGGAGATGCTTCTACAGGAAAGGCTGGTGGAATATCTTGAATCCAGCAGGTTTCAAGATCCGGTGCAACATGGACTCATGGGTGGAGCCATGTCAGATGAACCTGATTGATTTCTCCTACTGGGTGGCCAGGAAAATTGATTAGGGTGAGGCGGTGGGCATGGCCTACGTAGACTTCAGCAAGGCCTTCGACACCGTACCACGTAGGAGGCTCATAATGAAACTGGTCAGTTTGGGGTGGGTCCCCAAATTAGTAAACTATGTATGAAATTGGTTGATGAATAGGGGACAGAGGGTGGTGGTAAATGGCACTCACTCTGGGGAGGGGAGGGAAGAGTGATCAGAGGGGTACCTCAGGGTTCAGTAGAGGGACCAGCTGTCTTTAATGTCTTTATAAGAGACATTGCAGGAGGGCTGGAAGGGAAAGTATGCCTCTTTGCAGATGACACAAAAATCTGCAGTAGAGTATGTACTCTGGAGGGGGTGGAGAGAGAGACAGAATGAATGAGAAAACTCAAGGACTGGTCAAAAGTGTGGCAGCTGGGTTTCAGTGCGAAAAAGAGCAAAATCATGCACCTAGGGACAAAAACCCAGAGGCAAAGTATAAAATGAGAGGAGAAGTATTGATGGTCAAATCACAGGAAAGGGACCTTGGGGTAATCCTATCTGATAACCTCAGGGTGGCGAGGCAATGCAACACGGCAGTAGGTAGGGCCAGCAGTTATTAAGGTGCATGGGGGGGGGTATCACCAGCAGAAGGAGAGCGGTGATGTTACCACTGTATAGATCGTTGGTGAGACCCCACCTGGAGTACTGTGTTGAGTTCTGGAGACCACATCTCAGGAAGGACATAGACAGGGTAGAGGCAGTCCAGAGGAGGGCAACTAAAATGGTGCACGGGCTGCATAAAAAGACTGAGGTATCGCAATAGACATGCTCTAGAAGAGAGGAAGGACATAAATACCTTATGGGGTGAATAAGGTACAGGAGGGGAGTATTTTTCAGAGGAGAAGGTGCACGAGAATAAGGGGGCATGCAGTAAAGCTGGAAGGGGGGAAATTTAGGAGGGATGTGAGGAAATATTTCTTCACTGAAAGAGAAGTGGATGCCTGAAACAGTCTTCCAGCGCCAGTGGTGAGGGTGAAAACAGTGGAGGGCTGCAAGCATACATGGGATAGGCACAAAGGCATCTTGGCAGGAAAGTGTAGTGGGGAGGTAGCTGGAGATCCAGTAGGGTCCGTGGCGACAGTTTAGGGAGGAAAATATGGGCAGACTAGGTGAGCCAAACGGTCCTAATCTACCAACAGATTCTATGTCTATGCACCCTGCCAGCTATCCAGTGCGTGTGAGTATTCTGTATTTTCATCAGCTATCGATAAGCTGCCAGAACAAATTTTTCCTGCACATGTTCTTGTTAATAAGGAAATACAGTTGAAAATTATGGAAAAGTATGAAATATAAGCTGCACGATGGCTAAATATTGCATTTTTCAAAGTTATCACAATGGCACCCAGGGGTTTTTTGGTATGTAGTTTGAAAACATAATGCACCCCACTTGGTCTTTTACTAGGGAATACACTGTGTTTCCATTTCATTTGTTTATGTCAGGGTTTACACTATATTTTGTCGACATCACCATTAGTGTGACAAAGTTTGGAATGAACAAAGATTTTCAACTACAGTGCTGTTAGTCCCTCACCTTCTTCTAGCACCAGTTTCATCACAGTGATGGGAATTCTGTTGTGTAAATCAGGCTTCCCAAGTCCCAACATGGTTTTACACAGTGTTAAACATTGGAACATACAGAGCAACAGCAGAAAAAGGCCGTGCCTCCATCCTGTGTGCCTGACGTTGCCAGACCCTCACCATTCAGCAGTACTCAGTATATTACAGTGTGGGGAGGCCTGCACTGTACCAGCCCACAGGTCTGTACCTCATCTGTGAATAAACACAGATTTTCAGATTACAATGCTGTGAGTCCTTCTCCTTCTACCAGCATCAGTCCATTACAGTGCTGGGAAGCCTGAAGTGTGCCTGCCCACTCTGTAACTGGAGTTTCTCTGATGACAGTGATATCAGTCCCTCACCTCTCACCACCACCAGTTTCATCAGTGTGTGGAAAATATTTGATGTCTACCTGCTCCTCTGCACCTGGCATGTCCCTGCAACCCTGCGGTGCCTCCTTTTGCCACTGAAGCCTAGCAGTCTTCCTCCTGAGAGTGTCAGTCACCATGCAGTAGCTGCAGCTGTATCTCCCCCGTCTCCATGGGCAGGATAGCATAGTGTAAAGCCTTGGCAGCACACAAGATGTCCTCGATGCTAGCCTGCCCCCCCCTCCCCCGCCTGAGCTTGTTCCCCAGCTGCAGTCCTGACCTGGTTCAGCGGTGCAGTATCAGCAAGTTATCTTGTTCGACTGGAGTTCTCAAGCAAGTTAAGGAATGCCAGAGTGGATCTGGCTCACCAGTGCACACACTGCAGCTGCAAAGTGCTTCAGCCCTTCTGTACAGAGGGCGAAAGGTGGGGGAGAAAGTGAAATATGGAGGGGAGAAGGAACTTCAAGCTCTGTCCTCTTAAATTTGTGATATTCTAACTGAGCACATGTACAATGCAGTCACAATCTCATCTGTTAAAGCTAGAGAATGCAGTGGTCTGATATTCAGAAGCTTGGACAGAGATTCATGCATAAAATGTAGCTGCATTGGAAGAGTCCAGCGCCCACTTGAATGCAGCGCTGTCTGCTTCCGATTGCGATGACTGGATGCAGGTTGTGGCAGCATCTGTCCAGATTTGGGTGCACACTGTTGATTCAACATTCAGGACACAAGCGCTAGACTAGCTGTAGTTAGTCCCCTGGCTGAAAATTGCATGTGGTGCAGAGCACCCGTCTTTGAAAATCCACCTGGGTGGCTGGTGAGCTTTGAAAATCCGGCCTTGTGTTTTAGCTAACTGCTGTTCAGTACATATTAAAGAAACATAGTATCAGAACCACTCTGTTAGGTGTGTGAAGAGCAGATTAATCAACACCATGGGCGTGGTTGTGAGGCACAAGGCCGCAGGCCGAGTGTCCTTACAGCACCCGGGGTGTTGATTAATCCCCAATAACTGCACATCCTGTCGTGGGTTATTACGCTTATAACATGGGATACATTTGGAGAAAATTGGACAAAAACTGCTGTTATAAAAAAGAAAACATGTGGGAAGTATTTAGTGTTTGTCCACTATTTTTGGCCATGGAACCACAGTTTTCTGTGTTCTGCCACAGTATAAATAGTTCCACACACAGAAATGTGTGGTAGAAAGGCCTCCACATTTCAATCAAGGAGCTGCCTGAACTTCATACACACAGTGTACATGCATTGTGTTCTGAAAGACAGAGAGCACTGTCTTCCTTTTTGCCCATCACTGCACACATTGTGACTCTGTGTGTTACATTAAGTGGTTAGTGAATGTGCCACTCTGTGTGTTGACAAATCTGGAAAGGATGACACACATTATACTGAACAACTGCTGCCACACATTTCGACAATGTACAGTTCTAGAAGCAGTTTCATGATATAAGCAGCTGCCACTCATCTGAATCATTGACATCATGCTGTCGGGAAACATGGGGTCACTTCATTAACTCCAATGTGCTGTTCTCTCTCTACGGTGCAGTAGAACAACTCGGGGGGGGGGGGCCAAAGTAGCAGATGCTTGGTGCGGCCGGTATAACTCTTGGCAGGTGCACACTGATGCCGCTTTCCAGCAGACTGTTCCACGGATGACCCGATAACTCTTCCTGCATTTTGATGACTCTGGAATAGAGAGGCACATACAAGGGAGTGCAGTACAGTTGATCACTCAGCACTGACACACAAACCAGTTCCAGTTGACTGGAACATATTATTTCAGTAACGGCAACGTCTCTGTTTTTGCACACTTCACTGCAATGCTGTCACAGCGCTGTGGCTACACATTTTGTGCGACAGGATGCACTTCAACTGGGCGGGTGAGTGGGAACTGTCTTTTATGCTGCACTGATAGCACCCTATCTATGACTCTGTGTGTCACACATGTATTAGCAAGGTGGGTAGGTCGCAGCTAGTACGAGCAAGTGTGACTTGCATTTTGGAACTTCCTTGGAAGTTATGACACTCGCAAGCATTGCATTCTGTGGCGAGTACTATAACTTGGTTACTGACATATTTCAAACGCTGCCGCACACCTATTAAATCAGGCAGGATTTTTATTGGTACCACTAATACAAGATAACTATTCTGCTTGCCATCTACATTGTTCTGCTGTGCTGTAGCTTACAATGACTCCTTCAGCGGTTGCTAAGCTGCATCCTACTACGTTTGTCTGCTCACTTTCTGGATTTATATCTGTGCTTGCAACATGCCTATCTACGTTTCTCTGGATTACTTAGTGACAGGACATGCTTAAAGTGTTGCACTGCAGCTACTAGTGACAGCGTCCATTGGGTGGGTGGGTGGGTGGGGAGGATCTGTCACTAACTTGTGAAAAAACATGGCTCCTTTTACTTTTCTGTGTCAGCCATCCTAAATGAATGCCATCCAGTGCATCATATTGATGCTTCACGACTTCTCACCACATCCAGTTGGTGTTAAAATATTAGAAATTAATGAATGGTCACCTGATAATGATTGTCCAGTCATGACTCTCAAATATAGATGCCCATGTTATAAAATGATTTAATGCTGTCTAAAGAAATTGAAATAAATGGATAACAGATCCACTAAATAGTATTTGAGTTTATAGAAACCACAGCATAAGACTTCACAAAAAAGAAAAGCTAAACATTGAGTGTAAAATCTGAAGAAAAGATAAAATAGAAATTCTGTTTCTCAAAATGCAGGGGCATTTTAAAAATTTCCTAGAAATGTTTCATTTAGGAATATCTCAAACACTATTTTTCTGAATATATAGAAAAGTTAAATGAACTCCAATATAAGCCAGTATTTGTGGTAATACCTGCATTTTTTGCAGCCTGCACTTCAAAACAAAAGGGGGGAGGGGGCATGGCCAGCAGGCGTCCTGTGCTGACATGCTTCACTTCATCTCTGCAGCACAGATCTATAGTCGAATGGCCTCTATACTAAACATCTAATGTTTGAACAAATTCTGCGCAGACATTGTTTAATCTAGCTGTTTGGTCGCATGGAGGCGATGGGGACACGTGTGCATTTTACAGATTCCCCCCGATCCCCCGGCACGTGGCCGTGTGAGTGTGTGGAGGTACACATTGCACCCCGTGGTGCCAGCTCAGCCCCTTCCACCTCCCAATACTTTTGCTGCCCCCTCTCTGTCTACACTACCCACCAGACCTCCACTCAGTGGGAGCGGAATAACAGGGGGGGCACCAACCCACCTTCACCACCCTCAGGAGAGGAGAAGAGAGCTGCCTGCCACCATGCTCAATCCTGCTCCCCCCTCTCCCCCAGCACCCCAGTGACCTAAGGTCATTCCCAAACTCGGTCGACGGCGTAGCATGAGGTAAGGCATCCAGTGCCTAAACCCTCTGCGCCACTGGGCCGGCTGCACAGATATTTTTTATAAAAGGGAACTTGTTGGCCAAGTGACCAACACTTCAAACTGTTACGTGCATGGGAAGTCCGAGAAAGCAGTTGGAAAGTGGAGGGAGATTTTTTTGGGGGGCTAGTAGCCAGGGCCAAGTGGAGGAGGGAAAACAGTGACAGCCAGTCTGGTCGAGGAGGTAACAGACAAGCCCTCTAATAAGGATTTATTGAGGGTCATCCAAGCCCTTGATAAAACAGTGATATCTCTGTATCAGAAAATCGAGTTGAAGTCCTAACTCACCTCCTTTGAACAACAGGTGCTCATTGCAGTTGCCGACTCAAAAGAAGCTGCAGGAACAGCGCTCAGAGCAGTCTGTGCAACAACAGAGCTCATAAAAGAGAAGACGACTTTGAATACAGGCTTGAAGCGCTTGAAAACCTCACCCAGTCTGCCAGTTTGCGTATTTTGGGACTGGTGAAGACAAAAGAAGGAGAAGACATGGCAACATTTTTGGGGACTCAGGAGAGAAACTGCAACTGGACACCCCCCACATGGTGTTCTGAGCATTTAGAAACACCCCCCAGAAAATGGAAGGAAAATCCAAATATTCCATGGACTCTTCTTGCCACCCTGATGGGTTCCAATGAAACTGGACAGAGTACTAGATGCAGCACGGATGACTGGGCCACTCACAAATGGATGGTGGAAACAAAATCTCAGTTTACCACGACCTGAGCTTCACAACAAGGGAGAGAGACAAATTATTCTATGCTGTCAGAACCTCCGTGCAGACATGTGAAGTTTCACATCATTTACAGTATCGCGCCACACTTAAGGTAGTGTATGGGACAAATAGTATCTGTTCAGTAACTCAGAAGATGCTGGCGCGTCAGCAAAGGAGATAAAGTTGAACAGTGGGGTGAGAGAAACAGCAGCATACTTGGAGGCTTTGGACTGAGGTTCGGATTGAGGATTAGTGATACAAACATACGAACATATAAAATTTGCCAGCAGATAAAGGCCTAGAGGTCTATGAAGTCTGCTGGAATATGCAGCTAGCGATATCAGACAATAAGTAACTATGGGGACAAGTGGGTCAAATCGAAGCTTGTAAAAAGGAGCGGGTCATGAGGCAGATTACGCAGGTGATTTTGATTACTGAGTGATGGACATATTTTGCCTGAACACTGTTTAACTGAATGGGGCACTTATAATACTCTGACTCGTTTTGTACCTTGACTTTTGAACCACCATGGCACCTGTCTTGTGGCTCTCGCTCGTTAGCTGCTGAGTCCTCACTGTCCCCATCACCACCACTCACATGAGCAGTTGGAATTTAACATCTTCCAGACACATTAATTGATGATTGGGACAGTTCTTAAAAGCCCTTATCTTGTTTACGGTTGTACTTGCTCTTGTGTTTTTGAATCGGGATACTACACCGTTCAGTGCACGGCAGTCGATGTTATGATTTTCCTATTAACTTCTATGTCAGATACAGAGTATTGGGGCTAATAACTGCATACAGTTACCAAAGGACCTTCTACAGCATGTACCATGGCAAAGCTCATCTTCAATGTAAGCCATGCCTTTTGGTAATGTAGTGTATCAATGAGATATAGAAATATGTGCTGGGGCTATAGTATTTGCATATACACTGAATGTGTTTTACCAGTACTCACATGTGTATTAAAGGCTGGTTTACTCTCTGTGGTTTATATATTTTTATAACCGGTCCTCCATGCTGATGGTAAGCTGGTTTGCATCAGATGTTGATTCAGCTTATTTGTTTGCAACCATTGAGGTACAACTCCCCTGAATGGGGTATGAGACTTGTGAAGTGATCGTGATGCCCCATATATCAATGTCTGTATACCTGAAGGTGAAAGTCACAAAGCAATGGATAAAGTGTATAAGGCTTATCTCATGATCAATAAAAATAAAATTACAGAAAAAAGCTGAAGCCAGCCAACATTCCCATGCCATTCCAGTAAATATGTTGTTAGATAGCTAGATAGACAGACACAAATATATTAAGACACATATATTAATCTGTATGTCTTTATAATATTCTGATCAGGCAGGCATCTGCTGTTTTTGAGATTCCTAAAGAAAACAAGCACTTGTACATTGTCTCCTTGGGTTTGCTAGTTTTAAATTGGAAGTTGAACTCCTGGGCCAGAGTCGTAGTTGCTGTTGCCAGTGCTGAGGGGTGGCAAACACTACTTAGTGTTGGTGCAACCTGCTGCGCTCAGCAGGGGCTGTAGACCTTTCACTTGAGGTTATTGCAAGTGCTTGGAAAAGGAGATGATACGCAAGTGGTCCACAGGGACATTTCCACTCGCATGCTGAACCTCACAGGGACATTTCCACTCACATGCTGAACCTCACAGGGACATTTCCACTCGCATGCTGAACCTTACAGGGATATTTCCACTCACATGCTGAACCTCACAGGGACATTTCCACTCACATGCTGAACCTCACAGGGACATTTCCACTCGCATGCTGAACCTCACAGGGACATTTCCACTCGCATGCTGAACCTCACAGGGCTGCTGTACTCTTCTCAGATGGTTGTTAGGGTTGCAGCATTGCAAGCAGGTGCAGCTAAAAGTTGACCAGCTGCAGAATCGGTCCATCTTTGGGGGACGGGCACTGAATTCCCAGGGAGGGTGAAAGTCAGGGTTGAGCCCCTAATAAGTGGTCTTTGGGAGTGCAAGAGGGGGCACCACTGGACCAACAGGGGCATGACACACAGGAGAGTTAAGGAGGTGGCCCAGCTCCAGAAGCATGGTGCACTCTTGTACATTATGACACGTGCTGGGTACACGTAATGCCATGGTGCACTGGGTTTGGGGGGCTCACACCAGGGTGTTAGCAGGCAGAAACACTTTTCCTCCAACTGCCATCTATAATGGTGATGTGCATTGATCGGTACTCACAATGTGCACCACTCATGGTATAGTGAAGTTTCGATTGGCAGTGCAACATTGTGGCCACAAATTCTGCTTCTGTTATTGAGGATCAGACTCCTCATCTGCAAGGAGGCTCTAATGTTTTTAGAACCAGAGTCTGACAACTCTACTTAAGTACTAAAAATTGTTCCGGAGCCCAGATATATCCAAACTCCAGGATGCCAAGCTTTAATCTGGACTCCAGTGTTAATCCAATGACATTTAGCAATATACTGAGGTAACATTAATTGATTGACTGACTTACATATGATCAGGAAAGCCCTTTAGCAGCATGTGCCCATTTAGGAGGTAGTATGGCACAGTGGTTTAAGGCCCTTTGCTGCAAATCTGGAGACCTGGGTTTGAATCCCACAGCCCCCACTTGCATACTGTGTGACCCTGAGCAAGTCACTTAACTTCCTCATGCTCCCAGGTTGCACCTGTAAACAAGCTTTCAGCTTAGTGTGTCTCACCTGGTTAAATAATTGGAAAAAAAAATAATTTCACAGGCAACCCACATCAGTGGAAGTAGAAACACAAGACAATTATTACTTGCCACACACAAAATCACATTACTGGGTAACATAAGCTGTAGGATGATGCAGATAACGTAGCATAGGTTGTTCCAACAGGTTAACATGGCTAGGAAGTAATAGTGATGACAGACTTCTCTTCCACTACAACCCATCAAGGCAAGTGCAGCTACCTGTACTCTTAAGGTAATCTTTCAATTGATTATTGCACACCTGATTAATTAACAATGCCTGGAGGTTAACTGATACTTGATTCAATGCCTTGGGGGCAGAATATGAAAATGACCTCTGCTCCAGCGATGTGCTAAAAGAAGGGCATAGGTTTAGGTAGTCTTGTGATGTGTGAGATTTCCCGAATGGTACTGTAAGTATATCTTGAAGTACAGGAGGAGCCTAATATTTTAGAATTTCTGCAACTGTTAAGTTTTTATAGTGTTGTTGTCACAGATCAAATATCTGCTGCCCACCATCCCGTAAGAATAGCTGAACAAAACAACAGATTATATTGAGAAGGGTCTTGATTCTGGACAGTACACTGTCACTTGGCGCTGAGTAGACAATAATTCCATAATCAAAGACAGAAGGAAGTGTGCCAGCCCGGTGGCACTGAAGGATGAGGCGCTGGACGCCACACCTCTCCCACACCGGCAACCCGCATTCAGTGATGGACTCGGGTTGCCAGGGGTTGGCAGGGGAGGGAGAGCATGGAGTGTCCTGAAGAAAGCTCTTCTCTCCCTGGGGAAGGATCCAGGGTTGCTCGGTGTCCTGGCAGTCCCTGATGGAGAGCGGGGGTACTGCAGGTACACTAGCCAGTGTAGGGGGTGGAGAGCGGCAGATGCCAGCAGGGTAGCCATGTGCAGGTGTCATTACATGCCGTGCTCCAAGGGAGGAAACTTCTAAAAAAATCTCCATTCTCGGGGATAGGCAGTGGCACCTGTGCCCTGCTGAACCACATTCCAGCACCTGGCTTCGCTCTGCTCCAGGCCCGACCACACAGCCGGAACATTAAATTGAAGATAGAGTGCCCTGGACAGATAGGGTGGCCCCACTTTGGGGGGGGGGTGCAGAGCCAGGGGATCTGCCAGGCTGACGCTGGGGGAGGAGAGAGCTTCAGGTGGGAGGTAGAGCTCACGGTGGTGGCGGATGCCGGAGAGATTTCCCCAATGGTCGGAACAGAAAACGAATGTACAAAAAAAAAAAGACAGAAGGAAGTTTTGGGATACCAGCCTTCTGATCTTATCTGTGAAGTTTTTTTCTGTGCAAGTGTCCCAATCTCGTGTTTACTTTCTTGACAAGGTAGTCAACATGGATGGCATAGCATTACTGCCCAGTGTTAATCCTCGATATTTTAACCTTGGGACAAGCTTAGTTTCTGTGTTGTCCATGGAGGCAGTGTTATGGGATGCTTGAGATGAACATAATTTCCTGTTGCTGCCAAATACCATTCTTTTAGTTTTCTTTGCATTCACTACTAAGGCATTTTCATGAGCCAGTTGTAACACAAGAAGTCAGCCTATAAGCAGTGAGTCACAGCCTGTAATGACCCTCCCCTAGTGAATAATACAGTGTCATCTGCATATAGGAACATCTTTGAGTTAATGCACAGTGGGGCCTGTGCTCCAACGGGTGGGACTTACGCAACAGAGGCATGTATCCCACCTGTTGAGCTCTGCACCTGTGGACAGGTGCACACCAGCGGCATGCATGACTGCCGGCAGTTGCCCGCGGCCCTCCCCAACCCCCGGTGCCTGGGTATGTGCAGGAATGCATGAGGCAGCCATGGACGGAGCTGTGCACCTGGGTGGGCATCCAGTGGGATGCCATACTGGATCCCTCAGTGGATCCCTTACGCAGTGGGGGGTGCATTGGCTGTGCTTCACTGCAGATGTCCGCATGGCTGGTGGCCATAGAAGTGAGAGGTGACTTGTGCCGCCATCCTTGCCATGCCCCCAATCTGACAGGGAGGTATGGGGTGGGGGGCAGTGCCATGATGGTGTGTGTGTGTGTGTGGTGGGGGGTTGCAATAACGTACCACACCACACCATCTGGGGCGCAGGGTGCCGCAGAGGCGGGCGCGGGGGGTACATGCTGTCCAAGGGCTGGTGCCCCCATGAGTGTGTGTGGAAGTTTGGCATACACTGGGACAGTGGAGACTTGGCTGGGTGCTGGGGTAAGTGGAAGTAGGGCAGTGGTCCGCTTGGTGTGGGATGGATGTGTGAGGCATGTAGGGGACTTATGACAGGTTTTACTCTGGCATATCAGTACCCTCCAACACACCTCAGTGTGCAGCTGTATGCGGCTGTATGCATGCCACGTAGTGGATGGCATAGCATTACTGCCCAGGGTTAATCCTAGATATTTTAACCTTGGGACAAGCTTAGTTTCTGTGTTGTCCATGGAGGCAGTGTTATGGGATGTTTGAGATGAACATAATTTCCTGTTGCTGCCAAATACCATTCTTTTAGTTTTCTTTGCATTCACTACTAAGGCATTTTCATGAGCCAGTTGTAACACAAGAAGTCAGCCTATAAGCAGTGAGTCACAGCCTGTAATGACCCTCCCCTAGTGAATAATACAGTGTCATCTGCATATAGGAACATCTTTGAGTTAATGCATAGTGGGGCCTGTGCTCCAACGGGTGGGACTTACACAACAGAGGCATGTATCCCACCTGTTGAGCTCTGCACCTGCGGGATGCATGACTGCCGGCAGATGCCCATGGCCCCGCCCCCACCCCCTGCTGCATGGATATGTGCAGGATTGCGCGGGGCATCCATGGACGGAGCTTTGCACCTGGGTGGGCATCCAGTGGGATGCCATACTGGATCCTTCAGTGGATTCCTTACTCAGTGGGGGGTGCATTGGCTGCGCTCCACCGCAGATGTCCGCATGGCTGGTGGCCATAGAGGTGAGAGGTGACTTGTGCCGCCATCCTTGCCATGCCCCCGATCTGACAGGGAGGTATGGGGTGGGGGGCAGTGCCACGATGGTGTGTGTGTGTGGTGGGAGGTTGCAATAACCCACCACACCATCTGGGGCGCAGGGTGCCGCAGAGGTGGGTGAGGGGTTACATGCTGTCCAAGGGCCGGTGCCCCCATGAGTGTGTGTGGGAGTTTGGCATACACGGGGACAGTGGAGACTTGGCTGGGTGCTGGGGTAAGTGGATTTAGGGCAGTGGTCCCCTTGGTGTGGGATGGATGTGCAAGGCATGTAGGGGACTTACGGCAGGTTTTACCCTGGCATATCTGTACCCTCCAACACACCTCGGTGCGCAGCTGTATATGGCTGTGTGCATGCCGCGTAGTGCTGGCCCCCCCCACCTTCCCCCTGTGCATTGTGGTCTATGTGGGTGGCGGATCGGGTGCGTGGGGTTCTGTGCCCCCCTGCAAGTGCATCCACGTGGGGAGGCGCAGGTGGGCTGGTGTCTCCACGCCTCACATACGTGGCGTGGAGGTCGCCACACCTTAGAGCATAGGTCCCTTGCTGCGTAGGTTATTTACGTAAAGGCTGAATAATAGTGGTCACTAAAATGCCCCCTAGGGGCCCCATGTTACATTTCCTGGGGAGGAAAGGGCCTCTTTCATTTTTACTCTGTGCTCCCTTTCTTCAAGATAGCTCCTGAACTATTATATTACCTCTCTTTTGAGAAACCTAGGTTAGACAGTTTCCCTAGCAGTGCTCCCTGCCCAACATTATCAAAAGCCCTTGTTAAGGCAATACATACAGCCCCTACATAATTACCCTCATCAGTCCCTCTGTGTAGGTAGGCTGTTGCAGTACCATAATCCTTCCGGAATCCATGCTGGGCTGCTTTTAAAATGTTTTACTTCGGTAGATATATTTGGGAGGCAGTATAGTGCAGTGGTTTAAGGCTCTAATCTGCAAATCTGGAGACCTGGGTTTGGATCCCACAGCCCCCACTTGCATACTCTCAATCTCTTCACACTTGACAACGCCCACTGGGCGGCACCCCATCTCACCCCCCCCACTTCTCCCCATTGCATCTTGCCTCTGTTATTTACCAACATGTGCTCAGCTGTATCATTGTAATTGCTACTAAATTGTGTAAATGTATGAAACCACTCTGTGTAACTGTAAGTCAGCGACCTTTATGCTGTAACCTAAAGTTGTTCTGTCTGTCCTCAATGTGACGAGGTACCTTTGGAAATGAGCCTCTGGCTCAAAGGTTGTAAACCGATTTACAAATAAATAAAAAAAAGAAATAGATAAATAAAAAAATACTGTGTGACCCTGAGCAAGTCACTTAACTTCCCTGTGCTCCCAGGTCGCACCGGAAACAAGCTTTCAGCTTAGTGTGTCTCACCTGGTTAAACAATTGGAAAAAAAAAAGAAGTTCGGTTCTCTGAAGCATTTTGGATCATGGTAGTAAGATGGGTATGGACCTGTAATGTTCTGTGGTGGATAGGCTGCCTCTTTTGTGTACTCAGATGATGGTAGCCTGCTTCCACACCTTCGATATATTCTGTGTACATAGGGACACATTCGTCGATGTGCTGATGGGCTCCACAAGGCTGATTCGATTAACCTGAGATCAATACTATCTGTTAGCTGCTGTAAGACTTTTAAAGGATAACGACGGGACACTTTTAGACTCTTAACAGGATGAGCCTTCATGCAGTCTGCAGTTGACACATTGCCAGAATCTGTGCAGTGCTCTAAGCTGCTGAAGTACTGCAGGTATTAAAGGTTTTAGCTAGCTCCACGGAGTAGGTTATGATTGAATCATAGAGTTCTAGTGCCATGGTGGTTAACTTATTAGACCTACAAAGAAAGGTGTGTCATTCCAAGCTCTTCTGGGATCAGAACCAAAGTTTTTTTTTGTCTTTATAAAAAACAGCCTTGGTTTGTCTAATTATTTACATTTGTTTTCCTGTTCTTTGTACTTTGACTAAAACCTGTCCTCATATTTTATATACAAGTTCCATGCCTTATCTCTTTTCCTCATTACTTTTAGTAAGTCACTATTTATTCAGTATTATATTTTTATTTATTTAGCTTTTGTTGACCGGGTAAGTGCACTAGACAAATCCTGCCTATTTTCAGGCACGACCCGGGGGGAGGGGGATACAGATGAATGGCAACTGACCTTGAACCACATTAAGCTGTTGGTGGTACTTTTACCGAATGAGGGAAATTTGGCCAGGACACCGGGGAAATCCCCTACTCTTTTAGAGAAGTGCCATGGGATCTTTAACATCCACCTGAACTACCACCAATCCAGGCAGATGGGACCTCGGTTTAACGTCTCATCAAAGACGGCACCTCAGGTGCAGCACCCTCTCATGCTGCACTACAGTGTCAGTACTGGGATATTAACCCAAGTGCCAGATGTGGGAACTGAACCCACAGCTCTCTGATCTCCTGGCCTCAGAGGCAAGTGTGATACCTATCACCCGTTATGCAGAATTTTTTTTTAATGAAGCATATTGGTCACAGATCATATTAAATTCACAAGAAGTCCATTGCCAGGTCAATGTCCAATGTACTGTATACCCACGCCCCCATCCTCTACCCTTAAATTTGGCGTATTGCTGAATACTATAGTTCTAAAAGTTTTGAACTGGGTCTTGCGTGGCCTGATTTTGCCTAAATACTTGTGTAGAATGTATTATTTGTTTAATCTATACCGACTGTCTCACTGTGTGTGTCAGTAAGTTATTGTTTGTCAATACACTGTACAATGGTAGTTATTGTTTGTCAATACACTGTACAATGGTGTCCTGTTAACACAAAATTTCTGTTGTTACAGACAAGTGGTGCTACCTACAGTGTACAGCTTAATTAAACACTCATTCTACCCAATAGCTACGTCTAAAGTCTGAACCATCCATTGCTTAACCTGATGCAAAATGACAGCCTGGGCATGACTGAGGCATAACAAAGTTTCAAGCGTAGAGTAAAGCCCAGCGCAAGGAACTGACAGAGGCTCATACTTGTTGCTACTTACCTATGTGTAGTAATATATCAGATAATACACTGTATGGAAATTTGTGTACATTACTTTGTTCTTCACAATTTCTCAAAATGTACATATAATTTGTATTACTTCTTTTGATGTAGTCTTCTGGATGTAAATGCATGTTTTCTGACTTATTTGTGTGTGCTTTAAGAAAATATGCAATCATCTTATAGTGTATGGTGGAACATTACTAGGGATGGAAATCCACCCCTAGAATAGGATTGTTATGCTGCAGTAGCTACGTCATCATAGCTGTTATGCTGTATTAGCTACTGCAGCATAACAGCATGGAATGCGCTCACGCATGCGCGTTACCCTACCAACGCAGTTCAGGAAGCGGCTGCAGTGGTGAGGAGATCGCGGTGAAGAGTGGCTCTGAATAAAAAAACAGCAAAGTAAGAAGTAAAATGTTTTTCTTTTAACTGAGGATTGTAGACCATCCACTATAAAAGACAATGTACGGTCTACAAACAATAACGAGCATATGTATGCATCTTGAGGTTGCCATGGCGACAAACCTCTCAAGCTTCGCTCTCGAGGTTCAAACTGTCGACATGGCAACCTCTCGATGCATAAATATGCTTGTTATTGATTGTAAACCATACATTATTCTCTATATTTTTTTTCCAGTACTTCTGATTTCAGAACTAATCAGAACTTTGATCCCAATAATAAGGGTCATATCATCTGGTTGAGGTTCTTCCATTTCTAGTTTAAAAGATTTTTGTTGACTTAGGAACTTCGTTATAATGGTAGTGACCCCAAATGCTAGCTAGTATTTCCATGCAGATATTTGATGTAGTGTCTTTATTCTCCGGATGGCATCATAATATTTCAGACTTACTGGAGCAACCGTAATCTTTCTCTCCCTCTCCCTGCCCCTTCATTGCCTGCAGCATCTACCAAAGGGAGAGGCTGGGTCTGAAGTAATGCTGTGTGATGGGGCAGTGAAGAATGGGGAAGGGAGTGGCTGGGTCTGAAGTAGTGATGTGTAACAGGGCCATGAAGAATGGGGAAGGGAGAGGCTGAGTCTGAAGTAGTGCTGTGTGTTGGGGCAGTGAAGAATGGGGAAGGGAGTGGCTGGGTCTGAAGTAGTGATGTGTGACAGGGCCATGAAGAATGGGGAAAGGAGAGGCTGGGTCTGAAGTAGTGCTGTGTGACGGGGCCATGAAGAATGAGGAAGGGAGAGGCTGGGTCTGAAGTAGTGCTGTGTGATAGGGCCATGAAGAATGGCGAAGGGTAGAAAAAGACATGGCAAATGCCATAGAGTCACCTACCTTGCCTGCAAAGTCTGCAATGTATTTATAAAATGTGTTTGTTATTACCCTCCTGCATTCCACACCCACCGACATCCACCACTCTCCACCGTAATTCCCCAACTCCTGAGTGCTCTAATCACCCAGCTGCATTCCTCCCAGTGGCCCCTGCATTTAAAAGCTTTGACCCTCACCCCATAACTATCACACACAGCAGTGCCAGTGAGTCACCTCACAAATCCATTATCACATTGACACGGACATTTACAAATTTAAAGTCACTGTCACTATCCTGAGACCCATGCCATCTGGTGAGATCCCCCCCTGACCGAATCCCAGACACTACTTGATGTCCTGATTCCAGTAATCCAGTAAATAATCCACAAAAAGTCAGGGTAGGGGTGCTGCCTGCCACACAGCAAACACGCCAGTCAGACAGCTACTTTTGCTTCATGTCTCTTGGAGCAGATTTATTGCCAGGTACTGCTTAAGACTACCCAACTGAAGCCTCATTCCTTTCCTCAGCCACTGCTGCTGGGTGAGCTGAAGCCTTGTCCTCTAACTATGTGGATACTGGAGTCAGGAAGCTATGTAGGGGTCAGGACTGAGATTGGAAGGATCTCATGGGATGATATAGGACCTGGTGGGTGGCAGTGGTGATTTTAAATTTGTAATGGTCACTGTTGATGTGATGTTGACTGTATGAGGTGACTCATGGGCACTGCTGCATATGATGGTCACTGGCATTGGGGCTTGGTGTGCGAGTGGCAGTGGCCAGTGGGAGAGATGTGGGAGTGTGGCTGGACCTTTTTCTTTGGGCTTGGGTGGCAGCCACAGGGAACAATCAAATACCAAGCAAGCATAGTATTAACGAAGTACAGTACATGAAAATACTATGCTTGCTATGCGACGGTGAAGTGCACAACTAGATTAGAAGGGAAATGGTACCTTGTCATAGTAATACAGAGATGGTACTGTGTCACAGGGCTTACTGGCTGCAGAGTAGAAGGGACATAGTAACCTGTCACAGTACTTAATGACTGTAGAGTAGAAGGGACATAGTAACCTGTCACTATACTTAAGGACTGTAGAGCTGAATGAAGATGGTTGCCTGCCACAGTATTTAATGACAGTAGAGTTGAAGGGAGGTAGTAACTTGTCACAGACTGTACTGTACTTAATGACTGCAGAGTAGAAGGAAGATGGTACCCTATCACAGTAATAAGGAGCCAGTAACATGTCACAGTACTTAATGGCTGTAGAGTAGAAGGAAGATGGTAGTCTGTCACAGTGATGGGGAGATGGTGCCCTGTCACAGTCAAAATGAGATGGTACCTGTCAAAATAATGTAGAGATGATGTCCTGCCACGGTAATGGGGAGATGGTACCCTGTCTCAGTAATAGGAAGGTGGTGCTGTGTCACAGCAATGGGGAGATAGTACCCTGTCACAGTACTGTACTTACTATTGTTCCTTAATACTGTCTTCTGCAGGCACCTCAACAGTGAACACGCACTAGATGACCGCAGCACTGCCCAGTGTCGAGTCCAAATGCAGGTGGTTCAGCAGCTCGAGATTCAGGTTGGTGCCCTGTCCATTCTAGTATCATCCCTCAGATGCAAATTATTGGGAGTTGGACTTAATCTACATGCTGGAGATCGGCTTCATGTCATAGTGTGTACCCAGACACCCAATATAGATTGTGTTCCGTATTAGAGCTAGATAGTATGCAGCAGAAATTCATGGAAGGGAGGTAGTGTCAGACAAATATGATAGTGTTCTTTGACTGTGTAACTAGGGCAGTAGAGACGGGGCAAGAGTGAATTTACTGTACATTGACTTTCGCAAGGCATTTGACTCAGTGCTGCACAGAAGATTTCTGAAAAAGTTAGGGGATCTGGGTGGAGTGAAGGACCCAGTTAGATGGGCGGATAGCTGGCTGGGGGCAGGGGAAACAGCAGAGGATGGTGGTAAATGGGGTCAAGGCAGGGGAGAGGGAGGGCACGAGTGGGGAGCCTCAGGGTTCAGTCTTGGGTCCGGTTCTTTTCAGTATGTTCATCAGCAACATAGGAGAAGGAATGCAAGGTAAGCTGCGTCTCTACACAGATTATACTAAACTCTGTTATGGGGTAGATAATGAGGAAGGGGTAAGGAGCTGCAGAGGGACCTGCAAAGGTTAGAGAAGTGGCCCAAGGTTTGGCAGTTGAAATTCAATGCCAAGAAGTGCAAGGTGATGCACATAGGGATTAAGAACCCAGGACGAAATATTGGATTGGAGGGGTTAAGCTGGACACTGTGCCTGAGGAAAGGGACCTGGAAGTCATCATAGTGACTTCCTAAAATTAAGCAATGCAACAAGGCCTACAGCAAGGCAACCAGAATACTGACGTTTATTGGGAGGGGGCTCAGCAACAGCAGGAAAGAGGTAATACAGCCTTTCAACAGCTCACTGGTGAGGCCACGTCTGGCATACTGTGCCCGGTGCTGGAGTCCCCACCTGTGGAAAGACGAGGACAGGATGGAGGTGGTGCAGCATAGGGTAACCAGCAATTGTTTAGAACCAGCAGGACAGATCCTATGAGGATTGGTTTAAGGCTCTGAACATGTACTCCTGGAGACGAGAAGGGAGGGGGCGATATGATAGAGACCTTCAAGTTCCCAAAAGGAATTAACAAGGTAGACAGCCAGGAAGTATTTTGCAGGAAGGGTGAAACAAAAACACGTAGACATGGGTGAAAGTTGGTGGGAGGAGGGACATGAGAAATTGTGATTTTTACAGAGAGTGGTTGAGCCATGGAACGGCCTCCCAGTAGAGGTGGTGGATGCAAGATCTGTTTATAATTTTAAACACAGATGGGACTGAGTAAAAGGCTTAATAGTTACTCAGGAAGATAGCAGTAAGACATGGGGAACGGGGGCAAAACCTGACTTGACAACAGGTTTGGTGGTTGGATGGGGTATAACAGGATGGACTGGATGGACCAGTGCTCTTTCCATGCCAGCGTTTTCTCTGTTTCTATGCAAGACAGTTCTTCGTCTGCTCTATATACCGTCTGCCAGACAGCACCATTCTCCATCAGTTATTATTTGCTCCAGTATCAATCTTGTTAAGAAGGACCGTCCAGGGCCATGAAAATTTATCAGAAACGGCCTGCTGATCTAAGAAACCGATGTTTCCAGAGGCATCCTGGGGGGAAGTTACAAGGGGAAGTAAAAACACAGATCACAGTAAAAACAGTATGTGAACTCGATGACTGTACATGTGGTGCAGTTATAGATATAGCACTTCAGGGTATATGTTTATCTGCACACTTGCTGCATTTCACGGCTCAAGTTCTTTGGGTGAGATGAGTGCAGAGAGATGCTGAGCAGTTGTGGCACACAAAGGGTCTGAGAAGGCACTCTTAAAACCATAAGAAAAGTTGGAGCTGTACGTATAGATATTTTATGAATCATGTTAAATACTTGCTGGAATTGAAATTTAAAATCAAAATGTTTTACTCAGTAGAAAATAAGAGAGAAGCGGACTATGCTAACTGAACTTAGTACTTCAGAATTTGAAAACTGTTTGCATGACTCTCAGAGTTATACAAGTGTCTTAAATGTTTAGAAATAAACAATCCCAACAGACTGAAAATGATTGCGTAGTTTATAGTGGTCAGTACAGGAGCAGAATGACAGATGTACTATAAACCGAAATGCAGTAAATAAGAAGTAAATGCAGAATGGTAAATGTAAACATAATTCACTGCAAAACAAAGTAATAATCAAAAATAAGGGGCAAAAATAGGCAGTAAAAGCACCCCAGCAATGAACTGGAGAGTTCATTGGACAATGTAATAAGCTGCAAAAGGGACCGAAGAAGTGGAATATAAGAAGGGGTGTTAGATGGTTGGCCGGCTTGCTGGCACAGTGGCGGAGTGGCCACTTGCAGCACTGATGACACAGGTTCTAGAATAAGCCTGGGAAATCAGAGGGTCTCAGAGAGGGAGAGGGAGAGTTAGGCATCCCCAGGCAGGCGGTTGCTGCTAATAGAGATTATGCAGCAGTGCAGCTGGGAGTCATGAACAGGAGGGACACTTTCAGTGCTGCTCATGTTTGTGTGGAAGCAAGCACACAATGTTTGCATCACTGAGCAGCTGACAGTCCTGGGGACAATACAACATGGAAAAAAACCCAATGGCAGGATCGAGTCCTGTTCAGAATCGCTCACACACACACACATCCCTCCATGATGTCTGGCAGGCCTGGATACATTCCAGCTCTGCTGCTGTCAGTGGTCTGGGGGGTGCCAAAATAACCTTCCCATTTATAACCCCCTCTTCCCAGTAAATCACACTGGAAATGCCCTAGTGAATAAAAAATAATTTTCAGGCCAGATGCCTGTTCCTAGCACAGGTGTTTCTGGGGTCTAAAAAGATTAGGGGCTGAGCCCCCACCATTCCTGCCCAGTGATAAGCAAACAGCTAAGGCAGGGGTCAGTTGTAGCAACTGGGAATCTTTTATTTGGGGCTGATGAATAAAGATACATGGCTTCAGCCCCTAATGCCCTAGTGACTCCCCTGGTTCCTAGCCTAGTTTGTAAACTTCTGCTTCCACTCTCTTCAGCAGTTCATGTGCAAGGGTACTGGGCATAATGGAGGTGAGGGGCATTGAGGTGGTTAGGTGCAGGAAATGCCCTGGAGTTAGACAGAGCCTAGAGAGAGGCCAGACATGTTTGGTTTCTGTCCCCAGGGTCCCCGCCAGACCGAGTGGGCAGGTAGCCGGCAGACCTGCAGTGTCCATTAGTGTGCAACACCAGATCGAGGAACAAGACAGCGACTATGGCAGACTTGAGTTCTTCGGTCAATCTGGCATGCATTACGGAGACCTGGCTAGGTGATGATGCCAGGCGAGTGTTGCAGGCAGCTGTCCTCTCCGGGTACTCCATGGTGCACTGCCTGAGGAGGAAAAGCAGGGGCGGGGGAGTGGCCATCTGCTTTAAATCCAGCTTGGGCTTTTCCAAACACCCAGTGGAGTCAGTCAGGTCCTTTGAGTGTGCGGCGGTGCATGGGAATCCAGGTGCAGGTTGCAGGCAGGATTCTCCTCATTTATTACCCCCTTCCCCCCGGGGTCAGGAGGAGAGTTCCTACAGGAGGTCACAGACTTCGCCATCGACAATGTTTTGGAGTCCCCCAGGTGGTTGATTCTGGGGGACTTCAATGTCTGGGTTGACTGTGAATCCTCGCAGCTAGTGCAGAATGCAGTGGCTAGGTTGTTGACAGGCCTGTCTAGGTCCAGTCTTGTGGCCCTGATCTTGCAGGCTCTGCACTGGCTGCCTGTCAGGTGAAGGATCATCTTCAAGGTGGACTTGCTCACCTATAAGGCCCTATATGGGCTGGGCCCAGGCTATCTGGCTAATCTTCTAACACCAGTCACCTCTGCTCATTCCCTCCATTCCTTGACTAGGGGCCTTCTTGCAGTTCCCAGGGCCAGATTAAAAACATGGCGACCAGATGTTTGAAGTCACCAGTTCAGCCATATGGAACCCTTTTTTTCCAGCTGGCGTGAGGGATGCCCTGACAGTCGAGATATTTAAGAAGGGTCTAAAGGCTCATTTGTTTTCTTTGGCCTTCCCCATTGATATTTGATGCTGACCAGAGCTAATTTAATTGGATCTAACTTAACTGGAGTTTTATCTGTTTTATAGTATAAAGTGTATGTATAGTATCTGTATACTGTATGTTTTTCATTTGTTTTACCCTATCTGCTTTTATGTAAGGTGCCCAGAGCCTCGGGGGTTGGGCGCCATAAAAATAACATTGCCTTGCCCTTACTTCAAGCGTGCGTGCTTGAATGGCAGTAGCAGAGATGGTGCAGGAGCAGCCAGGGAAGCAGGTAAACCATTGGCGGCAGCAGTGCACAGATGGGCCAGGAGTAGTCAGTTGGTCAGCATAACAGGAACGCAGTTAGCAGCAGCATGTGTATGGGCCAGAAGTGGTCAGCTGGCCAAGGGAGCAAGCAAACGGGTATCCTGCAGCTGGGCCAGGAATTTTTGACAGACTGAGGGAACAGGCAAGCAGTTGGTAATAGCAGCATACAAATGAACCAGTACCAGACTGGCCAGAAAATCAAAAGGGTTCTTTTTAAAGGGGAACAGTCAGCACTAAGAACCCCTTATCCAAGTGTGGGGCAAATCCCAATTTGCAGTTTGTATGAAAAAAACATGTTTATTTTTCCTTATTTACTGCAGTATAGTAGAGCGTATCAGGCAGATTAAGCTGACATTTGCTGTAACCAGAAATGCCAGAATGTCCCCCGGCTGATGTCAGGGCTGGGCTGCATCAGTGGGAGATTCCATAGCATGCAGTGCATGTTAAGGGTTTTTATAAGCTCTGATCTTTTGTGTACTAGTACTACTGTCCTGCAACAAAGCACAGTCAAAGAGGAAATGTGCCTTCACAGAATGGGTGATAGATGTAAGCAATTGACTGCTCAGAGAGGTGGTTGAAGCCAAGACTACAGGGGTTTGAAATTGAGTGGGACAGATACAAGGGAATAGTGAGACCCACAAGCAGAAGAGGGGAAGGGACACCCAGGAAAGGTGATGATAATCAGCCAGTAGGACTATCGGCTCTTTAAATCCAGCCCAGGGTTCGTCCTAAAAGTGGGAGAACTGGTTTGACTCAGTTAAGAACTTTCCAGCGTCTGTGTCATTCTCTGTAAAAGAACCTTATCAGAATTTATTTTTTCTGGTCATCATATTTAAAACATTTTATAAAATGGCAAGAAAAAAATCAAGAAATTTGAGTGGCTGAGAGACATCATGTGACCGTGCATTAAATCGTTATAAATGCATGGAAATGTGCCAAATCTCATTTTCCTCCCCCCAAAAACTACTTGGAGCCATTTTATAAGTTTAATAAGCACCTTCTAAGTGTACGTAGAGCATACTGATTTTTATACAGAACAAAGGATAACCATATACTGTGTACGTAATAAATCACGACAGTGTGTGCATTATAGAATTGTAATGCACTTTCCAGGAGCATAAGGAAACTCAACATTCGGCCTCGTGCCTTACTACACCCCTGGGGCATGCATTAAAATCTTATAATGCACACACTGTCATGGTTTATTACTTACACAGTATATGGTCAGCCTTTATTCTGTATAAAAATCAGCCTGCTCTAAGTCCTTATTGTGTGCATTCCAAAGTATTGTTGTGCGCATTCTGAACCACTGTTCAGCACAGTTCAAAGGTCATAAGATTTTAAGTTCCCCATTTGTCCCACACCCAGCTGGTTACTAACCAGCTAGTGCTCAAAGTTGTACCTTTTAACTTGCAAAACTCTGTACATTTGATTTTGATCATAGAACAGAACTAACAAATGGCATTTTGTTTTTACTTCGGGTGGTGAGGTGGGGGATGTCTATGACTCCGACTCCTGTGTTAAAAAAAACATATACTATATAAAATAAAATATGATCGACCACACACAACTCGGCATGTATTTCCATCTTGTGGTTGAGATGACGGCATGGGCCTCTTGAGCCTTGCTTTCGGAGTTCATATGCTATCATCTCAGCCCCTCAATGGAAACGCAGCCTTGTTGTGTATCGTTGCCAATCCATTATTTACTATGTGTATGGAGCTTTAGATATGCCCCAGTGTTGTTTTGTCTAGAAAGAAGGCTGGTAGTGGTGGTAGAAAGGCCCAGAAAGAACCTTGGATGTGGAGAAGGGACCCAGTGAGCCAGCTCTGTATTAAGTGGTCCTACTCAGTGTTTTTTTTAAATATCTTTTCTTCACATACAATAGAGTATGGTTGGAAATTGGCCATTAGAGCAGTTTTTAAGGCTTGGATAACTATCAATAATTTCTCATGCAAAAACAAAAACAAGGTGCTGCATCAACATGTGGTCTGAAAGCAAAACAAAATGGTTATATTAAATGCACGCCGAAAATAGAAAATAGTTAAACATCTACGTTTCGACCATAGGTCTTCTTCAGGAAATATCTAAACAAGAAAAAGCAAAGGCAGTGTACACTAACTTTGCTTTTACTCTCTTAGATATTTCCTGAAGAAGACTTTTGGTTGAAACATCGATTTATAACTTCTCATGGCTTATCGGAATCTCAGACCCTTTTCTGGTTCTCCCATCCTTAGTTAGGCAGAGCATGGAGCTAGGCAAGGAAACGGGAAGACTGGGTGAACCTTGGAGTCTTCTTCTGCTGACCTATTCCAGTTTTCTTTGGAAAACCCTTTGGGATGCAGTTGGTGTAAATGCACTTATAACACCAAGTTCTGTTCTGTTTTGTTGCTGACATCCAGAATGGTCTGCCGCACCTATGTATGCAGGAGATTAATAATAAATAATAATAAACTTTGTTTCAAGTGCAATTAAATAAATATCAAAGTGCTTCTGCAAGAGAGCTAAAACAGTAAGCAATTAAACATTAATTAAAAAGACAGACTTCCATAAGTTAATAATCAGAGTAGGTAAGAGAAAATAAAAATGTTTAAGGGCAGATTTGAAGCTCTCCACAGTCAGAAAGTCCCTTATCCGAAGAGGCAGAGAATTCCACAGGGTGGGAGCCACAGAAACAAACGCACGGGCTCCAGAGGTCTGCAAACAAACCCTGGGAATCTCCAACAATCCCTTATCGGCGGAGCGAAGTGGTTGGAGGGGGTGGTAGGGACAGAAGAGTTCTTGCAGTTAACTTGGTCCATGTAGGTCAGCAAGCTGACCTTGAAAGTGATCCACCACTGTACCAGCAACCAGTGCAGTCCACGCAGCACAGGTATGACATGCCTAGATTGAGAGAGCCCAGTCAACAACCAAGCCACAGCGTTTTGCACCAGCCGCAAGCAGCGGGATGTCAACCACCGGAAGCCCTAGGTATACGGCATTGCAGGAGTCAAGGCGGGAGGACACAAAGGCACGGATATTAAGTGTGCATAGTGCTTGTGCATTGGATTTGACACATGGGCATGGGTTGTTCAGATTGACAAATTCTGGATCCAAACATCCCAGCTTCTGAAGCGGAATACATCTGATTTCTTAACCAGTGGGCTGTGCAGCACCTCCCTGCCTGTAGAGTGCCTACAGACAAACCCTTGGGGAGAAAGCTGAAGCCTGACTGCCATACTTGGTCACCCAAGTCTGGAAGGTTTGGTGTTAAATTCATTGTTAAAAGGAAGCAGCTTGTCTGCTATCAGATCTATAATTTACACCTTTCTGAAAAATGAAATTAGCAGCACCCTGTGGTTCTGTGTCACTTTGGATATCAAAGTGCAGAAATATGATCTCAGACTTAACTGTTAACAGGGTGTTTTTTTTAGAGGTTTTTTTTTCCTTTATCAGCACTGGGCTATCAGAGTTTGTTGTGGGCTGCTAGTTTTGCCTACTCAGTAGCCTAGGTGGCAATTACAGGGAAACAAAACATGGCCCTAAAAAGCGCGGTATGCCTCTGTCTGTGAAACTGAGTGATTTGTACTGGTTAGAGTCAGCTGGAAATCCTTTTAACAGTCAAGCTCCTGAATTTTAATTAGAACTCGCAGCCTCTAGCCATTTGTGACACACATTCCATTAACTGAAATACAGAGGTTGCATTTCAGTTAATCATTTCTAGAGGCTGCCTTACAAGGTTGATTGCATTCAGATCTGTCCAATATTTATAACTGTCTACACCTGTAAAGCAAAGGTGAGCCCTGTTAGTTAATACACCATGTCACCACATTGAATTCTTCTCCAGTAGCCTTCAGAATTAACTGCATGCACTCAGGGCCATTTGTTTTGTTGTTGTTAATAATTCTCAGGGCAGTATTTTCATATGGGTCTGATACTGATGCAGAGACAATTTTTGCCTCTTGTCAAGGTCTGTCCAGTTGCGCCCAAACACAGGAGCCTTGTTTTCAGTTTCTGAACCAAATCACTGCAAACCATGTCCGAAGTTTAGACACTGTTAGGACCATCAAGGTGCTGTAAGCAGCATCGGAACTTCAGATGCAGTTGTTGGAGAACCATCTTCTGTTGATTTGAAAATTCGGGCCCTAGTCTCCAACTCCTATAAATTTCATCTTTTCCTGAAAAAAAAAGATCATTTACAAGTTACAGTTTCAGGAAATTCTGTGGAAATATGCCAGTGCAACAAGGATGACACTAGTACAACTCAGTGTGTCAGCGACAGTGTTTGCATCTACTGGTGAACTTGGTACACTTTCTGTGAATGGCCAGTTTTGCTTATTTTCCCCATGTTGCACCATAACAATTCTTTGGTGATTATGATCAGCAAGTTTCTTTCCTCTTTCTATATGCAGTGAACGGTGAAAGATGGAGAGGGGGTGGTGGCACACATTCTTATCCAAGTGGAGTCTTTTTTATTCTTTGGTAATCAGGACAAGGCAGCAAGAAGATAGGGGCCCATGGGACAAATCAACAAGCAGAGGACAGGAGAAAGAGCTTCCAGGGCAGTTCACTGAAGGTGGAGGGGTAGAAGGTCGCCAAGGCAAGACACCAAGCAGATAAAAGGGTAAATTCCCTCTGTAGCAGTAGGCAGCAAGTAGATGGGGAAATCAAAAGCCCCAGAGGCAAGGCAGCAAATGGAGGAACGGGGTAGGATAATCTATGGTACTAGACAGCAAGTGGGTGGCGGCGGCAGGGCCCTTACAGGTAAGCCAGTAAATGAGCGGGACCTCCGCGACAAAGCAGTGAGCCAAAGACTGGGATATAGCCCTCCCTGGCAGTAGGCAGCAAGAAGGGGAGAGCAGGCCCTCAGAGTAAGGCAGCAAGCAGATGGGGGACCTCCAAGAAAAGATAGCAAGTGGAGGGAGACTTCTGAGACATGCAGTAAATGAAGGACAGCGAGATGGTGTTCTGTGGCAGTACACAACAAAAGGAGCATTCCAAGCTGACGTTGTGCTTTTAGTAACGTGTCCAGCACACAGAAGGCTCAATGCAGGGAAGTTATTTTAGGCTGTAAAAGGAAGGGGGACCTCAAGGATAAGTAAGCAGAGAAAAAGGGGGAAGGGGCCTCTGCAGCACGTGCAGCAAGTAAATGGGAAGGGGGAAGAGGTTTACGTGGCAGAACTTAAGCAGCAAGTGGAGGAACAGGAGGGCGAAGGAAGGAGGGGACATGCAGAATAGTAGAGGCCACAGCAGCAACCCAGCATGAACCTAGGAGAGGTATAGCAAGTGCCACCAGTGAAGGGACACTGAAGGAGAGCACAGTCCCAGGTGGAGGGAACCTGCAGGAATCCTCAGCAGAGTGAGGCCACTTGAGGCAGACCGCACCAGGTAAACAGTGAAGGCAGCAGAACAGCAACAGAAGTAGTGCACAGGTCTCAGCTGTATTGGCCACCAGAGGGCAGCAGAATGGCCTTAGGTAGCACTAGTAGCAGAACTCCAGGTCAGATCCCATGGTTGGAGAGTAACAGAGCAGCATGCTGAGGGGGTGAGAAGTGGCAATATAAGGCCATGACACAACCAGGAATGCCCAGACAACAGAACGGGTAGAGAGCCAGCAGAGCTTAGGAATCAGTAGCACAATGTGGGAGGGAGCCATGGGATGGGATCAGATGGGTGCTGGCAGGTGTGCTGGCACTCGTTGACACAAGATACAGTGGAAACCCTGACCAGGGTAGTCACACAGCACAGCAGGGGAACATACAGCAAAGGGACATAGACAGGGTGGAGGTGGTTCAGAGAAGGCCAACAAAGATGGTGCAGGGCTTGCACCAGGAGGCATATGAGGAGAGATTAAAAGACCTCAATATGTATACACTGGAAGAGAGGTGGGAACAGGGAGGTATGATAGAAACCTTCAAGTATCTTAAGGGCATAAACAAAGTGCAAGTGAACAACATATTTCAGTATAGGAGGTGTACAAGGATAAGGGGGCATGATACGAGATTGGAGGGAGGCAGGATAAAGGGGAATTTGAGGATGTTTTTCTTCACAAAGGGTGGTAGATGCATGGAATAGCCTACTCCAGGAAGTAGTGGGAGCTAGCACAGTGGGGGAATTCAAACATGCATTTAATAGGCACAAGGGAACCCTAGAGGTGGGTAGGAAAGGCTAATGCCTATCACCAAGTAGGATCAGCGACCACTGGTGCAGGTAAGGTATATGGGCAGACTGGGTGGGCCTAGTGAGCCTTATCTGTCATCAAATACTATGTTACTATGGTAGGAGGGGACCAACCAGCAAGTGCAGGTGAAGAGATGAGCCACAGGTAAGTAGCAAGGGAACAGTTTGGATGCTTGAAAATGTACCATTAGGTAACACTTACTGAGGAGCTTTGCTTGAGTCGTCCACTACCCCACTGTACCCCGGAAAAGCATTTGAATTTACTATAGCCCTGAGAGTGAAACTTTCTAAGCTTTGGCTCAAGGAGTTAGATATTGAAAGACCAACAACGAATTGCAGTGTGATGTGTGAGAAAGGGTTAAAAGAGGAAGGCTAGAGCTAAGTTTAATCTGAGTTTGAGACATCAGGACGGGAACATTCATTCGCACTGTCCTCGCTCTCATTAGAGCTGACAGGCCGAGCCCCGTGATGCCAACGCTCTCTACGCTAGCTCAGTGGGGGCTCCGATCTGAAAACTTTATAATTGGTGGCTGTGATGGCAGCTTTTCCTCTTTATGTGTTGAGTTTTTTTTTCCTTTTCTTTTTTTTCTTACAAGCTTCAGTAATTTCTTCCTCCTTTCTTCTCTCTTGAGTGTTTAAGAGAAAACCTACAGGGTACTACTGCATTTGACAAGCTAGCAGGCTCTTTCTCATTGAGGTCTTTGTGCTCTGAATGCTAGGGTGGGGCGGCAACTTTCTCTTATACTCTTGAAGGATTTGTATAAGAAGTATGGGGGACAGCGGAAGGAGGGAAGGTACAGAATAGAACTAAAGGAGGTAGAGAAAGAGACAAAGGGTTAAGAAAAATAGAATTCTAATTACTGGAACATGCTCTGTATGGGATTGCTTGAAAAGCTGATCAGCCGGCAGCAGCTGTTGAAAAGGACTGCAAGTTCTTAGAGGAACTTGTCTCAAGGACCATATCATGCCAAGCCTTGCCCTGCAGTAGTGGGTCCTTCATTGTCAGATTACTTTGAAGATTTTACTGTTGGCTTACAATACCCTAAATAGACTGTGACCCACAAGCCTCTCAAATTGCTTCATACCCTATGCTCTTCTTCAATCTTCTAAGGGAGGACTTCTTACAGTTCTCAGGATTTATCTTAAATCAGCCAGGGATTGGCCATTTTTTGTGGTATCTCCCTATTTGTGAATTTTTATTTTTTTGTGAGAGAGTGCCCTTTTTTATTAGTGGCATGCCATACTTCTCGGCTAAGTGGTTTTTACCCCTTTATGTTTCTCCCATCCCTGAGCCTAATGCTGTTGCAGTCATCCTGTAGCTACGCATTTGTGAATGCGTGGTGATGGTCATCCCTAGCTTCTCCATCCTGCATAGCTGACACCTTTGACGACACCACAGCCTGTGGTCACTCAGGTGGTGGTACCGCATCGAAGTATGTCCTCCTCCCTCCATGTGGAGAAGAGCATCTGTTGGGACCCTCAGTCCTCTGCCACCAAATTGGCCCCCTCATGACCAGGCCTTGCTTCTGAACCCCCCCGTCACTGGCGTTGTGCGTGGAGGTGCTGCTGCTGCACTGATAGGCCAGCTCTCATTATCCATCATGTTGTGTTGGCTTCCATGCTTCTTTATAACTTTTAGCAGGAGTTTGAAATGTTACTTGTTAAAGTACTGTAGAACAGGTTATATGTTCTGTAAAATAATTATAGCTATATACACTCAAGTGCTAAATGCACAAAAACAAAATGACGCTAATTAGCTGAAATTGCACATTTTCAGTAGGTGTGAATTAGGCACTAATTGCAGAGCATGAAATTAAATTTGCTCAATTGGGGCTGATTAGCTCCATGCGCTAAATATGGCTTGCATGAGAAGAAACAGTTCTACAGTATTTTACAAGGTTTTTTGGCGTGCTGTGTTCACTCACCATTATTGTCTGATGTGTGCTGCTGGCTGTAGTTTTGAACAGTGAGGTAGTAGGATATGCAGAAAGTAGCAGTGAGTTTTGAAGAGAGGAGAGCGAGTGTCCGATAGTTCACTGGAAGGTCCATTAAAGGGGAATACTCATCTCAAAATGAATGACTCCCTGTATACCACAATGACCAGTTCAGGCTTCATATAATATTTTTAATTTTTATTCCAAAGGTTTGTTTATAGTTTTAATTTGTAGCAGCTTTGTCATCCACCACATCACCCACGGGGTCACATTAGTGGTGCCTTGATGTGCTGCTTAATACAGCAATATATGTATGGGTGAGTATGCCCCACTCTTTATAGGGAACCCTTTGAGTCGAGATTTTATTTTCACAATATTAACACCCCAGCACCCTCGGTTAGTGTTGGCAGTAGTCTTGCATGTCCCCTAAAGTCAAATCCCTGCCAGTGCTGCTATCCATTTCTGGGAACCAGTCTCATGCTTGGGTCCTCCCAGAATCACAACAGGCCTCCTCCCCTCTCTGTTCCTGACGAGTATCTTCAGTTCCATGGAGTCTGGACCATTTATTTTGAAATTTAATTTGTGCCCCATCATCCTGCAGTGTGAGTGCTCTGGAGTGAATCAGTGGCACAACTATATCTCTGTATAAAAGTTAGAAGTCTTGGAATTTTTTTTTTTAATTATGGTTAATTCTAACTCTAAAATAAGCCGAACCCCTGATCAGCGCTATCTCTTCCTACTTGTGCTGTGTGACATTTAAATTCTGCAAATAGAATTTAAGCAAAATTAAAATTCTGCTTTGGTCAAAATATAATTAACACATTTTTCCATCTTAATTTCAGAAAAAAACTTATCCACATTTCAATAAATGTAACATGTCGGAAGTCCCATACCAGATGGGGGTATGTGTGCCATGATTTATATCACTAGCTTTTTGTAAGCATTCAAATATTCCAAATAATTGTACAAAATTTCACAAGTAAGTAAACAGTGCAATTACTGTGTAATTTTGAAAACTAAATAACACAATGTCACCAATTTTAGCAGGTCAGAAACCGTGCAAATGAGGCTGTGTTTATCAACTTTCTAATCGCTTGCCTAAAGGATGGCCAAGTTAAAGCAGTCAAAAATTGTGATACGGGTACTTAGAATCGAATTTCATTCCTTTTTTTTTTTTTTATCGTGGAATCTTACGATAATTTTTTGGAAGCCATGTCCATAAATTTTGCCCCACCATATAAATGAATGGCTATTCAGGGCGAAGGAAAAAGCTAAAGAGAGGCAGTAAAGTGGCATTCATAGGGGACGCCACCGTAAAGGTAGTAGTACAGTTGGAGGGGCATTGCAGAACCTGCTAGTGCAGATGTGGTGACTTGCCAGCCTGTGGACTGTAGTACAAGTCAAATAAATGCAGTCCATAGCCAAGGGCTAGAGGGAGTAGCTGACTGTTGTCTGTATTTCCATAAATGAGATGGGGAGAACAAATCTTGAGGACATGAGGAGGTCAGTTACAATGTCCTTAAAGGGAAACGTGTACAGAGCAATTTCTCCAAGTCTCACAACCCTGGAGCCTGTAAGAAACAACAGTGAACTTTTAGGCACGCTAACTTCTGCTATGAATTTATGAAACAAGGAGGGTCTTTTTTTGTTTGGCATGTTTAAAGGGCATTCTGGGGCAAGGGGGTACTGGCCTAGGGAATGGACTGACCATTCAAGAGGGATTTAAACTAAAGGATAGGGGCGGCATCTAGAACAGGGAGTCCTTAGTGGCAGGAGTTAGATGCATGGGTTCCCCAAGGTAAGGACAGCAGAGCTGGGTAGCACAAGAATAGCAGTGCCCCAGTCAGAGCGAGGAAGCACAGAGGAGAAATGACTTTCACTGGAACGCAGGTCATAGAAGAATCACACCTGGCAAAATTGGCTCACCTGACAGCCTGATGCACTTGGAAAGGTAGGCAAGGCAATTTCAGTTTTAGACTCTCTTTCCTGGAGGCTGAGGGCACTGTACAAATTACATAACACATAACTGATGAAAGAAAATAATACCTGAATAAACAAATAAATATAACAACTATATCATTTTACTAAGTATATGAATAAATAGTTCCAAGAAAACAGAGTAGCCATTTAAGCAGCAAGTCCATAGACACAACGTATTAAATCAGGTAGGACTTAGAAGGTGCAATGCTCTGGTGAGGGAGATGAGCAACTGGGACACCAAGACCATGGAATTCTGGCTATTCCGTGGGGATAGGTTGGAGAGGAAAAGGAATAGGTGGCTCTTTTTTTAATGTATGCTGTCACTGTGAAGAACAGGGAAGATATCTGGGACAAACTATTCAAATGTGTTCATCTAGTCAAGCTCAGAGATAAGAGTGTGCAGAGTGACAGTCACCCAGGGGTACACTATACGACTAGGAGAAACACTGGGACAGTGCTGCTGATCAGAAATATTAATATCAGAATAAAACTAAATGTAATATTTGGAAATGTACAAGTGAATTTCATTTGTGTCAGGCTGTTATTGGATGCCAACATGCCCCAGCACTTTGCCTTACTCTTTTTCAGATCTGCACGAGGTGCCGCTTCACATTGACGTCTGTTAACATTCTATCACAATAAATTTCACTTTTACATTTGCAGACATTGCATTTATTTTTACTTTAATGTGAATAATTCTTAGTAGCAGCACTGTCTCAGTTTTTCCTGTTCCTTCTTCTGAGATTGGATGACAGCTCGGTCAAATTGTGCAGTGGGTCTCAACTGTGCTGTGTGTGCTATAGGACTGCAGCAGCTCAGTTCGGAAAATTAGGAAAGCAGCTGAATCGGATGCAATGGTGATTAGTGCTTTGTGAAATTAAAATTCCACACATGGAATTGTGGTGGCCAGCCTAGTCTTCTTCCACAAATGTTGATAGTTAGTGATCTGCCCATTTCCACTTAAAATTTCAAACTACTCAACCAACTTTCTCCAGCTTTGTTGTGTTCCAGAACCAATTGACTGTAGGTATGCATGCCAAATGCCACGTCTTTACTTGCAATTGTACCAGAATTCTAAGCATGTTTTCAAAGCATTTTGACAAAATTGCACATATAATTGAACTGTGAAATGGTTCCGAGGCCGATCCTCTTCAACATATTCATCAGTGACATTGCTGATGGACTGAAGGAAAAGGTGTGCCCGTTTGCTGGTGACGCCAAAATCGGCAACGGGATTAACACACCAGAGGGGCAACAAAGCATGGTATATGATCTCTGAAAGCTGGAGGAATGGTCAAGGAGTTGGCAATTGAAATCCAAAGACTATAGCAGGACAAGAGGGCATGACGTTCACCTGAAGGTAGGTAGGTTCAGGAGCAATATAAGGAAATTATTCTTGTTCTTGAACCGTGGAATAGCCTGTGTGGAGGGAGGCGAAGACGGTGGGGGAATTCAAGCAGGACAGGCATTACTGGATACTCAGGCAGGCAGCCAAGTGCGGGGGGTAGGAAAACAAAGGCAGACTTGATGGATCATAAGGTCCCCATCTGCCGACAACTATGTTTCTATTATGAGCCCATGTAATTTAAACATTACTTAATCAAATCTTGCTACATTCAGCAGTTTGTAAGACCCTTCCTATAAGGTTGTGGAGTCACATTTTAAGTACTGAGCTCCAAGGATGGCCAAGGTGTAAGCAGTGGAATATGTTCACAGAGTTTCACAAAGAAATAGTCAGACTTTGAGCCCCTGTAAGTTGAAAACTACTCAAGTGAATGTACTAAAATTCTATTGAGCAAAATTAGGCCATGTGATAAACAGGAGATGAGGGCAGTCACAAATAGACCAACCTTTTGTTAGTATAACTGTTTGAAAAAGTTGTTTTAATATGATGGGATTTAATATTTTTTTTATTTGTCTGTTTTGATTAATTTTGGATTATAGCGTTCCAAGCCCATGGGATGGGTTGTTGTTTTATACAAAAAATAAAATTGCCTTGCCTTTTGAGTGGTGTAATTAGGTAAATATTCCACAGGCTCATATTCGCACAAAGTGTACCTTTTTCTAAAGTCATGCTGTGCCAGTCTGGAGGGAGGCAGGGGGAGAAGGATTCTCACCAGAAGCTTATTCAGTGGTAATTCACCATTTTTTCTTGGTCTAAGACATAATGGTTCAGGGGCTTCACATGTGCGGACACTACTAGGGCTTACAAGTCATGGGTATTAATTCACATCTACTAGTAATAATCAACTATTCATTATTCAGGACTGGATAAGGAATTATATGAACTATCAGGTATTTGTATTTGGGAAATCGAAAAAAATGGAAAACAGTAGGAAAAAAACATTTCCCCTGTCCCCAGTTAGACATGGCATAGTCCCGTGGCCACCTCCACCCCTTCAGTCCCTCTGTACTCCTTTTTATACCCCACCAAAAAACTTGGCATTGTGCCAACCCTTCTTCCCTGCAGAAACCATATTTTTTTAACCTACATTCCTCCATAAGGTGCCCCAGTCTCCCTAATGGCAAAAACAAAACAAACAAGCATTTGTCAATCCCGAATGTTTGCTTGCTGGTATTAGCATTGGAAATGCAGGAGTTAGATGCAGAGTAGGAATGGCAGTGTGAAGTATTGAACTTCACGCCAACGCCACCTCCAGCCTGCAGACGGACAGGCACTGGGCTATGCATTTGTCATCAGTAACGTTCATGCCATTTCACCTCACCCTGTCCTACAGACACCGACAAGTTTTGAGGTGTGCCCTGGGGTGTTCGGCTTTACAATCACCCCACTCCATAAGGACATACGCTGAAATGGGTGCAATATAGGAGAATGGGGTGAACTCTGGGGCCAAAGAGTCCAAGGCACACCTCGATGCCTGTCACTGGCTGCTGGGTTTGGGGGGTGGGGGTGGAATGGCATGAGCATTACAGTCAGCAATCCAAAAGGCACACCCCAGATGCCTGTCAGTCTGTACAGGGTGGGATGTTATGGTTAGAAACTCTAATGACCCGGGCGTTTGTTGGTATTTGCACTACAAATTTTCAACATGGCCTTTTTGTGACCCCTACCTCATGAAAGCATTTGGGACTTCTTCTCATGAAGAGTGGTGCTGTGATTTTGCCAAATGTGTCCCAGACTTTGAGTTCCCACAGCGACCGTGCCATTGTGCACCAGATGTATGAAAACACAGATCGGGCAAGATGTGAAGAAAGACAGCTGCACCATTCATAGGGAGGTGTGAAGACATGGTAATGTTGAAAATCTGTAGTGAAAATATTAAAAGTGCTCAAACTTCCGAGCGTACGTGGAAACTGCGCACTGCATGCGCGTAACACAGTCATTTAGTGGAATCATTTCACCAAATTTTCAACATAAGCATTTTATGACCTCTGCTCATGAACACTGTCACTGTGATATTCTTAATCTATCACAAACATTGATTTCCTACAGTAACCGCACTGTTCTGCGCCAGATGTGTAAACACGTATTTCGGGCAAGATGTGAAAAATGAGAGCTGTACTGTTCATTAGGAGGTCTGAAAAAATGGCAGTGTTGAAAATCTGGAGTGAAAGTACTACAAATTTGCGAAATTATGAGGGTGTATAGAACTGCACAACACACGCTTGTAACACCATTATTTTATTGTCACCGCATTTTCAACATAGGCATTTTAGGACCTCTGCTCATGTACAGAGTCACTGTGATGTTACACATGAACATACATACAAACATATGAATCTGCCAGCAGGGCAGAGCAGACCAATCTGTCTATCTTAGTCTGCCCGAGTGTGCAGTTAGCACCCTAGATTGCAGCAGCCCCAGCCTCCTCCCCCACTTGTTCCAACCCCTGCCCCCCTGATTCTTCCTCTTGCTTTATCCCACTCCTTAAAGCTATTGATTGTCATACATGTTACTACCCCCCTCTGGCAGCACATTCCAACTGGACACCACCCTCTCAGTGACGTAATGCCTCCTCATTTCCTTCTTGAAACGTCCCCCTTCCAACCTTCATCTGTGCCCCCTCGTCTCTCTTCCACTCCTCAGTTTAAACACCCCCTCAGTGCTAGGTTTATTTACCCCACTCAGGTATTTAAACGCTTCAGTCATATCCCCCATCCCTCCTCTTGTGTGTACATGTTCAGCTCCTTCAGCCTAACTTCACATTCCTTTCCTTCCATCCCCCTTTAACATTTTTGTTGCCCTCCTTTGCACCCCCTCCAGTAACTTTATACCTCTCCTCAGGTATGGCCTCCAGTATTGCACACAGTACTCTAGGTGTGGTGTGACCAATGATCTGTAGAGAGATAGGATCACATTCCTGTGTCTGGATGAGAACCCCCTTGCGATGCATCCCAGCATCCTGTTTGCCTTCGCTGCTGCTCTCCTGCACTAGGCTGAGTTGTTCTTGCTCCCAGTTACCAACACTCCTAAGTCCTTCTCCTCCTCTGTGATCCCCAACCTCAACCCGCCCCCCCCAACCAGTAGTCCTTCTTCTGGTTCTTAGCCCTGAAGTGCATCACCTTACACTTCTTTGCATAGAATCCTAGCTGCCAATCCACCGACCATGTCTCTAGTTTGGTTAGGTCCCCCTGCAGTTTTTCCCATCCATCCTCTTTATCCACCACCGCCCCCAATGTGGTATAATCTGCCAACAGACTAACCCTGCTCCCCACTCTGTGTGCTATATTAAAGATAAAGAGCCAAAATAGCACCGGGCCTAGCACTGACCCCTGCGGCACCCTGCTTGTCACTGCTCTAGGTGCCGAGAGCTCCTTCCACCACCACCACCACCCTCTGCACCCTCCCGTGTAATCAGTTCTCTATCCATTTAGTCAGCTTTTTTCCCACCCCCACTGCTGTCAGCTTCCCCTCCTCCAGTCTCCCATGAGGCACTATATCAAAGGCCTTACTGCAGTCCAAGTACAGGACATGTACCGCATGGCCCCTGTCCAACTCCCTTGTCACCCAGTCATAATACTCTTATTAGTTTGGTTTGACAAGACCTCCCTGAGACGAACCCATGTTGCTGGCCACCTTGGAGGCCATCACTCTCTAGGAATGCCACCAGCCTCTGCTTCAGTATATCGCCTCCATAAGCTTACCACTATGGACATGAGACTGACCGTCTGATAATTTCCTGGCTTCTCCCTAGGCCCACTCTTGTGTATAGGCACCACATGGGCCACCCTCCAGTCCTGGGGCACACACCCCATTTCCAGGGAGGTGTTGAACAGATCTGCCAGTGGCTCAGCCAACAGCTCCGCCATCTCCCTTAGCACCCTGGGGTGGATACCATTGGGACCTGGTGCCTTGTCCAGCCTTAGTGCCCTCAGCCCCTCTAGCACCCTATTCCCTGTGATCACTTTGTTCGTCACCTCCTCCCCCCCCTTCCTCACCCCCCAGCCCATGCTGGTAGTGGACAGTCCCTCTCCTTAGTGAAAACGGAGCAGAAGTACTCATTTAGAATTTCTGCTTGCTCCTCCTCCTTTCCACCAATCTGCTAACGCTTTATCCTCACAATATGTTCCTTGCACTTCCTCTTTTCCCTGACATACCTAAAAAAGTAATTTCCTCTCTCTCTCTATGCCCTGTGCTAACCTTAATTTCCTGGAGGCCTTAGCTTTTTTCACCCTCCTGGCCACGTCCCTTGACCAACTCCCGTAAGCCTCCTTATCCTCTCCCTTCCCTGTTCTCCTGTACTTCCAGTATGCAGCCCTTTTGGCCCTAACACCTTGCAGCATGGTTTCTTGGCTCTGCTCTTCTTCCTTCTGGCCCTGGTGCAGGCTACTGTGGCCTCTGGTAGCCCAGTCTTTATGACTCCCCACTTTTGTTCTGCATCCATCCCCGACCTTGTATCCTGGAGTCTCCCTCGCAGTATTGCTCCCATCCTCCCAAAGTCCACCCCTACTAAAGTCCACCACCTTAGTGCCCATGCCTCCTGTGTCCCTGCCCAAAGCGAGAACGAGCCACACTGTTTGGTGGTCGCTACCAGCTAGTGGGTCCTCCATCCTTACCTCCCTCACCGCCTCCCCATTTGCCAGTACTAGGTCCAAGCCTTGTAGGTGTACTTACCAATTGCGTTAGAAGACCATCCTGGAATGCATCAAGGAGCACCTGCTCCCTGGTACTGCTAATGGCCAGAGTGCTCTAGTCCACCCCTGGTAGGTTAAAATCCCCCACTATCACCACACTTCCCCTTCTACACAGCCTCCTTATCTGCTCTGCCAACTCCCCATTCAGTTCCCTAGACTGAGCTGGTGGTCTGTACACCACTCCCAGCCTCAGCTTTCTACACTTGGAGTCCAGAAGCTGCACCCAAAGCACCTCTGTCCTCTCCTCTTCTCCCTCGTCCCTTATGCATTTGATCCCTTCCCTCACATAGAATGCAACCCCCCCCCCTTCTAACCCCCACTCCCTCTGTATATCCTGTATCCTGGGATTGCCAAGTCCCAATAATGGTACCCTGTGGCCCAAGTCTCTGTCACTGCAGCAGTGTCCACCTTCCCCTCTGAAAGGAGCACCTGAAGCTCTGCAGTTTTGTTCCCCAGGCTTCTTGCATTGAGGGAGACCACCTTCCACCCGTACCCCTCCTTCACCTCACTCTTCTTGGCCTGTGTCCCTCCTCCCTGTAGTCCTCATCCTTTCTCCTCGTTATTCTTACTGGGTGGTTGTGCCTTCTGTATTACACTCAGACCACTCTGCCCACCCCCTCCCAGGGTTATTACACCTCTGCCTTTACCTACATTTAGGGTGGTGAGCTAATTAGGCTCCCCAATCCAGACTTTTCTACCAACCTCAGTCTTTTGACCACCTCCCCACTAATTTAAATTCACCTTAGTAGAGATATATCCCTTTAATTCCACCTTTAATACTCCCCTCCCTGCTCAAGTGTAGCCTGTCCCGGCACAGGAGTCACTGTGCCCCAGACCCTACCCCAGTTAGTCACACAACCCATAATTTTTGTGGCACCAATCCCTCAGCCACTCATTGAACTCCTGGATCCTACCCTTCCTCCTCCGGCTTGCACATGGTACCGGGAGTACCTCCAAGAATTCCACCAACTCCCCCACTCCCTCACACTGCCTGCCCAACTCCTAGAACCTCCCCCTCACTGCTTCCACAGTCTCCCCCACCAAGTCGTTTGTACCCACATGCAACACGAAATGAGGTTTCCTCCTCCCCCTCGCTGCACATTTGAACAGTGCCTGCCGTGCCCCTCCTGCAGTCAACCAGGGGATAGCTTCAACCCGTGAAATATGGCTGTGCCTTTCCCCCCTTCTACCCCATCTCCCCTTTCAGTATAAAATTCCCAGGACGAGTACCCCCCATCTCTTACTCCTTTTCCTTCTAATACCCCTTCCCCAGTACTGTCTTCCCTGCCCTTACCCCTGCCAGCTGCACCCTCTGTGACTTCTATATCTGCACCCCCTACTTCTGCCTCACCCATTTTCTCTGCCTTATTCCTCCCATCCCCCTTGAACCCCTTCCCAGCCTGACTACTTCCTACTGGGCTTCCAATGCCGATCTCCCCTGCTGATTTCCAACCCCTCTCCTATCCCCATTGTTATTGATTTAGAGCCCCCATTCCCGTCAACCCCAATAGTGATGCCCCTCCCATCCTTCCCCCTTCCCATAGCCTTCTCTCCTCCAGTCACCCCCCTCCTTCCTTACTAGTCCCCTTCTACCCTTTCATCCTCACTATCTCTTCCCCAACCTGTTGCCATCCCTCTCATGCCTTGCTTGTCCTCTCCCCTTCAGTATGTTCCTGCTGTCCCTCTCTCTCCCATAGTAGAGGCTCAAATCTATTCCTAGTCGATACCCCTCCTACATCTCTTCCCCCTATCGGTTCCCCCCATTCTACTTGTTCGCCTACATGCCCCCCCCTCCAGTCCCACCCTTGGTCCCTCCCTACCCGGAGCCATCTGCTCTCTCCCCTGGTAATCCTCGTCGTCTCTTCCTCCTCCGTCAGGAGGGCCCTCCTGACCTCTGGCATCCCCTCCCTTGTCCTCTCTTTTCTTCTAGTGCCTCTGATACTGAGGGATGGTTTCAGTCCCTAGTTCTTCTTCCCCTGTCCCTCTTTGCCATCCCCTATCCCCCCACCAGCCAGGATGCTTACCATACTCATCTGCTCTGCCACTTAGACTCCTCCCTAACCTTCACAGTTCCTTCCTCAAACTAGCCAGTTGTCTATAGATCATACACACCCCCCACCAAGCCTAGTTCAGGATCATGATGGACCCACACCCTGTACACCCCACCACCCTTCCAAAGATGCCCACCCTATTGACATGTGGCACTTGCCCCATTTTGGCCCCCATCTTATGTTATGGGCTCTTACTCCCAGGTTCTGTAGCCTACTACAACAGTTAGGCCCCTATTTACTCAAATTCCTGCCCCCCACTAGTCCCCCTACTGGCCCTTTGCCGACTGGGGTAATTCAGTCTCAAATCTCAGTCGTTAGATACTGTATTACTGTAGCAAGCCTAAAGCCTCATTGTCCGTTTTTCACCTCTCAGCTACCATACCTTTTGTTTTCAGGCCTCATAGTTTCACCTAGCCCAGTTAGAAATCGTATTGCACTCCAAGTATTACTCAGCTCAGTTAGAGAAATAAACAGAACAAATAAATCTGTATTATTACAGCACTCCTAAAAGTATCCAATAATTGCTTTGTTTCCACCCCAGAGACCCTGCTGTAATATAGGACCACACAGGACCCTGGGCGGGAGGACAGGCAACTCTAAAGTCCCGACAGAGCTCCATTGAGCTCTCTCCCCCCCTCTCTCACTCGCTCGGTCTGTTTCTCGCTGCGCTGCAGGCTGCCCTTTTGTACTGGGCTACTGCCTGCATTGGCACCTTTTTCTGCCCATAAAGAAATCTGCAGCAGTCCTCACAGAGCTTCCTTGAACTCACTCAGTCCCCCGCTCTCACTCGCTCATTCTTAATCTGTCCCAAATACTGATTTCCCACAGCGACCACGCTATTCTGCCCCGGAAGTGCAAAAATACTTTTCGACCAGGATGTGAAAAATGACAGCTGTACTGTTCATAACGGGGTGTCAAAAATACCAGTATTGAAGATCTGTCATGAAAATATTAGAGATTTGTGAAGCTACAAGCGTACGTGGAAACTGCGCAACGCACGCGCATAACAGTCATTTAGTGGAATTATTTCACCAAATTTTCAACATAGGCATTTTAGGACCTCTACTCATAAACAGAGTCACTGTGATTTTCTTAATCTGTCCCAAACACTTACTTGTCTCAGCGACCGCGCTGTTATGCACCTGAGGTGCGAAAACACATTTTGGCCAGGATGTGAAAAATGACAGCTGTACTGTTCATAAGGAGGTCTGAAAAAATGCCAATGTTGAAAATCTGAAGTGAAAATATTACAAATTTGTGAAGTTAGGAGCGTGCATGGAAACTGCACAATGCATGTTTGTAAAACAGTTATTGTTTTGATTTTTTCACCAAATTTGCAACATTGGCGTTTTGAGAGCCCACCTCGTGAACAGTGGCACCATCGTTTTTGTGTCGGTCGAGGTGATTCCGCGCTGGTAACTACGAAATCACCTTTGGGTGTCACTCCTGATAGTGACTATGATTCAGCGAGGAGGGGTCCAATAACCCATGTTGAAAATTTGGTGCAAAAGTCCATAAATGGCTGAGATATCGACGTAAGTTGAAAAAAACCCTATTTATGCCATTATACAGCTTACCGGCATTTTTCAGTTCGCGGTCAGCTTTGAAGAGTGTAGATGTGTTCCTGGTCCACTGAAGATCGGTGCACGGGTTCTAGAGGTAAGTATGGGGTGAGGGGTGTGGGGAGGTGGGTGGGCATGGGTTGTGTTGGGGGGGCACAAAAGACCATGAAGGACCGTTTTCTTTATTTCAGGGGCAAAAATATCAAAAAGGACATTGCGGGAAGGTTTTTTTTTTTTTTCAGGCTTCATTTGTGCACACTGGGGTGGGCTCGCAGTATGCCGCCTGCATTTTGGGGAAGGGGGGGACTTGAGCGGACAGGAATTGGGCCCCCCATCGGCAAATAAAGACTGTTTGGGGGACATGATGCCGAGGGGGATTGGGCACCCCGTGGCACAAAACAAATGGGGAAGGGGTACATTATGCTGACGGGAAGTGGGCTCCCCCATCGACAAATGAACTGGGTCGGGGTCATGCCGATTGGGGATTGGGCACCCCCGTCAGTCGGCTTTCATGGAGCTCTGAGGAAGCCGCCACCATGTTTAGGGAAATGCCCATGGGAAATGTTACACCAGGCAAGGTACCACCCTGCAATGATGGGTCAATCCCTCATTGCAGTGGAATTGCTGACGCTGCGATGATGAGGCGGCTCCTCACTGCAGCGGCCAAGTCGTTTCAAGTTGGTGGCACTTCTGCAGCACCAGTGTCATCAGGACACTGGGCCTGCACTGGGTGCACACCGCCAAGCCCTCAAATGTAGTGCTGGCATTGGCGGCCACACTGCCGCACCTCCACAACCCGCTTCTCTACTAAGCTGTCACATAATGTTTCTTGTGCATGGGCTCACGCAAACATAAAAATGCAAGAGCAAAGTGAGACCTCCCCCGTTTATAAACCTCCTTTTATAGCCCGTGCTATTTTATGACAGCTTCAAGTCAGTTTTTTTTTTTTATCCTTCTATGTACCATGGCTGCAATATGTCATTAATGTTGTACTCTGTGTCCACCTGCATTGTTAATATGTTATTTTTTTAAGATGTCTTTTTGCAGCCTAATGTGAGTTGTATATTTTGTTATATTTTTTATTTTAGTCTTTGGTAACTGGGTAAGGCCCACTAGGCACAAGTGCCTATTTTCAGGGGTGACCTGGGAGCACTGGGTGGTTAAGTGACTTGCTCAGAGTCACACAGTATGCAAGTGGAGGTTGCGAGAATCAAACCCAGGTCTGGTCTGCTGGATGTAGCAAGCTCATTCACAGCTCATTACTCTAACCTCTAGGCTATACTGCCAGCCCTATATTTTTGCTAGTTCATTTGTGTTGTATTTGATGCTTCCTCCTCAGGCACCTTTGTAACCTGCCTGAGCCTCTGCACTACTGCTCTTGCCTTTTACCCAGGTTCAAGTGTACCCTGCCTGAGACTCCATTATTAAATCTGCATTTCGTGCATGTTTGTATTTTGCCCCTCATACCCCTCCCCCCGGGTCGCACCTGGAAATGAGCCTCTGCTCAGTGTTCTCCTCCCGGTTACCAACTTTTAAATAAAAAAATAAATATCATTTGTCTGCAATACATGATGAGGGATTATGTACAGTATGTGACCTTGGCAGTCAGGTCCCCATCCCTCCACCTAACAATGCCTTTAACTATATAAGTATTTCAGAGGTGAGGACCTACATAATGAAGATTTGGTATGCTTAAAGCGGCAGTATTGCACAAAGGGCATTTATGTTTTTTCAGACACTGCAATTAGCAATTATTAAACACAAATCGTCAACATACTGTACTCCATTTTCTTTCGCTCCTGAAGTGAGTTTTGTGGTTATCAAGTTTTTAGAAGCTCATGCTCTCTTGCCATGACCACCACGATAAAACTAAGCATTTTTGGTGAGGTGCCGGGCTGTTTACCCTCAGAAACAAGAACTAACAACATCCTGATACGATCCATAATATTAACATAGTGCAATAGTCAAAGAACAACCCCTGGGGAAGGCAGTTTTAAAAATTTTGCGTGGCGGCCATTTTTATTGCCCCATTCATTAACTACAGATAAGGTAATAAAGACAGTTTTAAAAATGTCAAAAGGAATTAGAAACATCCTGATGAATCCAAAGTCATCAGTAGAGATGTGTGAAACTGGCAAATTTTGTTCCGCGAAATAGTTCACGAAATTTGCCAGATTCATGACATTTGTAGTGGAAGCAAAATTCAGAATTGCAATATTTGCAGGAATGCAAAATTTCACCCACGGAAGGTAATCTTTTGCCCACGAAACAGTGAAATTCACCTTTTGTTGGATTTTCCAGTGAAATTCTGCATTTTGCAACCTCAAAATATTTCCCATAACAGGCAAATTTCGTGAAATATTTCACATGGTGAAATTGCCAATTTCACAGGAATTTTGCTGGTGAAATGTTTTGCAGTGTCTCTAGTCATCAGGAATATATTACTGCTAAAATTACATATAGTGAAATGCATGGGGAAGTTATAAAACAAGGTTTTGTTACACACCGAAGGTGTGAGGTACCCATAAATCACAAGAGCAAAGTTTGAGTGGTATATTGGGTATCCCACACTGATAGTGTGTATAAAAAATAAGAGTTACTGCACCCACGGCCCATTTTATTTTTTGTTATAACCGGCAATGAAGTGATCTCCAGTGGTCTAAGGTCTTGTTTAAATGATGCTTTTAGTCAGACTCATAAACCAGAATAACATAGAAACATAGAATTTGATGGCAGATAAGGACCGCTTGGCCCACCTAGTCTGCCCATTTTCCTACCTAACAGATAAGCTGCAGATCGTAGATAACCAACAGCTTAATTCCTCCTACCCCCCCACTAGGACTGCCTTGTGTCTGTCCCATGCATTCTTGAATTCCCCCACTGTTCTTGACTCCACGACCTCCTCAGGGAGGCTATTCCATGCATCACAACCCTCTCCGTGAAAAATACTTCCTCACATTACCTCTGAGCCATCCCCCTCTGTCTTCAAATTGTGCCCCCTTGTTCTTGCACATCCCTTTTTCTGAAAGATGCTACCCTCTTGGACTTTGTTGATTCCCTTGAGGTACATGAAAGTTTCTATCATGTCCCCTCTCTCTCCCTTCTTTCCTCAAGGGTATACATATTAAGATCCTTTAGTCTTTCTTCGTATGTCTTCTGGTGTAGACCCTGCACCATTTTAGTTGCCCTCCTCTGGGCAGGCTCCACTTTGTCTATGTCTTTGAGGAGATGGAGTCTCCAGAACTGCACACAGTACTCCAGATGGGTCTCACCAACTATCTGTACAGAGGGATAGCAACTTCCTGTTTTCTACTATTGATGCCTCTCCCTATGCATCCTAGTATCCCCCAAGACTTCCTAACTGCCTTCTCACATTGCTTGCCCACCTTTAGGTCATCTGATATAATTAACCCCAGGTCCCTTTCCGTTTTTACTGTTGTCAGTATCTCACCCCCCCATTGTGTACTCTTCTCCTGGGTTTTTGTTTCCCATGTGCATTACCTTGCACTTCTTTACACTGAATCTGAGCTGCCATACATTTGACCATTCCTCCAACCTTGCCAACTGCCTTCTCATCCTTTCCACTCCGTCTTGTGTATCAACCCTGTTGCAGATCTTTGTGTCGTCTGCAAAGAGACATACTTTTCCTTCCAGTTCCTCTGCAATGTCACTTAAAAAGACATTAAAAAGGACCGGTCCCAGTACTGAACCTCGATTTGCCCGCTGGTAACCCTCCTTTCTTCACTGTGGGCTCATTTACTACTACCCTTTGTGTCCTGTTTTTATCCAGGCTACCACCTTGGGGCCCACTCCAAGGCTGGCTAACTTGTGTATTAATCTTTTGTGTGGGACTGTATCAAATGCCTTGCTAAAATCTTGGTAGGCCATGTACACAGCCCCTCCCTGGTCTACTACTTTGGTCACCCAGTCAAAAAAATCTATTAGATTCATCTGACACGACCTTCCCATCGTGAATCCATGCTGCCTTGGGTCCTGTGCTCCACTGGCCTCTAGGTGGTCAACAGTTCTTTCCTTCAGAAGTAATTCCATGATTTTCCCTACCACTGAGGTCAAACTAACTGGTCTGTTGTTTCCTGCCTCTGTCCTGCTCCCACTTTTGTGAAGAGGAATCACATCCACCCTCCTCCAGTCCTCAGGTACCACCCCATCCTCCCATGATTTGTTAAAGAGAGTAGTGAGCAGTGTCACTAGTTCTACCCTCAGTTCATTTAGAATTCTTGGGTGAATCCCATCAGGTCCCATTGCTTTGTCCACCTTCAATTTTATTAGTTCTTTCAGAACCCTTTCTTCTGTAAATGGACTGGTATCGACCCCCGTCTTCAGAGTGTTTCTCTTGTTTGGTTTAGGTACCTCCCCTCCTCTTCCTTTGTGAATACTGAGCAGAAATATTCATTCAGTATCCCTGCTTTTTCACTGTCACCCTCTACCCACATTCCCTCCCCTTTATTAAGCCTCAGTATCCCTCCTTTGGTCTTTCTTCGCTCCCTAATGTACCTATAAAAGGTCTTATCCCCCTTCTTAACAGAGTTGGCCGCCCTTTCCTTGGTTTGGGCCTTTGCTGTTTTGACTGCCTTCTGAGCCTCTTTCTGCTTTAACTGATAAAGTTCTCCATCCTGCTCTTTCTGTGTTTCCTTATATTTCCTGAATGCTATCCTTTTCTCCTTAATCTTCCCTGCCACTTCTTTTGAGAACCATAGCATTTTTTTCCTTCATTGTGTTTTATTGATCTGCTTTACACAAAGGCTTGTTGCCTCCGTCTTGACTGTTTTGATTACTCCCCATTGTTCCTCCACCCTTCCTTCTTGCCTGTTTGCTAGTGCTTTTCTGAGGCACTCTCTCATTTTCCCCAAAGTCAGCCCTCCTGAAGTCCAATACTCTTGCTTTTGTACGGCTTGATTGTATGGCTGTGTTTACTGTGAACCATACTGTTTGGTGGTCGCTTGTTCCCAGATGGCTACCCACTTCTAAACCTGAGATTCTTTCTCCGTCCCCATTTGAGAGTACCAGATCTAAGATTGCTCCCTCCCAAGAGGGTTACAGTACAAGCTGTCTGAGGCATGCCCCTTGTAGGGCATCAAGAATGACCCTGCTCTTGGATGTGCCTGCAGCAAAGGTGCTCCAGTTAACATCTGGCATATTCAGGTCCCCCATCAACAATATCTCCCCCTTTTCTGCCATTCTAAGGATGTCTTCCATCATTTCTTTGTCCATTCCTTCCCCCTGAGATGGGGGTCTGTATACAACTCCCATGTGGATTGTGGTGCCATTTCCTGTCTCCAGGGTGACCCAGAGTGCCTCATCTGCTCCCTGTTTCCTCTTTAGTTCTGTTGCTTTGATCCCTTCCTTTACATAGAGAGCTACTCCTCCTCCTCTTTTACCCTCCCTGTCCATCCTGTAGATTGTGTATCCTGGTATGTTGACATCCCATTCATGGTTCTCTGTGTACCATGTTTCTGTGACTGCCACAATATCCAGGCAACCCTCTTCCATCAAGGCCACTAGTTCAGGGAGCTTGTTACACAGACTACAGGCATTAGTACTCATCACCCTCCGCTTTTTGATGGCCTTACCCCTTTTAGCCCCATTCCTGTCTTCACTGCCTTTGCCTTTTTTTACATTTACCTCTGTCCTGCTCCCTAATGACTTCTGTACCTTGGTGTTTACCTCGCTAATTACTGTGTGTTGTGGGGGGGAGGCTGGGATTTCCCTGCTCCTTTTCAGTGCCTCCCCCCTTGGCTAGTTTAAATGCTTGCCAAAGAAGCATTTAAACCTCTCACCTGGGATCTTGGTTCCCCCCCCCGGACAGATGCAGACCATCGCTCCAGTATAGGTCTGCATCCCTCCAGGTGGCTCCCCAGTCAAGCCAAAATGCTGAGCTCCACACCAGTTTTTCAACCATTCATTGAATTCCCTGATGAGTACCCTAGCATCACCCTTGCCATAGACAGGCAGCACCTCCGAGAAGGTTACCGTATGCGCTACTTGTCTAAGGCCCTTCCCCAACTCTACAAGCTCCTCTTACACTGCTCTGATCCCATTCCTAGCCAGGTCATTTGTCCCTAGGTGGACAATGACATTCAGCTTCCTCCATTGTGCAGCTGCTCCCACTATCCTGAGGATTCGCTTCCTGTCCCTTCAAGCCGTGGCACCAGGCAGGCACCTTACCTCCCTCTCCCCCATTTCTACCCCCTAATGATCGAGTCCCCTACCAGGAGTTGTTTCCTTCCCCTGTGGGGTCCCATGTCACCCTCCTGTGGGTCTCCTTTATGAAGGTTCCCAGCATCCTCCTTGATCTCCACTGCAGGTGCCTCCATAGAGGAACCATTATCCACCAGACGAGCATATGAATTGTGGAGAGGTACAGCTGGAGGATGCAACTCGTTTCCATCACCCTCTCTCTCCCCCTGAGCCCACCCTGGTTCAGCCTCTACTCTTTCTTGGCAACCTTTGAGGTAGTGGCATTGGCCCTGGTGGTCTCTAGGTGGGGGAGGAGGTTTCATGAATCCTAGCCAGGCTAGCCCGGAGACGGGCCACCTCCTCCCCAGACCATAAATAAAACCATGAAAATCATCAAAATAGCCATTAAATATGATTTAAGTAGTGACCAGAGAGTTAAAATCATTAAAGTTTGAATTACCCCCACCACCACTTCCCCACCCCCTCACAAGTCAGAGTGCTTTTTCTATAGGCGAGCTGACATCAGTACTTAAAGGGGAACTGTCATCTACAGGATTTCTTAATGTCTGAAAGCCCATGATGACCAGCTGGCAGGATAACCTAGAGGTTAAAGCAATCCTGAAGAGGGATTATTTTTACTAACAGTTTGAAACGTAAAGGTGATAACTCACTAGGTTCAATGCATGTACAAAACTATTATTATAAATGTAGAAAGTGTAGTAACACCTTAAAAGACGCTTAATAAAATAGATGATTTCCTATTTAACCTGTTGGATTATCTACATTCCAAGCAGAGTCAGGTCCCTCAGTGACATAATTTCCTGATAAGAACCTAAAACAGGGAGGCAGTATAGCACAGTGGTTTAAGGCTTTGAGCTGAAAATCTGGTGACATCCAGCAGACCAGACCTGGGTTTGAATCCCACAGCTTCCACTTGCATACTGTGTGACCCTGAGCAAGTCACTTAACTTCCCTGTGCTCCCAGGTCACACTTGTAAAAAAGCTTTCTGCTTAGTGTACTACTCCTGGTTAAACAACTTAAAAAAAAAACCAAAAAAACAAAACAAATGGCTGCCCCCAGCCCTTAATTACAGGCTGATTTACATATGAATAACTAAAGACTCACAGGTAAATACAATAGCTGACTCAAGTTAGCTTGTTATATGATTTCAGACATAAAGAAATCCTATAGATGACAGTTCCCATTTAAAGAATTTAGTTTTCCCACAAAAAGTTTAAGTGCCACTTAGTGTGTGCTGTGTCCAGTTAGCACTGTTTCACTGGCTGCCTCGATCAGTTTAAAGGAAAACAGTCAACAGTATAGGCTTCAGCCCTTGCAAGGCATACCCTTCGGTTAAGACTTTTAAGTATGTTGCAGCGTTTTTCTCGTGTCACAACATGTTTTATTTTAATAAAGAAAAAGTCTGCTACCTAGAAGTATGGCGGAATCTGGCGGAGCTTCATTATCTGTAAAGGTGCTGCGCCGCACCTTTACAGATAATGGAGCCCCTCCAGCATCCACCATATGTTTGGGTCACAGACTTTTCTTTATTAAAATAATGTATATTGCAGTGCGAGAAAAATGCTTCAACATACTTAAAAGGCTTAACTGGAGGGTAAACCTTGTGGGGGCGGGAGCCTGTATTATTGACTGCTTTCCTTTAAGCATTGCTGGAGACAGGATTCCTTATTGTCTGCTGTAAATAAAGCGAGCAGTTTTTAATGTGAAAAGCTAAGAACACTGCCAGACAGGACTGTCAAGGATATGAATGTGCTTTGAGCATAATAAAAATTACTTTAGTGTTTTCAGTAGACAAACTCCATTTATACACCCCCATTTTACACGAATGTGTATAACAGAGTTTGGGAGGTTTTGAAATTTGTGCACAGCAAAGGCTCACCACGTTATTATATGATTCATTCTTTATTAGCTGACCAGTACTGCTGCCTTAAATGGCAAAGCTCTATTTTAAAAAAGATTTTTGCTGTAGACACAGAATGGAAAATATTGCCTTTGAAATACTTTTTTTCCCCACAGTGTCCTGGCCAACATTCCCTCTATCAATAAAACAGATCTATGTAGCCGACCTCTCAGGACACAACTGGAAACATGCTGTCTACACAACTTAGAGTGTCTTTCCTAGTCAAAAATTTAAAATAATTGTATCACCCCTCCTAAACCCTAACCCCCAGCAGGACCTTCCTTGCAAAACAAACATTACTGCCAGTGGTGCCCCTTCTACCCTGATCCATGATGGGGCAATACGAATATCCCAGCTGCATTGTTGCCCCCTCCCCCACTGCACGTCTTAGATGGACAGCTGAGTTTGTGGAGAGGGAGCAGACAGCCTTGCACTATTGAATGATAGTAGGCAGACCCTCATAGTGGATCACATGGGACCTCTTTGATGTTATGCATGCATGTTACAACTTGACCCCCTGTGGCCTCAGCAATGTGCTACTGGTGGAACATTTGGGGCAGGAGTTTGAAAATGTTTTTAACACATGATCTCATTGCATGGAACTTTTGACACACACGGGGACTTGCATCAAAATCTTGGGATTTGCCATCATTGCACGAAAGTGACGCCCACTGGACCACTTCTCTGAGGTCAGTCATACCTCATTGCTGGACCTGCTTGTGTACATCTTAGGGATGCTTTAAATGAAATTTAGATTCAAGCTTCTGCAAAGCATGTCCAAGTGTTGCAAAATCAGTGCCTAAAAATAGGTCGGAGGTGCATAAGCTATACTAGACACACCAGCAACTCTCATGTCCACAGATTCATCTGCACCTACTGCAATGGGAAATCCTCCCCTTGGTGTTCCCCCTCCCAGGTCAACTGCCTTCTTTTCCCAATTACGTCCCTATCTCAAGTTTCAAGTTAATATATGTAACTGGAAATTAAAGGAACCATGCAGCTAGAGTGCACTGCACACGCAGAGATGGCAGCAAGGGGCACAGGTTTTGTTCTCTGTGGCCTTACCAAGTCCTGCTTATTACATGCAGTCTCTAGCCAGAGCCTGCATGGCTGCAGCTGTGCTCACTGACCTCACGGTGAAACAGTCTACTGCATCCAAGATAGCCTCGGTGCAGTCACGCATATGCAACTACTCACGCACGTGCAATACACATCAGACCAAGCTCACAGCAAAGGTCTGCCATGGCCAAGATAGCCGCAGTGCAGTCACACATGTGCAGCTACTCACGCATGCGCAATATGCATCAGGCCAAGCTCACAGCAAAGGTCTGCCATGGCCAAGATAGCCGCGGTGCAGTCACACCTGTGCAGCTACTCACGCATGCGCAATACACATTAGGCCAAGCTCACAGCAAAGGTCTACCATGGCCAAGATAGCCGCGGTGCAGTCACGCATGTGCAACTACTCATGCATGTGCAATACACATCAGGCCAAGCTCACAGCAAAGGTCTGCCGTGGCCAAGATAGCCGCGGTGCAGTCACACATGTGCAGCTACTCACACTTGTGCAGTACACATCAGGCCAAGCTCACAGCAAAGGTCTGCCATGCCCAAGATGGCTGCAGTGCAGTTGCACATGTACAACTACTCGCAGATGTGCACTGCACATCAGTGGCCAAATTGAGCATGGCAGGTGACTGGCAAACGAAATAGTGCGCCCGCGGGGGGAGGGGGGCAGTGAACGGACTGTTTTGTTGTTGCGGAATGATCGTACTGTAACTCCAGAATGGAACTGCTGTTAGATGTCAATCTTTGGGCTCATTTTTAGAGCTACCGCAGGACAGCTGCAGGCTCTGCCCACTGCAGCCGTAATAAAGGGCCCAATTATGGGCCGGCCCATTGGCGCAGCGGTTGGTGTTTCCTTTTGCGACACTGGCGACCCGGGTTTGGGAATGGACCTGGGTCGCTGGAGGGCCAGCCGGGGGGGAGATGGATGGAGCATCCTTTGGACTGCTCTCCTTCTCCGGGGGGAGGCAGGATGAATGTCCGGTGCAGCACGGACCCCTGGCAGAGGCCGGGGGCTCTGCTGCAACCGGCATTTGGATGTTAGGAGGGGGTGGGGCAGACGCGGATGTCACTGCATGTCCTCGCCCCCGAGGAAAAAATAACGTCCTTTCGGGGACAGAAAAATCCCCAGCTATGCGCCTCCGTGATGCCCTCCTTGCCGCCTTCAATGTGCTCCCAGGCTGGCTCCCTGAAAACCAGACGACATTTTGCAACATGGGTGATGCCCACTTAACCCCACTCTGGGGTAAGCTAGGTGCATACGGGAGCGAGCCATGTGGGTGCAGGAGGCAGCGGGGTCGGACCAGGGCTGAGTTTGGCGCCAGGCTGGCAAAAAGCATAATAAATTAAAAAAAAAAAAAAGTAAATAAATAAAGGGCCCAATTAATTAATTAGGCTTACAAATGTACATTTGCAGTTCTGCACCCCAGTGGCAATCTGTGAGCCTAGTTCTGGGCAGCATTCTATATCCAGGCCACTTTCAATTGGGGGCTTCTTGCAGAAACAGAGGATGACCCGAGAGGCATAGCTGGGCTGGACAACGGATTTCCAATCAGAAGCCCGGGTCTACCCTAGCGGCTGATCTGTGAGCAGAAGATTATGGGATACAGTAGTTATCTGTGTTAAAATAAAAATGTTGCCTGCTACCCTCCCCCTCCCAACCCTCTGTTCATCAGAGGAGGGCTGGGGCATCATAAACAAGGATACGGTCAGGCACTGGAAGACTATAAACAGATTTGATGGAGGGATGTGTTACATTAGGAGTTCCTACTTGTGTATTGTCCATGCCCTTCCAATGCTAGAAGCCAGGCATATCTGCTTTGGGCAAGCCATGGAGCTGATTTGGTCAGGGGCCTTTAGTGTGGTGCATGGAAAGGCTTTGTGGATGCTGTGAGGTTCTTCACATATGTGAAAGTACCCCACGGTTTGCATCTATCTACACTCTTGGCAGGGCTTTCTGGATACAGCACTAAGAGAAATTTTGTAAGCAGTTGAAGAGATAGACCTGTTGAGATCACTAAAATATATTGGGACGCAATTTTCGTTGGACTTTATTTCTTTATCCTCCTCTCCCCCCCTTTAAAGTTTTTTATCCTCCTACGTAAATCTATCTGCGTTTCATATATCTGTACCTTGGGCAGGGCTAGTTGTCAGTCTGAATATTTAGTACTTTCTGTAATTATAGTGTTTTTTCTTTTTCCTTTTTATACTAACTGTCTGCAACCAGAACTGGCCTTATGTTTCTGGGGCCCTTGAATGTGCTTTAGTGGGTACGTTTTTGGCATTTTGATGCATAGTTGGGAGGGTCTGCCCAGCAAAGTGTTGTTCCTTGCATGACCCTTCAGCAGTACAGTACACAGGGAATGAAATGCATACATTGAAACAAACATGAAATTTGAAAATGACGACCTGCACACCTTCTGTCTGTGTGCCCCTATGACTAGGGGGGCCCCAGCCACTGCAAGGACTAAGGATGCCTAGGGGAACCAAGTATGTTTGAGTAATTAAGGACATAGCAAGCTCAACCCTGGTTTATCATCCCCAGAGTTTTAATCACATTTCAGAAAGGAAGCCAGAGATAGGTCATCGCATAGCGGTATGTTTGTGAAATCACACAGTAAATCGGATATCTGCTTTTTATAGGTGTGGCACCAGCAGTCTCAAACTAACCTAACTCCAGTATTCAAGTTCAAACAAGAAAAAAAGGTTTTAATAAAATAAATATCTGTTAGTCCATTTAAAAAATAATCTCACTGCTCAATTTTATACATGGCAGTACTTAAGCCATCAGTTCATGCCTGAAAACTAATTTATGCAGGCATACCTTCTCTTGACGGACTGAAAAATTGCCCTATTTATAATGTAACATAATGAAACATTCCTATAACAGATGTCAAATGCTTCTCTTATGCCAGGCTGTATTTTAAATAAAAATGCAAGAAAGTGACAGATTCCGAGTTCAAAATAGTTTTAATAACCATGTTTAAATATGGATTTACCTCCCAGCCAGGGTCACCCAAAAAGTAATTTTTTTAGTATAGTTGAATGGGTGGGAGTGCAAAAGAACTGGAAGTCAGAACCACTGAAAATCCACTTTTTTTGAAATATACTTGCTGCACATTTTAATGCATAACTTGCTTATTTTGATCTTATGAAATGAGAGAAAGCTCGCTAGGTTGTAACCAGTCTGGTCCAGTTCTGAAATGGAGTGCAGCCCCTTTAAAGAGCTAGTGTTCTGCCTAAAACTAATATTACATTTTAAAAGCAGCCAGCCAGTACCTTTTATATCGGAGGTACTTTTTCTTTTCCCTTTGTTTAATTAGAAGATTGTTTACCTGATGTTAGTAGGTGTGATGTGTGGAACAGCTCTTATCCTGGCAGTGGACATATCTTGCTCTACTGCCCCAAACTACATCATCAGCATTGTGACCTCACTAACTGTGACATCACTGCTACTTAGGAACAGCAAGTTAGTGACTGCCAGGTCATTCACCTGTGATGTCACTGTCAGTGAGATCAGAATGCTGATGATGTAGTATGGGGCAGCAGAGTTCGATATGTCAGCTGCCAGGCTCAGAGCTGTTCCACACTTCTAGCACAATATTATCACACAGAATACTTTCTGATAAGCAAAAGGAAAAATAAAAACACTTCAGAAATAAAAAGTTACAATTGACCACTACTTAAAATTTGTATTATTTTCCTGCCTGCCTGTTTTGGCTCCACTAGTCTTTAAAGGTAATAGGAAAGGTTTTATACCTTTTGGTGCCCTCCTGCTTTTTGTCTTTTTAGTGTCTATCCAGTCATCATCTATTTTTGATATTCACTTCTTGTTTAATTAATAAGCAGTTTTTTATTGCCTTTTTAACTACATTGAATATATCTCGCCTCAGCAGCTACTTCTCTCCCTTTTCATACTACGTAAGTGTTCTATAACCTCAGTTACAATATTATGGGTCATTCAGATGAATCATATGGAGCTGTTTAACTTTTGTCACAGAATGGCTTGGAAATATGAAAAAATTAGCAGTGACTACTAAGGAGAAGGAAACAGATTTGAGGGTATTACATCATGAGATAATTTATTTATCAAAAAAAGGCCAAAGCATATCTGATTACATAGTTAGTGTGGAAATTCAAACAGTAGGTCATTCAAAGAACAGCAGTCTTGCCTAATAATAACAACTTCCCACCAAAAATCTGAGGGAAGCTTTATCTCCTGGTAAGGCATCAGGGAAATTCTGACAAATTTTTAAGTGCCAGGTTTTTTGGAATGGGTCGTGTTTCAGTCCCATGGAGCTGATCATTCCATCCCTTCTACTTCTTGAAATGCTGACCCCGCTCTTGCTCACTAATCTATTGTGAATTTCAGTAGGGTGAGCACAGAGGTAGACAGTTAGCTCAGCAGTGGCATTGATTTTTTAACAAATGACCCCCTAAAATATAAAACAAAATCTGAAAATGGACCCCATCACCTTGTATGACATGTGCCTCTGCACTTTCCCTATAAAAACATGACAACACGTCTCAGTGCGGGGGCTGGACCAACACACAGGAACTGGAAGGAATCAAGGGATTGGGTCCATGAGTCTGAAATATGATCCCATCCCTTAGAAAAACTGAGCACCTAAAAAATGGTCGAAATGTCCCTGATGTCTGACTGGGAGGTAAGGGTTCAGTCTGTTTTTTTCTTTATTCTAATGGAATGAGTTCTCTTTAGTAGCGTAAAAATGTCTTTGAAAGCAAGAACCCCAGTGCAAATACCCTCAGCAATAAAGCAAAGTTTCCAAGAAATTGAAAACTACAGCTACCCCCCATACAAAGCCTCATGGGTAGCATATGCAAATCACCATGAAGAACATTTTTTTTTATACATACTTTTTGCTTCCTCTGCGGCTGGGAAGGTGTTACCTGTGGTCCCCCCCAAGTCCAGCCCGATCTCACAGCCTCTACTCTGCCGAAGCCCCAAGCTCTACCCCTTTCTCTCAGGTCCTACACAGCGATCCACCACGGCTGGCATGTAGCCACCACCGGGGGGGGGTCCCGATCAGGGGGAGCATCCAGGGTTGAAGCCAGGCGGCGCCACAAGGTTGGCCATCAAGGGGCATGCCGAGGTGTTTTTTTTCCTCCTTACTCCCAATGCGTGACCGTGCAATGACATCAACACACAGAGACTGTAGACGCAAGCCACACACATCCACAATGTGCTCCCAGTGTCGGTAGTACCCCCGGCCTCCACCGGAGGTCACTACCACCCTGGGATGCCCCTGGATCCCCACCAGGGAGAGGAGAGCTGTCCTCCGGATGCTCAATCCTGCTCCCTCCCAGCTGACCCCCAGTACCCGGACTCGTTCCCGAACCCGGGTCACTGGCGTGACACGAGGAGTGGCGTCCAGCGCCTCAACCCTCAGCACCATGGGGCCAACTACTGTGAAGAACATTTTGGCTGTAAGATTGACTATATGGTATCAAAGGGGCCTTACAAAAAATCTCTAAAGGCTTAAAGCAGCAGACCGCAGACATGTGTTTCATCCTTGTTAGGACTCATTTATATGCTATAGCTATGTATCATATTAGGCTCAGCACGCAGAAACACTCTGTCTCTAGCACTTATCTTTGCCTCCGTCATGACAGGATAGTCAAACAGCAGCACTTCGCCCACCTCCCTACCCCCCCGCTCTGCCCCTTGCCCCTGGACCTCTCCCTATCCTCCTCCCTTCCTGTCTTATGTGCTCTGATCACCTAGCTCCCCCACTCCCATTGTATCCTTCCCTATCCTTGTCTGCTTATCATTCTTGACATGGGCATACACTGTACAATGCCTCAGCATAGCTAGTGCTTTATGTTTGTTTTCTGTAACCTCCAGGAACATTTTTCTAAGTATTTGTATATTTGTGCACAGTATTGTACCTTGTTGTCTAATGTATCTGACATGGAACCTTTCAACGAGCATCTGCTCACAGGTATTATCCAAGAACTCAATAAATAAATAGGACTGTCTATCTATGGAGTGGGCACAAAAACTGCCTTAAACAGGATCAGCACACTCCTCAACAAGGGCTGCCGCCTTACCCTGAGGGCTGCCTTCGATACTCACACCGGTTCGCTCTATACCGAAATGGGGTGGCTCCCACTCAACCTACGAGGGCAATACCAAACCTGTCTGCTTCTTAAAAAAAGTGCTGCTTGGGCTGATGTCTCCCATTCTGGATGGACACTTTAGGCTGGCCGCCCCCCTCAAAATCGACCCGAAGTGCAGCCAGTGACAGGATGGCGATTCCTTTCAAAAGGAAGAAGCTTGTCCAAAACTCCATCCTGTATCAGGGACCGAAATGGTACAATGAATTACCCTCCGACATCTAAGATTGGTACGTTTAAAACTGGGCTCAGATTCTTCCTTGGCTCAAAAATAACTTGTACCTGCCTGCGCTAACGTGTTAAATACCTACAGTTGCCCAGTACCTACCCCCTTCTATAGTTTGCCACTTATTACTAACCCCCTTCCCCTACCCCCTAGTAATTAACAGTGACCTCATAGGGCTGAATACTCCCCTCCCTCTCTCCTACTACTGACGATGCCACCTCTGGCTGACACCCTAACCCTCTCTTTTTCTAGTAAAACTTGTGTTTATAAAGTACCAAATAAGATGTGTATAACTTCAAACCTTTTTACTATTATTGCTTGCTGTGTTTAACTCAATGTTCCCTTATGTTATCCCTGTATTTCTGTAATTGTTTGTTCAACAATGACGTGTAACCTTTGAAAATTAGTCCTTGACTCAAATGTATTAATCCCAAACTGAAATAAATAAAATAAAAGGGGAACCAGACTAATGATATCAGTGGTTTGGGTAATGGTTAGTCGAAAATAGGAATGCAGTTTAAAAGGCAAAAATTACAGTGTAAAAGCACTGAAGTGAGTGATATACTAGAAGGGCATTAGCAATAATTCCAAGTTAAAAAAAAAAAAAACTACACAATTACACATGCCTTCAAATTCAAGGCATTATGGGTACCGTATGCAAATCACAATGAAGGAAATTAGGTTGGCTTGGCATCTACAGTATGCCCTATCCCTTATTACATTACCCAATCTTATACCTTCTTGCTCATGAGAGAAGCTGCTTTCCTGATCTTAGATAGCCCTCTGTCCAGAATCTGGTTCAGTATCTCTCTTTTGACTCCATATGTGAAGGCTCTTCCACTGAGGCCACCTGCTAAGCACCCCTTATTACTGAACCCTTATATTGTCAAAATGGGGGATACAAGATTTGAAATTGCAGCTTTTGGGCTTCTAACCCCAGGATTATACCACCAAGCTTACGGATCAACTCCCCTAGTTGAGCTGGGAGATAATGGAATTTAGCTGGGTCAGTCACATCCTCCCCCCTTATTACATTATCCAATCACATGGGTCACCTATTCTGCAGCATGACATGCTGCATCCCAGCCACTGGGCCAACTAAGGATTCAATTGTCATCCAATTTCCAAATATTCCAGTCTTTACGCATTATGTCTCCTATCATGTGATAAATGATTCCTTGTAATAGCAAGCTGATATGCAAAAGACAAGACAGATTTCCTGCAGACAAGATGGTGCATGAGTATAACTCCAAGCTTTTCTACAATTGAGTGTTGGTGGTCTTCCTACTGTACACAGCATGCTGTGTAACTTTTTCAGCTTGGCTTCAAAGGCTTATTTTGACCAGCTCTGCTAATCTTTTCATGTTTGCAATGAAACTTTAAAAAGTTTGTGAATCTCACAATGGCAATGGCTGTTATGCTATTTTGTAAAATAAGTGAAAAGTTGAGTGAGAAACCCAAGGAAAATTCTTGGTTTGTGTCTGCGAATAAGGCATAAACATTACTGCCTATAACTGCATATATGGGGCCCTATGCACATAGGGGCAGGAATTAACATTAACATGCTGGAGACGCATATCCCGGCCGTGGGTGTACAGGGGCGAAGCAGTGAACCCGGGTGGGTATCCAACCAGATGCCCATCCCAGGTCCCACAGTGGATTCCTTATGCAGCAGGGCACGCATTTTCTGTGCATCCCTGCGGATGTCTGATGACCCATGACCGTGGAGGTGTGTGGAGGGAAGTGCTGCCGGCCATCTTGAGCCATGGCGCCAACCAGCCAGTGACTGAATGGGGGGAGGTGACATAGGTGCTGCATGAGCAGGGCTGTGAGGGGGGGCATTTCACAGACATGGATGTAGCACCGGTGTGTGGCATGAGGGGGCAGTGACGTCCTGCCAGCAGACTCTGGGGGGGGTGTAGAACACCTCCCCTTCTACCATGCCAGCTGCTCATCCAGAAGTGAGCAATGCTGAATGGCTCATTTCAGAGGCTGCAGTACACATGATAGTGACACATGGGTGTCTCGATCGCAATCCCTGGCTGCCCTTACATGACACCTGGGGGGGTTGCCACTGCAGTCCGGACAGGGTAGGGGCACCACTGTGAGTGTGTGCAGTAGAGGAAGGGACATGCGGGACATCATTGTTGGGGGGAGGGCTGCCACTGCCATCCTGGACCAGGCTGGGTTGTGTGTGTGTGCTGATGCATATAGGAGTTACATCAGGGGTCCCCCCTGCCATAACCAGTGACCTCATCTACACCTGTGCAGGCAGCACTAAGTGGCTTAGTGCATGGCGTGTAGTGCTGGCACTCCCCCTGTCCACCCCGGCACATTACTGTAACACAGCCGGGGATCAGGTGCATAACTCACTCTCGCCCCATTCGTGAATGCCGCATGAGGTCCACAGGACCCCACTGCACGGCATTCACACGTAGCAAAGCCAATGTGCCCAGTTTCTGCGGTGCATTGTACATAGGGCCTCATACGGTTTCCAGGTAGGACCGAATGGAAGCTACTTGTGGAATGTGGTGCTGTTACCTTTTAGGTACAGCTTTTGGAGCAGATGCCTGCTGCCAGATTCCAGGCTTGTGGATCAGGGCATGAAGGTTATGGGTTGGGGTGGGGGTCATCAACAAAAGACACCATATCTTAAACCAAGGTGACACTAATGCTCATGCCTCTTTTGTCTCAGACACTAGATGCTGAAGGATAGTTGGGGACAGGAGTGAAGTTAAAGGGGAAAGGTTTGTTGCAAATAAAAATCAAAAGTCTTTCAGAAATAATCCAGTGCCACAGGAGCCAGGCAGGGTGTGCAGATACAGGGATTTTGTACCTGCTGAATATTTGAAAAATACTGCCCGTGTATTTGGTATTTGGTGGTAAACTGTATTTTGCAGATATGTGCTGCAGAACACAATCTTTACTTCCCCCAACCCTTTTCTTGTTCTCATTTATTCAGATTGCAGCCAGCTGAGGTAGTGTGAGAATGGCCGGTGATGGTTGCTGTATTGTTGGGTGACAGCACACCCAGGAAGGGAGTAATGTGGGAGAGGGCCTTTACAGTATTGAGGGGAAAGGGGTCCATTCCTTTTTAGGCACCAACAGCGGGTACCGAGTCAATATGTGGTACGCTTAATAGCGTACGACAAAACCCTGAAACTGCAAAAGTGCAGCAAGAGGGTGCAATACTGCGAATGGGTCTGTACGCGGTACTGCACCCTCTCACTGTCCCAGGCAGCGGGTAAGACCTCTGCTGGGATGGGGTTCTGCCAAGCACCTGCCATGGCTCGATGGGATGAGCCACTGACAGGAAGGGAAACAGGCAGTGCATTTGGGATCAAAGTTCGATTCTGGTCCCAGATGCATAAAATTTTTCTTTTTTCTCCACTTTGTGCGATATTTACTGTTAACCCCAGTTATTTTAGTTGAGGAGGTGTTCAGGGGACAGAGCCGCTGCAAAAACAAGACTTATGCCAGATGCAATATGGTCGCTGCATTGGCAGCGGTATATTGCTGCGGCAGAATGTCTTACGACATTATGAACCAGTACTCCAACAGCGTAGCTGTAAGTGCTGTTCTGGTCGTGTGTACTCATTTTTTTTTTTTTGTTGCATTTAATCAAGTTCAAAGGTACATTCAGTGGGAGTGATTTGGCTGTATGATATCATTAGCAATGTCAGTGTTAAGGCTTTTAAGTCTTGGCATAGGTTTTTAGGCCTACACAAGCATGAGTTCAGTCCCCAGTGCAGAACATTTTTTTTCTTTCTCACTACAGTATATGTAGTGAGAGAGAAATTATTCCATGTCATTGCTGATGTTAGTCATAGAGATCCATCGAGGTCTGAAGTTCTATATTGCTGATAACTTGAAAAGTTCCAGCTGAGTCTTTGAAGTTTGAATGCAACTTGGAAAAGGCACCAGGTCTTAATGTCGCAAGACATTATGCCGCATGCGTATATCGTGCTACCAAAACAACGCAATATATTACATGCAGCATAAGTCTTTGTTAATGTGGGGGGCTATGCCCCCGCACACCCATTATGAGGGTCTATGCCCCTCAACTCCCCCAACTAAAATATCTAACTCGGGGCAGTAAAAAAGGAAAAACATGCATCTGAGACCGGGACTCGAACCCAATCCCAAACACTCTGCCTGCTTCTGTCCCCGCCAGTGGCTCATCCCTTCGAGCTACAGCAGCTGCTCGGTGGAAGCTCGTCCCAACAGAGGTGATATCCTCTGCCTCTCACAGTGAGAGGGTGCAGTACTGCGCACAGGACCATTTGTGGTATTGCACCCTCTCGCTGTCCTATACTGTGCTGTTGATGTTTTGGGGTTTTGTCATACGCTATTAAGCATATGACATTGTGACCCGGTACCCTTGGAAAACATTACTTCAAATTGACAAACTGTTCATTACCATAATTCACTGCTTGTTGTATGTGTGTGGGAAGGGGGGGCTGCACTCACTGCTGTCTGTCCCTTGCCACAGCATACACTTCCAGTCAAGTAACATTAACGCAGAGGCAGAGCTACAGGCTACCAAGTAGTAGTGGCTAAGGGTCCTGGGTTTGATATCCGGTGAGAAACATTTTTTACTTTCTCACTACAGTTTATGTAGTATGAGATCCAGAAAAAAAAGATGATTTGATACCTTTTGTTGGACCAACATAGATGTTACAAAAGAAAACGGGTGCTTTAGCTTTCAGTCTACGCACAGTCCTTCATTAGAAGCCAGTGCCCACTAATGGCTTCTGATGATGGACTATGTGTAGTCCGAAAGCTTAAGCACCGGTTTTATTTTGTAACATCTATGTTGGTCCAATAAAAGGTATCAAATCATCTTTTTACTGGTTATTTTGCTACAAGGACCAATATGGCAGCAATGATATTTTTCTGTAGTATGAGAGAAATTGTTAGCTGTTATTCCTGATGTCAGTGAAAGAGTTTCAGCAAGGTTTGAAGTTCTTTATTGCTGATAACGTGAAAAGTGCCAGCTGAGACTTCAAGATCAGAATGCAGCTTGGGAAACATTACTTCAGACTGACAAAACATCATGCTGACTCCAAAGGCCTTAGTGCAGGAACTGAGCAGGTAAAAAGGTCCAAGTTTGTGTAAGGTGTGGGAGTATGCATGTTATTTTTTTAGGTATATGTGTGTACCTGTAGACATGTATGTGTTTGTGTTGTGCAGTATCTTCCTGTACATTGTTTAGCATGTATATGAGTATTTTACTATACAGAAATGACATATCAATACCTTGGTGCCTCTCAGTACCAATGGTACTTTGAGAAGAAGGTGAGAAAGGGTGCTAAAAGAGTGGTCGGAGAAGAGAGAAATTTCAATTCTAAATTACCCGTTTCATCTGGGAAGATGGAAAAGGGGTGCTGGGGGGAGGGGCTTTTATATTGTTTGAGGGTTCCGGGGAGGGCGGGTGAGATAGGATGTGAGATGGATGTAGGAAGATGCCTGTGTATGTATTTTTTAGCGTAGTGCCAACTCCTGACACTCAGGCAGAGTTTTTGCATTCCCTTTAGCTTGGGGCTTGCTCACCCCTTCTCCAACAAGGGGTAGATTAGTTTTTTGTTTGCCACAGGATTGTACATTCTGGGGGTTAAATCAATGTTTTGCAGATGCTGCAAAACAGTTTTAACTTTGAATACCAGTGGTCGAATACCATTGAATTCAGGTTGTATTTGTCGAAAACCGCCTGTATCCAAGACACTTGATGGCTGATTCAGATCAAAGGCAGATCCCCAGAGGCAAGCATTTTTTTTCTGAAAGCTAGATGCAGAATTTATCTGGGCACACTACAATTTAGATGGTCTGGGATGCTCCTCCCCCATGTTTTTTTCAGGATAGTAGGGCGGGAAGAAAATTATTCCATTGTTCTAAATTTAGAGCTGATTCCCTGACAAATGTAGAGCTGATTCCCTGACAGCAGGTGAATTAGGATTGCAGGACATTTGGGTAGGGGATGCAGAGTGCTTGTGTATTCTTTGGCTCCGTTTACTGGTAATCCCATCTGAGTTATAATAAGTTGTATTACAGTAAGAATTGGTGACCCGACTGTAATGGGGGGCTAAATGCTTTCACTCAGGGAAAAACTCCCCCTTTCTTAAAAAACACAGACACAAAACTATTGTAAAACAAAGGGACTGGAAGGTGAACTGGAGCAATCAAGTGTCATATCACATCACAGCCCGGAATGCTAGAGCCATTTAATATGTCAATGTTGATATTTTATACTGCTTTGCACTTTGCAGTGTGAAGCACCGCTGAGTGACATCTACAAATTGGCACTCTTTCTGGTTAAAGGTGCAGCACTCATTTTAAAGAGTAACTCTCTATTATAATAAAAAGCTTAAAAATAGTAGATTTACACCAGTTATGTTTGAACTTTATTGTTTTCTAGTTTTTTTTTTTTTTTTACTTTCCTGTGCTGTTGGTCTACTAAATACTGTAGTCAACACAGCAATTATTTCACTGAGTCTTTCAAAATGTATCTGACTGCTAACCACACAATTGGTATCTGTGACATCACAGTGTGTTGTCATGATCAGCACTATGGCATAATAAACAAAGGCACTGTGAGGTTAACAGGTGAGAGGAAAATGTTTTCTTTACAGACTGTTTAGATAGACTACCAAAATGTGCTTTAAATCTTGAAGAGGAACATTGAAGGCCAGCCCAGTGGTGTGGAGGGCAGAGGCACCTGTGCCTTACCTGCCGTCATGCTGGCGACCCGGGTTCAGGAATAACCAGGGCCGTTTGGTGTCAGCCGGGGGAGGATAACTGAGTGTCCCAATGGACACTCTCCACCGGAGGGGAGGTTGCTTGTTCTGCCATGATACCGCCACCTGTGTGGCCATGGGTGGTGGCGCAGGCAGGAGCAGCAGTTCCAGGTGGTGGACGCTCCCTGGGTAAGACATCCACACATCCGTGCATCTGTCATGCCACCTCCCCTATGGAGCATTCGAGGATTTCAGGATAAACAAAAAATGCCCTCCCCCCTCGGTGGGCAGGATGATGCCTGCCTCTCTTTACAGGTCCTACACTTGCCTACTGGGCCCCCTGACCCAAATCTGAGCTAAACACCTTCTGGGCTTAGTGGAATGGACTGGGAGGAGCTGCCACAGGGGGAGGATAATCCGTGGGGCACTGCAATGGCTTGGACGGGGTAAGTCTCAGAAACGGCAGGGTGACAGGGCTAGAGGAAAGAAGGCGGATGGAGCAGACTGGGCATCCAGGGAGGAAAAAAAAATTAAAAAAAGAAAAGGAACGTTGAAAATGAACAAAAACTCTGTCTTCTCTAGTAAATTGTAACAGCTGAAACATCTTATTTATGAGAGCACTTGCTGCTGTGTATCATTGCTTTGTATGAGGTAGGGAGAGAGGGGAAGTGTGTGATGTGCTTGTTTCATACCTACGCTTTGTAGGCACTAGATGTATGGAAGGCACCACCAACCAGTACTGCTATATTTGGGTCAGATGAAAAGTGATGGACTAACAGCACTGGAGTGAGCCTTTATCCCCAAAATAGGTACAGAATAACCATTGTGCAGAGCTCAGTAGACCAGTTGCTCTAGGAGTACGAGGATAATGCTTTTGATGTTCAGGTTTAGACCCGAAACATTAAGGTATAAAGACTACCAGACATGCTAAAATGTGTGTGTGCGTGTGTGCCATGCACGCACATGTGTGTACGCACACATGGATATTCAAAATAAGCATTGTTCACAACTGGGTGCTGAGCTTAGCTGGCCAGCCAGATAGTGAGGTGGCTTCCCATAATTCCATGATGCATGGGACTTGGTTATAGGACCCCACCTCCTAAGGTTTACGCAAGGTTTAGATGTGCAGTGTATGTCAGGGGACATGCTCAGTCTTAGCTAACCATGATTTTCAGGGATGTCCATGATTATGTCTCAGATATGTCTTCGCCCCTCCTGAATCTTACATTTCTGTCACTGAGGAGTGAGAATTTGTCATAAAATAATACCAGCAATTACTGACAGTAGAAGCAATAGTAATATATGAATTAGATGGATCCCCTCCCAGGACCCAGAGTACCAGAAATGACAAAATATGAAGAATGATAATTGGAGAAAATACACAATACAACAATATAGGCTTACTATAACTGATTCAAAAATGATCAAATGTGCGAAATGTAATAAAGAGTAAGATAGGTGCAGAGATGTGTAGCTAGCAGCATCAAACTACTAAAGTGACTGTTAAAAATCCTGAATATTATAAAAGGCTGGGGTAGGCCAGGCTCCGTAGGTAGTTTATCATTTTGGTTTTGAAGACCTTACAGGAGGTCAAGTAGGTATTGGTTGGAAGTGTATTCATCAGGGCAGGTAGGGGTGGAGGCTGCCACCACAAATTCTTGTCCTCTGCAGGTTTGGGACCCAAAGCAACCCTAGACCCAACAGCGGGGGGCGGGGAGGGGGGCTACAGTGTGTCCGGAGAGTGTGGAGATTGAGAGGCCTAGTAAATTCATGGCTTTAGATATCAACAAAAAAACCTTATGGTCAGTTCTGTGTTATTGTTGAATGTGTAGTGTCATTTTAATATAGTCCAACCTCTCAGTGGAGGTCAGAAGTCTCTCAGCCATGTTCTGTACAAGCTGCAGGGTAGATGCTAAATTTGACCACCCGTCATAGCCTTATAGAGAGCTTTGCACTAGTGCAGGGTGAGATGAAAGCATGTACCAGTGGGTTCATGTCAGCAGCATAAAGAAAGGGATCACCCATTAGCAAATGCACTGTCATTCCGGTGACCTGGGTCCAGAACTGGACTTGGACAAACAGGTGGGTGGGGCTTGGAGAAAATGTGGCCACAGGCAATGCATTCTAGTCTGAGGAAGTTATGGGGCTATGCTTGGCACTGCAGCAAACCCCTGTGATGGGTCAGTGAACTTGCTCCCTTCAAGAGATCTGCTGAGGTGACCGTGGCTTGTAGGAGGCAGGTGGTGCCATAAAGTGTGTCGAGAGTGGGAGGAAAACTTGAGAGAAAAAACATGTGTCACCAAGATGATGGACTCAGGCACTCTCTGGCCTGCTCCTTGGGGACCTCCACGGTTGGAGGGGGATGGTGGAAATGGTGGCTGGCAGAGCTAGGAGGTTGACAAAGAGCAGTTGGTGCAGCCCAGGGGATGGGGAGAGATGAGTCTGGAGAATAAAAAGCTATTGACCAGACTAGTGGTATGGAGGACTGAGGCACTTGGGTGCCTTACCTCCTGCTGCGTCGGTGACCCAGGGTCAGGAATGGAACCAGGTTGCTGTTGTCGTGATGGGCACTATGATGTCATAAACAAAGGCACTGTGAGGTTAACAGGTAAGAGGCAAATGTTTTTAAATGTTTTCTTTACAGACTTTTTAGCTGGACTACCAAGTTGTGCTTTAAATCTTGAAAAGGAACATTGAAGACCGGGCCAGAGGCTGGTGGGGTGAGGAAGGGTGGCAAGTCCCAAGACAGCTCTCCTTCCTCAGGGAGGAGGGTTAGAGTGGCATGCTGCTTGCCTGCCACTCAGTGGTGGCTGGGTGGCAGCACATACACTTTGGCATGCAGGGAAAGGAACCCATGTAAAGGGTGCTGGAGCCGTCTCCGCAGAAGCAGAGTTGGGACATCGTGCCCATTACACATGTATGGGCCCAGGGGAGAAAATAGAGGAAAAAACACTCCAGGCAGCAGGATGACGACCACCCCCCGCAGGCCACGCACCAGTGACGGCACAGCCACAAGTCCGATGGCAGAGGACAACGGCTAAGGTAAAACCCGGGGGAAGCCGGGAGACAGGGCTGCGGGGGTTGGTCAAAAGGTGCCACCAGGGGGAGAAACAGGAGAAAGACTATGAAAAAAGCTATAGAAAAGAAAGCAGGCTCAAAGAAGAGGCACAAATCTGGTGATGTTTCATGTACGATAGAAACAGCCCGTCAGTACTGCCCACATTAGCCATTTTACACCTTCACCCCTCCCCATTCTCCCACACACATTCTTTCTTTTTTTTTAAATAATGTTGACCTCTGGCATAGTGCCAACCATGTCTTTTAAATCACATCCCCTCCCTAACCTTACCCTTCCACCGGTTCCCACAGTGGCACTGTTTAGTAGTGCCCAACACTTTATCCATGATTCAGAGGGATGGCAGGAGGTCAATAGCAGTTTAAAAACCAGGCTAAGTTGGTTGTTTCCATAACCTGCACAATTCAGATTCCACTCAACAGTGCAGTCAGCTGACTGTATTAGCGAGTGGGTTGCACAACTGGAGAGGGAGGGTGCAGAGCTATCTGTGTAATTTATGATGCTAGATAGTCCATAGAGAACAAAATGTATAATGAAAGTAATTACATCTCAGCCCTGCTTTTGCGACTAGCTGCCCTCATGTCTCCTTCATGCCTATTTGCTGTGTGTAAATATTTATACACTGTACATATTCTTTGCAAAAAAACTGTGTTAATGCATCAGTTAGGGTTCAGATTAAAGCGGCAAAAGTAAGGAAATGTGGCATTAGGGTTTCCAACCCTAACTCCCTACCCTGACACACCAAGCAGCAAAAGGAAAACAAAATTACAGTTTTCACTGTCCTGACTCTTGGTGAATCAGGAGTGGAGTCTTCCTTGGGGTTCTCAACCCTAATACTCACCCCATTGTGATAGTCCTCCTTGTCCCTCCTGACTATCTGGCCACACTGATGCATGCATTTGTTATCTCGAGACTCGATTACTGTAATGCACTCTACCTCGGGGTCGGGGGGGGGGTGCGTTGTGGTGCCTGCAGCTGCTACAGAATGCTGAGGCACAGCTATTGATGGGTCTTCCAAGATGCTGTCATATTTCGCCGGTGCTGTGCAAACTGCATTGGCTGCTGGTGCGCTAGCACATCTCCGTTAAAATAGGTCTGTTGACCTATGAGGCCCTGCACGGGCTGGGTCAGGGTTACCTGGTGGAGCTCCTGTATCCCTACAATCCAAAATGCTCTCTCCAGTCAGCGTGGGAGGGCCTCCTGCAGGTGCCCAGAGCCAGACTGAAATCTTCAGTGGATCGACTTTTAAGGTGGAGGCACCGACCTTCTGGAATTCGTTACCTGGCTTACTAAGGGAAGCCACCTCTGTAGAAATATTTAAAAGAGAACCAAAAACGTTCTTGTTTTGATAAGACTTCGGAGATTAATAGTGATAGTTATTGTTACTGTTTCTTAGAGTAAAGGGAACATATTACATATTAGATTGTTTATTCCCTTTATTATGTTTATGGACGTTAAATGCATGAACTGACATTATCATGATGCTTATGATATCTATATGTTGTAAGGGTGCCCTGAGTCTTTGGGGAGGGTGCCTTAAATAAATAAAATCTACTACTACTACTCAAATGTACAGAACTGTCTCTCCCCACATGTTGCCAACAACCTCTCATTCCTGCCTGAAGAAAACATACCACATCTCACCTTATTTGGTCATGGAATGGGGTGGCGTTAGGGCTGAGAACCCCATGGAAGACCCCACCCTTGATTTGCTGAGAGTCAGGAGAATGAAAACCGTAATATTTTCTTTTCCTTTTGCTGCTGGGGGGTGAGGGTAGGGAGTTAACACCACATTTCCCTACTTTTGTCTCTTTAATCTGAACCCTAACTAGTGCATTAACACAGATTTTTGCAAAGAATGCCCTTGCTTTTTGAGATAGCAGAATTGTATCCTCATTCACACAGATCCTTTTGAGACCTGCTTGAACACATCCATATGGCTATGGAAGCGCAGAGCCTAGAGGGCCCTGTGCTTCCATCCCTCCATAGATGCACAAATCCATGTGGCTGCAGAAGCACTGGGCCCTGCAGGCCTATGCTCTTCAATGTCTTTATAAGCGACATTGTGGAAGGACTGGAAGGAAAAGTATGTCTCTTTGCAGATGACACTAAGATCTGCAACAGAGTTGATGCACAGGGTGGGGTGGAAAGGATGAGAAGGGACTTGGCAAGGTTAGAGGAATGGTCAAATGTATGGCAGCTTAGATTCAATGCTAAGACGTAAGGTAATGCACCTGGGAAACAATAACCCAGGGAAGAGTACAATGGGGTGAGATACTAACAACAACAAAAATGGAAAGGGACCGGGGGTAGTCATATCAGATGACCTAAAGGTGGGCAAGCAATGTGAGAGGCAGCAAGGAGGGCTGGGGGTTACTGGGATGCATAGGGAGAGCATCACCAGTAGAAAACAGGAAGTTATTATCCCTCTGTACAGACAGCTGGTGAGACCCCATCTGGAGTACTGCGTGCAGTTCTGGAGACCCAGTCTCCACAAGGACATAGACAGGATGGAAGCTGTCCAGAGGAGGGCAACTAAAATGGTGCAGGGTCTGCACCGGAAGACATGTGAAGAGAGACGAAAGGAGCTTAATATGTATAGCCTCGAGGAAAGGAGGGAGAGGGGGGACATGATAGAAATGTTCAAGTACCTCAAGGGAATCAACAAAGTCCAAGAGGGTAGCATCTCTCAAAAAAAGAAGTGTGCAAGAACAAGAGGGCACAATTTGAAGATAGAGGGGCGGCTCAGAGGTAATTTAAGGAAGCATTTTTTCACAGAGAGGGTTGTGGATGCATGGAACGGCCTTCCGGAGGAGGTTGTGAAGTCAAAATCAGTGGTGGAATTCAAGCATGTATGGGACAGTCATAAGGCAATTCTGGGGGGTGGGGGTAAGAAGAAGTAGGCTGCTGGTTAACTAGGATCTGCAGCTTATCCAGTAGGTAGGGAAATGGGCAGACTGGGTGGGCCAAGCGGTCCTTATCTGCCGTCAAATTCTATGTTTCCAGAAAAGCAATTTATGTGCTTGATTGTAATTTTTTTTGTGGGGCTCACTTCAAAGGAAAGAAATATATGAAGCATCTTTCTTAACTCCCAGTAATTGATTGTATATGGGCAAACTTGTGTTTTTCATTACCCATAAGTTAGCAAAATTTTGTTAGTTCGCTCTGACATTTGCTATGGTTGTAGCAGAAGACAAGATACACATTTGGTGCATTTTTGATGATGACCAGCCTTTCATTGTGAATTTGGCATCATGATGAAGATTGGAGGTAATTTTGGGGTGCAGCGCATACCCCGTGAATGTTTGGGGGGGATTATGTGTTAGTGTTATAGTGCTCATTAACATTTTTATGATGTATATAGTCCCTTAACTCCAATTATTGATGTACTTATAGCTTATTAAAATTGCAATCTTATGCTATTTCATTTTTTTTAATTTATGTTTTATGTGGACCCCTGAATTTGTTGAAGGTATCACTGGAAATTGGAAAGAATTGGCTGGCCATCATCTTAGTCTAGTTTACAATCCCTTCCCTCTCAACTGAGACCAGAACAAAATATCTTCTTTGTATATTACGTGACTCAGGCAGCACTGAGATAGGGACAAATGGGTTTAAAAAGAAAAAACGTTTGTTTTATTAGGCATTATCTAATAACATTCCTTTAAAATTAGAATGAAACACAGCATTTACCCCATTTCAATCCACTGTACAGCTTCTATAAAAAGGTGTTTTTTCCTGATACGTGCCTAGTGCATTCCTGTCTCACCTCTGTGCACAAAATAAAGGAGTGATTTGACCGCAATCAAAGAGAATTTGGGTTATCCTTTTAATGGCAAAAATGCAGTGGATTGAAGTAGGTTGAGTGCTGTTTTTTCTTCTGATTTTATTGACCGATAGTTTATACAATCACCACCATCCGTGGTCTACATGTAAGTATATCTGCAGAACTCTTTTGATTATTACTGTTTGCATTGCTAAGATACAGAAGTTTGCTTATACAGACAGTCATATATGAGGGATCAGTGCACAATCATGTGACATCTTTTGGCTAATTATAAACACATTTTATAATAAATAATGTAATGGGGGAAAAAGTTGGTCTACTTGCTGGTTCATATGCTCTATTTGCAGGCCATCTATTCTTTAAATCTGCATTGTTTCTTTGACTAATGATGATTATAATGGTTATAGGAGTACCTGGAATGCTTAACAATTAACAATCCTGATATGGTAAGACTGATATCAGAATGTGTAATGCTGAAAAAGAGAGTTCACAGGCATGGCAACAGCAGTTAGTCCAACTCAGGTGTGATCTACTGGAAGTGCTGGTCATTAGCCCCATGACTACCACCACTGACTTTAAGCCTAGCCACAGATAGAACCTGCAGCTCCTGAGAGACTCTTCTGCTGCTAATATATTTTTTCTCTTTGTCTGCTTAGCTTGCCAAGGAGAGTGAGCGCCTACAAGCAATGATGGCCCACCTGCACATGAGGCCATCTGAACCAAAGCCCTTCAGCCAGCCCGTAAGCACCGCTCCCTTCTTCTGCTTTCAGTTTTGATGGACTCTATTAAAGAGAATGTTTATACTTTCAGGGTTGTGAATTTTCCATACTTATGCCCTCCTCCCCAAAACAAAGCTGAACAATTTCCCCTCCAGAATTTGCCTTTTCAAGAATGAGATTGTCAGTAATATCAGTCTGGATCAGGCTGACAGCTGGAGATGTGCATAGCTGAGAAAAGTTCACTTTGACAGAATGTGGTGAAGTTGCAACTTTTTCCAGCCATGTGGCCGAATTTTCACCCATGAAGTTGCAGCTTTAGTGAGAAAAAAGTGAAACGTCACCTGAAAAATGTTGTGAAGTCAGGAAAGTCAAATTTGGTGCTGACTATGGGAAATTTGCAATGCTTCATGAAGTCAGATTTTCACAGCTTCTCAGCAACTTTGCTGACAAAATTTTACTTCAATGCACTCCCGCTGATGGGAGCCTGTGTATGGTAAAGTGGATGGGATGGATTAAACTTTCAACATTTTTTTTGGGTTTAAGAAACACTTCATGTAGTTTTCACTGGCGAAGTGTCACTTCTCCCAGTGAAAACTAAACATACTGGCACTTTGCCAACACTTCTGCTGGTGAACTGACACTATGCATAGTCTTTAGAGGGGAACTGTCTGATCTCAAAGAGCAAAAAAGGGAGGAACTGTAAGTCCCTACTGGGGCGCTTCTGTTCAATGCTTATGTCTCCGATATGGGGAGGGGGGTTAGGAGTAGGATGAGCCTCTTTGCGGATGACTCAAAACTGGGTGCATTGGTAGACGGGGATGAAGCGAGAAAGACAGTCCAGAGGGATCTGGATACCCTGGAGGGGTGGTCAAGAAGGTGGGGACTGAGGCTTAATCCAGGGAAGTGTAGGGTGCTGCATCTGGGGGCCAGAAACCCAGGTCGTGTTTACACCCTGGGGGGGGGGGTCTCACTGCAAGCCACAATGAGTGAAAGGGACTTGGGGTGGTGGTAGACACCAAAATGGATAACACTGAAAACTAAAGAAGATCTGCGGCAAAAGCAAACAGGATTCTGGGCTGCATAGCCCAGGGAATTACGTCCAGAAGGAGGGAGGTGATCCTCCCTTTGTATAATGCCTTGGTCAGGCCGCATCTTGAGTACTGTGTGCAGTTCTAGAGACCTCACCTTAAGAAGGACATAGCACTGCTGGAGAGGGTTCAGAGGAAGGCAACCAGGATGATTCAGGGCATGAGAGAAAGGACCTATGAGGAAAGGCTGGAAGTCCTTGGTCTGTACTCACTGGAGGAGAGGAGAGATGGGGGACATGATAGGGGTCTTCAAGTATGTGAAAGGGATTAATGGGTCGGAGCCAAAGAAATGTTCAGGCTAAAGAAAGGGGGCACAACCAGGAGTCATGAGTGGAAGCTGGAGGGGGGGAAATTACAGGGGAGAACGTAGAAGGCATTACTTTACTGAGAGGGTGGTGGGGCCATGGAATGCACTCCCTGGGAGTCTAGTGAAGGAGGGCACAGTGAAGGGCTTCAGGAGGGGGTGGGACAGGTGCATGGGTATACCAGAGCTGAAGATGACCCTCTCGGGGCTGGGGGTGGGAGAGCGAGCACCTAATAGGGGCTGGCTACCGAGCAGACACAAAAGACCGTCAGGCCTAATCTGCTGGCTTTTAGTATGTTAGTATAAAACACACAATATTTATGTTTTTTAATGACTCACTTGACTGAAATCTGAATGTTTATCTGGTTGATCCTGCTATTTCTCACCACCTCCACCATTATTTTCCCAGAGTCCCCTGTGTGCAGCTCTCTGATGACACAACTGATGGGCTAAGCTGCAGGAGACTCCTATGTGCCAGTATAGGTCACAGAAAATATTGACACATATACAGTGCGTGTTTGCGCTTCTAATACTGGTATCAGTTGACCCAGGAAAGTGCTTTCCTTGGATGATCGGTACCGGCATTAGAAGCGCAAACATGCACCACATATGTGCTTTTTTTTTCGAGAACTATACTGGTACGACATAGGAGTCCCTCATGCTTAACCTGCCAGTCACATCATCAATGGACTGGCTGCAGGAGACTCTGGGAAAATAAAGACCAGTGGGGAGGGAGGGAGGGATGTTGCAGGATCAACCAGATAAAGAAACAATGAGAAAACACCAAGGCCAAGGGGCATGCATTAAAACTGGGGGGGGGGGGGGTTCAAGAGAGATGTGAGGAAATATTCCTTCACTGAACTGGTGGTACATGCTTGGAATGACGGCAAGCCAAAGTAATGGAGGTCAACAGTGGGGGGCTTCAAGCAAGCATGGGATTAGACACAAGGGTATATGAGAAGGGAGGCAGGAGGGTAGCAGAGACTAGATGAGGCCTGTGAAGGCATATTAAGAAGAGAATGCCTGGGCAGACTGGGCGGATCATGGCATTCTTTTCTACCGAATAATTCTATGCGAGTGAGGGAAGGCTGTATGACTTAAAAATTTCCATCAGGAATGTGTGTTTGTGTGGGGGGGGGCAGGTGGGTGCTAGAGGATGGAATGGGGGTACTGTTTATGTTGCAAGGTGCTGATATCAGAAATCTCCTGGTGCCATGGGGAGGGGCTGTGAAGACAACGGCAGTCGTGAAGATTAATTGTTTGGAAAATTGGGCAGAACAGCAGGAAAAATGAATTTATTCCTAACTGGGAGATTTTCAATTATCAAAGGCATCTCTGCAGAAGATATGGTCTCCACCTAAATAAGTTAGGTGCAAAAAGATTGTGAAATAGAATAAATAAATTTGTGGATGCACATTCAAAATAGCATCCCAGGGGAATAGGGGTGGGGTATTTAAAAATGTGGATAAGGATATCAATAGGGAAGATAACTTTACAGGACTTTTATTGACATGCTAAGGATAGTGGAACCAAAGAAAGCTGGGGACAGTGTCTTACAAAAGCAGGGGAGTGTAAACTGCTAATTAGAAAGGTTAAAACGAATAAAGAGAGTGTACACAGCTAGAAAGTCCTGTGGAAATCCCATAGTGTTCTGGGCTCACATGAGGAGTAAAAAGGGTGCAGGAAGGGCAGTGGGACCACTCAAGGTGGGATCTATTACAATCACTAACAATAAAGTTGCAGCTAATATCCTCCGCAGATACTTTGGTTCAGTATACCAGTACTCTCATTTGAAGACAATCAAAGTTAAGGAAACTGAGGATACTTGAGAGATGGTGTATGAGGAATTAATATTATTAGATAGTAAGAAATGTCGGGGACAAGATGAACTACACTCAATACTACTAAAAGAAATGGCATCTGAACAAGCTGGTCTGTTAACAGCTATTATCAGGAAATCACTGGAGGAGGGAGAGGTACCAGATAATTGGAGAATTGCTCTTGTGGTGCCTATATATAAAAAAGGAAATAGGGCTCAGAAAGAAAATAAAAGGCTGGTTAATCTTACGTCAGTGGTGGGTAAGACAATGGAGAGCATATCCTGAAGAACCTAGTAGAAGAACATTTAAGCAACAAGGGGCTAGGGGACCAAATCCAACATGGCTTTAGAAAAGGGAGATTATGCCAGACTAATCTGGAGGCAGTATAGCGTAGTAAGTTAAGGCGCTGAGCTGCAGATCTGGAGACCTGGGTTTGAATCCCACAGCCGCCTAGGTACATATTGTGTGATCCTGAGCAAGTCACTTAACTTCCTGGTGCTCCTAGGTCACATCTGGAAACAAGCTTTGGCTTAGTGTGCTACTCCTGGTTAAACAATGTTCCCTTTCCCTAATCTTATCTGCTTTTTTGATAAAGTCAGCCAAGCTCTTGATGAAGGGAAACCAGTAGATACAGGCATGTCAACTTCAGCAAGGCAACCAGCCTGGGAAAAACATTGGCTGGACAACAGGCCACAAATGGCAATAGTAAACAGAGTCCACTCTGAAGAAAGGGGGGTTACTAGTGGGGTACCGCAGGGTTCAGTATTGGGTCCAGTCCTTTTAAATGTTTTTATAAGTGACATTGCAGAGGGACTGGAAGGAAAAGTATGCCTCTTTGCAGATGACACAAAGATCTGCAACAGGGTTGATACACAAGGAGGCATGGAAAGGATGAGAAGGGACTTGACAAGGTTGAAGGAATGGTCAGAAGTATTGCAGCTTGGATTCAATGCAAAGAAGTGCAAAATAATGCACCTAGGAAACAAAAACCTAGGGCAAGAGTACACAGTGGGGGGGGGGGAGGTGGTAACAACAACAGAAATGGAAAGGGGCCTGGGGTAATCATATCAGATGACTTTAATGTTGGCAAGCAATGTGAGAAGGCCTGGGGGGATACTGGGATATATAGGGAGAGGCATCACCAGCAGAAAACAGGAAGTTGTTATCCCTCTGTACAGACAGTTGGTGAGACCCCATCTGGAGTACTGCATGCAGTTCTGGAGACCCCATCTTCTCATGGACATAGACAGGATGGAGGCAGTCCCGAGAAGGGCAACTAAAATGGTGCAGGGTCTGCAAGAGAAGCCATATGAGGAGAGACTAAAGGAGCTTAATATATACACCCTTGAGGAAAGGAGGGAGAGGGGAAGACATGATAGAAACTTTTAAGTACCTCAGTGAACTCAACAAAGTCCAAGATGGTAGCATCTTTCAGAAAAAGAGATGTGCAAGAACAAGGGGGCACAATTTGAAGATAGAGGGGGAACGGCTCAGGGGCAATGTGAGGAAGTACTTTTTCACAGAGAGGGTGGTGGATGCATGGAACAGCCTTCCTGAGGAGGTTGTGGGGTCTAAAACTGTGGGAGAATTCAAAAATGCATGGGACAGACATAAGGCAATTCTTGTGGGGGGTAGGAAGAAATAGGCTAATGGTTAACTAAGATCTGCAGCTCATCCTGTAGGTAGGGAAATGGGCAGACTGGATGGGCCAAGTGGTCCTTATCTGCCGTCAAAGTCTATGTTTCTATGACACCGTACCTCCTGCTGCATTGATCAACTGCCTAGAGCAGTATAAAATAAACGGGCAGATCATAATCTGGATTAAAAAATGATTGACCAGTAGATCTTAGAAATGTAAGAATAAATGGAATAGACTCAGAAGAGACAGGAGTGACTAGTGGGGTACCCCAGAGTTGGCATTGGGGCCCATATTATTTATCATCTATGCTACCCGAATAAATGTTACCAAGGGAGGGTGGGTGGATCAGCAAGTTTGCTGACATCACCAAGACAGACCATACTGTAGAAAAGAAAGAACAAGCCGTTACAGGAGGAACTAAGTGAGATAAATGAGTGGGCTAGAAAGCACAACATGAGATTTAACAAGAAGTGCATTGTAATGCATTTCACGGTCAAAAATATTAATGCAGTCTACAAATAGAAACCACATTCTCAAAACATAGGCTGTGTACACACAATACTTTTTTAAAACATTTTATTTGGTTTAAACGTTTTAAAAAGTCGAAACACGATTTGCGCCTGCACCTAACGAGGTTTGAAACTGTGTTTAAAAATTGTGCTCAAACTCTGTAAGGGATCTAGGCTTAAAACCGGTTTTAAATACGGTTTCAAACCAAAAACGTTTTACCCTGTGGTGTGGGCTGGTGAACAGCAGGCAATTGAATGGAAACCATGCTACAGTGCAGCCGTGGAACCATTCTCATAAATGTCACCAGACCTGTCATGTGGACACGTCTTCACCGGATTATAACACGATGACTACCAGTGCAACGGTGACCATGTTGAGTTTGAAACTGCTTTTTAGAATGGTTTCAAAATCATTACTGCAGTGTGTACATAGCCATGGTGGCTCGAAAAAGATCTCAGGGTTGTAGTGTCCAGTGACCTGAAATTATGTATTTATTGAAATGTTTCATCAGGAGGGCACACTGAACAACAAGTTGCTCGTCTCACAGTGCAACCTGGGGGGAGGGGTTACATAGGGTTGTGAAGAAAGATCAATTACAATAGTATGTGGGTAGTACAAACAATACAGCACAGTAAGATTGTGCAACAGTTGGAACACAAGGTATTGTACAATAAACAGTAGAGGAACATTGGGTAAATTGCAATACATGTCCAAAATCATACAAAAGAATATATGAACGTACAAAACCTATAGAAACATTTATAGTGTACCAGGAGCAGGCTCGGGGTAGTACGCAGGTGCTGCTGGAGTAAAAAGGATGGGGTTAGGTTGTGCAGACTGGTGACCCAGAAGGGCAGGTGGAGAAGGGGGAGGAGGCAGGCACTGAATATGAGGAGTGAGGGGTAGCCATTTCCTGATTTCCCCCTTCAGGATGTTGAGAACCCTGCGGGGGTCATGGTAGGAAGGCAGAAACTGGGGACAGTTATTAAGGTGGGTTAAAGCAGGAACAGCTGAGGGAAAGGTAATTGTGTAGGGCAGAGTGCAGGCACTGGCTGAGGCGAAGGGCTGAAGTTAGTAGGTGGCAGTGGGGACAGGGAATTTAGAAGAGACGTGGCGCAAGAGGTGTAGTAGGTGTAACCCCCTGCAAATGGGGGTTCCCAAAAGACTTCCAGGAGCTTGCTTGAATGCTCCAAGCCTGAATGGTGTTTGGCATTTAAGCCATTTATCAGTGAGTGTTTTTAGAGCCTCTGGTACTGTCTCTTTAAGAGCTGTCTGCTTGCAGACATAATTAGTTTGTATGGGGGGACTGTGTGCTTCTCTGAGTACCACTCGAGCTGCTGCCAATTCACTTCATTTTGCAGTCACTAGGAGTGCAAAGGAACCTATCTGAAAGATGTAACTGTTTGCCAGAAATTATTTAGAGTAATAATGAAATTACAGTTTGTCTAACCTGCTTTCTTTGCAGTCAGAACTGTGTCTGCTAGTTCCCATTCTAGTTTTGAACTGCTGAACTGGACCAATCAGTGTGGGGTAAGCTAGCTCTAAAATGGTGCCTTGGACGAATCAGAACTTGGACTCATAATCTGAGCCAGCCACAAGAGGATTGTATGGGCAGTGACTCTGGGAGATGTAGTTTAGACTTCAGTGCCTTTTGGACCAACAGCAGCAGTCTATTGTGAGTGACAGCCAATCCAGTCAAGAACTGGGAGGAACTCAAAGGAAGTGCCGGTTTTGTCGGTTGGAGTTTCAGTTGAGCTTTGGCAGTGAAGAAGGAAGGAGCCCTGTGCTTTTCAGTGTGCAGTTTTAGTCAAAAACGTGTGTAAGGCCCAGAGTTCCGGTCTGCAGCTTGTGTAACAGCTTGTTAGGACTGAATCTGTCCTGTGAAAAGAATCAAAGGATCTCTGAAGAGTAGAAACCAGGCTCACCCTGTAGAAGACTGGAGGAATTGTTGAAAATTGCACTCGGTCTGTCAGGAACTGAATCTGCTGTGTGTTCTCCCGGGTATTGTGCAGTAATTGCGATCGGGATACAGATGCAGCCTGCCTGGTATAGTGCTTTCTTTTATATGGATGTGTGAAGAGGTTTGTGTACCTCAAGTGAGCCCTGCTGACATTGAAGGACCCTATCTTATTTGGAGGTCGTGAGTACTAATTCAGGGTCGCTCCCTGTTGAATTGCCACATTAAATCCAAATGGAATTACTGTACTGCTGACTGTTTAATTCTCCTTTTCTCTGTGTGAAAGGGCCCCTACCAGCTGCCACGGTTTGGACTAGCCACTAGGGCTTGGGTACCCAGGGACAGTAACTGATAGGGATAGGCCTGTCACAGAGCCATAGGTAGATTATTAGAGTGATAAGCTAATTAACCTGATTTCCCTGTCCTTGTTATATCCCCTAAATAAATCAGAGCTGCTTGTTTCAGCAAAGTTATACTGCCTGAGGTATTTGTCTATGTTAAAGTACTGTACTGTGATTGTTGCACTGTATCTCATTTCACAGGAGGTCCCAGTGCCGGAACCAGACCTGGGGGTAAGTGTATACTGTGAAGGTAATTCTGATATATTGTGTGGGCCACTAGTGGGAAGAAAGGGGGGTTGCAGTGTCCCAGAGGGCTGTGACCAAGTTAGTTTAACTATTGCAAACCCTGACCTCTGGGTGGAGGCACCGCCATTGGATCCAGGCCCCTCAACCTGTTAGTGGCAAATCAGGCAGGGTAGTAGCCCCTGGGATAGCGCCATCTAGGGGTTACATCTTGGAGGCTCACCGCTGGGATTGTGTGTCCTCTGGTGGCCATATTCTGAACCACTGTTAAGAAAAAATGGGTACCCGACAGAAGTGGCTGTGCACCGCTGGTGGAGTGGTGTACTGGGGAGAGATCGACCCCAAAATGCTATGCTTATCCTGGACATCCCCCTGGGTATCATCACGGACACTGTGCAGGGAGTACTTTCCAAGGTGGAAGGTTTACAAAACCCTGTGGTGGTGGGTCGGCATGCTAATCTGCTCACCCACACTTTCCTGGCCCTAGTAGAGTTTAAGGATCCCATAGATAGCTCCAAAGTGCCACAGACCATTACCCCAGAGGGAGCCCTCACTGCTTGGAGAGTGATAACTAAGGACAGTAAAGACCGGGGAATCAGCCCCACCACTATCTGAAACTTTTGAGGAGAAATTTGCTGAATGGTTGCTGGGAGAGGGAAAACTGTGGAGGACTTGAAGAAACTATTCTTGCCACCTGGGTGTTCCTCCACAACACCTCTCCTGCTCCAGTGCCCGTAATGGTGGCTGAACCAATGCAGACTCCTATTTCTGCACCTGCCATTAGTCACGCGACTCTTACCGAAGGTTGAGGATCTTCTCTGGCACCTCCCACCCCCAAGGGAGGATGACTGGGAGACCTGGATAGACTATGTTGCCCCAAGTGCTAGAATGGCAATGCTCAGAAGGTAAAGCGAAAGAGGGTTAGTGAGAGCCTCCGAGGTCCTGCCCTGGCTACCATCCGCAAGCAAACGGCCAGTAACCCTGAAGCGACTGCACAGGCTATCTTGAGGCCTTGGAGAATGTGTATGGGAGCCCAGATTCTGATGAGGACCTATGGTGGAGAGTAAGAAATGCACAACAGTACCAAGGGGTTGTTGTCTGTGTATGTCTCTCGGCTGGAAAATTGTTGCAAGAATGCCTCAGAAAGGGTAGTTTGCCAGCGATTGAACTGGACCGAACCAGACTGGACAGAATCCTTAAGTCTGCCCTTCTCAGAACTGCTGTTGCTTCCAGTTACGCCTGGCAAATCGACTGGAATCCCCACCCTCTATGATGAGTTAATGAGAGAAATTGAGGAGTTGAGAAAAGGCCTCGGAGGTACCTGCACCAACAGCTGTGGCTACGACCCGAGTGACTGAGGGTGACCCATCAAGTGAAGTTCAGGGCAGAGGTTGACGGTCAATGAGTGCTCTGACAAGGAAAAGATATGCCACAATGGGGCTAACTGTTGAGAGAGATCCGGAATTCAAAACAGTCCCTTTATGAAGGCCACGCCTGCAAGTACGGGCCCTGACCTATATCCGACTGCATCTGCTATGGGGTGGGGGTACCCACCCATGTATCTCCTGCTGATAACAGCTCAAACTCAATTCCTTGACCATGGAAGTGGAGAAACTGACGAGATGTCTCCAAATGCTTATCACGCCGCAGACAGAGATGGCACCCAGGTTTCCAGTTAGTAATACCCCCGCCCTGGCTCCCAGTGTGGCGCCTCGGCCAGCTCAAACTCCAGAAAGTATGTTTTGCTATAATTGTGGGAAAGATGGGCACATGAAAAGGGAATGCCAGTCCCCAAAAGACACTGACAAAGTTGCATATAGGCTACAAGGAGAGCTTCGGAGAACAAATCAGTGGTTAAGAGGTGCACGAAATGATCCCAGTGAGGGCACCAAAAATGCTAACTCACGTCCTTTTGTGGCAAGGTCAGTTGCCCAGGCCCCCACTATCACCTCTCCAGACTGGTCCAGAATAGTGGGTCCCTCCAGGAGACCACTGTAAAGGTGAATGGAGTGTCTACAAGAGCTGTATTAGACAGTGGCTCCCAAGTGACAATTATGTTCCAGGATTGGTATCAGAAGCATTTGTCAGGCGTACCCTTACAACCATTAGAAGGACTGCATGTATGGGGTTAAGTGAAGGCCTACCCTATTCCGGGTATATCAATTTGGCTGTCTTTCCCCACCTCCGTGGCTGGAGTGGCGAACAAGTAGAGACCCTAGCCTTAGTGTGTCCCCCACTGGACTGTATGATGGTGTCCCTTTGTTGATTGGAACAAATGCTCATATGTTCGGAAGGCTGGCACAGTTGTGTTATGAAAACAGGGGTCAAAGACTAGTAGAGCTTTAAGAGTTCCGGCTTTAATTAAGAAGGCCTATGAGGCACAGAGAGATGCTGAAAAAACAGAACCAGAGGAACCGGTCGGAATTGTATGGAAGAAGGATCCTGAGTCTCTGATCCTGGCGCCAAATGCCCAGTGTACCTTACAGGGAGAGGTCCGTATCAGAAAGGATGTTAAGAATAAAATATTAATGTTGGATGCACCAGGCGATGGAAAATTGCCAGAGGGACTGCTGGTCAAGCCTAGTATTTTGCCCGCTAGAGCCCATGCTTATGCCAGAAGGGTAATGGTCCAAGTTCATAATGTGTCTGAAAGAGACATTCGAGTAAACAGAGGTTGCATCCTGGCTAATGTGCATTGTGCAGACACTGCAGTGCTACCCAGCAGCAAGAGTTCAAGGAAGAATGACAGAGTAACGCCTGACTTGTTTGATTCGCGCGATCCCTGCTGCCAGCTGAATGGAAAGTGAGGATCAGTGAGAAGCTTGCCCAGAGAGGACCAGGTGTTTTCTTTAAAGGAATGGGATGTAGGATGCGTGCAAGGAGCTGAGCACAATATCCGCTGCATGTGAAAGACCATTTCGTGAGAGGTCTCGACGCCTGGCACCTGCTGACATAGATGATGTGAGATGGCATCTGCAAGAGATGTTAGCTGCTGGTGTAATACAAGAATCCAGAAGCCTTATGCTTCCATTGTGGTAGTGAGGAAAAAGAATGGAACAGTAAGGATGTGTGTGGATTATCGCACCTTAAACGGCGGACTATCCTGATCAGTACACAATGCCCGCATTCAGGATGCTTTGGACTGCCTAAGCGGGAGCAAGTGGTTCTCTGTGCTGGATCTCCGCAGTGGGTACTACCAGATCCGATGGCCCCAGAGGGACCGTGAGAGGCGTCCTTTATCTGTCCGCATGCTTCTATGAATTCATGAGGATGCCTCAAAAGTTTCAGGTGCCCCAGCCACTTTTCAACGATTGATGGAGCGTGCAGTGGGGGACATGAACTTACTAGAGTGCCTGGTATACCTAGATGATGTTATTGTGTTTGGCAGCTCACTGGAGGAACATGAGAGCAGATTATTTAAGGTATTGGACCGACTGGAGGACTTTGGCCTTAAACTGTCCATTGATAAGTGTCAATTCTTTCAAACATCAGTAAAGTATGTGGGACACATAGTATCCACCGAGGGAATAGAGACCGACCCAAGTAAAGTTGAGGCCTTGACCACCTGGCCACAGCCCAAAAATCTAAAAGAACTGCAAAGATTCCTGGGATTCTGTGGTTATTATCGGCGCTTCATCAAGGACTATTCAAGTGATCCGCTTTACTTAACCTTACTCAAGGGTATCCCCAACCCACAAAAATACCAAAAGTCAAGTCCCTCAAGACTGAAAGAGTGTATTTTCATCCGAGATGAGTATTTGGGGCCCGCTGGACTCCTGATTGTGAGACTGCTTTTCATGAGATCATATATCAACTTACCCATGCTCCAGTGCTGGCCTATGCCGATCCAAGAAAACCTTACGTCCTGCACACTGATGCTAGCTTGCAGGGTTGGGAGCTGTGTTGTACCAAGAGCACGAGAATGGCCTGAGACCAGTGGCCTTTGCCAGTAGAAGCCTGACCCCATCCAAAAAGAACTATCCTGTACATAAGTTAGAGTTCCTAGCTTTGAAGTGGGCTATTGTTGACCAATTCCATGAGTACTTGTATGGGGCTAAAATACTAGTAAAAACTGACAATAATCCTTTGACCTATGTGCAGACCTCAGCTAAGTTGGATGCCACTGGCCATAGGTGGCTTTCTGCATTATCTACATATGACTATGTTCTCGAATACCGAGCAGGTCTGAATCACATAGATGCTGATGCTCTCTCCGGAGGCCTGTTCCCAGAATGATTGGGTCCGATTGGCAGAACCTGACATTCGGCACTCTGCTGGAAGTTTGACAGGGAGGAACAAATGTCCACGGACGAGTGGACTGCATGGTGGATTGCTTGGGACCCTCTGAGAATTGCATACCTGCTGCTTATTGCCACTTTTCTGCAATAGACATTGTTGCACTGCCTCAGCTGGACAATGACAGTATTAGTGGGCTCAATCGCGATCCCATGATCAAAGCAGCTTTAGAAGCCCTCTATGCAGGAAAAGATGTGTCCAAATTCCTCCACTGATTTGAGAACTGCACTGTTATACAAAGAAGGTCCTAAGTTGAAACTGATCAATAAACTGTTATACAGAGAAACAGTAGACAGAGGGGCAAGTAGACAAACAACAACTAGTGCTGCCCATTGCCTTTGAGACTCAGTACTGAGGTCCTTGCACAACCACATGGGGCACCTTGGTATAGACAGAACACTTGACTTGGTGAGATCCAGATTCTATTGGCCTAAGATGGGGGCTGATGTGGAGCAACACATTCGAACTTGTAGTAGCTGCTTACAGAGGAAAGCTTTGCCCCAGGGGCTGCCCCTTGTTAACATCACCACCAGTGCACCCATGGAGCTGGTCTGTATTGATTTTCTGAGTTTGGAGTCAGATCAAAGAAATATCAGTAATGTGCTGGTGGTCACTGACCATTTCACGAGATATGCCCAAGCTTTCCCCACCAAAGACCAGAAAGCATCCACTGTGGCCAAAGTACTTGTAGAAACTTTTTGTTCACTATGGGGCTCCACAAAGAATCCATTCTGATCAAGGGAGAGACTTTGAGAGTGGTCTGATCAAAGAGATACTTTCTCTGTGGGAGTCAAGTCCAGAACCACTCCTTACCACCCCAGGGGACCCACAGCCTGAGCGTTTCAACCGCACTTTGCTAGATATGCTAGGCACCCTGCACCCAAAGGACAAGCCTAGATGGAGCCAACAAATTAGCACCCTGGTACATGCTTATAACTGCACCAAAAGTGATGCCACTGGATTCTCCCCACCGCCTGATGTTTGGAAGAGAAGCTGACTACCAGTAGATGTGTGTTTGGGGTCTCTCCTGATGGGGTTCAAGCTGACAACTATTTACAGTATGTGCAAAGTTAAAGGCCCAGCTAACTCATGCGTACCAACTGGCTCAAACCATGGCTGCAAAGAAATCTGGCCAACAAAGAAAGGTATGATAAAAGGTGAAAGCACAGGAACTCCAGGAGGGAGATCGGGTATTGCTAAGAAATCTGGGACTGCATGCAAGCACAAGATTGCTGACAGATGGCACCATCTCCCTCACATTGTAGTGGGCAAACTAGATGATCTGCCAGTGTACAAAGTAAGGCCTGAGAATAATTCAAAAGATGTAAAAACAATGCATAGAAATCATTTACTGCCCATTGGACAAATCTTAATTGAGTCTGAGCCCTAGAAGATGCCCCTCTGGACCAGTGACTAGAGCTGCTGCTAAGAAAAGATCAAGAAAGTCTGCACCTACAGAAGCAAAGTTAAAGTGTTCCCTCCACAAGTCCCAGTTGAGCATGACTGTCAGTCCATATCAGAAGAAAGTGAGAGTGACTTTGAATACTATCCTTCTTACCGAACTGAGTCAATTGCTTGAGGGCAATCCCTGGTCAATACTGGAGACAAAGCTGGGCCTTCTGGACTGTCTAAGCCCCAGCTTCATCCTGGAGCCAATGCTCCCAGAAAGTGAAGTGCAAAGCATCAGATCAGATGAAATGGAATCATTGTGCATGGTTGAACTGTTTGAGCTTTCAGGGAGAAAATGATAGATTGGGGCAGACTGGTGATACACCGAACAAGAAGAGTATTTTGAGTGCCCTGACAGTCCACTGCCAGTGTCCGACTCTCCATGCGAGCCAAATGTTGTGGACTCAGAAACTGTAACTCCTGAGCTGAAAGTGCCCCAAGTTCTAGCCTCTCTACCCTCATGGAGACTCCCCTGACAAGTGAGGACAATGCTGAAAATGAGGCTCAGAGTGCAGAGACTATAACAGTTCCCCCTAGAAAGACTGGTCGAGCTGTAAAGCCTGTGGTGCACCTCAGTTATGATTCACTTGGGAGGCCTGTGGACTTGCCTCTCAATGTTGTCCATAAAGGAGTGTATGTGTCCCCGAGCTCATTGCCCAAACTGAGCATCAGTGCTAACTCCAAGTTACTTGTGTTGCCCTCTAAGTATGGTGCCCTTGCCCCATCCAGCCCCAAGGTAACTGATAGGGAAGGGCTCCTCTCTTCAGGTTTCATGTACAAGAGGTAATAACTTGAGTTATGGTACAATGTGTATGTAATACTGTGTAAAGAGTGACATACTGCAATGTTTCAAATGTGTTCTTGGTAAAATGATATATTGACTGATGATTACATATGCGAGCCTAATGCAAATGTATATGGTTGCAGTTGAAACTTGTAGGGTACTTGCTTGACAGCGGACGTCAAGCTTTCCCAGGCCAGGAAGGGTGTAACCCCTGCAAATGGGGTTCCCAAAGACTTCCAGGAGCTTGCTTGAATGCTCCAAGCCTGAATGGTGTTTGGCATTTAAGCCATTTATCAGTGAGTGTTTTTAGAGCCTCTGGTACTGTCTCTTTAGAGCTGTCTGCTTGCAGACATAATTAGTTGTATGGGGGACTGTGTGCTTCTCTGAGTACCACTCGAGCTGCTGCCAATTCACTTCATTTTGCAGTCACTAGGGTGCAAAGGGAACCTATCTGAAAGATGTAACTGTTTGCCAGAAATTATTTAGAGTACTAATGAAATTACAGTTTGTCTAACCTGCTTTCTTTGCAGTCAGAACTGTGTCTGCTAGTTCCCATTCTAGTTTTGAACTGCTGAACTGGACCAATCAGTGTGGGGTAAGCTAGCTCTAAAATGGTGCCTTGAGCGAATCAGAACTTGGACTCATAATCTGAGCCAGCCACAAGAGGATTGTATGGGCAGTGGCTCTGGGAGATGTAGTTTAGACTTCAGTGCCTTTTTGGACCAACAGCAGCAGTCTATTGTGGTGACAGCCAATCCAGTCAAGAACTGGGAGGAACTCAAAGGAAGTGCCGGTTTTGTCGGTTGGAGTTTCAGTTGAGCTTGGCAGTGAAGGAAGGAGCCCTGTGCTTTTCTAGTGTGCAGTTTTAGTCAAAAGCGTGTATAAGGCCCAGAGTTCGGTCTGCAGCTTGTAACAGCTTGTTAGGACTGAATCGTCCTGTGAAAAGAATCAAAGGATCTCTGAAGAGTAGAAACCAGGCTCACCCTGTAGAAGACTGGAGGAATTGCTGAAAATTGCACTTCGGTCTGTCAGGAACTGAATCTGCTGTGTGTTCTCCGGGTATTGTGCAGTAATTGCGATCGGGATACAGATGCAGCCTGCCTGGTATAGTGCTTTCTTTTATATGGATGTGTGAAGAGGTTTGTGTACCTCAAGTGAGCCCTGCTGACATTGAAGGACCCTATCTTATTTGGAGGTCGTGAGTACTAATTCAGGGTCGCTCCCTGTTGAATTGCCACTTTAAATCCAAATGGAATTACTGTACTGCTGACTGTTTAATTCTCCTTTTCTCTGTGTGAAAGGCCCCTACCAGCTGCCACGGTTTGGACTAGCCACTGGGGCTTGGGTACCCAGGGACAGTAATCTGATAGGGATAGGGCCTGTGCACAGAGCCATAGATGAGATTATTAGAGTGATAAGCTAATTAACCTGATTTCCCCTGTCCTTGTTATATCCCCTAAATAAATCAGAGCTGCTTGTTTCAGCAAAGTTATACTGCCTGAGGTATTTGTCTATGTTAAAGTACTGTACTGTGATTGTTGCACTGTATCTCATTTCACAGGAGGTCCCAGTGCGGAACCAGACCTGGGGTAAGTGTATACTGTGAAGGTAATTCTGATATATTGTGTGGGCCACTAGTGGGAAGAAAGGGGGGTTGCAGTGTCCCAGAGGGCTGTGACCAAGTTAGTTTAACTATTGCAAACCCTGACCTCTGGGTGGAGGCACCCGCCATTGGATCCAGGCCCCTCAACCTGTTAGTGGCAAATCAGGCAGGGGTAGTAGCCCCTGGGATAGCGCCATCTAGGGGTTACATAGGCATTAAATTAATTGGCCACGGAGCCAGGGTCCTCACAACAGTGTAATGAGGCAATGAAAAAGTGTAATAGGTTCATGGGATGTGATTAAAGAAACATAACTAGCAGGAACAGTGGTGTCTCACTTCCTACTTATAGAACTCTTGTCAGACCACATACGGAGTATTGTGTACAGTTATGGTGACGACAAAACCTGCTGACATTGCCATGTTAGAAAGAGTTCAGAGGAGCTCAACCAAAATAAGTGCTCTAGAGGACATGGCTTACGTAGAAAGGCTGGAGAATCTGAGGCTGAAAGGAGACTTAATTACTGTTCACAAATCCAATACTGAATCTTGATCTAAGGACATGTCTACATTTGGAAATAAAACAAAATGTAAGGGATATAAGGGGATACAAGTTCCAGTTAGCTGGTAAGCATTTTAACACAACCAAAAAGAAACAGTGGCTTTCACAGAGTGGTGCAGTAATGGAATTCATTGCTGGAGTTGGTAGTAAACAGCGGCAACTTGAATACATTTAAGAATAGACTAGACAGTTATCTTAAAAGGGATGGTACTTTCCACTGGCTTCAGCTCTATTCTATCTGTACTTCCTGTTTTCTATATAAAAGGATTGTGTGGAGCTCCTAGACTTTTAATAAGATCCTGCTGAGATGCAGTGAGGGCTACATCAACCTGTCCTATCCCGTGCAGCGTCACAACTTTTCTCTGCTCGCACAGTATCTCTAGCATAAAGTATAGGGAGTTCAAGTGTGGCACCCTCCTGCTTGAACTTATATGGTGGGTGGTGTCAGGCCGTTGGACTACTACAGTGCTTGGAGTTCCTTCTGGGCTTTGAGTGTGTTACTGAGATTGTCACAGAGCTCTGGGCTAGGCCCACTATTTGACTCAGAGGTCTTTCGCTTTGCACAAAGCCCCGCACAGTAAGATCTAGGCTATGTGCAAAGGAGGAGCATGTGTACTTGTTGTCTCTGATGTACAGCAGTGCAATCAGTGATGCTGCATGTGTACTTGTCTCTGATGTACAGCAGTGCAGTCAGTGATGCTGCATGTGTACTTGTCTCTGATGTACAGCAGTGCAGTCAGTGATGCTGCATGTGTACTTGTCTCTGATGTACAGCAGTGCACTCAGTGATGCTGCATGTGTACTTGTCTCTGATGTACAGCAGTGCAGTCAGTGATGCTGCATGTGTACTTGTCTCTGATGTACAGCAGTGCAGTCAGTGATGCTGGAGCTCAGCTCTTCACTGGAGCAGTGATCTGATATGGCACCAGGGATTCAAATCAAGAAGTAATACCTGGCCTGAAGGGCAGCTAGGCGTGCAGCTCTCCCTTGGTGTAAAATAACTCTACCTTAAAACCCTTTTTATTTTCCCAGGTACACCCCTGAAAATATTCAAGTAGACACTGTTGAAATACTGGCATCGCATCCATTTTGTGGGAACTCCCACTACCAGCTTGAAAACCAGGGAGAAGTGAGAATGCTCTGTACATGTGCACACTGCTGTGCAGATTGAAGCGTCAGTGTGCACGTGTACAGTGCACACTAGTAGTGAAGTATTAGTGTGCACAATACATGGCACACCGATGCTTCTGTGTATGCATGTGTCAGTACACATTCACGTGTCAGTACACATTCACGTGTCAGGTTTCAAATTGGTGGTGGGCGCTCCCACAAGCTGATGCCATGTCAGTATTTTAACAGTTTTTACTGGAATGTTTCCATCAGTATACCTGAGAAAATGTACCAGTCCCACCAGCGTAGGGATAACTCAACACCGGTGACCCGAGTTCAGTAATGAGGTCAGATCATAGGAGGGCCGGCCGAGGGGAGGAGGACTACTCTCATCCTTCTCTGGGGGGGTGAGGGTTAGCAGAACCCAGTGTAACCCCTAGGTGGCGCTATCCTAAGAGCTACTACCCCTACCTGTATGGCTGTACACAGGTTGAGGGGCCTGAGTTCACTATCAAGGTGCCTTCACTCAGAGAAATGATATTGGGGCTGCTTGTCTGCTCTGGTATAGCCTTCTGGGAAGCTATAACCACCCACCAACCCTCCTAGTGGCCTAAAATACAACACAGTGGTAAATTTGCACTCACTAGGCAGCAGTAATAATGTGCTCACACTGTTCTCACTTACCACCAGGGCTGGACCTGCAGCAACTGCCCTGGAGACTCCCTGGAAAATAAGGTTAGCAATACAACGGTGCAATCTTAATACTATAACACAACTAATAATGTGCACACTAGCCAGGTTAAATGTGAAAAAGACAATCAGATTTATTAGGGGGACGTGAACAAGGGAGGGTTTTGAATCTACTCGAATGATTAGCAATCTGATCTGAATCAGGCTTTTTTTTGGCACTCACTTAAAGTCCCAAAGATGCAGTTCAACAACTCTGGGTACCCAGATGGTAATACAGGATAGCCTGAAGCGTTGCTCGGGGGTGGCCAGCATTGCAGCTGATGTTGGGGCCCTTAATGGAAAAAAAGGCAGTTAGCATGCACAGAAACAATTGATTATTTGTAATCCCAAGCCGGATGGCTCAGTCCTTTGAGAAACCCAATAAATGAAGACAATTAGATGGTACCACAATGATTCTAGTTTCTGTTGCAGGGAGCTACCCTGATTTGTACTGGCACTACCAGGAACTTGATGCAGTGCAGGTGATATGTAGACCTCATGGAGATGATCAAGGGGCAGGGGGAAGCTGGGCCGACATGATGCACCTCCAGATGGTTGCAGCCTGCTTGATGGTGTTGTGCAGGGGGCTGAATCCCCAAGCTGGTCTCTTGCCAAAAATGGTCTCTGGGCAGGAGTGGCAGCCTAGGCGGAGATGGCAGGGCCCAGGCAGGGTGAACAATTCCGGTAAAGTGTGTGACCTTATGCTGGTTAAGCATCCAGCTGGTGTAACAGATTCAGTCGTGGGGAGCCAAATTGTGACCCATGAAACACATTCAGCACATTTAAATTAAGAAAGAGTCCTGAAAGAACTCCTAAAACTCAAGGTGGACAAAGCAATGGGGCCTGACAGGATTCACCCCAGAATCCTAAAAGAACTAAGGGAGGACCTAGTGACACCACTGACCACACTTTAACAAATCATGGGAGGATGGGGTGGTACCTGAGGACTGGAGCAGGGCAGATGTGATTCCCTTTCACAAAAGTGGGAGCAAGGCAGAAGCAGAAAACTACAGACCTGTAAGTTTGACCTCAGTGGTAGGGACAATGATGGAATCACTTCTGAAAGAAAGAATTGTTGAGTACCTAGAGGCCAGCGGGGCACAGAACCCAAAGCAGCATGGATTTACAGCAGGAAGGTCATGTCAGACGAATCTAATAGATTTCTTTGACTGGGTGACCAAAGTAATAGACCAGGGAGGGGCTGTGGATATGGCCTACCTAGACTTTAGCAAGGCATTTGACACAGTCCTGTACAAAGATTAATAATCAAGTTAGCCAGCCTGGGAGTGGGTCCCAGGGTGGTAGCCTGAGGTAACAAACTGGCTGTACAACAGGACACAGAAGGTAATAGTGAATGGAACACATTCTGAAGAAAGGGGGTCACTAGTGGAGTACCTCAGGGCTCAGTACCAGGTCAGTCCTCTTTAACATCTTTATAGGTGACATTGCAGAGGGCCTGGAGGAAAGGTATGCCTCTTTGCAGATGACACAAAGATCTGTAACAGATTAATACACAAGGGGTAGAAAGAATGAGAAGGGACTTGGCAAGGTTGGAGGAATGGTCAGACATATGGTAACTTAGATTCAATCAAAGAAGTGCAAAGTAATGCACCTGGGAAACAAAATCCAGGAGAGGTACACAATAGTAGGGAGTACTAACAACAACAAAATGGAAAGGGACCTGGGGTAGTCATAAACATCAGAAACACAGAATTTGACTGCAGATAAGGACCGCTTGGCCCACCTAGTCTGCCATTTCCCTACTATAGGATAAGCTGCAGATTCTAGCTAATCAACAGCTTACTTCCTCCTACCCCCCACTAGAATTGCCTTATGCCTGTCCCATGCATTCTTGAATTCTTCCACTGTTCCTGACTCCACAACCTCCTCAGGAAGGCTGTTCCATGCATCCACAACCCTCTCTGTGAAAAAATACTTTCTAACATTACGTCTGAGCCGTCCCCCCTCCATCTTTAAATTGTGCCCCCTTATTCTTGCACATCTCTGCTTCTGAAAGATACTACCCTCTTGTACTTTGTTAATTTCCTTGAGATACTTGAAAGTTTCTATCATGTCCCCCATCCCTCCTTTCCTCAAGGGTATACATATTAAGCTACTTTAGTCCCTCCTCGGATGTCTTCTGGTGAAGACCCTGCACCATTTTGGTTGCCCTCCTCTGAACAGCCTCCACTCTGTCTATGTCTTTTCGGAGATGGAGTCTCCAGAATTGCACTCAGTACTCCAGATAGGGTCTCACTAACTGTCTGTACAGAGGGATAACAACTTCCTGTTTTCTATTGCTGATGCCTCACCCTATGCATCCCAGTATCCCCCCGCCCTCCTTACTGCCTTCTCACATTGCTTGCCCACTTCTAGGTCATCTGATATAATTACTCCTAGGTCTCTTTCGATTTTTGTCGTCGTTATTAACTCACCCCCCCATTGTGTGCTCTTCTCCTGGGGTTTTTGTTTCCCAGATGCATTACCTTGCATTTCTTTGCATTGAATTTGAGCTGCCACATATTTGACCATTCCTCCAACCTTGCCGAGTCCCTTTTCATTCTTTCCACCCCACCTTGTGTATCAACCTGTTTCAGATCTTTGTGTCGTCTGCAAAGAGACATACCTTTCCTTCCAGGTGCTCTACAATGTCACTCATAAAGACATTAAAGAGGACCGGTCCCAGTACCGAACCCCGTAGTACCCCGCTAGTTACCTCCTTTCTTCACTGTGGACTCCTGTTTACTATTGCCCTTTGCGTGCTGTTGTCCAGCCAGTTTTTTTATCCAGGCTTCCACCTTGGGACCCACTCCAAGGCTGGCTAACTTGTATATTAATCTTTTGTGTGAGACTGTGTCAAATGCCTTGCTAAAATCTAGGTAGGCCATATCCACAGCCCCTCCTTGGTCTACTACTTTGGTCACCCAGTCAAAGAAATCTATTAGGTTTGTCTGACATGACCTTCCTGCTGTGAAACCATGCTGCCTTAGGTCCTGTGCCCCACTGGCTACTGGGTATTCAACAATTCTTTCTTTCAGAAGTGATTCCATCATTTTCCCTACCACTGAAGTCAAACTAACTGGTCTGTAGTTTCCTGCCTCTGCCCTGCTCACACTTTTGAGAAGTGGAATCACATTTTCCCTCCTCCAGTCCTCAGGTACCACCCCATCCTCCCATGATTTGTTAAAGAGAGTAGTTGGTGGTGTTAATAGTGCTACCCTTAGTTCTTTTAGAATTCTTGGGTGAATCCCATCAGGCCCCACTGCTTTGTCTACCCTCAGTTTCAAGAGTTCTTTCAAAACCCTTTCTTCTGTGAATGGACTGGTATCGACCCCGCTATTCAGAGTTTCTCTCTTGTTTGGTTTAGGTACCTCCCCTTCCTCTTCCGTTGTGAAAACTGAGCAGAAATATTCGTCCGGTATCTCTGCTTTTTCACTGTCACCCTCTGCCCACATTCCCTCCCCTTTATTAAGTCTCTGTATCCCTCCCTTGGTCTTTCTTCGCTCCCTAATGTACCTATAAAAGGTGTTATCCCCCTTCTTAACACAGTTGGCTATCTTTTCCTCAGTTTGTGCCTTTGCTATTCTGACTGCCTTCCCTGCCTCCTTCTGCTTTAACTGATAAAGTTCTTTGTCATGCTCCTTCAGTATTTCCTTATATTTCCTGAATGCTATCCTTTTCTCCTTAACCGTCCCTGCCACCTTTTTTGAGAACCATAGTGTTTTTTTCCTTCGTTTTGTTTTGTTGATTTGCCTCACATAAAGGCTTGTTGCCTCTGTGGTGGCCGTTTTAATTATTCCCCATTGTTCCTCCACTCCTCCTCCTTGCCTGTTTGCTAGTGCTTTTCTGAGGCACTCTCTCATTTTCCCAAAGTCAGCCTTCCTGAAGTCCAATACTCTTGTTTTTGTGTGGCTTGACTCTATGGCTGTGTTTATTGTGAACCACACTGTTTGGTGGTCACTTGTTCCCAGATGGCTACCTACTTCTGAATCTGAGATCCTTTCTCCTTCCCCATTTGTCAGTACCAGGTCTAAGACTGCTCCCTTCTGAGTGGGTTCCAACACTAGCTGTCTGAAGCATCCCCCCGTAGGGCATCAAGAATGACCCTGCTCTTGGATGTGCCTGCAGCAAAGGTACCCCAGTTAAAATCTGGCATATTCAGGTCCCCCATCAACAATATCTCTCCTTTTTCTGCCATTTTAAGGATGCCTTCTATCATTTCCTTGTCCATTTCCTCCCCCTGAAATGGGGGTCTGTACACAACCCTCATGCGGATTGTGGTGCCATTTCCTGTCTCCAGGGTGACCCATAGTGACTCATCAACTTCCTGTTTACTCTTTAGTTCTGTTGCTTTAATCCCTTTCCTTACATAGAGAGCTACTCCTCCTCCTCCTCTTTTACCCACCCTGTCCCTCCTGTAGACTGTGTATCGTGGTATGTTGACATCCTAGTCATGTTTCTCTGTGTACCATGTTTCAGTGACTACCACAATATTCAGGCATCCCTCTTCCATCAAGGCCACTAGTTCAGGGAGCTTGTTGCACAGACTGCTGGCTTTGGCACTCGTCACCTTCCATTTATTTTTTATTGCCTTACCCCTTTTAGTCCCAACCCTGTCCTTACTGCCTTTTTGTGCATTTATCTCTGTTCTGCTCCCTACTGACTTCTCTACATTGGAATTTACCTCTCTAAATACTGTTTATCAGATTATCTAAAGGTGGGTAAGCAATGTGAGAAGTCAGTAAGGAGAGCCAGGGGGATACTGGGATGCAGAGGAAGGGGCATCACAAGTAGAAAAAGGGAAGTGGTTATCCCTCTGTACAGAGAGTTGGTGAGACCCCATCTGGAGTACTGTGTGCAGTTTGGAGACCTCATCTACGCAAGGACATAGACAGGATGGAAGCAGTCCAGAGGAGGGCAACTAAAATGGTGCAGGGTCTGCATCAAAACCATATGAAGAGAGACTGAGAGAGCTTAATATGTATACCCTTGGTGAAAGGAGGGACGGGGGGGACATGATAGAAACGTTCAGGTACCTCAAGGGAATCAGCAAAGTCCAGGAGGGTAGCATCTTTCAGAAAAAGAGATGTGTAAGAACAAGAGGGCACAATTTAAAGATAGAGGGGTGACGGTTCAGGGATAATGTGAGGAGATTTTTTTTCACGGAGAGAGTGGTGGACGCATGGAACCACCTTCCTGGAGAGGCTGTGGGGTCTAAAACAGTGGAGGAATTCAAACATGCATGGGACAGACATAAGGCAATTATAGTGGGGGATGGCAGGAAGGAGGCTGTTGGTTAACTAAAATCTGCAGCTTATCCAGTAGGTAGGGAAATGGACAGACTGAGTGGGCCAAGTGGTCCTTATCTGCCATCAAAGTCTATGTTTCTATGTTTTTAAAACAGTTTGGATTAAGTCTGATTGCAAATTAACAGCTTTACTGCGCAAACCTTTTGATCCAAGTAAGATCCACACTCAAGCTGGGACGATTGCTTCAGGAGCAAGTCTTCGGTCCAAATCACAAGTGGCACTGGCAAACTTCTTCTTCTCTTCTGCCACAGTTCCAAGGTAGAAATCAGACAAGTCTGACTTCTGCAATAGGCAGTTTGATGCAGGAGAACATGGCAGAGAGGCAAGGCTAGTCTCTTCCCACTGATTCCCCTATGCTCCTTCTGGGAGCAGCTGCTCGAAGGCTCGAGGTCTTCTCACTTCAATCTCCAACTCTAACTGATCCACTGACTCTTGGCACACAGGGCATTTCTCTTGCCACTCCAAAGGGTTTGGTTGGCTAGAGGAGTTGTCAGTCACATTAAGGGCTCCCCCTGCAGGTCCATTTAGGCACCAACTGGATAAAACTACAAAAACTAGTTTTCCTTCCCACAATACCCCTCGGGACAGGATCCATTTTAGGTCCCCAGTGGTTCTATTGGTCCAATTACTGGAAGTCCCGGACCTAACATGGTGGCTCCCATCCGAATGAACAAGTTGCAATCAGAGCAGGTTAGAGAAACTTCTCTATCTTTAATATAACAGCAGATAAACAGTAAACAATCACAGTTCCTATATGGGGTCCCTCTGCGCAAGTAGCGACTGCAGAATGTAGCAAATTAGATCGCTGTCTGGCCGGTCACAAGTCTTAAATCACTGGAACCCAACACAGACCAATTTCTAAGCACAGAGTAGCTATTCTTTAAAAGAGACAAGTGCAGAGGCTCAACAAGGCACTTTCACACAAATACACAAAATCACACTAAGACAGGACACCAGCCTGGAAGTGGGCATTAGGGGCCCAGGAAGACATTATGGTAAACCCCAGTTTGTAGGGGGTTTATATCAGTGTTCACCTGGCATCTAGGGAACTGTACCCGAGACTGTATCCAAGGCAGGAACAGCAGGCAGCTGCCGAAGTGGGGTGTGTGGGAACATGCGGCACACATCATGGCACCATTGCATGCTCCTCGCTCAGGGACAAAAAAGGGAAAACAGATGCCGGTGGCAGGATGGGACTTGGACACCTGCAGGCCCCCACCTGACTAGTGGGGCTCATCTGTCCAACTACTAGATTCGGTTCATGGCAGGAATAGGGGGCCCACCGACCCCACCAAGGGGCAAGCTCTGGGGGTACTGGCTGGCAGTAAGTCCTGGTGGACGTCAGTATTTTGGTGCTGAGGTGTCCAGGCTGAATGGGGCCACTGATAGGGGAGAAAAACAGTAAATAAAAATAAAGAAAAGGAAAGAAAAATAAAAAGAAGAAAAATGTTCTTGCCACGTGTAAGGTAAGCAATACTTATGCAAGGTAATGTTATTTTAAACTGAGAGAGTTCAAAACACCTATCTCCTTCAGGCCAGATTTTGCTTCTTTCTTTTTTTTTTTCATCATCTGTTTTCTCCCCTAAGGCTACTGGTAGGTGGACTCTGGCTCTCTCAAGAGAGAGAGCTCACATCCACCCTGACACTGCATATATGTCTCGTGATCCCCAGCCCAGATCTTGGCGAATCCCTCATGGATTTTCTGCCTGTGTCAGGGCCAGGGAGGGGGGAGGGCTGTCCTCCTCCCCCCGGTACACAATCCAGCTTGCCAGGAGTTGAGCCCTGGATTGAGAGCACATGCAGCCTACTAGTGCCCCTCCATTTTCTGTTTTCATCCCTCCCCTTCCGTGGCCGTGAGCACGTGGAGGCACATGTGCAGCATGTGCCACGTTCTGCCCTCCCTAACTCTGGTACTACCATCTGGCCTCCACTAGGGAGGCAGCCAGGAGCAGGACAACATTCCCTTCCTCCCTGGGAGAGAGAGCAGTCCATCGGATGCTCGATTGTCTCCTCCCCTGCTGAACCCCCGCAATCCGTGTTTACTCCCAAGCCTGTCAAGCATGGTGCAAGATATGGCGCCCAGCACCTCAACCCTCAGCGCCACCGGGCCAGTAAACTTGATAATTTCTCATGTGTGTAACTGCCACAGAGACAGCTCTTGGTTATAAGAAGGGGTTCATGCATATTCTAAGAGTACAAAAAACACAAGACCACTCTTAGAGCTGTAAGAGTGGTCTCCATGGTAGTAATAATAAATTAATGACTGTGGCTGAACAGTAATATATTAAACTTTTTTGAAAATTCCCCCAGATGAGCCCATTTTGAATAAGAGTGTCTCATCTGTGAAGGAAAGAGTGTTCCAATTGGTTTGAACCCCCATATCACTAATGGTTTCAGTAATGTTGGACCCCTTATCAGGTACTAGGACTCCAGTCTTCAAGTTACTTAGGCAAGTCAATAACTCAATTCCTGTAAATTTTCACAGATATTTTCTAAGGCCTAGCCCTTTTCACTGGCTGTAGTGCACGCAGTGCTGTCTGCACTTAAAGCGCTACAACCTGTTAGCAGTGATACTGGTGCTGTTGAAAGCTAGCCCAATGAGCAGTGATATATCACTGGAATAATAGATGGGAAACTGTCAGTAACAAGGCTATAGGTAATGTGTACTAGTGGTTAGAGCATCATTTTGGAAACCAGGAGGTCACAGGTTCAAACCTCACTAGAGCCAAATACCCACAGTGTGACCTCGGGGAAGTCGCTTACCCTCTCAGTGCTCCTGTGCACCCAGCTGCAGAAATGAACAGAAGCAGTATCTCACTAGAAACAAGATACTACATCCCAGCTGGGCTATCCTGGGTTAAGAAAAAAAAAAGTAAAATGTAAAATCAAAAAATAAATTATATCGCGTATCCTTTTTTAAAACTGAATTTTCTTTATATTAAATATTTTTATAAGAACCCATTTGATACTGACTGTTTACACCTCTGTCAAGAACAGGATTGTTTGAATTTATATGTATTGGAAAAACGTGCCAACACGGACTGTGCTTCTCAGTCACGCAGCCGCTTGTCTTCAGACAGGCATGTAAGCACACAAAGGCTATAATGGGGCAGTTTATGGTAAACTGACTGACATCTCACAGCTCTGTCAGAAGTACTGTAGGACTTTCACTTCAAATATATTGGAAAAGGTAAAGTGTGAACGGGTATGGGTATGGAAGATGTGCAAATGGGACCTAATGAACCAGACAGGAAAGGACAAGCTTCTTATAGTACATGGTAAGGGTGCATTGTGCATGGATTTCCCATATTCCTAAATGCAGTTGTACCATAGTACTGACGCCAGTAAGTTATTGTGCCACAGTAACTATGTTACCGCTAAATTTCAGCAGCAACTAGAAGTGGGGTCCATTTTATTCAAATTTAAATTAATGGCAACCTTCTGTCCATCTGCTTCTGCCCAAGTGCTCCCTAAATATGTTTCATACAGACAGAAACTTTGGAAGTAGCCTTCCTGAGCAAACATTAACCCCGCCCAAAATCCTCACACAGACTGCTGGTCAGATATGCCCCCTTCTCCCCTCCTTCCCAATATTTATTCATTTTATTTATTTATAAAATCAGATTTACAAACCTTTGACTCAGAGACTCATTTACAAAGGTACCTCGTTGCAGGGAGGGTGGACAAACAAAATTGTGAGGTAAGACATTGGTAAGCAATACAGGTGTAAAACAATAAAGCAAAAAACAAGAAGCAGTAACTATACAAGACTTATTCATACTCTGTGACAGAGACCAGTTCTAAGTAAGCTGGGATGTTCAGGGGTGCTCTGAGAGGTACTATTAAGGACAAGTACAGCTCCGAATATCAGTGAGGTATTTGTGTAGGGCTATTTGAAGGGCCAATCTGGGATGTTTGTGATGTGCGCAAAGAGTGAGTTATACCAAGCAGGTGCTGTTTGGTGAAAGGATCTTTGGCAGAGTGAGGTCCTGGCTCTAGGTACCTGGAAAGTGGCTTTGGTGGCATTACGGGTGAGTGCCAGGTGGGAGGCCTGTTGCAAGGGTGTAGTGACCCTGGGAGGCAAAGCCCAGATAGAGCCTTTTTGCCAGTAAGCAGGTATGATATTGCAGCCGCTCATCAAAGCAGTATGTTAGAGGCAAGTAGAGTAGGCATGTGTGAGTTCTGCTGTGTGGAAATAAGTTTAAAAAACTGCAGTTGATATTCTTCAGTCATTAAAATCTCCTATCAGTGCAATGTGCTTTGGAGCCAGCAGGACAGGGCAGAAGTTTGCAGAGGTAAAACTTTGATTTTCTGCCGTTTGATTACTAATCATCCTGAAACAATATCCTGTTTAAAATAATAGATGCAAAATCATGCATGTAAAAGGTGTGCTTTTCCAGTTTGGGTTTTTGCTGACATCACAGACCCTTGATGGAATCACAAGATTGATGTGCACAGTTATCCCTTTATATTTATGTATATATATAGGGTTGTGCATATTTTTTTTTTTATTGTGTTTATTAATTTTCAGTAATGTGATCAATCACATTCCTCACGCAAAGGAACCATGCAGTACAAAAAACAAGTTTTGTATCCAGTCAAGTTGATAATCAAATACATCAATTGCAGAGTAAAAGGTGGCAACATAGAACTAAGCCAGTGCCTCAGATGTGGTAAATGAACGAGCGAGCGGGAGCAGGGTGAGCGCGCGTTTCCGCATGCTGAGACACGCACGTCTCAGCGCATGTCTGCAGTGGCAGCAGGAGCAGCAGGAAGGTAGGACAAAGTAGTTAGTGTACTCCAGCTACTAGGTGAAACAGCATGTGTGCAGAAACTATTCTGCAATTCAGCCTTGGAATTTGTGTCTTTTATTCCTGTGGGGTAGATACACCATACAAACTATGGCAGGTAATTATTGTGACTCTTGCCAAATGTATGCAGTAGGACCACAAACCAAAAACTTTGAGTGTGACAAATATTTATTAATAAAAGTTCTGCAAGGTGAACTGATGTGTTTACAATCAAATGATACTAATAACACTGATATTTCTACACAAATCATACATTGACAAAATGGTATCTCTATATCTATCTTGTAATAATGAAAGCCCAGTAATTGACCCATCTACTATAAATCCCCAGTGTTACCCACTGTAGTTAGCATTGAAGAGGAAGTTTGGTTTCAGGTACCTAAAGGAAAAACTAAACACAGAGGTGGCCAAGTGTTCCACAGTGCTCCTGTTATACAAACCAGAAACAGGTTTGAGGCCTTAACACACGACGCACTCTGTGTGGATAAAGATCATTCTGATAATCCCCACTTATTTGATTCACTGCATAATAGTGCTGATGTCCCTTCACAAACGTTGAGGCAGGATGAACCCAATACCAGTATCCTCCAGATTATCTGTTTCATTTCCGATATTATCTCAAGACACACAGTAACCATGATGCCCCTTTTAACTTCATAGCCAAATACAAACATATTTTTGTACTGGGGATTATGTTATTAATTTTAAACATTTAGACAGGATTGTGTGCAACCCAGACAAAAACAACTGCACATGTTCAAGTTTCATGGGGGCAGGGACCTCTGATATCACATCTTATTATCACAATTATTTTATTTATATGTTTGAAATTGGTATTGTATGTTACGATGTGATATGTAAAGCGCCTTGATATTTTGATAGGAGCTCTAAAAATAAAGTTATTATTATTATCAATGGTACCAAAAATACTAGGAAATGCTGCTGGGAATGCCCTAGTAAAGATACATGCAGGCACAAACGATATTAACAGATGCCACCCAGGTCAGATGAAACAAAATGTCATAGGCCTAAATAACATCTTGGTCAAAGCAGGTTGCAATGTCCGTTTTTCTGAAGTCCTACCAGCACCTAGAGCTACCAGCTATGTTACTAATAAAATTAAAACGTTTAATAATTGGTTGAGGAACTGGTGTCTCTCTCAGGACATTCAATGTCTTACTCATTGGAAAACTTTTGTGGACAGACCATCCCTCTTCTGTTGGGATGGGCTCCACCTTCCATCCTAGGCAGAAAAATCCTGTCCCATGTGAATGCATGTTTAAACTAGCACGCACGGAGGAGAATGGGATAACACCCAGGTCTCAAGCAAATAGGGTTCCCTCTACCAAAATTTGCAGAATACTATCCTTACATGCAAGATCACTTAATTTGCTTAAACTGTTTGAACTAGAAGCCAGAATCCACCAACAAAACACTGATGATATTTCAGTTACAGAAACCTGGTGGGACTCAGACTCCACTTGAATTAAGGAAATACTAGTTTAAACTTTTCACAAAGACAGAGTTAATAAAAAAGGGGGAGGAGTTTGTTTCTATATTAAAGATGCTATTCATTCACACGAATGCTCATATGAATCCCTTACTGGAAGTGTATGGACATCCATACAGTTTCAGGGGAACCTACAGATCCGTATTGGTACATGCTATTGTCCACCCACTGCTGATGCCGAATATACTAACGCATTACTAGAGGATATTGCCCATATAGCCGAAAAGGGCAGTACTTTGATTCTGGGAGATTTTAATATGCCCACAATAAACTGGCTTTCTGGCATTGGTTCCACTGTCACTGACAAAAACTTTATTACCATATTACATGAATCAGGATTAGAACAACTTGTCAGAGACCTCACCAGAGGGTGTAACATACGGGACCTAATAATAATCAATACTGATGATAAAATTCATAATCTCTCAGTTTCTGACCCTTTGGGAAACAGTGACCACAGATCTGTTGTTTTTGTTCTGGATTCCGAAATTCATAAACCTGTTAATAATCTAAAAGTATTCAACTATGGAAAAGCAGACTTCAATGGAATTAACAGCTGTCTGAGAAACACTCCATGGGCTAGCTTAGTATCCTCCTTACCACTCCAAGATGCTTGGAATTTTGTTAAAAACAGAATATTAGACCTTGAAAAAACCTTTATCCCTGTCCGGCAAAAATACAGTGATAAAGGGAAAATACCACCTTGGTTAAATAATACAATCTGCAAACAGATAAGAAATAAGGAAACATTGTTTACTTCTCTAAAAAAGTGTACAACTAACAAGAAGGAGCTAATATTAGGGAAATATGAGGCCGCAGTTAGTAACCTAAAAAAATCAATCAGACAAGCTAAATGCAACCTAGAATTTCATATAGCTCACTCTAGGGATAATCATAAGTCCTTATTTTCTTACTTTAATAGCAAAAGATGTAACAATAGACAGGTCCTATTATCAAAGGTACTTCTATAATCACCTCTGACAAACAGACAGCAGATAACTTTAACAACTATTTTTCATCTGTAGTTTCTAAAGGTGGAGATCCCAGTGCAAACACATTTTCCACTACATCAGGAATTAACAACTACATTATAACTATTACTGATACTATTATCATATTAAAAACTTAAAACAGAATACGAGTAGTAGTTCTAACCTTATTAGCTCTGTGTTCCTGATTGAAACAATAAATGAGATAGCTGTTCCCTTCACTGTATTATTCAATAAATCCTTACTGAAAAAATCAGTTCCAGCAGATTAGTTAACTGCAACAGTCGTACCAGTACTAAAAAAGGGTAATCGTACATTAGTAAACCACTATCGTCCAATCAGCGTGACATCTATTCCATGCAGACTAATAGAGAAAATAATTAAGGGTATCCTGGAGAGTGAAATGCAAGAACTCGACATCAACGATTATTCCCAACACGGGTTCAAACATGAACATTCTTGCACTACTAACCTAATTGTTTTCTATAGTATCAACCAGGGTTTGGATAACAGTACACCTTGGGATGTTATCCTCCTGGACTATAGCAAGGCTTTCGATAAGGTAACCCATAGTATTCTCATAGCTAAGCTTATACATCTTGTTTTTTCCACGGATATCGTCAAATGTATTGATTGTTGGCTAACAGGCAGATCCCAATGTGTCAGAATTAATGGAATATTGTCCATCAGGGTGGATGTTATTAGCGGTGTGCCCCAGGGATCGGTTCTGGGCCCTGTGTTGTTTAATATTTTCATTTCCGACATGCAGATCAGCTCAGGGAATACACTTTCTAAATTTGCAGACAACACCAAGTTAGGTGGCATGTGATTCTGATATAAATAGGGCTGCACTGCAAATGGCCTCTTACTATTGGAATTATGGGCCCACACAAACAGAATGACATTTAATACAGATAAGTGTTCAGTCCTCCACTTAGGTCATAACAGCCATAAACAAACATGTAAGTTAAATAATGAAATATTAAAACCCTCCACCTGTGAAAAGATCTGGGATTTGAATAAGCGACAGACTCTTCTCCACCAATCACTGCAGCCACATAGCTAAAACAGCAAGTTCACTCTAGGTAGAATCAGATGCACGTTCATATCAAGAAGAGAGGACTGCATCATCCCCTTGTTTAGATCTCACATTAGACCCTATGCAGATTATGGGTCACCCGTATGGAACCCTTATCTCATTAAAGATATACACATTATTGAACAAATCCAACGGAGGGCAACAAAGATGGTTCCTTATCTAGCATCATTACCCTACCCAGCGAGACTGCAGATAACAGGCCTCCACTCACTTAAGTTTAGGCGATGTAGAGGTGATTTTCTTTTTGTATAAAATCTTATGGCCCAATGCAGCATCAGCATGTCACAAAGAACAACAGTGCCTGGGCTCCACAACAGGCAATTAATAGTCAACTAGAGCAAGAACCAACAAAAGGTGCATTTTGTTTCGGTAAGAACACCAAGGCTTTGGAATAAACTCCCCCAGGATCTAGTTGGCAGTGACATTTTTGAAGCATTTAAGGCTGCGACTGACAAATGGCTTTCTGAGAATTTTCAACGGGTCTAATTTCCCACTGTTGTGGGGGACAATCTCAATCGGCCATGGCCTTCCTTTATCCATACATGCCTAGTAGTAATACCCAGTAGAGTGGAAAAAGTCGGGCAGCAGGGCACTGAACTGATACCTGAGATGCCGGGTATCATTAAAAAAAGGATTTCCTCCATAAACAGTTAAAATAGCAACAAAGGTATCTTCACCCTGCCAGCATTTCACGGGATACTTCCACCTTTCACCTTGAAAAGGGGATATACTGTGAAATGTTGGCTGAGAGGAGTTCACTGTTGTTGTTTTTTTAATTGTTTGTGGAGGAAATCATTTTAATGATACCCGCATCTCAAATATCTATTCAGTGCCCTGCTGCCTGACTTTTTCACTTCAAATAAGTACATGTTCTTGCATTCTTTTAATTAGAGGTGGGGAAACCTAGATTAGTGTCCAAAGAAGTAAAAGTAACTGAAAGCTGCATTAGTGGAAGAGGTACAATTCCTGTAGGGAGAATAAATAATACAGAATGTTACACAAACACCCAGTTTGCTGCTTAAACCTGTAAAGCGATAGGTTTAAACATAGAGGAAGTACAGACAGCCTCCATGTTCCCAACCTTCATAGACATAAACTCAATAACTATAATGACAAACCATTGGTAAGCAAGCATAAAAACTACCTCAAAAACATATTAGAGCAGCTTGAGTTTATGTGCAAACTGAATACAACACCTAGCCACAGGGCCTCAAAGAAATGGCCAAACCACCTGCAGTCGAGACTCTGACCCTTCCCCCAGCCCCCAAAGTCCAAAAATATCCCTGTCAGCAGAAGAGTCCTTCTCACTGGGATTCCCTTGAGGTAGATGTCCTTCAGCTCCCAAAACATAGGGACTTCAATTTTAAACACAGAAAAAGTCATTCAGACATAACTGGTTAGTGTAGTTCACCTGAAAAAATCAATTTTAGTTCCCATTCGAATCCTTGTGTTCAGGCCATGAATCCACTGCAGAACGTGCTGCAGACTCCCTCTCTGTGTGCTCCAGCCCCTGACTCGCATCTTTGGGATCACAGAATTACAGCTTTTACCTCCATATGTTATGTAGAGCTGGGCTGATAAGAGGAAAGTGTGGATAATTCTAGGCTACAGAGGTGCTACTGCACCCCATTGAACTGCTTCTTTACACTCGCATTTGGAAAAACAGGTCAGAACAACTTTTATGTGTGCATTATTTATAGGCAGTGGGTAAGCTACCCATGCTGTTGAGAGAAGATCTTGGACATCCATTCCAGAAGTGTAAACCAACATCATTCTGTGTTGGGTTACGTTCTGTATGCAAATCTGAGGGTTAACCTGGCATGCTTTCTTCAGAGAGTCCCAATTAAAGTCAGGGGATTATTCTTAAAACCCAATTTTGACAAAGTCCAGCAAATGAGTGCCTTTTGCAGCCTCTGGCACTCCAACCAGCACAAGATTCAAGACCTCTCCTCTTTTTGAGGGCCTTGATCTTGCTGTGCATTTGGAAATTCTCCTGTGTGAGAGCAGAATAGCTGCCTGGGTTATTCGTCAGTACTAGTTGGCTTCTTGTGCTGTGCGGTAAATGGTTTTATGGCAGCATCTTGAGTTTCCAGTTTAGCCAACATCTGTTTGATCTCGGAACCCATCGATTTCATGGATTACATCATTACTTGCCTTGGTGGCTCCACCGTGTCTAATCCACCAGGCCCCACAGTGCTTGTGAGATCCCCAGACCTGCCAACAGCTTGTGGTTGTTTTTGCCCTCCTTTTAGTGGCTGCACCATGATGAAAGTGGTATCTCCTAAAATCTAGGCATTGTAGGTGTAACCCCCTCCAAAAAGGGGGTTTGCCTTTGGCTCTCTCTGGAGCACTGTTGCTGCTTTGCCTGTACTGCTTCTTCATCCCAGTTCCAGTCTCAACTGCAGTTGTGGGACCCAGGGCTAGGCTGGACATTGTCATTTGTATTTGTGGCATGTTCAGTGCTCTTATCACTGTGGCCGATGCACTGCCACTTCTCTTTGCTCATCTGGCCCACAGACTGCCGTCAAGTCGAGAAGCCCACAGCAAGGAGTTTGCTGAGATTGAAATGGCTCTCAAAGCTGCACAAAGTGCAAAACAACTAAATTGGTGCATCCTGTCCTTGTAAAACTGACATCAGTTTGGAGGTCAGCTCTGCAAAACTGCTGTGAATAACAAAGCTGGCTCAGGGCTTGTGTACATTCTTTTCCCCAGAGCTGGCAGCTACTGAGATCCAGGGGTTTTGCATGATGAACAATGCATGAGTTGCTAGTCACTGATATTTAATCCCTGGATTTCTGCACGAGGGAGAAACATGCGAGTAGAGCAGATTTTCTGAAACAAAACCACTGAGGAAAGGACAGTGTTTGTGAATAGCTGTCACTTGCTATTCCTGTCTGACTAAAAAGTTTGTCCAAAACAGACTTGAGAGCCCTGGAAAAGGGGATTGATGAAGCTAGAGTGTCAAGCCTGGGCACTAGCACTGAATTAGGGCAGGGGTGGCCTTGAAAACTGCTCTGTATCAGGGAAGGTGGTGAGCCACTGCCTTCTATTGCTGTTAGAATTTTATCCTGACGAGATCAAACCAGCTGAGGTCCCGAGTGACAACCCGTCTGTCAGGGTGGGTGAAGGCAAGTTCCATTGTGGGGCGAATAGGATCGTCATTCTCCGGAGCATCACAGACCGCACCCCTCACCACCGGAAGCACGTTGGGTCTGCCCATCTATAAGCAGCTTACAGAACAGAGCTCCCATCATCCAGAATCATCATGGCTGCACCATTTGCCAGTAGGATCATGCTGGGTCTGCTGCACCTGTATCCAGCTTACATAAATGACCATCCAGCCATCCGCTGCCTAAGTGGGGGAGACGTCCCCAAGAAAAACAGCACCAGTCTGTCATTTAAAGGTCGTGAGTACTGAGTTTTACCCATAGAACTTATCATTTCTATTAATTAGCTAACTAGCTGGATGCTTTCTGGGCATTCCTGCATGACCTTAGAATGAAGCCCACAGCTACAGCTTACAGCCAGGAGTCACTGTTTTGTGCCCATCCAGCTGTGTTGTTTACCAGTCAGCCACTGCAGTCAGGAACCAAATTTACACGGTACCACACCAAGGTCCAAGCATCACAGGCGTGCAATTCTGCATCTATGTGCACACTCGAACTGTAATTGGGAGCTCTCAGAGGGACTGTGTGGTTAACTGGTGTACCAGTGGAGGGAGAGGTGCTGAGATACGCCTTATGCGGGGAGTGAATGCAAACTGCGGTCTTTAGTTATTTTTACCTGTGCTTCCTTTGTCCCCTACTTTGTTCTCTAATCCCAAAATAAACCCATTGGTTATTTATTTGCAACTGCTGAAGTATTTTTCCATTTCTGCCTTGCTGTTTATTTGCATGCTCAGAGTGGTAAGTGAGGAGGGGATTGTGTTATTGTGTTCCCTGTCACAGAGGGTAGGGGTTGCATTTATTTCCTGTTGGGAAATACCCTGACAGTGCTCTGTCATAAGAATCCCCATAGGTGGAGGCACCACGCCACTTTCCAAGCCCATTTGTAACCATGAACCCAAGCGCCAGACACTCAGAGCCATAACAGACTTTGCCAGTTACCATCTCTAGGCTTTCATGGGTTGGGGTTGTTACACAGGAATCGGGGACAACAAGTAGAAGCTTTTAAAATAAGTTTTTAGTGGGTTTATCATGAAAATCGGGAGCTTTGAATAGAGCTCCTGTTAAGAGTGAACATCTTGGATGCTGGCTCTCTAGGGCCCTCGTGCATTGATTTCAGTGTACTGCAAAATGCTTTTGTACCATAGTAGTGACGTAGCTACCGTGGTACAGTGGCTTGTTGTACCACAGTAGCTATGTTACAAAGCACAAGACAGCTGCTTCTCCCTCTCCCCACTCAACCACCCATTTGGCATGTACTAACAAACTTTCAGTTTTGTTTTCATTTTAAAAAATGAACCCGCCCAACACTCGGCCGTTCTGTACCCTCCCAGTGCCCAGGTTTGTACCTTGTAAACTGTGTGAAAATGGTAAAGTGTTTTCCTCTGTTGAAAATTCTGATGTGGGGTGGCAAGTCACACTAACTGAGTGCTTCTGTTTGAATTAGTGTATTTAAAACAGAAGCACTTGTTAAGTGAAGATCATCACCTTGTGCTGGACTTTTCAATAAAGGAAAACATTAAATCATTTTTTCACAAATTAAGAAGTACTGCTTTGGGCACTGGGTGGGTACCAAGCAGCCGAGTGTGGGGGTGCAGTTTATTTTTCCTAAATAAATGGTAAATGACAAGTTTATTTTAGTTAGGGGGCACTTTTGTAGATACATGTCTACTGTATATAATGATAGGTAACTATGAGCGAACAAGGCTAAGTTTCTATCCTAGGAATCTGATAAAATCATAGTCAAGCAGAGTCATCAGAACCCCTCGATGGAAACTGTCTTGCTGTGCATAGCTATCTGTTATTCTACGTATTGTATGATGAGGCATGTACATACATTGGTGGTAATAGAACTAGCTATATTACAGCCATTAAAAATTGCATAAGTTGACTGTGCTTCTCAGTCATCTAGACCATGGCCTGCAGACAAGAATGTAGCCCCACACAGAGAGTATGTAACTATGGTACCAAAAAAGTACAGAGAAATCAAAGCTCCGAAATCTGAGTGCAGCTCTTGCTTTCCATGTCTCGTCACTCCCCTATGCCTGTTTATCACAACATAAGAGAGATACGCTTGTTCTTTCTATTATATTGCTTTTAGTAAACCATTTGCAGCAATAAAAAATATTTATGTTAAGAGAAACAGCCTGGCTGTCTCCAGCAGCTGATAGGCTGTGATGGGAAATGTTTTTGTAGCTGAATTATCACAAAACCAGAAGCTGTAAAGCTGTTTATCTGGAGTTTTGTGAAGGAGCTCCTGCCCTGTCAGAGATTCACCATATTGTGTAGTGCACTGTCAAGAGATTCACCACGTTGTGTAGTGCACTGTCGGAGGCTATTCATAATGTGCAGTGCACTTTTGGAGGCTCTCCATTTTGTGCAGTGCACTGTCAGAGGCACGCCACATTATCCATTGCACTGTCTGGGGCTCTTCATGTTGTGCAGTGCCCTCTTGGAGGCCTACCACATTCTTCAGTGCACTGTCAGAACATACCACATTACCCAGTGCACTGTCAGAGGCTCTTCACATTCTGCAGTGCACTGTCAGAGGTTCACCATGTTGTGCAGTGCACTGTTGGGGCCTCAGGGAACAGAAGCTTTGCAGTCTGCTAGTAGGGCAGCCGATAAAACTGCAACTACGCCAAGACACACAAGGTAGCAGAGCACAAAAGTACCTCAAACTAGCACTTTGTATCAAAAGTGCAAAATGAAGTTTATTAAATATAAATTGGAGACTCGGATATAACAGTGATCTCCCCTGGTGCTTCGAGAATGCTGTCTCTTTGTCAGGAGGAGCCTCACCATCTTGTGTAGTGCTTGCTGCAGGCTCACTACATTGTGCAGTGTGCTACTGGAGGCTGAACATGTGCAGTGCACTTTCAAGAGCACACACCGCATTCTGCAGGGCACTCTGAGGGCTTACTACATTGTGCAGTGTAATGTCAGAGCCTCAGGGAAGAGAAGCTGCTGCAGCTGCTAAAACTGCAAATATGCCAAGACACACAAGGTGGAAGTGGTGGCAGTGCACAAAGGCATCTCAAACCGACAGTTTGTAGCAAAGTGCAAAGAAGTTTATTAAATATAAATTGGAGATTGACATAACAGTGATCTCCTCTGGCTAGAGCTGTGCAAAAACCCTTCCACCAGCTAAATTTGTGCAAAGTCGGACTTCTGCTTCTGTGAGTTCAGAAATCAAATTAGCAACTTACATGAAATTCCAATTTAGAAAGGCAGAATAAGCAGTATGAACAGCGGAGAATAATGTATTAAACTGTGGAAATAAATTCCACAGAGACTGATCACTATCAGAGGTAAGTTCTGCGGATATTTCTTTCAGCAGTTAAATATAATTACTCAGCAATTCATACTTTCATTCTGCAGTTCAGTGAATCACTCAACTGCAGAAGAAAGTATGAATTGTGAGTGTATCACAACCCCATATTAATTTGTTTCCCTGGTGTCTAGTGGCACTCTCCAATCGCTTAGCCTGGTCCATAGATCTTGTTTCTCTGGTGTCTAGTAGCACCTCCACCCTCCAATCTTCGCCCCAGCCATGGTTCTTGTTTCCCTAGCATTTAGTAGTACCCCCCAACCCTGATCACCCATGGGGCTGTAGTTAATATTTCCCCTGGTGTCTAGTGCCCCTCCACACTGGTTTGGGTACACCACCCTGCCACTCCCACTTCAATACATAGTCATTTTTAGTCAGAAAATAGGGATTGGGGAGCCCATACGGCGACTGGCACAGTCCTTCTCTCACCTCCTCATCCAGCTGCCATATGTAATGACAGGGAGCGCATGAGTCCCCTGTCATTGTATATAGTGGCCAGCCAAGGTGGTGAGAGGAGGGCTGTGCCAGTCACCGTATGGACTTCCCAATTTCCATTTTCTGACCCCAGATGACTATGTACGGAAGTGTGGGGGTGGTAGGTTGATGTACCCAACCCGGTGTGGTGGGGAGGCACTGGACACCAAGGAAATATTAATTACGGCCAGGGTGGGTGATTGAGGGTGGGGGTGCCATTTCAGACACCAGGAGAAACAAGATCTATGGCCAGGGCGAGCAATCAGAGGGAGGGGGTGCCACTAGACACCAGGGAAATGAGATCTGCAGCTGCAGCAAGTGATCGGAGGGTGGAGTGCCACCAGACATGAGGGAAACAAGATCTATAGCCAGAGTGAGCAATCAGAGAGTGGGGGTGCCACAAGAGATCAGGGAAACAAGATCTATGACCAGGGTGGGCAATCAGAGGTTGGGGCCACCAGACACCAGGGAAACCAGATTTATGGCTGGGGGCAAGCAGTTGGAGTGGTGCCACTAGACACCAGGAAAACAAGGTTTGCAGCGGGGCAAGTGATCAGAGGATGAGGTGCCACTAGACACCAGGGAAACAAGATTTATGGCCAGGGCAAGCAATCGGAGGATGAGGTGCCACTAGACATCAGGGAAACAAGATTTATGGCTGGGCCAAGTAATCTGAGGGTGGGAGGGTGCCACTAGACACCAGGGAAACAAGATTTACATCTGGAGCACATGATCAGAGGGTGGGGGTGCCACTAAACACCAGGAAAACAAGAGTTATGGCCGAGGCAAGTGATCAGATGGTGGGGCAAACACTAGACACCATGGAAACAAGATTTATGGCCAGGGCAAGTGATCAGAGGGTGGGGTGCTACTTGACAACAGGAAACAAGATTTACAGCTGAGGTGATTGATCAGAGCGTGGGGATGCCACTAAACACCAGGGAACTTGATTTATGGCCAGGACGAGTGATTGGAGTGTGGGGTGGGGGGTGCCACTAGACACCAGTTTTTTTTTTTTTTTTTTTTTTTTCCTATGGGGACAGCACAGAACTGATCGCTGAACTGGGGAATAATCACATGAATTGCTGGTTAATGTGTTAATTCTGCAGCTCATGCATTTTATTCTGCAGTTCAGTGAAAAAATTCCATAGAACAAGGCAGAAATTCACCAAACACTTTTGGAAGATTTCTGATTTTGCCAAAGCGAAAGTTCAGAAAATTCCACAAAAGTTGTGAAGTGTCATGTAAGTTCTGCTAAAGCAGAATTCACAACTTTCACTCAGCACTACCACCCCTGGCACTTCGGGGATGCTCTGCCTCTTTGTCAGGGGGAGCCCCACCACCTTGTTTAGTGCTGTGTTGTGAGCTCAGCACATTGTGCAGTGCACTGTTGGAGGCTGTCCACATTGTGCAGTGCACTGTTGGAGGCTGTCCACATTGCGCAGTGCACTGTCAGAGGCTGTCCACATTGCGCAGTGCACTGTCAGAGGCTGTCCACATTGTGCAGTGCACTGTCAGAGGCTGTCCACATTGCGCAGTGTACTGTTGGAGGCTGTCCACATTGTGCAGTGCACTGTCAAAGGCTATCCACATTGCACACTGTACTGTTGGAGGCTTTCCATGTTGCACAGTTAACTGTCAAGAGGCTCACTGTGTTACACAGTACAGTGCTGGAGGCTCACAACATTGTACAGTGCATTATCAGAGGCTTTCCACATTGGAAAGTGCATTGTCCAAGGTGTACCACATTGTGTAGAGCACTGTCAGAGGCACACCACATCATTCAGTGCACTGTGAGTGGCTCACCATGTTATGCAGTGCATTGTCTGAGATGTACCACATTGTGCGGTGCACAGTCAGAGGCAGTTACGTTTAGTACACTAGTGTGAATGGCTTACCATGCTCCACACTGCTCTGTTAAAGGCTTGCCATGTACCACAGTACACTGTTAGAGGGTCACCACACTGAGCAGGGCACTGCTGGAGCTTAGCCACATTGTGCAGTGCACTGCTGGAGCTTTGCCACATTGTGCAGTGCACTACTGGAGCTTTGCCACATTGTGCAGTGCACTGCTGGAGCTTTGCCACATTGTGCAGTGCACTGTTGGAGCTTTGGCCACATTGTGCATTGCACTGTTGTAGCCTGGATGCTTTGCCCATTGAGAAGTGCACTACTGGAGGTTCACTGTGTTATACACTACACCAGCAGAGGCGCCACATTGACAGTGCAGTGTCAGGGAAATCATGTTGTGTAGTGCCCTGCCAGAGGATCTCCATTTATTTATTTAATTTTATTGACCAGGTAAGTGCACTAGACAAATTCTGCCTATTTTCAGGAGGAGGATACAGATGAGTGCCAACTGACCTTGAACCAGATTAAGCTGTTGGTATTTTTAGTGAATGGGAAATTTGGCCAGGGCACTGGGAAATTCCTACTCTGTCTTCGGGGGCCTTTCTTCCTGTGAGCAGAGGGGACCCTTTGTCTGCAGTACCAAGATGGCGGAGGACAGGGTAGTTGGTGGTGGAGTTGTTGAGATTTGCCTAAGAAATCAATTTCTGCTATTTCAGATAGTCTGCTGGTGTACCTGCAGGAGAGCAGATCTCCTCCCTGCAGGTCCAGCTTTGGAGATACAAAACTTGTTGGAAGTTGCATCAGAGGATTTATGTGCAGAAATGGATTCTAAATGAGAAGAGGTGTTTATGGAAGAAGCCTTAGTGGAAAGATTGCTGCCAGAGCAAAGAAGAAAATTATTGCAACTTTTAAAAGCTTCAGAAGATGAGAAGGAGTTGCATTCGAGACAACGAACTTGCATAGGTTCAGGTGAGACAGCATCTTACAACAGCAAGCAGATAGAGCTGTCAGTGAAACTTCAAAGGCCTGTGACACAGTTGCATCAAAAGAGACGAACAGACAGCAGGCAACACCCTTGTTGGATACCGGTGATGGAGAAGCTGTAAGTGCAGAAACTGGAAACAGTGTATTACTTAAAATTTCTGTGCAAAATACAGCAAAGGAACCTTTGATTATGCCAGATATTAGCAATGAGGAAGCAACTGTGGGAGCCACTTTGCCTAATGACAATGCAGAAATTGAGATAAGACCTAATTTGCAGTCTAATGTTGATGCTTTGAAAGGCTGCTCCTCAAATTTCATTTTGAGAACTGGTTGTAGAGAAACAGAACCTGAAAAGATCACTTGGTCAGTAGATGAAGCTCTTTCAGGAGCTGGCTGGAAAGAGATGAAAAAGGAAATTGGCAGATTGATCCAACTTACTCTAGCGCTCAAGTGACAGTGTTGGATAGTACAAAGCATTTTTGTACAGAGTCAGACTTGGACCCACATTCTGAGGATGTAAGGCCTAATTCTCCAGACCCCAAGTAATAAATGTTGCACACAGTGAACAGAGCTGCACTCCCAAAGATTTAACTTGGGGAGGGGAGAGGATGGAAAATGATACTTCAGACCCAAATGTAAGGAAAGAACCCTTTTCTGCCCCCAATTATGGGTTCAGTTTAGAAGAAGAGAAAACACTTTCCAAATGCAGCTCCAGCACAGACGCAGTATGTCTGCAGTACCTTGGAGGCTTAGAGCAACCTCCAGACAGATTGTATGTTGGTCGTACATTAATTAAAAATTCCTTATGTTTTTTTTTTCAGTGAGATTTGTGCAATAATTCATGCCTCAGGTGATACTATATTTGACAATAGCTTTAAAATGCCGGTTGGACTGGACAGATTTTGGGCATTTTAGGAATGCTTATGTAACCCCCCTGCAAATGGGGGTTCCCAAAAGACTTCCAGGAGCTTGCTTGAATGCTCCAAGCCTGAATGGTGTTTGGCATTTAAGCCATTTATCAGTGAGTGTTTTTAGAGCCTCTGGTACTGTCTCTTTAAGAGCTGTCTGCTTGCAGACATAATTAGTTTGTATGGGGGGACTGTGTGCTTCTGAGTACCACTTGAGCTGCTGCCAATTCACTTCATTTTTGCAGTCACTAGGAGTGCAAAGGGAACCTATCTGAAAGATGTAACTGTTTGCCAGAAATTATTTAGAGTAATAATGAAATTACAGTTTGTCTAACCTGCTTTCTTTGCAGTCAGAACTGTGTCTGCTAGTTCCCCATTCTAGTTTTGAACTGCTGAACTGGACCAATCAGTGTGGGGTAAGCTAGCTCTAAAATGGTGTCTTGGACGAATCAGAACTTGACTCATAATCTGAGCCAGCCACAAGAGGATTGTATGGGCAGTGACTCTGGGAGATGTAGTTTAGACTTCAGTGCCTTTTGGACCAACAGCAGCAGTCTATTGTGAGTGACAGCCAATCCAGTCAAGAACTGGGAGGAACTCAAAGGAAGTGCCCGGTTTTTCAGTTGGAGTGTCAGTTGAGCTTTGGCAGTGAAGAAGGAAGGAGCCTGTGCTTTTTCAGTGTGCAGTTTTAGTCAAAAACGTGTGTAAGGCCCAGAGTTCGGTCTGCAGCTTGTTAGGACTGAATCTGTCCCTGTGAAAAGAATCAAAGGATCTCTGAAGAGTAGAAACCAGGCTCACCCTGTAGAAGACTGGAGGAATTGCTGAAAATTACACTCGGTCTGTCAGGAACTGAATCTGCTGTGTGTTCTCCCGGTATTGTGCAGTAATTGCGATCGGGATACAGATGCAGCCTGCCTGGTATAGTGCTTCTTTATATGGATGTGAAGAGGTTTGTGCACCTCAAGTGAGCCCTGCTGACATTGAAGGACCCTATCTTATTTGGAGGTCGTGAGTACTAATTCAGGGTCGCTCCTGTTGAATTGCCACATTAAATCCAAATGGAATTACTGTACTGCTGACTGTTTAATTCTCCTTTTCTCTGTGTGAAAGGGCCCTACCAGCTGCCACGGTTTGGACTAGCCACTAGGCTTGGGTACTCAGGGACAGTAACTGATAGGGATAGGCCTGTGCACAGAGCCATAGGTAGATTATTAGAGTGATAAGCTAATTAACCTGATTTCCCTGTCCTTGTTATATCCCCTAAATAAATCAGAGCTGCTCGCTTCAGCAAAGTTATACTGCCTGAGGTATTTGTCTATGTTAAAGTACTGTACTGTGATTGTTGCACTGTATCTCATTTCACAGGAGGTCCCAGTGCCGGAACCAGACCTGGGGGTAAGTGTATACTGTGAAGGTAATTTGATATATTGTGTGGGCCACTAGTGGGAAGAAAGGGGTTGCAGTGTCCCAGAGGGCTGTGACCAAGTTAGTTTAACTATTGCAACCCTGACCTCTGGGTGGAGGCACCCCATTGGATCCAGGCCCCTCAACCTGTTAGTGGCAAATCAGGCAGGGGTAGTAGCCCCTGGATAGCGCCATCTAGGGGTTACATCTTGGAGGCTCACCGCTGGGATTGTGTGTCCTCTAGTGGCCATATTTTTAACCACTGTTAAGAAAAAATGGGTACCCCGACAGAAGTGGCTGCACCGCTGGTGGAGGGTGTACTGGGAGGAGATCGACCTCAAAATGCTATGCTTATCCTGGACATCCCCTGGGTATCAATACGGACACTGTGCAGGGAGTACTTTCCAAGGTGGAAGGTTTACAAAACCCTGTGGTGGTGGGTCGGCATGCTAATCTGCTCACCCACACTTTCCTGGCCCTAGTAGAGTTTAAGGATCCCATAGATAGCTCCAAAGTGCCACAGACCATTACCCCAGAGGGACCCTCACTGCTTGGAGAGTGATAACTAAGGACAGTAAAGACCTGGGGGAATCAGCCCCACCACTATCTGAAACTTTTGAGGAGAAATTTGCTGAATGGTTGCTGGGAGAGGAAAACTGTGGAGGACTTGAAGAAACTATTCTTGCCACCTGGGGTGTTCCTCCCCAACACCCTCTCCTGCTCCAGTGCCGTAATGGTGGCTGAACCAATGCAGACCCTATTTCTGCACCTGCCATTAGTCACGACTCTACAAGGTTGAGGATCTTCTCTGGCACCTCCCCACCCCCCAAGGGAGGATGACTGGGAGACCTGATAGACTATGCTGCCCCCAAGTGCTAGAATGGCAATGCTCGGAAGGCTAGAGCTAAAGAGGGTTAGTGAGCCCCGAGGTCCTGCCCTGGCTACCATCCGTGCTAAACGGGCCAGTAACCCTGAAGCGACTGCACAGGCCTATCTTGAGGCCTTGGAGAATGTGTATGGGAGCCCAGATTCTGATGAGGACCTATGGTGGAGAGTAAGAAATGACAACAGTACCAAGGGAGTTGTTGTCCGTATGTCTCTCGGCTGGAAAATTGTTGCAAGAATGCCTCAGAAAGGGTAGTTTGCCAGCGATTGAACTGGACCCAACCAGACTGGACAGAATCCTTAAGTCTGCCCCTTCTCAGAACTGCTGTTGCTTCAGTTACGCCTGGCAACCGACTGGAATCCCCACCCTCCTATGATGAGTTAATGAGAGAAATTCGAGGAGTTGAGAAAAGGCGACCTCGGGAGGTACCTGCACCAACAGCTGTGGCTACGACTCGAACGAGTGACTGAGGGTGACCCATCAAGTGAAGTTCTAGGGCAGAGGTTGACAGTCAATGAGTGCTCTGACAAGGAAAAGATATGCCACAATGGGGCGAACTGTTGAGAGAGATCCGAATTCAAAACAGTCCCTTTATGAAAGCCACGCCTGCAAGTACGGGCCCTGACCTATATCCGACTGCATCTGCTATGGGGTGGGGGTACCCACCCATGTATCTCCTGCTGATAACAGCTCCAAACTCAATTCCTTGACCATGGAAGTGGAGAAACTGACGAGATGTCTCCAAATGCTTATCACGCCGCAGACAGAGATGGCACCAAGGTTTCCAGTTAGTAATACCCCCGCCCTGGCTCCCAGTGTGGCGCCTTGGCCAGCTCAAACTCCAGAAAGTATGTTTTGCTATAATTGTGGGAAAGATGGGCACATGAAAAGGGAATGCCAGTCCCCAAAAGACACTGACAAAGTTGCATATAGGCTACAAGGAGAGCTTCGGAGAAGAAATCAGTGGTTAAGAGGTGCACGACATGATCCCAGTGAGGCACCAAAATGCTAATTCACGCCCTTTGTGGCAAGGTCAGTTGCCCAGGCCCCCACTACCGCCTCCAGACTGGTCCAGAATAGTGGGTCCCTCCATGGAGACCACTGTAAAGGTGAATGGAGTGTCTACAAGAGCTGTATTAGACAGTGGCTCCCAAGTGACAATTATGTTCCAGGATTGGTATCAGAAGCATTTGTCAGACGTACCTTACAACCATTAGAAGGACTGTGCTATGGGGTTATGGAGAAGGCCTACCCTATTCGGTATATCCGACTTGGCTGTCTTTCCCACCTCCGTGGCTGGAGTACAACAAGTAGAGACCCTAGCCTTAGTGTGTCCCCCCACTGGACTGTATGATGGTGTCCCTTTGTTGATTGGAACAAATGCTCATATGTTCGGAAGGCTGACAGTTGTGTTATGAAAACAGGGTCAAAGACTAGTAGAGCTTAAGAGTTCGCTTTAATTAAGAAGGCCTATGAGGCACAGAGAGATGCTGAAAAACAGAACCAGAGGAACCGGTCGGAATTGTATGGAAGAAGGATCCTGAGTCTCTGATCCTGGCGCCAAATGCCCAGTGTACCTTACAGGGAGAGGTCCGTATCAGAAAGGATGTTAAGAATAAAATATTAATGTTGGATGCACCAGGCGATGGAAAATTGCCAGAGGGACTGCTGGTCAAGTTTAGTATTTTGCCCGCTAGAGCCCATGCTTATGCCAGAAGGGTAATGGTCCAAGTTCATAATGTGTCTGAAAGAGACATTCGAGTAAACAGAGGTTGCATCCTGGCTAATGTGCATTGTGCAGACACTGCAGTGCTACCCAGCAGCAAGAGTTCAAGGAAGAATGACAGAGTAACGCCTGACTTGTTTGATTTCGGTGACTCCCCGCTGCCAGCTGAATGGAAAGTGAGGATCAGTGAGAAGCTTGCCCAGAGAGACCAGGTGTTTTCTTTAAAGGAATGGGATGTAGGATACTGCAAGGAGCTGAGCACAATATCCGCTGCATGACGAAAGACCATTTCGTGGAGAGGTCTCGACGCCTGGCACCTGCTGACATAGATGATGTGAGACGGCATCTGCAAGAGATGTTAGCTGCTGTGTAATACAAGAATCCAGAAGCCCTTATGCTTCCCCATTGTGGTAGTGAGGAAAAGAATGGAACAGTAAGGATGTGTGTGGATTATCGCACCTTAAACCGGGCGGACTATCCCTGATCAGTACACAATGCCCGCATTCAGGATGCTTTGACTGCCTAAACGGGAGCAAGTGGTTCTCTGTGCTGGATCTCCGCAGTGGGTACTACCAGATCCCGGCGGCCCCAGAGGACCGTGGAGAAGACGGCCTTTATCTGTCCGCTTGGCTTCTATGAATTCATGAGGATGCCTCAAGGGATTTCAGGTGCCCCAGCCACTTTTCAACGATTGATGGAGCGCAGTGGGGACATGAACTTACTAGAGTGCCTGGTATACCTAGATGATGTTATTGTGTTTGGCAGCTCACTGGAGGAACATGAGAGCAGATTATTTAAGGTATTGGACCGACTGGAGGACTTTGGCCTTAAACTGTCCATTGATAAGTGTCAATTTTTCAAACATCAGTAAAGTATGTGGGACACATAGTATCCACCGAGGGAATAGAGACCCACCCAAGTAAAGTTGAGGCCTTGACTACCTGGCCACAGCCCAAAAATCTAAAAGAACTGCAAAGATTCCTGGATTCTGTGGTTATTATCGAGCGCTCATCAAGGACTATTCAAGAGTGATCCGCCCTTTACTTAACCTTACTCAAGGGTATCCCCCAACCCACAAAAATACCAAAAGTCAGCGCCCCTCAAGACTGAAAGAGTGTATTTTCATCCGAGTGAAGTATTTGGGGCCCGCTGGACTCCTGATTGTGAGACTGCTTTTCATGAGATCATATATCAACTTACCCATGCTCCAGTGCTGGCCTATGCCGATCCAAGAAAACCTTTACGTCCTGCACACTGATGCTAGCTTGCAAGGGTTGGGGGCTGTGTTGAACCAAGAGCACTAGAATGGCCTGAGACCAGTGGCCTTTGCCAGTAGAAGCCTGACCCCATCCGAAAAGAACTATCCTGTACATAAGTTAGAGTTCCAGCTTTGAAGTGGGCTATTGTTGACCAATTCCATGAGTACTTGTAGGGCTAAAATACTAGTAAAACTGACAATAATCCTTTGACCTATGTGCAGACCTCAGCTAAGTTGGATGCCACTGGCCATAGGTGGCTTTCTGCATTATCTACATATGACTATGCTCTCGAATACCGAGCAGGTCTGAACCACATAGATGCTGATGCTCTCTCCCGGAGGCCTGTTCCCCAGAATGATTGGGTCCGATTGGCAGAACCTGACATTCGGGCACTCTGCCGGAAGTTTGACAGGGAGGAACAAATGTCCACGGACGCAGTGGACTGCATGGTGGATTGCTTGGGAGCCTCTGAGAATTGCATACCTGCTGCTTATTGCCACTTTTCTGCAATAGACATTGGTGCACTGCCTCAGCTGGACAATGACAGTATTCGCGGGCTCAACCCGCGATCCCATGATCAAAGCAGCTTTAGAAGCCTCTATGCAGGAAAAGATGTGTCCAAATTACGCCCACTGATTTGAGAACTGCACTGTTATACAAAGAAGGTCCTAAGTTGAAACTGATCAATAAACTGTTATACAGAGAAACAGTAGACAGAGGGGACAAGTAGACAAACAACAACTAGTGCTGCCCACTGCCTTCGAGACTCAGTACTGAGGTCCCTGCACAACCACATGGGGCACCTTGGTATAGATAGAACACTTGACTTGGTGAGATCCAGATTCTATTGGCCTAAGATGGGGCTGATGTGGAGCAACACATTCAACTTGTAGTCGCTGCTTACAGAGGAAAGCTTTGCCCCAGAGGGCTGCCCTCTTGTTAACATCACCACCAGTGCACCCATGGAGTTGGTCTGTATTGATTTTCTAAGTTTGGAGTCAGATCAAAGAAATATCAGTAATGTGCTGGTGGTCACTGACCATTTCACGAGATATGCCCAAGCTTTCCCCACCAAAGACCAGAAAGCATCCACTGTGGCCAAAGTACTTGTAGAAAACTTTTGTTCACTATGGGGCTCCACAAAGAATCCATTCTGATCAAGGGAGAGACTTTGAGAGTCGCCTGATCAAAGAGATGCTTTCTCTGTGGGAGATGCGAAGTCCAGAACCACTCCTTACCACCCCAGGGGACCCACAGCCTGAACGCTTCAACCAAGACTTTGCTAGATATGCTAGGCACCCTGCACCCAAAGGACAAGCCTAGATGGAGCCAACAAATTAGCACCCTGGTACATGCTTATAACTGCACCAAAAGTGATGCCACTGGATTCTCCCCTACCGCCTGATGTTTGGAAGAGAAGCTCACTCACCAGTAGATGTGTGTTTTGGGGGTCTCTCCTGATGGGGTTCAAGCTGACAACTATTTACAGTATGTGCAAAGTTAAAGGCCCAGCTAACTCATGCGTACTCAACTGGCTCAAACCATGGCTGCCAAAAGAAATCTGGCCAACAAAGAAAGGTATGATAAAAGGTGAAAGCACATGAACTCCAGGAGGGAGATCGGGTATTGCTAAGAAATCTGGGACTGCATGGCAAGCACAAGATTGCTGACAGATGGCACCATCTCCTCACATTGTAGTGGGCAAACTAGATGATCTGCCAGTGTACAAAGTAAGGCCTGAGAATAATTCAAAAGATGTAAAAACAATGCATAGAAATCATTTACTGCCCATTGACAAATCTTAATTGAGTCTGAGCCCCCAGAAGATGCCCTCTGGACCAGTGACTAGAGCTGCTGCAAGAAAAGACCAAGGAAGTCTGCACCTACAGAAGCAGAGTTAAAGTGTTCCCCTGCACAAGTCCCAGTTGAGCATGACTGTCAGTCCATATCAGAAGAAAGTGAGAGTGACTTTGAATACTATCCTTCTTACGTAACTGAGTCAATTATTTCGGGCAATCCCTAGTCAATACTGGAGATGAAACTGGGCCTTCTGGACTGTCCAAGCCCCAGCTTCGTCCTGGGGAGCCAATGCTCCCAGAAAGTGAAGTGCAAACATCAGATCAGATGAAATGGAATCATTGTGCATGGTTGAACTGTTTGAGCTTCAGGGAGGAAAATGATAGATTGGGGCAGACTGGTGATACACCGAACAAGAAGAGTATTTTGAGTGCCCTGACAGTCCACTGCCAGTGTCCGAAAGCTCTCCATGCGAGCCAAATGTTGTGGACTCAGAAACTGTAACTCCTGGAGCTGAAAGTGCCCCAAGTTCTAGCCTCTCTACCCCATGGAGACTCCCTGACAAGTGAGGACAATGCTGAAATGAGGCTCAGAGTGCAGAGACTATAACAGTTCCCCTAGAAAGACTGGTCGAGCTGTAAAGCCTATGGTGCACCTCAGTTATGATTCACTTGGGAGGCCTGTGGACTGCTCTCTCAATGTTGTCCGTAAGGAGTGTATGTGTCCCCGAGCTCATTGCCCAAACTGAGCATCAGTGCTAGCTCCAAGTTACTTGTGTTGCCCTCTATATGGTGCCCTTGCCCCATCCAGCCCCAAGGTAACTGATAGGAAGGCCCCTCTCTTCAGGTTTCATGTACAAGAGGTAATAACTTGAGTTATGGTACAATGTGTTTGTAATACTGTGTAAAGAGTGACGACTGCAATGTTTCAGAAATGTGTTCTTGGTAAAATGATATATTGACTGATGATTACATGCGAGCCTAATGCAAATGTATATGGTTGCAGTTAAAACTTATAGGTACTTGCTTGACGCGGACGCAGCTTTCCCAGGCCAGGAAGGGTGTAACCCCTGCAAATGGGGGTTCCCAAAAGACTTCCAGGAGCTTGCTTGAATGCTCCAAGCCTGAATGGTGTTTGGCATTTAAGCCATTTATCAGTGAGTGTTTTAGAGCCTCTGGTACTGTCTCTTTAAGAGCTGTCTGCTTGCAGACATAATTAGTTGTATGGGGACTGTGTGCTTCTCTGAGTACCACTTGAGCTGCTGCCAATTCACTTCATTTTTGCAGTCACTAGAGTGCAAAGGGAACCTATCTGAAAGATGTAACTGTTTGCCAGAAATTATTTAGAGTAATAATGAAATTACAGTTTGTCTAACCTGCTTTCTTTGCAGTCAGAACTGTGTCTGCTAGTTCCCATTCTAGTTTTGAACCGCTGAACTGGACCAATCAGTGTGGGTAAGCTAGCTCTAAAATGGTGTCTTGGACTGAATCAGAACTTGGACTCATAATCTGAGCCAGCCACAAGAGGACTGTATGGGCAGTGACTCTGGGAGATGTAGTTTAGACTTCAGTGCCTTTTTGGACCAACAGCAGCAGTCTATTGTGAGTGACAGCAATCCAGTCAAGAACTGGGAGGAACTCAAAGGAAGTGCCCGGTTTTTTTCAGTTGGAGTGTCAGTTGAGCTTTTGCAGTGAAGAAGGAAGGAGCCTGTGCTTTTTCAGTGTGCAGTTTAGTAAAAACGTGTGTAAGGCCCAGAGTTCCGGTCTGCAGCTTGTTAGGACTGAATCCGGCCCTGTGAAAAGAATCAAAGGATCTCTGAAGAGTAGAAACCAGGCTCACCCTGTAGAAGACTGGAGGAATTGCTGAAAATTACACTCGGTCTGTCAGGAACTGAATCTGCTGTGTGTTCTCCCGGTATTGTGCAGTAATTGCGATCGGGATACAGATGCAGCCTGCCTGGTATAGTGCTTTCTTTTATATGGATGTGTGAAGAGGTTTGTGCACCTCAAGTGAGCCCTGCTGACATTGAAGGACCCTATCTTATTTGGAGGTCGTGAGTACTAATTCAGGGTCGCTCCCTCGTTGAATTGCCACATTAAATCCAAATGGAATTACTGTACTGCTGACTGTTTAACCTCCTTTCTCTCAGGTGAAAGGGTCCCCACCAGCTGCCACGGTTTGACTAGCCACTAGGGCTTGGGTACCCAGGACAGTAACTGATAGGGATAGGCCTGTGCACAGAGCCATAGGTAGATTATTAGAGTGATAAGCTAATTAACCTGATTTCCCTGTCCTTGTTATATCCCCTAAATAAATCAGAGCTGCTCGTTTCAGCAAAAGTTATACTGCCTGAGGTATTTGTCTATGTTAAAGTACTGTACTGTGATTGTTGCACTGTATCTCATTTCACAGAAGGTCCCAGTGCGGAACCAGACCTGGGGTAAGTGTATACTGTGAAGGTAATTCTGATATATTGTTGTGGGCCACTAGTGGGAAGAAAGGGGGGTTGCAGTGTCCCAGAGGGCTGTGACCAAGTTAGTTTAACTATTGCAAACCCTGACCTCTGGGTGGAGGCACCCGCCATTGGATCCAGGCCCCTCAACCTGTTAGTGGCAAATCAGGCAGGGGTAGTAGCCCCTGGGATAGCGCCATCTAGGGGTTACACTTAAAATGTTCAGCTTTGTGGATTCCATTCCGGGTAATTCCCCTCACAAAACCAGCTATTAGACAAGTCACAATACTGTCCAGGAACAAAAGTATAAATGTAAATGCCATCAAACCTTGGCTAATGCAGAGAAGTGATGTGTTGGGGGAACCACTCCAATTTTAGATGGAGCATATTTGGACTGGGGGCTGGAAATTTCGGGCAAAACTCAGAATGGGGCCTCAAGGCCCTGAACATCTCCAGAGTTCCTTTTTTTTTTAGGGAGAGACAGAGGTCACTGCTTTTATCCCGGGCAGCGAAGAACATGCTTTAAATGTGGGTCTGTATCTCATTTGAACAATGCCTGTGCCAAATAAAATGTAACTTGTGCTGGGAGTTTGGGCACGCCCGTGGTCAGTGTACAAATGAGTCGCACTGCAGTCTCTGTGATGAAACAGGTCACGGTTATAGAGATTGTGAATGGGCCACTCACACACAATAGGACCGACCGCCCAGATCAGGATCAAATATTGAATGAAGCTCAAAAACTAGTATTGAAAAACAAAGAGAGGTCAATGAAGAAAATACAAGGCAAGGACAGAGTGAGGAACCCCAGCCGGGGGGAGGGGGGAGAGGAGAACAGAGCCTCTGAACAACCACCGGATGATGTAGTGGGGGATCCGGAAACACAGATGGAAACTGAAAATATGAGGGATGAACCCCTACAATCAGAACGAACGGGCATAATTCAAACTGATGCAGTTGTAAATCCGCCGGCTCAGACCTCTAAATCCAGTAATGAGAAAGACATTATGCCCCCTCCAGCTTCACAAGATCTTTTAAGGAAAAAAAACAGAGGGATACTGAAAATAATCCCGAAAGCCAAGCAACCAAAAACTTAAGAATCATCCCAAGACATTCAGTTCTCGAACAGATATGAGATCTTGCACCCACAAGACTCTGAGGAAGAATCAGAGTCTCCTCACTCCAGGGAGTCTCTTCGGAATCTGAGGAGGAGCTTCTTGAAGAAAAAGTTATAGCTGCTTAATCCAAGACTAAACAGCTTAGAGTCAGGCCTCGAGGAAGTAGAAGGCTAGATAAAACCAAAGACTGAGAACTAAGTGGTTTATTGGTGTTTTGTGTTATTTCTTTCTTAATGTGATGCATGCTATACAACCTCTGAGAGTTGCCACACTTAATACAAATAGTATTAAGAATCCTAGGAGAAGGGCTGTGACATTTTCTATAATAAAAGACTTGCAACTGGACTTCTGCATTTTGCAAGACACATGGTTATCCTCCACAAGTGATATTACAGCAGCAGAGAAATTGTGGTGTTGGGGTTCCTTCTTTTTTCAATGGGGGACTCAACATGTGATGGGGTGGGAATTTTGTTTTCAGGTTTTGAATTTCAAGTTACACACGGTTTGGACTAGCTTCCTGGGAGAGCACTGCCACTGGATGTAAATTATCAACAGGTTGCTTGGAGACTAATAAATATCTACGCGACACAAACTAAAAAAAGAATGTGTAGATCTGTTTAATTTAATTAAACCCTATCTGTTTACTTCTAGACAGCTGGTATGGGAAGGAGATTTTAACTGTGTTCAGGACACCAAGGACATAGGTGCAAAAATTAGACAACAATTTTGTGATACCAGAGCATTAAACCAGATTTTAGACCAAAGTAGCCTAAAAGATTGTTATAGATCTATCCACCCTAAGGATGGGTATACTTTTTATAAAGGTAATTTAGCAACAAGAATTGATTTGCTGTTTTCTTCACAGGCTGTGAAAATAATACAAGCCCATATGATTCCAGTTGAAAATTCAGACCATCTCATGGTTTTGATGGTGGTATCAGAAAATGTAAAGATTCCTAGGGGTAGGGGACACTGGAGGCTTAATACCACCTTATTACAAGACCATAATTGCAAGATTTAGAAAGAAACCACCATGGCGGTTAAATACCCAGCCCTTTAAAGAGGAACATATAGTTTCCCATATTAGGACATTAACCCTGCTCATGGATATTAATAAGGGATCCACATCAGGGGAGGATATTCTCTGGTGTACTTTTAAGTGTTATCTTCGGGGGGAATTCATAAAATTAGCATCCAGAAGGAAAAAACAGAGAGGTGAGGGCAATGTCCCTGCTAGTACAAATAAGAGACGCTAAAAATGCTTTATCGGCAATTTCTTCACCAACCTCCCTGGAAACTCTATTAGGTTTAAGGAATGAATACTCCAAACTAATATGGGAGAAAGCAGAGTACGCCATCTTAAAAACAAAATCTAAATACTCGGATCAAGGGGAGAAAGTGGGCAGACTGCTGGCACATAGATTACGGAAATTAGAGAGTTCAAGGCTAATCCCTTCTTTACTAGCTCCAGACGGCACCATCAAAACCAACCCCCGGGACATAGCCCAGGTCTTTGAGAGCTTTTATAGCTCACTCTATAGTAACAATACTTCCCCTGTTTCCTCATCTAGTATTGAAGGATACTTAGAGGCTCTCTATTTGCCCTGTTTACAAGATGCCCACAAGTCTTCCTTATCTTCCCCCATTACATTACAGGAGGCTGAGGAGGCAATCGTGGGTCTTACACTAGATAAGGCACCAGGGCCTGACGGTTTCTCTCCAATTTTACAGGACCTTTTGAAAGAACTATCTCCCTTGCTTCTTAATCTATATGAGTACATGTTTAGGGTTGATAAGCTTGATCCTACTTTGTTGGAAGCTACAATAGTTTTACTTCTCAAACCGAATAAGTCACATACTGATCCTGCCAGTTATAGACCAATCTCTCTTTTAAATTGTGACATTAAAATATTAATGAAAATGTTATCCCTTCAGATAAAACATATTGGTCCCACTTATTAAGCCCTGAACAAGTAGGCTTTGTACAGGGCCATTTGTCAGCTGACCATCTTAGAACCCTCTCACATATTTTCCATACAGCCCAGTCCTCCCAGATTCCCATGGCCGTGATTTCGTTGGATGCCGAGAAGGCTTTTGACAGAGTTAGCTGGGATTTTCTGTGATTAACTCTTAAGAAAATGGGATTCCCCTCTTCTTTTATCCAATGGATACAGGCGGTTTATAGATCTCCCTCAGCAAAAATTTACTGCAATGGGGTCTTTTCTTCCCATTTCTCTCTGTACTCAGGAACCAGGCAGGGCTGTCCCTTATCTCCTTTCTTGTTTAATCTATACTTAGAACCTCTCCTTCTTCACCTCAAATGCTCCTCCCAAATACAGGGCATTTCAATACTACAATGAACCTTGTCTTTCTCAGTCTATGCTGATGACATCCTTCTCCATCTCGAATACCCAGCTACATCTCTAATGCAGGCATTAGAAATTATAGCACAATATGGATCTCTATCCAATTATAAGTTGAATTTAGCAAAGACGGAAATCTTCCCCTTAAACGAACTTGCTTATAGAGTGGACTTTGCCCACCTTGGGATGAAATGGTCCCCAAAATCAATTAATATCTAGGTATATATCTTACTAAGGATCCAGTGACTTTCAGGAAACTTAACCTTGATGATCTACTGGCAACTATTTAACAAGACCTTCAGAGGTGGACAAAGCTCCTCTCTCTTTATGGGGCCGGATAAATATTATTAAAATGAATGTTCTACCCGCCTCTTCTACCCATTAAATTTAATGAACTTGTGGCTCCCATTATCTTTTTTCAGCGTATTCACACAATCATCTCTCAATTCATTTGGCAGGGCAAACTTCCCAGATGTTCTTTTCTTAAGCTCAGCCTCCCTAAGGAGTTGGGGGTCTCTGCCTCCTAACTTACTTCTGTATTACTGGGCTAGTCATTTATTCAAAATGGGACGATGGCTCTTGGTCGAGGAGAATAAGTATACTCCTGCCTGGCTCCAACTCGAAATACTATGGCTGGAATCGCATAACCTCAAGTCGTCTGTTATGTTCTATCTCCCCTGCTCAACGTTACCTATCCCGTTAAAAGACTCAGCTATTGCCACCTCGCTTAAAGTCCTGTCCCAATGTTGGTGCTATTTCAGGATTTCTACTAAATTTGATCTTGGCCAGCCACTTATCTACAACCCTAATATTAAAATAGGTTGGTCACTGCTTTCTTCAGACTGGCTTCCTCAGTTACAAGGAGCCCTTATAGAAAATCTCTTCTTTCAGGGTCTCTTCTCTCTTCTCCTGTTATCCTGGATAGGTTTAAGATTCCCCATAAGGACATCTTCCTAGTCTTCAATTGACACATTTAATTGGCTCACTCTTTAGTAATTCACCCAAAGACTCCCAGGCTAGGCACATTTTAACTCAGTTCCAGGAATACGCTAACAGGGCTCATGGGATCTCAAGAATATACTCCTACCTGTTGGATTGCAAGTTCCCTGAGGTCCTTCCAGGTTCCAAAGTCTGGAGGACTCTTATGCCGGATAGTACCCCTAATTGGGGTCAAATTTGGAGGGATCTTCATAAATACCTCACACAAGACAGACTTAGGCTCACCCAATATCACATTTTAAATAATATGTATTGCATGTAAGGTTAACTAAAATGGGCAGACTGCCAACCACTAGGTGTGGCAAGGAGGAAGGAATCGATTCATGTATTTTGGCATTGTGAAAAATTGTCCCTTTATGGCAAACAGTTCGATCCAGGCTAGATCCAATACTTGGGTTAGGGATCTGTTCACTAAATAGATTTGTGTCTTGGGAATGTTCTCAGTATTGAAGTTAAGAGCATAAATTCCACATGGCTCTAATTTCAATTGTAGTTAAGAAATTGGTACTTAAACACTGGATGGATGGATCAGCTAGTCATCTCATATTCTGGCTGACGGATGTGTCATCGTTTTTCAACATTGAAAGTCTGGTAGCTAGTTCCCGTAACAACAAGGAAGGATTCACAAGAAATGGGGCAAATTATATGCCCTATATCTACTCTAATTATTATGTTTGTATATCTTGATTATAGCTTGTATACTGCTCGCTGACTATTAGCTGTAGAGTGGGTTTAGTTGAGTACTCCGTGAGGGGTTAAGGGAAGAGTAGTGGGTTGGGGAGGGAAGGGGGTTATATTAACTCCTTGGTATAGTTTATCTGAGGATAGTTTATCTCGTACAAGATGCCTGTATGTTTAACAGTTTGACAAATAAATAAAGATGTTGAATTTCAAAAAAAAAAAAAAGACCACGATTGCAAGACACGAATATTAGATCTCTTACGAACATACGAAATTTGCCAGCAGATAAAGGCCTAGAGGTCTATCAAGTCTGCTCTAATGTGCAGCTAGCACCCCTTATTCTGCAGCTGCCCCTCCCTTCCACCCTTCCCCTTCATTAACCCTCCCCCTTGTCCTGTCCCATCCTCGTTTGAAGCAGTCCACTGTTCTACTGCATACCACTTCAGCAGGTAACGCATTCCACCCAGCCACCACCCTCTCTGTAAAAAGTGTCTCCTCATCTCCCTCCTGAACCTTCCTCTCTCCAGTCTCATATCATGGCTCCTGTGTCCCTCCTCCCCTTACTTTGAACAGCCCTCTGTACCTGTCTTGTTTATTCCTTTCATGTATTTAAAGGTTTCAATCATGTCAACCCTGTCTCTCCTCTCCTCCAGTGAGTACATGTTACATAGATACATAGACAGTGTCGGCAGATAAAGGCTATGGCCCACCCAGTCTGCCCATTTGAGCTTGTAAGTTTAGTTTGTTTTCCTAGAAGTCTGTTGCACCTTACCCCTGACCTCCAGAATTCCTTTATGTCTATCCCATGCATTCTTAAATCCCGTGATTGTTTCAGCCCCCACCACTTCCTCTGGCAGGGTGTTCCACTTGTCCACCACCCGTTCTGTGAAGAAATTCTTTCTCATGTTTCCTCTGAATCGTCCTCCCCAACTTCATCCCATGCCCTCTAGTCCTGGAACATCTTTTCACTTAAAAATAGTGTTTTCCTGCACCCTGTTCCTCCCTGTAAGATACTTGTATGTCTCTATCATATCCCTCTCTCCTCTCCTCCAGGGAGTACATGTTCAGTTCCTTCAACCTGTCTTCATAGGACTTGTGATGCAATCCATGCACCATCTTTGTTGCCCTCCTCTGAACCCTCTCTACCCTATGTCCTTACGTAGGTATGGTCTCCAGAACTGTACACTGTACTCCAGGTGGGGCCTCACTAGTGTCTTGTATAGAGGAATTATGACCTACCTTTTCCTGCTGGTAATGCCCCTGCCTATACATCCCAGCATCCTATTTGCTTTACTTGCTGCCTTGTCACACTGTTTCCCTACCTTGAGGTCATCAGAGATGACAACCCCAAGATCCCTTTCCTGCTTGGTGCATGCTATATCCTCACCCCCAACTGATATATTGTGCCAGGTTTTTGTGCCCATATGCATTATCTTGCACTTCTTTGCATTGAATTTCAACTGCCAAACCCCTGACCATTCTTCAAGTTTCTGGAGTCGCTTCATTCTGTCTACACCCTCTGGTGTCTACTCTGTTACAGAGCTTTGTGTCATCAGCGAACAGTGAAATTCTGCCTTCTAGGTCCTGCGCCATGTCACTGATCAAGATGTTGAATAGGACCGGTCCCAGCACTGATCCCTGTGGTACCCCACTGGTCACTCTTCCTCTGTGGAGTGACAGCCATTTACCACCACCCTCTGTGTCCAGCCACCCAGCCAGTTACCTACCCACCACACTACTGTCCTGCCCACACCCATATTCCCCAGTTTGTGTAATAGTCTTCTATGTGGCACAGTGTCAAAGGCCTTGCTGAAGTCCAGATAGGCCATGTCCACTGCCCTCCCTGATCCACCTCCCTAGTCACCCAGTCAAAATTCAATGAGGTTGGTCTGACATGAGCCTCCCTGGTGAAACCATGCTGCCTTGGGTCCTGTAGTCCACTGACAACCAGATGTTCCACCAATCTCTCCTTCAGTAGTACTTCCATGATCTTCCTCACTACCGAGGTGAGGCTGACTGGTCTGTAGTTCCTGCTTCCTCTTTGTTCCCACTTTTGTATAAGGGGACTACATCTGCTGTCCTCCAATCTTTGGGTACCTCCCTGTTTCCAGTGATCGGCTAAACAGGATAGCCAGAGGTTCAGCCACCACTCTCTTAGTTCTTTAAGGACCCTGGGATGCACCCATCTGGCCCCATTGCTTTATCAACTCTTACTACTTCCAGTTCCTTCAGGACCCTTTCTTGTGTAAAGGGACTTGTGTCCATTTCTGCACCATTCTCACCCTTGTACTCCCTTCAGACCCATTACCCTCCTCTTCCTCAGTAAAGACTGAGCAGAAATACCTGTTCAGTATGTCAGCTTTACTGTTGTCATCCTCCACCTTCCCATCCTCCCCTTCAGTCTCACTATCCCTCCTTTGTCTTTCTTTTTCACTTATGTACCTGTAAAGGTTTTGTCCCTCTACCCACTGATTTTGCAATGTGTTCTTCTGTCTGAGCTTTGGCTTCCCTTACTGACCTCCTGCCTCCTTTGCTTCTCCTGGTACTTCTCCCTATCCCCTTCTGCCTGTGTCTTTTGTATTGCCTGAATACAATCTTTTTGGCTTTCACTTTCTTTGCTACCTCTTTAGAAAACCATAATGGTCTCCTCTTCCTTTTCCTCTTGCTAACCTGCTTAATACATAATTCTGTTGTTCTTGTAATCCCCATTTTAAATACTGCCTGTTCCTCAACCCCTGATTCCTGCCCCATTCCCTTAATGCCTCTTTCAAGTATCTCCCATTTTCCCAAAGTCTGCCCCCTAAAATCCAGGATCGTGTTTTTGTGTGGTTTGGTTCTGCTCTTTCTGTGATTTCAAACCACAATGACTGGTGGTCACTGTTTCCCAGGTGCTCTCCACTGTTACCCCCATCACACTGTCCCTGTTTGTGAGCACAAGGTCCAGTATTGCCTTCTGCCGAGTTGGTTCCACGACCAGTTGCTTGAGGAAGGCACCCTGAAGGGAGTCCAGGATAAATCTGCTCCTAGTTGATGCTGCTGCTGGGATGCTCCAGTCCACGTCTGGATATTGAAGTCTCCAACCAGTACTACCTCACCTTGTCTGCCATCCTTTGGATGGCTAGCATCAACTCCCTGTCTGTTTCTTCCTCCTGGGCTGGTGGTCTATAGACCACACCTGTGCGGATGGCTGTCCCCATTTTCTTTCCAGCTTAACCCACAGTATCTCTCCCCATTTTGTTCCTCCTGGATCTCTGTGGCCCTTATGTCATTTTTCACATACAGTGCCACTCCTCCTCCCTGCCTGCCCTGTCTCTTCTGAATATGTTGTAGCCAGGTATGGCCATCTCCCAGTCGTGGTTATCATTACACCAGGTTTCAGTGATGGCCACAATGTCCAGGTCTGACTGCACCATGACAGCCTCCAGATCTTCCATCTTGTTGCTAAGGCTCCTGACATTTGCACACATGGCTTTCCATGATTTGACCTCCCTAGACTGTCTCACTATTCTACTCAAGCCCCTTCCATGGTTGTCATTTATTCCTGGTTCTCCTTGCTGTCTGCCCGTCTGCTGAATTTTGCCCCTTTTCTGCTTATCCACCTCTTGGGCACTAATCTCCATCTTTTGCACACTGCTTTGCAGAGATAGCCACTCCTCTGGTTCACTGGTTCCACTGCTAGCTGTGGGGGGTGAGCAAGTAGGTACCCTCCTTGCTGGCCTGCCACCCCCCTTTGCTAGTTTAAATGCTTATCAATGTAGCATTTAAACTTATTATTGAGTGCTTGGATTCCCTCCAGGATGGATGCAGGCCGTCAGGTTTGAACAAACCTCCATCCCTCCAGGTGGGTCCCCAGTCACCAATGAATCCAAACCCTTCCTCACAGCACCAGTTCTTCAACCATGAGTTAAAGTTCCTGGTGCATGCACTCCTATGCTCCTTGCCTCTCACAGGTAGTACTTCTGAGAAAGTGACAGAAGTAGCTACTTGCTTGAGACCCCTCCCAGTTTCCTAAACTCTTCCTGAACTTCCTTTGGCTCCCCATTTGCCAGGTTTTAGTACCTAGGTGGATATGACATCCAGCTCACCCTCCGTCTTGCCTTCCCAGTGATCCCAGGATCTTCCTTCCATCCTCCATGCCGTGGCACCTGGTAGGCACCTCACCTCCCTGTCCTCCCCCTCCTGTGTTCCTAGCTGGATCCCTCTTATGATGGAGTCCCCCACCAGGATTCGCTTCCTCCTCCTGGGGTCCACTGCTTTCCCCGCTGAGGTCACCTCCTTGGCTAACCTCCACAGCCTTTCCTTCCACTTCTCTGGGTACCTGTATTTGGTTGTCCTTGTTTGCCAGTGTGGCATATGAGTTCTTGAGTGGAATAGGATCTGGGATGTGCCTCTGCCTGACTGCTCTAACCCTCCCTGAGCCCACTGTCATCCAAGTGCTCCTCGTTCTCTGCATCCTTTGAGGCAGTTGCATTGGACTGGGTGGTCCCTGGATAGGGGTGATGGTACTCCTGACCCAGTTTACTTCCGCTCTGAGTCTGGCTACCTCATCCCGCAGTCCAGATAGATGCATGCAGATAGGGCAGCACCCCAGTGTCCAGAAGGTCTGCCTGAATATGGCTGCCCCACAGCCACTGCATTGCACCACTCCCCACATTATACTGCAATTCCACTACTTGTCTGCTACTGAAGCTCTCCTAGTTAACTTTTTATTAATTTACTGTCCTAAAAATCCTGCCACTGTTCCCTATAATATTTGAAAATACATACACTTCTATCTAAGCTCTTTATCCTTACAATCAAAAGGTAACTACAATCACAATAATCTACCTTCTACTAATACAGATTCTATCACAGAATCAGAGCACAATGCAAAAACATCTGCTACTTAGCAACAACAAACAGGTGACAACATACCAAGTTGATGTAGCTTTTATAAAATAGAAAAGAAAAATGTAATTGTTTAAACCAATAGAAATCAGCAGTTCCAAAAGCACCTTGAACTACAAGAAGAACACAGTACCACACCTCTGCCACAATAACTAAACAGTTCTAAAACATTGGAGAAAGAAGAGAAAATTAGAGACTGAGCAAAAGATTAAATGTACTATAAGTATTAGGCAATGGGTATACTCAGTTGTTTATCAGAGAAAATAAAGTACCTACCAAAACAGACAGGATACCCACAAATGACACTTAGGTTCTCAATATCAGACACCACCAAAGGCACATACAGAAAGGGTTTAAACTATAGTATTAAAATAGTATTAAAATTAACCACATCAGAGTAGAAAGATCACACTAAATAAATGTGTTGATCCTTCTGACTTCCAACGAATATCTACCGCACAAATTTTATATCTTCCTGGAGCCTACAGGGTTGTCTTTCACAATCACCTAAATTTACATAAAACAAAACAATTTTTAAACTGGAAATTATATCAAAAAGCACTTAGCTTTGGGAGCTCTTCTCAAACACAGCCACTTAGCGCAGAGTTCTAGAATCAGAACCAAACTCCTTCAACTCCTTCAACCTCCTCTCGTATGATAAATCCCCCAACCCCTTGATCATCTTTGTCGCTCTGCGCTGCACCCTCTCCAGTAACTTAATGTCCCCCTTCAGATACGGATGCCAGTACTGCACGCAGTACTCCAGGTGTGGTCTAACTAATTACCTATACAGTGGCATAATCACCTCCTCTCTCCTCGAGGATATACCCCTTGTAATACAACCCAGCATTTTGTTGGCCTGATTTGTCTTCCTACATTGTGCGAGTTGTTCATTGACCTGTAATGAACACCCCAGATCCTTCTCCTCCTCTGTCTGAGCTAGCTGCACTCCCCTAGCTGGTAACTCCTCCTTGGGTTCTTCATCCCAAAATGCAGCACCTTGCACTTTTTGGCATTAAAGCCCAGTTGCCAGGTGTCTGACCAGGTTTCAACCTTTGCTAGATCATCCTGTAACCCCTGCCATCCCCCTAGGTCATCCACCACCACGCCTACCTTGGTATCATCAGCAAACAGACTGATCTTGCTCTTGATGTCCCCATGATATGTCTGCAATGAATATCCCAAACAACACTGGTCCCAACACCGAGCCCTGTGGAACACCGCTCATCACTGCCCTTGGTGTGAGGCTCCCACCCACCACCACCTCTGTTGCCTTCCTGCAGCCAGTTTCCTACCCATCTCACCAGCTTTGCACCCGCCCCTGTGTCTACTAACTTCCTTCCCAGCCTTCCATGTGGCACTGAGTCGAATGCCTTACTGAAGTCCAGATACAGGACATCCACTGCATGGCCCCTGTCCAGTTGCCTAGTTACCCAGTCATAGAACTCGACCAGGTTGGTTTGGCAGGATCTGCCACATATGAAGCCATGCTATCTGCTGTCCTGTAGTCCTTTGGCCTCTAGGAGGGCCACCAGTCTCTCCTTCAGGATAGTCTCCATTAGCTTACCCATGATGGATGTGAGGCTCACTGGTCTGTAGTTTCCCGGTTCATCCTTGGGGTCACTCTTGTGGAGGGGCACCACATGAGCCATCCTCCAGTCCTGAGGTAAACACCCCGAATGTAGTGAGGCATTAAATAGGTCTGCCAAAGGTCCTGCAAGGACCTCTGCCAGCTCCTTCAGTACCCTGGGGTGGATGCCATCTGGGCCTGGCGCCTTGTCCACCTTCAGTGCCTTCAAACCCTCCTAACTCTGCTCTCCATGATTTCCCCATCTATCACCACTTCCCCACCCTGCTTCTGCCATTTCTCCCACCTTGGGTGTCACCCCCCTCTTCTCCTTAGTAAATACTGAGCAGAAATACTCATTTAGTGCTTCCGCCTTATTGCACCCTGCTTCTACCCAACCCCCCTCCTTCCTAATCCTTACTATGTGGTCCTTACAGCTCCTTTTCTCCCTGATGTACCTAAAGAAGTCCTTCTCCCCCTTCTTAATGCCTTGTGCCAACCTGAGTTCCATAGATGCTTTGGCTCCCCTTACTGCCCTTGTCACCTCCTTTGATTCTGTCAAGTACTCCTCCCTGTCCTCCCCTCCCTGTTTCTTGTACTTCCTAAAGGCAGCTCTTTTCCTCCTTACCTTTTCATGACCTCCTTGCTCAACCAGATCGGTTTCTTAGCCCTAGCCTTCTTGCTCTGGGCTTTGCAGTAGGTTTAGTTGCCTCACTGTCCCCAGCTTTATGAGCTCCCACCTCTGGTTAGTGTCCATACTAGATTGAATTCTGGTCAGGTACCTTTACCACTTCCCCATCCTCCCAAAGTCGGCCCTCCTGAAGTCCAGCACTATTGAGCCAGATTCCACTCTTCCTTGCCCATATCCAATGTGAGCCATACTGAGTAGTGGTCACTCCTGACAGCAGTTCCTCCACTGTAAGTTCTCTCACAAGGTCCCCATTTGCCATCACAAGGTCAAGGGTATTCCCTAACCTGGTTGGTTCACTGACCATTTGCAGCAGGAAGCTGTCCTGCAAGGCATCCAGCAGTACTTGCTCCCTTCTGTTCCTGGTTCTTGGGGTGCTCCAGGATAGAAAGTCGGTTGCTTGTTTAGAGGAGGATATAGGGAGATGGTGGGTTGATGGAAAAAAAGATTTGAAGAATGAATTTGTGATATTTGCTAGGAATAAATACATAGATCAGTGTAAAGTTCATTTGACGTTGAGGTCCCAGTTAGATAAAGGTTATGGGGATTTTTGGCCCAAATTAAACAAATTAAAATAAAAATGGAAGAAATGCAATACTCAAGGGCTGCCTCTTTACTGCATGAACATAGAATCAGCATCCCAGGGAAAACTACTCAGGGACATATATGTAAGTTGTGAAACAAGGCAGAGTAATAAAAACATTAATAGTCTAATCCCCAAGTAGGTACCAGAGTAACTACACAAGAACAAATTATGTGCACAATAGAATCTTATATGGCTTCATTATATTAGGATCCAAATTTGAATCAAAGCGCGATACAAGATACATTAAACAGTTAAACATTTAGAGATGCCAGAACTACATATGGCAAAATCTGGTTGCTCCTATACCTCAAGAAGACAAAAGGAAAGCTATAGAGACTTTAAAAACAACACATCCCCGGAATAGATGAATTA